>OW569412.2:74443789-79443789 GCA_937662695.2 Halyzia sedecimguttata
AGTGACTCAGCAATCAATTTGACATCGTCTAAAATCGTTAGGGGTGATTCAAAAATAAGGTAATTGGGTTCTTTACGAACTGAGTCCGAGAGGTTAAATGCCAATTACCTATGCATGAAATGCTACTTGCTTGCTGTGTATTTGGTGGGATCAGCTGAGTGTCGTGGATCAGCAGTTGCTTAATCTGAGCAAAACCACTGGAACCCCTCTACCGAATTCAATTGATGAGATTGAGCCGAACTCTGAAGCAAAAATTGGTTCAGGCCCTGTGGACAGGAGCTTTGGCGCTCTTGTTCAAAAATTTTTTCATATATCCGAAAGTATTGGTTTCTCAGAGTTGGGAATGATATAAATGTATTCTTTTGATAGAACTGCATCATAAAGGAAATTCAATTTATATAATAGTTTATTTATCAAGATTGAATGAGCAATATGGGAATGAGAACTGCACCATGGAAGAAATCGAATTAAAATAGCTGAAATGAATTTGACTCTCTCTTATAGAACAGGATGATATGTACGAGTATGAACACAGATCATTTAATAATTCATAGATAGAATAATCATTGCATTCTGTGAAAACATAGAAGTACCTACATTATTGAGCTTTCGAAAAATCATATCTGCGAAAGTATTGACTTTTTTGAGTTAAAATGTTATCAATGGATTCTTATGGTGGAACTACATCTTACAATAAATTGAATTGAAATTTGTAATTTGAAAAAATTTTTTCGTTACTTCGAAACCATCTGGCCTATTCTGCCCAATATCGAATTCAACCGAGATATTTATCTCCCAAACCTACTCTCAAAATTTCAACTGTCTAGCTCATTCTGTTCGAGAGTTATTGTGGAAACAAAATTGAAAAAAAAATTTTTGACACACTACGGCAATCCGATCAATACAAAACTTCACATACGTATAAAGGTCATTATTCTACAATTTGGTGCTGAATTTCAGATAGATGGAGTGATCGGTTTCGGAAATATTCATAAAAAATGTTTTTACTAAAAACGGCCATAACTCTGAAACCGCTTGGTGGATTTCACCCGTTAACGAACTAGTCCGAGATATTTACGCTCCAAATCTACCCTGCACTTTTCAATTCTCTAACTCTTTTCGTTCGTGAGTTATCGCGTTAACGGACGGACGGCTGGACAGAATCGATTTCGACCACGGATTCTTGATCAGTGAGTCGAACCAAATCGTTTGAGACCATTTTCAGCCATAAACTCGAAAATTACAGACATTTGGGCAAATTGATAAGCACTCTGTTCCGAGGAAAAGAGCGCCAAAAACGCGTTCTTTACTACCACAGGCACGACAAAATTAATCTTCTAGATGATAATGCTCGTCGTCATGATGTGGCGTCAAATCTATTTGAAAATATTTGTTTTGTATTGTTTTCCACCCACGGTTTTCACCAGACCTTGCGCCCTTCCACTATGATTTTTTCCGATCGATCTTATTTGTACTCCTATGTTATTGATATTGCCCAAATCTATACTATTTATCAGTTTTAACACTTATGCATACACGTCTTTCCGCCAGACACGTTGTTTATAATGGAACGACGTAATTGAACTTCAGAGAAATGAACCAAGTGGTTGTTCGGCTTCAAGCTGGCATGAGACAAATCGATGCCACTGAGCAAATGGGTATCTCATCAATTTTATAATTAATCAGTTATGGGGTATTTCAGCAAAGCACAGTTCCGAAAATCATCCAGGACTTCAACGTCGTATAACAATAGTAGGTACATATGACAGTGTTTCAATTTTAACCGCAAGAAGAAGTCCTACAATCACAGCACCTGAATTGGTTGCTGGCTAACGAAGTGCACACATTTCAGCCATTGGCCGAGATGCTGTCTCGAATCCGAAGCTAGTCTTCATTTTTGCAGTTCTCATGAACTTCCGCCTCTTTCTTAAGGTGATCACGATGCTAGGTAAGGATTGGCTCAAGATTTCCAGAACTGGGATTCACCTAACTGGACTACAGTTATATTCACGGATGAATCTAAATTCTGATCGAACACGATTATGAAGATGATGTGAGAATTCTTGAGACACTTCTAGGAAATGCATACTTATCGAGGTGGTACTCTAAAGGTATAAGGGGCAATCAAAGTTAGTCAAAGAAGAGGCCTCGTTTTCCCTCATAGATTTCTTAGAGCTCAACCATATTTACATGATATTCTTCAACTCATTGTGCGTCTCTTTGCAGGAGCTGTTGGAGACAAACTTTCATTTGATGCATGACAATGCTCGTCCCCATCTGGATCATATTCAGAGAGACTAGTTGAATAATGGAGGAATTGAAATATTGTCATTGTCACAGCAATCTCCAGCAAACTTCATCCACTCAATTATGTGTGGGACTGGGACAGGCTCCGAAGAAAATTAATTACCATATAGATTCGTAATGCATTAGCAATCGGAGAGCAGAATGGACCAATTTACTCCAATACGACATGGATGAATCTCATTTTTTCTATGACGAACAATAGGTGTAAAGTTTGTGATTCATCAACGAAGTGACCATACTATATTTTTGGTGTTGATTTTTAAATTGTCAAAGTATTGTAGTTAAGTACTTTTTTGGCACTCTAGTTCCTCGGAACTGAGTGCTTTTCAATTTGCCCAAATGTCTGTAATTTTCGAATTTTTCGATGAAAATGGTCTTAAACGATTTGGATCACCTCACTGATCAAGAATCGAACTCGAACAGAATGAGCTAGAGAGCTTAAATTTTCAGAATAGGTTTGGCACATAAATATCTCGGCTAAGTTCGTTATTGGGCAAAGGCGGACCGATGGTTTCGGAGTAACAAAAAAAAAATTTTTTTTTACAGAACAAATTCCGAATTAAATTTTTTTCAATAAGCATATTTATCATAAGAATCCAATGATATCATTTTTAACTCTAACAAGCTAATACTTTCGGATATATGATTTTTCAAAATTTCAATAAAAAATCGTATTTTTACGTTTTCACAGAATTATATAATTATTCTATGTATGAATTGTCATAATGTCAACTTATTTTCCTGAGATATGACATTGTCACTTGCTAATAGTTGGTTCGAGAAACGTCAAAATCGACTTAGAGAGACAAGGGTAAAAAACCGTCAAATAAACCCCCATGTGGCGATTTTATGTCGAAAAGTGAAGATTAAGAATATATATCCCAGGTAAGTACCGACGTTTTATTCTAATACCGGAGATCGACAAGATCGTACGAGGAGCCCGATAGCCGGTGTGTCTACGCTGTCGGGTTTTCGGTTTCGGAACGAGATAAGGCGGGACTTTTTGGCGCTCTAGTTCCTCGGAACTGAGTGCTTATCACTTTGCCCAAATGTCTGTAATTTTCATTTAAGATGCAGTTTCATCATTAAAATCCATCGATATCATTTTCAACTCCAACAAGCTAATACTTTCGGAAATATTTTCTAAATTTCAATAATGAATCGTACGTACTTCTATGTTTTCACAGAATGCTATAATTATTCTATCTAAGCTTTATTATATGATCTGTGTTCATACTCATACATTTCATCATGTTCTATAAGAAGGAGTCAAATTCATTTCAGCTATTTCAATTTGATTTCTACCATGGTGCAGTTCTCATTCTCAGATTGCTCATTTAATCTTGATAAATAAACTATTATTTGAATTTAATTTCCTTTATGATGCAGTTCTTTCATAAGAATACATTGATTTAATTCCCAACTCTGAGAAACCAATACTTTCGGAGATATAATTTGTCTGTTTGAACTAGGGCGTCAGAAAGCTCCTGTCCACAGGGCTTGAACCCATTTTTTTGTGATTTATTTTTGTTTCCGCAGTTTCTCTGTATTGAAATATTTTCTCACATTTTTTCCTTACTTTTGAGCATTCAATAATCAAATACCTATATGGATTGTTTTAATGAAAATTCCTTCTCTTTTAGAGAAAATCCCTCGACTTTTCCGATGTGTGTAGATTGAGTTTAGAATATCACCAATGATACTCGTTACTCTATTGAAATTATTGGGTTGTGAATAGTAAATGTTCTCATGTTCTATGATAATAGCCATAGCAATAGATGAATTGTTGCAGACTCATGTTAGCCCGCTGATTTATTGATTATTTCTGACTTTTACCAACACCAAATGTTATAAGAATCAACTGAACTCTAGAAGTTCAGTGATTATGGAGTACTTCTTGGATAAATCCGTCTTACCTACGAGAATTTTGAGCAATTAACGCTGAAATTCAATATTATGTAGAAGTTAATAACTTTGACATCAAAAGAGATATATTTCCTCCGTTCTCCATATAATTTCTCTATATTCCTATATCTCTTCATCACTCTTTGCACGCTCGTACCATGGGAGCCATCAGTTTGCCATGTTTCACTTACTTCTATGAACTCGATGTAGTCGAATTCAATAATGCTTCAATAGGTTCTCTTTCCATTCAAAACTCGACAAATATTCATCGCAGAGCATTGCCCTAATATTGTGATTTATCAAGATGAGATTATATCTTTCAAGGGAAAACTATTTTATACTCACGGAATAACGGTTTCAGGTTCAGTAATGTTGTAGTTCTTCCCCAAGAATTTTTTAATGATGAAGGTTGTTCCTTGTTTAAGTTCTTCGACACTCAACTTCTCAATTTCTGGAACTAAAGGACCTGTAAACCATGCAATGAGTGTACTGTTCAGTCCAGGTACAGCGATCAGTCTGTAGAAGGAGTTCAGCCAAGATTTTCCATTCTGAAATGTACAATAATATATTAGGATAAATTGCAAGTAGAAATAAGCCTTCAAAGCAGGTGCAGCGATTCTTTGGCCACGACGCATAGCGGAGTGTCCTCAACATTGCAAAAGTTTTATTCTTCCTGCATCATAATTTCAATAAAAGCGGTCTAAATGAAATTCAGATCAAGATAATATTCCCGATTTCTTAATACATATACCGCCGTATTCACAAAGCATTCAATCTCCGTTAAGTCCTAACTGAGGTCCTCAGTTAAGGATAAATAAGAATCGCAACCTCAGTTTAAATGAAAATTAACGTAAAACAGGCCTGTTTCACCACCGTTACATACGTTAACTGAGGTTGCGACTCTTATTTATCCTTAACTGAGGTCCTCAGTTAAGGATAAATAAGAATCGCAACCTCAGTTTAAATGAAAATTAACGTGAAACAGGCCTGTTTCACCACCGTTACATACGTTTACTGAGGTTGCGACTCTTATTTATCCTTAACTGAGGTCCTCAGTTAAGGATAAATAAGAATCGCAACCTCAGTTTAAATGAAAATTAACGTGAAACAGGCCTGTTTCACCACCGTTACATACGTTAACTGAGGTTGCGACTCTTATTTATCCTTAAATGAGGACCTCAGTTAGGACATAACGGAGATTGAATGCTTTGTGAATACGGCGGAAAGTCAACTATGTAACTAGCAAATTGATAAGCACTCAGTTCCGAGGAACTAGAGCGCCAAAAACTAAATATTTTGAACAGAGCGTGTTTTAGTCTCGATATTTCGCATGCATTTCAGTTCATAGTGAAAGGACTATGGTGCAGGTATGATAAAACATTGGTTCAAGCCATGTGGACAGGAGCTTTCTGACGCTCTTGTTCAAACAGACAAATTATATCTCCGAAAGTATTGGTTTCTCAGAGTTGAGAATTATATCAATGTATTCTTATGATAGAACTGCATCATAAAGGAAATTTAATTCAAATATTAGTTTATTTATCAAGATTAAATGAGCAATCTGAGAATGAGAACTGCACCATGGAAGAAATCAAATTAAAATAGCTGAAATGAATTTGACTCTCTCTTATAGAACAGGATGACATGTACGAGTATGAAAAACAGATAACATAATAAATCATAGATAGAATAATTATAGCATTCTATAAAAACATAGAAGTACGATTCATTATTGAAATATCGAAAAATCATATCTCCGAAAGTATTAGCTTATTGGAGTTGAATATGATATCAATGGATTTTTATGGTGAAACTGCATCTTAAAAAAAAATTTATTTTGAAATTTGTAAGTTGAAAAAAAAATTGTTTTTCGATACTCCGAAACCATATGGCATATTTTGCCCAATAGCGAACCTAACCGAGATATTTAGTTGAAAATTTCAACTGCCTAGCTCATTCCGATCGAGAGTTATTGTAGAAACAAAATTTATAAATTTTCATCAATTTTTTTTGACACTTTACGGTAACCCGATCAATACAAATATTCACATGCGTCTAAAGGTCATGATTCTACAATTTGAGTCTAAATTCCAGATGGATCGAGTGATCAATTTCAATCATCTAACTCCTTTCGTTCGAGAGTTATCGTGTTAACGGACGGCCGGACAGAATCGATTTCTACCACAGATTCTTGATCAGTAAGTCGAACCAAATCGTTTGAGACCATTTTCAGCCAAAAATTCGAAAATTACAGACATTTGGGCAAATTGATTAGCACTCCGTTCCGAGGAAAAAGAGCGCCCAAAAATGGATTCTCATTTGAAAAATTGAGTTTTGAGGTTTTTGTCATGAGTTATTTTGACACTGAAATAAAAGCACCCATTATGTTCAAATGAATTTTTAATTAACTGAGCAGAAGCATTGGTTGGAAATTCTCAGAGTAGGTTTGGGGGATAAATATCTCAGTTAAGTTCGTTATTGCGCAAAATAGGCCAGATAGTTTCGGAGTAACGTAAAGAAAATTCGCAAGGAATAGCGTGCTATCATTTCGTCACAATGTCTGTATTTTTCGATTTTTTTTTTGCGAAAATGGTCTCAAACGATTGGGTTCGACTCCCTGATGAAGAATTCGAGGTCAAATTCAATTCTGTCCATCCGGTCTGGCCGGCCAGCCGTTAGCACGATAACTCTCGAACGAAGCAAGTTAGAGCGTTGAAATTTGCAGGGCATGTTTGGAGCGTAAATATCTCGGACATGTTCGTTAATGGGCAAAATCCATCGAGCTGTTTCGGAGTTACAGCAATTTTGAGTTAAATCGTTTTTCGAAAATATTTCCGAAACCGATCGCTCGATCTATCTGAAATTCAGCATCAAATTGTATAATCATGAAGTTTATATGCCTGCGAAATCTCATATTGATCGGATAGCTGTAAACTAGAAAAAAAAAGTTAAATATTTGAAAATGAAATTGGAATTTTGTTTTCACTATAACTCGAAAAAAACTGATCCGATTGAGTTGAAGCTCGGTAGTTATATGCGAAGTACCAACGAAAATACTTATGCAGTATTTCGTGGGGGTAGCAAGAGTAGAAAAAATTACAAAATTTTTTAAATATTAGCGGAATATTTTGCTGGAAATTCCGAAACCAAATATCGGAATGAGTTCAGTTTTGGCACTTCGGTGACCAATAATGACTTCTTGGGGTGTGCAAAATTTCACTTCGGACAGACCACTAGGAGCCTCAAAAAAAAATTTATAATTTTGAACTTCCAAACTGGACCAATTATATTTCATTTCGAATTCCTACATGGAATATCTGCAACATCTGGTGATTTCGTTCCGACGTATTTTTTGCGCGTTTATCTGAATGAATGCAATATGTACGAGGGCAACTGATTACAATATGGACTACTTACTAGCATGGCAATTGAATTAATGCGTAAACGATGTGTGGAATTTTGAATTGGTTTTCAAAATTAGTCTGAACGGTGAACGACTGGGGGTGTAACTGCCTCTTTTGGGCATTTTTTGTTATTCGCATAAGCAGACGAGAAATAATTTAACTGCTCGAGTTTTCTTCTGAGAAGATTGGGGTTTTGGGGTGGAGGATGCTATTCCTCCATAGAATCCCCCGGTGCCGGTCTGCGCATGCGTGGATTCAAGATGCGATATCTCCTGAACCACTAGTGTTGGAGAATCGCAGTTTTTTGTGACTGACAGGATGGCCATAAAGTGGCAAAAAAAATTTCAAAAATTTTAAAAGTTTGTTTCCATTATAACTCTTAAAATACTGATCTGATTGAATAGTTGAGAGTAGTTAGATGCAAAAGACCAAAGCGAACACTTTTACAAAATTTCGTGAAGATCACGTGACATGAAAAAATTCAAAAAATTACTCTATTTTGCTTGAAATTCCGTAACCTGTTTATTTGAAATTCATGCCGCCTCTTCCGGGCATTTTTCTTGATGCGCATGCGCAGATGAGAAGTCATTTAACGGCTGTAGTTTTCGTCAGAGAGGATTGGGATTTTGGGGTGGCGGATGCTATTACTCCATAGAATTCCCTGGAGAGGGTCTGCGCATGTCTGGATAAGGGATGTGATATCTCCTGAACCACTAGTGTTGGAGAATCGGAGTTTTTTGTAAGGTGTGTGATTTTGAGAGGACTTTCAGCCGCGAGTAGATTGCGCATGCGCAGAAGAGAAGTGACTGTTTTTGGGTTGTGTGGGTTATGTTGGGGGTGCTGAGCGATATTGCGAGGTTTTAAAAAAATATTTATGTCAATTCAGTGCAAGGACAAGTCAGTTTGGGGGATGTAGCGTTGTTTCCGAGTTGAAGTTTCCGTACCGTGGCCATGGGGCTAATTTTGAAATCGATGTTACCCCATACGGGCATTTTTCGTTATGCGCATGAGCAGAACATCAGTGATTTAACTGCTGGTGTTTTCGTCAGAGAGGATTGAGCTTTTGGGTTGGCGGATTCTATTCCTCCATAGAATCCCCTGGTTAGGGTCTGCGCATGCGAATATTAAAGATGCGATATCTCCTGAGCCACTAGTGTTGGATAATCGGAGTTTTTCGTAAGGTGTGTGATTTTGGGATTACTTTCAGCCGCGAGTAGATTGCGCATGCGCAGAAGAGAAGTGATTGTTTTTGTGTTGTACGGGTTATTTCGGGAGTGCTGAGCCAATATTGTGAGGTTTTAAAAGGATTTTCATGGCAATTTAGTGTACGCATAAGTCAGTTTGGGGGTTGTAGCGTTGTTTCCGTGTTAAAGTGTCCATACCGTGGCCCTGGGGCTGATTTCGAAATCGATGTTAGCACGCAGCCACGAGTATATTGCGCATGCGCAGACGAGAAGTGAATGGTTTTGGGTTGTATGGGTTATGTTGGGAGTAATGAGCCGATATTGTGAGGTTTTAAAAGAATATTCATGTCAATTCAGTGCACGGACAAAAGTCCGTTTGGGGGAAATAGCGTTTTTTCCGAGTTGAAATGTCTGTATGGTGGCCCTGAGGCGAATTTACAAATAACTATATTCGGTAGATCTATATTACAATTCGTCCGGATTTGGAGAAGAGGTAATTGCGTTCCTAACGGAGGTCCCATAACCGCAATTTTTTTCGATCTACGGTAAAGCTAATAGCCAAACTGTATTGATAGCTATATTTGTTAAAGGAACTTGAAAAAAAAAAGCACTGACGTGAAGTCAGTACTCTTTAGCGCGCGTGTTCACGGTGGCTAATTTGAATTGAATGATGAGTACTTCAAGCTCAGTGGATAGAGCGAGCCGAAGATCTACCCAAAAGGTAGTACTCATCACTCAATTCAAATTAGCCACCAAGAACACACGCGCCAAAGAGCATTGACTTCACGTCAGTGCTTTTTTTTTAATTATAATAAGCTAAAACTTTCGGAGATATGATTTTTCGAAATTTCAATAATGAATCGTACTTCTATGTTTTCACAGAATGTTTTAATTATTCTATCTATGAATTATTATATATATATTATATTATTATATTATACCTGTGTTCATACTCGTTCATGTCATCCTGTTCTATGAGACAGAGTCAAATTCATTTCAGCTATTTTAATTTGATTTCTTCCATCGTGCAGTTCTCATTCTCAGATTGCTCATTTGATCTTGATAAATAAACTTTTATTTGAATTCAATTTCCTTTATGATGCAGTTCTATTATAAAAATACATTGATCATTCCCAACACTGAGAAACCAATACTTTCGGAGATATGATGTGTCAAAGTTTGAACAAGAGCGCCAAAGCTCCTGTCCACAGGGCTTGAACCAATTTTTTTTCCTTCATTTCAACTATGAATGCTCAACCCTTAGACTGGATCGTTCCAGATGAAAAGCGAGATGGAGAGCTCGCCCTGTTGAAAACGAGCAAAAGAGGAAAATTGGAGGGGTATACATAATTGATTCTTCAAAACCGAGAATAAAAGCCACTAGACTGTGAATTACATCTTCAATTACAACAAAGGCAATTTCTTCATAAAAGCAGAATAAATGCACAAATTCATCTTTTTTCGAATAATGCGCTGGCACTCATTGCATGGAAACTAATTCAGAATTTGCGATCTAGCGTCAACTCAGAACAATCGGTCGTAAATTTGAAACAACAAAGGTACTATTTAAAGTCCAAACGATCTATTGTTTTGATGAAGAAACTCAAAGTTTCTGCTCAATCGACATTTAGGACTGAATTACTGCATTAATTTTAACCAAAGATTCCTCTCATCAAATGAAACACTTTTTTCATGTACCATTTTTCCAGATTCGGCTCAGGTAAAAAGTTACAAGCGTTTAAAGATTTCACAATGCGCTAATACACTCCCGCATATAAATTATCTATGACATTGTTGGCGGACGAGAATAAGGCATGGTAACGTGGTTTATAGCTTGATTCGGGATTCCAACGCTCAGAGACGGATCCATAAAAGTAGTGAAATTTCTGGAGTTTTCCATTTTAAAATATTCAATGAAGAATATCTCGAAAATGGTGCGTTTAAGGAGAAATGATGAAGAATAATATAATGTTCTAAAACGATGGAATATTCTTAAAGATTCAAGATAAACTTTATATGCTTTCTTTATGCTAATTTCGTTTAGTTTTATGAATCCACGAGTCCATAACTAGAAAAGCAGTAGAAGTAGAAAATAACTAATATTTGGAAAATATGTATCATAGTTTTAGGAAACTTTACGCCAACATTCATTTTATTCGAAAAAAGGATGTCAAAGCTACAAAATAAAAACTGATTTTTTTTTTAAATTTCAACAGCCTGTATCTTTTTACCTGAGCTGCATTTGGAAAAATGTTAAATGAAAAAAGTGTTTCATTTGATGAGAGGAAACTTTGGTTGAAATTAATGCAGTGGTCAAAGACTCACCCTGTATACAGGGTGTCCCGTAAAGACCACGTCAAACGAAATCAGAATGTAGATCAGAATATGCTCTACCTGATGTGAAAAAATCGTTCATATGAAAGTCTCACAGTTTTCGAGATATATGATGTTTCATGAAAATGTTGAATTTTTACACTTAAAATGCTTTCTCTCTTGCGGAAGCTACAATTGAATACATTTTGAATCAGTTTTTTCCGTAAATATTGTTGAATGATTCCTTCAATTCATGCAATGAAAAATAGCACATAATATTTAACAGGGATTCGGAAAAAAAAAATTTAAATTCATGTTCTGAAGGAAGTGTTTTTTGTACTGAATTCTATCTGACGTGGTATAAAAAAAAGATACCAGACCTTTTCTGCATATTACGTTGAAAAGTTGCCCATTTTGTGAGGATTCTGAAAAGGTAAAATAAAGGTGATAACCTTCTTCACGAAAAAAGATATTCGAATTTTTATCGAAAATGGAGCATTTCTGTGAAAAACTGATTTTTTCACCTTTTCCATAAATACTTCCATTTTGCACTTCCTGCTGAAAATAATCAATCAACAAATCAATAAAATGTTATTAAGATGCCAATTCACTGACTGAGTTTTTTATTTCTTTTTCTTTGCCTAAAGAACTCTCGAACATCGATATGATGTGATGCGATTCAATGATTCAAACTTAAGGTACTTAAGGTATCTAAGGCAACGTTCATTTTCATCTAGTGGAAGTTAATGCGTATCAGTTTACTGGGTAAAATGTCTACAGAAAATGTTTCGTATACTGCAAGAGAATACGCCGACATGCACCTTATTTATGGAGAAGTACGTCTTAATGCTAGAGCAGCATCGATGCTTTATTCAGAGCGGTACCCCAATCGCCGACATCCTAATTACGAAGTTTTTGTCCGGACCCATAATGCAATTGTCGAAGAAAGAGTTCCTGGGAGTCGTAACAGTAGTGGCCGGCCTTCGATCGTGGAAGATGACACCATTTTGAATGATGTCGAAAATAATCCTTCAGTATCAACCAGAATGATAGATCTCATGACAGGCATATCAAAATCAAGTGCCCATAGAATCCTGAAGAAACACAAATATCACCCCTACCATATTCAGCGAGTTCAACAACTACTACCAAGAGACTATCAAGCCCGAGTAGAATTTTGTCAACAAATGTTGCTGAAACATACAAAAAATCCCGATTTTTTCAATAATATCCTTTGGACTGATGAGTCTTCCTGTACTCAAAGCGGTTATATCAATCTGCATAATCTTCATAGTTGGAACATCGAGAATCCGCACAATATAAGGCAAGATAGATCCCAATATCGATTTACGGTGAATTTATGGACTGGAATATACGATGGAAAAATATTCGGTCCGACAGAATTGCCGCAATCATTAAACGGCACCAACTATTTCAATTTTCTAAGGAACAGTGTACACTTACTCTTAGAAGATATACCACTGGAAATGCGACGTAATCTATGGTTTTAACACGACGGGTGCCCAGCACACTACAGTCGTCATGTTAGGGAATATTTAAACCAAACATATCCTCACCGGTGGATCGGAAGGGGCGGTGAAATTTTGTGGCCTCCCCGTTCACCAGACTTAAATCCTCTTTTTTTTTTTTACTGGGGTTTAAAAAAAAAAGAAATTTATTCGAATCCCATAAAAGATGAAGCACAACTAAGGGGCCGCATTCGTATTTCAGCAGCCAAAATAGCGGGGAGAAGTTTGTATGGTTTGAAAAGGTCATTTCTCAATCGATGCAGGGCATGTATTAGAGAAGGGGGTGGTCATTTTGAGCATTTGCTCTAATAAGAATCCTGAATTTTTATTATTGATATTTTTATAAAGTTTCTTCACAATAGATTTGTTGATGTTGAAGGTCCTGTGCGTTATTACATTATATCATTGCAATTAATGAATAATTTCACTTTATAAGTAAATTAAGGACTAACTGACATTTTTCAAGAGAATTATTCAATATGTTACAGCAGAATCTGCAAAATGAAAGGATTTGTGGAAAAGGTGACAAAATCAGTTTTTCACAGAAATGCTCCATTTTCGATAAACATTCAAATATCTTTTTTCGTGAAGAAGGTTATCACCTGTATTCAACCTTTTCGGAATCCTCACAAAATGGGCAACTTTTCAACGTAATATGCAGAAAAGCTCTAGTGTCTTTTTTTATACCACGTCAGATAGAATTGAGTACAAAACTAGTTCAAACAGACAAATTATATCTCCGAAAGTATTGGTTTCTCAGAGTTGGGAATTATATCAATGTATTCATATGATAGAACTGCATCCTAGAGGAAATTCAATTCAAATAATAGTTTATTTATCAAGATTAAATGAGCAATCATGAGAATGAGAACTGCACCATGGAAGAAATCAAATTAAATCTGGCCAATTTTGCCCAATAACGAACTTAACCGAGATATTCATCTCCCTAAACTACTCTGAAAATTTCAACTACCTACCTCATTCCGTTGGAGACTTATATCTATGTCTATGGATGAAAAGCAGTCTCACTACTCTCAGATTTCTTACTTCATGTTCCGTTCCGAAATGTAAGAATTTTCCGAGAAAACCTAATTTCGGAGCAAACAACTGAGATTTTTCTCACTTCGCTCACAATTCTTCGATTGATTAGATAATGTCATGTCTCAGGTATATCATTTGACATTATGACAATTCATACATAAAATAATATCATTTTGTGACAACGTTGAAATACGATTTATTATTGAAATTTTGAAAAATCATATCTCCGAAAGTATTAGCTTGTTAGAGTTAAAAATGATATCATTGGATTCTTATGGTGAAACAGCTTATTCAAAAAAAATTTATTTCGTTCGAGAGTTATCGTGCCTACGGCAGGTCGGCCGGCCGGCCGGACCGTCCGGACAGAATGAATTTGGACCACGGATTATTGATCAGTGAGTCGAACCAAATCGTTTAAGACCATTTTCATCGAAAAATTCGAAAATTACAGACATTTGGGTAAATTGATAAGCACTCAGTTCCGAGGAACTAGAGTGCCAAAAATTGGTTCAAGCACTAACGTGAAGTCAGGAGCTTTTGCGGGTATGTTCTATTGTCCATTCTCCTGTATTATATATAATGGAGCTCTAATAACCAAGCATTACATTAGTGTACCGTGTTATACAGGGCGACTAAGCCAAATTAAATAAATTCATTATCTTGGTTATGGAAAATCCCGAAACACATCAAATTTAAATTTTAATTTTTTTAATTGTCATTGTTCTTCGCAAAAATACGAACCCTACCTGCAACCCCCTTCGAAAGACAGTTACAAACCCAATTTTTTCAAATAGGAAGTATGTGGTACATGGTTTGAAAGGTCTCATCATTCTCTATTCAGAAAATCACTTTCATGTTTTTTGCAAAAATCAAATTAGAAAAAAAAGAAACCATATGATTATCGAAATTTGGTACAATACCTAAAACTAAAATGTAATACAAAATGTAACAACAAAATTATTAATGTTAATGTAGTAGAGGTTTAGTTTTGTACACAATGCTCTTCACATATTCCCATAAAATGAAATCTAATAGTTTAAGATCAGGGGATCGCGCTGGCTGTTCGATCATTTCTCGCCTTCCTATCCACCACGATTAGCATGGCCGTGCAGAGAAAAAGTGCACTCATCAGAGAACACAACGTCTAATAATAATATTGTTATCCAACATGTCCACCATTTGTTCACAAAAATAAGTTCTCGTAACAAAATCATCTTTCAAGAGCTACTGGGTAGGTATCATTTTACAGGGATACATTTTATTTTGTTTTATTATTTTTAGAATCGATTTATGGCTGACATTGAATGTTGTGGAGGCATCTCTACTCAATTTATATGGATTTTCTTCAAAATTAAGCATCACATCTAATTTAACATCCTCACACAGTGTATTAGCAGCCGTAACCAATCATTTGTAAAATTGATATTTGATGCATTTTCGTTAATCGAACCATTATTCGAAATTGAAGTTAATGAAACTCAAATACGAATCAGACAATTTATAAACTACAACTTATCAGCACAAAACAACGTTCTAAAGAAACCAACATTACCACAGAAAGTGTTTTACGTAGTTTTCATGGTACCAATCTGGAAATCATAATGTTATGGTTTTTTCATTTCCTTTCTATCACATCTTGAAGGCAAATAAGTTTAGTATCATTGTGATAAGATTTGGGAATATTTAAGGGAATATTAAATTAAATTTTGGTGATCACATCATTTAATTTTTTTCTATTTTAAGTTTTGCAATAAACATTAAAGTGATGACATTTCTGAATATAGAATGACGCAACCTATCAAACGATGTTTCACAAGCCCATACTTCCCATTTGAAGAATTGGGGGTTTTAACTGTCTGTCGAAGGGAATTGAAGGTAGGGTTCGCATTTTAACGAAGAAGAATGAAAATTTAAAATTTGAATTTGACATGTTTCGGGATTTTCCATAAATATATACCTACAGTAACCGAGATAATGAATTTATTCTATTCGGCTTTTCCACACTGTATATAAATCAATTTAATATATGGGCAATTCTAGTTTTAGTTCACTGTGGACCGATTAGTTATGAACACTACAAAAGTAACTACACTCTATTCCACTTAAAATTTTTTCGTCTGACAAATTTTTTGGAAATGGTGTTTCCATCTTCTGAGACGAAGCGTTACTGTAACGCTTCGTCTCAGAACATATCGTAAGATGATATGAGGAGGTGAAAACATCGTTTCCGAAACATATGCCAGGCGAAAAAATTTGTATTGGACAAGAGTGTATTTCTTTTGTAGTGTTAATATATTGATCATTAAGTGAACGAGCGCGTTGATTTCCTGACGGCACTTGAATGCTTCTAAATATTTTGTAGTCACAGGGGTATTCTCACCTTTTTTGGACCTGAATTATATTCTACACTGAGTTTCTTCTCATCTTTCTTATTCCAAACGAATGCAAATTCGTAAAGATCGTCACCCCACCAATTTTGGGGATATTGGAGTGCAACTTTCATTACAGCGTTAAAACCAGTATTTTTGATGGCATCCACCTTATTAGCAGGCAACTTGGGATCGAAGAGCTTCTCGTGTTGTTCCTTCAAAACACCTGCGGACGGCGTGAAAATGACATGATCGGCCTCATGCTCCACTGCGTCTTTGGTTTGTATTTTCACTTTGCCATTGCTTCCCCAATTGATATTTTCCACAGTGTTATGGTAGAATATAGGGTACAATCTGAGTCTGTGTTCATCGCCGAATTTCGCCATGAGTAAGTCCAGGAAATACTTGAAGCCTAGACCGCCCCAACTCATTTCTTGATCGCCTTTTTGGGCTTGGAAGTGGTCGTTCAACAGTAGTTTGGCCCAGTCGAAAGCTCCATTACGACGATAATATCCGTGCTCACAGGTTGCAATCATATCCACTGCCTGTCTGGTCTTTGCAGGGTCTTTTGCGTATTTTTTAAGGATAGCGTCGTTGAAGCTGGAATGAAAAAACAATGCAATTCAGGTATTATCAAAAATAAAAATTCTATCAGGGGTACAAATAAGTTTTGGCCGTTTTAGGAGCGGTGGTGCTGCACAAGTAAAAATGTCAGATGAAAGGCGGCATAATATATATTTTATATTTTTGTAGGGGGTAACGTTGCACTGCCACCTTAAGGTCAATTGTGCCCCTCCGTCAGAGCTGTCGATGTCATCACCATCCACAGCTCGCCTTCCAGTTCCACAGTTCTGATGAAGTATCTGGGATGACTTCAACGAGGCTACGTCTTCGCTCCTGCAGATTTCTTGCCCAAAGCATTCCTTGCGTTGGTTTGAGATGGCTAGGCTTTCCGTTATCAAGTGATTAGCAGTTTCGTCCTGCTCCCAACAGAAGTCAGTTTCTGCTAGCCGAAATCTTATCACATGCTTCCTAAGGCCACAATGTCCTATGAGGAAACCAGTGAGGAGGTGCAGCGTATTCTCACTGAGGTCCATATATTTCTTGGATTTGACAATGTCAAAGTTCCGAGTGTTTTTTTGAAGTGATATATTCTTGGGAGAGATCTCCAGAAAATACCTCTTTCAGTTTTTTTCGAAATTCACTTTTTTAGGTGTATCTACCAACCCCACAGTAGGGTTTCGGGCCAATAAAGGGGGTGTGTGCTCCTTTCTTGGGAAGTGTGTCGGCCTCCTCATTTCCTTCTATTCCCGCGTGACCAGGAACCTAGACCAAGGAGACCCTGTTGTTCTTGCCTACTTCAATGAGTTTTCTTCGGCACTCCCATATTAGCTTGGACTCGATAACATGGGAGCTCAGAACTTTAATAGCAGCTTGACTGTCAGAGTAGATTGCTATATCACATCTCTGATAGCTTTGGATCTTTGGATTGCAAGTACTCCAGCGCCAACTCGTGTAGTTGTTTTTCAACCGTCTGTGTACCAAGTAATGGCATTTCTTTTAAGAACTCTGCTGGTGGATTCCCTGTCCCAGTCTTTTTTCCTACCGAGCATCATAGTGAAGTTATTTTCGATGCTTACTTTCTTAACCATTTGGTCACTAGGAAGATTGGCTGATGAAATGTACCTGGTATGAGAGGACCAGACTTTCTGGTTTCTAATACTCTCATTACCGTTTCCTTTCCTAGTTATTCTGAGGCTGCATGGGCCATTTTGTCTATCACTAGATGAAGTGGTGTGAGATTTGTAATAATCTCAAGTGCCCTGGTAGGACAGTTTCCCATAGCTCCAGTGATACACACACATGCCAGCCTTCTACTTTGTCGAGGTTTTTCCTCGTGCTATTCTGGCTTGTTTTTGTTTACCAGACTACTGCCCCATACATGATTATGGGTCTCACAATCATGACGTCCATCAATCGCAGTATCTTAGGGTTGCAACTCCAAGTCTTACTGGCTAGATTCCTGCACGCCATTAAAGCCTTTATTGTTTTGCTAGCAGTGATTTCAACATGTGTAATCCACAAAAGTTTACTATCTAGTGTTACCCCCAGATATTACCTTTAGACTTCCATTCTGTAATATCTCCGTTCAAAAAGAGGGATCTCACAGCTGGAAGTTTCCTCCACCGAGTAAACAGAATCACTGTAGTATTTTTTAGGTTTATGGTCAGCCCCACTGACAAGCACCAGTACTCGATAATTCTAAGGACCTCTTGTGGTAAGTTACACAAGGTGCCCTTGAATTTACCTCTCTGACCATTACGACTATGTCATCGGCATAGCCTATACACCCGCAGCCGGGCTTCGTTAGCCTATAGCAGAGCGCGTCCAATACTAGGCTCCAAAGAAGGGAGGACGTTACTACCCCATTGAGGTATTCCACGAGTGGCTTTGACAGAAGTGGTATTATTTTCCACCTGTGCCACGGCTATCCTCGTCGACAACAGCTCATACATCCATTTTATCATGGTTTCATTAACTCCTCGCCTTTCAAGAGCTTCTTTAACAGACACATGTATTGTGTTGTCAAAGGCCCTAGATATAGAGTTCTCTGGATGACTTCAGTCAGCTGATATAGAGCAGGCTCTGTAGATCGGCCGTCCTGTAAACATGCTGACTTTTGTGAAGTGGAATTCTCTCCAGATTCTCCGTTCTTATGTAGTTGTCCACTACCTTCTCCATCGTTTTAAGTAGAAACGATGTCAGACAAATGGGTCTGAAAGATCGAGGATCAGTCCCGTCTTTCTTCCCTATTCTTGAAATGGAGATTACTTTTGCCCTTCTGCATTCACTAGGTACTTGACCGAAGGCTAGACTCACTTCCCCTTCCGTGTATGACGAGATCCAACGGCATAAAGTAAGTTTGGTCATTTAGTAACAACATAACCTTAAATTATTATTGACTTCGTATCAGCATCATTATAAATTTGTACTCCGAAAATGTCTAAATTTATGCCAAATAAGCATCATTTTCTGGATCTTTTCATTTACTTCTTAAATTTGAAAAAATCTGTAGCTGAGGCGCAAACGATTGCTTGTTGAAGCATATAATGTGGCTACTTTAAATGAGAGAACTTGTCGTGAGTGCTTTCAAACGTTTGAAAACGGTGAAAATTCACGGAAAAAAAACTCATGCTGTGTATTTCGTGGGAGCAGCTGGTTGTCGTGTAATAACCGAACACAATTGATGAGAATAAACTTAGCTCCGAAGAAAATACGCTCTCATTATTACTCCATACACGACAAAATATTTTCCATAACTCTCATCCGGTTGAATTTATTTGAGAACGATTGATTGGGAGGTGATACCCACCCGCCATATTCACCAGACCTTGCACCGCCCGACTATCATTTATTCCGATCGATGGCACAGGGTCTTTCTGAATAGTGCTTTATGAAATTACAAAAAATTGGGTTTATTATTATTATTAGTTACTTATTGTGATGGAGAATACTTCGAATGTACGTAATGTACCGTTCTTTCTGAATAAAGTCCTAATATTTGATAAAAATTCCTAAAAAGCACTGACGTGAAGTCTGAAGCTTTTGCGTGGATGTCCTATTGCCTCACATACCCTCACCCCCCTCACCATTCGCATACTGCGAAAAACTTTTAGAAAAAATAAAATTGAAAATTGACCATGATCTCATGCGCGACAGGAACAATAATTGCTAAAATACTAAGCCAATCGAGCTAAAATCCCAACCTTACTTGAAAATGCGGCTCAAAGGTTTGTGCTGCAAATGAGGGAAATCTGAGAAATATTTTCTGAAATATAACACTTCTGAAGAAAAGAAATATTGTGATATGACCCTAACAAAATTTCGCATCCCACAACTAATTACCAAGATTCAATTCAATCGGAATTGTAATTTTAGAGTTGTTGAGTAAACAATATTTCATTTTCGGCCAAACATTCCAGAAGTACAGACATCTGGGCAAATTGATAGCACGCTGTTCCTATAGTGGAACAAGCTCGCAAAAAGGTACTATTAATACACTTTACGAAAGTGCTCAGGCAATTTGTTCTACTCTTCAAATTCGTATTATATGAAATTGATTTCACCAAAAAAAGATAAAAGATATCTACGTCAAGTCATGAATACATCAATCATGAATTTAGACACAAGAGCTTATAATCAACTAACAATATATCAAGTAAAAAACATAATAACCATCAAGGACAATAACCCAATCTATTGAATGTAATCCTCCATATACTCGCGGCACAGGAGAATCGGTTCTATATAAGAATCGTTTTCGAGACTCAAAATGATCCAAGGTCTTTATTGACTATGACAAAACCAATTAATGATTAAGAAAAATTCAAAACTGTGTACACAATATTTCTTGTATTTGTGGTTAAACGTAGGTATATAAGAGAAACATCTAGACCAATAGAAGTGAGAAAGTCGGAATATAAGAACAAATTAATTAATAGTGACATACATCAATACAAAATAGTAGATCGTGTATATACAATCAATGGAGATTACATGAAAGATTGGAGTAAAATAAAGATTCTGATGACACAAAAAGAACTCACTCAGTCAACTTTCATTTCGTTGAACAGAGGAAACAATTCAGAAATTTCTCAGTTGAAGTTGTCCATACTTGGCTTAATTTGTTGAAAAAAGAGATGCAATTGAGAAATTTCTATGTGAATTGAAACTGATGTTCTATGTTCTTTCAAAGACTCAGTCAGTGCGACATATTTCAGAATAAACAACGTTCAACAACAAATAATTCGCTTACTGTCTGATGAAGGAATCCAATTTAGGCTCGGAAACGTTACAGAAAAGTTATTTTATCGTTGCTGTTGTTTCGTTACTGTTTGTTAGGGAACATTGTTCAATAAATTGCTTCTGATAAGTATCTGGTGTACAAGTTCAATCTCTCACGCAGAAGCAATTCCAAAAGAACTGAAACATTCATTTTATAGTTATTTTTCAGGGAAAATACTCAAAGTTTCCACAGATGTCAGTAAATATATTATTTAATATTCAGCAGCATCTGGCATATAGGAATATTATGGCAATTCTTAATGTGAAAACCCATTCCATTTTCCTCTTCTTGGTATCCCTACGTTAATGGGAGTCATTATTCATTATCACCTTTTGGATATTATTATCTTGATAGTCATTCTGAGAATGTATATTCACGACTACAAATATACCAAGAACAAATCTACTGATATGTTATTTTCAATGACATACAGTTATGTAAAGGTTTCTGTATATTCATTATCGAATAAGGATATAATTGAATGCCACTCCTCTTAATGGTGATTATCATGGATTTCCATCAGTATAATCGCTCATGCTGTCAAAGGCTATCGAAATATTCAAATCGATCATTTAATGTATTTTTTTGGATTTTGTCTCCTATAAAATATACAATATTTTGGCTTGAACGTTTACACATAATGTAACACGTTTGCTTTAGAAGGTTCACACTGCTCTGGTCAGTTGGATTTGTCGAGAGCTAGAGATACACTGATGAAGGCCAAGAAGTCTGCAACGCGTCTGTTGTTGCTCTACAAATCAATGAAATAATTCGAGTTGTGAAATATATGCATATTTGTAGATTTTACGAAGCCAGTCCATGAAACGCTATTGGCAGAATTAATTATTTATGACTTCCATTCAGAATTTTTCACTAACTTTTGAGAATAGTTAATAGAAAGATCAATGATGCTTTTCTGTCAAAGGCTCTTAGGTGAGTACAGCACAGTGAGTAAAAAATAACGCACAAAGATCATATCAATTTTTTTGAATTTACTATTTTGGAGAAAAATGCTTAAACAGGTCAATTCATTTGCGTGCATGTTCTGGAGAACATGTGACACAGGAGTTCGTTAATAGGCATAATTAGCCAGAAGGATTTGGAGTTATACCCATTTGAAATTTTGTTGTTGTTTTCCCAATAACTCAAAAAATAATAATTCGATCCAATTTAAACATGGTTACTAGTTGTAGAATGCAGACGCGCAAATGTTTGCGAAATCGTATCACTGGAAAATAAAAAAAAAATCATTTAAAAAATTGGATCAAGCACTGACGTGAAGTCAGGAGTGTTTGCGCGCATGTTCTATGTTCCTTTATCGAATTCACCATGGTATAGTCGATTGAGGATGTCCAATAAAAGAGAATGGACCATAGAACATGCGCGCAAAAGTTCCTGACTTCAAGTCAGTGCTTGAAACATTTTTTTTTCGTAATTTATTTAAAATTTTCTAGGGGTACGGTTCTCACAAAATTTTACACACGTCTTTATGTCGATATTCTACAACTAGTTACCAAGCTTCAATTCGATCGAGTCTCTATTTTTTGAAATAATATTCCAGGTGGGTATAACTCCGAAACCATTGGACCGATTATGCCCAAAAACGAACTTAGCTCACCCATCCAGCTACTGAACTCACACAAGGCTGCTCAGATCTCCAACAATATAGATCTGATCGTGTTCGTGACTTGGAACTTGGCAGTAGAGTTAGGTTCTGAAGGCTCTCTCAAAATTTTAGCGATGTCGGACGAATAGTTTCTGATACATAGAATTTTTTTCAATTATTCTTTTAAAATTTTCTAGTGATACGATCCTCACAAAATTTCGCAGGAATTTTCGCGATGGCATTCTTCAAATTATAATGTTTGGATTGGATCGGTTTTGTATTATATTTTTGTATATTTTAAATAAGTGAAAAAAAAGAAGGGGTTTTGGTTTTTTGCCTATATTTCAAAAGATATCTGACCTAATTTCCTAAAAAAAAGTCCCAACTACCGGAACAAGGACCAGTATCTATAATTTTCCCATAGGGTTGAACACACCCGAAAACGGGTACTCCAGTTTGCGTAAGCCTCGCCCCCTTCGGACCTTTCATGAATAAATATTAATTAAACTTATTGAATATGAATATAAAAAATTTTAAAAATTCAGGCGTCTGCTAGATATATCAATAAACAATAATCCGTGGTCCAAAAATGTTTATCGCGTCTTTTCAATTAGTTATCCATTAGTTAATTAACAATTTTTTGTAGTACGAACATTAAAATTGCAAGTACGATAATAGTTAAACTATGAATCTGAGAATATTTTCCTCTCGTGGAGCTATTTTTCGAAGGTCTTGGAATACATTCCAGTTGAAGAAATTTAAAAGTTGTTAATTTTCGTTTTGTTATTAACAATTTACTTAAGCAAAAAAATTATAAGGCTTCAATTAATTTTTCAAAAGAAAATTTTAATTATCTCATGAACAACGCATTGGTTCATAACAATTTTCTCAACAATAGGAAATAATAATTATTAAAAATAACAATTTTAAAAATTTTTCTATAGGAATCTATTCTGAAACCTTTGCAAAATAGCTCCATGAAAATTTTTAATTAACTAATGGATAACTAATTGAAAAGTCGTGATGAACATTTTTGGGCCACGGATTATTGTTCGTTGATCTATCCTGCAGGCGCCTGAATTTTTTCAATTTTTTATTTTCATATTTAATAAGTTTAATTAATATTTATTCATCATAGGTACGAATGGGGCAAGGCTTGCGTAAGCTGGAGTACCCGTTTTCGGGGGTATTTTCAACCCTCTAGGAAAATTGTAAATATTGATCCTGCAGTTCCGGCAGTCAGAAGTTTTTTTTAGGAAATTTCCACCCCTATTTGAATTTTTTTCCGAATTAGAATTATGTCAAATAGTTTCCGAGATATTGGCAAAAACATAAACCTCCTTCTTTTTTTCACACAATTGTTTATAACTATTGCAATTTTTGCGAGCGGCCTTAGCATTTTCTCAAAAACTATCTACATCCCATTCCGAATCGGATGATACCTCAATGATAATTTTCAGAGAATGCGCAAAAATTTTGACCTAAAAAGCACTTGTTGACTAGACTAATGGCGAACACATAAAAAATAAAAATTTGTCGTCTAAAATTTTATATCAGTAAGATTGCGCTGAAATTTCTCAAAAACCTTCAAGCATCCATTCTACAATAGATTACAGGATTTCAGCTGGATCGGCGTTATGTTAATGCTTCCTTTATTCATACTCAACAACATGCAGTATTTCGTGAGGGTGCCTGAGGCGTGTAGACAATAGAACCTGCGCATAAAAAATCCTGACTACACTTCAGTGCATTAAAAAAAAAATTACAGACGGAAATAGTTTTCAGTAAATTTCAATAGAGTTATATTATTGGTATCTAATGACGTGAGACAAGTATATGCTTCAAATTGTTGCATATATGATATAAATGTTGTTTATAGGATGTCAATTGTTTCGAATTAAACTCCACGATTTAAATTAATTTTCAAAAATTATGTTGAATTTATTCAAGAGAGGAATTATTTGGTATCAAATACAATTCATAGAATTCAAAGCAGAATTTGTTACTTACTTGTCTTTGAAGGCGTCAGCAGCAGAAATTGGTTTTTTTCCCTCATACTCCCCCTTCAGATTGTCATTAAATGTATTAACATCAAGAGCCAACGTAGGATCCACAGGTGAACCATCTGAATAATAACTTTTGGATTTCTTTTTAGCATCGGAATGGATCAAATGATCTTTAGCGACCTCGAAAATAACGTTGCCCTCTTCTCCACTAACGCTCTCACCCCCCAGGTCAACATTACCGCCTTTCTCGCCATCCAAAAGAAATACACTATGGATACGACCCCCAAGTCTCTCTTCGGCTTCGAGAATAATGAAATCGGTTATATTGTTTTCAATGAGCCTCGTAGCAGCAGCGATTCCTGATGCCCCGGCACCAATAATTATTATTTTTGCGGGTTTCACTTGTGCGAAGAAACACGAAATGAGGAGTAAAATTATCGAAAACTTCTCCATAATTGGAGTGTTTTGTAACCGGTTGATATATGGAATTTGACCGAGGGGAATACTGATCGATGTGAATTATTTTGAGCTGATGAGTTTATTTATACGAGAATGAGGAGGGGTGGGACAATACAACTTCATGAGCTTCAGAGGCGTCGTCGAAAATATAAAATTTAAATGGATCGTAGTTAATGCAGGCTTCCAACTATGTTGAAGAATAAAGTAATAACTTCAACAATTTCTTATATAAATAATATTATAAACTAGCGGACATTACCGTCTTTACCATAAGGGCACACGGGGCCCAGGGGCCCCAAAAGACAGACAATTTCCCTCACTTTTATTCTAAAAATATTTTTGTCGGGCACAGTAACAGTGAGCACCCGAGTCGAAAATAAAATTTACTTTGGTCTTAAAATTTAAATCAAAATTATGTTTATTGAGACAATAAGGACAAAATCAAGTCAAACTTTGCCTATTTTCTTTTAGAAGTATAAAATGTCCCTAACAGTTGACTTGATTTTGACTTAATCAGCTTAGTTAGGATCGATTTGAGACAAAAATGTCATATAAGACTAAACTTGGCTTGTATTTGGCTTAATATAAGTCAAAAAACTTGGTTCAAGCACTGACGTGAAGTCAGGAGCTTTTGCGTGTATGTTCAATAGTCCATTCTCCTTTATTGGACATGCGGGAAAATTCGATTAAGAGACAATAGAACATACGCGCAAAAGCTCCTGACTTCACGTCAGTATGAAACAATTTTTTTTTCGTAATTTTTTGAAATTTTTTAGGGGTACGGTTTTCACAAAATTTTACACACCTCTTTATGTCGATATTATTCTACAACTAGTTACCAAGCTTCAATTCGATCGAGTCTATATTTTTTGAATTATCGAGGAAATAATATTCCAGGTGGGTATAACTTCAATACCGTTGGACCGATTATGCTCAAAAACGATATTAACCCTCTCATTGGGATGCGCAACCTACCATGAATTTGGGGTCCGTATCTCCTTTCATTCGAAAGTTATCGAGGCAACGGTTACCCATCCAGCTACTGAACTCACACAAGGCTACTCGGATCTCCAACAATATAGATCCGATCGTGTTCAAACTTGGAACTTAGCATGAGAGTTAGGCTTTGAAGGCTCTCGCAAAATTTCAGCGATGTCGGACGAATAGTTTCGGATATATTGAATTTTTTTCAATGATTTTCAATGAGTTTCTTAAAATTCTCTATAGTGATGCGATCCTCACGAAATTTAGCATAAATTTTGGCGTTGGCATTTTACAACTAATAAACGTATTTGAATTGGATCGCTTTTGTATTTTTCTAGTTATTTAGGAAATAATAACCAAATTTCAGATGGGTATAACTCCAAAATCGTTCGGCCGATTATGCCTATATGAACAAACTCAAATGTTGCATTCAGATTCACGACCTAAGCTGAAAATTTCACGTCGCTATCTCTTTCCGCTCTCAGGTTATTGTGACATGTATAATATTTTTTTAGAATTTTTTAGTGATACGATTCTCACAAAATTTCCCATCCCAAGGTTCGTATTCTACAACCACTTGGATTTGTATTGGTTGAAAACAAAATCATTACTCGGAAACCATTGGGCCGATTATGCCCCTTAAAGAACTTGTCCGTCGTATTGTGATGCGCCACCTACCCTGAAAATTTCAAGTCGCTATCTCTGTCCGTTCTCAAGTTATCGTGACAACGGTGATGTTCCCCAGAACATACGCGCAAAAAGTGGGAAAGCTCTTTGGACAGGGGCTTTGGCGCTCTTGTCAAAGTACTAGCGAGTAATTATTCAAACTTTGACTGCATCATACATATTGAAAAATCATATCTCCGAAAGTATTAGTTTGATAGAGTTGAGAATGATATCAGTGGATTCTTATGGTGAAACTGCATCTTAAAAAAAATGGGTTCAAGCCCTGTGGACAGGAGCTTTCTGGCGCTATAGTTCAAACAGACAAATTATATCTCCGAAAGTATTGGTTTCTCAGAGTTGAGAATTATATCAATGTATTCTTATGATAGAACTGCATCATAAAGGAAATTCAATTCAAATAATAGTTTATTCATCAAGATTAAATGAGCAATCTGAGAATGAGAACTACACCATGGAAGAAACCAAATTAAAATAGCTGAAATGAATTTGAGTCTCTCTTATAGAACTGGATGAAATGTACGAGTATGAACACAGATCATATAATAAAGCTTAGATAGAATAATTATAGCATTCTGTGAAAACATAGAAGTACGATTCATTATTGAAATTTAGAATTTCATCTGAGCAGAAATTGAATTCAAACATCATATAGAAGAATTTAAATTCAACAAGAGTGCCAAAAATTATCCATCCAAAACCAATAGACGAATTCTACCCAACAACGAACTCATTCGAGATATTCATCCCTCAATTCTATGATGAACGATAATATATATCTTTCCTCAAATCTACTCCAATACACCAATATTCCAGTTTTGTTTTTAGAGGAGATATTCTGAACTCAATATTATTAACTTACCATTACCATTCCCATCATCATATGGATTGACCATCGGCATGAAAATATCAACCAACAAAAAGTATGATATTATATTATAATTCTCATATTTATACGATTGCTGGAATGAATGACCATGTTATTAACTTACCATTACCATTCCCATCATCATATGGATTGACCATCGGCATAAAAATATCAACCAACAAAAAGTATGATATTATATTATAATCCTCATATTGATACCATTACTGGAATGAATGACAATGAGACAAGGTCAAAGTTGACATTATAACAATTCATAGAATAGCCACAGAATCATTCTATCATTGAAATTTTGAAAAATAATATCTCCGAAAGTATTAGTTTGTTAGAGTTAAAAATGATATGAATGGATTCTTATGGTAAAACTGCTTATTGAAAAAAATTTAATTTGGAATTTGTTCTGTAAAAAAAATTTTTTTTTTGTTACTCCGAAACCATCTGTCCGATTTTGTCCAATAACGAGATATTTATCCCCCAAACCTACTCTGAAAATTTCAACTGTCTAGCTCATTCCGTTCGAGAGTTATTGTGCCTACGGCCGGACAGAATGAATTTCGACCACGGATTCTTGATCAGTGAGTCGAACCAAATCGTTTAAGACAATTTTCATCGAAAAATTCGAAAATTACAGACATTTGGGCAAATTGATAAGCACTCAGTTCCGAGGAACTAGAGCGCCAAAAAGTTGAATTTGAAATTTGTAATATTAAATAAATTTTTTTTTCGTTAATCCCAAACCACCGATTTTGCCCAATAACAAACTTAACCGAGATATTTATATCCAGAACCAACTCTGAAAATTTCAACTGTCTAGCTTATTCCGTTCAAGAGTTATCAGGGTAGAAAAATGTATAAATCGCTCTCTTTACTTTACAAAAGGGCCCACATTATTTTGTGCCCAAGGGCCCCAGCATAGTTTGAGACGGCCTTGCTAGCGGACCGGATAGACGGTTGTCCTCCTCGAACGTTGGAATGACAGCTTCAGCGGGCTCATCAAACTCTTTTCCAATATTCGAGTTTTCCATATTCTACAGTGCTTCCCAGCAACTCCGCACCAAGACGAGCTATTCATATTTCCGAATTTTATTATTGACAAAAAGTTGGCATTAAAAATTGGTTCAAGCACTAACCTGAAGTCAGGAGATTTGGCGCGTATGTTCTATTGTCCATTCTCCTGTATTGGACACTATTAATCGAATTTACCATGGTGAATTCCATTATCTGTTCTCCTGTATTGGACACCCTTAATAGAATTCACCATGATAAATTCGATTAGGAGTGTCCAATACAGGAGAATGGACAATAGAACATACGCGGAAAAGCTCCTGACTTCACGTCCGTGCTTGAAACAATTTTTTTTTCGTATTTTTTTTTAACATTTTCTTGGGGTACGGTTCTTACAAAGTTTTACACACGTCTTTATGTCAATATTCTACAACCAGTTACCAAGGTTCAATTCAATCGAGTCTATATTTTTGGCGCTCTAGTTCCTCGGAACTGAGTGCTTATCAATTTGCCCAAATGTCTGTAATTTTCGAATTTTTGGCTGAAAATGGTCTCAAAGTAGGTACAATAACTCCCGAACGAAAGGAGTTAGAGGTTTGAAATTTGCAAGGTGGGTTTGGAGCGTAAATATCTCGGACAAGTTCGTTAATGGGCAAAATCCATCAAGCGGTTTCGGAGTTATGGCCGATTTTAGCGAACATATTTGTTATGAATATTTCCGAAACCTATCCCTTGATCTATCTGAAATTTAGCATCAAATTGTAGAATCATGACCTTCATACGCATGTGAAGTTATGTATTGACCAGGTTACCGCAAAGTCTAAAAAAAAAAATTGAAATTTAAAAAAAAAATTTCTATAATAACTCTTGAACGGAATTAGCTAGGCCGTTGAAATTTTCAGGGCATGTTAGGAGGATGAATATCTCGGTTAAGTTTGTTATTGGGCAAAATAGGCCATATGGTTTCGGAGTAACGAAAACAAAATTTTTTTTTTAAGTAACAGATTTCAAATTCAATTTTCATTTAAGATGCAGTTTCACCATAAAAATCTACTGATGTCATTTTTAACTCCAACAAGCTAATACTTTCGGAGATATGATTTTTCGAAATTTCAATAATGAATCGTACTTCTATGTTTTCACAGAATACTATGATTATTCTATCTAAGCTTCATTATATGCTCTGTGTTCATACTCGTACATGTCATCCTGTTCTATAAGAGACGGTCAAATTCATTTCAGCTATTTTAATTTGATTTCTTCCATGGTGCAGTTATCATTCTCAGATTGCTCATTTAATCTTGATGAAAAAACTATTATTTGAATTGAATTTCCTTTATGATGCAGTTCTATCATAGGAATACATTGATATAATTCTCAACTCTGAGAAACCAATAGTTTAGGAGGTATAATTTGTCTGTTTGAACTAGAGCGCCAGAAAACTCCTGTCCACAGGGCTTGTTTGAGTTATCAAGGAAATAATATTCCAGGTGGGTATAACTCCAAAAAACCGATGGACCGATTAAACCCAAAATCGAACTTTACCCTACCATTCAGATGCGCAACCAAGCCTGAAAATTTCAACTCCCTACCTCTTTTCGTTCGAAAGTTATCGAGGCAACGGTCAACCATTCAACTACTGAACTTATCTAAGGCTGCTCGGATCTTCGAAAATATACATCCGATCGTGTTCAAACTTGGAATTTGGTAGTAGAGCTAGGTTTTGAAGAGTGCTTTTTGGTGATGTAGAAAAACTTAATCTGAAATCTAAAACTATCCACAATTTCTCAACCCACTTCAAAACTAAAAGGAAAAAATTGGTTCAAGCACTGACGTGAAGTCAGAAGCTTCTGCGCGTATGTTCTATTGTCCATTCTTCTGTATTGGACACCCTTAATCGAATTTACCATGGTTAATTATGTTGTCCATTCTCCTATATTGGACACTCTTATTTCGAATTTACCATGGTAAATTCGAATTAAGTGTCCAATACAGGAGAATGGACAACATAATTAACCATGGTATATTCGATTAAGGGTGTCCAATACAGAAGAATGGACAATAGAACATACGCGCAAAAGCTTCTGACTTCACGTCAGTGCTTGAACCAATTTTTTTTTCGTGATTTTTTCTAGGGGTGCGGTTCTTAAATTTTTTTTTTTCGTCATTTTTTTCAGATTTTCTAGGGGACGGTTCTTACAAAATTTTAAACACGTCTTTATGCTGATTTTCTACTACTAGTTACCAAGCTTCAATTCAATCGAACCTTATTTTTTTAGTTATCAAGGAAATAAAATTCCAGGTGGATATAACTCGGAAACCGTTAAACCGATTATGCCCAAAAACAAACTCAACTCTCCTCTTCGGATACGCAACCTACCCTGAAAATTACATGTCCCTATCTTCTTTCGTTCGAAAGTTATCGAGGCAACGGTCACCCATTTACTGAACTCACACAAGAATGCTCGAATCTCCAACAATATTCAACCGATTGTGTTAAAACTTGAAACTTGGCAGTAGAGTTAGGTTATGAACGCTCTTGCAAAATTTCAGCAATTTCTAACGGATAGTTACTGATATATAGAGTTTTTTTTTTTTTTTTTCAATGATTTATTAAAAATTTTCTACAAATGCTATCCTCACCAAATTTTGCAAACATTTTCGCGTTGGCACTCTACAATAACCAAGTTTGAATTCAATCGGTTTAGTATTTTTTGAGTTAATGAGGAAAAAAAAACCGCCAAATTTCAGAAAATTTCAGATGGCTATAACTCTAAAACCGTTTGGCCGATTATGCTCATAAACAAACTCAAATGTCGCATTCAGATGCACAACCTAACCTGAAATTTTCAAGCCGCTATCTTTTTCCGTTCTCAGGTTATCGTGACAACAAAAATATTTTTTAATAATTTTTTTTAAATTGTCTAGCCTCACGATTCGCCCAAAATTTCACAAATGTGCTTAGGTTCATATTCTACAACTACTCACCAAGTTTCAATTCGATCGGATTTATATTGGTTGAAAACAAAATTATTACTCGGAAACCACTGGGTCGATTATGCCCATTAACGAACTTGTCCGTCGTATTGCGATGCGCCATCCACCCTGAAAATTTCAAGTCGCTAGCTCTTTTCGTTCTCAAATTATCGTGGCAACGGACGGCCGGACGGCCGGCCGGACAGAATCAAATTTGACCTCGAATTCTTCATTGGGGAGTCGAACTGAATCGTTTGAGACCAATTTCGTCAAAAAATTCCAAAGTTACAGACATTTGGGCAAAACTATAACGCGATGTTCCCCAGAACATACGCGCAAAAATCAATTTGAAGACTGATCAAGCTGAATAAATGTTTGAGCTTTTAAATATTGGGGTTGAAATTATAAGAACAGCTTTCCGAAAGATCAAGGGTGAAACTAATGTCTCTCAAAACTTCTGTTGTGTACTCAACAAAATATATTTTTTCATGTTTCTATTGCTAAAAGTATACGAATATAACGATATATAATATCGTTCTCACAATGAAGTTATACTTTCTGACTTTGAATTTCATTATTATTGAAATGCTATGTAAATATTTCATAGCTGTGATTAACCAAGTTATCATGCATGCTGCTTGTTCACAAAATTGAATAAAATTGCACAAAATTGTGACAGATACAATAAATTCAGCAAATGTCTTTCAATAGATTAATTTTTAGTAGAAGAATAATATTTTTGTTTGAGATGACAGACATAGGAAATTATTACAATTTTCTGCACAGGCAGCTTGTTGTTTTGTATTTCAGTATTACTTTGTTCCTTAACTGTCAATAAAACAAATATTTTTTTGAGAATATTTGATTTGTTATATTTTTTATTTCTACCTGCCACTCAAGTCAGGTTGTTTGTTTTCCATCAAATGAAGTGAACCTGGAAGAATCATTTCCCACTACTTTGTGAGAACTGATTTCATGAAGACGAAAAAGGTAATAATTTATGATATCCGCATTTGCAGTATTTCATTTGAAATGAACCAGCATGGTGAAAACTTGAAAATAAATAAATTTCATATATTAAAAATTTATTATCGGAGTTTTAATAATTATCATCATAATTATCATTCAGCAAAATACTTATTGATAAATAAATATCTAATTACAGAGTCATAATTTCAGTGAATCTTTTTGAGAGTTCGATTTTCGACGGAAGAATTTCGCGATTTGAGAATGGAATCTCTTCTATGAACAGATACATTGCTAATCTAATATCTCTATTACTGTTAATTTTATTGTCTTCAAATGAAATTTCAATATTCATCAATAGATCAATTTCTAATATTTAAAAATTTAATATTTATAATTACTTATTGAAATCTCAACTAGATTTTTTGAGTAGATTTTCACCTGTTTATGATAATAATTTATTACAAATCTTTGAATTGAAGTTGGAAGAAATCCAACTGTGTGGTAGCATTATGCCCAATCTACTCAGAGATATGAGATTCACTACGTTCAACTGATTTGGCTGATGTTGGACACAACAAGGTGGTCTATTTAAACACTTAATAAATTAGAATCATTCGCCTTCTAGTAGAAAATTCGTTATTATGTTTTCGTAGAGTGGAAATCATTTGTTTCTTGTATTGTTCCAAATGAAGTCTTACCCACCACCATTGGCCTTTCAAGTGAGGGCAAGTTGGTCCAGTTAAACACTTCATTATTCATCCTCATCCCTCGATAAAGTAAGAGAGTCTTGGACTCCTACTTCCCAAATGCAAAACTATTCACTTTTGAATGTTCAATGGAAGTAATCAGTCAACGCACCCTCTCACCAGGGGGTCAAGATCCTCTTGTAGAATAAAATGATGGCTAGTGGAAAAATTGGATAATTTCGTGTCATCTGCGTATGAGCAACACTGAGAACGCAGAGACGCTGGCAGATCCGAAATATAAATGAGAAACAGAATAGGACCCTTTACGGAACCCTGAGGTACACAACTCAAAACATCTCTCAAAGAGGATCTAGTTGAGCCTATCCTGACCGAAAATTTTCTATCCGAAAGGAACTTGCCAATCCAAACAACCACATCGCCCTGGACACCCATGATGAAGGCTGATTTACCAGTATCAACAGCACTTAAGACACTTCAACGGATTAGTAATGATAAACCTAACCGGAATGAATCCAGGCTGCCCCATATGTAAGATTTTATTGAATAGTAAGAAGGAGAGCTTTTGATATGATTTTCTCCATTACTTAAACGGCTATTGATGTTAATGATATAGGTCTATACACTACAAAAGTAAGTATACACTCTTGTCCACTACGAGTGTATTTATGTGTGTGTGAGTGTACTTATTCATAATAAGTCCGCAGTGAACTCGAAACTAGAATATAGATAGGTCTATAGTTTTCTGAAGACTGTCGATCTTCCTCTTGAATATAGGCGTCACATATGCCATCGTCCAATTGGCAGCTCTACAAATATCATGAAATCTTTGACTGAGTGGGTTTGGTTTGGTTTATGGATTTGAACAGAAGATCAATTATATTTAATAATAATACAGTTGTCCTGTTGTTGTATGCTTTATTGTACGAAAACTTGTAGTATGGTATGTTATAATGGTTGTTTGGTAATTAGTATTGTATAAACTATCTAAGTGCCTATTTAATTATATTATGTACTTATCATACATTACACAGTTTTCAGGCCAAGATCCCTGAATCGCTGTAATTTTGTCGTAGCGAAATGAATATACAAATATATTCAAATTACGATTAGACCCAAACTTTTTTTCTTCAAACAACCCTTTGACTGTGCTCATTATGTAACTTGCAAAATTTATCGATTATCTATTTTCAATTTCATTTACCACCAAGGTCACATTGAGTCAGAGTCCTTATAAAATCAATCATACTGTTGAACTATGAAGTATCAATAAAAATTTGGTTCAAACAGTTGGTTTCACTTTGTTGATGTGTGCCGCTAACTCATCAGCTGCTCTGTAACCTGACTCCACAGCACCATGGACCGTTCCGAAATGAGTTTCATGTGTATGCTCTCCCGCAAACAAGACAGTTGGAATTTTGTTCTTGTTCAACAAGGGTTTCGCGAGGTCGGTCTGCACTTGCGGTTTTCTATTTCCTGATGCGACTGTTTCATAGGAGGCGACTCCTCGGAAATTGGGATTAGAGTACCATTTCGTCCTGAAAAAATTGACAAATTAATTCGAAATATTATTTTACATTTCCGATGGAATTGTAAGTCCAACTGAATGAAACATAGATAAAGATTAGAAAATCATTTGTGGCACAGAACACATATGGGTGCGGAAGCATTTTTTAAAAACTCAATAAAACCCATTGTATGAATCTGTAAATTTTTATTTGGTTTTTATAATGTATGGACATACCTACAGGTTTGGCGTACATTTTAAAAAAGGAAGGTAGGCTGCCACACCCTGTATATATTTGTTTATGTATTTGGTTATGAATAAAATTAATATTCTCATGTTTGTGGAGGGCTTATGTAAGTAGTCAGGATTGGGGTAAGTCTTCAATTTGAAAAATTTCTATGGATTTTTTGAAGACCGAATATTCGAAAAAATTAATGAATTCGATATTCTTATCTTTAGAAATTCAGTCATTATGGAGTATTATGCGGTGAGTTTTTGAGGGGAAAAAACGGTTTATCTCGAATTCCGGCAAAACTACAAGTCCTATGGAAAAAAGTTGAATGGCAGCTCTAGGTGATAAAATTGGTTCAAGCACTGACGTGAAGTCAGAAGCTTTTGCGCGTATGTTCTATTGCCCATTCTCCATCGAATTTACCATAGTAAATTCGATTAAGAGTGTCCAATACAGGAGAACGGACAATAGAATTCACCATGGTTAATACGATCAAGAGTGTGCAATACAGGAGAATGGGCAATAGAACATACGCGCAAAAGCTCCTGACTTTACGTCAGTGCTTTTTTTTTCGTAATTTTTTAAAAATTTTCTAGTGGTACGGTACTAACAAAATTTTATATATATCTTCATGTCGATATTCTACAACTAGTTACCAAGCTTCAATTTGATGGAGTCTATTTTTTTAGTTAACGAGGAAATACTATTCCGAAACCGTTAGACCGATTATGCTCAAAAACGAACTGAACCCACCCATTCAGATGTTCAACATACCCAGAAAATCTCCCTTCGTTCGAAAGTTATCGAGGCAATGGTCACCCATCCAGCTACTGAACTCACACAAGGGTGCTCGGATCTCCAACAATATAGATCTGATCGTGTTCAACCTTGAAACGTGGTAGTAGAGTTAGGTTAGGATGGCTCTCGGAAAATTTCAGCCACGTCGGATGAATAGTTTCTGATGTATAGAATTTTTTTTCAATAATTTTTTAAAAATTTTCTAGTGATCGTCACGAAATTTTGCAAGAATTTTCGCGTTGGCATTCTGCAACTAATAACCATGTTTGAATTGGATCGGTTCTGTTTTTTTGAGTTATTGAGGAAATAACCAAATTTCAGATGGGTATAACTCCAAAACCGTTCGGCCGATTATGCCTATAAATAAGAGATGCTCAACCTAAACTAAAAATTTTCAAGTCGCTATCTCTCTCCGTTCTCAGGTTATCGTTACATAATTAGAATTTTTAAATAATTTTTTTCAATTTTCTAGCAATACGATTCTCACAAAAGTCCTAAGGTTTGTATTCTACAACTATACTCACCAAGTTTCAATTCGATCAGATTAGTAATGGTTGAAAACAAAATCATTTCTCTGAAACCGTTTGGCCATTAACGAACTTGTACGGACGCGTCAACTGCCCTGAAAATTTCAAGTCGCTATCTCTTTCCGTTCTCGAGATATCGTGGCAACGGCCAGCCGAACAGGACCAAATTTGACCTCAAATATCTTCATCAGTGAGTTGAATCTAGTCGTTTGAGACCATTCTCGGCAAAAAATTCGTAAATTACAGACATTTGGCAAAATGATAACGCGATGTTCCCTACCCAGACGGCACCCAATATTCCTGGAATATGCCTACAATATCCTATTTTCCAATAGATATTGCAATATTCCTGGAATATTCCATGAATATGCCATTATCTTATATCCATAAGGCATATTCCTGGAATATACTCCCACGAATATTCCATAGATATTCTCCTTGAATATGACTGGCATATTCAAACGGCATATCAAACTGAAATTTGAGCATTCGAATATCCTATGAATATTCAAAAAGCATTTTCATTGCACATTTCTTTATAGAAACGTAATAATTTTTGTACTATCAATTTGAAACATTTCGTTAGAAAACCAGCTGGGAAAATTCTTAGTTGAAGCTTCACAGCCAAAAATGGACCATTTAGTAACGTTAGACTTTTAATTATGACAATGTATAACAACAAAATGCGCCTTTAAATAGGTTAAATTATTTGTTTATACGCTATATGTATGAACTGCTGCTATATCTACACAGATCTACCTTATTTGAAAATACTCTTTCAAATCTTTTTTGTACATTCACACAACCCGTGTTGGGTTGTGTGAATCGATGCCTTGAACGGGATACGAACCCAGGACAGAGACAACTTTGTTGTCTCTGCCCAGGACCTCCGGTATCCTAGCTAGAACGAAGATACAATTTAAATTTTATCCGCCGACAGATGTTTTGTGAGCTATGGATGAGGATGACCGTCGGGCGTAGTCGTTCCATCGCCGCGACCTACCGACCGATATTTTCATTTTCATTATTTTTATACTGAGACCATATGAAGACTATATCTTGTCTATAGAAGCTTTATCCTATATAGTGTTCTGTGGTCATCATCTGACAAATAAATCGTTTTTCTTATTTCTTTGTTTCCATTGTCAAAACAAAAGAATATCAAGTTTGAAATCTGTTTTGTAGTTGGCTGGTCTTTATTTGATATGGACAAACAGTGAATTGGTGAAATTAAGGAATTGTGTTGTTATTTAACAAGTAAGTAGTGCTTTTAGAGGAGTATTATGTTTATACAGGGTGGCCGGACGATTGACGTCCATAAAATAAAAACAGGTCCCTCATATCATGGGGTATTCGAATCACCCCCATGTATGTTATCCCATTTTCCACGGTTTCCGAGTTATGAATTTTTTTATGAAATTTGAGAATTTTCAACTTGAACATCTTCAAATTTTTTTTTAGAAAAAAGTACAAGACTTTTCTGATATTTTTTTGTTGTAAATAGATCGCCAGGAATTGTACTTTTATACATAAAATAACCAGCATCGTAACTTTGATAAAAATTATAGAAATGCTGGTCTCAAGTGATCTAAATTTTCAAATTTAAATTAAAAATGTAAACAGGTTACTTCATGGTTTCTTAGTAGGCTTAAAAACTGTGCTTAACACTCTGCTTTCAGAATCATTAATAAAAAATGGTACTCAACAGTCTACTTTTGCTTAAATTAGCCTTCAAAGTCAGCGAGGTGGAAAAAATCAAAGAACTAGACGTTTACTCAAAAATTATTTTTTGCCATTTTAAGATTTTTCTGATTCAGCTATGATAGCAAATGCTGAAAATTAATGAAAATTAGCTTTATAAGAAAAGTTTTAGATAAGAAAAAGAAAAAGTTATGGCAATAAATCACACATCATGTAGATAGAAAGAAATTTATTTATAAAATTTGCAATAGGTTTTCAAAGTGGCCTCAATACACATTCTACACCTTCGCAAAAAATTTTCTTTCAGTCGCATAAAACCTGCCCTGTTTTCTCTTAGGACACGTTCGGCTTGTCTTATCTTCAGTCGCAGTTCGTCTTCATTAGAACATTCTTGGGCGTAAACGATTTCTTTGAAATAACCCCAAACGAAAAAATCGATGGGATTAAGGTCCGGTGAGCATGGGGGCCACTTGATAGGTCCGCTTCGTCCGATCCACCTGTTAGGGTATTGTTCATTCAAGTGATTACGGACTTGCGTTGCGTAGTGACACGGGGTGCCGTCGTTTTGAAATATCATAGTTCGACGAAGCTGAAGACTCACATCTTCCAGGAGCAAAGGAAGTTCATGCTCGAGGAAATTTTTGTATGTTTCTCCATCAAGTCTGGACGGCAATTTAAATGGACCAATTAGTTCGCCATTGAGGACACCAGACCACATGTGAACGCTAAAACGATGTTGGAAATTTGATGCTCTCACTTCATGAGGATTTTCAATCGTCCACGTGTGGTAGTTGTGAATATTAAAGACTCCAAATTTTTTGCGAAGGTGTAGAATGTGTATTGAGGCTGGAGGTGGCCACTTTGAAGACCTATTGTAAATTTTATAAATACATTTCTTTTTATTTACATGATGTGTGATTTATTGCCATACCTTTTTCTTTTTCTTATCTAAAACTTTTCTTATAAAGCTAATTTTCATTAATTTTCAGCATTTTCTATCATAGCTGGATCAGAAAAATCTTAAAATGGCAAAAAATAATTTTTGAGGAAACGTCTAGTTCTTTGATTTTTTCCACCTCGCTGACTTTGAAGGCTAATTCTAGCAAAAGTAGACTGTTGAGTACCATTTTTCATTAATGATTCTTAAAGCAGAGTGTTGAGCGCAGTTTTTAAGCCTACTAAGAAACCATGAAGTAACCTGTTTACATTTTTAATTTAAATTTGAAAATTTAGATCATGATCCAAAATACGTAACTTTCTCACTTGAGACCAACATTTCCATAATTTTTATCAAAGTTACGATGCTGGTAATTTTATGTATAAAAGAACAATTCCTGGCGATCTATTTACAATAAAAAAATATCAGAAAACTTGTACTTTTTTTTTAAAACAATTTGAAGATGTTCAAGTTGAAAATTCTCAAATTTCATAAGAAAATTCATAACTCGGAAACCGTGAAGAATCGGATAACATACATGGGGGTGATTCGAATACCCCGTGATATGAGGGACCTATTTTTTTTTATGGACGTCAATCGTCCGGCCACCCTGTATAACTCAATTTTTGGTGAATACCATTTATCTGATATATCAACCTTTGGCTAGGTGAAAAGGTATCAAGGGTTTTACAGAGTACCTATTTACTTGCAGTCCGTGTTTTGTTTTGCTACATAATGAAGATATCTTTTTTGAGCCAAGTGAAAAGATTGTCCGGCCAAACATTGTTGTTTGCTGAAGAGCTCAATATTACTGATGATTCGCAAGAATATGACCAGAGGACTGAAGATACCTGATACAGTAGATAGTTGTTCTACTGAAACTATTCCAGCCTTGACTCTACCAGAAAACCTAAGAATTGTTACTGGATTCAGTCACGATCTTCAGTTACTGAGTAATGTAGTTGGAAATACTTGTCTCTCAGGACCTAGCCAAAGTAACCACATGAGGTTTCAGGAAGATATTAAATTGTGGGCTTTACCTATAAATAGAGTTTCCCCACTGGTATAAAATCTCTAATTCTCTATTTCTAGTGAAATTTATATTTATTTGCTTTTATATCATCAAATAGCAACATTAGATGTTTTTCCAGCTTATCAGTCACAACAAGCCATCACAGTCTGAAGCAGCATTAGAAGTGGTGCAAAGAACCTTGAATTTAGAAAAGGAAGTGATACAGCAATACAATATTCCAAAACCTCAACTCGGATGCGTCTACCTCCAGAACTTCAACTTCCACTGCAGCAAAACAGATATGGTTATCCAGTAAAGGTTAGTATACCTCTTATATATTTATGTATTTGTGACTTTGAACCTGGTTTTGTTTTTTATAGACTCTACTGAAATTATAAGAATGCTACATAAATTTAATGGAAGGGTCGAGCAAAATACGGAATTGATAACGGCAATGCTGAATTCGAGGAGTGAAAATACTGCCCAAGATATGAATATTCCAAAACCAATAGTAGATATCAATATACCAGAGTAGAAATAGAAAACAAATCATTTTATTCACAGTTGACTAAGCTTGTCCATGTTGGAGGCACTGACACAAAAGATGTTGTCAGAAGACGCATGCCTCAGTTGGTCGATGATGTCATTTTGAAGCAGTTAAGCTGGGTTGGAGGGCAAGAAGTTTTCTGTTCTTCACATGGCTACTTTAATCAAAGGTAGAAATATAATCCAGTAGTCTATGTTAATTCCATTTTCTCTTTACTAATTTGATATTGGGTTTTTGACGTATTTGAGAAACATATTCTCTGTGTTGTCCAACTGTTCTTGAATATATTATTTGTGTTTCGGTATTTCCATAATCTGTATTTAGAACAACTCTGCCATAGGGTTTTTGTCAACTGAATGTCAATACCAACATCACTTTGCAAAATACAATTTCTGTTCACCAAATGAATCAATATGCATAATTAGCAGAGGAAATATCATTGACATCGAGATAATATATTAATACTTTTTTCAGTGGTATGCAGGAAAAACCCACTTACGAAGCAATGCACTGAAAAGGAAGTAGAAGAAAGGATTGCTATTTTCCTGACTAAAAAGCAACTGAAACTGTGAGTAAATTATTCTATAACGAAGTGTTTTTTCTTATATTTGTTGGTTTTAGGAATAATGAATACAAACAAAATCACCCGGAGGAAGAATTGGTGCTATAAATACATAGTAATATTAATAGGATGTTGTTTTAATTTATTATTTGTTCAATTTCTCTAATATTAATTAGATATATTTACTTCAATGTATTTAATGACATCTCCAGAATGCAAATCTTAAGTGAAAACTCTACGGTCTCTGTTAGTTTGTAAGATATAGGCGTGGTTTTTTTCAATAATATCCAATATTCATAACGTAAAAAAATAATAATATCTAAGCGACTAAAAAATTTGCGGGTTTACCGCAATATATACAAAATTTTATATATAATATTTTTTTTGTATTTTCTGCGAAAAAATATTTTTGTTTTTTGTACTAAATATTTTCTGATTTAGTTTTGTATTTCTCAAAATAACTAACCTACATTTGACCTATAGTGGAAATAGAAAAAAAATATATACAGGGTGAGTCTTAAAGTTGTACATTAATGTTAACCATAGATTCTTATCAAATGAAACACTTTTTCATTTACCATTTTTCCCAATTCGGCTAAGGTAAAAAGATAGAGGCTCTTGAAATTTTGAAAAATAATCAGTTTCTATTTTGTATAGCTTTGACATTCTTTTTCTGAATTAAACGAATGATGGTGTTGAAGTTTCCTATAACTATGATACATATTTTCCAGAAAAACACGTCAAAGTTACAATATAAAATGATATGATTTTTTTTTTGAAACTTCAACAGCCTGTATCTTTTTACCTGAGTCAAATTTGGAAAAGATGTTGAATGAAAAAAGTATTCAATTTGACGAGAGGAATTTATGGTTAAATTTAATGTACGGCTTAAAGACTCACCCTGTATAATTTTTTTGATTTTCATATTCAAAAAGCATATGCTATACAGTAGGAAAATATATTCCTGGCATATGCCATGAATATCTTTTAGGAGATTAAAACATATTCCCGGGATATCCATAGAATATGCGTATCATATGCTTGGAGGATATGGAATATCCCTGGCATATGCCAATATGCCGGTGGAATATGCATGGCATATTCATGGAACATGATTCATGTGACCTTGGATATCCATGGAATATGCGTAGCATATGCTTTGGAGGATATGGAATATCCCTGGCATATGCCAATATGCCGGTGGGATATGCATGGCATATTCATGCAATATGTTTGTGCCGTCTGGGTAGATCATACGCGCAAAAAGATCAATAACTTTTTTATTTACACTTGTTTCACGTAACCTCAAAATTGATGTGATTTTACTTTTTCGCGAAATTTGGTGAAAATTTACCTTTTTATGTCCCAAACACAATGTAATTTTTTTTATTTAGAATATTAATTTTTTCAACTTATTTTGACTTAATATCGAAAAAATAGCCTAATTTGGAATCGAAAATTTTCACGTCAAAATATCTGCTCTTTCAAAAAGGTCGGTGGACTTTTTGTTCGTTGAACTCTTTACTTCCTGATGGTGTAAAAAAAAATATTCCTAGCCCCTTCACCAAATTTCGTGGAAAAAAAAATTGTTTGTAAAAGATAAAAATAAAAGCCAAAAACTTGGTTATTTGAATTATTCACATAAATTTTGTATAAAGTATGTGAGAAAAGTGTAAATACAAAAGTTGTAGATCTCTTAATTACATACAACTTTGCCATTCAACTTTTTTCCATAGGAGTTATGCCAGAAATCGAGATAAACCTTTTTTAACCCTTAAAAACTCACTCCCTCCACTCATGACCTCAGATCACCCCTTAATAATTTTTCCTTTTATTTTTATCACAATGTCTTCCTACTATATTTTTTTTTTTAATTATCGACCCTGGTATATACCCCTAACGGTCTCGTAGAATTTGAGCCAAAAAACTTTTATTGAGCCATGGAAACTTATGTCGACACGTTGATTGTATTTCGAGTTCTTTTTGCGCGTATGTTCTGGGGAACATCGCGTTATCATTTTGCCCAAAGGTCTGTAACTTTCGAATTTTTTGACGAAAATGGTCTCCAACGATTTAGTTCGACACCCCAATGAAGAATTCGAGGTCAAATTTGATTCTGTCCGGCCGTTGCCCCGATAACTTGAGAACGGGAAGAGCTAGTGACTTGAAATTTTCAGGGTATGTGGCGCATCCCAATACGACGGACAAGTTCGTTAATGGGCATAATCGGCCCAATGGTTTCCGAGTAATAATTTTGTTTTCAACCAATATAAATCCGATCGAATTGAAACTTGGTGAGTAGTTGTAGAATATGAACCTAAACACGCTTCTGAAACTTTTTGCGAATCGTGGGGCTAGAAAATTATTAAAAAATTATCAAATAATATTTTTGTTGTCACGATAACTTGAGAACGGAAAGAGATAGCGGCTTGAAGTTTTCAGGTTAGGTTGTGCATCAGAACCCGATATTTGAGTTTATTTATAAGCATAATCGGCCAAACGGTTTCAGAGTTATAGCCATCTGAAATTTGGTTGCTTTTTTCTCCTCATTAACTCGAAAAATACTAAACTGATTGAATCCAAACATGGTTATTAGTTGTAGAATGCCAACGCGAAAATTCTTCAAAATTTCGTGAGAATAGTATTTGTAGAAAATTTTTAAGAAATCATCGAAAATTAAAAAAAAAATCTATATATCAGTAACTATTCGTCTGAAATTACTGAAATTTTGCGAGAGCCTTTAGAACCCAACTCTACAGCCAAGTTTTAAGTTTTAACACGATCGGTTAAATATTGTTGTAGATTCGAGCAGCCTTGTGTGAGTTCAGTAGATGAGTGACCGTTGCCTCGATAACTTTCGAACAAAAGGAGATAGGGACTTGCAATTTTCAGGGTAGGTTGCGTATCCGAATGGGAGAGTTCATTTTTGGGCATAATCCGTTCAACGGTTTCCGAGTTATACCCACCTGGAATATTATTTCCTCGATAACTCAAAAACTAAAGATTCGATCCAATTCAAGCTTGGTAACTATCAGTAGAAAACAACATAAAGACGTGTTTAAATGTTTTTAAGAACTGTACCCCTAGAAAATTTGAAAAAAATTACGAAAAAAATTTTTTGTAAGAACCGTACCCCTAGAAAATTACAAAAAAATTACGAAAAAAAAAATTGGTTCAAGCACTGACGTGAAGTCAGGAGCTTTGGCGCGTATGTTCTATTGTCCATTCTCCTGTATTGGACAATTAATTCGAATTTACCATGGTAAATTCGATTAAGGATGTCCAATACAGGAGAATGGACAATAGAACAACGCGCCAAAGCTCCTGACTTCACGTCAGTGCTTAAACCAATTTTTTATTTATTCTCCCAATTTCCCACCATGAGTATTATAATCGATTTTTGTACCAAGTTTCAATGATTTCTATCCAATTTTACTTCCATTCAGATTTCTACGTACCCACTTGAGATAAGACTCGAATAAGAATTCCAATTCAAAATATCGATGGCTTAAAGCACAGATATTGTATGTCCATTTTTGCCAATGTTTGGGTAAAGTGACATTTTGAACGCAGGAAGGCAGATAAAGAGTCTGTGCAAATAGTATAAAACGAGAAGTAAGTCTTATTTCGTTACTCGGGACATACAATATTTTCACAGACTCTATCCGCCGTATTCACAAAGCATTCAATCTCCGTTAAGTCCTAACTGAGGTACTAAGGGCCGGTTACTGAGCAATATCACATGTGGTTTATCTTCAGTTTATCTGTCCAATTCAATAGAAGTCAGAAGATACACTGGGCCCGTATACTCGACGTTCGTAGAGATGAGTATTCGCATGCGATAACTCCTACAAGAAATCTCATCTCACTTCTCCCTCACTAATTAGTAGTAGAGAAACACATTTCAACCGACAATTCACATACGGAGTTTGCGCAGAGTCACTGGCGTAAAAAATCTCGTAGGAGAGATCTCTCTCAACATTTCGTGAATAGGGGCCCTGGAGATAAACTACATTCAATTGTCCTCAGAAACTGACCCTCAGTTGAGGATAAATTTGAATCGCAACTCAGTTAACGTGAAGCAAGACTATTTCACCACCGTTATATACGTTAACTGAGGTTGCGATTCAATTTTATCCTTAACTGAGGAACTCAGTTAGGACTTAACAGAGATTGAATGCTTTGTGAATACGGCGGTATATCTGTCTTCCAACGTTCAAAATATTACCCTAATATTGGCAAAAAGTGAACATCAATATCTGCGCTAGACCATCGATATACTAGTTCCAGCTATTTTCGTCTATGTATCCGGATTCGTTTCAAATTTTCAACATATTTCCATTCATAACTCGCCAAATAATTATGATAGAACGTTGCGGTAACATTGTGATATATCAAGATGAGATTATCCGCCGTATTCACAAAGCATTCAATCTCCGTTAAGTCCTAACTGAGGTCCTCAGTTAAGGATAAATAAGGTTCGCAACCTCAGTTAACGTGAAAATGAAGGTGAAACAGGCCTGTTTCACCACCTTTAAATACGTTAATTGAGGTTGCGATTCTTATTTATCCTTAACTGAGGACCTCAGTTAGGGCTTAAAGGAGATTGAATGCTTTGAGATTACGGCGGATACCGCCGTATTCACAAAGCATCCAATCATATCTTTCATAACATAAAAATTCAATACTGACGGCATCACTATTGAAGGTGTAGTAACGTTGAAATCCTTTCCCAAGAATTTTTTGATGATAAAGGTAACTCCTTGTTCAATTTCTTCGGTTTTCAGCTGTTCAATTTCTGGAACTAAAGGACCTGTGAACAATCCAATGAGTGTGTTGGGTAAACCAGGTGCAGCAAGCAGTCTGTAGAACGAGTTCAGCCAAGATTTTCCATTCTGAAATATACAAAATTACTCTAATTTTAGAGATGTGCAAAATAAAATGTATATAAATACAAAATACTCTTTATAATTTTCATTGAATACAAAATACAAATTGGTTTTTCAATTTACAAAGATACTTATGTATTTCCAAAATACTTTACCAAAATGATATGCTTTTAAAGTTTTTAACTTTCTTTATTTTATTAGTAGGCAGGCAATTTAAGTAAGTAATTGAAGTAAAGGAGGTTTATCGATAAGCTAATGAAATCAGCCCCATTATAATGGAAATTTTTATGTTTTTATTTCTTATTATTTTAGTGAAATACTATGTAAATATAGCAGCATTTTGAAAATTATCAAGGAACTTGATTAGGTCTTGAATAGAATTTAAAATATGTTTTGAGATCAAATAGTTGACGATAAGGAGCTCAAGTTTGAACTTTGCGGGATCAAAATAACGAATAATCAGCTGTTACCGATGATGGAAACCAAGACATTGTTAATAATTTGATGATAGTTTCTCAACGGAAGAAGATCAATAACATATTTTTACAAAATTCATACGATTTGCGCAAATATAGGTTGAACATTTAACGTAACACTCTCACATAAAATATTCTTCCTCACCGAGATACAGGGGGGGGGCAATTATTAGCAAACTAGGCGAACTTCGTAACACCGCAGAAGCAATAAATGTTGTATTATCTTATAAACTGAATTTGATCCAGTTTTTATTGATATGAAATGTATACTCAAACGAATTAAGTTCAAGCAATAAGAATCATATCACTATAAAAAATAAATATTTTTTTCTTAAAAAATGTTATATTTCAAAAAGTGTCTGTCACATTCTACTATAATTCCGCACTAACCTTCAAGCCACCATTTTACAATCGAGTGATGGATTTCGTCTCGATCAGCTTTGTATTTTAGCAATTATTGTGAGAATAAAATTCCGAAATGAAATATTGTTTCCTCAATAACTCAAAAAATACAGATCTGATCGAATTGAAACTTGGTAATTAGTTGTAGAATACCGATGCCCAAATATTTGTAATTTTCGAATGTTTTGCAAAAAAAAGCTTCAGTTCGATCGAGTCTACATTTTTTGAGTTATCGATGAAATAATATTCCAGGTGGGTATAACTCCGAAACCGTTGGACTGATTATGCCCAAAGACGAATTTAACTCTGCCATTCTGATGCGTAACCAAACCTGAAAATTTCAATTCCCTATCTCCTTTCGTTCGAAAGTTATCGAGGCAACTGTCACACATCACACATATAGATCGTATCGTGTTCAAACTTGGAACTTGGCAGTAGAGTTACGTTCTGAAGGCTCTCGCAAAATTTCAGCGATGTCGGACGAATAGTTTTAGATATATTTTGCTCAATGATTTTCAATGATTTTTTAAAAATTTTCTAGTAATATGATCCTCACAAAATTTTGCAACCATTTTTGCGTTGACATTCTACAACTAATAATCATGTTTGAATTCGACCGATTTTGTATTTTTCGAATTATTGAGGAAATAACCAAATTTCAGATGGGTATAACTCCAAAAACGTTTGGCCGATTATACCTACCTATAAACAAACTCAAATATCGTATTCACCGCGTAGGGCTCATTCCATCGAAGAATCATCACATCGAAAGTTCACTGAATCGAAAGTTCACGGCATCGAAGGTTCACTCCATCGAAAATGACGCCCACTTACTCCTGATTCGCCGAACGAGAAATCTCCTATATCGACCATCTCCATCCTTAGTTTGGCTGGATGAGAGGTAATTGGTTTCATTGAGTGTACGTTAACAAAGCGCAATCTGATCTGTCTAACCCAGTGGTCGGCCACATGCGGCTCTTTCGATGTGAAGCTGGGGCTCTTTAGTTACATACGCAACCATTATTTATTCTTATGAATAAATAGATCAGTTTTTCCATCAGAAAACTTTATTTATGGAAGGACTATTTATTGTTGGTTAGAATAATTTTTCTGGCTCTTTACAACTTTAATATTTTGTAAATTTTAATATTTACTCTTCTGACTTCCAGTGGTGCTATGAAAATGTGAATATATAATATTTACTCGAGTATCATATCCTGATTCGAAATAAAATCGAAATCTAAATAATATGCTGTATTATATAACACTTTTAATCTGCTGACATATGAATATCATTTCAGTAAATCTATCGCAGCAAGTTGAAATGTTCATCAATTAAAAGAGTAGGATATTTTGTTACACATTAGAACATTATTTATGTTTAATTGGTTTCTGTATTACTTCTCATTCGTAATGAACAAATTTGTATAAAGACATTTATACAAATTTAGTTATTAGAAATATATTACGAGAACGATGGCAGGATGCCCGAAATGAATGAAAAAGATATAACAAAGCACTGACGTGAGGTCTGACTTAGTTCGATAACTAAAATTCGGAGAAAATTGTAGTTGAACGGGTTTCGCACCGAGCCAATTCATCGCGATGCTGTTCAGTTTTTTGATGGAAAAAGTAATCTACTTATTCATAAGAATAAATAATATTTGCGTATGGAACTAAAGAGCCGCCGCTTCATAACCAAACAGCCGCCCACCCCTGGGATAGACAGAGCCCGCTTTGTTGACTTACACTCAACGAAACAACTTATCTCTCATCCAGCTAAACTACGGACGCAGGTGATCGATATAGGAGATTTCACGTTCGGCGAATCAGGAGTAAGTGGGCGTCATTTTCGATGGAGTGAACCTTCGATGCAGTGAACTTTCGATTCAGTGAACTTCCGATGCAATGAGTCTCCTCCATAGGAGTGACCGTGCGGGCTCCTTATTCTGCTTTAACGAACCCTATAGGCTGATTGTTCCTGATAGAGACCAATGGGATACAAGGAGTGATCTCCTTAAACCGGAGGGGCCCACATGGTTCACAGATGGCTCTGTAACGACTACAGGGACAGGTGCAGGCATTGTGGGACCTCGAGTGAGCATGTCCATCCCTCTCGGGAAGAACTGCTCTATAATATAGGCAGAACTATATGCTGTTCTTGTCTGCGCGCTGGAAAACATCCGATTATCAATCAAGAATGATTGTACAGGCTTTCAGTGCAGATGCAAGGCATTTTAGTGAGTCTAAATCAGTGTTCGAAATATGTCCTAACTGTATTCGTTTAAGAGATACTGGATGTTTTATGTATTTTATCGAAAACTTTCAATCGGCATAATCCTTGAACGCCTGCATGGATCTTCATGAAAATTTCAGGGAATGAGTAATATTCACTTACAATGACTTGTTGATAGCGCACATCTTGTAAAATACCCTGTACATCCAATATTCAAGAAGTGAAATTTCTCTCAGAATCTGCTATAAATACTTTTTCAAACAAGCATATTGGCAATAATGGCACACTTCGTATCAATATTTTATAAATCATTGAATACATATATGGAATTTTCAATTTATAATGAACACGAACCTGTGAATCTCCGAAAAATGTGTTAATTCATATTGAATCAATTAAAATTCTCAGTAACATCACTTAATTATAGTGCTGCATCTTATTCCATCCAAAACATGAGTTTATATAAGAGTTCCACATTTGATGACCTATGTACCTGAAAATAGAAATGATAGGAATACTCATTTTCGAATTATTCATCTTTGAAAATTATTTTCTCGAATAATTGAAACACGAATGTTTGAGTATGCTTTGGTTTCCCTACTCAGACTCTAAATAACGTTCAACATTTAATTGGACTATTATAAAATGGACTTAAGAATTAAAATGTAAAATGTATCCTATACATATATTAAACTGAAAACAATTGACAATAAATAAGAAAAAAATCTTTTTTCTAAAATACCCCCACTTTATTCTAAACATTTTCTAGCTTTTGTGATCAAATGCGCTAAAGCTGAACACATGAAACTTGAATACGATTAATCGGTTGCTCGGTATACACGATTTCTTCGGGTAAACTTCATTTTTCAAGTGTTACCAGAGGAAAAGGCCCAAGCGCGTGTAAGATCTGGGGATCTTGCAGACCCGTCATAAGATCCCCCTTTACCAAACCAATGGATAAAGTCCATTCAAATGCGCTACTATATCACGGGTCAAATGTGCCGGAGCACCATCATGTTGAAAGTACATTCCTCTCGGAATATTGCTTCCACCATTCAAAAAGAAATAGGGGAATTTTCTCGAACAAATAATCACAATCTCAATCCTTTAATTCCCTTTTATAATGAGTTCACTTCAATGTTCAATGTTTCTTTGTGTTTTTGTTTCTATGAAATCTTGGATATTGCTACCATCTGTTTCAGTTATTCAAAACAAAGAGTATTCAAAGATAAATAATTCAAGAATGAGAATTTCTATCATTTGAACCATATTTTCGAACATATCAGTATTTTTTTGAAAAACTCTTTTGAGTAATCTGAAGTCGAAACCCTGAATTTGTGTATTGTGTGAAATAAGATGCTTCACACTCTTGAAGTCATAATACTGAGAAATACAATTCATTCATTATGTATTAACGCATTATTCGGAGGAACACAGGTCCGTGTTTATTCTTCTTCTAACAATTCCTATCCGTTCCGGATGTTGGCTATCATACATGCTATTCTAACTTTATTTACTGCTGCCCGAAACAGTTCGGTAGTGTTCATTCCAAACCAGGTTCTTAGGTTTTTCAACCATGAAATTCGTCTTCTACCAACACCACGCTTTCCCATTACTTTTCCTTGCAGGATAGACTGCAATAGATGGAACCGGCTCTCATTTCTCATTATGTGTCCTAAGTATTGGAGTTTTCGAATTTTCACAGTGTTGACCACTTCTTTTTCTTTGCCCATCCTCCTGAGAACTTCGCAGTTAGTCACATGATCTGTCCAAGGTATTTTTAATATTCTGCGATATAGCCACATTTCAAATGATTCCAGTTTTTTCATTGCCGCCTCGGTCAGTGTCCATGCTTCCACACCGTAAAAAAGAACAGAGAACACATAACAACGAAGGAGTCTCATCTTGGTGTTCAATAATATGTGATGGCTTGTGAACATATTTCTCATTTTGTTAAAGGTATACCTTGCCTTTTCAATTCGAACTCTTACTTCTTGAGAGTGATCCCATTGTTCGTTGACCTTAGTTCCTAGGTAAGTAAAGCTACTCACTCGTTCTATTGATGTTTGATTAATTGTAAGTTGGCAGTTGTTTATTATTTCTTTGCTTATGATCATAAATTTTGTCTTATTAATATTCATATCCAGTCCGTACAGTTGACTGCTATGTGAAATTTTGTTCATGAGTTCTTGTAGTCCTTCTAGGCTGTCAGCGAAAACGACCGTATCGTCTGCGTAACGTATGTTGTTGATCATTTTTCCGTTCAGAAGGAGCCCCAGTTCAACACCATCCAAGGCTTCTCTAAATATGCATTCTGAATACATGTTGAACAGCAATGGAGAGAGAACACAACCTTGCCTTACACCCCTTAATATTTTATTTTCTTCTGTGGTTTCATTCCCGATTCTTACTACAGCAGTTTGATTCCAGTAAAGGTCGGTTATTATCGCTATATCTTTTCCATCCAATCCCACATTTTTCAAGATTTTTATCATTTTTTGATGTTGCACTCTATCAAAGGCCTTCTGGTAATCAATAAAACATGCATATATTGTACAATTCATGTCTCTGCACCTTTGGAATAATACTTGGACAGAGTATATAGCCTCCCTTGTACCCACTGCGTTTCGGAAGCCAAACTGCGTAGGCGATATTTGATCCTCGCATATTCTATAGATTCTCCTGTGGATGACTTTAAGGAACAGTTTCAGAAGGTGACTCATGAGACTTATTGTTCTATAATCCTCACACTTCTTAGCTCCTGGTTTCTTTGGTAGGGTAATAAATTCAGATTTGAGCCACTCATGGGGAATTTTTCCACATGTATATATATTATTAAATACATGTGTTATCCATTTCAAACTGTCCTCGTCCATAAGTTTTAAGAACTCTGTATTTATATTGTCGGGTCCTGGAGATCTTCCCTCTTTCATGGTTTTTATTGCCGCGCCAACCTCATCGACTAATATATATGGTCCCGTACCATCAACCAGATCTGGAGGTTCCGGTCTTGTGTCATGGAACAGTTGTTGGATTTATTTTGACCATGCCCTTTTCACATCATCTTTGTCGATAATTATATTACCTTCGTTGTTGGTTAAGGTCATTATTTGCCTGCTTCTGTGTGTCCCCGTCATCTCCTTTACTTTTTTATGAACGTTGAAGTTATCGTGTTTGGCTTGTAGTGTCTCAATTTCCGTACATATATCCTTCACGTCTTCTTCTTTAGCTTCTCTGATTCTCCTTTTTATTATTCTGTTTATTTCATTGTACTTTATGCTGTCATCTTTTTTTTTCCGTCTTTCCTCCATTAACTGCAAGATTTCATCAGTCATCCAGGATTTCTTTTTCGTGTTATTAGGTTGCAGTAAATCATCTTTAATAGTTTCTATAGTGCTACTGAGGTTACTCAGTTGCTCTTCGTAACTGACGTTGGCAATTGATTTAATTTCGTTGTTTAAGCGGGTTTGGACTTGTTCTTTTATTAATGATTCTTTCATTTTTCTCAGATCATGCTTTATAACTTTTTTCTTCTTTAAGTTTTTCAATTTGACACTGAATACGCCAACAAGGGGGTTATGATCTGACTGTATATCAGCTCCTGGGTAGGTTTTCACTGACTTACAACTATTTCGAAATCTCTTGTTCACCAGTATATAGTCTATCTGATTTCTTGTTGTGTCTCCAGGTGCTTTCCACGTATATAGTCGTCTATTTGGAAGTTCGAACCACGTGTTTGTTATTACCAATTCTTGCTCTTCCGCAAATAAGTTCAGTAAGTCACCTCTTTCATTTCTCTCTCCAAGTCCGTGCGGTCCTATGATGTCGCTCGCTTCGCCTTTCCCTATTTTTGCATTCCAGTCTCCTATTACCATTATTAGTTCTAGTTTGGGCAATGATTTCAGTACTTCTCTGATTTGGTGGTAGAATGCTTTTACTTCTTCTTCGTCGTGTTGAGAGGTTGGTGCGTAAACTTGAATTATATTGATATTGGCTGGGGTTGCTTGGATTTGTAGTAACATAATTCTCTCAGATATAGGTATAAAGTTTGTGACATATTTAGCAATTGTTTTATTCATTATAACTCCTACTCCATGCTCGTGTTTCCCATTTGAATTTCCTGAGTAGTAGACTCTGTGTTCATTGATGTCACAGAAGTTGTAACCTGGCCATCTCATTTCGCTAATTCCAAGTATATTTATATTGAGTCTTTCCATTTCTTTAATGACATTGTGGACCTTTCCGGACTGCGCCAAAGTCCGAACATTCCAGGTAGCTATCTTAATATTCGATCGTACGTTGAGCCTCTTTGTACATTCATACTTCAAAACCGTTCCCCCCGGAGATCCGATCGGGGAACTTGAAACTCCGGATGTATATTTAGTCTTGAACATCATGAATGATACTACTAGAGATACCATGTAGGTCTTTAATGCAGTAGTTTCTCTTTGCTTTCTGCATTCCCATGCCTTTGGCCATTTCTGGTTCATCCGCCTTTAGGAGTGATTTCTCCCTCCTAGGGCAAGGAAGTGCCCTCTCCTCCGTGTTTATTATGAATTGAAAATTTCAGATATTCAACGGATCATAAAATATTGATGGGAAGTGTGCCATTATTGACAATAGTCTTACCTACTTGAAAGGGTATTCATTGTAGATTCTGAGAAAAACTCACTTCTAGAAAATTTGATGTACAGGATGTTCTACAAGATGTGGAACAAAGAAAATAATTGTCTCAGTCCGGACGTGCGTTATCAACAAGTCATTATGAGCGAATATTGGGCATAGGCCTATACTCATTTCCTGAAATTTTCACGAAGATCCAATCTAGCATTCGAGCATTATGCTGATTGAAAGTTTTTGATAAAATACATAAAACATCCTGTATCTCTCAAACGAAGATAGGACATATGAAGCGTTCAGAGAAAATGCGGCCTAAGCCACATTTTTTTCTAAAATTGAGGAAAGAGCAAGAACGAACCACAAATAAATCAAATTTTCTGTTGCAATACCGATTCAAGCCTATTTCGATCATTCAGTACAAGATGTAGCACATAAATCCACTTTTGCATTGTGACATATACAATATCCTAAGAGTCACGTGAAACCAAATAAATTAATAAACTTATAAAATCGCCTCTAATTATTACGTGATCAAGCTTAGAAAATGTGTAACATTTTCTTTTGCTATTTTCTCTATGTTGCATATTTTGGGCTTAGGCCACTTTTGCTCTGAGCGCCTCATATTTCGAACAATGATTTAGACTCACCAAAATGTCCTGCATCTGCACTGAAAGCATGTACAAGCATTCGTGAAACACCCTGTATTTAAATTAGCGAGCGTCGGAAAGCTCCTAAAGTTACGTGATTGCTTTATATATGTTCTGACATAGGCTGAAAATTTCGTCATTTCATCCTTGGAATGGTATGCTTATGACTATGGCTAGATCGGGCCCTGGTTCATAAAATCTACAAGAGTTAGTTATGATAACATTCACCATTTTTTTTTTATCACAGTAGCATGTTCACCTTTTTAGGGCCTGCCTTATATTCTTCAATGAGTTTCTGCTCGTCTTCCTTGCTCCAGACGAATGCAAATTCGAAGAGATCATCACCCCACCATTTCTGGGGATATTGGAGTACAACTTTCATCGCAGCGTAAAAACCAGTATTTTTGATGGCATCAACTTTATTAGCAGGCAACTTGGGGTCGAAGAGCTTCTCGTGTCGTTCCTTCAAAACACCCACGGATGGCGTGAAAATTACATGATCAGCTTCGTGCTTCCGTCCTTCTTTGGTTTCTATTTTCACTTTATCATTGCCTCCCCAATTGATATTCTCAACAGTGTTTTGGTAGTATATAGGGAACAATCTGAGTCTGTGTTCATCGCCGAATTTCGCCATGAGTAAGTCCAGGAAATATTTGAAGCCTAGACCGCCCCAATTCGTTGCTTGATCACCTATGCAAATCTTGAAATGGTCGTTCAAGAGCAGTTCGTTCCAATCGGAAGCTCCATATGCGTTCTCCCAGGTTCCGATCATGTCCACTGCCTGTTTGGACTTTGCGGGGTCTTTCTCATATTTCTGTAGGATAGATTCGTTGAATCTGGAATGGAAATATCAGTGCAATTATTCAAACGCAATCAAAAATGAAAATGCTGTAATAGTATATTCTAAAACAAGTTGCAGAATGGGCTGATATTAAAACACGAATGCGAAATTCGAAAACGAGCGACGAAGGAGCGAGTTTTCGTACGCATGATTGTTGGAATTGTCTTCTGCAACGAGTATTAGACGATATTTTCTCTATTTCAGGCAAGTTTTGTAAAATACTGTTGAAATTTAATGAAAAAATGGGTTCAAGCCCTGTGGACAGGAGCTTTCTGGCGCTCTAGTTCAAACAGACAAATTATATCTCCGAAGGTATTGGTTTCTCAGAGTTGGGAATTATATCAATGTATTCTTATGATAGAACTGCATCATAAAGGAAATTCAATTCAAATAATAGTTTATTTATCAAGATTAAATGAGCAATCTGAGAATGAGAACTGCACCATGGAAGAAATTGAATTAAATGTGGCCAATTTTGCCCAATAACGAACTTAACCGAGATATTCATCTCCCTAACCTACTCTGAAAATTTCAAGTACCTAGCTCATTTCGTTCGAGAGTTATTGTAGAAAAACTTTTCAAAATTTTTTTTTGACAGTTTGTGGTAATCTGGTCAATACAAAACTTCACATGCGTATAAAGGTCATGATTCTACAATTTGATGCTAAATATCAGATAGATCGAGTAATCGGTTTCGGAAATATTCATAAAAAATATTTTTACTAAAATCGGCCATAACTCCGAAACCGCAGAATGGATTTCGCCCATTAACGAGCTCATCCGAGCTTTTTACGCTCCAAACCCACCTTGCAAATTTCAATCTGCAAACTCCGTTCGTTCGAGAGTTATCGTGCCTACGGCCGGCCAGCCGGCCGGCCGGACAGAATAGATTTGGACCTCGGATTCTTGATCAGTGAATCGAAACAAATCGTATAAGACCATTTTCATCGAAAAATTCGAAAATTACAGACATTTGGGCAAATTGATAAGCTCTCAGTTGCGAGGTACTAGAGCGCCAACAAGTTTCGTATGACAATTGCCCAAAACAGGTTTAAAGTACCTACAAGTAGTAGATATTCCATAAAACATGTATGAAAGAAGAGTAATAATGAAAAATTACCTTGTAATCGATCAAAAATTTCCTGATCAACGTTCACCAAATTTTCTCTTCTCTCGAACTACAGAATAATTATGCTTTCAATATTTACGTAATATTTTCAAACATTTTTGGGTGAGGTCCCCGTTGCATCGCTAAAATACGAGTATTTCAACCCCAATATTTTTGAAGTTATACTATTCCCTTCTGTCAGTCCCGTCATAAATTGGGAGAACCGAGTATATTCTTACTTCATGTTCCGTTCCGAAATACTTTTCTGAGAAAAAATAATTTCGGAGCAAACAACTGAGATTTTTCTCACTTCGCTCACATTTCAGAATACACTTTACTCTCGTAATTCTTCGATTGATTAGATACTGTCATGTCTCAGGAAAATAAGTTGACATTATGACAATTCATACATAGAATAATTATATCATTCTGTGAAATACGATTTATTATTGAAATTTTGAAAAATCATATCTCCGAAAGTATTAGCTTGTTGGAGTTGAAAATGATATCACTGGATTCTTATGGTGAAACTGCTTATTGAAAAAAATTTCATTTGGAATTTGTTTTGTAAAAAAAAAATTTTTTTTTGGTACTCCGAAACCATCTGTCTGATTTTGCCCAATAACGAAATCAGCTGAGATATTTATCTCCCAAACCTACTCTGAAAATTTCAACTGTCTAGCTCATTCCGTTCGAGAGTTATCGTGCCTACGGCCGGACCGGCCGGACAGAATGAATTTCGACCAAGGATTCTTGATCAGTGAGTCGAACCAAATCGTTTAAGACCATTTTCATCGAAAATTCGAAAATTACAGACATTTGGGCAAATTGATAAGCACTCAGTTCCGAGGAACTAGAGCGCCAATTATAGGATTATACATCCTAGTGACTTTTGTATTGTATCGTGGCAGTTGGTGTGACTGTTGCGAAAGTTGACAGATCATGGAATTTGAATTGTACGTAGATCATGGAGATCAGATTGAACAGTTTCCTAATATCATGAATGATTCAAAATAAGCAAGAAGGAACTCTCTAGTACTTTATTGGCGCTCTAGTTCCTCGGAACTGAGTGCTTATCAATTTGCCCAAATGTCTGTAATTTTCGAATACTTCGATGAAAATGGTCTCAAACGGTTTGGTTCGACTCACTGATCAAGAATCCGTGGTCGAAATTCATTCTGTCCGGCCGGTCCGCCCGTCCGGCCGTAGGCACCATAACTCTCGAACGGAATGAGCTAGACAATTGACATTTTCAGAGTAGGTTTGGGAGATAAATATCCCGGCTGAGTTCGTTACTGGGCAAAATCGGACGGATGGTTTCGGAGTAACAAAAAAAAATTTTTTTTTACAGAACTAATTCCAAATTAAATTTTTTTCAATAAGCAGTTTTACCATAAAAATCCAATGATATCATTTTTAACTCTAACAAGCTAATACTTTCGGAGATATGATATTTCAAATTTTCAATAATAAATCGTAATTCTACGTTTTCACAGAATGTTATATTTATTCTATGTATGAATTGTCATAATGTCAATTTATTTTCCTGAGACATGACATTATCTAATCAATCGAAGAATTATGAGAATAAAGTGTATTCCGAAATGTGAGCGAAGTGAGAAAAATCTCAGTTGTTTGCTCCGAAATTAGTTTTTCTCAGAAAAGTCTTACATTTCGGAACGGAACATGAAGTAAGAGATCTGAGAGTAGTGAGACTGCTTTTCATCCATAGACATAGAATGCAAATAGAATGTAAATATTGAAAGCATAATTCTGTAGTTCGAGAGAGGAGAAAATTTGGTGAACGTAGATCAGGAAATTTTTGATCGATTACAAGGTAATTTTTCATTATTACTCTTCTTTCATACATGTTTTATGATAAATCTACTATTTGTAGGTACTTTAAACCTGTTTTGGGCAATTGTCATACGAAACTTGTTGGCGCTCTAGTTCCTCGGAAATGAGTGCTTATCAATTTGCCCAAATGTCTGTAATTTTCGAATTTTTCGATGAAAATGGTCTTAAACGATTTGGTTCGACTCACTGATCAAGAATCCGAGGTCGAAATCGATTCTGTCCGGCCGGCCGGCTGGCCGGCCGTAGGCACGATAACTCTCGAACGAAAGGAGTTAGCGGATTGAAATTTGCAAGGTGAGTTTGTAGCGTAAATATCTCGGAAGAGCTGGTTAATGGGAGAAATCCATCAAGCGATTTTATTAAAAATACTTTTTATGAATATTTCCGAAACCGATCACTCGATCTATCTAATATTTAGCATCCAATTGTAGAATATTGAACTTCATACGCATGTGAAGTTTTGTATTGACCAGATTACCGCAAAGTGAAAAAAAAAAATTTTGAAAATTTTAAAAAAGTTTTTCTACAATAACTCTCGAACGGAATGAGCTAGGTAGTTCAAATTTTCAGAGTAGGTTAGGGAGATGAATATCTCGGTTAAGTTCGTTATTGGCAAAATTGGCCAGATTTAATTCGATTTCTTCCATGGTGCAGTTCTCATTCTCAGATTGCTCATCTTGATATATAAACTATTATTTGAATTGAATTTCCTTTATGATGCAGTTCTTTCATAAGAATACATTGATATAATTCCCAACTCTAACAAACCAATACATTCGGAGATATGATGTGTCAAAGTTTGAACAAGAGCGCCAAAGCTCCTGTCCACAGGGCTTGAACCAATTTTTTTTCCTTCATTTCAACTATCAATGCTCAACCCTTAGACTGGATCGTTCCAGATGAAAAGCGAGATGGAGAGCTCGCCCTGTTGAAACGAACAAAAGAGGAAAATTGGAGGGGTATACATAATTGATTCTTCAAAACCGAGAATAAAAGCCAATAGATTGTGAATTACATCTTCGATTACAACAAAAGCAATTTCATCATAAAAGCAGAATAAATGCACAAATTCATCTTTTTACGAATAATGCGCTGGCACTCATTGCATGGAAACTAATTCAGAATTTGCGATCTAGCGTCAACTCAGAACAATCGGTCGTAAATTTGAAACATCAAAGGTACTATTTAAAGTCCAAACGATCTATTGTTTTGATGAAGAAACTCAAAGTTTCTGCTCAATCGACATTTAGGACTGAATTTAGTTATAATTTCGGTTTTATTAGGGTACTCAGGAAGGTTATGAATGTTCATTAATTGTTGTTTACATGAATGCACAATTTTGACATAATCCAGATCTTTAGTTCTGTCAAATCGAGTCAAAGGTACGGAATAATGGATTTATTTTTTCCGTTTTCAGGAATATCTAAAAATTGTTTCATAGGTCAAAGTAATTCATTTTTTAAAGGAACATTTTCGCGTAATTCTTATTTTTCTGCCAGTTTCCGTTACCAAGCAATGGCGTTATCTTTTTGGCGCTCTAGTTCCTCGGAACTGAGTGCTTATCAATTTGGAGATATAATTTGTCTGTTTGAACTAGAGCGCCAGAAAGCTCCTGTCCACAGGGCTTGAACCCATTTTTGCGCGCGTGTTCCGCAAGGAACAGCGTGCTATCATTTCGTCACAATGTCGGTATTTTTCGAATTTTTTTTCGAAAATGGTCTCAAACGATTGGGTTCGACTCCCTGATGAAGAATTCGAGGTCAAATTCAATTCTGTCCGTCCGGTCCGGCCGGCCGATAGCACGATAACTCTCGAACGGAACGACTTAGAGCGTTGAAATTTGCAGGGTAGTTTTGTAGCGTAAATATCTCGGACAAGTTCGTTAACGGGCGAAATCCACCGAGCGGTTTCGGAGTTAAGGCCGTTTTTAGTCAAAACGTTTTTTATGAATATTTCCGGAACTGATCACTCGATCTTTCTGAAATTTGGCATCAAATTGTAGAATCATGACCTTTATATGCCTGCGAAGTTTTGTTATGACCGGACGGCCCTAAAGTGGCAAAAAAATTAATCAAAAATTTTAAAATTTTGTTTTCACGATAACTCGAAAAATACTGATCTGATTAAATTGAAACTCAGTAGTTAGATGCAAAAGACCAATGCAAACACTTTTGCAAAATTTCGTGAAGATCACGTGACATAAAAAATCAAAAAATTACTACTATTTTGCGGAATACTTTGCTTAAAATGCCGAAACCTATTTTTTGCACGTATGTTCTGGGGAACATCGCGTTATAGTTTTGCCCAAATGTGAAATTTAATTCTGTGGTGCCGTCCGGCCGTACGGCCGTCCGGCCGTTGCCACGATAACTTGAGAACTGAAAGAGCTAGCGACTTGAAATTTTCAGGGTAGGTGGCGCATCCCAATACGACGGACAAGTTCGTTAATGGGTATAATCGGCCCAATAGTTTCCGAGTAATAATTTTGTTTTCGACCAAAATAAATCCGATCGAATTTAAACTTGGTGAATAGTTGTAGAATATAGACCTGAGCACGTTCGTGAAATTTTGTGAGAATCGTATCGCTAGAAAATTATTGAAAAATCATTAAAAAATACTTTTGTTGTCACGATAACCTGAGAATGGAAAGAGATAGCGGCTTGAAAATTTCAGGTTAGGTTGTGCACCTGAATGTGACATCTGAGTTTGTTTATGAGCATAATCGTCCAAACGGTTTCAGAGTTATAGCCATCTGAAATTTTCTGAAATTTGGTTGTTTTTTGTTATTCATTAACTCGAAGAATACAAAACCGATTGAATTCAAACAAGGTTATTAGTTGTAGAATGCCAACGCGAAAATTCTTGCAGAATTTCGTGAGGATGGTATAACTAGAAAATTGAAAAAAAAATAATTAAAAATTATTGAAAAAAAATCTATATATCATAAACTATTCGTCCGGCATGGCTGAAATTTTGGAATAGCCTTCAGAACCTAACTCTACTGCAGAATTCCAAGTTTGAACACGATCGGATCTATATTGTTGGAGAACCGCGCAGCCTTTTATGAGTTCGGTAGCAAAGCGGTAGCGCCGGTAGCGGATGCGAATCGTCGTATGATATGTTGTCTATGGTCGTATTTTTGCGAGAACCTTCAAAAATAAAAATATGAATGTCATGATGACATATCTTTTACGCGTATGTTATGGGAAAATCGTGTTATTTCATCACAAATCTATGGGAGATGATAGCCCTACATTAGTGGTCAGACCTGGTTTTGAAAGAGATATTCCTTAGGAGGAGGCAACTAAATATTGAAGGGATTTCTATGAACAAGAGTGAATATCTTTGAGAAATAGAGACGATGATTCTTCTTCAAGAGATCCATGTGCCTTCAGGGGAGTATATTTGTGAGAGGGGGACTTTTGAAAGGTTATGTATTATTTTTAATATGATATCGCTGAAATTTTGTTAAAGGCTTCTGATCTTGTAAGGTGAGACGCTCATTTGTGGATATTAAATCTCGTGATGGCTAGAGAGGAATTTTAGGCCAGTTTTTCTATCACTAATGAGAATATATCTTTATGTTTCACCTCATCACCTTTAGATCTATCAATGGACATTTATTGGTTAAGAATAAGTAATTGAATATTACTTTGAATTGAATTTCATTCAATATGTTAGTAACTAAACTTATAATTTTCTTTACTTTGATTATTTAAATATCACATTAATTCCAGTAATATTTTTCAAGAATAATTATGTATTCTTCTCCTAAAGAAGAATTGAAGGTAGACAATAATGTGTTAATTTTTTCATCATTGCTTTCTATCCTGACTTCACGAAAAAAAAATTGGTTCAAGCACTGACGTGAAGTCAGGAGCTTTTGCGCGTATGTTCTATTGTCCATTCTCCTGTATTGGACACTCTTAATCGAATTCACCATGGTAAATTCGATTAAGAGTGTTCAATACAGGAGAATGGACAATTGAACATACGCGCAAAAACTCCTGAATTCACGAAAAAAAAATTGGTTCAAGCACTGACGTGAAGTCAGGAGCTTTTGCGCGTATGTTCAATTGTCCATTCTCCTGTATTGAACACTCTTAATCGAATTTACCATGGTGAATTCGATTAAGGCTGGTTTTCCTGTCACGCTGACGGTCGGCGCTGATGGGTCAATATGTATGTAGCTATACGTAGCGTTTTCGAGTCACGCAGCGCTGGCGGCCGTCAGCGCTGAGCTATATACGCGCACGTGCGCGCCGGCGCGTCGGCGCCGCTGACTAGCTGGCACCGACAAGCCTCCACATTCAGTGAGCCAGAGACAATAGCATCCTTCTATTTCTCTATGTGATCAGCGCGATACTAAAAGGATCCGAGCTGACCGATCAGCGCTGACCGTCAGCGCCGACCGTCAGCGTGACAGGAAAACCAGCCTAAGAGTGTCCAATACAGGAGAATGGACAATAGAACATACGCGCAAAAGCTCCTGACTTCACGTCAGTGCTTGAACCAATTTTGGAGGTTCATGCTTCCATTTCCGGGCATTTTTCGTTGTGCGCATGCGCAGATGAGAAGTCATTTAACTGCTGTAGTTTTCGTCAGAGAGGATTGGGGTTTTGGGGTGGCGGATGCTATTCCTCCATAGAATCCAGATCCCTGATGAGGGTCTGCGCATGCGTAGATTAAAGATGCGATATCTCCCGAACCACTAGTGTTGGAGAATCGGAGTTTTTTGTAAGGTGTGTTATTTTGAGAGGACTTTTAGCCGCGAGTAGATTGCGCATGCGCAGAAGAGAAGTGACTGTTTTTTAATTGGATGGGTTATGTTGGGAGTGCTGAGTCGATATTGTGAGGTTTTAAAAGAATATTCATAGCAATTGAGTTCAAGGACAAGTCAGTTTGGGGGATGTAGCGTTGTTTCCGAGTTAAAGTGTTCGTACCGTGGCCCTGGGGCTAATTTTGAAATTGATGTTACCCCTTACAGGCATTTTTCGTTATGCGCATGAGCAGACCAACGGTGATTTAACTGGTGGTGTTTTCGTCAGAGAGGATTGGGGTTTTGGGGTGGCGGATGCTATTCCTCCATAGAAACCCCTATTGAGGGTCTGCGCATGCGTGGATTAAAGATGTGCTATCTCCTGAACCACTAGTGTTGGAGAATATGAGTTTTTTGTAAGGTGTGTGATTTTGAGAGGACTTTTAGCCGCAAGTAGATTGCGCATGCGCAGAAGAGAAAAGACTGATTTCGGGTTCTATGGGTTATGTTGGGAGTGCTGAGTCGATATTGTCAGGTTTCAAAAGAATATTCATGGTAATTCAGTGCAAGGACAAGTCAGTTTGGGGGATGTAGCGTTGTTTCCGAATTAAAGTGTCCGTACCGTGGCCCTGGGGCTAATTTCGAAATTGATGTACCCCTTACGGGCATTTTTCGTTATGCGCATGAGCAGACCAACATTGATTTAACTGCTGGTGCTTTCGTCAGAGAGGATTGGGTTTTTGGGGTGGCGGATGCTATTCCTCTATAGAATCCCCTGGTGAGGGTTTGCGCATGCGTGGATTCAAGAAACGATATCTCCTGAACCACTAGTGTTGGAGAATTGGAGTTTTTTGTGAGGTGTGTAATTTTGGGAGGACTTGCAGCCACGAGTATATTGCGCATGCGCAGACGAGAAGTGAATGGTTTTGGGTTGTTTGGGTTATGTTGGGAGTAATGAGCCGATATTGTGAGGTTTTAAAAGAATATTCATGTCAATTCAGTGCACGGACAGAAGTCAGTTTGGGGGAAATAGCGTTGTTTCCGAGTTGAAATGTCTGTATGGTAGCCCTGAGGCAAATTTATAAATAACTATATTCGGTAGATCTATATTAAAATACGTTCGGATTTGGAGAAGAGGCAATTGCTTTCCTAACGGAGGTCCCACAACCGCAATTTTTTTTGATCTACAGTAAAGCTAACAGCCAAACTGTATTGATAGCTATATTTGTTAAAGGAACTTGAAAAAAAAAAAAGCACTGACGTGAAGTCAGTACTCTTTGGCGCGCGTGTTCACGGTGGCTAATTTGAATTGAATGATGAGTACTTCACGCTCAGTGGATAGTGCGAGCCAAAGATTTACCCAAAGGATAGTGGACACCATTCACTGTCGGTTCAAAAATTAACATTGCTGTATCTAAGCTGCCATCAGGAAAAAGTAACAAAGTTGGTTAAGAACACAACTGACTCTCCTTAGTCGCACAAGCTCCTAGAAGATTTGGGAGGGTCAGTATAATCCTAATCATGTTTATAGCACGCGCGCAAAAGCAGAGTGATTTAACAATGAAAGAAAAAGTGTAAAAAGTCAATCTGCTTTGGCGCGCGTGCTATAAACATGATTAGGATTATACTGACCCTCCCAAATCTTCTAGGAGCTTGTGCGACTAAGGAGAGTCAGTTGTGTTCTTTTCCAACTTTGTTACTCTATCCTGATGGCAGCTTAGATACAGCACTGTTAATTTTTGAACCGACAGTTATTATATATATTATATTATATATTAAATTAGCCACCGTGAACACGCGCGCCAAAGAGTACTGACTTCACGTCAGTGCTTTTTTTTTATGAAAATAAAACCTTTCCTCTCAACAATTATTTCACCTTATCCATATTATCTTCTATTGACAATAATTGACGTGTGTTGAAATTTGATAGGATCGAATGTCAGTGCTGACTACCCCAAAACGAAAAATATAGCTAGAAACAATGCTGGAATGAGTTCATTCCAGCACTGTTTTTAGTGCTGGAATGGAAAACGATATCGAAATAGAGAAAATTCATACTAAATGATTTTTTTGCGAGCACTTTCTAGAGAACGGCGTGCTATCACTTTGCCCAAATAACTGTAATTATCGAATTTTTTGTCGAGAATGGTCTCAGACGATTGAGATCGACTCACTGATGAACAATCCGAGGTGAAAATTGATTATGTTTGGTTGATGCAACGATAACTTTCGAACGGGAAGAGATAGCGAGTTGAAATTTTCAGGGTGGATGGCGCATCAAAATGTGTCGGACAAGTTCATTAACGGGCATAATCGGCCCAACGGTTTCCGAGTACTGATTCTGTTTCCGACCAATACGGGTCTGCACAAATTGGAACTTGACAAGTTGTATTAAAATACCGCCATAGAGACATAAGGTAAATGTCCCAATTATCGACAGTGTCCCAATTATCGACAACAACCGTTTATTTTCCATAAAACAAGACGAAGAAAATTTCCTTAGAAATTTTAATTCAACAATTATCTAGTTTATAGTTTCTTGAATGAATTTGTTCAAACTATTAATTTCTCTTAAGCATCCTCAGCGAAAAATCAGCTGTTAATTGGCTGAATCTCGGTCTTCATCGAGTGAGCACTGTTTTCCTTGCTATTCTGATAAGTCCACACTCTTCATTTATGTCTCCCCAGATTCAACGAATGCAGCTGAAATTTAATTTTTTGAAGAATAATTAACTTGAGACGATTAACTGTATTCAGTTCTATTAAAAAAAAATTAATGTGTATCATATTTTATGGGATATTTGTGTGTCGATAAATGGTACTTCTGAAACATATTGTGTCCCAGATATCGACATCTATGTCGATATTTGAGTCGCTGAGGATGATTTTTGATTAACTTTCAGAAACGTTAACTCCATTTTCCTGGATACGATTGTTTCGTTATCCTACCCAAAAGATCCAGAATTTTCAGTGTACCAATTATCGACACACTATTTTCCATCGAATTACATGATAAAAGTACAACAAATTTTGATGTCGATACTACGTTCAACACTATGTCGATAAAAGGTGCAATATTCTGTCGACGGCTGAGACTCATACCATAAGTAAAAATAATCAATTATATGGAGAACTCATTAAACTATTTTTGTTATCTTATGATAATCAGCGCATAGAATATTCAAAATTGCTCTCAGTACTGATCGACATTCGATTGTGGTCCATTTATATGATTTAATCATCCATTTTTTTCATGACTGTCGATCATACGCACATTTATGTGGGGATTATTGGTCATATTTAGTTTCCAGTTATCTCATGCTTACAAAATGTCTAGAAGACTGCAATGTACACATGAAAAATACTGTGTCCCGTCGGAAGCAACTTCTGACGCAAATAATAATTTTGAACCGAGTAGAATAGAAATCGCTAACTTTTCCCTGAATTCGTCTCTCTTGGATGTAAGGGAAAAGAATTTGGGTGTAGATTTACTACTGGATTGTTATGTCCGTGATTACTCCGACACTGATATAAATGTTTGTGGGCTACATCAAGATATGAATGGTAAGAATGGGGGGATTACAGATTATCTTTTTGAAGCCCAAGTTCTTGGTGAAGCAAGCATACAAAATGCAAAAAATAGTGAATCAAATGAGAGAGCCCTTGAAAATGACACAAAAGAAAATTGAGTTAGGACAGAGGAGAAACACGTAGAATTACCTAGCCTAAAAAGTTGAATGAACGTGGCTTATAGGAAGTATCTGAAGTGAAAACGTTAATTTCTAAGGATCAACCAAAGATCATCAAATATTTTTTCATATTAAGCAGAGAATTTATATATCTCTTGTTTTTTTAATTTTTGTGAACATTTTTAAACTGTTATTTTCACTAAATATATCAATATTTCTTTAAATACAAACATATTATTGATGCCAAAATCTGGATTTCCCAAAGTGTCGATATTTGGTGCACATGTATGTCGATGATTGGTAATTCATATTTTTCCGGTGTCGATAATGGGTACATCTGCTTTGAGACACCATTCATTTTTTTAATAATATTTACCCCTTTCAATATGTTCGTTTTTTGTACTTTTATCGAAATAGAGGGTTCAGAGAAGTAGAAGCAGAATATTTCATTCATATAAAATTATTCTTTGAAGTCGAAATGTATTAGACACTTTGAGGAACACGCTATTGTGTCGATAATTGGGACATTTACCTTATGTGAAATTTTGTGAGGATCGTATCACTAGAAAATAAAAAAAATTGGTTCAAGCCTTGTGGACAGGAGCTTTCTGGCGCTCTAGTTCAAACAGACAAATTATATCTCCGAAGGAATTGGTTTCTCAGAGATGGGAATTATATCAATGTATTCTTATGATAGAACTGCATCATAAAGGAAATTCAATTCAAATAATAGTTTATTTATCAAGATTAAATGAGCAATCTGAGAATGAGAACTGCACAATGGAAGAAATCAAATTAAAATAGCTGAAATAAATTTGACTCTCTCTTATAGAACAGGGTGACATGTACGAGTATGAACACAGATCATATAATAAAGCTTAGATAGAATAATTATAACATTCTGTGAAAACATAGAAGTACTATTCATTATTGAAGTTTCGAAAAATCATATCTCCGAAAGTATTAGCTTGTTGGAGTTTAAAATTATATCAATGGATTTTTATGGAGAAACTGCATCTTAAATAAAAATTGAATTTGAAATTAGTCACTTAAAAAAAAATATTTTTCGTTACTCCGAAACCATCTGGCCTATTTTGCCCAATAACGAACATAGCTGAGATATTCATCTCCCTAACCTACTCTGAAAATTTCAACTGCCTAGCTCATTCCGTTCGAGATTAATTGTATTAAAAAAATTTTTAAATTTTCAAATTTTTTTTTTCGAAACTTGCGGTAACCTGATCATTACAAAACTTCACATGCGTATAAAGGTCATGATTCTACAATTTGATGCTAAATTTCAGATAGATCGAGTTATCGGTTTCGGAAATATTCATAAAAAATGTGTTTTACTAAAATCGGCCATAACCCATTAACGAACTTGTCCGAGATATTTACGCTCCAAACCGACCTTGCAAATTTCAATCCTCTAACTCCTTTCGTTCGAGAGTTATCGTGCCTACGGCCGGCCGGACCGGCCAGACAATCGATTTTGACCTCGGATTCTTGATCAGTGAGTCGAACCAAATCGTTTGAGACCATTTTCACCCAAAAATTCTAAAATTACAGACATTTGGGAAAATTGATAGGCACTTAGTTCCGAGGAACTAGAGCGCCAAAAAAAATATTATTTATCTCACGACAATTTCCGCATCAAAATGCGACAGTTAATTCGGAGTTTTACTCATCTGAAGTTGTTGATTTTATTTCCTCAATAACTCAAAAAATACTTATGTGATCCAATTCAGTCAAGGATTAGTTGTAGAATGGCGACGCGCAAAATTTGAGAAATTTCTTGAGAATCGTATAACAAGAAAAATTTGAAAAAATAATAAAAAAAAAAATTCATAGAAACAGTCGGTCCGAAATCGCTGAAGGCCTTCAAAACCTAACTTTACAGCTGGGTTCCAAATTTGAAAACGATCGGAACATATTGTTGGAGATATGAGCAGCTTTGTGTGAGTTCAGTTGCTGGATGAGTGACCGTTACCACGATAACTTTCAAACGGAAAGTGATAGCGACTTACAATTTCCAGGATAGGTGGAGCATCTGAATGGGATAGCTAAGTTCGTTGTTCAGCAAAATTAGCCCAACGGTTTCGGAGATATACATCTGGAATATAATTTTCTCGATATCTCGAAAAATAAAAATCCGATCGGATTTAAACTTGGTAACTAGTTGTGAAATACCGACATAAAGACTTATGTGAAATTTTATGAGGATCGTATCACTAATCTTGAAAAAATTATGAAAAAATATTAAGTATCTCTCGATAACTAGAGAACGGACAAAGATATAGACTTGCAATTTTCAGGGTAGGTTGCGCATCCGAATGTGACTTGAGTTCGTTAAAAGGCATAATCGGTCTAATGGTTTTGAAGTTATACACATCTGAATTTTTGTTGTCATTTCCCTGTAACTCAAAATATACAAATCCGATCCAATTAAAACTCGATAATAAATTATAGAATGCCGACGCGCTAATTTTCTCTGAATTTCGTGAATATCGTATCCTGAAGTTACACAAGAAGTAAGTTTTCCATATTCATTAGATACTTGCAGAATTTTAATTCAGATAGAATACAGGTAATTATGTCAGAATTAAAAATTCTGTGACCAAAGACTATTCTCATTACTCAAATATGATACTAAAATGGTGCGAAGTCTATTCATATCTTATAAAAGCTGAGAAAATGGTCTATATCGATGGTAAATTTGAACATGAGTATCCAATAGAGGCGAATAAAAAATTATTAACAATAAATTTGTCGGTTTGAGGTTAAATTTTCATTATTTTTTACTATCTTGAAAAAGTTTATATTCAGAAACTATCGACTTCGTACGAGGCGTAAATACATAATGGAACATGCGCGCAAAAGCTGACTTCAAGTCGGTTCTTGAACAAGGAAACAAATGATCCATCGGTAAAAAGTTAGGGTTTTATTTCTCCCTGCTCGACCTAGTTTGATGCGCTCATGGTCAACCTCCGAGTTGATTTATTGTTCATCTCAAATTGTTGAGCGTAGACGCTCTAGTAGATTGCAATATTCATTGCACCTCTGTATCTTTGAAAGTATCGAAACTATTCATCGAAAATCAACAGAAGTTAAATTTGAGTGTCCGTGAATCCGTGGTCAAACTTGATTATGTGCGTCTGCCGGTGAGCACGATAACACTCGAACAAAATGAGGTAAAGAGTTGGAAATTCCAGGGTAGATTAAAACAAAAATTGTATCTCAGAAACTATAAGTCAGATATTGCTGAAGTTTTGAGAGAGCCTTCAAAACATTATTCTATAGTCGGGTTCTAGATTTGAACTCTATCGGAACTATTATGTGGGGGATATTATTTTAATCCTGGCAGCCAAGCCGCCTTGTGCGAGTACGACAACATGATGGCCGACTGCTCTGGCTGCGAATTTCAAAAAGCGCGCTAAAGCAGACTGACCTCGGGTCAATGCTTTTCCGATTTTACTCTTTCAAAATAATGTGGGATTAATTAAAGGGTAATCCTTGAAAACAAACTCTAACCGAAATCTTGCCCATGATTTTTTGTTTGACTTTTTGGCGCTCTTGTTCCTCGGAACAGAGTGCTCATCAATTTGCCCACATGTCTGTAATTTTCGAATTTTTGTTTGAAAATGGTCTTAAACGATTTGGTTCGACTCACCGATCAAGAATCCGTGGTCGAAATCAATTCTGTCCGGCTGGTCTGGCCGGTCCGGCCGGCCGTAGGCACGATAACTCTCGAACGAAAGGAGTCAGAGGATTGAAATTAGCAGAATAGGTTTGTAGCGTAAATATCTCAGATGATTTCGTTAACGGTCGAAATCCACAAGCCGGTTTCGGAGTTATGGTCTTTTTTAGTTAAAATATTTTTTATGAATATTTCCGAAACCGATTACTCGATCAATCTGTAATTTAGCATCAAATTGTAGAATAATGACTTCTATATGCATGCCGAGTTTTGTTTCGATCGGGTTGCAATAAGGTATCAAAAAAATTTTTTTTAATTTTTAAATTTCGTTTCTACAATAACTCTCGAACATAATGAGCTATGTGAAATTCATTAAATGGCTGAGAATACATATTCTCTGAAATATATTAAGGACTTTTTCCGTACTTACGAATCTCAAAGACCAAAAAACACTATATGGTAACCAAATAACAGTATATTATTTTATGCGAAGGAGAAGTCTGACTTTTCACGTCGTGTCTGAGGTAATGGATGGCAAGCAATGAAAAGTCGCTTTCCCTCAAAATGAAATATGCTATTTTTTGAGCGCATGTTCTAGGTCTCGAATTTTTTTTGCCGAAAATGATTAGGTTAGATTCACTGATGAAGAATTTGAGGTTAGATTCGCGCAAAACTTCTAACTCAGACAATGCTTATAAAGAAATTGTTTTCAAACATTTCAAAATTATGAATTAAATAGATATATAATAATGTGGATATTGAGCTCTGGGTTTGATTTATAGTTACTCCTGATGAAAGACGTCAAAATGCGGATAGTATCGGATATATTATATTGTTTCAAATTAAACCTTACGATCTGAATTCATTCCAAAAAGTTATGTTGAATGCATTCAAGACAAGTTGTAATCAGTATCGACTACAATTCATAAAATTCAAAGTCTATATTTGTCACTCACTTTTTATTGAAGGCGTCAGCAGCAGAAATTGGCTGTTTTCCCTCATACTCCTGCTTTAAATTGTAATTGATTGCAGCAATATCAAGAGCCAACTTTGCATCCACAAGCGAACCGTCGGAATAGTAACTTTTGCTCTTCTTTTTTTCATCGAATTGCTTCAAATGATCTTTAGCGAACTCATAAACAACGTTGCCCTCTTCTCCACCAACGTACTCGGCCCCCAGATCAACACTACCGCCTTCCTCGCCATCCAAAAGAAATACACTATGGATACGACCCCCAAGTCTCTCTTCTGCTTCGAGAATAATGAAATCGGTTATATTTTTTTCAATGAGCCTCGTAGCAGCAGCTATACCCGATGCCCCGGCACCGATAATTATTATTTTCGCGGGTTTCACTTGTGAGAAGAAACACGAAATGAGGAGTAATATAATCGAGAACTTCTCCATAATAGAATTATTATTACAAATGGTATACCAATGGAATTCCACCGAGGTGAAAATTGTTTATTCTGGAATGCTTTGCATTGATGTGTTTATTTATACGAGAGGAATATGCATGGGGAGGGGTGGGACAGAATAAAGTTCAAGAGCTTCAGAGGCGTCGTCGGAAATAGATTGTCCGTATGATAAAAAGCGACAAATTATATCTCCGAAAGTATTGGTTTCTCAGAGTTGGGAATTATATCAATGTATGCATATGATAGAACTGCATCATAAAGGAAATTCAATTAAAATATTAGATTATTTATCAAGATTAAATGAGCAATCATGAGAATGAGAACTGCACCATAGAAGAAATCAAATTAAATCTGGCCAATTTTGCCCAATAACGAACTTAACCGAGTTATTCATCTCCCCAACCAACTCTGAAAATTTCAACTACCTAGCTCATTCCGTTCGAGAGTTATTGAAGAAAATCTTTTTTTAAATTTTCAAATTTTTTTTTGACACTTTGCGGTAATCTGGTCAATACAAAACTTCACATGCGTATAAAGGTCATGATTCCACAATTTGATGCTAAATTTCAGATAGATCGTGTGATCTGTTTCGGAAATATTCATAAGAAATATTTTTACTAAAATCCTTGCACCTTGCAAATTTCAATCCGCTAACTCCTTTCGTTCGAGAGTTATCGTGCCTACGGCCGACCGGCCGGCCGGACAGAATCCATTTCGACCTCGGATTCTTGATCAGTTAGTCGAACCAAATCGTTTGAGACCATTTTCAGCCAAAAATTCCAAAATTACAGACAATTGGGCAAATTGATAACCACTCTGTTCCGAGGAACTAGAGAGCCAAAAAAACAAGTTTCGTATGACAATTGCCCAAAACAAGTTTAAAGTATCTACAAATAGTAGATATTCCTTAAAACATGTATGAAAGAAGAGAAGTAATAATGAAAAAAGACAAATTATATCTCCGAAAGTATTGGTTTCTCAGAGTTGGGCCCAATAACGAACTTAACCGAGATATTCATCTCCCTAACCTATCTGAAAATTTCAACTACCTAGGTCATTCCGTTCGAGAGTTATTGTAGAAAATCTTTTTTTAAATTTAAAATTTTTTTTTTGACACATTGCGGTAATCTGGTCAATACAAAACTTCACATGCGTATAGAGGTCATGATTCTACAATTTACTGCTAAATTTCAGATAGATCGAGTGATCGGTTTCGGAAATATTCATAAAAAATATTTTTACTAAAATCAGCCATAACTCCGAAACCGCTTAATGGATTTCGCCCATTAACGAGCTCGTCCGAGATATTTACCCTCCAAACCCACCTTCAAATTTCAATACGCTAACTCCTTTCGTTCGAGAGTTATGGTGCCTACTGCCGGCCGGTCGGCCGGACACAATCGATTTTGACCTCGGATTCTTGATCAGTGAGTCGAACCAAATCGTTTGAGACCATTTTCAGCCAAAAATTCCAAAATTACAGACACTTGGGCAAATTGATAAGCACTCTGTCCCGAGGAACTAGAGCGCCAAAGAAACAAGTTTCGTATGTAAATTGCCCAAAACTGGTTTAAAGTACCTACAAATAGTAGATATTCCATAAAACATGTATGAAAGAAGAGAAGTAATAATGAAAAATTACCTTGTAATCGATCAAAAATTTCCTGATCTACGTTCACCAAATTTTCTCCTCTCTCGAACTACAGAATTATGCTTTCAATATTTACGTAATATTTTCAAACATTTTTGGGTGAGGTCCCCGTTGCATCGCTAAAATACGAGTATTTCAACCCCAATATTTTTGAAGTTATAATATTCCCTTCCGTCAGTCCCGTCATAAATTGAGAGAACTGAGCATTCTATGTCTATGGATGGAAAGCCAGATAGGTGTGGACGCGTCTTTCGGCCTTGCCGGCCGAACCGAATCATGCCGCTTCCAAGCTGAATCAGCGCGGTCCGGTTCGAAGAAAGCCGAACCGAATGAAAACAAAATTCACTATGTGGACATGACGACCGGCTTCAGTTCAGAGGAGGACAGTCTTTGAAGGGCGATCTTGTGTTAATATGTACGCGTTCATTTGCCTTATTACTTTTTGACGGTGAAGTGAATTGGACGGATGAACAAACTAATAGAAATGTATCGTGTTCGTCCACAATTATGGGATAATATTAATATGAATTATGAAAATTAAAATTGGTTCAACTTTGACATATCATATCTCCGAAATGATTTGTCTCTGGGAATGATATGAATGGATTCTTGCGATAGAATTACATCATAAAAGAAATTAAATTCATACAGACTGATTCTACCCAATAACTCTGAAAATCACTCTGAAAATTATATTATATCAATTAAAACTTAGACAATATTGCAGTTTTGTTTATACTGGACATATTCTGAACCCAATTTGATTATGTATCCTACAAAAGAATCTATTTCCATCATCATATGGATTATCCACGGGCATTATATTATTATCTTAAAAGTATAATATCATATCATCTTCATAACTCCCCAGACGGCACAAACATATTGCATGAATATGCCATGCATATCCCACCGGCATATTGACATATGCCAGGGATATTCCATATCCTCCAAAGCATATGCTACGCATATTCCATGGATATCCAAGGTCACCATGAATCATGTTCCATGAATATGCCATGCATATCCCACCGGCATATTGGCATATGCCAGGGATATTCCATATCCTCCAAGCATATGATACGCATATTCTATGGATATCCCGGGAATATATTTTAATCTCCTAAAAGATATTCATGGCATATGCCAGGAATATATTTTCCTACTGTATAGCATATGCTTTTTGAATATTAATATCAAAAAAATTATACAGGGTGAGTCGTTAAGCCGTACATTAAATTTAAACATAAATTCCTCTCATCAAATTGAATACTTTTTTCATTCAACAACTTTTCCAAATTTGACTCAGGTAAAAATATACAGGCTGTTGAAATTTCAAAAAAAATATATCAATTTATATTGTAACTTTGACGTGTTTTTCTGGAAAATATGTATCATAGTTAAAGGAAACTTCAACACCAACATTCGTTTAATTCAGAAAAAGAATGTCAAAGCTATACAAAATAGAAACTGATTTTTTTTCGAAATTTCAAGAGCCTGTATTTTTTTACCTTAGCCGAATTGGGAAAAATGGTAAATGAAAAAAGTGTTTCATTTGATGATAAGAATCTATGGTTAACATTAATGTACAACTTTAAGACTCACCCTGTATATATTTTTTTTTCTACTTCCACTATATGGTCAAATGTAGGTTAGTTATTTTGAGAAATACAAAACTAAATCAGAAAATATTTATTACAAAAAACAAAAATATTTTTTTGCAGAAAATACAAAAAAAATATTATACATAAAATATGTATATATTGCGGTAAACCCGCAAATTTTCGCTTAGATATTATTATTATTTTTTTACATTATGAATATTGGATATTATTGAAAAAAAACCATGCCTATATCTTACAAACTAACAGAGACCGCAGAGTTTTCACTTAAGATTTGCATTGTGGAGATGTCATTAAATACATTGAAGTAAATATATCTAATTAATATTAGAGAAATTGAACAAATAATAAAATAAAACAACATCTTATTAATATTACTATGTATGTATAGCACCAATTCTTCCTCCAGGTGATTTTGTTTGTTTTCCTTATTCCTAAAACCAACAAATATAAGAAAAAACACTTCGTCATAGAATAATTTACTCACAGTTTCAGTTGCTTTTTAGTCAGGAAAATAGCAATCCTTTTTTCTACTTCCTTTTCAGTGCATTGCTTCGTAAGTGGGTTTTTCCCGCATACAACTGAAAAACGAGCTCGTCCGAGATATTTACCCTCCAAACCCACCTTCAAATTTCAATACGCTAACTCCTTTCGTTCAAGAGTTATGGTGCCTACTGCCGGCCGGTCGGCCGGACACAATCGATTTTGACCTCGGATTCTTGATCAGTGAGTCGAACCAAATCGTTTGAGACCATTTTCAGCCAAAAATTCCAAAATTACAGACACTTGGGCAAATTGATAAGCACTCTGTCCCGAGGAACTAGAGCGCCAAAAAAACAAGTTTCGTATGTAAATTGCCCAAAACTGGTTTAAAGTACCTACAAATAGTAGATATTCCATAAAACATGTATGAAAGAAGAGAAGTAATAATGAAAAATTACCTTGTAATCGATCAAAAATTTCCTGATCTACGTTCACCAAATTTTCTCCTCTCTCGAACTACAGAATTATGCTTTCAATATTTACGTAATATTTTCAAACATTTTTGGGTGAGGTCCCCGTTGCATCGCTAAAATACGAGTATTTCAACCCCAATATTTTTGAAGTTATAATATTCCCTTCCGTCAGTCCCGTCATAAATTGAGAGAACTGAGCATTCTATGTCTATGGATGGAAAGCCAGATAGGTGTGGACGCGTCTTTCGGCCTTGCCGGCCGAACCGAATCATGCCGCTTCCAAGCTGAATCAGCGCGGTCCGGTTCGAAGAAAGCCGAACCGAATGAAAACAAAATTCACTATGTGGACATGACGACCGGCTTCAGTTCAGAGGAGGACAGTCTTTGAAGGGCGATCTTGTGTTAATATGTACGCGTTCATTTGCCTTATTACTTTTTGACGGTGAAGTGAATTGGACGGATGAACAAACTAATAGAAATGTATCGTGTTCGTCCACAATTATGGGATAATATTAATATGAATTATGAAAATTAAAATTGGTTCAACTTTGACATATCATATCTCCGAAATGATTTGTCTCTGGGAATGATATGAATGGATTCTTGCGATAGAATTACATCATAAAAGAAATTAAATTCATACAGACTGATTCTACCCAATAACTCTGAAAATCACTCTGAAAATTATATTATATCAATTAAAACTTAGACAATATTGCAGTTTTGTTTATACTGGACATATTCTGAACCCAATTTGATTATGTATCCTACAAAAGAATCTATTTCCATCATCATATGGATTATCCACGGGCATTATATTATTATCTTAAAAGTATAATATCATATCATCTTCATAACTCCCCAGACGGCACAAACATATTGCATGAATATGCCATGCATATCCCACCGGCATATTGACATATGCCAGGGATATTCCATATCCTCCAAAGCATATGCTACGCATATTCCATGGATATCCAAGGTCACCATGAATCATGTTCCATGAATATGCCATGCATATCCCACCGGCATATTGGCATATGCCAGGGATATTCCATATCCTCCAAGCATATGATACGCATATTCTATGGATATCCCGGGAATATATTTTAATCTCCTAAAAGATATTCATGGCATATGCCAGGAATATATTTTCCTACTGTATAGCATATGCTTTTTGAATATTAATATCAAAAAAATTATACAGGGTGAGTCGTTAAGCCGTACATTAAATTTAAACATAAATTCCTCTCATCAAATTGAATACTTTTTTCATTCAACAACTTTTCCAAATTTGACTCAGGTAAAAATATACAGGCTGTTGAAATTTCAAAAAAAATATATCAATTTATATTGTAACTTTGACGTGTTTTTCTGGAAAATATGTATCATAGTTAAAGGAAACTTCAACACCAACATTCGTTTAATTCAGAAAAAGAATGTCAAAGCTATACAAAATAGAAACTGATTTTTTTTCGAAATTTCAAGAGCCTGTATTTTTTTACCTTAGCCGAATTGGGAAAAATGGTAAATGAAAAAAGTGTTTCATTTGATGATAAGAATCTATGGTTAACATTAATGTACAACTTTAAGACTCACCCTGTATATATTTTTTTTTCTACTTCCACTATATGGTCAAATGTAGGTTAGTTATTTTGAGAAATACAAAACTAAATCAGAAAATATTTATTACAAAAAACAAAAATATTTTTTTGCAGAAAATACAAAAAAAATATTATACATAAAATATGTATATATTGCGGTAAACCCGCAAATTTTCGCTTAGATATTATTATTATTTTTTTACATTATGAATATTGGATATTATTGAAAAAAAACCATGCCTATATCTTACAAACTAACAGAGACCGCAGAGTTTTCACTTAAGATTTGCATTGTGGAGATGTCATTAAATACATTGAAGTAAATATATCTAATTAATATTAGAGAAATTGAACAAATAATAAAATAAAACAACATCTTATTAATATTACTATGTATGTATAGCACCAATTCTTCCTCCAGGTGATTTTGTTTGTTTTCCTTATTCCTAAAACCAACAAATATAAGAAAAAACACTTCGTCATAGAATAATTTACTCACAGTTTCAGTTGCTTTTTAGTCAGGAAAATAGCAATCCTTTTTTCTACTTCCTTTTCAGTGCATTGCTTCGTAAGTGGGTTTTTCCCGCATACAACTGAAAAAAGTATTAATATATTATCTCGATGTCAATGATATTTCCTCTGCTAATTATGCATATTGATTCATTTGGTGAATAGAAATTGTATTTTGCAAAGTGAAGATGGTATTGACATTCAGTTGAAAAAAACCCTATGGCAGAGTTATTCTAAATACAGATTATGGAAATACCGAAACACAAATAATATATTCAAGAACAGTTGGACAACACAGGGAATATGTTTCTCAAATTTGTCAAAAACCCAATATAAAATTAGTAAAGAGAAAATGGAATTAACATAGACTACTGGATTATATTTTTACCTTTGATTAATATAGCCATGTGAAGAACAGAAAACTTCTTGCCCTCCAACCCAGCTTAACTGCTTCAAAATGACATCATCGACCAACGGCATGCGTCTTCTGACGACATCTTTTGTGTCAGTGCCTCCAACATGGACAAGCTTAGTCAACTATGAATAAAATGATTTGTTTTCTATTTCTACTCTGGTATATTGGTATCTACTATTGGTTTTGGAATATTGATATTATTTTCACTCCTCGAATTCAGCATTGCCGTTATCAATTCCGTATTTGCTCGACCCTTCCATTAAATTTATGTAGCATTCTTATAATTACAGTAGAGTCTATAAAAAACAAAATAAAGTTCAAAGTAACAAATACATAAATATATAAGAGGTGTACTAACCTTTACTGGATAAACATTTCTGTTTTGCTGCAGTGGAAGTTGCAGTTCTGGAGGTAGACGCCTCCCAGTTGAGGTTTTGGAATATTGTATTGCTGTGTCACTTCCTTTTCTAAATTCAAGTTTCTTTGCACCACTTCTAATGCTGCTTCAGACTGAGATGAGCCGGCTTGTTGTGACTGATAAGCTGGAAAAATAACTAATGTTGCTATTTGATGATATAAAAGCTAATAAATATAAATTTCATTAGAAATAGAGAATTAGAGATTTTATACCAGTGGGGAAACTCAATATATAGGTACAGCCCACAATTTAATATCTTCCTGAAAACTCAGGTGGTTACTTTGGCTAGGTCCTGAGAGACAAGTATTTCCAACTACATTACTCGGTAACTAAAGATCGTGACTGAATCCAGTAACAATACTTCGGTTTTCTGGTAGAGTCAAGGCTGGAATAGTTTCAGTAGAACAACTATCTACTGTATCAGGTATCTTCAGTCCTCTGGTCATATTCTTGCGAATCATCAGTAATATTGGGCTCTTCAGTAAACAACAATGTTTGGCCGGACAATCTTTTCACTTTGCTCAAAAAAGATTTCTTCATTATGTAGCAAAACAAAACACGGATTGCAAGTAAATAGGTACTCTGTAAAACCCTTGATACCTCTTCACCTAGCCAAAGGTTGATATATCAGATAAATGGTATTCACCAAAAATTGAGTTATATAAATATAATACTCCTCTAAAAGCACTACTTACTTGTTAAATAACAACACAATTCCTTAATTTCACCAATTCACTGTTTGTCCACATCAAATAAAGACCAGCCAACTACAAAACAGATTTCAAAATTGATATTCTTTTTTTTTGACAATGGAAACAAAGGAAAACGATCTATTTGTCAGGTGATGACCACAGAACACTATATAGGATGAAGAATCTATAGACAAGATATAGTCTTCATATGGTCTCAGTATAAAAATAATAAAAATATCGGTCGGTAGGTCGCGGCGATGGAACGACTACGCCCAACGGTCATCCTCGTCCATAGCTCACAAAACATCTGTCGGCGGATAAAATTTAAATTTTATCTTCGTTCTAGCTAGGATACCGGAGGTCCTGGGCAGATACAACAAAGTTGTCTCTGTCCTGGGTTCGTATCCCGCTCAAGGCATCGATTCACACAACCCAACACGGGTTGTGTTAATGTACAGAAAAGATTTGAAAGGGCATTTTGAAATAAGGTAGATCTGTGTAGATATAGCCGCAGTTCCCTACATATAGCGTATAAACAAATAATTTAACCTATATAAAGGCGCATTTTGTTATTATACATTGTCATAATTAAAAGTCTAACGTTACTAAATGCTCCATTTTTGGCTGCGAAGCTTCAACTAAGAATTTTCCCAGCTGGTTTTCTAACGAAATGTTTCAAATTGATAGTACAAAAATTATTACGTATATCTAGAGAAATGTGCCATGAAAATGCTTTTTGAAAATTCATAGGATATTCGAATGCTCAAATTTCAGTTTGATATGCCGTTTGAATATGCCAGTCATATTCAAGGAGAATATCTGTGGAATATTCATGGGAGTATATTCCAGGAATATGCTTTATGGATATAAGATAATGGCATATTCATGGAATATTCCAGGGATATTGCAATATCTATTGGAAAATAGGATATTGTAGGCATATTCCAGGAATATTGGGTGCCGTTTGGGTCTACGATAGCTGAGGTTATTTCATTGGTTGTTTTGCATTCAATCATACTTTGTTTTCTAGAACAGGAGGTGTATTTTATATCAACAATAACGAACCAGAAATAATTTTGACATTTATCTCTCATAGGAAATAAGATGACATGTAAAAACACAGATCATATAATAATTCATAGGTAGAATAACTAAGTAGGTACAGCTTTCTGTGAAAACAAGTACAACAAGTACGATTCATTACTGAAATTTCGAAGAATCATATCTCCGAAAGTATTGGCATGTGAGAGTTGAAAATTATATCTATGGATTTTTATGGTAAAGCTGCACCTAAAAAAAATCGAATTTGAAATTTATAAGGTAAAAAAAAAAAAATTTTTTTTTCGGTGCTCTGAAAACATCAGGCGGATTTTTCCCAGTAACAAACTTAGCCGACATATTTATCTCCCAAACCTACTCTGACAATTTCAACTGCCTAGCTCATTCTGTTCGAGAGTTATTGTAGAAACAGAATTAAAAATTTTTCAATTTTTCTTTTGACTATAAACGGCCATAACTCTGAAACCGCTAGGTGGATTTCGCCCGTTAACGAACTCATCTGATATATTTGCGCTCCAAACTTACCCTGCAAATTTCACTCCTCTAACTGCTTTCGTTCGAGAGTTATTGTGTTAACGGACGGACGGACGGCAGACCGGACAGAATCGATTTCGACCACGGATCAGTGAGACGAAACAAATTGTTTAAGACCATTTTCAGCCAAAAATTCGAAAATTACAGACATTTGGGCAAATTGATAAGCACTCTGTTCCGAGCAACAAGAGCGCCAAAAATCGGAAACACGATACATTAAATGAAATTGAGGTGTCATTTGGCATTGACAGGTTGGAGGTCGCTTTTCGCGTGAAAGAAAAAAAGATATTAACAGTAAAAGAACTGGCAGGGATGCCGAAGAATAGCGTCATCATTCTTAGTCTTTATTGAAATTAAATTCCTTCATTCGGAATCACTCCCTCAATGCTCAAACACAACTGCGTCGTTCGGCATCATTCGGGACGTCTACACTGCAAAACCAGTCTGGGCGTCATGCCAAACCGAACATGCCGAACCGAACGTGTATTATGTTTTCCTGGAGCTGAGGGTTAGTTCAGTACCTTGATGGGTGACCACTCTGGTTAATATTTTCCAGTCATGCAGCCTCAGAAAATTTTGCATACGCCTTCGTGTCGGTATTTTTCATCTATCGTGCTCCAATTTGATCAGCTCAGTATTTTTCGAGTCATTGGTAAAACAAAATTTCAGATGGCTATAATTCTGAAACTACTCATCAGATTCTTTCCATTAACGAACTTAGCCGGCACATCTGGTCTCCAAACCTACTCTGAAAATTTCAACTCTCCAACTCATTGCGTTCGACCGTAATTGTGCTGACGAACAGCCGTCCGGCCGGACAGAATTAAGCTCGACCTCGGATTCTTCATCGGTAAGTCGAAACTAATCGTTTGAGACCATTCTCGGACAAAAATTCGAAAAATAAAGACGATTTGATAGGCACTCTGCTCCGGTGAACAAAGATATTTAGCTCTATGCAAAGTGAGTTTAACAATTACTACTCATTGATTTCAATTTGAGGGTGATCTTAACTAAAAGGCCAGTACTTACGGTGAGTTTCACAAAGCTTTGACAGTTCTTAATTGCCAAATTAGTGCGATTCTATGTCGATTTTCTATTAATTTTTGATACGACCATTGAATTAAATCCACAATTAAGTTAATCGAAGCTTTGTGAAACCCACCATTAGTCTGTTAAATATCATGTTGCGATTTTTGAGAGGTATTGCAAACATATCGAATTTATGGTAATGCTGAGTTGAACTGATTCCAGTTTCGTGGAAAAGATAATTTTGTCTAGATTTTTCAATTTTGGAGTCAGCATTACCATATAAATTAGATATGATATAAGTTAAGGCTTATCAAACACATTTGAAATTAGCGAATAAAATATGCAAAATTGACTATTGACTTTTATTTTTGGTAATCCTACATAACGAGGGTAGTAGAAATTAAAACTAATAGAAATATAAAATATTTCAACTATAAATTCAGAAAACAAACTATCACGACAGAAATTTCGAAAAAAATTAGACGTATTCTAATTCACCTATGATGAAGTGTCGTCAAAGTCAGTTGGTCAATAATACTTTTTGCGCTGTTGAGAAGAACAGCTTTCGTTGTTCCCAAATAACTGTATATTTCGAATTTTTAACGATTTCGAAACGATTATACAATCGAGGTCATCAGTGGCGTATTCACGGGGGGATAAGGCGAATATATCCCCCCATCAGGAAGATCCATTGTTAGGTTCGATACCTGCTTCGATACCGGTTTTCCTTTGAAGACGGTTAATGTAAAAAGTGGTAAAAGATACATTTATAGAACAGCTTCAATTGTGGATCTAAAGAAGGCGATAAATGCGGCTCAGATTATTCACAGAATACGTAAGGATGAGGACTCCAAGAAACTCTTGGAAATATTGAAACGCTGTTTAAGAGAAAGTTACACAGCTGAAAAGAAGAAAGTACACCGGGAGTGTATAAATTCATCCGACAAACAAAACGAAAGCAATTTGGAAGGTTATAAACCAAGAAACTGGTGGATCCAAATTGAGGAAAGAAGAGAACAGTAAATTAACCCCGAATGAGCTCAATTGTTTCTTTTCTAGTATAGGCAATATTATTTCAAATCAGTGCACACCCTCCGCTGAAAAAGCAATTAATTTGATGAGAACAACCCCTACGAGAATACCTGTACCTTCAAACTCAATGTTCAACTATCCGGTCACGATCGATGAGCTGAATCAGATTATTGACAAATTGAAAAATAAAAAAACTGTGGATATCTACGGAATGAATGTAGCGTTGCTGAAGAATATCTACCCAAAAATCTCGAAATTTATGTGCGATATGTTCAATCAATGCCTTGAACAGGGAAGTTTTCCTGAAGGACTCAAGTCCGCTAGAGTAGTTCCCGTCTATAAAAATGGCACTGAAGATGAATGCAATAGTTATAGACCGATATCTATCCTACCCATCTTTTCTAAGATATTAGAAGGAATATTGAAAATAAGATTGTTGGATTTCCTCGAGAGGACTCGGGTGCTCGATGATAGCCAGCGTGGTTTTAGAGCTGGAAAATCAACTACCTATGACAGCACTGATTGCGATAATGGACAATATTATTGATGTCATGGATGGGGCAAGATTGATTGAGATACTGGCGTGTGACCTGTCGAAAGAAATATGCTACTTAAAAAAATGGAAATTAATGGAATTAGAGGGAAAGCGTTGGCCATTTTTGAATTACACCTAAAAAATTTAACACAAGTTGTCTCGTGGAACAACAAGGTATCAGAGGTGAGGGTTATTGAGTCTGAAGTGCCTCAAGGATCAATTTTGGATCCCTTATTGTTTTTAATATACCTGAACGATTTACCCCCGCATTGCCCATGCTCCCTGGCCGCAATGTACGCAGATGATGTGAGATTCGTAAACAAACCATCGAAGAAAGCAGACCTGAAAACCAGAGGTGCTGAGACCTTGGCTTATGCTGAAAAAAATTGGTTCAAGCACTGACGTGAAGTCAGAAGCTTTTGCGCGTATGTTCTATTGTCCATATTGTCTATTGTCAGAAGAATGGACAATAGAACATACGCGCAAAAGCTTCTGACTTCACGTCAGTGCTTGAACCAATTTTTTTTTTCGTGATTTTTTTGAAATTTTCTAGGGGTACGGTTCTTAAAATTTTTTTTCTCGTCGTTTTTTTCAAATTTTCTAGGGGTACGGTTCTCACAAAATTTTAAACACGTCTTTATGTTGATTTTCTACTACTAGTTACCAAACTTCAATTCGATCGAATATTTATTTTTTGAGTTATCCAGGAAACAATATTCCAGATGGGTATAACTCGGAAACCGTTAGACCGATTATGCCCAAAATTGAACTCAACTCTCCCTTTCGGATATGCAACCTTCCCTGAAAAAGGCAAGTCCCTATCTCCTTTCGTTCGAAAGTTATCGAGGCAACGGTCACCCATCTACTGAACTCACACAAGAATGCTCGAATCTCCAACAATATTTAACCGATCGTATTAAAACTTGAAAATTGTCAGTATAGTTAGGTTATGAAGGTTCTTGCAAAATTTCAGCAATTTCGAACGATTAGTTACTGATATATAGAACTTTTTTTTTTTATTTTCAAAGATTTATTTAAAATTTTCTACAAATGCTATCCTCACCAAATTTTGCAAACGTTTCCGCATTGGCATTCTACAACTAATAACCATGTTTGAATTCAATCGGTTCAGTATTTTTCGAGTTAATGAGGAACAAAAACCACAAAATTTCATAAAATTTCAGATGGCTATAACTCTAAAACCGTTTGGCCGATTAGGCTCATAATCAAACTGAAATATCGCGTTGTGGTGTACATCCTAACCTGAAAACTTGAGGCCGCTATCTCTCTCAGTTCTCAAGTTATCGTGACAACAAAAATATTTTTTAATAATTTTTTAATAATTTTGTAGCCATACGATTCGCACAAAATTTTACAAACGTGCTTAGGTTCATATTCTACAACTACTCACCAAGTTTCAATTCGATCGGATTCATATTGGTTGAAAACAAAATTATTACTCGGAAACCACTGGGCCGATTATGCCCATTAACGAACTTGTCCGTCGTATTGGGATGCGCCACCCACCCTGAAAATTTCAAGTCGCTAGCTCTTTTCGTTCTCAAGTTATCGTGGCAACGGCCGGACGGCCGGACGGCCGGACGGCCGGATGGACAGAATCAAATTTGACATCGAATTCTTCATTGGGGAGTCGAACTTAATCGTTTGAGACCATTTTCGTCAAAAAATTCGAAAGTTACAGACATTTGGGCAAAACTATAACGCGATGTTCCCCAGAACATACGCGCAAAAATGGTTCAGTAGCAATGGATTGAGGCTCAACATGGACAAGTCTCACCGTATGATGATAGCAGGTAATGAGGATTTTCAGTCAGTCAAATTGCTGGGTATGACTATAGATAACCGACTCACCTGGAACACTTATACATCATCACTTATGAGAAAGCTTTCAACGGCGATATTCACTATACGTAGAATGAGGGAGGTGGCAGGGTCAGACGTATCCGTATTGACTTATTATGCCAATTTTCACCAGGTTGCCACATACGGTATAATACTATGGGGGCATAGTTCCGGAGCGACAAGTGTCCTCCTTAAACAAAAAGAAGAGCCGTGTATGGGGTCCCAAGAACGGCATCGTGCAGAGGGTTATTCAGATCATTAGGTATACTCACGGTTACATCAGTATATATACTTACCTGTATACTATCATCATCCATCAGCTATTTCGTCCACTGCTGGACATAGGCCTCCTCTAGTGTCCGCCATCCGCTTCGATCTTGGGTGGCATTCATCCAATTTCCTGCAACTCTCTTCACATCATCACTTCATCTTGTTGGTGGTCTACCTCTACTCCTCTTGTTCTCTCTAGGTCGCCACTCTATCACTCTCTTTGTTCACCTGTTGTCCGTCATCCAGGCCGAATGTTTCCATTTTCGTCTAGCTATAATCTGAACGATGTCCTCAACTCTTGTTTCTTATGATTGTGTTAGGAATTTTGTCTCTTCTCGTGACTCCCAACATCGCCCTTTCCATCCCTCTCTGTGCTACTCTCATCTTCTCTGCGGTCTGTTTTGTTAGAGTGAGTGTTTCAGCACCATACGTCATCACGGGCAAGATACACTGCTCATAGACCTTCCTTTTCAAGCATACCGGCAAATTAGCCTTAAAAGTGGTGCTCAGTTTGCCAAAAGCCATCCATCCTAGTCGAATACGACGACTTATCTCGCACGTTTGATTATCTCTACCTATAGTTATTTCATGGCCCAGGTATTTGTACTCGTATACTTGGTTTATAATACTCCCTCCGATATCAATATTGTTGCTGGTAACCAAATTTGACATAAATTTCGTTTTTTATGAATTGATGTATAAACCAACACCCATCGATACTTGCTTTAAGTCGGCAATCATCTCTCGGGCCTCTCTCATATTGTCAGCAATTATCATAATATCATCAGCAAACCGCAAATGATTTAAGTGCTCGCCATCGATGTTTATACCCTTTCCTTCCCAGTTTAGTTTTTTGAAGGAATATTCTACTACAGCCGTAAAGAGCCTGGGAGATATTGTATCGCCTTGTCTGATTCCACGCTCTATGCGGTATGTATTTGTTGTTTCGTGGATTTTTACTTTAGCGGTTGCATTATTGTATATATGTTCTATTAATTTTGTGTATCTGTAGTCTATTCTACACTGCCGCAGAGCTGATAAAATTGCTGGAAGTTCTACTGTATCTAAGGCCTTTCTAAAGTCGACGAATACAAGCACAAGCGGCCTATTATACTCTATTGATTTCTCTATCAGTGTTTTAATATTAAATCATATCGTAATTTTTTACCTGCTCAGTTTTTCATTATTTCACACAATACAAAGTAAAAACATGCATCTATGGGAGATGATAGCCCTACATAAGAGCCCTGTAACGATCTTCGAACATCTGAAGTTCTGAATTATCATCACTTGGACTGGTCAGACCTGGTTTGAAAGAGACCCTCCTGGCCTTAGGAGCAACAATTTCCTTTTTGGCGCTCTAGTTCTTCGGAACTGAGTGCTTATTGAATTCAAATATTGAAGGGATTTCTAAGATCAATATCTTTGAGAACTAGCGGAGGCGATTCTTCTCCAAGAGATCCCATGCGCCTACAGAAGAGTATATTTGTGAGAGGAGACTTTTGAAAGGTTATGTATTATTTTTAGTTTGTTCGTTCTTCTCCTCTTGTCTTTTCATTTTTCAGGTTGAGTTTCGGGTACCTTGGAGAAACCTCTCCGTTTTTTGACGAAGGGGTCCATATTGAAGAAATAAATGCCTATCAATATTTCTAAATTTCAGCAAATTTTGTGAACAATAGTTACAAATCACAACACTCACGCGGAGACAGGGTTTTTTGCTGAGGTTTTTCCCTAAGCTCTTGTATCATACGCAGAATTGTAATGGACCCCGTTACACCAACCTCCGCTAACACATATAAAACTCTCAGTCAAAAGAATATATATATATATATATATATATACGCATATGGCTATCTATACCAAGCCCGACACATACCTTTGGCCACTCGAAGCCCAGGTAAGGGGGGCTACGCGGGGAGTGTATATAGTTTATACGTTCATGAATATGTTTCGCTAATGATCCGAAATCCAGTATATTATCATGGTTACGCAAAGCCCATCTGTATAAAATTTAACGTTCCTATGTTCAAACAAAGCCCATGCGGTGTTGCCGGAATAATTCAGTTGGATATTGCATTTAAATGCTTTGAACCTGATTATTTCGATATGTGTTGAGTGTTCAGATATATATACGCTCGACGACATGAGATCAATTGAAGCCATAGTAATAAATTGTTTGTTGCACACTAATGAATTATTCCATTCATCGTTAATTTGATACTGATAATATGGAAATACGGAGCGTGAAGATGTAGTAAAGATATTGAAATGTATCTTTCGAATGGTAAATTCTTCTGAACCTAAGGAAGTTCAGAAGAATTGTCAGAAAAATTGTCGAAGGTGACAATTGTACTTCTATGAAGAAGTTGATGGTACTTCTAATCAAATATTCATATTTGTGCTAAATCATGAATGACCAGTTTGTGTGTCCCATCCTTCCATAATTATTGGGGGTAGATTTCACAAGGTTAGGACTTGAATGAATACAAACAAAGTCTACGTTTTGTCGATATTTTTCGACTTTCTCGAGAGTATCAAGACTAAAAAAACAGAATTTATAATTCAGACTATGAAACCGTTGATTTAGACACAAGGATTGGAAAAATTACACTTCAAAATAAAATTGCCATCAATTAAAATCAATTTCTCACAACAACAATCTACGTGCCAACAAGAATCCAACAAAGTATTAGGGGGAACTATTTCAACAATACTTATTAACGATAACTTTCTAAAAAATTAAACTAGGTGATTGTTATTATTGGGTCAATACTTGAGTATCACCTCTTTTATGTATAGTGTCGTTCAAACTGATATAATATTATCGCACCATTTTTATCGAATCCTAGACAGACATCAGATCGAGGTTGAATTGATGACCTGCACTGAAAGTGTACAAAGCTATAAATTGCCGTCTTTATCCTTGTATTATTCTTTGCAGTCATTTTTATTCTATTCGAAAGTAACTGTTTGGTTTGTCCTGAGAAGCATTTTCCACAGTTAGCTTGGGAACTGTATAAATTGAATTAGATTGATCAGGAATCTTTCTTTTTTTTATCCCTCCAGTTTAGAAAATAGTGACCTTCCAGTGTTTAAGTTGTCAAAAACAAGTTTTGTATTAATTGACACTTTTTGAATCGAGTTGGCTATATTGGAAGACAATTTAATTTTGAAAGGAAACCTAAAATAAGAAAAGTTCTCCTGTAGTTGGCTCAATTTACTCTCAATATCAGATGGGGACCAATGATTTTATTATCTAATTAAGTGGGGTAATGGTCCATCAAGGAGTATTTTATTTAATTGAAATTTTCTATAAGGAACTCAACGCTGCGTAGATTGAAAGCGTTGTTTACCAAATTCTTGCTGTTCAAACTTTTCCTCGTGTTGGATCTGACATTCATCAATTTTCTTGAGCTAGTAGATGGACCTGCTGGGTTGCCCATTGCGAAGCCATATGTGCAATATATAAGTAGATTTCCCCATTAAGCCGAAAATAGCTTGAATTGTAAATAGAATTGATTACTCTAAGGAATAAAATAGGTTTATAAATTTCTGTGCACGCAGTAATGTAATGCCAATTTTGATTTATGATGAAATTAATCAGTTCCTTTAGGGATGTAGGTGAACAATGACACCCTATCAAATGAAACAAGCTCATAACCGTCAGGTATTTTAGAATTAATTAAGGATGCAACAAACTCGAAGGAATTCCTTTCTGTGGTCGGACACGTCTTATGTGTCTTATGTTAATTTTGGTGTAATGAATTTTTCGTAAGCCATATAGTTTAGGCGGGACCGAATTATGACATCTCATCGCTAAAGCTAACTTGCTATTAATTACATTGGTTATTTTAAGATAATTGAGTAGAACATTTATTCTTGTTTCAATTTTGTTGATAGGGATCTACCGATTTTTATATATATTCTGTCGTCTGACTACATTTCATTCATATATCAAGGGATTCGGACTTCAGCATAATCACTATTAAATTGCCCTTATCTGATGTGATGATCAGATCATTACGATCAATTCAGGATGTTACAAGAGCAAAAACTATGTATTATCGTAAGCTTTTTGAATTGGGCTAGCTTTTGAGTTAGGATGAAAACTATGCCAAAAGTTTATTGCAATGTTAACATTCTGAGACCTGAGTAAGTCTTTCTCCTCTGCATTCAATTTTAAGTATAGTTTGCAATATTTTGAATCCCTCAAAATGGTATAGATAGATAATGCTTTTTTCGACAATGGAAAAGCTAAAATTCGGACTCGAAGAAAGGATATCGTTAATCACTTCTGGTATTTGTATGTTAGTGCAATTGAAAATAAACTTACTGTTGCGATCTTGGATTTTTTTTGGGGACGATCCGTATGACGATTATAATGAACATAATTTACCTCTTTAGTTTAGATCGTTTGATGCATTTACACAGTTAATCATATTAATGTTTGCGTGTTCCAAAAAAGTTCGTGAATACTTCGTATGACAAACTCCCTTCTTGGATTTCATCGATACCCAAGATTTCATTATAATGTTCTGTTCTTCTTCCAAATGTTTATCTTCACCTCTACATTCAAGTCGGATTCTTGAAATCTATTACAAATTTTATCACATTCATTCACTTGGTAGGACACAGTCTTTGTTCCTGTTAAGTTTCATAATTTAATTATTTCTTCGGTATTTTTAGTCTTGAGAAAGTCGTAATATATGGACGAAACGTCGTCTTCGACAGAAAAGTTGTATTCATTTAGGTCCTAACCCTGTGATAATTATCCCTATTTATGAATAACTCTTCCGATCGAATAGAAGGCTTCAAATTAACATTGTAAATATTGATTAGTGGGAAAGTCTGATGAATTTGATAGTCATATTTATCCAGTACCATACATTTCATATAGGCATCAATGATCTTCATTGTAATAAGTTTGGTTTAAGAAGGCTATCGTAAATAAAATAACGTTTATTTTAACATGTTTCAATAGATACAAATATAAAGAAAAACAAAAACTTAAAAAAATGTAAATTCTACGTGTGAATAAATGTGTAATACTTTTTTAATACCTCGAAAACTTGGAAAAAAATAACTCCACCTTATTGTATTTTGTGAGATATTACTTTTGCCGGTAGGTGTTATAAACGAATGTTTTTACTCTAACCCAGCATTTGTCGGTAAAGATTTCCTTATTGCTGGATAAAAATGTTTCACATTCGAGCTTTTTTGGTGCGATTATGATCTTTGAAATAAGTTGTAACCAATCGCTTCTCTCTGTCAGACCACCTCTTTCGATTGCTCACCTTAAATATCTTCACTGAAAAAGATTATATTATAGTATCATTCAGAATATCAATATTGTTACATACATTTCCTACTTGAATCTTGGGAGTCTTCATCATCCGAACTACTCGAATAATTAATATTGCTTCTCATCACTGAAAATAACATATCAATATAAATCCCGTGAAAAATCATTGAATGGAAATACTCACAATCATATTTGGAAGTTGCGCACCCAATAGTATCTTCAACCAAGTTTTTTGACAATGAGTCATTTTCTTTATCACCATTATAACCGTCTTCTGCTTCAGGAGAAATTTCAGATATTGCTAGTGCTGTTTCTTTTTTCTTTGTCATTCGGCCCACGAATTTTTTCGTAGCATCCTGTTCGTTATTGTTATTATCCTCGTTTTCAGAATCGGTTGTAAGATGAACATCTTCGTCTAGTTCAATATCATTCAGTCTTTTTCCCTTGAACTCTTTTCCCTTACCCTTTTCTAGAACAAGAAGTACCTTTGCCACTTTCGCAGTTTGATAAATATCTTGCGGGAGCCTGAAATAGTGAATTACTTTTAAACTTTACCAAATCAAATTTATTTAAGACAAATTCGATAAAAGAATGTGTAAATCCATACTTCACATTCAATTTAGAACAAATATCGAAATATTTTCATGAATAAAATATTCATGTTTAGGATTCCATCTATTTTATTCAGTATTTTATGTCCAATACTATACAGGGTGTCCCAAGTTCGAGTGCCTATTAGACGTTTCTGGAGAACTCGACATATTTGAAATCTGAAAATTGGGAATATGATATTGCTTGAAATTCTCTATAGAGCTAAAATATTTTCGAAGCCCAATCACTTCCGGTTATACAGGGAGTGAAAATGAATTTGATGAAAAAATGTTTTTCAAGTTTTGCATTGCTGGTATGATCAAGTATTCAATGCTAAATACATTTATGTTAAAACCTTTGTATCCATTGGAATAGTTTTCAAAATATCGAAAAAAAATCATAATAAAAGAAAATAAATTGTTTAGTCAGAATTATATCATTATTCTTGTTTTAAACATCCTGATCTTGAACCGTTTTTAGAACATCGAAAAGGAAGAATGTGGAAAGGTCATGCATCTTTTGAACTTCAGAAATATCATCACAGGGTGTTTCAAATTTTGTGTCGAAAATTGTGATCAAAAATTGGCCATAACTTCTGTTTTCAAATTAGAACCCTATTTTTTCATGATTGTGTTGCCTTCTGTGGTGAAAAATAATGATAGTTTTCTAACATGATTATGCTGTCAAATTAAAAAAAAAACTCAGAAATTATTTAATTTAGGAGCATAATCATGTAAGAAAACTATCATTATTTTTCACTTCAGAATCCAACGCAATCATAAAAAAATAGGGTTTCAATTTGAAAAACAGAAGTTATGGCCAATTTTTTATCACAATTTTCTACACAAAATTTGAAACGCCCTGTGCGCCCGGTTCAAGCTCAGGATGTTTAAAACAAGAATAATGAACATAATTCTGGCTAAACATATTTGACTTATTTTCCGTTTTTTTTCGATATTTTAAAAACTATTCAAATGAATACAATGGCTTTAACAGAAATTTATTAAACATTGAATATTTGATCATACCAGGAATGCAAAACTTGAAAAAAAAATTTTCCATCAAATTCATTTTCACTCCCTCTATAACCGGAAGTGATTGGGCTTCGAAAATATTTTAGCTGTGTAGAGAATTTCAAGCAATATCATAATCCCAATTTTCAGATTTCAAATATGTCCAGTTCTCCAGAAACGTCTAATAGGCAATCGAACTTGGGACACCCTGTATAGGGAGTACAGCGTGATTGAAATATCTGTTTGACAGCAATACCTACTAAAAGGCGGTTTTCAATTAAGTTCAGAAATATGAATGTGTTCATTACAATGAAATTGTTTATAGTTATATTTATCATTCATCAGTTTTACAGCGTATTAGGTCCAATGTAGAAAATAAAAATATATTCCAGGCGGGTGTAACTCCGAAACCGTTGGGCCAATTATGCCCGAAAACGTACTTAACTCTCCCATTTGGATGCGCAACCTACTCTGAAATTTGCAAGTCCCTATCTCCTTTCATTCAAAAGTTATCGAGGCAACGGTCACCCATCCAGCTACTGAACTCACACAAGGCTGCTCGGATCTCCCACAATATAGATCCGATAGTGGTCAAACTTGGAACTTGGCAGTAGAGTAAAGCTCTGAAGGCTCTCGCAAAATTTCAGTGATGTCTAACGAATAGTTTTTGATATATAGAAAATGTTCAATGATTTTCTAGTCATACTATCCTCACGAAATTTCGCGATAGTTTTTGTGTTGGTATTTTGCGACTAAAGACCACAATGGAATTATATGGCTTCTGTATTTTTCGAGTTATTGAGGATATAACAATCAAATTGCAGACGCATATAACTCCAAAACCGTTTTGCTGATTTTAACTATAAACAAACTGAAATGTCCCATTCAGATGCATAACCTGGCATGAAAATTTCAATCGCTATCTCTTTCTGTTCTCAGGTTATCGTGACAAATAATATTATTTAATGATTTTTTTTTATTTTATAGTCATACGATTCTCACGAATTTTTCAGAACATTCGCGCAAAAACAAAGTACTGATGTTAAGTCAGTCTGTTTCGACGCGGTTGTTGACCAATTCGAATTCAGTGATATCATGAACGAGCGCTTAGAAGCTAGCTGACATCAAGCAAGCTTTCTCTCTCAATGATTAAATAATATAATATTCCGTACTAAATGAAGTTTATTTGAAAAAAAAAAATTATATTGTTTCTAGTTCACTGTGTCCAAGCAATTTCACATAAAAGAAAAAGTAATTAGTCTTCAACCAAATATAAAATGTTTTCTGTAATTAACAGGAGATTGATGTAGAATTTCCATTTGAAATTATCGTAACCCAATTTTATTATTGTATATTCAAAAGACAAGGTTCAACGGATAAATTTGCATTATCCATATTCGTATATTACCTATTGTTTATCTCATGATCAAATTTCAATAACATTAGAAATGTCTCTACGAAAGACGAATATAATCTGAAATTTTCATTCGATTTTTTTTTGTCTACCTGTAATCATCAAATTCTTTCGAAATTTGCACGTGGGTCAAGGTTACTATTTTTCATCTTTGTTAAAAATTTCTAGTTCGATAGAGAATTTTCATTATTAAAAATAAATTATGGAAATATTGAAATTCGGAATTTTTTTTTGTCTCTAGAGAATACGAAATTTTCAAAATACATGTAGGCCGTCATTCTGAACCAGATTGCATAATTTTAAACCGATTGGATGAGTATTTTCGGAAATACTCGGAAAAAAATAACAGCCTTAAATCCGAAACCTTCCGACCGATTTTGCCCAATAATGAAATCAATAGGCACATTCAGTGGCAAAACCCACCCTGAAAATTTCAACTTTCTATCTTGTTCCGTTCGGGAGTTACCGTGCCAACGGACGGGCGGCCAAACGGATAGAATTAGATTTCACCCCGGATTCATCTTAATCAGTCCCTACCAATCATTCGAGAGCATTTTCGACCAAAAATTCAGGATTTGCAGTCATTTTGCAAAATGATAGCATGCTGTTCCATAGTGACAAGCGCGCAAAAGGAATGTACCTATACTCACCTCATGCATTGAAAACTCAGAACTCATGCTGGTAAAAGTTTGCGATTCTGGAAAATATTCAGAACCCGAAGTACTGAAGCTAATGAACTCTTCTATTTCCTTAGCAATTCTTTCCTGTTCTGTGTCGAGTTCAGATTCGGAACCATTTTCATTTTCCGACAAACAAGAATGATCATCTGTCTGTAGAGAACCTATAAAATACAAGATATCAGAATATTTCTACTTGATAATGATTTTGAAGAAGGGATCGATTGAAGACTCCAACTCAGACTTTCCCGCCAAAACTTGTCGAATCTAGTACTAACCATATCATATTCATTAGAATGCGACTGAAAGTCATATCATCACGAGGAAAATACAGGAAAATTATAAGCTCATGTACAATTTAAATTCCTACTTACCCATCGAAACATTCTTATCTAACGCCATCTCTAAGATTTTCATTCCTCTCGAACCCATTTTAAATAATATCACACAAACACGTTGTAATGTACCAAGCCACACCGGCTAACCAAATATTGTTTAATAAGAAGGGAGCCGTGCTTTGAGGTTTGACTAAATCTCATCTAGGCTTCGAATAATATGCTGAATACTCGCAAATACATATACTGGATTCCAATGATCGCTGAAATCTCGACTTTTTTGTATATAATTCTTATTATTTGAATTTTTCGATAATCTGTATTCTGAAGATGGACATTATGCACATGCCGGATTGAATTCCTATCTTCCTTTAATATGGCTATAGAATCATGAACGGCAGAAACTATTATCTGAGTTTGATTATTCGCAATAACCAATATCAGTAGTTGTAGTTCCTTTTCGTTGCTTTATGTTCTGATCGAAAAAAGGTAGATGTATGATAGTCTAGTCAACAAGTGCTTTTTAGGTCAAAATTTTTGCTTATTCTCCGAAAATTATGATTGAGTTGTCAATCGATTCGGAATGGCATGTAGATAATTTTTGAGAAAATGCAAAGGCCGATCGCAAAAACTGCAATAGTTATAAATAATTACGTGAAAAAAACGGAGGAGGTTTGGTTTTTCACCAATATCTCAAAAACAATCTGAGATAATTCGGATTTGAAAAAATATTCAAGAAGGGGAGGAAATTTCAAAAAAAAAATCCCAACTCTTGTAACTAGGACCAATATTTATAAATTTCCCAGACGTTTGAAAATACTTCCGAAGACGGGTACTCCGGCTCGCGAAAGCCTCGCCCCCTTCGGACCTTTCATGAATACATATTATTTAAACTTATTAAATATGAAAATAAAAAATTTAAAAAATTAAGGCGTCTGCAGGATAGATCAATGAACAATAATCCGTGGTCCAAAAATGTTTATCGTGACTTTTCAATTAGTTATCCATTAGTTAATTAACTATTTATTTATTTATTTAATTAATTAACAATTTTTTGTAGCACGAACATTAACATTACAAGTGCGATAATTATGAAACTATTAATCTAAGAATTTTTTTCCTTTCGTGGAACTATTTTTCAAAGGTCTTCGAATAGATTTCCTGCGGAAAATTTTAAAATATTTAATTATCATTTTGTTATTAATAATTTACTTCAGCGAAAAATTATAAAGCTTCAATTATGTTTTAAAAGAAAATTTCAAATTATCTCATGAAGAACATGAAGATTTTTTTAAATAATAGGAGGTAATTAATATTAAAAATCATCTTTACTTAAGTAGTTTCTGATCATAATAAAACGCATCAATAGTAATATTATAAATTGGAGCTTTATAATTATTCACCCAAGTAAATTGTTCATAACAAAACGAAAATTAATAATTTTTGAAATTTTCTACCAGAAATCGAATCTAAGACCATTGAAAAATAACTCCACGAAAGAAAAAAAATACAGATTAATAGTTAAATAATTATCGTACTTGCAATGTTAATGTTAGTGCAACAAAAAATTGTTAATTAACTAATGGATTACTAATAGAAAAATAGCGATAAAGATTTCTGGACCACGGATTATTGTTCATTGATTCATCTTGCAGGCGCCTGAATTTTTTCAGTTTGTTATTTTCATATTTAATAAGTTTAAATAATATTTATTCATGAAAAGTCCGAAAGGGGCGAGGCTTACGCAAGCCGGAGTAGCCGTTTTCGGGAGTATTTTCAACCGTCTAGGAAAATTATAAATATTGGTCCAACAGTTCCGGCAGTTCAGACTTTTTTTTTAGGAAATTTCCTCGCCTATTTGAATTTTTTATTCAAATTTGAATTTTCTCAAATAGTTTTTGAGATATTGGCAAAAACCTGAACCTCCTTATTTTTTTTTCACTAAATTGTTTATAACTATTGCAATTTTTGCTAGCGGCTTTAGCATTTTCTCCACATGCCATTCCGAATCGAATGACACCTCAATCATAATTTTCGGAGAATACGCAAAAACTAGACCTAAAAAGCACTTGTTGAATAGACTATGAATCATAAGAACACATAGTGGGAAACCAAATACATGTGGTTTATCTTCAGCTTATCTGTCCAATTCCATTGAATTAAGCAGATAAACTTCATTCAATTGTCCTCAGAGACCAACCCGAAAAGAAGAAAATTGGTTCAAGCACTGACGTGAAGAACTCATCCAGCTACTGAACTCACACAAGGCTGCTCGGATCTCCAACAATATAGATCCGATCGTGTTCAAACTTGGAAATTGGCTGTAGAGTTAGGTTTTGATGGCCTTTGCAATCAGTGATGCTGGGCGAATAGTTTCCGAATATAGAATTTTTTTCAATGATTTTCAATTATTTTTTTTTAATTTTCTACGATTCTCGCTAAATATTGCAAGCATTTTCGAGCCGGCATTTCACAACCAGTAACCAAGTTTTTCGTCTTGAATTTTCAGCTATTTCTTTTCCCTTCACGCCAAAAAGATGAAATTTTCAGGAACTGTTATTTGAACCATGCTGTAGATTTTTCACCCCTTCTTGAAACCGACTTCAAGTTACTATTAGGAGAACCATGGCAAACTCTCGCAGTTATAACTAGAGAAGATGCTCAAAGTTTTGACCGTTAATTTCTAGACATTTATTTATACGTCTCAGGAATGCTTCGTGCGTTGCTCTTCTTATTTCATCGGGAGGAAGAGATCTGCAAAAGTGTTTAAAAACCAAATTGAGTTTCAAAACTATGAATCTAAAAATCTAAACAAACCTGAACGCATTTCTGACTCGTTCTATGCAGTCCTCTTTATCAGTCAGGGGAGTTGAGTAGACAATATTTTTTATCCTACCCCAAACATAATAGTCTAAAGGAGTTAAATCGGGAGAACGTGGTGGCCAAAGATGTGGACCATTGTTCGCCAACCATCGATCTTCAAATAGCCTGTAGAGGATATTTTACACATTGATTGAATTGTGTGGAGGCGCGCCATCTTGTTGATACCATAAGTCATTATGGTTCTGTACTAGCGGCTCAATTATTTGAGTCAATATGTCAGAATATCTATCTCCTAAGGGAGAACATTCTTTAAATAATGCAAACATGTGTAGTGTTCTATCTTACCAGTTAAAGTCCCATCATAAATGTGAACATCGAGAATTGCATTATTTTTGATGGCGCAAAAAACATTGAAACTCCAGGTCTCTTGAAAGTTCCATTGTCTGAAGTGGTGGTTGTTCTCTTCATCCCAATAATGACTGTTATGCCTATTGAAAGAACCATTCTTTGTAAATTTAGATTCATCTGTCCAAATTATACAGTCCAAAAAGTTTTCATTCTCTTGAAATCGAATCATCATAGCTTCGCAAAACTCTGTTCTCCTGACGAAATCAGTTTCCCTCAAATGCTGTACCCTATTGAATTTATATGGGTGCATTTTATGTTTTTTTAATATTCTCCAAACACTCGATTGAGATAATCCCAGATCAATCTCGGCATCTTTGAGAGAATTTTGAGGATTCACACGAAAATATGCAAGAACTGTAATTTCGTTGTTCTCATCTTCTACTACACTTTTTTCTCTGTGTATAGTTTTCTTAACGAAAGATCCGACATTTCTCAAGTTTGTCATGGTTCTGTTAATGGTATCTCTCGTTGGTCTGGGTCGGTCAGGAAAACTCTCAATGAACAGTCGAATCGTTCTATCTACAACTTTATTACATTCTCCATGAAGTAGAATGAGATTTAAATAATCTTCATTGGTAAAATTAGGCATAGTGATCGATTTTATAACTTAATACGAATTATCACCAAATTAATAGTAAACACAAAATGCTACTGAATAAAGAGGAATTTGGCAGATGTAATTAATGATATCTATCATTAAAAAAAAATAATGTAAAACATGGTAAGTTTTTGCATATGGTTCATAAGGAATTATTTATTTATCACTGGAGAGAAAACCGATGGCCGATTAGTTGAAATAAAGAGGTTTCCGATACAAATTCGAATCAAAATTCGCCATCTATTTAGGAACAACCTGTAACTTTTTTCTCTTGCATATTAGGGTAGTAAAATCTAAAACATGGTTTAAGTAACAGTTCCTGAAAATTTCATCTTTTTGGCGTGAAGGGAAAAGAAATAGCTGAAAATTCAAGACGAAAAACAGTTTTTTGTGAATAACTCAGAAAATATCCACTTTAGGGCAAGGGTGTGATGAATACACTCACATTATTTTTTAACGTAGATTCAATATCTGCCATAAAAAAATGGGGTTCTAATTTGGAAAAATTGATTTTTCACGATTTTGTCATCCCTAACTTTGAAAGCGATTTTTTCACCCCCTGTATCATGAATCGCGATTTCGATTTTTAAAGTGGATACATCAATCTTACATCTTGAAAAAAATCCCAAAAATGAAAATTTTCCATCCAAAAACCTCGAAGTTATTCTTGTTTCAGCGGAGCTCTATTTTCGATTTTTTTTTCGAATTTTTCCGCTCAGAGAGAATTTTCCAACCAAAACTGAAAAATGTTACATCAAAATAACTTGAAATTTTCTAAGGAATCTATTTCTGCAATGAAAAAATGGTGTTCTAATTTGAAAAACGGAAGTTGACGTCATTTCCGGAAAAACCGGAGGTGCTCAGGCCTTGAAAATATTTTAGATTTCATCAGCATCGTGAAGTACTTATAAGTACTGAATTTCATGAAAATACGTTCAGTAGTTTGCCGTATAAATATGGGTGAGGTTCCTCGTGAAAGACCCTGTATATATATATATATATATATCGTCTGTAGGTGGTCGTTTGTCCCGAATCCAGTTCTAAGAACCGCTTGCTCTCGAGGCTGGTAGAAGTCTAACTTTTGTACTAGGCTGTTGGTTATTATCTTAGTAAACCACTTATGGAGGTGTGAGAGTAGGCTAATTGGTCTAAAATTCTCTAAATTAGTTATGTCCCCGTTTTTGTGGATAAGGACTGTCACAGCATTATTCCATCTCTTCGGGATTACACTATTCTCCAAACACAGGTTGAAAAGAGAGACTATCACTTTCAGAAGTTCTTCACCGCCGGCTCTTATGGCTTCTACAACTATCTGATCCTCTCCTGGCGCTTTGTTACTTTTCATCTCTTTGAGAGCCTTACTTTTCTCCTCGGATGTTATATCTGGCAGATCTTCGGAACCCTGGTTTATGATCTTGAGCTCATTCTCTGTTGTGCTAGGGTTCTCAATTTTGCTTGTATAGAGTTCTTTGTAGAAGTTCTCGCAATTTCCAGAAGTTTTTTTCTATTTGTTGTTTCTTGTAAATTTTTGTCTTTCAGCTTAAAGATTTCTGTTTTTCCTGCGGCCAGACTCCTCCTATACTCCTGTATACTATATGTTTACGATAATAGAGATAAGTTCAGACAAAACAATGATCATCATCACTATAATACACGACACAGAATTGAACATAGCATTGAGCGTCATCGACTCAAGAAAACTCAAACTGGCACGAACCATTTTGAAATAACATTTTTTAATAGACTTCCCACAAAAATACAGATGCTACCACGCCATAAGTAGTTGAAAATAATTAAGGACTCCTTAATCCGGAATACTATTTACAAGATGGAAGAGTTCTGGGATATCGATTTTGATGAATGAGACCTGTACGTTTGTCAATATGTTTGGGTAAATTTGTCTCTTATTTATATCTTTTGCTGATGTTTATGTCTATTTGTGAACATGTTTTGATTCTATTGTATTCGTTAAGTGATTATTTTTGACCTGCCATGTAAATTGTTTTTGATGGTAAATAAAGATGAGATGAGGTCCAGAAGTGTGTAATTTGATAAAAGCGGAGTTGGAATGTTTCTGACATTAAAAAAAATATTATTTGTTTCATATCCCCCCCCTAAGACAAATGTCTGGGTACGCCACTGGAGGTCAACGAAAGAATTTCCATATAAGATCCAATACAAATATTCAAACGGAAAAGATGTTTGCATTTTTTTTACCAAAATGAAAACACTCAAAATTGAAAAATCAATATTTTGTGATATTACTTGTATTAGGAATGGATGTAAATCAGAAATTCCATATCTCTTCTTATTGTGAAAAGAATAAAATATGGACATTTATTATTGTCCATCGAATATTAGATACCTATAATTTGAAAATGTAATAAAATATCAAGAGCATGTGCATCAATGTGCAATAACCCACAATAATCCTAAAATATAATGAAATTTTGTAAAAGTCAAGATAAAAAAACTTCTGTATATACTGGAGCTGACCGCTGAAGGAGATTGTTCACGTGTTGAGTGAATTTCAATCTGTTGTCAACCATTATCCCTAAATTTCTGGCAGCCGTGACCCTAACGAGTTTATCATCACAAATACGGATCTCAAAAGGAGGAATTCAGTTCGTACTCGTGATAAGAAGGACTAAACAAAAGGAGCTTGGATTTCGAAGAATTTAGTTTTAATTTGTGTAGCGGTAATCACTAGTAGATATTTTTGGCGCGCTGTTCACCTGAACCCAATGAGTTAGATATTTGAAATTTTCAGAGTAGGTTTAGAGACCAAATGCGCCGGCTAAGTTCGTTAATGGACAAAATGTGCTGGCTTAGTTCGTTAATGGGCAAAATCCACCGAGTGGTTTTAGGGATATGGCCATCTGAAATTCGAAAAATACTGATCTGATCGAATTAAAGCGCGGTATTTATACAAAATTTTGTGAGGATCGCATGACTGGAAAATCAAAAAAAAATTCACAAATCACAAACAAATTCTGTATATCAGAAACTGACAGATATCGCTGACATTTTGCGAGATCCTTCAAAACCTTATTTTATAGTAAATTTCTAGATTTGAACCTGATCGGATCTTAATTGGTGATATCGGCGGAATATCGAAATATTCCAATGATCGAGATGTACCAACTTGTCCTTAGGTTTTACACTTGAACCATGAAGTTTTTTATTTTTGAGAGAATTCAATGGATTAATGTATATTCTGAAATTACAACAACCTCAGGAAGTGAGAAATTGTGTACTCAGTTCACTGCACACGTATAAAAAGGAACACGTTCATCTTACTTTCTACTCACTACATTTTGAGGTTCTGGTATGTTATGGTATTGTCAAAAGTCTTTGCTCGGTCAAGGATCAAGCAACGGCATATATTTTGCTAGATATTCTTAGAACAAGCAGCTCTTCTTCTGATGGATCATCGGAAGACAATAGAAGAGGTCACTTAAGACAGTATATTAGCTCAATTTCAAATTTTGACAAGTAAGCCTGACACAGAGCGGTCTTACTTCTCTGAGGTCTGTTATTTCGTGTTCTGTACCGAAATATGAGAAATTTCTGAGCCAAGCCAATTTCGGAAGACGCCTCTGAGATTTTTCTCACTTCGCTCACATTTCGGAATACACACTTAGATCGGCCGAACTCAAATTGACAAGTCCCTACGTCAGTATGGTAACATTCGTTCAATACCTAGTGAGAATTGGTATATCGTGTCTATGATATACTTAAATTAGTTAAGTAACTTAGTTTACAGCCAAGTTCTCGATTTAAACTTGATCGAATAATATGTAACATTATGATATTTTTCTGAAATTAGAAAATTGAAAAAAGGTATCAAAGGTCAGCAATAAGATATGTTCAAGTTACGGAATTCACAGCAATTAATTACATCTTCTTTGGACTGGTAATAGGTATTTGCCTTCTTGGCAAGTGAGTACCTGGATCGATCTCCGCAGGTTAAATTATTGATCTTTTTCATATTTGTTTCCAATTCTATCGGAGTAATATCTTTGAGAAAAGGGCTATGGACGGAATTCAGACCAGGGAAGATACAGAATCAATAATAACTGTACTGATTAAATTATCAATATAAATACCAATACAATACCAATACAACTCTACCGCATTATTTCGAGTTCTATTCATCCTGAAAAATATTCGGAACCCCTATGCAACTCTGTGGTTACGTTTCCGTAATACAGAAAAAATCAAAATAGTAACTCAGCAAATCCAAGGTAATTACTCAAAAGTGACCTAACATCCAAATGACCTATCGATAATGTTTTAGTAGATTAAATCATTTTTACAAATATAAATTTCCTTATAGGTTACGCTTATCAAAATAAGTCAAAGTAATAGCCAAAAAAGTAAATAATGTATGTGATTAAGAATCATTGAAATATTGAATTATGATTTAAATAATTCATGAATGAATCATATCACATTCATACATTGAAGTCATAAAGCATTTTCTACCATTCTAAAATATTTAAACATTTCCAGCAATTATTATTAAAGATTCACTTAGTGCATATACAGCGTGCCTAATAGGTAACTTAACTCGTCATTAATTAAGGAAAATCCTCGCACCCGTCGATTTTTAATTCCAAAAGCAATTTCTCGTATGCTTTTTTGAATTTGATATTTCTCACCCCCTACGCCCAGCACCCCTCTGCTTTATTATTCAATTGGATATTACATCAAATGAAAGGTAACTTGATTACCTACTCAACGGTGTAAATGAAAGGAAAATTGGTTGTGTCGTTTTTTTTTTATTAAAACATTAGAAAATTATCAATTGCGCATGGTTACTCGCTTTTTGAAATCGACGATTTTTCTTTTCAAGGATGGACAATAATTTTAATGTATTAAATGTTCGAATTGAGCACCGTTGACTGCTTGACAATGTGCAAGCCGTTCTTCGAAACTCCTCAATAAATTATTCATCGCAGCAACAGGCATTCTTTCGACTTCTCTCTGAATTTTAAGTCGCAGGTCTTCCAAATTATCTGGCCGATTTTGGTAAACAGTACTCTCCATATGGCCCCACAGAAAATAGTCGGGATGGTTCAAATCTGGAGATCGGGGTGGCTATTCAACTGATCCTCTCCTACCAATCCATTTCTCAGGAAATATGCCATCAAGATACCACCTCACTTCAATTCCATAATTGCAGGTAATATTTGAGTCCTCAGTAACTCTAGATAAGAGTCACTAGTCTCTTCTATAAAAAGGTCCAATAATATGATGGCCAATTGTGCCCAACCACACATTTAATTTTTCGGGATGTTGGGTGTGAACTGTCTGCACCCAATGAGGATTTGGTGTAGACCAGGAGCGACAATGATGTCGATGGACAGACCCATTCGAGTAAAACGTAGCTTCATCCGTAAAAAGAATTCTCGATGAAAAGGTATCATCCTCATTGCATCTCTCCTGCATTACTTCACAAAACTGCGCTTGTCGGTCGAAATAGTCATCAGAAAATTCTTGTGTGCTTTGAATCCTGCATGGGAAAATGTGTTTTTCTAAGAAGATTACCAACTAACTGCTTACTCACATCGAATTCATTGGCCAGTGTTCGTGTTTCGGATTTTCTTCTATGGAAAGTAATATATCGAGGGCATTATCGCCACATGTCGTAGTTGAAGGTCTACCGGAGAGTTTTTAACATTTCCAGTTTGTTCTAAATGTTTAACCACCCGACAAACAGTAGTTTTACTTATAGGATTTCTATCTTGACACTAACCGCTCATTCAAAATTTCGCACACTTGATCATGGGTCCGCTTGCGATCCCCATGTCCCAGAAATATCAATATTTCTATTCGCTGATTTTCACTCAATTGATACATATCGAATGGAAAATTCTAGGGAAATATGATATTATTCGTCTTAGAGAGATCAGTTAGGAACTAAGACGGTACCATACATTTTCCCAACTTTAGTTGATCTGCTAGATTGACGAAAGTATAATGTTTCAACAAACACTAAAGTTTTCTTGACCTCCTCACTTTGTTTCGAGAACACCTTCATGTGTGTGAAAGCGACACCACCATCCTTATCTGTTTATTGTTTTATTTGCAATCTAATACATTAATTCGCAGCTGTTCTCAACTTTTGTATACATTTTTCTTTTCATCGTAGCATTTTTATTGCAAGAATTTTAAGATAAAATTTTATTTTTGTTCACATAACTGAATTGGTCATCGAATGACCTTTGATGCGATATATCTCAAGCAATATTTTTCCAATAGAAAAAAAATGTTGAGGGTTAGGGGTATAAACCGACAACTTCAAAACTGCATGCATATCTCAAACTTCTAAAATGGAAATCGGCAGGTAGGAAGATATCAAATAACCAAATTACCTTTCAATTGATGTATCACAATCCATATATTCCCATCTGAAAAAATAAAGTAGTGTGGTACGGGGTAGGGGGTGAGAAATATAAAATTCAAAAAAGCACAGGATAAATTTCTTTTGAAATCAAAAATCGACGGATGCGAGGATTTTCCTTTATAATTCTTCGTACAAGAATTATTGACGAGTTACGTTACTTTTTGGGCACTCTGTATATTACGTATATAGGTATTCAACGAGTTTGGTTCCAAAAGTTCACCCAATACTAGTTCAAACTTCAAACCATTTTAGTTCTCTTTAGATATGGTACCGTTGTTTTTCCACTGTTGACAACATTCTTCAATAATCTGATTTGCGTATTATTTTCTTCCCATTTTCTTGCTCATTTCTATCGGTATAAAATAAATTTTCTCATTTGCAACCGAAATTGGATGCTGCGTTACTTCTAACCCTATATCTGATTTGTCCTCGACTTTTTTGAAACTAAAAAAAAATCATTAAAATATCATCTTATTTCATACTGACTTATTGCGAATGAAGAAGAAATTTCGCTGCTTCAATTATGGTACTTATATGAAGTTAGCAGGTCATTTTCGAAAATCTGGATAACTAGCAGTCTGTTCCTTGGATCAAATTTGTATTTTTTCGATTTGAAAATACGACATAATTTGTCTTCCATTTCATAAGCAATTTTGATGTATTCAAAGTTCCAGAAAAATAAACAGCAATGAAACATCCCGTTGGAAGTTCAACTGCACAAAATTTTTCTCTGATGAAGACCAACATGATTTCTGTCGACACAAATTAGCAGCATAATACACAAATGGAAAACCCTGACTTCGAATGATGCCCTCCTAACTTCCTGTGAAGCTTGCAAGACCATCGAATTTTCCTTTAAGAAAAAGTCAAGATTTTTTTACGTTACAAATAAACACCAAAGTATCGACAAATTTTCCGGTGTCTCACTTCATATGAAGGTCGTTAGATACCTCATATTTTATTTCGAGGCACGACATGCTTATTTCACGAAACTAATTAACAACAAATTTGCGAATAATTGATGAACTCGCCAGTTTTCCCGATTTCTGAATATGTCCGGCTTCATTTACGTTAATTCAGGAACACTCAATGCAGGGGTGGAGCTAATAAGGGGAGAGTTGGCAAAGCCTCGAGACCTCTGACCTAAGTGCGCCCCGAGCAGGATATAAAAAAATTCTATATAAGTAACTGAGATTCGTGGTAAATAAAGTGGGAAAGCCCTGTGGACAGGAGCTTTGGCGCTCTTGTTCAAACTTTGACAAATCATATCTCCAAAAGTATTGGTTTCTAAGAGTTGGTAATGATATCAGTGGATTCTTATGATAGAACTGCAAAATGAAGGAAATTAAATTCAAATAATAGTTTATTTATCAAGATCAAATGAGCAATGTTCAATGCTTTTATGATTCAAAAATTGTCATTAAAAAAAAACAGTCCCAAAAATTATTCATCCGAAACCACCAGACCGTTTCTACCCAACAACGAACTTATCCGAGATATTCCTTCCTTAAATCTACTCTAAAAATTATATTATATCAATTGAAACTTAGTCAATATGCCAGTTTAGTTTTTACTGGAGATATTCTGAACCCAATTTTATTAACTAAAAAAATATATATTTCCATCATCATATGGATTATCCAAGAGATATCGATGATAGCTGATATTGTATCATGGTTCATTTTGCATTCAATCATACTTTGTTTTGTAGAACAGGAGGTATTTTATATCACGAATTTTGAATAGAACTAGAAATAAATATGACATCATACTCAGTTTGAAATCTCTTATCTGTAGTCAGAGACAATACCTTCTATTTCTCTATGAGATGACAATCACAGAACACTAATATATTACAATGACGACACATAGAATATATCTTACCTAGGGTATATTCTGTGTGATATGTATGAACACGGATCATCAAATCCATATTTACGATGATAGCATTCTGTGAAATCATAGAATTACAATTTAAGGTTGAAATTTTGAAAAATCATATCTCCGAAAGTATTAGCTTGTTAGAGTTAAAAATGATATCAATGTATTCTCATGATGAAATTGCATCGTTTTGGACCATTTTCAGCCAAACATTCGAAAATTACAGACATTTGGGCAAATTGATAATCACTCTGTTCCGAGGAACAAGAGCGCCAAAAATTAAAAGTACTTACACTAGTAGGGCCGCAATAGCAAGTGAACAAAAGAAAAATTAAAGATTTAGATTAGAGCAACCGAATTAATCTGCAGATTTTGAATAAAACTCTTATTGGGAAGGGTTATCATTGCCAGGTGCAACATGCGAACAAAAATGTTTCAAATCGATTTTTTTTGTGAATTGTCCAAAGGCCATTTGAAAATATCAAGAAATTTCAGTTTGAAGTATCTCTACGTTACAAATTTATTATGAAAATACCAAATGAGGCATATCATTCAATGCTAATACTCATAAAACTCTCAATCAAAAGAATAGTATATTTATGTATATACCATTCTAGCTTTATTATATTTTGCTTATTTCTCTATTATGAACTATTTAGATGTAATGGTTTTTCTGGCAAACGGTGCAAGTTGCCATTTTTTCATCAAAATTTATTTCCGTAACCATAGCAACTATACGTAAATATGATGCTGATAAAGTATGTACCAATCTGAAATCGGCGAAAAAATAGGTTGCTCCAGCCGAAAAAATATTGCAGAAATCGAAGGAAGAAATTGTTTCAAGCCCTGTGGACAGGAGCTTTCTGGCGCTCTTGTTCAAACAGACAAATTATATCTCCGAAAGTATTGGTTTCTCAGAGTTCGGAATCATATCAATGTATTCTTATGACAGAACTGCATCATAAAGGAAATTAATTTCAAATAATAGTTTATTTATCAAGATTAAATGAGCAATCTGAAAATGAGAACTGCACAATGGAAGAAATCAAATTAAATCTGGCCAATTTTGCCCAATAACGAACTTAACCGAGATATTCATCTCCCTAAACTACTCTGAAAATTTCAACTACCTACCTCATTCCGTTCGAGAGTTATATCTGTGTCTATTGATGAAAAGCAGTCTCACTACTCTCAGATCTCTTACTTCATGTTCCGTTCCGAAATGAAAGAATTTTCTGAGAAAACCTAATTTCGGAGCAAACAACTTAGATTTTTCTCACTTCGCTCACAATTCTTCGATTGATTAGATAATGTCATGTCTCAGGAACATCATTTGACATTATGACAATTCATACATAGAATTATATCATTCTGTGACAACGTTGAAATACGATTTATTATTGAAATTTTGAAAAATCATATCTCCGAAAGTATTAGCTTGTTAGAGTTAAAAATGATATCACAAATTATATCTCCGAAAGTATTGGTTTCTCAGAGTTCGGAATCATATCAATGTATTCTTATGACAGAACTGCATCATAAAGGAAATTCATTTCAAATAATAGTTTATTTATCAAGATTAAATGAGCAATCTGAAAATGAGAACTGCACCATGGAAGAAATCAAATTAAAATAGCTGAAATGAATTTGACTCTCTCTTATAGAACAGGATGACATGTACGAGTATGAACACAGATCATATAATAAAGCTTAGATAGAATAATTATAGCATTCTGTGAAAACATAGAAGTACGATTCATTATTGAAATTTCGAAAAATCATATCTCCGAAAGTATTAGCTTTTTGGAGTTGAAAATGATATCAATGGATTTTTATGGTAAAACTGCATCTTAACTAAAAATTAGATTTGAAATTTGTTACCTACTTAAAAAAAACTTTTCGTTACTCCGAAACCATCTGGCCTATTTTGCCCAATAACGAACTTAACAGAGATATTCATCTCCCTAACCTACTCTGAAAATTTCGACTGCCTAGCTCATTCCGTTCGAGAGTTATTGTAGAAATTTTTTTTTTTTATTTTTCAATTTTTTTTTCGACACTTTTCGGTAACCTGGTCAATACAAAACTTGACATGCGTATAAAGGTCATGATTCTACAATTTGATTGTAAATTTCAGATAGATCGGTTTCGGATATATTCATAAAAAATGTTTTTACTAAAATCGGCCATAACTCCGAAACAGCTTGATGGATTTCGCCCATTAACGAACTCGTCCGAGATATTTACGCTCCAAACCCACCTTGCAAATTTCAATCCTAACTCCTTTCGTTCGAGAGTTATCGTGCCTACGGCCGGACCGGCCGGACATAATCGATTTCGACCTCGGATTCTTGATCAGTGAGTCGGACCAAATCGTTTGAGACCATTTTCTACCAAAAATTCGAAAATTACAGATATTTGGGCAAATTGATAAGCAGTCTGTTCCGAGGAGCTAGAGAGCCAAAAATGAGAGTAAGCCCTGTGGACAGGAGCTCTGGGGCTCTTGTTCAAACTTTGACAAATCATATCTCTGAAAGTATTGGTTTCTCAGCGATAGGAATTATATCAATGGATTATTATGATACAACTGCATCATAAAAGAAATTAAATTCAAAAAAGTGTCATTAAAAAAAAAACAAGAGTGCCAAAAATTATTTATCCCGAAACCACCAGACCGATTCCACCCAATAAGAGATCTGAGATCCATTCCTCAAATCTACTCTGAAAATTATGTATATTATATCAATTGAAACATTGGTAATATTCCATTTTTGTTGTTACTGGAGATATTACGAACCCAATTTGATTAATTTACCAAATTATATATTTCCGTCATAATATGGATAATGTAAGGGCATTATATTATCACCCAATGCAATACCCTATAATCCTCATAATTCTACGATAGCTGAGGTTGTTTCATTGGTCATTTTACACTCAATCCTACTTTGTTTTGTAGAACAGGAGGGATTTCTATATCATGAGTAACGAATTTGGAATAGAACCAGAATAAATATGACATGTCTCTTATCGCTAGATAATATGACATGTATGAACACAGATTATGAAATTCACATATACGAATACGGACATTAATTTTCTATTAGATCATTCTGTGAAATCATAGAATTCATATTTATTATTGAAATTTTGATGAGTCATGTATCCGAAAGTATTAGCTTGTTACAGTTGAAAATAATATCAATGGATTCTTATAATGAAATTGCAGCTTAAAAAAAATTGAATTTGTGAAAAAACCATCAGGCGGATTTTGCCCAATACCAAGCTCAACCGTGATATATATCTCCCAAACCTATACCCTGAAAATTTCAACTGTCTAGCTTATTCCGTTTGAGAGTTATCCTGTTAACGGCTGGTCGGCCGCACAGAATCGATTTTGACCACGGATTCTTGATCAGTGAGTCAAACCAAATCGTTTAATGCCATTTTCATCCAAAAATTCGAACATTACAGACATTTAGCCAAACTGATAAGCACTCTGTTCCTAGGAAAGAGAACGCCAAAAAGAATGTCCCAGAGTTTCCTGAACCATCCCTAAATAGGTAGGTACTTTTGCTTATTCTCTTGAACAGAGGCCTATCAATTTGCCCAAATGTCTGTAATTTTCGAATTTTTGGCCGAAAATGGTATACAACGTTTAGTTCTGACGTGCTTATTCTTCAGAACAGAGTGCCGATCAATTTGCTCAAATGTCTGTAATTTTCAAATTTTTTGCCGAAAATGGTCTACAACGTTTAGTTCTGACTTACTGATGAAGAATCCGAGGTCAGTTTTCACAATTGTGAGTATTATAATACTCACAATTGCTTATGTTTCAACCTACACAATAGCGGTTTTTAAAACGAAAATTCTACACTTCTATATACATGAACCTGTCTTCCTTCAATTCCATCTTTGTAAACTGAATATCTTTGTAAAATCCTGACGCCAGATTGAGGATCAATGAATCTGGCCATCATTACGGACCATCAGTGTATGTGTATACAATCAGTATATACACAGTAATATACACACCGGCAAAATTAGGAGAACAGGCCAAATCACAACGAACTTTGTAGTTAATTTTCTCTTGATCCCTTCGGCCGATTTTCGCAATTTAATTTATTTAATTATAGCTTGATTCCTCGCGAACATAACTATTCAGATGCAGTGCTATTCAGTTATATCGTTTATTCTTATATACAGGGGTAAACAAACAGCCCTTCAACTGGAATAATGCCGATTTGGCGTTCTGTTTACAAGTGAGAGTCGATTCTGCGATCATTCATTTGATGGAAGAAAGAGACTATGAAGAGGAGAACAAAGCTAGCAATTCAACTCCACTCCCACTGTCTCATTTGGTGGAGGTAATGGTCTGGGTTGGGATTTGTTCGTGGGCACAAACAGATTTTCTGATGATCGATTGGATACATTGAAGACATTCTGCAGGTGCATGTCGTGTCATTCTCTCCTTTTTTCGGAGGAGACTTTTTGCTCATGCACGTTAATGATCGCCCTTACGTGGCCTGTTGTGTAAACGTCTCTCTGAATGACGTTGACATAAATGCAATGGATTGGCCAGCATGTTCTCCAAACCTTGTTTGGGATGTGTTAGGTAGAAGGCTGAGGATCAGAGTCCCTGCAGTGGAAAATCGGGCGCAATAGGCAGCTTCCCTAATCGAGATTAGGAATGATCTTCTGAGGAAGTTAAATAATCTGCTGAGACAGATTATTTAAAATGCTATTCTGAGTATGGGAAGACGGTTGACTGCGGTCATAAGAGTACGTGGAGGACACAATATATGGAGCAGATCTGAAAATTGTTACCTGTCAATTATTGTTATTCCGTATGAGCTAAATATTGCTGAACGAGATATTAATGTTTTTATTGTTTTTAATAGACGCAAAGCTCTTAGCGCTAATTTCAATTGACACTGAAACCGTTTAAAGTGCTGTAATTTCTCACAAAAATAAGATATCGCAACGAATAATATGTTCTGAAAAGATGGGACAACATCTAAGTAATTGAAAGGTTTTTTTCTGGGTTTTCTCTCCCAAACTCTGAAAAATATCTATAAAATAGAAATTAATTATTTTATGATTTGCTTCTGCGTAAGAAACACAGGCTATTTGTCAGAAGCAATCAATTGAACAATGTTGCCTAACAAACAACAACGAAACAACATCAACGAAGAAGCAACTACATCATAACGTTTCGGAGTCTATAGCAGACTCCTTCGTCAGACGCTTAATGAAAACGTTAGAATTATTTTGTTGATAGTTATTTTGTGAAATTCAAGAATTGTCACATTGACAGTATAAAATACAAAATACTGTCAATGTGACAATTCTTGAATTTCACAAAATAACTATCAACAAAATAATTCTAACGATTTTCATTAAGCGTCTGACGAAGGAGTCTGATATAGACTTCGAAACGTTACGATATAGTTGTTTCTTCGTTGATGTTGTTTCGTTGTTGTTTGTTAGGCAACATTGTTCAATTGATTGCTTCTGACAAATATCCTGTGTTTCTTACGCAGAAGCAAATCACAAAATAATTAATTTTTATTTTATAGATATTTTTCAGAGTTTGGGAGAGAAAACCCAGAAGAAAAACCTTTCAATAATGAGTCTACCTCCCACAGTATCCTTTAATGATTACTTAAAACATCGAAGTGTTTGTAGAAAGAAGAAAATGAACTTCAAACCTTGTGTAAATTTTAATTAAATACACATTACTGTATTACCAGGTTTCCATCATATTGTCTCTGTCTTGTGTACAATGAGAAATAATTATCTATGAAAAGGTAAGTATGAGTGGAATGAAACTAAAAATTATACATCTTTTATAGGAGGGAACTTACCAATTCCTAGCTGGTAGTTTAATGGAATTATAGACAACGATATTCTCCAAACCGTGCGTAGGTATTGCTTTTAATTTAACAAAAACTACGCACTAGCTATTAAGTATGCCATTATAGGCTTAAACTAGTGATGTACTAAAATTCGTTATAGACCTTTAAAGACAATTGTTAATTGGCGATATTCTTATGTGTTTTCGAACTCAGATCCATTCGCCACCTCCGTCCATGCCTGAGATTAAAATCAGTCTTGGATAACCCAAGAAAACCGGTTAGTTCGCAATTGAAATTTGCTTATAATTTTGAATTCTTCGAAACGCTTTGAAATCAGGTGTTTTTCTCGTTCCTGGTATTTGTACTGAGAATAACCATTGAGTATTAATTCTCAATGGTATAACCCAAGTATAAAATAAGTATGATTTTTGCAACAAGTTCGTAGTAGGTATTGCGAAAGGACAAGAGTTCATGACCTATCTGATAATTAATAGATTGCAAAAAGCTTTATCGTTGTTAGCCTTCATATGACTTGATTAATGGAGTCATGGAGTGTCTTATTCGTCTTACTTTCAATATTCTGGATTGCCGTCAAAGGAATTCATTATGGCAAACCGGATGCTATTATGTAGCTCCTGGTGTAATATTTTCTCAAATAATAAACTTTTGGAACGGTACATAGAATAAATTGTGTCTGAAATTTCCACAGTTTACGTGCAAGCTAGAGTGCTAATATCAAAAGAAAAATAGTTACATATTTGATACGTTACTATCACAATCGTAACCGATCGTTTAGTGATTAGCCTTACTTTCAATCAACTAACTGGTTGTTGGTGTTAGCTCAGTTAGCTGTCGTTTGGTGCAGCTTGACAGATAAACCTTATGTTTGATGTCAAATAGAGACGAACAAGTGTTTGCAATCGAAAATTAGCCAATTGTTTGCAGATAAGTTTCAAATTTAAAGTCTGAATTCCTACTCGATCTTCAAGGTCAATTAAAATTTTGAGGGTGATACTTACCCTCGCTTGGAGGTTAAACTGGTAGAGTCAAGAATACCGGAAACGGAGTGTCCCCATTTAATCAAAAATAGGAGCCTGACCGTTTTTCTATAATATTCATAATTCCAGAAACGAGTCATGTTCTGTTTTCAGTTGACCAGTATATGATTATACTGTCACACTGTGACTCACTCTTAGGTCTTGCGAAGAGATCCCTCATAAGTTCCTAAGCATTTGTGTGTAAGCTTTGTAACTGAGTTCTTACGCCACCTAAGACACATGGCAAAATTTCGACCGAACAGTAAACGAATCTTTAGATTCAGATGAAAATCTATTATATTTAGATATAGAGCCGATTTGGAAAGACACAATGCGGTACTCCGAATTCTCTACTTCCATCTGAGAGAGGTTTATGGCAAAGACTACGAATCAGTGCTACCATATGTGCCTCTGGAGATTGAAGCAGTTGTTGAAAATGACAGAGCTCGCATCTACTGGAACTATGCGATTCCAACAACTCCGCAGATCCATGCCCTAAAGCGAGATATACTCCTACTGGACAAGCAACTCAAGCAATTGTTTGTCGTCGAATTTTCCTACCCCGCAGAAAATAATGTGGTGATGAAAGGAGAACAGAAGAGGAGAAAATATACAAGGATTTAATGTTCTAACTGGGGATCCTCTATACAAGGCATAAGGTAAGGATGGTCGTACTAATCATAGGATGCCTAGGCGGAATGAGAGTGAACTACGTGGCCGAATTGATGATTATTCAGGCCTGCAATCTCTGGCCGAGGATTTAGCGCACAGAATGCAGAAAGCGGTGTTGCTCGTATCCATCCGAGTCATCAGGTCCCATCAACTGTGAAGGCTGCTTGCAGCTTATCTCCTTTGTTAAGGGACGCTGCAAGGCCAGGGGCTAGGATGAAGAACTAATCCAAGGAAGGTGAGGGAGGTTTTCTAGAGAGTAGCCCATCAACAACTGGAGTCTCACACTCCTGAGAGAAGCGGACCCTCTCAGGGCGGGCCAATAAAAGGTTTTTCCTCTCGAGCGGAAAAAGAAAACAAAGCACAGCATTGAAGGTAAAAGAGAAACTATGGCTGATCCTAATCTAAGCAACATAAGTCTTTGACCATGCCTAATCGCAACATCATGGACATCCCGACTAAATACCAACTTCTTCCTCAAATGAAGGGAGGAATGGGAAGAAAGCAAAATTCAAAAACCATAACTGACATTTGAAATTATTTTCTACTCTGAGCCACCCAATGCTATTTATCCTTTCCCAATTCCTCTGTCATATTTCCTCAAGCCAAAAATGAACCTGCAACAAGAATTTTATACTTTCTGTAATCTATACTTTGCAGCAGAATCAAGAGTCTCACAAAGATATTTACGTCAGTAAAGGTCTAAAAAATATATTTGTCGGTACAAATCTCGCAGGACATATCCCCTATTAGTCTAGTCAACAAGTGCTATTTGGACCAACTTTTTTCAGCAGTCTCCGAAAATTATGTATGAGGTGTCATTCGATTCGAAATGGCATCTAGATGATTTTTGAAAAAAATGAAGTTCCGCTTGCAAAAATTGTAAAAGTTATTAACAATTAACTAAAAAAAAAGAAGGGGTTTTAGTTTTTTGTAAATATCTCAAAAACGAATGAAGATTTTTCAAATCTGAAAAAAGATTCAAAAAGAGGAGGAAGTTTCCTAAAAAAAAGTCTGGTTTCCCGAAACTGTACGATAAATATTTATAATTTTTCCAGTTGGATGAAAATAAGGCCGAAAACGGGTACTCTGGCTTGGAGAAGGCACGTCCATTTCGGGCACTTCAACAATAAACATTTTTTAAACATAGTAAATATGAGAAAAAAAAATTGAAAAAATTCAGGCAGTAACTGAATAGATGAATGAATAATAATCCGCTTGAACAAAATTTTTATAATAATTTTTCATTTAGTTATTCAACAGTTAATTAATAACTTTTTTCTGCTTGCACATTAACATTGCAAGTGTGATAATTGCTAAACTATAAGTTTTAGATTTTTTTTCCTCTCTTGGAGCAATTCTTCAAAGGCTTAAGACTAGAATCCCGTTGGGAAAATTAAAAAATGTTTATTTTTCAATTTTTTATTAATAATTTACGTTGTTGCAAAATTAAAAACTTAAAATAATCATCGAACAAAATTTTTTTTTTTAATATTATTAACGATCCGTTCTTATGTTATTAGAAACTGCATAGAAATAATTTTTTCAAATTTTTATCTCTAATTGTTTAAAAAATTATTATCAACAAATGCGTTGTTTATAAGATAATTGAAAATTTTTTTTTGGAATTTCAATCTTTGATACAAATAATGATTTTTAAAAGTAAAATTGTTCCTTAAAAAAATTTTTTATTGCTTAAAAACGCATTTGTTAATTAACACTTATTTTCTCCCACTTCTAATTAATATTAAGGAACGATATTTTTTTTTAAAAATCATTATTCATTTTTCTTTTCGATATTAAAAAAAAAATTTCATTTTATTTATTTTTTCATTGTTTATGCAATAAACAATTTGTTATAAACAAATAAATTTTTACCTTTTATTTTTTTTTCTATTCTACTTTCTAACGGATCGTTAATAATTTAAAAAAAAAAAAATTTTGTTCGATGATTAATTTAAGTTTTTAATTTTGCAACAACGAAAATTATTAATAAAAAATTGAAAAATAAATATTTTTTAATTTTCCCAACGGGATTCTATTCTTAAGCCTTTGAAGAATTGCTCCAAGAGAGGAAAAAAATCTAAAACTTATAGTTTAGCAATTATCACACTTGCAATGTTAATGTGCAAGCAGAAAAAAGTTATTAATTAACTATTGAATAACTAAATGAAAAATTATTATAAAAATTTTGTTCAAGCGGATTATTATTCATTCATCTATTCAGTTGCTGCCTGAATTTTTTCAATTTTTTTTTTCATATTTACTATGTTTAAAAAATGTTTATTGTTGAAGTGCCCGAAGTGGAAGTGGCTTCTCCAAGCCAGAGTACCCGTTTTCGGCCGAATTTTCATCCCTCTGGAAAAATTATAAATATTTATCGTACAGTTTTGGGAGTCAAGACTTTTTTTAGGTAATTTCCTCCTCTTTTTGAATCTTTTTTCAGATTTGAAAAATCTTTATTAGTTTTTGAGATATTTACAAAAAACTAAAATCCCCTTTTTTTTAGTTAATTGTTGATAACTTTTACAATTTTTGCAAGCGGAACTTCATTTTTTTCAAAAATCATTTAGATGCCATTCCGAATCGAATGACACCTCATACATAATTTTCGGAGACTGCTGAAAAAAGTTGGTCCAAATAGCACTTGTTGACTAGTCTATATATACTATCCAAAAATCTGAAAATATCATCGATTATCACTACAAAAGTAACAACACTCCTGTCCACTACAGTTTTTGTCGTCTGACATATGTTTCAGAATAGTATATTCTAAAACAAGTTGCAGAATGGGCTCCTATTAAACAACGAATGCGAAATTCGAAAACGAGCGAGTTTTCGAACGCATGAGTGTTGGAATTGCCTTCTGCAACGAGTATTAGACGATATTTTCTCTATTTCAGGTAAATTTTGTAAAATACTGTTGAAATTTAATGAAAAATTTGGATTATACATCCTAGTGACTTTTGTATTGTATCTTGGTAGTTGGTGTGACTGTTGCGAAAGTTGACAGATTACGGAATTTGAATTTGAAACGTACGTAGGGCATGGAGATCAGATTTAAAACAGTTTCCTAATAGCATGAATGATTCAAAATTAGCAAAAAGGAAATCTCTAGTACCATATTTTTTAATGAAAATAAAGCTTTTCCTCAACAATTATTTCACTATATCCAGATTATATTGTATTGTCAATTGACGTGTGTTGAAATTTGATAGGATCGAATGTCAGTGCTGACTACCATAAAACGAAAAATATAACTAGAAACAATGCGGGAATGACTTCATTCCAGCACTGTTTTCAGTGCTGGAATGAACTCATTACGATACTGAAATAGAGAAACAAAGTTTCCATCTTCAAAGACGAAGCGTTACGAAAGCATGCAATCAATGTCTACACTTAAGTATAGGCTAACATTATACCATTACTCATGAACCGATTATCGGTTGTATCTGTTTAACAGAAGAGAGGTAGTACTGTAACCTTTCCTGAAACCCGACTATACTCGGCAGTGAGAATACTCTGTAACGTATTCATAAATCTGGTGGAACAATATCTTTTCAAGTACCTTCAATAAAGCTGGCAGCACAGTGATCGGGCGAAAGTCGGCAAAATTTTCTCGATTTATGATGTTGGGTAACGGATTTACAATATAGTACTTCCAAGCCGTCGGATAATACCCACACTCAATGCAAACATTGATAATATGCGTCACACAAGAAAGTATAAAGGCTGGTTTATGCTGGCTGGTAACTTTAACTTATTCCCTAACTTAAAACTTGAAACATAGATTTCTAACGCTATGGTTGATACTGGGACTGAATAATCCGTTTACATATTATTAATAATAATAATTAATATGTTAACGGATTATTTAGTCTGATTATAAAGCATAACACTAAAAATAAATGTCTATATATATTATATATATATGATTAAGTTAAAGTTACCAGCCACCATAAACCAGCCTTAACACTAAGCGACAACAAGCATTTTTGCGGAGACATCCTCAACCCCTACGCATTCGAACCAAGATCCAAAACAGTAGCTCTAACCTCTTCCGCAGTCTCCAGCCTGAAGGAAAATTTTATATTTTAATCGAACTTGGCTGAATAATAGTAGTTTTCTCCGGACAAGCACCGGGTGGGCCAAAATCTGACCAAAAATAATTATTAAGCCCTTGTCGTCGTCCGGTACAGACGTCGCTGAAGAACTTACGAATGACTACCGAAAACCGCTATAGGGTGTTTTAGACTAAGGAGACTTGAAATTCATTTTAAATTCCAAAAATATAAAAATATACAAGATGTTCCATTTAAAGGAAAGTAGGTAGGTATGTCTATCCGATATAACTCGAAGTACTACCCCACTCTCAATATTTTAGTGGGCTGCGTTTTTCCAAAATTTACCTACATAGTAACTTTCAGGGAGGTTAGATTTGTACTTTTCGAGATTGATCGATGGATATTCCGGAGGGACACTCTGTGCTTCCAAAACAAGAATTATACGATTATGAAGACACAAGAAATTGTAACAGATAGCTTTATTATTCTGGATATTTTTAAAAACAAAATATATTCAACTGTGTCGTCTTCAAATGAAGATAATCGCAAAACAATTACATAAATCTTACATTAAATACTTAAAAATTATTGTCATTTAAAAATAATCTTTTCTAAAAGGACCTTGGCGGCAGAAGGTACACTATAGTCGACTAAATTGCTTGGCTGCTCATTTAAAAATAAACAACATTTGTTACTTATATCGAATTAAACACTCTTTAAATAATATATATGTATAGATAACAATATAATTCAAAGAAAATCAGCCAACCTGACTACTTTTTATCACTAATATATTACACAACTTTTACAATTATTGCACTTCAACTACTATAATTATACTAATGAATGCTGAGTTTGAGTTATGACTGTATTCGTTGTGCAAGATTCAGTTTCTACTTCTCTATTTTCAAATCACAATGATAGAGTGCAGAATTACCTAAAAAAATTATAATCATTTAACGTATTCAACGGAATTTATTATTTTTATAATCGTTTCTCAACAATTTACGCCGCTTCGTATGAATGAAAGGTCGAAAAATAGATACAACTATCCTATGTGAAAAATTCTTCGATACATTTCATTTATACATGTATAATATAAATATGCTTACCGAGTATAATAAGGAAGACATTGGAAATTTTGTTGTATCAGAAATAGATGTACATATATACAATCTTTTCACCACACGATATTGTCCTACAATAAATTGACCTACTAGAAAAACTTAATCGCGAGAGTTAATAAACTAAGCATTCCGAATAATCTTATTCTTTGATAGTATACTCAACAGGAAATATATTATATTCGTAATTTGTAATATATTAAGTTATCTTAGAAAATATGTTTATAGTAACTGCAAATCAATATAAGTATTTGTGTGATGGCTCTGAAAAAAGTTCGAATTAAACGTATTACAGGTATTTGGTTGGAATAAATACTTTGGTGTTTAAGAGGAAAGGAAATAAAGGACCGGAAGATCGAGGATGTGATAGATACATGAAAACATCAATATGATAATCACATCTAATCAAAAAAAATAGAGAATTTATTTGAAAAACCAAATAATAAAAAAATATTGTAAAAATTTCGAAAAACTTCAGAATTGAAGAATGAAGATGATTGAATAAAAAAGATTAATAACAAAATATATGAGCAAGCCATCCACAAAAAATTCCTGGATCTGGGTTTGAGGAACTAATAACCTGTAAAGTATCTCAGAAAGGGTCATTAGGTTGAGTGTTGGGTTTCACTCATCAAATAATCGAATACGAAATAAATGATATGTCAATTAAATAATCAGTTCAACGTATTGGTTCGGAGGAAAAGTTTGCCTCGATTTTTCATGCTCTGATCTCTGCATTCCATCGGACATGAGCCTGGCGTCAATTGTAGGAATGGTTGCCATTGGAGGTAGCGAAACACACTCAGGAGGAATCTGAAAAAAAAAGTATGAAAATATAAACTTTCAAACTCGAATATATTGAATCCTAATAGCAGCCCGAAGCATTATATGTCCAGGACCTCGTAGTTGGTCAAAAAGCTCAACCATCAAGCAAATTATTATGAGAATACTCCCCATTAAAATGGCACAGAAAACGGCTCCAAGCAATATTTGATACTCTGGTATTTACCATCAAATTGCCGTAGATTTTCTCTCGAAAGAAAATCACTACATTTATATTATGAGAAAGTCAGAAAAGTCATGGTACTCAGCAATTATATTCGCCGTGGCAATAAGCTCAAGTTGAATATCAAAATATTTAAATATATCATATAACATTCTGTATATTCTATTTTGAGTTCACTGTGGACTTATTATGAACACTATAAAAGTAACTACACTCTTGTCCACTACAGTTTCTTGTCGTCTGACATATGTTTCGGAAACAAAGTTTCCAGCTTCAAAGACGAAGCGTTACTAAAGCATGTCAATTTCTACATTCCAGTACGGGTTGACATTATACCCTTAGTCATAAACCAATTTGTGATAATAATGGGTTGTTAATAGGGGTTAGGTCATTATTGAGTAAAATATCCTTTCTCTTATATATTTCGATTCCTTCAAGTGTTCCTAAGGACGCTGTATTGGAATTTTTCATTAGTTTAACGGAATTTTCTGAAATTAAGTGGCCAGTTGTTAAAACGTGATTTGCAACCGCAGATTTATCGACGTTGTTGTTCCGAATGTGTCCCGTGTGCTCTTTATACAGTGTGAGAATGTTTCTGGTTGTTTGCCTGACGTAACACTTGTTGCAATCTATACATTTAATTTCATATATACCCGATTTTAACATGTCCGGAGTTTTATCGAATGTATTTCCTAGAAGTTGTTTAATTTTCGTGGAAGTTTTGAAAGCCAGTTATATATTAACCTTCTTGAAAATATTCTGGAGTTTGTTGTTTGTTTTCGGATGGAACGTGAACGCGTGGAAACCTTTTACCGTTTTTATTTCTTTCGTTAGGGTTATGTTACTGAAAAGATTTTTATGTTTATGTTTGTTGATAATTTTCTGAACTAATTGATGACTATACCCGTTTCTTTCGGCAATTTGGAAAATCATTTTTCTTTCTTGAAATTTACATTGCTTAGCGGAATATTAAATAACCGGTTAACGAGGAAATGTAAGCTGACTGTTTTGTGTGACCTCCCTGGTCACACAAAACAGCTACCGAATCAGACGAAATGTAAATATCAGAATTAGTAGGTTTTCTAAAAATGTCAAAACTAATTAAATTTGAGTTATCTCTGGATACCTTTAAATCTAAGAATGGTAAGTAGCCGTCCTTTTCCATTTCGAAGGTGAACTTAATAGATGGGTATTTACTGTTTAAGACCATGGTAAATTCGTTAATATCAAAATTTCCATCAACAATTGCGAATATGTCATCTACGTGACTATCCGAAAATTTTGGAAAATATTTTTGTTCTTTTTTAATTTCAAGTTCTAATTTACTGAGGAACAAATTAGCCAAAAAGGGGGAAAGGGGGTTACCCATGGCCGTACCGAAAGTTTGTTTATAAACAAACTGGCCATGAATTTTTTTTTAAAACTGAAGATGTTCAGATATATCATATCCACTTGTTTGTCTGTTTGTGTTAGACCGATTTCGGTTGAGCGAGTAGCCCGTGCTGAAGCCTAGAGAGGCTTATTGCACCACGGTCGGTCTCCTATTAGCTGACAGGGACTCATGGTTGGTCCCACCACAGCTCGAGTTGCTAGCCTCTATAGTCTCTTAGGGCCTGTTTCTCAATTGCGAGTTAACTCGAGGTTGCGAGTTACACATGTATTTAGCGATATTCATGAATGCGAAACACTTGGGTTACCCGCAATCTCGAGTTAACTCGCAATTGAGAAACCGGCCCTTAGTCGATCCCCTGCAGCTCAGGTTTACTTAACCGAGCTAAATCCTGCACCGCGAACAGTACATGGGTCTCATGTAACATTCCCATTGCCTCGTCGGTGTATCACCTACATAAAGTCCATTTTCCTAGCAAGTAGTATTAGGCCCTTGACTAGGTACCTCACACGGTTTCTGTCACTCAGGGTTGGCTGTGTCCACGCCCCCATAGTGAAGCTTCCATTGTCTGTGGGCTGGACAGTCAAATATGACATGTGAGGCAGTTTCGTCTCCCCCCCCCTCATATTTCCAAAGAACAGGGTTTTCTCGGATAATCCCCATTTTGTTGAGGTGCTTTCTCAGGGTACAGTGTCCGGTTAGTAGGCCAGTTACTGCCTTCTGCTTACTCCTACTCAGTATTAATACTTCTTTAGTTAGTGAGGGGCTGGGCTGCCCCATCATTAACTTACTATGCCGCTGGCCTGAAGTTTTGTTCCAGAGCCGAGTGTGCTGTGCAAGGATCCATTTTTCAATGACGCCTTTCACAGCCGAATTGGGCACCCATACTCCCGGTTCTGGCCCGAAGAGGGGGATAGCTGAACCCTCTCTAGCCAGTGCGTCTCTTTCCGAGCTCAATTCGGTTTCTGGCAGCCAAGGTTTCCAGGTACTGTCGGCATTCCCGCACAAGCCTGGAGTTAATTCTCCAGCTGGCTATTGCCTTAAGTGCTGCCTGACTGTCCTAGAGAATTCGTATGGTTCCTATTGGAATAGCCCATACGAATAATATCCATGACACATGTCGTGATGGCTACCACTTCCGCCTGGAATATAGTGGTGCATTACCCAAGCGACATCGAAATGCTCACGTTGGGAACCCCTATACACTCCAGCTCCAGAACATTTCCCTTAGCTTTCTGAAAGTGTTCTGCTAGCTTAACCGTCGAAAGGGGCAACCAAAAATTTAAAGAAAATGAACTAGTATTTAACGGAGACATTCAATTAAAAGTACGGTCGGTGGTATTCCTCAATATATCAACTACTACTATCAACCTATGGATTTGCTATTGACCCCCGTATATCTCAAAAAATTGGTTCAAGCACTGACGTGAAGTCAGAAGCTTTTGCGCGTATGTTCTATTGTCCATTCTTCTGTATTGGACACCCTTAATCGAATGGACAATAGAACATACGCGCAAAAGCTTCTGACTTCACGTCAGTGCTTGAACCAATTTTTTTTTTCGTGATTTTTTTGAAATTTTCTAGGGGTACGGTTCTTAAAATTTTTTTTTCTCGTCATTTTTTTCAAATTTTCTAGGGGTTCGGTTCTCACAAAATTTTAAACACGTCTTTATGTTGATTTTCTACTACTAGTTACCAAACTTCAATTCGATCGAATATTTATTTTTTGAGTTATCAAGGAAATAATATTCCAGATGGGTATAACTCGGAAACCGTTAGACCGATTATGCCCAAAATTGAACTCAACTCTCCGTTTCGGATACGCAACCTTCCCTGAAAATTGCAAGTCCCTATCTCCTTTCGTTCGAAAGTTATCGAGGCAACGGTCACCCATCTACTGAACTCACACAAGAATGCTCGAATCTCCAACAATATTTAACCGATCGTATTAAAACTTGAAAATTGTCAGTATAGTTAGGTTATGAAGGTTCTTGCAAAATTTCGAACGATTAGTTACTGATATATAGAACTTTTTTTTTTTATTTTCAAAGATTTATTTAAAATTTTCTACAAATGCTATCCTCACCAAATTTTGCAAACGTTTCCGCATTGGCATTCTACAACTAATAACCATGTTTGAATTCAATCGGTTCAGTATTTTTCGAGTTAATGAGGAACAAAAACCACAAAATTTCATAAAATTTCAGATGGCTATAACTCTAAAACCGTTTGGCCGATTAGGCTCATAATCAAACTGAAATGTCGCGTTGTGGTGTACATCCTAACCTGAAAACTTGAGGCCGCTATCTCTCTCAGTTCTCAAGTTATCGTGACAACAAAAATATTTTTTAATAATTTTTTAATAATTTTGTAGCCATACGATTCGCACAAAATTTCACAAACGTGCTTAGGTTCATATTCTACAACTACTCACCAAGTTTCAATTCGATCGGATTCATATTGGTTGAAAACAAAATTATTACTCGGAAACCACTGGGCCGATTATGCCCATTAACGAACTTGTCCGTCGTATTGGGATGCGCCACCCACCCTGAAAATTTCAAGTCGCTAGCTCTTCTCGTTCTCAAGTTATCGTGGCAACGGCCGGACGGCCGGACGGACAGAATCAAATTTGACATCGAATTCTTCATTGGGGAGTCGAACTTAATCGTTTGAGACCATTTTCGTAAAAAAATTCGAAAGTTACAGACATTTGGGCAAAACTATAACGCGATGTTCCCCAGAACATACGCGCAAAAATGAGAAAAGCTTTAAATTTGAAAATAAGGTACAAAATTAGTGCATAATTATTCCAAACTTATTTCGTAATCAGATCTCATATCTTTCATTTTTCAATTTTGGTTCTGCTAGCTTTCCCGTAAAAAAGTGGGAAAGTGGGAAGGACCTTTGGCGCTCTTGTTCAAACTTTGACAAATCATATCTCCGGAAGTATTGGTTTTCAGAGTTAGGAATTATATTAATGGTTTCTTGTGATAGAACTTCATCAAAAAATAAATTAAATTCAAACATCATAAAAGAATTTAAATCCAACAAGAGTGCCAAAAATCATTAATCCAAAACCAACAGACCAATTTTACCCAATAACGAACTTATCCGAGATATCCATTCCACAAATCTACTATGAAAATTATATTACATCAATTGAAACTTAGCCAATATTCCAGTTTTGTTAATACTGGAAATATTCTGAACCCAATTTACCTACCAAAGTATATATTTATTTATTTATTTATTTATTTAAAGAAATAAACGGGATACACCCTTTAATACAATATGTAACAAATAACACGAATAATTAATTAATTGTGTGCAACACAATGAAGTGGACAAGATTTACAAATTTCAGTACAAGCATATTGACAACGAAAAGCATTTCATAATAGTAGACAGTATCAAATTTTAACTTAAATTTATTTTGAATTTAAACTGAGGCGAAGCTCGAAATGCAGAAAAAAAGAAAGAAAGAAAAAGAAAAGTCTCAAAAATTCAAGTACAAAGTTCACGCCACAATCGCCCGATATATCTCCTCCCTTAACCCCGATAAAGACCGATTAAAAAAGTCAATTCCCGAGACAGATGCAACGTTGACGTGACTGCTAATCCTTGGAACAGGAGAGTTTTTGGAATAATTAAATTTATAATTGTGGATATGAAGAAGAGTTCTACCTCTGGTCCGCCTGGGAGGAACCAGAAAGCTGAATAGCTCAAGCAGATCAGGGCAGTTTAGTGCCCCACAAATCAACTTAGAGAAAAATATTACATCTCCACGCTTGCGTCTAAGGAACAATGAGGGCAGATCGATTCTCGATCATATGGATTATCCACGGGCATTATATTATCATCTTAAAAGTATAATATCATATCATCCCCTTAATTCTACCATAGCTGAAGTTATTTCAATGGTCATTTTGCATTCAATTTTACTTTGTTCTCTATAACAGGAGGGGTATTTTATATCAAGAATAACGAACCAGAAATAAATTTGAAATGTCGTTTAAAGCAAAATAAGATGACATGAATGAACACAGATCATATAATAATCATCGATAGAATAATTAAGTACAGCCAATGAACCCTACAGTACAGCATTCTGTGAAAACATAGGAGTACGATTTATGTTTGAAATTTTGAAAAGTCATATTTCCGAAAGTATTAACTTGTTAAGAGTTGATATATGATATCGATGGATGTAAAAAAAAAATATTTTTTTTTTCGTTACTCCGAAACCATCATGCCGATTCTGCCCAATAACGAACTTAACCGAGATATTTATCTGCTAAACTTACTCTGAAAATTTCAACTGCCTAGCTCAATCCGTTCGATAGTTATCGTGTTAACGGAGGACAGGCCGGACAGAATCGATTTTGACTACGGATTCTTGATCAGTGAGTCAAACCAAATCGTTCAAGACCATTTAAATGAAAAAGTTCGAAAATTACAGACATTTGGGCAAATTGATGAGCACTCTGTTCCGAGGAACAAGAGCGCCAAAAAAACAAAATTTCACGGAAAACAGAAGAGCTTAAATCCCGTTTATTGGTTTGGATAGTAGTACTGAATAATTACTAATTATGGCACATTCATTTCTTGAAATGCTTTTGCACTAAGAGGTGAGTTTTGCTAGCTTAACGTAAAGCTAGCAGAACCCAGTGTTTTTCTCAGAATACAAATAGTATCAAATTTTCAAATCAGGTACAAAATTAATAACAAAAAAATTGGTTCAAGCCTGTGGACAGGAGCTTTCTGGCGCTCTAGTTCAAAGAGACAAATTATATCTCCGAAAGTATTCGTTCCTCTGAGTTGGGAATTATATCAATGTATTCTTATGATAGAACTGCATCATAAAGGAAATTCAATTCAAATAATAGTTTATTTATCAAGATTAAATGAGCTATCATGAGAATGAGAACTGCACCATGGAAGAAATCAAATTAAATCTGGCCAATTTTGCCCAATAACGAACTTAACCGAGATATTCATCTCCCTAACCTACTCTGAAAATTTCAACTGCCTAGCTCATTCCGTTCGAGAGTTATTGTAGAAAAAATTTTTAAAAATTTTGAAAATTTTTTTTTACACTTTGCGGTAACCTGTTCAATACAAAACTTGACATGCGTATAAAGGTCATGATTCTACAGTTTGGTGCTAAATTTCAGATAGATCGAGAGATCGGTTTCGGAAATATTCATAAAAAATGTGTTTTACTAAAATCGGCCATTACTCCGAAACCGCTTGATGGATTTCGCCCATTAACGAACTTGTCCGAAAAATTTACGCTCCAAACCCACCTTGCAAATTTCAATCCTCTAACTCCTTTCGGTCGAGAGTTATCGTGCCTACGGCCGGCCGGCCGGGCCGGCTGGACAGAATCGATTTCGACCTCGGATTCTTGATCAGTGAGTCGAACCAAATCGTTTGAGACCATTTTTTGCCAAAAATTCGAATATTACAGACATTTGGGCAAATTGATAAGCACTCAATTCCGAGGAACTAGAGCGCCAATAAGTACTGAACATGGCGAAAAACTGATTCTGCCAGAGCTTTACCGGCTTAGTCGAAAGTAATCGTTTGAGACCATTCTCGGCCAAAAAAATCGATAATTTCAGACATTTGAGCGACTTGATAGCCACTCTGTTCACCTGAACTGCGCGCTAAAACATTCTGCGAGTGTTCACACTACGTATTGACCATAAATTTCGCAGCACAGCTAATAAGAGGTTATTGTAGACTATTGGGAACCTCAATACTCACCATTGGCTGTTGTTGTTGTGGTGGCAGAGCACCAGGAGGCGGCATAGTCGGATAATAATTGGTTGGCGAAAGCGGTGGACTGGGATACGGCCAATATATTATCTGATGTGGGACGAATTGTCTTGGACCTAGTGGAGTGGCAGCAATCTGAACAGGGGCATATCCAGGGAAGTTAGGTCCTGGATGAAAGGCTGTAGGAATCATATTGCCACCTAGATATCATGAATATGCATAAGAAAAACATAAACTTCTTATTCAAATATTTAACACACAAAACAATATACCTATTATTATATCGAAGCAAATCAACAAGTGATCCAACACCTCCCGAACATCGCAAGTTTTTCGTTTAACGTTTGTTCTAATGAGGACCCCTTGGAATTCAGTATATGACTGCAACGGTAGATTGTAAAATATATATTGCAACAACCAATGGAAAATTGAATCCTTGTTATAGTGCGAGGCTCTCCTCGCAAACAAATTATGTTGAACTACGACAAAATTAGATAACTTAGTAAGAAAATGATTTGATCCTTTCTGATGAGAAGGCATAGTTGAAAGGTTATTTTCTGGGTTTTCTCTCCCAAACTCTGAAAAATATCTATAAAATAAAATAAATAATTATTTTGTGATTTGCTTCTTCGTAAGAAACACAAGATATTTGTCAGAAGCAATCAATTGAACAATGTTGCCTAACAATTCAATTCTTGAATTTCACAAAATAACTATCAACAAAATAATTCTAAAGATTTTCATTAAGCGTCAGACGAAGGAGTCTGATATAGACTCCGAAACGTTACGATATAGTTGTTTCTTCGTTGATGTTGTTTCGTTATTGTTTGTTAGGCAACATTGTTCAATTGATTGCTTCTGACAAATATCTTGTGTTTCTTACGCAGAAGCAAATCACACAAATAATTAATTTTTATTTTATAGATATTTTTCAGAGTTTGGGAGAGAAAACCCAGAAAAAACCTTTCAATAATGAGTATACCTCCCACAGTATCCTTTAATGATTACTTGAGAAGGCATAGGTCTGGCCTGCAATTGTGATTGAAATTTTTATATTAAACATTGCAACAGTAATGCACATTTCAATTTCCCTAAAATGCAATGACAAGTTTTTGAGATTCTTTTATCATTTCAAATCCCAACTGATATTTCATTAATAATCAAAATTTCTAGGAGCGGTTCTTTTCGCTGCACTATTCGAGAATATTTAGTGCGGAAATAATCAACTAAAATGGAATAAAACCAGCTGCTAATTTCACATATAACTTCAACTTTATTTCTTTTCTGATAGGTATACCAATAGTTTCAAATTATCGCCATCGCTTTGTTAATAACTCGTGAATCAATCATCGTAAAAGATGCGGTAAATAATTTATACTTTTTTCCCCTTTCCATGTCTCCGAAGACTCTGGTCGTAGGGTATTGCTATATGTATATTGTATGTACAGGGTGAGTCATTGAGTTATATATTAACTATGGTAATTTTAACAATAGATTATTCTCATTATTCCATTTACCATTTCCCCAAATTCGGCTCAGGTAAACAAATACTGGTTGTTAAAATAAAAAAAAAAACAATAGTTTTGACATGGTTTTTCCGAATGAAATGAATGTTGGTGTGAATTTTTCAATAAGTTAGACACATATTTTACAATTATATTTTGCTACTTCTACTGGTTTCCTAGTTAGACTTACGGATTCTCCAGTATTTCTCGTGAAATGCACCGACTTCGAGATATTCTTCAGTGAATGTTATAAAATCTGAAATTCTAGATTTATAGATCTGCCCCTGAGCTTTGTAATCCTCGAATCAAGCTGTAATCCAGGCTGCCGTACCTTTTTATCGTTCCCCATCAAAGTAATAAATAATTTATATGCAGGAGTGTATTAGCACATCTTAGTGATATCGATTATATCTTTTTGCCTGAGGCGAATCTGGAAAAATGGTGAATGGAGTCTGGAGCTTTTGCGGGCATGTATTGTCTATTCACACAACCTCACGAAATACTGCATGAACCTTAATGCCGTCTGTTTATCGTTAATACGTGAAAAATGTATTGGGCATCAACTGAAATTAAATTTCAAAATGAATGAAATAGTGCACTTATTCAGCTGGGATTCGAAGTTGGATCTCCAGCATGGCACTATAATCTCTCGGCCACCAAGGAGTTGTTACTATTCTGAGATTAACATGATTTGAAATTTCACAAAAAGTAGATACCAGTTCGAAATTTTATTTGACAATAATTGCTATAATACAAAGTACATCGAGGTGAAACCCAATTATTTGAATGGCCTTGTATACAGGGTGATTCACGAAGACAGTTGGTTAGAATATTTCAAAGAAAAACTCTAGATAAACACTTGAAATTTTATAGTTAAGCTTTGTTATGAGAGATGAATTCTTGGAAATTTCATATTCGTTCGACTTCCGGTTTCACCGGAAATAAGATACCAAATTCCGTTTTTGAATCTAATACCCAGTTTCTTCATTGATAATCACATTACCCTCTGAATTCAACATTGTTTCAATGTGTCTCTTACATATTATTCTCAGTAAATTCGTGTAAAATCTGAAAAATCTCTTCAAATTTTCTCAAATAGGGCTTCATTCCAATGTTAAATAACTTCTAGATTCTTGCATGAAAATTATAATTTTCTAGCTTCTATCAGAATATGCTTACCCTTCGACAATTGAAATTCAATTGAACATACAGGGTGTTTCTATTTCAATGTCAAAGTCTGTCGAAACTCATTTTTTTCAAATGAGATCCCATTTTCTTATTAGTCAGCTAGAATCAACGTTAAAAATAAACTTTTTTTAACGTAGTTTCCAGCTGTCCAATAAAAAAAGGGGGTTCTCATTTGACAAAAATGAGTTTTGAGGTTTTTGTCATGACTGACTTTGACATTGCAATAGAAATACCCTGTATGTTCAATTGTTCAATTTTTAGTTAACGAAGGAGAGGCATTGATATGTCTCCTAATAGGAGCTAGAAAATTAGTAATTTTTATGCAAAAAGCTGCAAGTTATTAACATTGGAATGAAGCCGTATCTGAGAAAATTCAAAGGGTTTTTTAGATTTCACACCATTTTCTGGGAATAATATGCAAGTGACACATTAAAACAATGTAGCATGCAAAGGGTATTATATTCAAAAAACGGAAGTTGGTATCATTTCCGGTGAAACCGGAAGTCGAACGAATCTGAAATTTTTTACAAGAGGTATTCGAATCCCGCACTTATGTTATTCAATTAATTCTTCCTGGATACATCACAATATTTGGCCTTAATTGCTTGAAATTCTGCATTTCCATTAGTTGTTGCATCCAATTCCGGAAACCTCTGAAGGAGTACTCTGTTCCGAAAGAAAAAAATTAATCTCTCTAAGACCGAGCAAGCCGTTACCGTGGCTACCAAACCCTGAAGGAACATAAATCTATACATTTTTAGTGACACTATTCTAAAACATGAATTGATGATTATTACATGCTGGATGAAGTAAATTCTTTTCCTCGCACCAAGTAAATACTACTTGTTGAAATGTCGAGAGGCTTCACGCAAGAGCAGCCATCTCGAATGAACTACGTGTAATGAAGGAGATGAACTAAAGGATAAATAAGTAAAAGAGACTCACCACAATGTAGCAGTATTTTAAACGTTCTACCATGTCGGCAGCAGACACCACGTATGACTTCCATCCCGGGTACTACCCTTAACTAGCCCACATTCTTATAATGCTCATTTCTCGAAATCACGAATATCGATATAAACGGCTATCGAAAACACATTACGCTCGAATACGGAAAATTAAAAATTTATCGTGGGAAGATGTTGGTGGAAATAAATGTTCGAAACTACCCTTCGCTCAGTATTTCGCTCATAACCCCAATGACTGCTTCTGCAATTTCTGAACCTAATAATTTAAAACTGGTAGCCTATAACTTATGTTGCGCAATATAATCCTTTCGTGCTGCACATGATTTACAACTGTGTTTACAGAAATCCTAGTGGGTTCTCTGAGCCTCAACCTCCTTCGTATGACTAGGAACGTTTTTGATTTAGGAAACACAATTAAAAAGAAATTTTCGAAGAAGCAGGAGAAACCGAGGATGTAGCAGTCTGGCAAAATAATCCAGGTTTCAGATATTCCTGAGACTTCTTTCCAGTCTGCAATCTAGGAAGATTGAAATGCTATGAGGACCCAGCAACAACAGGCTGCTTCTTGTCCCAACCAGAGAAGCTACTTTGTGAGGCTTTGGCAAGCAAAATACAAGGTATGCATACCAGGTATGTTTGAAGACCATCGTGAAACATGTTAGTTCATGCAGCTTTGATATTTGGTTTCAGAACTTGCTCAGCAAACGGTGTTGCAACGCCTTAATTTTAGAGATTAGCCCTACACGACTTATAGACCATATTCTGTCTAGTCAAAGGTGGCAATGATACTTTTGTGATGTTTTGTGAGTCAGAAGCCTCAAATTAATGTGACTTTACTAGGATTCAGAAATTTTCATCTGATGTCTCACTTGGGGCCTGAGGTTGGTGGTAGAATCAACTCTTGAAATGGGGTTCCACTGTTTCGATGCTAAAGCCTTGAATTGTCTATCCATGGTCATGGAGGCCAGTTAGGTCACATAAAACCATTCCCTGTGCTTCCTTCGTTCCTTATCTATGACTGTGTAACTGCTCATTCAGATACAAGGCAGGCAAGCTAGCAAAGAAAGAAGAACTATAAGGAAGAATTCGAATAGAAAGAAATCATCAGCACTTATGTACTACTTCCTCCCTTCATAAACTCAGAAGGCACTCCGTGAGACTGATGGTGGACTTCACAAAGCTTTGATAAGCTTGATTATGGGTTAACTTCTATAGTTGCATTGAAAATGGACAAGGAATCATCACATATCACACATTTGGCAATCGAAGTTTAGTGGAACCCGTAATTTGAGGCAGGAAATGAAATAATTCTGCGAGGAGATGCATCATCCTCGGAACCATTCCAACTACTATAGAGTGCATTTGACCTTTGAACATGGTACATGATACATTAGTAGAACCTGTGATAAAAACAGTGATCTCAAGAGGGCGGGTATATAACACTCTCTGTGCACCAGAGATACCGATCTCAATCTAGTCTTATCTTCGAAGTATAATTTCGCAGAGAAGCTGGAAGACTCCTTTTACAGAAATAAACATTTTTCCTCTGATTTCAGCCAAAACATACTCCACTCCTTCCTCTCTTGCATCACGCCGAGCTATTTCATATCCCTTTTCCGGAATAAACACGAAACTGATTGACATCAGGCTCGAGTAAACACAGCATTTTATTTTTCTGTTAGTGTAATATTTCAGTTTCACTTTGAAGTAATGTTTAACCGCGATATTCAAATCCGCCAGATGCAATTTCATTCACCCGATTCTTAGCTGAAACCAGCATCCACTAATATGTTTTTTTGTATTAAAATCATAATCATTCTTGAACTCATGCTGTACCGAACTATTGTATCATTGGTAACTAATTATTTAAAACACACTGTCTTCGAGCTATCAACGGAATACTGAGACGGGGGGCTATTTAAACCTTTAATTTATTGGTAATGAATTTATCATAACCCTTACATACATTCAATTTCACCAACTGATCTTGACTGCCTAATGGAATTATGACATCTTTGAAACTTATTACCAACATTAATTTTGTGCGAACGTTCAGAGATTGTCCTAGAATTATATCGATTGAACTGACAATTTCATACCTTTTAAGTGTCACATAATTCAAATCAGTATCCACTGGTTTTTACGTTATATCCTAGACGATGAATCGAGGTCAAGATTATGGCTCATCTACCATAACTATGGTAAGGTTAGGGATTCTCCAATAACTATAATTCAGGAGCATTGGATTTGTTTTAGTGCCAATATTTCAAGGATTTACTCTTCGCCGTTGGTTAATGATGTTGAAACTGCTGGGTATTAAAACGATCAAACTACGTAGGCCAAAGTGTATTGCATTAATACAGTTATTAATGCCATTGGGATCTACCAGGAAATGGTCGTTATCAGATTAGCTGACGACACTGCTGTCTTTATGGAGAAAGTACAGAGGAATGTAGCTCTTCTATAAATCTTTTTCTACAAAAGTTACTACAGTTTTCTCCATTTGTAAAGAATTCCTAATGATAGTTGGTTATCAATCCAGAACTCCCCTCCGATATATATTTTTTGTTTGTAGAAAAAATCCCAGATCATTTAGAAGCAGATCATAATCTGTTGAAATACTCGCTGTTTTTCAGTACAGAGATTTGTTATGAACAATACCAGGTCCTCCTCAATAATCCACTTAAAATTCGTTTCAATAAAAAACTATTACAGTGTTTTTTCAACCTACAAATAAGTTTCAAATCAGTCATATACTCAAACTGTTTAGACATGTATATAAATATTATAGAATCAATTTCCACCTCAACGAATATTTGCAAACAACTAACTCGTCATCTTACGAATAGGTGCGAGCATAAGTATTCATTGTTCTTCGCGATAGCACGAATTCTCTAGATAAAATCAGTTCACCCACATCAGAAATTGAACAAGAAATGAGCATTATATTCATAGCAAGAGGAGAACTAACAACAAACCCAAGCATTAATGTGACAAACATTTATTAATTGTGTAAATAATAAGGACATAATTATAAAATGAAACAGAGCTGCTGCATACAGTACAGGAAATAATTCGTTTCAAAGAGTTAAAAAATATTAACTTCCTTGGATACTTCCGCTAGTCAATGTAGCTTTGATGACTAATCCCGAAAAGCATGCCCTGGTTTCTTGGAAATATGAATCTATCCACAATTTTCTGAATAATCTATTGCAAATCAAATTGATGATCACGAAAATACGCGGTGATAAAGGAAAACAAATTAGAACACGAATCGAAGATGGATTCTTCGAGCCTGCGATATAGGTTGTACATTATTTAATTATTGAATTTGGACAGAGTATTCCGTCATTTGATGTAGAACTGCCAGTATATAGTTGAAATATATGGATAGAAGTGAATGAAGCCGATAAAAACGATAATTCATAAGAATGGATATATGTAGACATCTCACATGATGAGCATGAATGTGTTAGAACATCTGTTATCTTCAAAACCATTGTTATCTTCAAATGTCTTGCATTCAGCAATAATCAAACTAAAGGTGCGTATAAACTACGCGAGGCGGCCTCGCACTATGTAGACGCGTTGCCGCGCGAAGCATGCCTGCATAAAAAGTGGATTGCCCTCTCACGTATCGCGTATTAATGTTCGAGGAGTTTATACGCAGCTTTAAGCTGCGTATAAACTGCGCGCGGCAAACCCTCGAACACTGATAAGCGTGGCGGAATTCTACTTTTTATACAGGCATGCCTCGCGCGGCAACACCGTCTACATTACGCGAGGCCGCCTCGCGTATCAATGTTCGATGGTTTGCTTCGCGTAGTTAATACGCACCTTAACACTATCATGTGTAAGATTGATAAGTTACTACTCTTTTTATAATTTATAACCTGTTAATATGTGGTAATGCATTTCCAACACAATACTGTTAGGTTGGAAAGTATTAAAGGAGTATGTATAATCCGGTATGACAATGAATATAGGTACTCCAAGTTTATCAGCGGGTTCTGATCTAGACCGGAAGCAAGGTGAATGCAGTAAGCTTTATGTGAATTTTGCAATATTCCTTTGCAATTTCAACTCATACCAGTATATCTAAGTATGACCGAGTTGCCATCTAGTTATCTGAGGCTCGATTATTAATCTCCAACAGGCAATGCTGTTATATATGTCGTTATCTGTCATACCATTGCTGCAATGAACTAGTATTCATGAAAGACTTTTAAAGTAAATGCTTTATTGCTGATAATTACATTAATACTAATCGTGTAAGCTGCCTACAACAGAGTCATTGAAGGATAGTGAATATGGAAATGTTGAATATACGCACCTTCGACCTCTCTTCCATCGGAGTTAAAACAATATACTGACAACTTTTTACCCCACATTCAATGATCATGTGGTGGTATAGATTTCGGGAAGGTAGTCACTTTCATATGACAGTTTTACTTGTCAGTGAAGATTGAATGAACTGTGATAAATAATATGATACATTCTTCGGTACTTATGATGCACCTTGTAAAACAAGAAACTGATGGAAATAATGGAAGTTTTTTACTTATGAACAGGAGTCATACTCCTCTTTTAGCATTAGAAGTGAATATATATCCCAAGTTGTAAAAGTGTGATGGTCAATTATAACCTAAAACTATCGTCTACCAAACGAGGAACGACGATCCGTCACCACTAATATTTGAGAGTCATATCCAAGTGGATCTTTTATTTGTTCTTATACATACCTCGCCTACGTTTCAGAAAGCGTGGATAATTAATATTTCAGAGGACCTCGAATCTCCTTGAGAACAAGTTAGTAAATTGGAAATATAATGCCGGAGAAATGGGCAGCAAAGTTAAAGAATTTGAGCTGTTAGTTGTAATACCAATGGACACCAATAAACCAAACATTCTGCTTAAGTTGCTCTTTAATAGTGAGGCCACATATTGCAACTTGTGTACAGTTCAAATTGAAGTTTTGTAGCGAAGCATATTTTTCTCATCTCTGTGAGTAAATCGAAAATAGTTGAGGGCGAAACAGAAAAATATGCTGAAACAATACCAACCACGAAAAAGTATATATTCTCATACAGATCTCTACGAATTACGGAAATATATACCACTTCTAAAAACCAGAACCCAAGCTACAAAACTCCAACCAACACCAAGTAAAAATATGAGGTGGGAACACACCAAAACACATTGAATCTAGCGTAAGCTAAGGAAAAATACAAGGAGGCTTATTCTAAGGTCCTACAAATAAAACATAGCTCAAGTTTCACTCACTGAAACTATTCTTGTTCCGTTGGAATAATCTATGTACTTAAAACAAATCTAAGACCCATTATATAATAAATGAAAAATATATCTCTCAATATCTGGGTATTCTATTTTGTACATTTGTTTCAATATTCCAGATCAACTCAGGACTTTTCAGTGCTACCCATTGTAGTATTCATAGTGGGTAAATTATAACTGGAGATGGTTGAGAAACTTACTGTTAAAGTTCGCATTTATTTGAGAAGCTACCAACATTTATTTCTCACAACAATTTCGATGTTCAGTTCCGTCTCATCTCCAGTCATATTCTTGTGTCTTTACCAGAAGTAGATAATAAATACACCCAAATCCAAGACTAATTAGTCGCAACAATCATGTTTGTTATAACAAAAGCTGCCTGAACATGTATATATATGTATTCGCGAGGTAAAAAAATGGAAAAATAGATGCAAAACCTATAAAGAGAATATCAAAAACACGATATGTGTACATAATAACAAACTAGTAATTGGAATGCTTATATAATCACATGACTTCGTCCCAATAATAAAAAGGCACAATTTTTCCGACACCGGAAATGAGCAATACAGTCAGCTTCATCAGAATTTTATTGTTAACAACAACTCGAAAATCATTCCAACAAACCATCGCTTTAGAATAGCGCTCCATTGACTTGGAATGTTCCTTTAATCCATACGTATTATTTTTGAGCATCATTCATAATCTCAATAGAAAGTCCGTGAAGTAAATATCTATTTTCAAGTCACAATTGGTAGGCATATTTTGACAATTTGAGACAACTACTGAAATATATTTGATCAAATATAAGCTGCATTCAATATCCGTATATCCGTTTATCCAGAATATCATGGATATTTATGAGAAATTACATTTGAGATCGTCAATATCAAATTTTCCAAATATAATTTGATACCTTACAGACGTGGTTGTATTTCTTCCACAGGATTTCTTGACTTAAATTCGATTTCTTAAAGATTTAAATATAACTATAATAATAATAATAATTTATAGTACAGCGATAACAAGACTTATTTGCTTAAGTAATATGAAATGTGGGATAATCGTCAACGCGTAAAACAAAAATTGAATTAATTCCATATGAGAATTACTTATTGAACTTTCAAAATTAAGTAAGCATATTATAACTGAAGTAATAATATATAGGAAGATGTGAAAAATTTCTTCCGAGATTTTATGTAAGTACAATTGCAATTCCAACAATAACGATCAACAATCAAATCGAATAAAAAATGTGTTATTACTTTGCGTCGTATGAACAAACATATAACAAATTTAAATAACGAAAATATCCAATCAAAATCCTACTTCAAAAATTATCATATGAAAATATATTATTTTGAGCACTTCAACATATCATTGCTTTTCTTACATATTTGGATAAAACTGTGAATAAATTGTACCGCTGCCCGGTTGTATGTAAGCCCGTTTAGCTGGTGTATTCTGCTCAGTGAAAGCATCCGAATATGACCTTTTAACTGCAACGGGTGCCTGGGGGACCATAGGATACATTCCAGGAGCTGCGCCAGGGATGAAATGGGATTGATAAGGCATCTGGGCTCTTGGTATAGACAAGGAAGACATTCCAAGCCTAGGTGGAAGCAAAACCAGAGGATGAGGAGTTTGAGGTAGTAAATGGGGTACATAAGACATCTGAGGTTTCATCATGGGCGACGTAAGATTTGAACCAGGATGGGAGGCCGTACCCATTTGATTCTGCTGGTTCAGAACCGCGAAGTTATGTTGAGCAATATGATTCATGATCAGCATTTGATTTTGCATTTGCGCGGCCTGGCTCTGCCTGGCGATCAGATTCTGATGCGCGATCATCTGAGCCTGATGAGCTTGCTCTTGCGCCAGAAAAGTCTGATTGTCCCACCCTAGATGTTGGGTCGTGGGAGCTGTTGTTACTAAATTCTGATGAACCTGACTGTTGACCACAGAAGTGCTGGGTGGTGGTGGAGGGGGTATATTAGTTGGAGGTAAAGGAGCAATTGAAGGCAACATACCGGGACTGAGTAGAGCAGGGGCCGCCTTCGCTGGTGAGACCGGAGCTGGGATTCCCCCAGTCAGTACGAGATTCATATCTTCGCCAGAGCACTGGAAGACCTCGATGTATCGTTGCTTTTTGCCGAAAACCATGTTGCGATGGTGCTTTTGCTGGGCGGTTAGGAACGCTGATTGCTCTGAATTCATCTGAATGAATGCTTCGCCGCTTGGCTGTCCCTGTAAATATGAAAAATTAACGATGAACAAAATATAAATCCAATAGAAAGTGCAACGGAATGAATACCGTGATTCGAAGGCTGTTATTAGACCAGGGTATAATTTTAAAAAAATAACAATAGGATTAAACCCATTGGAGAATGTTGCGAATATAAAAAAATATTAAAGAAAAAATAATTTAGGGGTGGTCTGAGGTCGGAAAATGGAAGGGGTTGAGTTTTTAAAGGTAAATCACTGTTTATCTCGATTGCCGGCAAAACTACAAGTCAACTAAAAGTTAAATGGTATAGTTGTCGGTAATAGATAGATTTTAGTATTTACACTTTTTTCACAAAACCTCAAAATGTATGTGAAAAATTCAAAAGGATGTTCTTGGTTTTTTATTTTTATCTTTTACAAAAAGTTTTTTTCGCAAAATTAGGTGAAAACTTACCTTTTTATGACCCAAGCACACTGTAATTTTTTTATTTAAAATGTTTATTGTTTCACCTTATTTTGACTTAATATCGAAAAAGCAGCCTTATTTTCAATCGAAAATTCTCACGTCAAAATATCTGTTTTTGCGCGTATGTTCTGGGGAACATCGCGTTATAGTTTTGCCCAAATTATTATTATTATTATTATTATACTGATCCTCCTGGGTCTTCCACAAGGAGACCCCTCATAAGCTCTAAGAGCTTGCCCTGAGTTAGGAAAACCAGTTGTGTTCTGTGTAGGCTTTGTTACTGTGTCCTTACGCCCCCTTAGGCACAGCACTGTTAATTTTTGACCCAACAGCGAATGGTGGCGATTACCGTGACTAGAAAATGTCTTTCCTAGCCTCGGAATTGAACTTAGGGCTTCCGCTCCCAAGTCAATTACTCTACCACTGAGCCAATCGCACGACATAATGTCTGTAACTTTCGAATTTTTTGACGAAAATGGTCTCAAACGATTAAGCTAGCGACTTGAAATTTTCAGGGTAGGTGGCGCATCCCAATACGACGGACAAGTTCGTTAATGGGCATAATCGGCCCAGTGGTTTCCGAGTAATAACTTTGTTTTCAACCAATATAAATCCGATCGAATTGAAACTTGGTGGGTAGTTGTAGAATATGAACCTAAGCACGTTTGTGAAATTTTGTGCGAATCGTAAGGCTAGAAACTTTTAAAAAAATTATTAAAAAATATTTTTGTTGTCACGATAACTTGAGAACGGAATGAGATAGCGGCTTGAAATTTTCAGGTTAGGATTTGCACCAGAACGCGACATTTCAGTTTTATGAGCATAATCGGCCAAACGGTTTTAGAGTTATAGCCATCTGAAATTTTCTGAAATTTGGTGGTTTTTTGTTCCTCATTAACTCGAAAAATACTGAACCGATTGAATTCAAACATGGTTATTAGTTGTAGAATGCCAACGCGAAAATGTTTGCAAAATTTGGTGAGGATAGCATTTGCAGAAAATTTTTAATAAATCATTGAAAATAAAAAAAAAATTCTATATATCAGTAACTATTCGTTTGAAATTGCTGAAATTTTGCAAGAGCCTTCATAACCTAACTCTAATGCCAACTTTCAAGTTTTAATACGATCGGTTAAATATTGTTGGAGATTCGAGCATTCTTGTGTGAGTTCAGTAGATGGGTGACCGTTGCCTCGATAACTTTCGAACGAAAGGAGATAGGGACTTGCAATTTTCAGGGTAGGTTGCCTATCCGAAAGGGAGAGTTGAGTTCGTTTTTGGGCATAATCGGTCTAACGGTTTCCGAGTTATACCCACCTGGAATATGATTTCCTTAATAACTCAAAAAATAAATATTCGATCGCATTGGTGCTTGGTAACTAGTAGTAGAAAATCAACATAAAGACGTGTTTAAAATTTTGTAAGAACCGTACCCCTAGAAAATTTGAAAAAAATGACGAAAAAAAAAATTTTAAGAACCGTTCCCCTAGAAAATTAAAAAAAAATCACGAAAAAAAAAATTGGTTCAAGCACTGACGTGAAGACAGAAGCTTTTGCGCGTATGTTCCATTGTCCATTCTTCTGTATTGGACACCCTTAATCGAATTTACCATGGTAAATTATGTTGTCCATTCTCCTGGACATACGCGCAAAAGCTTCTGACTTCACGTCAGTGCTTGAACCAATTTTTTAAATATGTCAGTGGGTTTTTTGTCGTTGAAATCTCTATTTACTTGTGATGTAGAAAAAATATACATTACTATGGTAAATTTTCTCAGAAAATGCTAAGTTAATAAAGTTTATATTTAATAAGAAAACTACAATATTTTGAGAAAGTTATAGAATCTCCTCTAAAGTATATGCGTAGATGCCTATTTATTGCTATTTTGAGACAACTCATATACTGAGTGACCTACGGAAAATTTTAGCCCATCAAGAAAAGTGGGGAACGGGCTAGGAGGATCTGGGCCTTACTACCTGTTATTTCCTAGCATTTTCTTAGGAAATTTTATCATAATAATGTATTTTTTTGATACACCATCGGAAGGAAGAGATTTCAGCGAACAAAAAGCTCACCGACTTTTCTAAAAAGGCAGATATTTTGACGTGAGAATTATCGATTGAAAATTAGAGTTCTTTTTCGATATTAGGTCAAAATAAGGTGAAAAAATGAATATTTCAAATCACACAAAATAACAGTGTGTTTGTGACATAAAAAGGTAACTTTTCACCAAATTTCGTGAACAATTTTTTTTTGTGAAAGATAATAATTCAACTTAAAAACCAAAAACTTGGTTATTTTTTTTATTTGAGGTTATGTGAAAAAAGTATTAATAAATAAGTTGTAGATCAGATTATAAATAATTTTTCCTTTAATTTTTATTATATTCTCTTCCTTCTTCAATAGGTTTCATCCTACTATTCTTTTTTTTTTTCACTTTTTACCATTTTCAAAGGCCATTTTCGTGCAGCTGTGGTCAATTGAACAATTGGTCCATAAGACGTTTATCGGCTTCTAGAAAAAATTGAGTTTAGGAGGCCGTTTCTGATGTGGGTTATCTTCTTTGAATATTTTCCGCAGAATCGCGACATCTTGTTGGGAGTTGATTTGGGTACTGATTAGTGATTATCATAAAATACGAAGCTTTGTATAGCTTTGCTCGGGTTGTTCTCATACCATCCTCCCTCTTAAGAACACCGACTTCACCAACTGCCGTGGGGCAAAGAACGATTATACTGGTACCAGGAATGGATTGCGTCTATCTTTAGTGACGAACCCAGATTATGTATAGAGGTGAATCATGGTAGTGCGAAGGTGAGAAAATAACATGGTAAAAGACATGATCCTTAATTTTCTGTGGAAAGGCATGTAAACAGCACTGTAGTTATCGTGTGGGAGATTTGCTTATAGTAGCATTTCCTGGGAGATAATATGACCGCCCAGAAGTACACGTGGCGATAGTTTTGGACTTCTTTGAAGAAAACTGTAACAACTTGTTGTTGTGCACGACGGCGTACTCACGCATTCGGACCCTCATCAAAGCTACATTCCACAGCATCAGTGGCTTTTTTTGTGGGCACTGTATGTCTATCTAGATGCGTATTATCAAATGGAACATTCTTTATATTTCATATTATATAGGTTTGCCGTTTGGAGTCACTTTACAGGCTTTCCGTTTGGAGTAATTTTCGCTGAAGTGAAACTTCATTTAAGGTCAAAAAATTACAAGAGCATAAATTATATCTCACCTGAGCATTGTACACCATATGTACACCTTGGAAGACGATATTTTTGGCATAATCGCCCAGAAAGTCCAAAATATGTTCGACCTGGGCTTCGTAAGGCAAACCTCTTAATCTAATGCAGTCTTTTCTTGTCCCCGAAGTGATAATATGTTGTGGCAATAAAGGCACAGGGTGTATTGGAGGTAGAATTGGGGCTGGCGTTTCATATACCTTAGGGTCTAACGTTCTGTTCAAAACCTAGAAAAATAAACATATTTCGATTGTTGGTAATCTAAGCAGTATTTGAGCCAGAAACCACCGGTGTTGTAGAGCAACCTTTAGTCTACTACACTACCGGCTAATGGAGATATGATAATGTCACCAAATTATTCAACACATCACAGTTAATATTATTGTTTAATGAAGAATCCCTCGACTCACCTGTTGAACTTCTGCAGTTGTAGACCTGAATAGTTCGATGTAGCGAGAACCTATGCATTCCCTGTGTTTAGAGAGAGCTTTTGGGGCATCAGATTCTGTGGCAAATAGAACGAAAGCGTCGCCAGTGGCTCGTCCGTCAGACTTCTTGACAAAAAGAACTCCTTCATTACCGTCCAGTACGGTACACGAGTTTTCTCCCGAAGAAAAGAATTCCAACTGTAAAAAGAATTCGTTAAGATATTCGTCGTAAATATCCAAATATGAATTGCGAAGAAAAACAGAAGCAAATAATAATTTTATGTTGGTGAATGTTTAATCTTTATCCTGAACACAGTCCACGAGCGGTATACGCGCAGTAAGGATTTTCGAGAAGACGTAAACGATAGATGATTATATTCAATACCCATTTTGCGCCGAACACTTGGTCCTCCGAAAGGTTTGTTCTGGCTTTGTCCAGCATAAATTGACTGATCATTCAAAACTGCACAACATTCATCATTGAAAGTAAACCACCAAGGAGTCAAAAAATTACCTTAATTTCCTAAATATCATTCTCATACCTCCTGGTGAAATATGGAACCCTTCATGTTGTAACGGTATAAAACCGTCACGTGGTTTTGCATTTATGCAATCCGTGATGCGTCAAACGAGAATGAATAGTTGCGGTTATGGTTTGACATTTCGAAACATATTCAGAGTCTAAATTAATTTAAATGTTTTCTTATGAATCCTTGTCGATTTTCCTCATTTAATTTTTCAGTATATTTTAGAAAACATTTTAGTATAATTTGTTTGATACCGTGAACGCACTCTTTTAATTGTGAGGTACAGAATTTTCCGTGATTGGTGTGTCAAGTTCTGTGGGAATCATAAGCTCTCGTTCTCTTATGCGTATGAACTCGTGAGCGAGTTACTTCTCTGAGTTTTTCAGTATAAAGATATATTAAATGTGGTCTAAGATCTCATGGCAATTTGTGTGATTTTTGTGAAGATATGCGTCAGATTTGGCGTTGTGTGCTATCGAAGCTTGGAATCGAAGCTATCTATATCCAGTGCAGTTTATGGGTTGCGTTGAAACCCTATAGAGTGAAATTTCTTGGCATGGGCTGAAGTAGATCCCTAGTAGAATATTGTTGGACTGTTTCAAGTTACTATTGGATAAGGATCCCTATATCTCTTACTTCGTGAGTTCCATTTCAAAGAATCCACCTTCGCCACCTGGAAGGATCCACGATGAATTTCTTCAAATTTACTGTGGAACTTTTGAGCTAAGTGCTGCCCTTTGTAATAATAATAATAACAATAAGGAATGTATTAATTAAAACCTTCAAAAACCAGTTGTATTAGTATTTACCTAATATCCCAGGAAGCCTAATTGTATTCGTTGCCCCCTTAGCTAGTCGAGCTGACATCAAAAAGGGGGGGACGTTACAATGTGTTTCAGAAACCAAGCACCAAAGTGTAGATTGGAATGGCTCAGTAAGTCTGATACGGAAAATAGCCGTTTGAAAGGATCAAAACTAATGACAATGTTGATGGAGTTCTACGATTCGAACAGAAAAGTTCATGAGGAGTTCGGTCACTTTACCAAACGGCTATTGCTGCGTTTCAAGGTATTTCATTGTTTAGGCATAATACCGTATTTATCCAGAATATTGCCGCTTCTTGCATCATTATACCCCATTTCCTATGACGACTGTTATGAATGATTCAGCACCGTGTAATTTTTCTACCAATCCAGAAGAATACATTCGCTGAATAAAATAAAGCTCTATATCGGTCGGGGAGCCCCCCATAGTGCTTGCCCGAGCAAAGGAATCTACGCAGTGTGGTCTACTGTTCATCCGCATAAAGTAAGAGGGACTCAGACCTGATGACACGCTGCAGTTGAACAGAATATAGCAGTTTCATTCGTTCACTACAACAGCTACACAAGGAACAGTCAGTTAACTCCATTATCTTTAAATATTTATTAAACAGGTGATTTGTTAAAGCAGCAATTACCAGACTTAGTTGGTTACTCTCCAGACCTTAACCTCATTCCTCGATTAAGGCCCGACTATGAAGAGCGTGGACTGCCAGAGGACATCCTCTGTGCTCAATTCAGAGCAACATTTCCTATCAAGCCATTTCTCAAAGAAAACCTTTACAGATAAACGAGCAGATGAACGACAGATACGTAGTGACGGTAATTGCTGAGCGTGACCCTCGCTTAGCCAATCCATCTGCTTGCACCTTACAAGCTTCTAGGTGCTAAGTGTCAGTCCCCCGTAAGGAAGGCCTGAATCAATCATTCTTCATGCTTCTCAACAGAGCAAGTCTCTTTAGTTATATGATTACCGGGAAATTATATGATTGATACGATAAAACTGAAACTCCTGGCTCCGAGGAGACCCCTCATAAGCTCTTGAGAGCTTGCGCTTTGATAATGAGCGCTTTGATAATGTGTCGGCACCTTAAGCACAGCATTTCTTATTTCTGACCCAATAGTGAATGATGGCCGCTTTCTTCTGACTAGAAAATATCTTTCTTAGCTCGGGATTGAATTCAGAACCTTAGTCCAACGCACTACCACTAACTAACGGCCCGCATATATACAATTTAATATCGATAAAAGTAAAACACTTTATTTCCGCTAATATTTATTGAAATTACTCAAAAATTATTTCTTCAATTACATATTGACTTCATCAGGTGAGTATTGGAACTAATCATAATTTTCATATTAGTCTCCTTGAATACAAATCACGTAGAACAAACTTGGTGAGATATTGACACGTTTTATGCAATTCCAGACACTTCTTCAAAAATGTTGTTAACGGGTATCTTGTTCAGTTCTGTCTAGTACTTTAGCAAAATATGTTCTTCTGTTTATCTCTAGTGCATTTAGAAGGTTCAATATAATGCGTTTGTTTTCTATTTGGAGAATACTGAAATCATGGAAAAATCATGTTCTGTCTCTAAAAGATGTTTGGCATATTTGAGATTTTGTTTGTTAGTTATATAGGAATTTTGGTGACGTCCGAAATGTTGTATCCTGTGAAAATTATGAATCAAATACTTCTTCATTTTACTCACCACCTGCTTCGCAGTACAATCATAAGGCAATCCCCTCATTCTGACGATGACAGCAGCACCTCGAGATAGAAACGCCTGCGCTTCACAGTTAGAGCCACCCGCCACTGACAGGAAGTCATCTCCAGAGGCTCTGTACACCTCGATGTAACGCGAACCTATATGGTGCTTGTGCCTTTTCAGGGCCATGTCTCTGTGTTCCTGATTAATGAAACGCACCAAAGCTTCTCCGTTACGTCTTCCTTGTGGTGAGAGGCAAAGAGCTACACCACCCCTATAAAGAAAGTTTTGTTGAAGCTTGACTTAGAAGAATGGATATCACAGAATTCTGCGATCAAGAGGGAAGATCATTTTTTTATGTGCTTCTACGCGTCCTTCGATGCCGTTAAGGTAATAACGAGTATTTCGAAGATGCAGCAAATGCTGTAATAGCAAAATTTTAAAAATATTCCTCTATTGAAACTTACTAAACGCAACCAAATTTTTCACAGAGAGAAAGTAATCATGTTGGAAATATGAAAATTTTGTTGATTTCAACCCCTTTCATATCATAAATAGAACTATTGATAATATATAGGGTAGGGCACGGCAAAGGGACATTTTTTGAACGGGCAGTACTCCGACCATGTGTGGTTTAGAGGCTTGGGAGAGAGTGCTGCCATATCGATTCAAAAAGGTGTATCTACTGAAAACTTCCTTTTGAGATAAATCCATATTTTAAATTAGTTACGGCATTTTACCTAATAACGCTAAAAAAATTTGGTAGCAGATACGGTTTTCGAAATTCAGACATGTCAATGTCATCGTACATAGTTTAAACGGTTTAAGTTACTCTGGAGTCAAATTTGCAGATATGCCTTTTTGAATTAATAGGGCAGAGTGGCGAACTATTTCCGCGAACGATTTCAACACTATATCGAGGGGAATGGGCATCGTTTGACAGATGTTTTTGGCGCTCTTGTTCCTCGGAACAGAGTGTTGAAAATGGTCTCAAACGTTTCGGTTCGACTCACTGATCAAGAATCCGTGGTCAAAATTGATTCTGTCCGGCGTTAACACGATACCTCTCGAATGGAATGAGCTAGACAGTCGAAATTTTCAGAGTAGGTTTGGGAGATAAATATCCCGAATAAGTTCGTTACTGGGCAAAATCGGTGATTTCGGAGTAACGAAAAAAAAATTATTTTTGGCACTCTAGTTCCTCGGAACTGAGTGGTCGAAATTCATTCTGTCCGGCTGGCCGGTCCGGCCGTAGGCACGATAACTCTCGAACGGAATGGGCTAGAGAGTTGAAATTTTCAGAGTAGGTTTGGCAGATAAATATCTCGGCTAAGTTCGTTATTGGGCAAAATCGGACAGATGGTTTCGGAGTAACAAAAAATTTTTTTTTTCACATAACAAATTCCAAATTAAATTTTTTTCAATAAGCAGTTTTACCATAAGAATCCAACGATATCATTTTTAACTCTAAGAAGCTAATACTTTCGGAGATATGATTTTTCAAACTTTCAATAAAAATCGTATTTCTACGTTTTCACTGAATTATATAATTATTCTATGTATGAATTGTCATAATGTCAACTTATTTTCCTGAGACATGACATTGTCTAATTCCTTGCTAATAGTTGGTTCGAGAAACATCAAAATCGACTTAGAGAGACAAGGGTAAAAAACCGTCAAATAAACCCTCATGTGGCGATTTTATGTCGAAAAGTGAAAATTAAGAATATATATCCCAGGTAAGTACCGACGTTTTATTCTAATACCGGAGATCGATAAGATCGTTCGAGGAGCCCGATAGACGGTTGGTCTGACCCGTCGTGTTTCGGAACGAGAGAAGGCGGGCTCAAATCCCGGAAAGGGAATTACACATTTTGGCGCTCTAGTTCCTCGGATCTGAGTACTTATCAATTTTTTTTAAGATGCAGTTTCACCATTAAATTCCATCGATATCATTCTCAACTCCAACAAGCTAATACTTTCGGAGATATGATTTTTCTAAATTTCAATAATGAATCGTACGTACTTCTAAGTTTTCACAGAATGCTATAATTATTCTATCTAAGCTTTATTATATGATCTGTGTTCATACTCGTATATTTCATCCTGTTCTATAAGAAGGACTCAAATTAATTTCAGCTATTTTAATTTGATTTCTTCCATGGTGCAGTTCTCATTCTCAGATTGCTCACTTAATCTTGATAAATAAGCTATTATTTGAATTTAATTTTCTTTACATGCAGTTCTTTCATAAGAAAGCATTGATATAATTCCCAACTCTGAGAAACCAATACTTTCGGAGATATAATTTGTCTGTTTGAACTAGAGCGCCAGAAAGCTCCTGTCCACAGGGCTTGAACCCAATTTTTTTTTTAAAATGCAGTTCTATCATATGAATCTATTGATATCATTCTCAACTCTAACAAACAAATACTTTCGGAGATATGATATTTCAATAACTATTCTCAATAATTCTATATTATTTCATAGAACACTCTAATTATAATTTGCTGATATATGTAAATCTAACATCAGATGATTCATAGACCTACGTTATGAATTTAATCACGAAAATTCTTGAAAACTGAAGCACAGAGTCCAAATTGAAAAAGTGGGAAAGCCCTGTGGACAGGAACGTTGGCGCTCTTGTTCAAACTTTGACAAATCATAACTCCGAAAGTATTGGTTTTTCAGAGTTGGGAATGATATCAGTGGATTCTTATTTAATTTATTTTCGTTTATGATGCAGTTCTATCATAAGAATCCATTGAAATAATTCCAAACTCTGAGAAACCACTTTTAGAGGTGGGTGTTGTAATACATTATTTGAAAGGTCTTTTAAATACCTATTCAGCCATATCAATAATGTACAAAAAATGACTTTTGTGTTTGTTTAAAAAATTAATAAAATTTTATTATTATTATTTAATATGACGTCAAAAATAAAATGACGTCAAAAATAAAATGGTTTCCTTACGAATAGCCTGTTTAAGAATAAAAATCGACGGGTTTCGGGATTTTTCCTTAAAGTCGCCGGTTTACGAAATAACGAATTTATTCGTATATGTATGTCAAAAAAAACTGTAATCATAGATTCTCTCATTACTCAACTCTGTCATTAAAATGGTATGAAATGTATTAATGTATTATAGAAGCTGAGAAAATGGTGTATATCGATGCTAAATTCGATCAAGAGTATGCAATAGAGGTGAGCAGACAATAGAACATGCGCACAAAAGTTCTTGACCTCACGTCAGTGCTTGAACCAATTTTTTAAATCGAAACTTAGTAAATAGTTGTGAAATGCCGATGCGCAAATTATTGCGAGATTTCGTGAGGATCGTATGACTGCAAAAAAAATTTCTTAAGAAAATTAAATTGAAGCCCTGTGTACAGGAGGTTTCTGGCTTTCTAGTTCAAACCGACAAATTATATCTCCGAAAGTATTGGTTTCTCAGAGTTGAGAATTATATCAATGTATTCTTATGATAGAACTGCATCATAGAGGAAATTCAATTCAAATAATAGTTTATTTATCAAGATTAAATGAGCCATCTGAGAATGAGAACTGCACCATGGAAGAAATCAAATTAAAATAGCTGAAATGAATCTGACTCTCTCTTATAGAACAGTATGACATGTACGAGTATGAACACAGATCATATAATAAAGCTTAGATATAATAATTATAGCATTCTGTGAAAAAATAGAAGTACGATTCTTTATTGAAATTTCGAAAAATCATATCTCCGAAAGTATTAGCTTGTTGGAGTTAAAAATGATATCAATGGATTTTTATGGTGAAGCTGCATCTTAAATAGAAATTGAATCTGAAATTTGTTCCTCAAAAAATTTTTTTTTTTTCGTTGCTCCGAAACCACCTGGCCTATTTTGCCCAATAACGAACTTAACCGAGAAATTCATCTCCCTAATCTACTCTGAAAATTTCAACTACCTAGCTCATTCCGTTCGAGAGTTATTGTAGAAAATTTTTTTTTTATTTTCAAATTTTTTTTTTTGACACTTGCGGTAACCTGGTCAATATAAAACATCACATGCGCATAAAGGTCATGATTCTACAATTTGATGCTAAATTTCAGATAGATCGAATGATCGGTTTCGGATATATTCATAAAAAATGTTTTTACTAAAATCAGCCTTAACGAACTCGTCCGAGATATTTACGCTCCAAACCCACCTTGCAAATTTCAATATTCTAACTCCTTTCGTTCGAGAGTTATCCTGCCTACGGCCGGCCGGCGGAACAGAATCGATTTCGACCTCGGTTTCTTGATCAGTGAGTCGAACCAAATCGTTTGAGACCATTTTCAGCCAAAAATTCGAAAATAACAGAAATTTGGGCAGATTGATAAGCACTCTGTTCCGAGAAACTAGAGCGCCAAAAAATAGAGATTTTTCTTCAACAATTTTATATTTCAGAAACTTTCTGTCAGATTCTGCTGAAATTCCGCACTAACCTTCAAGCTGCATTTCATTTTCCTATAGTATGTATTTTCAAAACTACAGATCCGATCGAATTGAAATCCAGACTCGGTTGAAAAAGACGGCTTGAAGGTTCATACAGTATTTCGTGAGCGTCCGTGAGGCGGGAATAGACAAAAGAACGTACGGGCAAAAGCTCATGATTTCATCTTTCTAGTGCGACTCTATCACCTTCAAATCTGTCTGTCCACCCAAATACCCAACTCTCTCACTCAAAAGACACGTTCTTTCGAAAGTTATCGTGTTTTCCGCCACCCGAACGGTTAGAATTGAGTTTGACTAAGGTTCTTAATCCTTATATCGGATGGAATCGTTTGATACCATTTTCGGTTCAAATTTGAAACCTAGCGAGCGAAATGAATTGGAGATGTAACTTCATATCTTAGGCTTGTTTCACATGCATACGGTTCCCATTCGGTTCGGTTCGTTTTCGGTTTTAACCGAAACGAATGAAGCCCTTTCACAAATAAACGGTTCATATTAGGTTTTATGTTTTCTCCCGAAACACAAGCTCGATCACAATCCCAATTTTTTCGCGGCACCAGATTCATCAGTCATTCAAAATTTGAACGGAAAAATATTTGCATGCTTCCTGCGTCTTGAATTTATCTTCATATTTTTCGGAAGTTTTGTCCAACAGCACTGGTTTAGATTTAATGAAGAAATCAGTCGATCCGCAGTTGGTAAACCATAATTTTCTCATGAATACTGAGTTAGCAACAATATTCAGAAAATATGTATTTATGTTCATATTTCTATATTTAAACAATTTGGGAAAGATTGAATGATATCTGCTCGGTCTGAGGTTGAAACCACAGAATGCGACAGAAAACATATGTAAATATTTATTACTTTATGATTGAAACCGAAACTAAACCGTGTTTGTGTGAACACCCCGGTTGATCTGTATTCCCTACACACGAATCCAAACCTGATAGAAACCTATTCGTGTCGAGGTATTCGGTGCTGTACGGTTTCTATTCGGTACCGAATCTAAACCGAAGCACCGTTTCACACTTGTCGCCAGCGACCGAAATGGAAAAGAACACGAACCGAACCGAATGGAACGGTTTGCATGTGAAAAAATTGGTTCAAGCCCTGTGGACAGGAGCTTTTTGGCGCTCTGGTTCAAACAGACAAATTATATCTCCGAAATTATTGGTTTCTCAGACTTGGGAATTATATCAATGGATTCCTATGATAGAAATGCATCATGAAAGAAATTAAATTTTAAAGAAGTGTCGTTTGAAAAAATGATTCAAAAATTGTCTTATAAAAAAAGAACAATCTACAATGCTTCAATGCCTTAATGCTTAAAAATTTGTCATTAAATTTGTTTATCAAGATTAAATGAGCAATCTGCAATGATTCAACCTCGTGGAATGGGTTGTTGCAACTAACACTCGGTGCATAGTTTTCACAACTCGAAATACCTAAGGAAAGTATCATCGAAATGTCTAGAGCAAGGCTGGAGACAATCATAGCAGATTGTCCATTTATTCCTGATATTTGAGTAGGTAGTGGATTACGAACAAATTATTTTAATAGTTCAAATATATTAATAAAATACTATCCTCTTTTCATAATTTAAAATTTAATAGTTCATACCACTAACACATTCTTTTCTGTATTATGAATCTTAACTCAAGAAAAAATGATTGATACACAAATGTAGATCCATATTTCAGTATTTTCTGCTAGCAACATTATGAAAATACTGTATATAGGAACATGTCTCACTACTTAAGGAAGTAAAAGGTAATATTAATCTCAGTGGTCAACGAACAGTAACTTCTTTTGATGATTCCATTATGAGCTTCTTTCCTATTGCCTCCATAAACTACATCAAAACAGTCTTGTATATATTCACAAATTCAAGAATCGAATTTTTTCTTTCCACGAGAAATTAACAACTATGATTTGACAATCTCTTAAAGCTAAAAAAGATGACATTTATGAATAGTAATCACAGACAGATTCTGAATTCACATTCTGTGAATACATAGAACTTACGATGTATTATTGAAACTTTGAAACATCATATCTCCGAAAGTATTAGCTTGTAAGAGTTGAAAATGATAACAATGGATTCTTATGATGAAACTGCATCTTAAAAAAATTTGAATTCAAAAGTTGTAATGCAAAAAAAATATTTTTTTTCGTTACTCCGAAACTATTTCACCGATTTTGCCCAATAACGAACCTAGCCGAGATATTTATCCCTCAAACCTACTCTGAAAATTTCAACTGTCTAGCTCATTCCGTTCGAGAGTTATCGTGTTAACGGCCGGACGGCCGGACAGAATCGATTTCGAACACGGATTCTTGATCAATGATTCGAACCAAATCGTTTAAGACCATTTTCAGCCAAAAATTCGAAAATTACAGACATTTGGGCAAATTGATAAGCACTCTGTTCCGAGGAACAAGAGCGCCAACAAGCCTAATTCGAAATATTTATCAACTGATAAATATTTCGAAATGCAACCGTTAGAAGCCCACGCAGTCAGAACCTATTCAATTCAAAGCTTGAAATTAAGGGTATTAGGATTTAGGAACTCACCGAAATCTCTAACGCGAATCCCACGAAAACTAGCGATCCGATCACACTAAATTCACACCGTTGTCCACGTCTCCTAGTCACTGACCGAAACACAATTCACGTGTGGTACATCATAACCCAGACAACATTATGTACAAAGTCTGACATCTTATCATTTCTCCACTGCCATCGTATCCATGTTTCGAGAAATATAATGACTCGGCTTCTAGCGTACCTCAAGGCTTATCAGTGAATTGAAGAAAAGCCCTGATAAATGATGATAGTTCTGTTTGGATCTTCACGCGTTCGATAAGATTCCACTTTTAGGCGTACGAAAAAGTTAGGGTTATTTTTATTCAACGGAACTTCGAGAATTGATTCCAGGGGCCTGTAATCCCCTTCTGAATAGTAAGCTAATTCGATAAAAAAAATGTGTGAGAGCCCTGTGGAAAGGAGCTTTGGCGCTCTTGTTCAAACTTTGACAAATCATATCTCTAAAAGTGGTTTCTCAGAGTTTGGAATTATTTCAATGGATTCTTATGATAGAACTGCATCATAAACGAAAATAAATTAAATAAGAATCCACTGATATCATTCCCAACTCTGAAAAACCAATACTTTCGGAGTTATGATTTGTCAAAGTTTGAACAAGAGCGCCAACGTTCCTGTCCACAGGGCTTTCCCACTTTTTCAATTTGGACTCTGTGCTTCAGTTCTCAAGAATTTTCGTGATTAAATTCATAACGTAGGTCTATGAATCATCTGATGTTAGATTTACATATATCAGCAAATTATAATTAGAGTGTTCTATGAAATAATATAGAATTATTGAGAATAGTTATTGAAATATCATATCTCCGAAAGTATTTGTTTGTTAGAGTTGAGAATGATATCAATAGATTCATATGATAGAACTGCATCTTAAAAAAAATGGGTTCAAGCCCTGTGGACAGGAGCTTTCTGGCGCTCTAGTTCAAACAGACAAATTATATCTCCGAAAGTATTGGATTCTCAGAGTTGGGAATTATATCAATGTATTAATATGATAGAACTGCATCCTAAAGGAAATTCAATTCAAATAATAGTTTATTTATCAAGATTAAATGAGCAATCATGAGAATGAGAACTGCACCATGGAAGAAATCAAATTAAATCTGGCCAATTTTGCCCAATAACGAACTTAACCGAGATATTCATCTCCCTAAACTACTCTGAAAATTTCAACTACCTACCTCATTCCGTTCGAGAGTTATATCTATGTCTATGGATGAAAAGCAGTCTCACTACTCTCAGATCTCTTACTTCATGTTCCGTTCCGAAATGTAAGAATTTTCTGAGAAAACCTAATTTCGGAGCAAACAACTGAGATTTTTCTCACTTCGCTCACAATTGTTCGATTGATTAGATGTCATGTCTCAGGAACGTCATTTGACATTATGACAATTCATACATAGAATAATATCATTCTGTGACAACGTTGAAATACGATTTATTATTGAAATTTTGAAAAATCATATCTCCGAAAGTATTAGCTTGTTAGAGTTAAAAATGATATCATTGGATTCTTATGGTAAAACAGCTTATTGAAAAAAATTTAATTTGGAATTTGCCTAGTAAAAAAAAAATTTTTTTTCTGTTACTCCGAAACCATCTGTCCGATTTTGCCCAATAACGAACGTAGCCGAGATATTTATCTACCAAACCTACTCTGAAAATTTCAACTGTCTAGCTCATTCCGTTCGAGAGTTATCATGTTAATAGAGGGCCGGACGCCTGGACAGTATCGATTTTGACCTCGGATTCTTGATCAGTGAGTCAAACCAAATCGGTCAAGACCATTTTCAGCAAAAAATTCGAAAATTACAGACATTTGTGCAAATTGATAAGCATTCTGTTACGAGGAACAAGATCGCCAAATAGTATTCAGACAAAAAGTGTCAAGAATATCTTTAATAAATTAATTGAAAACTGAATAAGTTTCAATGCTCAAAATGATTTTCAATTTCTTCGGATACATTCCTCAGGCTTGTTTCACATGCATACGGTTCCATTCGGTTCGTTTCGTTTTCGGTTTCAATTCGGTCGCTGGCGACAAGTGTGAAACGGTGCTTCGGTTTAGATTCGGTACCGAATAGAAACCGTACGGCACCGAATACTCCCTCGACACGAATAGGTTTCTATCAGGTTTGGATTCGTGTGTAGGGAATACAGATCAATCGGGGCGTTCACACAAATACGGTTTAGTTTCGGTTTTAACCATAAAGTAATAAATATTTACATATGTTTTCTGTCTCGTTCTGTGGTTTTAACCTCAAATCGAGCAGATATCTTTCAATATTTCCCGAATTGTTCAAATATAGAAATATAAACATACATATTTTCGGGATATTGTTGTTATCTCGGTCCGATCCCAGTATTCATGAGAACATGATGGTTTACCAAATGTGGATCGACTGATTTCTGCTGTGAGTCTGAACCAGTGCTGCGGGACAAGACTTCCGAAAAATATAAAGATCAATTAAAGACGTAGGATGCATTCAAAGATGTATGTGTTCAATTCTGAATGGCTTTGATGAATCTGACGTCGCGGAAAAATTGGGATTGTGAGCCCGTGTCGGAAAATAACATAAAAGCTAATATGAACCGTATATGTGTGAAAGGCCTTCATTCGTTTTCGGTTGAAACCGAAAACGAACCGAACCGAATGGAACCGTATGCATGTGAAAGCAGCCTCACAGCGGCGTTCATGCCTCTTACGATCGACCCACTAGTTCGCAATTCTGCAACGGCGTTTATAATAATTATATCTTGTAGTTGTTAAAAGTTTGTAATTTCTACTTCATATTCTATGACTTTTTATCCAGCCAAGAAAAACATAAAAAAATTTTTATTATTTTTATTTATAAAAATCGCACGTCAGTGCTTTTAATTGTAATTTACTGTAATCAGACAATTGGATTAGAAATCAATAGTATTTTTCCTTCCTTGTTGACATCTTGTCATCTCTCTATAAAAGTTTGCAAGATGCTCCTGACAATCAGAATAGCTACATCAACAAAAAATAATTCTGAAGAGTTTCGTTAAATGTCTTACGAAGGAGTCGGATTTAGACTCCGAAACGTTACGAAATTCAGTTGTTCCATCGTTGATGTTGTGTCGTTATTGTTTGTTAGGCATCATTATTTGATTTATTGCTTCTGACAAATCTTGTGTTTATTACGCAAAAGCTCTTGTTCCGAGGAATAGAGTGCTTATCAATTTGCCCAAATGTCTGTAATTTTCGAATTTTTAGCTGAAAATGGTCTTAAACGATTTAGTTCGACTTACTGATCAAGAATCCATGGTCTAAATCGATTCTGTACGGCCGTCCGGTCGTTAACACGATAACTCTCGAACGGAATGAGTTAGACAGTTGAAATTTTCAAAGTAGGTTTGGGAGATAAATATCTCGGTTAAGTTCGTTATTGGGCAAAATCGGCTAGGTGGTTTCGGAGTAACAAAAACAAAAATGTTTTCGCATTACAAATTTTAAACTCATTTTTTAAGATGCAGTTTTATCATAAGAATCCATTGATATCATTCTCAACTCTTACAAACTGATACTTTCGGAGATATGATTTTTCAAAATTTCAATAATTATTCTCAATAATTATATATGATTTCATAGAACACTCTAATTATAATTTGCTGATGTATGTAAATCCAGCATGAGATGATTCATAGACCTACGTTTTGAATTACGAAAATTCTTCAAAACTGACGCACATAATCCAAATTGGGAAAGTGGGAAAGCCCTGTGGACAGGAGCTTTGGCGCACTTGTTCAAACTTTGTCAAATCGTAACTCCGAAAGTATTGGTTTTACAGAGTTGGGAATGATATCAGTGGATTCTTATTTAATTTATGATGCAGATATATCATAAAAATCCAAACTCTGAGAAACCACTTGGAGATATGATGTCAAAGTTTGAACAAGAACGCCAAAGCTCCTGTCCCCAGGGCTTTCCCGCATTTTTATTTAACAGATATTTTTCAGAGTTTAGGAGCCAAAACCCAGAAAGAAACCATTTAATAATCATATACATTTTCATTGACTTACAACATCTAACTCAACCGTGTAAAATAACAGAGTTGTTTTGACAATTCAGATATATATATATATATATATATATATATATATATATTCTTTTGACTGAGAGCTGTATATGTGTTAGCAGAGGTTGGTGTAACGGGGTACCATGCAATTCGACGTATGATACAAGAGCTTAGGGAAAAACCTCAGCAAAAAAACCCTGTCTCCCCGTGAGTGTCGTGATTTGTAACTATTGTTCACAAAATTTACTGCAATTTAAAAATATTGATATTTATTTCTTCAATATGGACTCCTTCGTCAAAAAACGGAGAGGTTTCTCCAAGGTACCCGAAACTCCTGAAAAATGAAAAGACAAGAGGAGAAGAACGAACAAATTATAAATACTACATAACCTTTCAATTCAGATGAGAAAGCTATACGTTTCAATGAATTTTCCTTGAATCATGTAGCTTTTAATTCCACTAATAAATCACAACAATTTTTCTAAGAAGATTTTCTAATTACTCTTCTATTTTAGTAATAAACAATAGACAGAAATATCATACTAACATGACTAAAATACCTGACTCTTATCATGCACCTTGAATGATAAGAATTATATCCGCACGGGTATCTCAATTTTTTATTTTCAACAGTAGGTTACAACACTGATGTATGTCATTTTATGTAAAAGGTTTGAGTTCACTGCGGATAGGATAATTAACTGAACATCAAGTAATTACCCCTTTGATAGGGGAAAAGAGGGGATACCGCATGACGTAGTATACGCAACGCTATCGATCTGAAACCAAAACTTTGACAGTTTGGTGGACACCAAACGACATAGTGGACGTGTGTTTCTTGGGTTTATCTGAGCGTTTACGGACTGTTTTGTTATAAAACTGTGTTACACATAATGATAAGATGTGCAGCTATAAAAGGCACAGCAGGAAAAAGGAGCCGGGTTCTGTGGTCATGTGTTTGACATTTGGTTTCAATGTCAGGGAATATGTTATCCGTCCTCTCTCTTCTGTAGTCTAAGAATTACCCTCTGGTACTCAGTGGTGGTGCACAAATTAGTGTGATAGTTACAAGCACTATGGTTGAAGAACATCTCCTCGGGTTAGATGTGTTTTCTGCTCTTGGTCCTGATGGATTTGCGCCGGTCCTACTCAAGGCATGTTCAACCTTTCTGTGAGAGCCATCGGCCACTATCATAACTCGTGTTCTGGTAGCCAGTTAACTTCCTTCAGCTTGGCAGCGGTCAATAACCACACCCATTATTAAGAAGGGTAACCAACTGTGGTAAATTCATCACTAAATTGTTCCATCGAGAGGATCATTTCCTCAGGCAGGTGTAACAGTTTGTACCATCAAGATCTATCCCACCGCAGGAACATGAATTCGTCCCTGGATGATCCATTATTAGCATCCTTTTCAGTTGTCTAGATGATTGGACCAAATCCTTGGATGTATTTTATCTCGATTATGCACGAGCATCTGACAGAGTTCCAACTAGACCAATTCTTCATAAACTGGTACATATTGAAGTTCGTGGATAACTACTGCGATTAATTGAAGCATTTCTATCAGATAGATATTTCTCTGTGAAGGTCTCGGATGTTATGTACCCGTAAAGATCTATGCTGAGTGGATACCGCTGGGATCTACATCCCTGTTGTTCATTCTTTATGTCTCTGATCTGCCTTCAGTACTGACTTCTTAATGGACGTCCTTTGTCGACGATATAAAATTATATAACTGGTCAGCTTGCCATCATTCTCTGCATAGGGACTTGGATTTGTTGATGGAGTGATGGTCTGACTGGCAGCTTCCTCTGAACCCATCCAATAATCCGAGACCATTTTATTTCATGGATGGTACTTCATTGAAAGGATGTTTGAATGCAGTTGATTTAGGTGTTATCATCAACAGCGATCTCTCATGGAGCCCTCCTACCTTTCATCTTCGTGTATGAGCGAAACAGCATCTGTATCTGCACCAGCGATATTTCAGAGGTAGCGATCCCGGTACAGTCCTTGCACTACATCCTTCGAATTCTGGAATTAGCAGGTCCTGTCTGGCATTCATGGTTGAGGCAGGATGCTCAGATGCACAAGCAACGACGTGTTACACCACTCGGATTTCAGAGACCTAGTTACCAGGATCATTTAAAGATCATAACTCTCGACACATTTGACGATCGCAAACTTCGTGGGGATCTCATTGTTGCGATCCGGGCGTTGAGTGAATTGTTCGGGATGGATCTTTCGCACATCTTCGAGTTAAATACAAACCATCTCAGAGGATACAATTTCAAACATACGCGTGAGAGATTCCATATAAGAAGTCATGAAGATTTTTTGTGTAATCGTGTCCTTGGCCTTTGGAATCGAGTACCATCTGATGCGGAGCAACCTTTCAGAATAGGTTTGACATCTGGAGGTCAAGCGCCTTGTTATGTCGTGTCCGTGTGTTTATATTCCTTCCATTCAAGAGAAATTTCATTATATTATATTTTTCTTTCCTTCATTTTCTCAGCAATTTACTGTTTTATATTTAGGAGAGGATGACAAAGGCCACAACTTTCGCCCAAGATCGTTTAATACACCTTACAGCAACAAGAAACCAAACGTTCACACGATCAACAGTTCCTTCAGGAAAGCTAGTATATATTTCAATGGTGATAACCGCCATAAGATATCGCGACAATAATTGTATCCATTTGCTGGAACAATTAGAAAACGTGTCGTTTTTATCGACGGCAATGTCACACCACACCGGGCCAGAATTGTGAGGCAACGGATAAATTATCATGGAATTCCAAGAATGGACTGCGATGTTCACCTGATATGAATTGGGACGAAATGTCCAGGCATTTAAACCATGTCCACTGTCCAGACACCCTCAAGACAGAGACTACCGAATTAACTGGGGAACAATTTGTGAGACAATTACAAAGCCATTCAAGGATAACTTGATTTTTGGCGCTCTTGTTGATGATGGAAATATATCATGTGGTAAATTCAGAATATCTTCAGTGAAAACAAAATTAGAATATTGCCTAAGTTTCAATAGGTCTAATGCATGATTTTTTATTATTATTGGAATCGATTATTATATCCATACAAATACTGAATAAGTTCAACCGCCGTTGAAAATTTCAATTTTCAACGAGAAAAGGATCAATCAAATTTGGTTGCACATAATGCCTGTTCAAACGATCGAAACTTGGAGCCAGTCCGTGACGTAGGCTGTCATATCTACTCTCACTATCTTCTCGTATCCGTTTCACTCTTTATTCCAGTGTAACACAGCTCCGTATAAAGAGCTCGCGATCAGCATTTGCTGTAACGAGCAGATGGTAAATTTTGATTACGTCATCCGTCATAGCAGCGATTCAGAAGCGTTTCACCTCATTTGAAATTGCTTCATGATTTACCAATTTTCAATACCGAAATATTCAAATTTTATAAATTATGAAAGTGTATGAGGGCATACATGATGATCTGGTATTGAAGTAGATTCAGAAATCGGTTCAAGCACTGACGTGAAGTCAGAAGTTTTTTCGCGTATGTTCTATTGTCCATTATCCTGCATTGGACACCCTTTATCGAATTTACCATGGTAAATTATGTTGTCCATTCTCCTGTATTGAACACTCTTAATTCGAATTTACCATGGTAAATTCGAATTAAGTGTCCAATACAGGAGAATGGACAACATAATTTACCATGGTAAATTCGATAAAGGGTGTCCAATGCAGGATAATGGACAATAGAACATACGCGCAAAAGCTCCTGACTTCACGTCAGTGCTTGAACCAATTTTTTTTTTCGTAATTTTTTTTGAATTTTCTAGGGGTACGGTTCTTACAAAATTTCAAACATATCTTTATGTTGATTTTCTACTACTAGTTACCAAGCTTCAATTCGATCGAATCTTTATTTCTTGAGTTATCGAGGAAATAATATTCCAGGTGGGTATAAGTCGGAAAGCGTTAGACAGATTATGCCCAAAAACGAACTTAACTCTCCCATTCGGATACGCAACATTCCCTGAAAATTGCAAGTCCCTATCTCCTTTCGTTCGAAATTTATCGAGGCAACGGTCACCCATCTACTGAACTCGCACAATGTTGCTCGAATCTCCCACAATATTTAACCGATCGTGTTAAAACTTGAAACTTGGCAGTATAGTTAGGTTCTAAAGGATCTTGCAAAATTTCAGCAATTTCAGACGAATAGTTACTGATATATAGAATTTTTTTTTCAATTTTCAATGATTTCTTAAAAATTTTCTACAAATACTATCCTCACGAAATTTTGCAAGAATTTTTGCGTTGGCCTTCTACAAGTAATAACCATGTTTGAATTCAATCGGTTTTGTGTTTTTCGAGTTAATGTGGAACAAAAAACAACCAAATCTCAGATGGCTATAACTCTAAAACCGTTTGTCCGATTATGCTTATAAACAAACTCAAATGTCGCATTCAGATGCACAACCTAAACTGAAAACTTCAAGCCGCTATCTCTTTCCGTTCTCAGGTTATCGTGACAACAGGGCTTTCCCACTTTTTATTCACCAAACTGAGATAAAGCATTGAAACATCCTACACGATATTAAATAAATTGTTGACGTAATCTAAATTTTGTAATAAAGATATTTCGCATGTTGTGAGCTACTCACCTTCAGTCTTTGTGTTTTTCCCGTTTTTGCGCGTATGTTTTCTAGGGAATAGCGTACTCATTTTGCCCAAATGTCTGTAATTTTCGATTTTTTGCCTCGAAAATCTTGAACGAATAGGTTCTGTTCACTGATGAGGAATACGAGGTCAAATTTGATCCTGTTCGTATCCGAATGCGACGTTTCAGTTTGTTAATGGGCATAATCGGCCAAACGGTTTGGGAGTTGAAATTTTCTTTCAAACAATATATCCGATGGAATTGAAAATCACCAGAAATGTTTTTAAAGATCATAAAAAAATTCTGAAATCTCAGAAACTATCCGTCCGATATCGATATCCGATCGAATTGAAACTTGGTAACTAATTGTAGAATGCCGACATGAAGACTTATGTGAAATTTCGTGAGGATAGTATCATTAGAAAATTTTAAAAAATATATAAATAAATACATCTCAGAAACTATCCATAAAGACGGCTTGAAGGTTCATGCAGTATTTCGTGAGGGTGTGTAAGGCGTGAATAGACAGAATAACATGCGCGCAAAAGCTCTTGACATCACGTCAGTGCTTTTTAAGAATTTTTTATTGTGTTTTGAAAGTAATTAGCACGGCTGAATGAACTCACCGAAACTTGTTTTTGTTTACGGTTGAAATTTATGAAAAAAATATCCACTAGACTACTAGAGTGTTGAGCACTGTTTGTCAGACTCATCATTGGCAATATTGAAACTGAAATGAATGAAATAGTCTGAAACCAGAAAAGACAACCTGAACTTACTTGGCCACATTAAGTCCTCTGAAAAACTTTGCAATGTCCTGGTCGCTGCTCTGCCAAGGTAGTCCTCTAGCCCTCACCACACAGTTGCTGTCAATCTCATCGTCTTTCGAACTGCAAAAAAAATCACAATATACCTTTATTCCTCATATTTAACTATCTGTCAGTTATTTAGCGGTATGTTACAAGCCAACCAATGGCTATCCAGTCGTTAAAATGAACTATTTCCAACGCGGTGAAAATACAGGTGCCGCGTAGCACAAACTATTACCTTATCGTTCGTATTGAATTGACACAATGGGTCCGTACTAGATAAGTTTGAATGGGGTCTGCACGAAAGATATCGAGAAATGAGTTTCCCAGCAATGACGTGTTTTACTATTATATTTTCTTTTCCTCAAGTTACGTATTTTGTTGAGTATAAAATTGCAATCATAGGACAATACAGAAAGGTACGATAATACAATTGGTTTACGAGTATACCGGGTGTCCCAGTATACATGTTCCAATGGATTATCCTCAGGCATTTCAAAAGATAAAAATTAGAAAATATTATGATTTTCAAGTCTTCCAAGGAACCTTCAACTGATAAAAAAAATTAAAATCGCTTTCGGTTTGACCGGAAGTGAGTCTGACTTTTTTATCTCAAATAGATCCCTATATATTGTTTGCAATTTTTCATTTCAACTCAAAATTACCTTTCCAATGATGTATCAAACTTTGTATTGTATATTTGATTTTATGGAGAAAACGTCAATTGAAATTTCAAATTGAAAGAATTGCAGTAGGCTGCGATATTTGGTTCATTTATTTATTTATTTATTTATTTATTTATTCAAAAATACATCCAACAGGCCAAAGCCCAATTACAGGTGTATACAATAAAGAACAAAAGGTATATAGTACGCCGTTAAAAAAACAGAAAAAAAAAATTTCGGTCAAAAAATAGATAATCTCAACAATAATGACAGAAAAACCAGCCCATCTAATTCCTTAGTACTCGTTTAACTGAGTTCCTGAATTGAGGTAATGAGAGAAAAAATATATCCACATTTCCCAAAAGATTATAGCTTCTACACATTGCGGTAAGCGGACAATAAAAGTGATGATGCGTATTTGGTACATCAATGTGAAATGTCACATGCGATCTTGATTGAAAACGTGGAACACTAAATTGCAATGATGAGAGCAAAACTGATGAATCAACCTGGTTATGTACTATTTTATAGAGAAAGACCAAATCATTTAATTCACGAACCTTTCTAAGAGAAGGGAATTCAAACTCGTCTAAAAGAAATTCATAACCAACATTTCTATCAGGGTAACGACCATGTTTTTTTTAGATAAAGGAATTTTAGAAATTTCTTCTGTACTCTCTCAATACAATCAATGTATTTTGAGTGGCATGGATTCCAAACTGTACTGCAATATGTTAGTTTGCTTTTTATAAAAGCATGAAAAACAGATGAAATTGCCTCAACTGAAGAAAAATCTTTACAGTGTCGAATTATAAAGCCTAGTATTTTCATGGCACCAGCTGTTAGATCTATTATATGACGAGCAAAAGTCAGTTTCTGATCGAAAAAATAAAATCGAAAAAATATTTTGTGTAATCTTGATTTTGTTTCCAATAATCGTCATCAATAAAAAAAAAACCTTGCTCAAGTTGAGATCAATTATATATTTTACCGGACGTTAAACGAAAAAATGGGTTCAAGCCCTGTGGACAGGAGCTTTCTGGCGCTCTAGTTCAAACAGACAAATTATATCTCCGAAAGTATTGGTTTCTCAGAGTTGGGAATTATATCAATGTATTCATATAATAGAACTGCATCCTAAAGGAAATTCAATTCAAATAATATTTTATTTATCAAGATTAAATGAGCAATCATGAGAATGAGAAAAGCACCATGGAAGAAATCAAATTAAATCTGGCCAATTTTGCCCAATAACGAACTTAACCGAGATATTCATCTCCCTAAACTACTCTGAAAATTTCAACTACCTACCTCATTCCGTTCGAGAGTTATATCTATGTCTATGGATGAAAAGCAGTCTCACTACTCTCAGATCTCTTACTTCATGTTCAGTTCCGAAATGTAAGAATTTTCTGAGAAAAACTAATTTGGGAGCAAACAACTGAGATTTTTCTCACTTCGCTCACAATTCTTCGACTGATTAGATAATGTCTCAGGAACATCATTTGACATTATGACAATTCATATTCATACATAGAATAATATCATTCTGTGACAACGTTGAAATACGATTTATTATTGAAATTTTGAAAAATCATATCTCCGAAAGTATTAGCTTGTTAGAGTTGAAAATGATATGAATGGATTCTTATGATAAAACTGCTTATTAAAAAAAATTTGATTTGGAATTTGTTTCGTAAAAAAAAATTGTTTTTTTGTTACTCCGAAACCATCTGTCCGATTTTGCCCAATAACGAACTTAGCCGAGATATTCATCCCCCAAACCTACTCTGAAAATTTCAACTCTCTAGCTCATTCCGTTCGAGAGTTATCGTGCTTACGGCCGGCCGGCCGGCCGGACCGGCCGGACAGAATGGATTCCGACCACGGATTCTTGATCAGTGAGTCGAACCAAATCGTTTAAGACCATTTTCATCGAAATATTCCAAAATTACAGACATTTGGGCAAATTGATAAGCACTCAGTTCCGAGGAACTAGAGCGCCAAAAAGAATAGTAAAAGAAATAAACAATTACAAAAAAGGGGGCCAAAAATACCTATAATAACTAAAGCCTATGTTCTAAATGTTGACCATCTGCTTCTACATATCTTTCAGCTCGGTGGACTAGTTCACGCGAAGTAACACTTCTCAACACCTCAGCATTAAGGGCTCTACATGCATTCCTTATTTAGTTTCTTAGATCTTCCAAATCAATAGGAGGAGTCTGGTACACACGATTTTTCAAATATCCCCAAAGGAAGGATTCTAGCGGTGCTGAATCTGGAGATCTTGCAGGCCATCTTATCGGTCCGTGTATGCCGATCCATCTATCTCCAAATGGACCGATAAGATGGCCTTAGGTATTTTTTTGTCCCCTTCTTTTGAAATTTTTTTTCTTTTACTATTCATTCTTTGTTTAACGTTCGGTTAAATACATAGTTGATTTCAACTTGTGGAAGGTTTTTAATTATTGATCTCCATTATGAAAGTCAAAATCAAGATCATACAAAATATCGTAGCCTACTGCAATTCTTTCAATTTGAATATATCAATTGACGTTTTCTCCATCAAATCAAATGTAAAATACAAAGTGTGATACATCGTTGGAAAGGTAATTTTGAGTAGAAATAAAAAATTGCAAAAAATATATAGGGTGCTATTTGAGATGAAAAAGTCATAGTCACTTCCAGTCAAACCGAAAGCGACTTTCAATTTTTGTTTTTCTCAGTTGAAGGTTCCTTGAACAAATTGAAAATCATAAAATTGTCAAATTTGTATGTTTTGAAATGTCGGAGATAATCCATTGGAACATGTATCCTGGGACACCCGGTATAATACATTTGTAGTGAAGATGTTTGTAACTTTATATAGTATTCAGTAAATTGGGTTTTATGATTTATTGGAAAAGTAATCTACCGGGTGGCCCACCAGTCCCACCACAGACGCAGAGCTCGTTTTGACGGAGTAAATGAAAATATTTTGAAAAATTTTTTTTTTTTTGGATGTGTGTAGGGTGTTCAGAAGCACAATTTAAAATTATGTCATACATACAAGGTGTTCGAAAACAAAGATATAGATCGAAGTTAATTTTTTTTAAATGTAACACCCTGTATTTTACCTAAAAAATGGAATGGCAAGCCCAAATTACGAGGAGTTTCTTCAGATCACTTTATACCTTAGAAGCACCATTTACGAGAAAATGGCGATAAATTGAAAATATGGAGTTCATGGCGCTCTAGTTCCTCGGAACTGAGTGCTTATCAATTTGCCCAAATGACTGTAATTTTCGAATTTTTGGCTGAAAATGGTCTCAAACGATTTGGTTCGACTCACTGATCAAGAATCCGAGGTCGAAATCGATTCTGTCCGGCCGGTCCGACCGGCCAGCCGGCCGTATGCACGATAACACTCGAAGAGGATTGAAATTTGCAAGGTGGGTTTGAAGCGTAAATATCTCGGTTAAGTTCGTTAATGGGCAAAATCCAACGAGCGGTTTCGGAGTTATGGCCGATCTTGTTAAAAACATTTTTTTATGAATATTTCCCAAACCGATCACTCGATCTATCTGAAATTTAGCATCAAATTGTAGAATCATGACCTCTATACGCATGTGAAGTTTTGTATTGACCAGGTTACCGCAAAGTGTAAAAAAAAATTTTATACAAATCAAAAAAAAATTCTACAATAACTTTCGAACGGAATGAGCTAGGCAGTTGAAATTTTCAGAGTAGGCTAGGGAGATGAATATCTCGGTTAAGTTCGTTATTGGGCCAAATAGGCCAAATGGTTTCGGAGTAACGAAAAAATAATATTCAACATAATTTCAAATTCAATTTTTATTTAAGATGCACTTTCACCATGAAAATCAATTGATATCATTTTCAACTCCAACAAGCTAATACTTTCGGAGATATGATTTTTCTAAATTTCAATAATGAATCGTACGTACTTCTAAGTTTTCACAGAATGCTATAATTATTCTATCTAAGCTTTATTATATGATCTGTGTTCATACTCGTACATGTCATCCTGTTCTATAAGAGAGAGTCAAATTCATTTCAGCTATTTTAATTTGATTTCTTCCATGGTGCAGTTCTCATTCTCAGATTGCTCATTTAATCTTGATAAATAAACTATTATTTGAATTGAATTTCCTTTAGGATGCAGTTCTATCATTAGAATACATTGATATAATTCCCAACTCTGAGAAACCAATACTTTCGGAGATATAATTTGTCTGTTTGAACTAGAGCGCCAGAAAGCTCCTGTCCACAGGGCTTGAACCCATTTTTTAAATAGCAATTAATGAAGAAACCAGTTACGCCAGCAATACAGACAGTATTTTTTCGAGTAGACATAATGGCTACTCCTAAACAGAAAAAAAATTAACTGTGGAATATACAGAGTGATCATAATTAATTTTCAAACATCAACTACAAATAGTGGTCGAAAATTGCTGAGAACCTATCAGGTTTAGGTGTAGGAAATCCTTATGAAGATAGTTTCGAAATAAATGTTTACGTTTGACGAGATATAGAAATACCGGGTGTGCCATTTGAAATATAAGAGAGTTTTTTACCAGTCTTTGTAGTTGATGTTTGAAAATTAATTATGATCCCTCTGTATATTCCAGAGTTAATTTTTTTTCTGTATAGGAGTGGACAATATGTCTACTCGAAAAAATACTGTCTGTATTGCTGGCGTAACTGGTTTCTTCATTATTTGCTATTTACGATTAATCTCTCGATTTTTCAAGATGGAAAAATTTCAACTCTCCAACATTTCATTCCAGAGTTATCGTACGGCCGGTGGACAGAATTGCAGTGGCATCGAATGGAGTGCTTTTTCTGCACTGTGACCAATCAGATCTTCCGTACCATGCTAAAACCATTTTCTCACGAAAATTATCTTCTTTGCAAAGTTAATGATTTATCTGGAGACTTATTCTTAATCTACAGCTGTCTGTGTATAGCCTCTCAATGGAACAAGACTCATTATTTTGTGCTCGACAGTTGCTATTAATTTTTATTTTTGAAGTAAATAACTTGCAATTACAAATGACCGTTAAAATCCCGGCAAGCAGCAAATAACTTCTTTAAGCATCAAGGTTTATGGCGCCTATTTCGTTCAACATTCGTAGCAAGTTACATTTAAAGAAAATTGGTTCAAGGCCTGTGGACAGGAGCTTTGGCGCTCTTGTTCAACCTTTGACAAATCATATCTTCGAAGGTATTGGTAAGAGTTGATGAACGATAATATATCTTCATTCCTCAAATCCACTCCAATACTCCAATACGCCAATATTCCAGTTTTGTTTTTACTGAAGATATTCTGAACTCTAAAGCTTAGATAGAATAATTATAGCATTCTGTGAAAACATAGAAGTACGATTCATTATTGAAATTTAGAAAAATCATATCACCTAAAGTATAAGCTTGTTGGAGTTGAAAATGATATCGATGGATTTTAATGGTGAAACTGCATCTTTAATAAAAATTGAATTTGAAATTTGTTGCTTAAAAAAAAATTTTTTTTTCGTTACTCCGAAACCATCTGGCCTATTTTGCCCAATAACGAACTCACCCGAGATATTCATCTCCCTAACCTACTCTGAAAATTTCAAAATTTCAACTGCCTAGCTCATTCCGTTCGAGATTTATTGTAGAAATTTTTTTTTTAAATTTTGAAATTTTTTTGTTGACACTTTGCGGTAACCTGGTCAATACAAAACTTCACATGCGTATGAAGGTCATGATTCTACAATTTTATGCTCAATTTCAGATAGATCGAGTGATCGGTTTCGGAAATATTCATAAAAAATGTGTTTAACTAAAATCGCCCATAACTCCGAAACCGCTTGATGGATTTCACCCATTAACGAACTCGTCCGAGATATTTACGCTCCAAACCCACCTTGCAAATTTCAATCCTCTAACTCCTTTCGTTCGAGAGGTATCGTGCCTACGGCCGGACGGCCGACCGGACAGAATCGATTTCGACCTCGGATTCTTGATCAGTGAACCGAAACAAATCGTTTGAGACCATTTTCAGCCAAAAATTCGAAAATTACAGACATTTGGGCAAATTGATAAGCACTCAGTTCCGAGGAACTAGAGCGCCAAAAAGTATGATATCATATTATAATTCTCATAATGCTACGACTGCTGAAATCAATAAGACAATGTCATGTCTCAGGAAAATGAGTTGACATGTATCAACACAGATCATTTTATAACAATTCATAGATAGAATAATTATAGCATTCTGTGAAAACATAGAAATACGATTTATTATTGAAATTTTGAAAAATCATATTTCCGAAAGTATTAGCTGGTTAGAGTTAAAATTGATATCAATGGATTCTTATGGTGAAACTGCATATTGAAAAAAATTTAATTTGAAATTTATTATGTAAATAAAATTATTTTTTTTGTTACTCCGAAACCATCTTTCCGATTTTGCCCTATAACGAACTTAGCCGAGATATCTATCTCTCAAACCTACTCTCAAAATTTCAACTGTCTAGCTCATTTCGTTCGAGAGTTATCGTGCCTACGGCCGGCCGGACAGAATGAATTTTGACCACGGATTCTTGATCAGTGAGTCGAACCAAATCGTATAAGACCATTTTCATCGAAAAATTCGAAAATTAGAGACATTTGGGCAAATTGTTCTTTTCCCAGGAACAAAAGCGCCAAAAAATTCTGATTTTTGGCGCGCTGTTCACCTGAACAGAGTACCTATCAATTCGTCCAAATGTCTGGAATTTTCGGGTATTTGGCCGAGAATGGTCTGATCACTGATCAAAACTCCGAGGTCAAAATTGATTCTGTCGGGCCGGCCGTTGATGCGAACTTTCGAACGGAGAGATACATCGACTTGAAAATTTCAGGGTAATTCAGTTCGGTAATGGGCATAATCGGTTCAACGGTTTCCGAGTACCGTCAGCACGATTACGCGCGAACGCAATGAGTTACAGAGTTGAAATTTTCAGGTTAGGTTTGGACATCCATCGACAAATGACATCCCCTAACAGGACGCCGTCCTAATAATATATATAATAATATAAACGACAGTGATAAAATAGTCGACAAAGTTTGCAATCAGCTCCTCAGCGAGTGATAATTCTTGGAACAGCAACCATCAAACAAAATCCCAGATATCCTCGTACGTCGACTTGACACGGTTATCCAAAATTTGCTAGGCGATATCTATGGAGGAATACAATCTCTGACTTTTCCACTGCCTCGACCCATCGATCCAGATCGAACGAAAAGGAAGGTGACAGCTTTCAAGCGTTCAGCGTTCCGTCACGAGATGTCGGTAGAATCACCGCCCCAAGAGAAGAAGTGTATACAACCCAAAATGCAATGTAATAGTTATTTATGATGTAAGAGTTAAAAGTGATATTTTATTTTGTGAGTGAAAACGTTTGTGAAATGAGTGGAATGAATTGAACAATTTCACGAACAGAATAAAATCACTTTTAACACAAATATCAATTTATATAGATTTATTTATCAATTTACCCAAATATCTGCAATTTTCGAATTTTTCGATGAAAATGGTCAGAGTAGGTTTAGCAGATAAATATCTCGGTTGAGTTCGTTATTGGGCAAAATCGTCATGATGGTTTCGAAGTAACGACAAAAAAAATTTTTTTTTACATTACAAATTTCAAAATCTATTTTTTTCGAGATGCAGTTTCACTATGAGAATCCTTTGATATCATTTTCAACTCTAAGAAGCTAATACTTTAGGAGATATGATTTTTCAAAATTTCAATAATAAATCGTACTTCTATGTTTTCACAGAATACTTTACTTAATTATTCTTACTATGTATTATCATGATATGATCTGTGTTCATTCATGTTATATTATTTTCCTATAAGGATAAGTCATGTCAAAAATATTTCTGGTTTGTTATTCTTGATATAAAAAATCCTCATGTTCTAGAAAACAAAGTATGATTGAATGCAAAATTACCAATGAAATAGCCTCAGCTATCGTAGGATTATGAGGATGATTGGTGAGTAAATTGGGTTCAGAATATCTCCTGCAAAAACAAAACAGGAATACCTATTGGCTTAGTTTCAATTGATATAGGTAGTATAATTTTCAGAGCAGATTAGAGGAATGAATATCTCGCATAAGTTCGTTATTGGGTAGAATCGTTATGGTGGTTACGGAATAATAATTTTTGGCACTCATTTTTTTAATAGACACTTTTTACAGGTCTTGTTTTAATTTAGTTTCTTTTATGATGCAGTCCTATTATAAGAGTCCATTGATATAATTCCCAACTCTGAGACACCAATACTTTCGGAGATATGATTTGTCAAAGTTTGAACAAGAGCGCCGAAGCTCCTGTCCAAAGGGCCTTCCCACTCTTTTTTGTATAACTGCTTTTGGTAATAAAATAGGCGATTTTGGAATGACATCAAACTTCAAAATGCATTTAAATATTTAAATAATCCCAAGATGTTGTTGAATGGCAAACGTTGCCAACGCTATGGTTACTAACAAATGCTTGTTGACAAATAAAAAAGACGCTGTCATTTAAATTGCGTTCTTATCCCTAACGTCCCAAGGTATTAATGTTAGCAATTGTTCTAGTTGTACGATTATAATTAATTAACTAAATAATCTATGGTCTCCTCTGGTTCCCCGTATTCACAACTAGGGCTCCCAACTGAGTTCCATCTGAAAGCATGCTGTTGCAACGACCAGGACCCGTTCTTAAACGATTCAGAATTTCCCACATTTCCTTTGGGAGATCAAACCCCGGAACCGTATTTGAAGGATCAGAAATTAAATCTTTGTTGAATAAATCGGATTCAGTGGCAGAAAAAACCAAGGCTAAGGCTGCCGTACGGAGAGTAGCTGCATCAGCACCCCAGGAAGTACCAGCTAATTTCTGCAGAATATTATTCCTTGTCTTCAACTTCAGACGCAAGTAATCCAAATGAGCTTCAAAATTCAAAGAGGAATCTAGTTTCACTCCTAGGTATTTAGGATTAAAATTATGTCTCAAGAAAGAATCACCAAAAGCTACATTCAATATCTATATTTTTGACGATTGTGCAAATGGAAGCAAGAAACCTCAGTTTTATTTGGATTCGGACACAGACGCCACTGAAATAGGTAAGTTTACAGAATTTCTAAATCTGCAGGTAGATTATTTTCTATACATACTTTGGAAATCAGGTGACGAAATGCAAGGGCAATGTCATCAGCGTAAATGAATTGTTCAGAGGAAGTAGCAGGAATATCACAAAGATATAAATTGAAAATGAGAGGTGCTAAAACTAAACCTTGTGGGAGACCATTATTCAAATTTTTGAAATTACTACTATTATTATCAACAAAACACGAAACTTTCTATCTGTCAACATATTTTCGAGTAGGCGAACCATTTTTCCACACTTTAACTGGTTATAAAGTTTGAAAATCAAACCATCTTTCCAAACTGTGTCATATGCTGCCGACAAATCCACAAAGGCTGTTCCTGTTTTCATGTTATTATTGAAACCTGTTTCGATAAAAGTAGTAGGAGTAATGCAAATTTTTATTATCAATATTTAACAATCATTACTTATGAACATTAATATTGTTGGCTGTTGGCAGTTGTACAAAGAAGTATAAATATATTGTTTTGAGCTCTGGGCACGTAAGTAAACCCATATCGAGGATTCTCTATGGGGGTGTCCCACACTCTGGTATGATCTCGTGTAGAGAATTTGTGAGGGTAATATTACCCGGGATATATCCGACAAGAAGTCGATAATAGGTAGTAACGCAATCTTCCTTGATAAAAGATAACTTGTTCGCGAAATGTGCGTCAGGCGCCAACTGTATTATCGTGTAAATAACCAGAGGATAAATGCTTGGTGTTAAGTGAAGTATCCGGTCCAGAATAGATTCATATTTCTTTCGTTCAAAATCGGTAATAAAATATTGGAAAACTATAATATCGATTGAGAGAATATTCTGTGTCGAATCAACGTAAAATTACCCCCGTAAACACAGAGGAAATTCCGAAAACTTCCGAGAGAATTGGAAGTATCAGTCAACAGGTACGTCGACCTTGAACTTCGCGTTGTCCACACGAAAAAAAATTGGGAACGACGTAAATATGCAACAGGTACCTATTTTATTACCTCCACAAATCTCTCGGTTGCGGGTTTAATGTCTCTCCATTCTTATCGCAATCGCGAACCGCCGAGCGGCGACATTAACGTATATGAGTATATCAACTACTATTCCTACCGAAAAGCGTAGGAGAAACGGATTGTTCAACTATTTCCGAACGAGCTGCAGCGTAGTGTGCATGTTCTACGGCTCCTCCATTTGAAAAAAATTCTTCGAGAAATTATTATCAAAAAGATGTCAATTATATAAATTTTGGACATCATAGCCTGATTTTTATACACAAATATCTAAAAACAAAAAAAAGGAAAAATTATGAAAAAAAATAGACAATTCAGGAACAATTATTATGGATCGAATCTGAAACCAGAAATATTAAGGAGAATTTAAATTGTAAAATATTAAGGTGATTTCGGTGATAGAAATTGTCAAACAATCACACTAATAATAATAATAATGTTGCACGATGTTTCGATGGGATATGTATCTCTGACCGTGTTCAAACGAATATTGATGATCATCGGTATCCACCAGTACCTTTTGAGTTCTACTCAATATGTCTGGTTTCAGATTCAATCCAAAACAATTCTGTATCTGTATACAAATCTTTATCTTCACAATTTTTCCTTCCTTATTTTTAGATATTTTTATTAATATTAAGTTATCGAGGCAACGGTCAAATTTCAAGCTACTAAATTCACTCAAGGCTGCTCGGATCTCCAACAATTTAGATCCGATCGTATTCAAACTTGGAACTTGGCATTAGAGTTAGGTTCGGAAGGCATTCGCAAAATTTCAGCGATATCGGACGAATAGTTCCTGATATATAGAATCTTTTCAATGATTTTTTAAATATTTCCTAGTGCTACGACCCTCACAAAATTTCACAAGAATTTTCGCGTTGGCATTCACAACTAAAAACTATGTTTGAATTGGATCGGTTTTGTATTTTTCGAGTTATTGAGGAAATAACAACGAAATTTCAGATGGGTGTAACTCCAAAACCGTTAGGCTGATGATGCCCATATCAAAGTAGCTATCTCTTTCTGTTCTCAAGTTATCGTGACATATATAATATATATATATATAATATATTTTTTAATTATTTTTTAAAAATTTTCCAGTAATATGATTCTCACAAAATTTCACAAACGTCCTAAGGTTTGTATTCTACAACTAATCACCATGTTTCAATACGAACGGATTTGTATTCGCGTTGGCATTCTACAACTAGTAACCATGTTTCAATTATATCGGTATTGTATTTTTCGAGTTATTGAGGAAATAACAACCAAATTTCAGATGGGTATAACCCCAAAACCGTTTGGCCGATTATACCTGTAAACACTATCTCTTTCCGTTCTCAGGTTATCGTGACATAAATAATTTTTTTAATGACTTTTTTTTTAATTTTCCAGTGATACGATTCTCACAAAATTTTGCGGGCGTCCTTAGGCTTGTATTCTACAACTACTCACCAAGTTTCAACCCGATCGGATTTGTATTGGTTTAAACCAAAATTATCACTCGGAAACCGTTGGGCCGATTATGCCCATCAACGAACTTGTGAAGTCGGTATCTGTTTCCGTTCTCAAGTTATCGTGGCAACAGCCGGACGGACAGAATCAAATTTGATAAGGAATTCTTCATCGCGGAGTCGAACTCAATCGTTTGAGACCATTTTCGGAAAAAAATCGAAAATTACAGACATTTGGGCAAAATGATACCGCGATGTTCCCCAGAATATACGCGCAAAAAGTCGGCTTGAAGGTTCATGCAGTATTTCATGTGAGGCGTGAATAGACGAAGGAACATGCGTCCAAAAGCTCTTGCATTCAAGTCGGTGCAATTTTTAAACTATCTCATGAGATATTTAGGTTAAACTGTCCTAACCCAAACTAACCCTTACCTAACCTAATGGGAATGTAAATAATTTAATATTTTCCAATATATTATAATTTGTATATAAGGTCGACACTGAGGTGATGACGAGCTCAAATTCATTGATGATATGAGGAATGAGTCATCTTCTTTTTCTGTAAACACCACTGACACTTGATGGCGCCGAATTTCTTGGAACACTTTTTAATCTCTTTGCAAGCGCAGGTAAAAATAGTCCTTTAGCGATGAATTTTCGCCCACCGCCAGGTACAAGCGCGCAAAAATCAGAATTGTAAAGAATATTATTTTTTTTTGATGGATGAAACATGTATCAATCGAAAATTATCATTGAAATGAAACCTCACAATCTGCGTAATCGAAGCGCTGTTTGCTTTCCACGTTCATTCTTAAATGTATCAATTAAATAGTGCCCGCCTGTTTTCGGTGTAATCAGATAAGCCTTGCATCTAATCAATATTTATTCAGGGAGCAGGAAAACATAACGTTGATGAATTCAGTGAACAGGTACTTCAAGATAGCGCCTGTGAGATCGCCTGGTTGAAGTTAGACAATATATAAGTCTGACAATATGGAGGTAGCCTAATAACAAATTCCTTGCTACGCTCCACGGGTTACGTCACATTCATCCATGATTATTTGTCTCAATTCGTTCGAGGATGTTAGTCATCTAACGCGACTTCAGATGACCCCAAAAGAAAAGATCTAACGGACTAAGGTCGGGAGAACTAACAGGCCACGCTGTGAATCCTATACGTCTAATCTAAATCCCAAAGCCGTGTATCATAGTGAGGAGGTGCTACTTCTTGTTGAAACCAAATATTTTGAGATAACTGTCCATTCTGTTGAAGTCCAGGAATAATTTGTTTAGTCATTAAATCTGAATAATTCATCATTCAAGGGTCTGTTCAGAAAAAAAGGGTCTATTCGCTTATTTTCCACAATTCGCATTCAACCATTCCACTTTTATGGATGTTGGGTATGGGCTTAATGCAGCGAATGAAACAGAAACCTCATCCTTCTAGTCAGACGGTAACAGTCACAATTCAATGTTGGGGCAAAAATTAACAGTATGTGCCTAAGGTGGCGTAATAACACAGTACCAAAGCCTACACGGAACATATGATTCTCCTACCAAAAGCTCTTAACAGCTTATAAGGGATCTCCTCGGAAGACCTAGGAGGGTCAGTATAATCATATAATAATAATAAGTAATCCGAAAACACTACATTATTTGTAGAATGTGTCGGTATTGCAGATATTAGCAATTGTTTCTTATACTTATGCATAATATACAGTGCGACAAACTCTAATTGATGATTCTGCATGACAATAATGACAGTTTGGTTATAACTTTTATCTGCAAATGTTTCATTTCCGAGGTGCTATTCTTAAAAATTGACTATTTATTTATTGCTCTGAAACGGGTTGAGTTATGCAAATGAAATTAATTTATTTTGCTCTTTGTATTTTCTGTAGCAAATTTGCTAATAAAGATGATTATTATTATTATTATTATAATAATTCGTATTCAACAGAAAGTTGTCAGTATCCTACTAGTGTCGTCACTAGAAGATAATTTATTAAAGAAATGAAAAATACGCATGATGTTTATTTATTTTTGCATAAAAAATGTGCCCCATACGAAAAACGGCATCAAGTGTCGCAAATTGAACAAGGGGTCCAAAATTGAATTTTAGTTTGAAATATCTCAGCGGCCTACCTATTTTTTTCATTCAAAAAAATTTGTGGTAATAGTTTGAGGTGATTCCTATAATTCAATGGCAATGTTTCGTTTAATATCTTCGTTCGTTGCGGTCTGCGATCTTCCGAGTTTTTGACTGATTTCCCACTTGCATTAAAACGTTGTAATGTTTTAATAGCCGTTGAATGTGATTTCTTTCAGGATGCAAATCAAATATTAAACGATTCTTTCTGCATGATTCCTAACAATTTCAACAAGATCAACAACCATTGTTGCAATTTATTTCCGTAAATTACAATTATCTTGACATTTTGTCCAAAGTTACCTACTTGAGTATAGTAGACAACAAGCTGTGTAAGAAAACACGTTGATTTCTAATACAGGGTCTTTACAAATGATTGTAACGTTGCAGGTGGCTTTGAATAATTGTTTGCCGCTCTGTATAAATACAAAGTAAACATCCATCAACTTCAATACATGGTTTTTTTATTCTAATAAAAACTTGAAAGTGGTTTTACTAAAGTACTTTAGTTTTCTAAGGGATTCCTGAACCACCTTTTCTTGTTTATCATTACTTTAAAACACCAACATAATTGTGTTTTAATTGTTTTAGCAAATTTTGAATTTACCCTTGATTTTTTAATAATGATTGGTAATGTCGCCTCCTCGGAGACGAAGCTATAATATTAAGAAATACACGAATATCCAATGATACTTTCAAATTTACAATACAATTGTTCAAAACGATTTTCCATAATAAGATGTTTAATTCGATAATTTGCCGATAGACTGCCTAATTGCAATCTTGATAAACACAAATTAGAAGTAAATAGGGTTATAATTTGTCGCAGAAATCGGAGAAATTCTGTAACGAACCTTAATGCCAGATACTGTCTCTAATTGGGCCTGTTGCAGTTAATCGTGATTCACTGAGTTTTTAATTAACGAGAGATTCCGTTATTTCTAGCATCTCAACTCTACTATTTCTTTATTCCAGCAACGAATAATTCGATAGATCAAGAATTCGTGATATATCAAATTATAGGATCGAAAAGCGCGAATGAAATGGAACATTATAACGAAATACCGTATTTTTGGCGCTCTAGTTCCTCGGAACTGAGTGCTTATCAATTTGCCCAAATGTCTGTAATTTTAGAATTTTTGGGTGAAAATGGTCTCAAACGATTTGGTTCGACTCACTGATCAAGAATCCGAGGTCGAAATCGCTTCTGTTCGGCCGGTCCGGCCGGCCGGCCGTATGCACGATAACTCTCGAACGAGAGGAGTTAGAGGATTGTAATTCACAAGGTGGGTTTGGAGCGTAAATATCTCGGACAAGTTCGTTAATGGGCGAAATCCATCAAGCGGTTTCGGAGTTATGGCCGATTTTAGTAAAACATGAATATTTCCGAAACCGGTCACTCGATCTATCTGAAATTTAGCATCAAATTGTAGAATCATGACCTTTAACGCATGTAAAGTTTTGTATTGACCAGGTTACCTCAAAGTACAATAACTCTCGAACGGAATGAGCTAGGCAATTGAAATTTTCAGAGTAGGTTAGGGAGATGAATATCTCGGTTAAGTTCGTTATTGGGCAGAATAGGCCAGATGGTTTAGGAGTAACGAAAAAAAAAATTTTTGTTTGATGAACGAATTTCAAATTCAATATTTATTTAAGATGCAGTTTCACCATCAAAATCCATCGATATCATTTTCAACTCGAACAAGCTAATACTTTCGGATACAGTGAAACCTCTATAGACGGACACTCCTCAAGAACGGACACTCCCCTCAAACGGACAATTTCCCTGGAACCAAGTTCTGCTTGTATTTATTTTGAACCTCCCCAAAAGCGGACACCCCCCACGAGCGGACAAAAATGCTGGAACCAACGGTGTCCGCTCTTGGGAGGTTTCACTGTATATGATTTTTCTAAATTTCAATAATGAATCGTACTTCTATGTTTTCACAGAATGCTATTATTATTCTATCTAAGCTTTATTATACGATCTGTGTTCGTACTCGTACATTTCATCCTGTTCTATAAGAGAGAGTCAAATTCAGTTCAGCTATTTTAATTTGATTTCTTCCATGGTGCAGTTCTCATTCTCAGATTGCCCATTTAATCCTGATAAATAAACTATTATTTGAATTGAATTTCCTTAATGATGCAGTTCTATCATAAGAATACATTGATATAATTCCCAACTCTGAGAAACCAATACTTTCTGAGATATAATTTGTCTGTTTGAACTAGAGCTCCAGAAAGCTCCTGTCCACAGGGCTTGAACCCATTTTTATTTTGAAAGGTGGTTACAGTCAGATTTCAAGACTTTGATTGTATGCCGTTTCGGCTAACATGATATGAAATAATCATTAAAGGATGCTTTGGGAGGTGAATTGATCACAAAATGGTTCGTGTCTGCTTTTTCCTTCCCAAAATATCTATAAAATAAGAAAAATTATTATTTTGAAATTGCTTGTGCGCTAGCTAGAAACACAAGATAATTATCAAGAGCAATATATAGAACAATGTTGCTTAACAAACAAAAAGGAAACAACATCAACGATAAAACAACTATTCTGTAACGTTTCGGAAACTATATCAGTCTCTTTCTTCAAACACCAAGAGAAAATCTTCAGAATAAGGTTTTTCTATCTAAGTTTGGGATACAAAACCCAGAAAGGAATTCAGTGATGTTATAACATCATTCCTTGGGGGTTCCAGCTTGAACAATCAACAAATACAATCAATTCAGTGGAATACTTCGCTGATATCACTGAAGAAGTCACTCGAATACTTTGGAATTCTTGTAGTACGGGGAAGTTTCAACGAAATTTATTGAGACCCATAATCACCCATATTATTGAGACCCATATAGGAACCTGTCCTACCAGGGTACTTGAGATTATGACAAATCTTTCACCCTTTCATCTAGTGATAGAAAAAATGGCCCATGAAGCCATTCTTAAAATATATAGGAAAGGAACAGGTAATGAGAGTATCTATTAAATACCAGAAATTGAAACTATTCAAAAATTCCGTATTTTCACATGAATCTTTTCATTTATCATACCCCAACCCAAAAATATCCAAACAAATTTCAATCAACCATCTCATCCTCGTAATGTTTTTGATTTCGAAGTATAATCAGGAAAAGTGTTCTTTATAGTTGAAAATAGCTAGCTATTGGGCTGATTATTCTGAATATTTCCCGGATGTCAAAAACTTCTCATAATGGGAATCCAATTACCGAAAAATTATTGCGGAAATTGCAAGAATGCAATTACCCTTATCATTTTTATTCGGCAAGCCTGCAAATAAACCATGGAATAAAATCATCATATTGTTTATTCGCTGCGTCAATTATTATAACGACATTTTGACAGTACTAATTTATTTGGGTAAAATTCCAAAGAATTACACTAATGCATACAAATTCCTAGATAATTTGCAAGAATTTTTGAAGAAAATTTTTTTTTTTTTTTTAATAAATATTTTCATTTTTTGTTGCCCTGTTCAAGTGAACAGAGTGCCTATCAATTGGTCTAAATGTCTGTAATTTTCGAATATTTGGCCTAGAATGGTCTCAAATGATAAGTTTCGGCTCACTGATGAAGAATCCGATGTCAAAATTGAGTCTGTCCGGCCGGCTGACCGTCAGCACGATTACGATCAAACGCAGTGAGATACAGAGTGGAAATTTCCAGAGTAGGGCTGGAGTTGGCTAATTTCGTTAATGGACAAAATCCGTCGAGTAGTTACAGCCATCTGAAATATTGTTTTCCCAATAATACGAAAAGTGCTGATCTAATCTAATTAAAGCGCGGTAGTTAGTTGAAAAATACCGAGGCGAAGACTTGCGCAAAATTTTGTGCGGATCGCATGGCTAGAAAATTTAAAAAAAAATCTCTTTCTCAGAAACTATACCTCAGATATCGAAATTCTGCGACAACCTCCAAAACCTTATTTTACAGCGAAATTCTAGATTTGAACTCGATCGGTTCTATGTTGGTGAAGATATTGCGGAAATATTCCAACGATCGGGATGAACTGGTCCAATTTTTTACACTCGACCAACAAGGTTGCCAACAGTTTTTGATTTTTGACGTGCCTGGAGAGAATTCAATGAATCAGGAGCATAGATCGGACGACGATACGTCAGTAATAACATTCGTTCAATACCTAGTTCAATATCGTTCAATAAATATGTACCATATATTACAACCAAGTTTTCTGAAATTAGAATTTTGAAAATATGGTATCAAAGGTCAGTAATAATATTTATTCAAGTTCCGGTTTTCATCATCATCCCGTACTGGCTGAACAGCTTAGGGGTAGAGCGCCGTGATCATAGGAGATAGGTACCAGAATCGATTCCTGTAGCCGACATTATTGATCTTTTTAATTTTTTTTCCAATTCTATCTAAATAGTATGTTTGAGATAAGGGTTATGGACGGAATTAAGTAAATATTATCATGAAATTAGGTGAAACGTGATTATTTTCACATATTATTAGATATTAGAAAACATGGCACCTGATGGCACCGTGCTATTCGACTGATTTGTGTCATAGAAATAATTCTCGAAATAAACTATTGAAAATACCTGCTATACAGGTTTTTTATCTGATGGCATATAACTTTACTTGTGATTATCAGTTGCTTGTTACGAGTAGGACTATTACAAATGAAATAAAATACACAGTATTTCTCGCATGAAAATTGAAATAATCCTCAGTTAACTGGGAGTAACTCTAAAGAGTGATCGAACCATGGCCCACTTACGAATCACGAGTGAAATAGAGGATCCTGACTGAATAACTGTTTATCGAAAAAGTCTGTTACCTGCTCGGTTTTTTGGCCACATTTTTCGATTTGGTGAAGGAATTATTGACATATGTAGCTTTTTGAAAAGATAATGAAATAAGGAAATTTTTTCCTAAATATGTACGCCAAGTTCATGATACTTTTTTCGAGTAATTCTCCATTGTTTCATCAAGATTTTATGAGCTGATGCCATTTATGACCCATTGTATCTCAGGTAATCTAATTTTTTTGTAAATACTTTTTTTCTCCCCCGGGATGAAAAGTTCACTTTTCGTCCCTGTCACGCGGGAGAAAAGTACCAGATTCTCTCCCGGTGAGATGGCAAATTTACTTTATCTCCCGGCGGTTACCTAGCAACCGCGTGTTTGTATCTCAAGTTGTTGACAGCTGATACAAAATAATTAATTATTTCAGTGAATACCGACAATTATAATAAAAAATGGATTTGATTAACTCTGATGAAAGTGAATTAGACGGAGAAGAAAAACTTTTCATCCCGGTTGAGAAAAAAATCGTATACGCACCTAGGGAGAAAAGTAGGACATCCTCGCCCGCGATTGTCACCCTCGCCTCCGGCTCGGGAGACAATCATTCGCGGGCGTGAATGTCCTACTTTTCTCCCTCGGTGCGTAATATACTATTTCGCATGAAATGATAGCCATCTCTTCAGGTTTAAAAACAAATTTCACTGAATAATTGGAGTCAAGTAGTTTTTACCAAATTAATTATTTTCGATAACAATACAGAAAATTTCCAGAAAATTAAAAAATCGCCATATCTTCGGACCATGGTTCACTCGACTCAATCACGTCTAGTATATCCCCTTTGAAGAATCCCGTCGAATTACCAAACACCCTGTATAGCATTTAAAACATGTAATTAGTACCTTCATATTTGAAGTGGTGATTTTTAAAAAATTGAACACCAACTATTAGCAAGGAATTAGACAATGTCATGTCTAAGGAAAATAAGTTGACATTATGACAATTGATACATAGAATAATTATATTATTTTGTGAAAACGTAGAAATACGATTTTTCATTGAAATTTTGAAAAATCATATCTCCGAAAGTATTAGCTTCTTAGAATTAAAAATGATATCATTGGATTCTTACGGTAAAACTGCTTATTGAAAAAAATTTAATTTGGAATTTGTTGTGTAAAAAAAAATTTTTTTTTTGTTACTCCGAAACCATCTGTCCGATTTTGCCCAATAAGGAACTGCCGAGATATTTATCTGCCAAACCTAACCTGAAAATTTCAACTCTCTAGCTCATTCCGTTCGAGAGTTATCATGCCTACGGCCGGCCGAACAGAAGGTATTTCGACCAAGGATTCTTGATCAGTGAGTCGAACCAAATCGTTTAAGACCATTTTCATCGAAAAATTCGAAAATTACAGACATTTGGGCAAATTGATAAGCACTCAGTTCCGAGGAACTAGAGCGCCAAAAACAATATATACAATAACTCCTGATGGCCTCAGTGCTTTTCCAACTTTTTTTTTTACTGCACCAGGATGGTACAATAATTGTCTTGCACCTCTTGCCCTAGTACAACTCAGAAACGATCAAACTAAAATCTCCTACACAAGAATACCTTTCGTTTCGGCAAAATCTCTACGGACCAGTCATTCCGATGCCATTTTCGAATCGATTGCCCGCCCGAGGGCTCCAATTTTTTTAATCGCATTGGGTGAAGCTGTCTTACAGTTATCACATGGTAGGGATACCGTTAACCCGAAGAATTAACATATTATGTATTTGGTCTGTATCGTAACCCGATCGTTGAAGGCACATTCGGACCGAGGAGGGCCATTAAAATTTTGACAGGATGATCGAGAGGATAAGTAACGTGGGATGTCTAATTGGCGGATTGATGGGGCGATGTATGGTAGAATAGATACCTACAATGTGATGCGATCCTGGCTGACCTCCGGGTTGGCGAAATGAATGAATAGTATTGATTACCTTATGCGCGCTCAGTCGAGGGCGCTATTATCTTGTCCAAAGTCTGTAATTTCGGAATTTCCAGCCGAAAAAAGTCTAAATCGATTATATTAGATCTCACGGTCAAATTCGTCCGGCCGTAAAGACGAAAACATTTGAAGCATACTACTTTACTCTTGAGATGGGTTTCACAAAATTTCGATTAACAATATCAGTACATTGGAAAGAAACTTAGTTGGACCATATTTGGTTGAATTTGTTGAAACAGGAGTTGGAACTTTTAAATTTCTACTCAAAGTGAAACGATGACCTTCAAAGTGACAATGTGACAATTTTCGAATTTCAGGATTAGATAGCTAACAACAAAAGATTGGTTCTAGCCCTGTGGACAGGAGCTTTGGCGCTCTTGTTCAAACTTTGACAAATCATATCTCCGAAATTATTGGTCTCTGGGAATGATATGAATGGATTCTTACGATAGAACTGCATCATGAAAGAAATTGAATTCAAACAGACCGATTCTCCCCAATTACGGACTTATCCGAGATATTCATTCCTCAAATCTACTCTGAAAATTATATTATATCAATTCAATCTCAGACAATATTGCAGTTTTGTTTTTACTGGAGATATTCTGAAACCAATTTGATTATGTATCTCACCAAAGAATATATTTCCATCATAATATGGATTATCCACGGGCATTATATTATCACTTTAAAGGTATAATATCATATCATTCTCATAATTCTACGATAGCTGGGGTTATTTCATTGGCATTCAATCATACTTTATATGAGATTCATATTTTATATGAAGAATAACAAACCAGAAATAATTTTGACATTTATCTCTCAAAGGAAAATTAAGTACAGCATTCTGTGAAAACGTAGATGTACGATTCATTATTGAAATTTCGAAAAATCATATCTTCCAAAGTATTAACTTGTTAGAGTTGAAAATGATATCAATGGATTTTTATGGTGAAACTGCATCTTAAAAAAATTGAATTTGAAATTTGTAATGAACGTTACTCTAAAACCATCATTACCCAGTAACGAACTTAGCCAAGAACAACCCGATCAATACAAAACGCATGCATATAGAGGTCATTATTCTACAATTTGATGCCAAATTTCAGATAGATCGAGTGATCGGTTTCGGAAAATTCGATCGGATCTGTATTTTTTGAGTTATCGAAAAGACAATATTCCAGATGGGTATAACTCCGAAACCGTTTGGGCGATTATGCCCAACAACGAACTTAATTGTCCCATTCGGATGCGCAACCTACCCTGAAAAATAAAGTCGCTCTCATTCCGTTCGAAAGTTATCGTGGCAACGGTCACCCATCTAGCTACTGAATTCACCCAAGCCTGCTCAGATGTGCAACAATATACAATCGGATCACGTTGAAATTTGGAACTTGGCAGTAGAGCTAGGTTCTGAAGGTTCCCGCAAAATTTCAGCTATATCGGATTTTCTGAGATAAAATTTTTTTAATGATTTTTTTTTAATTTTCTTGTGATGCGATCCTCACGAAATTCCGTAATAATTTATGCGTCAGCAAGGGCGTAGCCAGGAATTAATTTCGGGAGGGGGTTTTTGGCGGTGTAAAGGTCACTTTCTACGGCAAAACTTTTTTTTTTTAGAGAAAAATAACATTTCGGGGGGGGGGGATGGGTTGAACCCCCAAAACCCCCCCCCCCTGGCTACGCCCTTGTGCGTCTGTATTCTACAACTAAATACGAGACTGAATACCATGTTTAAATTGGATCGGGTTCGTATTTATTTAGTTATTGAGGAAATATCAACAAAATTTCAGATAGGTATAACTCCAAAATCGTTTGGCCGATTATACCTATTGACAAAACCAAACGTCGCGTTCGGATACGCAACCTACCCTGATAATTTCAAGTCGCCATCTCTTTCCGTTCTCGAGTTATCGTGAGATAAATAATATTTTTTAATATATTTTTTTATTTTCTAGTGATACGATACTCACAAAATTTTACATACGTCTTTATGTCGTTATTCTACAACTATTCATCAAGTTTCAATTTGTATTGGTTGAAAACAAAATGAGTAGGTACTCGGAAACCTTTGGACCGATTTATGCTCATCACAAGTCCTTCGCATTCGGACGCGTCATCTACCCTGAAAATTTCAAGTCTCTATCTGTTTCCGTTAGAAAGTTATCGTGGCAACGTCCGGAATCGAATTTGACCTCGAATTTTTCATCAGTGAATCGAAACTAATCGTTTGGGACCATTTTCGGCCAAAAATTCGAACATTACAGCCATTTGGGCCAAATGAAGGCACGCTGTTCCCCAGAACATGCGCGCAAAAATAGAAATTTCAAAAATTCTTATCTTCTATAAATTTTGTTTCCTTAAGACTGGTAGCAATCGATTAGTCTTGCAAAACTGTATCTAAGAGATTTACGATAAAATCTGAGAATGACACTAAGATAAAGATCAGAAATAAAGTGTAAAAGTAAACTTTTTATGGATTCATAAGTATGTTCTAAAATGTAAATTTCCTAAAATAGAGATTGGTACCAATCGATAATTCTTTGCAAAACTGTGTATAAGAAAAAATAGGCGATAAAATCTAAGATCGACACTAAGGTAAAGATTTACCTTCTTCATAAGAAGGTATGTCGTTTGAGGCCATTACAGACATTACTGACCGTTTGGGCAAAATGAACGACATTAGTAGGAGTGCGCAAAAATAATCAGATCATCAAATATTGCCATAATACAGAACGAATTTTCATATTTTGAAAAGGAAATAGACAAATCATCGTATGTAAAATAAGGGTTTTCTACTACTCCCACTGTATTGCATATTTTCCTTAATGCTCAAGCATCATCTGAAGATCAAATCTCCAAACTATATAATCTTATCTGGACCAACATTTCCCTCAATGGGATACTATCACCATGTGTAAAAAATACACGGTAAAAAGTTGAAATCGCCCGAGTAAAAACTGCATCGTTTAATCTTTTTGCCACTATATGAATCGTAATAAACACGGAATATCGGAATTGTAAGAAGGTGAATCTGACAGTCAAGATTTAATTGATGAAAAAAAAATCCGTGCTAAGATTTAGATAGAAGTCCGTCGAAAGATTTTAAATCAATATGAATTCAATGGGGTAATAAAGGAATCCTTGCAATATCAACGTTTTCTGCCATAATAGATGATACCTATATTAAAAGAATCGATTTTATTCTGTAAAACCAACAAAATTAGTTTAAACGATATCACTATTATCAATGTATCAATGAAAGTCGCATTATAATTGGTTATGCTAGAAACATCCGTTGGGAAAATGAATTCTCCTTCAATAAATTTTTCCGATCGGATAATTGAAGAAAACTCTCGATTCATAATCATGTGAGAACATTTTTGAAAGATTAGATCTGAAAAATTATATAACATTATGTGCCACTCAATAATTCAACTCACCAAAAATTAATTATAAGTAAAAGCCTTGTAATGTCAAAACTTGATCACTCGGTATATTAAATCCGCATATCGCGAAAACATTCGTGAAAAATCCAAAAATTTCCACAACTTAACCGTTAGCCCACAGCAATCTTCGTCAAACTGAGAAGTTAGAAAATTTTCAGAATATCGGTCGAAGACGGTGGGAATAAAAGGTAACTTTTCTCTTTTCCACGTTAGTAAGATCGTGAAATAGAAAAGGAGAGCTGTCGTGACGTACGTCCTGCGATAAGTCGATTTTTAAAAGTGGGGTTTCACTTGAATCGACATCATTGGAATGGTCTTTATTGACTGTTGATAAGAAACGATGATTTTGGTTCAAAACACTCGTCTTACAATCAGAACAGATAATTCGATTTAGAAGGTTACTTGAGATCAAGCCTATCAACGCACAGGTCGATCCGGATGTATCCTGAACTTTTGGGGCTGAAATCTGAAAGCCATTGAATTCGGAATGTAAAGAAAACTAAGATTCTAGAACTCTTCAAACTATGCATTCAGATAAATACGCAAATCCACTGAACTTCCCTACTTAGTGAATCGGTCAAAATATTTTCGTATACAGACTGTCCTAGAAGTCAACATCAAGTCGGTAGCGGGTGATAGGCCGTATGTATACAGTGCTTCCCAACAACTCCGCACCAAGTGGGACTTTTCTTTTCTATTAATATTTCCGAATTTTGTTCCTAACAAAAAGTTGGTACATCAAAACTTGTGCCTCAAACTTTCGGTTTGAGCGGAAATCGCCATTTTTAAACAGAAATATCGATTATCTCGGAATATTCGAGCTTTTTGTTCTAAATGCTCTAACTAAACTTGTTCGAAATTATAATTTAGATCAATGTGCAAAAATGCAGGTTGGAAAACCATGAAAAATATTTTTTCTTGTTTTGCTCATAACTCTTTCAAAAATTGAGTAATTACCTAACGGAATTGTTTTTGGTGACTAGACATCAGTAGTGCCAACATTAATATGATTGTAACTGGAATATTTAGTTTAAACTTGGGTTTTCGACATTTGTTCGAATTTTTCCTGAAAAGTCATTTAATTCTGGTGCAAAGTTGCTCCGAGTCGTATTTTCGCCATTAAAATCTTTCAATTCCACATTTACTTCAGATAATGCCAAGAATGCAAATCCTGCTCCAAATTGTCAATTATAGCTAAATTTTGGATTGAAATTGAACATCGTTAGTTTAATTTCAACACCATTTTTTTCTATGTTCCCACAAAACCAAGTTCAAATTGAATTTACTAGTTACAATCATATTCATGCTGTCTCTAATATTGTCAAATCACCAAAAAAAATCCATCAGGTAATTATACAATTTTTAAGACTGATAGGAAAAACAATTTTCATGGTTTTACGATCTGAATTTTTGGATATTGATATAAATTGTTATTTCCACTAAGTTTACTTAGAGCGTTTCAACCAAAGAGTTTGAATTTTCCGAGATAAAAAACATTTTTGTTTAAAAATGACGATTTCCGCTCAAACCCGATGTCACAGTTGGCCAAGTTTTATATCATTTTTGATGCACCAACATTTTGTAAAAAATAAAATTCTGGAATATAAATAGTAAGGAAAGGTGCGGAGTTGCTGGGAAGCACTGTACATATTTTCACATCTATAGGCGATTCAAAAATAGCGAGAAAATTTTCACGCTGTTATGGTATTTTAACTTCTTATTTATGTAATGATGACATCGTAAATTTTCCGGCTCATTTTTTCCATTATTTTACACAATACAAAGTAAAACATGTATCTAAGGGAGATGATAGCCCTACATAAGGGCCCTGTAGCGGTCTTCGAATATCTGAAGTTCTGAATAATCATCGCTTGGCTGGCAGACCTGGTTTTGGAAGAGACCCTCCTGGCCTTACGAGCAACATTTTCCTTTTTGAATTTAAATATTGAGGGGATTTCTAAGAACAAGAAGGAATATCTTTGAAAACTAGCGGAGGAGATTCTTCCCCAAGAGATCCCATGCGCCTACAGAGAAGTATATTTGTGAGAGGAGACTTTTGAAAGGTTATGTATTATTTATAATTTGTTCGTTCTTCTCCTCTTGTCTTTTAATTTTTCAGGAGTTTTTTTTACGAAAGAATCCATATTGAAGAAATAAATTCCTATCAATATTGTTAAATGTCAGCAAATTTTGTGAACAATAGTTACAAATCACAACACTCACGGGGAGACAGGGTTTTTTTGCTGAGGTTTTCCCTAAGCTCTTGTATCATACGTCGAATTGTATGGTACCCCGTAAAACCCCCTTTGCTAACACATATAAATCCGTCAAAAGAATATATATATATATATATATATATATAACTCCTGCTCCTACAATTATTTTATTTTGATATGAATGAAGTTTTCAGTTTAAGTCTTCAAATCTACAGTACTTGGCGCTCTTGTTGCTTGGAACAGAGTACTTATCAATTTGCACAAATGTCTGTAATTTTCGAATTTTTGGCTGAAAATGGTCTAAAACGTTTTAGTTTGACACACTGATCAAGAATCCGTGTTCAAAATTGATTCTGTCCAGCCTTCCGGCCAGCCGTTAACACAATAACTCTAGAACGGAATGAGCTAGAGAGTTGAAATTTTCAGAGTATAGGTTTGGGAGATAAATTACGCGGTTAATTTCATTATTGGGCAAAATCGGCATGGTGGTTTCGGAGTAACTAAAAAATAATTTTTTTACATCACAAATTTCAAATTCAATTTTTTTTTAAGGTGCTATTTTATCATAAAAACCCGCTTATATATCATTCTCAACTCTAACAAGCTAATACTTTTGGAGATATAATTTCACAAAATTTCAATAATTAATCGTAATTTTATGATTTATAGAATGCTCTAATAATAATTTACTGATTTATTTAAATCCAACGCAAAAATGCTTGCAAAATTTCGTGAGGATCGCATTACTAGAAAATTATTGAAAAAAATCTATATATCCAGAAGTATTCGTCCCACATCTTTGAAATTTTAAGAAAGCTTTCAAAACCCAACTCTACAGCCAAGTTCCAAGTTGCAATACAATCGGATCTATATTGTTGGAGATCGCACCCTTTGGTGAGTTCAGGATCTTGATGGGTGACCGTTGCCATGATAACTTTCGAACGGAAAGAGATAGGGTCTTGCAATTTTCAGGGTAAGTTGCGCATCTGAATGGAATAGTTAACTTCATTAATAGGCATAATCGGCCAAACGGTTTCGAAGTTATACCCTTCTGAAATATCGTTTTCTCAAAAAATACAAATCCGATCGAATTGAAACTTGATGATTAAAGGTAGAATGCCTACAGGCAAATTTCTGAAAAATTTCGTGAGAATCGTATAACTAAAAAAAAAAATTTCCTTAAAACATGTTATATTTCAGAAACTATTTCAGATTCCGCACAAACGTTCAAGCAGCCATTTAACAATTGAGTACCGGATTTTAGCTCGATCGGCTGTGTATTGTAGCAATTATTGTGAAAATGAAATTTCTTACCTGTATCTACTTCTGAAATTTCAAATCACGTAAATCTTAGACTGCAATAAGTCATGTACAGCCGAGATAGAAGCGTCGTTGCCTACCACGTATAGGAGATCCGGGTTCGAATCCCCGTTACCTATTTTAATCATTCTAAAAGTCATGCAGTAATCCTTGAGGTGTGAATAGAGAAAAGATATGCTCGCAAAAGCTCCTGATTTCACGTCAGTGCTTTCTAAGAATTTTTTGTCAAATAGACCATTTCCAGTCAGCTGTTTTTGACAACATCAAAACACGTGCTGAGGGGCAACCATACTTCATTTTCCCTTTGCCAAGTATAGAAAATGCACATATAAGTTGTGCTGTAAAGGTTTTTATGTGATTTTTGTTGATTATTTCTGGAAGAATGTCTTTTAGGGATATTATGAATCACTCAGCAGTGATGAGAATGAGCGCTATCTACAAAAAATTGGTTCAAGCCCTGTGGACAGGAGCTATTGGGCGCATGTTCATCTTCCTTGTGGCCCGTACTGACCAGTAAAGAAAAAAAGCAGTATCATGTTGAATACCTTAATATTATTCTGGAACACAAATTTTCCATTACAATAATCTTCATCTAGCTTCTATTTAGTATCAATTCCTGTAGAACGTGATCATAATAAGTGTTTTCCATATAATAAAATGTGTTTGAACTTGGTATGTAGGAAATCTGACATCAATTATTGGAATTAATTGATTTGACAAACAGCCGTCAAATGAGGTAAATAGATTTTTGTGACGATTTTCTGTGACCATAGAACGTCAAAACACGCTGGAATGTGAATTTTAAGCAATATCTTCTGGAATTGAGATCGTATCGAACTGAAATTTTGCACACTCGTGTAGAATGCTTGATTTAACGTCGGTACAAATTTTTTTATTAAAAAATTTTCCAACTGCCCGATCCCAACAATACTTAGATAATATTATATCCATAAATTAAGCATTTCATTATTGCATTTCTTGAAATAGGTACCTTTTCAAGTCGATCAACATCGTCCTTCTTTCGACGTCTAAACTATGACTTGATTCTTTATGTTTATGTCTTTGAATTTGTTTTCGGTGGAATTCAAAGAGTTCATAGAATAATCGATGAAAATACTGAGAGAGACCCAGGAAATTTGACACATTTTGTCTTATATCTCCAGAAATTGAAATCGTATAGAGCCAAAATTTTGCACAATGTTGCAAAATACTACAATTGACGTTAGTACAAGTTTTTGTTGCAATCTGATGAATAGTTCACGAAAAAAAAATTTTTTTTTCGAAAAAATTAAAAGAAATATTTTTTTAAAAATTACCAACATTTCGATCATAACAGAATTTTGCCAAAAGTTGCGCGTTTATATCCTCGAACTGACTACCAAGTTTCGATTCAACATCTTCTTTAGTTCCTGAAATATCAGGGAAATAACCGCAAAATTTGAAATGTCTATAACTTCTAAACCGTCCGGCCGATTTTGCCCGTTAACGAACTTAACCGTCGCATTTTGATCAGAAACCTACCCTGAAAGTTTGAAGTCGATAGGACCTTCGGTGCTCCTGTTATCGTGCCTACGGCCAGAAGGCCGGCCGGCCGGCCGGACGGCACCCTAAAATCTGACACCGGATTCGTGATCAGGGAGTCCGAATTAGTCTATTAGCCAATTTTCAGCTCGAAATTCGAAAATTACAGACATTTGGACGAAATGATAGGACGATGTTCCCCTAGAACATGCGCCCAAAAATGGCAGTTATTGATGATATTGACCCGTACACCATGAAAGACTGCGATCTCTCAAAAAACGTCTGCAAGCCTACAAAGTACAAATTTAATGAATCTGGTATTGTGCAGGAGGTTTTGGCTGAGCTGATCAATCTGGTGCTTTTGTTGCTTTGGGAAAGGTAAGATTAATACCACTAGTTTTCAAAAAGAAGTGTAACAGAGCATTATTGTTGTATTCCATCAGAACAATACATATTTGCAGTGATTCATTATTAATTTTGTTTTAGGAGAAACATTCCCTGAAACTTCTAGTAAAACCAATGAATTTATGCTTAGTTGTTGTCGAAAACAATGACATCTGTGCCCATTGCGTCTGTATGGCTGGTTCGAGTACGGTATGCAGCCACATAGCAGCTATATATATATGAACAACACTGACACAGGCAACGGAATTGACCGATAAATAATTACACGATATGCAGCAATTGCTCGTTCAATAGATCCATTTGTTCTGCTGGCTATTCTTCTATAACTTACAAAGAAGATGCATTGAAAGTTTCCTACAAACAAATACCAGAAGCTTGCGAAGCCATTGAAATTCACAATGATATTGTTGCAAATAACCAATTGGTGAATAGCTTATATGATCCAATTACAGATGTGGAAGAATCTCCTCTTCAAAATTTGAAGGATCAAATTGAAAAAACATCGAGAAGCTTCCATTAACACTCCTAAAAAGTAATTGCTATCCATGAAAGATGGTAAGGATACCTTGAGGGGTGAATTTATCATTCAAATGTAATTTATTATCAATTAAGGTATTTATTAATTGTAAATGTCTGAAAATTTAATAACAATTATTACTGTTTCAATCTTGTTTTCTTTATTTTATATTGAATGTCTGATAATTAGTTGTGAAACACCTTTCCATTGGGTATATATCTTCCGTATTTGTGGCCACGTTACTACTTGATGTATCACATCTTAACACTCTCATAACCAAGGATTTGGGTTGGAATCCAATCAAGATCGTTTTCATCCTGTAATATGGAAGTTTCGCCTTCAAATATAAAACAAATTTGAGCTTCTTTCTAGACAACTTTCCTCTTTTCAAGCTTCCTATTCACCATTCCCATCGAAGACTTGACAATCGATTTACATCATCTTCTCTATTTTTTAACTCCGCCGGAATTCTAAAAAATGTAGCCTGGTACCTTTCTGCTCACAAAGAGCAGCCGACAAGTCAACAAATCGAAGGCATCTTATCAAAAACTTGCAATAAAATGAGTATAAACTCCATGTAAACAAATAGCGACTAACGTTTATGTGCCCCTCAAGGAATCTAACTGACAGCTGTGACGTCACTTGGAAATGGCCTATTAAATGATGAACATAGAACATTCAAACATCTCGTTCTCTCCTCGGAAACCAAGATATCTCTATGACTTCCAATCAATTATAGTTATTGTTAGAAAGCATGAAAATCATAATAGGACCGTGGGCCACAAAATCGTTAAACAACCGGCCCACGTATTGTTCCTTCCCCGCAAGTAGTAAAACGAGCGAATCTATAGCCGAAATAAATTTACGTCGGTGGGTGGTCGAAATCGATTAGACATACGAACATAATCGATTTGATAACGAAGTCCACGCGATATCGGCAATATACCGTTCTCAATTATTCTCATTCACAATTTAACACGTTTCTGAGCACCGGATCAATCGATTTTCCGATCATTTCGAAGAAAAACTTAAGGAAGCACAGCCGTGAGGTTATACGGCTATGGCATCTGGAAATCACACGCTCTGTTCATCCCTAAAACAATTACGCTTGTACATTCCCCCTCCAAGCCCACCGAACATGCATAAAATCTCATTCAGTTTAATTACAGAAAGTTTTCTGTTCAAGCGCAACAAATCTTCTGTCAAAAGAACCTTCTAGGGCTCTACGACACAAGAAGCCGCTATTATCCAATCCCTACGGTACGTGACAAACCAAATTGGACTTCAGGACCGGGGCGTCGACAGTCAATCAAAAGACATAGAATTTTCACTAAAACAACTCACGCACACACAGAATTACTATGAGGTGGCAATAAGGCCTTTCAGTTTCTACTGGATCCTTTCGCAGTCACACATCTTTTAAACAAAGTTTTGAAAATTCCGTACAACGTTAGAACACTCTTCCAATCGGCCCTGTACTTACAATCATCCAATTGCCCCTATATATACACAGGGTCCGAGACCGCCACACCGACACGGGTAAGGAGGTGATAGGGTACCAATAATAGGGTGTTATACTTCCTGTAGGTTAACTGTCCTCCGGGTCTTCTGATGGCAGTTAGGGATGGTTTAAGCCAGGGCTGAGTTTCCTTATTTTGCAAATATTATAGAGAATGACTATTCCTTCAAAAGTGCCCAACTTGGCCCACACTGTACGTTAGGCAATTATCCATACCAAGTTCATTTATTTTAGCTTCTAACAATAGATGTGAGAACCCTTGCAGTATCTGTTGTGTAATCATATTTAGTCAATTCAGTGACAGAATTAACATTTTTTGATTAGTGAAGATTATTCCATATTTGAAATTTGAAATCGACGGGAAAGCAAATATGAGATACTGCCGATATCAAGGCACGCAGGAATAAAAATATTTGCATACATTGTATATGAAGTAACTTACATTGCTTCAGATGGATTTTCAAACATTCTGGAAAGAAATGGCTGCAAATTTTCCACGATATAATCGAATTCATCATCAGTGAGTCAGACCTAATTGTTTGAGATCATTTTCGGCATTAAATTGGAAAATTCCTCAGAACATGCGCGCAAAACCGGCACCGGCAAAGAAACGCCAGTATTCCAGTACGACATTGCACCATGTCACAAGTCAATGGTCAAATTGCATGAATTTCACTTCGAATTGCTGCCCCACCTCCCTTATTCGCCAGATAAGACCCCCAGCGACTACTGGCTGTTCGAAGACCATGATGCTCCAGGGAAAAAGATTTAGCACCAACCAAGAAGTCGACACAATGACTTGTGCAAAATTTCGTGAGGATGACTATAAAATTTTAAAAAATATATAATTTTTTGACTTATATCGCAGTTCAGATATTCTGCAATTTTTCAACAGTCTTTCAAACCTTATTTTATAGCTCTAGATTCAAATACGATAGGATCCATATAATTTTTTTCCTGGAAACCAAGTAGCCTTGAGCGAGTTCAGTACCTGGATAAATGATCACTCTGGCTATGAATTTTAACAAGCGCGCCAAAGCAAACTGAACTTACGTCAGTGCTTTCCCAATTTTTTTCTTCAATTACTGAATTTTTGAAAAAGGCAGTCTAAGGAAATATGGAAGAAAGGTTCAAACAATAATTCAATTTAACTTGGGTTTCTGGATGGAACTGTGGTTAGTATATTCGTAAAACAAGGATACCTATGCCGCCAGACAAATAAAGAAATCTCAACTTACCAGATACCCGGCTCCAAGACCAAATTGATTGTTTCCGGTACATCGAATCTATGTCCTGCAAGCAAAACAAACCAGAGTGAACATCACCGCAAACATTTTTCGCACAAAGTTCAACTGTTTCGCGTACAACTGACACTCGTTACTAGTAAACGTAAAATGCAATTAGACAAAATGAAGTCACAACCAAGCTCATGCAGAATCTTAGGGTTCATTAAACCTGCTGAGGTGTTTCGTTTCAACACCGGAAAAAATATATTACACAAAGTAGGTATAAATAAATCTCTTTTGTGAATGATTTCCCCAACTTTTCATGTATGGGTGGAAACAAAGTGAAAGAGGGTGTCGTAAAATACATAAATGATGAACTTCAAATGATACGAGAAACATACAAATTTTTTGATTTGGTTTAAGCTCACAATTTATTTATGAAACTCGAGAACTTATATAGTTTGATCTATGACCTATATTCGGGTAATGGTTAGCTGAGAAAATACAGGATGTTGAAGTTTCGTTTGCAAAAATCAGATTTATTAATTTGCGGCCAAACAGCTTGCAATGAAAAATATAATTTTTGTTTTGAGAGTGTCGACTTTCGAAGGAAAAATCATTACGCACCAATTCTAAGTAAAGTGTGAAAAAGCACTCACTTATAATCATTAATAATATAATGACGCGGAAACTGAAAGAACAACAAATTTTACGACAATAAAGCAACAATAATTTCGAATTGGACTGCTTGCTAGGAATGTAGTCCCCCCACCTCAATACAATTTCAATATTTAATGAATTTATTACAGCTCATACTTCATTTACCGCATATCATTGCAGGCTTGCTTAATACTCAATCCTTACAACTAAATCATCAAACACGTATAGGGCTAGAGATGTCAAATGATTCAGCAAGTGTAACAATAACTAATTTATCTGCCAAACAAATTAATAGATGTGTGAAATTTATATAGCTTCCTAATTGTTATTCCTATTATCAAAAAACAGAAAAGCAAAACAGCTATTTTTTCACAAATTGATTGAGGACATCACTATATTTTTATATTCAGACAAATCAATGGCGTAACAATTTTTCTATCGAAAATATCCAGTAATATGCTAGTATGTACGCAACTGGCAATACAAAAATAAAATTGAATGCTTGTGGATTTTACTTGATTCATATTAAATCATATGAAAAATTGTATAGGATTTATACTAATTTATTCAATACTTTAACGCGTTTCGTCGACACAGTGACTTCATCGGACTGAATCCTTAACAAGTAATGATCTCCCAATAACTCACAATCGATGACATGGGCATAGAGTATTTCTGTTCTTCTTTTTACGCTTTTATGAATTTATTATCTATTTCAAATAGTTTTTTTTCAGATAAAATAAGAATTAAAAAATTGAAATTGGACCTAAAGGCCAACTTTCATATTTATTTCTCATTTTATTATACATATTTTGTTTGGAAAATGACAATGCGCATGCTCATAGAGTGAAATTCACAGAACTTGCTTTAAATTTTCAAAAACCTGCGATTTGATTGGTTCACTCTTATTTCTTATGTTGTTTCAGATTATCTGTATAAACCAATCCTTTTAGCCCTTAATTCTTTCTCATTTTATTCTAATTTAATTCTTATTTTATAAGAACAAAAAGTTTCTAAGTCCAGGTCATCGATCGTAAGTATTTGTGAGATAATTACTTGTTAAGACTTTAGTAATATATAATCGTATATAATGTTTAATTTTTGAAATATAAAATTTTTCATTGCAAAAAGTGCTACCTATATGACAAATAACGTCTTCAAAATTTCACCCCACGCACAACCATTTATAAGTCTGATTTTTTCAAAACAAACCAGAACACCCTGTATTTTTTAAAAGAAGCACCTCCTGTTCAAAGGAAAATCTCCAATTATTTCAGGATTCACAAGTTGGCTTCATTCTGTTTTGACATCTTGTGAGATAAATCAAGGGGGTGATATATAATGATTATGTTGTGAATTTAGATATTGCTAATACGTATCAAGATATAAAAACCAAAACGTAGGTTTTAATATGATTTGTATTATTTTTGTTATTTCACCTGATAAAATTATTTTTGATTTTAATGATAAGCCCCCTACCTATGTATTAAATAATATAATTTTTAATGTAATTTATAGACACTACGTTTCTTAGACATAATATACAGGATGTCTCAACAAAAATACATTCAATAGGTATTTCCGATTTACACAGGATTTTTTCGTTTCGTACAGATAACGTGCGTATCTTTAAAGAAAGAACAGATTTCGGATTTCGAGTCATCGCACACGTGTTCCCTAGTTTTAGTAAGCAAGTTATTTTGCATTTAATGCTTAATTCAGGTTTTTTTTGAGACACCCTGTATAGGCAATCTGAGCAAATTATGTTGTTTAATTGCTCAATTCTAAAAGTTTAATCATGAGTCAATCGAGTAAATTTCTAAAAACTGTGACAATTTCAGAGAATTCGATAGACTATTTTGTGGAGGCGTACCTATATTTCCTTCATAATCTCACATTTCATCATTATGTACCCAAAAATTCCATTGTTTTATTACCATTCTGTGCTTCATAAAAGTTCACCGCTAAACACATGTGCACCACGTAGATCGTAGAACATTGTGGTAAAAATTGTATTGAGTTTAAGAATCAAGTGACAAACTAAAGATTCCTTGCAGGGTAATATTTCGGATCCACAGCATAATATACAAACCAATGAAATTATTCTTTATCATAAAAAAAACAAGCACTTACCATCTAAAATTAATCTTTGTACAATGTTCACCATATCTTTAGCTTCTTTTTTGTAGAACTCATTCTCAGCCTCTGGTTTAATTTGTAAATCTATACAGGAGTTAAGGAAATTAATATCATAGCAAAGCCGACCTGTAACGAATAAGTGAGCACGTCCAATACTGGGAATGTAAATAAATCTGTCACCAAAGCGTACCTACCTGTTGATTCATTCTTGGATTCCATAATAACGCGGTGCTAAAAACATAACCTAATATTTCATACAATAAAATATGATATAGGTTTCGCAGGATAATATACTAAATAAAAAATCGTTTTATAGCATATTTCAACGATCAGAATTAAGAAGTTGAAGTAGTAGGAATCGAATTTGTTTCAAGAAAATTAGCTGAGTGAACAATATGACAGATTATTCCGTACGACTCACAAATTACTACAAATATTCTCGATTTTGAAATTGAGTTAATCCTAGAAGTTTTACATAATGAAGGTTCATAAATCAACACAAAATTTCAAATCGTACACGAAAAACTACCAAGGCATCGAACAAACACACTAGCTGAGCTCACTTCGAATTTTATTTTGCTGCGACATCTAACAAAATCGTTCCAAACTAGAGCATCGACGGCAATGAGAATCGAAGCGGACTAGGAAACATAAATATCGCAGTTTACTTCTGTACCTTGTCTTACCGCCGGAGTTTACATATAGATGACGGAGGAATCCCCAATGTTACTAATTTAGCATGTTATGATAATTAAATATTTATGATTTTAGGAATGATTCAATCTTTGCAACTTGCAAACCACCTTCCTTTCAATATTTTTTACTACAGATAATAGGAAACCCAGATTAGGTAAACCTACTGTTTATGCCTGAAATGACAGTTTGAAAATATACAATATTAAGGAAGATGATAACACAAGGGCGTAGCCAGGAATTAATTTCGGGGGGGGGGGGGGGGGGGTTTTGGGGGTGTAAGGTTCACTTTCTGAAGCAAAAATTTTTCTTTTATGAGACAAAATAACATTTCGGGGGGGGTTTGAACCCCCAACCACCCCCACCCCCCCCTGGCTACGCCCTTGTGATAACAGTATTACTTCGAAGTTGGAGCGATCTAGATGCAGTCTGCCTTCGTATGAATTGGCAAGTCATTTATCAATTAGGTTCCCTACTAGGTTGTCTGGTTGTCTATACCACAACCTATTCGACTTTCTTCGTTATGACAAGCATATGGCTATAATTCAGAGCGGGCGAAGAGGAAATTGTACCGGAAGGAACACTTTCAGGCGAATACATGCAGGACCGGCTCGTATTAAGCGGAAAGAGCAGTTGCAAAGCTGCTCACTGAGCGCTCACAGATCATAAAGTGATCAGAGAGCGGTTTTCTGAACGGTAGAGTGGTTTTCTGAACTGTTAGAAGTTAAAACGGTGCGAAGGTGACATTTACATAACCTAATTCTATTGTGTTCTCTTCAAAAGTTTACACTTTCAAAAAAATCTAACTCCTAAAACTAAGGTTTGACAGTTTTCACAACGTATTTTGCTTAGTGAGCGGAATTAAATGTCGCTCACAAAAATGGCTTCCGCTCACTAAACATGTTGAGCAGGCTCTCACTGAGCAGGATCGTTCAGCGAAAATTCTTCCAACTGTTTTGCAACTGTTGTGTCCGCTGAACGCCGCTATAGGCAACGTAGAAGGCCACCTAGGGCGCAAAATTTTGGGGGTGAATTTACCCGTCAAACCTCGACGAAGGCACTTTGAAAAGGGAGCAGAATTGGGTTTCGCCTAGGGAGAGCCATTTGTATTCGCCTCAACACCAAAAACCCTAGAGCCATGCCATTTATTGTCACAATTACTATCTCTATATGGGATTTCACGGATGCTTCTATACTGGATCATAACCATCTTTATATACCACTTTATATTTCTCTATAGATGGCTGAGATTGGATGGCCATAAGTAAAACTACTGAAGTACATGGTGCATCCGCCATATTATTTGCCGAAAGCAATAGTAAGTATCTTGAGAGGATTGGAAATCCAGCAATATTTTTTGAAGGATTTTATGTTTAAAACCTAATATTCCTGGGCTATAACCACTTTATAATAGATTGAAATTCAGAATGATCCATGTAATTTCCATGTTATTGACTCTATTTGAATTAAGTTTGATGGTACTAGTGCTCACGATGCAGTGAGGGTAAATGAACGTGCAGTTGGTTTAGATAAAGAGAGAGCCAGTACAACTTTTGACCAGTCATTCGAACATATAGTGGCACCGCTAGCTCAGTGATAAAGCGCTGCACTGAGAACCAGAAAGTCCGAAGTGCAATCCCGGGCTAGGAAAGAAATTTCTTAGTCAGACGGTAGTGGACACCATTCACTCTTGGGTCAAAAATTAACAGTGCTGTGGCGTATGGACACAGCAACAAATCCTAAACAGAACACAACTGATTATCCTAACTCGTACAAGCTTGTAAGAGCTTAGGAGGGTTCTTCGGAAGACCTAAAAGTTTCAGTATAATCATATCAACAACAATATGGGTCTGCACATCAGCAAATTGCTGTATTTCAATTCAAGTTGTTCTACCGACTTCACATGTCAAACGAATATGTTGTTGAACAAGAATCCAGTACAATACAACGTGCCAAAAGAGAAACGTAACTCGTCAATAATTCTTGTACGAAGAATTATCTAGGAAAATTCCCGCACCCGTTGATTTTTAATTTCAAAAGCAATTTATCCTGTCCTTTTCTGAATTTGATATTTTTCACCCCCTAGGCCCCACACCCCACTACTTTATTTTTCCAAATGGGAATATATGGATTGTGATACATCAAATGAAAGGTAATTTTGTTACCTATTCAGCGATGTGACTAGAAGTAGAAGTAGTTGTGCCATTTTTTCATTAAAAAATTAGGAAATAATTTACAATTTGTGATTGGAGAGTACTGCAAACAGACCATTATTATCTTACTAATTATTATTAAGGCAAATCCATGAATCCATGGATTTGTAATTCCGAAAGCAGGTCTCCCTATGCTTTTTTTAATTTGAAATCTCTCACCCTTTACGCTCCACACCCCTCTACTGTTTTTTTCAAATAGGAATATATGCATTGTGATATATCAAATGAAAGGACATTCGATTCCACATTGAGCGGTGTGACTGAATTTTTTATTACAAAATTAACAATTTGTGATTGGTGTCAGGTACTTATTCTTGAAATAATAAATATTGATGAATATCCTCCTAACCGCCGATTTCTATTTTCGAAGTTATTTAAATGAATGCAGTTCTGAAGTTGGGTGTTTATACCCTTAGCCCTCAACAATTTTTTTCTATTGGAAAAATATTGCTTGTGATATATCACATCAAAGGTCATTCGATGACTAATTCAGTTATGTAAACGAATAAAATTCTACCTTGAAATTCTTGCAATAAAACTGTTAAGATGAAAAGAAAAATTAATACACAAGTTGAAAACGGCTGCGAATTACTGTATTAGATCGCAAATAAAACAATAAACAGATAAGGATGGTAGTGTCGCTTTCACACACATGAAGGTTCTCGAAACAAAGTGGGGAGGTCAAGAAAAACTTTAGTTTTTGTTGAATAAATATTCTTTCGTACATCTAGCAGATCAACTGAAGATGACTAAATGCATGGTATCGTTTTAGTTGCTAACTGATCTCTCTAAGGCGAATCATATCATATTTCCCGAGAATTTTCCATTCGAAATTAATCAATTGAGTGAAAAGCAGAAAATAGAAATCTTGATATTTCTGGGACGCAAGCGGACCTTTGAATAACTGTGCGAAAGTTTTAATGAGCGTTAAGATATAAATCCTATAACTAAAACTACTGTTTGTCGGGTGGTTAAACATTTCGGACAAACTGAAAATGTTAAAAACTCTGCAATATCTGGTAGACCTTCAACTACGACATGTGGCGATAAGGCCCTCGATATATTACTTTCCTTAGAAGAGAATCCGAAACAATCTGCACGAAAACTGGCCAATGAATTCGATGTGAGTAAGCAGTCAGTCAGTTGGTAATCTTCTCAGAAAAACTAAGTTTCACCCATACAGGATTCAAAGCACCTAAGAAGCGCAGTTTATGTGAAGTAATGCAGGAGAGATGCAATGAGGATGATACCTTTTTCCAGAATTATTTTTACGGATGAAGCTACGTTTTACTTGAGTGGGTCTGTCCATCGACATAATTATCGCTTCTGTCCACAACAAATCTTCATTGGGTTCACACCCAACATCCCGAAAAATTAAATGTGTGGTTGGGCACAATTGGCCATCATATTATTGGACCTTTTTTATAGAAGGAAATTTGACTAGTGACTCTTATCTAGATTTACTGAGGAATCAAATATTAGCTACAGTCATTGATCTCTTTCCCGGTGTCAATATTTGGTTCCAACAAGATGGTGCGCCTCCGCATTATGGAATTGAAGTGAGAAATGGATTGGTAGGAGAGGATCAGTTGAGTGGCCACCCTGATCTCCAGATTTGAACCCTCTCGACTATTTTCTGTGGAGCCATTTTAAGAGTAGGTACTGCTCACCAAAATCGGCCAGATAATTTTTAGAAGACCTGCGTCTTAAAATTCAGAAGTCGGAAGAATACCTGTTGCTGCGTTGAATAATTCATTGAGGAGTTTCGAAGAACGGCTTGCATATTGTCAAGCAGTCAACGGTGCTCATTTCGAACATTAAATATATTAAAATTATTTTCCATCCTTGAGTAGGAAACTCTTCGATTTCAAAAAGCGAGTAAACATACCCAATTGATTATTTTCTAATGTCCTCTGATAAAAAAACGGCACAACCAATTTTCCTTTCATTCACACCGATGAGTAGGTAATCAAATTACCTTTCATTTGAAGTATCTCAATCCATGTATTCCATATTTGAATAAATAGAGTAGAGGGGGTGAGAAATATCAAACTAAAAATGGGTTCAAGCCCTGTGGACAGGAGCTCTATGGCGCTCTAGTTCAAACAGACAAATTATATCTCCGAAAGTATTGGTTTCTCAGAGTTGGGAATTATATCAATGTACACATATGATAGAGCTGCATCATAAAGGAAATTCAATTCAAATAATAGTTTATTTATCAAGATTAAATGAGCAATCTGAGAACTGCACCATGGAAGAAACCAAATTAAAATAGCTGAAATGAATAATGGACTCTCTCTTATAGAACAGGATGAAATGTACGAGTATGAACACAGATCATATAATAAAGCTTAGATAGAATAATTATAGCATTCTGTGAAAACAGAAGTACGATTCATTATTGAAATTTAGAACTTCATCTAAGCAGAAATTGAATTCAAACATCATAGAAGAATTTAAATTCAACAAGAGTGCCAAAAATTATCAATCCAAAACCAATAATAGACGAATTCTACCCAACAACGAACTCATCCGAGATATTCATTCCTCAATTCTAGTTTTGTTTTTAGTGAAGATATTCTGAACTCAATATTATTAACTTACCATTACCATTCCCATCATCATATGGATTGACCATCGGCATGAAAATATCAACCAACAAAAGTATGATAATATTCTAATTCTCATATTGATACCATTACTGGAATGAATTACAATGAGACAACGTCAAAGTTGACATTATAACAATTCATAGAATAGCCACAGAATAATTCTATCATTGAAATTTTGAAAAATCATATCTCCGAAAGTATTAGTTTGTTAGAGTTAAAAATGATATGAATGGATTCTTATGGTAAAACTGCTTATTGAAAAATATTTAATTTGGAATTTGTTCTGTAAAAAAAAAAAATTTTTTTTGTTACTCCGAAACCATCTGTCCGATTTTGCCCAATAACGAACTTAGCCGAGATATTTATCCCCCAAACATACTCTGAAAATTTCAACTGTCTAGCTCATTCCGTTCAAGAGTTATCGTGCCTACGGCCGGACCGGCCGGCCGGACCAGCCGGCCGGACCGGCCGGCCGGACGGCCGGACAGAATGAATTTCGACCACGGATTCTTGATCAGTGAGTCGAACCAAATCGTTTAAGACCATTTTCATCGAAAAATTCGAAAATTACAGACATTTGGGCAAATTGATAAGCACTCAGTTCCGAGGAACTAGAGCGCCAAAAATACGATAAATGGCTTTTCAAATTAAAAACCGACGGGTGCGAGGATTTTCCTTAGTAATTCTTCGTACAACAATTATTGACGAGTTACGTTACTTTTTTGGCACGCTGTATAATCATCATTCGCTCCGGTCATTTGTGGCCAACAAACAAGCGACTTCTTCTTCTGCAAAGTGGCGTAAAATACATCCTATCATTTCGACCTTGAAAGTTCATTCGCTTCCAGAAAAAGACTTGTTCAATTCATTTTAAGGAACGAGGTTCGTTCCGGTGGGAACCTGTGTCCTTGGCATTCCAAAGAAGGACTTATCATACTGAAGAATCGTTGAAATTATGAGTAATGTTATAAACTGCGCACGTGGTGTTCATGTTCGCCCAAAAATGGTATAAATGTTGGTCATTCGAAAAAGGATACATTCTAACATGTCTGCCACACTTTGAGGTGTTTCGTCCGATTTCGAAAGAAACCTGCATACTTCTTTCCTCAGGTCGTGGAACGTTGTGTAATATGATGGGAGGTCTATTTCTTTGCGACACGCTTCTGGGTGAAGGCACTGCCGTAGGGGTAGTTGCCCATCTGTGACTAGTCTGAAAAAGAAAAGTTTAGTTTACCAATTAATATTTATGTTTTTGTGTGTAAGAAGTGTAGATTAAATAAATAATTTATTATGTAATGCTTAAGTATCACCTTCTTTTAAAGGATTCCGGTTTGACGATAACCGTTAATTTGGCAAATATCAATATATATATAAATCAGTGCCACTTTTCGTTGTAATTTTATAACTCAAGAACGGGCTCACCTATCAAAACCAAATGTTGAGGCTTTGTTCGGAGTATTTAGGAGATGGTTTATGTGAAGTTTGCACAAAATCGGTAGAGTGGTTCTTCATTTATCGAAGGAAACTTTTTGAAAATGTTACTATAAACGTGATGTTTTTTTGGATGTTAAGGGGGGGAGTTTGGGGGAAATTTCGAAGGGGTTTATCCAGGAAAAATACGGAAGTTCCGTAGAGTTTCGCGTTTTCGGAGCGAAAAGATGAGGGTGTATTAAAAAAAATATCGCGAAAAGACGAATAAATGGCGATTTTGGCAAAAGGAGCAAAATTGTGGAAAGGAATTCGGAGGAACGGCAGCGTTCGGAACGACGGTATTTGCGGGAGCGCCAAGACGAGATTCGAGATTAGTCCGTAACGGAGCCCTTTTTTCGATCCTTTCTTTCGTTTTCCCGGAAGAACGATAGGAAAATGTGACCTTTCGCGAAAATCGACACAATTCTGACGTTTCACGTATTTCTGTGGCGAATTTTAACGCGGCTCCTTCAAGGCGTTTTCGGTCTGAACGAGCGACGAGAAATATCAAATCGAATTTGAATTTCGAAAGGAATTACTCGAAAATCTTGGAATCGTCTAGAAAAACTGCGAGACATATGAACGAGGAACCGATTTCGATCGATCGCTTGACAGGATTGACGATTTTCTGAAAATCGAAAGACGGAAATCATCCAAGTACTAAAAATATTTATTTGGTACATAATCGGAGTTGATTCACGTAGGCAACGTGGCCGAGTGAGCTGAGGCGTTGGATTGGGAATTTATAGCTCCCGAGCCTCGCGAGGCGGCGGGATTGAATCTCGGAGCGTCCGAAATAGCTTTCTCTTAAAGTTTTTTCATTTTTACACAATGAAAACTTAAAGGAGCGTTACTCCAGTAAACGTATCTTGGGGTTTGGATCTTTTCGTTCAGTTACGAAATCTGAAAGAATATCCGTTCGATCGGACGGATTTTTGCATTAAAATTACTCAAAATATTCAAAAATTAAGCAGAAAATTAACGGTCGAAAATTAAAAACCCCCAGCCGTTTGTTTATTCATGCTCAAAATGGAAAAACAAAAAATATTGTTTATCCAAATGTTGTGGATTAAGTTTTAAAATACTTCGCAATTAATAAAATATTTTTTTGTTTGAACAAATGAATTTGATGTTCCAATAATTTTTTTTATTATTTCACTTTATACGTAGCGAAGCACGTACCGGGCCGCTAGTATATTACATATCTACAGGTCTTTAATAAGGCATGTGAATTTATTCTTGATACTTTAATTTCTCCCTACTATACTGAATCTTGTATATACAAATATAGGATGTCCCGGCACTACGTGACTCGTTTTCAGGAGTAAATAAAGCATATAAAGACGAGTCATAAATGCTTTAATTATTTTTCATACGACGCTCACCTGCGACGATGCGTGACTCCAAATGTTACTTCATAATTCAGTTTTTTTGCTATAACTTCCGAACGACTCAACCGATTCTGGTCATTTTTTGAATTTAGGTCAATACAAATATCATTAAAGCTTTATTTCAAGAACTTCCCCATAAGTCTTCAAGAGCGCCAAGGACGGACTGACCATAGGAATAAAATATCAGAAACTTTTTGTTGGTTGGAGATATCGGCAAAATTCCTCCATGCATGTATTTTATGATTAATTTTGCAAAAAAGGTAAACCAGTGCAAGATTCGTTTTCATTTCCTCAATAAATATGAATCCGATCTTATTCAAACATGGTAATTAGTTGTAGAATGCCGACGCAAAAATTCTTGCAAAATGTGTCACTAAAAAATTTGAAAAATATAATTCAAAATCATTGAATCATTCGACCAACATCGTTGAAATTTTGCGAGGGCCTTCAAAACCTTACTCTACTGCCAAGTTCCAAGTTTGAACATGATCGGATTTGAATTGTTGGAGATCTGAGCATTATTATGTGAGTTTATTAGCTGGATGGACGACCGTTGCCTAGATAACTTCCGAACGAAAAGAGATAGGGACTTGCAATTTTCTGGGTAGATTGCGCATCCGAATGGGAGAGTTAAGTTCGTTAATCTGGAATATTATTTTCTCGATAACTCAGAAAATACAGATCCGATCGAATTGAACCTTGGTATAACTAGTGTCAGACATGCGTGAAATTTTGTAAGGTCCGACCACTAGAAAATTTTTAAAAAATTACGAAAAAATATTATGTACCTAACTTGAGAACGGAAAGAGATAGCGACTTGCAAATTTTCAGGGTAGCTTACGCATCCGAACTCGACATTTAAGTTCATTAATCGGAATAATTAGCCAAATAGTTTTGGAGTCATACTCATCTGAAATATTTTTGTTATTTCATATATAACTCAAAATATATATATCTGATACAATTGAAGCTCGGTAGAATGCCGACAAACTAATTTTAGCGGAATTTCGTGAATATCGTCGTTACTTGAGACGTAATTTTTTTCGTATTGCAATTCCAATAGAATACATATGTCAGAATTAAATATTCTGTGTTCATAGACGATTCTCTCGTTACTGAAGTCCGTCATTAAAATGGTGTGAAATGTATTAATATACTATAAAAGCTGAAAAAACGGTATATATCGATGCTAAATTCGATTAGGAGTGTCCAATAGAGGTGCTTCACGTCAGTGCTTGAACCTATTTTTTATTTTTTATTCAATATTTACATTCGTCTTCTCCAACTTTAGGAGTTTATTTGTGTTTACTTCCATTATAACCCACATGAAGCCTCTATTATTGCCGATTTCATGTTTGTTATGACATCTCAATGATAAATATATATATTGATATTCTCCAACAATAAAATAAGTTACTTCAAGCATGGATTCCAAATTGAGGACTGGGAGCTTATGCTTAAGTTTAAGTATTTCTCGACGTTGAATAAGATTACCATAAGCAGATATTGTTGATGGTGTGGTTTTCCGATTCCTAGACTACTAACTAACTCCTAGACTACTAACTAACTTACTCGTGTTCAAAAATACTGTAGTCCGAAAGCCGAGAAAGCTGGGAATAATACCGTCCATTACCATTACCATTCGTTCGCATTAATATTTCCCAGCCCTTTTTTTGCACTATCGCTAGTTGCTAGTTGCTACCAGCTTGATAAGATAAGTGTGGTGCCACATTTGAAGTTTGAACGATTCACATGCTTGCGCTTAAATTCCCATCTATCAGTCAACTGAATTTTTAGCGACTATTCTAAATTCGATAATTCTATTAGTAAACAAATTTGACTATTGAATATTCGATTAATCGAATTTTTGGTCTAACACAAAAGTCGAAATATTCGAATTTAATTCCGAGCCTTAGTATACAGGCTGTCCTGCACTACGTGACTCTTTCTCAGGTGTCGTCTGTAGGGACCCCTAGGCATATGCGGGGTGTTTCGTAATTGGGTGCTTATACAGGGTTTCCCGGCACTACATGGCTCTTTCTAGGGTGTATATTTGGGTAAATACAAATATCGCACGGTTTTCGAGTCATACAAAATATGATACTTTTTATGACTGAACATCAAATATTTTTTTCATAGATGTTGCAAGTTGTTAATTATTGCTACGGTTCCTAAAACTTATCTTTCTGTGATTTTTGATTAATATGAAGCTTCCATTGACAAAATACGTACAGTTTTCATTCGAATTTATTCTAATTTTATATAACAAAAAAAAGGCATGCATTTTGTAATGCTGTTTGGTCAAGGGAGTTAGTTGTACGCGGAGCACTTCCGAACAGAAATTTGCAGAGTAAAAATACATTCAAGACTGTGGATCGAAGACTTCGAGAAACTGGTAAATGATTCCATAATTTGTCTCGATAAGTATTTTTTATACTTATTTAAGGGAGTATTTTACCAAAAAAATGAGTTGAACGAGGTAGGAGACATGTTAGGATTTGCTTGCGTGTCTGTTTAAACAAAATGTACCTGAGCTCATCTAAATTCATCTTGAGGTCAGATTTATTCCTATATATGTACCGAGTTTCCCACTATAATTTGACCCCACCTTTAACCTTGTTAGGAATGGAGATTTAATATAATGTTCTGTACAAAAGTTGTATGAAATCAACTGAATTTTTTCAGGACATTTTCATGAATTGAAATATATACAGGGTGGACAAGATATTGAGTGCGACTTCATTTTTTTAATGAAACACTCTATGTATTTTTTTATATTTGGCTAGCTCTTTCTCACCTGATTTCGAATATATATGCATATGTTAGTTTATCTCTCATATTTTGAGAACTACAGAGTCTTGAATTCTGGGAACCACCTGGCAAACTCAGTATAGTCAGTTGTCAAGTGATGGGAGGCTGTGATCAATCAACTAACTGCATTGGTAACGATATTACACACTCCATTGGTAATAATATTTTCACTTTATGTGAAGAACAATAAAAACAAAGCATTACCAATGCAGTTAGTTGATTTATGAGAGCCTACCACTTGACAACTGACTACTGAGTTTCCAGGTTGTTCCCAGAATTTAAGACTCTGTAGTTCTCAAAATAAGACAGATAAACCAATACATGCATATATATTCGAAATCAGGAGAAAAAGACCTAGCCAAACATAAAAAAATATATAGAGTGTTTCGTTTAAAAAAATTAAGTCGCACTCAATATCTTGTCCATCCTGTACATGTTTCAATTCGTGAAAACGTCCTGAAAAAATTCAGTTGATTTCGTACAACTTTTGTACAGAACATTTTATTGGATCTACATTCCTAACAAAGTTAAAGGGGGAGTAGTGTGAAACCCGGTACAGTTCGAGGGTCGTTAAATACGGGAACGGTTGTCAGCCATTCTGCAGTTTTCAAGCATTCGAAGGTTTTTACTTTACCTTTTCTGAAGGACGCTGATGTCGTATAACACTCTGACATAGCTTGTGCAAATGCCTATATCAAATGGCCTATATTTTGTTGGATTTCTGCAATGTCGTAGTATCTACTCTCCCTTTTATGACTTCCAGGTTTTAGCATCTTCAGTTTCGGAGCATTTCGTCTTATCTTGCTATCAATTCTATCAAAATATCAGTATCTGTCATGAATACAGTAACTCGCGGATTATTGTAACATAAACTAATCGCTCTTCATGAAATCAGTGACAATCAGTGTGTCTGCGTCTAGTTCAGCTTGATGTACAACCATTTCGTTATCCCGTATCTTTTGTATCAGTAAGTCCTTAATTTGAGCTTTGCTTTTTGGATTACTTAGAAATTCATCTTTCCCAGACACAATCCGTAAGTGTAATTCGACTTTTAAAACTGCACACGATGTCTGGGAAAGATTAGTTTCTTTGTAAAAAAATTGATTCAAGCCCTGGGGACAGGAGCTCTTTGGCGCTCTTGTTCAAACAGATAAATTATATCTCCGAAAGTATTGATTTCTCAGTGATGGGAATTATATCAATGGATTCTTATGATTGAACTGCATCATGAAAGAAATTAAATTTAAAAAAAGTGTCGTTTAAAAAAAATGCTTCAAAAATTATCATTTAAAAAAAAGAGCAATCTGCAATGCTTTAATGCTTCAAAAATTGTCATTAAACTTATTCATCAAGATTAAATCTGCAATGATTCAACCTCGTGGAATGGGTTGTTGCAACTTACAGTCGGTGCGTAGTTTTCACAAATCGAAATACCTAAGGAAAATACCATCGAAATGTCTAGAGCGAGGCTGGAGACAATCATAGCAGATTGTCCAATTATTCCTGATATTTAAGTAGGTAGAGGCTGACGAACAAATTATTTCCATAGTTCAAAATATATTAATAAAATACTATCCTCTTTTCATAATTTAAAATTCAATACTTCATACCACTTACACATTCTTTTGTGTATTATGGACCTTAACTCAAGAAAAAATGTTCGATACACAAATGTAGATCCATATTTCAGCATTTTTTTGCCAGCAACATTATGAAAATACTGTATATAGGAACATGTCTCACAACTTAAGGCAGTAAAAGGTAATATTAACCTCAGTGGTCAACAAACAGTAATTTCTTTTGATGATTCCATTATGTTCTTATTTCCTATTGCCTTCATAAACTACATCATTAAAATGATCCAATTCTAAATCTTCTAAAACATCATCCCCAATATTTATACATAAATTATTCAATATTATGTAATCAGTCAATATTATTTTCGGTTTCAAAACAGTCTTGCATATATTCACAAATTCAAGAATCGGATACTTGTTTTCAACAGAAAATATTTTCAAACTACGAATTGACAAATCACTAATAGATAAGATGACATTTATGAACAGTGAACACAGACAGATTCTGTGTTCACATTCTGTGAATACATAGAACTACGATGTATTATTGACATTTTGAAAAATCATATCTCCGAAAGCATTAGCTTGTTAGAGTTGAAAATGATAAGAATGGATTCTTATGGTGAAACTGCATCTTCAAAAAATTGAATTTGAAATTTGTAATATACAAAAAAAATTGTTTTCGTTACTCCGGCACCATCATGCCGATTCTACCCAATAACGAACTCAACTGAGATATTTATCAGCCAAACCTACTCTGAAAATTTCAACTGCCTAGCTCTATATGTTCGAGAGTTATTGTAGTAACAAAATTTAAAAACTTTTGAATTTTTTTTGACACTTTACGGCAACCCGATCAATACAAGACTTCGCATGCATATAAAGGTTATTATTCTACAATTTAACGCTAAATTTCAGATAGATCGGTTTCGGAAATATTCATAAAAACCCGTTTTTACTAAAAACAGCCATAACTCTGAAACCGCTTGGTGGATTTCGCCCGTTAACGAACTCGTCCGAGATATTCATACGCTCCGAACCCACCCTGCAAATTTCAATCCTCTAAATTGTTTCGTTCGGGAGTTATTGTGTTAACGGAGGACCGGCCGGACAGAACCGATTTCGACCACGGATTCTTGATCAGTGAGTCGAACCAAATCGTTTAAGACCATTTTCAGCCAAAAATTCGAAAATTACAGACATTTGGGCAAATTGATAAGCACTCTGTTCCGAAGAACAAGAGCGCCAAAAAATATGCACATATAGACTTACTGATACAAAAGCTGCGGCATAACGAAATGGTCGTACACCAAGCTGAAGCAGACGCAGACACACTGATCTCATAAACAGCGATTAGTTTATGTTACAATAATCCGTCAGTTACTGTCTTCGTGGCAGAAACTGATATTTCAATAGTATTGATAGGAAGATCAGACGACAGTAATGCTCCGAAATTGAAGATGCCAAGACCTGGAAGTCATAAAAGGGAGAGTGAATACTACGACATTGTAGAAATCCAAAAAAATATATGGCCTATATATTCGAGCGGCCTGCTCGAAAAATGTCTTAATATTTGCACACGCTATGTCAGAGTGTGATACGACATCTGCCGTATTCCGATATTCCTGAACAGTACTGAGCAGTAAATTGAAACGTCAGATATTACTGAAATTCACTGGCGATGCTTACTCTTACTTAAGAGCGTTCCGAAATTACTTACTGCGGCCAGTAATGCCAACAATTTCGGAACGCAAGGATAATCGTTCTTCAGAAAAGATAAAGTAAAAGCCTTCCAATGCTTGAGAAATGCAGAGTTGCAGAGAACCGTGCCCGTATGTAACGACCCTCGAGGTGAAAATAACGACATTGCGAAAGCTGGGGAAGGACTTGTTTTATACATTTATAATAAATCTGATCCCAAGAAAGATATAGATGAGCTCAGGTACTTTTTTTTTAAACAGACAATTACCAAGCAAACCATAAAGGATAATATACAGCTTTCATCTTTGCCACCTACTAAAGATGATACTCGACAACACTCGTATCATGTACCTATACTTACAAGTGTTGATGGGGATGTGATTTAAATAATCGAATAATTGTATTTTTTCCTTTCTAATAACTATTTACACATCTATATTACACTTTTTTTTTACTATTTGGAGTTCCTTTAAGAAGATACTATTGTAAAAAAATATATGTGTATAATATTTGCTACACCCTGTAGGGCCAATGTGTATAAGAGTACGCACTTAGTGGATAAAGTCAATATGTGTGAGATTTTGTATACAAAAGTCCTCTTTCATGCAATTTCGCATCACTTGAATATTGAAGAAAATGTTTACATGGCTTCACAAATCCAAATAGCATATAAACAAAAGATATATTCATCTTCTGAACATCCACGAATGCGTACTCTTATGCATTGGTGTACATAAGAGTACGCACAGTTACAGTTATGCTTAAGAGTACGCACACTATCAAAATACAATATTTTCGTAATTTAAAGGGAAAAACAATTAAAAATGAACGAAAAGAGCTCAAAAAATAAATCTGGAAATCAAAAATAACATTCCCACATCGAGCATTTAAAACGGGTTATATGACATAAGCAAAGGAAATATATGAAAAAATTTGAACAGAAAATCGTTTACATTTTCACATTATTCAGTGAACACATATAATATTATAGCGTAGGTTTTCAAACAACAAAATATTATTCTTCTATAACGACATACGACTGTTCCCAAGTCGCAGTGGTTAAGATCGGAGCTACTAGAACTCAGGGATCCGCGGTCTAGCTCCAGTGGAGATGGGAGTGGATTCCTAAAAAGGGAACCTAGTAAATGGGCGCCACGTAAATTTAAGTCTCCCAGATACCCCTGCGTAATGTACTAATTCCTAAATTCACCAAAAGAATATTCACGCTAATAACAAACAGTTTATTCTAATAGCATACAACCCAGGTCTTTAGATCCAGCAAAATTTAACTATTGTGAAACCCTGAATAAGGGTGGCGGAAATTGTACGTAGATATTATTCTTGGATTCAAATACGCGTCGCTTGAGCTCAGGCGCATTCACGTTTCTCCTCTATGATCATATACGATTACTACAAATCTTGCCCCAATTTCCGCTTTCCAATAACAATAACCTAGATAATTGATAACAATATATGTTCAAGTTATATATATAGTAGGTATAAGATGATTCGGGATATGTTTTCTATAACTTGCGTGCTATTCCTTGTGCCTGAACGTATTATTGCCTCGATGGTCTCGCAATACCGTTCTCCTTCCCTTTGTACTCGCCGTCTGCGACTTTTGACTGAATGTCCCCCAGCGCTGCTTCCTGACCACCTTGTATATACTCGGGATCGGTATCACTGCGCTGGCTGTCTCGCAGCGCTACTTATGGACCACCTTGTATATATCCGAATGTCTCAGTTAGGCTTGTTTCACATGCATACGGTTCCATTCGGTTCGTTTCGTTTTCGGTTTCAATTCGGTCGCTGGCGACAAGTGTGAAACGCTGCTCCGGTTTAGATTCGGTACCGAATAGAAACCGTACAGCACCGAATACTCCCTCGACACGAATAGGTTTCTATCAGGTTTGGATTCGAGTGTAGGGAATACAGATCAACCGGGGCGTTCACACAAATACGGTTTAGTTTCGGTTTTAACCATAAAGTAATAAATATCTACATATGTTTTCTGTCTCGTTCTGTGGTTTTAACCTCAAATCGAGCAGATATCTTTCAATGTTTCCCGAATTTATCAAATATAGAAATATAAACATACATATTTTCGGGATATTGTTGCTATCTCAGAATTCATGAGAAAATGATGGTTTACCAAATGTGGATCGACTGATTTCTGCTGTAAATCTAAACCAGTGCTGCGGGACAAAATTTCCGAAAAATATAAAGATCAATAAAAGACGTAGGATGCATTCAAAGATGTATGTGTTCAATTTTGAATGGCTTTGGTGAATCTGACGTTGCGGAAAAATTAGAATTGTGAGCCCGTGTCGGAAGATAACATAAAACCTAATATGAACCGTATATGTGTGAAAGGCCTTTATTCGTTTTCGGTTGAAACCGAAAACGAACCGAACCGAATGGAACCGTATGCATGTGAAACAAGCCTTACACTCTTCCTGATATAAAAAATCGTACTGGCCTCAAAAACTCCTGCCACCATAAACTTCGGACTGCCACAAAAATCCTTCTATTCCTCTTGATATAAAAATCGTACTGGCACACAAAAACTCCTGATGTTACAAAAACTTCTATTCCTCTTGATATAAAAATCGTGCTGGCACACAAAAACTCCTGATGTTCAAAAACCCTGATGACAGAAAAGAAATCATCAGTGACTTCTCTCGGATAAGAAACAAATGAATTTTCGCAATACATAATAATTTCGGTTATCATAATATTAATCAGACCAATTATTCGTTGTTATGCAACAGTTATAGAATTCGTACATACCCTGATGTTCGGGGTTGTCCTGCACACGTTTGCTTCGAAACCAAATCTTGTCGTGCCTCCACCAAATAATTCTTCAAGCACACAGCGATGTTCTGGATATAGAAATATATTATATATATTTTTTTTTTTTTTTTTTTTTTTTTTAATAATAATAATTACGACCTGAATTGATTCCACTATAAATGACGAGAATAGAACATCTAACACATACCTGTCAAAGTCGCCAAGATCGTTCACGTGTTCAACTCTTAGATTTGCAGAAAGGTCGTTAGATCCCCTTTCGAGACGAGTGCAAGGTACCTGTTATCTTCCCAAATCAAACCAATGTAACCCTCACTCCTAATTCGATTTTCGAAACTATATCCAACTAAGAAGAAATCACCAATTCTTACGAAGTTCCGAAAATACGCCTAACCTACTGCTCCTCCTTCGAGTGTCCACAAAATGGACGACCTCATGTCCCTGACTGGCGCAGACCCTCACAAATTTCAGACTGTCACAATTCAACAATATTGCCAACTTATTCGGTTCTTCGAATACACCAATTATTATTCAGCGTCGATTGGTACCACTGAGGTCCAACCTCAAATTCGATGTCAACAAACACGACATAAATGACACTCGCCAACCAAACGTAAACAAACCCCTGCCTGAGTTAAAAATAAAACGTTACACTTCTCACTCAGGACATGTAACTTCCCTAATACAAAAATTGTACAAGATTCATACCACTACTTATTGCATAGAGAACACATGATCCAGTCTTACTCAGGTTTTGAATCAAGATCATTGCACCTTGGGCAACTGACATCTTCTTGTTTCCCAGTTCTGCTTTTGTTTATTTCTTATTCCAGGTGATCCAGATCATGTACGAGTATGTAACTTGATTATTGCTCCGTTTGTTCGTTTCGTTTCTTGCTTGGCTTCTTTTATCGCTCGATAGCTCAAGTGATGCGTACTCATATACTACCTATTTTGCGTAATCTTATAGACACATTCCTGAAATTCGATTTTATTGACTGTAATTCTGACGAAAACTAATTTTGCATCCATTTTCAAGTGGATACATATAAAATTTATCATGCTGAAATCAAAATTTAACATTCATAAAGCCGCAGCATCAGTATTATCTGTATAAACACAAAAACTTCGAGCACTGAAAATTACAGTGTGCAGCAGCCGAAACATCTTACCTATCTTTCTTTCGAACGACGCTAATATTTGCAGATTTCACTCTTGACTTTGTCATTAGATACGATTCGGATTATTAGTGACTTTTTAAAATAATAAACAGATGGCGGCCTTATGGAATATCAGTGGTGCGTACTCTTATACACAAGACGCGGAAGCTTGGGGAGTTTTGAGTAGTTGTTAATTATCAAAAATACAGAGTCAGTATACCGAATTTCAGCTAGTTATGAAGGATTTTAAGTTTAAAACCATTCCTGCGCTACTAGGGGTCCCCACAGACGACACGACAAACCTCAAGTCATATAGCAAGGGCACCTTCAAAAATTCGTCATTGCTCAAACTTCTCACCTGAATCCCGAACTGTGGGGGTCGATGTGCAGGCTGGAGCAGTAGGCCTCGAACTCCCCGAGGGCGTCCTCCAGCCTCCTGCCTGCCTGCTTGATGAGCTCGTCGGTGAGCACCGACTCGTTCGCCAGCTGATCGGATAGGACGTTCTCGTTCATGTCCGCCGTTTGCGGCCTGATTGGGTACTGCTGCACGCCCACGATCTGAAAATAGAAGAGGTGAATTAGGTGCGGAAGGTTGCCATTACAAGTCGAGATGATGACGGATGTGGGTGGACTAAGGGAACTGTTCACGTGACGAGGGACTGCTGTGGGACGAAGGAACATAAACAATGACGAATCAATGGCGTCATTCGAATGATCGCGCTGGTCAGTACACGATTTACAGCGTTTTTCGGTAATCCCGATATGCTGAACAAAATGGTGAGGGTTGAAGGTTTAACCCTTAACAGGTATCGTCGGGTCATTTTGGACCTACCACTCAATCATTTACTAATATATCCGAGACGAATAGGCATAATAGGTTTGGGTTTCGTGAATAATCCGGATATCTGCCTATCTAGAGGTGTGTAGCGTTTCAGTTGCGTATGATTATTCTAAGTGTTGTTATTAGCTCCTTTGGGTCAGTTTTGACCCGACGATACCAGTAGTGTTATTTTTCGGTTGTGATGGATCACATTTTGATCGACGGTAAAAGCTACAATGAAAAAGAAATACGGTCATGACAGCATAGTAGATATGGAATCAAAGGAACTTGACATGATACTCTACTACAATACGACTAAATGACGCATTGTTCGCACGCAAAGTTCGATCAAATGGGAAGGTTTTGCTACTTTCTTCGATTACAATGGCCTGGTACATCATGAGTTCTTGCCAACAGGCCGTACGGTTAATAAAGAATACTACAAGGAAGTTATGCAGCGTTTGCGTGAAGCAATACGGCTCAAACGATCAGAATTGTGCAAACACAAATCATGGATTCTGCATCACGATAATGCACTAGCTCATACATCAATGCTTGTTCATGATTTTTTGGCCAAAAACAACACTGTAATCATGCCTCAACCACCGTAGATATTCACCTGATTTGGCTCCCTGCGACTTTTTCCTATTCCCAAAACTGAAGAGACCAATGAAAGGGAAGCGTTTTGCCACAATTGATGAGACAAAGTCAAAATCGAAGAACGAGCTGATGGCCATACCAAAAATCGCATTTCAGAAGTGCTTCGAGAATTGGAAGAAGTGCTGTCATAAGTGCATTATATCTGAGGGGGATTACTTTGAAGGGGACAAAATAGATTTTGATGAATAAATATTTTTCAAAAAAATTCAAAATTCACCTTTTCTTTTGAGCAGACCTCGTATACAGGGTCCGAGGCCGCCACACCGACACGGGTAAGGAGGTTATGAGGCACCATTAGGGTGTCACCTGGTGTTAAATTGTCCTCCGGGTCTTCTGATGGAAGTTAATTAGTTAGTTAAAAAAAAATGGCTCAAAAAATTTCTATCATCGGGAGAGTTGGTAACAGGGTTGATATGGGAACTAGGTGTTTGCTGTTTAGATCAATTGTGCTGCCCCATTTGGATTTTTGTTCGTCGCTTTTGTTTGGTTTGCCATCGAATTGTTTGGATAAAATTCAGAGAGTTATGAATAGAGGCATGAGATTAATTTTGAAATGTAGTAGGAGAACACCAATCCGATTAATGCCGGAATCTCTCAGTTTGATGAGTGTGAGGCAGAGAATTGTTTTCAAAACATTAGAATTCATATATAAAATGAAACATCAGATGATGCCAAAATATCTAACACGGAGGATTACCTATATTTCTGATATTCATCAGTACGATACCAGATCTCGGGACAACTTTTATGTTGATACCTGTAACACAAGCTCGGCGACGGGTTCAACTTTGATGCGGGGACTTGTTCAATATAATGCTTTGCCTCATGTGATAAGAAATTGTAACAAATATGAGACATTTAAAAAGTTGTTGGTTGAACATGTGAAGAAACATTGTTAGTGCAATTGAATATTGATTTTTCATTCATTCGTTGTAACTAGTGTGTTCACTCAATAAAGATTATTATTATTATTATTATTAGGGATGGTTTAAGCCAGGGGTGAGGTTCCTTATTTTGCAAATGTTTAAGAGACCAGTTGAGATAGAGTAAAGAAATTTGACGGTCCTTTCCACGGTAACGTACTTATGATTAATTAGATTCCAAAACTGCCATATTTCACCTTTCATTTGGTGTATCTATGACACTTTGGACTCAAGCGGTTACAAAGATGTTATCAAAAGAATTTCACGAACACACAATATTTTCGCCGATGACGGGGTTGAACACTACATACAGATAGGCGTTAATGTCGTTAGGGGCTATAGTCTCCATATTTTCAAGATATTGAGAAGTATACATGGTGTTCCAAAAAAGGCTAGTCATTTCACATCTTCCAAATTTTAATGTGATACCCTCTATACTTTGTCTTTTTGCGCGTATGTGCTGGGGAACATCGCGTTAAAGTTTTGCCCAAATGTCTGTAACTTTCGAATTTTTTGACGAAAATGGTCTCAAACGATTTAGTTCGACTCCCCAATGAAGAATTCGAGGTCAAATTTGATTCTGTCCGGCCGGCCGTCCGGCTGTTGCAACGATAACTTGAGAACGAAAAGAGCTAGCAACTTGAAATTTTCAGGGTGGGTGGCGCATCCCAATACGATGGACAAGTTCGTTAATGGGCATAATCGGCCCGGTGGTTCCGAGTAATAATTTTGTTTTCAACCAATATGAATCCGATCGAATTGAAACTTAGTGAGTAGTTGTAGAATATGAACCTAAGCACGTTTGTGACTTTTTGTGCGAATCGTATGGCTAGAAAATTATTAAAAAATTATTAAGAAATATTTTTGTTGTCACGATAACTTGAGAACGGAAAGAGATAGCGGCTTGAAGTTTTCAGGTTAGGATGTGCACCAGAACGCGACATTTCAGTTCGTTTATGAGCATAATCGTCCAAACGGTTTTAGAGTTATAGCCATCTGAAATGTGGTTGTTTTTTGTTACTCATTAACTCGAAAAATGCTGAACCGCTTGAATTCAAACATGGTAATTAGTTGTAGAATGCCAACACGAAAATTCTTGCAAAATTTCGTGAGTATAATATTCCTAAAAATTTTTAAAAAATCATTGAAAATTGAAAAAAAAAATTCTATATATCAGTAACTATTCGTTTGAAATTGCTGAAATTTTGCAAGAGCCTTCATAACCTAACTCTACTGCCAAGTTTCAAGTTTTAACACGATCGGTTGAATAGTGTTGGAGATTCGAGCATTCTTGTGTGAGTTCAGTAGATGGGTGACCGTTGCCTCGATAACTTTCGAACGAAAGGAGATAGGGACTTGCAATTTTCAGGGTAGGTTGCGTATCCGAAAGGGAGAGTTCAGTTCATTTTTGGGCATAATAGGTCAAACGGTTTCCGAGTAATACCCACCTGGAATATTATTTCCTTGATAACTCAAACAATAAATATTCGATCGAATTGAAGCTTGGTAACTAGTAGTAGAAAATCACCATAAAGACATGTTTAAAGTTTTGTTATAACCGTACCTCTAGAAAATTTGAAAAAAATGACGAAAAAAAAAATTTTAAGAACCACACCCCTAGAAAATTTCAAAAAAATCACGAAAAAAAAAATTGGTTCAAGCACTGACGTGAAGTCAGAAGCTTTTGCGCGTATGTTCTATTGTCCATTCTTCTGTATTGGACACCCTTAATCGAATTTACCATGGTAAATTATGTTGTCCATTCTCCTGTATTGGACACTCTTAATTCGAATTTACCATGGTAAATTCGAATATGTGTCCAATGCAGGAGAATGGACAACATAATTTACCATGGTTAATTCGATTAAGGGTGTCCAATACAGAAGAATGGACAATAGAACATACGCGCAAAAGCTTCTGACTTCACGTCAGTGCTTGAACCAATTTTTTTGAATTCTACGACGAATGTAAACGCAAACTTTTTCTATCCTAGCAGTCGTTTTTGATTTATTTTTTAGGAAAATAGTCGCATTTACAAGGCTTGTAAAAATAACAAAATATCATGGACACAGAATATTTTTCATTTGCGGAATGCATACGTTTTATGCTAACAATTCAATCGAGGGCCAATTTCTCATGCATTTGAATGGAGTTTATCTTCAGTTTATCTACTGAATTCTATTGAATTGGAAACGGAAGATAACCCACATGTTAAATTCCTCAGAAACCGGCCGTAAATGAAATATTTGAAAAAATTTAAAAATGACAAAGCATACAGGTATCACATTGAAAATTTGGTTCTGAGATGACTAGCCGTTTTTGGAACACCATGTATACTTCTTAATATTGTGAAAATATGGAGACTATAGGGTCCCTAACGACACTCGCAGGAGACAAAATTTCAATGTGGGGATGGGAAGCTGTAAAACGCGGATCTGTATGTAATGCTCTACCCCGTTATCGAAAATGTTGTGTGTCATGACATTTATTCTTTTGATAGCATTTTCGTAACCGCTTTAGCCCCAAGTGTCAAAGATACACTAAATGAAAGGTGAAAGATCGCAGCTTTGGAATCTAATTTATTATTAGTACGTTACCGTGAAAAAAAATCATATATTTTAAACAGTACCCCCACCCCTTACCATTTGTTATAGTGGAGGTTACAAAATCTTAATTCATCAGGGTTTCAAAGTACTCGAGCTGCTTACTGAAACCGTCAAATTTCAATGCTCTATCTCAACTGGTCTCTAAAATATTTGCAAAAAAAGAAAACTTCCCCTGGCTTAAACCATCCTTAACTTCCATCAGACAGAGAGACCCGGAGGACAGTTTAACAACAGGAAGTGTGACACCCTAATGGTACCCCATCACTTCCTTGCTATAATGTCGGTGTGGCGACCTCGGACCCTGTATAATGGAGATACTGCAGATTTAAGTGTTTCCCCTTCCATTATGTTTCATTTCAATTCATGAACATATTATTTGTATCTTTTTTCCGGGTAGAGGGGAACCACATGCTATCATTTTGCCCAAATGTCTGTAATTTTCGAATTCATTACCCAAAGTGGTCTCAAACGATCAAGTTCGACTCACTGATGAATAATTCGCGGATAAATTCAATTCTAAACGGTCGGTCGTCCGTAACCACGATAACTTTCGAACGAAAAGAGATTGAATTGCAATTTTCAAGTTCATTAATGGGCATGGTTTTGTTGTTATTACCTCGATAACACCAAAAATTCACATCGGATGAAATTTAAACTTGGTAGTTGGTCGTAGAATGCCGACCCGCAAATTTGTGCAGTATTTCGTGAGGATCTGACAACTGAAAAACAATTTTCAGAAAAAGGTGAAAATTTTCCTTCCAAAATTTATATTTCAGAAACTATCAGTCAAATTCCGCTCAAATTCAAAACAAACCTTCAGGCAGCCATTTTACAATAGATTACCGGAGTTCAGCCCGCTTTTTGGAATTATTTCATTTTAAAATTTGATTTCCGTGGATGCCAAATGCATTTTTTCTCGTGTTAAAGCTTCCTTTATTCATCCTGATTTCCGAACTGTATGTAGTATTTCGTGAGAACATGCGCGCTAATACTACTGACTTCTTTCAGTGTTTTTTAAGATTTAAGAATAATTGCACGAGTGAAGTGGCCATTCGACTGGAACATTTCTCGAGATCTCACGGTTACCTAACTTTCATAGATTTGTTTTTGTGATCAGTTTTTCATCGTTGCATGTGGCACCATGTCGTTGGAACCGTATACAGGGTGCTTCCTTTTTTGAAAATAATAACCATTGTATGAATTATAAAATTTGTATTGCTTTTTTATATTGTAAGGCATATCCCTAAAGTTATGTTGTAATTAGCTCTTGAAGATCAAATCTGGTACTTGACGTCTCCCATTGTCCGTACACTGAGTAAACCGACTTGTGATGTTTGTCATGATTGTTGCTTGCATATCAGGCGTTATGTTGGCATTTTCTTCCTGAATATCGGTCTTTAAATCTTGTAGGGTCCTTGGACGTTCCACATCAACTTGGAATTTCAATAAACCGCGTTATTATTATTATTGTTGTGTCGGGCAGATGACACCCGCCCTGCTACTGCGAGCAATTGGTCTATTGTGACACACCTAAATCTATACTGCACCCACAAACTCAAGCCTTTTGGTAAGGGATATTAATCTGGTGGATGAGAACTTGTCCAGTTCCCTCAGTCTCAGTTTGTCTCAGTTTGTCTCAGTTCAGTCTCAGTTCCTCAAATATTATCCTGTCCCCATTGGAGCAGTCACCCATGATTTTTTCGATAGACTCGTCCTGGAACATAGTCTGCACTCAGAGTATCCAGTCAAACCCAGCGTTCTAATATGTATTCTGAGGCCACAGTGACCCGTGTATACAGCTAATAAGATTCTCAGTTCTAACCTAGAGAATCTGAGCCATGGTCTGACTCTTTCAGCTGATGGGACAATAATTAATGGACGAGCATATCTGTGAGCAGGTACGTTGCTCCAGATTTCCTGGAACTTTTGGTCCAACCATCTATTGTTCTCCCACCCTGCTACCTTGAGAGATATGCCTCAGGCCGGTTCAGGTCCAATGAGCCCCGTGGAAGCCCCTCGTTTATCCAATAAGTCGACCTCCTCATTACCCTCTATGCCTGAGTGGCCCGGGACCCATATTAGTTGTAACTTGCAGCGCTCTCCCAGTTCAACAAGTGTGGTCCGACGAGGACTTGCAGTTGTGTGAAATCAAGGCCTTGAAGGCGGTTTGGCCATAGAAAAAAATCACAAGGGTCCAAATCAGGAGAGCGTCCTCAGCAACGACTTCCAGAAGAACCTCACACTTTTTCCTCGAGAATTGAAGTCACGTTCAGAAAGTTCCTGCGCAGAATATCCATCTTGCTTGGATGTAAATGAAGATCATCATGAAGAATTCTCCTCAAAGAACGGTCGAAAATTCCAAGGCCTGATGCATGTTTGGACGCAGGACGTTGTGGTGATCGCAACAAGGAGGCTCTTCTCACTACTACAATGTTCACATTCGCACTTTTTCTGAACGTAGTGACCAACGTAACAATTAATTTCCGGTTTGGGACAGGACCAACGGGCTAAATTAAAGCCCGATTGCAGAAGGTGAACTGGATTGCGATGACAGAACATCCGTTCGAAAAATGTAAACGCACGTTCCTCAATGTTCCAACGCATGATGGCGACCGAACTGTATCGGGATAAACCCTTATGTCCCACCTGTCGAACGAGACCACCAGCGCTCGGTCGTCATCAACCGACTGAATTGAGCGCAAGTTATGCTGCCGCACCCTATAGGTACTACTGAGGTCCAGTATTGTCAATTTTGTCCAAAAACAGGACTCCAGCTAATTGATATCGAACTTCATTGACCATAACATGGCGGTCACTTCCATCGACGAAATAATATGAACCAGTGACACCTCCGTCTTAAATCTTCACCCCACAATGCTCTTTTGGGGGACGGTAGTTGGTAGTGAGATATGGTCATCGATATACTGCTGCCTCAATGGATCAAGACTTTAGTTCTTCTGATAATTTGATTTTGTAAGGAAGACAAAATCTTCACACAAAATACTCCACAATATGCGCTGTTCTAGGGTACAGCGTGTTTTAACTTTGCCCAGATGTCTGTAATTTAAAATATATATTGTTTCTAACAAAGAAGAAGAGTTTGAGAAAGAATACCCAGGAAAAAAATCATTGAATATTTAGAATAGGCCAATAAAATGCAAATGAGCTGTGCGACCCCTCTCGTTCTGGTCTGTCCTGAATGAGTCGGATATATTTTTCAAAATTTCTTAAACATACTCAGGTACCGCAATTCAACTGATAAACATCGGATTTATCTTCATTATTGCTATGTGATTTATTATTTTTATTATGAGTTTAGCCATGCTATTGTTTGTCCGGAATGAGATATTTACCTTTTGGTTTTGAAGAAACCTTTTGATTTGGTGACTCGGTTTTCCAAAATATGTTAAGGTATTTACTATTCAATTCTAATCCTTAATTTCCGGAAATACTAAATAATTTTGTCTTTGAATTATTATCTCTTCCACATTTTCCTGACTAACTCTGAATCATATTCATTTTTTACCTCTATTTGTTCCATAATTTTTAATTCGCTACAATAATTTTCTTCGGATAAAGGTAAATTAATTAGCCGGTATAACATACTATGTAATGCCGCGACTTTATATTAGAATGGGGTGGTTTCCTAATAAGTTTCCTAATAAGTTTCCTATAGATAAATCAAAAAAATTAATTGCACCATCATTTCTGTTGTGAATTGTGAGTACATCATCTACGTATCTGAACCAAAAAACAAATTTAGAAAATAGGTTGTGTATTAGCTATATCTTCTAAGTTGTCCATGAATATGTCTGCCAATAGGGGGCTAAGCGGATTTCCCATGATCCTTCATCGCTGGTATGAATTTTAACATTGAAACTAAAATAATCTTGATTTAAACACGTTTCGAAAAGTTGTATTTCCGACTGTAACACTCGCGGGTTTTAGAGGAACAGATCAGCAATTAAAAACATTTGTACATTCCAGCATAGCATTCTTCCAAATGTCAAATTCACAACTATGCCATTCAAAACTTATCCGTTCCTAATAATTCTAGAAGTTATGGTGTATCTGCATCCTGTGTATCAGGTATACAAAAAATAATATGCACGTTAAAATCAGGGAAATTCAATATAAAATCTTTTTTCTTCGATCGTGGGAAAAGTGACACTATTTTGACCTGTTTTCTATGCGCAAAGCTCAAGATTCCAGAATAGTGGGCAGTTGCTAAGCAATTAGAAAATAATAGTGCGGTAATATTCTTACCGCACTGCTGTAGCGTGCGGTAATGTTACAAATGGATTATTTTAATAAAAAGAAACAAAGTATGGTTTTAATTTTTAAATTGATAAAGTTGTTATAAAATAAATAAAAGAAACATCTAATTTATAACGATATTCTTGAACACAAATTAATTGCTGTCAATATTTACATTTATTGTACAGTTTGTAAAATTTTTAAATTTTACTGGAGGGCAACGAGAATTCATAGACTTTGAAGCTGCATGGCTAATTGTTTGGTTTATCTCGTTTCGATCATTTTCATTTGAAGTAGAGGCAGGGGTGTTGAATATTTAATTAGCCACTTCTACTGTATTATTAAGTGATTCGTCAATATATTCTTCCGCCACATTGGAAGATTTCCATCCTCCGTGGCGCTTTAAAGAAAGAATATCAGCTCTAGCATCTACCAATTGTCTTGCCGATGATCTTCGGAAACAATGTCCTGTATATTCTGTCGGATTTGGCAAACTGTAAATAACTTGCAACAATTTGCGGCATTTTTCCAAATTGATTTATTCCAATGACTGTCTTCCATCCTTTTCCCTTGTTGAATTTTAAAAAAATCTAGGATTTTCAAAATCATTAGGCCTAAATGATACGTACTTTCTATAAACATTTAAATAGGTTTCGTTAATGATAAATGATCTAGGTTTATTTATTTTTGTTTGTGGTATTTTTACCAGTATTTTTGAACCGAAATTTTCTATATCCTGAACATTCATTCGGACAAACTCATCTCGTCGACAGGCTCCTGCTATTCCAAATATTAGAGCTACCTAAAAGGTAATCAAAAATTGTATATTTCGTATCTTATGTATTTTGAGTAATACTATTTTATCTATATCTACTTGCTTTGGTCGATAAAAATATGTCATCTGGGGCCTCTAAAATGAATTTCTGAATTTGTTCCTGGGTTGAAATTTTGGATTTTTTCGGTTTGTATCCTGTAGCTTGACGTTTTAAAAATACTCTCAGTTTTTGGTACTGGGCAATATAAATATTTAATTAACAGACAAAGTTGATCGAAGCATGGAATAATTTATTTATTTATTTATTTATTTATTTTCAAACATACAATCTATAACGTTTGTACAACTGTATGTTGACGACGGGAAAACCCCCTTTGAACATATATAATGAAATCAATGCAAAACTAACAGAATTTAAATATGTAAAAAACCAAATATACACATACAAAATGACAATCACATGCATAAAAGGAAAATAAAATTCACTTAATTTAGTTCCGAAGCACTGACAACCACAATTCAAAAATGAGTCCAACTCAGAAAATCATAATTTTACACAAAAATAAACACTACAGTCCGCGGATTGCAACACTAACACATCGCTTGAAGGATTTGAAATCTTGACTAAAGAAGTCCGAACATGAAGCCAACCTGTTTGCCAACACCATAGATCGGCACCCAAAGAAGTTGGAAGCATATTGTGACCGGTGCATGGAGACCCGAAAGAGAGGAGTGTGCCTGGTACGTCTAAGAGGTACACCAAACGTCACCCTTGACAGAAGATCTGGGCAATCCATAGCCCCATTAACTATGTTGTAAAGCAGACATATATCAAAATTCCATCTTCTAACCTGAAGGGTGTCAAGGTTAAACATGTTACGAGCATAATCCATGCCTAAATGAGCGGGCAATCCGGCTTTAAAAGATAAGTATCGCAAAAATTTCCTCTGAATCCTCTCCAAATGATCTATATCACACAGAAAGAATGGGGACCATACACTACAACCATATTCCAAACTGGATCTCACCAGAGAGCAATACAACAGCCTCAAAGTATTAGGTGAGAAATGCAGGGAACTACGAATAACAAAGCCAAGCATACGATAAGATTTATCGGCGATATATGTGAGATGTTCTTTAAAATTAAGCTTGTTATCCAAGATTATACCCAAATCACGTACAGAAAGAACCTCTTTCAACCCAGTACCATCCAACCGATATTGACGGGCTAGAGGAGACACAACATGATGAAAAGTGATTTGTTGGCATTTATCAATGTTCAGATGTAAGTAGTTGGAAAGACACCACTCCGAGAGACTGCAGAGATCCTTCTGTAAAGCGTCCTGTGAAGCCGCACCGTCAACTGCTGAATAGATCTTCATATCATCCGCATAGAGGAGAAACTTATTAGTCACGGCGTTACGAATATCGTTAATGAAAATGTTAAATAGTATCGGTCCCAAATGGGAACCCTGTGGTACACCAGAGGGAACCTCTATAGATCTAGATTGAAAATTCCTGTATTTTACTATCTGAGTTCTGCCATATAAAAAGCTTCTGAGCCAGGATAACATAGGGCCAGAAATACCAATAGCATCAAGTTTTACAGACAATATATTAAGATTTACCCTATCAAATGCCTTAGAAAAATCCGTATAAACTACATCCATTTGATAACCTGACTCAAAGCATCTAACAATGTCCTCCGTGAACAGCAAGAGATTAGAAACCGTAGACCTACCTCGCCTAAAGCCATGCTGTTCTTCGATAAGTACTGGTGCAATCAACCACGATAAATAACTAGAGACGAGGCAGTCCAGCATTTTGGGCATATTGGATTGAATTGATATACCTCTATAATTTCTGATTTGACACTTATCCCCCGACTTAAAAATAGGTATAACGAAGCTTTGCTTCCAAAATGATGGAAAACGACCAGAGCTAAGAGATAAGTTAAAAATATGACAAAGAGGACCGGAAAGAGCAAATCGACATTTCTTCAAGATAATATTAGGAACCCCGTCCGGACCCGAACTGAGCTTGCATTTCATTTTATCAATTAACCCGAATATTTCTGATATCGTAAACTGACATGAATTAAGATTTAAGGAACTTACAGTCTCAAATTTAGGCGGTACTAGGACATCATCACTGTACACAGTCGAAAAAAAGTCTGCGAAAAAATTGACAACTTCACCACCCACAGAACTAGAACTATCATTCCAAGACATAGATTTTGGTAGTTCATGATTCCCCCTCTTAGACTTAAGAAATCTCCAAAAATATTGAGGATCAGACCGAATGTTCTGCTCAACATTCTGAATGTAGTTACCATACAATACACGATTCAGGGCCTTACATCTAGCACGCAAAGTACTGAAAATGTCATAGTGTTCTGCACTCCCAGATTTTTTGAACCTATTGTAGAACCTCTTCTTCTGGCCAATCAATGCCAATAGTTCCTTGTTGAACCACTTCGGAAAAGTAGATTGCTTCACTGACTTCACTGGGACAAACATATTCATACCACTATATAGATTCTCATATAGGTGCGACACCGCACACTCAACATCACCATCAAAATTCCAATCGCATGACAAAAGATAATTGTTCAAACCATCATAGTCACCCTTATTAAAATCGAACACTTGTTCATTATACTTGAGTTTATCATCATCAGGTACAACACTATGCGAAACAACAAATTGAACTGCCATATGGTGAACGCTGTTTGGATGTAATAGATCAAGTGCTGGAGAAACGGCAGTGTCAACATCATTGGAAAATATCAGATCCAAGTATACACTACGACTATTAGGCAGTTTACATCGCTGCGACAGCCCAAGAAACTTCACGGAGTCGTTCAAAACCATAGCCGGATTACCAATATTACCCAGGTTGAAGCAGTCACCGGACCAACTCGCCTCCGGGATGTTGTAGTCACCACAAATGTATAAGTTACTGTCAGGATTCAAGATGGACACCTCCTCCAACGCCAAACCATGGGATAAGTAAGCACTTTCCTGGGAACCTGGAGGCAAATAAACTCCTCCAACAATGAAACTAGATCCCGACGAAGATATTTTAATGAAAAGTTGCTCCACATCGTCGAATGAGTGATCAACAATAGCAGCACCATAACACGATTTCACAAATATAACGATTCCACCCCCTCTATTCTTAGTACTAGTACGATTGTTTCTGTCGCATCTAAAGACAGTATAAGAATCCGAGCAACATTCACCATCCAGAATATCCACACCAAGCCAGCTCTCAGTAAAAACAACAACATCATACAAGCACAAAGCAAGTGCACAAGAAATATCCATCAACTTAGTTCGCATACCTCCTATGTTCTGATAGTACACCAACATGGAATGAGGGGGCTCGACTAGTTTTTTTGTATGCTTTTCACTATGGCAGGTATTCCATTCTGATACTTTATCAAGATGTTATCTTCACCCTTCTTCCTGCGATTCTCCAACTCATCACGAAGTCCCGAAAAATATGTACGCTGCAGGTTTGTTTGATCGAGACTAATGCCAATTCTAACATTATAATTATTCAGAATCATAGTCCTCTTCTTCAATATTTTCAAAGGAATATCAGAATTGGCCAGCACAATCCTTAGAGGGCGCTTGCCATCGCTCTGTTTACCCAGTCTTAACACCTTGACAATTTCGTTGGTTGACACCTCAGCTGGACCCAATATTCTTTCAACCTCCGCCCTATCATGATTAATTCGCACCTGAAGGTTCTGGTCGGGAGACTCGGGCAAATTGAAAACCATCACGTTCCTAGCTTTAACATTCCTCTCATTAATTTCAGCAATCATCGCAACAGTTGAACCAGATCCAGACTTGATCATGGAAATTTCACTCCTGACCTCCTTCAGTTCTGATTTAAGATTTTCGTTTTCCCTTGACAACTTTTCCATCCTCTTGAGCAAGTCCTTGTAATGAGCATCCATTTCAACTAACTTACTCATTACATCTTCAAGGGTGACGTTTTTCAAGGGTTGCTTAGCGAACACCAGGGGATCCTCTCTAGAGATGGTAACATCCGGGCAGTCATCACATGACCAGGCTATTTCACCACTTTTCAACTTCTCAAAGTCAGATGCGCCAATTGAAATGCATGCCTTATGAAACCACAAATCACAATTCTGGCATTGGAATCTGTATCCTTTTTTTCCTAGGTTATTCTTGCAAACCCCACAGTTGAGAGACATCTTTCAGAAGAAAGCTACGCCGCTGAAATATCGTGGGCACAGGCAGCACCAATATGCAAATGCCACGCCACTGGATAATTCAGATAATGAAGCAATACACAAGTCGCACAGGTGTTAATTGGACATATGGAACATACTTGATAACACACAGATGATAAATATTTTTCAATATTTATTTCCCAGGATACTTTTTACCACATTGAATTCGTAACAAATTCAATCAAAAGTCAGTTTTCAAAAAGCAAATAATCCCCCAACTATTGCACTCCCAATGAAGCAATGTTCACTGATTAATTTGACACACTTTTCCAATTTAAAAACACCCTATAACCAGCCGAGAAATCGAACCAAATGGGACGCAAGTAAACACGTTGTTACTTTCTGTTAGCTTTATTCAATATGTACCCATAACGTCGAAGATTTCATTGTTTTAGCCAAGTCAGCAACATACGCCATCAGTACATTCTCAGAAAAGGATACACTGTTGTTTTTTCTGCAAAAATCCATGAAGTGTTCGTACGCAAGTTCATACTTCTCTTTGGATTTCGCCGGAAGTAAATTAAGTGAAGCCGCGTTCGCGGCTTCCACTAGTTCAGGAGGCGTGCAAGGTAACAAATAATCACTATCAGTGTTCATACTGTTCATGTTTAAAAATTCTTTTTTAATTCCTTATTAACTATAACGAATCAAACAAAACCAGCTTGACAATTATTTTACATTTGTCATAACAAAGTAATTTCCATGGTTACCACTTCTATATTTCAATATGAACATAGAGAAACCTATTTAAACTTACTTGATTACATTTTGAATGAAATATTTTTTAATTAATTTTTTAAATGTAAATCAACGATCGAAGAAAAAATAGTATGTATAATTCGTGGGAAAAGCATATTCCCAAACTCCTGTGTTACCACACTCGTCGCTACGCTCCTCGTCTGGTAATTATCACAGTCGTTTGGAAATGTTATGCTTTTCCCACTAATTATACAATATACTATTATCGGACATGAATGTTTAGTCATATTTTAAAGAATCAATAGACTGCGATGCAAATGTCTATCTATTCTATCCGAAAAAAAATGCGATTTTCATACTGGCATACTTGAGTTTCTCTTTCTCCGCCTTCCTTCTATTGTATATCAAATATTCGTTCGTGTCGAATAACTTCACAAATGAGGTCGGTTATGAACCATAAAAATATAAACATTTCGTTTATTATTGTATATCTATTGCTATTTTCATTTTCATTCATGAAATAACGGATGCCGCAGAGTTCTAGTCCATTGAATTTCACGGTCACGGATGAATCAGGTGAATAACCACTGACAGATGATTTCGAAGTTTTCATCGATAACATTGAGTTGTTCAAGTGATTCGAATCGTGAGAGCCAGAATATTTCGCTTGGAAATTTGTCAGCCTTCTGAAGAATATATCTTGAATATGTCATATTATGGTTTGAGCATTTCCAGCTTGTTGTATCAAAACCATATAAGTATTCAAACAGCAACAGTTTAAACACATGTGTTTAAAATATGTCTACTTTGTGTATACTATACTGACTGACAAAGGAACTGCAACACCCAGAAGGAGCTGTTTAAATTTTAATATTTTTTTGGTAAAACATAGATAGTATAGCAAGGAGTAAATGATTGAAATTTGAAAAAAAAATTGGTTCTAGCCCTGTGGACAGGAGCTTTATTGGCGCTCTTGTTGAAACATTGACAAATCATATGTCCGAAAGTATTGGTGTCTCAGAGTTGGGAATGATCAATGGATTCTTATAATAAACTGCATCATAAAAGAAACTAAATTGGAACAAGAGCTCCAAAATATGTCTATTAAAAAAAATAACTTCGAAATTATTGGTTCCTCAGAGTTGGGGTTATTTTATTTCATCATAAAAATCCATTGACATCATTCCCAACTCTGAGAAACCAATACCTACATTCGGTCCTGTCCACAGGGCTTTACCACTTTTTGTACCATATTTTCTGACACCGGTTGTCGCTTTTTCCGATTTTCGTTGCATTCTCCACCTTAAAATGAAAGTTACCCGATCTACCAAATTCGAATTGCGGGTAACATTGAAGGATTCAAAGTTACCTTATACTCATACGTTTCCCAAGTAGTTGAAATTAAGAATTTTAACAAATAATTTAATGTTTACGAATGAATATTTTAAAATGAAACTGGAGACGACCACATAAAAGGCAAGGAAAATCAATAAACCACCTGCTCAAAACCGCCTTTTTATATTTAATTTTGAAATATTAAGAACCAGCCAACAACCCGCTGAAAAACGCACTCAGAAATGCCGCGTAAAACGTAACAGAATATTTGACAGATGAGTTTAATATGGCAAACTGCATATTGGTATCTTGCGTTCAGTATCTTGGAGTTGCGTCCAACTCATACGTAAAAGTTGGACGCAAGTCCAAGATGACATATGTGTACACAGATCATACGATAATTCATAGATAAAATAATTAGAGCATTTTTTGAAAACATAGAAGTACGATGTATTATTGAAATTTTGAATAGTCATACCTCCGAAACTATCAGCTTGTTAGAGTTGAAAATGATATCAATGGATTCTTATGGTAAAACTACATCTTAAAAAAATTGAATTCAAAATTTGTGATGTAAAAAAAAACCTGACCGATTTCGCCCAATAACGAACTTAACCGAGATATCTATCTCCTAAACGTACTCTGAGAGTTATCGTGTTAACGGCCGGACGGCCAGACAGAATCAATTTTAACCATGGATTCTTGATCAGTGAGACGAATCAAATCGTTTAAGACCATTTTCAACCAGAAATTCGAAAATTACAGACATTTGGGCAAATTAATAAGCACTCTGTTCCGAGGAACAAGAGCGCCAAAAAAAGGAATTCAGCCTTTCCCCACCAGTGAAAATTTGAAGCGTGAAATCATATGCCACCATTCGCTTGATTTTAATCGAGAAACGAGTCCCGCAGAGCTCAGACAATATCTTCCCATGGCCATGAACGCTGTTTAACGTTTTCAAAAATAATAATGAAAAATGGCAATACCGTTGTTAATAAATCAACAAGTCCAGAGCGTTCCTGCAAATAGGGTCTTCATAATGGAATATGATTTCACTCTTCAAATTTTCACTGGTGGCGAAAGGCTGAATTCCGTGTTTTGTCTCATAGGTGGCGTTGGCGGTTATGTATAACTGCTCGAGCCGGCTGTGAGAGGCGTAACCCGGTTTACCAGGTTCAGTTTGGTTCAATTTGTTGGGAAGCTACAGAGTACTGATCAAAGCCAAGAAGCCAGAAACGAGTTTGCTCTTGCTTCTCGACAAATCAATGAATCGCCTGGGGTTTATTTTTTGACTTGTGTAATATATGCATAAGTATATTAATTATACGAAGCCATTATGAAGACCCTATTGGCAGAAACGCTCTGGACTTGTTGATTTAACAATGTGTTTAGTTCAATCGACCAAATGTACCTAGTGTACTTTGTGGAGTCTCCTAAGAGTTGCCTGTATCATTCTTAAGATATTCTGAAATACATGTTGGGTGAGAACAAATTATGTATCAATTTTCATCTATGTTCGCCCGTACGTATGAAACTCTATGACCATGGTTGAAATTATTTTCTATGGTTGCCAGTTGTCTGAAAATAACGACATTCAGATTTTCTTTGCACGATTCGAATGGGATGAAAAACTATTTCGTTTCACTTGGTATATTTCCGAACGAAGGTAATGGAGGATCCATATGCATTCCCCTTCAATTTATGTAAAATTATTTCATATTCTTCTGAAAAATTATTAAAATTCTAAATACATGATTAACCTCAGTCTACGAAAGGTCGCCTTTGTTTGACCAGCTTTCATAAATTTCGATGTAAATTTAAATCGATATGAATATTAATTTATTTATAATCACGAAATGGAAAAATTCATCAAGTAGCAAGTAGTTCTTGGAGATCCATCCAATGCAACTTTTTAACCGATTTCTCAAGAGTCATAACTATTTTTAGGTCAAAACTTGAAACTTGTGTACCTAGTACCTAAACACGGTTGTTCTGATGTAGAAAGTTGCATTTTCAAGTGTCATGGGGATAAATATCCTAGGGATAAAGTACACGCAAGGGTGCAAGATTTCAAATATAAGTAGAACATGATTAACTGTGGCAAAATATCGAAATGTATATTATACTGATTTAGAATGTAGACATTTGGAGCTTATGTGTGAACCACCAGTTTGGTAGGTACATATATGGCAGCCACGATTGGTCAAGGTATGGCCTGATTGCGGTAACAGATTGCTTTTATGGTCATGGAATGATTGGAGTAAGATAGAAAGACTCCTGTATCAATTCTATAGGACAGCAAAAAACGATATCAGCACCGAAAACAAAATACACGACAATCTCGAAAAATCCGATAAGATGCAAACTAGCCATAGATAACAGTATCATACAGCATGAAATGAAGTTCAAATACCTTGTAATAGAAAAATCTGGTTATGGAGACATTGAGGCTTCTGTAAGAAGTAAGGCAGTAACTCCAACAAAAACAGCGGCATGCCTGAATAACATCATATGGGGAAACAACAATGATAATTAAAGCAAAATCGCCTATCTATAAAACAGTCATCAGTCCCCTAATAACTTCAGCAGCTAATACCAGACCACTAACATCAATACCCAATTTTTAAAATAGGTAATATGGGCTTGTGATACATCGTTGAATTGCAAGAATCAAATTTTAAAAAAATCAAAATAAAAATTTCTCCCAACATTATTCACCATCTCAGGAGTGATCGACCTAATCGCAAGCGTTATTCGACCTTTTAGGTCATTCAATTCAAGGGGTTTTGTTTTGTACACTATGCTCTCCGCATATCCTCATTAAAAAAAATCTAATGGGTTAAGATCAGAGGATCGCGCTGATCAAATTCACCATGGTAAATTCGATTAACAGTGTCCAATACAGGAGAATGGACAATAGAACATACGCGCAAAAGCTCCTGACTTCACGAAAAAAAAAATTGGTTCAAGCATTGACGTGATGTCAGGAGCTTTTGCGCGTATGTTCTATTGTCCATTCTCCTGTATTGAACACTCTTAATCGAATTTGCCATGGTGAATTCTATTGTCTGTTCTCCTGTATTGGACACTCTTAATCGAATTTATCATGGTGAATTCGATTAAGAAACTGCTTCTCTATTTTACTTATTGTCCCTTGGGTTATAGGCGGCAAATTCTCATGAAACAGGCGACTTACTTCTTTTTGTGTTCGGGTGTTATCTCCGTAACCAATCCTTTGTAAAATTGTTATTTTGTGCATATCCGTTAATCGAGACATTATTAAAAATTGAGGTTAATAATAGTCAAACACAATTTGACAATTTTACAACTTATCAGCACAACACAATTTGAGAAGGCGTTCTAAAGAAACTAACATTGCCACAGAAAGTGTTCTATGTAGTTTTCATGGTACCATCTGGAAAACACAATGATTTTTTTTTCATTTTCTTTCTATCATATCTTGAAGGCAAATACATTTAGGATTATTGTTTATTGGGGTATTCGAGGGAATATTATTAAAGAATGAAGTGGCCTTTCAATCGATGTATCACAAGCCCCTACTTCGTATTTGAAAAATTGGGCGTTGTACATGTCTTTCGAAGGGGGCTGAAGGTAGGATTCGCATTTTTACGAAGAAGAATGACAATTTAAAATTTGAATATTGTCGTGTGTCGGAATTTTCCATAAATATATACAGTAATCAAGATAATTAATTCATTACATTGGCTTTTCCACACTGTATTTGAATAACTATGCTAAATGAATGTGCTCGCAGTAAAACAACTATTTTTACGCATGAGCAGTAGAAAGAGGAAATATTGTTGTCGCACGTTATTGCAAACATGATCTTAGGTGCGCTATACGAAGCCGTATTTATCAAAAAGTATTTTGAATTTTGCAAATACAATATACAGGGTGAGTCTTTGACCACTGCATTAATTTTAACCAAAGATTCCTCTCAGTAAATGAAACCCTTTTTTCATTTAACATTTTTCCAAATTCAGCTCAGGTAAAAAGACACAGGCTGTTGAAATTTTGAAAAAAAAATCAGTTTTTATTTTGTAGCTTTGACATCCTTTTTCGAATAAAATGAATGTTGGCGTAAAGTTATCTATAACTATGATACATATTTTCCAAATATTAGTTATTTTCTACTTCTACTGGTTTTCTAGTTATGGGCTCGTGGATTCATAAAACTAAACGAAATTAGCATAAAGAAAGCATATAAAGTTTTTCTTGAGTCATTTCAAGAATATTCCATCGTTTTAGAACATTATATTATTCTTCATCATTTCTCCTTAAACGCACCGTTTTCGAGATATTCTTCATTGAATGTTTAAAAATGGAAAACTCCAGAAATTTCACTACTTTTATGGATCCGTCCCTGAGCGTTGGAATCCCGAATCAAGCTGTAAACCACGTTACCATGCCTTATTCTCGTCCGCCAACAATGTCATAGATAATTTATATGCGGGAGTGTATTAGCACATTGTGAAATCTTTAAACGCTTGTAACTTTTTACCTGAGCCGAATCTGGAAAAATGGTAAAGGAAAAAAGTGTTTCACTTGATGAGAGGAATCTTTGGTTAAAATTAATGCAGTGGTCAAAGACTCACCCTGTATATGTATGTATGTCCTAAAAGATTTTTCAAACGAAATTCCTAATGCTTTTCTGAAGAAAGTATTTAAATACAAAATGGAAATAGGTTTATTTTTTTTTGCATTTCAAATATGTATTTTAGAATTTTAAAAATGTCACTTCTCTGCTTAAGGTAAATATAAGGAAATATTAGTTTACAAATGTACATCTCAACTTGGGAATCAGGTGAATTGACATGCCTTTGCGTTAAACGGATGCATATTCGATTGATTGAATACCTGGAAGTCAGTTGAAGCACATTACTCTTAGCCTTAGAGAGTAAACAACCCTCCACTGACTCTTCTGGGAAATGCGTATTCTTGATACAAGTAAAAACTCTGCTCCGGTCATGGTTTCTTCCAGTGCGGATGCTGATATAATGTGAAGAAGGCAATTTTTGAAATTCTCTGGATTTCTCGTTAATCACCGGAATAACTCTGTGCATATATGTCTTATTCTTAAAACGATTCGAGAACGATTTTCAGCGGAAGGAGCATAATGTCTACCATTATCGAAAATAGAAACAAACGACTGCATTTGGAGTCAAGGTTTTCTACAATGTATGTATATTATCGAAATGCTCAATTTTATTTACTTTGCTATTGTAAGTGTTTCCCATGATATTTTTGTCATGCAAACGTTAGAAAATTATCATTTGACATACTATTCAAGGATTGGAACTATTGTTCGCAGTTAGGAAATAAGGAACAGTGGGTAAGCGATGAACTTTTTGATTTCATTCATAAAGGCCGACAATGAATGGCGTTCACGAAATGATACATAGAGATGTGAGAAATTTTATTTACTTTAACCTACTGTTTAAATGTGTATGAACAGCTGCATAATTCAATTAATTGAAAATGGTGTACAATAATCCTTCCCAGCTGAGATCTTAACGTATACAAACAAGATTGATGCACCTTTAAAGTGGATTCGTATTCAAGGTAGATCTGAAAATCTGAAGATCACTGGCTGCTGAAGGATTGACCAGAGCTAGAAAATATTTAACCATATACTTTACCTATGGGAACAATAGGTATTTCTTCGAAATTCTCCACCGGTGGCAACTTAATGACTAATCACTGAAATTTGGTTCAGGGATATGACCATTTTAAATTTTACTCTCCAATATTTCCCTAACTGCAGATGCCTTCGAGTTGAAATGTAGAATTTAGATGTAGAATAACGATTCCAAGTACAAGGAAACAATTCGGATGCGAAAAAATAGTAGGTATATCATTTTATCCATCGGCATAATCAGCCAAAGAGTTTCCGAGTACTAATTTTGTTTTAAACAATACAAATTCGCTCGAATTGAAACTTGGTAACTAAGTCGTTGAATCCAATTTTCCATGACTCTCTCACACGAATCAGGTCGTATGTAACCAATTATTACTCGTTCAATATTGATTTGTAAATCGTCTTAATTTCCTGCATGATTGCTCTAAACCATTGACTTAATGTAAACCCAAATAAAGAAGTCAAATGGAGTTAAATTGCAGGAACGAGGCGGATAATTTATCGGTCTATATCTTGAAATAATCGAATCACCGAATTTTGTTTCCGATAACGTCATTGTGTCAGTGACAGTCTGACAAGTGGCGCCTTCCTGTTGAAACCACATGTTCTGCAAATCAAGACGAACCAATTCAGACCATAAAAAATCAGTCAACATTGAACGATAACGATTTCTATTGACAGTTAACTGCTTGTTAACATAACCGTTTAACCAGAAATGAGCTTCATCGCTGAGAATGATTTTCTTATAAAAATCTGCATTATTTCCGATTTTTTCCATTTACTGAATACACAACGCTTTAAATGATCTGTTGGTTTTAGTTCTTGGGTTAAAACAATTTTGTATGGATGTGAACCAATGAATTTTCGTCAAAATCGCCACAAAGACATCTGGGAGATGCCTAGTTCTTGTGAACGACTAGAAATCGATTAATTTTGGTCTTCACGAACACTTTCACGTACGGTAACAATGTTCTCTTCCCTTCTTGCATTTATTTGTTTCACTGGCACTGTAACATCATGAAGTGTAAAATTTGTTCCAAACTTCTTCACTAAATGTTCATTTGTTCTTTTATCCAGACGATTATAACAACTAATAAAAATTGGAATTGAAGCACGTAAAGTTAGAGTAATACATCGCGATTTTTTATAATAAATTTGGATTATTTGTAAACGTTCTTGAAGCGTGTTCCTTTTTCTGATTAAATGGTAGACCTTTACAAATATAACTGTCACGAATGAAAAAGTTCTGCTGTGTGTGAGTAATGTCATTGAAAAATCCGTTAGTTGTAGAATACTGACACAAGGACGTATGTGAAATTTCGTGAGGATCGTATATAACTAGAAAATTTTTAAAACATTACTAAAAAATTTTATGTATCTCACGATATCTTGAGAACGGAAAGATATAGCGATTTGCACATTTTCAAGGTAGGTTTGCACATCCGAAAGTTACATTCAAGTTCGTTTATTGGCCAAACTGTTTTCGAGTTTTACCCATCTGAAATTCTGTTGTAATTTTCTCAATAACTCGAAAAATACGAATCTGATCGCATTCAAACATGGAAACTAATATGTAGAATGTCAACGCGTATTTTTTCGGAATTTCGTGAGCATCGTATCATTAGAAAATTTAAAAAAAATAATTGTAAAAAATTTAGTCCGATATCGCTGAAATTTTGCGAGAGCCTTCATAACCTAACTTTACAGCCAAGTTCCAAATTCGGATCTATATAGTTGGAGATCCGAGCAGCCTTGGGTGAGTTCAGTAGTGGAATGGGTGGCCACGATAACTTTTGACTGGGAGGACATAGCGACTTGCAATTTTCAGGGTAGATTGCGCATCGAAAAGCGACATTTAAGTTTGATAATAATGGAGTTATATTCATCTGAAATTTTGTTGTTGTTTCCCCAACAACTTACAAAATTCGGTTCCGATCCAATTCAAACATATTAATTAGTTGTAGAACGCCGAAGTGCAAATTTTTGCGAAAATTCGTTTGGATCGTGTCACTAGAAAATTTAAAAAATGTGGGTAATAATTGCCACGATAACTTTTGAACGGAAAGAGATAGTGACTTGCAATTTTCAGGGTAGGTTGCACATCCGAATGGGAGCTATGTTAGTTGTTGGGCATAATCGGCACAATGGTTTCGTAGTTATATCCCTCTTAAATGTTGTTGTTATTTCGTCAATAACTAAAAATATACACATCCGATCCAATTAAAACTTAGTAATTAATTGTAGAATGCCGACACGCTAATGTTTTCGAAATTTGGTGATTATCGTATCACTAGAGAAAAAAAATTTTTTCTTCAAAAATTTCAGGGATTATACCATTTTATAATCGAGTACCGAATTTCAGCTCGATCAACTTCGTATGAGGCGTTAATAGACAATGGAACATGAGCTCGATTGGCTGCGAAGTGCATTTCTTTATTGCGGGCAATAAGAACTATTGTGCGACCAATTTTATTCACTATAAAAGAGATCCAAAAAAAAAAATTGTCCAATCAGAATCGTATTCGGACTCATGTTGTTCTTGCAAACAGCTACTTTACGCAGCAGTCAAGAAAACATTCGCATAAGAACCTGCCAACCGTGCTCTCGATGTACCGTTCTCTCATTCTCGTTCCTTTGTTTCAATATGGCTGATCTCATTCCGATGGGACTGTTACGCTATCGAGAGATCCGAGAAACACAGACCGACGTCCGAGATATATCTACCGGTCCATTCATTTGGCGTTTTTGCGCCGCATAAGAACGACAATCATAGAATTGGATTCCCTGATACCAGTCTAACCAGGAAGTTCCGCGAAGTTACCGGTCGCATAGAGGAACGTTTTTCAGTCTCTGTGGATTCGACCTCATCTGTGGTTATGTACCTATCTTCTTTTACGTCCGTTGATCTCATGAATAATGTTTTGTATACGAACTGCGGTGAATTATGTCCGTGTGGATCGTGCAAGATGAGAGGACTTTTTTATGAAAGGGTTTACATGATGGCTCTATTAAGCGTACGAATGGTTATGTGAATATCTTGTGGAACCCATATCTGTTACCTGGAATTTTTCAGCGGAAGGAATATTTTTGCGCGCTCGTTCCAGACCACTATGATTATGCCTAAATGTCTGTTATTTTCGTATTTCGCACCGATAATGGTCTCAAATGGGTCCCCTTGACTTACTTATTAGGAATCCGCTGACAAATTCGTTTCTGTGCGTCCGAAAACACGATAACTTTTGAAAATAGAAACTTGCTGCCGGTTGAGCTCGCCTAATGTTATTTTTCTAATATTTCGGCAACGATGGAACCGATCTAATTGATATTTAGGTGTATAATAATAATAATAATAATAATAATAATAATGTCTTTATTTTCCCAGCAATCATACAATCATTATCTACAAATTATAACAACCCAAAAGAAAAATGGCGGAGTCCAGGTGAGCCTCCGGAGAGACTCTCTGATCTACTCAACCATGAAACTGAATGTTTACAACAATAGTGAAATGAACAGGAGGAAACTATCAAACACCTCAATGAGACATGGGAATCAAAAAAAAAAAAAAATACAATCAATATCCACCAACACTGAGAGGCACTTATCGTTCATTCAAGACTCCATGAGAAACTTCCTATAACGTTTTCTAAAAGTTGCTCTAGAAAGTCGTAAAAAAGATTCAGGGAGACTATTCCTAGCTTTCTATTTGACTGATTAATTTCCGAATTTCTTCACTTCGAACTGATGTGAATTTGACAAATAGAAAGACTTTTTCAAATCAAGGTTATATTGAACTGATTTCACTAGAGAGCAACATCAGTTGGAAGTGATGCGCATCAGTTCAAAATCACAACATTGTCAAATAGAACGCAGATCCACTGATTTCGCATCACTTTGGACGTGATACAGCGTCAAACAGAAAGCTACTATTGTGAAATTTCGCAATGTTGTAGGAAAAACTCCTCTCGAACATTGCCGTTCTATGAAATGGTGGAGTTATCTTTCCCCTGAATCTGATGTTAAGATTGTGAACATGGGTTCTGAAAACTATCCGTTTGTAGAGATAAGAGGGACACTTGAATAAAATTATATCTCTGAAGTAACATGCTGTATGCAGCCTTCTCCTTTCCTCCATAGAAAGCCACCCCGTCTCCCGAAGCTTGGGTGAAATTGACTAATATTTCCTCACACCATGAACCAACCTGAGACACGCTGAATTCTCATTTTATCAGACTGTGTAAGACAAGTTCCATAAACCACATCACAGTGATTAAATAGTGACAAGACCAAAGAGTCACAAAGAATTACCTTAACCTTACGAGGAAGTAGATGGCGATTTCTATATATTAATTTTATCCTCCCATAAGCTTTTTTTATGCATTCTGTGACATGTGAACTGAATCTGAGCGAACTGTCAAGAACCAGACCAAGATTCCGCGCTGCGTTTAACACAGGCAGGTATCGTAACATATTCGAGGTTAAGCAGTCAACAAGTGCTTTTTTGGTCAAAATTTTTCCGTATTCTCCGAAAATTATGATTGAGATGTCATTCGATTCGGAATTGCATGTAGATAGCTTTTGAGAAAATGCTCGCAAATATTGCATTAGTTATAAACAATTAAGTGAAAAAGGGCCGTTTGGTTTTTCGCCAATATCTCAAAAACTATTTTAGAAAATTCAAATTTGAAAAATGGTTCAAAAAGAGGAAGAAATTTCTGAAAAAGTGCGGACTCCCGGAATCGGAGGACCAATATTCATAATTTTCCCGAAGCTTTGAAAATACGCCCGAAAACAGGTACTCCGGCTTGTGTAAGCCTTGTCACCTTCGGACCTTTAATGAGTAATTATCATCTAAACTTATTAAATATGAAAATAAAAAATTTACAAAATTCAGGTGCCTGAAGGATAGATCAATGAACAATAATCCGTGGTCCAAAACTTTTTATCGCGAATTTTCAATTAGTTATATTTTTTTGTAGCACGAACATAAACATTGCAAGTGCGATAATTGTTAAACTATTAATCTGAGCAGGGCCGTATTTATTAGTAGGATGCAGCCTAGAGCAGAAAATTTTCAGGGCTTTTCAGGGGCGGCAGATGGACTTCAGCCTAGAGGCGGCATAGTCTCAAATCCGGCCTTGAATCTGAGAATTTTTTCTTTCATGGAGCTATTTGTCAAAGATATACGGAATAACGAAATAGATTTCCGTTGGAAAAATTAAAAAATTGTTATTTTCCGTTTTGTAATTAACAATTTACTTAAGTGAAAAATTATAAAGCTTCATTAAACAATGAAAACATTTTCTTTGATAATATTACTACTGAACCGTTTTGTTATGATCAGAAGTTACTTAAAAATAATTTTTATCTCCTATTCTTTAAAAAAATTTTATAAACAAATGCATTGTTTATGAGATAATTTGAAAATTTGTTTTGATAACATAATCTTTGATGATCAAGATGTTAAAAAAAAGCCGGATTATAAGAAAAATGTTTTATTACTAAAAAAATCATTTGTTAAATAACTATTTTTTTTACCACTTGTTATCCAAATTAAGGAACCATTTTTTTTAATAATTATTTTCTTGGTCTTTGATGATAAAAAAAGTCGATTATTATTTAAATTTTGATTGTTTATTTAATAACAAATTGTTATATTCAAATTAATTATTTCTTTGTATTTTTTTCCTTTTTCTATTTAAAAAAACAAGAACAACCATGTATTATTTAAAAAATTTATTTATATTTTTTATTGAATAATTCAATAATTTTAATACACGGTTGTTTTTTTTATAATAAGAAAATGCATTCGTTTATAACAAATTGTTTATTAAATAAACAGTGAAAACTTAAATAATAATCGAGTTTTTTGTATTTTGTATATCAAAGACCAATACAAATGTTCCTTTTTCTTCGTAAAAAAATTTGTTATCTAACAAATGGGTTTTTGAGCAATATTTTTTTGTTAAGAAACGTTTTTTTTAAATCATAATTATAATCAAAGATTAGGTTATAAGAAAACATTTTGAATTATCTCATAAACAACGCATTTGTGTATAACCATTTTTTAAACAATAGGAGATAAAAATTATTTAAATCTATTTTTAAGAAGCTTCTGAACAATATTAATTAATTTTCATAATTTTTGTAGTGAATTGTAATAGTTTCGTTGCGATGTTTAAGAGTACATCGTTCAACTCTTATTAATGGCATAGTTTTCAGTTATCATCTGTCAAAAAATGACAGATCTTATTATGACAGCTGCAAAAATAGCGGCTAATCGAAATTAAACTTCTAATTGGAAAAACCTGTTGCATTTTTTTCTTATCTTAAATTGATGCAGTCGTCTGGGAGTTGCGACGTTTCGAGCTAATGAAACCCTTTCAATTGAATACACGTTTATTACCCACTAGTATATAGACACACCTACTCAACCGAGTGTAAGGTAGCCCATCGATTCAAACCTAAAATATAAAAATCTGCAGGATCAAATATTTTAGATAAGAAATATGTTACTATAAGAACATTTAACGAGATGAAATAAAAATGTGAAAAAATCATACTCGGTTACTCAGTTTTATTAAATTTACAATAAAATATTCCAAAGATGTTCACCAGATTTGATATTTTGTAAAATATATTGTTCTCTATGTAGAACGTTTCTAATTTTGCGAATAAAATCTGCATAAAACAAATTCAATGAGACCTAAAACGAGACTCTCGGGTTGCGCTGTATGTGGTCTCGCTTTTCCGAGATGGAAACGAGACGAGACGAGAAAAATCTCGCTCTCATAGTTATGCAACCCGTGATGCCTTGAAAGTGAATTGATGGTCACGTTATGGTTTGAAATCGTCGTTTTGTTTTGACTCTAACTGATAAATGTTTTGTCTTATGAATCCGTACTGATATTCTACATTTAATTTTTGAATATATTATAGAAATCATTTCAGTATAATTTCGTTCAATACCTACCGTGAATTTATTGTTCCAATTCTGTGCAACCAGAATTTTCTGTGATCATACGATTGACGGGTATTTGCCTGGTCTCGGGGAATTATTCCTTCTTTACGGTCGAAGCTCTCGAGCGAGATACTTCTCTGAGAACGTTGATAACTTTGTTCTCGATAGTATAGATGCAAGAAATTGTGGTCTGAATATCTCTTATCAGTTTGTGAGATTATTTTTAAAGATATATAAGTTAAGTTGACGTTGGTTAGCGTATCACAAATGAGTTCAATCGTATCGTATCGAGATCATTCTAATATTTTGATATTTCGACAATATCTTCACCAATATAATAGATCCGATCGAGTTCAAATCTAGAACCACTATAAACAAGGTTTTGAAGGTTCTCGCAGAATTTCAACGATATCTGACGGATAGTTTCTGCATGAGATACAGAATTATTAAAAAAAATTTTTTTCTATTTTTCTAGTCATGCGGACCCCACAAAATTTAGCATAAGTTTTCGTGTCGGTACTTTTCAACTAACTACCGCGCTTTTATTCGATCAGATCAGTATTTTCCGAGCTTTTGGAAAAACAAAATTTCTGATGGCTATAACTTAGAAATTACATAGGTGAGGTAGATTTTGCTCATTAATGAACTTAGCCGGCGCGAATATTCATCTCTCTAACTCATTGCGCTCGAACCTAATCGTGCTGACGTCCGGCTGGCCGGACGGCCGGTCAGAATCAATTTTGACCTCAGATTCTTCATCGGTGAGTAGAAACAAATCGTTTGAGACCATTCTAAGCCAAGATATTCGAAAAATTCAGACATTTGGACGAATTGGTAGGTACTTTGTTCACCTGAACAGCGCGCCCAGAATTGGCCTGCATTTTGGCGTTCTTGTTCCTCGGAACATATTGCTTATCAAATTGCCCAAATGTTTGTAATTTTCGAATTTTTGGCTGAAAATGGTCTTAAACGATTTGGTTCGTCTCACTGATCAAGAATCCATTATTGAAATTGATTCTGTCCGGCCGTTAACACGATTACTCTCGAACGGAATGGGCTAGACAGTTGAAATTTTCAGAGTAGGTTTGGCAGATAAATAGATCAGTTGAGTTCGTTATTGTGCAAAATAGGCCGGATGGTTTCCGAGTAACGAAAAAAAATATTTTTTTTTACATTACAAATCTCGAATTAAGTTTTTTTTAAGATGCAGTTTTATCATAAGAATCCATCGGAATACTTTCGGAAATATGATTTTTCAATATTTTAATAATACATCGTACTTCTATGGTTTCACAGAATGCGAATTCTATCTGTCTGTGTTCTGTCTGTGTTCACTGTTCAAACATGTAATCTTATCTACCTATCCGCCGTATTCACAAAGCATTCAATCTCCGTTAAGTCCTAACTGAGGTCCTCAGTTAAGGATACATTTGAATCGCAACCTGAGTTAACGTGAAAATTAACGTGAAAAAGGCCTGTTTCACCACCGTTAAATACGTTAACTGAGGTTGCGATTCAAATTTATCCTTAACTGAGGACCTCAGTTAGGACTTAACGGAGATTGAATGCTTTGTGAATACGGTGGTATGACAGACATGTTGAATGTAAAAAAGTGACAAAGAATGATTGAATGCAAAATGAACAATTATAGGATATTATAATTACCCTTACCCCATATACCCTTGGATAATCCATAATATGATGATGGAAATATATAATTTGGTGAGTTTATCAAATTGAGTTCAGAATATCTTCAGTGAAAACAAAACTGGAATATTGGCTATGTTTCAATTGTTATAACATAATTTTCAGAGTTGATTTGAGGAATGAATATCTCAGATAAGTTCGTGGTTTCGGATTAATAATTTTTGGCACACTTGTTTTTTTTTTATTTCTTTTGTCAAATATTGAAGAAGAGAGCCAAAGCTCCTGCCACAGGGCTTTCCCACGTTTTCTAGAAAATAGTGAATACCGAAGATTGTCAGAATCACTTGAGAGACTTGAGTCACTTGAAATATGTCAGATGCTGGTCAACTTGAATTTTGAACGGCTTAAGTCGGATAGAGCAAACCTAAGTTGTTAAAGGTACTAAATTGTACACATTTTGATATGTATGCGTATTTTATTGTATTAATTTAAACGTAACGTCAATATTTCCCGTATCTCTCTTAGAATCGCCGAAACCAATTCACCTGAACATCCGCAGTACATTCTCCGCCAGGTCACAACAGTCCGAGGAGTTCAAAAACACCGAGTGTCCTAAACAAGAATTCATAGGCGTGCCATCCTTTTTCGGCGGACCGTTTCTCTTATCTTTCTCCCGCGATTGACCAATGATCGTGAGATATTTATTTGTTGTTTATACAGCTGACCAAGAAACCGGAGTCAAAAACCTCGTATATCCATTCCTTCGTGAATTCGCAGCCCGATTTACCGAGTAATCGTCGTCGATGATGACGTAATTGAATTGAAATTCTACAGATAAGTGGACGTGGTTGATCACGGCGTGGTCGGTTGGCTATGGACGTGGACGAGATTCTTTATAGAAGAAAAGTTCGCGGTTTTCGAGCTTTCCCACAATTCCTTCGGTGCGTTGTCATGACGATTTTTCAAGATTATGACCATCATTCAAACCGCAAACTAAATTCATTCTATTTTATTTATGCTTATTGAATGTACGAGTCAGCTCATTTATATTAATAATAATAATCGCCTTTATTTCCAACAGGTCATGCATACATGCATTTGAAAAACAATTCATATGGTGGGGGATCACCCTGGAGGAAGTTTAGTCGAAGACTATTCTTACACTTATTTCCCATTATTGTCGTATGTAGACAAATATCTGCTCCCAAAAAGCTTACAATCTAAAAACTCTAACCTAAATAATGAGAAAAACAATGTTTAAGGAAGAAAGGATTGAATCGATACAACTGAACCTAAATACTTTTGAAACAATCAGATTTAAAAAAAAAAAAATTGGTTCATGCACTGACGTGGAGTCAGGAGCTCTTGCTCGTATGTTCTATTGTCTATTCTCCTGTATTGGACACTCTTAATCGATTTTACCATGGAAAATTATATTGTCCATTCTCCTGTATTGGACACTCTTAATTCTAATTCACCATGGTAAATTCGTATTAAGTGTCCAATACAGGAATCCGGACAATATAATTTACACTCTTAATTCGAATTTACCATGGTAAATTCGTATTAAGTGTTCAATACAGGAAAATGGACCAATTTTTCTTTTCATTATTTTTTTAAAATTTTTCAGGGGTACGGTTCTTATAAAATTCAAAACACGTATTTATGTCAATATGTATTCTACAACTAAATCCCAAGCTTCAATTCGATCGAGTCCATATTTTTTGAGTTATCGAGGAAATAATATTCCAGGTGGGTATAACCCTGAAACCGTTGGACCGATTATGCCCGTAATCAAACTTAACACTCCCATTCGGATACGCAACATAACCTGAAAATTACAAATCCCTATCTCCTTTCGTTCGAAAGTTATCGAGGCAACGGTCACCCATCCATCTATTAAACTCACACTCGACCAGTCCTCCCGAAACGTCTAATTGGCACTCGAACTTGGGACACCCTGTATAATAAGTACTCCAACTTCCTACCACTGAATACAGGAGTTCCACAAGGTAGTGTAATCGGACCCATACTATACAGAATGGTGTAAATGAGAACAATAAATTTGTTATTTCTTTATTGAAATAGCTAGAAAAAATCCTGAAACCCGTCGAATTTTATTGTCGACCGCGTGTATACAGGGTCCGTGGCCGCCACACCGACACGGGCTAGGAGGTGATAGGGTACCATTAGGGTGTCACACTTCCTGTTGTTAAACTGTCCTCCGGGTCTTCTGAAGGAAGTTAGGGATGGTTTAAGCCAGGGGTGATGTTCCCTATTATTCAAATAAATATTTTACTGACCAGTTGAGATAGAGCAATGAAATTTGACGCTTTGCGCAAGCATCTCGAGTTCTTCGAAACCCCAGTGAAATAAGTTTTTGTAACCCTCACTAAAATGAATGGTAGAGAGTGGGGGTATTTTTTGAAATCAATGACCCCACCTTTCATCATGGGTTTAGAAATAAAATATATTTATACTTTTTGGTGTGAAAGATCTCGTTTCAAGCTAGAAAAACCTATTCATACCACACACTTAAGTTTCAGAGGAAAAATACTTGATCAAGTATATGGAATATAAAATACACGTAGAGCCATAAAAGAGAACATTCTATGGCATAACGGGTATACTTGATACTAAAATAACAACACAATTCCTAAAGATACGCTCGGAACACATCTTCGTTGAAATTACAGCCTCAAATAACAACAAATGACACAGCATAATAAAGTCTGAAATGCTACAGACTAACGGCAGAATCATTTATGACGAATTACCATTTTTTTTTTAATTTGGGTCCATGTTATACCTCTTTTTCAGGAGTAATAAGGAAATCCGTTGAAGGATGTGGGTCAAGTGAAATAGTCAAGAGCTCCTGTTCATTTTCGTCTAACATAATGATGCTGAATTAACGAAATTTACGACGCAATTCAACTACGGACAAGAAAAAATCAGTAGGGTAAATGATAGTTATTTTATATAATCGCATGGATGGACAGACTTCTCGGTGCTCAATAGAGCTTAATACATGGTCATAACGGCAAAAAACCTATTTGAAGCTATTCAGTTTTCACATATCTATTGTGTTTCGAAACTTTTGACGAAGTATCCCGTGACGGCAAAGCTATTAAGAAGAGAAGATTAATTTATTGCCATTATTCGAAATGGCAATTCTTCAGAACAGAATTCATAGATTTAATTTACAATCAGAGAGTCTCGAAAGTATTGTTACTTCGTTCACAGATTTCAAACGAACATTATATTTTTAAGCGAATGTTCTGGAGAACATCGCATTATCATTTTGTCCCAATGTCCCTTATTTTCGATTTTTTACCGAAAATGGTCTGAAACGATTTGGTTCGACTCCCTGATGATGAAGAAATCGAGGTGAAATTTGGTTCTGTCCGGCCGTCCGTTGGCACGATAACTTGTGAACGGAAAAAGATAGCGACTTGAAATTTTCAGGGTAGATGGCGCATCCCAATATGACGGGCAAGTTCGTTAATGGGCATAATCGGCCCATCATTGGTTTCCGAGTAATAATTATACAATACAAATCCGATCGAATTGAAACTTCCTGAGTATTTGTAGAATACAAACCTAAGGACGTTTGTGAAATTTTCTGAGAATCCTTTCACCAAAAAATTATTGAAAAATATTATTTATGTCACGATAACCTGAGAACGGAACGAGATAGCAACTTGAAATTGTCAGGTTAGGTTGTGCATCTGAATGCCACATTTGAGTTTGTTTATAGGGATAATCGGCCAAACGGTTTTGGAGTTATACCCTTCTGAAATTTCTTTGTTATTTCCTCAATAGCTCGAAAAATACAGAACCGATCCAATTCAAACATTTTTATGAGTTGCAGAATGCCAATGCGAAGACACTTGCGAAATTTCGTGAGGATCGTATCACCAGAAATTTTTTAAAAAATCATTGGAGAAAATTCTATTTATCAGAAACTATTCGTCCGACATCGCTTAAAATTTGTGAGCCTTCAGAACCTAACTCTACTACCATGTTCCAAGTTTGAACAGGATCGTATGAGTCTTGTATGAGTTCAGTAGCTGGATGAGTGACCGTTGCCTCGATAACTTTCGAACGAAAGGAGATAGGTACTTGCAATTTCCAGGGTTGGTTAGACATCTGAATGGGAAAGTTATGTTCGTTTCTGGGCATAATCATTCCATCGGTTTCGGAGTTATACCCACCTGGAATATTATTTCCTCGATAACTCAAAAAATATAGGCTCGGTCGAATTGAAGCTTGGTAACCAGTTGTAGAATATCGACATAAAGACGTGTGTAAAAATTTGAGAGAACCGTAACACAAGAAATGTTTTTAAAAATTACGAAAAAAATTGGTTCAGGCAATGACGTGAAGTCAGGATGTTTTGCGCGCATGTTCTATTGTCCATTCTCCTGTATTGGACACTGATAATCGAATTTACCATGGTAAATCGAGAGTGTCCAATACAAGAGTATGGACAATAGAACATGCGGGCAAAAGCTCCTGACTTCACGTCAGTGCTTGAACCAATTTTGATTTATGAACAAGCGGTACCGACAGAAGTTGTCTTGCTAGAAAGTTCGCTATTAGCGGGCTTATCAAAGGTTTTTTGGCGCGCTTTTCCGGTAAACAGAGTGCCTATCAATTCATTCAAATGTCTGTAATTTTCGAATTTTTGGCCGAGAATGGTCGATTAGTTTCGACTGATCAAGAATCCGAGGTCACACTCGATTCTGTCCGGCCGTCTGCACGATTAAGCTCGAACGCAATGAGTTAGGGGGCTGAAATTTCAGAGTCGGTTTGAAGTCCAAATGCGCCGGCTAAGTTCTTTACTGGGCAAAATCCACCGAGTGGTTTCAGAGTTATAGGCATCTTAAATTTTGTTTTCCAGTAACTCGAAAAATACTGATCTGATCGAAATAAAGTGCAGTAGTTGAAAAATACCGACACGAAGATTCATATAACATTTTGAGAGGATTGCTTGACTGGAAAATTTTAAAAAAATATTTAAAAACATTCAAAAATTCCTTATCTTAGAAACTATCCGTCAGATATCGTTGAAATTCAAAGAGTCTTCAAAACCTTATTTTACAGCAAAGTTCTAGATTTGAACTCGATCGGATCGATACTAGTGAAGATATTGCCGAAATATGCCTGGAGAGAATTTAAAGCATAATGACGTGTTTGCGTAGATCACAAAATATGCCGATTCGGACCGTTTTCGAACGGGAAATGTGGCAAAAAGTAAAAATGAGGGATAAAAATAGTCGAATAATATGTAACATGATGATCATTTCATGAAATTAGAAAATTGTGATAACATATCGAAAATAAGTAATGAACTTCGTTCAACTCGGTGCTTCACCGTTCACGGCGTTACTAGCGCCAAGGATAGAGCTCTGGCTTCATAAACCGAAGGTACCGGGATCGATTCCCGTAGTCGGCAATGATCTTTTTCGCAGCAAAGCTCCTGACCACAGTGCTTTTCCAACTTGTTTCGATATTTTCGACGAAGCCAGGCCCCGCCTGAGGTAATATTTCCGTCCGTGTGAGTTACCGTATTGGCACCTCTGTTCCACTGTTCCCAACCAACATCATAAAAATTCGAGAACACTGACGTGAAGTGAAGAACTTTTGCGTGCATATTCTTTTGTCTATTCACGCCTCACATACCCTCACGAAATACTTCATGAACCTTCAAGCCGTCTTCTCGGCTTCAACACGTGAAAGAATACATTGGGCATCTACTAAATTCAAATTTTAAACTATATAAAATATAGAGGACGGGGATTTGATCCCGGACGTCCTACGCGGCAGGCGAGCATGCTTAAATCTTGCTATCGAATTGTTGTTACAACTTCACATGATTTGAAATTTCAGAAGAAGTAGATACCAGTTCGAAATTTTATTTCACGATAATTCCTAAAATACAAAGCTGACCGAGCTGAAAGCCGGTACTCGATTGTAAAATGACGGTTTGAAGATTTGTGGGGATTTTCAGCGGAATCTGACAGATAGCTTCGAAATATTACTTTCATTTTTTTGCGCGCGTGTTCCGCCAGGAACAGCGTGCTATCATTTCGTCACAATGTCTGTATTTTTCGATTTTTTTTTCGAAAATGGTCTCAAACGATTGGGTTCAACTCCCTGATGAAGAATTCGAGGTCAAATTCAATTCTGTCCGTCCGGTCCGGCCGGCCGGCCGGTCAGGCCGTTAGCACGATAACTCTCGAACGGAACCACTTAGAGCGTTGAAATTTGCAGGGTAGATTTGTAGCGTAAATATCTCGGACAAGTTCGTTAACGGGCAAAATCCACCGAGCGGTTTCGGAGTTAAGGCCGTTTTTAGTTAAAACGTTTTTTATGAATATTTCCGGAACCGATTGCTCGATCTTTCTGAAATTTGGCATCAAATTGTAGAATCATTACCTTCATATGCCTGCGAAGTTTTGTTTTGATCGGAAGGCCCTAAAGTGGCAAAAATATATTTCAAAAATTTTAAAATTTTGTTTTCACGATAACTCGAAAAATACTGATGTGATTAAATTGAAACTCAGTAGTTAGATGCAAAAGACCAATGCAAACACTTTTGCAAAATTTCGTGAAGATCACGTGACGTGAAAAAAATTAAAAAATTATTACTATTTTGCGGAATACTTTGCTTAAAATGCCGAAACCTATTTTTTTGAGGTTCATGCTGCCATTTCCAGGCATTTTTCGTTGTGCGCATGAGCAGATGAGAAGTCATTTAACTGCTGTAGTTTTCGTCAGAGAGGATTGGGGTTTTGGGGTGGCGGATGCTATTCCTCCATAGAATCCAGATCCCTGATGAGGGTCTGCGCATGCGCAGATTAAAGATGCGATATCTCCCGAACCACTAGTGTTGGAGAATCGAAGTTTTTTGTAAGGTGTGTTATTTTGAGAGGACTTTCAGCCGCGAGTAGATTGCGCATGTGCAGAAGAGAAGTGACTGTTTTTGGATTGGATGGGTTATGTTGGGAGTGCTGAGTCGTTCTTGTAAGGTTTCGAAAGAATATTCATAGCAATTCAGTGCAAGGACAAGTTAGTTTGGGGGAATGTGTGTTGTTTCCGAGTTAAAGTGTCCGTACCGTGGCCCTGGGGCTAATTTTGAAATTGATGTTAACACTTACAGGAATTTTTCGTTATGCGCATGAGCAGACCATCAGTGATTTAACTGGTGCTGTTTTCGTCAGAGAGGATTGGGATTTTGGGGTGGCGGATGCTATTCCTCCATAGAATCCCCTGTTGAGGGTCTGCGCATGCGTGGATTAAAGATGCGATATCTCCCGAACCACTTTTGTTGGAGAATCGAAGTTTTTTGTAAGGTGTGTTATTTTGAGAGGACTTTCAGCCGCGAGTAGATTGCGCATGCGCAGAAGAGAATTGACTGTTTTTGGGTTGGATGGGTTATGTTGGGAGTGCTGAGCCGATATTATGAGGTTTCAAAAGAATATTCATGGCAATTCAGTGCAAGGACAAGTCAGTTTGGGAGATGTAGCGTTGTTTCCGAGATGAAGTGTCCGTACCGTGGCCCTGGGGCAAACTTTGAAATTGATGTTACCCCTTACGGGCATTTTTCGTTATGCGCATGAGCAGACCATCAGTGATTTAACTGCTGGTGTTTTCGTCAGAGAGGATTGGGGTTTTGGGGTGGTGGATGTTATTCCTCCATAGAATCCTCTGGTAAGGGTTCGAGCATGCGTGGATTGAAGATGCGATATCTCCTGAACCACTGGTGTTGGATAATCGGAGTTTTTTGTAAGGTGTGTGATTTTGGGAGGACTTGCAGCCGCGAGTTGATTGCGCATGCGCAAAAGATAAGTGACTGTTTTTGGGTTGTATGGGTTATGTTGAGAGTAATAAGCCGATATTGTGAGGTTTTAAAAGAATATTCATGTCAATTCAGTGCAGTGACACTAGTCAGTTATATTGAAATACGTATATTAAAATACGTTCGGATTCGGAGAAGAGGCAATTGCGTTCCTAACAGAGGTCTCACAACCGCAATTTTATTCGATCTATGGTAAAGCTAACAGTCAAACTGTATTGATAGCTATATTTGTTAAGGGAACTTGAAAAAATAAAAAAAAGCACTGACGTGAAGTCAGTTCTCTTTGGCGCGCGTGTTCACGGTGGCCAATTTGAATTGAATGATGAGTACTTCAAGCTAAGTGGATAGAGCGAGCCGAAGATCTACCCAAAGGATAGTGGACACCATTCACTGTCGTTTCAAAAATTAACAGTGCTGCATCTAAGCTGCCATCAGGATAGAGTAATAAAGTTGGAAGAGAACACAACTGACTCTCCTTAGTCGCACAAGCTGCTAGAAGATTTGGGTGGGTCAGTATAATCCTAATCATGTTTATAGCACGCGCGAAAAAGCAAATTGACTTAACAATGAAAGAAAAAGTGTAAAAAGTCAATCTGCTTTGACGCGCGTGCTATAAACATGATTAGGATTATACTGACCCACCCAAATCTTCTAGCAGCTTGTGCGACTAAGGAGAGTCAGTTGTGTTCTCTTCCAACTTTATTACTCTATCCTGATGGCAGCTTAGATGTAGCACTTTTAATTTTTGAAACGACAGTGAATGGTGTCCACTATCCTTTGGGTAGATCTTCGGCTCGCTCTATCCACTTAGCTTGAAGTACTCATCATTCAATTCAAATTGGCCACCGTGAACACGCGCGCCAAAGAGAACTGACTTCACGTCAGTGCTTTTTTTTTCTAGTAATACGATCCTCACGAAATTTTGCATTCTAGAACTAATTACCAAGTTTCAATTCGATCAGATCTGTATATTTTTAGTTGTTGAGGAAACTATATTTCAGATGGGTATGACTCTGAAACCGTTTTGCTGATTATGCTTATTAACGAACATCACCGTTGCATTCGGATGCGCAACCTATTGACATTTCACATGGAGAAGTTCTCAAACTGCTCACCCTGTTGAATAGTTTGAGAGGTTGAGCACTATATCTGCTCAAAATGTCCGCCACAGGGGATGAGCCCAGTAACATCTCAGATATTTCACATGGAGTTCTTAAACTGCTCAACCTTGGTAGTACTGACAGAAGATCGCTGCGATATGGATCTATAATCTATATCTCCTCCAAATGTACTGGCGTATGGTGCCGAAAACTTCACTTCAATGTGTAGATCGAGATATGACTCGTGTTATTAACGATGCAGTTGTTCTTCCGAGTAAGGCGTTGACGATTGTGCCATCTACCTGTGGAAACGTGGAAAGTGGCTAGGAATGGAGTAAATCCCTACAACTCCCCCCCTTATTTCTTATTCTTGATGAATTTGCTATGACTTGAGGAGCTCGCAATAGGAATGTCTTATTCTGGTCACATATGTGATATGTTGGGAACTCCGCAATAGGAATTTCTTGTTCTCGTTGCACTTGAGATGTCTTTAGGAGCTTGCATTAGGAATGTCTCATTCTGGTTACATAAGGGATATCATAAGGATGCCCAAGATAAAAACTTCTTATTCTTGTTGCATTTGTGATATCTTGAGGAACTCGCAACAGCATTGTTTTGTTCTCGTTGCGTATGTGATATCTTGAGGAACTCCAAAATAGGAATGCCTTATTATCGGTTTACTTGCGATGGCTTGAGGCACAATAGAAATATCTTATTCTGATTAGAATTGCGATATCTTGAGGAACTCTACGAAAGGAAATTCGCATTCTCGTTATGCTTGCGATGACTTGAGGAACACGCAATTGGAACGTCTAATGTCTCATTCCGGATGTGATATCTTGAGAATATCACAATAGGAGCTCGCGATACATCCTCGTTGTAACCTCCCAAAGATCTCTATGCGAGGTCTGTGTTAACTGGGGGTTTACTCATGTAGGAATGAGCGTAAACAGACAAGTTTCATTTGAGAGTAATTAGGAAAAAGCTGAAGGGATTGGCCATTTTAAAGTACATATTCTCAAAATAAAATATGAAAGTTATTATTATTAGTATTATATTATAAGATTAGACAAGATGATCAGGTCAGTCGTCTAGGTGTGAGACGGTAAAAAACACACATTCAAATTTATTATATCTGTCAAGATTATTATAGATGATAAGGCAAGAGAGAATTCCAATTCCTTCCAAGATATTTCTGTCAACATTGATGATCATTATATATTCCGTCTATTTAACGGAAGTATCCCGAAAAGAATCCATTTACTCAACGAAATTGATATGGAGTGTATTATTCAGTAGTCATTAGATAACCGGTTCCGAGATTCATACACGTCTAGAGCAGTTTTCGGTAGGTTAGATCTATTCGATTCGAAACAACATGGAGAGCGTTCTTTTCACTTATCATAAATTATGTAAAATGCTGAATGCATCAAATTTGGAGAAATGGAAACGCTGTGAAGATAGGTATCATTAGACGGTTCGACGGCGTTTAATCAGTGGCGTAGCTACCAGAGGTCTAAGGCACTGGTCCCCTCCCTCGCCAGCTAAGCGCGACCGACGGGGTTCATTTGACGTCATACGGTTACACTACCAGTGCTGCCAAAGCACTTCTTTTAACAGGATATCTACTTTTTTTGGACGGAGTCTACTGTTCTGCTACTGTTCTCCTCTTTTCTAGTATTCGAAGAGTTCGGAGAAAAAAAAATGGGTTCAAGCCCTGTGGGCAGAAGCTTTCTGGCACTCTAGTTCAAACAGACAAATTATATCTCCGAAAGAATTGGTTTCTCAGAGTTGGGAATTATATCAATGTATTCATATGATAGAACTGCATCATAAAGGAAATTCAATTCAAATAATAGTTTATTTATCAAGATTAAATGAGCAATCATGAGAATGAGAACTGCACCATGGAAGAAATCGAATTAAATCTGGCCAATTTTGCCCAATAATGAACTTAACCGAGATATTCATCTCCCTAACCTACTCTGAAAATTTCAACTACCTAGCTCATTCCGTTCGAGAGTTATTGTGGAAAAACTTTTTTTAAATTTTCAAACAAATTTTTTGACACTTTGAGGTAATCTGGTCAATACAAAACTTCACATGCGTATAAAGGTCATGGTTCTACAATTTGATGCTAAATTTCAGATAGATCGAGTGATCGGTTTCGGAAATATTCATAAAAAATATTTTTACTAAAATCGGCCATAACTCCGAAACCACTTGATGGATTTCGCCCATTAACAAGATCGTCCGAGATATTTTCGCTCCAAACCCACCTTGCAAATTTCAATCCGCTAACTCCTTCCGTTCGAGAGTTATCGTGCCTACGGCCGGCCGGCCGGACAGAATCGATTTCGACCTCGGATTCTTGATCAGTGAGTCGAACCAAATCGTTTGAGACCATTTTCAGCCAAAAATTCCAAAATTACAGACACTTAGGCAAATTGATAAGCACTCTGTTCGGAGGAACTAGAGCGCCAAAAAACAAGTTTCGTATGACAATTTCCCAAAACAGGTTTAAAGTACCTACAAATAGTAGATACCATAATATATTCCATAAAACATGTATTAAAGAAGAGAAGTAATAATGAAAATTACCTTGTAATCGATCAAAAATTTCCTGATCTACGTTCACCAAATTTTCGCCTCACTCGAACTACAGAATTATGCTTTCAATATTTACGTAATATTTAAAAACATTTTTGGGTGAGGTCCCCGTTGCATCACTAAAATACGAGTATTTCAACCCCAATATTTTTGAAGTTATAATATTTACTTCCGTCAGCCCCGTCATAAATTGAGAGAATTGAACATTCTATGTCTATGGATGAAAAGCAGTCTCACTACTCTCAGATATCTTACTTCATGTTCCGTTCCGAAAATGTAAGACTTTTCTGAGAAAAACTAATTTCGGAGCAAACAACTGAGATTTTTCTCACTTCGCTCACAATTCTTCGATTGATTAGATAATGTCATGTCTCAGGAAAATAAGTTGTCATTATGACAATTAATACATAGAATAATTATATCATTGTAACGTTTCTTTTTAGCCCGGGCAGGGGTTTGTTTACGTTTGGTTGGCGAGTGTCGTTTATGTCGTTTGTGTTGACGTCGAATTTGAGGTTGGATCTCAGTGGTGCCAATCGACGCTAAATAATAATTGTTGTATTCGAAGAGCCGAATGACTGTTGGCAATATTGTTGCATTATGACAGTCGGAAATTTGTGAGGGTCTGCGCCAGTCAGGGACATGAGGTCGTCCATTTTGTCAACATTCGACGGAGGAGCAGTAGGTTAGGCGTATTTTCGGAACTTCGTAAAAATTGGTGATTTCTTCTAAATTGGATATAGTTTCGAAAATCGAATTAGGAGTGAGCGTTACATTGGTTTGATTTGGGAAGATAACAGGTAACTTGCACTCGTCTCGAAAGAGGATATAAAGACCTTTCTGCAAATCTAAGAGTTGACCACGTGAACGATCTTGGCGACTTTGACAGAACATCGCTGTGTGCTTGAAGAATTATTTGGTGGAGGCACGACAAGATTTGGTTTCGAAGCAAACGTGTGCAGGACAACCCCGAACATCAGGGGTTTTTGTAACATCAGGAGTTTTTGTGTGCCAGCACGATTTTTATATCAAGAGGAATAGAAGGATTTTTGTGGCAGTCCGGAGTTTTTGTGGCAGTCCGAAGTTTATGGTGGCAGGAGTTTTTGAGGCCAGCACGATTTTTTCATATCAGGAAGAGTGTAACTGAGACATTCGAATATATATACAAGGTGGTCCATAAGTAGCGCTGTGAGACAGCCAACGCAGTGTTACCGATCCCGAGTATATACAAGGTGGTCAGGAAGCAGCGCTGGGGGACATTCAGTCAAAAGTCGCAGACGGCGAGTACAAAGGGAAGGAGAACGGTATTGCGAGACCATCGAGGCAATAATACGTTCAGGCACAAGGAATAAGGAATAGCACGCAAGTTATAGAAAACATATCCCGAATCATCTTATACCTACTATATATATAACTTGAACATATATTGTTATCAATTATCTAGGTTATTGTTATTGGAAAGCGGAAATTGGGGCAAGATTTGTAGTAATCGTATATGATCATAGAGGAGAAACGTGAATGCGCCTGAGCTCAAGCGACGCGTATTTGAATCCAAGAATAATATCTACGTACAATTTCCGCCACCCTTATTCAGGGTTTCATAATAGTTAAATTTTGCTGGATCTAAAGACCTGGGTTGTATACTATTAGAATAAACTGTTTGTTATTAGCGTGAATATTCTTTTGGTGAATTTAGGAATTAGTACATTACGCAGGGGTAGCTGGGAGACTTAAATTTACCTGGCGCCCATTTACTAGATTCCCTTTTTAGGAATCCACTCCCATCTCCACTGGAGCTAGACCGCGGATCCCTGAGTTCTAGTAGCTCCGATCTTAACCACTGCGACTTGGGAACAGTCGTATATGGTTATATCATCCTGTGACAACGTAGAAATACTATTTCTTATTGAAATTTTGAAAAATCATATCTCCGAAAGTATTAGCTTCTTAGAGTTAAAAATGATATCATTGGATTCTTATGGTCAAACTGCTTATTGAAAAAAATTTAATTTGGAATTTGTTTGTTAAAAAAAATTTTTTTTTTTGTTACTCCGAAACCATCCATCCGATTTTGCCCAATAACGAACTTAGCCGAGATATTTATGTCCCAAACCTACTCTGAAAATTTCAACTGTCTAGCTCATTCCGTTCGAGAGTTATCGTGCCTACGGCCGGCCAGACCGGCCGGACAGAATTAATTTCGACCACGGAATCTTGATCAGTGAGACGAACCAAATCGTTTAAGACCATTTTCATCGAAAAATTACAGACATTTGGGCAAATTGATAAGCACTCAGTTCCGAGGAACTAGAGCGCCAATAATTATTTCAACATTGTCGATTTCATTCACTGTTTTATAAGTAATGACAATAAGTAGGAGTATTTCAAAAAACCAAAATATTATCTAAAACTAGTAGACGCTTCATCTGTTCAATTTAATTTAATTTGAAGGAAAATCATGTGGACAGGAGCTCTGGTGCTCTTGTTCAAACTTTGACAAATCATATCTCCGAAAGTATTGGTTTCTCAGAGTTGGGAAATATATCAATGGATTCTTATGATAGAACTGCATCATGAAAGAAATTTAATGCAAAACATTGTAATTTAAGAAAAACAAGACTGCCAAAAGTTATTATTCCGAAACCACCAGACCGATTCTACCCAATAACGAACTTAGCCGAGATATTCATTTCTCAAATCTACTCTGAAAATTATATTATATCATATGAAGCTTAGCCAATATTCCCGTTTTGTTTTAACTGGTGATATTCTGAACCCAATGTGATTAACTTACCAAAGTATATATTTCCATCATCATATGGATTATCCACGGGCATTAAAATATCACCAAGAAAGTATAATATCATATTGTAATCCTCATAATTCTGCGATAGCTTAAATAAATTTGACATGTCTCTTATGAGATCATTTAATAATTCATGTATAGAATAATTACAATTGAATAATTAGAATTGAAAATGATGTCAATGGATTCTTATGATGAAAGTGCATCTTAAAAAAAAATTAATTTGAAATTTGTAATGTAAAAAAAATTTCTTTTCGGTACACGAACTTAAACGAGATATTTTTCTCACAAATCTACTACAAATTTCAAATTAAATTTTTTTGAAATGCATTTGCATCATAAGAATCCATTGACGTCATTCTCAACTCTAACAAACTAATACTTTCGGAGATATGGTTTTTCAAAATTTCGAGAATTAATCGTAATTTGATGATTTCATGGAATGCTCTAATTATAATTAGCTGATGTATGTAAATCATTACATATGAGGTGATTCATAGACCTACGTTTTGAATTCAATTTTTTATGATGTATTTCTATCATGAGAATCCATTGATATAATTCCCAACTCAGAAAAACCAATACATTCGGAGATAAGATTTGTCAAAGTTTGAATAATTACTCGCTAGTAGTTTGACAAGAGCTCCAAAGACAGGGGCTTTGGCCCCTGACAGAACTGACAGATTGGATTATAGGTGAGGCGAACCCAATCCTTTGGGACCATTATCGGCCAAAAATTCAGACATAAGCACGCAAAAAACCACCACACACAATTTTCACACAATTTTTTCTAGATTTCGAACATACAACTTGTACAGACCAGTCTATACATATTGATAAATCATTTAAAGACCATTACTGTGTAATGAGTAGGGATCAGTACAAAATGTGATGTATCATTTGTTCAAGGAAAAATTCTTTCAGATTCGCTTCACTGTAAACAATGCAATTAAATAAAGACGAAATTATAGAAAGAGTAGTTTTCAATAGTGATCAAATTGATCGATACAAATTTTTCTTTATGTGTACCACACAAACCTCATAGTGGTCTACACAAAACTTATGACACACGAGTGCTAATTTTAAAGTTAATACTGGATTAATGCCTCTTTCGGGTATTGGAACAACTAATCCAATAGGAATTTCTGTATCGTGAACGCGATGTGGATATAAAATAATACATATCCATTTTTTTTTCGATGTTCGATTCTCGAGGTTTTGGTATATTATTTACTCAACTCAGTATCAAGATTGGTTTGAGAGCGAAACAATGTATTGGCACAAAAATTGGAATAAGTATAAATTTTGATAGGGCGAATTCAAAGATTTCCAATGGAATTTCTGCGATTTATATTTCAAGAATTACACTATTGCTCGATTTTTTTTTGTGTTTGTCCTAAAATTTATTCTCCTAAATGAAGAAAAAGTACGGATATTTCATACAAAGTTTGCTGTTGTGCTGGTTATGTTAACAATGCGTTTTATTGAGTCACCGTAGAAATATAAAATAGTTCTGGTATACAATGACATATTTAAAAATGCCACCAGAAAGTTTGTATGCGTTTTTCTGGGACTATGTTTTCCAAGTCGCTGATTATAATTCAAAAACCGCTCGATTCATTTCAGTGACATTTTTACTGCTTATCGATAGCATTAAAAATAAGTCAACAATTGAAGGATTTTCATTTTGGTGAAAAATTTCTATTTTTTTTAACAAGAAGCCTGTAAATATTTGGTCGACAATAAACTGTTGAAAGCCGCCATTTTGTTAAGAAAAAACCTTCTATTGAAGACTAGATGCATTATTCAAATAATGATTTTAAGTTGTTTTTCTGATTGTTTTATAACATTTGTTTGTAATACTTACTTATTAAATTATTAGTAAAAAAAATATTAAAAAAGTGGGAAAGCCCTGTGGACAGGAGCTTTGGCGCTCCTGTTCAAATTCTGACAAATAATATCTCCGAAAGTATTGGTTTTCAGAGTTAGGAATTATATCAATGGTTTCTTATGATAAAACTTCATCATAAAATAAATTAAATTCAAACATCATAAAATAATTTGAATTCTACAAGAGTGCCAAAAATCATCAATCCAAAACCAACAGACCAATTTTACCTAATATCGAATTTATCCGAGATATACATTCCTCAAATCTACTTTGAAAATTATATTTCATCAATTGAAATTTAGCAAATATTTCAGTTTTGTTCATACTGGAAATATTCTGAACCCAATTTTCCTACTAAAGTATATATTTCCATCATCATATGGATTATCCCTGGATATTATATTATCATCTTAAAAGTATAATATCATGTCATCCCCTTAATTCTACGATAGCTGAGGTTATTTCATTGGTCATTTTGCATTCATCATACTTTGTTCTCCATAACAGGAGTGGTATTATATGTCAAGAATAACGAACCAGAAATAAATTTGAAATGTCACTTAAAGCAAAATAAGATGATATGAATGAACACAGATCATATAACAATGTACAGCCAATGAACTCTATACTAACATAGTATAGAGTTCTATGAGTACTGTGAAAGCAAATTTGAAATTTTGAAAAATCATATCTCCGAAAGTATGAGCTTGTTAGATTTGAAAATGATATCGATGGGTTTTTATGATGAAACTGCATCTTAAAAAAAAATTTATTTGAAATTTGTAATTTAAAAAAAAATTATGTTTTTCGTTACTCCGAAACCACCATGTTGATTCTGCCCAATAAGAAACTCAACCGAGACATTTAACTCGTAAACCTAGTCTGAAAATTTCAACTGCCTCGCTCAATCCGTTCGAGAGTTATCGTGTTAATGGAGGGCCAGCCAGCCGGACCGGCCAGACAGAATCGATTTTGACCACGGATTCTTGATTTGTGAGTCAAACCAAATCATTTAAGACCATTTTCATCAAAAAATTCGAAAATTACAGACATTTGGCCAAATTGATAGGCACTCTGTTCAGAGGAACAAAGCGCCAAAAACACTCTTTTCTCACGCTTCTGACTGCATCTCACCCCTTATTCTGATCGTAAAATGATAGTCGTATTTGCACCGTTTTGGAGGAATAGATTAAATCAATAATTAACATTGGTTGCACACTCTAAATCCTTGCCCATAAGGATAATTAACGAAATATCCGAAAAAATTCGAGATGGGCGTACCCCATTGCGGCAATAAAGACCGACAAGAAACCCAATTAATGACGACCGAAACAACCGGACTCCATCAGCCGACAACCTTTTGAGCCCAGAGCATTGAGGTGGCATTAAGTTAACATCGCGGCCGGAATAATGTTTTTAAATTTCGATTCAACAGGATATGTCTATCCGGAAATCCCATGGACTTACAACCCCACAGACAATTATATCATTATCATAAATGAATAATGAATTATTGGATAAAATATTCCAGAAAAGAGAGCGATAGCAAAGTTTCCGCTGATTTGGTTTTGAATGTCTTGAAGAATTCGGGTTCTTGGAAGCTAAACGGAATAATCTTAAAATATTGTTTAATATCTCCTCATTTTAATTGAAATCATTTTGCATAGGATATATTTCTCTGATATTCAATGGACAATTAAACTTTTGGCTAATATTGTCGATGATAATAACGAATGCTCACTTGCTCACATTTATCCGAGTATTCAACTTTGTTGATAATTTATATGAGAATAAATTAATCTATTTCAATAGTCGACAGGTCCTGAATTTCAAAACTTATATAATAATATGTTTGGCGTGACCGACAAAAATATAGAGACATAATTTGACCGCTTTGAGATTTGAAACTTTGACTCTGTCCTTAATTGACACATAAGTGTTATTCTTGTCGATTTCCAGTTCATTTTTGGCGCTCTTGATGCTCGGAACAGAGTGCTTATCAATTTGCCAAAATGTCTGTAATTTTCGAATTTTTGGCTGAAAATGGTCTTAAACGATTCGGTTCGACTCATTGATCAAGAATCCGTGGTCGAAATCGATTCTGTCCGGCCGGCCGTCCAGCCGTCCGTCCGTTAGGAAATTGAAATTTGCAGGGTAGCTTTGGAGCGTAAATATCTCGGACGAGTTCGTTAACCGGCGAAATCCATCAAGCGGTTTCGGAGTTATGGCCATTTTTAGTAAAAACTTTTTTTATGAATATTTCCGAAACCGTTCTATCTGAAATTCAGCATCAAATTGTATAATTATGGCCTTTATACGCATGTGAAGTTTTGTATTGATCGGGTTGCCGTAAAGTGTAAAAAAAAAATTTTAATCTTCAAATTTCGTTTCTACGATAACTCTCAAACAGAATGAGCTAGGCAGTTGAAATTTTCAGAGTAGGTTTGGGAGATAAATGTCTCAGTTAAGTTATTGGGCAAAATACGCCGGATGGTTTCGGAGTAACGAAAAAAAAATGTTTTAACTTAAAAATTTCGAATCAAGTTTTTTTTAAGATGCAATTTCATCATAAAAATCCATTGGTATCATTTTCAACTCTAACAAGCTAACACTTTCGGAGATATGATTTTTCGAAATTTCAATAATGAATCGTACTTCTATGTTCTCACAGAATGCTATAATTATTCTATCTATGAATTATTATATGATCTGTGTTCATACTCGTACATGTCATCCTGTTCTATAAGAGAGAGCCAAATTCATTTCAGCTATTTTAATTTGATTTCTTCCATGGTGCAGGTCTCATTCTCAGATCGCTCATTTAATCTTGATAAATAAACTATTATTTGAATTTAGAATCCTTCATCATGCAGTTATATCATAAGAATCCATTGATATCATTCCCAACTCTGAGAAACCAATACTTTCGGGATATGATGTGTCAAGCTTTGAACAAGAGCGCCAAAGCTCCTGTCCACAGGGCTTGAACCAATTTTCAATGAAAGACCCGTTATATTCAAATGATCGAAGAAATCAATCTTAATAATACGACATATGTATATTTTCGCAGAACACCCAATTTGTCCAATTACAACTCTGCACAACCGAGTGATAAATCAGCGGCATTCTCTCCAAGATGCCATCTTATCAGTTCTTCCTCATTCCATCGCATTGTTGCCATACCTTTTGAAATCACCTGGTTGCATCTATCGCCGACAGAAAACAATTGTTCGCGAAAAGGTCAGACCGTTACCTCTTAAACAATATCCCGTTCATCAGCATTTTCCGCCATGCATTAAAAATTCATCTGCGTGCATGAAAACCGAACATGGGTTCGATGTAGCCTGATGCCAGAGCGATCGTCTGGTGGAGTTGCGACCTAAAGTCTTCTCCTGTTGGTCGCTGCTTTTGCACGATATAATTGATCGATTGAAGGAGTCGTTGCAACTTTCTCGCCATTTGCATAATGAAATGTGCACCGAATGCGACCTTGCCAGGTTGTTTACTGTTGATCTAGTTTCTGTAGCTTAGACTGCCGATTTTGCGATCGCCGGTGAAGGGATTTAGGAGTAGCTGTGATTCTTGTTGCCTTGTTGAAAATGTACATCGACCTGCAGTCTAACCTAATGGTCTTATAGTCTAGTCAACAAGTGCTTTTTAGGTCAAAAACTGCAATAGTTATAAACAATTAAGTAAAAAAAAGAGAGGGGTTTGGTTTTTCGCCAATATCTGAAAAACTATCTGAGATAATTCAAATTTGAAAAAAGATCCAAGAAGAGCAGTCCCTACTCCCAGAACTAGGACCATTATTATAATTATAACAGTGGGATAAAAATACTCCCGCAAACTCCGTCTTGCGTAAGCTTTGCCCCCTTCGGATCTTTCATGAATACATATTATTTAAACTTATTAAATATGGTAATAAGAAATTTAAATAATTCAGGCGTCCGCAGGATAGATCAGTGAACAATAATCCGTGGTCCAAAATTGTTTATCGCGACTTTTCAATTAGTTATCCATTAGTTATTTAACAATTTTCTGTAGCACGAACATTAACTTTGCAAGTGCGATAATTGTTAAACTATTAATTTGAGAATGTTTTCCTTTCGTGTAGCTATTTTTCAAAGGTCTTGGAATAGATTCCCGTTGGGAAATTTGAAAAATTGTTAGTTTTCGTTTTGTTATTAACAATTTACTTAAGTGAAAAATTATAAAGCTTCAATTATGTTTTCAAAAGAAAATTTCAAATAATCTCATAAACAACGAATTGGTTTCTAACAATTTTTTAAACAATAGGAGATAATAATCATTAAAAATCATTTCTGAGTAGTTTCTGATCATGAGAAAACGGATCAATAGTAAAATTATAAATTGAACCCTTATAAATTTTCAAATAACTAAATTGTTCATAACAAAACAAATATTAATAATTTTTTAAATTTTTTCCAACAGGAATCTATTCAAAGACCTTCGAAGAATAGCTCCACGAAAAGAAAAAAATTTCAGAATAATAGTTTAACAATTATCGGACTTGCAATGTTAATGTCGTGCTACAAAAAATTTGATAATTAACTCATGGATAACTAATTGAAAAATTGTGATAAACATTTTTATACCTCGGATTATTGTTCATTGATCAATCCTGCAGGTGCTTGAATTTTTTCAATTTTTGATTTTCATATTTAATAAGCTTAAATAATATTTATTCATCAAAGGTACGAAGAGGGCGAGGCTTGCGCAAGCCGGAGTACCCGTTTTCGGCCTCTAGGAAAATTATGAATGTTGGTCCTACAGTTCCAGCAGTCAGCACTTGTTTTGGGAAATTTCCTGCTCTATTTGATTCTTTATTCGAATTTGAATTATCTCAATAAGTTTTTGAGATATTAGCGAAAAATCAAACCTCCTTTTATTTCACTTAATTGTTTATAACTATTGCAATTTTTGCAAGCTGTCTAAGCATTTTCTCAAAAACTATTTACATGCCATTCTGTATCGAATGACACCTCAGTCATAATTTTCGGAGAATACGCAAAAATTTTGACCAAAAAAGCACTATTTTCTCCCTTCTTATCTAGAAAATTTCGTACCTGTGTACAGGGTGATTCAAAATTAGACGTGAAACTTGGAGGAGTTGTTAGTATGACTATTTGCTGTCGGTTGAGCCATATTTATTGATAACCGAAAATCAACAGTTTCCGAGATATTTGAGAGTTTGTGATTTTTTAAAGATTTCACACCTTATATCATTTTTCGTCAATTTTTTCTACGTTGGCCAACTTTTATTGAAATTTTGGATTAATTTGATCAGAAATGAATATAATAAGTATGCAAAAAGCAAAACTATGCTGTATCAGATGTTAACAAAGAATTATTATGATTGCAAAGGGGATATATGAAGCAAAGAAAGAAAAATAACGATATAGTTATTTATGTATCAAGGGAGTTATCAGGGCAACAGATTGCAATCCCTAGGGATGTGATCCCGAGGTATTCTTAAGTTGCCCGAGGTTGTTAACATCCAAGAACTCACGTGATAGATAACTAATTTTATTCCATACTGAATGAAAAAAAAATTGACAATTGAAAATTTGATAGTTTGACAATTGTCGTGTTTAAAAATCACCAGAACTCAGTATCCCGGAAACTGGTGATTTTTGGTTATAAATAAATATGGCTCAATATTACTGACATACAGAAAAGAGATAATCTCCATTTTTCCAAATTTTTGCAAGTTTTCGGTAATCACTTGGTGATACAAATTATCAAAGGAATCAGATTTAAAATTTGAACTCGATCGATATTCCAAATGAGAGGGCCCTGCTATTCAACCCTTTTTGTTGAGCGATATGGATGATTTCAGAAAAAGATTTGCGCTTTATTTCTGAAAAAAACGGAAGTTAGAATTTAAGAAAAAATGACATCCTCACCCCTTCAATAGATTAAAAGTTGATATTTTTGTTAAAGGATGCTCAAATTAATATACATATAAGTAAACTTATTGTTCGATAATTTGTCCGGTTTTACTGAATTATTTGCAGAATTTGTTACAGACTTTTAGTGATTACCGTATATTATGCTATACCTATACTTGCATCCAAAAACCATTATTTCTTAATACGAATTAATAATAATAATAAAAGGAATTGGAACTGAGTGGTTGAATAACTAAGTATGCAAAAAGTGTCTCTGAAAAAAAAGAATCGTAACATTCAAATCTAATGATTCAGGTTTGATTTCCGAAACTTGGAAGGATATAATATTTCCAAATCTCCTCTCACTATTAGCAAATAATCGACCGATATGAAATATAGGTCCCACACTCCGCACAGGTGTTAATCAGGTATTTGTCATTTGGAAATTGGAGGATGAGAGTAATACAGTTTGATTTGATAAAAAATTTATTTTGAGACGAATATCTTGTGACTTCCTACAGTTGATAAAATATGATTGCTGAAGAATTAGATATTATTAGGCAATGATTATATCACCATTACTACCACAAAATAATTCTCGATACCATGGTTTTGTTTAACCGGATGCTGCTGCCATATTGTCACTTCGGGAAAACCCCTTTATAGTATTATTATGACACAATGCACTTGTCGATGACATTGCCTTGAACTGGTTTTACGTTATTTTCTTATCTTTAGCATAAATTATTATAATATTTAAATTTAATAACAGTTATTATCAAGCTGACCTCAACATTTTGATTCATTTTCTAATTTGGTAAGTTCAGGAACCCACACAAACCATATTTATATCAGTTTAACCAGAAAATACTGTAAATGGGATTTGCGAGAAGAAAATGAATCTATAACTTTTAGTTTCATGAAATCATTCCCTGTCTACATATTCTATGTTCTGCACAGTATGCCCTATAGGTACCTCCATTATCAGTTAGACATGCACATTTTTGATATTTTCTGAAAATGTATAATTTTTTCCATTTTGTACGGTCGTCACATAATTTTGCGCAGATGTCTATGAATTTCGCATTTTGGCCACGAATGTAATCAAACGATTAGATTTGACCTAAAAAAAATTATATACTCGTGATTAAATTGTTGTTTTATTTATTATACGAAGTTATTTAATATTGTGAGGCGTTTCGTCGACACAGTGAATTCTTCTGACAACATCATAATAAATTGAGGAGTAACTTTTCAAAACGCATTATGTCCAATTTGGGCGAAATTGAGTTTGAAGCGGATTCGGAAATGATTTCTATTGCTCTATAGCCCTATGTAAACAAAATCTTCCAAATGGCATTATGTTCCTCTGTAATTCAAATCCAAAGTATGTAAGCCGCATCGCAATGAATTATGTTTACGTTTGCATTTTCAAACAGATAAAATATAACCAAAAACAGTTTTTATCGATTTGCTCATGTTAATTAGGTTACAGGCCAACACTTACTGTGCAGACTGTTTTCTCTAAATGTATAAAAAATCGCCACAAACAGCATTATTTTCAATTTCAACCACATCAAAACGCATTATATACAATGAGATGAATCAAAACGCATTAAGTCCAAACGTTTTTTACATTTTCTGTGTATATCTGATCAATATTGATTTAAATGAGATCAGTTATTATCTTTAGATGTAAATTTCTATCAAACAAACTCGACGTACTCAAATTATAAGCCAGGGTGGAAGTTTTTCGTTGATTCCCAATAAAATTGTTTTTGGACTTAATGCGTTTTGAAAAGTTGCTCCTCAATTCTTAACAATCAATGATTTCCTGATTTAAAATCGATGACCCTCACATAGAGTTTTTGTTATTTTTATTCTTTTTACGACTTGTTTAAAAATAGTTACACAATCTTACCTTCCGAGTACGTACTTTGTAAACAATAAAAGAATAAATAAATAAACAATTCATTCCTATTGCTTTTATAAATGTATTCTTTATTTAAACATATATTGATTGTTTCTTAACAAAATAATCCGTATTGCTTCCAATAATTTAATTGCATCACTTCATTCATATTGTGAAGAGTTTTGAAATCCGGGTTGAACTTATGTAAATTAGAATTAAATAATTTATAGTTTTTGCGTATTGGTGTAAAAAAAATCCAAGTTACAAACATAAGTGTGAAAAGACTATGCCTTATACATAGGGTTATTGACGAAGACCGTTCGTTTCATTCATATTTCAAAGAAAGACTCCAGATAAAATTTTATAGTTAAGCTTTGTAAGGGGAGATGAATTCTTGAAAAAAAATTCAGATTCGTTCTTCTTCTGGTTTCACCGCAAATGATAGCAACTTTCGTTTTTTGGCGCTCTTGTTCCTCGGAACAGAGTGCTTATAAATTTGCCTAAATGTCTGTAATTTTCGAATTTTTGGCTGAAAATAGTCTCAAACGATTTGGTTTGACTCGCTGATCAAGAATCCATGGTTGAAATCGATTCTGTCCGGCCATCCGGCAACTCTAACAACCTAACACTTTCAGAGTTATCAATTTTCAAAATATCAATAATGAATAGTACTTCTATGTTTTCACAGAATGGTGTACCTAATTATTCTATCTATGAATTATTATATGATCTGTGTTCTTACATGTCATCTTATTTTCCTATGAGAGATAAATGTCAAAATTATTTCTGGTTAGTTATCCCTGATATAAAATACACCTCCTGTTCTAGCAAACAAAGTATGATTGAAAGCAAAATGACCAATGAAATAACCTCAACTATCTTTGAATTATGAGGATGATATGATATTATACTTTTCAGGTGATAGTATAATGCCCGTGGATATTCCATATGATGATGGAAATATATTCTTTGGTAAGATACATAATCAAATTGGGTCGGCCGTAGGCACGATAACTCTCGAACGAAAGGAGTTAGACGATTGAGATTTGCAGGGTAGGTTTGTAGCGTAAATATCTCGCACGAGTTCATTAACGGGCGAAATGCACCAAGTGGTTTCGGAGTTATGGCCCTTTTTAGTATAAATATTTTTTAAGAGTATTTCCGAAACCGATCACTTGATTTATCTGAAATTTAGCATCAAATTGTAGAATAATGACCCCTATATGCATGCGGAGTTTTGTATTGATCAGATAAAAAAATTTTTTTTCATTTTTAAATTTTGTTTCTACAATAAGTCTCGAATAGAATGAGTTAGGCAGTTGAAATTTTCAAAGTAGGTTTGAGAGATAAATATCTCGGTTAAGTTACTGAGCAAAATTGGCCTGATGGTTTCGGAGAAACGAAAAAAAAATTTTTTTCACATCACAAATTTCAAATTCATTTCAATTTTGTTTTAACATGCAGTTACACCATACAAATCCACTGATATCATTTTCAACTCTAACAAGCTAATACTTTCGGAGATATGATTTTTCGAAATTTCAATAATGAATCGTACTTCTGTTTTCACAGAATACTGTACTTAATTATTGTATCTATGAAATATTATATGATCTGTGTTCTTAAATGTCATCATATTTTCCTATGAGATAAATGTCAAAATTATGCCTGGTTCGTTATTCTTGATATAAAATACACTTCTTGTTCTAGAAAACAAGGTATGATTGAATGCAAAATGAACAATGAAATAACCTAAGGTATCGTATAATTATGAGGATGATATGATATTAAACTTTTAAGGTGATAATATAATACCCCTGGATAATCCATAATATGGATTATTCCGTCATCATATTATGATGATGGAAATATATTCTTTGGTAAAATACATCATTCAATTGGGTTCAGAATATACCCAGTAAAAACAAAACTGCAATATTGTCTGAATTATAATTGATATAATATAATTTTCAGAATAGGTTTGAGGAATGAATATCTCGTAGAAGTTCGTTATTAGGGAGAATCGGTCTGTTTGAACTTAGTTTCCTTCATGATGCAGTTCTATCGTAAGAATCCATTTATATCATTCCCAGAGACTAATAATTTCGGAGATAATATGATTTATCAAAGTCTGAACAAGAGCGCCAAAGCTCCTGTCCACAGGGCTTGAACCAATTTTTTAAGGAGATGTTGTTGAAGTAATTCAGTTTATAACACGCTCAGATGATGACACAGTGTACCGAAACAACTGACAGCTTCAAAAAAGCTATGTTATATTATACATATTGTGTAAATTGGAAAGTTCATTTTATTTTTCCCATACTTATCAATTAGAATTAATTCTGTTGTGTTGGTAGCTGTGATGGTGTTCTTTAATTCATGTTCCAAAATTTCTACCTGTGTTTCCTATAATTTATCACAACTACCGCAATTTAACTGATAAACACCGGATTCATCTTCTTTATTGCTCTTTGATTTATTATTCTTAATGTGTTTTGCCAGGCATCAGGCTATTGCATGTACGGAATGAGATTTTTACCTGTTGGTTTTGAAGAAATGTTTTTACTTGGTGACTAGGTTTGTCTAAATGTGTTGAGCTGTTGAATTTTTTTATCCTTAACTTTTCGAAATATTAATCTAATTGTTGTTCTATATTATTTTTCTGATCAAATCTGGAGCATATCCATTGTATACCTCTACTTGTTTAATAATTCCTTATTATTCACAATAATTTTCTTCGGATAAAGATATTAGATTATATTAATTACCGCTGTTAGATTTGAGACTTGAAATTTGCAAGACAGGTCAGAATGCGCCGGTCGAAAACTGACGAATATTTTCAGGGATATACTCATTTGAAATTTTATTTTCCCAATATTTTCAAAACTGGAAAGCCATTTTAGTTTAAACATTGTATTTAGGCGTCGAATAACAACATCCAACTTCATGCAAAATCAAATCACTAGTAGCGAAACAAAATTGGATCAAGCATAAATTAATACCTATAAATTTGTTTTCAATATGCCATTTATTAGCCTTACTTTCGTTCAACTTACTGTTTGTTAGTGTTTGCTGTCATTTGCTATAGTCTGACAGGTGAACCCTGTTGTTGGTGCCAAACAGACGCAAACAGTTAGCAAATGTTTGCAATCGAAAGTTTGTCTATTGAATATGCAACGAACGTCACTTTTTGATGCAAATCTACAGATTTTTGTTTCACTTTTATGTATACCGTCAAATAACGTTGTTTATTGATATTTGCCAGAATTTTTAAAATGATATTAATAGGAAATCATATTCATAGCCACAAGAAAAATCGTTTACTTATAGTTACCATCATTCAGTTATTCTGATTTGACGAAAAAGCTATAGATCTAATGTAATGGATTACTCATTTTATTGCTGCCCTTTACGTACATATAAAATCTCAGTGAATTCTGGGGATTATTTCGCTCATGTGTCAAAAGACTAACATTGTTTTTGAGCGCATGGGAATAGCATGCTATCATTTTGCCCAAATATGTAATGTTCGGAATTTTTGCGACGATGAAAAATTCGAGGTCAAAATCTATTCTGACCGGCCTTCTATTGCCACGACAACTTTCGAACGAAAAGACAGTGCAAATTTTTGCGAAATTTCGTGAGGATCTATCCTAGAAAAATAAAAAAAAATCATTGAAAAAAATTCTATATATCAGAAACTATTCGTCCGACATCTCTGAAATTTCTCGAGAACCTTCAAACCCAAGTTCCAAATTTAAACACGATCGGATCTAAATTTTTGGATGTCCGAGAGCTTTGTGTGAGTTTGGTAGCTGGATGGGTGACGATTGCAACGATAACTTTCGAACGAAAAGAGATAGTGACTTGCAATTTTCAGGGTAGGTTGCGCATCCGAATGGGACAGTTGAGTTCTATGTTAGCCATAATCGGTTCGAAGGTTTCGGAGTAGTACCCATCTGGAATATTAAGTTCTCGATAATTAATTATGAAAAAATATTATGTATCTCACGATAACTTGAGAACCGAAAGAGATAGCGACTTGAAATTTTCAGGGTATGTTGTTGTTAATAGGCATAATAGCCCAAATGGTTTTGAAGTTATACACATCTCAAATTTTGTTGATATTTCGTCCATAACTCAAAATATACATATCTGATTCAATTAAAACTCAGTAATTACTTTTAGAATGCCGACGCGCTAATTTTCGCAGAATTTCGTGAATTTCGTAATCCTTAAATTACTTGAGACGTGAGTTTTTTCTTATATTATATGATATTTAATGAATTGCAATTCTTTTATCAATTCTCTGATCTTAGACGATTCTCTCATTACTCAAGTCTGTCTTTGAAATGGTACGAAATGTATTCATATCTTATAAAAGCTGAGAGAACGATATATATATCGATGGTGAATTCGATTAAGAGTGTCCAATAGAGGTGAATAGACAATAGAACATGTGCGCAAAAGCTCCAGACTTCAAGTCAGTGCTCTTTTATTTTTTTTTTCATCAGGATATCTGAAGCATATCAGAATTCAATCCGGTTTGGTGTTAAAGTGGCTTGAATATGTAAAACAACGATACTGTTATTCCTCAAGTTAGAACCCGCGCATGCCTTCAATATAAATTCCTCTCTACCTCAATCTCGAAAATGTAGAATTAAAAATCCTGTACTTATCATGCCAGGTGTACCAGGAACTCTGTCTCTGTTCACTCCGTCTCTCTTCCTCTGCATCTACGTGAAAAGCACACCAAAGAGACCTACACGTATGTCTGAGCTTTTAAATATCATCATGACGTTTCCGTCGTTAAGGCAGGTGTGTCAATTTATTGTATAAGTTTATAGCATGTGAGGCTCTGTTGTGATAGGGAGACCTTAAGATTGCAAACTTGGTTTCAGAGTACAGTAGGGCGATTCTTTCAGAAGGAATTAGAGAGCGGTTATGTCATTAAATAAGAACGGCCAGACTTTTTGAAAGACTTAAAAATGGAGGGTATGCTTGTTTCGCGCTCGTACCAGGGCGCTGGTATTTTACCCAAATGTCTGTAATACCCAAATGTCGACTCCCTGTGAAGATAATAATATTATCATCTATGTATATGTATTTCTAATGATTGTATGAATGTAATTTGTTTTTCTTTCTTAAATAAATAAAAATAAATAAATTCAAATTTTGAGCCGCAAATGATCTCGAACGATACCATTCGACTAAGGGCCGGTATTATAAACATGTTTCTAAGTTGACTTTAAAGGCGGGTTTATACAGCGAATAAAATAAGAAGCGAATTAAAATAAATTAAGAATTAAGATTACCTGAAGCAAAATAAGAAATAAGTCTGAACCCATCGCAGCTTTTTCACAATGACTTCTCTGTTTTATGCAAGTTCCCTGAATTTCACTCTCGAACACGAGCTTTGTCATTTTCTAAACAAAATAAAATAAGAAATGAAGATGAAAGTTTGCCATCTTTTGTTCTTATTCTTATTTCATGTATGAACTTCTTTTTTTTTATTCTATTTTAATTTGTTTCTTATTTATTATTATTCGCCGTATAAATCCGCCTTAACAGTTGAGTTAACTCTAGCACACACATATAAATGTTTTTAATAATTGCTCTTTCATTGATATTTCAGGTGTATTTTAAAGTTTTTTTTGCTTTTTAGTAAACTAGTATAAACATAAATTAGTATTAAATCAAACATGTACAGAAGAGTTAAGTTCTCTAATGAAGAAATTCGATTTCTCATATCCTTGTAGAACTCGTTGGTGGATGAATATAGGGAAGTGCTGAAATGCCGAAGTGATACTGTTTTGTAGAAGGATAAGAAGGCGTCCTGGGCTAATATTTCAAGGAAACTAGAGATTGGTTTGTCCCCTAGGACGATAAAATAGTTAAGTAATAAATGGGGCAATTAAATGAAAAAAATGAAACAATAAAGGTAAGGAGAACATCTCTAATTGTATTGCTAGTACTTGATTTGTGAATACCCCCAAAATCTCAAGCAGCTACCGATGTAAGACATATATCAATGGATATATATTATGTATTATATTGTATATTGTTGTAGGGGGTAATGTTGCACTGTGACCTTAAGGTCTATTGTGCCCCCTATCAGAGCTGGCGATGACATCACCATCTACACTTCGAATTCCAGTTCCAGAGTTCTTATGAACTCCAGTATCTGGAATTACTTCAAGTCAGCTACGTCTTCGCACCTACAGATTTCTTGCCCAAAGCATTCCTTGCGTTGGTTAGAGATGGTGAGGCATTCCGTAATCCAGCTGATCAGGAGTTTCATCCTTCTCTCCACAGAAGCTGCACTCGTCAGTTTCTGCTTGCCCTAATATCATCATATGCTTCCTAAGACAGCAGTGCCCTGTGAGGAAACCAGTGAGTAGGTACAGCGTGATTTTATTGAAATCCATATATTTCTTGGATCTGACAGTGTTGAACTTTCGGAGGAACTTTTTGGAATGATACATTCCTGGGGGAGATTTCCCGAGTATACTACTTAAAAGGGGTTCGTGCTCCTTTCTTGTCAAGTGTGATGACCTCCTCATTTCCTTTAATTCTCGAATGACCAGGAACCTAGACCAAAGAGACTCTGTTGTTCTTGCCTAAGTTTTCTTCGGCACTCCCATAATAGCTCAGACTCGATAACAGTGCTTTAATAGCAGCTCGACTGTCAGAATGGATTGCTATATCATACCATGGTGTAAGAATGTATTCTTACACCATCATACCTCTGATCTTTCTGGGTTCATTTTCACGCATCTTTCGATTTCAAGTATTTCTGCCTGAAAGACGCTCCGATTAGGAGCCTAGCGATAGTGAGCATTTGGTGCTTGCCTGATTCATCTGAAATATCAGCCTAAGCTATTCTAAGTTAAAAGATATTGAAGTTTTTCTGATTCTACATTGAAATCAGTTCGCACCTTAACCACTACGATGGAGTGAAAAATCAATTCAAATAACTTTAATGGAATAGTCTGAAAAATGTCATGTTAAAATTGCCCTTTTTTCTAAAATCTTTCAAAACACATATATTATTATTTATTTTAACAGAATAGAGTCTTTACCACATTATACGTCGTAATTAATAAGAAAAAATCAGGTGAAAAAGTTACGGTTTTAAAGTGCCCGAAAATGGAAGAAAAAGAATATTTTGATTAGTTATGTTGTGCGACATATTTTAGGTTACAAATTGCAGTTGGTAAAACTGGTGATGCTGTCTAGATACAGTCGATAGTGTTTTGATTGTTGTGCTTTAGTCACGGTGTTGGTGATTGTTTGTTTATGTTTGATGACTGAGTAATTAGAACTGTTGGGTGTTGAACAATTTATTTGCACTGTGTACGTGAAGTGTTAATATATTTAGGATATAGTGTCGGAGAAGACATATTCCTGTAAAATGGAAAATGTAAAGAATAGAAATATCACAGCTTGTCTTATATTTGGCATCTTTTGAGACAAAAAAGAATATGCTTTTTCTTATTTAATAGTTTTGTAACCTAATTAAAAAGTGACAATTCTCGAATTTTAGAATAGCTCTATCAACAAAATAATTCTGAAGATTTTCGTCTCATACGAAGGAGTCGGATTTAGACTCGTTACGAGATTTAGTTGTTTCATCGTTCATGTTGTGTCGTTATTGTTTGTTAGACAACATTGTTCGATTTATTGCTTCTGACAAATATCTTGTGTTTCTTACGTAGAAGCAATTCACAAAATAATAAATTTTTATTTGACAGATATTTTTCAGAGTTTGGGGAAGAAAACCCAGAAAAAACCTTTGGTGAAACTTGGTAATTAATTGCAGAATGCCGACGCGCAAATTTATGCAAAATTTCGTGAGGATCGTATCACTAGAAAAAAAATAAAAACGAATTTTTTTTTCTTCAAAAATTTTATATTTTATAAACTATCTGTCAGATTCCTCTGAAATTCCGCACGAACCCTCAAACCGCCATTTACCAATCAATTATAATTCACAAGGTGAATTAAGTTTGTGAATTTTCTATACATTTATTCAGTGGGTGAGAAACCATTTAATAATGAATGTACCCCCCACAGTATCCTTCAATGATTATTTAATTATTTGTTTCTTTGCTGAAATTTATTATGAAGATTCAGTTTTGAATAAATACAAATGTTTTTAAATTATATGTTTTCAATTTTATTTATATTACCTATCCTATCTGTTTGAGATTAAGAAAATTTTAATATATAAATGAGAATTTTAATAACGTATTATCGTCCTACTAATTTTTAAAAAACCTATAAGTCTCATTTTATAACACTACATCATAACTTCGTTCGTAATAAAAACGTTTGTTTTTGGCGGTCTTGTTCCTCGGAACAGAGTGCTTATCAATTTGCCCAAATGTCTGTAATTTTCGAATTTTGGCTGAAAATGGTCTTAAACGATTTGGTTCGACTCCCTAATCAAAAATCCGTTGACGAAATCGATTCTGTCGTCTGACCGTCCAGCCGGCCGTTAACACGATTAAGTTCGTTGCTGGGCAAAATCGGCCGGACAGTTTCAGATTGACGAGAAAATTTTTTTTCTTTCATTACAAATTTCTAATTCAATTTCTTTTAAGATGCAGTGTCATCATAAGAATCCATTGATATCATGTTCAACTCTAACAAGCTAATACTTTCGGAGATATGATTTTTCAAAATTTCAGTAATACAACGTACTTCTATGTTTTCACATAATTCGAATTATATCTGTCTGTGTTCTATCTGTGTTCACTGTTCATACATGTAATAATTATCTACCTATGACAGACATGTCAAATGTATTTCTGAACAAAGTATGATTGAATGCAAAATGACCAATATTTGTTGATGGTTAAAATAGGTGTTCCTTTTACAAATTGAACTATGAAAGTGAACTGGAACGGAAATCTATAGATTTTCATTGACATGATTGTGACGTTTTTTGAATGTTCGATGGCCAATTAGAAATTTTGTTTTCTTACTATAACAGATCTAGAACAACTATACATTCTAGTTCTACTTATTATATCCAAATCTCATTTGTGAATTGGATCTCGAATGATCTAATAGTAATGTTCAATTAAGAATTGAATACAAATTATGGACGATCAAAAGAGGTACGTTGAACCTGTCAACCTGTTTCAACCCCAAGTAAGGTTTGAAATTAAATTTCGAGGTAATAATCTGAATCATTTAAAAAATAATGTTATACTGTAGGTACCGCAAAGAAATACAGGCAGTGGTTCGAGAGTTACCAAAGAAATATGGTACAAAAAGTGTAGACAAATAATAGAGATTCGGTGCGTTTTGGTGAAGACATAATAATTCTTTGTGATTCTTGAGGACATGATAGAATTTTTGGGTCAAATTTACCACATGGATAGCATTAACCATGGAGTTTAATACTGAAAGTCTTATTCGCGATTCAGAGCGTGTTTAAAAGCTACCAATAATGTTTATTCGCATGGAAGCCTCAACAAAGAGGCAATGCTCTTTCGAAGTATTGCTTTGTTGATATCTTCAACGACAGTTCAGGCGAGGTCTAATGGAATAACGGTATTCCAGGTACTAACAAGAAATAAGTTGTCGATTGTACCCACAGGAATGATACGAACTTTCACCCATTAAGTTATGGTAGAAAAAGAGAAAGGTAGCATCGCCCTTGCCACAAGTATTAACGTCAAACATTGGCGATACTTTCGTCAAATGTAATAATTAGTATGATAAAAACGTTAGATAGTTTCAAATAGATAAACATTCAAGTCGACCGTCACAAATTCTTTATGTATCGATCAAAACATTCGAACATAATAAATGTGGGTAGTTATCAACAGAATAATATATTCATGTTTCAACTAATACACTATATTATATGGGTAGCGGAAATATTTGCACTTTTGGGCGTATATAATTTAATGGTTTCTTTCTGGGTTTTCTCTCCCAAACTCTGAAAAATATCTATAAAATAAAAATTAATTATTTTGTGATTTGCTTCTGCGTAAGAAACTCAAGATATTTGTCAGAAGCAATCAATTGAACAATGTTGCCTACCAAATAACAACGAAACAACATCAACGAAGAAACAACTATATCGTAACGTTTTGGAGTTTATATCAGACTCCTTCTTCAGACGCTTAACGAAAAAATCTTCAGAACTATTTTGTTGATTGTTATTCTGAGATTCGAGAATTTTGTCACATTGACAGTATTTGAAAATCATAGCTAGTTTTACTTTGTATAGAAATTTTCAAGTTCCACCTCCTTTTTCAATAAATTCAGCCAAATATGGTCAATACCAATTGAGCAATTTGCAAAATTGCATTCTCTGTTCAATAAAATACAAGTTGATTCCTTAAGTTTCCTTTTAATATAATCAGTTTCTGTCATCAGAATCCTTGTATTACTCCAATCCATCATGTGATCTCCTTGTATTGTACATACATGTTCTGCTATTTTTGATTTCTGTATGTCTCTATTTCTCAAGTTATTCCTATGCTCTGACTTTCTTACTTCTAGTGGTCTTGATGTTTCTCCTGTGTATGATTTACCACAAATACAAGGAATATTATATACACAGTTTTTTTGTTTTTGTTTTTCATTAATGGGTTTTGTCTTCTTTAATAAAAACCTGAGATCATTTTGTGTTTTGAAGACTTATATTGAACTTAGAACCGATTCTTCTGATTTTTTCAGAAAGGCCACGAACATAAGGGATCACATTCAGCATATTGGGTTGCTGTTCTTGTTGATTATTCTGTTGTACTTGATTATTTGCTCTTCCATCTAAATTCATGATTGATGTATTCTATTTATAAATTGAAGATAATGGATATCCTAGACAATTCATAAATACATCAATCATGAATTTAGATAGAATAGCAACTAATCAAGTACAACAGAATAATCAACAAGAACAGCAACCCAATATGCTGAATGTGATCCCTTATGTTCGTGGCCTTTCTGAAAAAATCAGAGGAATCGGTTCTAAGTTCAATATAAGAACCGTCTTCAAAACACAAAATGATCTCAGGTCTTTATTAACGAAGACCCATTAATGACAAACAAAAACAAAAAAACTGTGTATATAATATTCCTTGTATTTGTGGTAAATCATACACAGGAGAAGCATCAAGACCACTAGAAGTAAGAAAGTCAGAGCATAAGAATAACTTGAGAAATAGAGACATACAGAAATCAAAAATAGCAGAACATGTATGTACAATACAAGGAGATCACATGATGGATTGGAGTAATACAAGGATTCTGATGACAGAAACTGATTATATTAAAAGGAAACTTAAGGAATCAACTTGTATTTTATTGAACAGAGAATGCAATTTTGAAAATTGCTCAATTGGTATTGGCCATATTTGGCTGAATTTATTGAAAAAGGAGGTGGAACTTGAAAATTTCTATACAAAGTAAAACTATGTTAGCTATGATTTTCAAATACTGTCAATGTGACAAAATTCTCGAATCTCAGAAAAACAATCAACAAAATAGTTCTGAAGATTTTTTCGTTAAGCGTCTGAAGAAGGAGTCTGATATAAACTCCAAAACGTTACGATATAGTTGTTTCTTCGTTGATGTTGTTTCGTTGTTATTTGGTAGGCAACATTGTTCAATTGATTGCTTCTGACAAATATCTTGAGTTTCTTACGCAGAAGCAAATCACAAAATAATTAAGTAATTTTCATTTTATAGATATTTTTCAGAGTTTGGGAGAGAAAACCCAGAAAGAAACCTTTCAATGATGAATATACCTCCCACAGTATCCTTTAATGTTAACGTATATAATTTGTCAACTATATAAAAATGATTACGCAGAATGATGAAAATGCGTGAAGATTAAGTTTTTTTGATACAGCTCGATATTTCTATGGAAAAGAGATTTATTTGTTTGTGTCTTTAATTATTCATCTATATTTCATTTATTGGCGCTCTTGTTCCTCGGAACGGAGTGCTTATCAATTTGCCCAAATGTCTGTAATTTTCGAAAATTTTTGGCTGAAAATGGTCTTACACGATTTGATTCTACTCACCGATCAAGAATCCGTGGTAGAAATCAATTCTGTCCGGCCGGCCGCCCGTAGGCACGATAACTCTCGAAAGAAAAAACTTAGAAAATTGAAATTTGCAAAGTACCTTTGGAACGTGAATATCTCGAACGAGTTCGTAACGGGCGAAATTCACCAAGCGGTTTCGGAGTTATGACCGTTTTTAGTAAGAATATTTTTTATGAATATTTCCGGAACCGATCACTCGATCGATCTGAAATTTAGCATCAAATTGTAGAATGATGACCTTTATAAGCGTGCGAAGTTTTGCTTTGGTAGGATTGCCGTAAAGTGGCAAAAAAATTTTTTCAATTTTGTTACTACAATAATTCTCAAACATTATGAGGTAGGCAGTTGAAATTTTCAGCGTAGTTTTGGGAGATAAATATCTCGGTTAAATCAGCAAGATGGTTTCAGAGTAACGGAAAACAAATTTTTTTTTATATTACAAATTTCAAATTTTTCCTTATGCAGTTTCATCATAGAAATCCATTGATGTCATTGTCGACTCTAACAAGCCAATACTTTCGGAGATATATATTTTTCCAAATTTCAGTAATAAATCCTACTTCTATGTTATCACATAATGCTATAATTATTCTATCTATGAATTATTATATGATCTGTGTTCATACTCGTACATGTAATCTGGTTTTCCTATAAGAGACAGTCGAATTCATTTTAGCTACCGTAGAATTATGAGGATTATGATATGATATTATACTTTTTGGTGATATTTTAATGCCCGTGGATAATCCATATGATGATAGGAATATATACTTTGGTAAGTTTATCAGAATGGGTTCAGAATAGCTTCAGAAAAAAAAAACTCAATTATTGGCTAAGTTTCAATTGATATAATAAAATTTTCAGACTGGATTTGAAGAATGAATATCACGGGTAAGTTCGTGGTTTTTGGAGCTCTTGTTTGAATTCAAATTCTTTCATGATGCAGTTGCATCATATTTGAATTTGATTTCTTTCATGATGCAGTTCTATCATAAGAATCCATTGATATCATTCCCAACTCTGAGAAACCAATACTTTCGGAGATATGATTTGTCAAAGATTGAACAAGAGAGCCAAAGCTCCTGTCCACAGGGCTTTTCCACTTTTTTTTATACACTTGTAATGAATCATATAAAACTTGGTTATTAATTACAATCTTGGTATAGCATTTTTCGGACAATCTCTGTAATCAGGAAACAAATTTTGTAACCTCCTATGTAATACTGAACCCAAAATGCTGTACGATCAGTAAATATGATTTTTAAAATATAAAATAATCATTGAGATTATCACTCGAATTATCATGATTAAATTTATTATGGAGCTTTGGGTCGAAAATATATTGAGAAGCATTTCATTTACGTTTCCTGCATTTTTCAGCTGAGGGATTATTATATTGATAAATACGGAAATAATATTTTAATTTCAGTAGGGATATATTCGAAGGCAGTAAATGAAGAGATTCAATTGTACAGATAAATGATAGCATCCAGTTTAACATTAAATTTTCCTAAAAATGATAAGATACTATTTTATATTTTAGTGCAGCAAGATGTATGTTTTTGGAAATTTAATGATAAGTGTTTTCGAAAAATAAGTAAATTTTGATGAGAAAATAATGAATTTAGGAGTAAAATTTGCAGTGATTGTTAATTTCAATTTCATGGATAATTTCAACTGAATATTTATGAATAAAACTTAGGAAGAAATCTATTACAATAATGTATTAACACATATTCCGATTAATTGATTTCAATGAAATAGATATTAATCAAAACTAACCATCCAAAGATTCAGTATTCTTAGATATATTGCATATCACACTAAATTTAATTCTCTCATTTGTAATCGCTTCAAATAGTTTCGAGTGTTTTCGTATTTTATGATGAGATCAATAATGAAAAATAACCTCTTCTGTATATTTAGTGTATCTCAGTTTCTGCAAAATAATTTGTGAGACAATTCAAAAAATCATCAACAAATTTGGGGTGTAAATGGAAATTGAATTGCAAGCGATGAAATTCAATTAAATTAAAGCACTTTTTCTCTGGAATAACACAAAAACAGTTAGGTGCCTTAAATATTTTCTATTCATTATGATATTCTTTGAGTTGAATGTTATTTCCATAGATCTTCATAATATTATCAGAAAAATACAACTATTTAAGTTTGCGGTTGTCATTAACTATTGAAAAGCAACATTTCATAATATGAACAAGGTCAGATATATACTGGCCGGATTTGTTTTGTATCTAATAGGTAGTACCTATATCTTGTATCAATTATAGAATTTGTCTGATAGTTCATCACGCAACTTATTTATTTTTTTTAATATATGTTAGTATATATATTTGAGAGGGATATATCCTGAAGGAGTTCTATCAATTATATCATGTAGATTTAAATATTCCCATGAAGTAGAATTAGCTAGAAGAATTATTTTAAACAACTGTATTTCACCGTCAACATTGATTCGATATTTGTGGGGAAAAAGACTTGGAATTAGATTTACTGCATAATTCCTTTAATCAGGATAAAACTTCTTCGTACTCACCTTATTCTGTACATGATCGATGATGACATAAATCAGCAAAACAATCTCCTGTTCGTCAGATCCCATGAGAGGTCCTTGAAGACCAGCCGTAGCCACATACAGAACACATACATGATGTGGCCCAATCATATTTATCGATTTAATACTCATTTATCCGCCAGAAACACCTCAAAATGTCATTTTCAAGTTCCCGAAACACTTAAACAACGTTGCCACGTGATCCACCTGTTGTATTCAGGTAAAAATCGCAGATTTAACAATAATTTGGGCTATTTAGATTTTCCGTTATCGTCCTGACTTAAAGAATTGAGTAATCTTATCTTCTAATGGAAGATATTATAATCACAGATTTTATTTCTAGTGTTTACTTAACCTATAGATTTCTTGATTGTTGTTTTGTTTCGAATAATATATTTTATCACGATCGAAAGTTCGTTTCACTAAGTGTATACGATGCTTCAGAGTATTTGTTGGTTTCTACGAAGTATTTCAGTCGAGTTCGAGTTATTTGATGTATTTCAATTCCATCCGTTTGTACGTTATTGTTTATTTTTATTTAGGACGTTCCTTCTTGACTGGACACACACAGATTGTTTCAGACACAAACACTTCACAGATTCACGTTCACATAGTCTAGGGTTTACCGATGTATCATCAAGTTAATGTGGATTGTCCAACAGGTAGCAGCGTATTAATTGAAAACCATAGTACGCGAAACTTTGTTTCCATATAAGCAATAATCGTCTATGTTCTTCATGTGAACGTAATGACGAGATCTCACAGCCTTCTCTTCGGTTTTTCGAAACGCGTATGTTTTGTGTGGAATTTAGTTGTCTACAGGTATCTCTGTAGGCTGTTTTCCTGTGCAAGGGACCGCGTAGACTGGTTCTACCTGAGAGAGGTGAGCCAATCGGCGGGAAGGGTATACGTACTTGAGAAGGCGGTCATAAACTAGTTGATTTGTATGAGGATTTGTGTGTTAAGTGCGCCGATAGATAACGAATTTCCCCAAGTTCGTTTATTACTTGATTCAATTATTGAGGTTAAATTATCAAGGATTAGCAAGATTATGCCGATTCGAAATTTGGAATTGTTGATTTTTAGTGTTTTTGCGCCCATGTTTTGGGTAACAGCCTGCTATCATTCTGCCCAAAATGTCTGTACTTTCGAATTTTTGGCCGAAAATGGTCTCAAACGATCAGGTTCGACTTACTGTCCATCCGGCTGACCGTCCGGCTGGCCGTTGCTATGAAAACGGAAAGAGATAGCGACTTGAAATTTTCAGGGTAGATGGCCCGTCCAAATGCCACATTTGAGATTGAGATTGATAAAAGGCATACTAGGCCTAACGGTTTTAGAGTTATACCTATCTGAAATTTTGTTGTTATTTCCTCAATAACTCTTAACTTACGAAACCGATCCAATTCAAACATAACAATTAGTTGTAGAATGCCAACGCACAAATTTTTGCGAAATTTTCTGAGGATCGTATCACTAGAAAATTTTCAAGAAATCATTGAAAATAATTAAAGAAACTTCTATATATCAGAAACTATTCTTCTGACATGGCTGACATTTTGCGAGAGCCTTCAAAACCTAACTTCACAGACAAGTTTTAAGTTTGAATACGATCGAATCCATATTGTTGAAGATCCGAGCAGCCTTGTTTGTGTTCAGTAGCGGGATGAGTGACCGTTGCCACGATACCTTTCGAACGGAAAAAGATAGCGACTTGTAATTATAGGGTAGGTTGCGGATCCGAATGAGACAGTTGAGTTTGTTGTTGGGCATAATTGGCCAAACGGTTTCGGAGTTATAGCCATCTGCAATATTATTTTCTCGATAACACAAAAAATACAGATCCCATCGAATTGAAAATTGGTTACTAGTTGTGGAATACCAACATAAAGAAGTCTGTGACACTAGAAAATTTAAAAAAAATTATGAACAAATATTATGAATCACATGATAACTTGAGAACGGAAAGAGATAGCGACTTGCAATTTTCAGGGTAGGTTGCACATCCGAATGCAACATTTGAGTTCATTATATTATATAGGCACAATATGGGTTTGAAGTTATACTCAAAATATATAGATCCGATCCAATTAATTCTCAGTAATTACTTGTTTTTCGGATATAATTGGATATATTTTAATGAATTTCAATTCCGATAGAATACATATCTCAGAATTGAGATTTCTGTGATATTAGACGATTCTCTCATTACTCAAGTCTCTCTTAAAAATGTAAGAAATGTATATATGTCATATAAAAGCTGAGAAAACGGTCTATGTCAATGGTAAATTCGATTAAGAGCGTCTAGTAGAGGTGAATAGACAATACAACATGTGCATGCGCAAAAACTACTGCCTTCACGTCAGTGCTTGAACCAATTTTTAATGTAAAAATAAAAATAGTTTACAGAATTTCGCTAAATTATTTATTTAGATTAAATTTTGACTGAAACTAGGTTATTCCAGTCACTTTCAGGCACAACTCTGGCAATGGATCTCAAACTTTTCCTTCGAATTCGAAATTAATCCTATTATAATTCACATAATGAAAAAAATATTTGTCGAAATTATATTGTTAGAATGTAATTCGGATTTGTGATAGAAAGGAGAAAGACTTGTATACCTGAAATTTCAGCTGTAGTAAACCTACTAGTTTTGCCGTTGTGTATTATTTTCGAAAATAATATAACCTCTGAATCACACAGGACGAAATAGGGATATATTTTGAATAGGATCATAGTATGAAATTTGCAACGTTTTCATTCCGAAAGGACCCTATTTATTCTTCAGGATAATTGTAATCTGAATACGTCACATAGGAACATGTAACACAAAATATTATAATCAAAAAAATTCGTGTTCTGTTTTACTGTCAATTATTTTTTAAATTGATTCTACGTCAGAAATCGAACTTGTAGTATAGAGTAGATACTTGTCAGAATCTATTTATGGAACAATGTTGCCTGACAGTCACGAAACGACACCCAGGATAAAAAACTTTTCTGTTAAGTCTCATAGCTCAAATCAGGGTCCTTCATCTGGAAGTAAGCGAAAATCTTCAGAATTATTTGTTGTTGAACACTTATTCTGGAATTTGTCACACTGACAGTCTCTGAAAGAACATAGAAAACCAGTTTACTCCAAAGAGAAATTTCCAGTTGAGGACTGATGCCAACAGGACTAAATTAAAGCGATTCCGAAAGGCGGCTAGGTTGCGATCACTGAACATTCGGTCGAAAAATTGGTCTCGATGTTCCTTCTGTATACTATTTCCCACAAATACGAGGAATATTATATACACAGAGGTAAGATAGTCGAAACATAGAAACAACTCAAGAAATAGGGACACACAAAAATAAAATATAGCAGAACATGTATGTACAATCACAATCTGATGACATAAAGAGGAAAACTAAGGAGTCGACTTCTATTTTGTTGAACAGAAAAAACTATTTGGCAAATTGCTCAGTTGGAATCGACCATATTTAGATGAATTTGTTGAATGAAGAGTTAGAGCCTTGGAAAATTCTATGTAAAGTAAAACTGTGTTACTATGCTTTTTGGCGCTCTTGTTCCACGGAACAGACTGCTTTTCAATTTGCCCGAATTTCTGTTATTTTCGAATTTTCGATGAAAATGGTCTTAAACGATTTGGTTCGACACACTGATCAAGAATCCGTGCGGTCGAGATTCATTCTGTAGGCACGATAACTCTCGAACGGAATAAGCTAGACAGTTGAAATTTTCAGAGTAGGTTTGGGAGATAAATATATCGGCTAAGTTCGTTATTGGGCAAACTCGAACAGATGGTTTCGGAGTAACAACAAAACATTTTTTTTACATAACAAATTTCAATTTTTTTTTCAATATGCAGTTTTACCATAAGAATCCATCGATATCATTCTTAACTCTAACAAGCTAATACTTTCGGAGATATGATTTTTCAAAATTTCAATAATAAATCGTATTTCTATGTTTACACAGAATGATATAATTATTCTATCTATGAATTGTTATAATATGATCTCTGTTGATACATGTCAACTTATTTTCCTGAGACATGAGATTGTCTAATTCATTTCAGCAATCGTAGAATTATGAGAATTATAATATGATATCATACTTTTTGTTGGTTGATATTTTCATGCCGATGGTCAATCCATATTATTATTATTATTATTATAACAGAAGTAAGAGAAAAGGCATTGCCTATTAATTTCTCAATAAAATACTACAATTAAATAAACAAAGTAACCACAATGTCATCTATATGCTAAACAAAATCTCAACATGATTGGCAAAACCGCAAAAAAAAAAAAAAAATCATCTCCGAGTCCCATCATACAGATTTTTGAATTGGTTAACACTTGTAGCCGACACCACCCGAGCAGGTAGAGAGTTCCATCTCGAAAACACACGGTTACTGATGAAACACTCCCGCTGCGACGATCTGAACCGTTCCCGACTTAGCTTGTATGGATGTCCACGTAAGTTATTCAAGTTTAGTTCGAAGAGATCACTCAAATCACTACCGAAAAGGCCATGTAACGCTCGGAACGTTATGATTAAATCACCACGCAACCTCCGTTCACTAAACGTAGTGAGACCGAACAGACTCAACCTCTCTTCATACGAAGGTCTCCTAGGGCCGTATGGAATACGCGTCGCACTACGTTGAACGTTCTCCAGCAGCAACTCGTCCCTCCTCAAGGTGGGACACCAGACGGGACCACCATACTCCAAGATTGGACGAACATATGTCGTGTACAGTAGTTTGCACGTTCTAAGGGAGCAAGATGGAAATGATGTCCTTATTAAATACAAGATTCTCTTTGCCCTAGACACGATGTGCGAAACATGTTTCGACCAGCACAAATCCTCCGAGATGACCACACCAAGATCATTGTGCTCAGTTACCGAATCTATTGGATGACCACCGAGAAAGTAGGTATGTCCAGGATTGTTCTTGCCGAGGTGGAGAACCCTGCACTTAGAGGCATTTAGTGGTATTAACCACTCATTTGACCAGGTTGCGATAGACATCAAATCCTGTTGTAGCAGACGGTGGGAGGTAAGTGCATTTGCAAAGAGCTTGGTATCATCTGCAAACGAAGAAGACTCACAACATATTATGGCGTTGAGATCTGCTACATATATCAAAAAAAGAATTGGGTCCAAAACTGACCCCTGAGGAACTCCACTAACCACATCTCGCACTGTTGATAATCCGTCGCCCACTCTTACCTCAAACCGCCGCTCTCTCAGGTAATCCGCGAACCATCCCAGTAGTTGCCCTCTGATACCGTAATGCTCTAACTTCGCCAGAAGTCTCCTAGAAGGAACTCTATCGAATGCCTTTGCGAAGTCTAAGTACACTATATCGACAGGTATGCTAGCATCAAGGCACGATGTCCACTCGTTAAGACACCTGAGAAGGTTGGTCATCACTGATCTACCTGGCACAAAACCATGTTGCTCCTCAGGAATAATGTTATTCTCCAGCAGAAAAGACATCAATTTTTTGGCAATCAACTTCTCCAACATTTTAGCAACAACGGACAGTAGACTTATGGGTCTATAATTACCAGCGTTAAAATGATCCCCCTTCTTGAAAATCGGAGTTATTCTAGCATGTTTCCATGACGAGGGTAGTCTACCCTGTTCCAGAGACATGGAGAAGACCCTTGTCAGAGCATAGCACAGGTTCCCAGCACAGTTCTTCAGCAACATTGCGGAGAGTCGGTCAGAACCAGGTGAAGATGAGGTGTCAAGGGAGTTGAGCTGGTCTTTAACATCCTCTATAGTTATCTCGACGGAAACCAGGGATGGTCCAATTCGCGGCGTGGAAATTGACGGCAGGGTGCTGGATGGATATGATGATGTGAATGGTAATGCTGAGTTAATAATATTGAGTTCAGAATATCTCCAGTAAAAACAAAACTGGAATATTGGTGTATTGGAGTATTGGAGTAGATTTGAGGAAAGAATATATATTATCGTTCATCATAGAATTGAGGAATGAATATCTCGGATGAGTTGTTGTTGGGTCGAATTCGTCTATTGGTTTTGGATTAATAATTTTTGGCACTATTGTTGAATTTAAATTCTTCTATGATGTTTGAATTCAATTTCTGCTAGGATGAAGTTCTTTCATAAGAATCCATTGATATAATTCCCAACTGTTACCAATACCTTCGAAGAAATGATTTGTCAAAGTTTGAACAAGAGCACCAAAATTCCTGTCCACAGGGCTTGAACCAATTTTTCAAAGAAAAATATCAGAATAACTGTCGACAAAATAATTCCGAATATTTCTTGGTGTCTTAGGAAGAAGTCTGATTTAGTTTCAGAAACTTTACATAACAGTTGTTTTATCGTTGATGTTGTTTATTTACTGTTTATTAGGCATCATTATTCTGTTTCTGACAAATATCGGTTTCTAACACGGAATAAATTTGAAAATAATATATTTTTTTTATTTCATGGATATTTTTCTGAGTGATGAATTTTCCTTCCACTGTATAATTTAATAATTAAAGGAACATGTATTAGTAAATATTTCTACTCGAATGTATCCACTAAAGCACGGCTGGTGTTTAACTTCACTGACGTTTTGGCGTTGACAACGTTCAAGGTTGCGTTCGTATTTAAAAAAAAGCAGTATCATGTTGAATACCTTAATATTATTCTGGAACACAAATTTTCCATTACAATAATCTTCATCTAGCTTCTATTTAGTATCAATTCCTGTAGAACGTGATCATAATAAGTGTTTTCCATATAATAAAATGTGTTTGAACTTGGTATGTAGGAAATCTGACATCAATTATTGGAATTAATTGATTTGACAAACAGCCGTCAAATGAGGTAAATAGATTTTTGTGACGATTTTCTGTGACCATAAAAAAAATTAAGCATTTCATTATTGCATTTCTTGAAATAGGTACCTTTTCAAGTCGATCAACATCGTCCTTCTTTCGACGTCTAAACTATGACTTGATTCTTTATGTTTACGTCTTTGAATTTGTTTTCGGTGGAATTCAAAGAGTTCATAGAATAATCGATGAAAATACTGAGAGAGACCCAGGAAATTTGACACATTTTGTCTTATATCTCCAGAAATTGAAATCGTATAGAGCCAAAATTTTGCACAATGTTGCAAAATACTACAATTGACGTTAGTACAAGTTTTTGTTGCAATCTGATGAATAGTTCACGAAAAAAAAATTTTTTTTTCGAAAAAATTAAAAGAAATATTTTTTTAAAAATTACCAACATTTTGATCATAACAGAATTTTGCCAAAAGTTGCGCGTTTATATCCTCGAACTGACTACCAAGTTTCGATTCAACATCTTCTTTAGTTCCTGAAATATCAGGGAAATAACCTCAAAATTTTAAATGTCTATAACTCCTAAACCGTCCGGCCGATTTTGCCCGTTAACGAACTTAACCGTCGCATTTTGATCAGAAACCTACCCTGAAAGTTTGAAGTCGATAGGACCTTCGGTGCTCCCGTTATCGTGCCTACGGCCGGCCGGCCGTACGGCACCCAAAAATCTGACACCGGATTCGTAATCAGGGAGTCCGAATTAGTCTATTAGCCAATTTTCAGCTCGAAATTCGAAAATTACAGACATTTGGACGAAATGATAGGACGATGTTCCCCTAGAACATGCGCCCAAAAAACGGTTCAAGCACTGACGTGAAGTCAGGAGCTTTTGCGCGCATTTTCTATTGCCCATTCTCCTGTATTAGACACTCCCAAATTTAACATGATTAATTTGATTAAGAGTGTCTCAATCGTTTGAGACCATTTTTGACAAGAAATTAAAAAATTACAGATATTTGGGCAAAAATATAACGCGATGTTCCCCAGAACATGCGCTCAAAAAAAACCAAAATTCTTATGTCCCTATTGAAAAACCGTTTTCTGCCGATTATGATTGTTTATTTATTCTATTCTTGTATTGTATCCTTTTTATATTGAATCGATTAGAAAATGCTACTTTATCCTAGAATATTAACGTGAATTCTTAGTGGTACTCAACAACGAAAACTGGTAGTGTGTACTGACCTTTAAGCAAGGTAACTGTACTGAATCCACACGTTATTCTATTCCACTCCATCGTTATATAATTAAGCAAGTTGGTGACTACGATTGCCGCATGGTGTTGCTTCTTTTTCTTGGTAGCCATTCTATGGTCATTCACTGGAGACATCATCAAAGCCGGTGAATTTTTCTAATGCCTGTTGGTCATATCAGGCAGCGTTGATTGTGAAGTGGCCTTTACAATTGAATTCCTGGAAGCATCCCTTAGTTAAGTCGAGACTTTGCTACAGTGCACTTATGAAACAACCCACAAGTGCAAAGGAACATTTGAAATAAAGCAGAATTCCACTCTATACTCTGACTGTTTGACCTCAAAATATGATATGTTTGAAATCGGCAGGATGAACGCAAACAATGACTAATCTATTTCATTTCATTTAATCTATTTGTAACATATACTTTATATTAGATATTGAATTCTCGCTAATCACTGGGTAAAAGAGTTTGAAAAATTATTTAAGTACCTGCCTAAAAAAAACCACTTGGTTTAAGTTTCATAATGTAAAATTATATCTTGATGATTTTATAGGGGGTGATAGTTGACCCATAGTCCAAACGTTGAATGTTTTCGAATTGACATTACTCACGAACGGCAGCCTTTTTTTGGCGCTCTTGTTCCTCGGAACAGAGTGCCTATCAATTTGACCAAATGTCTGTAATTTTCGAATTTTTGGATGAAAATGGCCTTGAACGATTTGGTTCGACTCACTGATCAAGAATCTGTGGTCCAAATCGATTCTGTCCAGCCAGCCGGTCCGGCCAGCCCTCCATCAACACGATAACTCTCGAACGGAATGAGCTAGTTGAAAGTTTTAGAGTGGGTTAGGAGATAGATATCTCGGTTAAGTTCGTTATTGGGCAAAATCATTTGAATGGATCCGGAGTAACGAAAAAAAAATTATTTTACATCACAAATTTCAACTCATTTTTTTTTAATGCAGTTTCACTATAGGAATCCGTTGATATCATTTTCAACTTCAACAAGCTAATACTTTCGGAGAAATTAATTTTCAAAATTTCAATAATAAATCGTACTTCTATGTTTCCACATAATACTGTACTTAATTATTCTATCTATGAATTATTATATGATCTGTGTTGTTACATGTCATCTTATTTTCCTGTGAGAGATAAATGTCAAAATTATTTATGGTTCGTTATTCTTGATATAAAATACACCTCTCCTGTTCTAGAAATCAAAATATGATTGAATGCAAAATGACCAATGAAATAACCTCAGCTATCGTAGAATTATAGGGATGATATTATATTATATTTTTAAGGTGATAATATAATGCCCGTAGATAATCCATATGATGATGAAAATATATACTTTGGTAAGATTCATAGTCGAATTGGGTTCAGAATATCTCCAGTAAAAACAAAACTGCAATATTGTGTAAGTTTTAATTGATATAATATAATTTTCGGAGTAGATTTGAGGAATGAGTATCTCGGATAAGTTCGTTATTGGAAAGAATCGGTCTGTTTGAATTTAATTTCTTTCATGATGCAGTTCTATCGTGAGAATCCATTTATATCATTCCCAGAGACCAATAATTTCGGTGATATGATTTGGTAAGGGTTGAACAAGAGCGCCGAAGCTCCTGTCCACAGGGCTTTCCAACTTTTATTTGTGACATTGACAATTGTATTTGTAAATGTCTATACCATTCAATCGTGGAAAGGTACACGCTCCAACAACGTTCACAAATAATCCAAATTTATTATGAAAAATCGCGATCTGTTACTATAACGTTACGTACTTCAACTCCAATTTTTGGTCGTTCTAATCGCCCAGATGAAAGATCAATTGAACGTTTAGTGAAGAAATTTGAAACAATTTTTTTACCTCATGATTTTACAGGGCCAGTGAGATAAAGAAAAGCAAGAAGTGAAGATAATATTACAGCCGTACGTGAAAGTGTTCGTGAAGACCAAAATGTATCGATTTCTCATTGTTTACAAGAACTAGGCATCTCCCTGAGGTATTTGCGCCGAATTGAACGAAAAACCTACACCCATACAAAATTGTTTTAACCCATGAACTCAAACCAACTGATCATTTAAAGCGTCTTGTATTCAGTAATTGGTGCTTAGAAAACATCGGAATCGATGCAGATTTTCATAAGGAAATCATTCTCAGCGATGAGCGTCATTTCTGGTTGAACAGTTATGTTAACAAGCAGAATTGCCTCATCTAAAGTGGTAATAAACCTGAAGAATAGCAAGAACTGCCATTACATCCTGACAAACTTAATGTTTGGTGGGCTCATAAGACGGTAACTGTCAATGGAAATCGTTCAATGGTGACTGATTTTGTATGGCTTGAATTGGTTCGTCTTGATTTGCAGCATATGTGGTTTCAACATGACGCTTCCACTTGTCATACTGCCAATAACTTTACTGATAACAAAATTCGGTGATTCGATCATTTCAAGATATGTGGGAGGGTGTTTTCCTAAAAAATCGAAAATCTATGGACAAAATATGGAGCATTTTACTAATGTTTTCCCCCCGGTATTACCAGTGACTAACTTGACTTAAGCCATTTTTTGTAGTTAATTCCATAGAAGTCCAAAAATCCGAGGAATGTACTTTCTCTATTTCAGTATCGTAATGAGTCCATTCCAGCACTAAAAACAGTGCTGGAATGAACTCATTCCCGCATTGTTACTAGTTATATTTTTCCTTTTGTGGTAGTCAGCAATGACATTCGATCCTATCAAATTTTAACACACGTCAATTGTCAATATAATATAATCTGGATATAGTGAAATAATAGTTGAGGGAAAAAGATTTATTTTGATTAAAAAATAAGGCACTAAAGATTTCCTTCTTGCTAATTTTGAATCATTCATGCTATTATTTAATTTATTATTTAAATCTGATCTCCATGTCCTACGTATATGATTCAAATTCAAATTCCGTAATCTGTCAACTTTCGTCACACCGAACAACTGCCAAGATACAATAAAAAAGTCACTAGGATGTATAATCCGAATTTTAGATTAAATTTCAGCAGTATTTTACCAAACATGCCTGAAATAGAAAAAATATCGTCTAATGCGGCCCATACACATGCTACTTTTTCAGCGTTCTGGCAGCTAGCGAAACCGCTAGCAATAAAACGCCCAAAAGTCGCTCGAAAAACGCCTGTGTATGTGTATCTGCTGCCACGCTGGCGACTCGCCGAGCAGCACGCAACGCCGGACACCAAGATCAGACGTGTTTGATTTTAGCGACAGGATAGGCGGCAAAACGTTTGAAAATCGCTTGTGTGTGTGTGCGATAGTCAACAATGGCTGAAAATCGACGCTTTGCAGAGTCAGAAGAGTTTATTTCATCTTTCATCGAACTATTTAAAAAGGAAGAGTGTTTATGGATGATTAAACCAAATAATATTCCAACAGAATTTTAAAGAATAAAACTTACGAGGATTTATTAGCTTTATGTAAAGAACACAATAATGAATGTGATATTGATTTCGTGAAGAAAAAATAAAAAGCCTCCGAGATTCATTCGGAAAAGAATATAAAAAGGTAGAACGTAGCGTAACAATAAGTTTATCTTCTACACTAATAGCTCTTCTCATATAGGTATCCTGTTTCTTTAGCAGTGGAGTGACTTTATGCAATAATAATTTAAAAGTGTCCTCATCCATTCGTAGATAGTTTATATAATCGTCCGGATATAATTTTAATTCATTTAATAGATTTATATGGTATCTTTTTTTAGCAACCAATCTTTAACCAATATTCGACGTTTCTTGGATTCCCCCTTTTCACTTATTAAGATTATGGCACTGGCTATTTTTTTTAGCTTGAGCGACATTTTCAAAATCTCTCGTCAGCGAATGACGAGCTACTGAGACGATTGTGTGTGGATATAATTCTACGAGCGTCTAGGACGCTCGTAAAACGCCAGCTACCAGAACGCCGAAAAAGTAGCATGTGTATGGGCCGCATAATACTCGTTGCAGAAGGCAATTCCAACACTCATGCGTTCGAAAACTCGCTCCTTCGTCGCTCGATTTCAAATTTCGCATTCGTGTTTCAATAGGAGCCCATTCTGCAACTTGTCTTAGAATATACTATTCCTCCATCAGTTTAAGAGTAAATATATCCAGAGAATTTACTTCAACAGTCTCTATTTCGAAAACAGAGTCTTTCGGCTTATTTTTTGACGTAGTATATGCCATCAATTTTTTTTAAAATTTTATGTGTACATGTATACAATCAATTTACAGTTTCATTTATAATCATTCCTTCATTCATAGGACATCATCGAATCATCTCGATGAGGTCAATGTTCAAACATAATTCATCTTATCACCTGACGGCATACCTGTTTAAACAATTCTTCTGTTCAGTATTGGCAACGCTACCGCCAGCCAGATGTTGTCTAAACATACAAAGCTATTCAAATGATCAAAGTTCGTTGAAGACACATCATTCCTCTCACATCGAAATATGGGATCTGTCAGAATGAATATATATGAGATCCACATTTTTTTGCGCGCTTGTCCAAGAGCGCTATCACTCCGTCCAATTGTCTGCTACTTTCGGATTATGGGCAAAATATGGCCTCATACGATATTTGCTTTACTGATGAGCAGTCTATAGTCTAATTGAATTCTTTACATAACACGATATCTTTTGCAGCATATAAGAGACTTTTGAATTTTACAGTGTTTGACTGTCTGGTTCAAGCAGAATGCAGGGCATTCAATACAAAATTACAGTGGCTGATAGGTCCTCGCTCTCATACACAGATAGCAGCACAAATACAAGATTAATGTTTTCTCTAATAAGTAATACCGCCGTATTCACAAAGCATTCAATCTCCGTTAAGTCGTAATACCCTTATTACACTATGCCATTTCCATGTCTATATTTGCGCCTATTTTCATGGCTATTTGTTGATTGCGAATTTCCTCCCGAATGAGTGGCACTATTACACCCCACTTTTTTCGCGCTTGTTTTAGGCAGTAATTTCAGAGCTGCAAACATTGAAGAAATTGACATATTTACCTACCTCAAGTTCTTGTTTTGTTTGTATATTTTTAAAGCAATACCATAGTGTTTTAAGAATGTCTGAAGAAACGTTTAATATGCTACTACATATGTAGAGTGCAAATCCACATACAGAAAAAAGACACTGTAATTCCAGAAAGCATTTCTCCAAAAACGAAATTAATGATTACTTTGCGATACTAGGCTACTGGTGAAAACTTCATATCACTCGGGGATAGCCATCACAGATTATCTGGCCCTCGTAAGTTTAGTTTACGTCCTCAGAGTAATAAACATACATTTATTATTGAATTTACGAAGGCTGCGATTCAAAGGATAAACTAGGTTATGTTAAGACGTCAAGTCAGACAGATAAATATTGTGTTGGTAGACATGGCATTTCGACAGAAGGCTTGAAATCCCCACGTTTCAGGGGGAACAAATAGTACCAGTTCTATTTATTTTCAAGCCTGAAACAGTCTACAAAATAGTCCCGGGCGCTTGCGTATTTCTTCGAATTTCAGGCGCAGTCAGTCAGGCTGACAAATAGGCACGAAAAAGGCATACCACCGTATTCACAAAGCATTATTAAGTGTTTAAATCTCTGTTAAGTCCTAACTGAAGTCCTCAGTTAAGGATATATTTGAATCACAACCTCAGTTAACGTATTTAACAGTGGTGAAACAGGCCTGTTTTACCACCTTTATCCCTTATTGTCCCTTATCATCCCTAATTTATCCTTAACTGAAGACCTCAGTTAGGACTTAACGGAGATTGAATGCTTTGTGAATACGGCGGATAGTGTAATAGGGGTTTTACTGAGGTCCTCAGTTAAGGATAAATTGGGGATAATAAGCAACAATAAGGGATAGGGGTAGCGAAACAGGCCTTTTTCACCACCATTAAAAACGTAAACTGAGGTTGCGATTCATATTAATCGTTAACTGAGGACCTCAGTTAGGACTTAACGGAGATTCAAACATTTACCAATGCTTTGGGAATACGGCGGTTAGTCTATCATTTGTTCAGAAGTAACGGTGGTCTTAGAGATTTTTTTTGGCGAGCTGTTCAGGTGAACAGAGTGCCTATCAATTCGTCCAAATGTCTGTATTTTTCGAATATCTGGCCAAGAATGATCTCAAACGATTAATTTCGACTCACTGATGAAGAATCCGAAGTCAAAATTAATTCTGCATCATCAAAATTGATTCTACATCAGCACGATTACGATCGAACGCAATGAATTAGAGAGTTTAAATTTTCAGAGTAGGTTTGGAGTCCAAATTCGCGGGTGAGTTCGTGAATGGGCAAAATCCACCAAGTGGTTTCAGAATTATAGCCATCTGAAATTTTGTTTTCCCAATATCTTGAAAAATACTGATCTGATCGAATTAGAGCGCGGTAGTTAGTTGAAAAATACCGACACGAAGAATTATGCAAAATATTGTGGGGATTGTTGAAGTGAACTCAAAAAGTTCTGGCTTTCGCTAGTGCGTCGGATGCATGCAGTGACTGCGTGCAGCGAATGCTTGCGTCCGCTGCATCGTCGTAGTGGTTTCATTAGGTGCGGCGAAACTACTGCAGCCGGCATTATTATTTGTGTTCTGTGAGTCGTCAGTGATAATTCGTTAGCAATGGAGTATGTACTTGCGCTTCATATTTTGGAAGAAGAGCAGGATGAATTGATTTTGAAAATCTAAAGCAAAAAAATTAATAAAATGTGACCTGTGCATTTAATGTATTAAAACGAAATAAAAACTTTTTGAAAATATAACTTCATTTTACCTGTTTTCCCTCCATTTCTGTCCTGATCATTTTCCATATGTTATCTTTAACATACCTCGGTTACCTCGGACACATAGTGCGTGAAAACGCAACCACTTCCAACACTTCATTTTCCAGAGTAAAATTGAGGGAGGAAGAAGAGGAATAGGCAGAAGAAAGTTATCATGGCTAAGAAATATCCGTCAATGGACGGGAATGAAAGACTTCCGAACATTGCAGAATGCTGCATTCAATAGAAACATATGATGGGAATAGATCAGAATGAACGCCTACGCAGGAATCTGCACGGCAATAAAAGAAGAAGATCTTTAACATATTTAACAATATTAGTTTTATAATTATCATGAGATGCATCATTTATGCATCTATTTTGCGAAACTAATTCAATGAGATTCATTTCTTCGTCCCTTGTGAATTTATCGACACTGATTTTCTCTTGTTTACGCTGCAGCGACGTCGCACAGACTGGTACCCCAAGCAGTCAGCCGTTTGGCTGTTGCAGTACTGTTGCGTCGGACGCAGAAGCGAAACCACTTCTTCGTAGTTTCGAGGTAGCAGTGTATTCGAAAGACGGTGCAGCCACTTTCTGCAGTCACTGCATGCAGCCAACGCACTAGCGAAACCAGCCCTCAATGTAGTACTGTTGTTTTCATGAGTATGCTGATACTTAGAAAATGGGTTCAAGCCCTGTGGACAGGAGCTTTCTAGCGCTCTAGTTCAAACAGACAAATTATATCTCCGAAAGTATTGGTTTCTCAGAGTTGGGAATCATATCAATGTATTCTTATGATAGAACTGCATCATAAAGGAAATTCAATTCAAATAATAGTTTATTTATCAAGATTAAATGAGCAATCTGAGAATGAGAACTGCACCATGGAAGAAATCAAATTAAAATAGCTGAACTGAATTTGACTCTCTCTTATAGAACAGGATGAAATGTACGAGTATGAACACAGATCGTATAATAAAGCTTATATAGAATAATTATAGCATTCTGTGAAAACATAGAAGTACGATTCATTATTGAAATTTAGAAAAATCATATCTCCGAAAGTATTAGCTTGTTGGAGTGGAAAATGATATCGATGGATTCTAATGGTGAAGCTGCATCTTAAATGAAAATTGAATTTGAAATTTGTGTCAAAAAAATTTTTTTTTTGTTACTCCGAAACCATCGGGCCTATTTTGCCCAATAACGAACTTAGCCGAGATATTCATCTCCCTAACCTACTCTGAAAATTTCAACTGCCTAGCTCATTCCGTTCGAGTGTTATTGTAGAAATTTTTTTTTTAAATTTTGAACATTTTTTTGACACTTTGCGGTAACCTGGTCAATACAAAACTTCACATGCGTATAAAGGTCATGATTCTACAATTTGATGCTAAATTTCAGATAGATCGAGTGACCGGTTTCAGAAATATTCATAAAAAATGTGTTTACTAAAATCGGCCATAACTCCGAAACCGCTTCATGGATTTCGCCCATTAACGAACTTGTCCGAGATATTTACGTTCCAAACCCACCTTGCAAATTTCAATTCACTAACTCCTTTCGTTCGAGAGTTATCGTGCCTACGGCCGGTCGGACAGATTTGATTTCGACCTCGGATTCTTGATCAGTGAGTCGAACCAAATCGTTTGAGACCATTTTCAGCCAAATATTCGAAAATTACAGACATTTGGGCGAATTAATAAGCACTCAGTTCCGAGGAACTAGAGCGCCAAAAAGTGTAATTTCCTTTCCGGGATTTGAGCCCGCCTTCTCTCGTTCCGAAACCGAAAACTCGACGGATTAGACCCCCGGGCTATCGGGCTCCTCGTACGATCTTGTCGATCTCCGGTATTAGAATAAAACGTCGGTACTTACCTGGGATATATGTTCTTAATTTTCACTTTTCGACATAAAATCGCCACATGGGGGTTTATTTGACGGTTTTTTACCCTCATCTTTGCTTTTCGTCAACTTTTAGGCCCGAAAACTGCCTAGAACGGCCGTTTTCAGACCCCGTCTCTCTAAGTCGATCTTGACGTTTCGCGAACCAACTATTAGCAAGGAATTAGACAATGTCATGTCTCAGGAAAATAAGTTGACATTATGACAATTCATACATAGAATAATTATATAATTCTGTGAAATCGTAGAAATACGATTTATTATTGAAATTTTGAAAAATCATATCTCCGAAAGTATTAGCTTGTTAGAGTTGAAAATGATATCATTGGATTCTTATGGTAAAACTGCTTATTGAAAGAAATTTAATTTGGAATTTGTTATGTAAAAAAATGGGTTCAAGCCCTGTGGACAGGAGCTTTCTGGCGCTCTAGTTCAAACAGACAAATTATATCTCCGAAAGTATTGGTTTCTCAGAGTTGGGAATTATATCAATGTATTCATATGATAGAACTGCATCCTGAAGGAAATTCAATTTAAATAATAGTTTATTTATCAAGATTAAATGAGCAATCATGAGAATGAGAAAAGCACCATGGAAGAAATCAAATTAAATCTGGCCAATTTTGCCCAATAACGAACTTAACCGAGATATTCATCTCCCTAAACTACTCTGAAAATTTCAACCACCTACCTCATTCCGTTCGAGAGTTATATCTATGTCTATGGATGAAAAGCAGTCTCACTACTCTCAGATCTCTTACTTCATGTTCAGTTCCGAAAAGTAAGAATTTTCTGAGAAAAACTAATTTCGGAGCAAACAACTGAGATTATTCTCACTTCGCTCACAATTCTTCGATTGATTAGATAATGTCTCAGGAACATCATTTGACATTATGACAATTCATATTCATACATAGAATAATATCATTCTGTGACAACGTTGAAATACGATTTATTATTGAAATTTTGAAAAATCATATCTCCGAAAGTATTAGCTTGTTAGAGTTAAAAATGATATGAATGGATTCTTATGATAAAACTTCTTATTAAAAAAAATTTAATTTGGAATTTGTTTCGTAAAAAAAAAATTTTTTTTTTGTTACTCCGAAACCATCTGTCCGATTTTGCCCAATAACGAACTTAGCCGAGATATTTATCCCCCAAACCTACTCTGAAAATTTCAACTCTCTAGCTCATTCCGTTCGAGAGTAATCGTGCCTACGGCCGGCCGGACCGGCCGGACAGAATGAATTTCGACCACGGATTTTTGATCAGTGAGTCTAACCAAATCGTTTAAGACCATTTTCAGCGAAATATTCGAAAATTACAGACATTTGGGCAAATTGATAAGCACTCAGTTCCGAGGAACTAGAGCGCCAAAAAAAAATTTTTTTTTTGTTACTCTGAAACCATCTGTCCGATTTTGCCCAATAACGAACTTATCCGAGATATTTATCTCCCAAACCTACTCTGAAAATTTAAACTGTCTAACTCATTCCGTTCGAGAGTTATCGTGCCTACGGCCGGCCGGACCGGCCGGACAGAATGAATTTCGACCACGGATTCTTGATCAGTGAGTCGAACCAAATCGTTTAAGACCATTTAAATCGAAAAATTCGAAAATTAAATTCATTTGGGCAAATTGATAAGCACTCACTTCTGAGGAACTAGAGCACCAAAAAACAATGTCAAGTTTGATTGATATAAAATGAAAAGTCTAATTCACTTGATCCATATTTTCGCTATCAAAACGAGAACTAGGAATTTTCACCTTTAAGGGTTGATCACATTTACTTTAACAAGGATCACATGACTGGAAAATGTTTATTATTATTATTATTAAACCAAGTTACAGAGTTGAGATACTTATCACCTATAAACTCGAATTTAAAAATTATCCATAAACAACTGTAAAAAAAATGTAACTATAAAACAATTAGAAACATCATCATTAAAAAAATTCTATATCTCAGACGGTGGATGTAGTGTATCTCGACTTCGCAAAGGCCTTTGACAGAGTCCCTCATCGGCGTCTTCTGCATAAGTTGGAACACGTGGGGATCCGGGGAAGACTGCTGGAGTGGTTCAGATCATTTTTGTCGGATAGGTCATTTCGGGTACGAGTTGGTGGTGATCTGTCTAATACCGCGAAAACTGTCAAAAGTGGTGTCCCACAGGGCTCGGTTCTAGGCCCACTTCTCTTCATTTTATATACAGCCGATTTACCAGCATTAATAAGATCTAAATGTGCACTCTTCGCTGACAACACCAACATTTTCAACCACTCAATAAATTCACGGGTTATTCAGGAGGATCTCGATGCTCTCTGCAGTTGGTGCCAGAGGTGGATGATGCCCCTCAATTTGAGCAAATGCTGTGTTATGCACATAGCAAAGAACAATCCGCGGGCTCCCTATTATATCTATGGGGTGAGACTTGGCACGGCGACTAGCCACTTGGATCTCGGTGTGACTATAACGGAAGACTTGAGTTGGTCGGACCACATCGTGTCAGTAACAACAAAGGCGAGACAGATGACCTACCTCTTCAGCAAAACATTCCCAAACACTGATGCTGTCTCCTGGGGCATGATTTATAAGACCTACATCCGGCCGATAATGGAGTATGCTGGTCCGGCTTGGTGGACTTCTTTGCGAGGTGAGGTGGATGGGTTGGAGTCTGTTCAAAGATGGAGCACTAGAATTCCCTACGGTGCTAGAAGACCTGATTACACAACAAGGTTGAAAGTGCTCGATATGCCCACATTTGAACAACGACGTGCGAGAGGTGACTTAATATTCTCCTATAGAGCAGTCCATGGTCACTTTGGTCCGGATATTATGAACATGTACCGTTTGAACACGAACAATTTACGGGGCCATGGATTTAAGCTCGCAAAGGAAAAATTCAGGACTACCCAGAGGCAAATGTTGGTGTCGAACCGATTGATCAATGTTTGGAACTCCTTGCCTGAAACTGTCGTAGAGTCGTCCTCTGTGAATGGATTCAAGAACAGTTTTGACAGATGGGCGACCTCTTCGTTATGATGGTGTTTCTAAACAATTTTTTTTTTCTGCTATTTTCAATTATATAGATATTAAGTTCATCTCTAGGAGTTCACTTTGAGTTTGGTTTCTATGTGAGTTTATAGGTGTATTCCTCTACTCTTATTTGAATAAATAATAATAATAATAGTATCCGTCAGATATCGTTGAAATTCTGCTAGAGCCTTCAAAACCTTATTTTATAGTTAATTTCTAGATTTGAACTCGATTGGATCTATATCGGTGAAGATAGTACCGAAATATGGAAATATTCCAACGATAGAGATGGTAATGGTCCATTTCCACTGGTTTTAAACTCAACCAACGAAATTGTCAACAGTTTTTTATTTTTGACGTGCCTGGAAAGAATTTAGTTAATTAGATCGGGTTAAGTTAAATTTGACAGTCAATACGTCAGTAATAACATTCTTTCAATGCCTAGTGAGAATTGGTATATCTTGTTTATGATATGTAACTTATTTGACAGCCAAGTTCTTGATTTAAACTTGATTGAATAATATTTAACATGATTATATATTTCTGAAATTAGAAATTTGAAAACAAGGTATTAAAGGTCAGTAATTACATAGGTTCACATAATTATTTAGTGCTTCTGTGGGCCATTATTATAGCAGGGAACGGATTAATCTTCTTGGCAAGTATAATCTTCTTGACAAGTAGGTTCCCGGAATCGATTCCTGTAGCCGAAATTATTGATCTTTTTCATTTTCGTTTCCAATTCTATCGGAATTTTTACTTTGTGAAAGGGGTTATTGACGGAATTAAGTCGATATTTTCATAGAATTACGTGATTTACGTATTTGATTAGATAAAAAAAAATGCATAGAGTGCGTAATTGATAAAATGTCAATTCATAGGTCCTCATGGCACAACCGTACGATTCGACTGATTTTTATCATAGGAATAATTCTCAGAATAAATGATTGGAAATAAACCAGTGCTATACAGGTGTTTTTTTACCCCACAATTGTACGATTGAACTGATTTGTGTCCAGACGCCAGCATACGACTTTTGTTGTTACAGTCAGATTGATATTCTTGGAAATATTTGGAATAATTTTTTTTTCCTGAAGCTAAGCAGCTTCGGGCGAGTTCAATACCTGGATGGATGACTGCTCTGGCTATAAATTTGAACAGCGTGCCAAGGCACCTGGCCACAGTGCTTTCCCAACTTGTATATTCTCAATACGTTCCCATGTTTTGAAAATTAAGAAAGTATTTCACTAAAACCACCGTCACTTCTGAACCAAGCGTCAGACCTTCAATACTTTTTAGAGAAAACATTAATATTGTGTTTGTGCATCAGCTGAAGATTTTCGTATGTTGATATAACGTTGCTTTTTGAAGGGAAAAACCACGGTTGAAACGAAAGATTGGCATGACATGTACTATCCGGACTCTGTACTAGAGAAATCAATCATTATTGACTGGTTTACTAACAATAGAAGTTGTCCTACGAACACCGATGATGTGCCACGGCCAGGTCACCGAAAAGAGGTGGTCATACCGGAAAACATCGAAAAAGTCCAAAAAAAATTTTGGAAAATTGTAAAGTGAAGTTGCTGGAGATAACTGAAAGTCTAAATGCAGGGTTTCCCAGAAATCGACATCATGAAAATCTACTATAAATCTATATTTTAATTTCAATTTTAGTTTTATTATTTATCCCGAATATTCCGTCTCTGAATTGATGCCTAATATTTTAAGCCAACTGCCCCCAGCTTGGAAGAAAATGTTCCTTCAACTAAGCGTTCAAAATTAATACCCAATTCCAACTTGTAAATAAACAAAATGTACTAGGCTAGCTTAGAAAGTAACTTTGAAAGTTGGCTCATTCAATAAGGATTTCAAAATGCTATAACGATTGCTACTCTTGCTAGTAATTGAGCAATTTCTTGCATATTTGTTTTTTGCGAAGAAACCCAGTTTTGATAAGTTTTTCTTGCTTACTGTTTTGACACAAGTTTCGAATGAAATATCAATTTTTGGAATCTAAGATTTATAACATTACAGATCAGAGTATCAGACAGATGTTATCTAAGATACTCACTGGTTTATTATTTATGCAAACGCATGTGTTTGAAGCCACTCGAACAATTTCCTAGTATTTGGCACTATTTGACGGTGTAAAAATACAGGTTGAACTGAAATATACAATCATAACGAAAAATTTCAGAATATACGTATATCCAATTCAACATTGATTGAATGAAAACTAAATTATACTATCATTCTATGCGGTATTTTATGAGTCATTTTTGATGATTACCATCCGCCTAGTTAGCATCATAACAGGCTAATCAAATTCAATCGATGATTAACTTATTTTCGAACTTACTGAACAGTTCAGATTACACTTGATATGAGATTTTACTCATTGATATCTGATTTTTTCGTTGATCAGCGTTTCAGAAACCGAGTACTGACCTATTTAAATCAACTCATTCCTCAAAATTTCTGACCTTTCAACGGATTGATGAGTGGATTTTCGATTAATTCTGATGATGTCACGGTAATCGTACTCCCATCGCTGATCGAATTCATCACAAAAAGTGATAAGAATAATATTACACCCTAATATTAAATATTATATCATCCTATCATTTTAAGGAAGGTAGAATAAATAAAATCAACTACCTACTATATTTCTACCCACAATAATATGCACATTTACGACAATTTCAGTCATATATCGCCAAAGCATCCCCTCGCGATGACTTTGGGAACTCGCAATGTGACATAATTGTGAATATCTTAATAAGGACACTATTGTGAAATCTTTGGGAGATCACATTGTGAATATCTCATTTTGGTTGCTTTCGCGATATCTCCAGGATATTGCTTCAAGAATTCCATAGTGTATATATATCTGTATATTCTTAAATATGCATTTATTGACTTTCTGAAATGTCTGTGAATATTTTGCTGGAGAATGAAATCTATATTTGCATATGTACTTAATTATATTTTGAACTGGGTATGCCGAGATTCGGTCAACAAACAGTTGTTAAGACCAACAATGATCGATAAAGTTACTTTAGTTCAGGATTATTGACCGATGAATTTATTGAATGAATCAGACAATAATTATATCGAACAATTTAAAAAAAGAATATATTAGATATACGTAATATTCGGTGTTCTAATAGTTCCATATGGATTGAAGCCCTGGTCGATCTAGACTAATTCTAATTCTATATTTGTGTAGAAAATAATGGTTCCTTTCTTTTGAGAATACTTCTACTGTTTTTTTATTTTTTTTTTGGAACTGGCTATAATGTTCAGCTTCTTCGATAAAATGGTTTCGTTTGTAAGTTGAATTCATAAAAAAGTTCCAATTGCTGAGTTACATGGAAAGTTGAATTTTTTTTTATTATCGAGTGTGGCATTCAACTAAACATTGAAATAAATAGTTTGCTGTAAAGACACCAGTACTATTCATAGTAGGGTTAACCCGAGAGTTCCTCAAATATAATATTTTTGAAGAAAAGAAAAGAAAAATTTTTATTTTTTTTCTACTGATACGATCTTTATAAAATTTTGCAAAAATTTGCACGTTTGCACTCTAGATAAAATTACTAAGTTTCAATTTGATTGGATCTTTTTGAGTTATTGGGAAATAACAACAAAATTTCAGATGGGTATATTACTGTGAAATCGTTTGGTCGAATTTAACCGTCTTTCCGTACAAAAGTTATCGTGGCAACAGACGGCCGGCCGGTGTTTGAGCACGTTATTCCCGCATGTGAAGTGGATCTGAATATGTCCGCTTGCATATTTTTTTTAATTTGCAAAATGTTGAGACATCTACTTAGATACACCTCCGTAAGGATGGCGCCAGAGAAGCAATTTTTAGTGTTTTTCTTTAAAACCAAAGAACTGACAAGAATTAATCAAACTAAGCAGACATTATATGCGAGCAAGAAGGTATTCAAAAAAATCTTTGGTGTTCCCCTATGTTCGGAAGGGGTAGAAAAAGCCAATCCTAAAATTTGTTTCGAAAAATTATTAAAAATATTATTTACCTCTCAGTAACATGAAACGGAACGCGATAGCGACTTGCAATTTTTAGGTTGCCCATCCGAATCCTACATTCGAGTTTGTTAATAGGTATAATTGACCCAACCGTTTCGGATTTATACCTATCTGAAATTTTGTTATTTCCTCAATAACTAAAAATACAGATCCGATCCGATTCAAACATGTTCACTAGTTTTAGAATGCCAACGCGAAAATTTTTGAGAAATTTCGTGAGGATCGTATCACTAGAAAATAAATAAAAAATAATGGAAATCAATGAAAAAAATTCATAAACTATCCCTCTGAAATCAACGAAATTTTGCGAGAGCCTTAAAAACCTAATTTTACAGCCAAGTGCCAAGTTTGGACACGATCGGATTCATATTCTTGGAGATATGAGAAGCCTTGGGTGGGTTCAGAAGCTGTGTGGGTGACCATTACCACGATAACTCTCGAGCGGAAAGATATAGCGACTTGCAATTTTCAGGGTAGATTGCGCGTCCGAATGGGACGTTAAAATTATTTGAGGATCGTATTACGAGACAATATTAAATAAATTATGATCTCAAGATATCTTGAGAACGGAAAGATATAGTGTTGCAATTTTCAGGGTAGGTTGCGCATCCGTATTTGACATTTGAGTTCGTTGATAGGCATAATCAGCCAAATGGTTATGGAATTATACACATCTGAAATTTTGTTGTTATTCCTTCTATAACTCAGAATATACAACTCTGATTCAATTAAAACTCGATAATAACTTGAATTACTTGGCGATTTACTAATTTTAACGGAATTTTATGAATATCGTATCCTGAAATTAGACGTATGTTCCATCGTATATTATTGTATATTTAATGCAAGTCATCAAAATGGTATTCATATCTTATAAAAGCTGAGAACACGGTCTATATCGATGGTAAATTCGATTAAGAGTGTCCAATACAGGTGAATAGACCATAGAACATGGGCGCAAAGGCTCCTGACTCCACGTCAGTGCTTAAACCAATTTTTCCCCCATAATCTTTCCGCTTGCTTGAATCTTGAAGCGATATAAGATCCAGTTATATTGAATTATTCGAAAACAGTTCTATAAATTTACTACTCGTCGTAAATATAGGTGATTTCTGCTCCACAAGAAGTTGTTAATAGGCAGAAGATTAGTATGATATGAAATGTGGTATCCAACGGGATCTTTTCGATTATACATATTTCTCGAGTTATCGCAACTGCATACATATTGACAAGCGAATCGTGGAGTAAACGGTTGAAAGAGCTCTACAAGGAATCGTTGGATCCTATACATATAATATACATATAAGTTCACTGAAGGTTTGTAGCAGCTCCAAATTGGTGCGGTTCAATATTCTCGACTAATATAGATTTCAATGATACAAATTTTAAAATCACCAATGAGATTTCAGCTGATTTGGAGCGCTCGTTTCCCAGGTAACACCGGGACCTCCCCGAGGATACCTCGGCGAGTTCTTTCCGGGATATTGTGACGCCTTTTGCGATATCGCTGGAAGGCCACCAAGTGCTCCCTATCACCTCCAAATTTTCGCCACAGGAGAGGAGCCCAGTAACATCTCAGAGATATCACATGGCGAAGTTCTCAAACTGCTCAACCTGGGGAATATTTTGAGAGGTCCGCTGCGATATCGCTGGGAGGTCACCGAGACCTCTCTCACACCTGCAAGTCTCAGAGATATCACATGAGGAAGTTCTAAAACTGTTCAACTTGGGGAATATTTTGAGAGGTTCGCTGTGATATTGCTGGGAGGTCGCCCAGACCTCTCTATCACCTCTCTAACACTTCAGAACAAATGCTCAAATGCCCTCAGAAACTGAGGTTTTAAGAAATTCATCGGCTCTTAAGACATTGCGTATTGCTGGTATTCGTTTTCTCTAGGTCTAGAGGATATTAAAATCAGTAAATTTGCGGAAATTATCCAGCTGTCCTGACAGTTTTAATGCAAGAAACAAGGGAAGTAATATCAGTGAGACAAATTGCAGATTTCGAATGCCTAAGATTAATCATCCTGTAAGTGCCCTCACTGGAGCTTGCATACGAAATTTCAGATTTATTCCCACTTCAAAAACGACACATGAGTATTATTATAACCTATCCGGGGTGGTTTTAAGATCGAAACCCCAATCAATGTTTATATTTCCCCCGTTTTGGCCCAGACGAAGGAACCTCCTGTTTTTCTTCTATCTGGTCGTTTAAATGCAATTACACTGCAAGAATTCGCCACTGGTTTTGATCTGTCGAGAAACAATACTCTTCCTTTTTTTCGGCGCTCTTGTTCCTAGGAACGGGCTTATCAATTTGCCCAAATGTCATTTTGATTGATACTTTGATGATACTTTCCTTAGGTGTTTCGAGTTGTGAAAACTATGCACCGAGTGTAAGTTGCAACAACCCATTCCACGAGGTAAAATCATTGCAGATTGCTCATTAAATCATGGTAAATAAATTCAATGACAATTTTTGAAGCATTAAAGCATTGAAGCATTGTAGATTGCTCTTTTTTTTTAAAAGATAATTTTTAAAGTATTTTTTTTAAACGACACTTTTTTAAATTTAATTTCTTTCATGATGTAGTTCTATCATAGGAATCTATTGATATAATTCCCAACTCTGAGAAACCAATACTTTGGGAGATATAATTTGTCTGTTTGAACAAGAGTGCCAGAAAGCTCCAGTCCACAGGGCTTGAACCAATTTTTCAACTAACTACCGAGTTTCAATTTGTTCTGATCAGTTTTTCTTGAATTATGGGGAAAACAAAACTCCAGATGGGCCAGTGTTTGTTAACAACAGATTAAAAACAACAACGAATCGACGATTCGGAGGTCTGTCTGAAGCTGGAGCAGGTTTTTGCGTCGATTTGTGACCACGGGGATGAAACCTGGATACTCCAGTCAAAGAGGTTGTCAGCTAAGGGGGTTGAGTCGGTTTACAATGTTATGGCGTCAGTATTCTGGGATGCGTATAGTATTTTGTTTATTGACTATCTTCAGAATGCAAAATGGATCATTTCTGAATACTACGCCTCTTATTCACCAGATTTGGTCACCAGCGACTACTGCGAATTTGTTCGTTAATAGGCATTATTGGCCAAACGGGTTTGGAGTTGTACCAATCTCAAAATTGTTGTTATTTCTTCAATAACCCAAAATATACAAATCCGATCCAATTAAAACTTGGTAATTACTTGTAGATCGTCGATGCACTTATTTTCGCAAAATTTCGTGAATATCGCATCAGTAGAAAAAAAATTATTTTTTTTTCTTCGAACATTGTATATTTCAGAAACTATGAGTCAGATTCCGCTGAGATTCCGAGCCACCATTTTACAATCCAGTTGCGAATTTCTGCTCGATCGACTTTTTATGACGCGTGAATAAACAATGGAACATGTGCGCAAAAGCTCCTGACTTGCTCATTGCTTGTTACAAGATTTTTCTTACTTGGTCCGGAAGCTTTTTCATCCATGTGCTGACGGAAAATATAGCAAATTAAGCAAGCAACCTGTGAAAATGATGGGAATTTCCATTTAAAATTCCAAAGTTGATGACCACTTTCCGCATAACAGAAAGTGCGTTTTTGATGATAATATTTTTGATAGGCCTCATGAACGGCTTTGGGCAAAATTTCAAAATTCCATTTTTTCTAGCAGCCGAGAAACGTTAATTATTTCAATGACCCTCTATATAGGCTATACTATATGTATAATTTTTTGCGCGTATGTTCTGAAGAACATCGCGTTATCATTTTAATCAAATGTCTGTAATTTTAAAATTTTTCTCAGGAAACGGTCTCAAACGATTGGGTTCGACTCCCTGATAAAGAATTCGAGATCAAATTTGTTTCCGGCTGGCCGGCCGTTGCCACGATAACTTGAGAACGGAAAGAGATACCGATTTGAAATTTTCAGGACAGGTGGCGCATCTCAATACGACGGACAAGTCAATGGTCATAATCAGCCCAATGGTTTCCGAGTAATAATTTTGTCTTCAACCAATACTAACCCGATCGAATTAAAACTTTATGAAATTTTGTAAGAACCGTATCGCTAGAAAGTTTTTGAAAAATTAATAAAAATATTATTTATGGCACGATAACCTAAGAACGGAAAGAAATAGCGACTTGAAATTTTCAGGTTAGGTTGTGAATCTGTATGCGACATTTTGAATTGTTTATGGGCATAATCGGCAACACGGTTTTGGAGTTATACTCATCTGAAATTTGGTTGTTATTCCCTCAATAACTCGAAAAATACAAAACCGATCCAATTCAAACATGACTATTAGTTGTAGAATGGCAACGCGAAAATTCTTGCAAAATTTAGTGAGGATCGTATCACTAGAAAATTTTTAAAAATCATAGAAAATCATTAAAAAAAAATCTTTATGTCAGAAACTATTCGTCCGACATCGCTGATTTTGCGAGAGCCATCAGAACCTAACTCTACTACCAAGTTCCAAGTTTGAACACGATCGGATCTATATTGTTGGAGATCCGAGCAGCCTTGTATGAGTTCAGTAGCTGGATGGGTGACCGTTGCCTTGATAACTCTCAAACGAAAGGGGATAGGGACCTGCAATTTTAAGGGTAGGCTGCGCATTCAAATGGGAGAGATGAGTTCGTTTTTGGGCATAATCGGTCCAACGGTTTCGGAGTTATACCCACCTGGAATATTATTTCCTCGATAACCCAAAAAAATAAAGACTCGATCGAATTGAATCTTGGTAACTAGTTGTAGAATATCGACATAAAGAAGTGTGAAAATTTTTGTGAGATCCGTAACCCAAGAAAATTTTTAAAAAGTTACGAAAAAAAAATTGGTTCAAGCACTGAGGTGAAGGCAGGAGCTTTTGCGCGTATGTTCTGTTGTCCATTCTCTTGTATTGGACACTCTTAATGATGTAAGGCAGATCAAAAAATTGGTTCAATCATTTAATCGGATTTACCATGGTATATTCGAGTAAGAGTGTCCAATACAGGAGAATGGACAATAGAACATAAGCGCAAAAGCTCCTGACTTCACGTCAGTGCTGAACCAATTTTTTAAATTTACTTGTGATAAATAGGAATACATACAGGAACATAGAAATATGGATCATGCGGAGTAATATGAATAAGTGGAAAAGTTTTACGGGTAATTCTGCAAAAGAACCAGATTAAAAATAATTCTGCTGGTACCTGCCGACACGTGTTTCTGCTAGTTGGCTTCTTCAGGACAGGGCAACCAAGAAACCAAGAAAGATGGAAATGAAAGTGAAAATAGGAGCGAGCAACCAATTGTGCCTTCAGCTCTAGGACCTCCATTTCGAAGGTAAACTATGGCATCGGCACGGAGGAAGCATAAGCTACCTGTGCGATGCGACCTCAACCCGAGTATATTAAATATGGATCATGCGGAGTAATATGAATAAGTGGGAAAGTTAGCTTATGCTTCCTCCGTGCCGATGCCATAGTTTACCTCCGAAATGGAGGTCCTAGAGCTGAAGGCACAATTGGTTGCTCGCTCCTGGTGGGGTGTCACCTATTTTCACTTTTATTTCCATCTTTCTTGGTTTCTTGGTTGACCTGTCCTGAAGAAGCCAACTAGCAGAAACACGTGTCGGCAGGTACCAGCAGAATTATTTTTAATCTGCTTCTTTTGCGGAATTACCCGTGAAACTTTTCCACATACAGGAACATCCCAGAAACAGTATTCGCTTATATAAAAAGATATTCGTTATATCCATGCAAGTAACAACCTCACAACATCCCAGATAAAGAAATAGTACCAAATTTATTGTTGAAATTTATTGTTGAAATTTATTAATGAACGAGCGCGCTAATGGCCACATAGTGATCGCCAAAATTCATTCATTTGATTAACAATGTTTGGGAGGTGCACGTTACCTACATATCCAGTTACCTCTCCAAATTACACAAATATTCCGTATTTTTCAAATGGGTATGAAATCAATTCAATTGACGTAGAATTCAGTGTATGCATTTTCATTTTTGTTGCTCCCAGAAGGTTAATGATTTAGCATTGTTCATTACTTGTCGTATATAGGTCTATTGTATTTTGCGATAAAAAAATATTTACTTTATATACAAATTCATTATCGCTCATTTACATCTCGACCTCGATACCGTGGTTCAATAGAGTTATATTTTGAGGTCGAAGGCTTTCCGATGACGACTGGAAATTAAATTGTCCTTCAGAAGCTCTACCGAACAAATCGTGATATCTTGAGTCCGTTAGTATATGTGAGTTTTTGAACAAAAAGCCATTCCAAAAAGCGAAAGGACGAGCTTATCCGAAAGTCACCCGTCATTCTTGACAAATGACAGTACATCAAAAATTGCTGCGTACTGGGTATAGCATGACTGGAAAATTACAAAAAAAAATATTCACAGCAACTATCCGTCAGATATCGTTGAAATTCTGCGATTTCAAATCCTTATTTTACACTAAAGCTCTAGATTTGAGCTCGATCGGATTATTCCAACGTTCTAAGTGTACAGGTCCATTTTTTTGCACTCAACAAACAAAGTTGTCAATAGTTATTGGATTTTGATGTGCCTGGAGTAATTTAAAGAATCATGAGGTGTTTGCTTAGATCGCGAAATATGCCGATTCTTCCTTGAACGGAAAGTGTGGCAAAAAGAGTAGATGAGGGATAAAAACCGTCGCATAATATGTAACATGATGATAATTTCATAAAATTAGAAAATTGTGAAAAACTGTCGAAAATAAGAAATGACAAGTAAGACACGGCTTTTTCCATAGACTTGTGTAGACCCTGCTTAGCGTATTGGTAAGAGTATCGGATTCATATAGCATAGATGCAACGATCGATTCCGGTAGCCCAAATTGCTCTTTTTCATTTTTTTGGCGCTCTTGATCCTCGGAACAGAGTGCTTATCAATTTGCCCAAATATTTGTAATTTTCGTATTTTTGGATGAAAATGGTCTAAAACGATTTGGTTTAACTCACCGATCAAGAATCCATGGTCGAAATCAATTATGTCCGGCCCTAGGCACGATATCTCTCGAACGAAAGAAGTTAGAGGATTGAAAATTGCAGGATAGATTTGGAGCGTAAATATGTCGGACAAGGTCGTTAACGAGCGAACTCCCCTTCGCGGTTTCTGAGTTAGGGCCGTTCTTAGTAAAAATATTTTTTGTGAATATTTCCGGTACAGATCACTCGATCTATCTGAAATTTAGCAAATTTAGCGAAGTTTTGTAAAATCGGATTGCCGTAAAGTGGCAAAAAAATTCAAAAATTCTTTAATTTTGTTTCTACAATAACCTTCGCACAGAATCAGCAAGGCAGTTGAAATTTTTGCAGTGCTGGGCGAAATCATCCGGATGGTTTCGGAGTAACGAAAAATATTTTTTTTTTTACATTACAAATTTCAAATTCAAATTTTTATGAGATCAGTTTCATTATACGAATCCACTGATATCATTTTCAACTCCAACAAGCTAATACGGAGATATGATTTTTCAAATTTTCAATAGTACCTACATCGTACTTCTATATTTTTACATAATCCGAATTCTATATGTCTGTGTTCTATCTGTGTTCACTGTTCATACATGTAATCTTATCTACCTATGACAGACATGTCAGATGTATTCTGTACTAACCTACCCTATATTTATTTATTTATTTATTAATCGAAAATACACAAATGTACATGTGCATCCCACAGAGGCAATCGAGTTGCCTGTTTGTGAGCTAGATTGAAATCAACCCCACTTGCACGATCCAATCAACTACAAAAACAAAATCAATCAAAAATACATACAAGTAAAGAAAAATACAATTATAAAATACCTATCTGTGAAATACAATGCCCAAATTAAAACATATACATCAGTTCAACAGGATTTAGCCGCAATCCACCCTTAAAGTTTATTCTTCCTGAAACAACCATTACTTAAAACATTGAGTTCATTTGGAAGAGAGTTAAAAACACCTATTGCTCTAATTATACTACGTTTGGAACTTACAGTCCTCAATCTCACTGGCAATTGAATACTTTTGTTTCTAGTGATACTTCCTGATCGTAAATAGGCTCTTAAGGTTGTCATAATGGTACTTCAAAGATTCCAGAGAAAACAAATCATCAATATGCAGGGGGATGCTTTGAGCAACTTTATTCTTGTTTACAATTTTCAAAATTCTTTTTTGTTGGTTCTTTAAAAGGTTTAGACAGTTTGAATATGCTCCACCCCAAGCAATTATACCATAATTTATTACACTATGAAACAATGCATAGTATATCATAAGTAGAACATCACTGGACATTATCTTACAAAGTTTGTGAAAAATAAATCCCAAGTACCTTGTCTTATGCAGCAAATAATCAACATGTTTATCCCACCTCATTCTGTAATCCAATATTTATCCCAAGTATTTAGCCGAGTCAACCCTACCTATTGTTTTCCCATTTATACATACATTCATGTGCTGCGGAACGCTATTACAATAGTTACCGAAAGTTATGTAGACTGTCTTATCTATATTCAGAGAAAGCATGTTTGAAGTCAACCAGACACTTATGTTGTTCAAATAATAATTCAATTTATCTTCTACTTCTCTCCAATTCTTACCAGTCGACACAACTGCGGTATCATCAGCAAAAGATATCAAAACATCATTAGGCACAGAGTCAAAAACATCGTTAACATACAAAATGAAAAGCAAAGGTCCCAAAACAGTACCCTGAGGAACACCAGTACTCACCTCACAATAATCACTTAAAACATTGTTAACTTTCACCCTGTGATACCTTTTTTCCAGATATGATGTTAGTAGCTGCAGAGCCTTACCTCTAATCCCATAATTATTCAATTTGTCTAATAGAAAATTGTGATTCACGGTGTCAAAAGCCTTTGCCAAATCTAAAAAAGCCACAGCCACAGGTGTGCTTCTATCGAATCGCCTATAAATTAGATCAGTTAAGTAATCAAGAGCGTCTTTAGTTCCCAGTTTTTCCATGAATCCATACTGTCGCTCAGCTATCAACTTGTGCTTCTTAATAAAACTTAAAATTCTACAGTGAATTATCCTTTCAAAAACTTTAGCCAAGTTAGATATCAATGATATAGGCCTATAATTAGACATATTGTGTTTGTCCTTGCCTTTATGAATAGGCTTTATATCAGCTTTCTTAAATGCGTCAGGCCACGTTGATTCTTCCATACACAAATTCATAATATAAACAAGAGGCTCAGTAATGAAATCGGCCAACGTCTTAATGGTCCTAACATTGATGTTATCAACCCCTGCACTCTTCACTTTCATATTTTTAATGATTTTCAATGTCTCATAAGAATCGGTCGGCGCGAGGAAAATAGAGTGGGGATTCATTGGGGGCAGTTTGACCTGAGTTGTATAATTTGGTGTCTGAATATTGTCGCTGAGTTTCCTACCCACATGACCGAAATATGTATTGAAACTAACGGCAACTTGAATTGGATCTTGAACTTTAACATTATCATCATCAAATGTAAATTTAACAAAGACATTTTTTCTACAGTTCTTACCTAGTTTTTCATTAATGAAGGACCACAACCCTTTAGGACTACCAATGTTTTTTTCAACAATATTTCTTTCTTACATAAACTTCGCTTTTTTTATAACCCTATCTAGAACTTTAACAAAAATTTTATAATCTGTCTTAGTTTTAGGTTATAAGGTTCCAACTTCCAAAAAGAATACAAAATCTGTTTTCTACTACATGAATTTAAAATGCCTTTTGTTATCCATGGACTGCGAGGAGTAGCCGCCCATTGCTTCCTTGTTTTAATCTTTGCATGCTCTACACATTTATTTATTAAATTAACCAGTGTCTCAGTTGCTAAATTAGGATCTGTTATCTGCTATATGCCCTTGGATAATCCATATGATGACGGAAATTTGGTAAGTTTATCAAATTGGGTTCAGAACCTCTTCAGTGAAAACAAAACTGGAATATTGCCTAAGTTTCAATTGATATAATATAATTTTCAGAGGAGATTTGAGGAATGAATATCTCGGATAAGTTCGTTATTTAATTTTAATTTAGTTTCTTTATGATGCAGGTCTATTATAAGAATCCATTGATATCATTCCCAACTCTGAGAAACCAATAATTTCGGAGACGAATTGTCGAAGTTTGAACAAGAGCGCCAAAGCTCCTGTCCCAGGGCTTTCCCACTTTTTTTTTGATGATCGTATGACCGGAAAATTTTGTATATCAAAACTATCCGTCAGATATTGTTAGAATTCTGCGAGAGCCTTCAAAACCTCATTGTACAATAACGTAGATTTGAACTCGATCGTATCTATACTGACTGAAAAAGAAACTGCAATACCCAGAAGGAGCTGTTTGAATTTTATTTTTTTTTGGTAAAACATAGACAGTATAGCAAGGAGTAAATTATTGAAATTTGAAGAAAAAACCAAGGGTTTACAATTATTCAAATAAATTCGTTAATAATGTGTTCGTCCTCTGCGATTATCTATACACTCCCCAACACGTCTTGGCATGGATGCAATAAGATGGTCTATTTCTTCTTGAGGGATACGAACCGAAGGTACCTGTAGTTCATGTATCAGAGCCGCCAAAGTTCGTGGGGGCTGGGGTGAATTTCCAAGTCTTCTACCCATGATGTCCCAAACATGCTATATGGTCGAAAGATCGGGGGATCTGGACGGCAATGGCAAAAGATTCACATGGTTCGCTTCAAAGAAGTTTAAACTACTATTTCTTGAAGGTATCGCAGCGCTGTCATGCTACCTCGAATAAAGACTCAAGGTGACCTACTTGCATTTAATAGCACCCGAAACTATAACGTCTACTGTCCGGTTTACACGATGCTCAATATCAAACTGAGGTTCACGTCTTTCTCCCCGACGTCATCTAACCCTTCTTCGGCCACCATGTGCACCCAAGGACAATCGAGATTCAGAAAAGACGACCTGTGCCATTCCACATTTCAATGTTGCGTTCTCTGCACCACTGTAATCGTTGGCGGCGATGCTCAACCGCCAGATGTAACACAAGATGAGGTCGATAATGCTGCAGTCCAAAAGACCTTATCCGGTGGTAAACCGTTCGGACAGTTACAGGATGGCCTTGTTCTCCTAACCACTCATCATCCAAAGATCGAGTTGTCGCAAATCGGTCCCTAATAGCCATAAGTCTTAGACGTCGATCTAGAACTTCATTTGTGCCCCTTTGACATACGGTGCCTACTCTTCTCCGATTTTGGGCATTATCAATCCTCGCTTGACAATATCTGATAACAGTAGTTGAATTTCTGTTCGCGATGGTTATCGATTTCTCGAAATGACAACCCCGCCTTCCGTAGACCAATAATAGTTCGACCTCTTTCAAATTCACTTAGCTGGCGATAAATTCTGCGTACACGTGCTCTAGGCATTTTAACAACAACTAAACATTGACTTTGGATCTCCCCGAACAGCTGGTTTGTGGTAAAATTTAAAAAAATTGCAAAAGAACACTACAATATGTAAGTAACAAAAAATGTTTACATAAAAAAACCCTCACGATTTTTTTCTCCAAATTTTAATCATTTACTCCTTGCTATACAGGGTGTCCCTAGTTCGAGTGCCTATTAGACGTTTCTGGAGAACTGGACATATTTGAAATCTGAAAATTGGGATTATGATATTGGTTAAAATTCTCTATAGAGCTTAAATATTTTCGGAGCCCAAGCGGTTATACAGGAAGTAAAAGTAAATTTGATAAAATAATTTTTTTCCAAGTTTTGCATTCCTGGTATGATCATGTATTCAATACTGAATACATTTCTGTTAAAACCATTGTATTCATTCGAATAGTTTTCAAAATATCGAAAAAAAAAACAGTAAAAAAAGTCAAATATGTTTAGTCGAATTTTGTGTCGAAAATTGTGATCAAAAATTGGCCATAACTTCTGTTTTTCAACTTAGAACCCTATTTTTGGCGCTCTAGTTCCTCGGAACTGAGTGCTTATCAATTTGCCCAAATGTCTGTAATTTTCGAATTTTTCGATGAAAATGGTCTTAAACGATTTGGTTCGACTCACTGATCCAGAATCCGTGGTAGAAATTCATTCTGTCCGGCTGGTCCGGCCAACCGGCCGTAGGCACGATAACTCTCGAACGGAATGAGCTTTAGAGTTGAAATTTTCAGAGTAGGTTTGGCAGATACATATCTCGGCTAAGTTCGTTATTGGGCAAAATCGGACAGATGGTTTCGGAGTAACAAAAAAAAAAATTTTTTTCACATAATAAATTCCAAATTAAATTTTTCTCAAAAGCAGTTTCACCATAAGAATCCAATGATATCATTTTGAACTCTAAGAAGCTAATACTTTCGGAGATATGATTTTTCAAAATTTTAATAAATCGTATTTCAACGTTTTCACAGAATTATATAATTATTCTATGTATGAATTGCCATAATGTCAACTTATTTTCCTGAGACATTACATTGTCTAATTCCTTGCTAATAGTTGGTTCGAGAAACGTCAAAATCGACTTAGAGAGACAAGGGTAAAAAACCGTCAAATAAACCCCCATGTGGCGATTTTATGTCAAAAAGTGAAAATTAAGAATATATATCCCAGGTAAGTACCGACGTTTTATTCTAATACCGCAGATCGACAAGATCGTACGAGGAGCCCGATAGCCGGTTCGTCTAGTCAGTCGGGGTTTGGTTTCGGAACGAGAGAAGGCGGGCTCAAATCCCGGAAAGGGAATTACCCTTTTTGGCGCTCTAGTTCCTAGAAACTGAGTGCTTATCAATTTGCCCAAATGTCTGTAATTTTTATTTAAGATGCAGTTTCACCATTAAAATCCATCGATATCATTTTCAACTCCAACAAGCTAATACTTTCGGAGATATGATTTTTCTGAATTTCAATAATGAATCGTACGTACTTCTATGTTTTCAAAGAATGCTATAATTATTCTATCTAAGCTTTTCTAAGCTTTATTATATGATCTGTGTTCATACTCGTACATTTCATCCTGTTTTATAAGAAAGAGTCAAATTCATTTCAGCTAATTTAATATGATTTCTTCCATGGTGCAGTTCTCATTCTCAGATTGCTCATTTAATCTTGATAAATAAACTATTATTTGAATTTAATTTCCATTATGATGCAGTTCTTTCATAAGAATACATTGATTTAATTCCCAACTCTGAGAAACCAATACTTTCGGAGATATAATTTGTCTGTTTGAACTAGAGCGCCAGAAAGCTCCTGTCCACAGGGCTTGAACCCATTTTTTTTTATGATTGCGTTGGATTCTGCGGTGAAAAATAAAGATAGTTTTCTAACATGATTATGCTCCTAAATTCAATAGATTTTGAGTTTTTTTTTTATTTAAAAGCATAATCATGTTAGAAAAATATAATTATTTTTCACCGCAGAATCCAACGCAATCATAAAAAATTGGTTGAAGCACTGGCGTGAAGTCAGGAGCGTTTGCGCGTATGTTTTATCGTCCATTCTCCTGCATTGGACACCCTTTATCTATATTTACCTATATTTACCATAAATTTTCTAGGGGTAGGTACGGTTCTTACAATTTTTTTTTTGTGATTTTTTTTCAATTTTCTAGGGGTACGGTTCTTCAAAATTTCAAACACGTCTGTGTGTTGATTTTCTACAACTAGTTACCAAGCTTCAATTCGATCGAATCTTTATTTTTTGAGTTATCGAGGAAATAATATTCCAGGTGGGTATAACTCGGAAACCGTTAGACCGATTATGTCCAAAAACAAACTTAACTCTCCCATTCGGATACGCAACCTACCCTGAAAATTGCAGATGCCTATCTCCTTTCGTTCGGAAGTTATCGAGGCAACGGTCACCCATCTACTGAACTCGCACAAGGCTGCTCGAATCTCCCACAATATTTGACCGATCGTATTAAAACTTGAAAATTGGCAGTATAGTTAGGTTCTAAAGGTTCTTGCAAAATTTCAGCAATTTCAGACGAATAGTTACTGATATATAGAATTTTTTTTTGCAATTTTCAATGATTTCTTAAAAATTGTCTACAAATACGATCCTCACGAAATTCTACATTCTACATTCTACAACTACTAGCCATGTTTGAATTCAATCGGTTTTGTATTTTTCGAGTTAATGAGGAACAAAAAACAACCAAATTTCAGATGGCTATAACTCTAAAACCGTTTGGCCGATTATGCTTATAAACAAACTCAAATGTCGCATTCAGATGCACAAACTAACCTGGAAACTTCAAGCCGCTATCTCTTTCCGTTCTCAGGTTATCGCGGCAACAAAAATATTTTTTAATAATTTTTTAATAATTTTCTAGCGATACGATTCTCATAAAATTTCACAAACGTGCTTAGGTTTATATTCTACAACTATTCACCAAGTTTCAATTCGATCGGATTTATACTGGTTGAAAACAAAATTATTACTCGGAAATCATTGGGCCGATTATGCCCATTAACGAAGTCGTCCGTTGTATTGGGATGCGCCACCTACCCTGAAAATTTCAAGTCGCTAGCTCTTTCCGTTCTGAAGTTATCGTGGCAACGGCCGGACGGCCGGACTGCGGGACGGCCGGCCGGACAGAATCAAATTTGACATCGAATTCTTCATTGAGGGGTCGAACTAAATCGTTTGAGACCATTTTCGTAAAAAAATTCGAAAGTTACAGACATTTGGGCAAAATGATAACGCGATGTTCCCCAGATCATACGCGCAAAATATAGGGTGCTAATTTGAAAAACAGAAGTTGTGGCCAATTTTGATCACAATTTTCGACACAAAATTTCAAACACCCTGTGATGATATTTCTGGAATTCAAAAGATACATGACCTTTCCACATTCTTCCACTTCGATGTTCTAAAAATGGTTTACGTTCAGGATGTTTAAAATAAACATAATGAACATAATAATGACTAAACAAATTTGACGTTTTTTCCGTTTTTTTTCGATATTTTGCAAACTATTCGAAATAATACAATGTTTTTAACAGAAATGTATTCAGCATTGAATACTTGATCACAGCAGGAATGCAAAAGTTGAAAAAAAAATTTTTCATCAAATTTATTTTCACTCCCTGCATAACCGGAAGTGCTTGGGCTTCGAAAATATTTTAGCTTTGTAGAGAATTTCCAGCAATATCATAATCCCAATTTTCAGATGTTCAAAATAAAAATAATGAACATAATACTGACAAAACATATTTGACTTTTTTCCGGTTTTGTTTAGATATTTTGAAAATTATTCGAATGAATACAATGGTTTTAACAGAAATGTATTCAGTATTGAATACTTGATCATACCAGGAATGTAAAACTTGAACAACATTTTTTTTCATCAAATTCATTTTCACTCTCTGTATAACCGGAAGTGCTTGGACTCCGAAAATATTTTAGCTCTGTAGAGAATTTCAAGCAATATCACAATCCCAATTTTCAGATTTCAAATATGTACAGTTCTCCAGAAACGTCTAATAGGCACTCGAACTTGGGACACCCTGTATACTATTTATGTTTTAGCAAAATTAAAATTTAAACAGCTCCTTCTGGGTGTGGCAGTTTCTTTGTCAGTTAATATATATTGGTGAATATATTGCTGAAATATTTTAACGATCTGGTCCATTTTTACACTCGACAAACAAAGTTGTCCACAGTTTTTTATTTTTGACGTGCCTGGAGAGAATTTAAAGAATCATGTCGGTTTGCGTAGATGACGAAATATGCCGATTCGCACCGTTTTCGAACGGGAAACTTGGTGATAAGTAAAAAATTGTGAAAACATATCGAAAAAGGGGTTCACGATCCAGGGGTATAGAGAGCCTCAATTTCGACACATATACCCCTATTGATGTATACGCTGCAGATTTTGATCCATCTGTGTACCGCCATCCGGAACTTTACTAGAATGAAACTGTGAAGCTATGAATACATCAGCGCACACAAATGGCGCCTGATCTGATGGGGTGTCAACAGTGTAACACTAACACATCTACTTTCTACAATTGAATAGAGTACAACAACAGAGATAATAAAATAGAAACAATCATCTCATTATATTTGTAGCCGAATTACAAACAATTTTCAAACGATTTGTTCAATTAAAATTGCATAACTTAAAAAAAATAATAAAAAGTAGGTTAAACTCAGAATCCCTCAGATGACGACACATTCAAATTATTCATCATTACCTCATACTTCAAATCGTCAATTTTGTTGAAAGTTACATAAGGAACTGTGTGAAATAAATGATGATAACGCTGATGAAAATTAGACTGATTAAGAAAACCCTTAATTAACCAGCGTAGCAATTACACTTAAACTCCTCGATCATAGAACATACTTATCGTTATGTCACGTAAGAGTTACGATACGCCGAGAAATTATTCAGAAAAAATTAATTGATATTCATCATTTCCATCCTGTGGAGCTCACCTCATATGGATTATCAAACCATCAAATGGACTTTGTAACTTGTAGCAAGCAAACGGTGAACTGCTTCAAAACTCCAGGAACCGGGCAAATAAACTGCTCCACAAGAGTTAGGGATATCATATTAAGTTGTTCTGAGGGGCGTAAAATTCTAAGGACAATATCAAAAACATGATCAACTGCCAATAAAGACTTATTCATTCGATTTCAATGCATATTTTCACCATCTGGTCGGTGGTTTTTCTTGAGTTTGGCAGTTGTTCACATTATTCGTAAGATTTAGCATTTCAATATGCAGTTATTTTATTGTCAGTCTCTTAGTGATATCAAACTTAGTAAATTTCACGAGCTTCTTAAGATGCCAAGACGTAAATTATCAAACGCCGAGGCTAATAGGGCTATCGGTATGCTACAGGGTGGCCTCTCTCAAGTCGCTGTGGCAGAAACATTTCAAGTATCGCAAAGTATAATATCGTGACTCTGGAATAGGTTCAATGAGACAGGTTCGGTGCAGGAAAGACATAGGGTTGGTGGACCAAGAAAAACAACACCCGCACAAGACCGTTTTGTCACCATTTCGGCGAGGAGATATCCTCTTCCTTCATGTAGCATGCTGAGAAATCGACTTTTAAATTCCAATGGTCCTGAAATTTCTATTGAAACCATCCGACGTCATTTGGGAAAGATTAACCTGGCTTCTAGACGTCCATTGAGGGGTGTTCCGTTAACACTTGACAAACGACAAAGATAAGAATGGGCCAGGTGTCATGTTAATCTGAAAGTCCAATGGCGTAGTGTACTTTTCACAGATGAATCCAGATACGGTCGATTTTCAGATTCTCGAAGAATGAGGGTATGGACTATGCCGCGTATACCCCGAAATCGCCGTCATGTGCAAAAGGTTCATCCAATTCGAGGAGGCTCTGTTATGGTATGGGCTGGGATATGTTACAACTGGCGCACAGACCTTCACATTTGTCCTGGCAATATGACTGCTTTACATTATAGGGAACATGTCATTGGCAACGTAGTGCCAAATTTTTCTGCTGCCATTGGTGAAGCTTTCCAATTTCTTGACGATAACGCAAGACCAGATCGTGCAGCAATAGTAGACAATGCGCGAGAGGAGCATGGTATTCCACATTTACCAATACATCCGCATTCGCCAGACTTAAACTGCATAGAACATGCATGGGATATGCTACAAAGAAGACTAGATGATCACCAACCTCCACCAGATACATTTAATGACCTCAAAGCACTACTGCCTCGCTTATGGAATGAGATTCCTAAAGATATGCTCAACACACTCGTTGACAGTATGCAACGAAGATGTCAGGCGGTCATTGATGCCCGTGGTGGCCATACCTTGTATTGAAGGCATAAAAAGACAAAAAAACAATAAAATGTCCGGAAATAAAAGTCGTTAAATTTTACCCTATTCTGTTAATCACCCTGTATATGTTGCAGACCAAAAAACTTACGTGCATTTATAGTTTTGAACCTAAAACTATATTAAATTACATTTTCAGCGCAAACAAAGGTTTCAGAATGTCAGTTATTTTAGTTGAAACGATTCTCCCTAACTCTTGTGGAGCAGTTTAATACACGCTGGTGGTTCACACGCCCGCGCATTTTTTCTTAATTTAAAAACAAACTCTTCCGAGACTTTTTGAAAAACTGTAAAATTTACATCGACAACTAGGCATCGACCATTAACCGCCGCCCACACACAGCGACCAATGCCTGTCTTCTGAGGAGGCCCCTCAAATGATCTTAAGAGCATGTGTGAGTTAGGAGAATCATTTGTGTTCTGTGTATAGGTTTTGTCACTGTGCCCTTACGCCAACTGATGCCATCTTACGTAGCTTGGCGCTACCGTATGAGTAGAACATTTCTTTACATAGTCTCGGGCTTGAACTCGATACCTCCGTTTCCTACTCCAACATCAAGGGAAATTCAACACGTTTACAATTATAATTAAATGTAAATATAGTTCTAAACTTGCGTATTGGTTTTACTGTTTCTCATTTTTCCGAGCATGTTTCTAGGGATGAACTTTGCCAAAATGTTATTTTCGATTTTTTTTACCAAAAATGATCTTAAATGATTAGGTCCTACTCACTGATGAATAATTTGAGATCAAATCCGATTCTATCCGACCGAACAGTCGTTGCCACGATAACTTTCGAACGGAAAGTGATAGCCACTTGCCATTTTCAGGGTAGGTTTCACATCTGAATTCCGCGGTTAAGTTCGTTAATGGGCATACTCGACCTAACAGCTTCGGAGCTATACCCATCTGAATAATTATTTCCTCAATAACTCAAAAAATACAGATCCAATCGAATTAAAACTTGACAAATATTTGTAGAATGCCGACGCGCTAATTTCTGCAAAATTTTGTGAAAAAAAATGTTCTTCAAAAATGTTATATTTCAGAAACTATATCTCAGATTCCGCTGAAATTCCACACAAACGTTCAAGCCACCATTTTATCATCGAGTACCGGATTTCAGCTGTACGGTTTTGTATTTTGGTAATTATTGTGAAAATAAAATTTCGAAATTGTATCTACTTCTGAAATTTATCAAAGTACAGTCGAGATGGTAGTGTCGTTGCCCGCCAGGCAGATCCGTGTTCGAACCCCTCTGAGTAAGGTGACTATTTTATTTATTCTAAAATTTCATGCAGTATTTCATGATGTTGTGTGAATAGACAATAGAATACTGGCGCAAAAGCTCCTGCCTTTTTAAGAATTGTTGATACCTGATTTCGAAAAAGTTGGCATACAAAAATATATGACATAACATAAAAACCCCCTCATCGGAACTGTATTCCTAATAGTTTTTTCAATACCCCGATAGAAATAATTGGTACATCTACAGAAAATGTAGATATAGTGAGACTGGTATAACGCTTTAGTTAGAGAAAGTGAGTAGGTAAAATTGAAAAATAAAATAAATATGTAAATATAAAAGCACTCACATGCAGTCAGGAAATTTTTTGCTTCATTAAATGGTCAATAGGTAGTAGATTACTGAAATTTTTCGAAGTTATGTCATATGAAATAACAAAATTTCCAAATGAACGTCCAATTCTTAACTTAAAAAAATCGTCACTTTTCGATGCAATCTATAGATTTTTTTAGGGAATTATGTCAAAGTAACGCCCACCATTGACATTTTTCTGAGACCTAAGACAATATTTAGATAATCATTAAAGGATACTATGGGAGGTACATTCATTATTAAATGGTTTCTTTCTGAGTTTTCTCTCCCAAACTCTGAAAAATATCAGTTAAATAAAAATGTATTATTTTGTGAATTACTTCTGCGTAATAAATACAATATATTTGTCAGATGCAATAAATCGAACAATGTTGTCTAACAAATAATAACGAATCTTTAAAGCATACTGTGGGAGGTATACTCATTATTGAAAGGGTTTTTTTCTGGGTTTTCTCTCCCAAACTCTGAAGAATATCTATAAAATATCTATAATAATAATATATCTATAAAATTATTTTGATGATATCAACAAAATAATTCTAAAGATTTTCATTAAGCGTCCGACGAAGGAGTCTGATATAGACTCCGAAACGTTACGATATATGTAGTTGTTTCTTCATTGATGTTGTTTCGTTGTTGTTTGTTAGGCAACATTGTTCAATTGATTGCTTTTGACAAATATCTTGTGTTTCTTACGCAGAAGCAAATCACAAAATAATTAATTTTTATTTTATAGATATTTTGGGAGAGAAAACCCAGAAAAAATCCTTTCAATAAATAATAACGACACAACATCAACGATGAAACAACTAAATTTCGTAACGTTTGGGAGTCTAAATCAAACTCCTCCGTCAGACACTTTACGAAAATCATCAGAATTATTTTTTGTGGATGTAGCTATTCTGAAATTTGAGAATTGTCCAATATTTAGAGTAAATCAAATTACGATTAAATCATTTACTAAGATTCCATCATTGAACAATGTATTATAAAAAGACTCATTTTCCCTATTGATGAAAAAGCTATACAGGGTGTTTACAAAGTACGGTACATCACTTCATCAGGAGAGTCTTCTGACGCAAAATAATATATGCAAATGAAAAATATTAAATATACAGTGACATCAATTCGTAAGGATTTTATTTATATTCAACAATTAAGAAATACCGTTTCTAACCTTGTCAATTAAATAATTTCGAGAATATATTAGTCTCAGAAACTTTGTTTTTTTGAATTATGAATTAAAATGATTTCAATTAATAATTTAACCAAATAATAGATAAACATATCATATTCTAAATACAATTCAAATATAGAAGTATAGGAATCTTTCGATATCTTCAACTTACTACTCATCATTAATATCACCTCGAAATTTACCATAGACTATGTTCTATTTCTATTAGGATAAATTATTAATGTAGCGTAATTCAGATACGGGTGAACAAAATGTACTTGACAACAAATATTATATCATCGATATATTTATATCGATCAAACAATATATTATACTAGCTGGCCCGGCAGACTTCGTACTGCCCCCTCAACGTCTGCCCAACGGCCCCAATGCCAACTCCAACTCCAACTCCGACTCCGACTCCGACTCCGACTCCGACTCCGACTCCGACTCCGACTCCGACTCCAACTCCAACTCCGACGCCAACTCTTACCCCAACGCCAACTCTAACCCCAACGTCAATGCTACAACGCGAACTCCAACTCCAACGTCAATGGAAACCCCAACGCCAACGACAACTCCAACCCTACTCCAACTCTTATTAATTACTAAAATGACTATTAAAAAATAGGGGTTGGTGATAGAAGGGTGAAAATTTAGGGTTGTATGTAATTTGTAATGCCACATTATAAAAAAATTAAAACCAAAAATTTCGTCCAAAAATTAAAAAATTTTTTTTAAGGGTGAACAACCTTTATCACTTAGGGGTATGAAAAATAGATGTTGGCCGATTCTCAGACCTCAAAATGCTCACAGAATTTCATCAAAATCGGTCAAGCCGTTTCGGAGGAGTATGGCAACGAAAACTGTGACACGAGAATTTTATATATTGGATTATTCAATGCTTAAATTCAAGACGACAATACTTTTTCCTATCTACTTGTACCTACGTTTTAATTACGAACACATGAATTATTTCGGTATTTGATTATCTCATATACTTTATAATAGATTGAACTTTTCATTTTTTACCCATACTTATATCTAAATATATAACTATACTTTATTCAGAAGACGTATAATTAAATTATTCTTGTAACTATTAAAGATCAATATAAATTGCAATAATAGAAATCTCATTATTGAAGCATATTCACTCCTTGACCTAGAAACATCGATATATTACGAGAAAATAATAAATTTTCATAAATATTTCGTTATCTTTAGAATATTATCTTTAAATACTTGAGAACATCAAATCGTTTATTGAAAGAACGTATCATCAGAAATAAAATTCGAATGTGTAACATGACGAGCTGTATATAAAATCTTGAAAATATATAGGATTGCTCATTCTTGAAACTTGAAAATAGCCCTTTCTATACTAAATAATTTTGACTCTTTCTCTAAACACACTTATTGAAACATTAACAAATATCACTTTATATTATATCTGAAGAAATTGAATTTCTATGAATGAAAATAAAAACTAGATCAACTAGTATACTATCATCAAACACAATAAATTTTAAAATAAGTTACAAAAATAATATATCCTAGATACAATATTATGGTTTTTGGCGCTCTTGTTCTTCGGAGCAGAGTGCTTATCAATTTGCCCAAATGTCTGTAATTTTCGAATTTCGAATGGCTGTAAATGGTCTTGAACGATATGGTTTGACTCACTGATCAAGAATCCGTGGTCAACATCTGTATTGGTCTGTATTGGACACTCTCTTAATCGAATTTACCATGGTAAATTCGATTAAGAGTGTCCAATACAGGAGAACGGACAATAGAATACACCATGGTAAATTCGATTAAGAGTACCCAATACAGGAGAATGGACAATAGAACATACGCGGAAAGGCTCCTGACTTCACGTCATTGCTTGAACCAATTTTTTTTTCGTATTTTTTTTTAATTTTCTAGGGGTACTTTTCTTACAAATTTTTTTTTTCGTAATTTTTTTGAAATTTTCTAGGGGTACGGTTCTTACAAAATTTCAAACACTTCTTTATATCGATATCCTACAACTAGTTACCTAGCTTCAATTCGATCGAGTTTATATTTTTTGAGTTATCGAGGAAATAATATTCCAGGTGGTATAACTCCGGAACCGTTGGACCGATTATGCCCGTAAACGAACTTAACTATCCCATTCGGATACGCAACATACACTGAAAATTCCAAGTCCCTACCTCCTTTCGTTCGAAAGTTATCCAGGCAACGGTCACCTATCCATCTACTGAACTCACACAAGGCTGCTCGAATCTCCAACAATATATATCCGATCGTGTTCAAACTTAGAACTTGGTAGTCGAGTTAGGTTCTCAAGGCTCTCGCGAAATTTCAGCGACATCAGATGAACAGTTTTTTATATATAGAATTTTTTGAAGAATTTTCAATGATTTTTTAAACATTTTCTTGTAATACGATCCTCTCGAAATTTCGCAAGAACTTTCGCGCCGGCATTCTACATCTAACAACCATGTTTGAATTAGATCGGTTTTATACCTTTCGAGTTATTGAGGTAATAATAACCAAATTTCAGATGGGTATAACTCCAGAACTGTTTGGCCAGTTATGCTTTTAAACAAACTCAAATGTCGCATTCAGAAGTACAACATAACATGAACATTTCAAATCGCTTTCTCTTTCCGTTCGCAGGTTATCGAGACATGAAAAATATTTTTTAATAATTTTTTTTTTTATTTTCTAGCTATACGATTCTCACAAAATTCCACAAACGTGCTTAGGTTCATATCCTACAACTATTCACCAAGTTTCAATTCGATCGGATTCATATTGGTTGAAAATAAAATTAACGAACTTGTCAGTCGTGTTTGAATGCGCCACCTACCCTGAAAATTTCAAGTCGCTAGCTTTTTCCGTTCTCAAGTTATCGTGGCAACGGCCGGCCGGCCGGTTAGAATCAAATTTGACCTCGAATTCTTCATCAGGGAGTCGAACCCAATCGTTTGACACCATTTTCGGCGAAAAATTCAAAAGTTAGAAATTTCAGAAAAAAAATCAATTATTTAAAAAGTAATGGCTGTTTGTGTTGATCCAGTTCCAACCGAAGCTCCTTGCGTTGACCATCATTTATCCTTGGAGATTCATCAAAAATCAATCGCACAAAACAAATTAGTTTTATTAATAGATAATCTAGTGCCTGATCGAAGCTTTTTTTGTTTTATTTTAAATTAACAAAATGGCAGTATCAGGAAAATATTTTCCGTATTTTCGGGAAAAAACCAACTGTTAATTGTTTATAAAAAATCGAAATTGAGAAACAAAAGAAAATCCTTCGATCAGGCACTAGTTTTTCATGTTTTCGAAAAGCTGTATAAATTTCTTGAAAATCTAGCGGGAGGTTTTCCAGCTACAGTGGTCACAGTTCAAAGAACATAGTGTTGGGAAAAGCGCATTTGAAGTTTAACACTCAATTTACGTATTATTTAATTACTTACAGAGTCATCTATTCTTGGGCCATATAATAGTTTTTTAGCCGTTAGTCAAAATATCTATTTGATGTTGTCTATACTTAGCATTCTACCTTCTGGCGCGTTGTCTTTAGCGCGCTAGCTGCTAGCTACCTGCTCTAAGCTACCTGCTCTCGCCCAGAGCGCCCGAGAGCCCTTTGCTATTTATCGAATAACTCGAAAAGTATTTGTCGGATTTACTTCAAATTCTCGGAGAATATTTCTGAGATATTATGCTTTAAGAAAATGCGAAACAGCAAAAAAAGATTTTTTGAAAAAGCTGACTACACCTAACACCTTAAGAATTGACAATAATTCAATATTGGCTGTCAGTTTAGAAATTCTATGATATAAACACAACAAGTGAGAAGTAGCAAATAAAAATCCAAAGCCAACTGCGATGTTAGAAGATAAAAAGATCAAAGAACTGTTATTGTGAAGGTCTAATAAAGAATTTTCTGATTCTTAATTGTTGAATATACATTATTACGTTGAAACGCACTATTAAATTGAAGATCTTCCGTACCGCTCCTTCCACATAGCACCTGTTTGTAAGTTCGATGTGTTTGTATTGACCATTTCCATGAGGTAGGTACCGGCATAGCTGCGAAGGTCACAGTATGGACTTTAATGCGACGACGTTTAACCTCTATGCCTTCCTTCGAAATTAAACGCCATGGAAGTCTATAATTGTATCGCTGATAGCTGATAGGTATGTTTGTTGACGTCTGATTCGTCCAACAACATTTATGGTTCTTCTATGACCGCAACGGCCCACTTGTTAAAGATATGAATGGATTGTCTAGTCCTAGTCGATCTATTTCGAGATTTCAATCAGTAGTGATGTTCAATTTTGTTTTGTTATTGCGAAATAATAATCCTTTGAATCGAATAGCTAGATTTTTTTCAACCCGTATTGTAAAATTTTCCGATTCGAATAGGTATAAATATAGGTTGAATTCACAGAATTTCGTAGTTTAAAAATTGAGTACCATCCGGTTTTCTTCCTCCAAACTGTTGTAATTCATATAAAGGGTTTTCCAATAAGAGGTGTTATTTTGAATAGCCCGCTATTTCAGTAGATGTCACTTTTGAAGCTGTCATTTTTTGACATTTGACAAGTAGAAACTACGCCTTTAATAAAAATGGAACGATACACGCTTCAAGAACGCATAAAAATTATTAAAATTCACTATAATTAAATGGGTTCAAGCCCTGTGGACAGGAGCTTTCTGGCGCTCTAGTTCAAACAGACAAATTATACCTCCGAAAGTATTGGTTTCTCAGAGTTGGGAATTAAATCAATGTATTCTTATGAAAGAACTGCATCATAAAGGAAATTAAATTCAAATAATAGTTTATTTATCAAGATTGAATGAGCAATCTGAGAATGAGAACTGCACCATGGAAGAAATCAAATTAAAATAGCTGAAATGAATTTGACTCTTTCTTATAGAACAGGATGAAATGTACGAGTATGAACACAGATCATATAATGAAGCTTAGATAGAATAATTATAGCTTTCTGTGAAAACATAGAAGTACGAACGATTCATTATTGAAATTTAGAAAAATCAAATCTCCGAAAGTATTAGCTTGTTGGAGTTGAAAATGATATCGATGGATGTTAATGGTGAAACTGCATCTCAAATAAAAATAACAGACATTTGGACAAATTGATAAGCACTCAGTTCCGAGGAACTAGAGCGCCAAAAAGTGTAATTCCCTTTCCGGGATTTGAGCCCGCCTTCTCTCGTTCCGAAACCGAAAACCAAATAAAAAAACCGAAACCGAAATCCCGACGGCATAGACCAACCGGCTATCGTGCTCCTCGTAAGATCTTGTCGATCTCCGGTATTAGAATAAAACGTCGGTACTTACCTGGGATATATATTCTTAATTTTCACTTTTCGACATAAAATCGCCACATGGGGGTTTCTTTGACGGTTTTTTACCCTTGTCTCTCTGAGTCGATTTTGACGTTTCTCGAACCAACTATTAGCAAGGAACTAGACAATGTCATGTCTCAGGAAAATAAGTTGAAATAATTATATAATTCTGTGAAAACGTAAAAATACGATTTATTATTCAAATTTTGTAAAATCATATCTCCGAAAGTATTAGCTTGTTAGAGTTAAAAATTATCTTATGATAAAACTGCTTATTGAAAAAAATTTAATTCGTTTAGTAAAAACAAAATTTTTTTTTTGTTACTCCGAAACCGTCTGTCCGATTTTGCCCAATAACGAACTTAGCCGAGATATTTATCTCCCAAACCTACTCTGAAAATTTCAACTGTCTAGCTCATTCCGTTCGAGAGTTATCGTGCATACAGACAGAATGTATTTCGACCACGGATTCTTGATCAGTGAGTCGAACCAAATCGTTTAAGACCATTTTCATCGAAAAATTCGAAAATTACAGACATTTGGGCAAATTGATAAGCACTCAGTTCCGAGGAACTAGAGCGCCAAAAATGGTGAACATTTGGCAGAGACGATTCGTAAAACTCGAACATTTTTGGGCCGTCGTGAAGCACCTTGTCGGACCGCAATAAAGAAATTGGTGGAAAAATTCGAGCTGTTGGGACAAGTTAGTTATGTGAAGAATAAAACCCGTGCACGTCGCTCAAGAACACTCGAGAATATTGCTGCTGTAGCCGAAAGTGTTGAAGAAAACTCAGGTCTGTCAATTCGACGTCGTTCTTGGAATTAGGCATTCCACAAACGTCATACACCGTATTTTGCATAAAGATTTGGGTCTTCAGGCTTATAAAGTTTAGTTAACACAAGAACTCAAGTCGGCCGATCACCAACAACGTCGTGTCTTTGCTGATTGGGTCGTTGAAATGCATGAAAATGATCCGGAATTCCATCTAAAAACCATCTTTAGTGATGAGGCCCATTTCCACCTCGGTGGCTTCGTCAACAAGCAAAATTGTCGCATCTGGGGCTCGGAAAACCCAAGAGCTATTGTTGAAAAGCCCCTCTATCCTCAACGTGTGACTGTTTGGTGCGGTTTATGGTCCGGCGGAGTCATTGGACCTTACTTTTTCGAAAATGAGGCTGGAGCAACAGTTACGGTGAATGGATTGCGCTATCGAGAGATGATTAATGATATTTTATGGCCGGAATTGGATGGTATTGATCTGGACAACGTTTACTTTCAACAAGACGGCGCTACGTGCCACACAAGCAACGAAACAGAGCTGTGCCGAGCACTGAAGAAAAGTGCTTCAAGTCCTAAGCACTAAGCACTCAATAAAAATGCTCCCGAGCCTCGAGCACAAAGCACCGCGTTTTCACAAATGGCTTGCGATTACTAAGCACTTTATAAAAGTAATTCGATTTGTCGAGCACTAAGCACTAAGCACTTTTAGAAAACTGTTGGAAATGAGGATGTTTACTCCGAATTATTATATGAAATTGTATTAAATTGCAGAAACATCTAAACTAGCAAACTTGCATTCCTCATATGCGTCATTGACGAATTAGAAATGGAGTGCAGCGAAACATATTTCCATAAAACTAACGAGCTCAAACTTTGTTCTGTTCTCACACAGTTTGAAATGTTCTTTATTTTTTTAGGAAATGATAATCAATTAATGGAAATATGAATTCCATAAGCGTCTCAGTTTTTTTCTGCACATGCAAAATGAATTTCCCAATTTCAAAATGACAACAACATAGTATTATATTGTGAAACTTAGGCCAAGTGTCTCTTTCCCTAAATAATAAAAAAGCACTTAAGTGAATTCAATGGTAGTTCTCCATTAATTCATAATTTAATTCTAATTGATCAACATGAGGTAAATGTTTTATTCAATTTCTCAAAATATCTAAAAAATTAATCTGCATAGAAATCGGATAGCATTATTTTCTATTGGAATTGTGTTCATAAAAAATTTAGCACTATAAATCAGATGGAAATTTAAATATGAATATATCGGACAGATCTGTGAATTAACATGAACAATTTGCAAAAAAAAATCACTTTTATCTTCCTGATAGACAAACCACATAATACGGCTTTGATACTGAATACTTTTCAGGTGTTGGTATATTGACATATCCCGTCCCATTCCGTGAATCAGCAACCAACAACTGATAATTACAAGTCCCGTTCATGCCTCAATTATTGATCACCCTGGTACACACTCCTCGGACCACAGCGCGTTAGCGACTGTTCTTGTTACGACATGATTCCGGAAAGGCTTAGTGCTTAGTAATCCTCGGAAGTGCTCGGGAGCACTTAAGGGATTCTTAAGCACTAAGCCTTTTCATGAAATGCTTGAATTACAAAGCACTAAGCACTGATTTCGAAAAGTGCTCGGGAGCACAAAAAAGCTTCAAGCACTTCTACAAGCACTAAGCACAGTGCTTTGGCTCAGCTCTGCAACGAAACCATTGAAAAGTTTCCGGACCGTGTTATCTCTCGAAGAGGTGATCACAATTGGCCACCGAGATCTTGTGATTTAACACCTTGCGACTACTTCCTTTGGGGCCACGTGAAAGAGAAGGTCTACGCCAATAGCCCAGCGTCGATTCAAGACCTCAAAGATGGAATTCGTGAGGCTATCGAGGACATAGGGCAGCCACTTTGCGATTTGGTTATGGAAAATTTCATTAAAAGGATATGGTCCTGTAAGCGTGGTCGTGGTGGTCATTTGCCTGATGTTATTTTCCACTATTAACGGCATAGCTTCTTCTTTATAATGAAATAAACATCCGATCATTTATATCGGAAAATGGCATTTTTCTTTGAATATCAAAATAACACCTCTTATTGGAAAACGCTTTAGATACATTTATTGCTTGCCACCGCGATGATTTACGAACAGCAAGGTATCGACTGTTTTGATAATATTGAATTAATCAATTTTTACTTAGTGAAAAATGAGTACTTAACCAACGCATTCGTATGCCTAACCTACCCTGAAAATTGCAGGTCATTTTCCGTTCGAATGTTATCGTAGCAACCAACGGCCGTCCCGAAAGAACTGATCATCAGTCAAACTAAATCGTTTGAGACCATTTTCGGCAAAAATTTCGAAAATTATTGACATTTTGGCGAAATGCTGTTTCCTAGATCAAGAAGTTCCGGTTTGGGTACACTGTAGATGCAAAAAGTACTAACATTTTGCACGATTGTATAGAAAAATGCCTTCCTCTTAGCGTTAACACATACAAAAATTGATGGTGCATCAACTGAATTTAAATATTGAAAAAAATAAAATAGCGACGAATCGAACCCCCATATACTATGAACTAACCAGAATTACAGCATTTCAAATTTCAGAAACAGATACCAGTTCAGAATTTTATTTTCATCATGATTGCTAAACTAGAAATCCGATCAAGCAGAAACCCGTTACCCGATTGTTAAATGGTAACTTAAAGGTTTGTGCGGATTTTCAGCGGGATCTGACAGATTATTCCTGAATAATCACATTTTTGAAGAATTTTTCTTCTAGTGATACTACGATCCTCATGAAATTTTGCAGAATTTTGGCGCGCTGGCATTCTACAACTAATTACCAAGCTTCATTTCGATAGGATCTGTATTTTTTGAGATATTGAAGAAACAATATTTCAGATTAATATAAATCCGAAACTGTTTGGCCTATTATGCCCATTAAATAATTTAGCCATCCCATTCGAATGCGCAACCTACCTCGAAAATTGTAAGTCGCTATCTCTTTTCGTTAGAAAGTTATCGTGGCAACGGACGGCCAGCGGAATAGAATCGAATTTGACGAATTCTTCATAAGTGAGTCGAACCTTATCATTTGACACCATTTTCAGTAAGAAATTAGAAAATTACAGAGCAGTGATAACACGTTTGCTCCCTAGAGCATGAGCGCAAAAAAATCTATTTTATTGTTTAGTCAAATACACTATTGCGGTAATGTGTTAATGAGAATGGAAACACAACAGAAGCGTTAAAACCACAAAAAACCTCACAAAAATATTTGCATTCGTTAGGTATTTGTTATACTAACTCACAAAGAAACACCCAGAAGGAGCTGTTTATATTTATTTTTTTTTGTGAACCATAGATAGTATAGCAAGGAGTAAATGATTGAAATTTGAAGAAAAAAAACGAAGGGTTTACAATTTTTTTCAATAAATTTGTTAATAATGTGTTTGTCCACCGCGATTATCTATATACTCCCTAACACGTCTTGGCATTGATGCAATAAAATGGTCTATTTCTTCTTGAGGGAGACTATCCCAAGCTACCTGTAGTTCAAGTCTCAGAGCCGCCAAAGTCCGTGGGGGCTGGGGTAAATTACCAAGCCTTCTACCCATGATGTCCCAAACGTGGTCTATGGGAGAAAGATCGGGTGATCTGGGCGGCCATGGCAAAAGATTCACATGGGTCGCTTCAAAAAAGTTTAAACTAACTCTGGCAACATGAGGTCGAGCATTATCTTGCTGAAATATTGGATTCTCGAGACGTTTAAGGCAAGGGAAAACATATGGCTCCACTATATCTTAAAGGTAACGCAGCGCTTTCATGTTACTCCGAATAAAGACTAAAGGTAAGCCACTTGCATGTGCAATAGCACCCCATACCATAACGCCTACTGTCCAGTGTATATGACACTCAATATCAAACTGAGGTTCACGTCTTTCTCCCTGACGTCGTCTAACCCTTCTTCGGTCATCATGTGCACCCAAGGAGAATCTAGATTCATCAGAAAATACGACCTGATGCCATTCCACATTCCAATGATGACGTTCTCTGCACCACTGTAATCGTTGCCGGCGATGCTCAACCATCAGAGGTAACACAAGATGGGGTCGATAATGCTGCAGTCCAAAAGACCTTATCCGGCGGTAAACAGTTCGCACAGTTACCAGATGGCCTTGTTCTCCTAACCACTCATCAGCCAAAGATCGAGTTGTCGCAAGTCTCTATAATAGCCATAAGTCTTAGACGTCGATCTTAAACTTCAATTGTGCCCCTTCGACGTCAGGTGCCTATTCATCTTCTATTTTGGGCATTATCAAACCACGCTTGGCAACATCTCATAACAGTAGTTGGATTTCTGTTCGTACGGTTAGCGATTTCTCGAAATGACAACCTCGCCTCCCGTAGACCGATAATTCTACCTCTTTCAAATTCACTTAGCTGGCGATAAATTCGGCGTACACGTGCTCTAGGCATTTTAACAACAACTAAACATCGACTTTGGATCTCTCCGAACAGCTGCTGGTTTGTTGTAATATTAAAAAAATTGCAAAAATCGACTACACTATGTAAGTAACAAAAAATGATCACATGAAAGAACCTTCACGATTTTCTTCAAATTTTAATCATTTACTCCTTGCTATACTATCTATGTTTTACCAAAAAAAATTAAAAATTTAAACAGCTCCTTCTGGGTGTTGCAGTTTCTTTGTCAGTTAGTATATTTTGCAACATAATAGTATATTTTGATGGGTTCTACCTCCTGTTGAACGATAATCATGTCTTGAAACACTTGAAACCAATAAAAAGTTAATCTAGCCTTCGTGCATTTGCAACGAAAATTGCCTGAAAATATAAAATAATATAATTTCGGATCCATTATCTATAATTGATTGTAAATGAATTTAATGAAAGTCATGATATCATTGAATTGTTTTGGTTTATCGTACAGTCTACAGTTGGTGAACAGCTGAGCTATCCAGATATAGAAATTATCAGAAATTATCGATATTATAAGGATTTTATTTTTATTCGATATAAGTAGCCCTTGAACAACTCGGAGGTTCAATTTTTTTTTCACTTAACATTCAATACAACGAATCAAAATATATAAATAGTAAAAATGGGACAAACGTATGTTTACCATAACAACAATAACACAATAAGTACAATAATATATGATGATATAATAATATGCTAGTAATATTTTATCCAATTATTATCAAATTGCTATTCTTTGCTCATTTGAGGGTTCAGGAAACAAAACCAATACTTATTTTCTTGAATTATTTTCAATAAACTTCTAATATCAACTGACACTTCTAATCTCAACTCATATATTTTCGAACTACTTACAATTGTCTCCATGTTTCCATGGATCTTCAAAAATTCTGTACACCCACTCTACAAAATTAACATTATATTCCAACATATCAAAATAACAATTTCCTACCATATCAATATACAGGGTGATTCCAAATTAGACGTGAACCTTGGAGGAGGTGTTAGTATGACTCATTGGCTCTCGTTTGAGCCATATTTATTGATTACCGAAAATCAACAGTTTCCGAGATATTTGACTGATTTTTAAAAAATTCAGTTCATTTTTCGTCAATTTTTTCTACGTTGATCAAAATTTGATTATAATTTTCGGTCATTTTTATCAGAATACGATATGATATGTATGAATAAAGCAAAACTATGCTTATAAGATGTTGAAACTTTTTTCTAATTTCGACATATAAAGAGACACTTCAAAACTCATCGACGTTTTGAAACGTTCCACTTTTCGCAACCGGCTACGAAACGTAAAATATTTTGCAATTGTTGATGAAAAGTAAATTTCGCCATTAATTGTGAAAAATTCAGAATCATTGTTAGACTAAACTACTTGAACTATGTACTTCTTTACCTGTATATGTCATTAAATTTGATATACTACATATTATGAAGATCAATAAATTTATTAATGAGGTAACTTCAACACGTGAATGGTAAAATTATTAATAAATATTAATAACACAATTTGAGCAATTTGTGATATTGACCCTAGCTGACAACATAGCAATTTATACCATCAAAAGCTCCAGCGCTAATAGCAAATTCTCGACATACTTTCGTCTTTGTTTGGGAATGGTTACTTTAGCAATTTCCTCCTGAAATACTTCATTTTCTACGCGAAGAAAAGTTAATTCACCTTTTCGGCAAGCTCCAGCAACTCCAACGATCAATGCTACCTTATTCATTAAATGTTGCTCATCGGAAGCTTCTTCCAGAAAATGGGCAATGTTTTCTTTAATGAAATTTTCGACTTTCAGGCTGGTAACCTTCAGAATGACGTTTCAAAAACGCCAGTAAATTTGTATACTTCTTGATGTCAATATTTCTTTTTCAGCACAATTCGGTTCTTAACATCGAATATAAGCTCCACAAGGTTGAATTCTTCATTCCCTTTTTGGCGCTCTTGTTCCTCGGAACAGAGTGCTTATCAATTTCCCCAAATACCTGTAATTTTCGAACTTTTTGATAAAAATGGTCTTGAACGATTTGGTTCGACTAACTGATCAAGAATCCGTGGTCGATTCTTTCCGCGGCCGGCCGGCCCTCCGATAACACGATAACTCTCGAACGGAATGAGCTAGGCAGTTGAAATTTTCAGAGTAGGTTTCGAGGATAAATATCTCAGTTGAGTTCATTATTGGGCAGAATCGGTTTGATTGTTTCGGAGCAACGAAAAAAAATATTTTTTTTTACATTACAAATTTCGAAATAATTTTTTCTAAGATGCAGTTTTATCATAAGAATCCATCGATATCATTTTCAACTCTAACAAGCGAATAATTTCGGAGATATGATGTTTCAAAATTTCAATAATACGTCGTAGTTCTATGTATTCACAGAATGTGAACACAGAATCTGTCTGTGTTCACTGTTCATAAATATCATAAATGTCTGTTGGAAAACAAGTATACGATTCTTGAATTTGTGAATATATACAAGACTGTTTTGAAACCGAAAATCATTACGACTGATTACATATTGAATAATCTTAATATATATATTTCTTGTGTGCGTGTGTATGTGACTGAACTCCTCCTAAACGACTGGACCGATTTTGATGAAATTTTTTGTGTGTGTTCGTGGAGACTCGAGAATGGTTTAGATTTACAATTTGGTCTACTGGAAAATGTTTTTGGCGTTGGAGTTTGAGTTGGCGTTGAAGTTGGCGTTGGGGTTGGAGTTGAAGTTGGAGTAGGTATTGTGGTTGGCATTGGTTATGGAGTTGGCGTTGTAGTTGGAGTTGTAGTAGTTGTAGTTGGATTGGAGTTGGAGGTGGAGATGGAGGTGGAAATGGAGATGGAGGTGGAAATGGAGATGGAGGTGGAAATGGAGATGGAGGTGGAAATGGAGTCGGAGTCGGTGTCGGAGTCGGAGTCGGAGTCGGAGTCGGAGTCGGAGTCGGAGTCGGAGTCGGAGTCGGATTCGGAGTCGTCGGAGTCGGAGTCGGAGTCGGAGTCGGAGTCGGAGTCGGAGTCGGAGTCGGAGTCGGAGTCGGAGTCGTAGTCGGAGTCGGAGTCGGAGTAGGAGTCGGAGTCGTAGTTGGAGATGGAGTTGGAGTTGGAGTTAGAGTTGGATTTGGATTTGGATTTGGAGTTGGCGTTGGCGTTGGCGTTGGGCAGGCGTTGAGGAGGCAGTACGAAGTCTGCCGGGCCAGCTAGTTTATGTATAAATATTGGGGATGATGTTCCAGAAGATTTAGAATTGGATCATCTTAACGATGTAGTTTATGAAGGCAATAGGAAAGGAGAACATAATGGAATCATGACCACTGAGGTTGATATCACCTTTTAGTTCTTAAGTTGTGAGACATGTTCCTATAAACAGTATTTTCATAATGTTGCTAGCAAAAAAATGCTGAGATATGGATCGACATTTGTGTATCAAACATTTTTTCTTGAGTTAAGGTCCATAATACAGAAAAGAATCTGTAAGTGGTATGAACAATTAAATTTTAAATTATGAAAAGAGGATAGTATTTTATTAATATATTTTGAACTTTTAAAATAATTTGTTCGTCAGCCTCTACCTACTCAAATATCATGAATAAATGGACAATCTGCTATGATTGTCTCCAGCCTTGCTCTAGACATTTCGATGATATGTTCCTTAGGTATTTCGAGTTGTGAAAACTATGCACCGAGTGTAAGTTGCAACAACACATTCCACGAGGTTGAATCATTGCAGATCTCTTGATAAATAAATTTAATGAACATTTTTGAAGCATTGCAGATTGCTCATTTTTTTAAATGATAATTTTCGAAGCATTTTTTTGTAAACGACACTTAAATTTAATTTCCTTCATGATACAGTTCTATCATAAGAATCCATTGACGTAATTCCCAACTCTGAGAAACCAATACTTTCGGAGATATAATTTGTCCGTTTGAACAAGAGCGCCAGAAAACTCCTGTCCACTGGGCATGAACCAATTATCTTTTCTTGAAAATACAATAGCAAAACTTTTTTGTTCAAATGGGTAATCTTTTTGTATCCACACCTTAAACTAAATTTGGCTTAGGACAAGTCATACTTGCTCCTCGATTTCTTAAGAATAATTTTAGATAACGCATATTGAGCCGCTTCCTCAATGTCGCTCGGTACGTCGTTCTCTGAATCGGACATTGCGGTATATATTCTTCTACTTTAACAAGAAATCAAGGCAAAAAGAAAACCGATTATTATTTTCCACTTTTTGCGTGTATGTTCTGGGGAACATCGCGTTATCATTTTGCCCAAATGTCTGTAATTTACGAATTTTTCTCCGAAAATGGTCTCAAACGATTGGGTTCGACTCCCTGATCAAGAATTCGAGGTCAAATGTTAATCTGTCCGGCCGGCCGGCCGTTGCCACGATAACTTGAGAACGGAAAGAGATAGCGACTTGAATATTTCAGGGTAGGTGGCGCATCCCAATAGGACGGACAAGTTCGTTAATGGACATAATCGGCCCTATGGTTTCCGAGTAATAATTTTGTCTACAACCAATACTAGTCCGATTGAATTGAAACTTGGTGAGTAGTTGTAGAATTTGAACCTAAGGATGTTTGTGAAATTTTGTGAACATCGTATCGCTAGAAAATTCTTAAAAAATTATTAAAAAATATTATAACCTAAGAACGGAAAGAGATAGCGACTTGAAATTTTCAGGCTAGGTTGAGAATCTGAATGCGCCATTTTTTCACATCTACAGGCATAATCGGCAAAACGGTTTTGGAGTTACACCCATCTGAAATTTGGTTGTTATTTCCTCAATAACTCAAAAAATACAAAACCGATCCAATTCAAACATGGTACTTAGTTGTAGAATAGCAACCCAAAAATTCTTGCAAAATATTGTGAGGATCATGTAACTATAAAGTTTTTAAAAAATCATAGAAAGTTATTGAAAAAAATTCTATATATCAGAAACTATTCGTCCGATCGCTGAAAGTTTGCGAGAGCCTTTAGAACCTAACTCTCTTACCAAGTTCCAAGTTTGAACATGATCGGATCCATATTGTTGGAGATCTGAGCAGCCTTGTGTGAGTTCAGTAGCTGCATGGGCCTCGATAACTCTCAAACGAAAGGAGATACGGACTTGCAATTTTCAGGATAGGTTGCACATCTAAATGAGAGAGTTAATAATAATAATCGGCCCGACGGTTTCGGAGTTATACCCATCTGGAATATTATTTCCTCGATAACTCAACAAATATAGACTCGATCGAATTGAAGCTTGGTAAATAGTTGTAGAATATCGTCATGAAGACGTGTGTAAAATTTTGTGAGGAATGTACCACTAGAAAATTAATAACAAATTACGAAAAAATATTATGTATCTCATAATTCCTTGAGAACGGAAAGAAATAGCGACTTGCAATTTTGAGGGTAGATTGCGCATCTAAATACGACATTTAAGTTCGTTAACTAGCATAATCGGCCAAATGATTTTGGAGTTATATCAATCTGGAATTTGGTTGTTATTTACTCAATAACTCAAAAAATGCAAATCCGATCCAAGTCAAATATGGTTTGTTGTTAGTTGTAGAATGCCAACGCGAAAATTCTTGCAGAATTTCGTGCGGATCGTAGCACTAGAAAATTTTTAAAAAATCATTGAAAAAACAATTGCTTCAAGCACTGACGTGAAGTCAGAAGCTTTTGTGCATATGTTCTCTTGTCCATTCTCCTTTATTGGACACTCTTAATCGAATTTACCATGGTGAATTCTATTGTCTGTTCTCGTGTATCGGACACCCCAAATTTACCTTGGTAAATTCGATTAAGAGTGTCCAATACAGGAGAATGGACAACATAATTTACAATGGTAAATTCGATTAAGGGTGTCCAATACAGGAGAATGGACAATAGAACATACGTGCCAAAGCTCCTGACTTCACGTCAGTGCTTGAACCAATTTATATTCTTTTGAACAGAGAGCTTCAAAAGTGATAGCCGTGAGTGTTACGATTTGTAAAATTTTAAATTGTTTTTAAAATTAGCTAAAATATTAAATTATATACATGCATGATAAATCACAATAATAATCTATTGTTCTGTACGGTGCCGGTACGGCGTACGTAAACTCAGAAAGTTATCAGTATTGAGAAAACGATATGCAATAAGAAAAGGCCCACGAAAATTCTGGAAAAAATCCAATTATCGAATAACTTACTCGGCATTCTCAGATCTTCCAAATAAATAAGGCGTTCGATCATAAGATGCAGGTTGATTCCACGGAGTTTTTAATTCGAAGCGAAATTCGTACACTTAATGAAACCAGTTTGGAAGCTTTTTATCTTTTAAGCTCATTATAACGAGGACAAATTCGGTAATGAAGACTACCAAAAGATAATTGCATAAATGCCTTTCGGTTGTGGCATAAGGATAAAGCCTTAGGATAGATGTATGAAACGTATGATATACGTTTATACCACCGCAGTGCAGTAGGTACTTTGCATTATATTTACATTAATTTTTTTTTAATTCTCCTAATATACAGTATGTCCCTGAAGTTGACGTCAAGCCGGAAGTGAGTGATAGGCCAAGTCACAAAAGTTATATGAAAAATATCTAAAAAATCTAAAGGGTCCGCCATCTAACGTTTTTTTTTCAACTAGTGCTTATTTCGTGAATGGTAACACTTAGCTCATGTCTGGTTTGACAGATAATTAGTTTTATTCTTCCGCTGAACGAATATGGTTGTGTATACGCTTGAACAACGCTGGGAAATATTGTGACATTACTTTGAAAATCATGGTAATGTTGCAGAATGTGTGCGAAAATTGCGTACGGATTTTGGAAGAAGAGGAGCACCGTCAGCTCCGTATGTTCGTTATCTTGTGAAAAAAGTGAAAGAAACTGGCATCCTCATCTATAAACCAAAGCGTGAAAAGACAAAAACAGTGCGTACACTCGAGAGTATTGCTTCTGCGGCAGAAAGTGTGCGTGAAGCGCCATCAACATCAATTTACCGTCGTTCTCAAGAATTGAACATTTCGGAGACATCATTGAGACGAATTTTGCATAAAGACCTTGGTATGACGCCATACAAAGTCCAATTGGTTCAGGAGTTGCCCTGTTTTTGAAGATCGCATTATCAGCCGCAGAGCTGATGTCGTTTGGCCACCTCGGAGCTGCGATTTGACACCGTTGGACTATTGTGGGGTGCCGTCAAAGATAAGTGTTACGCTAACAAGCCAGAGACAATTGACGCTTTAAAGGACAATATTCGTGAAGCCATTGGTGAAATACAGCTGCACACAATCGATAATTTTCTTGAAAATTGGACCGATCGTGTAGGCTACTGCAAGGCCAGCCGAGGCAGCCATTTGAATGAAATTATTTTCCATTATTAACTGGAAGTATAGTACTTTCAAATTACAAAATGGGTTCAAGCCCTGTGGACAGGAGCTTTCTGGCGCTCTAGTTCAAACAGACAAATTATATCTCCGAAAGTATCGGTTTCTCAGAGTTGGGAATTATATCAATGTATTCATATGATAGAACTGCATCATAAAGGAAGTTCAATTCAAATGATAGTTTATTTATCAAGATTAAATGAGCAATCATGAGAATGAGAACTGCACCATGGATGAAATCAAATTAAATGCGGCCAATTTTGCCCAATAACGAACTTAACCGAGATATTCATCTCCCTAACCTACTCTGAAAATTTCAACTACCTAGCTCATTCCGTTCGAGAGTTATATCTATGTCTATGGATGAAAAGCAGTCTCACTACTCTCAGATCTCTTACTTCATGTTCCGTTCCGAAATGTAAGACTTTTCTGAGAAAAACTAATTTCGGAGCAAACAACTGAGATTTTTCTCACCTCGCTCACAATTCTTCGATTGATTAGATAATGACATGTCTCAGGAAAATAAACTGAGATTATGACAATTCATACATAGAATAATTATATCATTGTGTGACAACGTTGAAATACGATTTATTATTGAAATTTTGAAAAATCATATCTTGAAAGTATTAGCTTGTTAGAGTTGAAAATGATATCATTGGATTTTTATGGTGAAACTGCTTATTGAAAAAAATTTCATTTTGAATTTGTTTTGTAAAAAAAAAATTTTTTTTTTGTTTCTTCGAAACCATCTGTCCGATTTTGCCCAATAACGAACTTAGCCGAGATATTTATCTCCCAAACCTACTCTGGAAATTTCAACTGTCTAGCTCATTCCGTTCGAGAGTTATTGTGTCTACGGCCGGACCGGCCGGACCGGCCGGACAGAATGATTTTCGACCACGGATTCTTGATCAGTGAGTCGAACCAAATCGTTCAAGACCATTTTCATCGAAAAATTCGAAAATTACAGACATTTGGGCAAATTGATAAGCACTCAGTTCCGAGGAACTAGAGCGCCAAAAAGTTATTTGGCGAGAAAAACTTCACCCTGTGATTTAACTCCCGTTGCTACAAATAATAAATTTTAATTTAAATTTTATTTTTGGCGCTCTAGTTCCTCGGAACTGAGTGCTTATCAATTTGCCCAAATGTCTGTAATTTTCGAATTTTTCGATGAAAATGTTCTTAAACGATTTGGTTCGACTCACTGATCAAGAATCCGTGGTCGAAATTCATTCTGTCCGGCCGTTCCGGCCGGCCGGCCGTAGGCACGATATCTCTCGAACGGAATGAGCTAGACAGTTGAAATTTTCAGAGTAGGTTTGGGGGATAAATATCTCGGCTAAGTTCGTTATTGATTAAAATCGGACAGATGGTTTCGGAGTAACAAAAAAAAAAATTTTTTTTACAAAACAAATTCCAAATTAAATTTTTTTCAATAAGTAGTTTTACCATAAGAATCCATTCATATTATTTTTAACTCTAACAAGCAAATACTTTCGGAGATATGATTTTTCAAAATTTCAATGTAAATCGTATTTCTACGTTTTCACAGAATGATAGAATTATTGTATGGGTATTCTATGAATTGTTATAATGTCAACTTATTTTCCTGAGACATGACGTTGTCTCATTGTCATTCATTCCAGCAATCGTATAAATATGAGAATTATAATATAATATCATACTTTTTGTTGGTTGATATTTTCATGCCGATGGTCAATCCATATGATGATGGGAATGGTAATGGTAAGTTAATAATATTGAGTTCAGAATATCTCCACTAAATACATAACTGGAAGATTGGTGTATTGGAGTAGATTTGAGGAAAGATATATATTATCGTTCTTCATAGAATTGAGGAATGAATATCTCGGATGAGTTCGTTGTTGGGTAGAATTCGTCTATTGGTTTTGGATTGATAATTTTTGGCACTCTTGTTGAATTTAAATTCTTCTATGATGTTTGAATTCAATTTCTGCTAAGATGAATTTCTAAATTTCAATAATGAATCGTACTTCTATGTTTTCACAGAATGCTATAAATATTCTATCTAAGCTTTATTATATGATCTGTGTTCATACTCGTTCATTTCATCCTGTTCTATAAGAGAGAGGCAAATTCATTTCAGCTATTTTAATTTGGTTTTTTCCATGGTGCAGTTCTCATTCTCAGATTGCTCATTTAATCTTGATTAATAAACTATTATTTAATTGAATTTCCTTTATGATGCAGTTCCATCATAAGAATACATTGATATAATTCTCAACTCTGAGAAACCAATACTTTCGGAGATATAATTTGTCTGTTTGAACTAGAGCGCCAGAAAGCTCCTGTCCACAGGGCTTGAACCCATTTTATTATGTAACCTGAATATTGCTTCTCTAAATTGGTGCCTAATATTTTAAACCCCCTGCCCCAGCTTGGAAGATAATTTCACTTTTTACCCAACTAAGTATTCAATATTAATTTCTCCCAATTTATCTATCTGTACTGAATAACATTGGTTCAAGCACTGACGTGAAGTCAGGAGCCCAATCGCCCAACAAGTCAGAAGTAAAATATTGGATAATACAACATACGCGGAAAAGCTCCTGACTTCACGTCAGTGTTGGAACCAATTTTTTTTTCGTAATTTTTTTATTATTTTCTAGGGGTACTGTTCTCACAAAATTTTACACACGTCTTTATGTCGATATTGTACAACTAGATACCAAGCTTCAATTCGATTGAGTCTATTTTTTTATTTGAAGAAGAATCCCCTCCGCTACTTTTCAAAGATATTCACCCTTGTTCTTAGAAATCCCTTCAATATTTGATTTCAAAAAGGAAAATGTCGTAGCTCCTAAGGCCAGGAGATTATCTTTCAAAACCAGGTCTGGACCATCCAAACGATGATTATTCAGAACTTCAGATGTTCGAAGACCGCTACAGGATGCTAATGTAGGGCTATTATCTTCCATTGATACATGCTTCACTCTCTATTGCATTATGAAAAAATCGGCCCAAAAATGTATGTTATAATTTAATATGTCATCATGACATTCATGGTTTCGAAGGTTCTCGCAAAATTTCAGCGATGTCGGACGAATGCTCCCTGATATATACATTTTTTTTCAATGTTTTTTTCTTAATTTTCTAGTAATACGATCTTCACGAAATTTTGTAAAAACTTTTGCGTCGGCATTCTAGAACTAATTAACTTTTTTTAATTGAATCGGCATGTTATTTTTTGGGTTATTGGAGAAATAATAAACAAATTTCAGATTGATTTAACTTCAAAACCATTTGGCTGATTATGCTGATTAACGAACTTAAATGTCGCTTTCAGATGCGCAATCTACCCTAAAAACTGCAACTGTTATTGAGGAAATAACAATCAAATTTCAGATGGGTGAACTCCAAAACCGTTTGGCCGATTACGCCTATATAAACAATCTCAAATGTCGCATTGGGATGCACAACGTAACCTGAAAATTTCAAGTCGCTATCATTTTCGGTTCTCAGGTTATCATGAAATAAATAATATTTTTTAATAATTTTTTAAAAATTTTCTAGTGATATGATTCTCACAAAATTTCATAAGAGTTTTTAGGTTTGTATTCTACAACTACGCACCTAGTTTCAATTGGATCGGATTAGTATTAGTTGAAAACCTAATTATTACTCGGAAACCATTGGGCCGATTATGCCCATTAACGAACTTGTCCATTGTATTGGGATACGCCACCTAACCTGAAAATTTCAAGTCGAACTGAATCAAATTTGACCTCAAATTCTTCATCAGGGAGTCGAACCAAATCGTTTGAGATCATTTTCGGCAAAAACTTCGAAAATAACAGAGATTTGGGCAACATAATAACGCGATGTTCCCCATATATACGCGCAAAAAATTGTACTACACTAGCTTGGCAAGTAACTTCAAAAGTTGGCGTATTTAACAATGATTTCAAAATGGAATAAGACTGGCTAGTAATTTAGCAAGTTTCTTGGATATTTCTGTTTAGAGAAATTCAGTTTTCTTGCTTACCTAAAATGATTCTAGTGTACCCAATGCTTATTTCCTCAAGGCCGCAACTTCAAGGTTTTATTTTGAATGATACGAAGTCATTTTCTCCCAGTTAGCTCAAAATAAAAGGCACCAATTCAACGAAGGACACATAATAATAATAAAAATGAAATTAAAATATAGATTTGTAGTAGCAGTACAGTTAAGACACAATCACTGGGTGAACTATTATGACTTAGCTTATCACCCTCTTCTGGCTTCGAATACCCTGTTTATCGCAACAGCAACCTGTAGAAATATCACCTAGGTCTACAATCTAATTTGAGGATTTCTTCTTAAAAGCCAGTATTACGTTTGTATCCTTTTATATAACCTTCATATTCCCGAAACATCAAATTTCAATTTTAAATTGTCATTCGTCATCGTAAAAATAGTAAGTATGAGCTTTCACATCGTGTGAAAGGCCTCGTCATTCACTATTCAGAAATTTGATCACTTTCATGTTTGTTGCAAAAGTGCTTAGCGAAATTTGGTACAATATAAACAACTACAAACTGCAAAATGTAGCAAAGAAATTAATTATTCTGAAAAAGTGAATATTCAAAGTGTTCACCGCAAACGCCTTGGCAACATCCTAACCTCAATTAAAAATTTCTTCCAACATTATTCAACATCTCAGGACTGATCGACCTAATCGCAAGCGTTATTCGAACTTTTGGGTCATTCAAATCAAGGGGTTAAGGTTTGTACTCGAATCTCATCACATATTAGTAGAGTTCAAACCGGGTTCTATCGTGTCACCCCGTGGGACCTTCATTGCTAAAATGTATAGACCACTGGGTATCATTCTCCATACCCTTACAATGTAAATTCAACTGGTCGTCAAAAAATCGTCGTGTGCAGGAAGGGGTGGGGGGAATTTTTCCAAAAATTGACAAAAAAAATTTTTCTGTTCATGGTCATCTATATATGGTGATCATCACTCACACAAACTTCTGTTGAAATATACGATTCAGAAATATTTTTTATTAATTGTAAAAAAAGTCGGATACAATGCTCTTAAATGGAATTCCTTAAGATATAAACGCTTGCCCTGAACACCCATATTAACTATTATGTTCCACTCGGTTTTACTCGAGATCTGTTAGGATTATCGAAAAAATGCTTTATATGAAAGGTCTGCTCCGAAAACCAACGATTCAGATGCTTCTTTCAAAATTACAATAGGTAGAACAGTTTCCTCACAAAATAAGAAATTGTGTTATTAACTCCCATTAACCGAAACCGAACCTGGAGACGCTAGTAAGGCGCAATTTGTAGCGTTAGTCCATGTTAGTGGCGACCTTATGGATTTGAGCTTTGATCTATGCACATAAGGTTCGTTATATCTATCCGACCAACTTTACAGTACTATTCCTGCGTGCCTTCAGAACGCATTTTGAAGATATTGTTTAAATTCCTAATTTTTTATATATATGTGAATTTTACATGTAATTCATATATATTTGATTTAATTTTGTTAATTCCTTAATAAATATGCAAAAATGCGAGTTCAAACATATATTCATTACTTCATAAATCAATTTTGTGACGTAATATTAACACATTTTTGAAATCATCGTTCATTCTCATTAGTAGTAACAAGATTTCCTGAATCCTAGACCAAAAATCTAGAAAAGAATTAAGAAGGTATATAGTTGGTATCTATGATATTTAGGGCCTAAAAATTTCTTACATGTCATGATTCATCTAATTCAACTATCACTATCACATGAAGAATCATCAAGTGAAGGAAGATTTGAAAAATTTGAAGTACTCGTATTTGCACATGTTTTTGGGCCATACATTTGCAGGAGCCAATACACGGAATTTGTTTTCTTTTACAGGAACACATTGATCCTGTGCAATCTGAAATGATAATTTCCATTTCATAAAGAATATTTACGGATCTGATATTCGAAATAATATTTACCTTTCCTACAACTGCAGTTGCTAAGGATAGATGTTTCCTTAGGTAGGATTGGCATCGTCGTTAATTTTGGCAGAAGTTTTCCATTTTCTACATACCACCCACTAAATATAGGATCCGGTAAAGATGGTCATGGTACATTACTATTGATCCAAATTTTTGTTTGGTAATGGACTCGAAGGCTGTGTTGTCTCAAACTATCCAATGTTGGAGGTAATTTACTTATGGATCTTGAAGAAGCTATAATATTCCCCTGAGCCTGTTGATACATTTCACATTTTCGTTTGTCGTATACAGATGGATTTCAAATTCAACAATATCATTGAATACGTATTCTCTCAAATTCTCAAAATCTTAAAAGTTCACTCTGCAGTATCTGCTCAGAATCTTCATCAATTTTCATTATTTTTTTACCTTCTTCGACATTTTGACCGAATGAAGATGCAAAGATGAGCGTAATGTGACTAACTTCATACCAATAATGTTGTAACTCAAGAACCATTCATCCATTCTATAGTACTATTTTCAGTTTATCCCACTGTTCCTCCTGCAGCTTTGGAATTTTTGTTGATATGCTCTAGCGCCTGATCTACAGAAAGTTGGTTAAAATTCCCAATCAAACATTTAATGAAAAAATTCCTATTTTTGAATTCATCATGTACTTCCGGTGCCATGTTTGAAAGTATTCAATGATATTGTTGAATTTGTAATCTGTCTGTATACGACAAACGAAAATGTGAAATGTATCAACAGGCTCAGGGGAATATTATAGCTTCTTCAAGATCCATAAGTAAATTACCTCCAACATTGGATAGTTTGAGACAACACAGCCTTCGAGTCCATTACCAAACAAAAATTTGGATCAATAGTAATGTACCATGACCATCTTTACCGGATCCTATATTTAGTGGGTGGTATGTAGAAAATGGAAAACTTCTGCCAAAATTAACGACGATGCCATTCCTACCTAAGGAAACATCTATCCTTAGCAACTGCAGTTGTAGCAAAGGTAAATTTTATTTCGAATATCAAATCCGTAAATATTCTTTATGAAATGGAAATTCTCATTTCAGATTGCACAGGATCAATGTGTTCCTGTAAAAGAAAACAAATTCCGTGTATTGGCTCCTGCAAATGTATGGCCCAAAAAACATGTGCAAATACGAGTACTTCAAATTTTTCAAATCTTCCTTCCCTTGATGATTCTTCATGTGATAGTGATAGTTGAATTAGATGAATCATGACATGTAAGAAATTTTTAGGCCCTAAATATCATAGATACCAACTATATACCTTCTTAATTCTTTTCTAGATTTTTGGTCTAGGATTCTTGAAATCTAGTTACTACTAATGAGAATGAACGATGATTTCAAAAATGTGTTAATATTACGTCACAAAATTTATTTATGAAGTAATGAATATAAGTTTGAACTCGCATATTTGCATATTTATTAACGAATTAACAAAATTAAATCAAATATATAAGAATTATCTGTAAAATTCTCATATACATAAAAAATTAGGAATTTAAACAATATCTTCAAAATGATGATTCTTCATCTGATAGTGATAGTTGAATTAGATGAATCATGACATGTAAGAAATTTTTAGGCCCTAAATATCATAGATACCAACTATATACCTTCTTAATTCTTTTCTAGATTTTTGGTCTAGGATTCAGGAAATCTAGTTACTACTAATGAGAATGAACGATGATTTCAAAAATGTGGTAATATTACGTCACAAAATTGATTTATGAAGTAATGAATATAAGTTTGAACTCGCATATTTGCATATTTATTAACGAATTAACAAAATTAAATCAAATATATATGAATTATATGTAAAATTCTCATATATATAAAAAATTAGGAATTTAAACAATATCTTCAAAATGCGTTCTGAAGGCACGCAGGAATAGTACTGTAAAGTTGGTCGGATAGATATAACGAACCTTATGTGCATAGATCAAAGCTCAAATCCATAAGGTCGCCACTAACATGGACTAACGCTACAAATTGCGCCTTACTAGCGTCTCCAGGTTCGGTTTCGGTTAATGGGAGTTAATAACACAATTTCTTATTTTGTGAGGAAACTATTCTACCTATTGTAATTTTGAAAGAAGCATCTGAATCGTTGGTTTTCGGAGCAGACCTTTCATATAAAGCATTTTTTCGATAATCCTAACAGATCTCGAGTAAAACCGAGTGGAACATAATAGTTAATATGGGTGTTCAGGGCAAGCGTTTATATCGGAATTCCATTTAAGAGCATTGTATCCGACTTTTTTGACAATTAATAAAAAATATTTCTGAATCGTATATTTCAACAAAAGTATGTGTGAGTGATGTTCTCCGTATATAGATGACCATGAACAGAAAAAAATTTTTTGTCAATTTTTGGAAAAATTCCCCCCACCCCTTCCTGCACATGACGATTTTTTGACGACCATTTGAATTTACATTGTAAGGGTATGGAGAATGATACCCACTGGTCTATACATTTTAGCAATGAAGGTCCCACGAAAATCTGTTTTAGAGCTCTTTTCATGCCTTGTGAACTCTACTATATCCCCATAAAAAGAAATCTAATGATATATTGTTTCGAACATTTCCTGTCCAAAAAATTAAAGTTTTGAGGAATTACGCGTGTTCCTCTCTGATCCAGTGGGGATTTTCGGTAGTCCAGAGCGGCAACTTTTACGATTAGCATGGCCGTTGAGAGAAAAAGTGCACTCATCAGTTCACAAAAAAAAGTTCTCCTATCAAAATATCGTCTTCCAAGAGCTACTTGGTATCATTTTATAGGGATGCATTTTATTTTGTATTAATATGTTTAGAATCGATGTATGGTTGACATTGAATGTTGTGGAGGTATCTCTACTCAATTTATGTGGATATTCTTCAAAGTTAAGCATCACATCTAATTTCATATCCGCACATGCACAGTGTATTAGTAGCTGCTTTTTGGCGCTCTAGTTCCTCGGAACTGAGTGCTTATCAATTTGCCCAAATGTCTGTAATTTTCGAATATTTCGATGAAAATGGTCTTAAACGATTTGGTTCGACTCACTGATCAAGAATCCGTGGTCGAAATTCATTCTGTCCGGCCGGTCCAGCCGGCCGGCCGTAGGCACGATAACTCTCGAACGGAATGAGCTAGAGAGTTGAAATTTTCAGAGTAGGTTTGGGGGATAAATATCTCGGCTAAGTTCGTTATTGGGCAAAATCGGACAGATGGTTTCGGAGTAACAAAAAAAAAATTTTTTTTTTACGAAACAAATTCCAAGTTAAATTTTTTTTAATAAGAAGTTTTATCATAAGAATCCATTCATATCATCTTTAACTCTAACAAGCTAATACTTTCGGAGAAATGATTCTTCAAAATTTCAATGTAAATCGTATTTCACACATTGATATAATTATTCTATGTATGAATTGTCATAATGTCAACTTGACAGAAGGGAATATTGTAAGCGATGCAACGGGGACCTCACCCGAAAATGTTTGAAAATATTTCGTAAATATTGAAAGCATAATTCTGTAGTTCGAGAGAGGAGAAAATTTGGTGAACGTAGATCAGGAAATTTTTGATCGATTACAAGGTATTTTATTTATTACTCATCTTCTTTCATATTATTACTAATATTCTTTCATACATGTTTTATGGAATACCTACTATTTGTAGGTACTTTAAACCTGTTTTGGGCAATTGTCATACGAAACTTGTTTTTTTGGCGCTCTAGTTCCTCGGAACAGAGTGCTTATCAATTTGCCCAAGTGTCTGTAATTTTGGAATTTTTGGCTGAAAATGGTCTCAAACGATTTGGTTCGACTCACTGATCAAGAATCCGAGTGCGAAATCGATTCTGTCCGGCCGGCCGACCGGCCGTAGGCACGATAACTCTCGAACGAAAGGAGTTAGCGGATTGAAAATTGCAAGGTGGTTTTGGAGCGTAAATATCTCGGACAAGTTCGTTCGATATATCTGAAATTTAGCATCAAATTGTAGAATCATGACCTTTGACGCATGTGAAGTTTTGTATTGACCAGATTACCGCAAAGTATAAAAAAAAAAATTGAAAATTTAAAAAAAGTTTTTCCACAATAACTCTCGAACGGAATGAGCTAGGTAGTTGAAATTTTCAGAGTAGGTTAGGGAGATGAATATCTCGGTTAAGTTCGTTATTGGGCAAAATTGGCCAGATTTAATTCGATTTCTTCCATGGTGCAGTTCTCATTCTCATGATTGCTCATTTAATCTTGATAAATAAACTATTATTTGAATTGAATTTCCTTTATGATGCAGCTCTATCATATGTATACATTGATATAATTCCCAACTCAGAGAAACCAATACTTTCGGAGATATAATTTGTCTGTTTGAACTAGAGCGCCAGAAAGCTCCTGTCCACAGGGCTTGAACCCATTTTTTAATATGCCTTACATGCCCAAACTCGCGAAACTGCTTCTCAATTTTACATATTGTCCCTTGGGTTATAGGCGGCAAATTCGGAAATTTCTCATGAAACAAGCGACTTACTTCTTTTTGTGTTCCGGTGTTATCTCCGTAACCAATCATTTGTAAAATTCTTATTTTATGCATTTCCGCTATAATCGAACCTATTATTCAAAATTGAAGTTAATGAAATTCAAACACAAATCAGATCATTTATAAACTACAACTTATCACAAAACAATTTGTGATAGGCGTTCTAAAGAAACTAACACTGCCGCAGAAACTGTTTTACATAGTGTTCATGGTACCATCTGTAAAATACAATGTTATGTTTTTTTTTTCATTTCCTTTCTATCACATATTGGAGGCAAATAAGCTTAGTATTATTGTAATAAGATTTGGGAATATTTGAGGGAATAATATAATGAATTTTGGTAATAGCATAATTTTATTTTTTCTATTTTATGTTTTGCAATAAACATGACACCGATAACTTCTTTGAATAGGTAATAACGCGACCTTTCGAACGATTTCACAAGCCCATACTTCCTCCTGTTTGTAAAATTGAAGGTTGTACCTGTCTTTCGAAGGGGGTTGAAGAATGGGTTTGCATTCTTCTGAAGAAGAATGATAATTTGAAATTTGAATTTGACGTGTTTCAGGATGTTTCATAAATATGTACAGTAACCAAGATCATGAATTTATTCTATTTGGCTTTTCCAGACTGAAATAGCGGCCTCTGGCCAAATACTCATCGCATCTTTGAAGTTAGTTTTCTTCAGATATTCTCAATTTCAACACGACATATTTGTTCGGAAATTTGACATCCAGTTGTTCGGATGAGTGTGGAATTAGAATATTATTCATTCGTTTCTCTGGATAGCAAACTCTTATCCATTCATTGTTTTCAACTTGCGAAACTTCCAGAATCCTATCGTCATGTTCACCAAGATTTGTTATATCTCGGCATTTTCAAACTGGTTTAGCTGATTTGACATTAGACAATATAAACACGAACATAGACAGACATGATTGACATGATGAGTGTTGACAATTTTAATACAATCTATACAAACAACATCATGATTGATTAAATTCTTTTTAGGATCAACTACTGATGACAACTTTTTTTGTCTAGTGTAAAAAAGTGGACCAGTGAGTACACTTCCATCGTAAAAATATTTCGATATTTCGGAAATATCGTCACCAATATAGATCCGATCGAGTTCAAATCTAGAACTTTACTGTAAAATAAAGTTTTGAAGACTTTTAAAATTTCAACGATTTCAACGGACGGATAAAGAATTTATTGAAAACATTTTTTTTTGTTTAGAGTCATGTGATCCTCACATAATTTTGCATAAGTCTTCGTTTCGGTATTTTTCAACTAACTACCGCTAATTCGATCAGATCAGTATTTTTCGAGTTACTCGGAAAACAAAATTTCAGATGGCTATAACTCTGAAACCACTCAGTGGATTTTGCGCATTAATGGCGCATTTGTACTTCAATCCTTCAAGTTTGACCTCGGATTCTTCATCAGTGAGTCGAAACTAGTCGTTTGATATCATTCTTGTCCAAAAATTCGAAAACAACAGACATTTGGATGAATTGATACGAACTCTGTTCAGGTGAACAAGCGCACCAAAAACACATTCCGCGTCGAGTAGTTCTCTATTTATTGAAAATGAAAATTTTTTATATTTTGCTGAGTTTATTTCAAACCGTTGCGTCGTGTAAGTTTTGCAAAATTATTCTCCAAGAACTTTTTTTTTCTGCTACCATTCAGAACAGTATTCAAGGAAAATTCTCATTACATCTTTTCATTCTGGTGTGTCAGAACCTATTTCGCAAACTTTGAAGAATTGTGGTTGTAATTTCTCACAGGTAGAGTTAATTTGAAATTCAATCAGAACTGACGATTTTGAAATCCTTGAATATGTATGGAATTTTTTCGTTCAGTTATAATTCTATTTTGAATATTCCACATTGTCAGTTTGACAATAGAATGTACTATAATTATTTCATTCTCAACTGGGGGACCTTCGGAAAAATTGATTACAAATCAGGGACATCGAAAATTTCGGATGCCCATAATTTGTTGTTACTCTGTGAGAAAATACTTGACAAGATTCCAGCTTGAGTTCGAGCAGTGCCTATTATTTCGTTTCAAGTTTTAGATCCTTTCAGAGAATTTCAATTTTCTTCCAACAACCTGAAAAAAATCGTAAGATATGAAATTGATAGTACCAAATCTGCGTAAAATATTGTGCATTCAGCATGACATGAATCAGTTATAAATACACATAATGGGTGTTTCATAATTGGATGCTGATCCTTAAGGGTGTGAATTATTGGGTGATTTTAAGATGAAAAGTTAATATCAACATAATATGTCCTTAACCTCTTAACTTTTGAGCTACAGATAAAGTTTAAAAATAATGTTTTTTTATTAAAACTTTGGTAATGTTCGGGTTATTTTTTGAAATTTGGCACACGCGTACTAAGCATCAGCAGCCATTCCTTGATGTAGGAGGTTTTTTAATTTTTAAAGCAGTGGCGTTCGTTCGGGATATGGAATAGATATTTTTGGAAAAAATGATATTTATTATAATAAAAATTATTTATTAAATCACCATTTATTTTGAGGCACACAGCGAAATATTCCTTCGGGATCCAGTATAGCCACCTCATCGCTCAGTGTCCCTCCAAAGAGGAAAGTGCCATTCAGGCAGATACGTACCGGTTTCATAGTTGTTGCAATCATCGGCGTAATTTAGTCACTGAATGACAAACGAAGGAGCTTTAGGAAACTTAAACCCTATGGTGGCGAAGTACTGGATGGAAAATTCTACCAGCGCCACCTAGGAAGATCCTTACGAAATCCAACCCTCTGTGATGCGGAAACCTTGAGCGATGTTCACGGACGTTAATTCTTCTATCCCAAGAGGGGTGCATTCCTGGACATATCTGGGGCCTTTGACAACACAACACACGTGTCTGTCAGAGAAGCACTTAAAAGGCGGGGTGTCAACAATACCATAATAAAATGGATGTATGACGTACTGACGACGAGGACAGCTGAGACATTGGGGGGAATTCAACCCATCTCTGTCAAAGCCACTCGCTGGACACCTCAAGGGGGGGTATTATCTCCCCTCCTATGGAGCCTGGTAGTAGATGAACTACTACACAGGCTAACGGAGCTTGGCTTCGAATGCGTAGGCTATGCTGACGACATAGTTCTAATAGTGAGAGGCAAATTCGAGGGCATCTTATGTGACTTACTACAGGAGGGCCTCAGAATTATTGAGCAGTGGTGCCAGTCGGTTGGGCTGAGTATTAACCCAACCAAGACCACAGTAATTCCATTCACCCGGAAAAGAAACATTCCAGCCATAAAATCCCTCTCATTAAATGGAGAAGTGATTGACTGGAAGACTGAAGTTAAATATCTGGGAATAACTCTGGATAGCAAGCTTCTGTGGAACAAGCATGTGGATATCACTGCAAGTAAAGCAATAAGAGCTCTGATGGCGTGCAGAAGTCTATCCGGTAAGACTTGGGGCTGTAGCCCTAAAATACTGCGATGGATGTACGTCATGATTGTGAGACCAATAATTACCTATGGGGCAGTAGTCTGGCATGCCAAAGCAGATCAGACAACTACTAGAAAAGTGCTTGACAAAGTGCAAAGGCTAGCTTGTGTGTGCATCACGGGAGCTATGAGAACGTGTCCAACCAGGGCACTTGAGATCATCACAGATCTTTCACCTCTGCATCTAGTGATTGAGAGGTTAGCCCATGAGGCCATCCTCAGAATATCTAAGGAAGGTACAGGAACTGAGAGGATTAAATGTCAGAGAGCCCGGACCTCTTTGACTAATTACATCCCATCAGTGAACCTTCCTAGTGATGCAATGGTCAAAAAAGTATGCATTGAGAAGAACTTCACCACGATGCTAAGTAAAAAGGAAGAATGGGAAAGGGAGTTCACCACCCAGACTTTCAAAGAAAATACCATAAAATGGTACACAGATGGCTCAAAAACCACGACGGGAGCTGGCGCTGGGGTATTTGGGACAGGCACCAAGTGCGCACTGTCGGTAGGCTCCCGTTTGAGTATCTTTCAGGCAGAATTACTCGCAATCGAAAGATGTGCAGATATTAACCTAGAAAGAAAATATCAGAAATGCGACATAGCAATCCATTCGGATAGTCAATCTGCTATCAAAGCACTGAGCTCCCATGCCATCGATTCAAAGTGGATATGGGAGTGCCGAAGAAAACTAAATGAAATTGGCAAGAATAATAAGGTCTTTTTAGTCTGGGTCCCCGGTCACTCGGGAATCAAGGGGAACGAAGATGCCGATACACTTGCCAGAAAGGCAGCACGAACTCCTTTTATTGGCCCAGAACCTTTCTGCGGTATAGGAAAATGCACCTACAAGAAAGAGTTTGTGGAGAAGGAGGAAACCAAAAGAGAAACACTCTGGCGGAATCTTCCAGGTTTGGTTCATTCCAAAAAGTTCCTTAGGAACTTTAAAGAAGTGAGATCCAAAAGGTATCTGGATCTCTGTAAGAATAAGTTACACCTGGTCACTGGCTTCCTCACAGGACACTGTCGCCTCAGGAAGCATTTGATGAGAATAGGTTTATCAGATACTGACGAGTGCACATTCTGTGGGGAGGATGAAGAAACTCCTCTTCACCTTGTTACAGAATGCCTCGCCATTGCAAGTCAGGGAAAGGAATGCTTTGGACAGGAAACTTGTAGGAGTGAAGACGTAATATCCTTGAAGCCTTCCCAGATATTGAGGTTCATTTATACTCTGGAACTGGAGGGCGAGCTGTAGATGGCGTAATGGTGAGAACAGCTCTGATGGGGGGCACAATAGATCTCAAGGTCGCGGTGCAACGTAACCCCTTATCAATAATAATAATAATAATAATCCCAAGAGGGAGTCAGGGACTGCAATGTCTACAACCTAAATGACACCATTGTGACACAAAGACGCTCGGCTTAGTGTGGTTAGAGAAGACCACAAACCAGTGAACATAGAAGATCATCATTTCTAGTTGCGCAGGTAAAATGAAATTCACATGACAGAAATACAAACGGAAGAAATTTCGGACAGAATTGATAAATCATACCGTATATTGGTAAAGAAGAAGAGAAGACATTTTTGGCGCTCTTCTTCCTCGGAACAAAGTGCTTATCAATTTACCTAAATGTCTGTAATTGTCGAATTTTTGGTTAAAAATGGTCTTAAACGATTTGGTTCCACTCACCGATCAAGAATCCGTGGTCAAAATAAATTCTGTTGGACCGGCCATACGTACGATAACTCTAGAACAAAAGGAGTTAGAGGATTGAAATTTTCAGGGTAGATTTGGAGGGTAAATATCTCGGACGAGTTCGGCAAAATCCACAAAGGGGTTTCGGAGTTGTGGCGGTTTTTTAGTAGAAACATTTTTTATGAATATTTACGAAAACGATCTATCTGAAATTCAGCATCAGATTGTAGAATCATGACCTTTATATGCATGCGAAATTTGGTATGGATCGGATTGCCATAAAGTGGCAAAAATCTAGGGCCAGCCGGTCCGTCCGGCCGTAAGCACGATAACTCTCGAACGGAATGAGCTAGACAGTTGAAGTTTTTAGAGTAGGTTAGGGAGATAAATATCTCGGCTGAGTTTGTTATTCAGCAAAATCGGCCAAATGGTTTCGGAGTTACAGTTTTTTTACATTACGAATTTCAAATTCAATTTTTTTCAAAATGGAGTTTTACCATAAGAATCCATTGATATTATTTTTAACTGTAACAAGCTACTAGTTCCGGAGATATGATTTTTCAAAATTTCAATAATAAATCGTACTTCTAAGTTTTCACAGAATGCTATCATTATTCTTCTATGAATTATTACATGATGTGTGTTGACACATGTCAACTTGTTTTCCTGAGACATGACATGTCAAAATCATTTCAGCTATCGTAGAATTATGAGGATTATAATATGATATCATGAACATACTTTTTGGGTGATATTTTAATGCCCATGGTTAATCCACCACATGATGTTGGGAATGTTTAGTTAATAATATTGATCTTAGAATATCTCCAGTAAAAACAAAACTGGTATATTGGCTTGAGTTTCAATTGATATAATATAATTTTCCGAGTGGATTTGAGGAAATAATATATCGTTCATCATAGATTTGAGGAATGAATATCTCGGATGAGTTCGTTCTTGGGTAAAATTGGTCTATGGATTTTGGATTAATAATTTTTGGCACTTTTATTTAATTTAAATTCTTATATGAAGTTTGAATTTAATTTCTGTTATAATGAAGTTCTTTCATAGGAATCCTTTTATATAATTCCCAACTCCTACCTATACTTTCGGAGATATGATTTGTCAAAGTTTGAACAAGAGCACTAAAGCTCCTGCCTACAGGGCTTTCCCACTTTTTAGTACCCATTTCGTGATACTGGACTGATGATGGACTCTATACAGGGTGTATCTGAATAACACCGGAAAAATGTAAGGGATGATTCTGTGATGAAAATTAACGTGGGTATTTGATATAAATTTTTTTGAAAAACCTCCTCCGGAAAAGTTACACCACTCCGAAGATTAACAAAAAAGATTGTTTCTCTTTTTTATTTTCCGGTATGTGAAGCTGAAAAAACGAAACTTGGTAAATATCATTCGTCAATAAAACTATATATTTTGGAATTTTTTCAACCCTGAAGTATACTTAGAAGGGGTTGAAATAGTCAACCCCAAAGATATTTTCTCATACAACTTTTTTTTGGATAAAATTCTTCTTTTAAAGAAACATGGCTGAAAGGCCCAATTCATATAGTAACTTTCTTATCTGTACAAGTTTCTTCGAAAACTTAAGCATTTACGAGAAAAAAATGCAATGCATTCTCAAAAAGCACCGAGGTGGAATATCCTTAAACTAATTTATTTATTTATACTTAGTATATTTTGCAAGTCTTGCATCATCTATTAGCTTTTTTGAAGGCTTTCAATATACAGAAAAAAAGAGAAACTTCAAAGGGGTGAACCTTTCCAGGGGAGGTTTTTCAAAAAATTATATACCAAATACCCACCTTAATTTTCATCACAAAATCATCCCTTCCATTTTGTCGATGTTTTTCAGATGCACCCTATATATGATAGGACTTAAGTTCTTCGAGGGACACCTGTATATTGATCAATTTTCTGAAATAAAGAAACATACACATACTCATCCATCCAATCAGATGACTACTTCCTCTAGAATCAAAGGTTTCAGATAGTGTGACCATGGTTCCAATTAATATCTGTATTTCATTAAATTACATGGTCGACATACTCGAACGAAAAAACTCCGGGTTTTTTTCGGAGCGTATGGTACCTATGTAACGTCGACTAGACGTCAATTACACCTATATGAATCAATTCTGACCTCGAAAAATCGCATTATGTCGTGTAACATCACTTATTATCAGCTCTAATATATTTTGCTGAATCATTTCAAAAATAAATAGGTAATTGTCGATGCAAAATAATTTTAGGTTATATTTGTTTTTGCGCGATAACTGTCTTCAAATTTAATGAATAAATACAATTATATCGATCAGCTCAACGTTGCCGGACGTTATCAATAGAAGTATAATTATATGAAGGAAATCGCAAATTTAACAGAAATAAAAATAAAAAAATTGGAAAATCATGGCATCGGTAGGCACTAATAGAAAACAATATAATGAAATCTTCATCGGCAACTTGTTGGTATACGAAAAACATATCTATGACACATACGACTTTTTTCTCTGTCTGTGTTGTGGGGATGAATTATCTATGAATGATGGCAACCTGGCTTTCACTTTTAATCGAGGGTTTCTAGTTCAGTGCCGGATTTATAAATGTAGTGAGACTTTTAATTTTTCATTAGACTTTACATCATTCAAAGAAGAATATCTCGAAAATGATACGTTTTAGGAAAAAAGATGAAGAATAATTAAATTTTCTAAAATGATTGAAGATTTTTATAATATTTTGAGCTAAACTTCATCTGCTTTCTTTATGGTAATTTCTCATAATTTTTTGAACTTGTGAATCTATAACTAGGAATCCATTGCAAGTAGGAAGAAAATTGTTAATTGGACAATATTTGTATCATAGTTATAGACAAATGGTAAATAAAAAAAAAATTATTTGACGAGAGCAATCTATGGTAAAAATTAATGTACAACTTAAAGACCATGTATACATCCTCAAACGTACGAGCGTCATGAAGCTATGGACTACACGTGAATGCTTTTAAATTTCTGACACAATATTTTGGCCATGTTTAAAGAATTTAAAACGTTTGATTGTTTTGGATTTGGTGATATTGGAAATTTTTCTTGATATCGATTTAAGTAAAATACAAAAATTATTGTGGAATTTTCAATAAATATTTAAGGAAATAATAGTTATTTAACGAGCTAATGTAAGTCATAACTCACGCAGATGAAATTTGCAGCGCGAGCCGAAGGCGAATGCTGTTTTGACGCAACTATCGTATTAAATCCACAATTAAGCTAATCGGAGCTTCGTGAAACCCACCATTAGTCTGGTTATCTGTGAGATATCTTTAGGGGCTCGCAATAGGAATATCTTAGGGCCTGTTTCACCACTTGCTGATAAAGTCCCGGATATGAATCCAGCGGATAAAATATCTGGTGCAAAATCTGTCGGATAATTATTTTCGGTTTCACCACGCGGGTCCCGGATAAAATATCTACTAGATAGCTATCTGACAATTTAGTGGGAGGTGTGTTTGGCAACGTCGCATTTATGCTTGCTACTGGTTGAACAAACGTAAGTTGAGGCCTTGTAACTTGTGTATTTATGTCTCTGTGATGATTGTTGCATGGAATCAGAATGTTTTGTAAATAATTTAGGAGGTTAGGTTAGACATTGTTAGGTTGTTGTTTTTATGTCGTCTTCTATAAAATATATATAGTTAACTTTGTTAGTCGAAACCTGGACCTAAACTCTTCCTCGTCGTATTCAGCAAAATCAACTCTAGATATAATTTCATGACGTTTTCGTGGACGTGAGATACGTGCAAGGAAATCGTCAAACTCGTCCTCTAAAAACTCGAAAAGATCCATGTTCACACAGATAAGCTGCTGCTGCTCCAAAAGCAGTCAAGAAAAAATTACATCTTCGCCTGTCAAAATACACTTGGTAACATGTCATTGCGCATATGAATGACGCCTGTCAGGATAAAAGTTGGGTTATCCAACGAATAAAAATATAATGGCCGCTTCATCTAGGTGTTAAATTATCCAGGAGTTTATCAGCTAGTTTAACCTATCCGCCACGTGTGAAACACAATTTTCAGGGTTATCTGTTGGATAAATTATGAATAGCTTATTCGGGACTTTATCAGCAAGTGGCGAAACAGGCCCTAATTCTGGTTATCTGTGTGATATCTTGAGGATCTCACATTGGGAGCTCGCATTTTCATCCACATTGTAACCTCTCAGAGACCCCTATGCGAGGTCTGTGTTACCTGGGATCAAGTGAGTTATGACAATTACCGCAAGTTGAATACTATACTTTATCTATGACTATAACAATAAATACTAAGGTACAAGTACAGAGAAATAAGTTAATTGAAAAATCTTAATAGCTACCTATTACAATGCTATGGAAATTTTAGTTGTATTTAATCATTTTGTTTACTAATAAAATTAACTGAAAAATTTGAACAACCAGTAAACTGAATTATGCAAGTTTATTGTTTCTTTTTGTGTTTGTTGCATAATATGCTAACTGGTTGAGGTGTTATTGAACTGTATATTTTATTTGCAGTATCTGTCTTATTCTTTTCGGAATCATCAATGTACCCCTCAGCCACAGTAGTTGATCGCCAACCGCCATGGCGTTTCAGTGACGTTATCCCAGGTAGCACACCGATATTGGTCCAATATTAGGCCAATATGGTACATTTATTGGTCCGATATTGTTTCTCTACATTGGGCCAATAACAACATGTTGACATTTTACAATGAAGTACCAATATTGGATTTCAATATTGGCCCAATATAGTTTCTATATATTGGCCCAATATAGTTCCTCTACATTGGGCCAATGGCAAAATGTTGCTGATATTGATATCCAATATTGGCACTTCATTGTAAAATGTCAACATTTCGTTATTGGCCCAATATAGCGAAACTATATTGGGTCAATATATAAAAACTATATTGGGCCAATATAGTTATACAATATTGGTGCTTCATTGTAAAATGTCAACATGTTGTTATTGGCCCAATGTAGAGAAACTATGTTGGGCCGATATTGATAATCAATATTGGTGCTTCATTGTAAAATGTCAACATGTTGTTATTGGGCCAATGTAGAAAAACTATATTGGGCCAATACATAGAAACTATATTGAGCCGATATTGATATCCAATATTGGTACTTCATTGTAAAATGTCAACATGTTGTTATTGGCCCAATGTAGAGAAACTATATTGGGCCGATATTGATAATCAATATTGGTGCTTCATTGTAAAATGTCAACATGTTGTTATTGGCCCAATGTAGAGAAACTATATTGGGCCGATATTGTTAATCAATATTGGTGCTTCATTGTAAAATGTCAACATGTTGTTATTGGGCCAATGTAGAAAAACTATATTGGGCCAATACATAGAAACTATATTGGGCCGATATTGATACCCAATATTGGCGTTTCATTGTAAAATGTCAACATGTTGTTATTGGCCCAATGTAGAGAAACTATATTGGGCCGATATTGATAAACAATATTGGCGCTTCATTGTAAAATGTCAACATGTTGTTATTGGCCCAATGTAGAGAAACTATATTGGGCCGATATTGATAAACAATATTGGCGCTTCATTGTAAAATGTCAACATGTTGTTATTGGCCCAATGTAGAGAAACTATATTGGGCCAATATATAGAAACTATATTGTGCTAATATTGATATCCAATATTGGTACTTCATTGTAAAATGTCAACATGTTGTTATTGGCCCAATGTAGAGAAACTATATTGGGCCGATATTGATAATCAATATTGGTATTCGTTGTAAAATGTCAACATGTTGTTATTGGCCCAATGTTGAGAAACTATATTGGGCCGATATTGATAATCAATATTGGTACTTCATTGTAAAATGTCAACATGATGTTATTGGGCCAATGTAGAAAAACTATATTGGGCCAATACATAGAAACTATATTGGGCCGATATTGATAGCCAATATTGGTACTTCATTGTAAAATGTCAACATGTTGTTATTGGCCCAATATAGAGAAACTATATTGGCCCAATATAGAGAAACTATATTGAGCCGATATTGATATCCAATATTGGTACTTCATTGTAAAATGTCAACATGTTGTTATTGGCCCAATGTAGAGAAACTATATTGGGCCGATATTGATAATCAATATTGGTGCTTCATTGTAAAATGTCAACATGTTGTTATTGGCCCAATGTAGAGAAACTATATTGGGCCGATATTGTTAATCAATATTGGTGCTTCATTGTAAAATGTCAACATGTTGTTATTGGGCCAATGTAGAAAAACTATATTGGGCCAATACATAGAAACTATATTGGGCCGATATTGATACCCAATATTGGCGTTTCATTGTAAAATGTCAACATGTTGTTATTGGCCCAATGTAGAGAAACTATATTGGGCCGATATTGGTAATCAATATTGGTGCTTCATTGTAAAATGTCAACATGTTGTTATTGGCCCAATGTTGAGAAACTATATTGGGCCGATATTGATAATCAATATTGGTACTTCATTGTAAAATGTCAACATGATGTTATTGGGCCAATGTAGAAAAACTATTTTGGGCCAATACATAGAAACTATATTGGGCCGATATTGATATCCAATATTGGTACTTCATTGTAAAATGTCAACATGTTGTTATTGGCCCAATGTAGAGAAACTATATTGGGCCGATATTGATAATCAATATTGGTATTCATTGTAAAATGTCAACATGTTGTTATTGGCCCAATGTTGAGAAACTATATTGGGCCGATATTGATGATCAATATTGGTACTTCATTGTAAAATGTCAACATGTTGTTATTGGGCCAATGTAGAAAAACTATATTGGGCCAATACATAGAAACTATATTGGGCCGATATTGATAGCCAATATTGGTACTTCATTGTAAAATGTCAACATGTTGTTATTGGCCCAATATAGAGAAACTATATTGGCCCAATATAGAGAAACTATATTGGGCCGATATTGATAATCAATATTGGTGCTTCATTGTAAAATGTCAACATGTTGTTATTGGGCCAATGTAGAAAAACTATATTGGGCCAATACATAGAAACTATATTGGACCGATATTGATATCCAATATCATTGTAACTTCATTGTAAAATGTCAACATTTTGTTATCGCCCCAATGTAGAGAAACTATATTGGGCTATTATATAGAAACTATATTAGGCTGATATTGATATCCAATATTGGGCCAATAACAAAATGTTGACATTTTACAATGAAGCACCAATATTGGTTATCAATATCGACCCAATATATTTTCTATGTATTGGCCCAATATAGTATCTCTACATTGGACCGATAACAAAATGTTGAGATTTTGCAGTGAAACACAAATATTGGTTATCGATATCGGCCCAATATAGTTTCTATGTATTGACCTAATATAGTTTCTCTACATTGGGTCTATAAAAAAATGTTGACATTTGACAATGGAGTACCTACCAATATTGGATATCAATATCAGCCTAATATAGTTTTTATATATTGTCCAAATATAGTTTCTATGTATTGGACCAATATGGTTCCAACATATTGGCCCAATAGCAAAATGTTGACATTTTATAATATTGCAAATATCGGCCAAATATAGTGTCTATACAGGGTGTTTTCAAAGGTAAGTCTTTTTTTAACAGAAGGTAGGGCTCATCAAAATAAATTATTTCACCATTTGCTAATTTGTATGCGACCTTGGGATTAGGTGTGTAGCAGAACGTTGATTGTTCCCAGCGAGTAAATGTGTTGAGCAGTGTATATTGCTTCAGGATGGTTCCACGGGAATGTCGTACTCGCGCGCATTCCTTCTTGAGAGATCTTTGTCGCTGGTTGTCAATTTCTGATTCACTACAGCCATATTAGAATATAGCAAAGATTTCGTTAATTTTGAAAAACTTGTGTTTCTTGGTGTAGGTAAGAAAAAATTATAATTAATATTTATGTTTTTCTCTAAGTTATAGTTCGTTTATTTCGTTGTAGATTGATTTAGTTTTCACAATCAACTGGCAAACTGTGGTATTTTTTTAACCGAAATAAAAGCTTAGTGGAAAAGGACGAAATTAATTATTTCATCCCGGCAACCCAGTACAGGTGTATACAATGGTTAAAAGCGTGGGGACAGAGCCTTACACGGAAATTCGGGGGTGGATAGCAGCCCTATCATGCATATTTTTGATTTTTGGAGATATGATTTATTTTGCTGCGTTCTATTAAAAATAAAATACTCACCTTTGAATACACCCTGTCAAGGGCGTAGCCAAGGAGGGGGTTTTGGGGGTTCACACCCCCCCTCTTGCCGAAATGTTATTTTTCTCTTAAAAAAATTTTTGCTGCAGGAAGTGACCCTTATACCCCCCTCCCCCCCTCCCGAAATTATTTCCTATTTCAAACCCCCCCCCCCCCCCCCCCCGAAATTAATTCCTGGCTACGCCCTTACACCCTGTATATATTAGCCAAATATAGGTTCTATCTACTTTCCAATATTCTATACACTGGCCCAATAATAAAAGGTTAAACACTTACAAATTAATTGAACAGATGTGTTTCTCTCATATAAACTATACTCTATCGGAGGTCTGCAATGGTTCCAGTGGAGAGTTGGACATATTGATTGAAGAATAAAGATGTATTCAAAAAAACATATATTTCTTTTTACCAACGGTAGGGTACATATATTTGACATAATTTTTTTTCTTCGCTCAATATTTCCTCGAATGGTATCTGCAAAGTAGATTATGTTAAAGTGAGGAAAGGAAACCAAAAAAAGGAGTAAACTTACCTGGTCTACTCAGCCTCCCACCATCCCGATCTCCGGCAGTCGATAGGGCAAATCCAACTATTTGTGTGATTTTCAAATCGGTCACGTTTGAATGATTCCTCCTAACACTTACTATAATAAAAATGTAATTATCATTATGAGCTAGTAATATGAGAATAGATATTTCAGCATATAATGATGAATTTTTACCCATCACAAAATATACCTTTCTGGGGAACAGCCGAAATGTCTGAAATGTTCCAATTTTTTGACGAAAATGGTCTCAAACGATTAGGTTCGACTCACTGATGGAGAATCCGAGATCAAATGTTATTCTGTCCGGCCGTTGCCACTATAACTTTCGAACGGAAACAGATAGGGACTTGAAATGTTCGACTATAGGTGGCGCGTCCGAATGCGACGGACAAGTTCGCTTATGGGCATAATCGGCCAAAGGTCTCCGAGCACTAATTTTGTTTTTAACTAATACAGATCCGATCGAATTAAAACTTGGTAACTAGTTGTAGAATACCGACACAAATATGGATGTGGAATATTATGAGGATCACTTGAAAATAAAAAAAAAATTATTGAAAAATATTATTTATCTCACTATAACTTGAGAACGGAAAGAGATAGCGACTTGCAATTTTCAAGGTAGGTTGCGGACCCAGAAGCAGCATTTGATTTTGTTAATAGGCATAATCAGCCGAACGGTTTTAGAGTTATACATATCTGAATTTTTGTTGTCATTTACTCAATAACTCAAAAAACACGAAACAAACGATTCAAACAATTCAATAAATTTCATGAAGATCGTATCACTGGAAAATTTTTAATAAATCTTTGAAAACATTCTAGAACTTAGAAATTATCCCTCTGATATAGCTGAAATTTTGAGAGAGCTTTCAAAATCTAACTTTATAGCCAAGTTGCAAATTTGAACACGATCGGATCTATATTCTTGGAGATTCAAGCCTGGCTGAATAGTTGACCGTTTCCACGATAACTTTCGAACCTTCTATAATTGTCATTGATTGATTATTGAAGGCAGGAATCAACTTTGGCTGACAGTGTGTGGCTTCCCTATCGTTCAATTCACCTTGAATTTCTGTTACCCAATACTTACATGAAAGTTTTGAAAGTAACCCCATTAGTCCCTAGGCCTGGAAGTAAAAGGGTTTAAGTGCATCTTTTGAATTTCTGAGATAAATGACTTCAAAGTTAACCTGAATTTCAAAATTCCTAGAATTAGTTCAGAAAATATTTCAGGTTTATATCAGACTGTCCAATAATGTAGAATAAAACCATTATCAGTGATTATTTCCTTCAGATGTAATATTCTGCACTCAGATCATTTGGACTTGAAATCTTTTACTTCCAGGCTCCTCAATTATAATGTTTATTTCAATAGTTCCTTATACTACAGGAGATGTAATTATCATTCACCAATCGAGGACGAGTTCGAGAGTATAATATATTAGATTTTTACCACTGCTTATTTCGAAATGTATTAATAAAACCGGATTGATTTGATTTGATTTGACGCATAAAGCACTTTAATTCATAACTTCAAGCTCCAAGGAAGTTTTCAAGTTATTTACATCTCTAGTGATGTAAGTAATTCAGTTCCATCTCGTCATCATTAGCGACCGATACAATCGTTGTTAATTTCACCTACATCGTTCAAATCGATATCATAACGAACTAGTTATTTATTACTATATAAGTATGTGGGTAGTGGAAAATTTGTATTTATATATCAAATAGACAATATTCTTACCTCACAATGCTTGGTATACCTTCAAAGCAGAAACAAATTGTGTTTGTCTTCTTCCCCGAGCTGAGTACTGTAAGCTCAGTTCCCTACCCATGAGCTTTTTCATAATGAGTAGAACATTTTTTTTTCGGCGTAACACCACCCAATCTGTATAGAATATTTACCTGGAATCCAAAATTAATAATTAATTGTGTGATTTGTGAGTAGAAACGATTAATGAGTGGAAAATGTATATTACCAAATCTTGGAAATCTTCACCACTTTCCAAGTTGGACTCCAATACTGCCTGATTATTCAGTGGTAATTTTAATCGTATAATGGTACTTAGCATATTTACATTACTCGATGGCTCGACTAATTCATTTAAGATTATTTTAGATTCCTGCATGTCCCTCTGCATTTCTGAAATGTCATATTTTATTCCGAGAAGCGTTTTATCGATCTTAGTCAATTCTTCCAGTACAGGATCAGGGTTGCCTAGGGAAAAATGCATATGAAATTGATTGCTTCAATAAAAAACTGCAGATTTGCTCACCAATACTTCTACTTGATGTCCTTACATAAAAGCAATGCTTCTAAAAATTATAGGGAATATTAATTAACTGAATGACAGAAGACAATATTTAGCTTACCCCTGGACATAGTTGCCCTGACTTTTCTTAGTGAGTCCTTCTCCTCTCTCTTTCTTTTCGGTGTTGTGTCAAGAACCGTAGCTACCTCCATAACATCATCAGACGATACGTTAGACGTATACGTATATTTTTCCTCCAACTTCCGTGCCTTTGAAATATTATGCACTGTGGACTTACATGTAGCAGCCTATTACTCAAAATCTACACTGGTTTAAGGGGCCTCGCAATTGTTCCTCAATTTTTTTATTTGGGCGGCCGAGATCTTCTTCTGCCATAAATAGGCATTCTTCTCCTCATCAACGGGCCACGAGGACGGCACGTACTCGCAGGAATTATACCTAGCGAAAATAACTATATTCCAGCTAGGCATGATGGTTTTGCTGAAATGGTAGGATTAATATATAATGACAGTGATCGAATCATGATCAAATGGAAGCTTATATTGAGGAAAATATGAAATATTTTCACGATAATCAATAGTTCACCAATATATTTGACTTGAAAATACTTTCTATTACAAACGGCAAGAAATATGTTGAAAACTTTGAATATGGACCTCCACCCCACATAACTATCCTAACCTAAGTATAAGTAATGAAGCCTCGTGCAATCGGCCCACAACATAACTCTAAATCGGACATGTAATGACGTACAACAGATATCGTCTAACATATGAATCTTTCCAATATCACTGGTTCTAATTTAGATTCAACGATATGTAGAAGTAGATTTTATATGTGCAATGGACATAAAAACACGAACTTATGATTAAGATATCCAATATTTGATGTCTCTGTAGTAACGTTCATTTTTAAATTGAGTTGTTTATTCTCAAAGCTGAACCTCCCGCCATGTTGTAAAATTTTAATATGGATCTCCCGCCAAAATAATGATTCTGACCTAACTAATGTAAACAGAAACATGGATGAATTCTTGAATCTAACTAATGTGATGTGATTGAAAAAAGGCTTTGAAAATTCACCATAATCACCATTCGATGACTAGTAGTGTAAATATGTTAAAAATATAAGATGGGCATTTATGATGAGAAAATAACTGATGGATAGTCGGGAACGAATTGCATGATAATAACATAAATGATCATTTCATGTTTTTCATTCAAAGGAGACTAGTGAAATTTAATGGGTTAAACCTAAAAATATAAGTGAATTTTAATTCCAACAGCTGTGGCGAATAGGGACATAACAAATACATGTGAATATAACAGAACAAAATACTTACTTAATTATTCCTAGCTTTCTATTTAACTGATTACATCAGTTGGAAGTGATGCGCATCAGTTCAAACCAGAGAAATAGAGGGAAATTCCGGCTATTTCTCTGGTTCAAACTGATTTCGCATCAGTTTGGAAGTGATACAGCGTCAAATAGAAAGTCTCTATTGTAGAAAAACAAGTAATAACCAGAATAACGAAACTTCACAGCGTAGGCACAACGAGACAGCGAGGCGGAGGCACTCAATAACTAAGGTTAGCGACTAATAAGGCCTGCAGTGGAACCACAAGCGCTCGACTCGACAGTAAACCCTCCTCCCCGTTTACCCCTAGCCTGTATTGAAGTAGAGGGTTCAAAAATTGGTACCACATGTGGCCGACTTCCACTCTATCGATATTTTCGACACGAAACTTATCGGGAATAATTATTTTGCCGATACGCCTTGTCGTGTTCGAATATTAGTATTATAGTCAAGTCAACAAGTGCTTTTTAGGTCAAAATTGTTGCGTATTCTCCGAAAATTATGATTGAGGTGTCATTCGATTCGGAATCGCATGAAGAGAGTTTTTGAGAAAATGCTAAGGCCTCTCGCAAAAATTGCAATAGTTATAAACAATTAAGTGAAAAAAAAGAAGGAAGTTTAGGTTATCGCCAATATCTCAAAATCTTTTTGGTATAGTTCAAATTTGAAAAAATATTCAAATAGAGGAGGAAATTTCCTGCAAAAAGTCCCAACTGCCGGAACTTTAGGACCAATATTTATACTTTTCCTAGAGGGTAGAAAATACGCCCGAAAACTGGTAATCCGGCTTGCGCAAGCCTCGCCCCCTTCGTACCTTTGATGAATAAATATTTTTTAAACTTGTTAAATATGAAGATTAAAAAAATCAGGCGCCTGCAGAATAGATCAATGAACAATAATCCTCAGTCCAAAAATGTTTATCGCGATTTTTCCATTAGTTATCCATTAGTTAATTATCAATTTTTTTGTAGCACGAACATTAATATTTTAAGTACGATAATTGTTAAACTATTAATCTGAGAATTTTTTCCTTTCGTGGAGCTATTTTTCAACGGTTAGAATAGACTCATATTGGAAAATTAAAAAAAAATAATTTTCGTTTTGTTATGAACAATTTACTCAGGTGAAAAATTATAGACCTTTAATTTATAATAATACCATTGATCCGTTTTCTTATGATCAGAAACTTCTTAAAAAAGATCTCCTATTGTTTAAAAAATTGTTATGAACCAATGCGCTGTTTATGAGATAATTTTCTTTTCAAAACATAATGGAAGCTTTATAATTTTTCACTTAAGTAAATTGTTAATAACAAAACGAAAATTAACAATTCTTCAAATTTTCCAACGGGAATCTATTCCAAGAAATAGATCCACGAAAGGAAAAAAATCTCAGATAAACAGTTCAACAATTATCGCACTTGCAAAGTTAATATTCGCGCTACAAAAAATTGTTAATTAACTAACGGATAACTAATTGAAAAATCGCGATAAACATTTTTGGACCACGGATTATTGTCTATTGATCTATCCTGCATGATCATCTAAATCAAATGGATTACATTTATTTCTCAGCATTATCCTTTCAAAATCGAACTCCCTCAATTTCTGCCGTCTGCGTTGTCTGCTGATCAAAATATTCACAGGAAGCATAATGAGATGCAATTACAATTGAATTCCATAACGAATTTCACAAACATCTTTTTGTCAGTATTCTACAACTAGCTATCAAGATTCAATTCGATCGGGTTTGTATTAGTAGAAAACAAAATTATTACTAAGAAACCATTGTGCCGATTATGCCCATTAACGAACTTGTCGGTCGCATTGGGATACGCCACCTACCCTGAAAATTTCTAGTCACTATCTCTTTCCGTTCTCAAGTTATCGTGGCAACGGCCGGCCGGACAGAATCAAATTTGACCCCGTATTCTTTATCATCATCAGTGAGACCCAATCCCCCACACGACCTCGAATTCTTCATCAGGGAATCGAACCCAATCGTTTGAGACCATTTTCGGCCAAAAATTCGAAAATTACAAACATTTGGGCAAAATGATAACGCGATGTTCCCCAGAACATAGGCTCAAAAAGAATGAAGAAACTGCATGTTATGGGGAACATCGCGTTATCCTTTTGCCAAATGTCTGTAATGTCGAATTTTTTGCGAAAATGGTCTCAAACGATTGGGTTCGACTTCCTGATGAAGAATTCGAGGTCGTTTGGGGGATTGGGTCTCACTGATGAAGATAAAGAATTCGGGCCTCGGGGTCAAATTTGATTCGGTCCGGCCAGCCGTTGCCACGATAATTGTACAACGGAAAGATATAGCGATATTTTCAGGGTATGTGGCGCTTCCAAATACGGCGAACAAGTTCGTTAATGTGCATAATCGGCCAACGGTTTTAGAGTGATCATTTTTTCAGGAACCAATACAGATCCGATGGAATTCAATCTTGGTAGGCAGTTATAGAATACTAACGCAAAGAAACTAGTGAAATTTTGTAAGAATCGTATCACTAGAAAATTTTACAAAAAATATTATTTGTCAGGAAAACCTGAGAACGGAAAGAGATAGCGACTTGCAACTTTCAGGGTAGGTTTAGTATATAGATGGGACCTTTCGAATGAAAATAATCGAATCTTTCGATTATTGAAACCTCTCCAGATATCTGAAGATATTCTGAAAAAAGCGAGCGAATTCATCTGAATGATTTTCGGTCGTCTATTATGTGGCACCGAGAGAGATAACGCAACTCTATTTACGAGAATGTCGAGATATTTCGTCTACGTTTTGAATCTTTTGATATTCCGAATTAGCCACTAGTGGCGGTCAGACCAGTGTTGCCAGATATACAGATTTCTCCGTATTTATACAGATTTTCGATGTATGATACAGATTGCCTCCGAATACAGATTTTTATACAGAATTCACTCATATTGATAAGAAATATCATTTTATGCTTTAAGTTGATTTGGTTTAATAAATTATGAATTTTAAAATTGAACACGGTAAAAAAAATAAAGAATATCGATATCTTGGCGCTTTGGTGGATAACAGAGAGTTCAGAATAGGTCGGGGAATCCCGAGATTTAGGTAGATATTTCGCACACATTGCACTAGTTGATCGAGATAAGTTTAAATCCGACTTTGCCGACGATTTCAAAGGATTGTATAATTATTTTATCCTAAGTAAATGAATTTTGTTTCTGTTCCTGACCACATAATCCTTGTTTTACATAAAAAAGTGGAGACAATTTTCATTTTCATGAGAGAAAAATATTATTGAATAATCATGATCTCCATTAATTACAAATATGTATTTCATTCGATTCTACACTCAGCCATATGCCTCTTGGCTATTGGCATTGTATTTATAGGACTATAAAAAAATGTTGAAGATGTCATGAAAATTGAAATAAAACTAAACATTTCCTAAGCACTTGAAAGACTTGATAAATTAAATCACAGATAAGATGTCAAATCTACAAAAAAACAAAGTTTCTATGATCATACAGATTTTATACAGATTTCTGCTAATCACCTACAGATAAATGGCTTCGACCATCTGGCAACACTGGGTCAGACTCCAAGGCGAGATATCATGAGAAGTTCGTTTAACGATCGATAGAATATATGGGTGACATCTGGTGCGTTTTGTTGTCATTCCCGCATTTATTATTCGGAATTTTTGGTTCATACATTCATACTTCATTTCGAACAGCTGGAAATAAATATGGTATCGAGCCCGGCATTTTCTTTCAGCGGTGGGATGCAATAAAATAATACTGAATACTGTCGAAACGAGCTGAAGCAACCATATTGAAGATTAGGCATAACGAAAACAACTGACACGAAAAGGAGCGAGACTAGCCCCGAGTATATCATATCTCGAGTGATATTCAATTATTGAAACCTATCGAGAACTTATACATAGGTATATCGAATATTGAAATCATGCGATCATGCCCAACTCCAAGTACTTGAATACGTCATTTAAGTTTGTTAATAGTCAGAATCGGCAAAACGCTTTTGGAGTAGAATGAAAATTGGTTGTTATCTACTCAATAACTCGAAAAATATGAAACCGATCGAATTCAGACATGGTTTTTGGTTGAAGAATATCGAAGCGAATATTCTTGTGAAATTTCGTGAGGATCGTATAAAGAATATTTTTAATAAATCATTGAAAATCGTTGTATAAGAAATTATACGTTCCGATATCGCTGAAATTCTGCGGGAGCCTTTAAAACCTAACACTACTGCCAAGTTCCAAGTTTGAACATTATCGGATCTATATTATTGGAGATCCGGACAGCCTTGTGTGAGTTCAGTAGCCGAATGGGTGCCTGTTGCCTCGATAACTTTCGAACGAAACGAGATAGGGACTTGAAATATTCAGGGTAGGTTGCGCATCCGAATGGGAAGTGCGTTGTTGGGTATATAGGTACTCGGCCAATCGGTTTCGGAGTTCTCGATAACTCAAAAAATACAGACCCGATCGAATTGAAACTTGGTATCTAATTGTAGAATATCGACCTGTAGACATGTGTGAAATTTTGTGAGAATCGTACCACTACAAAATTTTGAAAATATTACGAAAAAGTATCATGTATCTCACAATAACTTGAGAACGGAAAAAAATAACGACTTGCAATTTTCAGGGTACGTTGCGCATCCAAATGCGAAATTTAATTTCATTAATTGGCATAATTGGCCAAATGGCTTTGGAATGATACTCTTCTGAAAGTTTGTTGTTATTTCCGCTATAACTCAAAATATACAAATCTGATACTCGGTGATTACTTGTAGAACGCCGAACCACTAATTTTCGTCAAATTTCGGGAACAGCGTATTCTGGAGTTACCTGGGGCGTAAGTTTTTTCAATTTCAATAGAATACATATGAAAAAACTAAAAACTGATGTGATCATAGTCTCTCGTTACTGAGGTGTATGTCATTAAAATTATATTAAACGTGTATATTCCGAAATTTGAGCGAAGTGAGATACATTTCGGAAGCTTGTTCCGAATTTTTTTTCTCTCGCCAATTTCTTTATTTCGGTACAGAACAGGAATCAAGAGATCTGAGAGAACTTATTTTCTGTACCGAAATATAAAAACCTTCTGGGAAATTGCTGAGATGAACCAATTTCGGAACAAATTTCTGTGATTTTTCTCACTTCGCTAATATTTTAGAATATACATTATATGAATTCATATAATATAATAAAAGCTAGGAAAACGGTTTATATGGATGCTACATTCGATAAAGAGTGTCCAATAGAGGTGAGTAGACAATAGAACATGCTCGCAAAAGCTCCTGACTTGACGTCAGTGCTTGAACCAATTTTTTAGATCGAAATTTCTCAGCTTTCGGTCCATATTCATCTGATTGATGAGTGAATTTCGGATTGATTTTAAAGAGGCAGTGTTGCCATATTGAAATTTCTGAGAGCAGGAGTGCCGGGCAATAAAAAACATGAGATTTTTCAATAAACGATTTTGTTCATAAACTACAAAAGATTGAGTTATTTTAATATATACATATACATACATATAATTTACAATAAAATATACGACATTGTTTATTTGATTCTTACTCTGAATCGGTCAATTCAGATTTGTTTGTATACAAATATATCTGTGAGTTATGTAGATGAAAGTGTGATTCATCAGGGTTAAAGGAATTGCATATTTATTCTTTTGAACTCTAATGAGCTTCGCTATGAAGTAACCCTACAATACCAGCCGTAGATAGCTTATTACGCTGATCCGATCCGATCCTAAAAATGTATTAGAATATGGTTTAAATAACACCCCCATAAATACTGCCTATTCAAGTTACCGATAGCCGACGTAAGTAATAAATAAATATTGTGGAATTCTGCTACCTTCTGAAAGCAAAGGTTCCGACGCAAAATGAATCTTCTTTATCTGTTTATGTTTATACTATTCTGACAATAGAAATAATCAGCTTAAAACGGCATCAACTGTTTTCAAAAGTAAATTCTTGGAAAAAATTGAAAAGGATTTTTGGACGAAAAAGTAGACTTATGTTATGTTCCATTCCGTGTATTTCTCATCTCGGGTGTAATTATGCCCAATAAACTATATTCAAGATATTATTTGCCACAAATTCTAGCAATATGAAAAATGTCTGAATTTTTTTAAATGGTCTCAAACGATTTGGTTCGACTCCCCAATGAAGAATTCGAGGTCAAATTTGATTCTGTCCGGCCGTTGCCACTATAACTTGAGAACGGAGAGAGCTAGCTACTTAAAATTTTCAGAGTGGTGCATCCAATACGACGGACAAGTTCGTTAATGGGCATGCATAATCGGCCGGATGGTTTCCAAGCAATAATTTTGTTTTCAACCAATATAAATCCGATCGAATTTAAACTTGTTGAATAGTTATAGAATATAAACCTAACCAAGTTTGTGAAATTTTGTGAGAATCGTATTGCTAGAAAATTATTAATAAATTATTAAAAAAATATTTTTGTTGTCACGATAACCTGAGAACGGAAAGAGATAGCGGCTTCAAGTTTTCAGGTTTGGTTGTGCATCTGAATGCGACATTTGAGTTTGTTTATACCCGAAAAATACAAAACCGATTGAATTCAAACATGGTTATTAGTTGTAGAATGCCAACGCGTAAATTCTTGCAAAATTTCGTGAGGATAGTATTTGTCGAAAATTTTAAAGAAATCATTGAAAATAAAAAAAAAATTCATCAGTAACTATTCGTCTGAAATTGTTGAAATTTTGCAAGAGCTTTCCGAACCTAACTCTACTGCCAAGTTAGAAGTTTTAACACGATCGGTTGAATATTGTTGGAAATTCGAGCAGCCTTGTGTGAGTTCAGTAGATGGGTGTCCTTTGCCTCGATAACTTATCTCTTAATCGAATTTACCATGGTAAATTTGATAAAGAGTGTCCAATACATGAATTTACCATAGTAAATTCGATTAAGAGTGTCCAATACAGAAGAACAGACAATAGAATTCACCATGGTAAATTCGATTAAGAGTGTCCAAAACAGGACAATGGACAACAGAACACGCGCAAAAGCTCCTGAGTTCACGTCAGTGCTTAAGCCAATTTTTTTTCGTGAAGTCAGGAGCTTTTGCGCGTATGTTCTATTGTCTATTCTGACCGCTCTTAATCGATTATACCATGATTCATTCTATTGTCCGTTCTTCTGAATTGGACACTCTTAATCGAATTTACCATAGAATTCACCTTGCTAAATTCGATTAACCATCATTTAACAAATATTCTAGCTCGGCCAAGCGGAATATTTGTTGTCGGTTAAAATCAATGAATACTTCACCGTCTGTCTTCTTCAAGAAGTCACAATATTGGCAAGATCTCGCAACTCTGATATTGAGCCAATATTGGAGGCAATAATGATTACCACTATTAGCCCAATATTGAAATATCAATATTCGACCAATATTGGATGCAGCATTTATTCATAATATTAGCCGGATATAGAAATCCCAATATTGGGGTAATATTGGAGACATTACCCCACATTAAATATTGGCCTACATAGTTTTGCCAATTCGGGGCCAATATTGGCGATAGGAAGAAGTCCGAATATTGGCTAGATCTTGAAATTGTAATATTGGGCCAATGTTGGAGGCAATACTAATTCACAATATTGGCCCAATATGGAAATCTCAATACTCGACCAATATTGGATACAGAATTAATTCATAATATTGGCCAGATATAGAAATCCCAATATTGGGGTAATATTGGGGTAGTACTCATATTCAATATTGGCAAATATAGTTTCGCCAATTCGGGGCCAATATTGGCGGTAGGAAGAAGTCAGAATATTGGCTAGATCTTGAAACTGTAATATTGGGCCAATGTTGGAGGCAATACTAATTCACATTATTGGCCCAATATAGAAATCTCAATATTCGACCAATATTGGATGCAGCATTAATTCATAATATTGGCCGGATATAGAAATCCCAATATTGGGGTAATATTGGAGGCAGTACCCACATTCAATATTGGCCAATACAGTTATGCCAATTTTGTGCCAATATTGGCGGTAACAACAAGTTACAATATTGGCTAGATCATGAAACTGTAATATTGGGCCAATGTTGGAGGCAATACTAATTCACATTATTGGCCCAATATACAAATCTCAATATAGGACCAATATTGGATGCAGCATTAATTCATAGTACTGGCCCGATATAGAAATCCTAATATCGGGGTAATATTGGAGGCAGTACCCACATTCAATATTGGCCAATAAAGTTTTGCCAATTCAGTGCCAATATTGGCGGTAATAACAAGTTACAATATTGGCTAGATCATGAAACTGTAATATTGGGCCAATGTTGGAGGCAATACTAATTCACATTATTAGCCCAATATAGAAATCTCCTTATTCGACCAATATTGGATGCCGCATTAACTCATAATATTGGCCGTATATAGAAATCCCAATATTGGGGTAATATTGGAGGCAATACCCACATTCAATATTGGCCAATATAGTTTTGCCAATTCGGTGCCAATATTGGCGGTAACAACAAGTTACAATATTGGCTAGATCATGAAACTGTAATATTGGGCCAATGTTGGAGGCAATACTAATTCACAATATTGGCCCAATATGGAAATCTCAATATTCGACCAATATTGGATGCAGATTTAATTCATAATATTGGCCGGATATAGAAATCTCAATATTGGGGTAATATTGGAGGCAGTACCCACATTCAATATTGGCCAATATAGTTTTGCCAATTAGTTGCCAATATTGGCGGTAACAACAAGTTACAATATTGGCTAGATCATGAAACTGTAATATTGGGCCAATGTTGGAGGCAATACTAATTCACATTATTGGCCCAATATAGAAATCTCAATATTCGACCAATATTGGATGCTGAATTAATTCATAATATTGGCCGGATATAGAAATCCCAATATTGGGGTAATATTGGAGGCAGTACCCACATTCAATATTGGCCAATATAGTTTTGCCAATTCGGTGCCAATATTGGCGGTAACAACAAGTTACAATATTGGCTAGATCTTGAAACTGTAATATTGGGCCAATATTGGAGGCAATACTAATTCACATTATTGGCCCAATATAGAAATCTCAATATTGGACCAATATTGGATGCAGCATTAATTCATAATATTGGCTCGATATAGCAAGCCCAATATTGGGGTAATATTGGAGGCAGTACCCACATTCAATATTGGCCAATATAGTTTTGCCAATTCGTTGCCAATATTGGCGGTAACAACAAGTTACAATATTGGCTAGATCATGAAACTGTAATATTGGGCCAATGTTGGAGGCAATACTAATTCACATTATTGGCCCAATATAGAAATATCAATATTCGACCAATATTGGATGCTGCATTAATTCATAATATTGGCCGGATATAGAAATCCCAATATTGGGGTAATATTGGAGGCAGTACCCACATTCAATATTGGCCAATATAGTTTTGCCAATTCGGTGCCAATATTGGCGGTAACAACAAGTTACAATATTGGCTAGATCTTGAAACTGTAATATCGGGCCAATATTGGAGGCAATACTAATTCACATTATTGGCGCAATATAGAAATCTCAATATTGGATGAGCATCAATTCATAATATTGGCCCGATATAGAAATCCCAATATTGGGGTAATATTGGAGGCAGTACCCACATTCAATATTGGCTAATATAGTTTTGCCAATTTGGTGCCAATATTGGCGGTAACAACAAGTTACAATATTGGCTAGATCTAGAAACTGTAATATTGGGCCAATATTGGAGGCAATACCAATTCACATTATTGGCCCAATATAGAAATCTCCATATTGGACCAATATTGGATGCAGCATTAATTCATAATATTGGCTCGATATAGAAACCCCAATATTGGGGTAATATTGGAGGCAGTACCCACATTCAATATTGGCCAATATAGTTTTGCCAATTCGTTGCCAATATTGGCGGTAACAACAAGTTACAATATTGGCTAGATCTAGAAACTGTAATATTGGGCCAATATTGGAGGCAATACCAATTCACATTATTGGCCCAATATAGAAATCTCCATATTGGACCAATATTGGATGCAGCATTAATTCATAATATTGGCTCGATATAGAAACCCCAATATTGGGGTAATATTGGAGGCAGTACCCACATTCAATATTGGCCAATATAGTTTTGCCAATTCGGTGCCAATATTGGCGGTAACAACAAGTTACAATATTGGCTAGATCTTGAAACTGTAATATCGGGCCAATATTGGAGGCAATACTAATTCACATTATTGGCCCAATATAGAAATCTCAATATTGGATGAGCATCAATTCATAATATTGGCCCGATATAGAAATCCCAATATTGGGGTAATATTGGAGGCAGTACCCACATTCAATATTGGCCAATATAGTTTTGCCAATTCGATGCCAATATTGGCGGTAACAACAAGTTACAATATTGGCTAGATCATGAAACTGTAATATTGGGCCAATGTTGGAGGCAATACTAATTCACATTATTGGCCCAATATAGAAATCTCAATATTCGACCAATATTGAATGCTGCATTAATTCATAATATTGGCCGGATATAGAAATCCCAATATTGGGGTTATATTGGAGGCAGTACCCACATTCAATATTGGCCAATATAGTTTTGCCAATTCGGTGCCAATATTGGCGGTAACAACAAGTTACAATATTGGCTAGATCATGAAACTGTAATATTGGGCCAATGTTGGAGGCAATACTAATTCACAATATTGGCCCAATATGGAAATCTCAATATTTGACCAATATTGGATGCAGAATTAATTCATAATATTGGCCGGATATAGAAATCTCAATATTGGGGTAATATTGGGGCAGTACTCATATTCAATATTGACCAATATAGTTTTGCCAATTCGGGGCCAATATTGGCGGTAGGATGAAGTCACAATATTGGCTAGATCTTGAAACTGTAATATTGGGCCAATATTTGGGGCAATACTTATTCACAATATTGGCCCAATATGTAAATCACAATATTCGACCAATATTGGATGCAGCACTAATTCATAATATTGGCTAGATCTTGAAACTGTAATATAGGGCCAATATTGTAGGCACTACTAATTCTCAATATTGGCCCAATATAGATATACCAATATTTGACCAATATTGGAAGCAGCCCTAATTCATAATATTGGCCAGATATAGATCTCCCAATATTTGGCCAATATTGGAGGTCGTCCTCATTTACAATATTGACAAATAAAGTTTTGCCAATATAGGGCCAATATTGGCGGTAGCAACAAGTCACAATATTGGATATATATTGAAATTCCAATATAGGGCCAATATTGGGGATATATAGATTTACTATGAATCTATGTATCTATATTGGGCCAATATAGAATCGATACTCCGCCAATATAGTGTGCTACCTGGGATATCCCCTACAGCATCTACTGATAAAGTTGCCGACGAGCGACGAAAACAATGCCCTGTGTATAAAGTACAGTCAGGTAATTTTAAAAATGTAGCAATGCTTTTCCCCATTACTCCTAATTTATTGAAGCCAATTCTTCGTGAGTGATATTCCAATTTGAAATTTAAGGAATAATATCGTTTGCGATATATCAGTAGGACGAAGGCTTAAATATTCTTTAACTATGGTATAGATATTTTCCGTGCTGAGGATTGTCTATTTTTCCCTGATTGAATCGGTCCTGAGATATGGAATTTTAGGATGGGGAAACTGTTCCTCTCGTCATCGTAATTTTGTTCTCCAAAGAATGGCAATCAGACTTATTGCTGGTCTGAATTGGGAAAATTGTAAATTCGCATTTTTTGAACTCAAGATACTGACCTTTCCTTGTCTCTATATTTTAGAAGCATTAGTACGCTGCCATAAAAACAAACATAACTATACTCAAATTGGAAGCAGCCACGAGTATGGCACTAGAGGCAGGAATCTTTTAAAACCGGATATTTGTAGATTGACTTTATCTCAGACATGCTCATATTATATGTTGATAAACTATATAACAAATTTCCAGAACAATACAAGAACATGTCTTTTTAATAGTTTCAAAAAAGCGGTAAGAAATGTTTTAATTACGACATAGATGAGTTTTTAAACTGTGATATTATACTGTGATACTATACAATACCTCTGAGGGCTTTTATTTGTGTTGTGATTAATTTATTATTATGTTGTATTTATTATTATATTCTTTTTAAAATTTTCATATGTGTATACTATATACACGTATAAATGTATATATATTTGTGTATGTAACTATAGACTGTGATATTTTTTTTTCTCTCTATTATATCTACGAGTGCAAACAATGTCTATCTAATTGTAAAGCATGAATAAAGATTACTATTAATAATAAAGATTAATAATTTTCTGGCAATTTTTGTCTTTGTATTTGGTACACTGACCATAAAAATAGATCCATATTAAAGCAACCTAAAATAAATTATGATATTAACTAGATGATGAAGACGTTTGAATTATTATGAGATCTACTACCTTTGTCGCCAGATATTTCTCATCATGAGCTTCATTTATTAAATTATTTAGTTATTCTGGCATAACAGTTTTTGCCTTTTTAGCTACATGTTTCTCTGATTGACATTCAAGAAACGCGCGTAATTTCAAATAATTCTCTATATTGATTCCATTATTTATGTTGAGTGTGCTTCTTAGCATGGAGTAGAAAGTCTGTAGAGACGATGCTTTATATTTTGTGCTGAGTTCACTAAAATATGCCAAAAGAACATTCTCTGTAAACGATGACTTACCGCCGTATTCACAAAGCATTCAATCTCCGTTAAGTCCTAACTGAGGTCCTCAGTTAAGGATAAATTGGGGATAATAAGGCACAATAAGGGATAAAGGTGTTAAAACAGGCCTGTTTCAGCACCGTTACATACGTTAACTGAGGTTGCGATTCTTATTTATCCTTAACTGAGGACCTCAGTTACGACTTAACGGAGATTCCAACACTTAACAATGCTTTGTGAATACGGCGGTTAATGTTTTTACTGCTACACCAATCTTGAAAATTTTTTTATACAACTTTATACTTGTTGGGATTTTTCTGGCAATAAATTCTTTATGGTTACATTAGCTGCTTCTCTTATTTCTGGAGGTTTGCATAATAATTCATCCTCACTATCTGAATTAATCTTCTTCAGCAAAATATTAACGGTAATTAGGTATCAACCTGATTTGAAAACGTCAAAATTATTCAGGTACAGAAGCACAGAACCACCTTGATATTCGACTGTTGAATAATTCCAAGAATAGCAGTGAGTTATTATAACTCACGTTGTTTGTTTACAGAGAGTATCAATTGAACGAAAGTAATTGAATATTATAAAACTTATACGACTTATTCATTATTCATTCTTGAATAATAGATCTTCAGTATAGCAGAAAATAATGATATTATGAAAATATGTGGAATCCTTGCATGTTTTCAAGGTATTTCTTCTCACTCCAATCGCAACCCATTCATGTGTGCCACAAATCAAGCTTTAATACAGCTTCCGCCAGTACTCAGATAAAATGGCAGAATTATTAATGTTAATTGCAACCTAATGCAGAAAATATCAAGACGATATTATCCCTTTCGTATACATAGAATTAGATCATTAAGCGCCTGAAAGACCGTCCAAAGAACTGCGAAAGTTAATCATAGCAACCAATAATAATTACTGGTCATACTTTCACTATTTATTTTAATTTCAGAATACACGACATCCTTCCTATTTCTTACCGAATAATGACTCGTTTGCCGATAGAATTTTCACGTAAGCTGGGAAAAATAGACGTTAGTTGACGCAGCTCAATGCACCATTACGTTGATTCGTCGGAGAGAAACAAGTTTTTCTTTCGTGTGAAATCGAATGAGTCAAGAAAGGAAGAAAATGGAGATGCAAAATATTTTAAGAAGTGTAAAAGTTATTGATGAAAAACATTTTTTTTTCTATAATTTTAATCCCCTGTATCTCGAATAGGAAGCATTTCTCGACATATGTTTATATGACAAACTAGGGCTTATTTTTGACGTAGAATACGTGGTTAAAATTTCTTGGTTAAGATCTGGAACACCCTGTATATGTAGTTACTAGTTAACTGATGACTTCTATTGAACAATACTGTGCAACACATGTTCAGGATCGCTATTCTCATTTGTTTCAATCGAAGTACAATAATTTAATTTCGTATCAATATTTATTTGGTATTGATTGGGAATATTGAAGAAATATTGCCAATTTCCACTTTCAATCATCGAAACAAAAAGTATTTCTTAACCTCAAATAAAATGAAATAATTCAAAAAGATACTTAATTGAGACAAATAATTGTGAATATTATTCCATAACTATCTAGAGTATAGAATAACAATCGTAAATATTAAATTTAATTGCCTCTTGTGCGAAATTACAGATGTCAGTATGAATATATGGAAATTGAGAACAATTTAAAGTATTTTATTGTCTATTGATTCATATTTCCCATGAAGGATCAGCATAGAAATAACTCTTTTTCACGGAAATTTGGTAGGTGAAAAATTTGTATGGTCGTCTTGAATCCTAAAGAGTGTAAATGACGAAAATATTGTGGAAAACAAAAAACAAGAGTTTGTCATCATGTTATAAGGGTGAATTACACAACTACAAAACTTCAACAAAGAAAAAGACAAATTCGATCGCGATGAAACTCGGTACTGGATTGTAAAATGGCGACTCGAAAGTATGTGCGGAATTTCAGCAGATTCTGACGAATAGTTTCTGAAATATAAAATTTTTGAAGACTTTTTTTTTTAATTCGCGAAAATTAGCGCGTCGGCATTCTACAACTAATTACTAAGTTTAAATTAGATCGGATTTTTACATTTTGAGTTATTGAGGAAATAACGAAAAAAACTTCAAATGAGCATAACTCCTTAACCGTTAAGCCGATTATGCCTATTAACGAACTCAGATGTCGCTTTCGGATCCGCAACCTATCCTGAAAATTTTTTAGTATTATGATCCTCGCAAAAATTCACGTACGTCTTTCATTCGGTATTCTACAACTATATTTTATTTTAATTCGATCAGATCTTTAATGGTTGAAAAGAAAATTAGCACTCGGAAACCATTGGGCCAATTATGACCATTAACGAACTTGTCCGTCGCATTTGGATACGTCACCTACCCTGAAAATTTCCAGTAGGAATCTCTTTTCGTTCGAAAGTTATCGTGGTAACGGCTGGCTGACCGGACAGAATTAAATTTGACTTCGAATTCTGCGTCAGTGAGTCGAAGCTAATCGTTTGAGACCATTTTCGGCGAAAAATACGGATATTACAGACATTTGGGCAAAATGATAGAACTTTTCTATGTTATGAACCTTAACTCAAGAAAAAATGTTTGATACACGAATGTGGATCCATATTTCAGTATTTTTTTGCTAGCAACATTATGAAAACACTATACAGGGTGGTTCAGATCTTAACCAAGAAATTTTAACCACGTATTTTACATCAAAAATAAGCCCTAGTTTGTCCTATAAACATATGTCGAGAAATGCTTCCTCTCTAAGATACAGGGGGTTAAAGTTATAGAAAAAAAAAAGTTTATTATTCATAACTTTTACACTTCTTAAAATATTCGAATGAAATTTGGGACATAGGCATAAAGGATCAAGGATCACTTTTTGAATAAAAATAATTATTATCTTATTCTACCAGTGGCGTCCGTACTGCATCGAAACTGAATATTTTTAGACAAAAAAATGATACGCCACTGGTTTTTTCAACAATAAAAATTACTTTTGAAATCATCAGTTAACTCGAAGTAAATTCATTCTCCTGACTTTTTGACGTACGAGGCACCGTTTCCGAGTAAAAAAATTAAACACATTCTCATGCAATAGGAAATCTCTAAAATTTGATATGGTACATAATAATAATAAGACTATCTTTGTAAACGAAACATGTATTTACAAAAAATAGGCGTAAATAGCCACACTCAAATACGAACTTAAAGAAGATGTTCGAAGAAAAAGAAAAAAAAACATTTTTTTTCTAATAATTTTAACACCCTGTATCTCCAAGAGGAAGCATTTCTTGACATATGTTAATAAGAAAAACTAAGGCTTATTTTTGACGTAGAATACGTGGTTAAAATTTCTTGGTTATGATCTGGACCACCCTGTATATAGGAACATGTCTCACTACTTAAAGAAGTGAAAGGTAATATTAACCTCAGTAGTCAACGAACTGTAATTTCTTTTGATGATTCCATTATGTTCTTCTTTCTTATTGTCTTCATAAACTACATCATTGAAATGATCCAATTCTAAATCTTCTGAAACATCATCCCCAATTTTTATACATAAATTATTCAATATGTAATCAGTCAATAGTTTTGAAACCGCGGTTTCAAAACAGTCTTGTATATATTCACAAATTCAAGAATCGGGGACTGGTTTTCCAAGAGAAAATATTTTCAAACTACGAATTGACAATCTCTGATAGCTAGAAAAGATGACAATTATGAACAGTGAACACAGACAGATTATGTGTTCACATTTTTAATCCATTTTCATATTCAGGAAAAAAAACCGTCACGCTGCAAAATCAAACAATATTTTTTCAAAATAACCTCATATTACTCTTCCGATTTACATCCGATCGTCACTCGAGTAGGTACTCGTAAGGATTTTATTTGAGAATATCTGTAAGTTACAGATCGTTAAAAACAGTCCAGAATAGCAATAATCCTGTAAGGTTATGAAAAGTTTCAGATTGGCTTACAGATGAAAGCAGAATAGCACCATAAGTCAACTGGAATCGTTTGAGATCACTCTCGAATATTCGAATATAACGGACATTTGGGCAAAATGGTACCGCCCTGGTACAAGCGCGCAAAAATCGTATGATTGTAATGTCAAGGTATCTTCTTACGTGGGCATTAGTTCTCGGAAGTTCTCGATATTCATAATAATAATTCTCCATTTTGAATCGGAAACTGGCGTCAGTTTGTAGCTCACTACGGTGTAGTGTAGAGTGTTATACTCAAAACTTTCCGTTAATTAGCGATAATCGCCTAATGGATGTAAATAGGACTATTAAAGGTGAAACTCATACCATTAATCACTTCCTTGAGTTATTCTTATTAGATATCAGAAAACGGAGCTGGTTTTCCTATAAAACATTGCTAATGACCGATGAAGGGCTCATGTCTAAGCATCATAAATGATTGAAAATATCAAAAAGTTCTGTATCTACCATGAATAAAAGGCTCCGAAATTGTCGCAAGATATTTAATTAATTCCTATTCTATAGGCAATGAAATATGACATTGTATGTTGATTCACACTATTTATTAATCACTGTGACGCGTTTTGTCGCATTGCTGTAGGGTAGGTACTATAATTGTGACCTTCTTCTACAGGGTGGTTGGTTTACCGATACATATTCGAAAGGGGGTGGAAGATCAGATCGTTTTAAACGTATTTGACCAAATATACCATCATACAAAGTGTTACACATTTCGGGATAGAGACGTTTCACCAAATTTCACCGAAGTCTCTGTTTACTCATTTTCAATATACAATAAAATTCAGGTGGAACCTTTGATCTGGCCCATTTTTTTTTGGAGTAGAGTTGAATTTGTATTTCATCGATATTATACATGTGTAGGGATCTAAATATGTAAGAAAAATATTGTGGCGTTTTTTTAATTTCAAAAATTAATATCTCGAATATCAAACCTCAATTTCTAGAACGAATAGATAGGAGGATTTAGATCGAAGAGTTCTTCGAATACCATAGCTCTTTTGAACTATGTAGTGAAAGACACTTGATAGTGCATATTATGTTATACAATAATTATATACAATAAAAAATTAATTTAAAACGAATTGCATCCGACGCACAAATTCAATAAATAAATTGTATTCATATATATATTATGATTGGGTATATTCCAAATGAAAACCACCGTTTCTGATACAACGATGGCTTCTTCAAATACTTAAGGTAAACTGTTTACCTTCAGTCTCTGAAGAAGATAACTTGGTTATCGAAAGGCGCGTAAGATAGTGAAATGTGTTAAGCGAGCCCTTCACGTGGAGTTTTTCTTGACTTCCGATGTCACGCTCCTTCAGTCCACTCCAAACTCGAACGTGAAGATCGCACAAACGCCTGGCGCGACTCGCAGCATCTGATGTGGCGCGAGACGTTCCAACCGATTTGAATTCCCGGCGCGTCAAATTCACAGGAGTCAGCGAAAACTGCACCTGGAGGGACGATTCTTCCGTCGCTTCGAGTCCAGATAAGAACATACCAATTGAGTACTAACGAGTGTAACAGAGATAGTTGCTGTGTGCACTCTGAACGTGGTTTTGTTTAGTCTGAGCATTTTGAAAGTATTCAATCTTTCAAATGGTGAGTTCCCGTGAAAAATTCCTGTATTCAATTCAATAATATGTCTCTACTTTTTGGAAAGGGTGCCGCCCTTGTCCACTAATTTTTTAACAGAATTGATGAGCAACTTATCGAAACGCATTTAGTCCAAAAACCATTTTATTGGAAATCAACGAAAAACGATTTTTCTTTCACCCTGGCTTATAATTTGAGGACGTCGAGTTTGTTTGATTGATCAAACAAACTCGACTTTCGTTGATTCCCAATAAAATGGTTTTTGGACTAAATGCTTTTCGATAAGTTGCTCCTCAATTCATCGAGCTTTATCGAAGTTTTCCATGTTTGTGGGTGCGTGCGAAAATTACAAGAAAATAAAACGTTTTTAAACATAGATGAAAAATAAATGGTTTTTCATATTTTTGCGTGCATGTTCTTGGGAACGGAAAGAGATAGTTACTTGAATTTTTCAGGGTAGGTGGCCGCGTCCCAATACGACAGACAAGTCTGTTAATGGGCATAATCAGCTCAACGGTTTCAGAGAAATAAATTTGTTTTAAACCAATACAGATCCGATCAAATTGAAACTTGGTGAGTAGTTGTAGAATATTGACATAAAGATATATGTAAAATTTTGTGCGGATCGCATCACTAGAAAATTTTAAAACTATTGAAAAATATTAATTATCTCACGATTACTTGAGAACAGAAATGCATAGGCAACTTGCAATTTTTAGGATAGGTTGTGCATCTTAATGCGACATTTGAATTCGATAAAAGGCATAATCGACCAAACGATTTTGGAGTTATATCAAGGTGAAATTTGGTTGTTATTTCCTCGGTAACTCAAAAACGCTTCTGATTCAATTCAAACACGGTAATTTGTTCTAGAATGCCGACGCAAAAATTTCGTGAAGATCGTATTACTAGAAAATAAAAAAAATCATTTAAAATCATTTGAAAAAATTCTATACATCAAAAAGCATTCGTCGTACATCGCTGAAATTTAGCGAGAACCTTCTAAACTTAACTCTACATCCAAGTTGCAAGTTTGAACACAATCGGATCTTTATTGTTGGATATCCAATCAGACTTGTGCGTTCCGATGTTTTAAAAGGAATTTAAATCTAATACTCAGATGAATAAATACGGCAAGAGGATTTATGCAGTATTTTTTTTTCATATATTATTAGATATTTAATTAATTTCAATTCAGATAGAATACATATGTCAGAATTGAAAATTCTTTGATCTTATACAATTCTCTCATTACTCAAGTCCTTAAAATGGTGAATCGATGGTAAATTCGATTAAGAGTGTCCAATAGAGGTGAATGGACAATAGAAGCTTCTGACTTCACGTCAGTGCTTGAACCAATTTTTGTTCAATTCATTGGAACCCCACAAAATATTCTGAGGGAAAAAATTATCAGCAGATGCTATGAAGAAAGAACTTTCTCTATTTCAGTATCGTAATGAGTCCATTCCAGCACTGAAAAAAGTGCTGTGCGTCTAATACTCGTTGCAGAAGGCAATTCCAACACTCATGCGTTCGAAAACTCGCTCCTTCGTCGCTCGTTTTCGAATTTTGCATTCGTGTCCATTCTGCAACTTGTTTTAGAATATACTATTAAAAAATTGATACTTTGTATCTCGAAAACGAATCGTTTGTGGAGCCACGTGTTATTCTTGGTATCAATTCCAAGTTATCAGCCCCCTTCGGTTGTACTGCAATTTAGGAACACCCTGTATATTCCATTCTCACGTGCCGTATAGTGCTCGCATGAAATATTCTCCATTCGATAACCTGTTGTAGAACATACTTCTCCGAGCTTACTTGTTGTGTATAGCAATCATTGCCAAATTTCCATATAATCATTACCCAGTTCTTGGGAAAAATGGAATTCTCACGTCAATTTTTGGTGAAACATGAACATTCTGAATTAACTCATACGCATATTACATTTTATATAGCTCATTAAAATCATAACATTCTCTCATCCTATTTGGTCACTACTGCTTTTATGGTTCAGAGGAACCGCAATAAATGTTTAATTTCCCTTCATAATGATCTTGAGATAATTTTATTTCTTTCGCCTTCCAGTGATTTAACGATGAACGAGTTGAATTACCCAAAGTTTCAGGAAGAAAAGTGATATTGCTGCAGAAACATCTACAATATTCTCATCACGAAGTAGCAGCTAATATAACACGAAGGATCATTAGTTCTTCATCAATATGTAGCCGCGATCTACTGACCGATTTCCATAAGAAACAAGCACTGACGTGAAGTCAGGAGCTTTTGCGCGCATGTTCTAATGTCTATTCACCTTTATTGGACACTGTTAGTCGAATTTACCATCGATATAGAGTAGACGGATTTCTATGAACAAGAGTGAATATCTTTGAGATATTCATTAGATATGATATATGATATGATGATTAGATATGACATTAATTCCAGTAATATTTTCAAGAATAATTATGTATTCTTCTCCTAAAGAAGAATTGAAGGTAGACAATAATGTGTTAATTTTTTCATCATTGCTTTCTATCCTGACTTCACGAAAAAAAAATTGGTTCAAGCACTGACGTGAAGTTTGGAGCTTTTGCACGTATGTTCTATTGTCCATTCTCCTGTATTGGACACTTTTAATCGAATTTACCATGGTTAATTCTATTGTCTATTCTCCTGTATTGGACAGCCTTAATCGAATTCACCATGGTAAATTCGATTAAGAGTGTCTAATACAGGAGAACAGACAATATAATTCACCATGGTAAATTCGATTAAGAGTGTTCAATACAGGAGAATGGACAATAGAACATACGCGCAAAAGCTCCTGAATTCACGAAAAAAAAATTGGTTCAAGCACTGACGTGAAGTCAGGAGCTTTTGCGCGTATGTTCTATTGTCCATTCTCCTGTATTGAACACTCTTAATCGAATTTACCATGGTGAATTCTATTGTCTGTTCTCCTGTATTAGACACTCTTAATCGAATTTACCATGGTGAATTCGATTAAGGCTGTCCAATACAGGAGAATAGGCAATAGAATTCACCATGGTAAATTCGATTAAAAGTGTTCAATACAGGAGAATGGACAATAGAAGATACGCGCAAAAGCTCCTGACTTCACGTCAGTGCTTGAACCAATTTTATTTAAATGGAACTGTCAACAGATAAAACTGTCGCTATTGGTCGGATCACAATCCAAATTGCTTGATGGAGATACCCCTAATAATCAGAATTTGTATTCTGTCTGATGATGGCGATAAACGCCGAACCATTTTTGCGTGCTATCATTTTGCCCAAATGTTTGAACTTTTTGCAGAAAATGGTCCCAAACGATTAGGTTCGACTCTCTGATGAAGAATTCGAGGTCAAAATCGATTCTTTTGCCACGATAACTTGAGATAGGAGTGAGATAGCGACTTGAAATTTTCAGAGTAGGTGGTGCGCCCTAATGCGGCGGACTTGTTCGTCTACGGGCATAATCGGTCCAACGGTTTCTGAGCACAAATTTTTTTTCAACCAATACAGATCCGATAAAATTGAAACTTGATAACTAGTTTTAGAATACTGACATGAAGACCAATCATAGACTATTCTCTCATTATTATTACCAAGTATGTCGTCAGAATGGTACGAAATGTATTCATATTGTTTCTTACATGGCGTTACACCGTTTGTTTGGTTGTGATCTTCAACATCTTTTCACACTTAACACTAACAACCCCCGAGGCCATCGGCTCATATTGTATCATGTAAATTATTGGACATCTCAGAGACAACACTTCCTCTGTAATGGGATTTTCGACAGGTGGAACTTTTTACCAAGCCATGTTGTTTGTGCTCCGAGTGTGAATTCCTTCAAGAATCAGCTTAATGCACAAAACTTTTTTTGGGCTGTGAATATCAGGTACATTGGATGTTAAGATGTTATATTTATTTTTGAGAGTTCAAAGGCCTTAGCCTCCTCTCTTCTTACCTTGTAATAATAATATATATAATCTTTTGACTTAGAGCTGTATATGTCAACAGGGGCCCCAAGTCCCTGACCGAATCAACATTTGTGCAAGTGAAAATGATAAATAATTAAATAATGAAGAATAACATGAAAATTGTTAGTCACAAAAAACAAACGCAACCAGACCTATTAGAGCAAAATTCAGCTGTCAGTAATAAAATAACATCAAATCAAAGGTCCCGCTTACGCATGTTTTCTCCAATTATTCTTATCTGCCTGCAACGAATTGCCACAACGGTGGCAGAAGAGTTGTTGGCATCCCTTTAAAATCTAGGTATATGCCACCGTCGATATTGTGTGGGAGGGAGGGGGTGCAAAGTGCAAGGCACTTCTTTGGCATTTGCTAGTTCTAAATATTTGTCATATTCGTTTTATAACCCTACGGAAGATAGGAATAGCGTTGATGGATCGTTCATTTCATATAAGAAAGTATTGTGGAAAACTGAACAGTGTTGGTGTAAATGAGCAATTTCTTTTTATCTTTGGACTTCTAATTCTAATTTGAGTGATAACATATTCTTTCTAAATCATAAAGGATAAGCTTCATTGTTTTAATTCCAGGCTTCTCTGATATTGCAAACATAAATGTTTATTCTCCAATCAGGTATTTGTTTTCTAAGGGGGGGTGAAACATTTCGGTTTGAATATATGAATATTTGCTTTTGAATATAATAATATGGATATTTTCGTTTGAATATTGATGATAACAACGGCTTAAATTTTTTTCAATTTTCGGCCATCCCCCGATATACTGATTCACTATTGGTACTAAAAGTTTGTTCTATTCATTTCTCACCATTCTTGTTGTGTATCAGATAATTATGTTTCGTATATTGTGAGCTCATCGATTCGGATTTTGATGCTAAATATCAATATTTCGGTTGTGTGATGTAACTGACATTATGAAATAGAAAATCAGAATTGATTATTTCTGTATTTTCACAGTTGCAGTAATATTTGTGAGGCACTATGTCTGAGTCTGACTGAATTTCATATTTTACTTTTTCTGTAATTTTTCATGTTCATGTTTATTTGTTTTTTTTTGTATAAAGAAATATTGATTTGTATTTTCTAACTCATATACTCTTTTGTTTACATTTGTGTTGATTGTTGATTTCAATTCATTTGATTATTGTAATTTATGTTTGTTTTGAAAAAATCGAATTCTGATCGAAAAATTGTTTTGAAAGAAATTGAAAAAGTAGAGGGTGCCCGAAAGTTTTCAAGTGTAGGGCCCCGGGAATTATCGATCCGCCACTGTTCTTGCGGTCAAAATAATCTTCATTCAGTTCCTGCACTGAATTAATCTTGAATGGGTTATGGCATTTTAATCTTCACAAACCCGATTTTTGCGGTATATTGTTATTGGCCGCTATATTTCTCGAAAACATATGAGGATTTTCCTCCAACTCTGATGAAATACTCGATTCTACCTCCTCTGAAATTGCCGGTCAACCAATTTTTGGGATGATCGTTTACGTACGTTCTGTCTGATACCGATAAACGATGAAACATTTTTAATTTAGTTTTTTTTTACAGTGAATATACAGTATAATAGGCAAGTACATACCAGGAGAACACACTAGGACTGGACAATCAAATGATCTAAAGATTTTTTTGTGAGTTGTGATTGTGTCAGCAGGTATCAATACAAGTATCGTTTTTGTGATAAACAAGTATCCCCACTAGCCAATCTACCAAGGTGTCCAATTTAAAATTTGCTACACTGTAAATGAGTGCTTCTAGCTCAGTGGTTGAGCGTTTGACTCAGGAACCAGAGGTCCAAAGTTCAATCCCGGGGCTAGGAAAGAAATGTTCTAGTCAAACGGTAGCGGGCTCATTCATGTTGGGCCAAAAATTAATAATGATGTGCCTCAGGTGGCGTAAGGACACAGTAGCAAAGCCTACACAGAAACCAACTGATGCTCTCAACTTGCACAAGCTCAGCTTATGAGGGCGACCAAGGAGTGTCAGTATCATTATATCTAATATCATTATTGAAAAGTTTTTTTTGGGTTTTCTCTCCCAAACTTCTAAAGAGTTTCCTTAAGCGTCTGGCGAAGGAGTCTGATATAGACTCCGAAACGTTACGATATAGTTGTTTCTTCGTTGATGTTGTTTCGTTGTTGTTTGTTAGGCAACATTGTTCAATTGATTGCTTCTGACAAATATCTTGTGTTTCTTACGCAGAAGTAAATCACAAAATAATTAATTTTTATTTTATAGATATTTTTCAGAGTTTGGGAGAGAAAACCCAAAAAAAACCTTTCAATAATGAGTATACCTCCCACAGTATCCTTTAATGATTATCTAATATCATATCAAATATTCCGAGTTTCACAGACCATTTGGAGTTCGTTGTCTAGTTTTTGAGAAATATTGTTTTTGGCGCTCTAGTTCCTCGGAACTGAGTGCTTATCAATTTGCCCAAATGTCTGTAATTTTCGAATTTTTGGATGAAAATGGTCATAAACGATTTGGTTCGACTCACTGATCAAGAATCCGTGGTCGAAATTCATTCTGTCCGGCCGTCCGGCCGGCCGTAGGCACGATAACTCTCGAACGGAATGAGCTAGACAGTTGAAATTTTCAGAGTAGGTTTGGGAGATAAATATCTCGGCTAAGTTCGTTATTGGGCAAAATATGACAGATGGTTTCGGAGTAACAAAAAAAAAATTTTTTTTTACAAGGCAAATTCCAAATTAGTTTTTTTTCAATAAGCTGTTTTACCATAAGAATACAATGATATCATTTTTAACTCTAACAAGCTAATACTTTCGAAGATATGATTTTTCAAAATTTTAAAAATAAATCGTATTTCAACGTTGTCACAGAATGATATTATTCTATGTATGAATTGTCATAATGTCAAATGATGTTCCTGAGACTTGACATTATCTAATCAATCGAAGAATTGTGAGCGAAGTGAGAAAAATCTCAGTTGTTTGCTCCGAAATTAGGTTTTCTCAGAAAATTCTTACATTTCGGAACGGAACATGAAGTAAGAGATCTGAGAGTAGTGAGACTGCTTTTCATCCATAGACATAGATATAACTCTCGAACGGAATGAGGTAGGTAGTTGAAAATTTCAGAGTAGTTTAGGGAGATGAATATCTCGGTTAAGTTCGTTATTGGGCAAAATTGGCCAGATTTAATTTCTTCCATGGTGCAGTTCTCATTCTCATGATTGCTCATTTAATCTTGATAAATAAACTATTATTTAAATTGAATTTCCTTAATGATGCAGTTCTATCATATGAATACATTGATATAATTCCCAACTCTGAGAAATCAATACTTACAAGCTCCTGTCCACAGGGCTTGAACCCATTTTTTTTAATTTTCGGACCCTCGATTTTGACCAATTTCAGTTTCTGTTACAAATCAGCGAAATATATTGATCAACACATAATCATCGCGCTTAAGTTCTACATTTGAACTCTATCGTATCTATATTGTAAAAAATATTAGCAGAAAAATCACGCTTGTTTTTGCAATCGGATATACATTATTGGAAATATTTTGAGTATTATTTTTTTCCTGGGGCTAAGGGTGAGTTCATTACCTTGATTAGCTCTGTCTATAAATTTGAACAAACGCGACAAAGCTTTTAGCCAGACTGCTTTTCCTACCAGTTGTTTTAATGAGTTTCTTCATCTTCACTTCAAATAACCATAGGTGAATTTTTATTATCAGATTGAATTGTATATCCGTTGGCAATCCAATTGAAATTACCACTATCTTCTAGATATTCCGAAATTTCATAAATTTCCATCCTCCGAAATTCTCTACGTTTCATTCCATTTCCATTCCCGACAACGAATCTTTAAACTTAAAATCTGGTCCTGACATAACGGTTGCCCTAACACAGATCCCGTCATACTTGTTTTGGTAACTAACGAGAATATAAAAACCTTCGACCTTTACTTTATAGAGGATCTCAACTTGTTCAGATATAATTGAAGAATTTGATTTGTACGAAAGTCGTCCGTTATTTGGTAAAAATACATAAAAAAATTGGTTTAAGCCCTGTGGACAGGAGCTTTGGCGCTCTTGTTCAAACTTTGACAAATCATATCTCCGAAGTATTGCTTTCTCAGAGTTAGGAATGATATCAATGGATTCTCATGATAGAACTGCATCATTACGGATATTCAATTCAAATAATATTTTATTTGTCAAGATTAAATGAGCAATCTTCAATGCTTTAATACTTCAAAAATTATTTAAAAAAATTATAAGGAAAGTATCATCGGAATGTCTAGAGCAAGACTGGAGACAATCATAACGGATTGTCCATTTATTCCTGATATTTGAGTAGGCAGAGGCTGACGAACAAATTATTATGTTTTCTCGAAGTGATCCGAGCAACACCGCCTTCTGCATTCTGTGCGCTAAATCCTCGGCCAGAGATTTGCAGGCCGGAATAATCTTCAATTCGGTCACGTAGTTCGCTCTCATGCCGCCTAGGCATCCTATGATTAGTACCTAACCTTATACCTTGGATACAGGATCCCCAGTTTATTTATTTTCTTTCCGCTCGAGAGGAAAAACTTTTTATAGGCCCGCCCTGAGAGGGTCCGCTTCTCTCAAGTGTGTGAGACTCGAGATGTTGATGGTTACTCACTAAAAACCTCTCGCACGTTCCTTGGAGTAGTTCTTCGTCCTGCCTTTACAGTCTCTCTTAACAAAAGAGATGAGCTGCAAGCAGCCTTCATAGTTGATGGGCCTGATGACTCGAAGTGATCCGAGCAACACCGCTTTCTGCATTCTGTGAGCTAAATCCTCGGCCAGAGATTTGCAGCCCAGAATAATCTTCAATTCGGTCACGAAGTTCGCTCTCATTCCGCCTAGGCATCCTGATTAGTATGACCATCCTAACCTTATGCCTTGGATACAGGATCCCAAGTTCAAACATTAAATCCTTGTATTTCTCCATCTTCTGTTCTTCTTTCATCACCACATTATTTTCTGCGGGGGAGGAAAATTCGACGACAAACAATTCCTTGAGTTCTTTGTCCAGCAGAAGCATATCTGGCTTTATGGCGTGGATCTGCCGAGTTGTTGGAATCGCATAGTTCCAGTAGATGCGAGCCCTGCTATTTTCAACCACTGCTTCAATCTTCAGAGGCACATATGGTAGCACTGGTTCCTTGTCTATACCATAAACCTCTCTCAGATGGAAGTAGAGAATTCGGAGTGCCGCATTGTGCATAATAGTTTCTTGCTGGCTGTGGCATGCTCTTCACGTTGTGGGGGTGTCCACTTTCATGATGTTCTTATTATGACATCTGGTATTTATAACCCCATCTTGACAAGCTATAACAAATCCCTTCGTTTCCGACTTGAGTCCAGCGGACTTCAAAAAGGCGAAGGATAATTCTTCCGACAGGCCCTGATCTTTCAAACTCCTGAAGTATATGGAGTGCAGGTGTTTACTTATGTGATCTTCGAGTAGTTTCTTCAGTTGTGCCTGCCTTATCTCTCTGCCAACTCTTCTTTAGTCTGTTGGCGAGATTGGTGTTCCTGCTAGCACATGATCGACGGATATGCCGGTTACTCCAAAGCTCTCTGACCAGCCCTAAATAGTAAAGCTCCTTGATTCCTGATTTCATGCTGAGCCATCATTTTCAGAAGCGGGTCTTCGCTCCTCAATATGCTTATTGCCATTTCCAACGTTTGTTGATGGTGTTGGTTCCAAACTTTGCAAACCTCTGCCTCCCTGCGTTCGTGGAAGGTATATCCTTTGAATCGAGCAGTTGGGATGCAGGCTACGGTTCATGTTCATCACTTTACGAGTGGTTCTGTCTAGCTCGAGAATTTCATTCACTGTCCAGTTAACTAGCCCGAATGAGTAGGTGATTATCGGTACTGCCTAGCTGTTCGTAGCAGATACTTTATTTTTCCCGGACAGCTGTGATTTCCATATATCTCGGATCTTCTTTTTGTAGCTAGCTGTTAAAACAACCTTGATTTGGGTTGTCTCCAGTGTACCTCGTTGTTTCACCCCTAGGAATTTGTATGTTTCTTCCTCCTCGAGGTGTCGAATGCTTATTCCCTCTTCTAGTTCGATGTCTTCTCATGTTTCTTTAGTTATTCCTCTGCTTGGATGAAAAACAGCGCATTTGTCCAAACCGAATGACATTCCTATTGCTGAGGTGTATTCGGCAACGATATTCACTAGTTGTTGTAGTGCTGCCTTGGAAGAAGCGTACAGTTTTAAGTCGTCCATGTACGTAGAGTAGATATGAGATCAGATGTTCTCTTCTGCCTGGTGGCCCGGCCTTGTACCCTATTCTTCTTGCCCTCAACTCCGTTGTTAATGGTAGAAGTTTTATGCAGAACAATAACGGGCTTAGCGAGTCTCCTTGAAATACACCTCGCCTGTATCTCACCCATCCAGTATAAGCAGTCCGACCTTCGAATCGGACGGCGAACTTAGTTTTCCATAACGCCATGATGTTTCCCATCGCATGGACGATGTTAGGGTTGACTTTGAGTATCTCTAGCAGCCGTATTATCAAGCTGTGCGCCGATGTGTCGAATGCTTTCGCGTAATCTAACCATGATGTATGTAGGTCGCGCTTGTAGTGTTTCGCATCTTGGCAAATGCTTTTGTCTATGAGGAGGTTGTCCTTGCACCCCTGTACTCCTTTCCTCACTCCTCTTTGTTCATGGGTTTGATTCCACACTGGTCCAATGAACTCCAGAATCCGATGTTGAAGAACAATTGTGAGAATTTTATACAACGTATTCAGACATGTGATTGGGCGGTTGTTATTTGACTGTCCTAGATCACCTGATTTCGGTATCAGTACAGTTCTGTCCTCTACCAACCATGAAGGAATTGGCTCACGGTGAATTACTTTCTCACCTAATAATCTAGCTAGGTCTTGGTGGGTTGCTGGCAAGTTCTTCCACCAGTAGTTCTGAACGCCATCCAGTCCAGGTGCCGTGAAATCATGCTTGTTCTTCAAGGCACGTCTAATCTCTTCGGTTGTTATTTCAGTCAGCTCTTCGGGTTGTTGCAGACTTTCATCACATAATATCTGGAATCTGTGCAGTGCTGGAGTATCCCTGGTTTCCGCTGGTCGCTCGTACACATTTTTCCAGAAATCTTCGACTTCAGTCGGTGGTGGTGGGTTTTTGGCCTCTACTAGTTTTGGTCGAAATAACTTTGAAGGTTCGGTGGTGAAGGTGTTATTGTCTTCTATCCACTTTTGCCTCTTGATCAGCTTCTTTCTTGCCACCGCAAGTGAACTTATTTTATTGACAGCTTTCTGCTTCAATAGATTTATGGTGGGAAGGCTCATCGCACGATGCAACGCACGCAGCTCACCCATCATGTCCTCTATTTTCTTGATCGGCTTCTGTTGTCCTTTCGTAACATCTATGATACATTGATACCAAGATGCTTACTGCCTAACGGTTCTTATCTCCTCCTCCTTTGTTGTTGTCCTTCCTAGTGGGCACAGAATGAAGCAGCTGCTCTCACTGCAGCTACGACAACTTCTTGCGAACAGCCCTCCTTTAGGTGATCGTCGATTATAATATTCATCGCGGCTAGATCTTCAGCCGGGAGTCTTGATTTCAGCCTTGTGGTCCTTGAGTTAAGATTCCCTGCTGCAGCCTCAAATGCTCCTCTTCTATTGGCGAATAGCTCTGGAACATCTCTCACCTGCTCCATGTCCGGTGCTGCGACTTCTTCACGTCGCAATCCAGGCATAAGAGATTGGATGTTTGCAGCATCTCTCACCAGCCTCTCATCCCTTTCTTCTCTCCTTTGATTCGTCCAATGTGGCTGTTGGTTTGGAGCATCTCTCACCTGCTCTTCAGCTTGTTCTTCTATACCCTCTGACTCTTGATGCTGCAGCAAGATTCCCCAGTTATTCGTGTTGCTCGGGTGTCCACTTGTGGTGTCCCCTTTGTGTGGCCTTGTTATTGTTGCCGGGTCCGACTACGGGTTATTGCGACCGACAACTTGTTCTCTCTCCTCCTCGATGTCCTCGTCGGAAGCTGTAATTTCTTGTATGACAGGCGCCCGCCTCCTCAGCTTCCTGCCGTAGGTGGTTCGCATGCTGTCACGTCCAGCACCAACCCCAGACGTGCCCTGGTGATCCCCAGGCAGCAGCTGTTCTCCGAGGCTCCGTAGATTGTAATTCATCATTGGTTGAGAGCGACCGGGGCCCGTGGGCTTGTCACACCCATATGCTACTAAGTAGTGCCCCCTTGCGGTTTTGCATTTTATACCTACTGCCAGGTTTAGCTAGGGTACCTCGGGTTTGCTAAACCCGTACTCTGAGACACATCCCAGAGCCCCTGAGGGGGATCCCCAGTTTGTTATTATTATTATTACAAGAATAAAAGTTGAGGTACAAAACCCTATTTACTCGAAATGAAAAATTATACAATTGATACACATGAAAAATTGAGAAATCTAAGAGAAAAATAAATATCATGTGAGAAAAGAAAAAGGAATCGCAATCACTATATCTGGCACTGAAATGTTGAAACTATTGGATGAATCTTAGTGACCCCCCAGCTGAGCTGACTTACATCCATCGTATCTGTTTTTGAATGCGTTGACAGAAGGAGCTGGCACTACGGAGTTGGGAAGATCATTCTCGCCTCAGTTTGTAAGCGTGACCCCTGAGATTGTTGCTGTTTAGGGTGAAAATGTCTCTGACCTTGTCGCCCAAAAAACCGCGTATAGCTCGGTATGAACATATCAAGTTCCCGCGAGCCCTCCTCTCCAGGAATGAAGTCAGTCCCATGGATTCCAGTCGCTGTTGGTATGTAGGTCGAATGGGTCCACAGCCAATATGAGTTGCCCATCTTTGTGTGGTTTCGAGTAGATCAGCCCCGCCTCTTGTAGTACACCACCAAGCTGGACCACCGTATTGAAGAGTGGGGCGACTGTATGTCTTGAATAAAGTGCCAAATGTTCTTTCGTTGCAACCCCTGAATGACTTTTAGTATATATGCTCAATATGGCTACGCCAGCTGAGGACTTCCGAGACTATAATTCCAAGGTCAGACAGTTGGGACACGGAAACCAGAGCCTTACCACCGATGTTGTGTGGTCGACGAGGGTTATTCTTGCCGATGTGCAGAATGGAGCACTTATTTATATTCAGAGGGAGCATCCAGATATTGTACCAGTTGTTTAAGCTGTCCAGGTCAGCTTGGAGCATGGTATGAATATTTATTGGTGAATAGTAAATTTTCAGATCATCGGCGAAAAGGGCGAGAGAAGATGAAGTGACAAGTCAGTGGTGTAAAAAAGGAATAGCAAGGGACCCAAGACGGAGGACGGATTCCTGGGGTACACCAGAAAGCAGCTGCCAAGACCTTGAGGTCTCGCCTCCGACCCGAACACGATGGGAGCGATTTGAAAGATCTCTCTCAACTATCTACCTAGTTTCAATCCGATCAAATCAGTAATTTTCGAGTTATTCAAACGCATATTACATTGAAACTTAATATTAGTGACCGACCGAAAGTTCGGTTTCGGTTTCGGTTTCGGCCAGTTTCGGCCAAGAAATCTAGTTTCGGCCTTAGTTTCGGTTTCGGCCCAAAATGGCCGAAACTTTCGGCCGGGCCGAAACTTAAATGTTCGTGAATTATCCTGGTCGTTTGTCCAGGAGTTATAAGTAGGTATACATAATTGTCGTACGAGTTATTGTGATCTATCTTTGTTATCACTGAGAATTCATGAGAATTCACTTTAATGATTATTAATTAGATTACATAGGGTGATTCCAAATAAGACGTGAAACTTGGAGTATGACTCATTAGCTGTTGTTCAATCCATATTTATTAATAACCGAAAATCAACGGTTTTAGAGTTCGGGTGATTTTTAAAAGATTTCTGAACTTATAGTACATATTTCGTCAATTTTTTCTACGTTGACCAAATTTGGTGATAATTTTGGTTTATTTTCATCAGAAAAGAATACGATATATACGAAAAAAGCAAAACTATGCTATATAAGAAGTTGAAAAAGAATTAGTATGATTTGAAATGTGGTGTATGAATGAATGAAAAATCAATTTCTAATATCAATTTGTTTGCAACTTTCGAATTTCACAATTTTGTATGCCAAAATTATTTTAAAAATTTGCCAAATTCCTTCTTCATTCTCTAAAAGATTTCGTTAGATTGCTTAACTAGTTTCGTTTCAGCAGATTTTTTATAAGCAACCTTTTGAATGTCCGGCATTTAAACTAGTGAATGTGTATCAAAAGACAGCGTGAGTAAATTTCAGGCGGAAAATAACAACTGAAGACATCAGAAAGACGGTACGTGCTGGCCTATGGAATGGTGGAACATAATTTATGTATACATGTTCTAATGTATCGATCTTAGTTGCAACAAAAAAATATTGAGTTCGTTATTTTTCTCTTTTTGCTTCTTATATCCCCTTTCAAATCATACTAATTCTTTTTCAACATAACCAGTCCTCAAATATCTCGGAAACCGTTGATTTTTAGTCATCAATAAAAATGGCTCAAACCACACCAAATGATCCATACTAACACCTCCTCTAAGGTTCACGTCTGATTTGGAATCACCCTGTATACTGTATACGACTGATTATTTTGAAAACTTGGTAATACCCCAATAATAAATAAAGATCTCAAAAATAATGTCTTTTTATTTTATTCAGCACTCCTTAACTATTTTTATGTATATGCGAATAAAATTGTAAAAATACAGTAGATTTCAGTATGAAATATAAAGTTTCGGTTTCGGTTTCGGCCGAAACTGAGAGCCTGGCCGAAAGTTCGGTTTCGGTTTCGGCTGAAATACCAGTTTCGGTCGGACACTACTTAATATACCTATTGCTCATTAATATTATAACATTCTCTCATCCTATTTGGTTACTATACTACTTTTATGGTTGAGAAGAACCGTAATATATTTTTAATTTCGCTTCATAATTATCTTGAGATAATTTTATTTCTTTTGCCTTCGAGAGATTTAACGACATACAAGTTGAAATACCGAAAGTTTCTCGATGAAAAGTGATATTGCTGCAGAAATATCTGCAATATTCTCATCACGAATAGGCAACTAATTTCGCATGGATCATTAGTTCCTCATCAAAATGTAACTCGCTATCTACTGACCGATTTCCATTTGAAAAGCAGCGTGTCGTGAGCTTAGTCTGCTTTGGCGCGCTTCATCAAATTCACAGCCAACGTGGTCACCTTCCAGATACTTAACTCGCCTATGACTGCTTGGTTTCCCGAAAAAAAAACATGAATCCAATATTTCCAACAATATACAGGGTGGTCCAGTTTGAGACGTGGAAAATACAGGAGACGATAGAGAATTGAAAAATAATATGAATTTGCTTAATGAACCTTATTCGGGAAATGCTTCTTTAACAAAGTACAAAGTAATTAAATTTATTAATTTTTGCTAAATGGCCAGGATATTTTAATGAAAATTTCTAGACCACAATTTCCAAGGTAGTAGCAAGTTTTCTGATGGAAACTAGTACGTGACTGGACATTTTCGAGGAAATGATTGTTACGCCACTGTTTTTGTTGAAAATACACATCAATTTTGATTTATTCATTCAATTTGTGAGACCAAAACTCACTTTCATTTTTTTCTCAACTAAGCACCTTTCTTGAGAAAAGAATGAAACTTCAAAAATTATTTGCCATATCATTACCTATATAGGCATGTTGCAAAACTGAAACTAAATAATTGAGGGAGGTTTGATTGGGAATTATTAACAATTTTGTTTGTGGTTTGTTATTCAAATCCTTCCGAATAACTTGCAGGACCACATTGAAGAGTTTTTAATTTGAGATGCGGTAGTTGGTTACAAGTTGCATTTTGAATTTGCCGTTAGAGAATGGCTTAGCTTGAGAGATGATTTGATATCAAGAATTCAGAATGTAAACTCCGAAACCATCAGGCCGATTTTTCCCAATAACGAACTTAACCGAGATATTTATCTCCCAAATCTACTCTGAAAATTTCAACTGTCGAGTTCATTCCGTTCGAGAGTTATCGTATCTACGGCCGGGGACCGGCCGGACAGAATCGATTTTGACCATGGATTCTTGATCAGTAAATCGAACCAAATTGTTTAAGACCTTTTCCATCCAAAAATTCGAAAATTACAGACATTTGGGTAAATTGATAAGCACTCTGTTCCGAGGAACAAGAGCACCAAAAAGCACTGACGTGAGGCGAAATAAGTCAGGAAAGAATAATATTTTCTTGATTTAAAATTATAATTTGAACGAGATGCCTCGTTCGATATTCAGTAAAACTACATGAAAATTTTTGGGTTACACTGCGGTCAGTCTGTTTTGGCGTGATTGTTCATGTTGAACAGTTGGAATTGAATGATGTCATAAACAAGCACGCGCAAGCAGAATGTCCTCAATTCGGGGTTTTTACCTTTTGGCGCTCTTTTTCCTCGGAACAGAGTGCAATTTGCCCAAATGTCTGTAATTTTCGAATTTTCGGCTAAAAATGGTCTTAAACGATCACTGATCAAGAATCCGTGTTCGAAATAGATCCTGTCCGGCCGTAAACACGATAACTCTCGAACGGAATGAGCTAGACAGTTGAAACTTTCAGAGTGGGTTTGAGGGATAAATATCTCGGTTATTGGGCAAAATCGGTCTAATAGTTTCGGAGTAACGAAAAAAAATATTTTTTTTTACATTACAACTTTTGAATTCAATTTTTTTTAAGATGCAGTGTCATCATAAGAATCCTTTGTTATCATTTTCAACTCTAACAAGCTAATACTTTCGGAGATATGATATTTCAAAGTTTCAATAATACATCGTAAGTTCTATGTATTCAGAGAATGTGAACACAGAATCTGTCTGTGATCACTATTCATAAATGTCATCTTTTCTAGCTATAAGAGATTGTCAAATCATAGTTGTTATTTTCTCTTGGAAAGCAAAAATTCGATTCTTGAATTTGTGAATATGTACAAGACTGTTTTGATGTAGTTCATGGAGGCATTAGGAAAGAAGATCATAATGGAATCATCAAAAGAAATTACTGCTCGTTGACCACTGAGGTTAGTATTACCTTTTAATTCCTTAAGTACTGAGACATGTTCCTATATACAGTATTATCATAATGTTGCTAGCACAAACATACTGAAATATGGATCTACATTTTCTTGAGTTAAGGTTCATAATAATAAGAATGTGTTAGTGGTATGAACTATTTAATTTTAAATTATGAAAAGAGGATAGTATTTTATTATTATATTTTAAACTATTAAAATAATTTCTTCGTAATCCACTACCTACTCTAATATCAGGAATAAATGGACAATCTGCTATGATTGTCTCCAGCCTTGCTCTAGACATTTCGATGATACTTTCCTTAGGTATTTCGAGTTGTGAAAACTATGCACCGAGTGTAAGTTGCAACAACCCATTCCACGAGGTTGAATCATTGCAGATTGCTCATATAATCTTGATAAATAAATTTAATGACAATTTTTGAAGCATTAAGGCATTAAAGCATTGTACATTGCTCTTTTTTTATAAGATGAAGCATTTTTTTCAAACGACACTTTTTTTAAATTGAATTTCTTTCATTATGCGTTTCTATCATAGGAATCCATTGATATAATTCCCAACTCTGAGAAACCAATACTTTCGGAGATATAATTTGTCTGTTTGAACAAGAGCGCCAAAAAGCTCCTGTCCACAGGGCTTGAACCAATTTTTATAATTCTTTTTATTACGACTGTTTGATTTACGCCTCTGAGTTTTCTGGGCGGTCGAAACAAAAACAAATTGAAAAACAGCCACTTCCGTTCCGGATATCGGACCTGGTACCGTCTGGGCGTGAAGCAGGTCGTGTTGGACGAATTAAAGTACCTCAAAGATGGTCTATGATATATTTTCCCATTATTCCCTACAATATAGATTCGATAGAGTTTAAATCTTGAACTTGGCTGTAAAATAAGGTTTTGAAGCATCTTGCAAAATTTCAGCCATGTCTGACGGATAGCTGCTGAAATACAGAATTCAATTTAATTATTTTGTTTATCATTTTCTGGTTACTCTATCTTGACTAAATGTTGCATAAGTCTTCGTGTCTGAATTTTTGGCGCTCTAGTTCCTCGGAACTGAGTGCTTATCAATTTGCCCAAATGTCTGTAATTTTCGAATTTTTCGATGAAAATGGTCTTATACGATTTGGTTCGACTCACTGATCAAGAATCCGTGGTCGAAATTCATTCTGTCCTGCCGTAGGCACGATAACTCTCGAACGGAATGAGCTAGACAGTTGAAATTTTCAGAGTAGGTTCGGGAGATAAATATCTCGGCTAAGTTCGCTATTGGGCAAAATCGGACAGATGGTTTCGGAGTAACAAAAAAAAATTGTTTTTTACAAGGCAAATTCCAATGAGCTGTTTTACCATAAGAATCCAATGATATCATTTATAACTCTAACAAGCTAATACTTTCGGAGATATGATTTTTCAAAATTTCAATAATAAATCGTATTTCAACGTTGTCACAGAATGATATTATTCTATGTATGAATCGTCATAATGTCAAATGATGTTCCTGAGACATGACATTATCTAATCAATCGAAGAATTGTGAGCGAAGTGAGAAAAATCTCAGTTGTTTGCTCCGAAATTAGGTTTTCTCAGAAAATTCCTACATTTCGGAACGGAACATGAAGTAAGAGATCTGAGAGTAGTGAGACTGCTTTTCATCCATAGACATAGATATAACTCTCGAACGGAATGAGGTAGGTAGTTGAAATTTTCAGAGTAGTTTAGGGAGATGAATATCTCGGTTAAGTTTGTTATTGGGCAAAATTGGTCAGATTTAATTTCTTCCATGGTGCAGTTCTCATTGCTCATTTAAACTTGATAAATAAACTATTATTTGAATTGATTTCCTTTAGGATGCAGTTCTATCATATGAATACATTGATATAATTCCCAACTCTGAGAAACCAATACTTTCGGAGATAAAATTTGTCTGTTTGAACTAGAGCGCCAGAAAGCTCCTGTCCACAGGTCTTGAACCCATTTTTGGCGCTCTAGTTCCTCGGAACTGAGTGCTTATCAATTTGCCCAAATGTCTGTAATTTTCGAATATTTCGATGAAAATGGTCTTAAACGATTTGGTTCGACTCACTGATCAAGAATCCGTGGTCAAAATTCATTCTGTCCGGCCGGCCGGCCGGTCCGGCCGTAGGCACGATAACTCTCGAACGGAATGAGCTAGAGAGTTGAAATTTTCAGAGTAGGTTTGGGGGATAAATATCTCGGCTAAGTTCGTTATTGGGTAAAATCGGACAGATGGTTTCGGAGTAACAAAAAAAAAAATTTTTTTTTTACGAAACAAATTCCAAATTAAATTTTTTTTAATAAGAAGTTTTATCATAAGAATCCATTCATATCATTTTTAACTCTAACAAGCTAATACTTTCGGAGATATGATTCTTCAAAATTTCAATGTAAATCGTATTTCACACATTGATATAATTATTCTATGTATGAATTGTCATAATGTCAACTTGACAGAAGGGAATATTGTAACTTCAAAAATATTGGGGTTGAAATACTCGTATTTTAGCGATGCAACGGGGACCTCACCCGAAAATGTTTGAAAATATAACGTAAATATTGAAAGCATAATTCTGTAGTTCGAGAGAGGAGAAAATTTGGTGTACCTACGTAGATCAGGAAATTTTTGATCGATTACAAGGTATTTTATTTATTACTCATCTTCTTTCATACATGTTTTATGGAATACCTACTATTTGTAGGTACTTTAAACCTGTTTTGGGCAATTGTCATACGAAACTTGTTTTTTTGGCGCTCTAGTTCCTCGGAACAGAGTGCTTATCAATTTGCCCAAGTGTCTGTAATTTTGGAATTTTTGGCTGAAAATGGTCTCAAACGATTTGGATCGACTCACTGATCAAGAATCTGAGTGCGAAATCGATTCTGTCCAGCCGGCCGACCGGCCGTAGGCACGATAACTCTCGAACGAAAGGAGTTAGCGGATTGAAAATTGCAAGGTGGTTTTGGAGCGTAAATATCTCGGACAAGTTCGTTCGATCTATCTGAAATTTAGCATCAAATTGTAGAATCATGACCTTTAACGCATGTAAAGTATGTATTGACCAGATTACCGCAAAGTGTAAAAAAAAAATTTTGAAAATTTAAAAAAAGTTTTTCCACAATAACTCTCGAACGGAATGAGCTAGGTAGTTGAAATTTTCAGAGTAGGTTAGGGAGAAGAATATCTCGGTTAAGTTCGTTATTGGGTAAAATTGGCCAGATTTAATTCGATTTCTTCCATGGTGCAGTTCTCATTCTCATGATTGCTCATTTAATCTTGATAAATAAACTATTAATTGAATTGAATTTCCTTTATGATGCAACTCTATCATATGTATACATTGATATAATTCCCAACTCAGAGAAACCAATACTTTCGGAGATATAATTTGTCTGTTGGGACTAGAGCGCCAGAAAGCTCCTGTCCACAGGGCTTGAACCCATTTTTTTACCTAACCAACTAGTTTCAATTCTATAAGATAAGTATTTTTAGAGTTATTGGAAAATGAAATTTCAGATGGCTATAACACAGAAACGACTCGGGTAATTTTTCCCATGTGCAACACTAACTGAGTTATTTAATCCCCAAATCTACAATGCAAATTTCAACAATATAACTTATTTGGTTCGAGAGTTATCATCCTTATATACGAACGGACGGCTGGACCGACAGAATCGGATTTACCCCGGATTATTCATGAGTGAATTGAACTTAATCGTTTGAGACCATTTTCACAAAAATTGGAAAATCAGACATTTGGCCAAAACGATAGGTGGAAAAGCGTGCCAAAAACCTGGAATGGAACACAAATTTCCAAATTAATGTTTATTTTTATTCTGAATAAATGAATAGAAAATTCACAAAATTAATTCACCTTGTGAATTATAATTGATTGTAAAATGGTGGCTTCATGGTTCGTACGGAATTTCAGAGGAGTCTGACACATAGTTTATAAAATATAAAATTTTTGAAGAAAAAAATATTCGTTTTTTTTTTTCTAGTGATACGATCCTCACGAAATTTTGCATGAATTTCCGCGTCGCCATTCTGCAACTAATTACCAAGGTTCATTAAAAGGTATTTTTCTGGGTTTTTCTCCCAAACCCAATATATATCTATAAAATAAAAATTAATCATTTTGTGATTTGCTTCTGCGTAAGAAACACAAGATATTTGTCAGGAGCAATCAATTGAACAATGTTGGCTAACAAACAACAACCTAACAACATCAAGGAAGAAACACCTATATCGTAACGTTTCGGAGTCTGTATCAGCCTATATCTCCTTCGTCAGACGCTTAATGAAAATCTTTAGAATTATTTTGTTGATAGTTATTGTGAAATTCAAGAATTGTCACATTGACAGTATTTGAAAATCATAGCTAACATAGTTTTACTCAATTGGTATTGACCATATTTGGCAAAATTTATTGAAAAAGGAGTTGGAACTTGGAAATTTCTATGCAAAGTAAAACTATGTTAGCTATGATTTTCAAATACTGTCAGTGTGACAATTCTTGAATTTCACAATAATTATCAACAAAATAATTCTAAAGATTTTCATTAACCGTCTGACGAAGGAGTCTGATATAGACTCCGAAACGTTACGATATTGTTGTTTCTTCGTTGATGTTGTTTCGTTGTTGTTTGTTAGGCAACATTGTTCAATTGATTGCTTCTGACGAATATCTTATGTTTCTTATGCAGAAGCAAATCACAAAATAATTAATTTTTATTTTACAGGTATTTTTCTGAGTTTGGGAGAGAAAACCTAGAAAAAAAACATTTTAATAATGATAGTATCCTTTAATGATTAACAAGTTTCAATTCGATCTGTTTCGTATTTTCTTAGTTATTGAGGAACCAATATTTCAGATGGGAATAATTCCGAAACCGTTTGGCAGGTTATGCCCATAATAGAAATTGGTCATCGTATTCGGATGCGCAACTCACCCTGAAAATTGCATGTCGCTCTCTTTTTCAGTTCTCAAGTTATCGTGAGATACATAATATTATTTTAAAGTAGCTATCTCTTTCCGTTCGAAACTTATCGTGGCATCGGCCTGCCGGACATAATTGAACATGACCACGAATTCTTCATCAACGAGTCGAACCTAATCGTTCGAGACCATTTTCAGCCAAAAATTCGACAATTACAGAAATTGGACGAAATGATAGCACGCTTTCCCTACATTCGCGCAAAAATGGTAGGCAAGCTCACTCTAGAGGTTAATAATTCATTGTTGAAAACAAATTATTTATAAGGGAACATGTGAAGTTGTCAGCTTGTATGTGTCAAGCCTGGAAATGGAATGAGAGGAAAATAGATTCGGAATTGTGAAAAAAAGATAGGGTGAAAGTTTGATGAAATTAGTACCTACATATTATATTTTCGCGCCTATGTTCTGGGGAACATCTGGGGAATATCATTTTGCCCAAATGTCTGTAACTTTCGAATTTTTTTACGAAAATGGTCTCAAACGATTTGGTTCGACTCCCCAATGATTCGAGGTCAAATTTGATTCTGTCCGGCCGGCCGTCCGGCCGTTGCCACGATAACTTGAGAACGGAAAGAGCTAGCCACTTGAAATTTTCAGGGTAGGTGGCGCATCTCAATACAACGGATAAGTTCGTTAATGGGCACAATCGGCCCAGTGGTTTCCGAGTAATAATTTTGTTTTCAACCAATATAAATCCGATCGAATTGAAACTTGATGAATAGTTGTAGAATATAAACCTTAGGGTGCTTCATTTTTAGGCGATATTTTTTTTTTCTCTGTGCTACCTGAAAATCTGATACTTTATGAAAAATAAAAAATTATGCCGCTGGGTAGGAGGCTTTCAGTGCAATAGTGGCTTAGCTCATTTAAAAATTCAATTTCCTATTTAAAAAGCACAGAAAAAATTTTTATTCAGTTTCAATTTGATTTTTCGACGAAAAAAAATTTTTTGGGGAAAAACGCGTGTATAGCTTTTGTAGAGCATAAAATTTGCTACAAAAAGTTTCTTTGCGGGAATCCTCCTCGACCAACAGCTTTTGAGTTATAGAACAGGGAAGATAAATGTTTATCAGATTTTACATCAAATCATTTCTAAATCAAGATTTATTATTTTTACATCAAAAAAAATTCATTATAGACAAAAGAACGTTTCAATCAAGTCAATACATGATCTGGGTTTCTAATTTCAAAAATATTTTTGGATAGAGAAAAATAAATGTCAATTAAATAAATAAATATTATTTTTACATTAAATAACAATTTATTATAAACAGTAAGAACGAATATAAATTTTAATTTATAAATAATGATAAGATAATATCTTGAAGAGTAATTTTTAATGTTATTTGCAAGCTTCTGTTTACATTAATTATTTTTTGATGTAAAAATAATAAATCTTGATTTAGAAATGATTTGATATAAAATCTGATAAACATTTATCTTCCCTGTTCTATAACTCAAAAGTTGTTGGTCGAGGAGGATTCCCGCGAAGAAACTTTTTGTAGCAAATTTTATGCTCTACAAAAGCTATACACGCGTTTTTTCCCAAAAAATTTTTTTTCGTCGAAAAATCAAATTGAAACTGAAAAAAAAAATTTTCTGTGCTATTTAAATAGGAAATTGAATTTTTAAATGAGCTAAGCCACTATTGCACTGAAAACCTCCTACCCGGCGGTATAATTTTTTATTTTTCATAAAGTATAAGATTTTCAGGTAGCACAGAGAAAAAAAAAATATCGCCTAAAAATGAAGCACCCTAATAAACCTAAGCACGTTTGTGAAATTTTGTGAGAATCGTATCGCTAGAAAATTATTAAAAAATTATTAAATAATATTTTTGTTGGAACGATAACCTGAGAACGGAAAGAGATAGCGGCTTGAAAATTTCAGGTTAGCTTGTGCATCTGAATGCGACATTTGAGTTTGTTTATGAGCATAATCGGCTAAACGGTTTGAGAGTTATAGCCATCTGAAATTTTCTGAAATTTGGTGGTTTTTTTTCCTCATTAATTCGAAAAATACTGAACCAATTGAATTCAAGCATGGTTATTAGTTGTAGAATGCCAACGCGAAAATGTTTGCAAAATTTGGTGAGGATAGCATTTGTAGAAAATTTTTTAAAAATCATTGAAAATAAAAAAAAAGATTTTATATATCAGTAACTATTCGTTTGAAATTGCTGAAATTTTGCAAGAGTCTTCATAACCTAACTCTACTGCCAAGTTTCAAGTTTTAATACGATCGGTTAAATATTGTTGGACATTCGAGCATTCTTGTGTGAGTTCAGTAGATGGGTGACCGTTGCCTCGAAAACTTTCGAACGAAAGGAGATAGGGACTTGCAATTTTCAGGGTAGGTTGCGTATCCGAAAGGGAGAGTTGAGTTCGTTTTTGGGCATAATCGGTCTAACGGTTTCCGACTTATACCCACCTGGAATATTATTTCCTTGATAACTCAAAAAATAAATATATCGATCGAATTGAAGCTTGGTAACTAGTAGTAGAAAATCAACATAAAGACGTGTTTAAAATTTGTAAGAACCGTACCCCTAGAAAATTTGAAAAAAATGACGAATTATGTTTTCCATTCTCCTGTATTGGACACTTAATTCGAATTTACCATGGTAAATTCGAATTAAGAGTGTCCAATACAGGGGAATGGACAACATAATTTACCATGGTAAATTCGATTAAGGGTGTCCAATACAGAAGAATGGACAATAGAACATACGCGCAAAAGCTTCTGACTTCACGTCAGTGCTTGAACCAATTTTTATTTATTTTACTCTGTCTTGATCGATGTATATACTTCGAACGGTTAACCGGAAAAACTCGGGCTATGATTCAAACTATGTATACCTATATGTATTAATAAAATGTATCAATATAGATTAAATAATTTCCGGCCTTTTGTTCCGAACAACTGCCATCTTCTAATATAAAAATAAATGACATTACGTTCAGAGGATTGGTATACACAAATAATTCTGAAACAAAATTCAATGACCAAGTCTAAATCATATATGACTTTTCATTCGACAAATAATTCTGCAAACGAAATTGACCATTTCCTTTCTCTAATGCATAATGTAATTATACAATTCATCGTGCAAGCATTCATGGAATTTCAACACTCAACGACGATACTATGAAACTATAAGGGGAATTTCTAATATCATCATAATAAATGATACTTTTATTGACATCATTTCTTGTCCATCACTCGACATTGTAGCAGAAGAATTTTTCATTGTCGAAAACAACCTTGTCGTAATAATATTACTACCTGCCATGGCCGACTAGCATTGTTAATTTTTTATCCTTAAATAATCAACAGTTGCAGCTTTAACCAAGGAACAGGCCTCAGAACTTGGTGAAAAAATCGAGTATTATCTAATCAAGCTTCCTAGCTGAATATTTTCTTTGGAAAGGTTGCAAATTAGCGACTTAAATAGAACAATATTCTTGAAAAACTCAGACGAATTTATATGAGTCTGAAAGTGTACTACTGTTGTAACGATCAATCTTGAACAGTTATGTTCACAATGAATAGTTCCCTAGAGAGATGTAGCAAAAAACTAGTACAGACAAACATAAATAAAGAGAATTGAATTGGTAGATCTTTGATTTAGAGTTAATAAACATAGACATAATATTTGCAGAATTTTTTCATTATATTATTATGTTTAAAATTAAACAGCCATGTTCACAATGAGTAGTTCCCTCGAAAGCTAAAAATATGTAGCAAATAATTAGTACATCCAATCATGAATAAAGAGAATTGGTAGATCTTTAGTTGGAAACAATCAACATCGGCTTAATATTTGCAGCATTTTTTCATTATATCATATATGTTTAAAATTAAACAACCATGTTCACAATGAATAGTTCCCTCGAAAGCTAGAAAGATGTAGCAACAAAATAGTACATACAAACATAAATATAGAGAATTGAATTGTTAGATCTTTAATTGGAAATATTCAACATCGGCATAATATTTGCAGCGTTTTCATTGTATTATATAAACAGTCATGTTCACAATGACTAATTCTCTCGAAAGCTAGAAAGACGTAGAAAAAAAGCAGTACATACAAACATAATAAAGAGCATTGGTAGATCTTTAATTGGGAATAATCAACAGGGGCATAATATCTGCAGCGTTTTTTCATTATTTTAATAAGATAAAAAGTTCGGAATGCACCGGTGTGAGGTCAGTCTGTTTAGGCAAGCTTCAGGTACTTTACTCACCCCAACTGCATGTTTTTGTTAAATTAGAAGCAAATATGTGCAGAACTTCGTGAAATTCTGATTACTAAAAAAAAAATTAAAATTTTTCTTCAAATATTTTATAATCCAGAAATCATGTATCAAATTCCGCCAAAATTCTGCAGACACCTTCAAGGGGGCATTTTCCAATAGATTACCGGATTTCGGCTTTGTATTTTTGGAATTATTTCATTTCAAGACCTGAATTCAGTTGATGCTCAATGCATTTTTTAAAGTATTAATGCTTCCTTTATTCATGCTCAACTCCTTGCAGTATTTCGTGAGCGTGAATGGACAATAGAACATGCGTGAAAAAGCTCCTGACTTCCAGACAGTACCTTTTCAGAATTTTTCAACTAACAGTTTGATACCATTTCCGGCCAAAAATTCGGAAATAACAGACCAAAATTAATAGGGGCACTGTTCAGTCGAACAAGAGTGCCAAAAGTGGTTGAAATCAGTTTTAATTCATAGATGTATTTATAGTCTATCTGAATTTCCTCATGATTTTGTTTATTTTTTGGCGCTCTTGTTCCTCGGAACAGAGTGCTTATCAATTTGCCCAAATGTCTGTAATTTTCGAATTTTTGGCTGAAAATGGTCTTAACCGATTTGGATTGACTCACTGATCAAGAATCCATGGTCAAAATCGATTCTGTCCGGCCGTCCGTCCGGCCGTTAACACGATAACTCTCGAACGGAATGAGCTAGACAATTGAAATTTTCAGAGTAGGTTCGAGGGATAAATATCTCGGTTGAGTTCGTTATTGGGCAAAATCGGCCAGATGGGTTCGGAGTAACGAAAACAAATTTTTTTGTTTACATTACAATTTTTAAATTCAATTTTTTTTAAGATGTAATTTTATCATAAGAATCCAATGATATAATTTTCAACTCTAACAAGCTAATACTAATTTTTAAAAATTTCTTTAATACATCGTAGTTCTGTGTATTCACTGTCTGTGTTCACTGTTAATAAATGTCATCTTTTCTATCTATTAGAGTCATGTCCATTTGCAATTTGAAAACAAGTATCCAATTCTTGAATTTGTGAATATATACAAGACTGTTTTGCAACCGAAAATAATATTGACTGGTTGCATATTGAATAATTTACGTATAAATTCGGGATGATGTTTGAGAAGATTTAGAATTGGATCATTTCAATGATGTAGTTTATGAAGGCAATAGGAAATAAGAACATAATTGAATCATCAAAACAAATTACTGTTCGTTGACCACTGAGGTTAATATTACATTTCACTTCCTTAAGTATTAAGACATGTTCCTATATACAGTATTTTCATAATGTTGCTAGTTAATATATTTTGAACTATTAAAATAATTTGTTCGTAAGCCTCTACCTACTCAAATATCAGGAATAAATGGACAATCTGCTATGATTGTCTCCTGCCTTGCTCTGGACATTTCGATGATACTTTCCTTGTATTCGGTATTTCGAGTTGTGAAAACTATGCACCGAGTGTAAGTTGTAACAGCCCATTCCACGAGGTTGAATCATTGCAGATTGCTCATTTAATCTTGATAAATAAATTTAATTTATTATTACTACTATCATGAACAACGGTTTATTTTGCCTGAACAAAATCTTCTGTGCTTTGGCAATTCTGCCATGCAGCCATGCATTATGTTTTTTATCAGCAAGCACAACAAAATCATTCAGCCACTGATGTCACACGCCTCTTGCAATAATTATCAACTGGAAACGTCCCTCAGAAAAAACAACATAGTTATTGATACAATTTTCAAGTGAATGCTATCGTTATAAATACATGTCGAAAAAAGTACAAAAGTTCCTATAATGGTGTAAAAGATAATAAAGCATGTTTCACTAAAACAACCGGAGTGTTTTCTTAAGTTACTACTCGTGGATTGATAAGTTTCCATTTTTCTCACAGTGGAAAGTCTTGTAGATCTAAAGAAATTATAATGTAATAGAATAATTACAATAAATTACAATTATTTACTTGGAGGAATAGTTAAAGACATTTATGGATATTTTTGGAATTTATTGCATCATTGTATGTACATATTTAAATATTGATTGAAGTTGAATGGCATCATATTAGGAATTAGAAAAGTTGATTGATTTTCGTAATACATACATCTCAAATGTCATCACAAGTTTTTTTTATAATACTCAATTATAGTCTAAGTTGGTAATTATTATTCGAGACCAAACAAGCGAGAACATATGAGGAGCAACTTATCAAAACGCATTTAGTCCAAAAACCATTTTATTGGAAATCAACAAAAACGATTTTTTTCTTTCACCCTGGCTTATAATTTGAGTACGTCGAGTTTGTTTGATCAATCAAACAAACAAAGGGTGAAAGAAAAAATTGTTTTTCGTTGATTTCCAATAAAATGGTTTTTGGACTAAATGCGTTTTGATAAGTTGCTCCTCATATAATTTTGTGACTGTGAAAACAAAATACCGGTAGAGTAGAGTTGATTACTCCATAATAATTTCTGTGAAACTGATCTATAAATTGGCAAAGGTGTCAATTTTCATTTGTAATATCTAGAATGAAGACTGCTTACCCAACTCAAATTCATATCTCCGTAATGAATGTTTCAACTATACAAATTTTTGGAGGCTAGATACAAATGTTTTGGGATATGATAGCTATTGGCGTATCTAGCCATGTCTTTGGCTGTGTACAGGATACAAAATTCCTGGTATCAGAACCAGGGAGAATAACTTTCCCCGTCGGATAGAAACCTTAGTAGGCGCAAGTCCATGAGCCCATTCGGCAGGTATACAGCAGGATCATACGAGAAGGGTAGTCAGTAACAATTTGGCAAGTTACCGTTTGTAAGTAAAACAGGTCTACTCAAAATAAAACTACCCGTAAACGTAGCACCCCAAACAACTTTTGGGCAATATTCATATTGCTTGTGCGTTCTGGAAGCTTTTGACAACCGAATAGACCAATTTACTCCAAGACGGCACAGACAGTCTCATTCTGTCTATGAACATTAGGTGTAGAGCTGTGATCAATCAACAGGCCATTCGTACAGTGTAGGAAAGCCAAATGGAATGAATTCGTTAACTTGGTAAAAGTACGAATTCATGTAAAATCCCGAAACAAGTCAAATTTAAATTTTAAATTGTCATTTTTCTTAGTAAAAACGTGAATGCAGTTACAACCCCAAGCGCGTGCTATAGACATGATTATGATTATACTGACCCTCCTTAGTCTTCTCCAAGGAGATCCATCAGAAGCTCCTAGGAACTTCCGCGACTAAGGCAGTTGTGTTCTTCGTCAACTTTGTTACTCTATCCTTATGCCAGTTTAGACACAGCAATGTTAATTTATGACCCGACAATGAAAGGTGTCCACTACCCTCTGGGTATATCTCTGGCTCGTTATGTCGTTCTATATCCACTGAGCTTGAAACACTCATCATTCAATTCAAATTAGCCAATTTTTTTATAATAGGTCTCTTGCATGTAGCACGAAATTCCATATGCTTAAATTTTGCTGAATCTACTTCAATATCAAGTCATCATGTATGCCCTCATCCACTTTCAAAATTTATAAAATTTGAATATTTCGGTATTGAAAATCGGAAAATCAAGAAGCAAATTTAAATGAGGTAAAACGCTCCTTATTGGTAGAATCGTTTCTATAACGGCTGACGTAATCAAAATCTACCCTCGGCGAGTTCATCTGTTTTTTTACAGCGAAACAAAGAGTGAAACAGACACGAGAAGAGAGAGATGCAATCAAAATCCGCCCGCGGCGAGTCCATCTGCTTGTTACAGCGAAAAAAGAGTGAAACGGACACGAGAAGAGAGAGAGAGTAGATATGACGAGTTACGTCACGGATAGGCGCCAAGTTTCGATCATTTGAACAACCATTATGTGCAACCAAATTTGAATCATCGTTTTCTCGTTGAAAATTGTTATTTTATACGGCGGCTAAACTTATTCAGTATTCTTATGGGCATAATAATCGATTCCAATAATAAAAAATTGGTTCAAGCACTGACGTGAAGTCAGGAGCTTTTGCGCGTATGTTCTATTCTCCATTCTCCCGTATTAGGCACTCTTAATCAAATTTACCATGGTTAATTCTATTGTCCGTTCTCCTGTATTGGACACTCTCAATCGAACTTACCATGGTAAATTCGACCAATTTTTTTACGTAATTTTGAAATCGAGGTTATCGAGTTATCGAGGCAACGGTCATCCATCCAGCTACTGAACTCACACAAGGCTGCTCGGATCTCCAACACTATAGATCCGATCGTGTTCAAACTTGGAACTTGGTAGTAGAGTTAGGTTTTGAAGGATCGCAAATTTCAGCGATGTCGGACGAATAGTTTCTGATATATAGAATTTTTTTCAATGATTTTCAATGATTTTTCGAAAAGTTTGGAGTTATACGATCCTCACGAAATTTTGCAAGAATTTTTGCGTTCGCATTCTACAACTGACAACCATGTTTGAATTGGATCGGTCTTATATTTTTCGAGTTATTGAGGAAATAACAACCAAATTTCAGATAGGTATAACTCCAAAACTGTTCGGCCGATTATACCTATAAACAAATTCAAATGTCCCACTCAGATGCACAACCTTATCATGTCACTATCTCTTTCCGGTCTCAGGTTATGTTAACATAAATGAAATTTGACCTAGAATTCTTGATCAGGGAGTTGAACCCAATCATTTGAGACCATTTTCGGCGAAAAATTCGAAAATTAGAGACATTTGGGCAAAATGATAACGCGATGTTCCCCAGAACATACGCGCAAAAAAAATTGGTTCAAGCACTGACGTGAAGTCAGAAGCTTTTGCGCGTATGTTCTATTGTCCATACTTCTGTATTGGACACCCTTAATCGAATTTACCATGGTAAATTATGTTGTCCATTCTCCTGTATTGGACACCTAATTCGAATTTACCATGGTTAATTCGAATTGAGAGTGTCCAATACAGGAGAATGGACAACATAATTTACCATGGTAAATTAGATTAAGGGTGTCCAATACAGAAGTATGGACAATAGAACATACGCGCAAAAGCTTCTGACTTCACGTCAGTGCTTGAACCAATTTTTTTTACGTCATTTTTTTCAAATTTTCTAGGGGTACGATTGTTACAAAATTTTAAACACGTCTTTATGTTGATTTTCTACCACTAGTTACCAAGCACCAATTCGATCGAATATTTATTTTTTGAGTTATCAAGGAAATAATATTCCAGGTGGGTATAACTCGGAAACCGTTAGACCGATTATGCCCAAAAACGAACTCAACACTCTCTTTCGGATACGCAACCTACCCTGAAAATTGCAAGTCCCTATCTCCTTTCGTTCGAAAGTTATCGAGGCAACGGTCACCCATCTACTGAACTCGCACAAGAATGCTCGAATCTCCAACAATATTTAACCGATCGTATTAAAACTTGAAACTTGGCAGTAGAGTTAGGCTATGAAGGCTCTTGCAAAATTTCAGCAATTTCAAACGAATAGTTACTGATATATAGAATTTTTTTTTTTTATTTTCAATGATTTATTAAAAATTTTCTACAAATGCTATCCACACCAAATTTTGCAAACATTTTCGCGTTGGCATTCTACAACTAATAACCATGCTTGAATTCAATCGGTTCAGTATTTTTCGAGTTAATGAGGAACAAAAAACCACCAAATTTCAGAAAATTCCAGATGGCTATAACTCTAAAACCGTTTGGCCGATTATGCTCATAAACAAACTGAAATGTCACGTTCTGGTTCACATCCTAACCTGAAAATTTCAAGCCGCTATCTCATTCCGTTCTCAAGTTATCGTGACAACAAAAATATTTTTTAATAATTTTTTTAAAATTTTCTAGCCATACGATTCACACAAAATTTCACAAACTTGCTTAGGATCATATTCTACAACTACCCAACAAGTTTCAATTCTATCGGATTTATATTGGTTGAAAACAAAATTATTACTCGGAAACCACTGGGCCGATTATGCCCATTAACGAACTTGTCCGTCGTATTGAGATGCGCCACCTACCCTGAAAATTTCAAGTCGCTAGCTCTTCTCGTTCTCAAGTTATCGTGGCAACGGCCGGACGGACAGAATCAAATTTGACCTCGAATTCTTCATTGGGGAGTCGAACTTAATCGTTTGAGACCATTTTCGTCAAAAAATTCGAAAGTTACAGACATTTGGGCAAAACTATAACGCGATGTTCCCCAGAACATACGCGCAAAAAAAACATGCAAGAGACCTATTGTCAAAACCAACAATTTTTGATAAAATTCTTCGGCTTTACAGTTATAAAATAGATGCCTATTCCAACTTTCATAACAGTTTATTCTTCGGTTGTCGAGAAACGCAAAATAATATTTCCCTCGCTAACACTGCGCCACTGTTGCCAACTGGAAATGAATAGTCAAAACTCAAACCCCAAATGAACGTTTATTATACTGTTAATGGTAGCTACAGATAAGAGACCTACCTCATTTGAATAACGTTAACTTCTAAGGAGTCGCACAAAAAACAAATTGATTACTATTGGTCTGTCTTGATGGACCGCTGAATTTCCTGCATCCCAAAATAGCATTTGAAATCATTCGTTTCGGGCGAAATAACCACAGGAAACAATTTGTAACATGAAAAACAAGAGGTTTTTTCAAGTTCGGTTCTTTCTCACATGTATGAACGCGAATAAATTCGGGCGGAAATTGTTACCGCTCAAGTAGAAGAATTTTAAACGGTCTACAATTATGGCCTGAATGGTGCATACATCCCTGTGATTATTCTGGGCTATAATTAAAATCTGTTTTAATTATTGGGTTTACAGTTAGACCAGATGGTTTTGGGGAATCGGATAAAGTGCAGAAGAGTGGATAATTCTTTCGAATTTGCGGACTACCAATTTATTTGCAAAATTGCATAATATACCTGGTGGACACACTTCCTCACTATTGATTATTGAGTTGTCTTCCGAACTAGGAAGGTATGAGATCGATTAATGGAAGAATCGATTTTTTGGGCCAAAAAAAGAATTATATAACCTGAGACATCTAGTCAGAGGCGAATTCAGAAGATAATTAGTTGAACTTTGGAGCATATGAAATAAAAATTTATTTCGCGTGTAATGTGATTATGACACTTTGAAGCCAAGCATATTAACAAGTTCGGAACAATCTGAAACATTTATGATGTTGTACACAAGCTTCAGATCTCTCATTACGTTGATCAGCAAGGCTTATCAACTTCAAATCCTTCATAATTCGGCCCTTGTTCTTAAAGATGTCTTGATAAAAATTCCTATATATCGTCGTTGCGCCTTCAAAGTGCGACATGTGAATTTTGATAAATTGTGCATTCATACACTTAGCGTGTTTGCAGGAGCATATTTTCGATTTCGTACTTGTCGCTTTTCGATCAAATCCAACTGGAACCGAAACTAGTGTGATTATCACATGGCAGCTTTTAACGAAATATCTATCTTGCGCAGTTCTTAATCGAAATATACACTTAACGCATTTTGCACAATTTATGCACATGTCGCGTTGTGAAGGCGCAACGATCATATATCCTTATAACCTTATTCTGGAAGTATTCTAACCGATTAATAAAAATATTATAGTGAGGGTTCCAGGTAACCGATCCAAATGTTAGAATACTTTGCACTTATGCTACATACAGAGCCCTGAAGACTTATGGTGGTGGAAATGTGATTATGAATCCTAGCAACTTATGAGCTTTTTGGCAGATGTAATTAATATGATGATCGAAACTAAGCTTGGAGTCATAGAAAAAGCCCAAGTCTTTTATTACAAATTCTCTCGTCAAAATATTGTGGTTTATCTCATATTGGGCACTGATATGTTTTCATTGTGTGAAAATCTTATGAAATGGCACTGAAATTGAGAAAAGGGAGTTTTCTTGGCAATAGTTATAGAGTCTATCCAAATCTTCCTGAAGCTTCACTGAATCAAGCAAGCAAGAAATATTGTAAGTGAAACTAGAAAAATATCGATTTTCGGGAAATGGATCTTTTGGACCTCGATTTTTTTGTGTATCGATTCTTCAACTGTCTAATCGAATAGATTTAAAATCGCATGGACCTAATATAATAACTGGACGTTGAGGTTCCAAGGTCCACCGGCCGCCATTTGTAGTGTGGGGTAAATATGCTATTCCCGTTTAACGTCAATGCTAAAACTGGACCTTTTAAATTTGAAGAACAAATGTTGAAATATCATTCCATGAGATATAATTATAGCACGCTGTTCCCTAGAACATGCGCGCATAAACAGTTATTATTGGGATATATATCTTATCTATAGAAAACTTCAATAAAACATGAATTTTACCACTGTTATCTAATTTTTTTTTTTTTTTTAATGCTTGTGGCTTTTACTTGATGCAAATCCATATTAACTCAATGAAAAATCATATACGATTTACACTTATTTATTCAATATTGTGACGCGTTTCGTCGACACAGCGACTTCATCAGACTACATCATACTAAATTCTTAACAAGTTATTATCTCCCTATACCTAGATGACATGGACACAGAATCATTTAAAACTAATTACATGAGATTTCACTGCTGGTTTCTTTGTACACATTAACAATACAATAATTCTCTATTCAAATAGAGAATCAATTTATAAATAAAAGCATTAGGAATGAATTATTGTTAATGTGTACAAAGAAACCAGCAGTGAAATCCCATGTAATTAGTTTTAAATAAGTCTATTATGTAATTTGTTTTAAATAAGTTTCTCATGTAATCAGTTTTAAATGATTCTGTGTCCATGTCATCTAGGTATAGGGAGATAATAACTTGTTAAGAATTTAGTATGATTTAGTCTGATGAAGTCGCTGTGTCGACGAAACGCGTCACAATATTGAATAAATAAGTGTAAATCGTATATAATTTTTCATTGTGTTATCTAATTTGTTCAAAAAAACAACTGAACAAGTATTGAAATTCTCAATATTATATAATAAAATAAAAAAGCACTGCCATGAAGTCAGGAGCTTTCACACGCATGATCCATTGTTTATTCACGCCTACACACCCTCATGAAATATTGCATTGCAAGTTGAGTATGTGTAAAGGCAGCGTAAAATAAAATTGGTTCAAGCCCTGTGGCCAGGAGCGTTGGCGCTCTTGTTCAAACTTTGACAGATCATATCTCCGAAAGTATTGGTTTCTCAGTGTTGACAATGATATCAATGTATTCTTGTGATAGTTCTACATCATAGAGGAAATTCATTTCAAATAATAGTGTATTTATCAAGATTAAATGAGCAATCTTAGAATGAGAACTGCACCATGGAAGAAATCAAATTAAAATAGCTGATATGAATTTGACTCTATCTTATAGAACAGGATGATACGTACGAGTATGAACACAGATCATATATTAATTCATATAAAGAATAATTAAAGCGTTCTGTGGAAACATATAAGTACGATTCATTATTGGAATTTCAAAAAATCATTTCTACGAAAGTATTAGCTTGTTAGAGTTGAAAATGATATCAATGGATTTTTATGGTGAAACTGAAAATTGAATTTGAAATTTGTAAGTTAAAAACTCCGAAACTATCTGGCCTATTTTGAAAAAATAACGAACTTAATCGAGATATTTATCTCCCAAACGTACTGCCTAGCTCATTCTGTTCGAGAGTTATTGTAGAAACAAAATTTTGAAATTGAACAACATTTTTTTGGCACTTTACGGCAATTCGATCAATGCAAAACTTCGCGTGCATATAAAGGTCATTATTCTACAATTTGATGCTAAATTTCAGATAGATCGAGTGATCGGTTTCGGATATATTTATAAAAGATGTTTTTACTAAAAACGGCCATAACCCCGAAACCACTTGGTGGATTTTGGCAGTTAACGAACTCGTCCGAGACATTCACGCTCCAAACCTACCCTGCAAACTTCAATCCTCTAACTCCTTTCGTTCGAGAGTTATCGGGTTAACGGACGGACGGCTGGCCGGCCGGCCGGACGTTTGGACAGAATCGATTTAGAACACGGATTCTTGATCAGTGAGTCGAACCAAATCGTTAGAGACCATTTTCAGCCAAAAATTCGAAAATTACAGACATTTGGGCAAATTGATAAGCACTCTGTTCCGAGGAACAAGAGCGCCAAAAATACATTAGGCGTCAAGTGAAGCCTAATTTAACAATTGAATAATTTCAAATACAATCGATCGAACTGAAATCTGGTAATGGATTGTAACTTGAGGGTTTGAAAGTTTGTGCGGAATTTACGCCGAATCTGACGGATAGTTTCTGATATATAAAATTTTTGAAGAAATATTTTATTTTTTTTTTAAGAAATTCTTTTTATTGTTGCTGTACCATGATGAATTATTATGTTCACTTATACACTAGAGTTCCTTTAAATAATATTATCACACGAATTCTGCACGTATAACTGTTTGTTTCTCACTACTTCAAACGATCCAAACTATTTCTATGCCAAACTGCATAGCCACCTACATGTATATATGCATGACTGTCTACGTTTTTGCTCAAGAGTGTCTGAAAAGGAACCATATTATAACAGACGGCTAGGTCACCTACATGCCGGAATATCATAAAGCAAACGGCTAGAGGCAATGAGGTGACTTTTCTATGGATGCCAGGGCACTATACTATTGAAGGAATTGTGAAGGCTCCAGGGTAACACCAGCTGGACCGGAACACCTACAGGGCATCGCTCCAACAGTGGGAGCTGAAAATGGTCTCAACCGATTAAGTTCGACTCACTGATGAAAGATTCCAGAGATTCTATCCGACTAGCCGTTGCCACGATAACTTTCGTACGGAAATTATTATTATTATTACAGAAATAGTAAGAGCTGAGGTAATAACCTATAAAAGCTCAGAAAAACAGAAAGTAAAATTAATGAAGCAATACATCGCATAAAGTGAGAAATATAAAAATTAAAATTGATACTCGCATAAACTATAAACTTAAACTTCTAGAAATAAATACATTAAAGTGAATAATTGCAAACAGAACCATATTATATATATACAGGGTGTTTCCTAAACATGCGGCAAAAATTCAGGGGGTTGTTCCTTGGACTATTCTAAGAATATTTTGTCCTTTGATGATTTTTGAAAAACCTATTTGTTTCGAAGATATAGGGGAAACAAAATTTTGGATAATAACATTTTATTATGAAAAATTACATGAAAATTCAACTCAACCTACAAAAACTGTTGAAAATGACCACCTCTACCCAGCATACAAGCATCCAATCTTCTCCTCATTGACTGCCGAACCCTTTCAAAAACACCAGGATCATTTCTTATTAAGTTACACCCAGCAATGATCCGATTTCGCAAGTCTTCCACATTTTCTACTGGAGTGGTATAAACTAATGATTTTAGATGGCCCCATAGGAAATAATCTAAGGGGTTTAAGTCCGGGGAACGAGCAGGCCATAAATGAGGTCCACCTCTTCCAATCCAGCGATCTCCGTATGTTAATGTTAAAAACTCACGAGCAACCAAACTAAAATGCGCTGGTGCACCATCGTGCATAAACCACATTGCATGTCTTATTGCCAATGGTACATCCTCCAAAAACAGAGGTAACGTTTGTTCTAAAAAGTTGCGATACACGTCCCCGGTAAGTCTTTCTGGTAAAAATATCGGCCCTATTAGGCAGTCACCCACAATACCAACCCAAACATTCAATGAGAACTGATGTTGAAAACGATCTTCAATTACCTCATGTGGATTTTCGTCGGCCCATACATGGTTGTTATGAAAATTTCTTATTGCATTTCTTGAGAAATTCGCTTCATCGGTAAAAAGAATCAGCGTCAGTAATTGAGGAATTTGAACTAATGTGGTTAAAAGCCATTGACAAAATGCAATACGTGGGGGAAAATCAGTAGGAATAAGTGCCTGAACGCGTTGCATATGGTATGGGTATAACAAATTGTCTTTGAGAATTTTCCAAACAGTCTTATTACTCACATTCAAAGTATTGGAAATTTTTCGAGTAGAAGTACTAGGGTCTTCTTCGATCATGTCCAGCACATTCTCTTCCAGTTCCACCGTTCTTACTGTGTTTGGTTTTCCTGGTCCCCCCATTTTTTTCAATGCGCCTGTTTCATGCAGACGTTGATGAATATTTTGAAACAATTTTCTGTCAGGAATATTACGCCCAGGAAATCGTTCAATGTACAACCTCCTAGCTTTTAATGAATTTCCATCAGCAAGTCCATAAATGAAATGCATGTCAGTCATCTCGGCGTTTGTATAGCGATTCATAATAGTCAAAGATAAAATGTTCATTGCTAATACATCTGTATTCCTTTACCATCTGCACTTATCAATTTTTACTCAAAAAACTGGCCGTTTTTAGTAATTGGAATGTTGTTAAACAAATTTAAAAATAAATTGTACCTACTTAGTAAACACAGTGCGGTACGCATTTTTATTTAAACTATTATTAATTTTAAAAATATGAAAAATGTTGTTCGCCCTGTATATTCGAAACAAAGAGGTTTTTCAAAAATCATCCGAGGACAAAACATGCTTAAAATAGTCCAAGGAACAACCCCCTGAATTTTTGCCGCATGTTTAGGAAACACCCTGTATATATATACAGGGTGAGTCTTTGACCACTGCATTAATTTTAACCAAAGATTCCTCTCATCAAATGAAACACTTTTTTCATTTAACATTTTTCCAAATTCAGCTCAGGTAAAAAGATACAGGCTGTTGAAATTTTGAAAAAAAATCAGTTTTTATTTTGTAGCTTTGACATCCTTTTTTCGAATAAAATGAATGTTGGCGTAAAGTTTCCTATAACTATGATACATATTTTCCAAATATTAGTTATTTTCTTCTTCTACTGGTTTTCTAGTTATGGACTCGTGGATTCCTAAAACTAAACGAAATTAGCATAAAGAAAGCATATAAAGTTTTTCTTGAGTCATTTCAAGAATATTCCATCGTTTTAGAACATAATATTATTCCTCATCATTTCTCCTTAAACGCACCGTTCTCGAGATATTCTTCATTGAATGTTTTAAAATGGAAAACTCCAGAAATTTCACTACTTTCATGAATCCGTCCCTGAGCGTTGGAATCCCGAATCAAGCTGTAAACCACGTTACCATGCCTTATTCTCGTCCTCCAACAATGTCATAGATAATTTATATGCGGGAGTGTATTAGCACATTGTGAAATCTTTAAACGCTTGTAACTTTTTACCTGAGCCGAATCTGGAAAAATGGTAAATGAAAAAAGTGTTTCATTTGATGATAGGAATCTTTGGTTAAAATTAATGCAGTGGTCAAAGACTCACCCTGTATATATATTCCTGGAGAAAAAAAATAAAAAAACAATTTGAATAAGAAAAACGAAGTCACCACTGATTACACCAGGAGTCATATCTTGATTTGAATGCGTTTACTGATGGACCCCGACAACTCTATCTGGCCTGCAGCGCCCTCCAAGTTCAGCGAGTGTGGTTCGGCAATCCTGCACAAGCAGGGATTTGCAGTTGTATGAAGTCAAGGCCTTCAAGGCAGCTTGGCTATCCGATAAGATCTTGATTGATCCGTGAGCCCAACCTTTCTCAAGTATGAGCTTTGCACAATGATCAATGGCGAGAATTTCTGCTTGAAAGACAGTCGCAAAACTTCCCAGGCTGATGGATTCACCCCTAGCAATTCTGCAACCGCTGACTCCCGCTCCCACCCCTTGGGTGGTAGCGGAGCCATATGTGAACCAGCAGGGACCCTCAAGCAGTCAGGTCTCAGAGACGGCCCAGTCGTCTCTGCTGGGAAAAACGACTCGGTAGGGCCACTCTGTGTAGGTTCTGGTTTTAGATACGTCCGATCGCATGCCCATTATCTCGTTGGCCTCCAATTCAGCCTGCAGAGAACCAGGCACGTAGCCGATCGCTTCTAGCTCATTGTGAGCCGTATGCAGAAGTCTGTATGTCACCATCCAAATTGTTGTCTAGCTGTCGTTCGGAAAAGCTGCTTGCGCAGCTTGTATTGGTGCCCTCGTAGGTGGTTCGGGTTCAGAAAGAATGTGTTCAGGGTATTCAAACCATAGAGCATTTGGTGGCTCTATAAGTGATACTAAGATCACCCCTCAAGCGTCGCTCGGCAAAGGACTGGAGTCTGAGCAGCTTGAGACGGTCAGGGCAAGTTGGCCTGGAATGGCCATATGATATGCGCGTAACCCACCTCTGAACCCTTTCAAGAGCTTCAGCATCTCGAACCAAATAGGGAGTCCAAACAGGGCCAGAAAACTCCAGTATAGGGCGAACGTAGGAGGTGAAGATTTTAGCACACACTTCCGGGTGACATGTGTGAAATGCTTTGCTCACAAGGTAGGTGGTCCTCCTTGATTTAGAAACAATGTGCTCCACGTGCTTCGACCAAGAAGAAATAGATAACGACTTGTAATTTTCTGAGTGGGAATCGCATCGACGGACAATATCGAAAGGCATAATCGGCACAATGGTTTCCGAGTAACAATTTTGTTTTCAACCAATATAAATCCGATCGAATTGAAACTTGGTAATTAGTTGTAGAATGCATAGAAATGCGAAATTTCGTAAGGATCTTAAACTAGAAAATTTTTAAAAAATTATTATGTATCTCAGAAACTATCCGTCTGATATCGCAGAAATTTTGTGAGAGCATTCAAAACCTAACTTCACAGCCAAGCTCCAAATTTGAACACGATCGGATCTATATTGTTGGAGATTCCAGCAGACTTGGGAGAGTTCAGTAGCTGGATGGGTGGCCGTTGCCACGATAACTTTCGAATTTTAAAATGGGTTGCGCATCCATATTGGACAGTTAAGTTCTTTAATTGGCATAATCAGTCTAACGTTTTCGTTATACTCATCTTAATTGGTGTTGTTATTTCCTCAATAACTCAAAATATATAAATGCGATATATACAATTCAAACTTGTTAAGTAATACTTATAGAATACCAACGCGCAAATTCTTGGTTGATTCTCGAGAAATGTTTTAAACAAATTTCCATCATCAATTGCCTCCCTCGAAATGATTCAATACAAAGTTCAGAAGACTAGCCGAGGTTAATACTCGATTTCTATGCCAAATTTTAAGAATATCTTTGCGTTTTTCAAGACGTATCTAAACACTGCAAGTTTCAGGTGGCGGTATAAACAATGAATAATAATTTATCAGTTGTTGAAAATAATAAACAAAAAATGAAGAGGATTCTACTATGGAAGACTAGTGGTCCGAGAGATTGGTTCAGCGTTTCGGGTAAATTTCTTATGTATTATCAGTCGATGAAATTCGGATGCACAAGATTTTCTCTTTTTGAAGACAATAACAGAATATCCTTTCACTGACTAGATTATGCCAACAAATTCGAACCAGATGAATTTCAAATTCATTATGAATCGATGTATGTCATTGAGGATTCAGTTTTTTGTAAAGTCAATGAATTCAACATGTTGGTGTCGAAATATGACCTCCTTCTGTTGGTCATTAATTTCCCATTATAATTTCACCGAATAATATTTGGTTTAGGCAATTAAGAATCGTGAGTACACTCTGACGTATTCATGACGTAAACGAAAACTGATTTTGGATTTGAATGAACAGCCATAAAACCACCCTTCTTTTCTTCACGAGAAGAAGAATTCTCCGTTTAAAAGCGCTATTATTGAAAAGCCAAGCTTTGAATTTTTCCAGTGGATGTAACTATATAGGTATTTCATACAATGAGGCGAACTGTGGCTAATTGCCAATAACTAAAGAAGACACATGGTAAAATATTCATTGATTTTAATCATCAACAAATTTTCCACGTGAGCTGAGCTAGGTCACCTCATCGCTCAGTGTTCCCCCAAAAAGAAAAGCGTCATTCAAGGACAGACATGAACCGTGGTTTCATGGTTGTTACCAATCATCAGCGTGACTTAGCACCCTGAATTAACAACCGAAGGAGTTCTGGGAAACTTAATTCCATCAGTTGCGAACTGGTAGGTAGATAATCCCACCAGCCGTACCCATGGAAATCCTTACGAACTCCAACCCTCTGCGATGTAGAACCTTGAGCGATGTTCAACGACGTTCATTCTTTTGCTAAAGAGGGTCAGGGAATGAAGGATTTCGATAGCTGCCACTGGTGAGATTATCTAAGTGACGCTTTCCTTTCTGGGGGAACACTGAGTGATGAGGAGTCCTAGCTCATCTCACGTGGAATATTTGTTGATTTAAAATCGATGAATATTTCACCGTCTGTCTTCTTTATCTAGGTATTATCCTAGACAGCAAGCTCAACTGGAAGAGTAACTTAGACAAGGTTATTCTCAGAGCTACAGCGGCCATGTTGGCATCCAAAGAGCTCTTTGAGAAAACATAGGGACTTCAATTCATAATCTGGACAAAAGATCCTCAGGGATTAGGATTTATAGACCAAAACTGTGCATCTCTACCTACCTCTAAGCCCTCTGTCATACATACAGATATACTGGCAGTGTACATATGTGACCCAGAGTGTTTGAAAATAAACATTACAGCTAGAGTTTCCTCTTATCCTGGAAATGTAACAACGCCATCCAGCAGCTGGCCAGGGGCAACAAATTGATCCTTTTAAGGGTACCAGGGAATTGTGGTGTTGAACGAAATGAATTGGCAGACAAACTGATCAAGCTAGAGAGCCTCCTGTTGGACTGGAACCTTTATGTGGCCTGAGCAAAGACCACTATAGAAAGTCTGTTCTACAATGAGAGCTGATCAGAAAGAAAACTTTCTGGGAACACGCACGCGGTCAACTACACGCGAAAAGAATGAGCAGTCTTTCGCCTACCTACACAATGAAACTTATGCAATTATTCCTTGTTGAACTCCGTACCGTGCACTGCTGAATATGCAGACTCTGTGGATTGGCCAATGAAACTTCTGAACACATTGTATATATTGCTCCACAAAACTTAAGGACGTTAAGGAATTTTGAGACTGTTTCAAAAGTTTCCATTATTTTCATCAAGGTTCTAAATATGAGAAAGCCAAATGTTTACTTACTTTTCTAACTTATTATTTTGCCCATTTCTTTATAAGTTTCAGAGTTTCAGGTGAAAATTTATTTTTAGTAGTTAATCAGTTGACTCAAAAAATAAAATTCAGTAAAGAGTGTGACCTCATCGAATAACAACCACAACCTGACAACGCCTTTCGATCAGATTGTTGAAGCAGCAAATGTGGATTACCATGGATTTCCAGAGTGTCATCGACAACTCTGGCAAGATTATCGTCCAAAAATAAGAAGTTTGGCCTAATAGCAGCACGAAACAAAGGAATAATATTGTCAATAGCTTGATTCATGTCAATTTACGCATTCATGGTAGCACAAAGCGCCAACAATTGTGTACATCCATTGAAACAAATGCCTCCCCAAGCAGTTCCTGTATACCACCTTTGAACGGATGAACTTCCTGAACCGATCTGCGATTTACGACTTGAAGTCTTCGATGAACTGTTTCTATCGAAACCAAAGCACCAGTAGGGTTCAAAAGGCACTGTTGCATAATTTGACAAGTACTCAGAAGCTCTTTCCCAGGTAACACAGACCTCGCATAGAGGTCTCTGAGAGGTTACAATGTGGATGAAAATGCGAGCTCCCAATGTGAGATCCTAAAGATATCCCACAGATAACCAGACTAACATATCTTTTTGCGGGATCCTCAAGATATCACATATGTGACCAGAATAAGATATTCCCATTGTGAGCTCCTAAAGATATCACACAGATAATCAGAATAAGATATTCCTATTGCGAGCTCCTAAAGATATCACACAGATAACAAGATTAAGATATTCCTATTGCGAGCTCCTAAAGATATCCTAAAGATAACTAGAAAAAGACATTCCTGTTGCGAGATCCTCAAGATATCACATATGTAACCAGAATAAAACATTCCCATTGCGAGCTCCTAAAGATATTACGCAGATAACTAGAAAAAGACATGCCTATTGCGAGCTCCTCAAGATATCACAAGTGTAAAGAGAATAACACATTCCATTGCGAGGTCCTGAAAACCTCGCAAATTCAACAAGGATAGGAAATCAGGTGGCGTGTTGCAGGGATCTACTCCATCCCTACCCTGCACTTCTCGTTTCCACCGGTAGATGGCGCGATCGTCTACTCTGTACCCGGAAGAACAACCCCATCGCTAATATCCCGAGTGGAATATCTATCTACGCATCGGAGTGATGTATTCGGCGCCACACATGTACTGCACATTTGGAGGATATATAGATTATAGATCCATATCACAGCCATCTTCTCTCAGTACTGCCCCGGTTGAGCACCCTGAGAACTTCCCCATGTGGTATGTGGACATTTGGAGGCAAGGGCGTAGCCAGGGGGGGGGGGGTTGTGGGGGTTGAATTTTGAATCAAAGAAGATGGTAAGAACGTTAAACAATAACTGATCCAAAATTTCCAGAAACGCAAACGACAAGAGCTTCCTGACTGAAAAAGTTATCAAACGAGGAGCCAAAAAAAACCATTCAGATATAAGAGAGAAAACATTTGATTTCTCATAGATTAACATTTGGTGGAGAAGAACCGGATACTTTTGAAACCGTCACAAAATTTCTGAACTTTGTCAACTTTTGTGGAGCAGTATTATATGGATATGATTTGACAAAGTTTGAACAAGAGCACCAATGCTCCTGTCCACAGGGCTTTCCCACATTTTTGGCGCGCTGTTCTGTGAACAGAATGCTTATCAATTTGCCCAAATGTCAAATGCGAAAAAAGGCATCCGTTCTGCCGTAGGCACGATTACGCTCGAACGCAATAAGCTAGAGAGTTGAAATTTTCAGAGTAGGTTTGGAGTTCAAATGCGCAGGCTAAGTTCATTAATGAGTAACATTCACCGTGTGGTTTCAGAGTTATAGCCATCTGAAATTTTGTTTTGCCAATTACTCGAATAATACAGATCTGATCGAATTAAAATGCGGCAGTTAGGTGAAAAATACTGACACTAAAACATATGCAAAATTATGTGAGGATCACGCTACTGGAAAATTAAAAAAAAATATATTAAAAAAAATTCTGGATCTCAGGAACTATCAGTCAGATATCGTTGAAATTCTGCGAGAGCCTTCGAAACCTTATTTCTCATTAAAGTTCTGAATTTGAATTCGATCGGATCTATATTGGTGAAGATATCACGGAAATATCGAAATATTCCTACGATCTCAGTGTATTGGTCCACTGTTTTTATATTCGACCAAACAAATAATCAACAGTTTGTTTGATTTTTGACAAACGTCAAAAAAAGGATACAAGCTATAGAAGGATGTAATCATAACGTGTTTGCATAGATCTTTATTATTACTGTTCTGTGATCGTATGTCTATATTCTATATGTTCAAGTTAATGTCATCATGTCTGACATGTGCCATGATAAACAAATCAGTTTTGTAGATTTTTGGTAGATTATGAAATATAACATAACTTGGTATGAAATAAATATCGATTTCAAGATTCAAATATTCCTATATAACCTAACATGGCTGGATACACGGGGCCGACCCACAGATTTCGATTTATAGGGACAATATGCTGCCACGGAATGGAAAATTTTGAAAACATCCTTCACACTTCATAGATTATTATTTAATAGCGATCGAACAGCACGAAGTTCAGGATCCAATAAAGTTGTCCAATTGTCCATACTCAGAAACATTATTGGTACAGAAGCTGCAAGAATTATGTCCACATTCGTGATCCCAGAGATAGAACTGAACAAAGATGAATATACTATGAAGTCTATTGAGAAATATGTCAACCCAAGAGTTAATGAGTGCTTTGAAAGGTATAATTACTTGGAAAAGGTGCAAAAAGAAAATGAACAATGTGAACATTTCCTTACTGAATGCAAGTATCTAGTACGAACATGTAATTATAATGAAACCGACTCAAATCAAACTGCAGAAGATAAAGCACTGAAAGACAAAATAGTTATAATAAGATCATCCTGTAACCAGAGAGGCATTACTGAGAGTTCCAAAATTGACAGTGGAGAAAGCAATTGAATTTTGCAGAACCAGCGAGCAGAGCAAGCAAAGGAACTTGCAGTTCCAGAGCGAATTGAGGACATTAAAGCTGCAGGGAAGTATAATAAACAAACGAAAAATTTCAAGTGTAGACAAGAAGGTCAGAAGAAGGAAAATTCAAATGAAGGCGATCTCAGTCGACACATGGTGCACGTGAATGCCCCGCACTTCGTAAAAAGTGTAGGAAGTGCGGTATGTTAAATCATATTACTATATCTTGTAATGTTAAAAATGTTAAGAATGTCGAGAAAGATGAAGGTAGTTCTGATGAACCAGATATTATTATATATATTATTAGGCGTAGGAAAGCATGGGATGAACTTATTCAATGATGAACGTAATAATTTCAATGTTGAATTAGATACAGGTGTGAACATTAGCATAATTCCTAGAGGAAAATATAATGAAATATAAACACAGATTTTAGTTCGTAAATCTAACTCATCTAAGGATTTGAAGTTACACAGGTCATCTTACAAATTTTTCTGTGTGACACCATTTGGTATTTATAGATATTTGGTATTACCTTATGGTTTATCACAATCCCAGGACTTATTGAGGGAAATTTAGATTTTAGAGACCTTGTAATGAATTATAATAACACTGCTCTGATTAGTAGAATCACTAGTACAAATCTTACAAAGTATACACCTCGGAGATCTTTCACCAATAATAAGCTACAACCTCAAATTCAAAAAAATATTTAGTTTAAGAAAGAGGATCGAGTTGTAATAAAAACATCATAAAAACCTGGGAAAAGGTTATTGTCTTGGGAAAGGCAAAAGAACCTAGTTCTTATCGGGTGAAAAAGCAAGTAAATGGTCAATTATTATGACGTAATACTCAACAGATAAAATTGTCATTTACCAGACCCCGTAGTAATGAATATACATTAGAAACTGAATTAGACCCAAACCAATTATCACCAAATGATTGTAAGGAAAACAAGAGTAGAAATAGTTCGAACAAGACAAATTTTAGTAATGTTCTAAGTGAACCCGAGATAATGACTAGAAATAAAACAGCAATATAATCCGTTGTGGAACAATTTTAAAACTCCTGGGCGTTTAAACCTTTGAGGGGAAGGTGTTCAACATAATAATATAATAATAATTCTATGGTCTAACCTCAATGGACATATACCTATTGTACCTATATCGCATAGCATTGTTGTATCAGATTATTACGGTATGTAAGAATGACAGAGACATTTAATAAACATACATTAAGTATATGTCTTTAAATATTAATCACCAAGTATCAAACAATGAACATATTGATTCTGGAACCAGTCTCGCAATTTACAAACAATGAGTGGAGAATAGTCGCAAAAAAGTCTTTCTCATGAGAAATACTATCACTTTCTCATTTTGTTAAATTCTCATACAAAGTATTCTGCATTTTTTCTGGAGCTAATCAGCTTTAGGCGAGTTCGGTATCTGGATGGGTGACAGCTCTGGGTATAAATTTGGACAGCGCGCCAAAGCTCCTGTCCACAGGGCTTGAACCCATTTTTCTTACCCAAAACACAATCTACAGAAATCCCACAGAGAAGATCCAAACCTTCTTCAATTCAAAGGTAAACCGAAGCCGTTTGACGACAATTAATAGTAACATTTTGCGCTCAATATCCGCATTCCTATCCTCATCACCGACGAAACTCCCACAAATCAGATGCAATGCTTTATATTTTTGCGCGCATACTCTAGGGCAGGCGTTTTCAACCTTTTGTTTTTAACGGCACACTTTTCGATCACCAAAGTTTCACGGCAAACCAGCAAAAAATAGCCAAGTGCGAATCGGACTGGCGCGTAGGGGGTTCCGTACAGGATACCCATAATATGTACAAAATAACGGATAGCGGAGGCTTATTAATATAGGGTCTCGTTGACACTTTTAGGAACGAAACCCTATAAAGCAAAAAATACTGATCTGATCGAATTGAAACTTAGTTACTTACTTAGTTGCAGAATGCCGATGCGCAAATTTTTGCAAAATTTCGTGAGGTATCACTAACAAATTTTTTTCATATTTCGTCAGCTATCACTCAGAATTCTGCACAAACCTTCAAGTCACTTTTTTACTACCAAGTACCGGATTTCAGTTCAATGAGTTCTGGATTTTAGGAACTATTATGAAAATAAAACTTCGAACTGGTATCTACTTCTTCTGAAATTTCAAATCATGTGAGTCTTAGAATAGGTCTCTTGCATATAACACGAAATACCATATGTTTATGTTTTTCTGAATCTACTTCAATACCAGATCATCATGTATGCCCTCATACACTTTCATAATTTATCAAATTTGAATATTTCGGTATTGAAAATCGGTAAATCAAGAAGCAATTTCAAATGAGGTGAAACGCTTCTGAATCTTTGTTATGACGGATGACATAATAAAAATTTACCATCTGCTTGTTACAGCCAATGCTGACTTCGAGCCCATTATAGGGAGCTATGTTATACTGGAATAAAGATTGAAACGGGCACGAGAAGAGAGTGAGAGTAGATATGACGGGTTACGTCACGTACTTTTGCCAAGTTTCGAACGTTTGAACAGGCATTACGTGCAACCAAATTTGAATGATCGTTTTCTCGTTGAAAATTGAAATTTTTGACGGCGGTTGAACTTTTTCAGTATTCTTATGGATATAGTAATCGATTCCAATAATAAAAAAAATTCATGCAAGAGACCTATTGATGGCCGAGATCTGAGAGTACTCGCCTGCCACGCCGGAGATTCAGGTTCGAATCCGCGCTGAGCAAGTTCACTTATTATTTATTTTAAAATTTGAATTCAGTTGGTATCCAATGCATTTTTTCACGTGTTAACTCTAAAAAGACTGTTTGAAGGTTCTCGCAGTATTTTGTGAAGGTGCCTAGGCGTGAATAGACAATACAACATGCGTGCAAAACTTTCTTACTTCACGTCAATGCTTTTCTCGAATAGGAGGTTTTTTTCGTCTCGTCTCGTTCTCGTCTCGGAAAAGCGAGACGAGACGAGACCAGACGTTTTCAAAAATATTATAGGCCATACCGAGACCACATACGGCGCAACACGAGAGTCTCGTTTTAGGTCTCGTTGTCTCGTTAAATTTTGTGTATGTTTTATATACGACTCGACTTTTTTCAACACTCACAGGAAACAATTGAGTATGAAGAGTTTCCTCTATAATTACCAATATATTTTGCCTATATTATACGATCGTTCTATAGAAATACACGATTTTTTAGAAGATTATTAATTCGTTATAACCTTGCGATAATTGAGATTATTTTTCAAGAAAGATAACTTTTATTGCCACTAAATCTCAATGCTTGTACTCCTTGTAGTGAAGATGTGAACAATTATTGTATACATCTGTGGAACTACGTATAATAAAACTGGTAAAGAAATGAAGCCAGTCAATGGTTCGAATAGTGCTGAGAGGAATACGCCAAGAACACCCTCAATGATCTACCCACTGGGAAGGTATTCTTTGAAAACTATACCAAATTGTTCAACTCTATTAAAAAAATGTATCGACATCGATAGCCTATTTAAAACATCAACAAAACTTTCGAAATATTGGAAAGCTGAGTTTGAAGAATATTTGCTGTTAGAAAGAGCAAATAGGAATGAAAATATTTTACAGTGGTGGAGAGTGATGAAAAAGTTCTTGCTACACTTTCCAAGATGGCCGATGATTTATTAATGGCTACATCCTTACCTATTGAAAGATTATATTCCACAGCAGGTATGATCATGGCAAAAACACGTACACCATTGAAAGATGATGTGATACAAGCGTGATTATGTTTGAATTCTTGGTGATCGAGTAATTTAAAAGTTGAAATTATCAGTGTTTAAAATTAAAAATAATATGTACGTGTACAAATATATTTGTATAAGAGCGTAATAAATATAGCTTTATCAAATTATTCATTATTGTATACCATTTCGTTTACATATCGCACACCTAGATCTAAACAGTAACAACTCAAAAATCATGATTTTTGAGTTGTTACTGTTTAGATCTAGGTATGCGATATTATAATATTCATTATGGTTATTCAGAATTAAGCGAGACGAGACGAGACCACTGATAACGAGACAAGAACGAGACTTAATTTTTTGGGAATTGGCGAGACCGAGAGGAGATTTTTTATACTCTCGCCTACTCTCATCTCGTGTGAAGCCCCTTTCTCGAATTTTGTTTTCCGTGTCCCAGTCCGTTCCGTCATTCGCCTCTCATCTCATTAACCCTTTACTTTTGGGGTGTTTACTGATGGAACTCATCTTCTCTCATATTTGGCTCGCTACTGGTCACAGCAGTGCTTAATTTGTGAATCCACCCCGTGATGGTACACCTTTTTATGAATGGACACCTCCTTCTACGGGCCGTGGCGCCACTGAATCGGCTTAGGTTCAACGTTCTAGCCGCGGTCATTGCCTGATGCCCATATCTTGTCAGCTAGTTCTTCGGGCAGTTAGAGATTGTTAAACAGCGTTGCCTTGCTCAGCCTTGCCACTCGAGTTGCCGCTGCCACTTTTTTTCGAGACCAGAAAAATAACGACCGAAAGTTCGGAAGGGGGGCCATCAGATTGTGACGCTGAGATTACGTGGAGCCGTGGTTAGGCGCGGAAGGAAAGGAATACGAAATTAAGTAAAAGGTACATCTTCGGGGTATTCTCGATTCTGAACATGCAACACGAAACTGCGTAGAAAAGAACCTATACAGCGTGCCAAAAAAGTAATGTAGCTCGTCAATAATTCTTGTGCGAAGAATTATTAAGGAAAGTCATCGCACCCGTCGATTTTTAATTTCAAAAGTAATCTATCGTATCCTTTTTGGCGCTCTTGTTCCTCGGAACAGAGTGCTTATCAATTTGCCCAAATGATGTAATTTTCGAATTTTTGGCTGAAAATGGTATCAAACGATTTGGTTCGACTCACTGATCAAGAATCCGTGGTCGAAATCGATTCCGTCCGGCCGGCAGTCCGTTAACACGATAACTCTCGAACGAAAGCAGTTAGAGGATTGAAATTTGCAGGGTAGGTTTGGAGCGTAAGTATCTCGGACGAGTTCGTTAACGGGCAAAATCCATCAAGTAGTTTCGGAGTTATGGCGGTTTTTACTAAAAACGTGTTTTATGAATATTTCCGAAACCGATCACTCGATCTATCTGAAATTTAGCATCAAACTGTAGAATCATGACCTTTAGACGCATGTGAAGTTTTGTATTGATCGGTTTACCTTAAAGTGTAAAAAAAAAAATTTGAAAATTTTAAAATTTTGTTTCTACAATAACTCTCGAACGGAATGAGCTAGTCAGTTGAAATTTTCAGAGTAGGATAAGGAGATAAATATCTCGGATAAGTTCGCTTTTGGTCAAAATAAGCGAGATGGTTTCGGATTAACGAACAAAAACTTTTTTTAACTTACAAATTTCAAAATAGATATGATTTTTCGAAATTTCAATAATGAATCGTACTTCTATGTTTTCACAGAATGCTATAATTATTCCATCTATGATTTATTATATGATCTGTGTTCATACTCGTATATGTCATCCTGTTCTATAAGGGAGAGTCAAATTCATTTCAGGTATTTTAATTTCATTTCTTCCATGGTACAGTTCTCATTCTCAGATTGCACATTTAATCTTGATAAATATACTATTATTTGAATTGAATTTCCTTTATGATGCAGTTCTATCATAAGAATACATTGATATAATTCTCAACTCTGAGAAAACAATACTTTCGGAGATATAATTTGCTGTTTGAACAAGAGCACCAGAAAGCTCCTGTCCACAGGGCATGAACCAATTTTTGAATTTTATAATCCTCACCCCCTACGCCCCGCACCCCTCTACTCTACTTTTTCAAATGGGAATATATGGATTATGATACATCAATTGAAAGGTAATTTGATTACCTATACAGCGATGCAGCTAAAAGTAGAATTGGTTGTGCCGTTTTTGGCGCTCTTGTTGCTCGGAACAGCGTGCTTATCAATTTGCCCAAATGTCGGTAATTTTCGAATTTTTGGCTGAAAATGGTCTTAAACGATTTGGTCCGACTCACTGATCAAGAATCCGTGGTCGAAATCGATTCTGTCCGGCCGTGCGTCCGGCCTTTAACACGATAACTCTCGAACTAAAGGAGTTAGAGGATTGAAATTTGCAGGGTAGGTTAAGGGCGTAAATATCTCAGACAAGTTCGGTAACGGACGAAATCCATCAAGCGGTTTCGGAGTTATGGCCGTTTTTAGTGAAAATATTTTTTATGAATATTTCCGAAACCGATCACTCGATCTATCTGAAATTCAGCATCACATTGTAGAATACTGACCGTCATATGCATGCGAAGTTTTGTATTGATCGGGTCACCGTAAATTGTCAAAAATAAATTTCAAAATTTTTTAAATTTGTTTCTATGATAACTCTCGAACAGAATGAGCTAGGCAGTTGAAACTTTAAGAGTAGTTTTGAGAGATAAATATATTGGTTGAGTTCGCTATTGGCAAAATTGGCATGATGGTTTCGAAGTAACGAAAACAAATTTTATTTTCTGATTACAAATTTCAAATTCAATTTTTTTTTTGAGATGCAGTTTCATCATAAAAATCCATTGATATCATTTTCGACTCTAACAAATTTATACTTTCGGAGATATGATTTTTCGAAATTGAATAATGAATCGTACTTCTATGTTTTCACAGAGTGCTGTACTTAATTATAAATTATTATATGATCTGTGTTTTTACATGTCATCTGATTTTCCTATGAGAGATACATGTCAGATACATTTCTGGTTCGTTATTCTTCATATAAAATAAACCTCCTGTTCAATAAAACAAAGTATGATTGAATGCAAAATGACCTAATTTCTACGATAGCTGAGGTTATTTAATTAATAACCTCAGCTATCGTAGAATTATGAGGATGATATGATATTATACCTTTAAGGTGATAATATAATACTCGTGGATAATCCATATGATGATGGAAATATATTCTTTGGTAAGATACATAATCAAATCGGGTTCAAAACTGCAATATTGTCTAAGTTTTAAGTAGATTTGAGGAATGAATATCTCTGAAAAGCTCGTTATTAGGGTGAATCGGTCTGTTTGAATTTAATTTCTTTCATGATGCAGTTCTTTCGTAAGAATACATTTGTATCATTCCTAGAGACCAATAATTTCGGAGATATGATTTGTCAAAGTTTGAACAAGAGCGCCAAAGCTCCTGTCCACAGGGCTTGAACCAATTTTTTTATTACAAAATTAACAATTTGAGATTGGTGTCAGGTTCTTATTCTTGAAATAATAAATATTGAAAAATAACCTCCTACCCGCCGTTTTGAGGTTGGGGGTTTATACCCTTAACCCCCAACTATTTTGTTCTATTGGAAAAATATTGCTTGTGATATATCGCATTAAAGGTCATTCGATGACCAATTCAGTTATCTGAAAGAACATTTTACCTTCAAATTCTTGCAGTGAAAATGTTACGATGAAAAAAAATGTATACACAAGTTGAAAACAGCTGGGAATTAATGTATTAGATGCAAATAAAACAATGAACATTTAAGGAACTGATCTGTCTAAGGCGAATAATATCATATTTCCCGAGAATTTTCCATTCGATATGAATCAATTGAGTGAAACGCAGCGAATAGAAATCTTAAAATTTCTAGGACATGATGATCGCAAGCGGACCTATGAACTTATCAAAACAGAAATCCTATAAGTAAAACTACTGTTTGTCGGGTGGTTAAACATTTCGAACAAACTGAAAATGTTAAAAACTCTCCGAAATCTGGTAGACCTTCAACTACTACATGTGGCGATAAGGCCCTCGATATATTACTTTCCATAGAAGAGAATCTGAAACAATCTACACGAAAACTGGCTGATGAATTCGATATGAGTAAGCAGTCAGTTGGTAATCTTTTTAGAAAAACTAAATTTCACCCATACAGGATTCAAAGCACATAAGAATTATCTGATGAAGATTTCGACCGACGAGCGCTGTTTTGTGAAGTAATGCAGGAGAGATGCAATGAGGATGATACCTTTTCGTCGAGAATTCTTTTTACTAATGAAGCTACGTTTTACTTGAATGGGTCTGTCATCGACATAATTGTCACTTCTGGTCCACAGCAAATCCTCATTGGGTGTAGACAGTTCACACCTAACATCCCGAAAGATTAAAAGTGTGGTTGGACTCTTATCTAGAGTTACTGAGGAATCAAATAATATCTGCAGTCGTTAATCTCTTTCCCAGTGTGAATGGTCGACAAGTAGTTGACAATATTTGGTTCCAACAAGATGGTGCGCCTCCGCATTATGGAATTGAAGTGAGGAGGTATCTTGATGGCACATTTCCTGAAAAATGGATTGGTAGAAGAGGATCAGTTGAATGGCCACCCCGATCTCTAGATTTGAACCCTCTCGACTATTTTCTGTGGGGCCATTTGAAGAGTACTGTTTACAAAGTCGAAAGAATGCCTGTTGCTGCGTTGAATAATTTATTGAGGAGTTTCGAAGAACGGCTTGCACATTATCAAGCAGTCAACGGTGCTCAATTCGAACATTTAATACATTAAAATTGTTGTCCATCCTTGAAAAGAAAAATCGTGGATTTCAAAGAGCGGGTAACCATACCCAATGGATTATTTTCAAATGTTTTAGTAAAAAAAAATGGGTTCAAGCCCTGTGGACAGGAGCTTTCTGGCGCTCTAGTTCAAACAGACAAATTATATCTCCGAAAGTATTGGTTTCTCAGAGTTGAGAATTATATCAATTAATTCTTATGATAGAATTGCATCATAAAGGAAATTCAATTCAAATAATAGTTTATTTATCAAGATTAAATGAGCAATCTGAGAATGAGAACTGCACCATGGAAGAAATCGAATTAAACCTGGCCAATTTTGCCCAATAACGAACTTAACCGAGATATTCATCTCCCCAACCTACTCTGAAAATTACCTAGCTCATTCCGTTCGAGAGTTATTGTAGAACAACTTTTTTTAAATTTTCAAAATTTTTTTTTATACTTTGCGGTAATCTGGTCAATACAAAACTTCACATGCGTATAAAAGTCATGATTCTACAATTTGATGCTAAATTTTAGATAGATCGAGTGATCGGTTTCGGAAATATTCATAAAAAATATTTTTACTTAAATCGGCCATAACTCCGAAACCGCTTGATTGATTTCTCCCATTAACGAGCTCGTCCGAGATATTTACGCTCCAAACCCACCTTGCGAATTTCAATGCTCTAATTCCTTTCGTTCGAGAGTTATCGTGCCTACGGCCGGCCGGCCGGCCGGACAGATTCGATATCGACCTCGGATTCTTGATCAGTGAGTCGAACCAAATCGTTTAAGACCATTTTCATCGAAAAATTCGAAAATTACAGACATTTGGGCAAAATTGATAAGCACTCAGTTCCGAGGAACTAGAGCGCCAACAAGTTTCGTATGACAATTGCCCAAAACAGGTTTAAAGTACCTACAAACAGTAGATTTTTCATAAAACATGTATCAAAGAAGAGTAATAATGAAAAATTACCTTGTAATCGATAAAAAATTTCATGATCTACGTTCACCTAATTTTCTCCTCTCTCGAACTGCAGAATTATGCTTTCAATATTTACATTCTATTTGCATTCTATGTCTATGGATGAAAAGCAGTCTCACTACTCTCAGATCTCTTACTTCACGTTCCGTTCCGAAATGTAAGACTTTTCTGAGAAAAACTAATTTCGGAGCCAACAACTGAGATTTTCTCACTTCGCTCACAATTCTTCGATTGATTAGATAATGACATGTCTCAGGAAAATGAGTTGACATTATGACAATTCATACATAGCATAATTATATCACTCTGTGAAATACGATTTATCATTGAAATTTTGAAAAATCATATCTCCGAAAGTATTAGCTTGTTAGAGTTGAAAATGATATCATTGGATTCTTATCGTAAAATTGCTTATTGAAAAAAATTTTATTTGGAATTTGTTCTGTAACAAAAAAATTTTTTTTTTGTTACTCCGAAACCATCTGTCCGATTTTGCCCAGTAACGAACTTAGCCGAGATATTTATCCCCCAAACCTACTCTGAAAATTTCAACTCTCTAGCTCATTCCGTTCGAGAGTTATCATGCTACGGCCGGACACAATGAATTTCGACCACGGATTCTTGATCAGTGAGTCGAACCAAATCGTTTAAGACCATTTTCATCGAAATATTCGAAAATTACAGACATTTGGGCAAATTGATAAGCACTCAGTTCCGAGGAACTAGAGCGCCAAAAACGGCACAACCAATTTTCCTTTCATTCGCACCGTTGAGTAGATAATCAACTTACCTTCCATTTGATGTATCACAATCCATATATTCCAATTTGAAAAAATAAAGTAGAATTCAAAAATAAAAATACCATAAATTGCATTTGAAATTAAAAATCGACGGATGCGAGGATTTTCCTTAATAATTCTTCGTACATGAATTATTGACGAGTTACGTTGCTTTTTTGGCATGCTATATTGTTCTTACGCGACTTTATAGGTTGGATTCTCATGCAGTGCTCCCAAAAAGTCTGGAATAAATTCGGTAAAAATCTGTAATTTTGGAGTTTTGAGCCAAGACCCGTCCGGTATACCTATATGGAATCCGTTCATTATGATATAATTTGTAAATAACGCTCTTTTTATCAATGAATCACATTTCGATATTTACAAATTATACAGTGTGGAAAAGCCAAATCGAAAAAAATCATTATCTTGCTTACTGTTCATTTTTATGGAAAAACACGAAATACGTCAAGTTCAAATTTTAAATTGTCATTCTTTGTAAAAATGCGAACCCTACCTTCAACCTCCTTCGAAAGACATGTACAACCCCCAATTTTTCAAATAGGAAGTATGGGCTTGTGATACATCGTTTGAAAGATCACGTCATTCTCTACTGAGAAATGTTATTACTTTCATGTTTCTGCTAAACTCTAAATAAAAAAAAAAAGCACTGACGTGAAGTCAGTACTCTTTGGCGCGCGTGTTCACGGTGGCTAATTTGAATTGAATGATGAGTACTTCAAGCTCAGTGGATAGAGCGAGCCGAAGATCTACCCAAAGGATAGTGGACACCATTCACTGTCGGTTCAAAAATTAACAGTGCTTATATAAGCTGCCATCAGAATAGAGTAACAAAGTTGGAAAAGAACACAAGTGACTCTCCTTAGTCGCACAAGCTCCTAGAAGATTTGGGAGGGTCAGTATAATCCTAATCATGTTTATAGCACGCGCGCCAAAGCAGATTGACTTTTTACACTTTTTCTTTCATTGTTAAGTCAATCTGCTTTTGCGCGCGTGCTATAAGCATGATTAGGATTATACTGACCCTCCCAAATCTTCTAGGAGCTTGTGCGACTAAGGAGAGTCACTTGTGTTCTTTTCCAACTTTGTTACTCTATCCTGATGGCAGCTTAGATACAGCACTGTTAATTTTTGAACCGACAGTGAATGGTGTCCACTATCCTTTGGGTAGATCTTCGGCTCGCTCTATCCACTGAGCTTGAAGTACTCATCATTCAATTCAAATTAGCCACCGTGAACACGCGCGCCAAAGAGTACTGACTTCACGTCAGTGCTTTTTTTTTTTTCAAGTTCCTTTAACAAATATAGCTATCAATACAGTTTGGCTGTTAGCTTTACCGTAGATCGGAAAAAAATGCAATTGTGGGTCCTCCGTTAGGGACGCAATTGCATCTTCTCCAAATCCGAACGTATTTTAATATAGATCTACCGAATATAGTTATTTATAAATTCGCCTCAGGGCCACCATACAGACATTTCAAATCGCTATTTCCCCCAAACTGACTTGTGTCCGTGCACTGAATTGACATGAATATTCTTTTAAAACCTCACAATACCTCGGCTCATTACTCCCAACATAACCCAAACAACCCAAAACCATTCACTTCTCGTCTGCGCAAGCGCAGTATACTCGTGGCTGCAAGTCCTCCCAAAATTACACACCTCACAAAAAACTCCGATTCTCCAACACTAGTGGTTCAGGAGATATCGCTTCTTGAATCCACGCATGCGCAGACCCTTACCAGGGGATTCTATAGCGGAATAGTATCCGCCACACCAAAACCCCAATCCTCTCTGACGAAAGCACCAGCAGTTGAATCACTGATGGTCTGCTTATGCGCATAACGAAAAATGCCTGTAAGGGGTAACATCAATTTCAAAATTAGCCCCAGGGCCACGGTACGGACACTTTAACTCGGAAACAACGCTACATACCCCAAACTGACTTGTCCTTGCACTGAATTGCTATGAATATTCTTTTAAAACCTCATGATATCGACTCAGCACTCCCAACATAACCCATCCAACCCAAAAACAGTCACTTCTCTTCTGCGCATGCGCAATCTACTCGCGGCTAAAAGTCCTCTCAAAATAACACACCTTACAAAAAACTCCGATTCTCCAACACTAGTGGTTCAGGAGATATCACATCTTTAATCCACGCATGCGCAGACCCTCAACAGGGGATTCTATAGAGGAATAGCATCCGCCACCCCAAAACCCTAATCCTCTCTGACGAAAACCCCACCAGTTAAATCACTGATGGTCTGCTATGCGCATAACGAAAAATGCCTGTAAGGGGTAACATCAATTTCAAAATTAGCCCCAGGGCCACGGTACGGACACTTTAACTCGGAAACAACGCTACATCCCCCAAACTGACTTGTCCTTGCACTGAATTGCTATGAATATTCTTTTAAAACCTCATAATATCGACTCAGTACTCCCAACATAACCCATCCAACCCAAAAACAGTCACTTCTCTTCTGCGCATGCGCAATCTACTGGCGGCTAAAAGTCCTCTCAAAATAACACACCTTACAAAAAACTCCGATTCTCCAACACTAGTGGTTCGGAAGATATCGCATCTTCAATCTACGCATGCGCAGACCCTCATCAGGGATCTGAATTCTATGGAGGAATAGCATCCGCCACCCAAAACCCCAATCCTCTCTGACGAAAACTACAGCAGTTAAAGGACTTCTCATCTGCGCATGCGCAATACGGAAAATGCCCGGAAAGGGCAGCATGAACCTCAAAAACATATGTTTAGGCATTAAAAGCAAAGTATTCCGCAAAATAGTAGTAATTTTTTTATTTTTTTCATGTCACGTGATCTTCACGAAATTTTGCAAAAGTGTTTGCTTTGGTCTTTTGCATCTAACTACTGAGTTTCAATTTAATCAGATCAGTATTTTTCGAGTTATCGTGAAAACAAAATTTTAAAATTTTCAAAAATTTTTTTTGCCACTTTAGGGCCGTCCGTTCAACACAAAACTTCGCAGGCATATAAAGGTCATGATTCTACAATCTGATGCCAAATTTCAAAAAGATCGAGTGATCGGTTCCGGAAATATTCATAAAAAACGTTTTTACTAAAAACGGCCTTAACTCCGAAACCGCTCGGTCGATTTCGCCCGTTAACGAACTTGTCCGAGATATTTACGCTACGAAACTACCCTGCAAATTTCAACACTCTAAGTCGTTCCGTTCGAGAGTTATCGTGCTAACGGACGAACCGGCCGGCCGGCCGGCCGGACCGGACGGACAGACTTGATTTTGACCTCGAATTCTTCATCAGGGAGTCGAACCCAATCGTTTGAGACCATTTTCGAAAAAAAATTCGAAAAATACAGACATTGTGACGAAATGATAGCACGCTGTTCCTTGCGGAACACGCGCGCAAAAACAATAAAATCATGTGATTACCGAAATTCATTATAATATTCCTTAGAATAATCCCAAATTCTATTACAATAATATCTACTATACTTGTTTGCCTTTAATATGTGATATATATGAAATAAAAAAAAACATACTTTTCTGTTTTCCAGATGGTACCATGAAAACTACGTAAAACACTTTCTTTGTTAGTTTCTTTAGAACGCCTCCGTTAATTGTTTTGTGCTAATAAGTTGTAGTTTTTAAATGATCTAATTTGTGTTCGAATTTCATCGACTTCAATTTTGAATAATGGTTCGATTAACGGAAATGTACAAAATAACAATTTTACAAATTATGGGTTACGGAGATAACACCCGCACACATAAATAAGCAGGTCGCTTGTTTAATGAAGAATTTCCGAATTCACCGCCTATAACCCAATGGACAATAAGTAAAATAGAGAAACAGTTTCCCGAGTTTGGCCATGTAAGGCTGATTATCAAAGCAGCTGCTAATACACTGTGTGGAGATGTGAAATTTGATGTGATGCTTGACTTTGAAGAAAATCCACATAAATCGATTCTGAACATATTGAAACAAAATAAAATGCATCCCTATAAAACCTACCCAGAGAAATTATTTGTGTGATCAAATATGGATATGTTGGATAACAATATTATCCAATTAGTAGACTATTTGTTTTTTGATGAGTGCACTTTTTCTATCAACGGCCATGCTAATCGTCAAAATTGCCACTACTGGTCTACCAAATATCCTGACGAAATGAGAGAGGAACACATCTTATTCCCTCAAAATGTTAATGTTCGGGCAGGGCAGGAAATGTTCGAAACCATATCATAGGCCCCTTTTTCATTGAGGGCCATTTGAATGGCGATAATTATTCAGCACTACTTCAAAATGATGTCGTTCCAACTTTGGCAAATTTATATCCAGATCGAGGAAATCCTCAAGTTATACGGATTACGATATGGTTCCAACAGGATGGAGCACCACCACATTACCAACACAATATCCGGCAGTACCTCGACTGAATATTTCCAAATCGGTGGATAGGAAGGCGAGGAACGATCGGATTGACAGCGCGATCCCCTGATCTTAACCCATTAGATTTATTTTTCTGAGGACATGGGAAGAGCATTGCGTACAAAAATAAACATCTTGATTTAAATGACCTAAAAGATCGAAAAAGGATTGCGATTAGGTCGATCACTCATGAGATTGTGAATAATGTTGGATTTTTTTTATTTGAGGTTAGAATATTACCAAGGCGTTCGCGGTGAACACTTTGAACTACTTCATTAACACTTGTAATTTTTTTGCTATAAAAACAAGTTGGAAAAGCACTGTGACCGGGAGCTTTAACTCTTCTGCCAAGTTCAAAGTTTGAACACGATCGGATCTATACGTTGCCTCGATAAATTTCGAACGGAAAGTGATAGAAACAATTTTCAGGTTGCACATATATAAATAATAATTTTTTCTCGATTACTCAATAAATACAGACCCGATCAAATTGATACTTGTTAACTAGTTGTGAAGACACTACTAGAAATCTTAAAAAATTACGAAAAACTATTATGTATCTCACGATAACTTGAGAACGGAAAGAACGAGCGACTTGCAATTTCCAGGGTAGGTTACGCGTCCGAATGCGACATTTGAGTTCGTTAACTGGCAAAATCGGTCAAATGGTTTTGTAGTTATACTCATCTGAAATTTTGTCGTTATTTCCTCTATAACTCAAAATATACGAATCTGATTCAATTAAAACTCGGGGATTACTTGTAGAACGCTAACCCACTAATTTTCGCGGAATTTCGTGAATATCGTATATTGGACTTACTTGAGACGTAAGTATTTTCGCATTTCAATTCCAATAGAATCCATAAATGTAAGAATTGAAAATTTTGTGATCATAGACGACTCTTTCGTTTCTGAAGTCTGTCATTAAAATGGTATGAAATGTATTCATAAAGATGCGTAGAAAACGGTATATATCAATGCTAAATTCGATAAAGAGTGTCCAATAGAGGTGAGTAGACAATAGAACATATGCGCGTAAAGCTCCTAACTTCACGTTATTGCTTGAACCAATCATATTGGCTTCAAGTGTTGAGAATAGTGATCCTGAAAATGTTCTATGATCCATTCATGCTTTCTTCTTTGTCGTAATCTATGATGGTACCACAAAAAATCTAAACCTGTTGTTCTGACAGTTCAACAAACTTGACAGTTATAAATAACTCAGTTCCGTAGACTCAGGAAAGAAAACTTGCAAAAAATCGAAGCTGTACGACAACACACATTGTCGTTAGGACGTTTACACTAATCTTCGTTATTTTCTGCGGGCTTCAAGTGTAAATAAGTAACTGTTAAATTTAATGGTGTGAAGTGCAGTGTGGGTTGTTGGAGTGGATCATTGCGGACTAATGCGTTCGCGGTTCACGCGTTATGAATTTTTTTAATATAACTGTTTTCAGATTCTGCCTGTCCTATTTATGGAGTCTTTCAAAACAAAAATTTCATATTGAGTCAAATCCTAACTCGAAACTGCAAAGATAGGATGATAGGAAATATATGATTATAAAACTGCGTTGTTGGGTGCTCAGGAGTTAATTTTTCGTAAATTTTGTCTACGTTGACCAAACATGATTATTATTTTGGATCATTTTTCTTAGAAAAAAATATGATATGTGAAGAGAAAAATTATGCTATATTAGATGTTGAAAAATAATTATTATGAGTTGAAAGGGGATATAAGTAGCAAAGAGAGAAAAATAAGGCATTAAATATTTATTTATTGCAACTAAACTGAAAATTTAATTAGAAAATGTATTTGTAAATTATGTTCGAAATGAGCTCCACCATTCCTTATGCAAGTATACGTGCCGTCTTTCTAATTTCTTAAGTTGTTAGTTTCCGCCTGAAATTTACTCTCGCTGCCTCTTGATTACAAAATCACTATTTGTTATGCCGCACATTTAAAAGGCTGCTTATAATAAATCTTCTGAAACTAAACTAGTGATTGCATTCCAACGAATTTTTTTTTTGAGAATAAAGAAAGAATTTGGCAATTTTATAAAATAATTTTGGCATACATATATTGTGGAATTCAAAAATTGCTGGCAAATTTATATTAGAAATTGATTTCTCTTTTCTTCATATACCACCTTTCAAATCATACTAACTATTTTTGCGCGTATGTTCTGGGGAACATCGCGTTATAGTTTTGCCCAAATGTCTGTAACTTTCGAATTTTTTGACGAAATTGGTCTCAAACGATCAAGTTTGACTCCCCGATGAAGAATCCGAGGTCAAATTTGATTCTGTCCGTCCGGCCGGCCGGCCGTCCGGCCGTCCGTTGCCACGATAATTTGAGAACGAAAAGAGCTAGCGACTTAAAATTTTCAGGGTGGGTGGCGCATCGCAATACGACGGACAAGTTCGTTAATGGGCATAATCGGCCCAGTGGTTTCCGAGTAATAATTTTGTTTTCAACCAATATAAATCCGATCGAATTGAAACTTGGTGAGTAGTTGTAGAATATGAACCTAAGCACGTTTATGAAATTTTGGGCGAATCGTATGGCTAGAAAATTTTAAAAAAATTATTAAAAAATATTTTTTTTGTCACGATAACCTGAGAACGGAAAGAGATAGCGGCTTGAAAATTTCAGGTTATGTTGTGCATATGAATGCCACATTTGAGTTTGTTTATGAGCATAATCGACCAAACGGTTTCAGAGTTATAGCCATCTGAAATTTTCTGAAATTTGGTGGTTTTTTGTTCCTCATTAACTCGAAAAATTCTGAACCGATTGAATTCAAACATGGTTATTAGATGTAGAATGCCAACGCGAAAATGTTCGCGAAATTTGGTGAGGATGGCATCTGTAGAAAATTTTTAATAAATCATTGAAAATTAAAAAAAAAATTCTATATATCAGTAACTATACGTTTGAAATTGCTGAAATTTTGCGAGAGCCTTTACAACCTAACTCTACTGCCAAGTTTTAAGTTTTAATACGATCGGTTGAATATTGTTGGAGATTCGAGCATTCTTGTGCGAGTTCAGTAGATGGGTGACCGTTGCCTCGATAACTTTCGAACCAAAGGAGATAGGGACTTGCAATTTTCAGGGTAGGTTGCGTATCCGAAAAGGAGAGTTGAGTTCGTTTTTGGGCATAATCGGTTTAACGGTTTCCGAGTTATACCCACCTGGAATATTATTTCCTCGATAACTTGAAAAATATAGACTCGATCGAATTAAAGCTTGCCAATTAGTTGTAGAATATCGACTTGAAGACGTGTGTAGAATTTTGTGTGAATCGTATCGCTAGAAAATTAAAAAATATATTTTTTATGTCACGATAACCTGAGAAAGGAAAGAGATAGCGATTCGAAATTTTCAGGTTAGGTTGAGCATCTGAATGCGACATTTGAGTTTGTTCATGAGCATAATCGGTCAAACGGTTTTGGAGTTATATTCATCTGAAATTTGATTGTTATTTTCTCAATAACTCGAAAAATATAGAACCAATCCAATTCTAACTTAGTTATTAGTTGTAGAATGCCAACGCGAAAGTTCTTGCAAAATTTTGTGAGGATCGTATCACTAGAAAATTTTTAAGAAATCATTGAAAAAAAATTCTAGATATCAGAAACTATTCATCCGGCATGGCTGACATTATTTGTTATGCCGCACATTTAAAAGGCTGCTTATAATAAATCTTCTGAAACTAAACTAGTGATTGCATTCCAACGAATTTTTTTTTTGAGAATAAAGAAAGAATTTGGCAATTTTATAAAATAATTTTGGCATACATATATTGTGGAATTCAAAAATTGCTGGCAAATTTATATTAGAAATTGATTTCTCTTTTCTTCATATACCACCTTTCAAATCATACTAACTATTTTTGCGCGTATGTTCTGGGGAACATCGCTGTTTCCTTGATAACTCAAAAAATAAATATTCTATTGAATTGAAGCTTGGTAACTAGTAGTAGAAAATCAACACAAAGACGTGTTTAAAATTCTGTAAGAACCGTACTCCTAGAAAATTTGAAAAAAATGACGAAAAAAAAAATTTTAGGAACCGCGCCTCCAGAAAATTAAAAAAAAATCACGAAAAAAAAATTGGTTCAAGCATTGACGTGAAGTCAGAAGCTTTTGCGCGTATGTTCTATTGTCCATTCTTCTGTATTGGACACCCTTAATCGAATTTACCATGGTTAACTTATGTTGTCCATTCTCCTGTATTGGACACTTAATTCGAATTTACCGTGGTAAATTCGAAGTAAGAGTGTCCAATACAGGAGAATGGACAACATAAGTTAACCATGGTAAATTCGATTAAGGGTGTCCAATACAGAAGAATGGACAATAGAACATACGCGCAAAAGCTTCTGACTTCACGTCAATGCTTGAACCAATTTTTTATTAAATATTTAAAACTGTAATTAGTTCTTTGAAATAACATTGAATGAAGAAATTCTTGTAAGTTGACAAGATATCTTTATTTGAACAACAAAAATGCACCATTTAATTAAAATTATAGTTTGACTATCCAATCGCTTCTTTCCTTTATAATATTTTTACTGTAAGTCAGTATAGCTTAACTTTCAAAGTAACGTCCTACAATATTAATTTAAATGATATTATAAATAAAAAAACAATATACTTCAACAATGTTTCTTGAATTATAGACTTTACAGAATAAAATAGGTAGGTATACTTCTAATTATTAACATTTTCGTTGAGACGAATGAATTTTTCCATTGGTGGAGAAGTCAGGCTAGATGTCTGCATACAGAAAGAAGCTTTTTATTTTTGTGAATTATTTCTCTATATCACATAATAAAACGTGTTCTGCCTTGAAAACTGCTTCACCTTCCTTGAGTGGCCGACTTCTATTATCGATATATCCCAATATATCGGCAAGGGAAACCTCAAAATTTTGCCATTTCTTTTGTAAGGATGGATACCAAATATTATACTCAATAATCATTGGACGGATACTTTTAAAATAACTCAATTTAAAAAACAAACAGAATAAAATAGGTAGGTGTACTTCTAATTATTAACATTTTCGTTGAGACGAATGAATTTTTCCATTGGTGGAGAAGTCAGGCTAGATGTCTGCATACAGAAGCTTTTTATATTTGTGAATTATTTCTCTATATCACATAATAAAACGTGTTCTGCCTTGAAAACTGCTTCACCTTCCTTGAGTGGTCGACTTCTATTATCGATATATCCCAATATATCGGCAAGGGAAACCTCAAAATTTTGCCATTTCTTTTGTAAGGATAGATAACAAATATTATACTCAATAATCATTGGACGGATACTTTTAAAATAACTCAATTTAAAAAACAAAGTAGTTTTTCACAATACTTAAAAGCTGAGACTTCATTTCAAACAGAAGCTGTTAACGTTTGTTGTTTACCTTTACTACGGCAGTAGTTCTGTGGTCGTGCGCGATCGTTGTGGGTGGGACCTTAGTGGAACGCGCCTCTAATAATGTATAATTAGTGTTCTGTGGTTCAAATCATAGAAACAAAATATGTTTTCACTGCATCTTGTTCACATACAATAGCTAATATAATCAAAGAAGGTTTTGAGGAACCAGTTGTTTCTGAAATTCCTGTGTTAGATTATTAAAATATCGTGTTATAACTTTATAAAAGTGAATAAAATAAAATTATAGTTAGTGTTAAGTGTATTTCATTGCAAGTAAGTAATAGATTGTAAACCAAATCTCTTAAAACTACAACTGCTTGCTTATTGATGAGGCTAATTTTGAATCTCTTTTAAGAAAACTAAGGAAATAGATTCAATATTACCTATAGCTAATGAAGCTATCCTAATAACACAGGAATCCTAATAAAGAATCATTATGAATTCTTAGAGAAATTCCGCCCGTGTAAGGCCGGCTTAAGGTTGACTTTAATATATCGATTAAATTCTGTTGAAAATGAAACAGAGTGGTTATCAAAATCAATCGGTTACGTATAACAAGAGATTGGTCTTAACCAATCTGTTCCGGTTATTCGCTTAAATTCCTTCCTTCATGAAATTCATTGATTTTCACTTGTTAAAAACCATAGACATAGAATAATTACAGAATGTTATTTTATGTCTATGTTAAAAACTGATCGATTATTTCAATTGAAAAAAAAACGCACCACTACAATCGTACACACAGAATATTCTACAGCTTAAATTCTCTGATCGACATTAATGGGTTAGATCACAGAATATACCCTAAGGTATATTCTGTGGGGATGTTAGATGTATGATGTCAGAAATGCGATAAAAACATTGATCGATATTTGAATACACACTCACAAGAGCAAATTTAGGTAATAAATAACTAGCCTACATTAGAAACTACTATTCAATTATTCTTTAACGAACAGCATCGAATACAAACTAATCTACAAGAAAAGGTATTTAATAAAATATAGTACATATTTGTAAAAATTTTTTCCAAAATAAGTCTTGATTCGTCTTAATATGTGCATTTCGAATAAATGTTCAAGTAACTTTAATATCAACAAATTTTAACTCCTGTGAAATATTCCAATTTTTTTCAGAGATTAAAATTTGATAGAAGATGCCTAAGCTGAAAAGGAAATCTGCATCACAAAGGTCAAGACAAAAGAATAATGAAATCTATCAAAAACGTATTAATGATGTCGAATTTCGAAGTCTGGAAAACGTCGTACGTGGAGAAAATCAAAGGACTAAACGTCGAATTGACGAGCTCCGAAACGAAGAAAATCTAGAACGAAAACAAAGACATAAAATTGAACGTCAGAATGTTGAGGTACGAAGCGAGGAAAATGTCGTAAGTAGAGAAAATCAAAGGAAAAAACGTCAAATTGTCGAGCTTCGAAACGAAGAAATACTAGAACGAAAACAAAGACATAAGACTGAACGTCAGAATGTTGAGGTACGAAGTAAAGAAAACATCGTACGTAGAGAAAATCAAAGAACTAAACGTCAAATTGACAAGCTCGGAAACGAAGAAAATCTAGAACGAAAACAAAGACATAAAATTGAACGTCAGAATGTTGAGGTACGAAGCAAGGAAAACGTCGTACGTAGGGAAAATCAAAGGACTAAACGTCAAATTGACGAGCTCCGAAACGAAGAAAATCTAGAACGAAAAAAAAGACATAAGACTGAACGTCAGAATGTTGAGGTACGAAGCAAAGAAAACGTCGTACGTAGAGAAAATCACAGAACTGAACGTCAAATTAACGAGTTTCGAAATGCAGAAAATCTAGAAAGAAAACGAAGACATAAGACTGAACGTCAAAACGATGAGGTTCGTATGAAAGAAAATCTCAAAAGAAAAAATTAGCTTAAGACTGAACGTAGTGTTGGTAATGATGAATTTCTATTAAATGAGAATGAACGTAGGAAACGTAAAATAGATGAACTTCGTTCCAGTAATAGTTTTCGAGAATTGGAAAATCAAAAAAATTATACTAATAAAAAGTTCAAAGGAGAAACAGCTGAACTTGAAAGAGCAAAGAAAAAAGAAATTGTAAAACAATTACGAAGAAATCCCGAATTTCGTGAAATAGAAAGAATTAAAGATCAGGAAGCACATCAAATAGCAAGATTAAGTCAAATAGATATTATTTCAAATACAAATTTAACAGACTGGGAAAAAATTTCAAGACAATTTAATGCAGAAGTTAAACTAGGACCAACAGAGGTATGTGTATGTTGTGGAGGTTTATGGTTTGTTAGTTCTATTAGACACTTAAAACCAAAAACTTTGCAATCTGATAAAATCTCTAATGAGTTCATGAATCAAGTTTATTACTTACGCAAATTAGACATATTCAAAAATTTAGAATCTTTTTGTAGTACTTGTTATAGGTACTTCAAAAAATTGCAAATTCCTAAACTTTGTCTGCATAACGGTCTGGATTTCCCAGAAATTCCAGAAGTTTTGAAAAAGTTAACTGTATTAGAAGAAAGATTATGTGCCATTCGTTTGCCTTTTATGCAGATCAGAAGTTTAGGCTTTGAACGTCAATGTAGTTAGCGAGGTAATGTAGTTAATGTACCAGTTTCAATAGATTCAACTGTTTCAGTTTTGCCACGTACATTTGACAATTCATTAACAATACAAGTAGAATTGAAACGTAAACTGTCATATAAACATCATTATATTATTGAAACCATTCGGCCGAATAGGGTAAGACAAGCTTGCGAGTATCTGGTTACTACACCGTTATATATTAGCGAAGGAATTGCGTTACGGCAAAATAAAGGACATTTGTCTGAAACAGAAGAATTTGTTGTTGATAGAAATGATTTATCTTCTCCTCTTCCAGATAATAATTTTCCACCTAATACAGATTGTAACGATCAAAATAAATTCAACTCTTTAGAAGATTTAGATGAAAATGCGGATTCTGAACCGTTAAATCCAGGCGGTCAAGAAACTCTTATTCAAGATGAAAATGAAGTTGAAAATTTGGCTTTAGCGCCAGCAGAAGGGCAACGGCCAATAGGTCTTCTTTTAGATACTAAGGCGGAAGAAATGTCTTTTCCAACGATTTATTGCGGTCGTCCTAGAAACCCAACAGTTTATTTAACATATAATAATATATTAAAGTCAGAAATGAGACGCTTCGATCGAAGAGCAGCCGTAGTATGTCATCTATTGTATACTTACAATAAACAAGAAATAACGAAAATTTCGAACGCTATTTCTGTCTGTTTACGTAAACGAAAGCAAGGAACAGGTAATTATTGCGCGGCCCAAATGCTTGATAAAAATTTCATAAACAGCTTAGTTTTACATAACGACGGATATCGAATATTACAAGGTGTCCGAAGCTCGCCTGCGTTCTGGGAAAAAGAAAAGAAAAAATTATTAGCTATGATTCGTCAACTTGGTATTCCAACGTTCTTCTTTACCTTGTCGGCCGCTGAGTCTAAATGGGGAGAACTTTTAAAAATGTTATTTAAAATAATTGATGATAGAATGGTCACCGAAGATGAAGCATTAAATGCGGATTATTCCGAAAAAGCACGTTTAATAAGAACAGATCCCATTACATGTGCAAGATATTTCGATTACAGAACACGATGCCTCTTTAAAACTTGGAAAACAAAATCAGGGACCATTCCAAAATTATAATGTTATAGATTTTTATCAACGCGTTGAATTCCAACAGCGGGGTTCGCCCCATATTCAATGGACTATTGTGGTTGGAAAATGCGCCACAATTCCACGAAGAACATGAGAATCACTCAAACTTAATCGATTTTATTGACAAATTTATTACATATATGCGATGGTAAAAGTGAATTAGTTTCACACTTAATTTATCTTCAAACTCATCACCATACCGCAACATGTCATATTGATAAACGGCGAAATAAAAAATTGGTTCAAGCACTGACGTGAAGTCAGGAGCTTTTGCGCGTATGTTCTATTGTCCATACTCCTGTAATGAACACTCTTCTTAATCGAATTTACCATGATGAATTCTATTGTCCATTCTCCTGTATTGGACACTCTTCTTAATCGAATTCACCATGATGAATTCTATTGTCCATTCTCCTGTATTGGAGACTCTTAATTCGAATTTACCATGATGAATTCTATTGTCCAGAATGGACAATAGAATTCATCTTGGTAAATTCGATTAAGAAGAGTCTCCAATACAGGAGAATGGACAATAGAATTCATCATGGTGAATTCGATTAAGAAGAGTGTCCAATACAGGAGAATGGACAATAGAATTCATCATGGTAAATTCGATTAAGAAGAGTGTTCATTACAGGAGTATGGAGAATAGAACATACGCGCAAATGCTCCTGACTTCACGTCAGTGCTTGAACCAATTTTTTATTTCGCCGTTTATCAATATGACATGTTGCGGTATGGTGATGAGTTTGAAGATAAATTAAGTGTGAAACTAATTCACTTTTACCATCGCATGTAATAAATTTATCAATAAAATCGATTAAGTTTGAGTGATTCTCATGTTCTTCGTGGAATTGTGGCGCATTTTCCAACCACAATAGTCCATGAATATGGGGCGAACCCCGCTGTTGGAATTCAACGCGTTGATAAAAATCTATAACATTATAATTTTGGAATGGTCCTGATTTTGTTTTCCAAGTTTTAAAGAGGCATCGTGTTCTGTAATCGAAATATCTTGCACATGTAATGGGATCTGTTCTTATTAAACGTGCTTTTTCGGAATAATCCGCATTTAATGCTTCATCTTCGGTGACCATTCTATCATCAATTATTTTAAATAACATTTTTAAAAGTTCTCCCCATTTAGACTCAGCGGCCGACAAGGTAAAGAAGAACGTTGGAATACCAAGTTGACGAATCATAGCTAATAATTTTTTCTTTTCTTTTTCCCAGAACGCAGGCGAGCTTCGGACACCTTGTAATATTCGATATCCGTCGTTATGTAAAACTAAGCTGTTTATGAAATTTTTATCAAGCATTTGGGCCGCGCAATAATTACCTGTTCCTTGCTTTCGTTTACGTAAACAGACAGAAATAGCGTTCGAAATTTTCGTTATTTCTTGTTTTTTGTAAGTATACAATAGATGACATACTACGGCTGCTCTTCGATCGAAGCGTCTCATTTCTGACTTTAATATATTATTATATGTTAAATAAACTGTTGGGTTTCTAGGACGACCGCAATAAATCGTTGGAAAAGACATTTCTTCCGCCTTAGTATCTAAAAGAAGACCTACTGGCCGTTGCCCTTCTGCTGGCGCTAAAGCCAAATTTTCAACTTCATTTTCATCTTGAATAAGAGTTTCTTGACCGCCTGGATTTAACGGTTCAGAATCCGCATTTTCATCTAAATCTTCTAAAGAGTTGAATTTATTTTGATCGTTACAATCTGTATTAGGTGGAAAATTATTATCTGGAAGAGGAGAAGATAAATCATTTCTATCAACAACAAATTCTTCTGTTTCAGACAAATGTCCTTTATTTTGCCGTAACGCAATTCCTTCGCTAATATATAACGGTGTAGTAACCAGATACTCGCAAGCTTGTCTTACCCTATTCGGCCGAATGGTTTCAATAATATAATGATGTTTATATGACAGTTTACGTTTCAATTTTACTTGTATTGTTAATGTATTGTCAAATGTACGTGGCAAAACTGAAACAGTTGAATCTATTGAAACTGGTACATTAACTACATTACCTCGCAAACTACATTGACGTTCAAAGCCTAAACTTCTGATCTGCATAAAAGGCAAACGAATGGCACATAATCTTTCTTCTAATACAGTTAACTTTTTCAAAACTTCTGGAATTTCTGGGAAATCCAGACCGTTATGCAGACAAAGTTTAGGAATTTGCAATTTTTTGACGTACCTATAACAAGTACTACAAAAAGATTCTAAATTTTTGAATTTGTCTAATTTGCGTAAATAATAAACTTGATTCATGAACTCATTAGAGATTTTATCAGATTGCAAAGTTTTTGGTTTTAGGTGTCTAATAGAACTAACAAACTATAAACCTCCACAACATACACATACCTCTGTTGGTCCTAGTTCAATATCTAATACAGCATAGTTTTGCTCTTTTCATACATATCATATCCTTTTCTGCATATATTCTTCTGAACTTCTTATGGAACATCTGAACGAGCATTACTATTTGTTTTTTTATCTAACAATAAAGTTTGTGTATGAAAAAAGTGTTAGCAGAGGTTAGTGTACGGGGTACCATATAATATTATATATGATACTAGAGCTTAGGGAAAAAAACCTCAGCAAAATACCCTATCTCCCCGTTAGTGTTGTGATTTACGAAAATTGAAATTGTTAACAAAATATGCTGAAATATTGAATATTGAAGCGCATCTCTTTCTTAACTAACGCTTCTTCCTTCAACAAGCAGAGAAGTTTCTCCAAGGTACCCGAAACTCAATCTGGAAAAGGAAAATACAAAAGGAGAAAACGAACAAATTAAAAATGGGATAATCTATATTTTATTAAATAGATTTGAAACTCGCAACCCATTCTAAAAAAGATTCAGAAACCTTATGAATAACCCTGACCCTTGAATCTATATATGCGACAATTATTTACCAAATGATCTATGGTTTCCCCTGCTTCCCCGCATTCACAACTAGGGGTCTCAACTGTTCCATCTGAAAAGCATGCTGTAGCAACGACCATTCGGTTCTTAGACGATTCAGAATAGACCATATTTTCCTTGAAAGATCAAACCCCGGAACTCTGTTTGAAGGATCAGAAATTAAATCTTTGATGAATAAATCGCAAGAAATCCATTCCCTAAACCACACGCCAAACTTCCTTGTCACTTTTCAACGCTATATTATTAAACGCGCAAGCTCGGAACCATCGAAGGTAGATTTTGAGAACTTTCTAAAATAGGCGGTTTCGAAGAAATTTTCGCGAGCGGCGAAGCCGCGAGCCTTGCGAAGGGCGAATATCGCCGCGGCGAGGGCAAGGACCGACGTATCGCCGAAGGAGATTTTCGTCGAGATCGGGAAGTCACGAGTATTTTAAAAAAATTCCAGAAAAGTCGCGAAATCGTCGAAATGGCGAAAAGCGGCCTCACCCGAAACCCAAAGGCTTTTTTCTTCGATCGTGGGAAAAGTGACACTATTTTGATCTGTTTTCTATGCGCAAAGCTGAACATTCCAGAATAGTGGGCAGTTGCTAAGCAATTAGAAAATAACAGTGCGGTAATATTCTTACTGCACTGCTGTAGCGTGCGGTAATGTTACAAATGGATTATTACAATAAAATGAAACGAAGTATGGTTTTAATTTTTATATTGATAAAGTTGTTATAAAAGAAATAAAAGAAACATCTAATTCATAACGATATTCTTGAACACAAATTAATTGTTGTTAATATTTACATTTATTGTACAGTTTGTACAGTTTGTAAATTGTACTGGAGGGCAACGAGAATTTATAGACGTTGAAGCTGCATGGATAATTGTTTGGTTTATCTCGTTTCGATCATTTTCATTTAAAGTAGAGGCAGGGGTGTTGAATATTTTCTTAGCCACTTCTACTTTATTATTAAGTGATTCGTCAATATATTCTTCCGCCACATTGGAAGATTTCCATCCTCCGTGGCACTTTAAAGAAAGAATATCAGCTCCAGCATCTACCAAATGTGTTGCCGATGATCTTCGGAAACAATGTCCTGTATATTCTGTCGGATTTGGCAACTGTAAATAACTTGCAACAATTTGCGGCATTTTTCCAAATTGATTTATTCCAATGACTGTCTTCCATCCTTTTCCCTTGTTGAATTTAAAAAAAAATCTAGGATTTTCAAAATCATTAGGCCTAAATGATACGTACTTTCTATAAACATTTAAATAGGTTTCGTTAATATATATATTCTTTTAACTGAGAGCTGTATATGTGTTAGCAGAGGTTGGTGTAACGGGGTACCATACAATTCGACGTATGATACAAGAGCTTAGGGAAAAACCTCAGCAAAAAACCCTTTCTCCCCGTGAGTGTGGTGATTTGTAACTATTGTTTACAAAATTTGCTGTAATTTAAAAATATTGATGGGGATATATTTCTTCAATGTGGATTCCCTCGTCATAAAACGGATAGATTTCTCCAAGATACCCGAAACTCAACCTGAAAAATGAAAAGACAAGAGGAGGAAACGAACAAATTAAAAATAATACATAACCTTTCAAAAGTCTCCTCTCACAAAAATACTTCTCTGTAGGCGAATGGGATCTCGTGGAGAAGAATCGCCTCCGCTAGTTTTCGAAGATATTCACTCCTGAAATCCCTTCAATATTTGAATTCAAAAATAAAATGTTGCTCGTAAGGCCAGGAGGGTCTCTTTCAAAACCAGGTCTGACCGGTCCAAGTCCAAGCGATGATTATTCAGAACTTCGGATGTTCGAAGCCCGCTACAGGGCCCTTAAGAAGGGCTATCATCTCCCATAGATATATATTTTACTTTATATTGTATAAAAGAATGGAAAAATGATAAATGATCTAGGTTTATTTGTTTTTGTTTCTGGTATCTTTACCAGTATTTTTGAACCGAAATCTTCTATATCCTGAACTTTCATTCGGACAAGCTCATCTCGTCGACAGGCTCCTGCTATTCCAAATATCAGAGCTACCTAAAAGGTAATCAAAAATTGTATATTTCGTATTTTATGTATTTTGAGTAATACTAATTTATCTATATCTACTTACTTTGGTCGATAAAAATATGTCATCTGGGGCCTCTAAAATGAATTTCCGAACTTGTTCCTGGGTTAAAATTTTGGATTTTTTTGGTTTGTATCCTGCAGCTTGTCGTTTTAAAAATGCTCGCAGTTTCTGGTACTGGGCAATATTAATATTATTTTTAACAGATAAAGTTGATCGAAGCATGGAATAATGTGCCCACAACGTCGAAGATTTCATTGTTTTAGCCAAGTCAGCAACATACGCCATCAGTACATTCTCAGAAAAGGATACACTGTTGTTTTTTCTGCAAAAATCCTTGAAGCGTTGGTACGCAAGTTCATACTTCTCTCTGGATTTCGCCGGAAGTAAATTAAGTGAAGCTGCGTTCGCGCCTTCCACTAGTTCAGGAGGCGTGCAGGGTAACAAATAATCACTATCAGTGTTCATGTTTATTAATTCTTTTTTAATTCCTTATAAAATATAACGAATCAAACAAAACCAGCTTGACAATTATTCTACTTTTGTCATAACAAAGTAATTTCCATGGTTACCACTTCTATATTTCAATATGAACAATGATTACAATGATTACATCTTGAATGAAATATTTTTTAATTAATTTTTTAAATGTAAATCAACGATCGATTAAAAAATAGTATGTATAATTCGTGGGAAAAGCATTTTCCCAAACTCCTGTGTTACCAGACTCGTCGCTACGCTCCTCGTCTGGTAATTATCACAGTCGTTTGGGAATATTATGCTTTTCCCACTAATTTTTTTTTTTTTTATTATTATTGATAAGGGGTTACGTTGCACCGCGACCTTGAGATCTATTGTGGCCCCCATCAGAGCTGTTCTCACCATTACGCCATCTACAGCTCGCCCTCCAGTTCCAGAGTATAAATGAACCTTTTCCCACTAATTATACAATATACTATTTCGTTCCTCTCGCCCGACCGTATCTAACGGTACCGGTCGAAAGACCGAATATAGACGGATAGAATAGCGAGACTCTTTTTCCGATTTTTTTTCCGTTCGTTTTCTACGAGCGTTTGAAAATCGCCAAAATGCGGAAAATCGACCGTTTTTATGGGACTATAGAAATAAAACGACCCGAGCGAGGCCGAAGTCGACCGACCCCAAGATTTTGGGTTGAAGGTGGCGTTCTGTTTTATCTTACGAAGTAATTAATGGACAAAATCCCACTTGCACATCTCTAATATTTTGAAAGGAATAGGCTAGAACAGTGCTTCCCAAACTTATTTTTACTGTGATGCCCTTGGGGCTTTCCCATTTTTGTACGACGTCCCTTAACTCAGCCCCCAAAAATATATACCAATTTATGTACTAGCCTGTTAATACGTTATCAGCTCACTAGACTCGGTCGCATCGACATGAGACGCCCCTAAGACAATGTCGCGAAGAACAGTTTGGGAAGCCCTGGGTTAGAACTGTTAGAAGCATTCCAAGGTCAAAAATGTCTGAATGTCAATTTAGGAGAAATTAATGAAAATCGATGGATTTTGGATCAGAAATGTGCCGAGATTTATTCAGAATCGATAAAAACCTTTGGTTTCGATTTGATACTTGCAACAGAAATTGATATTTACCACGATCGGTACGTATTCGCCGGTGGAAATGAATAACCTCAAAATGGACTGAACGGATGGGTTTTCGTGGAATCAACGATTATCTGTTATAAATTACCTGGAATATAACTCTATAAGTAAGTACTATAAGGTAATTACAATTTTACTTATTACTACTTTACTTAAATTTATAAAGATTTCGACGATTTTCAGGTCAGATGATCTCCCAGTGTATGAACATTGAATAAATAATAGGTTTTCACACCGACTGTCTGGGGCTCTCGTCGTCTGAATCCCATGCTTATCATGATGGCTGGTTATGCGATTACTGCCTGAAGGATAGGCGGGTTTTGCGTAGCGGGTCTTCAACTCCCGCATCTGGGGATAATTTGAGTGGTTCTTCCGCCACATCATCCTTTAAATCCAACCAATTCCAGATGATAATGAGCAAATTAAGTCAAATTTCCGACGACATCTCAGTGATAAAGTCCACCCAGCGTACCCTTCAGGAGGAAATATCTCAATGTCGGTCTATCCTTGAGAAACACACATCTGCTATCGACGAGCATTCGGCCGCCATCAGTCGTCACGAATCTATTATATCGAAGCATGAATCTGATATTCATTCTTGCCCAACCAATCTCAAATCCATCATTCGTGATCAATCAGAGTTTAAGGAGAGCATAGGTTCACTTGACACCAAAATAAATGAAATCAACACCAACGCCAATGTCGATTCCGCCAACCATTCATCTCGTGTTTCTCTTGGTCATGACGAAGTACTTGACCGTGTACGACGATCTCACAATATACTGATTAGAGGTGTTCCCGAGGGTTCCGAAGCCGAGGATGATGTTATTGTGGCTGGGTTGTTGGATCGTGTTGAGACCGGTGCAAGTTTGTCCAAGATTAATAGCGTCCGAGTAGGAAGAAAAGGTCCTTCTAGACCTAGACCCATTAAGGTATCATTCGCCAACCCAATTGTGGTTTCCAGGATTCTTCGCAATAAGAAGGTATTGGCATCCAGCTCGGACTGGAGTGGTTACTCAATTTCCGACGATAAGACACCCCAGCAAACTTACGAGTTGCATTGTCTGAGACGAGAGTTGAATTCAAGGAGGCGTGCCGGTGAGGAGGGTATCGACATCAAATATGTCAGCGGCACTCCAAGAATAGTCGTACTTAATAAAGGCCACACAAAAAACTAGATGCTAAGCAGGTAGATTGGAACATAGCATATTCCAACGTTCAATCTCTGCATTCAAAATTACTCGAGGTTTCTTTATACGCAGCAAACTCTAAGCCAACTTTCCTGCTGGTCACTGAATCCTGGCTCCACCCGGGTATCCTGGACAGCGTTGTATCAATCCCGGGTTATTCCTTATGCAGGAGTGATAGTGAGACAACCGTTGGGTTCGGCGGTGTGTGTGCCTACGTGCTCGACAGTGTTGTTCGCGAGTTCAACATCAATTATTCTTCAGTTCGTCTGCCAGGTATTGATAACCTTTTTCTGAATATATCCTACCACAAAAAAGAAATTTTAACTATCGTCTGTATTTACCGGCCTCGACCAAGCTCTGGAGACCTTCAGTTGTGCAGCCTCTTAGGAAGTCTATCTACCACAGAAGAAAATCTTTTTATTGTCGGCGATTTCAATATGCCGGATGTCCGATGGCCACTGTCTGATGGCAGGGAGTACAGTTCTCCTTCGGGGATTTATATCGATGCTATCAGGGAAAACAACCTCATACAACTGGTCGACAAACCTACCCGATTCAGGAGCGGCCAGAATCCATCCTTGCTCGACCTGATACTGGTGAATGATCCCAATCTCGTTGCTTTTCACGAACATCTGCCTCCTTTCGGAAAGTCAGACCATGTCACTCTTTCTTCTAGGGTCCAGCTCAGGGTCACCATGCCAAACAAAGTGATCAAGCGTGTAAAACTCATTGATTATGAGCAGCTGGGTGCCAACTTGGCTGACATAAATTGGCGGTCTTTGTTCCACCCAAACACGGACATCGAATCTATGTGGTCTACATTCGTTAACAGGCTTTCACACGAGCGCGAGATCTGCACCACTTTCCGTTCCTCGACTTCTATTCCATCCAAGCCGTGGATCGACGAGGGCATCTTGCGGATGGCGCGGAGGAAGAAATCACTATGGCAGCGTTATCTGCGAAGCAGGACGACCGCTGACTACGCGGCACACCGGAGTTATTCTGGCTGCATGAGAAACAGGATGAAAAAGGCCAAATCTAAGTTCGAGTCTAATCTTGCGTCGTCAAAGGATCGTGAAAAATTCTTCAAGTATGTCAGATCTAATCTCAACACAAAGGTAACCACTCCGCTAGTTAACAACCTACGGGGATGTCCCAGTGAAGACGCGACTGAGGCGACAGAAACATTAGGTGAGACCTTCGCTGCCAACTTCGTCATTGAACCCGATGCTTTGCCTGGAGTGAGTTTTTCCGGCCAACCTGGCTGTTTGGATTAAGTGGGGTTTCCCCCGGAAACTGTGGAGAGGTATCTTCTTTCATTGAAAGTTTCTAGAGCCCCTGGTTCCGATGGAATTTCTGCCCATCTTCTCAAAAGCTGTGCTGCACCACTGTCTTCCCCCCTATCGATGATTTTCACGAGATCGTTTGCTACGCATTCCCTGCCGAAGAGCTGGAGGGAGGCTCTGGTTACTCCGATCTTCAAAAAAGGTGACAAGCTCGACCCAAACAACTACAGGCCAATAAGCCTAGTCCATATCATATCAAAAATCTGTGAGAAAATCATCCACGAAAAGATTCTTGACTTTTCCCTGTCCAATAGAATTATACCAGATAGTCAGCATGGGTTTCTGCCGGGCCGTTCCGTGATCACCAACATGCTGTCGTGTACCAGCGATTGGAGCAGGATGCTCGATGCTCGTCTCCCGGTCGATGTTCTTTATCTCGACTTCTCCAAGGCCTTTACCGTGTGACCCACCGACGTCTTCTCTTCAAACTCGAGAGCCTTGGAATTCGTGGTGATTTGCTTCGATGGATCGAGGCTTTTCTTTACGATAGAACATTTCGGGTCCGCGTTGGTAACTCATTTTCTTCTGCAAGGAGGGTGGTGAGTGGAGTCCCGCAGGGTTCCGTTCTAGGCCCGCTCCTCTTCTTATTGTTCACATCAGATCTTCCTTCCGAAATAAAATCAGCTTGCTCGTTGTTTGCCGACGATGCCAAAATCTACGGAAATCCCTTCACTCAGTCGCACGTATTACAGGATGATCTCGACGTAATTACAAGGTGGTCCAACACGTGGATGATTCCTCTCAATACTGAAAAGTGTAGAGTTCTTCACATGGGTAAAGATAACCCACGACAAATATACCATTTATCCAATCATGTCATCGAATCTGTCTCCTCCCACCGTGATCTTGGAGTAGTTATCACTGAGGACCTGTCTTGGTCAGAGCATATTGTGGCTATTACCAACAAAGCCAAACGAATGCTTTACATGATCCGAAGAGTTTTGGAAGATGTGACCCTCAGACCTGCAGAATCTTATATGCTACTTTCATTCGACCAATCCTCGAATATGCTGGTCCAGTGTGGGCACCTGTTCTACGTCGTGATGCCCGTTTACTTGAATCAGTCCAGCGGGGGGCTACTAGGATGGCGTACGGCTTTGAGAGACCTCCCTACGAGGAAAGACTGTCCGTGATGCACCTCACGTCATTTGAGGCTCGCCGTTTGCGGGGGGACCTGATTACGGCATACAGAGCCTTCCACGGTCTCTTCGGTGTGGATTTGTCAGCTCTATTCAACCGTAATCCGCTGAATCATTTGCGAGGTCATAGTCTGAAGTTGGCGAGGGAGAGGTTCAGGACCGCTGGGAGGGAGCACTTTTTGCCGAACAGGATTTTTGCTACGTGGAATGCACTGCCAGATGGTGTGGTGAACGCTGCGTCGGTGAATGGGTTCAAGAATTCTCTGGACCGTTGGTTCGCGGGTGTGGTTTCTCGTTGATTGTTCTTTGCTTTTTTATTAATCCTATACTGTGACATTTCATTCATTGTAAAGTTTGTATTTGTGAGTTTATAGAATTTTTTTCTCAACTCTTCTCTACTTGTAATAATAATAATACAATTTTGAAGTTTTCCAGGATATATCACGATAGAAAGTAAGTATTCTTCTGTAGGAACATGAATCAATCAGGATTTTATAACGATAACATATTATTCTTTTTGCAGTTTTTTTTATCAATTTCCGAGGATCTGTGATTAAGATAAAAAATGGGTTCAAGCCCTGTGGACAGGAGCTTTGGCGCGCTGTCCAAATTTATACCCAGAGCTGTCACCCATCCAGATACCGAACTCGCCTAAAGCTGATTAGCTCCAGAAAAAATGCAGAATACTTTGTATGAGAATTTAACAAAATGAGAAAGTGATAGTATTTCTCATGAGAAAGACTTTTTTGCATAGCTAACTATTTTCCACTCATTGTTTGTAAATTGCGAGACTGGTTCCAGAATCAATATGTTCATTGTTTGATACTTGGTGATTAATATTTAAAGACATATAATTAATTTATGTTTATTAAATGTCTCTGTCATTCTTACATACCGTAATAATCTGATACAACAATGCTATGCGATATAGGTACAATAGGTATATGTCCATTGAGGTTAGACCATAGAATTATTATTATATTATTATGTTGAACACCTTCCCCTCAAAGGTTTAAACGCCCAGGAGTTTTAAAATTGTTCCACAACGGATTATATTGCTGTTTTATTTCTAGTCATTATCTCGGGTTCACTTAGAACATTACTAAAATTTGTCTTGTTCGAACTATTTCTACTCTTGTTTTCCTTACAATCATTTGGTGATAATTGGTTTGGGTCTAATTCAGTTTCTAATGTATATTCATTACTACGGGGTCTGGTATATGACAATTTTATCTGTTGAGTATTACGTCATAATAATTGACCATTTACTTGCTTTTTCACCCGATAAGAACTAGGTTCTTTTGCCTTTCCCAAGACAATAACCTTTTCCCAGAGTGTATCACTTGATGTTTTTATTACAACTTGATCCTCTTTCTTAAACTAAATATTTTTTTGAATTTGAGGTTGTAGCTTATTATTGGTGAAAGATCTCCGAGGTGTATACTTTGTAAGATTTGTACTAGTGATTCTACTAATCAGAGCCGTGTTATTGTAATTCATTACAAGGTCTCTAAAATCTAAATTTCCCTCAATAAGTCCTGGGATTGTGATAAACCATAAGGTAATACCAAATATCTATAATACCAAATGGTGTCACACAGAAGAATTTGTAAGATGACCTGTGTAACTTCAAATCCTTAGATGAGTTAGATTTACGAACTAAAATCTGTGTTTATATTTCATTATATTTTCCTCTAGGAATTATGCTAATGTTCACACCTGTATCTAATTCAACATTGAAATTATTACGTTCATCATTGAATAAGTTCATCCCATGCTTTCCTACGCCTAATAATATATATAATAATATCTGGTTCATCAGAACTACCTTCATCTTTCTCGACATTCTTAAAATTTTTAACATTACAAGATATAGTAATATGATTTAACATACCGCACTTCCTACACTTTTTACGAAGTGCGGGGCATTCACGTGCACCATGTGTCGACTGAGATCGCCTTCATTTGAATTTTCCTTCTTCTGACCTTCTTGTCTACACTTGAAATTTTTCGTTTGTTTATTATACTTCCCTGCAGCTTTAATGTCCTCAATTCGCTCTGGAACTGCAAGTTCCGTTGCTTGCTCTGCTCGCTGGTTCTGCAAAATTCAATTGCTTTCTCCACTGTCAATTTTGGAACTCTCAGTAATGCCTCTCTGGTTACAGGATGATCTTATTATAACTATTTTGTCTTTCAGTGCTTTATCTTCTGCAGTTTGATTTGAGTCGGTTTCATTATAATTACATGTTCGTACTAGATACTTGCATTCAGTAAGGAAATGTTCAAATTGTTCATTTTCTTTTTGCACCTTTTTCAAGTAATTATACCTTTCAAAGCACTCATTAACTCTTGGGTTGACATATTTCTCAATAGACTTCATAGTATATTCATCTTTGTTCAGTTCTATCTCTGGGATCACGAATGTGGACATAATTCTTGCAGCTTCTGTACCAATAATGATTCTGAGTATGGACAACTTTATTGGATCCTGAACTTCGTGCTGTTCGATCGCTATTAAATAATAATCTATGAAGTGTGAAGGATGTTTTCAAAATTTTCCATTTCGTGGCAGCATATTGTCCCTATAAATCGAAATCTGGGGGTCGGCCCCGTGTATCCAGCCATGTTAGGTTATATAGGAATATTTGAATCTTGAAATCGATATTTATTTCATACCAAGTTATGTTATATTTCATAATCTACAAAAAATCTACAAAACTGATTTGTTTATCATGGCACATGTCAGACATGATGACATTACCTTGAACATATAGAATATAGACATACGATCACAGAACAGTAATAATAAAGATCTATGCAAACACGTTATGATTACATCCTTCTATAGCTTGTATCCTTTTTTTGACGTTTGTCAAAAATCAAACAAACTGTTGATTATTTGTTTGGTCGAATATAAAAACAGTGGACCAATACACTGAGATCGTAGGAATATTTCGATATTTCCGTGATATCTTCACCAATATAGATCCGATCGAATTCAAATTCAGAACTTTAATGAGAAATAAGGTTTCGAAGGCTCTCGCAGAATTTCAACGATATCTGACTGATAGTTCCTGAGATCCAGAATTTTTTTTAATATTTTTTTTTTAATTTTCCAGTAGCGTGATCATCACATAATTTTGCATATGTTTTAGTGTCAGTATTTTTCACCTAACTGCCGCATTTTAATTCGATCAGATCTGTATTCTTCGAGTAATTGGCAAAACAAAATTTCAGATGGCTATAACTCTGAAACCACACGGTGAATGTTACTCATTAACTAACTTAGCCTGCGCATTTGAACTCCAAACCTACTCTGAAAATTTCAACTCTCTAGCTTATTGCGTTCGAGCGTAATCGTGCCTACGGCAGAACGGATGCCTTTTTTCGCATTTGACATTTGGGCAAATTGATAAGCATTCTGTTCACAGAACAGCGCGCCAAAAACAACCAGCCTCTGTATTAATAGCTGTACATACATCTGGGATATGGTTTACACTGATATATATCGAATACTTCCGTTGATATACATTATCTATTTCTATTCGTAAGTATTTTTTAAACATAGGTGGAATTTAAGCGAATAACCAAAACACAGTGGTTCCCCTACGAAATATAATAATTATAATAATAATGCCTTTATCTCCACATTCAAGTACTTTTAAAATATAACCGATTGGTCATGATAGAAAGGAATTGATCTTAACAACTGTGTTATGGTTATTCGCTTGAATTCGCCTATATTATACTTTCTTCCTGTGGTCAAGTAATATAAATGTGAGTCTTTCTTCTGGATCGAGGATAGGATTCTGACTTTTAAATGAACAACACCTGCAGATCTCCAATAGAGGCAAAATTTAGGGAACAGGTACTAAACTCTATTTGCAACAGTATTGTTTTATTGGACGATAAAATGTGAGGAATGGTGAACTTGGAAACATGACTCTTTTAAAATATCTGCATTTATGCATAATGTTTATGTTACACTGTAAGTACTTATTATTATTAGTGCTATTGATTTGCTTCATCTGTGACGGGAGATAAATAGTCTACAAGTTTGGCATCAGTTCAGTCTGTCATCTTGATTACGATGATACTGATTCCAGATTAATGGACTGACGAAACACATTATACGGTCGCTTCTCGATGAAAATGCATTGGATTCTTCGAATTCCATAAACTTGCTGCTTGAAGTACAATCAGTTTCCCGTTTCTCTGACATCAATCATAAATGGATATCAGACTGAACTGATTCCAGATTGACTGTGTAACCTCCTTCTTACATGGGGCTCATTGGACCTGAACCGGCCTGTGGTATCTCTGTCAGGAAGCGGGGAGGGAGAACAACAGATGGTTGGGCAAAAGGTCCAGGAAATCTGGACACAGGCTCGCTCAACAATTACTGGCCCATCAGCTGAAAGAGCCAGACAATGGCTCAGATTCTCTAGGGTATACCTGAGAATCCTAACAGCTGTGTACACGGACCACTGTATCCTCAGAATGAGCCTGCCCCGCTGGGGACAGGATCAGATTTGAGGAGCTATAGTCCACAAACTGAGACTGAGGGAACTGGACAAGTTTTCACCAACCAAACTCATATTCCTTATTGAGAGGCTTGAGCTTGTGGGTGAAGTAGAGATTGAAGGTGTGCCACAATGGAACAATTGCTCTCAGTGGAGGGGCGGGTTTCGTCTGCCCAACATAATTCATATAAAATTGGTTCAAGCATTGACGTGAAGTCAGAAGCTTTTGCGCGTATGTTCTATTGTCCATTCTTCTGTATTGGACACCCTTAATCGAATTTACCATGGTTAACTTATGTTGTCCATTCTCCTGTATTGGACACTCTTACTTCGAATTTACCACGGTAAATTCGAATTAAGTGTCCAATACAGGAGAATGGACAACATAAGTTAACCATGGTAAATTCGATTAAGGGTGTCCAATACAGAAGAATGGACAATAGAACATACGCGCAAAAGCTTCTGACTTCACGTCAATGCTTGAACCAATTTTTTTTTTCGTGATTTTTTTTAATTTTCTGGAGGCGCGGTTCCTAAAATTTTTTTTTTCGTCATTTTTTTCAAATTTTCTAGGAGTACGGTTCTTAGAGAATTTTAAACACGTCTTTGTGTTGATTTTCTACTACTAGTTACCAAGCTTCAATTCAATAGAATATTTATTTTTTGAGTTATCAAGGAAACAATATTCCAGGTGAATATAACTCGGAAACCGTTAAACCGATTATGCCCAAAAACGAACTCAACTCTCCCTTTCGGATACGCAACCTACCCTGAAAATTGCAAGTCCCTATCTCCTTTGGTTCGAAAGTTATCGAGGCAACGGTCACCCATCTACTGAACTCACACAAGAATGCTCGAATCTCCAACAATATTCAACCGATCGTATTAAAACTTGAAACTTGGCAGTAGAGTTAGGTAATGAACGCTCTTGCAAAATTTCAGCAATTTCAAACGTATAGTTACTGATATATAGAATTTTTTTTTTTATTTTCAATGATTTATTAAAAATTTTCTACAGATGCTATCCTCACCAAATTTCGCAAACATTTTCGCGTTGGCATTCTACATCTAATAACCATGTTTGAATTCAATCGGTTCAGTATTTTTCGAGTAAATGAGGAACAAAAAACCACCAAATTTCAGAAAATTTCAGATGGCTATAACTCTGAAACCGTTTGGTCGATTATGCTCATAAACAAACTCAAATGTGGCATTCATATGCACAACATAACCTGAAATTTTCAAGCCGCTATTTCTTTCCGTTCTCAGGTTATCGTGACAAAAAAAATATTTTTTAATAATTTTTTTAAAATTTTCTAGCCATACGATTCGCCCAAAATTTCACAAACGTGCTTAGGTTCATATTCTACAACTACTCACCAAGTTTCAATTCGATCGGATTTATATTGGTTGAAAACAAAATTATTACTCGGAAACCACTGGGCCGATTATGCCCATTAACGAACTTGTCCGTCGTATTGCGATGCGCCACCCACCCTGAAAATTTCAAGTCGCTAGCTCTTTTCGTTCTCAAATTATCGTGGCAACGGACGGCCGGACGGCCGGACGGACAGAATCAAATTTGACCTCGGATTCTTCATCGGGGAGTCAAACTTGATCGTTTGAGACCAATTTCGTCAAAAAATTCGAAAGTTACAGACATTTGGGCAAAACTATAACGCGATGTTCCCCAGAACATACGCGCAATAATAACCTCCGTCTAAGTCATCTGTTGTAATGGAAATTCAAAAGATCCCTATCACACGTTGGATCAGTTTATCCTTACCTTTGTCGTAAACGATAGGTATTTAATAATAATAAATAATGTTATTTTTAGGTAAAGTAACTTTTAAACTATTAACTTTGGTTGTTAATATGATTTTCATCTTTTACCAGATAGCTCTTTATTCCATTGTAATAGTGCTCTTCTCATCACGATTTGGAAAATTCGGCGATAATTTTTGATTAATAGTACCTACCTATTTGTTGTAAGTAAACGAATTTCAACAGTTTATAATTGTTTCAGAGCGGGCATTAGACAACACATCTTTCCAGAATGGAGAATAAAAGAGAACCCATTTGATATGTTATAACTAGAACAAGATGAAAGTGTAAAAATCATGAAGTTGAAACAATATATTACATACGGGATGGTTCTCCATTTTTCTACTCATCCCACACAATCCAAAATCTATCCTATTATTAATTATCATAAGAATTGATAATATAAATTACATTAGGTAAGATTATTTTCCCATCTATTGTATATTATTATACTGATCCTCCTAGATCTTTCCCAAGGAGTCCCCTCATAAGCTCTCGAAGAGCTTGAGCGAGTATGGAGAACCAGTTGTGTTCTGTGTAGGCTTTGTTACTGTGCCCTTATGCCAGCTTAGGCACAGCACTGTTAATGTTTGACCTAACAGTGAATGGTGACCATCTATGCCATATCTGTTCAATTTTGATCCAACAGTGAATATATAATATTCCATTCCACGAACATATTTGAACTCTTGATTCATCGAGTGCGTAGGTTAGATATGTGATTCAGTTAGTTATATGGATTTAATAGCTGGATCTGTTAAGTAATTGGCTTATACCTATAAACTTCTGCCATATTTCGCACAGCACTGTTAATTTTCTGTCTAAATTAACTGTCGAAAATGAAAAACCACTATACAGGGTGTTTTTTGTAAAATGTCATCTCGAGATATCTATAATGAGGAAAACCACTGCTATACATAGCATTTTTCGAAAAAATATAACATCAAAAGGCTTGACCCATTCTGATGAAACTTTGTGTGCGTGTGTTGCGGCGGTTCCCAATTGGTCCCAGTAGGTGGCGCTACAATCGATCTATAGGAACTCCCATTACTGGACCAAATTTGATGAAACTTTGTGTTTTTGTTTTTCTGGTTCACAATAGCATCCGGTAGGGTGCGCCCTAATCGATTTATAGGAACTCCAAAAACGCTTGACTGATTTCGATAAGTGATGAGTCACAATAAGAAACCAGAAGCTGGCGCTGTATCCGGTTTATAGGAAGAACGGCTGGACCGATTTCAACTAAACTTTGTGTGTGTATCTGAGTATGTGTCAGGTGGTGTGTGGAACTTTTTGAAATGATTCTCAAAATATTTTTATTTATATTTTTATTTGCGGTCCTTTGACACCTTTCAAAAGACAAAGGACATAGTTTTAAAATAAAGGACTGTCCTTTGAAATAAAGGACGGTTGGCAACCCTATAGGTGGCAGTGCAATCGGTCTATAGGAACTCTGAAATGGCTCGACCGATTTTGATGCAACTTTACTTTTGAGTTACTTTTTGTGATCTGAATCTTAATAAACATAATTGTTATTATTATTAGTGTGTGAGTGGGTGTCGAGGTTACAATAGAAACCCGGAAGATGGCGCTATATTCGGTTTATAGGAACTCAAAAACGTCTCGACATATTTCGATGAGACTTTCGTGTGAGTGAACTACCGGTTCAATAATTGATCTACCGATAATATTGATCTACTAAAAAAATGTAGATCTACTGGAAAAATGTAGATCTACTGGAAAAATGTAGATCTACCGGAAAAATGTAGGTCTACCGTAAAAATGTAGATCTACCAGAAAATGTGGATCTATGGCTGCTGGCTCATGTGAATCCCAAAATATGAACTGCTGGCCACTAGTATTCAAATTAAGAAAACAGTTGGACCAAAAAGGGTTTCGTGACTTCAATCTGGGAATCTTATTGTCTGGAAACGGAAATGAATTCGGAAAAGAATTAAACTTATTCCAAGAATTTGAAACAGTAGTCTGCCTGCGAATCTGGGGCGGGATAATGTTTGAAGGAACTGGCAACCAATGAATAGGTGTATATCTAATAGTTCTAGTCATGATCCTCATAGATGAATTCAGCTGTGCATAAATTTTTTGAGTATGAGCACTATTAAATCAGCCGGGCAACAATATTCAGCGGCAGAAAAAACCAAGGCTAAGGTGTAACTGCATCAGCACTCCATGAAGTACCAGCTACATAATTTCTGCAGAATATTATTCAACTTCAGACGCAAGTAATCCAAATGGGCTTTGAAATTTGAAGAGGAATCTTGTTTCACTCCTAGATATTTACGATAAAAAATATGTCTCAAGAAAGAATCACCAAAAGTTACACTCAATGTTCTATATTTTTGATGATTGTTCAAATGAAAGCAAGAAACCTCAGTTTCATTTGGATTTGGACACAACACGACACTGAAATAGGTACTTTTTTAGGATTTCCAAATCTGCAGATGGATTATTTTCTATTGACGAAAAATGAACTAAGGTGAGAAATCCTTTTAAAAATCACCAGAACTCAACTATCTCGGAAACTGTTGATTTTCGGTTATCAATAAATATGGCTCAAATAACAACAAATGAGTCATATTAACACCTCCTCCAAGGTTCACGTCTAATTTGGAATCACCCTGTATAATAAACTATTTTTCCTTTGTACTATTTTTCTTGTTTCTTCAAAATTTAATTCAGTCAATTTGTATTTGATATTACATTATATCCAAATTGAATGTATTTTATAATACACTTATCTAATATAAATATTATTGTCCAATAATTTGGTTGTATGGCGTTATGGCGTTATGGTAGTTATATATTGGTAAATTCTGTTGGAAAAATAATATAACTTTATGTAAAATTTACCTACTGCATTTTTCACTGGAACGCATAGGATTGCCAAATTGACTAGTACCTAAGTTGTTCAACACTTTCCATACCATCCTGTATGTAATTATTTCACTATTTGGCAATCAAATCAGCCACATTTATATGATACTCAACTACACATAATTCTTATTGCGATTGTATGTAGTGTTCGTTAATTGAAACTATTTCCTTGAATTTATGCCCATAATGTATGTCATTCATGTCAAGAAATTGAAAATTTACCGTGAGGGTCTAATTATATTTTTTTAATGGTCACATTTTTTTTTAGTCTGGAAGAATTACGTTTTCATGTCTTCCATAATTATACTGAAAAACATGAAAAAAACAACTGGCGTAAGTGCTTGAGAAACTTCCTGTAGAAGAGAAATTCTGCAAATTCTCGAGGTGTGAATGAAAGTTATGTAGGTATGTATAGAGCACATTTTGGATTGATCTGAATGATGTTACGTTAAAATCATGTTATATTATGTAATGTTATATCTTATGCTTCAATTTTATCTGCTCTGATGGGGCCCAAAAGATATTACATCGAAATGTTTTTTCTTTGGGTTTAATATTTGCTCTTGTACAGGATGTCCCGCAGCTAATCAGCCATAGTTCACTGGTGGGAAGGACCAATGACGTGGACTTGGAAATCTAGATTATTCCAGAACTGTTTAAGATAAAAGGAGATTAAACTGCTTCTGCTAATACTACACTTGCTGACAACTTCTGTGATCAACAATATGGACTGTCACGATCGTGAATAGATGTCGAAAACAATTGTTAGCACGTATTGGTAACAATTGGATTTTCTTGTTTACTTGAGAATTTTCACATATTCATTCCTGAAAACAAATTCATCGGGCTGACGACTGCATAGAAATCTCTTATCAGAACAATAATTTTAAAATTCGGCACACCAGGGTGAAAAAAGATATAATGAAGATAGCGGGATTGAATTCTGAATAAATCGACCTAATAAGTATGACTGTGTGGATACTGGGGAAAAATAAGTATTTTCTGAATGAATTTGTTGGAAAATTTACCCTATATAGACATCTCATTTGGTGTTCAACAGACTCAACATTGAGATAAGTTTCAGACGATTCAGCACTATGCACTATTTCCTCATAAAGAAAGAAATACAACAAGAATCCACAATTACAGTTATTCAGGAGAATTCTTGAAAGAAGATGAAATATAGAAATAGAGATACGACGTGTCAATAATTTTTGAAACAAAAAAAATAATAGTAGCATGAAACCCATTTGAAAAGGAAGAGAATATAACGAAAATGAAAGGAAAAATAATTTACGTGCGATGTGAGGTTGGGAAGTGGAAGTAGATGAGTTTTTAAGAGTAGAAAACGGTTTATCTCTATTGTCGGCAACCGGCAAAACAACAAGTCCTATGGAAAAAAGTTGAGCGGCGAAGTTGTAGGTGATAACAAAATTGGTTCAAGCCCTGTGGAAAGGAGCTTTGGCACTCTTTTTCAAACTTTGATAAATTATATATCCGAAAGTATAAGTTTCTCAGAGTTGGGAATGATATCAATTCAATCTTATGGATAAAACTGCATCATAAAATAAAATAAATCAAATATGAATCCATTGATATCATTCCCAAGTCGGAGAAATCAATACTTTCGGAGTTATGATTTGTCAAAGTTTGAACAAGAGCGCCAAAGCTCCTGTCCAGAGGGCTTTCCCTCTATTTCAAATTGGCTTCTGTGCGTCAATTCTCAACAATTTTCGTAATTAAATTCACAACCTAGGGCTATGACTCATCTCATGTTGGATTTATATACATCAGGAAATTATAATTAGAGTATTCTATGAAATCATATAGAATTGACAATAATTATTGAAATTTTGAAAAATCATATCTCTGAAAGTATTAGTTTGTTAGATTTCAGAATGATATCAATGGATTTTTATGATGAAACTGCATCTTAAAAAAAATTAAATTTATAATTTTTAATGTAAAAATTTTTTTTTCGTTACTCCGAAACCACCTGGCCGATTTTGCCCAATAACGAACTCAACTGAGATATTTATCTCCTAAACCTACTCTGAAAATTTCAACTATCTAGCTCATTCTGTTCGAGAGTTATCGTGTTAACGGACGAATGGCCGGCCGGACAGAATTAATTTTGACAATGGATTCTTGATCGGTGAGTCGAACCAAATCGTTTAAGACCACTTTCATCAAAAAATTCGAAAATTACAGACATTTGGGCAAATTGATAAGCACTCTGTTCCGAGGAACAAGAGCGCCAAAAAGATCTACAACTTTTTCATTTACACTTCTTTCACATAAAATCAAAATGTATGTTAAAAATTCAAATAGCCAAGTTTTTGGTTCTTTATCTATTACAATTTTGTTTTTCTCGATACAAAATACACTGTAATTTTTCGATTTAAAATACTCATTTTTTCACCTTTTGATTCAATATCGAAAAAGTAGTCTATTTTTCTATCGAAAATGCCCACCTCAAAAATATCTGCTTTTTGCGCGTATGTTCTGGGGAACATACGCGTTATAGTTTTGCCCAAATGTCTGTAACTTTCAAATTTTTTGACGAAAATGGTCTCAAACGATTTACTTCGACTCCCCAATGAAGAATTCGAGGTCAAATTTGATTCTGTCCGGCCGGCCGCCCGTCCGTCCGGCCGTTGCCACGATAACTTGAGAACGAAAAGAGCTAGCGACTTGAAATTCTCAGGGTAGGTGGCGCATCGCAATACGACGGACAAGTTCGTTAATGGGCATAATCGGCCCAGTGGTTTTCGAGTAATAATTTTGTTTTCAGCCAATATAAATCCGATCAAATTGAAACTTGGTGAGCAGTTGTACGATATGAACCTAAGCACGTTTGTGAAGTTTTGTGCGAATCGTATGGCTAGAAAATTTTAAAAAAAATATTAAAAAAATTTTTTTGTTGTCACGATAACTTGAGAACGGGAAGAGATAGCGGCTTGAAGTTTTCAGGTTAGCATGTGCACCAGAACGCGACATTTCATTTTGCTTATGAGCATAATCGGCCAAACGGTTTTAGAGTTATAGCCATCTGAAATTTTGTTGTATTTTGTTCCTCATTTACTCGAAAAATACTAAACCCATTGAATTCAAACATGGTAGTTAGTTGTAGAATGCCAACGCGAAAATTCTTGCGAAATTTCGTGAGGATAGTATTTGTAAAAAATTTTAAAAAATCATTGAAAATTGAAAAAAAAATTCAATATATCAGTAACTATTCGTTTGAAATTGCTGAAATTTTGCAAGAGCCTTCATAACCTAACTCTACTGCCAAGTTTCAAGTTTGAACACGATCGGTTGAATATTGTTGGAGATTCGAGGATTCTTGTGTGAGTTCAGTAGATGGGTGACCGTTGCCTCGATAACTTTCGAACGAAAGGAGATAGGGACTTGTAATTTTCAGAGTAGGTTGCGTATCCGAAAGGGAGAGTTGAGTTCGTTTTGGGCATGATTGGTCAAACGGTTTCCGAGTTATACCCACCTGGAATATTATTTCTTTGATAACTCAAAAAATAAATATTCGATCGAATTGAAGCTTGGTAACTATTAGTAGAAAATCATCATAAAGACGTGTTTAAAATTTTGTAAGAACCGTATCCCTAGAAAATTTGAAAAAATGACGAAAAAAAAATTATAAGAACCGCACCCCTAGAAAATTTCAAAAAAATCTCGAAAAAAAAAGTTAGCGCAAAAGCTCTTGACTTCACGTCAGTGCTTGAACCAATTTTTTTTTCGTAATTTTTTGAAATTTTCTAGGGGTACGGTTCTTACAAAAAAATTTTTTTTGTCATTTTTTTCAAATTTTCTAGGGGTACGGTTCTTACAAAATTTTAAACACGTCTTTATGTTGATTTCCTACTACTAGTTACCAAGCTTCAATTCGATAGAATCTTTATTTTTGAGTTATCGAAGAAATAATGTTCCAGGTTGGTATAACTCGGAAACCGTTACACCGATTATGCCCAAAAGCAAACTCTCTCCCATTCGGATACGCAACCTACCCTGAAAATTGCAAGTCCTTATGTCCTTTCGTTCGAAAGTTATCGAGACAACGGTCACCCATCTACTGAACTCACACAAGGCTGCACGAATCTCCAACAATAGTTAAACAATCGTGTTAAAACTTAAAACTTGGCAGTAGAGTTTGGTTCTAAAGGCTCTCGCAAAATTTCAGCAATTCCAGACGAATAGTTACTGATACATAGAATCTTTTTTTTTAATGATCAATGATTTCTTAAAAATGTTCTACGAATACTATCCTCATGAAATTTTGCGAGAATTTTCGCGTTGGCATTCTACAACTAATAACCATGTTTCAATTCAATCGGTTTAGTATTTTTCGAGTTAATGAGGAGAAAAAAACAACAAAATTTCAGATGGTTTAAACTCTAAAACCGTTTGGCCGATTATTCTTATAAACAAACTCAAATGTCGCGTTCAGATGCACAACCTAACCTGAGAACCTCAAGCCACTATCTCTTTCCGTTCTCAGGTTATCGTGACAACAAAAATTTTTTTTCATAATTTTTTTAAAATTTTCTAGCCATACGATTCTCACAAAATTTCACAAACTGTCTTAGGTTCATCTTCTACAATTATTCACCAAGTTTCAATTCGATCGGATTTATATTTGTTGAAAACAAAATTATTACTCGGAAACCATTGGGCTGATTATGCCCATTAACGAACTTGTCCGTCGTATTCGGATGCGGCACCTACCCTGAACATTTCAAGTCGCAATCTCTTTCCGTTCTCAAGTTATCGTGGCAACGGCCGGACGGCCGGACAAAATCAAATTTGTCCTCGAATTCTTCATTGGGGAGACAAACCAAATCGTTTGAGACCATTTTCTCAAAAAAATTGAAAGTTACATACATTTGGGCAAAATGATAACGCGATGTTCCCCAGTGCATACGCGAAAAAAACAGATATTTTGACGTGAGAATTATCGATTGAAAATTAGGCTGCAAAATAAGTACATAAAATAAATATTTCAAATCAAAAAAATTACAGTGTATTTGCGACATTAAAAGGTAAGTTTTCACCAAATTACGCGACAAAAAAATTGTTTGTAGGAGATAAAAATAAAAAACCAAAAACTTGGTTACTTGAACTTTTCACATAAATTTTGAATTTATGCAGCGATTTAGACTAATACTTTTTTGATTATTCATTTTGATTACTAGCAGAGACTGATACAAGTACTACACCAAACTGAATTGAATACATTTTTTTTCCTTTATTTCTACATTATAATATCAACGTTCTAAATTTTCTATTATTACATTCAAACTAATCTGCGCCACTGGTTCAATTGAAAAAAAAGTCATTAGAGAGCAATAGTGAGAAAAACCGACAGACAATAACAGCATTATAAATCCTGAAACACCGACCAATTTATTATTAACAAAGAATTTATTATTCGTGGGTATAATATCTACCCGAGTAATAAAATTCCATACGGCGTAATACTGTGCGATGATACCATAAAAAATCTAGTCGCAGTGGGCTGCTACCACGGTCTATCAACGAACCGCGAAGGTATTTTTCGGCTCCCAATAACGAAGGTAATTGCTGATTTCGAGTTTCGGGAAGAAGTTCGATACCAAACCAACTAACATTAACTCATCTATACTTGGCCTTAATTTTTACTACCGTGGTTTATTGCGAGGAGGGACTGTTATGTACCAATACAGCGCCGAGTTTCGATCACGGATTCCAATGACCCCTGAGCGTTCAAAATTATTTTGAGATTATTGCAAATTGGGTATTCTTAGGTTCACAATTATTATCCAATTACAATTGGGAAAGACCTATGGCAGGAACTTTGGCGCTCTTGCCAAACTACTAGCGAGTAATTATTCAAACTTTGACAAATCATATCTCCGAAAGTATTGGTATATTGGTTTCACAGAGTTGGGAATGATATTAATGGATTCCTTTGATAGAACTGCATCATAATCTGGGTTCTTTAACTGATGCCACGTAACAAATCAAATAAAAGACATAATTCGCTTTTCAGCAATTTTTAATTTGAAATTTCTTAAACTATATATACAGGTCTATTTAAAAGGGGAAATATACCAGAAATAATCGCTTATATTAAGGATTTACATTTAGTGCCTGATGTCTGGGATCTTATCTAAAAATATAACATTATATAACTGGTCCGCCATCTAACGTTTTGTTTTTCTACTAGTGCTTATTTCGTGAATGATAACACTTAACTCATGTGTGATTTGACATTTGACAGATAATTAGTTTTATCCTTCCGCTGAACGAATATGGTTGTGTATACGCTTGAACAACGCTGGGAAATATTGCGACATTACTTTGAAAATCATGGTAATGTTGCAGAATGTGTGCGAAAATTGCGTACGGATTTTGGAAGAAGAGAAGCACCGTCAGCTCCGTATAACGAACATACGGAGCACCGTCAGCTCCGTATGTTCGTTATCTTGTGAAAAAAGTGAAAGAAACTGGCATCCTCATCGATAAACAAATAAACAAAAACAGTGCGTACTCCCGAGAATATTGCTGCTGTGGCAGAAAGTGTGCGTGAAGCGCCATCAACATCAATTCAGCGTCGTTCTCAAGAATTGAACATTTCGGAGACATCATTGGGACGAATTTTGCATAAAGACCTTGGTATGACGCCATACAAAGTCCAATTGGTTCAGAAGTTGCCCTGTTTTTGAAGATCGCATTATCAGCCGCAGAGCTGATGTCACCGTCAGCTCCGTATAACGAACATACGGAGCACCGTCAGCTCCGTATGTTCGTTATCTTGTGAAAAAAGTGAAAGTACTGGCATCCTCATCGATAAACCAAAGCGTGAAAAGCCAAAAACAGTGCGTACTCCCGTGAATATTGCTGCTGTGGCAGAAAGTGTGCGTGAAGCGCCATCAACATCAATTCACCGTCGGTTTCAAGAACATTTCGGAGACATCATTGAGACGGATTTTGCATAAAGACCTTGGTATGACGCCATACAAAGTCCAATTGGTTCAGGAGTTGAAGCCAACTGACCATCCAATGCGTTTTCACTTCGCTAAGTGGGTCTGCGATCGACTTACAGACGATGCCGATTTTGCCAAAAAAATTATCTTTTCAGATGATGCTCATTTGGATCTTGGTGGGTATGTAAACAAGCAGAATTGTCACATTTGGGGCACAGAAAACCCGCACGCATACATTGAAAAGCCGATACACCCAAAACGAGTCACTGTTTGGTGCGGATTTTGGTCCAGAGGCATAATTGGGCCATTTTTTCTCGAAAATGAGCAAAGAGTGGCCGTTACAGTCAATGTTAATGTTCACAAAAATTGAAGAGGAGGATATTAGCAACATTTGGTTTCAACAGGACGGCGCTACGTGCCACACAGCCGAAGCTACACTCGATGTTTTGCGCCCTGTTTTTGAAGATCGCATTATCAGCCGCAGAGCTGATGACGTTTGGCCACCTCGGAGCTGCGATTTGACACCGTTGGACTATTATTTGTGGGGTGCCGTCAAAGATAAGTGTTACGCCAACAAGCCAGAGACGATTGACGCTTTAAAGGACAATATTCGTGAAGCCATTGGTGAAATACAGCTGTACACAATCGAGAATGTGCTTAAAAATTGGACCGATCGTCTAGGCTACTGCATGGCCAGCCGAGGCAGCCATTTCAATGAAATTATTTTCCATTATTAACCGGAAGGATTGTACTTTCAAAAAAAAAAAGAAATTTGAGAAAATATTCAGTAGTTTTTTTTAATGCATTTACAAAAAAAAAAGTTATTTAGCAGACCCTTTATCTGTGATGTGTGGAAGAATGTGACAATTTTTCTACAGGTATGTCGAATCAAATAAAAGACATATACTTCTCAGATGGGATGAAAGATTTCAGGAGTTCTTGTTATCGTTTTAACGATAACAATCTTCCTGCAGGATGAGGTGATGGGATAATTTATATTTAATTTTGATGTTTGTGTTATCCGCCGTGGTTGTCCCGAGCTGTTTTTTCCAGTTTCTTCGTCGTGTGTTTGTAAAATTTTATTGTCTGACTTTTAATTATGTCGTGTCCGCGTTCCCGGATTTATGTAGGTCTTCAATTTTAGTGGATCTTGGTTTATTTAAAATTATTCGGAGGAATTTATTTTTAATAATCTGTAACTTTTTGAAATTTGTGTTCGATGTATTGCTCCATATAGGGTTCGCATATAAAAACACTGGTCTGATTCCTTGATTATAAATTCTAAGTTTTGAATTCCGGCTTAGCTTACTGTGCTTGTTCAGTAAGGGGAAAATGTTACGTTGGATTATGTACGCATTTCGCGATAAGTCGTTAATGTGTGAATTATAGTTCAGTTTGTCGTCTAGGGTTATACCAAGATATTTGACTGTGTTTTGCTGTTTTATGATCTGGCCGTTGAATGTAACGTTTTGTGTGGATTTTCGTTTTATCCTGTGTGTACCAGAGTAGTTTCATTAGCGTTAATTTTGATTTTCCATCTGTCGTAGTACTTTTCGAGTTTCTGAATGTGCTCTTATATGTATTTGTCTGCCTGAGTTGGATGGAGGCATTCTGCTATTACCGCGGCGTCGTCAGCAAAAATTTTCAGTTTTGTTCTGTCTGTTTTTGGAATGTCGTTTATGTAGTAGTTGAATAGGGTTGGGGAGAGGATACCTCCTTGTGGCAACCCAGCTGGGATGGGGGATTTATTGGAAAGGGATTTTTCAACCCTGGTTTGGAATGTTCGGCCCGAGATGTAGGATTGTATGATTTTGATTATGTGTACTGGGAATTTGGTTTGGAGGAGTTTGAATATGAGGCCCTCATGCCACACGGTATCAAAGGCTTTCTCGATATCTAAATTGAGCATTGCTGTGACTCTTCGGAAATCTTTCATTCTTTTTGAGACTATCTTTACGAGTAGCTTTGACATTGACGGTAAAAGGCTGATGGGGCGGTAATTTGTGGCATATTTATGATCTTTTTTGGGCTTTGGAAAGGATCCCACGTAACACTCCCATGCTGCCCTTGAGAATGAAATTCCTGTTGACGCAGTGAGTATTATGGAAGCGCTAATATCGCGGCACGTAACGCACCCGTTTGGCACTTAAGAAAATTCGTAGCAACGCAGTGAGTACTACACAGGCGCTATTATTGCGGCAGTTCTGTTGGAAATTTGAAAAATCATGTCTAAAAGCATTAGCTTGTTAGAGTTGAATTTGATATCATTGGATTTTTATGATGAAAATGCATCTTTAAAAAAAATGGAATTTGAAATTTGTAATGTAAAAACAATTTTTTTTTCGTTACTCCGAAACCATCAGGGCCGATTTTGCTCTATAACGGACTTAACCGAGATCTTCATTTCGCAATCTAACACTGAAAATTTCAACTGTCTAGCTCCTTATGTTCGGGTGTTATCGAGTTAACGGCGGGCCGGCCGGACATAATCTATTTTGACCGCGGATTCTTGATCAGTGAGTCGAACCAATCCATTTGAGACCATTTTCATCCAAAAATTCGAAAATTGAAGAGAATTGAGCGCCAAAAAATAAGATCAAGTATGCATACTGTAGCGAAACTCATTTAGTTTGTTTACGGTGCTCCATTTTGTCAGTTCATAATTGCTCTGGTTGATTATTGTGCGGTGAGATAGGTTTCACTAACAGAACCATTTTTTGGCGCTCTTGTTCCTCGGAACAGAGTGCTTATAAATTTGCTCAAATGTCTGTAATTATCCAATTTTTGGATTAAAATGGTCATAAACGATTTGGTTCGACTCACTGATCAATAATCCGCGCCGTCCATTAACACGATAACTCTCGAACATAATGAGCTAGTTGAAATGTTCAGAGTAGGTTTAGGAGATAAATATCTCAGTTGAGTCAGTTATTGGGCATAATCGGCCTGATGGTTTCGGAGTAACGAAAATTAATTTTTTTTTACGTTAGACACAAATTTCAAATTCAATTTTTTTTAAGATCCAGTTTCATCATGAGAATCCATTGATATTATTTTTAATTCTAACAAGATAATACTTTCGGATATATGATTTTTTTTAATTTCAATAATAAATCGTAATTCTATGATTTCAAAGAATTCTGTAATCGAAAATTGTCATTCGTATTTGTATCCATGAATATCATGATCTGTGTTCATACATGTCATCTTATCTACCGATAACGTACATATCATATTTATTTCTGGTTATATTCAACATTCGTTACTCATGATATAAAATACCTCCTGTTCTAGAAAACAAAGTATGAATGAATGCAAAATGACCAATGAAATAACCTCAGCTATCGTAGAATTACGGGATATTCTAATTTTTGGTTGATAATATAATGCCCTTGGATTCCATATGATGATGGAAATATATACTTTGGTAAGTTAATCAAATTGGTTTCAGAATATCTCCAGTAAAAACAAAACTGAAATATTGGCTAACTTTCAATTGATATAATATAATTTTCAGAGTAGATTTGAGGAATTAATATCTCGGATAAGTTCGTTATTGGGTAGAATCGGCCGGTCTGGTGGTTTCGGATTAATAATTTTTGGCACCCTTGTTTTTTTTTTAAATGAAACATTTCTGAATTTTATTTCTTTTATGTTGCAGTTCTACCATAAGAATCCATATTGATATCATTCCAACTCTGGGAAACCAATAGTTTCGGAGATTTGATTTCTCAAAGTTTGAACATGATCGTAATTTCCGGAATAAATCTGCACAATTTTCATGCTTTCGTCAGGCGTCAGTCTATTCATGATGTAATAGCAAACCAAACTAAAGATAAATCATGACGGCTGACAAAATGGATGTCAATTGATACAGTGCTACAAACTGAAAGTTCTATACCTGTAAAAAAACACCCTTTAGAAGGTTAGTTTTGATCAGTATTCAATTTGGTTCTTATAAATAATTGGGTATAGTTTTTTCATTAGAAAAATATATTATTTCCAGCCAAATACATTCATTTTGAGCTGTTTTATGTTCTTACCCCATGTTTCATGAGCGATGAGCATCATATATAATGTGTTAATTCATAGCTGTCTATAAATATCCATTAACGTTATTATTTGTTGATCATCAATTCCACTGGTCAATAGGCTTAAGGTCTCACAAATGAAGATGATTCTTTTACGTTCATTTATATAGTTGGTTTCGGAATGATTCCCATTACCAGAATTTTCGATTCAACAAATTTCCTACTCTGTTTAAACGATATTATATCGTCGGTACTGACAAGAAGTGATGTCATCGTATACTCAATAAATAACGAATTTCGTATATCATCTCCAGTCTTTCAGATCAACATGTATGGCGATCTGATACTTCAGGTGGATGACATGCCGAACGTGTACTTATTCGACCTGGATTTTTATAACGTATCAGATTTTATCGCTGTGACTTATAAATACAGATTTTTCAATCCTAGGGCCAAGTTCATATTGGTAGGATCTGAAATACAAGGCAATATATCTGAGATATTAATAGATAATTTCATAGTCAACGTGGTTTATCTGGAAAAACGGACAGAGGAGGTTTTCACAATTTTTCCATATGATAATAGAATGTTGAACAGTCCATCAAAATATTGGAGAAAAATTTCCAGCTACAAGAATGGCAGGAAAAATCTGCATGTGCAAAAACTATTCGAAGAAAAGATTCCGAAGATTTGGGATAACTCTACCATCAGAGTGATGTACGTAGCATTTGAACCATTCATGATATGTACAGAATGTGAAGAAAAAGGATCGGTGTTCGATATTCTGGAGGAGAGTCTGAAGCGACTTAACACATCGGTAACTTATAACGAGATTGAATACAACGAACATTTCGAGGTATATGATAAGAATATTATTCTCGAAAAAGAATATGATATTTCCCTCGGCGAACTGATAGATATGGACCTTGATAATTTATATCCCCACGACTATACTTCTTTGTATTGGGTTGTTCCAGTACCGAAAGAAATGCCACGCTGGAAATATCTCGTCACCGTATTTTCCAAACAAGTATGGATCACTTGGACAGTGACTTTTTTTATCATATGCGTAGCTTGGTTCGCTATTGACTCAATATTTAATCCACTTTCAAGGCTTCGGAATATCCTAATTGGGGCAGTTACTATTATTGAAATGTCTATAGAACAGTCAGCAAACCTCAGTTCGACTTTACACTCTGAAAGTATCCTATTCTTTCTCATTCATTTCTTCACTTGGATGATGACTGTTATATACAAAAGTCGATTCCTCTATCTTCTGGTAGGTTTCAACTATGAGAAAATGATTGATTCCATCGAAGATATTATGGAAAATAATTTAACAATCTGCTCCCCAATGTTTACAGCTGTCCAAGGGCCTTTCTTAGAAAGCAAAACTAAAAAAGAATATTTCAGCTCCCATTATATGGATTGCAATTTCAGTGATGCTGTTCTCCTCCGTTTAATCACGAAGAGAGATGTTACATTCGTCGACAATAATGAAGCTCTAAACTACGTTCAGCGGCAGTATATCGACGATAAGGGTATCAGTTTGTTCCATAAGATAGACAAACCCATAACAACGTCCCAATTTGGATCAACTTTGATCAAAGGGCACCCAATCACTGAGAACTTGAATCGCTATTTCATGCTTATGAATCAGCATGGCATAAAAAAACTTTTCATGACCAAATACGAGAAATTTCCACTTGGACAGATTCCGAATCTGCAAACTCAGCCCTTAATAATTGCACAAGTAATCTCATCATTTTACGTTCTAGCTGTGGGAGTTTCCCTGGGTATATTATCATTTTCTTGCGAGAAATTTTGGAGATTTTTGAGAGACAGATAAAAGTAATATTCTCAACAATTTTGTGCTCTTCACATTCAAATTCATTATATTTATAAGAAGTATATTGATGAAAATGCACTGCCTGTATACTGTTCGTTTTAACTCACTTATATTTTGATATAGAAAAAACTATCACAGGAATAAATAAAATCATTGGTTTCATTTTCCCATTATATTTGAAGGATGAGCGGAACCCGATGTATCTGCTCTAAATATTATAATATAAGGAAAGTAATAGTAAATATTTGAGAGTTTCTTAAATGGGATATACAGGGTGAGTCTTACAGTTGTACATTAATTTTACCATAGATTCCTCTCATCAAATTCACTTTTTCATTTAACATTTTTCCGAATTCGGATCAGCTAAAAAGTTATAAGCGTCTGAAGATTTCATAATGTGCTAATGCAATCCTGCATTTACCTTATCTATTACATTAATGAAGGACGAGAAAAGGGTACGGTAACCTGGTTACATCTTTATTCAAGATTCCAATGCTCAAGGGCGGATGTATAAAAGTAGTGAAATTTGTGGACTTTCCCATTTTCTAACATTCAAAGAAGAATATCTCGAAAACGGTTTGTTTAAGGAGAAATGATAAAGAATAATTTAATGTTCTAAAACTATTGAATATTATATGACTAGAGAAAAGTTGTATCTGCTTTCTTTATGCTAGTCTATAAGTAGAAAACCAGTAGAAGTAGGAAAAAAACTAATATTTAAGAAATATGTATCATAGTTGAAGAATTGTCAATGTGACAATTCTTGAATTTCACAAAATAACTATCAACAACATAATTCTAAAGATTTTCATTAAGCGTCTGACGAAGGAGTCTGATATAGACTCCGAAACGTTAGGATATAGTTGTTTCTTCGTTGATGTTGTTTCGTTGTTGTTTGTTAGGCAACATTGTCCAATTGATTGCTTCTGACAAATATGTTGTGTTTCTTACGCAGAAGCAAATCACAAAATAATTAATTTTTGAAATATGGATCATGCGGAGTAATATATATATATGGAAGAAGCCAACTAGCAGAAACACGTGTCGGCAGGTACCAGCAGAATTATTTTTAATCTGCTCCTTTTGCGGAATTACCCGTTAAACCTTTCCATATATAATTAATTTTTATTTTATAGATATTTTTCAGAGTTTGGGAGAGAAAACCCAGAAAAAAACCTTTCAATAATGAATATACCTCCCATAGTATCCTAATGATTACTTAAAGTGTTGATCAACTAACAGAACTGTTAATGTCAAATCAGTCCGCGTTTTTGCGCTTTGCACAACTCAAATGACGGTTAACAAGAGAATTATGTCTGATTAGTTAACATTTATGTTGATCAGCCTTTCAGAAACCGGGGGTTCTTCTGTAATCGATTGAGTCCATGTTTTAGGACTGATGTAATGACATAATCGAAGCCATGGCTATAAAAAATTCTTAGAAAGCACTGACGTGAAGTCCGCAGCTTTTGCGCGAATGTTCCATTGTCTATTCACGCCTCAAACAAAATCGATCATGCTGAAATGCAGTACTCGATTGTAAAATGGTGGCTTGAAGGTATGTGCCGACCAATAGATCCTATGGCAGCTAGCAAACCGAGCTCAAGGGGATCAACCATGAGACTTAACCCTATCAGGTAATAGGCGACCGACCGAGGTCACACAAACAAACATGCAAACGAACAAACGTATGTGCGGAATTTGTGCGGATTCTGATGGATAGTTCCTGAAATATATAATTTTTTAAATATAACATTCCTCAAAAATTAGCGCGTTTGGATATAGTACAAGTAATTACCAAGTTTTATTTGAATCGGATTCGTATATTTTGAGTTATTGGGATAATCAACAAAATTTAAGATGATGGGTATAACTCCGAAACCATTCGGCCGATTATGCCCATTACCGAAGTTAACCCTTCCATTCGGATGCACAACGTACTCTGAAACTTGAAAGTCGCTATCTCTATCCGTTCGAAAGTTATCGTGGCAACGGTCAACCATCCAGCTACTGAAATCCAGCTGCTCTCCAACAATATAGATTCGATCGTGTTCAAATTTGTAACTCGTCTGTAAAGTTAGGTTTTGAAGGCACTCGCAAAATTTCAGCAATATCGAACAGATATTTTCTGAAATTGAAATGTTGAAACAACTACAAGCGGAAACTGAAGTGACTTGCGCCAGTTTGTATGCTTACGTCAAATGCCACAGAATTCAACATCATCGCCACCTACAGAAAACAAAAATGACTATGAATTATCCGTAGAAGGTCAACCATTCATGGACTTGAGATTTTTGTTTTTTACATTACAAATTTCAAAGTCAATTTTTTTTAAGATGCAGTTTCATCATAAGAATCCATTGATATCATTCTAAACTCTAACAAACTAATACTTTCAGAGATATGATTTTTCAAAATTTCAATAATTAATCATAATTTTATGATTTCATAGAATGCTATATGGCGGAGGTTACACGGTCAATCCGACATCAATCATGGATTGATGTCAGGTTGACGGGAAACTGATTCTATACGCGTAGACTGATGGTCCGGATTGATGGCAATATTAATGTCGGATTGATATCAGATTGACCGTGTAACCTCCGCCTAATTATATAATTTGCTGATGTATGTAAATCCAATATATGAGGTGAGTCATAGTCCTAGTTTTGAATTTAATTTTTTATGATGCAGTTCTAACATAAGAATCCATTGACATCATTCCCAACTCTGAGAAACCAATACTTTCGGAGATATGATTTGTCAAAGTTCGAACAACAGCGCCAAAGCTCCTGTTACAGGGCTTTCCCACTTTTTGCGTGTATGTTCTGGGGAACATCGCGTTATAGTTTTGCCCAAATGTCTGTAACTTTCGAATTTTTTGACGAAAATGGTCTCAAACGATTAAGTTCGACTACCCAATGAAGAATTCGAGGTCAAATTTGATTCTGTCCGTCCGGCCGTCTGTTGCCACGATAACTTGAGAACGAAAAAAGCTAGCGACTTGAAATTTTCAGGGTAGGTGGCGCATCCCAATACGACGGACAAGTTCGTTAATGGGCATAATCGGCCCAGTGGTTTCCGAGTAATAATTTTGTTTTCAACCAATATAAATCCGAACGAATTGAAACTTAGTGGGTAGTTGTAGAATATGAATCTAAGCACGTTTGTGAAATTTTGTTTGAATCGTATAGCTAGAAAATTTTTAAAAAATTATTAAAAAATATATTTGTTGTCACGATAACTTGAGAACGGAATGAGATAGCGGCTTGAAATTTTCAGGTTAGGATGTGCACCAGAACGCGACATTTCAGTTTGTTTATGAGCATAATCGGCCGAACGGTTTTAGAGTTATAGCCATCTGAAATTTTCTGAAATTTGGTGGTTTTTTGTTCCTCATTAACTCGAAAAATACTGAACCGATTGAATTCAAACATGGTTATTAGTTGTAGAATGCCAACGCAAAAATGTTTGCAAAATTTGGTGAGGATAGAATTTGTAGAAAATTTTTAATAAATTATTGAAAATTTAAAAAAAAAATTCTACATATCAGTAACCATTCGTTTGAAATTGCTGAAATTTTGCAAGAGCCTTCATAACCTAACTCTACTGCTAAGTTTCAAGTTTTAATACGATGGGTTAAATATTGTTGGAGATTCGGGCATTCTTGTGCGAGTTCTGTAGATGGGTGACCGTTGCCTCGATAACTTTCGAACGAAAGGAGATTGGGACTTGCAATTTTCAGGGTAGGTTGCGTATCCGAAAGGGAGAGTTGAGTTCGTTTTTGGGCATAATCGGTCAAACGGTTTCCGAGTTATACCCACCTGGAATATTATTTCCTTGATAACTCAAAAAATAAATAGACGATCGAATTGGTGCTTGGTAACTAGTAGTAGAAAATCAACATAAAGACGTGTTTAAAATTTTGTGTGAACCGTACCCCTAGAAAATTTGAAAAAAATGACGAAAAACAAATTTTTAAGAATCGTACCCCTAGAAAATTTTAAAAAAATCACGAAAAAAACAAATTGGTTCAAGCACTGACATGAAGTCAGAAGCTTTTGCGCGTATGTTCGATTGTCCATTCTTCTGTATTGGACACCCCTAATCGGATTTACCATGGTAAATTATGTTGTCCATTCTCCTGTATTGGACACTTAATTCGAATACGAGTGTCCAATACAGGAGAATGGACAACATAATTTACCATGGTAAATTCGATTAGGGGTGTCCAATACAGAAGAATGGACAATAGAACATACGCGCAAAAGTTCTGACTTCACGTCAGTGCTTGAACCAATTTTTATTTTACGTGTTAGCGTTTTCTGTATTTTTACTCAAATTCATGCAGTATATATTTCGTGGGGGTGTGAGAGGCCGGTGAGGCGTGAATATAGAAAATAGACCATGCTCGCGAAAGCTACTGACTTCACGTCAGTATTTTTGCGCGTATGTTCTGGGGAACATCGTGCTATCCTTTTGCCCAAATGTCTGTAATTTTCGAATTTTTCGCCGAAAATGGTCTCAAACTATTGGGCTCGACTCCCTGATCAAGATTACGAGGTCAAATTCATTTCTGTCCGGCCGGCCGTCAGTTGCCACGATAACTTTAGAACGGAAAGAGATAGCGACTTGAAATTTTCAGGGTAGGTGGCGCATCCCAATAAGACGGACAACATCGTTAATGGGCATAATCGACCCAACGGTTTCCGAGTGGTAATTTTGTTTTAAACAAATACAAAGTCGATTGGATTGAAACTTGGTGAGTAGTTCTAGAATACAAACCTAAGGACGTCTGCAAAATTTTGTGAGAATCGTATCGCTAGAAATTTTTTAAAAAATTATTAAAAAATATTATTTATGTCAAGATAACCTGAGAACGGGAAGAGATAGCGGCTTGAAATTTTCAGGTTAGGTTGCGGTCTTCGAACATCTGAAGGTCTGAATAATCATAGCTTGGATTGGTTAGACCTGGTTTTGGAGCTACAACATTTTCCTTTTTGAAATCAAATATTGAAGGGATTTCTATGAACAAGAGTGAAAATCTTTTGAAAACTAGCGGAGGCGATTCTTCTTCAAGAGATCCATGTGGCTACAGAGTATATTTGTGAGAGGAGACTTTTGAAAGGTTATGTATTATTTTAAAGTTGTTCGATTTCCTCTTACGGTCGTTTCATTTTTGCGAGTCCTGGGGAACATTGCGTTATCATTTTGCCCAAATGTCCCTAATTTTCGCTTTTGGTCTCTAACGATTGGGTTCGACCCCTTGATGAAGAATTCAATGGTTTCCGAGTAATATTTTGCTTTCTACCAATTCAAATCCGATCGAATTGATACATGGTGATTAGTTGTAGAATACAAACCTATGGACGTTTGTGAAATTTTGTGAGAATCGTATCACTAGAAAATTATAAAGAAATTATTGAAAAAAAATTGTTTCAACCACTGACGTGAAGTCAGCTTTTGCGCGTATGTTCTTTTGTCCATTCTCCTATTTTGGACACTCTTAATCGAATTTACCTTGGTAAATTCGATTACAGGAGAACAGACAATAGAATTAACCATGGTAAATTCGATAAAGAGTGTCCAATGCAGGAGAATGGACAATAGAACAATAGCGCAAAAGCTTCTGATATCACGAAAAAAAAAATTGGTTCAAGCACTGACGTGAAGTAAGGAGCTTTTGCGCGTATGTTCTATTGCCCATTCTCCTGCATTGGACACTCTTTATCGAATTTACCATGGTGAATTCTATTGTCTGTTCTCCTGTATTGGACACTCTCAATCGAATTTACCAAGGTAAATTCGATTAAGAGTGTTGAATATAGGAGAACAGACAATAGAATTCACCATGGTAAATTCGATTAAGACTGTCCAATACAGGAGAATGGACAAGCTAATACTTTCGGAGATATGATTTTTCAAAATTTCAATGATAAATCGTATTTCACAGATATAATTATTCTATATATGAATTGTCATAATATCAACTCATTTCCCTGAGACATGTCATTATCTAATTAATCGAAGAATTGTGAGCGAAGTGAGAAAAATCTCAGTTGTTTGCTCCGAAATTAGATTTTCTCAGAAAAGTCTTACATTTCGGAACAGAACATGAAGTAAGAGATCTGAGAGTAGTGAGACTGCTTTTCATCCATAGACATACGAGTAGAATGCAAATAGAATGTAAATATTGAAAGCATAATTCTGCAGTTCGAGAGAGGAGAAAATTTGGTGAACGTAGATCAGGAAATTTTTGATCGATTACAAGGTAATTTTTCATTATTACTCTTCTTTGATACAGATGTTTTATGAAATATCTACTATTTGTAGGTACTTTAAACCTGTTTTGGGCAATTGTCATACGAAACTTGTTGGCGCTCTAGTTCCTCGGAACTGAGTGCTCATCAATTTGCCCAAATGTCTGTAATTTTCGAATTTTTCGATGAAAATGGTCTTAAACGATTTGGTTCGACTCACTGATCAAGAATCCGAGGTCGAAATCGATTCTGTCCGGCCGGCCCGCCGTTAACTCGATAACACCCGAATAAGGAGCTAGACAGTTGAAATTTTCAGTGTTAGATTGCGAAATGAAGATCTCGGTTAAGTCCGTAGGCCGGCCGTAGGCACGATAACTCTCGAACGAAAAGAGTTAGCGGATTGAAATTTGCAAGGTGGGTTTGGAGCGTAAATATCTCGGACGAGCTCGTTAATGGAAGAAATCCATCCTGCGGTTTCGGAGTTATGGCCGATTTTAGTAAAAATATTTTTTATGAATATTTCCGAAACCGATCACTCGATCTATCTAAACTTTAGCACCAAATTGTAGAATCATGACCTTTATACGCATGTGAAGTTTTGTATTGAACAGATTACCGCAAAGTGTAAAAAAAAAATTTGAAAATTTAAAAAAAGTTTTTCTACAATAACTCTCGAACGGAATGAGCTAGGTAGTTGAAATTGTCAGAATAGGTTGGGGAGATGAATATCTCGGTTGAGTTCGTTATTGGGCAAAATTGGCCAGATTTAATTCGATTTCTTCCATGGTGCAGTTCTCATTCTCAGATTGCTCATTTAATCTTGATAAATAAACTATTATTTGAATTGAATTTCCTTTATGATGCAGTTCTATCATAAGAATACATTGATATAATTCCCAACTCTGAGAAACCAATACTTTCGGAGATATAATTTGTCTGTTTGAACTAGAGCGCCAGAAAGCTCCTGTCCACAGAGCTTGAACCCATTTTTAGGGCGCATGTTCTAGGGGAACATCGTCCTATCATTTCGTCCAAATGTCTGTAATTTTCGAATTTCGAGCTGAAAATTGGCTAATAGACTAATTCGGACTCCCTGATCACGAATCCGGTGTCAGATTTTTGGGTGCCGTCCGGCCGGCAAGCCGGCCGGCAGGCCAGCCGGTTTTCCGGCCGTAGGCACGATAACAGGAGCACCGAAGGTCCTATCGACTTCAAACTTTCAGGGTAGGTTTCTAATCAAAATGCGACGGTTAAGTTCGTTAACGGGCAAAATCGGCCGGACGGTTTAAGAGTTATAGACATTTAAAATTTTGAGGTTATTTCCCTGATATTTCAGGAACTAAAGAAGATGTTGAATCGAAACTTGGTAGTCAGTTCGAGGATATAAACGCGCAACTTTTGGCAAAATTCTGTTATGATCGAAATGTTGGTAATTTTTAAAAAAATATTTCTTTTAATTTTTTCGAAAAAAAATTTTTTTTTTCGTGAACTATTCATCAGATTTGCAACAAAAACTTGTACTAACGTCAATTGTAGTATTTTGCAACATTGTGCAAAATTTTGGCTCTATACGATTTCAATTTCTGGAGATATAAGACAAAATGTGTCAAATTTCCTGGGTCTCTCTCAGTATTTTCATCGATTATTATATAATAATCAATAATATTAAGGTATTCAACATGATACTGCTTTTTTTCTTTACTGGTCAGTACGGGCCACAAGGAAGATGAACATGCGCCCAATAGCTCCTGTCCACAGGGCTTGAACCAATTTTTTTTTTACATACTGTAATATCCCGTGATGTAAATAAATAGCCATAACTTCAATTTTCATAAAAAAATAGCCATAATTAAAGGACCGTGATTCTTATGTTCGCGATAAAACGCTCTGTTCGTAGGTTCTGTGCTTGTATGAATTTCGATGGTCCTGAGCTGAAGGGATGTCAACTGACGTGTTCGTTTAGAAAAATGGGGGGCGAAGGGGGATCTTGAGAGGAACTCAAGTGGATGGCTTGGCTTCTTATTAGAACTTATAAAAGGAAGACGATGGATTATCAAGCTCTCTGTTCCTTTGTGTGTGCTGCCCTTAAGACATCGTTTCACAGATTGAATAATTTTCCTAAATTGTAGTAAGTCTAACGATACACCCACAAGTAAGTTTGCATTGATAATGGCTATTAATATTGTTTTTATGAGTGTCTACCAAATCTCTAGGCCCCCTTGATTCAAGTTTAGTACCCCCTTTTGTCCCAGTTCATGATGCTTACATTACTTTTATTTCAGTGACTAACGTTGTTCATAATTGTTTAGGTATTACAGGGACTATATAATTATTATCCCAGGTTTGATACTGCAATTCTACATTTAGCATTCACCTAGTGGGACCAATGCAATTTCGGTGTTAGCTATCAATATTGAACGTTAAGCTTGTTCATTGGGTTCTCTATTTGGCTTAAAGGGTTCAGTCCACATCTAGTGTGTATGAATGTCAGTATATGAGTCCTAGGGCAACATTTTCCCCGGTGGAAGTCGAAGGTCCGGGATCGGGCATGGTCTGCTATTCAGGCGTTCCATTATGAGTTGCATGTTTCTATTATAATTACTATTGAAAACGTTCCGTTATGAGTTGCATGTTTCTATCATCATTATTATTAAATACCACCACACACTTGATATTAGCATGACCTTTGATGTACACCGAAGAACATTGTCTGAAACACGACCTTGGGTATCAGGATTTGTATAAGTCGGCTCTCGTATCCACACTGTTAGCTACCTGAGAATGCGTGTCGAAATGAAAGGGGGATGTGTGACGTTACACCTAAGCTACCGGAATCCTATGAACAGCTTTACAGACTACTTTTGTGTGTAATATGGATGATCTCCATAAACCAGAATTGTATTGCTTCTGCTAGGTATCTGTTGTACTGTACCATCTAATTATTCCGTTCTACTATGATCTATTGCTACATGCACATATTGATATACCTATGGCTACTCACCAGGTACCTATAGCCATATATTATGTACCTACTGCAATTGACCATGTACGTGTGTCTATGCATTAATACTTGATTTCATCCAGCATCCATTTATATACTATTGATTTCACCATGGTACATGTACCTGCGAATATCTATTTGAACTGATCTAGAGTGTGTAAAGAGAGGGGTTTTTCTTGTACGTTCTTTTCCCCTCTCTCAGGTAAATTAATGCGCCGAACGTACCATTAAACCCTTCAGGTTTATATTATGATTGTTTTATTTCACTCCCTCCTGAATTCCCAACAATCTCTCTTTTTCTGGGTATCTAAAAGTATTTTGGGTTGCATACACAACGTAGAGTCCTTCTTTGTTCACTAGACGATCAAAATCACAGCCAAGGGTAAGAATCACGCCATAGAGTTAAATAACAGAATAGCTTCACTTGAGTCACGGTTAACGTAGCATTTTTGGGCGGGATCAGTACAGTGTTGCCATGTGACCAGGATACCCAAATAAAAGAGAGAGGTGGAATTTCAGGAAGTGGGGGGGGGTTGTATTATTAAAATTTATATACTAATCTGTCGTAAATGGATATTGTAGGAAATGGATAATACAGACCGAGGTTTTTCTGACGAAGTTTCCCCAACGAGTGAATTGGGAAGCTTACGAGAGGAGCTACGGCAGCAACGACGGCAAATGGAGACCTTTATGAGTGAACAGACGAGGACCCAGATGCTGCTTGCCAAAAGCCTAAATGTATTGCAGGAAAGGTTGGCCCCCTCATCGGCAGCCACTCCGGAGCTCCCACTGAACTCCACCGACAGCCCCTCGCCGATATTAGGAAGACCCAGGAATCCTAATCTGGTAGTAGGTGAGGATATCCCTTCCCCAGCTCCCTCCGAACCATCAAACCCCCCTCTATTAAATGATGCGGGGTTACATCATGCCATTTTAGCGATGATGGACCGCAATAATGGTCCCCGAACGAAAGAACCGGCCCCTTTTCGAGATTCTTTTCGGAAAAACCCCGCGAGATTCATCCAGCAATTAGAGGAGTATTTCACGGTAGCCCGAATCCCCAACCGTGAACAATTAGCGATAGCTAAATCATCCCTAATTGGTTCGGCCGGAGATTGGATGGAATTTCATGGCGAAAGTTGGACATGCTTCGGGGATGTCCGTCGCGATTTCCTGGCTGCTTATTGGTCACAAGAGAAGCAGTATCATGAGCGGCAACGCCTCAACCGAATGATCTACTCACCGTCTGAAAGTTGCATGTCAGTAAACTTTATCCTCCAGGTGAATAGGTACCGGAAATTTTCGCCTCCGATCCCAGAGGAAACGATTTTGAGGGAAATCTTACACCAATACCCAGCGTACATCCAATCATCGTGGGCGGTTAGAGGCACCGCAACCGTGGCCGACGCCCTCGCCTTCTTCGAGAGACACGATGAAGTGCGGGAACCCAAGGGCTATAGGGGCGCTGCTCTCCCGCGAAATACACCCCAGAGTCACTCCCGCAAGGTACCCTCTTCGTTCCCCTATCCGCCCCCGGCAAAGGGTTTTGGCTCCAACCCTGGGCCTGCGGGAAACCACTAAGGGAGGCATCTATCGGGGAAATGCTTCCTGCCCTCAGTTCTACACCCCGAATTTCTAAATGTCATTTCGTCCAGTTTGTGCGGTCTGGGGCACTGTGCCGCCATTGTGAAAAAACCTATCTGTCTTGTCTATGCGTTGTGAGGCTCCAGACTCACCGTCCGGTGATTGGACCGGGTGGTTTTTTGCCATCTCCGGTACTATCGCACATGTACCCTAAGGGGGCACAGTTATTAGGGGCGCATGGAAACCTGGCGGTCTCGGCGTTCCTACGTGCAGCCCCACCACTTGTAGTTCTGCGACCAACAGAAAGCCAGGTCCTAGCTGCGACTTCTGCGGTCCCCTCCCGAAGCACCCTGTCTGCTGTAGGTCAGTGCTACAGTGCACTGCCCCATGTGAGTCTTAGGTGTTTTGACAAATCAATGCTAGCCCTATTGGATTCTGGCTGCGAAATTTCTTGCATAAATGCTGATGAGATGTCTTCAATAGGAGATCCCAGTATCATGTACCTCCCGGTGAATAACACCTATCTTCGTGGGGCTTTGGGTAATCGGAGTTCCCGAATTAAATATCAGGTGTGGCTTACGTTTAAGATTGTCCCATCGGAAAACATCCATCAACACGCGTTTCTGGTGGTTCCCAAACTAATTCGACCTGTCATACTGGGGAACGACTGGTTGACTGGGGTTAAAGGTAACATGGATTTTGGGAAACGTTGTATGTCCATGAGCCTTCCTAGTGGCTCCTGTTGTGTTCCTTTCCAAGGGGTAAACCCTACACTAGATTCCCTCGTATTAGATCAATGTCCTGTGACCGTGCAGAACTGTGTATTGGACGATACTGCCACCTCTGTCCTACCGACTCGTCTAGTAGAAAGTGTGGTTTCTGAGGAACGACTTAGAGTCAGGGTGAACTCCCTTGACGGTCTCAGTAGTTTACAAAGGAATATCCTGCTCGAACTTTTGCTAGAGTTTCGACATTTGTTCAATGAGCATCCAGGACGAACCGATAAGTATCTGCATCGCATTCAGCTCCACAATGAAAAGCCGTTTGTGCGCCGTCCTTACCCCATTCCGTTCTCAAAGCGGCCTGCCGTCGAGAAGGTGTTGCAGGAAATGTTGAGCCTTGGTGTGATCAAGCGAGAGTCCTCCCCATATGCAAGCCCATGACGGTTGTGTCGAAGAAAGATGGTACTGTTCGCATTTGTTTAGACGCAAGATGGATTAATGCTCTAATGGTCTCCGATAACGAGACACCTACCCCACCTGAAGAGATATTTCACTCTTTCAGGGAATGCCAATTTATTACCACCCTCGATTTAAGAGCCTCATACTGGCAGATCCCCTTACACCCAGATAGTACTAAGTACACTGCTTTCATCTATGATGGCCGGACATATACATACCAGGTATTGCCATTCGGCCTGAAGACCGCCGTTGCTAGTTTTTCTAGGGCCATGGATGTAGTTCTTGGACCAGAGGTATGTTCCTTCACGCACAAGTATATCGACGACCTTCTTGTGGTATCCAAAGATTTCGAACAACACCTAGATTACCTGAGGCGAATATTTATTAGGTTGTCTGACGCACATATGACATTGAACTTGGATAAGACGGAGTTTTTTCGGAAGAAAGTCCAATTCTTGGGACACATCCTTACCTCTGAGGGTGTACATGTAGACCCCGATAAGACTCGAGTTATACGAGAATTTCCCACACCTACCAACATAAAACAATTGCGTGCCTTTTTAGGCTTATGCAATTATTATCGTCGGTTCGGTCGCCACTATAGCTCTGCTATGTATCCCCTCACACGCCTCCTACAGAAACAAACTCGTTGGAGCTGGACGAATGTCGAGGACTCTGCATTCAAGGGTTTGAAGAGAGTTTTTTTGGATACGGTCATGCTGCGGTTCCCGGACGCACGTCGTCCGTTCTTTCTTCAGTGCGATAGTTCCGGTGTTGCACTAGGGGTAGAGTTGTATCAGCTGGATGATCAGGCTGAACATTTGGTTCTGGGGTTTGCGAGTCGAGTTTTGAGTGGTCCTGAACTCTATTACACGGTAACGGAGAAGGAGTTGTTAGCCATCATTTTTGGCCTCAAGAAATATCGAACTCTCATACTGGGAAATAAGGTAGTTATAAGGACTGATCATCATGCCCTTAAATTTCTGAAACAGTGTCGGCTATTGAATGAACGATTGACTCGGTGGTCCCTTTATCTCAATGAGTTTGACTACGAAATTGAGCACGTCCCCGGGAAGGAGAATATTGTTGCAGTCACCCTCTCCCGATCCCATACAGAGTTTGGTTCGGGGCCTACCGCTTCGAGGTCAGACCCTTTGGTGGCTGGTCTCTCCGTGGGCATTATTAGGCACAGGTCGACAGTATCGAGGCACGACCCCGTGTCATTCTTAGTGAATTTCTTTGAGGTAGATAATCTGGGGGACATCAGTGATACCCTAGCTGACATTGCGAAACATCAGAAGGAGTGTTCTTTCTGGGGCCACATCTGTAACTTTTTTGTCGGGCATCCAACCGTTCTGTCGGCCGCCCAGCAACGACTCTTGCAACTTTGTTGGTCAGGACAGGGCTCGGTACTATTGTACCAGCTAGGGGCGTCAAAACCCACACGGCTAATTATCCCCAACAGTCTAATAGTCGGACTGGTAACCGCCTATCACCAATTGTATGGTCATTTCGGTTCTGGAAAACTATATGCTGTCATGAAACCCTGCTTGTTTTTTCCCAAGATGCGAAAACAGATACATCGAGCCACAAAGGCCTGCGTTGTTTGTCAGCATAGCAAGTATCCACAACAGTATCTCCAGGGTCCTACGAACCCCATATGTTGTAACTACCCTGGCGAGCTGGTGTGTGTCGATTTTTATGGGCCTCTTCCTATGAGCCGAGGTCGCGTGTCCTATATATTTGTAGTTATCGACAACTTCACAAAATATGTTAGGCTGTACCCCCTTAGACGGGCACAAGCTAAGGCCGCCGGTCTTCGACTAGTCCAAGACTATCACTCCTTCCTCCCTATCAAGACTGTTCTGTCAGATCATGGAACACAGTTTACCTCCCGAGTGTGGAAGGAAATGTTGTCTGCTCAGGGAATTAAATACTCCTATTCCTCCATACGGCACCCTGCTTCGAACCCCTGTGAACGTGTTATGAAAGAGTTGGGTCGCCTTTTTCGCACCTACTGTGCTACCGCGCATACCAGTTGGTCTCTCTATCTGTCTGCTATCGAAAGATTGTTTAATAATATTCCCCACTTCAGCACGGGCTTCTCGCCTCGCCAAATCCTCTTAGGGGCCTCCGAACCACACCCGATAGACACCATCCTTCATTCACACCTACCACACACCCCCCAGCTCTCTTTAGATCAGATCCGGGAAATGGCTCGACAGAACCTGCGCCATCAAGCGGACCTTAGGACAAGGAGACAACCTACTGGGGATCAACTGCGAGTAGGAGATTGGGTACTCCTAAGAGAACAGCCAGTCTCAGACGCAGCACGGAAGACAACGTCGAAATTCTACCCCCTCTATTCCGGACCCTACTTGGTAGACGGTAAACCATATCCGAATGTTTACAAGCTGGTAACCTTTCCGGACCACCGAAGGGTAGGGCAATACAACATTACCAATTTGAAACTGTATCATCGGATACAGCATTGAAGGAGATGTTTGGACAGAAGGCACCCTTCCCACAATATTAGATCTTGAAACTTCCTATCAGTTCCTTTGTCATGCTCTGAAGTTCCAAAGGGGCGACTGTAATATCCCGTGATGTAAATAAATAGCCATAACTTCAATTTTCATAAAAAAATAGCCATAATTAAAGGACCGTGATTCTTATGTTCGCGATAAAACGCTCTGTTCGTAGGTTCTGTGCTTGTATGAATTTCGATGGTCCTGAGCTGAAGGGATGTCAACTGACGTGTTCGTTTAGAAAAATGGGGGGCGAAGGGGGATCTTGAGAGGAACTCAAGTGGATGGCTTGGCTTCTTATTAGAACTTATAAAAGGAAGACGATGGATTATCAAGCTCTCTGTTCCTTTGTGTGTGCTGCCCTTAAGACATCGTTTCACAGATTGAATAATTTTCCTAAATTGTAGTAAGTCTAACGATACACCCACAAGTAAGTTTGCATTGATAATGGCTATTAATATTGTTTTTATGAGTGTCTACCAAATCTCTAGGCCCCCTTGATTCAAGTTTAGTACCCCCTTTTGTCCCAGTTCATGATGCTTACATTACTTTTATTTCAGTGACTAACGTTGTTCATAATTGTTTAGGTATTACAGGGACTATATAATTATTATCCCAGGTTTGATACTGCAATTCTACATTTAGCATTCACCTAGTGGGACCAATGCAATTTCGGTGTTAGCTATCAATATTGAACGTTAAGCTTGTTCATTGGGTTCTCTATTTGGCTTAAAGGGTTCAGTCCACATCTAGTGTGTATGAATGTCAGTATATGAGTCCTAGGGCAACATTTTCCCCGGTGGAAGTCGAAGGTCCGGGATCGGGCATGGTCTGCTATTCAGGCGTTCCATTATGAGTTGCATGTTTCTATTATAATTACTATTGAAAACGTTCCGTTATGAGTTGCATGTTTCTATCATCATTATTATTAAATACCACCACACACTTGATATTAGCATGACCTTTGATGTACACCGAAGAACATTGTCTGAAACACGACCTTGGGTATCAGGATTTGTATAAGTCGGCTCTCGTATCCACACTGTTAGCTACCTGAGAATGCGTGTCGAAATGAAAGGGGGATGTGTGACGTTACACCTAAGCTACCGGAATCCTATGAACAGCTTTACAGACTACTTTTGTGTGTAATATGGATGATCTCCATAAACCAGAATTGTATTGCTTCTGCTAGGTATCTGTTGTACTGTACCATCTAATTATTCCGTTCTACTATGATCTATTGCTACATGCACATATTGATATACCTATGGCTACTCACCAGGTACCTATAGCCATATATTATGTACCTACTGCAATTGACCATGTACGTGTGTCTATGCATTAATACTTGATTTCATCCAGCATCCATTTATATACTATTGATTTCACCATGGTACATGTACCTGCGAATATCTATTTGAACTGATCTAGAGTGTGTAAAGAGAGGGGTTTTTCTTGTACGTTCTTTTCCCCTCTCTCAGGTAAATTAATGCGCCGAACGTACCATTAAACCCTTCAGGTTTATATTATGATTGTTTTATTTCACTCCCTCCTGAATTCCCAACAATCTCTCTTTTTCTGGGTATCTAAAAGTATTTTGGGTTGCATACACAACGTAGAGTCCTTCTTTGTTCACTAGACGATCAAAATCACAGCCAAGGGTAAGAATCACGCCATAGAGTTAAATAACAGAATAGCTTCACTTGAGTCACGGTTAACGTAGCATTTTTGGGCGGGATCAGTACAATACAGACCAATGTCATATTGACATTTACCTACTGACATTCATACAAAAGTAAAAATTCTAGACTAGTATAAAGAATTGCTGTTCTAGCAATATCTGTATGCGATATTATTTTTAGCTGTACTGATATAATATATTCGTATTACCACTCTAGTTCTCTCTACTATGAAGACATTACACTTTATATTTTGCAGTAGCAGGTCTTTGAATAACAAAAAAAATAACAAAACGATACAGTTACCTCTCAAAAGATAAATGGGATACGGTTTCTTGAATGGGACAAATGGATACTGGTTCACTTCCTGCAACACACCTGTATATTCTTTCAGGAATGGAGCCATTGAACTCAGTTCGTCCTTCGCACGCCACTGAGTTAGCCTCCAAGTCCACGTCAGGCCATCAAAGACGAAGGATAGACATTAGACAAGTTCCGGGATGTTTTATCATGTTCATTTATTTTGTTGATATTCTTTTACAGTGGTCCAGTAATCTCTTCCTCTAGATATTTGTTAGTTGTTAATATTCTATATTGCCATTAATATTTCAGATCGATTAAAAGTTTTGCGGAGATTATCGGTTTTTCTTTTACTTTGAAGAATGTGTACCTATACCTATAATACATAATTTCGTTTGACTATTTGCAAAGTAGATTTTCCAAATACATCACACATGAATTTGGTGTTGCCTACCAGCTGAAAATAACAGGAAACGGGAATGGAAACTTGACACTTGACAAAACAACCATCCTGTTAAGGTTATGTTGAGTCTGTGAATGTTCTTAAACTTTTTATTAGGGTAATTTTTTTATTTGTTTAATTATATTTACTTTTCTGAACTATGGATGATATCGAATGGACTATCGCTAATGAAGGACAACTTCTAGATGCCATGGTTGGACATAAACCAGTCGGTAAATAAACTAACCTCAAATACTAACTGTTTTGTTTTATCCTAGCATATTATTCTTTCAAGGTGTAAACAAATACTTTCAAATGGCCTTCATATGCGAAAAATTTAACAATAATATAAATAAAGATGTAGATCCTGACAAGATCTGGGCACACTTAGAAACCATGTACAATTTAGAAGCACTTGATGAAAACGAATCAATCCCATTCCCAAATAACGAGAAAGAATTCGGTTTACCGGAAGACGATTTCGCCTCCTTAATATCGAGGAAAGATGAAGAAAGAAAATCGTTACAAAAAGGACGAGACACTCCCAAACTAATCAAAGATAAGAAAGAAATCAAAGAGGAAAAAACTCCTGTTCGTAACATTAAAGATACACCTCGTAGAGACAGTACTAGTAGCAATAAAGATAGAGAATCTCCTCGTTCTACAGTTTCCACTAAGAAAGAAGTAAAAAAAGAAATTGAAAAAACAAAATCTGCAACAAAAAATCGCAATTCTAATTCAGTTTCAAGAGATGATCCTAAAACTAAAAGTAAGGTAGATGAAACACCAAAAACTTCAAAAAGACCACTTAGAGGAAATTTGAAAACAGAAGATGGTAGTTCTAATGGTAAATCTAGCCCAGTTCCAACCGCACCTGGAAGTGTGAAAAGGAGAAGATTACTTTAGGTCTAAGTAGTAGGCAAAGAATTCATTGTTATCAGGGTATTATCAACATGATAGCATATAATTTGAATGAACTTCATTTTTGTTCATGCATAGTATCCGCTTTACCTAGTTTCTACTATGGGGCCAAATAATATGTTGGACACTTTGTATTATGCCAAATAAAGTTTGAGAGAAATTGAATCTAAGCATACATCATTCAGTACAGCAGGGAGCATTTGACTGGTTGCTATCTCTTCCACTGTTAGTCACGTTTCTGTTTGTAGACAACTTTGATGTGTTTCAACAATAAGTCAGTTAGTCAAACTAACTGCCAAGCAGTCATTCATGGTGAATGACACATGCTGTTTTTTCTATTTTATTGAATCTGAATGTGCTGTAAAATGAAAGAATTTCGGTCATTTCTTTTCATATGAATTAAATTTAAAATGCAAAAGCAATATCACAACTAGGACACCCTCAGTACAAAAGTGCCATGGAAGAGTTTTAACTCAAGCGATTTTCTGAATTCGATATCATATTGGTTCTAGGGAAATAATATATTCGAAACAATTAAATGTTCGAGATAATTTCCTATATTCATTCACCTTAATGCTTCTATATGTATAGTATAGTTGCATTGCATTAAATGATAAATCTTAGTGATTGAGTTTCCTCCTATTTTATCTGCTTTTATATTCTTATAATTTAATGAAGCAAAATTTTTTTAAATATAAATATTAATTCCATTCATGAATTATTGATTGTATTATTCATCAAATGATGATTTCTTGAATAGGGAAGAGTTCGCAAGTTTTTCATTAAAGTGGATAATCAATAAAATTCGTATTGTAGTGATATATTTATTATTTTGTACCTAAAATTAGTAAAAATGTATATATCGAGAAGTTTACGAGGTAAAATAAAAGAACTGAGAGTTAAACAATTTTTTTATTTTTCTTGTTCTTCCAGAGCCATCATCTTTCATACCTACATAAAAATGCATGTTTTGATTCCTTCACATCATCTCTCAAGTATTTATCATAGAAATCTAAAACAACTTTCTCAACCTTAAAACCAAATTTCTGGTATAAGAAGAAGGCAGGATTATTTATTGAAACATGTAGAAGAATATCTTTTCCTTGGCTCGTCTGAAAAAATAAATGAATTTCATCCGAGATACACATGGAAATTTTCTCATTTACCTGTATTAGATGATACAACATAAACGTGGCAATTCCCATATTCCTCCAGCCAGGCCTTGTGAAGATAAACGAAATGTAATTTTCAGTATGGCTCACATTTGGAACAAGAAATGCAAAGCCTACAATCAAACGCTTGTATACCACAACACAACTGAAATCTGGATATTGCAAAGTGTCGGTCACTAAAAATAAATAGATATGAGGTGTTTATTGAATCTCCAATCCAAGTATTCTTTGTGGAGAATATCCAAAAATCATATAGTTTGTCTTCATAATAAACATCTCGGAAACACTAGAATGGTTGACCATTGGATCTCCATTTTACAGGACGTTATGAGAGTTTCAGATCTTCACTATGAAGAATAGTACTGCCGTAATAAGGTAAAAGGCAGTAACTGACATTTTCATCATAAATGAGATATTAGCGCAACCGGCCTAAGCAGTAACTTTCCCAACTATTACACTGGGTTTGGTGATCCTATCTCATCAACTAACGCCAAAACAAACTCTGGCAAACAGCAGTAACTACAAGGTCAGCTGTTAATGGTATGGTAAATAGCAGTAACTAACATATTTCCTATAGCAAAAATTGTATTCAATAATGAAATAACAGATATTTAGTAGTAATTCTTAATCCTTGTCCCAATAAATTTGAATTAAAGATAAGAAAAAAAATGGGTTCAAGCCCTGTGGACAGGAGCTTTTGGGCGCATGTTCCTTGTGGCCCGTACTGACCAGTAAAGAAAAAAAGCAGTATCATGTTGAATACCTTAATATTATTCTGGAACACAAATTTTCCATTACAATAATCTTCATCTAGCTTCTATTTAGTATCAATTCCTGTAGAACGTGATCATAATAAGTGTTTTCCATATAATAAAATGTGTTTGAACTTGGTATGTAGGAAATCTGACATTAATTATTGAAATTAATTGATTTGACAAACAGCCGTCAAATGAGGTAAATAGATTTTTGTGACGATTTTCTGTGACCATAAAAAAAATTAAGCATTTCATTATTGCATTTCTTGAAATAGGTACCTTTTCAAGTCGATCAACATCGTCCTTCTTTCGACGTCTAAACTATGACTTGATTCTTTATGTTTATGTCTTTGAATTTGTTTTCGGTGGAATTCAAAGAGTTCATAGAATAATCGATGAAAATACTGAGAGAGACCCAGGAAATTTGACACATTTTGTAGTATATCTCCAGAAATTGAAATCGTATAGAGCCAAAATTTTGCACAATGTTGCAAAATACTACAATTGACGTTAGTACAAGTTTTTGTTGCAATCTGATGAATAGTTCACGAAAAAAAAATTTTTTTTTCGAAAAAATTAAAAGAAATATTTTTTTAAAAATTACCAACATTTTGATCATAACAGAATTTTGCCAAAAGTTGCGCGTTTATATCCTCGAACTGACTACCAAGTTTCGATTCAACATCTTCTTTAGTTCCTGAAATATCAGGGAAATAACCTCAAAATTTTAAATGTCTATAACTCCTAAACCGTCCGGCCGATTTTGCTCGTTAACGAACTTAACCGTCGCATTTTGATCAGAAACCTACCCTGAAAGTTTGAAGTCGATAGGACCTTCGGTGCTCCTGTTATCGTGCCTACGGCCGGCCGGCCGGCCGGCCGGCCATACGGCACCCAAAAATCTGACACCGGATTCGTAATCAGGGAGTCCGAATTAGTCTATTAGCCAATTTTCAGCTCGAAATTCGAAAATTACAGACATTTGGACGAAATGATAGGACGATGTTCCCCTAGAACATACGCCCAAAAACACCCAAAAACTTAAACTGCGATTATCTCAGAATCATAGTATTTGCAGTTACTGCCTTTTACCTTATTACGGCAGAGTATATTTAGCGTGTACTACAAGGAAGCCCTAATAGATAACTTAAAACTAAGTAGAAGCAGATAATGATCGTGTTGAATTCAAGCAATTTTTAACCATGGATTGTCTTGAGCTGTGGTCCTTCCACTTGAAGGTTTGATGTGCTATGGTTCTCTTGTCATACGCCCTGGATGGCTGCTTCAACTGCTCCAGATTCTCCTCATTATTGAAAATGTTTGGTTTCACCAGGACGATGCCACATGTGATACAGCCCGTGAATCATGGCGATCTTGGACGAGTTTGCTCCTGGTCCTGCGATTAAACACTTGTGGATATTTGGCTGTGATCACACATTACGCGAACAAGCCCACAAACCAAAGCATTGAAGGCTAAAATCAGACGTCCTGCAAAGGAATTGCCGCCACATGTGTGCAACAACTTCGACCTACAGGGTTGAGGTGCTGAAATTCTATTGTAGTACACGCTGTAGGTACACCGCATGATTGAAAATGATTATTAATGAGTAAGATACTCACAATCGATTCCAGGCCAGAAAAATTGGTTGCATAAACAGTTTATGGCAGGTATGTGTTCAGGTTGCACATAAACAAAGTCTAGTGGTCCCCTTGGAGGTAAGGCATAGTTAGAGTCGTTTTTGTTTACTGTGAGTTGGAGTTCTGCCATTATTTGTAACCACAAGGGAAAGCTCTCTGTGTCTCTTCTTATATAGGGTTTCAGGTATATACCACTATATGGAGAGAGGATCATTTCTTTCCTTACTCCTCCGAGGAGTTTGATTTTTAGACTGACACCTTTCATATGTGCAATACCTGAAATTTACTTATTTATTTATTCAGCACTGCATTAAGCAGGAATAACGGGTAACTCCCAATATAACAATATAAAAAAAACTAAAGAACATAATTACAAGCATGAGGTCTATGATAACAATGACGCATTGAAAATCTTTCTCAGCTTTGACATCTTGAGTGAGTGAATTGAAAGAGAAAAAAATCTAACCCAGTTAAATTCCTGAAGTTAGAGATGTAAAATATGGAAATCATAGAAGTAGAAGTATGGAAGAACTAATTTTAAATTTTTTTCGTTATCTCGAGAACAATTTCCTTTGTAACATTGTGTATCTTAAAAATATAGATTTCCGCCTAGAAGTGATGTTCTCTGAAAGTTCAATGGATTAGCATAATTATCTATATGCATATTATCGAAAATATTTCAATCTACTCATTTGTAATTTTGTCTTCTTGATATGATGGATATCTCATAGCCATAAATTTTGTACTGTATTTTACGAATAAGTTAAATCTATTGAACATTTATTGAACGTGCTCTCTTAAGCACCTCCCACCACGTCATTGTCTTTAAAATTTTCAATTCTCATGCAATCATATACTTACTGCCCAATGACGTATTATAATGGCAAAAAGGATCCAATATTTTCAAATTTTCTTTTTGCTCATCTTCTTGGTTGTGCTTCATTATGTCCTCCAGTTGTTTTTTGTCTTGAGATTCAACTGAACACCTGGTAAAATCATCTGATAAGCTCTCTGGCGAGTTGGTTAGCTTCAAAAATCTAAAATGCATTAAAATTTTTTATTCATGTACAAATTTTGGGCTTGCGGGATATACTTACTTTTTATTATCTATGGTGGGTAATAGAGATTTTCTTTTACTAGTTTCCTTAATTTCTTTTTCTTTGATATTCTGAAATTTGAACAATTTTAATGCTACTAAAATATTAAAATAAAAAATTACGAAAATTTTCAAGCAATACAAGATAAAAAAAAAAGTACTGACGTGAAGTCAGTACTCTTTGGCGCGCGTGTTCGCGGTGGCTAATTTGAATTGAATGATGAGTACTTCAAGCTCAGTGGATAGAGCGAGCCGAAGATCTACCCAAAGGATAGTGGACACCATTCACTGTCGGTTCAAAAATTAACAGTGCTGTATCTAAGCTGCCATAAGGATAGAGTAACAAAGTTGGAAAAGAACACAACTGACTCTCCTTAGTCGCACAAGCTCCTAGAAGATTTGGGAGGGTCAGTATAATCCTAATCATGTTTATAGCACGCGCGCCAAAGCAGATTGACTTTTTACACTTTTTCTTTCATTGTTAAATCACTCTGCCACTTTAGGGCCATCCGGTCATAACAAAAATTCGCAGGCATATAAAGGTCATGATTCTACAATTTGATGCCAAATTTCAGAAAGATCGAGTGATCGGTTCCGGAAATATCCATAAAAAACGTTTTGACTAAAAACGGCCTTAACTCCGAAACGGCTCGGTGGATTTCGCCCGTTAACGAACTTGTCCGAGATATTTACGCTACAAAACTACCCTGCAAATTTCAACGCTATAAGTCGTTCCGTTCGAGAGTTATCGTGCTAACGGCCGGCCGGACCGGACGGACAGAATTGAATTTGACCTCGAATTCTTCATCAGGGGGTCGAACCCAATCGATTGAGACCATTTTCGAAAAAAAATTCGAAAAATACAGACATTGTGACGAAATGATAGCACGCTGTTCCTTGCGGAACACGCACGCAAAATGCCTATTAGCCAAGAAAGTATGACAGAGGTTCCTGAATATGATAAAAAAATCTCAAAATGAAAATACAAAATTTGCCTTAAACTAAATACAATATTTTATACAAATAGAAAATAATGAAGAAGGAAAACGCCACTCATTTTGGTTTTTTCATTAGTATATGAACAATTGAAACAAACCTCATGATCCAAAATTGAAGTATTTTGTTTTTCAGTAAAAGAAAGATATAAATACAACTTTAATGCGTCCAAAACGGGATAGGATAGACATTTTCGCTGTCCCGAAAACATATATCCGTCTATCTCCACTCATAATAATCAAAAGATCCCATAAAACCTGTACTTTGGGGCCATTCTGTCTATCTCTAAGCTTTTGCCTAATGCTACATTTCAAGAAACCCTGTTAATAAATATGCTCTCAAATAAACTTACCCGTTTTATCTGGGATGGACTAGGCAGTATATCTATCACATCACTACTTATCTCTGCAGTATCTTCTTGTGTATCGACTTCATTGACCATAAAAGGTTGAAACATATCAGGATTTGTGACATTTTCTTCAAGTATTCGGTTGAATATCTCTAAATCTGAGACAGCTTGTTTTTCAGCCTTGAATTTAACTTTCTGTGCCATTAGTGAATTATCTAGAATATTAGACAATATTTTGAAAAATAATGTATGGTGATTCTTTGCTTTTGTTCTGTATTCCTATAGTATAAAGGCAACCTTCATACCACAGCAATATAGTCCTTAATTAGGGTTGCCAACTCCGAGCTATTGAAATAAGGGACATCAATGACTTGGGTACGGGAGGGCCTTTCAAAAGGACAAAGGACGTAGTTTCAAAATAAAGGAATGTCCTTTGAAATAAAGGACGGTTCGCAACCCTATCCTTGAGCATGATTGTTACAAACATAGTTTTGTATTAACATTATCCCTGTTCTTTGGATTTTATGTTTTATGCGGTCCAGTTCGAAAACAGTATCTCAAGAATTTAACCAAATAATTGTATTTATGATTCCTAGGTCATATTCTTCAATGAATTGCTGTAGAATGTAAACAACATGTAATACTTATTTCATTAGATCAATAACAAATTTTATCGATCAGTAAAAGGATAATTGAATATATTTTCTGAAGTGCCTGTTTTCTAAACTTGGTTACAGGCATCTGCGACTGAAAAATTTCACTTACATATTTTAGATATAAGATAAGGGGATATTTTAGGATATTTCAGAGTCCACCAAGCCTGCTCTTTGAACACAGAGGTACCAGAAAGAAAAAAATATATGCTAAAATGTGATAGGGTCCCAGCAACTGTTCCCGTCCATGATTTTTTCTTCTTCCTGCAAATATCAAACAAAATGAGAGTAGGTATAAGATGTTGTACTATAATACATCATACTTACACATATTTGGTAAACAGTGTTTCCCAGTTCTTATCTATAAAAGTTGCTATGTGGAATCTCCAATGAAAAAATCCTTTCCGAGCCAAACCAGGACTTTTAGTATTCAAATGGTATAAAACAAGAACAATTACCTGTAACCTGAAAATTACCTAGCTACAGCGACAAATGTGAAATATTACGAATTCATTTAATCATTTCTAGATCGAAACTGATGAGAATATAGACGCTTCATACCGATATCAAAGGAAATGTGATATCTTAAGAAAATTAAAATCAATTAGGCCCTAATATTATCACTCTTCATCAATATATCACTGGTAAAACCCAAAAAGTGGAAATTCCTGTAGAAAACTTCAGGCATCATATCACAAAAATCATACTATCCACCATACCATGATAATTTGTCTCTCACAAATACTTCAGTATTTGATTCTGAACATTCTTGACAGGTATATGTGAAGAAAACATCTCCATTCATACCACCAGGCACAGCTCCTCTCTTCAAACATCGTACATGTATATAATTCGAACAAAACGAACATTGGAGTCCTTCATCATCACAGTCCACAAGTGATTTATCACAATATTTACAAACGTCCATCTCCTCAATATATGATTTTCAATATAGATTGGTGAAAGAGAATGAATATATCCCTAAAATTCTATAGAATCCATTTGTGTTGTATAATTTTTGTTTATTTACGTCTAGAGTAGAGGTTATGTTTATTTCATCTACGATCAGTACGATCTACTCTTCCTGTCTATGGTTTATGTGAAATAATTTTGGATTCAAGGTAGTTAGTATCAACATTGCCAATTATTTTTGCCCAAATATCTGTAATTTTCGAATTTTTGACTGAAAATGGTCTCAAACGTGGTTCGACTCACTGATCAAGAATCCGTGGTCAAAATCTATTCTGCCCGGCCCTCCGTTAACATGATAACTCTCGAACGGAATGAGCTAGACAGTTGAAATTTTCAGATGGCGATTTCCATTGACACGCTGGGAGCACTCGAAATCAATCTCATCTGTCATGCATCTGTCCAATTGAACCGAAAATATCTGTCAAATATGACTCCGAGTGTCCGAGTGATCCATAGACAAGATATCCGAGCATGTCAATGGAAATCGCCAAGAGTAGGTTTGGTAGATAAGTATCTCGGTTAAGATCGTTATTGGGCAAAATAGGCCTGGCAGTTTCGGAGTAACGAAAAAATATATTGCTCCAATTATAATTTGCTGATATATGTAAATCCAAAATTTGAGGCGACATAGACCTACGTTTTTAATTTAATTTTTTATGGTGCAGTTCTATCATAAGAAGCCATCGATATCATTCCCAACTCCAAGATAGCAATACTTTCCGAGATTTGATTTGTCAAAGTTTGAACTCCATAGTAGTTTGACAAGAGCACCAAAGCCCCTGTCTTGAACGACATGACCGACAGTTTAAATTTGCAGGATAGACTTGGAGACCAAGTGCGCAGGTTAAGTTCGTTAATGGGCTAAATCCGTCGATATGTTTCCCTTCAAAGAAATAAAAAATAGAAATAACTTTAAATATCCCAGTTTAATAACTTCAGTTACATCTTATAAATGAAAATATCATGTGCTTAAATATTAATTCATAATTTCTCATTAATAATATGAATTTGTGAGTACATAGAATAACAGGGAAAATTTGAACAGGCAAATATAATAAAATCAGTCGAAAAAATAATGAATAAAGCCAACAAAAATATTTCCAGTAATTTCCGCCATAACAACAAATTTTCTAGCTATTCCAAGTACTCCTTATTTCGAAAAAATCAATATATGTAACGTTTTGTAAATCAGACTTGGTCTATCAAAAATACTTTGATAATTGAGACACTTGATGGAATCAAATGAAAAAATACATATTATAAAACTATAAAAATCGAAATAAACCTGTAAAAAACTTACTCTATAGGATTAAATCTCGTAGAAATATATTTGTTTTTTACACTACAGTCCATCTTCTTCCTGTCAGTGAAGTACATAAGGTATTAACACTTTACTACTAAAATTTTTGAAATGCAAATATATCGAAAAATATTATTTACCATAGATATACATTGGTTTGTATGGGGAAATTTAAATGAAAATATAGAGATTGATTTTATAGTATCAACAAGAAACAATTGGAAACCAAATTTCATTCTCTGGGAACAGAACGATTAAGTCCAATTTTATCAAAACCCTTATTTTACAGCTATACATCTCAAAGTTCCATTCGTTTCTTATCACAATATACACAAACAGTACAAAGTACAGGGAATGCTTGAAGAAATACGAACACTCCCTGTAAGAACTGTATAATCAAGTCCTGTAGCAAAATATCTGATTTCTGCATTTTATGAGATATAAATAGACAAAGGGATTTACCATTGAAGATTGCTTGCAAGAAACATAAGAAGAGAACCACACATTATTCATGAAATGTTAAAGTTTTCGATATATGTAGGAAAATACATACATCATAACCATTCAAAATATGAGAAGAACAAAATGGGCTCTTCAGGAATTATAATTCTCGATAAGGGAGGAAGGTTATGCATGATAATAAAAGCTTTGAAGTTGTGAAAAGACAAACATTCCATAAAGAAATCAACACGTCTCTATTCACCTGCACAATTCCAAAAATGCTTTGTTTAGACAAAGAATATTATATAGAAAACAGTCTGTATAAACATATTGTTTCTTTGACCTAAAAAGGAAATCTGTTGTAGATGTTATCGATAATAATAGTAGTCCTGAGAAAAGCAGCCTTAAAAGAAGTTCGACAACATATTCAGAACAAATGTAGAACTACAAACCTCTTATTGAATTATTTTTGATATATAAATTCATAACTTGAAATACTTAATAAAACGCACATGTGAAAGAGCTGCTCGTGATATACCTACAGAATCAGAACTTGAAATTGAAGCAGCTTTACCTAGGTAGCTGTATAAAATCAGGAGAATATATAGCATTTGAAACTGTTGCAAAATCAACTGCACCTAATTAGGAAAATTTAGAGGGCACATCTGAGTTCGCTGAAAATTTAAGTTTTGCAAATGGTGGTGGAGAACTGGGGATAGAAAATCAAAAATGCAGTTACTGATGGTGACCACACTAGTAAGTTTCTAAAAACGCTTACGGAAGGTGGAAATTTACACTACTAGCTGAAAATATTGGCCGAATCAAATTGGTTTCCTCACTAAAAAACAATGCAACATATTTGAATACATATCCTCGAGGATATATAACATTTTCGTCAATTCTTTTGATTATATACAGAAAACAAAAACAAATATAAATGGTTCAGGTTGGATCTTTGGGTGAAAACTATGAGGTAACTAGATCAAGGATTAATATATATCTATGGAAAACCAAAACAAGACATCATAAAAATATGACCAGTTTCGAATCAACATTTGGGTTTTAACTTTATTGAAACTGATCATGAAACGTCATCGAAATTCGAGTAGGTATTTTTAAGATGTCATAAATAAATACAACCTGAAAGAAAAAATATTCATAAAATTTGCATAACTATTCTCTAAGTCCTCCACCTGTGGAACTTTCAGCGAGTCCTTTCACTTTGAGCCTATCTGCCGTTTTCAAAAATGCTGGTAATTGCTCTTGACTAACATTGACCTCTCCCGCATACATGAATTCCAGGATTGCTTGTAAATGGCTATACGCTACATCTTTGAGTATTATGATGGGGTGTTTGGATGGATTTTCCTGAAAAAAAAATTATCTATTATGATTGATCTAAATGTCTACATGTGCTGAATTATTGTTCAAATAATTAATAATGCATGCATGTTATTCTGATGCATAATTTCAGAGGATATTGACGTAGGTTTAGTTTCTGAAATATTAAACTTTTAAAGAAAAAAATCCAAGTTTGAATTGGATCGTATTTGTCTATTTTGAATTATCGAGGAAATAACAAAATTTATGATGGGTATAACTCGGAAACCGTTTGGCCGATTATGCCCAACGCACTTTACTGTCCCATTCGGATGAGCAACCTACCCAGAAAATTGAAAGTTATCCTGGCAAAGGTCACCTATCCAGATACTGAACTTACCCAATGCTGATCGGACCTCCAATAACATGGATCCGAGCGTGTTCAAATTAGGGACTTGGCTGTAAAGTTCCGTCGATATTTTTCAACTTACTGCCGCGATTCAATTCGATTTTCATTTTTCGAGTTATTGGCAAGACAAAATTTCAGATGGCTATAACTCTGAAACCACTCGGTGGATTTTGCCCATTAACGAACTTAGCCGGCGCATCAGTGAGTCGAAACTAATCGTTTGAGACCATTATTAAATACAGCATATTATATATAGAAGCATTTATTCAAACACAATTTACTATTCGAGAGATACGAGATACAACTCGCATATACAGGTTTTCCATCTCAGACGAGCCACCCCGTATATTTCTTATCCCATAGTGATTGGAAAAATTTCCCGATACACGTCAAATGATTTTGTTTGGGGGACATCTTTTGACGTATATTAGAGGCTTGAACGAGCAAACCCCTAAGAGGGGGCGCTTCAACCCCTCAAAATTGAATAGGGGAGAGGGGTTGAGTGATAATTCATTTGAAAGGTCTTGAAGCCTCTTTACAACGGTGTATGAAAAACGTAATTTTAATTAACCGTTTTCGACTAAAATCAATTTTTAATCTCCAATGAGCCACCTTGAATATTTTGGTTATTTTTACAATGTACAAGCCCATTTTTATTAAGCTCTTTTTACAAACACAAAAAAATTGAATTGCAATATTTTCTCAAGTAATAAGAAAAATTCTCTCAAGCTATAAATAAAAAAAAAATCAAAACATATCCTTCATTTTTTGCACGGGGTCTGGGGGCCCGGGAGTTGAACCTTTTATTTACTTTTTACTTTATCTTGTTGAGAACCAATTGATAGTAAACACTAATATTCTGCTAATGTAATATATGTATTTCCTGGTTAAAATGTTTAGTATAGGCGAGTGAAAATACTCTGAATCGTAATATATCGAAATAAGTAGTATCGATACTTGAATCGTATCGCTTCGAAAGTACAGATACATGAAATATCGAGTATTCACGTATTAGTGTACAGTCGGAAAATAAATCATTTCGATTTGTGAATAAGATGTCTAAAAACTTTTACAACAAGTACATGTACATCTTACCTGTAAAGATCATATAATTTTCAATTAATTCATTGAAATATTTATTATAATAAATCACAATATGCTCATAGTACCTAATAATTTCTCTGATTTACTTTCTTTCATTCATTTCTGACAATTTTAAGTACCTATCTAAACTATTCCCGGATGCGTTAAATATATAAGATTTATAAACGAAATCCCAGTATCTGTTAGGTGTATTGTGATGGGAGCTGAAGGAGGAGTGGGGCCTGGGGACAATCATTGGGGGTGTAGGGGGTTGGGGCTGGCTGAGGAACGTTACGCCACTGTGTACAATGTTTGCTTTTCTGACGAAAGCACTTTTTCACTTAATGGAGAGGTTAACCGGCATAACTGTAGATTTTGGAGCGATACAAATCCTCATGTATTTCGAGAAGCTCATCCGGAAAAGCTGAACGTTTGGGTACGAATTTTGGGAGACCACCTCATTGGACCTCTGTTTATTCCAGGTAATTTAAATGGCGAAATTTATCTTGAAATGCTGAAAAATGCGATTGATCCGTTAATAACAGAAAAATTAGAAAACGATTCTCTAATACTTGTAAACCAATTGCAGTTCCAACAAAACGGAGCTCCTCCTCACTACGACCCACCAGTTCGCCGATACCTCAATTTGCAATACCCAGGGGATCTATTCTCGACCATTCGCAATTTGCACGATCGTGCGCATAGCAATATATAGCATATGCGACCGATCGTGAAAATTGCGAATGGTCGAGAATAGATACCCTGCTCGTTGGATTGGAAGAAGAGGTCCTATGGAGTGGCCTGCCCGATCTCCTCATCTGAACTTCTTCTTGTGGGGGCGATTTCTTCTTTACTGAACATTTTATCTTTTTTTGAACGAAAACCTGTATTTTGATTTTTTAAGTAGTTAGTTAACGTAAAAAACTCACTTATATCAATATTTTCCATAAACATTTATTCATGAAATAGCTTGACCAAAGTATATCTGGTTGAAATAATTTATCGAGATCTACAAAGTACGCCAAAAGTACTTCCTCTTCGGTACTTTCTGATGCCGATTCACAATATCTACAAGTCGCCAAATTTTCCTCCCCATCATTATGTAAGGTTGAGCAACCTTTATTCTTTATTCGATAACGATAAGACAAGTTGCTCCCTTTTCTTTGAAAATGTGATGAACTTCTTGGACTGCCTTTGTCCTGAAGTGTTCGTCCAATAGTAATCATTATGTTCAGAGATTGATCAACCTTAGCCCTAAAGAGAGTTAATATTCTAGTTTGAGTTGTCTGTGGGCTGGTTATAAACAACTATACAGCGAGTAACTACCCTTGTGTACTGCAAATTTTGTCGTCTCACATATATGTTTCTGGAAAAATAGTCACATCTTCTGAGATAAAATGTTAAAGTTACCAGCAACCTTGTATTTCAATTGTTTTGACGCTCTTGTTCCTCGGAACAGAGTGCTTATCAATTTGCCCAAATGTCTGTAATTTTCGAATTTTTGGCTGAAAATGGTCTTAATCGATTTGGTTCGACTCACTGATCAAGAATACATGGTCAAAATCGATTCTGTCCGGCCGTTAACACGATAACTCTCGAATGGAATGAGCTAGACAGTTGAACAATAGGTTTGAGGGATATATATCTCGGTCAAGTTAGATATTGGCAAAATCGGACTGATGGTTTCGGAGTAACGAAAACAATTTTTTTTTACATTACGACTTTTGAATTCAATTTTTTTCAAGATGCAGTGTTATCATAAGAATCCATTGATTTCATTTTCAACTCTAACAAGCCAATACTTTCGGAGATATGATTTTTTCAAAATTTCAATAATCTATCGTAGTTCTATGTATTCACTGAATGCGAATTCTATCTGTCTGTGTTCACTGTTCATAAATGTCAAGTTTGAAAATATTTTCTGCTGGAAAACAAGTTTCCGATTCTTGAATTTGTGAATATTTACAAGACTGTTTTGTAACCGAAAATAATATTGACTGGTTGCATATTGAATAATTTACGCATAAATTCGGGATGATATTTCAGAAGATTTTGAATTTGATCATTTTAATGATGTAGTTTATGAAGGCAATAGGAAAGAATAACATAATGAAATCATCAAAACAAATTACTGTTCGTTGGCCACTGAGGTTAATATTACCTTTAATTCCTTAAGTAGTAAGTCATGTTACTATATACCTACAGTATTTTCATATTATTGCGAGCAAAACAATTCTGAAATCTGGATCTCTTGGATAATCTATATCATGATATAAATATATACTTTGGTAAGTAAATCAAATTGTGTTCAGAATATCTCCAGTAAAAACAAAACTGGAATATACCTAGCTTTCTATTTGACGCTGTATCACTTCCAAAGTGATGCGAAATCAGTTCAAACCAGAGAAATAGAGGGAAATTCCGGCTATTTCTGTGGTTTAAACTGATTTCGCATCAGTTTGGAAGTGATACAGCGTCAAATAGAAAGCGCCTATTGGCTAAGTTTCAATTGATATAAAACAATTTTGACATCAGATTTGAGGAATGAATATCTCAGTTAAGTTCGTTATTGGGTAGAATCAGTCGGGTGGTTTCGGATTAATAATTTTTGGCACACTTGTTTTTTTTTCAATGACACTGTGTTTCAATTTAATTTATTTTATGATGCAGTTCTACCCTATGAAACGAATATATCATTTCCAACTCTGAGATACCAATGCTTTAGGAGATATGATTTGAACCAATTTTTTTTATTATTGGAATCGAATATTATATACATAAGAATACTGAAAAAGTTCAACCGCCGTCAGAAATTTCAATTTCCAACGAGAAAACGATCGAAACTTGGCGCCTCTCCGTAACGTCACCCGTCATATCTACTCTCACTCTTCTCGTGTCTGTTTGATTACGTCAGCCGTTATAGCAACGGTTCTACCAGTCAGATGCGTTTCACCTCATTTGAATTTGCTTCTTGATTTTCGGATTTTCAATACCGAACTATTCAAATTTTATAAATGATGAAAGTGGGTGAGGGCATACATGATGATCTGGTATTGAAATAGATTCAGATAAACATAAACATATCGCCGGTCTAATTCGTTAGCCTGCCAAGTCCATTTCTACATAGTTTACAGGAGAGAGAAAAAACTGAATGATATATTTTCTTTTTTACATCTCAAGATTCTGAAAATCCCTATAATTCCTATAATGATGCTAGACATTTTGTGAGTTCTAATCGAAGAATATCTTAAGCACAGTTAAAAAAAATAAGAAAAATAATAACTTAGCAGCTTTTCGTTATGAAGTTTGAATTTGATTGAGGACATAACAGTTTTTACACTCAAATGAGCATGAAAATAACATTTCATTGTAATTTTTAGTTAAGGTTTATTGCGCGTTCTGGGGAACATCGCGTCATCATTTTGCCCAAATTTTTTGCCGAGAATGGTCTCAAAAGACTAGGTTTAACTCACCGATGAAGAATTCGGGGTAAAATATGATTCTGTCCGGCCGTCCAGCCGTTGCCACGATAACTTGAGAGCGGAAAGAAATAGTGATTTGAAATTTTTAGGGTAGGTGGCGCATCCCAATACGACGGACAAGTTCGTTAATGGGCATAATCGACCCAACGGTTTCCGAGTAATAATTTTGTTTTCAACCATTACAAATCTGATGGAATTGAAGCTTGTGTGAGTAGTTGTAGAATACAAACCTAGGGACGTTTGTGAGAATAGTATAGCTAGAAAATTAAAAAAAAAATGATTGAAAAATATTATTCATGTCACGATAACCTGAGAATGGAAAGAGATAGTGACTTGAAATTTTGAAGTTAGGTTGTGCATCTGAATGTGACATTTCAGTTTGATGGTTATTAGTTGTAGAATACCAACGCAAAAATTCTTGCGAAATTTCGTGAGGACCATATCACTAGAAATTTTTTAAAAAATCATTGAAACAAATTCTATGTATCAGAAACTTTTCGTCCTACATCACTGAAATTTTGCGAGACCTTCAGAACTTAACCTCTACTACCAAGTTCCAAGTTTGAACACGATCGGATCTAAATTTTTGGAGATCCGAGCAGCCTTGTGTGAGTTCAGTAGCTGGATGGATGACCGTTGCCTCGATAACTTCCGAACGAAAGGAGATAGGGACTTGCAATTTTCAGAGTAGGTTACGTATCCGAATGGAAGGGTTAAATTCGTTTTTGAGCATAATCGGTCTAACGGCTTCGGAGTTATACCCACCTGGAATATTATTTCCTAGATAACTTAAAAAAAAAAGACTCAATCGAATTGTAGCTTGGTAACTAGTTGTAGAATATCGACATGAAGACGTGTGTCAAAATTTTGTGAGGACCGTACCATTAGAAAATTTTTAAAAACTTACGAAATTGGTTCAAGCACTGACGTGAGGTCAAGAGCTTTTGCACGTATGTTCTATTGTCCATTCTCCTGAATTAGACACTCTTAATCGACTTTACCATGGTGAATTCTATTGTCCGTTCTCCTGTATTGGACATTATTAATCGAATTTACCATGGTGAATTCGATGAAGTAAATAAACTACTCATGTGATAAACCATCATAATATTTGATAGTTAGATGGAAGAGTCTTTTTGATTTCCTGCAATTCCTCAAACTTCCGGAGACTGATTTTACGTCGGTTTTGGTTCAATTGCGTTATTAAATCACCAGTCTCACAAGAATAAAATCGTGAAGACCTTCTATGTAGTAAAGGTTTCCATTCATCCTTATCGAAAGTTTTATAGAGAATGGATCCGTTGCTTTCATAATGGAGAGTCCAAATGTGAGTCACCTTAGGATCCAAAGGGCCCAAATAGGATTTAGCAAGTTTTCGTTAGGTAGATTTGCTATGGGATACAAAGCAGTTTTTCGTGCACGTCTTTTCTACGCAATTGAAAGGTAATGTCGACCTTATTTCTTTGGCTATAAGGAAGGTAATCATCTAAGCTTTATAACCAGCTCAAAAAGTGAAATTGGCCAAAAAATGGACTTAGCAGGTTAACGAATTTGGCCGACGATATGGTATTTCGTGTTACATGCAAGAGACCTCTTGTATTGATTGAAGTGATTTGTGTCCTTACGCCGCCACACGAACAAACGGTGAATGTATGTATTTGAATGGGTCCTTACGCCACCACAGATACAGCACTGTTTATTTTAGACCCAACAGTACATATATTTGAGTTGAAACAAATCGTTTGAGGCCATTTTCGGCCAAAAAGTGGATCAGTTCTTTTTGGAAGCTGGTTTTTAAGGACGGATTTATATTCTTGGAAATATTAGGAATGTTATTTTTTTCCCTGCAGCTAAGCAGCCTTGGGCATGCTCAGTACCTGGATGGGTGACTGCTCTGGCTATAAATTTGAGGAGCCTGCCAAAGCTCCTGGCCACAGTGCTTTTCCAACTTGTTTACAACTAATTTTTGTAGACTCGGTTGGTGATTTTATCCTCCTTATACTGCTTAGCAGAACCCACAGAAAACCAAATGAGTAGTACATTTTAAAAATTCAATAATTTTGAATAAATTTCAAATTTTTATTCTCAACTTTCATCAGAACTTCTGAAGATATCGGTAACAAATATGAAGTAGTAATATATTACGATTGCCCCGAAATGAATAACTGCCTCCATTTCTAGCTGATATGAAAATCATTGTCTAAAATCTAAATCTATGAAAAAATATTCATACTAATAACTAATAAGTGAATAAATACAAATTTCAGAACATTTTAATCAGAAAGTCAGATAGTTAGTAGGTCTATAATGTTAAATATTCACAAAGGCAGAAACAGTTATATGCCACGTAGATTAGAATAAAATTTTATTCAATTGACATATGAATAATGTTCTCCAAATCCAAAAAAAGTATTTTCAACACGTCACAAAATAAATACAACAAAAATATACAAATATCACTGTGTCGGAGGAGAAGAACTTAGAGCAAGTCCTTTTATCTGAAGCTTTTCTGCTGTTTGGAGAAATGAATCCATTCTCGCTTTGTCTATGCATACTTCTCCTTTATAGATGAAGTCCAAAATATCATTCAATTCTTTATAACGTATATCACCGAGGAAAATGATAGGGTTCTCCGATGGATACGCCTATGAAGAAAATTTTCAGTTTCATAATCAATACTTCTCAAGCTTGAACTTCCCAAATAAGAAGACACTTTTACACATGATTAATACCAACAAAATTAGTGTGTATGCTGTACTCCTAACCAAAGGAATCCAGAATTCCTTCAATACCCAGTGTTAAATATTAACAACCCTTATGGAGGCCCTGAAATTAACATATTTGTTCCCCTGCACATAATACAACCATTTTTTGAGTGAAATAAAGTTAGTTGAAATAAATAATAAAATAAAAAAATTGGTTCAAGCACTGACGTGAAGTCAGAAGCTTTTGCGCGTATGTTCTATTGTCCATTCTTCTGTATTGGACACCCTTAATCGAATTTACCATGGTTAATTATGTTGTCCATTCTCCTGTATTGGACACTTAATTCGAATTTACCATGGTAAATTCGAATTAAGTGTCCAATACAGGAGAATGGACAACTTAATTAACCATGGTGAATTCGATTAAGGGTGTCCAATACAGAAGAATGGACAATAGAACATACGCGCAAAAGCTTCTGACTTCACGTCAGTGCTTGAACCAATTTTTTTTTTTTTTTATAATATCATTTAAATTAATATTGTAGGACGTTACTTCAAAATTTCTAAGCTATACTGACTTACAGCTAAAATATTATAAAGAAAAGAAGCAATTGGATAGTCTAACTATCATTTTAATAAAATGATGCATTTTTATTGTTCAAATAAAGATATTTTGTTAACTTACAAGAATTTCCTCATTCAATGGTATTTCAAAGATCTAATTACAGTTTTAAATATAAAATAAGTGTCCAATACAGGAGAATGGACAACATAATTTACCATGGTAAATTCGATTAAGGGTGTCCAATACAGAAGAATGGAAAATAGAACATACGCGCAAAAGCTATCTATCATTTTCTTCAAGTTTCACGCCCCAAAAAGGCCTAAATCGTCAGTTTCGCTTTCGAAAATTTCCGACCCCGTCTCTCGAATTAATTCTGACGTTTCTCGGATTGACTTTTTGAATGGAAAATCGTCGGACTCAAAACCTCCGAATCTTGTATCGAATTAGTATATTTAGGCTCAACCTAGAAGAACGAAATTTGGGAAAAACACAAATCGATTCGTCTTCTTCGACTCGACGGCAAAAGTCCGGGTCGAGCGATCGTTTCTTCGGAGCCTTACGCTACACCAAATCGGTACTACTGAACTCGCACAAGAATGCTCGAATCTCCAACAATATTTAACCGATCATATTAAAACTTGAAACTTGGCAGTAGAGTTAGGTTATGAAGGCTCTTGCAAAATTTCATGAATTTCAAACGAATAGTTACTGATGTATAGAATTTTTTTTTTTTATTTTTAATGATTTATTAAAAATTTTCTACAAATGCTATCCTCACCAAATTTTGCAAACATTTTCGCGTTGCTATTCTACAACTAATAACAATGTTTGAATTCCATCGGTTCAGTATTTTTCGAGTTAATGAGGAACAAAAAACCACCAAATTTCAGAAAATTTCAGATTGCTATAACTCTATAACCGTTTGGTCGATTATGCTCATAAACAAACTGAAATGTCGCGTTCTGGTGCACATCCTAACCTGAAAATTTCAAGCCGCTATCTCATTCCGTTCGCAAGTTATCGTGACAACAAAAATATTTTTTAATAATTTTTTTAAAATTTTCTAGCCAAACGATTCGCACAAAATTTCACAAACGTGCTTAGGGTCATATTCTACAACTACCCACCAAGTTTCAATTTGATCGGATTCATATTGGTTGAAAACAAAATTATTACTCGGAAACCACTGGGCCGATTATGCCCATTAACGAACTTGTCCGTCGTATTGGGATGCGCCACCTACCCTGAAAATTTCAAGTCGCTAGCTCTTTTCGTTCTCAAGTTATCGTGGCAACGGCCGGCCGGACGGCCGGCCGGACAGAATCAAATTTGACCTCGAATTCTTCATTGGGGAGTCGAACTTAATCGTTTGAGACCATTTTTTTCAAAAAATTTGAAAGTTACAGACATTTGGGCAAAACTATAACGCGATGTTCCCCAGAACATACGCGCAAAAATGGTTCAAGCCCTGTGGACAGGAGCTTTCTGGCGCTCTTGTTCAAACAGACAAATTATATCTCCGAAAGTATTGCTTTCTCAGAGTTGGGAATTATATCAATGGATTCTTATGAAAGAACTTCATCTTAGCAGAAATTGAATTCAAACATCATAGAAGAATTTAAATTCAACAAGAGTGCCAAAAATTATTAATCCAAAACCAATAGACAAATTCTACCCAACAACGAACTCATCCGAGATATTTAATTCCTCAATTCTATGATGAACGATAATATATATTCTTTCCTCAAATCCACTCCAATACTCCAATACACCAATATTCCCGATTTGCTTTTACTGGAGATATTCTGAACACAATATTATTAACTTACCATTACCATTCCCATCATCATATGAATTGACCATCGGCATGAAAATATCAACCAACAAAAAGTATGATATCATATTATAATTCTCATAATTCTACGATTGCTGAAATTAATTAGACAATGTCATGTATCAGGAAAATAAGTTGACATTATGACAATTCATACATAGAATAATTATATCATTCTGTGAAAACGTAGAAATACGATTTATTATTGAAATTTTGAAAAATCATATCTCCGAAAGTATTAGCTTGTTAGAGTTAAAAATGATATCAATGGATTCTTATGGTAAAACTGCGTATTGAGAAAAATTTGGAATTTGTCATGTAAAAAAATTTTTTTTTTGTTACTCCGAAACCATCTGTCCGATTTTGCCCAATGGCGAACTTAGCCGAGATATTTATCTCCCAAATCTACTCTGAAAATTTCAACTGTCTAGCTCATTCCGTTCGAGAGTTATCGTGCCTACGGCCGGCCGGCCGGCTGGACCGGCCGGACAGAATGAATTTCGACCACGGATTCTTGATTAGTTAGTCGAACCAAATCGTTTAAGACCATTTTCATTGTAAAATTCGAAAACTACAGACATTTGGGCAAATTGATAAGCACTCTGTTCCGAGGAACAAGAGCGGCAAAAAATCAGTGTTAATTATCCGTCACGGTTTCTGGTTATTTTATAACAGTAAAAACTTCATACAGTAGAATCTGCGAAGGATGACGGCCAACACACTGCATGTTTGGCTTCATAAAACCGTTATAAGATATAGTTGAAAGTTTTTGGTAATTTTTTTCATTGATTATTATGTGTTTAATATGATTCATCCATGAAGATTCGTTTCGGAGATATTGGTGTATCATGTCATTTTTCTTATGGGACACCCTATATATTTTTATGTATTTAGTTTGATCACGTTTTTAATTGTATTTACGAATATATATAATACTTGATAATTTACTCCAGCAATTTACATATTAAAATGATTTTCTCTTGTTTTTTCGTGATGTAGATTACATTTTCAGTTGATTCATCGAATACATCAAGAATCAATTCATAAGCAACTTAAATTTCGTATTATCTTAAAAAAAAAATTATAAATATTCGTGAATAGAATTAAAAACATGATCAATCTATATGACAATATATAGGGTGTCCCATAAGATAAGATAAAATCGCATGAAAAAATTATATATATTCGTAAATATAAATAGAATTAAAAAGGTGATCAATCTAACTGAAAATATATAGGGTATCCCATAAGAAAAATCCGAGGGGGAAACCGCTGACAAAAATGTATACACTATATAGAACTCCAACTCAATCGAAATTTCATTGGAATTCAATAGGAATTCATTAGGAATTCTTATGAAATTCTATTATAATTCTATATTCTTGTACACCAGATTCCTAGCGGTTTACCCCTCGGTTAAAATCAACTATTTGGAGCTGTATACATGATTGTCCGATAGGTGTCGCACTCTAACATCAATAGGAATTCTCAATAATTCAATAGGAATTCAATAGGAATTCCACGGAATTCAATAGGAATTCCAGAAATTCAATAGGAATTCCTCGGAATTCAATAGGAATTCTACTTTCTTGTACACCAGAATTCCTACCCCTCGGAAAAATCACATGAAAAAATTATATGTATATATATTCATAAATAAAATTAAAAACGTGATCAAACTAAATGAAAATATATAGGGCCATAAGAAAAATCACATGATTCACCAATATCTCCGTAACGAAACTTCATGCATGAATCGAATTATACGCTTAATAGTCATTGTAAAAAATCAACAAAAATATGAAGCGAGAAAACTCGTCCAAAATCCATTAAAGTGACATAGTATCAATAGTGATCAGAACAAAATATTTTCGCGCTTGTTCACCTGAACGGCGTGCCAATCAATTTGCCCAAATGTCCGTAATAATCGATTTTTTTGCCGAGAATGGTCTCAAACGATTAGTTTCGTCTCACTGATGGATAATTAGAGGTCAAACTTAATTGTGTCCGCCCGCCGACCGACAGTCCGTCATCACGATTACTCCCGAACGTAATGAATTGAGTTGAAATTTTCATGATTTTAGAGTCCAAATGCGCGGGTTAAGTTCGTTAATGGGTAAAATCCACCGATTGGTTACAGAGTTATAGCAATCTGAAATTTTGTTTTCTCAATAACTCGAAAAATACTGATCTGATCTAATTATTGCTCGATAATTAGTTGAAAAATACCGACACGAATACTTACGCGAAAGTTTGTGAAGATAGCATGACTAGAAAATAAAAAAATATTTAAAAAAAAATTGAAATTTGGCGAGGACCTTCAAACCCTTATTTTACAGCAAAGTTCTAGATTCAAACTACGGATCTATATTGTTGGAGATATTGGCAAAATACCGAAATATTAGAACGGTTACAATAATCATTTTCGGCGCTTTTGTTCCTCGGAACATAATGCTTACAAATTTGCCCAAATGTCTGTAATTTTCGAACTTTTGGCTGACAATGGTACGATTTGATTCGACTCACTGATCATGAATCATTGGTGTAAATCGATTCTTTCCGGCCGTTCGGCTGTTACCACGATAACTCTCGAACGGAATGAGCTAGCTGCTAGAGTATAGAGTGTTGAAATTTTCAGAGTAGGTTTGGGAGATAAATATCACGGTCGGTTTCCCGGTGGTTTCGGAGTAACGAAAAAAAAAATGAATTTACATTGTAAATTTCAAATTCAATTTTTTTTAAGATACAGTTTTATCATAAGAATCCACTTATATCATTTTCAACTCTAGTAATCTAATACTTTAGGAGATATGATTTTCCAGATTATGATTTCATAGAATGGTCTAATTCTAATGTGCTGATGTATGTAAATCCAACATATGAGACGAGTCATATACCTACGTTTTGAATTTAATTTTTTATGAAGCAATTCTGTCATAAGAATCCATTGATATCATTCCAATCTCTGAGAAACCAATACTTTCGAAGATATGATTTGTCAAAGTTTGAACAAGAGCGCCAAAGCTCCTGTCCACAGGGATTATCCATATTTTTATGATATGGAATGTTTTCCTCAAAAATCTATTCTTACTTTGAAGTGAAAGCATTCCATCCAGAATTCATATCTGTTGATGCACTATCAACAACATGATCCCAATTGAAGTTGGTTAATTTATTTCGGAATCGGATATTTCCAAGAACTTTGTTATCCAGATACCTCACGCTGATTGTCTGTGATTTGAAGTTATGTTGAATCATGGAAAAGAAATGTGAATTCCTGATCAAAGTGATCCGAGATATCGATGGCTTAGAGTGCATACCGGCTAACTCCATTACACGAATTTGTTCATCGGAAGTTGGTTTGGGAGATAAATATCCCAGTTGAGTTCATTATTGGTCAAAATCGGCCTCTGATGGTTCGGACTAACCAAAAATAACTTTTTTTTTAAATTACAAACTTCAAATTCAATTTTTTTAATCAGTTTCATCATAAGCATCCATTGATATTATTTTCAACTTTCGGGGATATGATTTTTCAAATTTTCTATAATAAATCGTAATTCTATGACTTCACAGAATGCTGTAATTATCCAATCTATGAATTACATGATCTGTGTTCATACATGCCATCTTATATACTTATCTATATACTTATCTTATCATAACAAACAAGTCATATTTATTTCTGGTTCTATTCAAAATTCGTTACTCATGATATAAAATACCTCCTATTCTACAAAATAAAGTGTGATTGAATGCAAAATGACCAATGAAATAAGCTCAGCTATCGTAGAATTGAGGATTATGGGATATTATAATTTTTGGGTGATAACATAATGCCCTTGGATAATCCATGTGATGATGGAAATATATACTTTGGTGAGTTAATCAAATTGGGTTCAGAACACCTCCAGTAAAATCAAAACTGAAATGTTGGCTAAGTTTCAATTGATATAATCTACTATAGGTATAAAAATAAGTCGGGTTTTCCTTCTGATATAATCTACTATACAGGGTGAGTCTTTGACAACTGCATTAATTTTAACCAAAGATTCCTCTCATCAAATGAAACACTTTTTTCATTTAACATTTTTCCAAATTCAGCTCTGGTAAATAGATACAGGCTGTTGAAATTTTGAAAAAAAGTCAGTTTTTATTTTGTAGCTTTGACATCCTTTTTTCGAATAAAATGAAAGTTGGTGTGAAGTTTCCTATAACTATGATACATATTTTCCAAATATTAGTTATTTTCTACTTCTACTGGTTTTCTAGTTATGGACTCGTTGATTCTTAAAACTAAACGAAATTAGCATAAAGAAAGCATATAAAGTTTTTCTTGAGTCATTTCAAGAATATTCCATCGCTTAAGAACATTATATTATTCTTCATCATTTCTCCTTAAACGCACCGTTTTCGAGATATTCTTCATTGAATGTTTTAAAATGGAAAACTCCAGAAATTTCACTACATGTATGGATCCGTCCCTGAGCGTGGGAATCCCGATTCAAGCTGTAAACCACGTTACCATGCCTTATTCTCGTCCGCCAACAATGTCATAGATAATTTATATGCGGGAGTGTATCTTTAAACGCTTGTAACTTTTTACCTGAGCCGAATCTGGAAAAATGGTAAATGAAAAAAGTGTTTCATTTGATGAGAGGAATCTTTGGTTAAAATTAATGCAGTGGTCAAAGACTCACCCTGTATAAAAATAAGTCGGGTTTTCCTTCCTGACGCTTCCAGAACGCACGAACCGATTTTCACGGCTTTGCATTCGTTGGAAAGGTCTCGGGCTCCTTGAGGTATATAGCAAATAAAATTCAGGAAAAATTTCAACAGAAAAGCGGGAAAATCATTTTTCCGTGGAACGCCTGCAGATGAATTGAATGCTTGCCTGAAGGCATCACCTTTATGGAATAACGTAAAAACATTATCGCTAACCACTAATATGAGAGTTAAACTTCAAAATGATCAAAGTGCTGCACAATTTTCCAAACAATATACCATATTACTATACAGAGTGTTCTTTTTCTAACGGCACAATTGAAGTGATTTGTGCCACAAACAAAGCATTAACTAAATAGGTACCTTGGATGGATTCTCATAATGTATTTGTCTGGAATTTTCATACAGGGTGTTTTTCTTTTAACGTCGTATTTGTCCGAAATTTTCATACAGGGTGTTTTTCTTTTAACTTCAATTGCAACTTGCTGTTTTTCGCGCCAATCGTACAATTTCATTCAATTGTTTTAAAAATTATACTTTCGAGGCATATACATAATTGAAAATAAACCATTACTATACAGGGTGTTATTTATATCACTGCACAATTGTACGCGATTGAATTGATTTGTTCCACAAGGAGAGCATTAGCTAAATAGGTACCTTGGATGGATTCTCATAATGTATTTGTCCGAATTTTTCATACAGGATGTTTTTCTTTTAACATCAATTGCAACTTGCTGTTTTTCACGCCAATTAATTGTACAATTTCATTCAATTGTTTTAAAAATTATATTTTCGAGGCATATACATAATTGAAAATAAACCATTACTATACAGGGTGTTATTTATATCACTGCACAATTGTACGCGATTGAATTGATTTGTTCCACAAGGAGAGCATTAGCTAAATAGGTACCTTGGATGGATTCTCATAATGTATTTGTTCGAATTTTTCATACAGGATGTTTTTCTTTTAACATCAATTGCAACTTGCTGTTTTTCACGCCAATTAATTGTACAATTTCATTCAATTGTGTTAAAAAAATATACTTTCGAGGTATACATAATTGAAAATAAACCATTACTATACAGGGTGTTCTTTATATCACGGCACAATTGTACACAATTGAAGTGATTTGTGCCCCAACAAAGCATTAACTAAATAGGTACCTTGGATGGATTCTCATAATGTAACAATTTTGTTTTTGCTTTGATGTGTGTACATGGCGCATGGACAATTATACGTCGCGTGTTCGCGCGTCAGAAGACCGTCATCTTTGTTGATTGACGCAAAACAAAAAAAAAATAGTTTATCAGAAAGCTTTAAATTGATTAAGAGACTGTATCATAACTGTGTGGCTGTCAATATCAACTTGAAACCTTATAAATAGCCCGTATTTCAGAAAAAAACTCTGTTTTGTAAGTAAGTAACATCATGTGCAATTAATCGAAAATAATAATAAAACTTCATTCATACCGAGCCTTTTTTTTATGAAGTTAGGCGGTACGAAGTTCGCCGGGCCAGCTAGTATAATATAGTTTTATTTCTAATTGATATTCTTGATTTGGTAATATAGGGTTCATAGAATTAGGTATGTGAGTTTTACTAATATGGTGTATATCACATAAAAAATTGAATAGATAATTTACTGAGGAAGTTAGTTTATATTTGAAATAATAATTTATATCAAATAAATTATGCATGTTTCAGTATGAATGTTATTTGCTTGCGTTGACATAAAAGTTTAGTCCAGTTCTGATGATAACCATATGAAGATATCAATGTTCAGAAATATGGATGATATTTATACTGAAGTGTTATATTATGCCAATTACTAAATTAATTTCTTTTCAGCTTATTTATGATGCTGTTCTATCATAAGAATTCATTCATATCATTCCCAACTCTGATACTGACTAATACTTTCGGACATATGATTTGTCAAAGTTCGAATAATTACTCGCTAGTAGTTGAACCAGAGCGCCAAGACCCCTGTCCACAAAGCTTTCCACTTTTTTAGCGACGATACCGCTTAATACCGGTCTTGATCGGTTATAATTTCGAAATTTTTCCTAGTCCGATATTATTTTTATTCCTGAAAGCCAAGCTGCCTTGGGTCAGTTCTGTGCCTGGATGGGTGACCGCTCTGGCTATGAATTTGAACAAGCTAAATCTCCTGACCGCAGTGCCAACCAGTTATTTTAATCGGAATTTCTAATCGTAAATGAATCACTGTGTGTTTATTTTCATCAAGAAAATAACGGTGTTTTACAACGAGGCGCCTTTATTTTCAACGTAATTTAATCGATGAATTTACGATTACTAATCGGTTTAATCATACTCGTAGGTCTATGAGACCGATGAGATGGAAGGATTCTAACCTAAAATTAATCATTTTGGTGGGTATTTCAGATCACATTTCTGTTGCTTGATATTTTTCTATATTTCCACATGCAGAACTAATAAATCTTTTTACAACAGGTACGATCCTATAGGTCAGGGGTCACCAATTAGTTTCATTGGAGGTCCGTTCACAAAATCTGTATATCTCTCGCGGTCCGTTTGATAGCATTATGATGGCATAAGAATTTGACTAGCAGTTAATCTAAATCCAATATCAATAATTAGTAAATAAAACGAAAAGTTATCTGAATTTTTTTTATTAAGAATACATGTATTCTGGAAAAAGGGACCGCAAAAAAAAAAGGTTCGCGGTCCGTATCCGCGGACCGCGGTCCGCCATTTGGTGACCCCTGCTATAGGTATTATTGAATCCATTTCCTATTATAAAATGATATAATCAAAAGTGATGTTTCCTGACATATAATTGATATTTTCTGATCTCGAAAGGGTTATAAACGTGACTATTTCACTCATATCAAAATCTGACCAACCACAGGCCAAAGACAGCTGGTATTATCGCGAAAACACCAACTGTTATGATTGTTGAAAGGTTTTTTTTCTGGGTTTTCTCTCCCAAACTCTGAAAAATATCTATAAAATAAAAATTAATTATTTTGTGATTTGCTTCTGCGTAAGAAACACAAGATATTTGTCAAAAGCAATCAATTGAACAATGTTGCTTAACAAACATCAACAATTCTTGAATTCCACAAAATAACTATCAACAAAATAATTCTAAAGATTTTCATTAAGCGTCTGACGAAGGAGGCTGATATAGACTGTGAAACGTTACGATATAGTTGTTTCTTCGTTGATGTCGTTTCGTTGTTGTTTGTTAGGCAACATTGTTCAATTGATTGCTTCTGACAAATATATTGTGTTTCTTACGCAGAAGCAAATCACAAAATAATTAATTTTTATTTTAAAGATATTTTTCAGAGTATGGGGGAGAAAACCCAGAAAAAAAAACCTTTCAATAATGAGTATACCTCCCACAGTATCCTTTAATGATTACTTGAATTATGATTGGTCTTACAACTTTGACAAATGATAAATATAAATTACAGACGTCAGCATGAGTCATTTTGTTTGTGAAATAGTCAAAGAAATATCACACGTGACTGAATTTATCTCATAAGTCTGTCTTTTATTTCTTAACTGAACTGAGTTGCTTGGAGAAAACACCACTCGTCCTTCGGACTCGTGGTGTTTTCAAGCAACTCAGTTTCGTTAAGAAATAAGTCGACAGACTTATCGCGAAAATTCAGTGACTAGTTATATTACTACTGACTATATCGATGGAACAAATACTCGATTATATATCAAAACATAACAACCTACCCTATAATAATCATTAACATTTCTCAGTTTTCTATCCTTATATTGATCGTATTGATTAGTGAATTTCCGATGAATTTTTATTTCGTCACGTCAACCGAATTTTCATGCTTGATTGATTCCATCAAAAACCCTGATTTAAAATAAAAACGCAACCATATTGATGTGGTTTCAGCCAGACAGCCCAACTTCCCATTTGCGAGCAACACTAGATATCCCGCGTGTATAAATTTTCAAAGATACATTATTTCACGATGAGGCAACCTCAATTGACCGCCGAGATCAAGCGATTCAACATTGTTGGACTTTTTATAGGGTTTATTAGGAGTCCTAGGAGATTTTTTGAAGTACCCCCAGGGTACTTCGATGTTTAAAACAAAAGGTTATGTGCGTAATAATGACCAAACCCACTTAACTATCCTACATTTCATGTACTTCTTAATTGAACTGGATTTGTGCCACCCTTTATATAAACTACATATGAAATATTCATCTCATTTACCTCACACCCATCACAATTTTAAAGTACACTCAAATATAATTAGTGAATGTGTGGTAAAAATGTCTCAGATAGAGGGCCAAGATTGCGGTATACAAGAGTGTAAATTCTTTACTCTTCAAGTGTTAGTGCTTTGTCCATAGAGTACTGAAGTTCTATTAGTAGCTGCAGATTTTTCCGATATTTGAATTAATGATATTTAATTACTATGTTGATTTAAGAAACTACAGTTCTAGGTCTCTGAACAATGTTGAATTTTGTATAACTGAGTTCCTGAAGGACAGTCTTGAAGTAGAGCATTGAAGAAGCAATGCAATTTTTTTTAACCACACTTCACTACACCAGCACAACCATATGCTACTTTTAACAAGGTACAAAGTTGCATAGAGCTTAGATAAAATAGGACCTCGAGCGAACCTCAATTGTATCTCATTTAATAAATATCGAGTAAAAGTTTACAAAGGGGATAAAATGCGATCTGTCAGTTTGAAAATAGAACATTTACAGCTCGATGCAAATTAATCTCTGTAGAGAAGATCCAGCTTTAGAAAAGATATGAAAACCAGTTGGTTGGTTTCTGACGAAATGTGATATCACGAATTAATTGAGTTCCTCGATGTCTTAATCCTTCAACATTCATATAGAGTTCATTTTTACTTCGATTAGGTGCAGAGTGAGTGTTAGTTTTTCCCAAAATTACACCCCTGTCAGTTAATCATATATGAGTTATAATGAGTTTCATGAAATTTCGATTGCTCTATCAAATACTAGATTTAAATGAAAAAACAGTAATTAAGGGCAAGGCAACCAAGAAAGCCAAGGAACAGAGAAAAAGCTATTTCTCTGCTCTTTTTGCAGAATTCCCTGTTTACTTTTTTAATTTAAATGTACTTCTCCGCATTATCTTGATTTCCATATTTCATATCCTCGGGTTAAGGTCACATCATACAAGCTGCTTATGCTTCCTCCATGACGATGCAATAGTTTACCTCCGAAGTGGAGGTCATAGAGCTGAAGGCACAAATTGGTTGCTCCCTGTTGTTGTGGTGTAACTTATGCTTTCAATGCCAATCCACCTTTCCCTTGGCTCTCTTGATTATTTTGCCCTGAAGAAGCCAATAAGTAGAAACACATGTTGGAAAGTACCAAACACATGCTTTTTCTCTGCTCCGTTTGCAGAATTACCCATTAACTTTTTTCATTTAAATTAACTTCTCCGCATTATCATGATTTCCAAATACTAGATTGTTCAAATGCAGTTTCTAAATTCAATCATTGAATTGTATCAGAAATCAAGGATTTGATGGGCTAATTTAAGGTTTCTGAAAACCTCCATGAAATTATATTTTGAATATAATTTGCTTGATAGAAGAACGCTTGGAACAGAAGAACGTTCTCTATTCCTTGGTGGAATTAAAACTAAGTATTCTTAGGGCTAAACATTATGGAAAATTCTTTTGTCATTCTGCATAGTCAGAGTGTGGCAAATAGAATATGCATATGAGTTAGGTCATAAAATTGTAATACCCTTATAATTGCGGAAAGGAGTAGGTATTCCCAGAATAATTAAACCAATAAATATGTCTGAAATAGGAAATCTTTGATATCCGCAAACAAAAAGCATGCAAAACTGTACTCAGCAGCACACTGGAAGAAAAATAATCTTTCAGACAACCATAAATTCAAACAGGTCTTCACAAGCTTCAAATAACATATTCCAAAAGGGTAACATCACAGGTAGGACATTTGTTCGGACAAGGACCCAATTAGTTACCAAGCCATAGGATTACTGAAACTTACCTCTAATAAACTCTTAAAATATGGACTACATGCTGATAAAACCATTTTATGAGCTTTACATGTCTGACCCTCACATGCTAAGGTAACATCAGTAAAACTTTTTTCATCCCTCAAATGTCGAAATGAGGTTACCATATTACTTTGGAAATCATTCCATTTTAAGAAGAATTGCTGTTGGTCTGCCATTATCACAATATGTTAAAACCTACAATGAAAGCATAAGTCAATGTAAATAGTTTTTTGGGATATCACATAAAAACAAGTGTTCTTGCACTTCTTATAGACATTCGTGTTTATGATTGAATTACAGAGGTTATAGCCATGTATTCCCCCAATAAATTTAAATCCAATATATACTGACCTCTTTACTCAAAGAAACAACCAAAAATTTTTTCAATAAATTTAGATTTTCCGTTGCTTCAAGCAGTCATTGGTAGAATTTTAGATCTAACACGAAAACGAAATAACATTAGAATTACGCAAGCGCTTGTTAGCCTAATACTGCCAACTCTGACATTCGAAGATGTGCCGAAGAAATCTGCGCTACACAATTGCTGTTAATGTCGACACCGCTAGAGGACGCGATCTAAGGCCTCTGAGGGTTTCAATAATTACAGTTTCTTTCAAGAGTCCAGATGCACAGCACATCATAGACATAGACAATATATACCACAGAATATACCCTAGATACCCTAAGGTATATTCTGTGATATATACTATCATAGATAACATACAGCACATGGTGCAGTCAGCGGACCCAGAAACGGGTCGAAGCCAAAATTTTTGGCATCGAAACAGCTTTGAAATTTTTCCGACTGCTTTGAAATTTTTCCGACTGCTTTGAAATTTTTTCAACTCCTTTGAAAATTTGCCAACTCCGTTCAACTTTGAGGGGGGGGAAATATCAGCTTCCGACGAGGGCGCCGAGGAGGATAGAAAACAAGCACTGCACAAATTTCAGGCGTTATGCGATCAAAACCTGCAACATATAAAAGAACTAGCTGAAATAACAACCGAAGTTGTTAGACATGCTGAAGAACAAGCTTCCAAGGCAGCGCTACGAGTATAGTTGTCGACACCGTAGCAATAGGAATGTCATTCGGCATGGATAAATGTGCTCTTTTTAATGTAAGCAAAGGAAGAACTGAAGAAACAGGAGAAGGCATCGAACTAGAGGAAAGATAATTCGACACCTTGAAGATCAAGAAACATAAAAATTTCTTGGAATGAAACAAAGAGGTGCACTGGAGTCAACCTAAATCAAGGATGCCTTAACATTCAGCTACAAGTCCCGATACTCACCTACTCTTTCAGGGTAGTTAACTGGACAGTGAGTGAAATTCTCGAGCTAGACATATCGACTCGTAAAGTGATGAACATGAATCGTAGCCTGCATCCCAATTGCTCGATACAAAGAATATACCTTCCACGAACGCAGGGGGGCAGTGGTTTGCAAAGTTTGGAATACCAACACCATCAACAAACTTTGGAATTGGCAATAAGGATATTGAGAAGTGAAGACCCGATTCTGAAAATGGTAGCTCATCATGAAATTAGAAACCAAGAAGATTTCCTATTTACTATCCTCAGCATTCCTCAGCATAACTGGCATATCCATCGATTATGAGCTAGCAGGAACACCTATCGTGCTAACAGACCAACGAAGAGTAGGCAGAAAGATGAGAGAGGCACCATTAAAGACAGTACTCGAAGATCAGAAACCTGTACTCCATATATTTTACTGCTTCTCTAGTATTTCCAATAGCTGTAAAATTGGAATCATTGGCATATAAAAGAACAATCGAGATTCCAAGGAAATCCAGTAGATTTTTTATATAGACTAGAAAAAGGAGAGGTCCCAAAATGGTAACCTGCGACAGCCTAGATCGAGTTTGAGTATCTTCATAGACATAGGCAACATCATCATCCTCAGTCACTGTTCTCTTAATCTTATTTTCCAAATATGATTTTATTAAATTGAGTTTATTATCTCTTATTCCATAAGCTTCCAGTTTTCTGAACAATATTGCATGATCAACAGCGTCAAATACTTTAGGAACATCCATGCAGTATGTTACCGTCCTCTAAGGAGAGGGGCTTTGGGGCTTCATTCATCGTCAAACGTCAAGCAATCCTCATTTGGTTTTTTAGTTCTGTTGGTTAATTTATTTCTGAATCGGTGTTTTGTTATCCAGAGACCTCACGCTGATTTTCTGTTATTTGAGGTTATGTTGAATCATGGAAAAGAAATGTGAATTCCTGATCAAAGTGATCCGAGATATCGATAGCTCAGAGTGCATACCGGCTATCTCCATTGACTGTACCTAAATCCATAATGATTAGGTGTTGAATGAAGTGTTTTTCTTGATGAGACAGTGCTATATTTCCTTCTAGGTAGCAAAATTTCAAACAAAATTCTAAAATATAAATTAGATCAGATCAAAATAGTTATTCCGATTTTCTGAAAAGTTATTTCTTTTTGGGAGTAAGCTGGTTTGAAAATTAAGCCATCGATAAGCTATTTCAAAATGGATATGGAGCCTTCATCAATATCTGTCAATATATTATTATCCAAGCATGTTTGTGAATGAGAAGTTACACAGGTAGGCTCATCGAATAATATTTTTACCTAAAAATTCTTCAGTGGTGAAACATTCTGTGCATAAAGTTAGTTTTTATGGTCCAATGCTGAACACAGAGAAGTTAAACACTAAACTGTAATTCTTGGTTCATTGAAAACATTATTATCAGATGCTATAATGAGAACTGGAAGCAAAATATGGATAAGATGATGCCTGAAGATCGAAGCTACTAAACTTGGAGTAAGGACTTCCATAACAACTATAGGCCACGAGCAGTGGCGTAACGTTTCTCAGCCGCCCCCCCCCAATGATTGTCCCCGGGTCCCACTCCTCCTTCAGCTCCTATCACAATACACCTACATTGGGTTTCACGAAGCTTCGATTAGCTTAATTGTGGATTTAATTCGATGGTTGTATCAAAAATGAACTTAAAATAGACATAGAATCGCACTAATTCGGCAATTAAGAGCTGTCAAAGCTTCGTGAAACCCACCGTTAATAATTACCCATTCTCTTGTACCATCTTTTAATTTATTACCAAAGTCAATTCTATAATAGGCTTACCTCGGTCCTCAACCATTTATTTAATTTAACTGTCCAACAATTCATTTGTTTGTGAAACATAGTAGTCTATTTTGTAGAAACTATTTTAGTATCCAATAAACCAACTGCATTAATTTGAACCGATATACTTTAACAATTTCGTTATAATTAACATTTTAGAAGCTCTTTTACTTTATCATTGTAACTATTATTTGAAATTAATTTTTACACTTAGCTAGACTGAATCTGTGTAATCATATCAAATATTTATAAGTTTTTGCTGTCTGATAAGCCCTACCTCAACAATTTCGCTAATAATTTTAAACTTATGTATACATTATTTCAAAAGCAGAAAACAGGATATGACTGAAATACACATGTTAATTAACAATAACGTTGGTTTTAATCATTTCTTTGAAAAAAAATTAAAATGTTAATAGACACAAGATATAATAGATACCAAAGATACGGAGATATAATAGAAACATAGATATAATAGATACAAAACAAATAGATAATATTTGTAAACAAAGACTTAGTTTTGTAGGACAGTGATGATCTGATGGTGGTTGATGGTCTGGTGCTAAAACAATATCTTCTTCTGCCTTCTAGCTTTCTTAGCAGCAAATGTCTTTATAACTTCATCTAAATTCACCCCTTTGGCTTTTTTGTTTTCTATGCTAAATAACGCAAGGCTGCTGAGTCTTTCTTGGGCCATGGTATTTCGTAAATAATTTTTGATGAGCTTCAACTTGGAGAAAGATCTCTCAGCACTGGCGACTGTCACTGGTAAACTCAGGAAGAGAAGAAACGCTGTGCATAAATCCGGGAAGCTAGACGTTATCCAGTAATTGTCCAAAAACAACAGTTCTGCTAGTTGCCGGATCGTTGACAACTTCTCAATCTCTGGCCTTAGAGCTCCTGCAAAGGCTTTTAATTGAGAGCAAAGGCCAACACTCAAATCTTCTTCGTACTCATGTATTAGGATTTTGACTTGTTTTGTGAATTCTGCGTCTTCTGCCTGTAACAAAAACGCTGGAGACAGCACTGAGAACAGTTTGCTGATTTCAGACATTGCTTCAAATCTTAGGTTCAACTGAGAAATAAGTGTGTCAAGAGTTGCACAAAAAACACACACTTGAAGTTTCTCTCACTATCCAATAGGCGTTCATCTTGGCAAAGCTCGTCAAATTGTTTTTTAACTTTTCTATTTGTTTTTTAATCAAACTCGGGGCTAACACCCCATTTCTTTGAAAGTGTAATGGCAGAGGCTTTTATTTCATCAAAGTTATTTTTCATATAGATAAGTTTTTCTTTTGCTCTTTCTAACTGTGAAGCTGCCTCAAATAGATCATACCCTTCGTGTTGAAGGTTTTTTGATGCTACATTGATAGCTTCAAGGATTTTTGTTTGAATAACGACTTGAAAAACGAAAGAAAACTTCTCAAGCTGTTTCTTCAATCCCATCGCTTCGGCCCTTTCTTTGGGTTTTGTAGAAATAACAGTTAGTTTAGCTAAAGCTTTCATGACATCTGTAAAGCAGTGGCTAAGTGCTTTTAGTGAATCAGTTCTTGAGGCCCATCTGGTGAGTCAAAGTGAGAAGGTCCCATCTTTTGCTGCTTTGACTAAAAATGACAAAGAGTTGTTCAAGGATTCCAAAAAATGAAACATTTTCAGGGATACCAGCTGTATTTCAAAAATTCTGGTTTTTCTCCAGTGTAAGCTCCAGACATTGTAGCTGCGCCGTCATATCCCTGTCCTCTACATTTAGTAAGTGGTATATTATTCCCTTGAAGACTAAGTAGAATTTCTTCTTCCATTCCACCTGCTGATTGATGTTCCACCACTTTGAACCCTAAGAAACTCTCATTTATCACCAATGATGTAGGTTTGCCTGAGGAATATTTAGGGATTGTCACATATCTAATTATCGTGGACAATTGGTCTTTCTTGGTGATGTCTAGAGTGGTATCAAAGATCATTGAATAAAACATTGCATCGTTGATATCTCTCACTATATCGGTTTTAACCTTTTCACCTAGAACCTGAATCAGTTCATTTTGTATGGTCGGGCTAAAGTACTTTTGTTTTGTATTCTCACTCAACAGTTCATGTAACACGGGATCATATTCTGCTAAAAGTTCAATTATTGCCAGAAAATTGCCACTGTTAGTTTTCCCAACCTGTTCTCGATGGCCTCTAAAGGCCAAGTTACATGACGCAAGAGTAAGGGTTACATTAACTATCCTATGTAACACTTTGTACCATTTGGTTGTCTCCTCTTCTATTTCATTTATAAAACTAGTATCTATTGTTTTTCTTTCACCCAAAAATTGAGGGTGACACAAGCTTTCAAGTGTGAACTGCTATTTTCGTGCTCTTTAATTTTTTTCACAATTCCTTCACAGTACCTGACACCATTAACCCAGTTATTGTGGTAGTGAGGTGAGGATCTGTCTGCAAAAAGCCAGCATGGATGGCAGTACACGCCAGTCTTAGTCCTTAGTTCATAATATGCTGTAGAAAATTGCCTATTTTTCTGTTTCGGGTCTTTTGGAAAAGGGCCCATGGGTTTGCATGGACCATGTCGCACAATAAGCTGCTTAGTGAAGTCATCTACGTTTTCTGTGAAATGGACCCGGTCTGTGGGACACATATTATTGGAATTAAAACTTCGAACTGGCTCAATGTCACATTCTGTTTGTTCAGGCCATAGACATAGAATAACACGTTATTCTATGTCTATGGTTCAGGCTCTTTCACCGGGTCTGATGGAATTTCCATTATTTCAATATCTCGGCTTGTACTACTAAAACTCGAACAAGGCAATACGTCGTAACCAGATGGATCTTCATCAGCAGAACGATCAATATTTTCATTGGGCTTTAGATCCAGGGTCAGTCTAGTTGTTGAAGGTGATAAGTCGGAACTTGAGAAACCGTCATCATCAGAGTAATCAACATTTTCTTCGAGCTTCGGAGTGTCTGAAGTCAGTTTGGATGTCGAAGGTCGTAAGAAAATGTCTATTTTGGTCATTTTAGACTGTTTCTTCCTTTCTTCCACCTACTTTTTTCTTTTTTGCGCTCCACTTAGGTGTTTGTAGGGCATCATCACTACAACTGCTTCTTTACACATGCACACTCAATACGATAAAAGTTCACTTTACAAACGACCGTCAAAATTAGAAAATTTACACTGACACTGAATGGGCGCCACGCACACCATGAAAGTGTGAGACGCTACACTACACTGAGTGGAATGGGGATGAAAGACACGCGCCCGTCTAGAAATCTTCATAAATCACACGTTTATGACCCTATCTGGACACTGTTGGCACGTTAATTGGCGTCAGAGATGAATTTATTGCGAAACTGTTTCTTCCAATTTTCAAACAATTAAGAGAACTGATTACTCTGCATAGAATATTCAGGAATTACTCACTTTTTTTGGCGCTCTAGTTCCTCGGAACTGAGTGCTTATCAATTTGCCCACATGTCTGTAATTTTCGAATATTTCGATGAAAATGGTCTTAAACGATTTGGTTCGACTCACTTATCAAGAATCCGTGGTCGAAATTCATTCTGTCCGGCCGGTCCGGCCGGCCGTAGGCACGATAACTCTCGAACGGAATGAGCTAGAGAGTTGAAATTTTCAGAGTAGGTTTGGGGGATAAATATCTCGGCTAAGTTCGTTATTGGGCAAAATCGGACAAATGGTTTCGGAGTAACAAAAAAAAAATTTTTTTTTTACGGAACAAATTCCAAATTAAATTTTTTTTAATAAAAAGTTTTATCATGAGAATCCAATCATATCATTTTTAACTCTAACAAGCTAATACTTTTGGAGATATGATTTTTCAAAATTTCAATAATAAATCGGATTTCAACGTTGTCACAGAATAATAGTATTCTATGTATGAATATGAATTGTCATAATGTCAAATGATGTTCCTGAGACTAATCAATCGAAGAATTGTGAGCGAAGTGAGAAAAATCTCAGATATGATTTTTCAAAATTTCAATAATAAATCGTATTTCAACGTTGTCACAGAATGATATTATTCTATGTATGAATATGAATTGTCATAATGTCAAATGATGTTCCTGAGACTAATCAATCGAAGAATTGTGAGCGAAGTGAGTTAAATCTCAGTTGTTTGCTCCGATATTAGTTTTTCTCAGAAAATTCGGTAATTTTGCAGTTTACCGCCCCCTCGTAAATTTCGACTTTTTTGAGTTTTTCGAAGAAAATATGCATTGTACAGTGACTTTTGATCATTTTCAATAGTGGCAAATCAGTTATTTTGGAGCAATCTAACGGTATGGGGAGTGAATTGGGGTACTGGTTGGGGTAATAAATTCAATAGGATAGCTTAGAGTTCTCAAATTTTTGGCTAATAAAATGAGAAAAATGGTAAAATTTATGACGAAAATTGAAATTTGGAGTAAATTTTTGAAATAAAAAATTCATCGTATTGAATATATTACCCCTCCCAGCACTCTCGTTCACTTCCCCTCCCGTTTAGATTCCAGCAAATGGACTATTTTGCCACTATTTAAAATCATCAAAATTCACTTCACGATACTATTTTTTTTCGAAATAATGAAAAACGAAATGCGTCTCTAAAGGCGGGCCTGGAAACAGTTAAAACTAAGATGGCTGCCAGTTTGGGCTTACGTTTCTGAGTGTCTATCATAATACAGATGAATGGACAAAACCGGTTGCTACAAAAACACATTTGGATAGATTTAGCATGCATATATATATATTGAACCCATAGACATAAAATAACATGGACTGGTTGTGAGAAAGAGACCATTGAAATCAGCATTGAAAAAAGACAGAATAGTTAAAGGCAAACCACGGTATATGAATATTTTCTTATAATTTGGCGTTTGGCAAAACCACAGAATAAAAAACATTGGTTTCCTTTATTCTCTGACCTTTCTTGTTACTGTATTGTTTGTTTTCGTGTATTGTGTATGTGTTTTGGTGATTTGTAGACAGAATATTTAAAGGCAAAACATTTTCATTTAAATCCGACACACGTTTCTGAATATTCTGATAATTATAAAAAACATCATTATTTTTATACCATTATTTGCCTTGAAGTATTCTATCCTTCATAACATCTCTCTCTCTAATGTATTCCGCAACGAACTGTGTGATAACGTTACGTGAGGGCCAGTCCATGTTATTCTATGTCTATGATTGAACCTAATATGATTCTAGTATCTTTAACTAACCTAATATTTTCCTTGAATCCACCTTCAATTTCTTTCTTGCGTTTTCTCTCTTATTTTCTCCCTTTAATCTAATGAAATCCTTGTATCCTCCTTCGATTTCTGTCTTAAAATCTTCTCCCTTTCAAAAAACTGAGATATCTCTATATAACTTGTTTCTTCTTGTATTGTTTTGTCTGGAACAATATCCTCTTTAACTTGATACCAATTTCAACTCTATATTTCTTTTGGAGCCTTTAATATTCTTCTCTTGGGCACTTTGACATAATTTCATTTATTTTTCCGTTACCTCGGTTTCTCTCCCATAAACTACTTCATAATTTTATATTTTCAATAAATCTATCAACATGACAATTATAATTTTGATATTTCTAAGCTGTTCCTAGATATTTTACAATTCTAATTTTCAATTTTCATTTTGAATTTTCTCGAAAAATACTCATTTGCCAGTGCTAAAATTGAAACTGTGGTATAACAACATCATGCAGATACTATATACAGAATATGTTGAAAATCGGTGAGGGGGCGTTGAACTGTAAATTAACCGAAAATTCTACCATTTCGGAACTGAACATGAAGTAAGAGATCTGAGAGTAGTGAGACTGCTTTTCATCCATAGACATAGATATAACTCTCGAACGGAATGAGGTAGGTAGTTGAAATTTTCAGAGTAGTTTAGGGAGATGAATATCTCGGTTAAGTTCGTTATTGGGCAAAATTGGCCAGATTTAATTTGATTTCTTCCATGGTGCTTTTCTCATTCTCATGATTGCTCATTTAATCTTGATAAATAAACTATTATTTGAATTGAATTTCCTTTAGGATGCAGTTCTATTATATGAATACATTGATATAATTCCCAACTCTGAGAAACCAATACTTTCGGAGATATAATTTGTCTGTTTGAACTAGAGCGCCAGAAAGCTCCTGTCCACAGGGCTTGAACCAACTTTATATATATTTTATCTATCCATTTCGTTTATAAATCTTTATATATTTAACGCACCCGGGAATAGTTTAGATAGGTACTTAAAATTGTCAGAAATGAATGAAACAAAGTAAATCAGAGAATTAATTAGGTACTATGAGCATATTGTGTTTTATTATAATAAATATTTCAATTAATTAATTGAAAATTATATGATCTTTACAGGTAAGATGTACATGTACTTGTTGTAAAAGTTTTTAGACATCTTATTCACAAATCGAAATGATTTATTTTCCGACTGTACACTAATACGTGAATACTCGATATTTCATGTATCGATACTTTCGAAGCGATACGATTCAAGTATCGATACTACTTATTTCGATATATTACGATCCAGAGTATTTTCACTCGCCTATACTAAACATTTTAACCAGGAAATGCATATGTATATTACATTAGCAGAAAATTAGTTTTCACTATCAATTGGTTCACAACAAGATAAAGTAAGAATTAAATAAAAGGTTCAACTCCCGGGCCCCCAGACCCCGCGGCCCCCCCCCCCCCAACGGGGGGTCTGGGGGGGTGTACGTTACGCCACTGGCCACGAGGTAATTTCATTTATATTATGTGGTGATTGTTTTATATGTAATATACCTATCGAATTGAGTATGCTCATATAAATACGATCAGTAGTTCCCTCTGTAAAATGAACTCCGTAAGGTGCAATTTTCTGATAGTTCCATATTATGCGGCTTGTAAATAACAATTTCGGTCACAGGACCAACCTATGGTTTCGCCTGTTTGTCAATGGTCGCATTCAGCGGACGAAGCACTCAGCCACTTTACGCTACCGCTACCTAGCGCAAATCAAATGTGCTCCATAAAATAGCCTCCGCTCCACAACGTGTTGAGTTCGTAGAGCATGTGCCACGTGACCGAACGTTTTGGTAACGGTTTCGCAACTGTTTCGTCCGCTAAATGCGACCAATGTTATCATCAACATAGTACCTTCGTTGAAAATTCGATATCTGTCGCTCTAGTTGAAATATGAAGCCATAATATAGTGTTCGATTAGTATGAGTATACAGGGTATGGCACTACGTGACTCTTTTTCAGGTGTAAGTAAAGTAGGTATATACAGTCGACTCAGGAATGCTAAAAAAAAATTCCTACGACGCCCCCCTGCGAAGATATGTATGTGTCTCCAAATGGTACTTCCATAATTGAGTTTTTTTTTGTGGTAACTTCCAAACGACCCAACCGATTCTGGTAATTTTTCGAATTTGAATCAATAAAATTATCAGTAGGTACTTAATGATTTGCTTACAATACCTTCCACATAATTCTTCAAGACTGCCAGGGACGGACTGATCCTAGCACTTAATTAACTTAAACTTTTTTTTGCGAGTACCTATGTTCTGGGGAACAACGCGTTATCATTTTGCCCAAATATCTGTAATTTTCAAATTTTTTGACGAGAATGGTCTCAAACGACTAGGTTCAACTCACTGATGAAGAATTTGAGGTCAAATTTGATTCTGTCCGAGCGTCCGGCCGGCCGTTGCCACGATAACTTGAGAACGAAAAGAGATAGCAACTTGAAATTTTCAGGGTAGGTGGTGCATCGAAATACGAAGGACAAGCTCGTTAATGGGCATAATCGGCCCAACGGTTTCCGAGTAATAATTTTGTCATCAACCAATACAGATACGATCGAATTGAAACTTGATAGCAAGTTGTAGAATACAAATAAGAAGAAGTTTGTGAAACTCGTGTCGCTAGAAAATTTTAAAAAAATTATTAAAAAATATTATTTACGTCTAAATAACCCGAGAAAGGAAAGATATATCGACTTGCAATTTTTAGGGTAGGTTGTGAATCTGAATGTGACATTTTTATTTATTAATAGGCATAATCAGCTAAACGGTTTCGTAGTTATACCCACCTGAAATTTGGTTATTATTTCCTCAATAACTCGAAAAATGCAAAACCGATCCAATTCAAACTTGGTTACTAGTTGTAAAATGCCGGCTCGAAAATTCTTGCAAAATTTCGCGAAAATCGTGTCGCTAGAAAATTAAAGAGAAATAATTCTATATATCAGAAACTATTCGCCAGACATCCCTGAAATTTTGCGAGAGCCTTCTAAACCTAACTCTACTACCAAATTCCAAGTTTGAACATGATCGTATGTATATTTTCGAAGATCCGAGCAGCCTTGTATAAGTTCAGTAGTTGTTGGATGGGTGACCGTTGCCTCGATAACTTTCGAACAAAAAGAGGTAGGGAGTTGAAATTTTCAGGCATGGTTGCGCACCTGAATGGGAAAGTTAAGTTCCTTGTTGAGCCTAATCGGATAATTTCTGAGATAGGTACATAGGTAATATTTTTTTAAATTTTTTTAGTGATACGATCCTCACAAATTTATAAGTCTTCGTGTTAACATTCTACAATCTGGGGAACAGCGTGGTATCATTTTGCCCACATGTCTGTAATTTTCGAATTTTTTGCCGAATATGGTGTCAAACGATTAGGTACGACTCACCGATATAGAAATTACTAGCTAGTTGTAGAGTACCAACACAAAGACGTCTGTCAAAATTTGTGAGGATCGTATCGGTAGAAAATTTCAATAAAATAAAAAAATACATATTATTTATCTCATGATAACTTGGGAATGTAAAGAGATATAGCGAATATTGAGTTTGTTAGTAGGCATAATCGGTCGAACGGTTTTGGAGTTATACTCATCAATAACTCAAAAAATACAAATCTGAAGTAATTTAAACATAATGATTAGTTGTGGAATGCCAACGTGGAAATTTTCGCGAAATTGGTGAGGATCGTATCACTAGAAATAAAAAAAAAAATCATTGAAAAAATTCTTTGTCTCAGAAACTATCCGTTCGATATGGCTGAAATTTTGCGAGAGCCTTCAAAACCAAACTTTACAAGTTTCAAATTTGAACACGATTGGATCCATATTGTTGGAGATCCGCCCAGCCTTGGGTGAGTTCAGTAGCTGGATGGGTAACTATTGCCACGATAACTTTCGAACGGAAAGAGATAGCGACTTGTAATTTTCAGGGTAGGTTGCGCATCCGAATGGAACTGTTACTTTCGTTGTTAGGCATAATCAGCTGAACGGTTTCGGAGTTATACCCATCTGGAATATTGTTATCTCGATAAGTCAAAAAATACAATTCCAATCAAATTGAAACTTGATACTTAGTTTTAGAATACCAACAGAAAGAGGTACTTATGAGAAATTTTGTGGGTATCGTATATCACTAGAAAATTTTTAAAAATTTATGAAAAAATATAAAGTATCACACTATAACTTGAGAATGGAAAGAGATAGTGATTTGCAATTTTCAGGTTGAGTTGCGCATCCGAATACGACATTTAACTTCGATAAAAGGCATAATCGGCGCAACGGTATTGAAGTTATACTCATCTGAAATTTTCTTGTTATTTCCTCTATCACTCAAAATATACAGAACCGGTCCAAATGAAACTTGGTAATTATTCGTAGAATGCCAACGTGCTAATTTTAACGAAATTTTGTGAAAATCGTATTACTTGAAAAAAAAATTGGTTCAAGCCCTGTGGACAGGAGCTTTCTGGTGCTCTAGTTCAAACAGACAAATTATATCTCGAAAAGTATTGGTTTCTCAGAGTTGGGAATTATTTCAATGTATTCTTGTGACAGAAATGCATCATGAAGGAAATTCAATTCAAATAATAGTTTTTTTATCAATATTAAATGAGCAATCTGAGAATTAGAACTGCACCATGGAAGAAATCAAATTAAAATAGCTGAAATGAATTTGACTATCTCTTATAGAACAGGATGAAATGTACGAGCTTGAACACAGATCATATAATAAAGCTTAGATAGAGTAATTATAGCATTCTGTGAAAACATAGAAGTACGATTCATTATTGAAATTTAAAATCATATCTCCGAAAGTATTAGCTTGTTGGAGTTGAAAATGATATCTATGGATTTTAATGGTGAAACTGCATCTTGAATAAAAATTGAATTTGAAATTTGTTGCTTAAAAAAAAATTTTTGTTTTCGTTACTCCATAACCATCTGGCCTATTTTGCCCAATAATGAACTCAACCGATTATATTCATCTCTCTAACCTACTCTGAAAATTTCAACTGCCTAGCTCATTCCGTTTGAGAGTTATTGTAGACAACATTTTTTTAAAATTTGAATTTTTTTTTTGACACTTTGCGGAAACCTGGTCAATACAAAACTTCACATGCGTATGAAGGTTATGATTCTACAATTTGATGCTAAATTTCAGATAGATCGAGTGATCGGTTTCGGAAATATTCATAAAAAATATGTTTTACTAAAATCGTCCATAACTCCGAAACCGCTTGATGGATTTTGCCCATTAACAAACTTGTCCGAGATATTTACGCTCCAAACCCACCTTGCGAATTTCAATCCTCTAACTCCTGTCGTTCGAGAGTTATCGTGCCTACGGCCGGCCGGCCGGACAGAATCGATTTCGACCTCGGATTCTTGATCAGTGAGTCGAACCAAATCGTTTGAGACCATTTTCAGCCAAAAATTCGAAAATTACAGACATTTGGGCAAATTGATAAGCACTCAGTTCCGAGGAACTAGAGCGCCAAAAAAGGAATATTTTTCTTAAACATTTTTTATTTCAGAATCAGCTGAAATTCCGCATATAACTTTGAGCTACCATTTAACAATAAAGCACTAAATTTCAGCTCGATCAACTTGTTGGAACATGCACATAAGATCTCCTGACTTAACGTCAGTGCTTTTTAACTCCCAACATTAGTTATTTTATATATTATTATAAATTTTCCATCTCAATCCCACCCACGCAGACCGTTCCAAGGACATAAAACTCATCCGATAATCGGATACCGGTTGTCGATAACGCCAAATTCAATGACGGAGGCAATTACCTCTCAAAGTTCATCTGACGAACGAAGTTCAAGAATCGAGGGAAGAAATCTTCAAGCTTCGTTAATGTCGTTCGCGCCCATTTATCGAGTGCCCCATAATCCCATCTAAAACGCTTCCAGAGACGGCCACTCGGAAGAGGAGACAGCAGCGAGCTGGGGGACCTTGCGGGAGACATCTCCGAGGGATCGTTGGGCCGTAATGCTATTTTAGTGCATTTATTTACGAACTTCTTGTGGATCTATTTTCCTTTTTAATCCCCGTGAGGCAGGAGGGAGCTGATTCGCCGAATATACCAGGTGAGTCATTTATAATAAGTTGCAGGTATATCCTGTGGAATATGTGCTATTACGTGTGGTTTATTTTCGGTTTCTAAGTCCAATTCCATAGGACTCAGAAGATAAACTACATTCAATTGTCCTCAAAAAGTGGCCCAAAGTGCATATTTGTTCCGCTGAATGGAGTGCCTTTCAAACTTCCAAATGTCTGCATTTTTCAAATTTTTGGCCAAAAATGATCTTAAATGTTCAGTTTCGACTCACTGATGAAGAGTCCGAGGTCACAAGATTATATCCGGTGGTAGGCACAATTACACTCGAAAGAAATGAGCTGGAGAGTTGAAATTCACAGGGAAGGTTTTGTTTGTGGCGGTTGGCGTAAGGACACCAATCAATTCAATCGTACAATATATACATATACAGGGTGAGTCTTTGACCACTGCATTAATTTTACCCAAAGATTCCTCTCATCAAATGAATCACTTTTTGGCGCTCTAGTTCCTCGGAACTGAGTGCTTATCAATTTGCCCAAATGTCTGTAATTTTCGAATTTTTCGATGAAAATGGTCTTAAACGATTTGGTTCGACTCACTGATCAAGAATCCGTGGTCGAAATTCATTCTGTCCGGCCGGCCGGTCCGGCCGTAGGCACGATAATTCTCGAACGGAATGAGCTAGACAGTTGAAATTTTCAGAGTATGTTTGAGGGATAAATATCTCGGCTAAGTTCGTTATTGGGCAAAATCGGACAGATGGTTTCGGAGTAACAGAACAGTACAGAACAAATTCCAAATTAAATTTTTTTCAATAAGCAGTTATACCATAAGAATCCATTCATATCATTTTTAATTCTAACAAACTAATACTCTCGGAGATATGATTTTTCAAAATTTCAATGATAGAATTATTCTGTGGCTATTCTATATATATATATTCTTTTGACTGAGAGCTGTATATGTGTTAGCAGAGGTTGGTGTAACGGGGTACCATACAATTCGACGTATGATACAAGAGCTTAGGGAAAAACCTCAGCAAAAAAACCCTGTCTCCCCGTGAGTGTCGTGATTTGTAACTATTGTTCACAAAATTTACTGCAATTTGAAAATATTGATAGGCATTTATTCTCGCATTTATTTCTTCAATATGGACTCCTTCGTCAAAAAACGGAGAGGTTTCTCCAAGGTACCCGAAACTCCTGAAAAATGAAAAGACAAGAGGAGAAGAACGAACAAATTATAAATACTACATAACCTTTCAAAAGTCTCCTCTCACAAATATAATTCTCTGTAGGCGCATGAGTTCTCTTGGAGAAGAATCACCTCCTCTAGTTTTCAAAAATATTCCTTCTTGTTCAGAAATCCCTTCAATATTTGAATTCGAAAAGGAAAATGTTGCTCGTAAGGCCAGGAGGGTCTCTTTCGAAACCAGGTCTGACAGTCCAAGCGATGATTATTCAGAACTTCAGATGTTCTGAATTGTTATAATGTCAACTTTGACGTTGTCTCATTGTAAAGGCGAAAATTCATGTGACGATTTTGTCGTCCAAAATTTCGACGATTTTTTCGTTCAAAACCAGCGACTGTCGTTCGAAATTTCCCTTCCCCTATATTTCATGGAGCGACAAAATCGCACGACAGATTATTTTGAACTGACAGAAACATAACCCAATTGAATTTAAATATTACAACTAAATACATATTTAGGTACAAATGAGTTCCGGAAGTACTACAGTTATCTCTAATAATTATATAAATGTATTAAATCGCAAAAGAAAAACAAATGAGAACTTCCAAGACGATGCAATTTCTGGAGTACATATAGGAGCTTCAACTCCTAATTCTAGAATCCTTGTAGAAGGAGAAGACTAAGAGGTTCTAAATGTAGATCATGTATGACAAAACAAATTGTGGTCCCATTTTTATAGACATTAGTTCCTTATGTTTACAAAGTAGTGCCCTTAATTCAGAATCACATAAAATTGATGGCCCATATTAGTGTGGAGAATGGTAAACTTAAAAAAAAAGTATGGTATATTCTTGTAAAGTCGCAGCATGGAGCAGGTGTAAACATATTACTGATGTTTTAATTCAAGTTCAGGTGCATGCTGTTCTAATTCATTTATGAGGATACATATAGTGTCTAATTGATCCAGATAAAGCTGTGGTATAACAGTTATCCATAATTAAAATGATTTTTTCAAAATATGATACATATTTATTATGTGAAAATAATTATTAACAATAAGTGTAATGTTTGAGGTATAATAAAGTTGCTTTTTTTTTGTTTTGTTTCCAAGAGTTTTGATTACCATCTCTTCTATTCAATTGAAAATATCAAAATTGTTTATGCCTGTGAAACTTTTCAAAACACTGTCACTGTTCAAGATATCACTCTTTGTAGATAACCCGAATATATCAATGGCACAAGTGTTAGGTGGTCTGGTAACAATGTACACAACCAAGTATACTACTAAAATTATTATTGATTGCTGTTCAACTAACTCAAGGGTGCTTGGGTGATACTTATTTCTTCTTCTGAATGAGGTTTTTCAACACAGCAAGTCATCGATACATCCTTCCTCAGTTCTCTTTCGAGGTACCTCCTTGTACTCTGTTTGAAGATGATGTAGTTCCAAGTTGAGTACTCTTCGGTCTATTAGTTATCTTCCTAACGCAGTTTCAATAATTATATTTATATTTGGTTTTCCGGAGGTAAGAATTGAATACACAAACCTATACTAGTAAATTTCACAGGAAGTTGGACAGAATAAAACCAGTACAGAATAAAACCAGTACAGAATAAAACCTATACATTTTGGCATTTTTTTCGCCCATGAATTGCATTTGGGCACAAAACAATAGTAATTTCTGGTCGAAGACATATTAGATAGGATAATATTATCTACTTTCATTTGAATTTGTCCAATAGAGATGAATGGACAATAGAATATTAGCGCAAAAACTCCTTACTTCACGTCAGTGCTTAAACCAATTTTAATTTTTGCGGCTGTCACTGCTGTCAGAGGTATGTCATCAGTTGTCGTTGGAATGCTGGATTAATCCAGCGACATGGACGACGTCGCCCATATGACTGTATACTCATTTGGACGACAAAATATTTGGTTTTCGGCGACAAAATCGTCTCATGAATTTTCGCCTTAATTCATTCCAGTAATGGTATCACTATGAGAATTAGAATATTATCATACTTTTGTTGGTTGATATTTTCATGCCGATGGTCAATCCATATGATGATGGGAATGGTAATGGTAAGTTAATAATATTGAGTTCAGAATATCTCCACTAAAAACAAAACTGGAATTGAGGAATGAATATCTCGGATGAGTTCGTTGTTGGGTAGAATTCGTCTATTGGTTTTGGATTGATAATTTTTGGCACTCTTGTTGAATTTAAATTCTTCTATGATGTTTGAATTCAATTTCTGCTAAGATGAAGTTCTAAATTTCAATAATGAATCGTACTTCTGTTTTCACAGAATGCTATAATTATTCTATCTAAGCTTTATTATATGATCTGTGTTCATACTCGTACATTTCATCCTGTTCTATAAGAGAGAGTCAAATTCATTTCAGCTATTTTAATTTGGTTTCTTCCATGGTGCAGTTCTCAGACTGCTCATTTAATCTTGATAAATAAACTATTATTTGAATTGAATAACCTTTATGATGCAGTTCTATCATAAGAATACATTGATATAATTCTCAACTCTGAGAAACCAATACTTTCGGAGATATAATTTGTCTGTTTGAACTAGAGCGCCAGAAAGCTCCTGTCCACAGGGCTTGAACCCATTTTCATTTACCATTTTTGGCGCTCTAGTTCCTCGGAACTGAGTGCTTATCAATTTGCCCAGAAGTCTGTAATTTTCGAATTTTTCGATGAAAATGGTCTTAAACGATTTGGTTCGACTCACTGATCAAGAATCCGTGGTGGAAATTCATTCTGTCCGGCCGTAGGCACGATAACTCTCGAACGGAATGAGCTAGAGAGTTGAAATTTTCAGAGTAGGTTTGGGGGATAAATATCTCGGCTAAGTTCGTTACTGGGCAAAATCGGACAGAAGGTTTCGGAGTAATAAAAAAAAATTTTTTTTTTACGGAACAAATTCCAAATTAAATTTTTTTTAATAAGCAGTTTTATCATAAGAATCCATTCATATCATTTTTAACTCTAACAAGCTAATACTTTCGGAGATATGATTTTTCAAAATTTCAATGTAAATCGTATTTCACAGATTGATATAATTATTCTATTCTATGTATGAATTTTCATAATGTCAACTTGACAAAAGGGAATATTGTAACTTCAAAAATATTGGGGTTGAAATACTCGTATTTTAGCGATGCAACGGGGACCTCACCCGAAAATGTTTGAAAATATTACGTAAATATTGAAAGCATAATTCTTTAGTTCGAGAGAGGAGAAAATTTGGTGAACGTAGATGAGGAAATTTTTTATCGATTACAAGGTAATTTTTTCATTATTTCTTCTGTTCTTTAACACATGTTTTATGGAATATCTACTATTTGTAGGTACTTTAAACCTGTTTTGGGCAATTGTCATATGAAACTTGTTTTTTTGGCGCTCTAGTTCCTCGGAACAGAGTGCTTATCAATTAGCCCAAGTGTCTGTAATTTTGGAATTTTAGGCTGAAAATGGTCTCAAAAGATTTGGTTCGACTCACTGATCAAGAATCCGAGTGCGAAATCGATTCTGTCCGGCCTGCCGACCGGCCGTAGGCACGATAACTCTCGAACGAAAGGAGTAAGCGGATTGAAAATTGCAAGGTGGTTTTGGAGCGTAAATATCTCGGACAAGTTCCTTCGATCTATCTGAAATTTAGCATCAAATTGTAGAATCATGACCTTTATACGCATGTGAAGTTTTGTATTGACCAGATTACCGCAAAGTGTAAAAAAAAAATTTTGAAAATTTAAAATATGTTTTTCCACAATAACTCTCGAATGGAATGAGCTAGGTAGTTGAAATTTTCAGAGTAGGTTAGGGAGATGAATATCTCGGTTAAGTTCGTTATTGGGCAAAATTGGCCAGATTTAATTCGATTTCTTCCATGGTGCAGTTCTCATTCTCATGATTGCTCATTTAATCTTGATAAATAAACAATTATTCGAATTGAATTTCCTTTATGATGCAGCTGTATCATATGTATACATTGATATAATTCCCAACTCAGAGAAACCAATACTTTCGGAGATATAATTTGTCTGTTTGAACTAGAGCGCCAGAAAGCTCCTGTCCACAGGGCTTGAACCCATTTTTCCAGATTCGGCTCAGGTAAAAAGTTACAAGCGTTTAAAGATTTCACAATGTGCTAATACACTCCCGCATATAAATTATCTATGACATTGTTGGCGGGCGAAAATAAGGCATGGTAACGTGGTTTACAGCTTGATTCGGGATTCCAACGCTCAGGGACGGATCCATAAAAGTAGTGAAATTTCTGGAGTTTTCCATTTTAAAACATTCAATGAAGAATATCTCGAAAACGGTGTGTTTAAGGAGAAATGATGACGAATAATATAATGTTCTAAAACGATGGAATATTCTTGAAATGACTCAAGAAAAACTTTATATGCTTTCTTTATGCTAATTTCGTTTAGTTTTATGAATCCACGATTTCATAACTAGAAAACCAGTAGAAGTAGAAAATAACTAATATTTGGAAAATATGTATCATAGTTATAGGAAACTTTACGTCAACATTCATTTTATTCGAAAAAAGGATGTCAAAGCTACAAAATAAAATTGGTTCAAGCACTGACGTGAAGTCAGGAGCTTTTGCGCGTATGTTCTATTGTCCATACTCCTGTAATGAACACTCTTCTTAATCGAATTTACCATGATGAATTCTATTGTCTATTCTCCTGTATTGGACACTCTTCTCAATCGAATTCACCATGATGAATTCTATTGTCCATTCTCCTGTATTGGAGACTCTTCTTAATCGAATTTACCAAGATGAATTCTATTGTCCAGAATGGTTAATTAAGTTGTCCATTCTCCTGTATTGGATACTTAATTCGAATTTACCATGGTAGATTCGAATTTACCATGGTAAATTCGAATTAAGTGTCCAATACAGGAGAATGGACAACTTAATTAACCATTCTGGACAATAGAATTCATCTTGGTAAATTCGATTAAGAAGAGTCTCCAATACAGGAGAATGGACAATAGAATTCATCATGGTGAATTCGATTGAGAAGAGTGTCCAATACAGGAGAATAGACAATAGAATTCATCATGGTAAATTCGATTAAGAAGAGTGTTCATTACAGGAGTATGGACAATAGAACATACGCGCAAAAGCTCCTGACTTCACGTCAGTGCTTGAACCAATTTTTTTTTTCGATTAAAAGGGTCCAATCAGGAGAACGGACAATAGAATTCATCATGGTAAATTCGATTAAGAAGAGCAAAAGCTCCTGATTCACGTCAGTGCTTGAACCAATGTTCTATTGTCCATTCTTCTGTATTGGACACCCTACCATGGTAAACTCGATTAAGGGTGTCCAATACAGAAGAATGGACAATAGAACATACGCGCAAAAGCTCCTGACTTCACGTCAGTGCTTGAACAAATTTTTATATTAGCCATCAAACCTTTTTAATTCTTCATAATCATTACAAGAATGTCTGTCGATATGGAATATGGTAATAATTTGACATTTGAACACATCGTTTAATGCATAATCAATTTCAATACTTTTGTCACTCGTTGATGAGATGAGATATCTGAAATTATAGATAAACTCTAAATATTCCATTCAATACTGAAATATTAAAATTAAATTTCCACTTATTCATTTGTATTTCAAGATAATGAACGTTTGAAGCTAATGATTCATGTAAATTGTCTGTGAAAATTTGTTTTCATGGGTTAGGGGAAAAGAGTTATTGTGAAAATAAGATTCATTTATTTAGATACCAATCTATAAATTGTTTTATACTATCTACTAAGGGCCGATTTATTCAACCTCTCCGTAAAGTATTCGTCAACTATGTGCTCGTTGAATTTACTGATCCCATTTAAAGTGAACATTTACAGAATACTTTCCTTTCGGTAAGGCTACTTGAAAGTTTACAGGTCGTAAAATATATCAGCCCTCAGTGAACAAAAAATTTGTATACCTCACTGAAGCCGTAATACAAACAAAGGAAATAATTTCGAATAAAACTCTATTAACATATTCGATTATTTACTTCAAGAGAGATCAAGAATAACATTAATTTTGAAAATTCAATACTACATCAAGCAGCATGCAATACATTTTTTCGAGTTTGGACCACTGCTGCCCACATAATCATGGAGGATTCGTGAAACACTGCAGGGAGGATAAATACTTGTATATAGATTATTATTAAAATATGATAACTGACTTTCTCCGTTTCCTTATATACTACTTCTCGTTGTAAAATATACTTGGATTTTCCTCCGCAACACTAGGATACATCATTTTCAAAGTTAGCGTTGAATTATCAAGCCATTCTATTATAATATTAGTAAAATCTGTTCTTCAGAGGTATTCATTGTTAAGCATGCTAAGCAACAAGCATTTAAGAAACATATACCTGAAGTTCCACGGGAAAACAATATACATAATATATACCTACACACATGTTATATTGCATCGCCTTCTACTCCTATATTTTAAAATATTCTGCAATTAGAAAAATTAAAATGTTTCGTTAAAAATGCCTATTATATAGGTACACGCTGGCATCCAAACACCCTGATGATGTATCGTAAGAGACCCATGATATCAGGAAAACAGATTTGTTTGAATAGAAACACTAGATTTTCTTCTTGGCTATTCCACTTTTGAACTTTAAAAATTTTAGTGTTCATGTCATCTTGGTTGCCTCTTATCAATATTAAATTTTCTCATGAGATATACTTAAGCTTCACAAATATTCAATCGACTAAGTTCCATATATCTTGTTTTTAAGAATTCTATCTGCAGTAACTCCAAGAGTAACTCATGCATTCTATTTGTCGAAAAGCATTACTTTTTTGCTCTACGTCAACTGGACCTTAATTCATTCCAACCTGAAAGGAAATATTAAGACTTGGATTTCTCTGAGTAAAGTAATTCATTCAATTCACTTCTATTACTTACTGCTGATTTTTAGCCAGAAATCCTGAAGGACATATACCAGATATCTTCTTTCTGAACAACTTTTCCACAGTTCTCCATAATTTGGAATTTCTTTCACATACGTAAACAATATTTCTAGATTCCTCCAATCTTCAAATACAAGGTAATCTCGATTATTTTCAACGGAAGGAATACTCGTTCGTACTTCGTGGATTGAGAATATTTTGTTTACGTTTCAGATTTCAGATTCGATGTTGAGGTTAAAACGGGGCGCATGCGTAGATCAGAATGTAGTTTGTAGTATATCCATTAATCATGAATCATTCTCAAAAATACCACACAAGCAATTTACCGATCACTGCTAATATTTATTATTTACCAGAAATTCATCACAAATCGAAACTATTTAAATTAGAAATGTCAATTTTTACATGACTAACCCGGATTTAGCCATTTAACCCTGCTATTTTGCCGGGTTAAATTTTTATAGTTTTAACCCAGGGTTAGGCTCTAACTCTTGAAGGTGCAAGACCTATTATCAATTTAACCCTAGGTTTAGAGTTAATCCAGATTTAATTAGATAACCCGCATTCGTGCAAGTGGGCCTTAGTGGCCTACATGGCCTAAAATTCCTCTCTACCCATCACAAGATTTAATATCCACAAATGAGCCTCTCACCTTACAATATCAGAAGCCTTCAGCAAAATTTCAGCGATATCATATCAAAAATAATACATAACCTTTCAAAAGTCCCCTCTCGCATATATACTCCTCTGAAGGCACATGGATCTCTTGAAGAAGAATCGCCTTCTCTATTTCTCAAAGATATTCACTCTTGTTCATAGAAATCCCTTCAATATTTAGTTGCCTCCTCCTAAGGAGGATCTCTTTCAAAACCAGGTCTGACCACTAATGTAGGGCTATCATCTCCCATAGATTTGTGATGAAATAAGACGATTTTCCCATAATATACGAGCGAAAATATGTCATCATGACATTCATATTTTTATTTTATTTTTGAAGGATCTCACAAAAATACGACCATAGACTACATATTATCATACGACGATTTCCATCCGCTACACTTGGCTACCACTACGCTACCGAACTCACAAAAGGCTGCCCGGTTCTCCAACAATATAGATCCGATCATGTTCAAACTTGGAATTCTGCAGTAGAGTTAGGTTCTGAAGGCTGTTCCAAAATTTCAGCCATGCCGGACAAATAGTTTATGATATATAGATTTGTTTTCAATAATTTTCAACTATTTTTTTTTTAATTTTCTAGTTATACCATCCTCACGAAATTCTGCAAGAATTTTCACGTTGGCATTCTTCAACTAATAACAATGTTTGAATTCAATCGGTTTTGTATTCTTCGAGTTAATGAGGAACAAAAAACTACCAAATTTCAGAAAATTTCAGATGGCTATAACTCTAAAACCGTTTGGACGATTATGCTCATAAACAAACTCAAATGTCGCATTCAGGTGCACAACCTAACCTGAAATTTTCAAGCCGCTATCTCCTTCCGTTCTCAGGTTATCGTGACAACAAAAATATTTTTTAATAATTTTTTAATAATTTTCTAGCGCTACGATTCTCACAAAATTTCACAAACGTGCTTAGGTCTATATTCTACAACTATTCACCAAGTTTAAATTCGATCGGATTTATTTTGGTTGAAAACAAAATTATTACTCGGAAACCATTGGGCCGATTATACCCATTAACGAACTTGTCCGTCGTATTGGGATGCGCCACCTACCCTGAAAATTTCAAGTCGCTAGCTCCTTCCGTTCTCAAGTTATCGTGGCAACGGCCGGACGGCCGTACGGCCGTACGGCACCACAGAATAAATTTCACATTTGGGCAAAACTATAACGCGATGTTCCCCAGAACATACGCGCAAAAACTGATTTTTTTTCAAAATTTCAACAGCCTGTATCTTTTTACCTGAGCAGAATTTGGAAAAATGTTTAATGAAAAAAGTGTTTCATTTGATGAGAGGAATCTTTGGTTAAAATTAATGCAGTGGTCAAAGACTCACCCTGTATATATTTATATTCTTTTGAAATTCAAGCATTACATTTCTTCATCTAACAATAAAGCATGTGTTTGGAAATTTTTTTAGTAGAGGTTAGTGTAACATAGAATTCGATGTATGAGACTAGAGCTTAGAGAAATACCTCAGAAAAAAACCTGTCTCCCCTATAGTATTGTGATTTATGAAAATTGAAATTGTTAGCAAAATATGGTGCAATATTAACTATTGTGGGCCAGTTTTTTCTTTACTATCGATTCTTGCTTCAACAAGCAGAGAGGTTTCTCCAAGGTACCCGAAACTCAATCTGATAAAGGAAAAGGAGAAAACGAACAAATTAAAAATGGAAAATTTTATGACATAGATTTGAAATTTGTTTACCCTACGCATTCTATAAAAGATTCAGAAAATTCATGAATAGCCCTAAGACCATCCTGGAATCGATATTTGGGACAATTATTAACCAAATAATCTATGGTTTCGTTGCTGTTGCAACGACCATGACCTGTTCTTAAACGACTCAGAATAGACCATATTTTCCTTGCAATATCAAACCCCGGACCCTTTCTTGAAGGGTCAGAAATTAAATCATTGTTTAATAAATCGCAAAAAATCCATTCAAACCGCCAAACAATTGTGCCAAGAGATGAAAACACCGATAAAGCAGTGGTTTATTTTCTACAGTTTATTCCGAGAATTAATCTTAAGACATAAATCAGTCGAATCGTAATTCCAGAAGAACATAATCATTTTACATATTATTCGACCAAGTTTAAATCGCGAATTTGGCTGTAAAATAAGGTACATATCCAAATATCATTAGGTACTGAGTGAATGTTATTACTCACGTATCGACTTGTCAAATTTGACTTCAGCCGATTTATGCACATGATTCATTAAATTCTCTCCAGACACGTCAAAAATAAAAAAATATTGACAACTTTGTTTGTCGGTTTTAAAAAAATGAAAATCTTGATGGTTGTAATATTTTGGCGATATCTTCACCAATATAGGTCCGATCCAGTTCAAATCTAGAAAATTACTATACATTAAGGTTTTGAAGGCTCCTGCAGAAATTCAACGAGATCTGACGGATAGTTTCTGAGATACAGATTTTTTTTAATATTTCTGACCTGCGATCCCTACAAAATTTTGTCTTCGTATCGATATTTTTCAACTAACTACCGCGGTTTAATTTGATAAGATCAGTATTTTCCGAGTTATGGGGAAAACACAATTTCAGATGGCTATAACTCTGAAACCACTCGGTTGATTTCTGCCATGAACAAACTTGGCCAGCGCATTTGGACCCCAATTCTACTCTGAAAATTACAACTCTCCAGCTCATTGAGATCGAGCGTAATCGTGCTGAAGGCCAGCCGGACAGAATCAAGTTTGACCTCAGATTCTTGATCAGTGAGTCGAAACTAATCGTTCTCACCATTCTCGGCTAAAAGTTCGAAAATTACAGACATTTGGACGAATTGATAGGCACTCTGTTCACCTGAATAGTGCCTTATGTCACCAGTTACAGTACCATCGTAAATGTGAATATCAAGAATCGCATAATTTTTGATTGCACAAAAAACATTGAAACTCAAGTTCACCAAACTGTAATTTCGTTATTTCCATCATCCACAACATTTCTCTCTTTTCTGACCTGTTGTTATGAAACGAAACAAAAGTCTGCAGGTTATTCATTATTCTATTGATGGTATGGTTATAATTTCTGCGTATTCTCCAAAAATTATGATTGAGGTATCATTCGATTCGGAATGGCATGTAGATAGTTTTTGAGAAAATGCTGAGGCCACTCGCAAAAATTGCAATAGTTATAAACAATTAAGTGAAAAAAAATAAGGAGATTTAGGTTTTCACCAATATCTCAAAAACTATTAGAGATAATTAAAATTTGAAAAAAGATTCAAATAGAGGAGGAAATTTCCTAAAGAAAAGGCCCAACTGCTGGAACTGTAGGACCAATATTTTCCTAGAGGGTTGAAATTACGCCCGAAAACGGGTACCTATAATACTCTGGCTTGCGCAAGTCTCGCCCCCTTCGTACATTTGATAAATACATATGATTTAAACTTATTAAATATGAGAATAAAAAATTGAAAAAATTCAGATGCCTGCAGGATAGATCAATAAACAATAATCCGTGACCAAAAATGTTTAACGCGATTTTTCAATTAGTTATCCATTAGTTAATTAATAATTTTTTGTAGAACGAACATTATTGGACTACGGATTATTGTTCATTGATCTATCCTGCAGACGCCTGAACTTTTTCAATCTTTTATTTTCATATTTAATAAGTTTAAATAATATTTATTCATGAATGATCCGAAGGGGGCGACGCTTACGCAAGCCGGAGTACCCGTTTTCGGGAGTATTTTCAACCCTCTGGGAAAATAATAAATATTGGTTCTAGTTCGGGAAGTTAAGACTTGTTTTTAGGAAATTTCCTCCTCTTCTTGTATCTTTTTTTCAAATTTGAATTATCTCAGATAGTTTTCGAGATGCCATTCCAAATTGAATGACACCTCAATCATAATTTTCGGAGAATACGCAAAAATTTTGATCTAAAAAGCACTTGTTGACTAGACTTAGACTACTAGGTCCGTCAGAAAATCTCTCAATGTAGAATCTGTGTATTGTTCTATTCACTAGTCGATTAGTTTCACGATGAATAAGAATGAGATTCAAGTAATTTTCATCGTAAATTTTAGTAAACAGTGTAAAAAAAAATTAAACTGAATGAAAATTTATTTCGATGTGAATCTTAATGTTTACCATTACCTGCCAATATTAAATTATTTGCTAATAAAATGAATAATCAGAACGGAATGTGTTACTTACTATTAAGTATTGACGTGGGGTCAATCCTCTTTGACGCGCGTGCTATAAACATGTTTATGATTATACTGACCCTCACAAGTCTTCCCCAAGAAGATACATCAGAAGCTCATGGGAGCTTGTGCGACTAAGGAAAGTCAGTTGTGTTCTTTGTCAACTTTTTTGATCTATCCTTATGCCATCTTAGACACAGCACTCTTAATTTATGACCCGACAGTAAATGGTGTCCATTACCCTCTGGTTTGATCTCTGACTCGTTGTATCCACTGAGCTTGAAACCCTCATCATTCAATTCAAATAAGCCAACGTGAACACGCGCGTCAAAGAGTACTGACTTCAGGTCAGTGCTTTTTGGCGCTCTTGTTCATCGGAACAGAGTGCTAATCAATTTGCCCAAATGTCTGTAATTTTCGAATTTTTGGCTGATAATGGCCTTAAACGATTTGGTTCGACTCACTGATAAAGAATCCGTGGTCAAAATCGATTCTGTCACGGGCCGTTAACACGATAACTCTCGAACGGAAGGAGCTGAAATTTTCAGAGTAGGTTTGAGAGATAACTATCTCGGTTGAGTTCGTTACTGGGCAAAATCGGTTCAATAGGTTTGGAGTAACGAAAAAAAATATTTTTTTTACATTACAACTTTTGAATTCAAATTTTTTTAAGATGCAGTTTCATCATAATAATGCATGGTTATCATTTTCAACTCTAACAAGCTAATACTTTCGGAGATATGATGTTTCAAAGTTTCAATAATACATCGTATGTTCTATGTATTCATAGAATGTGAACACAGGATCTGCCTGTAATCACTATTCATAAATGTCATATTTTCTAGATATTAGAGATTGTCAATTCATAGTTGTTATTTTCTCTTGGAAAGCAAGTATTCGATTCTTGAATTCGTGAATATATGCAAGACTGTTTTGATGTAGTTTATGGAGGCAATAGGAAAGAAGAACATAATGGAATCATCAAAAGAAATTACTGTTCGTTGACCACTGAGGTTAATATTACCTTTTACATCCTCAAGTAGTGAGACATGTTCCTAGACACGGTATTTTCATAATGTTGCTAGCAAAAAAAAAGCACTGACGTGAAGTCAGTACTCTTTGGCGCGCGTGTTCACGGTGGCTAATTTGAATTGAATGATGAGTACTTCAAGCTCAGTGGATAGAGCGAGCCGAAGATCTACCCAAAGGATAGTGGACACCATTCACTGTCGGTTCAAAAATTAACAGTGCTGGATCTAAGCTGCCATCAGGATAGAGTAACAAAGTTGGAAAAGAACACAACTGACTCTCCTTAGTCGCACAAGCTCCTAGAAGATTTGGGAGGGTCAGTATAATCCTAATCATGTTTATAGCACGCGCGCCAAAGCAGATTGACTTTTTACACTTTTTCTTTCATTGTTAAGTCAATCTGCTTTTGCGCGCATGCTATAAACATGATTAGGATTATATTGACCCTCCCAAATCTTCTAGGAGCTTGTGCGACTAGGGAGAGTCAGTTGTGTTCTTTTCCAACTTTGTTGCTCTATCCTGATGGCAGCTTAGATACAGCACTGTTAAATCACTGATGGTCTGCTCATGCGCATAACGAAAAATGCCCGTAAGGGGTTAGATCAATTTCGAAATTAGCCCCAGGGCCATGGTACGGACACCTTAACTCGGAAACCACGCTACATCCCCCAAACTGACTTGTCCTTGCACTGAATTGCCATGAATATTCTTTTAAAACCTCACAATATCGGCTCAGCACTCCCAACATAACCCATACAACCCAAAAACAGTCACTTCTCTTCTGCACATGTGCAATCTACTTGCGGCTGCAAGATCTCCTAAAATCACACACCTTACATAAAACTCCGATTCTCCAACACTAGTGGTTCAGGAGATATTGCATCTTGAATCCACGCATGCGCAGACCCTCACCAGTGGATTCTATGGAGGAATAGTATCCGCCACCCCAAAATCCCAATCCTCTCTGACGAAAATACCAGTAGTTAAATCACTGATGGTCTACTCATGCGCATAACGAAAAATTCCCGTAAGGGTTAACATCGATTTCGAAATTAGCCCCAGGGCTTCGGTACGAACACTTCAATTCGGAAAACAACAATACATCCCCCAAACTGACTTGTCCGTGCACTGAATTGCCATGAATATTCTTTTAAAACCTCACAATATACACTCAGCACTCCCGACATAATCCATACAACCCAAAAACAGTCACTTCTCTTCTGCGCATGCGCAATCTACTTACGACTGAAAGTCCTCCGAAAATCAGACACCTTACAAAAACTCTCCAACACTAGTGGTTCAGGAGATATCGCATCCTAAATCCACGCATGCGCAGACCCTCACCAGGAGATTCTATAGAGGAATAGCATCCACCACCCCAAAACCCCAATCCTCTCTGACGAAAACTTCAGCAGTTAAATCACTGATGGTCCGCTCATGCGCATAACGAAAAATGCTCCTAAGGGGTAACATCAATTTTAAAATAGGCCCCAGGGCTACGGTATGCACACTTAAACTCGGAAACAACGCTATTTTCCTAAAACTGACTAGTGTCTGTGCACTGAATTGGCATGAATATTCTTTTAAAACCTCACAAAATCGGCTCATTACTCTCAACATAACCCATACAACCCAAAAACAGTCACTTCTCTTCTGCGCATGCGCAATCAACTCGTGGCTGCAAGTCCTCCCAAAATCACACGCCTTACAAAAAACTCCGATTATCCAACACCAGTGGTTCAGGAGATATCGCATCTTTAATCCACGCATGCGCAGACCCTTACCAGGGGATTCTATGGAGGAATAACATCCACCACCCCAAAACCCCAATCCTTGCTGACGAAAACACCAGCAGTTAAATAACTGATGGTCTGCTCTTGCGCATAACGAAAAATGCCCGTAAGGGGTAACATCAATTTCAAAATTAGCCCCAGGGCCACGGTACGGACACTTCAACTCGGAAACAGTGCTACATTTGACACATACCTACCTGGATTTGACACATACCTACCCGATCTTGACAATGAAGAAGGATGGATTTGGACATAGAAGAGTGATATCGACTGTGATGTGCCGTTCCTGCATGCGTGTTTTACTTTAGAATATGTGTTTTTTTTTTCTTTTTTTTTTGGAGTGCATATTATGAGAAAATGGATTAGTTTTCAGCGGATATAAAAAAACTTGTTATGTTCAATACTGTGCACAGTTATTAATACTTATAAAATTAACTCTACAGTGCCATAGAGTTTATCTAATGTAGATTATTCTTCAATAAACTCTTATTCTATTCTATTCTATTCTATCCTCCAAACTGACTTGTCCTTGCACTGAATTGCCATGAATATTCTTTTGAAACCTCACAATATCGGGTCAGCACTCCCAACAAAACCCATACAACCCAAAAACAGTCACTTCTCTTCTGCGCATGCGCAATCTACTCTGGCTAAAAGTCCTCTCAAAATCACACACCTCACAAAAAACTCCGATTCTCCAACACTAGTGGTTCAGGAGATATCACATCTTTAATCCACGCATGCGCAGACCCTCAACAGGGGATTCTATGGAGGAATAGCATCCGCCACCCCAAAACCCCAATCCTCTCTGACGAAAATACCACCAGTTAAATCACTGATGGTCTGCTCTTGCGCATAACGAAAAATGCCCGTAAGGGGTAACATCAATTTCAAAATTAGCCCCAGGGCCACGGTACGGACACTTTAAAACTCGGAAACAACGCTACATCCCCCAAACTGACTTGTCCTTGCACTGAATTGCTATGAATATTCTTTTAAAACCTCACAATATCGACTCAGCACTCCCAACATAACCCATCCAACCCAAAAACAGTCACTTCTCTTCTGCGCATGCGCAATCTACTCGCGGCTTAAAGTCCTCTCAAAATAACACACCTTACAAAAAACTCCGATTCTCCAACACTAGTGGTTCGGGAGATATCGCATCTTTAATCTACACATGCGCACACCCTCATCAGGGATCTGGATTCTATGGAGGAATAGCACCCGCCACCCTAAAACCCCAATCCTCTCTGACGAAAACTACAGCAGTTAAATGACTTCTCATCTGCGCATGCGCACAACGAAAAATGCCCGGAAAGGGCAGCATGAACCTCAAAAAAATAGGTTTCGGCATTTTAAGCAAAGTATTCCGCAAAATAGTAGTACTTTTTTGATTTTTTCATGTCAAGTGATCTTCACGAAATTTTGCCAAAAGTGTTTACATTGGTCTTTTGCATCTAACTACTGAGTTTCAATTTAATCAGATCAGTATTTTTCGAGTTATCGTGAAAACAAAATTTTAAAATTTTGGAAATTTTTTTTGCCACTTAAGGGCCGTCTGGTCAAAACAAAACATCGCAGGCATATAAAGGTCATGATTCTACAATTTGATGCCAAATTTCAGAAAGATCGAGTGATCGGTTCAGGAAATATTCATAAAAAACGTTTTGACTAAAAACGGCCTTAACTCCGAAACCGCTCGGTGGATTTCGCCCGTTAACGAACTTGTCCGAGATATTTACGCTATAAAACTACCCTGCATATTTCAACGCTCTAAGTCGTTCCGTTCGAGAGTTATCGTGCCAGCCGGCCGGCCGGACAGAATTGAATTTGACCTCGAATTCTTCATCAGGGAGTCGAACCCAATCGTTTGAGACCATTTTCGAATAAAAATTCGAAAAATACAGACATTGTGACGAAATGATAGCACGCTGTTCCTTGCGGAACACGCGCGCAAAAATAGTGAAATATGGATCTACATTTGTGCATCAATCATTGTTTCTTGAGTTTAAAGTTCATAATACAGTAAAGAATGTGTTAGTGGTATGAACTATTAAATTTTAAATTATGAAAAGAGGATAGTATGTTATTAATATATTTTGAACTACATATTAATAGTAATTTACGTAACAAGTCCGGAAAATAGGGTTTTTTTGGACGAATAGACAAAATTCTATGAGTCTATGAGTCCAAAAAAACCTTTTTCGGGCGTGTTGCGTACAATATTTTTTCGGCAACCGTGTAGAATAACAAATCAATGAGACGACACATTTCTTTTTTATATATTTTGATTCTTAGTCAAATTAAACAGAACAGAAAATATCACATGTTGACAACTAATTTTATATGAACTGTCAGCCGTTTTCTCAGTGCTATGGTAACTTCATTTATCAAAAATATACCTACCAAGATTTTCATATTTACAATGACCAAAACGACGTGATTCTTCCGGCCTAGTCCGGGAAGTACGTACTTCCCGGACTAGGCCGGGAAATGCTTCTTTCTCAAAGAAAAAGCGTCCGGGAAGTGGGCACTTCCCGGACGGTTGCCGAAAAAATAATTTGCTCGTAATCCACTACCTACTCAAATATCAGGAATAAATGGACAATCTGCTATGATAGTCTCCAGCCTTGCTCTAGACATTTCGATGATACTTTCCTTGGGTATGTCGAGTTTTGAAAACTATGCACCGACTGTAAGCTGCAACAACCCATTCCAAGAGGTTGAATCATTGCAGATTGCTCATTTAATCTTGATAAATAAATTAAATGACAATTTTTGAAGCATTAAGGCATTGTAGATTGTTTTTTTTTTCAGAAGATAATTTTTGAAGCAGTTTTTTTAAACGACACTTTTTTTAAATTTCATTTCTTTCATGATGCAATTCTATCATAGGAATCCATTGATATAATTCCCAACTCTGATAAACCAATACTTTCGGAGATATAATTTATCTGTTTGAACAAGAGCTCCAAAAAGCTCCTGTCCACAGGGCTTGTACCAACTTTATATATATTTTATCTATCCATTTCGGTTACGCCACCCATACAGCCGAAGCCTTAAACAGGATGGGATAAATACAGTGAGCACAAATTATAAAACAATTACCTATTACAATAAAAAAAAATGGGTTCAAGCCCTGTGGACAGGAGCTTTCTGGCGCTCTAGTTCAAACAGACAAATTATATCTCCGAAAGTATTCGTTTCTCAGAGTTGGGAATTATATCAATGTATTCATATGATAGAAATGCATCCTAAAGGAAATTCAATTCAAATAATAGTTTATTTATCAAGATTAAATGAGCAATAATGAGAATGAGAAAAGCACCATGGAAGAAATCAAATTAAATCTGGCTTATTTTGCCCAATAACGAACTTAACCGAGATATTCATCTCCCTAAACTACTCTGAAAATTTCAACTACCTACCGAGAGTTATATCTATGTCTATGGATGAAAAGCAGTCTCACTACTCTCAGATCTCTTACTTCATGTTCAGTTCCGAAATGTAAGAATTTTCTGAGAAAAACTAATTTCGGAGCAAACAACTGAGATTTTTCTCACTTCGCTCACAATTCTTCGATAATGTAGGAACATCATTTGACATTATGACAATTCATATTCATACATAGAATAATATCATTCTGTGACAACGTTGAAATACGATTTATTACTGAAATTTTGAAGAATCATATCTCCGAAAGTATTAGCTTGTTAGAGTTAAAAATAATATGAGTGGATTCTTATGATAAAACTTCTTATCAAAAAAAATTTAATTTGGAATTTGTTTCGTAAAACAAAAAATTTTTTTTTGTTACTCCGAAACCATCTGTCCGATTTTGCCCAATAACGAACTTAGCCGAGATATTTATCCCCCAAACCTACTCTGAAAATTTCAACTCTCTAGCTCATTCCGTTCGAGAGTTATCGTGCCTACGGCCGGACCGGCCGGACAGAATGAATTTCCACCACGGATTCTTGATCAGTGAGCCGAACCAAATCGTTTAAGACCATTTTCATCGAAATATTCGAAAATTACAGACATTTGGGCAAATTGATAAGCACTCAGTTCCGAGGAACTAGAGCGCCAAAAAAATTGGGTGAGGTTAAGGAAGAATGACCCTGTATGAGCTGGAATCAATTCCCTGAAATGGATTTATTCAATGCCTCTTCCACCGATTTAATAGTCCGGTCAAATTAGACCAAATAATAAGAGTAAAGTTACATAAATTCCCACCAAGCTGAAAATCAGTAAGATTGTTTAAAATATCATTAAATATAAAATTTGTAAGTTCCCCATCTTTCACCTGAAAGGAAAAAATTTTATTCAAGGTCAAAGGTCAAAAAAATTAGTTTTTCGCGATTTTCAGCAAAACGGTAAGTTTTATCATAAAAATACCTCAGACAAAAATTGTAGATCATAAAATTATATACAAAAAAATTGTTCATACTTTTTTTCTCTACGAGCCACCGTTTTTGAGATATAATGATTCAAAAAGTTGTAATCGTCATAATATGCATGAGTACGCCATATATACATCTCTATAGTTGTAATATTTGTTAAAATATTTTTCTATCGGTTATTGTAACTTACACTACTAACATAATGTAATATAATGTAATCATGTACTATTTTTACACGCAATAACTGGCTGTGATACGACATCTGCATTTTACAGGAGGGCTAAAATAACAGTTTTCAAACTATTTGAGAAACAAAATTTAATTGAATGTGCTGAAGTTTTCAAAAATAGTAATTCTACGCGTTAAGAAATTATTACTAACGGCATTCGCTTTCTTCTTTTTATGTACGGAGCTCCTAAAAAAACTACCTGCTTAGATAAGTATAGATATGCATGTTTCGTTAAAAACACCAAAAGTAAAAAACAAGTACAAGTAGCTTCCTCCATCCTCAGACTTGCTCAGGTGGGAGAGTTGAAACACCTATCAAAACTTCAAAACTCAATTCAAATTTCGCGCTAATGAAACGTCAAGACGGTCATTGGTACAGCACGGGACGCCAATAACCAGCAAGCTGTCATTTTGTACAATGGCCAGTTTGTTTGGCTCTCAGGTTCGAAAAAGTGTATTTGTTACAGCGTAGTAAATTTTATTTAAAAACAATTCGGAGACTTGAGGTCTCCGAATTGTTCTATATGCATTTTATTTGTTTTTTTTTTCAATGTTCAATATTATTTTCTCTCACAGGTTAATTGCATGAAAAATGTCTTTTCCATACAAGCCTTCTGAGACAACACGCAAAAGAAAAAAGCATACCGTCACAGAATTGGAAAAAGCTATATGTGAGGTAAAAGAGGATGCATCTTTAAGAAAAATATCTATTGATTATGGAATAGATAGAAAGAAGTACTCTAAGAATTTGAAGGAAAAATAGTCAGTATAAAGAGTCACAAATATTTACTGTTTCTAAAGAAAAACTCCTGGTACGAACTATCTTGCAGTAAAATGCATTACGGTCCAATGTTACGAAGAATGATTTGATAAAAAACCAAATGATGAATATTAAGAACAGAGTTTTCGAGAATAGCGATATTGAATCAGAAAATAAAAATGATACTAAGAAAACTAATAAGAAGGTTCAAGAAAGCACTGATAAGAAAGCAAAGAAAATAATAAAAACCAAACAAAATCCTAAACTGAAAGATGACAAAAAAGATATCGTTCCAGTAAAAACTAAAGGAAAGAAAACATTGAAAACTAGACAAGGTACAAAACAGAAAGCCCAGAAAAAGAAAGCTAGAAAAGGAAAAAAAATCAAAATGTCAATGATGATAGCGAAACCGAGTGTTAAGACGAAGATGTTTTGCATACGCTGAAATGTTTAAGTTTGTAAACAAAATGTTTAATAATTATGTTGATTTTGGAATATTAAAGAATATGTTGAGTTTTTTTTTATGAGAAGTGTGTTTCTTCATCATTATGTTTAATTTTGTTTAATATATCAGTGATTTAAGATGCAATGTTCAACTCTCCTCAAACTGCGGTTCGAGTGTCCCTAAGGGTGGGGAGAGTTGACTCATTTGATCCCATTTTTTACTCAAATAGATATAAGATATTTTAGTACTATAATATCGAAAAAGTAATTATGCATAAGTGAGCCTAAATTAATAAGATATTTTATTTTATAATAATTGAGTCACTGAGATTCATTTCTGAGAAAATACGTTACTTTAAACAAAAAGCGGTTCAACTCTTCCGGACTTCCCCTATATTACCAAGTTCAAGTTTGGCTTGGTTATCAGCTAGACCCTACAGACAGGGGTTGGAAGTTGATCAACAATTCATTAGAACCAGTGCACACTTTAATTCCACCTACGCCGGAAAAACTGCTAAACTCGATTTCTTGCAACTGCAAAAAGGGATGCAGTGTTAAATGTGGTTGCAAAAAAGTTGGACTGTTCTGTTCTCCGGCATGTAAACATTGTCAAGGCCGGTTGTGCTCTAATATTGAATCACCAACAGTAGAGGTTCCCTTTGATTCCAACGAGGCAACATGCGATACATCGCTATTAATGCAGTTTACATGCACTCAGGATGAAGATGAAGAAGAATAAGAAGAACAAGAACAAGACGAACAAGAACAAGAAAATCAAGAAGAAGAACAAGAAGAAGATTTTGAGAGTTACGACTCGGACGATTAAATTTCACTACCTTTTGGCGCTCTAGTTCCTCGGAACTGAGTGGTTATCAATTTGCCCAAATGTCTGTAATTTTCGAATTTTTCGATGAAAATGGTCTTAAAAGATTTGGTTCGACTCACTGATCAAGAATCCGTGGTCGAAATTAATTCTGTCCGGCCGGTCCGGCCGTCCGGAACGGAATGAGCTAGACAATTGAAATTTTCAGAGTAGGTTTGGGAGATAAAAATCTCGGCTAAGTTCGTTATTGGGCAAAATCGGACAGATGGTTTCGGAGTAACGCAAAAAAAATTTTTTTTTACACAACAAATTCCAAACTAAATTTTTTTCAATAAGCAGTTTTACCATAAGAATCCAAAGATATCATTTTTAACTCTAACAAGCTAATACTTTCGGAGATATGATTTTTCAAAATTTCAATAATAAATCGTATTTCTACGTTTTCACAGAATGATACAATTATATATATATATGTATGAATTGTCATAATGTCAACTTATTTTCCTGAGATATGACATTATCTAATCAATAGAAAAAATTATGAGAATAAAGTGCATTCCGAAATGTGAGCGAAGAGAGAAAAATCTCAGTTGTTTGCTCCGAAATTAGTTTTTCTCAGAAAAGTCTTACAGTTCGGAACGGAACATGAAGTAAGAGATCTAAGAGTAGTGAGACTGCTTTTCACCCATAGACATAGAATGCTCAGTTCTTTCAATTTATGACGGGACTGACGGAAGGGAATATTATAACTTCAAAAATATTGGGGTTGAAATACTCGTATTTTAGCGATGCAATGGGGACCTCACCCAAAAATGTATGAAAATATTACGTAAATATTGTAAGCATATTTCTGTAGTTCGAGAGAGGAGAAAATTTGGTGAACGTAGATCAGGAAATTTTTGATCGATTACAAGGTACTTTTTCATTAATACTTCTCTTCTTTCATACATGTTTTACGGAATATCTACTATTTGTAGGTACTTTAAACCTGTTTTGGGCAATTGTCATACGAAACTTGTTTTTTTGGCGCTCTAGTTCCTCGGAACTGAGTGCTTATCAATTTGCCCAAATGTCTGTAATTTTGGAATTTCTGGCTGAAAATGGTCTCAAACGATTTGGTTCGACTCACTGATCAAGAATCCGAGGTCGAAATCGATTCTGTCCGGCCGGCCGGCCGGCCGTAGGCACGGTAACTCTCGAACAAAAGGAGTTAGCGGATTGAAATTTGCAAGGTGGGTTTGGAGCGTAAATATCTCAGACGAGCTCGTTAATGGGCAAAATCTATCAAGCGGTTTCGGAGTTATGGCCGATTTTAGTAAAAATATTTTTTATGAATATTTCCGAAACCGACCACTCGATCTATCTGAAATTCAGCATCAAATTGTAGAATCATGACCTTTATACGCATGTGAAGTTTTGTATTGACCAGATTACCGCAAAGTGTCAAAAATTTTTTTTTTTAATTTTAAAAAAGTTTTTCTACAATAACTCTCGAACGGTATGAACTAGGTAGTTGAAATTTTCAGAGTAGGTTAGGGAGATGAATATCTCGGTCAAGTTCGTTATTGGGCAAAATTGGCCAGATTTAATTTGATTTCTTCCATGGTGCAGTTCTCATTCTCAGATTGCTCATTTAATCTTGATAAATAAACTATTATTTGAATTGAATTTTCTTTATGATGCAGTTATATCATATGAATACATTGATATAATTCCCAATTCTGAGAAACCAATACTTTCGGAGATATAATTTGTCTGTTTGAACCATATATATCCCTTGTCTATGGTTTGAACTAGAGCGCCAGAAAGCTCCTGTCCACAGGTCTTGAATCCATTTTTTTTAACTTAAATTGCTTTTATCTTTTCAATTTCTGCTAATATCCATTATTTTTCAATAGTTTCAAATTAAACAGGATCAAAACTAAACCGTGGAATAGGCCTACTGAGGAAACCACGTTAAAAAAAAATGGGTTCAAGCCCTGTGGACAGGAGCTATTGGGCGCATGTTCATTCTGGAACACAAATTTTCCATTACAATAATCTTCATCTAGCTTCTATTTAGTATCAATTCCTGTAGAACGTGATCATAATAAGTGTTTTCCATATAATAAAATGTGTTTGAACTTGGTATGTAGGAAATCTGACATCAATTATTGGAATTAATTGATTTGACAAACAGCCGTCAAATGAGGTAAATAGATTTTTGTGACGATTTTCTGTGACCATAGAACGTCAAAACACGCTGGAATGTGAATTTTAAGCAATATCTTCTGGAATTGAGATCGTATCGAACTGAAATTTTGCACACTCGTGTAGAATGCTTGATTTAACGTCGGTACAAATTTTTTTATTAAAAAATTTTCCAACTGCCCGATCCCAACAATACTTAGATAATATTATATCCATAAATTAAGCATTTCATTATTGCATTTCTTGAAATTGGTACCTTTTCAAGTCGATCAACATCGTCCTTCTTTCGACGTCTAAACTATGACTTGATTCTTTATGTTTATGTCTTTGAATTTGTTTTCGGTGGAATTCAAAGAGTTCATAGAATAATCGATGAAAATACTGAGAGAGACCCAGGAAATTTGACACATTTTGTCTTATATCTCCAGAAATTGAAATCGTATAGAGCCAAAATTTTGCACAATGTTGCAAAATACTACAATTGACGTTAGTACAAGTTTTTGTTGCAATCTGATGAATAGTTCACGAAAAAAAAATTTTTTTTTCGAAAAAATTAAAAGAAATATTTTTTTAAAAGTTACTAACATTTCGATCATAACAGAATTTTGCCAAAAGTTGCGCGTTTATATCCTCGAACTGACTACCAAGTTTCGATTCGACATCTTCTTTAGTTCCTGAAATATCAGGGAAATAACCTCAAAATTTTAAATGTCTATAACTTCTAAACCGTCCGGCCGATTTTGCCCGTTAACGAACTTAACCGTCGCATTTTGATCAGAAACCTACCCTGAAAGTTTGAAGTCGATAGGACCTTCGGTGCTCCTGTTATCGTGCCTACGGCCGGAAGGCCGGCCGGCCTGCCGGCCGGCTGGACGGCACCCAAAAATCTGACACCGGATTCGTGATCAGGGAGTCCGAATTAGTCTATTAGCCAATTTTCAGCTCGAAATTCGAAAATTACAGACATTTGGACGAAATGATAGGACGATGTTCCCCTAGAACATGCGCCCAAAAAATGGGTTCAAGCCCTGTGGACAGAAGCTTTCCGGCGCTCTAGTTCAAACAGACAAATTATATCTCCGAAAGTATTGGTTTCTCTGAGTTGGGAATTATATCAATGTATACATATGATAGAGCTGCATCATAAAGGAAATTCAATTCAAATAATAGTTTATTTATCAAGATTAAATGAGCAATCATGAGAATGAGAACTGCACCATGGAAGAAATCGAATTAAATCTGGCCAATTTTGCCCAATAACGAACCTAACCGAGATATTCATCTCCCTAACCTACTCTGAAAATTTCAACTACCTAGCTCAACTACTCATTCCGTTCGAGAGTTATTGTGGAAAAACTTTTTTTAAATTTTCAATTTTTTTTTTTACACTTTGCGGTAATCTGGTCAATACAAAACTTCACATGCGTATAAAGGTCTGATTCTACAATTTGATGCTAAATTTCAGATAGATCGAACGAACTTGTCCGAGATATTTACGCTCCAAAACCACCTTGCAATTTTCAATCCGCTAACTCCTTTCGTTCGAGAGTTATCGTGCCTACGGCCGGTCGGCCGGCCGGACAGAATCGATTTCGCACTCGGATTCTTGATCAGTGAGTCGAACCAAATCGTTTGAGACCATTTTCAGCCAAAAATTTCAAAATTACAGACACTTGGGCAAATTGATAAGCACACTGTTCCGAGGAACTAGAGCGCCAAAAAAACAAGTTTCGTATGACAATTGACCAAAACAGGTTTAAAGTACCTACAAATAGTAGGTATTCCATAAAACAAATATGAAAGAAGATAAGTAATAATAAAAAATTACCTTGTAATCGATCAAAAATTTCCTGATCTACGTTCACCAAACTACAGAATTATGCTTTCAATATTTACGTAATATTTTCAAACATTTTCGGGTGGGGTCCCCGTTGCATCGCTAAAATACGAGTATTTCAACCCCAATATTGTTGAAGTTACAATATTCCCTTCTGTCAAGTTGACATTATGAGAATTCATACATAGAATAATAATTATATCAATCTGTGAAATACGATTTACATTGAAATTTAAAAAAATCATATCTCCGAAAGTATTAGCTTGTTAGAGTTGAAAATGATATGAATGGATTCTTATGATAAAACTGCTTATTAAAAAAAATTTAATTTGGAATTTGTTTCGAAAAAAAAAATTTTTTTTTGTTACTCCGAAACCATCTGTCCGATTTTGCCCAATAACGAACTTAGCCGAGATATTCATCCCCCAAACCTACTCTGAAAATTTCAACTCTCTAGCTCATTCCGTTCGAGAGTTATCTTGCTTACGGCCGGCCGGCCGGACAGAATGAATTTCGACCACGGATTCTTGATCAGTGAGTCGAACCAAATCGTTTAAGATCATTTTCATCGAAATATTCCAAAATTACAGACATTTGGGCAAATTGATAAGCACTCAGTTCCGAGGAACTAGAGCGCCAAAAACGCGCAAAGTACATTACCTCATAGGTGGCGAGGAAACGTGTGCATATTATGACGATTACAACTTTTACAACTTTTTGAATCGTCATATCTCAAAAACGGTGGCTCGTAGAGAAAAAAGTATCGACAATTTTTTTGTAGATAGTTTTATGATCTACAATTTTTGTCTGGGGTATTTTTATGATAAAACTTACCGTTTTGCTGAAAATCGCGAAAAACTCATTTTTGGACCTTTGACCTTGAATAAAATTTTTTCCTTACAGGGGAAAGATGGGGAACTTTCAAATTTTGTTTTTAATGATATTTTAAACAATCTTACCGATTTTGAGCTTGGTGGGAATTTATGTAACTTCGAATGTCTAAATTGACCGGACTATAAACTGGAAATATCTCAGACAACGCCAAAAATCCCAGTTACACACTTCAGTCATTTGTGCAGTGTTTTATCCGATAAAAGGTTGGTGACTGCTCCTGCTCGTCGTGAGATCAGGCGACTGCATTTTTCCATTTCCGCAGTCTCTCTTATCCTCGTGGATCGCAGGAATGACTGTTTACGATTATTCTTAGGGTGTTGTAACCCACTTTCATGTTTGGTTGTATGTTATTGGGGTTGGCCGAGAGTTCGTTTTGATTTTCCTATGTGCCGTTATTTGGGAATTTTATTATTCAGTTTAGGGTTATCACGCGCATGCGGGTTCAACGGATCTCATTTTGCTACCTACAGGGTGTTCGGTAACTGTAGTGCCAAAGTGAAGTGTCATATGTACAGGGTGTTTCATTGGTAAATGAACATACGTAGAGAGGTAGGGCACAATAGATCTCAAGGTCGCGGTGCAACGTAACCCCTTATCAATAATAATAATAAATAATAAATAAGAGGTAGATCTACTCCAGACGAGTGCAAAAAAAATTGGTTCAAGCCCTGTGGACAGGAGCTTTCTGGCGCTCCAGTTCAAACAGAAAAATTATATCTCCGGAAGTATTGGTTTCTCAGTGTTGAGAATTATATCAATGTATTCTTATGATAGAACTGCATCATAAAGGAAATTCAATTCAAATAATAGTTTATTTATCAAGATTAAATGAGCAATCTGAGAATGAGAACTGCACCATGGAAGAAATCAAATTAAAATAGCTAAATGAATTTGACTCTCTCTTATAGAACAGGATGACATGTACGAGTATGAACACAGATCATATAATAAAGCTTAGATAGAATAATTATAGCATTCTGTGAAAACATAGAAGTACGATTCATTATTGAAATTTAGAAAAATCATATCGCTTGAAGTGTTAGTTTGTTGGAGTTAAAAATGATATCAATGGATTTTTATGGTGAAACTGCATCATAAATAGAAATTGAAATTGAAATTTGTTCCTCAAAAAAAATTTTTTTTTTCGTTACTCCGAAACCATCTGGCCTATTTTGCCCAATAACGAACTTAACCGAGATATTCATCTCCCTAACCTACTCTGAAAATTTCAACTATCTAGCTCATTCCGCTCGAGAGTTATTGTAGAAAAACTTTAGTAAAATTTTCAAATTTTTTTTTACACTTTGCGGTAACCTGGTCAATACAAAACTTCACATGCGTATAAAGGTCATGATTCTACAATTTCGTTTGAGACCATTTTCAGCCAAAAACTCGAAAATTACAGACAGTTGGGCAAATTGATAAGCACTCTGTTCCGAGGAACTAGAGGAAGTTTCGTATGACAATTGCACAAAACAGGTTTAAAGTACCTACAAATAGTAGATATTCCATAAAACATGTATGAAAGAAGAGAAATAATAATGAAAAATTACCTTGTAATCGATCAAAAATTTCCTGATCTACGTTCACCAAATTTTCTCCTCTCTCGAACTCCAGAATTGTGCTTTCAATATTAAATTAATATTTTCAAACATTTTTGGGTGAGGTCCCCGTTGCATCGCCAAAATACGAGTATTTCAACACCAACATAATATTTTTGAAGTTATAATATTCCCTTCCGTCAGTCCCGTCATTAAGTGAGAGAACTGAGCATGATGAAAAGCAGTCTCACTTCTCTCAGAACTCCTACTTCATATTCCGTTCCGAAATGTAAGACTTTTCTGAGAAAAACTAATTTCGGAACAAACAACTGAGTTTTTCTCACTTCGCTCACTTATAGAAAATAAATTAATTTGGAATTTGTTATGTAAAAATATTTTTTTTTCTGTTACTCCGAAACCATCTGTCCGATTTTGCCCAATAACGAACTTAACCGAGATATTCATCTCCCTAACCTACTCTGAAAATTTCAACTACCTAGCTCATTCCGCTCGAGAGTTATTGTAGAAAAACTTTAGTAAAATTTTCAAAATTTTTTTTACACTTTGCGGTAACCTGGTCAATACAAAACTTCACATGCGTATAAAGGTCATGATTCTACAATTTCGTTTGAGACCATTTTCAGCCAAAAACTCGAAAATTACAGACAGTTGGGCAAATTGATAAGCACTCTGTTCCGAGGAACTAGAGGAAGTTTCGTATGACAATTGCACAAAACAGGTTTAAAGTACCTACAAATAGTAGATATTCCATAAAACATGTATGAAAGAAGAGAAATAATAATGAAAAATTACCTTGTAATCGATCAAAAATTTCCTGATCTACGTTCACCAATTTTCTCCTCTCTCGAACTCCAGAATTGTGCTTTCAATATTAAATTAATATTTTCAAACATTTTTGGGTGAGGTCCCCGTTGCATCGCCAAAATACGAGTATTTCAACACCAACATAATATTTTTGAAGTTATAATATTCCCTTCCGTCAGTCCCGTCATTAAGTGAGAGAACTGAGCATGATGAAAAGCAGTCTCACTTCTCTCAGAACTCCTACTTCATATTCCGTTCCGAAATGTAAGACTTTTCTGAGAAAAACTAATTTCGGAACAAACAACTGAGTTTTTCTCACTTCGCTCACTTATAGAAAATAAATTAATTTGGAATTTGTTATGTAAAAATATTTTTTTTTCTGTTACTCCGAAACCATCTGTCCGATTTTGCCCAATAACGAACTTAACCGAGATATTCATCTCCCTAACCTACTCTGAAAATTTCAACTACCTAGCTCATTCCGCTCGAGAGTTATTGTAGAAAAACTTTAGTAAAATTTTCAAAATTTTTTTTACACTTTGCGGTAACCTGGTCAATACAAAACTTCACATGCGTATAAAGGTCATGATTCTACAATTTCGTTTGAGACCATTTTCAGCCAAAAACTCGAAAATTACAGACAGTTGGGCAAATTGATAAGCACTCTGTTCCGAGGAACTAGAGGAAGTTTCGTATGACAATTGCACAAAACAGGTTTAAAGTACCTACAAATAGTAGATATTCCATAAAACATGTATGAAAGAAGAGAAATAATAATGAAAAATTACCTTGTAATCGATCAAAAATTTCCTGATCTACGTTCACCAAATTTTCTCCTCTCTCGAATTCCAGAATTGTGCTTTCAATATTAAATTAATATTTTCAAACATTTTTGGGTGAGGTCCCCGTTGCATCGCCAAAATACGAGTATTTCAAATCCAACATAATATTTTTGAAGTTATAATATTCCCTTCCGTCAGTCCCGTCATTAAGTGAGAGAACTGAGCATGATGAAAAGCAGTCTCACTTCTCTCAGAACTCCTACTTCATGTTCCGTTCCGAAATGTAAGACTTTTCTGAGAAAAACTAATTTCGGAACAAACAACTGAGTTTTTCTCACTTCGCTCACTTATAGAAAATAAATTAATTTGGAATTTGTTATGTAAAAATACTTTTTTTTTTTGTTACTCCGAAACCATCTGTCCGATTTTGCCCAATAACGAACTTAGCCGAGATATTTATCTCCGAAACCTACTCTGAAAATTTCAACTGTCTAGCTCATTCCGTTCGAGAGTTATCGTGCCTACGGCCGGCCGGCCGGACCGGCCGGACATAATGAATTTCGACCCCAGATTCTTGATCAGTGAGTCGATCCAAATCGTTTAAGACCATTTTCGTCGAAAAATTCGAAAATTACAGATCTTTGGGCAAATTGATAAGCACTCAGTTCCGAGGAACTAGAGCGCCAAAAACCTATATATAATGAAAAAGAATAATAATAATGTCTTTATATCTCAAGATAAATAGAAACCGAAAGGAGAAGTTCAGCAAGAAGGTGCTCTACCACTTAATTCTTGTGAATTAAAATAATTACAATTTCGAATGAGCAATCAAAACTGAAATAATAAAGAACGAACACAAAATAATGAAAATGGTCAAAAAAAATTATGATTCACAGAAGAAAAAAAACACAGAAGAGGGCATCTGAAGCACTGAGAATTAATATACAAAACAGTTTTTGTTGACAATCAGAAATTTTATTAACTCAGTGTGTGGAGCAGATGAGCCTTGATTTCTCTCCCAAATCTAGCCGGTGTAAAGCTTTAGTGAAACCGCGTTGTATAACTTAACTACATATATTATATCTGAAACTTCTTTGGAAGGTCGATGCGATGTGATGATAGGTCTAATCAGTTCCATAGCCGAGATACAGGGTGATCTATGTATTCGCCAATATTTTCAATTGCTAATAACTTTTGAACCACCTTGTAGAATCAGTTGATATTCGGAACAAAAAATGCACTTCCATGGTTCCTTCGAATAATCTTTAAATTGATCAGAAAATCCAGGTCCGTAGAAAAATATAGAACTTTTCGCAAGATGAGATTCAAATTGTATGAAAGAATATTGGTATTTGATTAGAATTTTCTGAAAAATCAGAAAATTTTCAATGGGGATCAGTAGATTGCAGTGTCCCGTAAGACATTTGACTACTCAAAATTTTTGTCGAATGATATAATTCGATTGTGAATTGTTCAAAATTGTCGTACATTAAATTCGAAAAATCGTCAATTGCATAGATCCAAAATTCGTTTTTTTTCATATTTTAACAAATAATAAATATGGATTAAGTAAAGCAGTTGCAAGCAATCATAAAAATTGCTCAAAAGTGCCACTGTCTCGATGCACATTCTTGCTCTTTTCAAGTTATGTCTTATAGCCTATTTTATCACTTCTGAATCATTATGGATCTTCTTGCAGGCGACTTCGATACGTTTCAAGAAAATATCCTCACTACTAATCTTAGACGCATAGACTAAAGATTTCAAATATCACCAAACGAAATAATCGACAGGATTGAAATCTGGAGATCTAGGGGCCCAAGCATGCGGTCCACCTCTGGCTAACCACATATTTAAAAAATGCTCATCCAAGAAATTCCTGACGCGTTAATATAAAAAATTGGTTCAAGCACTGACGTGAAGTCAGAAGCTTTTGCGCGTATGTTCTATTGTCCATTCTTCTGTATTGGACACCCTTAATCGCATTTACCATGGTCAATTATGTTGTCCATTCTCCTGTATTGGACACTCTTAATTCGAATTTACCATGGTAAATTCAAATCGGTATCTTTAGGAGGGGCTGTAGCCCCCCTCCCCCTGGCTACGCCACTGATATGCAGTATCGTTTACTGATTTGTTTATTTATTTTTCCTCTGTCGGTCATTTTGGAATATAAATATTCAAAATCCTTATATTTTGACAAATAATTTAGGTATATCGAGAACGGTAAATTTCCAATCAGTGGAAACAACAGTTTTTCGAATTAAATCTTAATGTACAACATTTTTGAGAATTAAGTGGAATTTCACTAACCAATTTAATATTTCGACAATAATTTTGACGGGTCAAATATCGTGCGGAACATTGAGATCTACTGAATCCCATCGAAAATTTACTGCTTGTTCCGAAAATTCTAATCAAATTCAAATATTCCTTCATACAGGGTGTTGTATCACAGCTTGCGAGAAGTTCGAAATTTTTCTAATACGGAGCCGGATTTTTATATCAGTTTAAAGATTAATCGATCGACCCATGGAAGTGTATATTACGTTCCAACTAACAACTGATTCTACTGGGTGGTTCAAAAGATATAAGCAATTGAAAATATTAGCGAATACATAAATCACCCTGTATCTTGGCTGTGGAGCTGATTAGACATATCATATATAGGATTTTTGGACTCGTCTAGAGTAGCTCTACCTCAGGTTAATGTATGTTCATTTACCATTGAAAAATTCAAGTTTCTGAAAATATCACTTCATGATACATTAGAAATGTCATATATATTAAATAAATTTTGCTTTAGAGTTATAATCTTTCTTTTGTAGTTCATGAAAAAAATCAGCTTTAAAAAAAATTGGTTCAAGCCCTGTGGACAGGAGCTTTGGCGCTCTTGTTCAAATTTTGACAAATCATATCTCCAAAATTATTGTTCTCTGGGAATGATATGAATGGATTCTTACGATAGAACTGCATCATGAAAGAAATTAAATTCAAACAGACCAATTCTCCCCAATAAGGAACTTCTCCGAGATATTCATTCCTCAAATCTACTCTGAAAATTATATTATATCAATTAAAACTCAGACAATATTGCAGTTTAGTTTTCACTGGAGATATTCTGAACCCAATTTAATTATGTATCTTACCAAAGAAGGTATTTCCATCATCATATGGATTATCCAGGGGCATTATATTATCACCTTAAAAGTATGATATCATATCATCCTGATAATTCTACGATAGCTGAATAACGAACCAGAAATAATTTTGACATTTCTCTCATAGGAAAATAAGATGACATGATGACAGATCATATAATAATTCATAGATAGAATCATTAAGTATAGGTACAGCATTCTGTGAAAACATAGAAGTACGATTCATTATTGAAATTTCGAAAAATCATATCTGCAGTAAAACTGCATCTTAAAAAAAATTGAATTTGAAATTTGTAATGTAAACAAAATTTTTTTTTTCGTTACTCCGAAACCATCAGGCCGATTCTGCCCAATAAAGAACTGGACTGAGATAGTTATCTCCCAAACCTACTCTCAAAATTTCAGCTGCCTAGCTCATTCTGTTCGAGAGTTATTGTAAAAACAAAATTTGAAAATTAAATTTTTTTTTTGCACTTTACGGCAACCCGATATATGCAAAACTTCGCATGCATATAAAGGTCATTATTCTACAATTTGGTGCTGAAATTCAGACAGATCATGTGTGCGGTTTCAAAAATATTCATAAAAAATGTTTTTACTAAAAACGACCATATCTCTGAAACAGCTTGGTGGATGTCGCCCGTTAACGAACTTGTCCGAGGGCTCCAAACCTACCCTGCAAATTTAAATTCTCTAACTCCATTCGTTCGAGAGTTATCGTGTTAAAGGCTGACCGGACGGCCGGATAGAATCGATTTCCACCATGTATTCTTGATCAGTGAGTCGAACCAAATCGTTTAAGACCATTTTCAGCCAAAAATTCGAAAATTACAGACACTCTGTTCCGAGGAACAAGAGCGACCAAAATCTCCTGTTATTCATTGTCCGGCTTTACTGTTTTCAGAAATTTCAGAAACACTGCCCGGCAACCCCACACCGCACAAGTGTTGTTGGCTGCCAGAACAGAGAGGACCTCTCGGCAGCCACAGATCTGTTACGATGTGCTCTAGAATCGCAATTGCTCTTCTGACTATCAGAGTTTAACATGCCGATTACCCTAATACTCCCCCAAGGTTTTCCCTAGCGCATAAATTGATTGCGTGCATTTCTGCTTGGAATATTGTTGTGCTGCGATCCAGATATATATATACATGCCGCATACCTGGGGACCCTCATACTATAATACAGTTCCAGAACCTCTGGTTGTTCTCGACCCGTCTGGTCAAATTCAACAGCTTGATGAAGAGGTTTTCACTGTTGATTCCAGTCCAAAGCTAGGCGCGCACATGCGATTTCTGGTCCTGCGACTAAATACATAATCGCAATCGCATAGAAAGTCATTTCAAAATGTTTGATGCGTGCACTTGCGACAAATTAATCGAAACTATATTCAGTAACAACATGGATTTACTGAAACCGCTTGTGTGGTAGCTCTACTATTACGAGCCAAATCAAGGAAACGGCGCAAAAAGCAGTATTGGGTGCATCCAGTGATAAGTCAAAGGCTGTTAAACGGGCAATAATTTATACCGACTTAAGAAACCATCCTAGTAAATTTTTTCAATACTATAGGATGAACTTCACCCCATAAATTTTATTTTACATTCCGGTCGATATACTCTTTCAATTGCTTATTATAAAGAGCAGGCCTCTTTTCCATTTTTGTAATGATTTTATCTTTGGCTAAAACACTATTTACGAGGTCATCCTCAGCGGGATATTCGTTGTCGGACATTTGTTTGCGCTCTTGTTCCTCGGAACAGAGGGCTTATCAATTTGCCCGAATGTTTGTAATTTTCGAATTTTTGGTCTTCTACGTTTTGGTCCGACTCACTGATCAAGAATCCGTGGTCTAAATCGATTCTGTCCGGCCGTCCGTTAACACGATAACTCTCGAAAGGAACGAGCTATATACTCATGATATAAAATACCTCCTGTTATAGAAAAAAGAGTACGATTGAATGCAAAATGACCAATGAAATAACCTCAGCTATCGTAGGATTATAGGATATTATGATTTTTCTGTGATAATATAATGCCCCTGGATAATCCATGATGATGAAAATATGTATATTGTATATACTTTGGTAAGTTTATCAAATTGATTCCAAATATCTCTAGTAGAAACAAAACTGGATTATTAGCTAAGTTTCAATTGATATAATATAATTTTCAGCGTAGATTTTAGGAATGAATATCTCGGATAAGTTTATTATAGGGTAGAATCAGTTTGGTGGTTACGGATCAACAATCTTTGGCACTCTAATTTGAATTAAATTTCTTTTATGATGCAGTTTTATCATATGAATCCATTGATATCATTCCCAACTCGATTTCGGCAGCAACTGAAACGCGATTGAAATGTCGCAAGTGCGCGCAGGTTCATTGATGTAAGTTTGACTCATTCCAATTTGCGACAATCGCGCCGCATCAAAAATGGGACTGGTTCCATCTGTTTAGTCGCTTTGATTATCTGGTCGTATATGCGCGCATTCGTATTTAAGAGTATGTGTTCCATTTTTGCAACTAAACGATCACACGACAGAAAATCGCATGTGCGAGCCTTGTCTACCGGCATATATTTGACGCGATCAGAATCGCATCGGCAATTTCAGCGACCTGTCATTCAGGGCTTTGCTTTATCGTTCAGTCTTATGATCACAGAATAAGATTCATTCAAGCCAGAAATTCATCGAAGCGCATAATATTTACATTCCACATAACCTTGCTTCCAACATACAATAATATTGAATACAAGAACGAAATCAATGCAAAATGATAAATAGGAAAAGCTCTATCACTCACCAACAATTTGCCATGCCAAAATTGAATTCAGTTATGTTATCTGCGATCTACCATATCCACTACTCTATTCTATGATCTTCCTGGTTAGAAAAGAATGATCAAGGACGGTATCTCCGCTCGAATTTTTGCATTTATATAACCAGTATAGTATATCATGTCTATGCATATATCATAGATGCTTATAATTACGTTCTATGCATCTTGCATATAAGAAATGAATTCATATTTTAAAACTAGACGTCATACTCGTTGCGATTTGGAGCGTACGATTTGGAAAGAACGATTCACGCGATTGGAGTGCAGGAAATATATACCGACATATCGCGCGTCGCTGACGTCATGGAGGTAAGTTTGTGTAGTTTAATTTATATTTATATTGATTTGGAACATTATTTTTTGTATAAATGGCCCATTCCTTCTATATTGAATAATAAGTAGATACCTGAAGAGTCTAGGGAAAAAATTGGCTCAGTTATAGACAAGTAATCGAAAAAAATGAATTTAAATAAGATTCTCGCTTACGTCAACCTCAATTACCTTTTTCCTTCTACCTTCCAGATACATACGAGTACTTTATAAGTTGTTAGGTACTGATAAATAATCTGTAAAATACCCATAAATTCTTCACCAATTTTTTGAATTTCAATTTCTAGGTCTCTTCAATTTAATATTCGTTGGGGAAGTAGAGAAGTAATGAAAGGCGTGGAACAATGTGGATAATTGTCCGGGAGTTTGGTAGTTATTCCCCCAAGAATTTTAAATAATTCAAACCAAATTCCAAAAATCTAAGACCTGTGGTTGGTCAAAAATTTTGTATGTTTAATTGGATTATATATAATAATTGTACGTATTAATTTTAGAAAAGTGGTACCTAAATTATAATTATTCACAAATTACATTCAAAAAAGTGTGAGACCCACATCATTTACTTGTTTTATTATTTACTGGAATATTTAATACACATGAAATTGTTAAAATTATGTTAATAAAGAAATTATTGTTCATAAAGATTTGTTTCATTTTGAAGAATTTTTCCTTTCCAATCATTTTGAATTTTGAAAACAGAATGATTAACATTCCGAGAATTCAAAATTGAGGGAATCACAGTGCTTCATTGTAATTATATACTGAAATGACATATATTTCAACAAGCGGACACCCCTTAGAACCTTAATGGAATGTACCCACCTATTTTTAATCTGTCTAATTTATGGCATAAATGTCACTACTTTTGTGCACAGTTTACAAGGAAGGCAGCACTTCTTATGTTATATTCTGTGGTCCTAACTAACCAAGTAGAGAAGTAAGGTTATGTGGAATGCAAAAATTTCACGCTTCAATGAACTTCCGGCATGAATTAAATTTATTCTGTGAATATAACACTGAACGATAAAGAAGAGCCCTGAATGACAGATCGCTAAAATTGCCGATGCGATTGTGATCGCGTCAAATATATGCCGGTCGACCCGTGTGCGTCGACTCTAATTGTACTATGATTATGAATGGCGTGTCAATACTACATAGATATAATTTTGACCTCCATAACCTATTCCAAAACTGATTGGAGGGGATGGAATGCTCTCAGTTTTTCTTCTTCTTTCTTATGAAATGTCAGAACTACTTTCACCTCGTTGGAAAATCATTGCATGAACTTTCGGTAATTCATTAAAACATTTCGAGTACCAAAATGGTGGTAACGACGGGATGACTACTTTTACCCGATTACCCATTTGGAACTTTTTGGAAATTAAATATTAATTTAAACCAACGACGAAGATTTACAATTTTAGTATATTGAATTGATGATTTGAAGAAATATTTCGATAAATGGTGAATTGTAAGCGTACTTGTCAGACATTGAGGTTATACTTTTCCCCAAATAAGGGATGCTATTTGGGGCCCAGTTTGTTCGGAGATCGAACAAATAACAAACATTACAAAATAATAGCCAATTTTTGATAAAGGTTTAATGATTAAGATCTATAATTATTAGTTCAGCGAGTATCCCGAATGCTTGTTTCTATTTATCCCTAAAATTGAGTTGCGGACCACAAGGTGATTCTAAAATAAGTGGTCAAATATAAAAAGCGTATTGAGCGATCAAATAAATCAAGAAAATCTCACTGAAGTAATTTGTTCCTGAATTGCCTTTCAAAAAAGATACATGCCCTTAAGTATGGGTCTCGAAGAATGGTTTTGCATTTTTATCTTCATTACGAAAGTCTAACCAATAGTGATGCTATATAAAAATAACGGTTTTGCGGTTATGCCCATTTGAAGTTGGGTTGTTATTTCCTCAATAACTCGAAAAATTCAGAACTGATCCAATTCAAACACGGTTATTAGTTGTAGAATGCCAACGCCAAAATTCTTGCAAAATTTCGTGAGGATCGTATCACTAGAACATTTTCAAAATTGGTTCAAGCACTGACGTGAAGTCAGGAGCTTTGGCGCGTATATTCTATAGTCCATTCTCCTGTATTGGACACCCTTAATCGAATTAACCATGGCAAATTAAAAATAGATATTCGCGCCAAAGCTCCTGACTTCACGTCAGTGCTTGAACCAATTTTTATTCGTAATTTTTTTGGAATTTTTTAGGGGTGCGGTTCTTAAAAAGTTTCCGTAATTTTTTCAAATTTTCTAGGGGTACGTTTCTTAAAAAATTTTGAACACGTCTTTTGATTTTCTACTGATAGTTACCAAGCTTCAATTCAATCGAATCTTCATTTTTTGAGTTATCGAGGAAATAATATTCCAGGTGGGTATAACTCGGAAAAGGTTACACCGATTATGCCCAAAAACGACCTTAACTCGCCCATTCGGATACGCAACCTACCCTGGAAATTGCAAGTCCCTATCTCCTTTTGTTCGAAAGTTATCGAGGCAATGATCACCCGTCTACTGAACTCACACAAGGCTGCTCGAATCTCCAACAATATTTAACCGATCGTGTTAAAACTTAAAATATTTTTTAATGATTTTCTAGTCATAGGATTCGCACAAAATTTCCCAAACGTGCTTAGGTTCATATTCTACAACTTCTCACCAAGTTTCAATTCGATCGGATTTATATTGGTTGAAAACAAAATTATTACTCGGAAACCATTGGGCCTATTATGCCCATTAACAAACTTGTCCGTCGCATTGGGATATGCCACCTACCCTGAAAATTTCAAGCCGCTAGCTCTTTCCGTTCTCAAGTTATCGTGGCAACGGCCGGGCGAACAGAATCAAATTTGACCTCAAATTCTTCATTGCGGAGTCGAACTTAATCGTTTGAGGCCATTTTCGTCAAAAAAATCGAAAGTTACAGACATTTGGGCAAAATTATATCGCTATCCCAACTAGCAATTTTATATTTTATAATAGTTGTGGAAACGTTTTCAACCAAAATCTTATAAAACATTCTTAGTCGCTGAATTGTTTTCAATACGATTATACAACAGATATAAAAATTGGCACATTTTATAAAATAATTTTATCATTCGGAACATTTTATAAAGCTCTTCATTTTATTTATATATACTTATGCACTTACAGACATATTTCTGGATACACACAACGAAATTCTCAATGCAAATGAAATTTCTTCGTAAAATGTAGCACTAAAATGACATATTTTAAACGCGCCCCCTTGTTTCGAATGTTTTACAAAATTGAACAAAAACAAAATATGGCTTGTCAGTCTAATAATCCTTTGTACGAAAATGTATGCCAATTTGTTCTACAGATTATTTTTGAGTCATTTTATGCTCTGGGTGGTTGAAATATCTGCACATAGGCGATTTTTAGTGTGTTTAAAACACTCCCTATTCTGAGTCATCACAAATGCCGCCATGTTTAATGGCGTTCTCTTATAAAATGATTTTGCATCAGTTGCAAGCATTTCGTGGTAATTTAGCTACTTTACAGCTACTATAAAACATGTTATTATGTTCTACCGCGTGAAAGTCAACATAACCTGCAAAATCAGTGAAACAGTTAACGTTTTCCTGTGGAATATCTGATAAATACATATTTTTGCAAGGAAATTCAAACGAATCATAACAGGTAATCTAATGAAGGTATCTTATTAATTAGTCGATATCTTAAACACGAACATGATTGTGGTGATAATTTTGCACCTAAAGAAAATTGTCTTCAGCAGTTTCATAATGCTTCCTGAACCTGTATATATAATTCCAAATTAAAAAACAACGATATAATATTATTTTACCTTCAATTCTTGATTAACGGCCAACTAATAAAATTATTCATAGGTAAGACATTTGTGCTTTTAGCTAGATAACTAATATGCATTTGCTTCATTTGATTTATGTTAATCATAACTTTTTTAGAGTCGTTCAAGATCGTGCAGACAGTTGAGAAAGGAATAAAACACTTTCAGTGTGGGAACAGAATGATCAGCTGCTTTTGGATGATATTGTCATGGAAATTGAATACAACATAATAGCTATGAAATGGTTACCGAAACGACAATTTACTTCTGGAAGCAAAATTGTAACTAAAAGAACTTTTATATAACTGTTTCATGAGGTTATACAGAACATCTTTGAAATAGCTTTTTAATATATTTAAAATAAAATTATAAGTATCCCCAGAATTAATAAAGAAACCATTAAAAAGCAATTCAGTTTTATAAGCAGAATTGTTTTATAAGATAGTTATAAACCTCTTAACAAATGATTAAGTAACAGTTTTATAACATATTTCATAATTCTGCTGTATAGACGTTTCACGATAAATTTATAAAGTATTTCGATTATCCACAACATAATGAAGTTTATGTAGCTTTAATATAATGAATTGATATTTTGGAAGCACTAATATGATACTTATGAAATATATTAGTCGCGAATCGTTTGAGTTATAAGACAACTTTGCTGGTTGGGATGTTCCCCAGAACAGAATCATTGAAAATCATTGACCAAATTCTATATTTCAGAAACTACTCGTCCGCAATCACTGAAATTTTTCGAGAGCCTTCAGAACCTATCTTTACTACCAAGTTCTAAGTTTGAACACGATCGGATCTATATTTTTGGAGATCCAAGCAGCCTTGAGTGAGTTGAGTAGCTGGATGGGTGGTCGTTACCTCGATAACTTTCTAACGAAAGGAGATAGGGACTTTCAGGGTAGGTTGCGCATCCTCATGGGAGGGTTAAGTTCGTTTTTGAGCATAATCGGTCTAACGGTTCCGGAGTTATACCCACCTGGAATATTATTTCCTTGATAACAAAAAGAAATAGACTCGATCGAATTGAAGCCTGGTAACTAGTTGTAGAATATCGACATGAAGACGTGTGTAAAATTTTGTGCGGACCGTACCACGAGAAAATTTTTAAAAAATTACGAAAAAAAATTGATTCAAGCACTGACGTGAAGTCAGGAGCTTTTACGCGTCTATTCTATTCTCATGTATTGGACACTCTTAATCGAATTTCAACGGTCTAGCTCATTCCGTTCGAGAAATATTGTGTTAACGGCCAGCTGGACGGACAGAATTGATTTTGACCACGGATTCTTGATCAGTGAGTCCAAATCGTTATTGACCATTTTCATCCAAGAATTCAAGAATTACAGACATTTGGGCAAATGAAAAAGCTCTCTGTTCCAAGAAACAAGAGCGCCAAAAATACGGACTGTATGCTACCAACTTTAGACTATATATTTTAGAATCTCCTTGTATATTATGAATAATTTTGAATCCTGCGTTAAAATAATAGACAACATTAGTCAGGTTATGCGGGAAATTTGAATTACGATCCATTTGTGGATCCGAGCACTGAATTCCACATGCATATCTTATGGACCTAAAATTTACGCGAATTTCTCGCCTGTTTTCAGATACTTTGGCTAATTTCTTGATTTTTATTTCGATTGAAATAGATTCAGTGAATCTTTCTCAACAATCTAGATTCAAGTTTTCATAACAAAATTGTATATTTCTAAAATAATTAATGAATATAAAAGTGTTCAAGAAATTTGATTGACGTATGTCTCAGCTCACTCGAAATCAGTCAAAAATAATAACATAACCCTTAATCGGCCTTATAATGACGCACAACAGAAGTCATCTACGACATACAGAAATCTTTCGAACTACACTGGTTTCAATTTTGATTTAAGGATAAATAGAATTAGATTTTGATGTGAAAAGAACATGAAAACATGCACTAATGAATGAAAGTACCCAATACTTGATGTCTCTGTGCTAACATTCTCTTTTAAATAGGGTGGTTTCATCTCAAAGTTGAACTTCCATAAGACTTCCATGTTAAAAAATTTTAATATCGATCTCCCTCCAAGAGAATGATTCTAACCTAACTAATGTGGTCTATAACCCTTAAATAACAATAAAACGATCTGGCTATTTTGAGTTTTATTTACATTTGCATAAACATTATTTTTTTGAAATAATTTTAACACATTCGTAACAACAAAATCGATAAATCTGCTGTTGCAAATCACGTTTTCACAACCGGCACTCAATTTCAGAAAATTCCGTCAAATTGTTGAAAAATTCCAATAACTTGCACTTATAAGGAAACGAAATGTGTAATAGAAAATATGTTTTACTGTATAATGATATAACCCGTAAACACCGAAATAACATTATTATTTCGGTGTTAACGTCTAACCCCTACTATCAAATACAAATTCTCACTAATCGGTGCATAACTTATATATTAGGGTATAATGCCAACCCATACTTGAGAGTAGAAATTGAAGCAGGCTTCAATAACGTTTCGTCTCAGAAAATGGAATCATCGTCTCCGAAACATAAATGTCAGACGATAACATTTGCAATGAACAAGATTGTAGTTACTAGTGTAATCTTCAAAAATATGAATATTTTAACACAGTTTCAATTCGTTGCTTTGTAAATGTAGACTTGTGTTCCTCAAAATTCGATAGCAAATGTCAACAATCCATTACGATTTGCGGGATATCAAATATGCACCATTTATTCCCTCGTGGCGCCAAATAGTTTTGGGTGTTGTCGAACCCATCGCTTGATAATTTATGGAGCAAACTTTACAGATATATAGGGAGGCTCGATCCAAATAGTCGTTATGAAAATCGAAATTCAAGGCGTCCTGTGAAGAAAATTACTTTTTCGCTTCAGGAATCCACTCCGAAAAAATATATTCGGAATAACGTTAAGGAATCCGGTCTCGAGATTCAACGAATTTCTCTAAGAAATCTTATTTACTCACTGAAGTCTTATGAAATCGTACTAAATAATCTTTTCCGTCGACCTCCCACTGAAAGCTCTGTTTAACGTTCACAAAATCATGCATTAATGACCCATTTTAATGCACGATTTCTTTCTATTTTAATGCATGATTGTCATGGGCAACCGAACATAGAGTATTCAGAAGTAATATGAGTAACGTCACAACTCGACTGATATTTCATTTTTAACACGCTTTTATTAGCTTGGGTTGTATCTGACTATGTATGTATGTAACGGAATCTTTGAACTTAATTTTCGCCAGTTTCCAGAAGTCTGATTAATTTGAAACTTTGCATACGTAGCAAGGACCGATGACAATGCAATAATTGATAAATCGAACTAAAAAATGAAAAATAAATAATAGTTTAAAAAAACTAAAAAAACACGCTTTTATAGCTAACCGAACTAAAAATTAGAAAATAATTTTTAATTTCAGAGAGTTTATAATACAGTAGTAGAAGATCGAACAATCAATCAGAATTTATCACCTCAAAATAAAATTATAATAAAGTTTAAGTTATTAACAAAAGAATTCAATTCAGAGTAAAAAGTGTGGAGTGCATTTTACTACTTTTCATAACTCTCTTCTCATAGATAGTTGCCAATAGAATGGTTGCTACATTTACTTTATCAAGCACCCCACGCTGTTTACTCTGAATTGAATTCTTTTGTTAATAACTTAAACTTTATTATAATTTTATTTTGAGGTGATAAATTCTGATTGATTGTTCGATCTTCTACTACTGTATTATAAACTCTCTGAAATTAAAAATTATTTTCTAATTTTTAGTTCGGTTAGCTATAAAAGCGTGTTTTTTTAGTTTTTTTAAACTATTATTTTATGTATGAGGCCTGTGACTCTCACTCTTCAATCACTGAATAGTCGCGTATTTATCTCTGGTTCCATTGTTATTCCACACAGAAAAGAAATAATGAAACAAATCCAAACATAAGCTTTAAAGCTTTCAATCTTAATCTTAATCTAATATCGCCAGTTACTTTAGTTACAATGAGTAACGAAGTCAATATCCCCTTAACTCCCCCGGACGTTGCAGAAATGGCTAAAGCAGCAACTTTGACTCTGCTACCTGAAAATAGCCGACATTTGTATGACAAAACCTACGCAGAATTCATGTCATGGTGCGAGGAGAAGAACGTTTTCAATTATTCTGAAACAGTTTTGTTTGCATACTTTAAGAGTGTTGCAGAAAAGGGATACTTAGCAAGTTTATGGCCAAAGTATTCAATGCTGAAAGCAACATTGAACGTTAAAAGGAATATTGATATAAGCAGATATCACAAACTGGTGATGTTCATTAAGGGACAAAAAGTGGGTTATATTCCTAAGAAATCGAAAGTTCTCGAGAAAGATCATGTAAAAGAGTTTATAGCAAATGCTCCAGACAGTATTTTCTTGATGTCAAAGGTAAATATAAAACTCAATTAAATTAATTTTCTAAATTTTTCTTATTCTCACGTGGATATAAAATATGAAACTTTAAATTTTTGGGCGCATGTTCTAGGGGAACATCGTCCTATCATTTCGTCCAAATGTCTGTAATTTTCGAATTTCGAGCTGAAAATTGGCTAATAGACTAATTCGGACTCCCTGATCACGAATCCGGTGTCAGATTTTAGGGTGCCGTCCGGCCGTCCGGCCGGCCGGCCGGCCGGCCGGCCGTAGGCACGATAACAGGAGCACCGAAGGTCCTATCGACTTCAAACTTTCAGGGTAGGTTTCTGATCAAAATGCGACGGTTAAGTTCGTTAACGGGCAAAATCGGCCAGACGGTTTAGGAGTTATAGACATTTAAAATTTTGAGGTTATTTCCCTGATATTTCAGGAACTAAAGAAGATGTTGAATCGAAACTTTGTAGTCAGTTCGAGGATATAAACGCGCAACTTTTGGCAAAATTCTGTTATGATCGAAATGTTGGTAATTTTTAAAAAAATATTTCTTTTAATTTTTTCGAAAAAAAAATTTTTTTTTCGTGAACTATTCATCAGATTGCAACAAAAACTTGTACTAACGTCAATTGTAGTATTTTGCAACATTGTGCAAAATTTTGGCTCTATACGATTTCAATTTCTGGAGATATAAGACAAAATGTGTCAAATTTCCTGGGTCTCTCTCAGTATTTTCATCGATTATTCTATGAACTCTTTGAATTCCACCGAAAACAAATTCAAAGACATAAACATAAAGAATCAAGTCATAGTTTAGACGTCGAAAGAAGGACGATGTTGATCGACTTGAAAAGGTACCTATTTCAAGAAATGCAATAATGAAATGCTTAATTTTTTTTATGGTCACAGAAAATCGTCACAAAAATCTATTTACCTCATTTGACGGCTGTTTGTCAAATCAATTAATTCCAATGATTGATGTCAGATTTCCTACATACCAAGTTCAAACACATTTTATTATATGGAAAACACTTATTATGATCACGTTCTACAGGAATTGATACTAAATAGAAGCTAGATGAAGATTATTGTAATGGAAAATTTGTGTTCCAGAATAATATTAAGGTATTCAACATGATACTGCTTTTTTTCTTTACTGGTCAGTACGGGCCACAAGGAACATGCGCCCAAAAGCTCCTGTCCACAGGGCTTGAACCCATTTTTTTTATTTGAAGGTCGGTTTGCTATTTGGAGTATCCGGTGCATTGCGAAAAGATGAGCTGTATAAATTGCAGATAAATGATGCAGGATATGTGCTCGAAATTTTTAATAACAGTGAATTCATCCAAAACGCACTCGAAAAGGATATTCACTGTGGTGGATAATGAGGAGCGTACACTTTTGAATCCAATCAAGAGATATATCTCCTTGAGACCAATTCACACTCCGCACGAAAAGTTTTTCGTCTTTCACAAGAACTTCAAATGCTCAATACAGCCAGTAGGAATCAATACGTTTTCGAAATTACTACGTTAATTGCAAAATTTCTCAAATTAGAACAACCCATTCTGTATACAGGTCACTGTTTTCGGTGTTCTTCTGCATATATCCTTTCAGACAGTGGAGCAGATTTTGCAGCCATCAAACGGCTTGGAGGATGGAAATCAACATCTGATGCAGAAGGGTACATCGAAAACTCGATGAAAAATAGATTAGAAACTGCTGAAAAAATTTTATGCGATAATCGTTCGCCAGTAATTAATACATCAGCTCCCACCAGTTCCACACATTCCTTATCGCAAATCGTCAATAACGATGTAAATGTGGACTATTCAAAATGTCACTTCTCGAAAATTTTACGAATTGTTCAATTAGAACCATAAATATAAATATGTCAAAGTAAGCATCGAAATTTTCATTGTCAAATTTTATATTGTGAGAAATAAAATTTATTTGAATAAATAATTTATTTCTAATTCATAATGAGGTCGACGGAAAAATCTTGTAATCAACTCGTTCATTAATCTAGCGATTAATGGTCTCGAACATTAACACGCTCGCTCCGCTCACGTGTTAAAACATCTCGACCATTAATCGCTATCATTTATAAACTAGTTGATTAAATAACTATTAAGCTGCATTTTTGAAAAAATATCTTCCTGAATATTAAAATACTGACTCCAACTTGATTTACATTGAATATCCACTATATATATATATATATATATATATTTGTGATTTACTTAAAGGTTATTGACTCAATTAGGAGAATACTTGTTTGAACTCTTTATTTTTCGCCAAGCTTTCGCATTAGTTTAATGCTTCTTCGGGGCTTCTACAAAATCATGGTTTAATAAAATATAAATTTAGAATTGTTAACTCACCGAATGTGAGGATTATATAATAAACGTTCATCCCATCTAAAAACATACATTCAATAAAATTGACGTTCAATAAAACTATTGTCATGTTTATACTGCCACCCCTTATTATTTGGTTTTTTATTCATCCAGAGGGCCATCATAGAAATCCTCATGTCCAGAAATTTCAAATAAATAGCTGTATATTGAGCTTAATTTGTTTGTGTCCGTTTTCTTGTTCATAGTATTTTCACTTCTATTTATCTGAATCATTTCATGAATGAGTCTTTTCTGATAATTTTTTTCTGTTTTCAATATTCTCACATTTTCAAAATCTACACGGTGGTCCATATTGTATGCGTGTGTAGCTAGTGCACATCTTTCATGGTTTTTGGTTATGTCTGATTTGTGCAATGCCAGCCTACTCTTGACCCATTGGGATGTTTGTCCAATATAACTTTTATCACAACTTGCACATTCCACCTGGTATACCACATTACTTTTTTAGGGTACAGGGATTGGATCTTTTATTTGCTGTATAGATTTCCAACAGTTTTTGTATTATATACTGCAATTTTCACGTTTTCCTCTTTGAATATATTTTTTGTAAGGCCATTAATATTTGGGTATGATGCAAAAAGAATATTATCTGATAATATATTTTGTCTATTTTCTTTATGCGTATTGGATGTTTCTTCTGCTGCATAAAGTAGCTTGTTTATCATTCCAGATGGATAGCCGTTTTGTCTCAGAATTTCCATTAAGTTTTTTATACATTCTTGTTTGAAAGAGTCATGGCATATTTTATTTATTCTGTTCTTCATTTGTTTAATTATGTTAATTTATACATTTAAGCTGTGATTTGAATTGAAGTGAATGATCTTATTGGAATATGTATCTTTCCTATACCACTTTAATTTTACCCTATTGTTCTGTCTCATTACTTTGGTGTCCAAGAATGGTACTGCTTGTTCATCATCTTCTACTTCAAGGGTGAACTGAATACTTCTGGTGTGGGAGTTGAAACATTCTAGTGTGGCTTCAATATATGAATCTGGAACCATCATGAGGACATCATCTACAAATTTCTTCAGGATTATTACTTTGTATGGCAACTTAACCACACTTGAATCTAATACATGGTCCATGAAGTATTGTGCTAAGATTGGTGATAATTTTGAACCCATTGCACATCCAAAAACCTGTGAGTAGAAATTTCCCCGGAACATACAATAATTATTTTCTAATACAAAGGTGGATAATTCCATAAAGAACTTCATATCTACATTTGTGAAAATACTATGAACAAGAAAACGGACACAAACAAATTAAGCTCAATATACAGCTATTTATTTGAATATCCGATGATCGAAAGAGACAACACAAAGCGCAGGTTATATTCAATTACGACAAATTTTTATATTGATATTATTTGAATTCTTCTGGGCCCGCACAAAATGGGTCGGTGGTCCCTATCCGGACCGAGGTCCGCCATTTGGTGACCCCTGCCTTAGAATATTACGTCGGTGGTTCTTTATGTTTATTTTTTGTTTACATATTTCGGTAGATACAGATAGGAAATGTCAATATTCCGTTACGATTGGCGGGATATAAATATGCACCATTTATTCCCTCGCAGCGCCAACTAGTTTTGGGTGTTGTCGAACCCTTCGCTTGATAATAAATGGAGCAAACATTACAGATATATAGGGAGGCTCGATCCAAATAGTCGTTATGAATTTCGAAATTCAAGGCGTCTTGTGAAGAAAATTACTTTTTCGCATCAGAAATCCACTGCGAAAAGATATATTCGGAATAACGTTAAGGAATCCGGTCTCGAAATATATACATGACAAAAACTACCATTCCGGCTGTATATCAATATACCCGTGGTCCTTGCTCCACTGTTTCCTGCTGTCTCCTTCGAAAACATGGAAGAACTTCCGCCTTCCGCCTAATCCCCTGTCGTGGGCATCCCCTTCCTCACGAAGGCTGTCGCTACGTTGTTTTCATTGAGTTGGGAGGGTGATTCTAAACCGCTCTTTCTTGATTGATATCCACTCACCTCGACAATAATCGGGCATAAATAAGTTCTTCAAACTCGATATAATGTAAACATAACACGAGGGAGGAATAGAGATCTTTAAATATCAAGCTTTTACGAAGGGTGGTTATACTTGAGATGTGAAGTAATACACAATGATTGTTAATAAACTGTAATTCATTAAATAAACAGAGCGTTTTGCCCATAGGGTCTCGAAATGACTTCGTATAATTGACATACTTATTCATATACTTCACAAATCAAATTAACACTAGCAAGAACAGACGCGTTTCTGGCTTCTTGGCCTTGATCACTGTTCCGTAGCTGTTGACAAATTCAACTAAACTGAAACGTGTTCAGCATCCCAAAGCTGACCTGAGTGTATATATATAAAGTGTGGTCCAACGAAAACTTTACACCTCGATTTTCCAGCTTTGAAATGAAAATGTAGAAAATCGCTATGACCCGTCAATTTCTGATTCGAGAGGGAACAACTTTTCTGCTCTTTACATCCCTGTACCTGCCATCCCCTAACGGGGGTAAGCACAACCCCTTGATTTTGAATAGGGATAAGGGGTGTTGCGACACCTCACTTTGAAGATCGAGATCGAGTACTATCTGATCTTGTAATTTCACTTCAAAATTTCCATAGATAACGAAATGACGGGTAAAATAGTGGAGGAGTACTTATTTTTGTGATTAGATTATTAAATGTTGGAAATGGGCACGATGCAGTTATATAAGTTTTGCTGAATATGTTCACGTACATTCCTCAAGATTTCTGGTGTAATTTGACGGCATTCATTAATGATCCGAGTTCGCAAACAATTCAGTGACTCAGGCTGGGTAGCGTAAATCTTGGATTTCAGTTGACCCCATTGAAAAAGTTCAGTGGTGCCAGATCAAGTGATCCGGGTGGCCGCTCAATATGTCCCCTTCTTCCAATCCAGGCGTGAGGAAAATTTTCATCTAAGAACTGACGCACAGGTTGAACGAAATGAGGTGGTGCGCCATCTTGTTGGAAAATTATCGTTAGATGGACTTCCGCATTCTTCAATACTTATTCGCGACCAATTTCCTTCGATGCTATCTGTGATCACCTTCAAAGAAATCTTAGTGGGAGACGACGTCTGAGGAAACCACCTCGTACTCAGTTGTTAGAAAAACCCCACTAACTTTTTCTGCAAACGACTTTGAATTTGATAGAGAAAACTCATTATACTCCATGAAGGCCAACTTAAGTATGTCTGTGATGAATTTTCTCAGCTCAGATGTTGGGTAGTTGATCGTATTGACGATTGGTCTGAGTGCAATTTCAGCAATGTCAGATTTAGAATCAAAGTTGATTGTAAGAACGTTAAACAATAAATGATCCAAAATTCTCAGTATCGCAATCGACAAGAACTTGCCTGAAATGAAAAATTTATCAAACGAGCACCAAAAACAACATTCAGATATGAGACAATAAAGATTTGATTTTTCAGAAATGAACATTTGGAGGACAAGAATCGGCAACTAATGAAAATATCACAATATTTCTGAACTTCCTCAACTTTTGTGGAGCAGTTTATTACAATATTTCACTAGAACTAGAAAATGAATTAGGAGCTATGGTCTGAAACATTGCTCAGGTTGCTCAAGACAGGGACCATAACAGATCACCAGATTGTAGTGCAGCATATAAGGTTTAGTAAAAAGAATTCCATTATTTTTCCAATAGATGGCTTTAGTTATCTGTATCTCATGTTGTATGAGTCCGATCGGTTTCTACTAGATGGCGTTAGAAAGATGAGATCTCGTACTAAGAAAACTTTCTTGACACTTTTGTGTGATTAGTTGACCTAGTTTAGTTTGAGCGCGCATCAAATATGGACACCAGCAAAGAGAACAAACACAATATTCAACAGTTTTTTCTTCGATGAAGGCGAAAATGCAAGCCAGGTGGCTGAAAATGTAACAGCCAATCACTCGCAATTTTGGTTTTTTCAAATCCCTGGAACGGATTTGATTTCAATATCAAAGATGCACCACGTACTGGAAGGCATATTGTCGAGAATGTCGATAAAATCATGGACACTGTCAAGTCTGACCGTCATGTAAGCACTGTTTCAATTACACAAGAGCTAAAGATTGCACAAAAACCGTTTGGAACCATTTGCATAAGTCTGGACTCAAGAAGAAGCTCGATGTTATCTCAAAAAAAATATCATGTACCCAAATTCCATCTGCGAATTGCTGCTGAATCGCAACAAAATCAACTCATTTCTGAAGCGGTTCTGAAGCGGTTGGTGATGAAAAGTGGGTCACTTACGACAACTTCAAGCGAAAATGGTCGTGGTCGAAACGCGGTGAGCCGACGGAAACGGTGCCCAAGGTAGTATTGATGGGCAGAAAGGTTATGCTGTGTGTTGGCAGGGAATTATCTACTATGAGCTGATCCTCTACGGCACAACAGTTAACTCGGAACTGTACTGTAAACAATTGGACCGTCTGAAAGAAGCAATCACCCAGAAGCAGCCTGCTTTGGCCAATAGGAGAGGAATTGTGTTCCATCAGGACAACGCTAGGCAACATACATCGATAGTGACTTGCCAAAGCTCCGGGAGCTTGGCTGGGAGGTTCTTATGCATCGACCTTATAGTCTGGACCTGGCACCACGTGCTTACCATCTGTTCCTGTCCATGGCGAACAATTCGCTTCCACACAGGCTTACGAAAATCGACTGTCTCGATTTTTGGACAATAAGGACGAGGGCTTCTATGAAAGAGACATAATGATATTACATCCAAAATGGCAATAAGTTGTCGAACAAAAGGCATATATTTGATCTGAATCGGATAATTCTAACTATGGTAATTAAAGCCTTCAATTTCATACAAAAATAATGGATTTTTTTTTACTACACCTTATAATATACTAGCTGCCTGCCCCGGCTTTGCACGGTTGAGATGCTGATACTAAATATACTACAAAAATTCTTTATATACAACGTTCACAGCATTTTTGTCGTTAGACAATACAAAAATGTTTTCTTTAGAGGTTACTCTTGAAAGAGCGACATATAATTGGCCACGTGAAAAAACACTCAACGCTTAAATATAAGCCTGTAGTGTTGAAAGTTGGACCCTACGATTTATTAATGGTCATTGCAAAATATATCATTACCGGAAATTATAGGCGTTTAAATTGGAGCAGTAAATCCGATGGTATAAGAAGAATTTGGGGAATCAATACATCTATCCTGGCTGAGGCGAGCCTCACGCTCTACAGATGATTCTCTGGCTCTCTGTATTCGATTTCTATCGCTATCCTGGCAGTGCCGGCCCCCGGACGGGACCACCGCAACCGCTATGTCCCTGCATTTCAAATCTGCGATATCTTCAAAAATATTCATTTAAATTACATGCTGTAAAGGGCCATATTGATAAATATTAAATGCACAATACATTTAAGGTACTTAATTGGATAAGGATCAATGCTGTATTGCTTAAAATATCTTCGTAATCAAGCCATTATTTCTCGTAGAATGTAAAGGATAAAAAAATGGTTATTGTGGGTTATCCTTAAGAGATAGACATATACCATCGGAGACTTTTTTGTAGACCTCGTAGGGTTCAGCCAGCGTTTGCAATGTAAGCGCAAAAAAATGTGTTTATTTACGACGTCACATTAGAAACCTCTATAATTATCAGTGTTTCTCTGATATATTATGCAAGTATTATACATATAAACCTTCCTATTGAATCACTCTTTCTATTAAAAAAAACCGCATCAAAATCCTTCACGTAGTTTTAAAGATCTAAGCATACATAGGAACAGACAGACAGCGGGAAGCAACTTTGTTATATACTAATCTTAGTTGAATCTAACTTATACCGATTTTGTGCTATTTATCGAACCCAAAATCAATGTGGGAATATTTTTATGAGGCTATAATGAACCAGTGATCAAAATTTCCCTGCGACCTTCTTCCATCTGTTCGATATGCGTCAAATCAGACTTCAGAAATCACTCAGAACGATTAGTCGAACTATTTCGCACTTTCCCGTTTCAAATCTCCAATTTCCAGTTAGTCGAGCTCATAAAAACGAAACTCAAACATTCAGTGTCGACATGTAAACAAATCTGCCATTTCCTCCATAAAATACAGACGGAGAGCGAATCCAGCAGAACTATCCGCAGAATTGGTCCAGACGAGCGTGGAATCGCTCAGTTTTGCGCCAAAATTCGCAGGGAACGGACGCACGAGCGTCGTGTCAGCGTCGGGACGCCAGTGTTCCGAAATACGTCGCGCCGGAAAATCTAAAAATAAGCCAACCCAGTTCGACAATCGGCGACGTATCGGGTTTTCGTAGGATCTTCGAACCGCGACCGCCGAAAAAATCAGTGAGCGCCCCTCTAGGATGTAAAACGCCGATGTGTTAGCGAGAGGAAGTTCAGGAAAACTTTTTTTATTGGATGTGGTTCCGATTTGAGTTTTGTGAGCGCGAATCGGTGTGCTGTTGATTTAGTACCGTTCAGTTTTCCGTTTCGATTTATGTAATCGAATTTTTGAGCGTCACCCTTAGACACTGATTGTTTACGTCGGGCCTGAATTTCTGATGTGTTTCCGTTGATTACGATTTGATGAAATGGGATTACGGAAACTTTGAACATTCGTTGTACGTGTGTTTGAAAGTGTTGTATCGTGTTTTAGATGGAAAGTGTTGTGTGGTACAAGTGAATTGGTCCTGATGGTCTCGAGGAGATGCACTTTTTCATTCACATGGTGTAAGTTCTTCAGTTGACAATTATTTTCTGTGACTAAAGGGTATTCCAATAAGAGGTGTTATTTTGATATTCAAAGAAAAATGCCATTTTTCAATATAAATGATCGGATGTTTATTTCATTATAAAGAAGAAGCTACGCCGTTAATAGTGGAAAATAACATCAGTCAAATGACCACCACGACCACGCTTACAGGACCATATCCTTTTAATGAAATTTTCCATAACCAAATCGCAAAGTGGCTGCCCTATGTCCTCGATAGCCTCACGAGTTCCATGTTTGAGGTCTTGAATCGACCCTGGGCTATTGGTGTAGACCTTCTCTTTCACGTGGCCCCAAAGGAAGAAGTCGCAAGGTGTTAATACAAGATCTCGGTGGCCAATTGTGATCACCTCTTCGAGAGATGACACGGTCCGGAAACTTTTCCCGCAAAAGATCAACAGTTTCGTTGTTTGTGTGGCACGTAGTGCCGTCTTGTTGGAAGTAAACGTTGTCCAGATCAATACCATCCAATTCCGACCATAGAAAATCATCAATCATCTCTCGATAGCGCAATCCATTCACCGTTACTGTTGCTCAAGCCTCATTTTCGAAAAAGCAAGGTCCAATGACTCCGCCGGACCATAAACCACACCAAACAGTCACACGTTGAGGATAGAGAGGCTTTTCAACAATAACTCTTGGGTTTTCCGAGCTCCAGATGCGACAATTTTGCTTGACCCAATCAGCAAAGACACGACGTTGTTGATGATCGGCCGGCTTGAGTTCTTGTGTTAACTGAACTTTATAAGCCTTGAGACCCAAATATTTATGCAAAATACGGTGTAATGACGTTTGTGGAATGCCTAATTCCAAGGAACGACGAGGAATGGACAAACCTGGGTTTTCTTCAACACTTTCGGCTACAGCAGCAATATTCTCGGTTGTTCTTGAGCGACGTGCACGGGTTTTATTCTTCACATAACTAACTTGTCCCAACAGCTCGAATTTTTCCACCAATTTCTTTATTGCGGTCCGACAAGGTGCTTCACGACGACCCAAAAATGTTCGAGTTTTACGAACCGTCTCTGCCAAATTTTCACCATTTTTATAGTGAATTTTAATCATTTCAATGCGTTCTTGAAGCGTGTATAGTTCCATTTTTATTAATGGCGTAGTTTCTACATGTCAAATGACAGCTTCAAAAGTGAAATCTACCGAAATAACGGCCTATTCAAAATAACACCTCTTATTGGAAAACCCTTTATAATTCTCCGTATGGAACAGTGGATCGACGATTTCCGGGGCTCTACGCTTGAAAACTTTCGGGGTCCCCTCTACTTTTTCAATTTCTTTCAAAACAATTTATCAATCAGAAAACGGATCATTCTTGAAAAAATATAAGGTACATAAATTCAAATAGCGGTTGTCCCAGTATACATGTTCCGAAGGATTATCTCAGCCATTTCAAAAGATAAAAATTTGAAAATGTTATGATTTTCAATTCTTTCAAGGAACTTTCAAATGAAAACACAAAAATTTAAAGTCACTTTCGGTTTGACTGGAAGTGACTCTAACTTTTTTATCTCAGATATCACCCCTGTATATTTTTGTAATTTTTTTAATTCTACTCAAAATTACATTCCCAATGATGTATCACACTTCGTATTTTACATTTGTTTTGAGGGAGAAAACGTCAATTGAAATTTCAAATTGAAAGAATTGCAGTAGGCTACGATATTTTGTGTAACCTTGATTTTTACTTGTAATCCATGTGTGCGATCCATCTTTCTTCAAATGGACCGATAAGATGGCCTCGAGGATGGCCTGCAAGATCTCCAGATTTAACATCGCTAGATTTCTTCCTTTGGGGATATTTGAAAGATCGTGTATACCACATTCCTCCTATCGATTTGGGAGATCTAAAAAACAAAATAAGGAATGCATATAGAGCCCTTAATACTGAGGTGTTGGGAAGTGTTACTTCGCTTGAACTAGTCCACCGAGCTGAAAAATGTGTAGAAGCAGATGGCCAACATTCCGAAGATGCTATAGTTATTATAGTTTTTTTTTGTCCCCTTTTTTGTAATTTTTTGTTTCTTTTACTATTCATTCTTTGTTTAACATTCATTAAAATACAGAGTTGATTTGAACTTGAGGAAGGTTTTTTTATTGATCTCGTCAAAATCAAGATTATACAAAATATCGTAGCCTACTGCAATTCTTTCAATTTTAAATATCAATTGACGTATTCTCGATCAAATCAAATGTAAAATACAAAGTGTGATACATCTTTGGAAAGGTAATTAAGGGTAGAATAAAAAAATTGTAAAAAATACATAGGGTGCTATTTGAGGTACAAAAGTCAGAATCACTTCCGGTCAAACCGAGAGTGAATTTGAATTTTTGTTTTTCTCAGTTGAAGGTTCCTTGAACGAAATGAAAATCATGAAATTTTCAAATTTTTATCTTTTGAAATTGCTGAGATAATTCATTGGAAAACGTATACTGGGACACCCGGTATACTATGTTAGTCCTCAAGTTTCAACGAATCAAACAACACCTCAAACATGTTGAAATCCATCTAGCCGTTCAGGCTGTAGAACGGACTATAGTAATGTACAGGGTGTCCCAGAAGTAGACGTCAAGCCGGAAGCGGGTGATATCACAAATCACGATAGTCACGAAATACTAAAAACAAATTAGGTGATGTAATTTCAAAATTATAGGCATTTAAAGAAAATCGACAAAATCTATACTTTGTGATGGTTATTCAATTCCCATTTCTACAACTCTGAATTTTTTGCCAATTTTATTATTTTTGTGTCATCCTGAATAATGCGTCTGTATATTATTGCCCAAAACTTCATGACTTTTGCCTCCGTTTGGAGCAAAATGTTACTTTTTGCACCACTATATATTCAAAGCTCATATATCGTCCAATTTCAACTGCCTGTACTGAAAAAAATGTACTGCGCTAGTTCGGCAAGTAACTGTTAAAGTGGGCGCATTTAATGAGGATTCCAAACTGGTATAACAAATGCTAGTAATTCTGCAAGTTTTTCGGCTAGAATTTTTTCTGCTGAGAAATCCATTTTCGAACCAATTTTTCCTAAAAACTTCAATTGATTCTGGTGTACCCAAGCCTTTATTTCAGGCCGTTACTGTAAGATTTCTGGTTGAATTAAAAAGAAAGCTAATAATTCTATGATGTGTGAGCGATGAAGGTAATGGCGCCAGATAAAAGTCGCTCCTCTACTGTTTCCAGGTAGTCAGAATTTTTGTTTTGTTTTATGCTCATAATTGAATTCTCTGATTCAGAAAACCTTTTTAATGAACATTACAACAACATTAATATTGAAGAAATGTTCAAACTCTCTACCATCAGCCGCAATACACGTTCGACATCGTCGTAAAAAATGGGTTCAAGCCCTGTGGACAGGAGCTTTCTGGCGCTCTACTTCAAACAGACAAATTATATCTCCGAAAGTATTAGTTTCTCAGAGTTGGGAATTAAATCAATGTATTCTTATGAAAGAACTGCATCATAAAGGAAATTAAATTCAAATAATAGTTTATTTATCAAGATTAAATGAGCAATCTGAGAATGAGATCTGCACCATGGAAGAAATCAAATTAAAATAGCTGAAATGAATTTGACTCTTTCTTATAAAACAGGATGAAATGTACGAGTATGAACACAGATCATATAATGAAGCTTAGATAGAATAATTATAGCATTCTTTTAAAACATAGAATACGTACGATTCATTATTGAAATTTAGAAAAATCATATCTCCGAAAGTATTAGCTTGTTGGAGTTGAAAATGATATCGATGGATTTTAATGGTGAAACTGCATCTTAAATAAAAAATTACAGACATTTGGGCAAATTGATAAGCACTCAGTTCCGAGAAACTAGAGCGCCAAAAAGTGTAAATCCCTTTCCGGGATTTGAGCCCGCCTTCTCTCGTTCCGAAACCGAAAACCCGACTGACTAGACGAACCGACTATCGGGCTCCTCGTACAATCTTGTCGATCTCCGGTATTAGAATAAAACGTCGGTAGGTACTTACCTGGGATATATATTCTTAATTTTCACTTTTCGACATAAAATCGCCACATGGGGGTTTATTTGACGGTTTTTTACCCTTGTCGATTTTGACGTTTCTCGAATCAACTATAAGCAGGGAATTAGTTGACATTATGACAATTCATACATAGAATAATTATATAATTCTGTGAAAACGTTGAAATACGATTTATTATTGAAATTTTGAAAAATCATATCTCCGAAAGTATTAGCTTCTTAGAGTTAAAAATGATATCATTGGATTCTTATAGTAAAACTGCTTATTGAAAAAAATTTAATTTGGAATTTGTTATGCAAAAAAAAATTTTTTTTTGTTACTCCGAAACCATCTGACCGATTTTGCCCAATAACGAACTTAGCTGAGATATTTATCTGCCAAACCTACTCTGAAAATTTCAACTCTCTAGCTCATTCGGTTCGAGAGTTATCGTGCCTACGGCCGGCCGGACAGCCGGACAGAATGAATTTCGACCACGGATTCTTGATCAGTGAGTCGAACCAAATCGTTTAAGGCCATTTTCATCGAAAAATTCTAAAATAACAGACATTTGGGCAAAATGATAAGCACTCAGTTCCGAGGAACTAGAGCGCCAAAAAGATCGGAGTATCAGACTGGCTGAACCTCCGTTATTGAAATGATTATTATTCAATTCATAAGAGCCAAGGCTAATACCTACACGAGCTCAAAAAATATACATTTCAAATGTAAAAAGCTTAAACTTATGTCACTTTGTGATTAACAGTATTGATGAGACACAAATAATTGAAACAAGAAAAAAAATAACCAAAAAGAAACACATGATGAACGGCTTTCATTATTTTTCGCCGTAGCTCAGATACAGTTTCGATAGGTCTTGAGTAAACCTAATCAGACCGTAAAATATTCTCCAAGAATCGTGGATCCTCCTGGGGTCTTCGAATCATCATTTGATAAAATCCAACTCTTGGGAGGTAATCTCGGGGTTATAGAGTTCGTACCCTCTGAGGGCGGGTTTCACAATTACGAGTTAACTCAAGGTTATGAGTTAACTCAAGGTTACGAGTTACGCGTGTATTTAGCGATATTCATGAACGCGTAACACTCGGCTTACCTGCCACCTTGAGTTAATTCGCAATTGAGAAACCGGCCCTCAATGTGATAAGGGTGTAACCTGTTTTTTTGTCAATACTCCGTGTGCAATATTGCTGGATACCCTTGGCTTTTTTAACTCTCTTCATCTGTTACAAATAAAGAACTCAAAGTAAACACCTTTAGTGCACTAGAATCATTTAGAGTTAGTAGGAAAAATTGTTTTGTAAATGGATTTCTCAGCAGAAAGAGTTCTAGCCGAAAAACTTGCAGAATTACTAGCAATTGTTATACCATTTTGGAATCCTCATTAAATGCGCCAACTTCTACAGTTGCTTGCCGAACTAGCGTAGTAAATTTTTTTTTCAGTGCTGGCGGTTGAAATTGGACGAAATATGAGCTTTGAATATTTAGTGGAACAGAAAGTAACAATTTGCTCTAATCGGGGGCAAAAGTCATGAAGTTTTGGACAATAATTCACAGACGCATTATTCAGGATGACATAACAAAAATAAAATTGGCAAAAAATTAAGATTTGTAGAAATGGGAATTGAATAACCTTCACAAAGTATAGATTTTGTCGATTTTCTTTAAATGCCGATAATTTTGAAATTACATCACCTAATTTTTTTGAAATATTTTTCTGATAATTATCATGACTTGTTATATCACCCGCTTCCGGCTTGACGTCGACTTCTGGGACACCCTGTATATACTTACATACATACACTCGAGAAACATAACCCTTCTTGCTTTGGGAAGTCGGGTCAAATGTCACGTATCTTTCCGCATTCAGTTTTGCGGGGAACTCCGGAGGCCCAATAAGAAAACCACCCTTAATTCCAGCCCATAAATTGACTGAGAATCTATTATGGAAGTGCTTACGCCTTACCTTCCTTGGATTTTCGACCGCCCAAAAGTGGCTGTTTTGAATATTAAATAGTCCATCCCTAGTGAATACATACTCGTTAGTCCAGAATATATTGAGGAATACATTCGGGTTATTGACAATCCATTCGGGAAATGCCAGTTTCAGAGGAGATGGAAAACAGATATTCAGATGTTTAAAACCATTCGTTGGTCAAAGAGAATCAAATATGGTATATTGGACGTATTTTCGATGCATTGAAACAGATATTTTCAGATCAGAGATGAAGAAGATTCTTTTGTGCCCTGCTGAATGAAGGTTTAATTCGTAAAATTGATTCAAAATCGACATTTGAAGGCAATACTGGCTCGAAATACGTATAATAGTTTGTATTGGACGTGTTCTCATGATTTGGAAATAATATTTTCGGAAGCCAGCATGGAATATGATGATTAGTTGAATTACAGACAGATAGAATTCGCATTCTATGAAAACATAGAAGAACGATGTATCATTGAAATTTTGAAAAATCATATCTCCTAAAGTATTAGCTTGTTAGAGTTGAAAATGATATCAGTGGATTCTTATGATGAAACTGCATCTCAACAAAAATATAATTCGAAATTTGTAATAAAAAAAAACTCAAGAAGTTTCGATAAGCTTGATTGTGGATTTAATTCGGTGGTTGCATAAAATATGAAATGAAAATTGTCATAGAATCACACTGATTAGGCAATTAAAAGCTGCCAAAGCTTTGTGAAACCTACCGTAAGAGTTGGTAATTGGATTCTTATGATGGAACTGCATCATAATGAATTAAATTCAGAACTTAGGTCTATGGCTCATATGTTGGATTAACTTACATCAGCAAATTATAATCACAGTATTCTATGTAATCATAGAGTAAAGATTAATAATTTTGGGAAATCATCTCCGAAAGTATTAGTTTGTTAGAGTCGAGAATTATAGAATTGGATTCTCATGATGAAACTGCATCTTAGGAAAAAATGAATTTGAAATTTTGTATGTGAAAAATAAATTTTTGTTCGTTACTCCGAAACCACTCAGCCGAAAAATGTTTTAAAAACTTTATATTTCCGAAACTATTTGTCAGATTCCGCTAAATTGACGAACAAAACTTCAAGCCGAATTTTATTTTCACAATATATTCAAAAATAGAGATCTGATTGGATTGAAATCTAGTATAGTACTCGGTTGGAAATAGACGGCTTGTTCATGCATTATTTCGTTATCATCATGATGTTAGGCGTGAATACAGAAAATAACATGCGCGCAAAAGCTCCTGACTGAGTGCTCAATTTGCTCAAATGTCTGTCCGAGGTCAAAATCTATTCTGTCTGGGCGGCTGGTCCGTCCGATCCTTCGTTAACACGATAACTCTCGAACGGAATGAGCTAGACTAGTCGGTTTAGGGGATAAATATCTCGGTTATGTTCGTTATTAGGCAAAATCGACCTGATAATTCGGAGTAACGAGAAAAAAAAAGTTTTGCAGTACAAATTTCAAATAATTTTTTTTGTAAATGCAATGTCAGCTTAAAAACCCTTCGATATCATTTTTAACTACAACAACCTAATACTTACGGAGATATGAATTTTCAAAATTTCAATAATACACCGTACTTCATTTGTTCCAGTTTTAAAGATAAACGTCATTAATGTCAAACGAAACTGAAAGTGTATTTCTGGAGAGTTTGGTTGATGTAAGCATGTAAACAATTTGAATTTGGATTCGCTATGTCCATAGGAAGAGTTTTTTGGTTAGTGAGTCGAAAATGAATGATGCAAGAAAGTCGAGCATAAATTACGAGTCATTCTCTAATTATGGAAGATTTAGAACGGGATGTACAACTAATGCACAGGTAGTTATTCCTTAGTAACACTATTTAAGATTTCCTTCATAAATATTCTGGTTTGGGTTCTCTCTGAACTGATTACATTAGATTTGTTTCATAAATAAAACTGGCTATTTAATTTACTCAAGAATGACTTCAGAATGAATACTGATAGTTTTGAATCACTTGTAGCCAAAATTGGATCGTCACATAAAGATAACATGCATAGGGATTTTAATTGCTTTCATGATGTAGTTCTATCATAATAATCTATTGATATCATTCCCAACTCTGAGAAACCAATACCTACTTTCGGAGATATGATTTGTCAAAGATTGAGCAAGAGCGACAAAGCTCCTGTCCACAGACCTTTCCCACTTTTTTAATCAAAGAGATTATCATGAATTCTTAATATAGGGCCGAGTCTTCTATTAAACATACCTCCCCGAAGCTGGTTCTTCAATGAATTCTTAAAATAACTAGAAGTACATACATATACATATTTCCCTTTCATTCCTATTCGAAGGAGTTTATTATAGAAGTCTTTCGGGTAAAATTGTACGTTTCAAGTTACATACTCTGTTGGTTTGACCTGTAATTACTGCTTCGTTACTGTGGCAACAAATTGTTGACTCACGCAAATAAATGGGTTTTAAACATGTACGCTTGTATGTTATTATAGCATCCCTCAAGTGGTCTCAGAAGTGTAGCACAAGTATGTAGGAAAATTGTGATGAATCACTGCTGAAATCAACATTTCCCTTGATGAGAATCTTGAGTTCCACCTGGATACATTGTTACTAAAATGTAGGTCAGCGGTTCTTAAAAACAACCAAAAATTGTTTAAAATTTAAATCATGACGATCAAGTAATATCTATTTGATGGTTATTTTCCGTTTATAGATCTTTTCTTTGACCAGCTATGTGGCATGTAGCGCCATCTTATTGTACCCACGTATCATTTACTACGTTTACATGCATCATCTCTAACCGTTTTAAGCCAATGCGTATGCCGTAATGCGCATTGAAAGCGCAAGGAAACATTTTTTCAATTCGAATTGAATACTCAAATGCGAATTCGAAAATGCGATTTGAAAAGGTGGATTGAGTTTTTTCGAATCGATTTAATATGCATGTATACACCAAATACGCATTGAGAGTAGTTTTAAGAGAAACGAATTTCAGAATTACCAACACCAATTCTATTAGTTTGACAAATCTGATAAATTAACCAACCTGTTTTGAGGTTACGTTAATCGTAATTCCTAAGCGGGAAGATCAAAATAAATTTCTTGAGATGAAAATGATATCATAATATATTTTTTTCTATTATCTTTAAAGCTTCGTCTTTGAAGATGGAAACTTTGTTTCCGAAACATATGTCTGACGAAAAAAAATTGGTTCAAGCTCTGACGTGAAGTCAGAAGCTTTTGCGCGTATGTTGTCCATACTTCTGTATTGGACACCCTCAATCGAATTAATGGTAATTAATGGTGAATATTTTTTTTCGTCATTTTTCTCAAATTTTCTAGGGGTACGGTTCTCACAAAATTCCAAACACGTCTTTATGCTGATTTTCTACTACTAGTTACCAAGCTTCAATTCGATCGAATATTTATTTTTTGAGTTATCAAGGAAATAATATTCCAGGTGGGTATAACTCGGAAACCGTTTCACCGATTATGCCCAAAAACGAACTCAACTCTCCCATTCGGATACGCAACCTACCCTGAAAATTGCAAGTCCCTATCTCCTTTTGTTCGAATGTTATCGAGGCAACGGTCACCAATCTACTGAACTCACACAAGGCTGCTCGAATCTCCAACAATATATAACCGATCGTGTTAAAACTTGAAACTTGGCAGTAGAGTTAGGTTCTTAAAGCTCTTGCAAAATTTCAGCAATTTCGGACGAATAGTTACTGATATTTTTTTTTCAATTTTCAATGATTTTTTAAAAATTTTCTACTAATACTATCCTCACGAAATACTGCGAGAATTTTCGCGTTGGCATTCTTCAACTAATAACCATGTTTGAATTCAATCGGTTCAGTATTTTTCGAGTTAATGAGGAACAAAAAACAACCAAATTTCAGATGGCTATAACTCTAAAATTTCAAGTCGCTAGCTCTTTCCGTTCTCAAGTTATCGTGGCAACGCCCGGACGGCCGGCCGGACAGAATCAAATTTGACCTCGAATTCTTCATTGGGGAGTCGAACCAAATCGTTTGAGACCATTTTCGTCATTTTGGGCAAAATTATAACGCGATGTTCCCCAGAACATACGCGCAAAAACTGTAGTGCATAAGTTTTCTATTTTTGCGCGCGTGTTCCGCAAGGAACAGCGTGCTATCATTTCGTCACAATGTCTGTATTTTCCGAATTTTTTTTCGAATATGGTCTCAAACGATTGGGTTCGACTCCCTGATGAAGAATTCGAGGTCAAATTCAATTCTGTCCGTCCGGTCCGGCCGGCCAGCCGGCCGGTCCGGCCGTTAGAACGATAACTCTCGAACGGAATGACTTAGAGCGTTGAAATTCGCAGGGTAGTTTCGTAGCGTAAATATCTCGGACAAGTTCGTTAACGGGCAAAATCGACCGAGCGGTTTCGGAGTTGAGGCCATTTTTAGTAAAAACGTTTTTTATGAATATTTCCGGAACCGATCACTCGATCTTTTTGAAATTTGGCATCAGATTGTAGAATCATGACCTTTAAATGCCTGCGAAGTTTTGTGTTGAACGGACGGCCCTAAAGTGGTAAAAAAAAATTTTGAAAATTTGAAAATTTCGTTTTCACGATAACTCGAAAAATACTGATCTGATTAAATTGAAACTCAGTAGTTAGATGCAAAAGACCAAAGCAAACACTTCTGCAAAATTTCGTGAAGATCACGTACATGAAAAAAATAAAAAAATTACTACTATTTGGCGGAATACTTTGCTTTTAATGCCGAGACATATGTTTTTGAGGTTCATGCTGCCCTTTCCGGGCATTTTCCGTATTGCGCATGCGCAAATGAGAAGTCCTTTAACTGCTGTAGTTTTCGTCAGAGAGGATTGGGGTTTTGGGGTAGCGGATGCTATTCCTCCATAGAATTCAGATCCCTGATGAGGGTCTGCGCATGCGTAGATTAAAGATGCGATATCTTCCGAACCACCCAAACTTACAGGCATTTTTCTTTATGCGCATGAGCAGACCATCAGTGATTTAACTGGTGGTGTTTTCGTCAGAGAGGATTAGGGTTTTGGGGTGGCGGATGCTATTCCTCCATAGAATCCCCTGTTGAGGGTCTGCGCATGCGTGGATTAAAGATGTGATATCTCCTAAACCACTAGTGTTGGAGAATCGGAGTTTTTTGTAAGGTGTGTTATTTTGAGAGGACTTTTAGCCGCGAGTGGATTGCGCATGCGCAGAAGAGAAGTGACTGTTTTTGGGTTGGATGGGTTATGTTGGGAGTGCTGAGTCGATATTATGAGGTTTTAAAAGAATATTCATATCAATTCAGTGCAAGGACAAGTCAGTTTGGGGGATGTAGCGTTGTTTCCGAGTTAAAGTGTCCGTTACGAGGCCCTGGGGCTAATTTTGAAATTGATGTTACCCCTTACAGGCATTTTTCGTTATGCGCATGAGCAGACCATCAGTGATTTAACTGGTGGTGTTTTCGTCAGAGAGGATTAGGGTTTTGGGGTGGCGGATGCTATTCCTCTATAGAATCCCCTGTTGAGGGTCTGTGCATGCGTGGATTGAAGATGTGATATCTCCTGAACCACTAGTGTTGGAGAATCGGAGTTTTTTGTAAGGTGTGTTATTTTGAGAGGACTTTTAGCCGCGAGTAGATTGCGCATGCGCAGAAGAGAAGTGACTGTTTTTGGGTTGGATGGGTTATGTTGGGAGTGCTGAGTCGATATTATGAGGTTTTAAAAGAATATTCATAGCAATTCAGTGCAGTGACAAGTCAGTTTGGGGGATGTAGCGTTGTTTCAGAGTCAAAGTGTCCGTACCGTGGCCCTGGGGCTTATTTCGAAATTGATGTAACCCCTTACGGGCATTTTTTGTTATGCGCATGAGCAGACCATCAGTGATTTAACTGCTGGTGCTTTCGACAGAGAGGATTGGGGTTTTGGGGTGGCGGATGCTATTCCGCTATAGAATCCCCTGGTGAGGGTCTGCGCATGCGTGGATTCAAGAAGCGATATCTCCTGAACCACTAGTGTTGGAGAATCGGAGTTTTTTGTGAGGTGTGTAATTTTGGGAAGACTTGCAGCCACGAGTATACTGCGCTTGCGCAGACGAGAAGTGAATGGTTTTGGGTTGTTTGGGTTATGTTGGGAGTAATGAGCCGATATTGTGAGGTTTTGAAAGAATATTCATGTCAATTCAGTGCACGGACACAAGTCAGTTTGGGGGAAATAGCGTTGTTTCCGATTTGAAATGTCTGTATGGTGGCCCTGAGGCGAATTTATAAATAACTATATTCGGTAGATCTATATAAAAATACGTTCGGATTTGGAGAAGATGCAATTGCGTCCCTAACGGAGGACCCACAACCGCATTTTTTTCCGATCTACGGTAAAGCTAACAGCCAAACTGTAATGATAGCTATATTTGTTAAAGGAACTTGAAAAAAAAAAAAAGCACTAACGTGAAGTGAGTACTCTTTGGCGCGCGTGTTCACGGTGGCTTATTTGAATTGAATGATGAGTACTTCAAGCTCAGTGGATAGAGCGAGCCGAAGATCTACCCAAAGGATAGTGGACACCATTCACTGTCGGTTCAAAAATTAACAGTGCCGTATCTAAGGTGCCATCAGGATAGAGTAACAAAGTTGGAAAAGAACACAAGTGACTCTCCTTAGTCGCACAAGCTCCTAGAAGATTTGGGAGGGTCAGTATAATCCTAATCATGTTTATAGCACGCGCGCAAAAGCAGATTGACTTAACAATGAAAGAAAAATTGTAAAAAGTCAATCTGCTTTGGCGCACGTGCTATAAACATGATTAGGATTATACTGACCCTCCCAAATCTTCTAGAAGCTTGTGCGACTAAGGAGAGTCACTTGTGTTCTTTTCCAACTTTGTTACTCTATCCTGATGGCAGCTTAGATACAGCACTGTTAATTTTTGAACCGACAGTGAATGGTGCCCACTATCCTTTGGGTAGATCTCCGGCTCGCTCTATCCGCTGAGCTTGAAGTACTCATCATTCAATTCAAATTAGCCACCGTGAACACGCGCGCCAAAGAGTACTGACTTCACGTCAGTGCTTTTTTTTTTTTTTTTGATAATCCCATGTTGGCTACGCTAGCTTAGAATAAAGACGAATTACAGAAAACTAGTTTCAGATAAGGCATATAAACTCTCAAACCATATTTCATTATTTTGCTTATTGACGAAGCCATTGAGCCAAAAATGACCTTCATAGCAAAATATGATTTCTCGTTGAATACTGGTTTTTGGCGCACTGTTCAGATAAACATAGTACCTATATCAATTTGTCCAAAGGTCTGTAATTTTTGAATATTTGTTCGAGAATGGTATCATACGAATAGTTTGTGAATATCGTATTCTGGAGTTACTTCAGGCGTATGTTTTTTCGTATTCCAATTCCAATAGAATACATATGTCAGATATAGTTGTTTCTTCGTTGATGTTGTTTCGTTGTTATTTGTTAGGCAACATTGTTCAATTGATTGCTTCTGAAAAATATCTTGTGTTTTGTACGCTGAATAAGCAACTCACAAAATGATTACTTTTTATTTTATAGATATTTCTCAGAGTTTGGGAGAGAAAACCCAGAAAGAAATCTTTTAATAAGGACATATATATACTTCGAACACTGATTTACTTTCACCAAAATGTCCTGCATTTTCACTGAAAGCCTGTACAATCATTCGTGAAACACCCTGTATAATTGATCAGTTTTACATTTAAAAGGGCTTCATGAATCGTATACTGTAAACGTACACACAGTCATATAGCGGGAAGAATTTCCCAGCATTTTCCTAACAGCTCATTATTTAGTGAGAAACGATTCCGAACGTTACATTTCCAACAGAACACTAAGAACTGCCTGATATTCTACAGGAAATGAACAATCGCAAGATGGAGCCATAACTTTCCACCGATAACTGCACTTGATTGGAAGAAAATGATAATTTAATTTCTAGGCGCTACCCGCTCCGCAAAAATGGATTCTCGTCCATAACCATACCGTGAATTTTCACTTTCCGATGACTTCCAATAAAACATCGTTCCGAAACACCTTCCATCCAATTGATTCAGTTAAATTACCGGTTTCCCGGAAAATAATCAGCCAGAAAGCTCGCCTACTCCCTGGGGCCCCGGAAAAGCTATTCCTTTTTTTTTTCTTAATCAGAATGATTGCGTAAAATAAGAACACATAAGAAGGTATAGGCCGATTTACCATGTAGAATATGGATGAGGTCGTCAGCCCTTCAGACAGCTCTACTTGTAGGTGAGGTCGATGCAATTCCTCATGCTATTACTGTTATCTGTCGGAACTTATGAGTGTTTTATGCCTGAATGAAAATGGCATGAGAGATGATCCGTCTTTTATGATCGCTCTTATAGATCATTGTTATAGGGCTAAATCCGACACAAGAAATATGGAGGATGAGTTATACACTAATTTTAACCATTCATTTCATGTACCGTTTCGCCATATTCGGCTCGGGTAAAAAGATTCAGGCTGTTAAAATTAAAAAAAAAGTTTTTTTCGAACTGTTGAGATGAACAGAGTAGCTATCAATTCGTCCAAATGTCTATATTTTTCGAATATTTGGCCGAGAATGTTCTCAAACGATTAGTTTCGACTCACTGATGAAGAATTCGAGGACACAATGCGCCGGCTAAGTTAGTCAATGGGCAAAATCCATCGAGTGGTTTCAGAGTTATATACATCTGAAACTTTTCCCAATAATTCAAAAATAAAGCACAGTAGTTAGTTGACAAGTGGGAAAGCCCTGTGGACAGGAGCTTTGCGCTCTTGGTCAAACTTTGAGAAATCATTGTAAGAAAGTATTGGTTTCTCAGAGTTGGGAATGATATCAATGCATTCTTAGTATAGAACTGCATCATAAAAGAAATTAAATTCAAAAAATCATAAAATGACGATCAATCATTGAAATTTTTAGGAATCATATCTCGCAAAGTATTAGTTTGTTAGAGTTGATAATGATATCGATGGATTTTTCTGAGGAAACTGCATCTTAAACAAAATTGAATTTGAAATTTGTAGTGTAAAAACAATTTTTTTTTCGTTACTCTGCATCCACCGATTTTGCCCAATAACGAACTTAACTGAGATATTTATCTATCAGACTTACTCTGCAAATTCCAACTGTCTAGCTCATTCCGTTCGAGAGTTATCGTGTTAACGGACGGCCGGACAGAATCGATTTTGACCGTGGATTCTTGATCAGTAGTCGAACCAAAACGTTAAAGACCATTTTCAGCCAAAAATCCGAAAATTACAGACATTTAGGCAAATTGATAAGCACTCTATTCCCAGGAACAAGAGGACCAAAACATTCATTTTTAACCTGTAGCTACGAAACTATGGGAGATGTCGAATTTCTTTTTTCAGCCTTATTCGTTTCATACAAAATTAGCACAGGACTATATTCTAGTTTGAGTTCAATCTGGACTTATTATGAACACTACAAAAGTAAAAAATTATGTTTCCGAATCTTGAAAATTGACGCACAGAAGCCAAATTGAAAAAATGTTACGGCACTCGATGTTCCCAAACGGTCACCCATTCAAGTACTAACCGCGGCCGACGCTGCTTGGCTTCAGTGTTCGAACAGGATCTAGCATATTCAATATTTCTTCCTCTAACTCAATTATATTGATGATGCAGTTCTACTTATGCAAGATTGTGAAATGTTCTTATCACATCCGAAAATGTCAATCAAAATTATTCGAGAATTCAAAAGAATATCGTAATTATCTCCGAAATTAGTATCCCACAATTCAAAATTAATTTCTAGCACATGCGCATGCCATCTTATGATTCTTAAGATATATTATCATGATGTGGTTTTGACAGTCCTGTGCTACACTACAAAACTAACTACACTCTTGTCCACTATACAGCTTTTGTCGTCTGAATATGTCATATAGATAGATAGATAGATAGATTTATTTTAAGTTACATAGTAACTTAGTCAACATAATACAATTACAATTAATTTAGATATTGAACTCTGTGAGGGAGTATGGAGGGTTTTCTACCAGATATTGTTGTAGTTCTTTCTTCAATTTCTTTTCATTAAGTTTTCTCCATTCTACTGGGAGCCTGTTGTATAGCCTGATGCCAAGATTTTTTCTTTCCGTTATTTGTAGTCTAGTGCTTGTTATGTTTAGTTCACTCTTCCCTCTGATATTATATTTGTGACAATCTGATCTTTTCACATACTGTGTCAGGTTCCTAGCAACATCCATGACGATCCTGACAATGAATTCAGCCACCACTGTCAGAATTCTGTGCTTGACAAAAAGTGGTTTGCAATGGGTTCTGGGATGTACTCCTTCATGGCTCTGACCGCTTCCTTCTGGGTAACAAGAACCTCATGTAAATGACTTGAGTGACCCCATATTTCCAATATGGTAGTATGTCAGTAGAACTGCATCATAAATATAATTGCGGGGTTAGAGGAAGAAATATTGAATATGCTAGATCCCGTTCGAATACTGAAGCCAAGCAGCGTCGGCCGCGGTTAGTACTTGGATGGGTGATAGTTTGGGAACATCGCGTGCCGTAATATTTTTTCAATTTGGCTTCTGTGCGTCAATTTTCAAGATTTTCGTAATTAAATTTAAAACGTAAGTCTATGACTCACCTCATGCTAAATTTATATACATCAGCAAATTATAATTATGAAGTATTCTATGAAATCATAGAATCAAGAATAATTGAGGAGCAACTTTTCAAAACGCATTTAGTCCAAAAACGATTTTATTGGGAATCACGAAAAACGATTTTTTCTTCCACCCTGGCTTATAATTTGATTACGTCGAGTTTGTTTGATAGAAATTCACATCTAAAGGTAATAACTAATCTCATTTAGATCAATATTGATCAGATATACACAGAAAATGTAAAGAACGTTTTGACTCAATGCGTTTTGATTCATCCCATTGTTTATAATGCGTTTTGTTGTGTTGAAATTGAACATAATGCTGTTTGTTGCGATTTATTACAAATTTAGAGAAAACTGTCTGCACAGTACGTATTGGCCTGTAACCTAATTAACACGAGCAAATCGATAAACATTTTTTTTAGTTATATTTAATTTGTTTTAAAAATACAAACATAAACATAATTCATGGCGATGCGGCATACATACTTTGGATTTGAATTACACAGGGACATAATGCCATTTGGAATATTTTGTTTACATAGGGCTATAGAGCAATATAAATCATTTCTGAATCCGCTTCAAACTCAATTTCGCCCAAATTGGACATAATGCGTTTTGAAAAGTTACTCCTCAATTATTGAAATTTTGAAGAAACATATCTCCGAACATTAGTTTGTTAGGGTTGAGAACATTATCAGTGGATTCTTATGATGAAACTGCATCTGAAAAAAAATTGAATTTGAAATATGTAAAAAAAAAATTTGTTTTCGATACTCCGAGACCACCGATATTGCCCAATAACAAACTTAATCGAGATAATTTATCTCCCAAACCTATTCTCAAATTTCAACTGTCTAGCTCATTCCGTTCGAGAGTTATCGTAGTTACGGCTGAACGGACGGATGAAGGCCGGATGCAATCGATTTTGACCACGGAGACTTGAGCAGTGAGTCTGGTCTCTGGTCTCAAACGTTTTGGTTTGAGACCAGCCAAAAATTCGAAAATTACAGACATTTGGGCACATTGATAAGCACTCTGTTCCGACGAACAAGAGCACCAAAAATACCGACACGAAGAATTATGCAAAATTTTGTGAGGATCGCATGACAGGAAAATTTCAGAAATAATATACAGGGTGAGTCTTTGACCACTGCATTAATTTTAACCAAAGATTCCTCTCATCAAATGAAACACTTTTTTCATTTAACATTTTTCCAAATTCAGCTCAGGTAAAAAGATTCAGGCTGTTGAAATTTTGAAAAAAATCAAATCAGTTATTTTTTTTTGAAAAAAATCAGTTATTATTTTGTAGCTTTGACATCCTTTTTTCGAATAAAATGAATGTTGGCGTAAAGTTTCCTATAACTATGATACATATTTTCCAAATATTAATTATTTCCGACTTCTACTGGTTTTCTAGTTATGGACTCGTGGATTCATAAAACTGAACAAAATCAGCATAAAGAAAGCAGATAAAGTTTTTCTTGAGTCATTTAAAGAATGTTCCATCGTTTTAGAACATTAAATTATTCTTCATCATTTCTCCTTAAATGCTCCTTAAATATCTCGCGATATTCTTCATTGAATGTTATAAAATGGGAAACTCCAGAAATTTCACTTCTTTTATGGATCCGTCCCTGAGCATTGGAATCCCGAATCAAGCTGTAAGCCACGTTATCATACCTTTTTCTTGTCAGCTGATAATGTCATAGATCATTTATATGCAGGAGTGTATTGGCACTGTGTGAAATCTTTAAACGCTTTTAACAGGAATTTATGGTTAAAATTAATGCACAACTCTAAGACTCACCCTGTATATATATATCGTAGAATCAATATGTTAGCCACGTTGCCTTACCTTTTTCTCGTTCATCTTTAAATTAATAGCTTATTTAAATGCAGGAGTGTATTAACACATAGTGAAATTTTTAAATGCTGGTAACTTTTTACCTGAGCCGAATCTGGGAAGATGGTGAATGAAAAAAGTGTTTCGTTTGATGAGATGAATATATGGTTAAAATTTATGCACAACTTAAAGGGTTGTTATTTTATTCCCAATCCAACTGTATTAGGTTAGGTTAGGTTAGGTTATGTTAGGTCAGGTCTCAATCCAACTGTATTTGGTTACCTTAAAATTGTCAAATCCATGGTTGTCTAGATTTTATAATTTTTTAATAATTTAAAATATTTTGCAAATGGCAGTCCAGGTTAGGGTTAGTTGGAAAATGCGGTAAGGGAGAGATAGCCATAAATTAGAAATGCAAATAATATGGAAAAAAATTGAAATAACATGTACCTATTCCATGAAAGAAAAATTTAAATATAATCTTTGGAATTTATTTCAAACGCAGTTTTACAACTATTCTGAAAAGTATCGGTTGTTTTTTCGGGTGTAGATTTCTTCTCACCCTGCACATTCACTTCCATCCATCTCGGAAAGCTCTTGCTCTTCATGTCCTCATCCTCATTAGAACTTTGTGAAGGGCGCTTACGAACATCTGGTTCCGTCATAGGAAAACTGTATTTTTGTGTCCTTTTTATGCGCTAATTTAATTTTATTTGCCTCCTCCTTGACATACCCTAACATGCTATCAGGTTCCATTTTTCCAGTGGTGGTTACGTAATTTTTTTTCATCCCAAGTGTTTTCCTGGTTATGGCATACATTTTTAGGGCACCGTTCACAAAAGAACCGTTTTTGACAGCTTGAATTTCAAGTCTCAGATTAGTATCAGTATAATTAACTCGATTTTAGTACTTTGTTAGTATTTTTCAGAGCATTCTAGAAAATGATTTCGTATTTTAGAAAATGAAACGGAATATTACATGACCATTACTTCCAAAATGGTTGGTAGAGATGGCCGACAAGATAAAGAAAAGCCACCTGTCGTTTTCAATTATTTTTAGAGGCTAGCACCTAATATAATGAAATATAAATGAAAACGACCGTGAATGTCCTCCTATAAATCCAGTTAAATGTTCTTTGAAACCCAAGTAAAATTTTATAGGGACGTGATAACGTTTTTAATTATTTTTGAGCATTATAATATCGCTGCGGAGAGAACGATAACATACCTTAATTGCTCGTACATATACCTTCATTGCCGAAGATGACAGACAGCGCCATCGAACGAAGCGTTATTGAGTTTTCAACCATTGATTACCTCTCCTGCCTGTTCACCTCACCCTAATTTACCCTATCTGACATTTATTTCACTTTTATCCCAGTATCTAAATAGTATTATGAGGAAAATAGAACATTTTGTTTGGTTTGGGTAGCACAAGGTAACGTGCTTTACAATTGGGACAAAGCAACCATTAATGTTTTACATGATCTGTCAACGTCAAAACGTTAGGTAAACATTTCTATGATAGAGTAGTTCACAAACGAAAAACTGACGTGAGGTCAGTTTGCTTTGGCTGTTGACCAATCTGAATTGACTGTCAAAAACAAGCGTTCCAAAGCAGACTGATCTCATATCAGGGCTTTTTAAATTTCTGATTTCTCAAAATGAACGAGGGCGCCAAAGCGGACTGACCTCACGTTAGCGCTTTTTTGTCTTTTTGTCAATTTATTACGACAGTCTGGTCTAGTTCTTCTAATTTCTCCGTCGGACGAAATACAAAATTGTTTCATGCACTGACGTGAACTCTGGAACTTTTGCGCCCATATTCTATTGTCTACTCAACTCTATTGGACACTACTACGAATTTAGCATCGATCTTAACCGTTTTCTCAGTTTTTGGCGCTCTAGTTCCTCGGAACTGAGTGCTTATCAATCTGCCCAAATGTCTGTGATTTTCGAATTTTTCGATGAAAATGGTCTTAAATGATTTGGTTCGACTCACTGATCAAGAATCCGTGGTCGAAATTCATTCTGTCCGGGCGGCCGGCCGTAGGCACGATAACTCTCGAACGGAATGAGCTAGACAGTTGAAATTTTCAGAGTAGGTTTGGGAGATAAATATCTCGGCTAAGTTCGTTATTGGGCAAAATCGGACAGATGGTTTCGGAGTAACAAAAAAAAAAAATTTTTTACAAAACAAATTCCGAATTAAATTTTTTTCAATAAGCAGTTTTATCATAAGAATACAATGATATCATTTTTAACTCTAACAAGCTAATACTTTCGTATATATGATATTTCAAAATTTCAATAAAAATCGTATTTTTACGTTTTCACAGAATTATATAATTATTCTATGTATGAATTGTCATAATGTCAACTTATTTTCCTGAGACATGACATTGTCTAATTCCTTGCTAATAGTTGGTTCGAGAAACGTCAATATCGACTTAGAGAGACAAGGGTAAAAAACCGTCAAATAAACCCCCATGTGGCGATTTTATGTCGAAAAGTGAAAATTAAGAATATATATCCCAGGTGTGTACCGACGTACTATTCTAATACCGGAGATCGACAAGATCGTATGAGGAGCCCGATAGAGGGTTGGTCTACGCTTCGGTTTCGGAACGAGAGAAGGCGGGCTCAAATCCCGGAAAGGGAATTACACTTTTTGGCGCTCTAGTTCCTCGGAACTGAGTGCTTATCAATTTGCCCAATTGTCTGTAATTTTTATTTAAGATGCAGTTTCACCATTAAAATCCATCGATATCATTTTCAACTCCAACAAGCTAATACTTTCGAAAATATGATTTTTCTAAATTTCAATAATGAATCGTACGTACTTCTATGTTTTCACAGAATACTATAATTATTCTATCTAAGCTTTATTATATGATCTGTGTTCATACTCGTACATTTCATCCTGTTCTAATAGAAAGAGTCAAATTCATTTCAGCTGTTTTAATATGATTTCTTCCATGGTGCAGTTCTCATTCTCAAATTGCTCATTTAATCTTGATAAATAAACTATTATTTGAATTTAATTTCCTTTATGATGCAGTTCTTTCATAAGAATACATTGATTTAATTCCCAACTCTGAGAAACCAATACTTTCGGAGATATAATTTGTCTGTTTGAACTAGAGTGCCAGAAAGCTCCTGTCCACAGGGCTTGAACCCATTTTTATAATATATGAATACATTTCATACCATTAAAATGAAAGACTTCAGAGATTTTTTTTATTTCTGACATATGTATTCTATTGGAATTGGAATCAGAAAAAACCTATGCCTGAAGTAACTCCAGGATACGGTATGCACCAACTAATCGTATGAGACCATTCTCGAACAAATATTCAAAAATTACATTTGGACGAATTGATATAGGTACTATGTTCATCTGAACAGCGCGCCAAAAACTAGAATTCATCGAGAAATCATATTTTGCTATGAAGGTCAATTTTGGCTCAATAGCTTCGTCAATAAGCAAAATAATGAAATACGGCTTGAGAGTTTATATGCCTTATCTGAAACTAGTTTTCTGTAATTCGGCTTTATTCTAAGCTAGCGTAGCCAACATGGGAAGATTCAAAAAAATTTAAAAATATAAATTAAGAAAAGAAAATTATTCTAAAAATCTTAAAACATGATGAAGAACACCATAATTTCGCAAGGAATTAACCTATTTTGGGTGGTTTTAACGATTGAAAGAGCTAATCGTGAAAAATTATTCCTGAAAATTAGACAATCAACAAGTCCAGAGCGTTCCTGCCAATAGGGTCCTTCATAATGGCTTCGTATGATTAATATTCTTATGCATATATTTCACAAGTCAAATAGACCCCAGGGGGTTCATTGATTTGCCGAGAAAGCAAGAGCAGACGCGTTTCTGGATTCTTGGACTTCATCAGTATTCTGTAGCTTCTCAACAAATTCAACTAAACTGAACCGGGTTAAGCCTCTCAGAGCTGGCTTGGTCGATCATACCTAATCACCCACGCCACCTATGAGACAAAACACGGAATTCAGCCTCTCCCTACCAGTGAATATTTGAAGCGTGAAATCATATGCCACCATTCTCTCGATATTAATCGTGAAACGAGTCCTGCAGAGCTCAGACAGTATGTTCCCAATGGCCATGAACGATGTTTAGCGTTTTCAAAAATTATAATGGAAAATGGCGCGTCTGCTCTTGCTTTCTCGGCAAATCAATGAACCCCCAGGGGTCTATTTGACTTGTGAAATATATGCATAAGTATATTAATTATACGAAGCCATTATGAAGGACCCTATTGGCAGGAACGCTCTGGACTTGTTGATTTTTCAACAACGGTATCGCCATTTTTCTTTATTATTAGAAAACTAGAAGAAAACGATTTAAGATAATAGAAAAAGTTACATCGAACAATATATTATGATATCATTTTCATCCCAAGAAATTTATCTTGATCTTCCCGCTTAGGAATTACGATTAACGTAACCTCAAAACAGGTTGGTTAGTTTATCAGATTTGTCAAACTAATAAATTTGGTGTTGGTATTTCTGAAATTTGTTTCTCTTAAAACTACTCTCAATGCGTATTTGGTGTATACATGCACATTAAATCGATACAGGATGTTTTATGTATTTTATCCAAAACTTTCAATCGGCACAACTTTTGAACGCCTGCAAGGATCTTCAATGAAATTTCAGGGAATAAGTATAGGCCTATGCCTAATATTAATTCATAATGACTTTTGGATAACGCAAGTCCGGACTTCAGCATAATTCAAGATTTTATGCCAAACAACCGAAAACTCGAATTAAGTATGGGTAGAAGCGTGAAGGAATATTTGCATGTTTTTTTGGTTGCTTATATCAGACCGATATTGCAACTGAGACTCGAAACAATTAATTGGACTATTATAGAATGGACTTCATCATGTCTCTTTTTCGAAAATACCCCCTCTTTCTTTTAAACATTCCCTAGCCCTTGTGATCAAATGCATACAACTTTCATTATAATTTCTGGACGATTTCGTATCTCTTCACATGAAGCTTTCATACGATTAATCAGTTGCTCCCTGTCCCTCCACGATTTCTTCGGAAAAACTTTTTTCAAGTGTCCCCAGAGGAAATAATCCAAGCATGTAAGATCTGGGGATTATGCAGGCCAGTCATAAGTCCTTTTCATAATAAGTTAGAATGGGAATATTAATTTGTAACAGCTGTACATAGTTATCAGCTCCTGACAGCGAATAACTCACAGATTTTTTTTAGTTTACCTGTCATATTTGTAACTCGATTTTCAAACTTAAACTAAATTTTTTTTTTGTGTTTTTGTTCGTATGAAATCTTTGATTCTGCGTCTATCAGTTTCAGTTCAGTTTCATTTTAAGAAAAAACAAATTTTTTTTTACTGACAGGATTTCCATGAAATTTCGCGAAAATTAGCGCGTTGGCATTCTAGTAATTACTTATTTTCAATTGGATCAGATATCCATATTTTGAGTTATTGAGTAAATAACAGCTAAATTTATTATGGGTATATCTCTGGAATCGTTAAGAGAATTGAGGAGTAATTTTCCAAAACGCATTATGTCAAATTTGGGCGAAATTGAGTTTGAAGCAGATTCAGAAATGATTTCTATTGCTCTATAGCCCTATGTAAACAAAATCTTCCAAATAGCATTATGTCCCTGTGTAATTCAAATCCAAAGTATGTAAGCCGCATCGTAATAAATTATGTTTATGTTTGTATTTTTAAAACAAATAAAATATTAGGTTACAGGCCAACACTTATAGTGCAGACTGTTTTCTCCAAATGTTTAAAATATCGCAACAAACATCATCTTTTTCAATTTCAACCACATCAAAACGCATTATATACAATGGGTTGAATCAAAACGCATTACGTCCAAACGTTTTTTAAATTTTCTGAGTATATCTTATCAATATTGATAAAAATGAGATTAGTTATTACCTCTAGAGGTAAATTTCTATCTAAAAAATTGTTTTTCGTTGATTTCCAATAAAATGGTTTTTGGACTAAATGCGTTTTGAAAATTTGCTTCCCAATTATACCCATTGACCAAATTACTGACCCATTCAGATGCACAAGCCACCCTGAAACTCGCTATCCCTTTCCGTTCGGAAGTTATCGTTGCAACGGTCACCTATCCAGCTACTGAACTCACCCAAGGCTGCTCAGATCTCCAACTATATAGATCCGATCGTGTTCAATTTTGGAACTGCTTTAAATATACGTTTTGAAGGCTCTCGCAAAATTTCAGCGATATCTGAAGAGTTATGCCTATTAACCAACTCAAATGTCGCATTCAAATGCATAACCTACCTTAAAAATTGCAAGTCGCTATCCCTTTCCGTTCTCAAGGTATCGTGAGATAAATAATAATTTTCAATAATTTTTAAAAAAATTTCCGGTCAAACGAGCCTCACGAAATTCCACAGACGCCTTCATAGCTATATTCTAAAACTAGTTATCAAGTTTCAATTCAATCGGATTTATATTGGTTGAAAACAAAATGATTACTCGGAAGCCATTGGGCCGATTATGCCCATTAACAAACTTGTCCGTCGTATTGGGATGCGTCACCTACTCTGAAAATTTCAAAGCGCTAGCTCATTCTGTTCTCAAGTTATCGTGGCAACGGCCGGACGGCCGGACAGCTGGCCGGACAAAATGAAATTTGACCTCGAATTCTTCATCGCCGAACCCAATCGTTTGAGACCATTTTCGGCAAAAAATTCGAAAATTACAGGCATTTGGCAAAATGTTAACGCGAAAGAACATACGCGCAAAAATCAGTGAGTATTCGACTAACTCCGGTTTTCTGACAAAAACTACATAAATGTCAGTGACAAATGTGGTTTTTGTAGAATCTACTGGAAATTCAACCTAACAAAACTCTCTGACGAATGCTCCTTATCTTCAAAATTCTATTGCGGGTCAGTCAACATAACAATAACAATTGCGGTGTTGCCACTAATACAAATATAAAGTTTTTTGGCGTATGCTGATTTTGCTGAAAACCCTTCAAATGTTCAGGTATATCCTTGGTAATAGGGAATCCAATCCCGCACCAAGAACTCAATCCCGCAAACGGGCGGGATTAAAGTTATCAATCCCGCGGATCCGCAAAAAAGCGGGATTGTTAACTATATATATACTCTTTGTACTCAAACTATTAAACATGCTAATAAAATTGGTTCAAGCACTGACGTGAAGTCAGGAGCTTTTGCGCGTATGTTCTATTGTCCATTCTCCTGTGTTTTATAATAACTGTATAATACAGGTATTCTACAACTAGTTACCAAGCTTCAATTCGATCGATCTAATTTTTTGAGATATCGAGGAAATAATATTCCAGGTGGATATAACTCCGAAACAGTTGGACCGATTATGGCCGTAAACGAACTCTCTCATTCAGATACGCAACATAGCCTGAAAATTACAAGTCCATATCTCCTTTCGTTCGAAAGTTATCGAGGCAACGGTCACCTATCCATCTAACGAACTCACAAAAGGCTGCTCGAATCTCCAACAATATATATCCGACCTTATTCGAACTTGGAGCTTGGCAATAGAGTTAGGTTCTGAAGGCTCTCGCAAAATTCCAGCGATGTCGGACGAATAGTTACTAATATATAGATTTTATTTTAACAATTTTCAATGATTTCTTAAAATTTTTCTAGAGATACGATCCTCACGTAATTTTGCAGGAATTTTTGCGTTGGCATTATCCATTGTACAACTAATAACCATGTTTGAATTTAATCGGTTTTGTATTTTTCGAGTTTTTCAGGCCTATTCACTATCTATGTACATTTATCAATGTTGACTTGAAGTCAAGTTGATTTACCTCATTTTCATAACAACATTGACTTGATTTCATATTCGCTAACTCTTGTTGAAACCAAAGTCAACAATAAGTCAACATTGACAAGAAAACTCAATATATAAACCTGACAAACAGCGTAGGAGTTCTTAAGTTTCATAATATTCTATGTTTTATCAGTTGTACTCTTTGGTTTTACTGTGTATTCTAACCTATAGTTTTCGAATTATTCAAATAATCTGAAGTTTATAGAGGCGGGAGAAAGTACGGAAGGAACACTATTTTGACAAACGTTTAATTTGGTATAAATATAATACAGTTTGTACAAATAAGTACTAGTTGATTAATAATATTAATTGGTAAATGGCTCCTACAGGAAAAAACCCAGTACTCAACAACTAAGAGCCCTCATCGCTTTTATTGAGAGTAATGAGGTGCTTAGATATGGAAAAGGTGAAGCTAGTGTGAAATAAGAAGCCTGGAGTGATTTAGCCAAAACACTTCTTTGCAAATGCAAAAAAATTGTTTAAGTGGCCATCAGAAAATGTAAGAGGATTATTTGTTTCCCTTAATTACCGGCAGTTTATATGCAGAGCTCTTCTACCGAAATAATAGTATGTAAGATTACAAAATGCATTCTCATTTCATTTTATGAATATATCTTCAATTAAATATTGAACTTAATTTTGTAATTCTCCTCTTATAAGATAAAAAAATATTAAATAATCCATATATATAGTAACAACACTAATTACCACTGTATTTATTTTGGTTCAAGTCAACAATTTATATCTTGGCAAGTGCTTCGAAGGACTTGCCTGGAGTCAATTGACATTTGTCCACATATATCTACAAATCAACTAAAATTATGGTTAGTGAATACCAAAACTATGTACATGTTGATATTTGTAGATTCTTGACTTCGTCTTGACTTGAAGTCAACAATTGATATGATTTCAACTGATACAGATTAGGAAAAGTTGACTTTAGGTTGATTCATATCAAATTTGACAATCTAATGTCAAATAATCAACGATGACTTCCAAGTCAACCTTTAGCGAATAGGCCTGATTGAGGAAATAACAACCAAATTTCAGATGGGTATAACTCTGTTAGGCCGATCTTTTCTATTCTCAGGTTCTCAAGTTATCCTGGCAACGGCCGGCCGGACATAATCAAATTTGACCTCGGATTCTTCATCGGGGAGTCAACTCCAATCGTTTGAGACCATTTTCGGCAAAAAATCGGAAATTACAGATATTTGGACAAAATGATAACGCGATGTTCCCCAGAACATACGCAAAAAGGAGTTATGCAATTAAAAACATACTTTAGTAGTAGCATATGTGGTTTTTTATATACCAATGAACCAAAACTGTGTATTATTGTCAGGACTGGAAATTGCTATCCGAGGATAGCAACAGGCGAGGCCATAGCCAGTTTTTCGCCAAGGTGCATATTACATTTTTTCGTCGACCTCTACATACTTTTATGAATTTCGGACCTCTTAAATAATTTCACAATAGTAAATGACAGTTATTCTCATATACACTTATGTTTGTATTGAACAGTATCATGTCATACTCATAGTGACCACAGCGGACGAAAAAGTACTTTTTCTTTTTCTGGGACGTTTGTGCTTTCATTGTCGAATACGGAATTTTAATATCGAGATCCCGCACGGAAAATCCCGCAATGTTGATCCCGCAGAATTTCAGCGGGATCAAGCATTTGCGGGATTGGATTCCCTACTTGGTAACATTAACCGTGAATCACCCTGTACATAAGAAAGAGATAAACTCGAGTCGGATAAAAATCAACACCACCCCAAAATGACCATAAAGGTAACCTCAAACCGAACCATGCTATCCAGAGTAGAGCTCCCGTATTAATCCAATGAGCGACCGACGTCCAATGGGATCCGTCTAGGCGTCGGCCTCAACCCCTTGCGTCGCTTCGTTTTGTACGGGTCCCACATGCATCCTGCATATAATAAGTTTGACCTATTAGTCATTCGAATATTGCATCCAGACGTTTAACAGAATTTTCAATTAGCCTTCTCCCTAGTGAACTCTCGGTGTGCTAGCTGCATTTCCTCTTTGACTAGGTATGCTCGTTTATAATCTCATAATTCAATCAGGTGGCCAGGGACTGAATAACTTCGAATAGTGTCATAAACGTGAATTTCAGTTTCACCTATGGATACTTACTGCATTAATATTATATGAATAGAAATTCGATATGATATTAACATAACTTTTCAATTTGGTGTGGTTTATGGAGCATTCGCTGAACTGGCGGATTGTAGTTGAGACGAGAAAGAGAAATAAGTGTACAGGGTGATTCACTTATCTTGGTAACTCCAATTCTATCGGAAACGGCCGAATATATTTTAATTCTGTAAACGTCGTTTTGTACAAGTCATCGTGAACTTGAGATGCGTGTAGAATTCGGCGAAAAAATGAGGATGGCTGGCGTCGCGGCGCCGTCAATTTTTTTTCCCAGGAACTTACCTTTTTTATGATGCCATTCGAAAGATGATTCAATTCAAAATTTTATTTTCAAATACCTTTTTTCCCATTTCAAACAGTTAGCGATCTATAGGGTGTTATATGTTAATTCTATTCCATTTTTGCGCCTATGTTCTGGGGAACATCGCGTTCATTTTGCCCAAATGTCTGTAATTTTCGAATTTGGGATTGGGTTTGACTGCTCGATGAAAAATTCGAGGTAAAATTTGATTCTGTCCGGCCGGCCGGCCGTTGCCACGATAACTTGAGAACGGAAAGAGCAAGCTGAAATTTTCAGGGTTGGTGGCACATCCACATACGACGGACAAGTACGTTAATGGGCATAATCGGCCCAATAGTTTGGGGACGTCCATAAATTACGTGAGGTGTTTTTGAAATTTTCTGTACCTCCCTCCCCCCCTGATGAGATGTTGGATTGTTATTGTAAATAGAAAAAAAAATTACTTCGTACTTTTATTTACGACTAGTAAACAATATTGCTGAGAGTTGTAACTGTAATAAAAATTTAACAATAGAATACTTAAATCGTGACTACTGTGATTAAAAAAAAGAATATCTACTCTAATTCAGTCCATGGAGAATCATGCGCGGTCTTAGGAGAGACTATTGGAACCAACATGTCCATATGATTTTCATAAAATCATCTGTTCCTTCAACTTCAGTCAGTAGATGTATATCGTCAAAGTATGAATGAAATTATTTTCTTTCCACAACGAATTAGTGAATGATCTTAATCGTATTGCGATACACGCTTAAGATGAAATCTTAAGCATGTATAATCTGGATTAAATGGACCAAAATAGTATAATTTTTTTTTGGTTCAATCAGAAAAATAATTGCGTGATATTTGCTGAGACCTCCCCTCTCTCCAACGTAAGATTAGATGAGATTTGACTCGACCCCCTCCCCCCCTTAAACATCTCACGTAATTTATGGACGCCCCCTTTCCGAGTAATAATTTTGTTTTCTATACCAATACAAATCCGATCGAATTGATACTTGGTGATTAGTTGTAGAATACAAACCTAAGGACGCTTGTGAAATTTGCCATTTTCGGCAAAAAATTCGAAAATTACAGACATTTGGGCAAAATGATAACGTGATGTTCCTCAGAACATCGCGCAAAAATGGAATAGAATTAACATAAAACGCCCTTTAGATCGCTAACGGTTTAAAATGGGAAAAAATTGTATTTGGAAATAAAATTTAGAATTGAATCATATATCGAATGCCATAATAAAAAAGGTATGTCCCTGGAAAAAAAAAATTAACGGTGCCGCGACGCCAGCCATCTTTATTTTTTTACGCCAACTTCTACATGCATCCCAAGTCAACGTTGACTTGTATAAAACGGCGTTTACAGAATTAAAATATATTCGGCCGTTTCGGAGAAATTTGGGGTTACCAAGATAAGTGAATCACCCTGTACATAATATTCTCTTCTTTTAATATCCGTTATTATTAAATCGAGGAAAATTAACACATCTGGAAAACTTAGGTCTTGTGTGCCACATATTAGACGGAGGTTACACGGTCAATTTGGCATCAGTTCGATGAGATGCACGGGAAACTGTATATACTTGTAGACTGATGGCCCGGATTGATGGCCATATCGATGTCAGATTGATACCAAATTGACCGTGTAACCTGAAAGAATACATAGGAAGGTGCATTCCTCATTCAATGGTTTTTTTCCTCCCAAACTCTTAAAAGAGACCAATAATAACAACAAATTTGTTATTTTAAAATTGATTCTGCGTTAGAAACATAAGATATTTGTCACAAGTAATCTATGGAACAATTTTGCCTAACAAACATAAACGAAACAACACTAACGATAAAATAACATTTTTGTCATGTTTCAGAGCTTTGATTAGACTTCTTCATGAGACAGATATTTGAATTTCTATTAAAATCATCAACTTAGTGTGAGAAAGGGTGTTTTTAAAACACTTCATGACTGATTTCATGCTTGTGGCTTTTACTTGATGCAAATCCATATTAAGTCAATGAAAAATTATATACGATTTACACGTATTTATTCAATATTGTGACGCGTTACGTCGACACAGAGACTTCATCAGTCTGATGAAGTCGCTGTGTCGACGAAACGCGTCACAATATTGAATAAATAAGTGTAAATCGTATATAATTTTTCATTGACTTCATGAGTGAGCTACTCTATTTATTTCGAATCTTGAAATTGAAAATAATGAAATAGATATCATCGACATTTTTTTTAAGGATAATGGATATCCGAGACAATTCATAAATACATTAAATTAGATGGATAAGCTCATAATCAAATACCAACTAATCAAGTAATACAACAGAGTGACCAACAATAACTACAACCCAATATATATAGCACGTGATTCCTCATGTTCGCAGCCTTTCAATAAAAATCAGGTGAATCAGTTCTAAGTTCAATATAAGAACCGTTTTCAAGACTTAAAACTTAAAATGTACTTCATCTCTCTATATTCTCTATTAATGTTTTATAGATTTGTCTTTTAAAATCATTTCTTATTTGCGAAATCCAAAGTACGCAATTCAGTTGTTCCGTAATTGATCTTCCTTGGGCGATCCTGTCCTTTATTTCCTATTCACTGGATCTGATTGCTATGACTGTCACTCCGAGATAGGCATATTCATATTCTCCCTGTATTATTACATCTCGCAGGATAAGATCTCTCCTATCATCATTCACAACAATATATCTTGTTTTTGAGGTATTTATGGTAGCCCACTCTATACAGGGTGAGTCTTTAAGATGTGCATTAATTTTAACCAGATATTCCTCTCATCAAATAAAACACTGTTTTCATTTACCATTTTTCCAGATTCAGCTCAGGTAAAAAGTTATAAGCGTTTAAAGACTTTACAATGGGCTGATACTCCCCTGAATTTTCTCTGTACGTTGAGCACAGATTACTTTTAATGTAACTTGTATTGTATATTGACCAAATCTGTATCATCTGATGCTTGAAATTCATTGAATTTGTTTGAGAAAACTTACTTACTCACTCAATTGATATGATTTGGCCCTTCATGCAACATTTCCAGCAAAAAATTTCTTCAGTTCTTGAATATTAAAACAGTGAACTTTAACTTGATACCCATTCTATCCTTTCGATACTGCATTACCCAATTGTTTCCACTAAAATAATATACACAATTTCATGACCTTCTATTAAGAAAAATCCTTAAGTATCCTAACTATCTTCAAAAATACTTGGAAATTAATTCACTCACATTGTTTCAATTCCAATTTCCAACAATTCAACCTCAATATAAATCTCAGAACACTAATAATCTATGATCGAACTCCATAGCAATGATTTAATAATAAGTAACGTGCGTTCAAAAAAATTCGTGGTCAAGTAGGCTATGGAATTATGAACTGCGTCTGAATCAGACGCAGAATATAGAAGTTCATAATTCCATATCCTACTTGACCACGAACTTTTTTGAACGCACGTTAGAAGAAGAGCTTAGGAAGGCTCCATTCGAATTTACCATGTTAAATTCGAATTGAGAGTGTCCAATACAGGATAATGGACAACATAATTTACCATGGTAAATTCCATTAAGGGCGTCCAATACAGAAGAATGGACAATAGAACATACTCGCAAAAGCTTCTGACTTCACGTCAGTGTTTGAACCAATTTACTTTTTCGTGTTTTTTTTTGAAATTTTCTAGGGGTACCTACGGTTCTTAAAATTTTTATTTCGTCATTTTTTTCAAATTTCTAGGGTTACGGTTCTAACAAAATTTTAAACAGTCTTTATGTTGATTTCCTACTACTAGTTACCAAGCTTCAATTCGATCGAATATTTATTTTTTGAGTTATCAAGGAAATAATATTCCAGGTGGGTATAACTCGGAAACCGTTTGACTGATTATGCCCAAAAACGAACTCAGCTCTCCCATTCAGATACGCAACCTACCCTGAAAATTGCAAGTCCCTATCTCTTTTCGTTTGAAAGTTATCGAGGCAACGGTCACCCCTCTTCTGAACTCACACAAGGCTGCTCGAATCTCCAACAATATTTAACCGATCGTGTTAAAACTTGAAACTTGGCAGTAGAGTTAGGTTATTATTATAACCACAATAAGAGTAGAGGTATACAAACCTATAAACTCAAACTAAAAAATGACATTCAAACAAAATATACGTTTTAGCTTAAAATTTAAAATAAAGTACATAAAAGATGGATAATTTTCAACGTTGTGTGATCCAGCGGTCGTACCCGTTCTTGAAAGCATTGGTGGAAGATGCATTTACCAGGTTGTCGGGTAACCTGTTCCAGAGATGGAACACCCTATTGGTGATGAACCGTTGCCTCTGGGATGTCCGAAAATTCTAAAGGCTCTTGCAAAATTTCAGCAATTTCAGCCGAATAGTTACTGATTTTTGTTCAATTTTCAATGATGATTTGAAAATGTTCTACAAATACTATAAAAACGAAATTTTGAAAGAATTTTTGCGTTGGCATTCTACAACTAATAACCATGTTTGAATTCAATGGGTTCAGTATTTTTCGAGTTAATCAGGAACAAAAAACAACCAAATTTCAGATGGCTATAACTCTAATACCGTTTGGCTGATTATGCTCATAAACAAACTCAAATATCGCATTCAGATGCACAACCTAACCTGAAATCTTCAAGCCGCTATCTCTTTCCGTTCTCAGGTTATCGTGACAACAAAAATATTTTTTAATAATTTTTCAATAATTTTCTAGCGATACGATTCCAACAAAATCTCACAAACGTGATAAGGTTTATATTCTACAACTATTCATCAAGTTTCAATTCGATCGGATCTATATTGGTTGAAAACAAAATTATTACTCGGAAACCATTGGGCCTATTATGCCCATTAACGAACTTGTCGGTTGTATTGAGATGCGCCACCTACCCTGAAAATATCAAGTCGCTAGCTCTTTCCGTTCTCAAATTATCGTGGCAATGGCCGGACGGCCGGCCGGACAGAATCAAATTTGACCTCGAATTCTTCATTGGGGAGTCGAACCAAATCGTTTGAGACAATTTTCGTAAAAAAAATCGAAAGTTACAGACATTTGGGCAAAATGATAACCTGATCACATATGCGCAAAAACGAAGGGTTTACAATTTTTTTTAATAAAATTGTTAATAATGTGTTTGTACAACACGATTATCTATACACTCCCCAACATGTCTTGGCATTGATGGAATAAGATGGTCTATTTCTTTTTGAGGAATGTCAAAACCCAAGCTATCCCAAGCTAACTAAAGTTCATGTATCAGAACCGCCAAAGTCCTGCACCACTGTAATCGTTGCCGGCGATGCTCAACCGTAAGAGGAGTCGATAATACTGCAGTCCAAAATACCTTATCCGGCTGTAAACCGTTCGGAGAGTTACAGGATGGCCTTGTTCTCCTAACCTCTCATCAGCCAAAGATCGAGTTATCGCAAATCGGTCTCTAATAGCCATAAGTCTTAGACATAGATCTTGAACTCCATCTGTGCATCGTCGACGTCCGGTGCCTACTCTTCCTTGATTTTGGGCATTATCAAACCACGCTTGACAACATCTCATAACAGTAGTTCGATTTCTGCACGTACGGTTAGTGATTTCTCGAAATGACAACCCCGCTTCCCGTAGACCAATAATTCAACCTCTTTAAAATTCACTTAGCTAGGCATTTTAACAACAACTAAACACCGACTTTGGAACCCCTCGAACAGCTGGTTTGTTGTAAAATTTAAAAAAATTGCAAAAAAACGACTACAATATGTAAGTAACAAAAAATGTTTACATGAAGAAATATTTACGATTTTTTTTACCAAATTTTAATCATTTACTCCTTGCTATACTATCTGTTTTACAAAAATGGGTTCGAGCACTGTGGACAGGAGCTTTCTGGCGCTCTAGTTCAAACAGACAAATTATATCTGGTATTGGTTTCTCAGAGTTGGGAATTATATCAATGTATTCATATGATAGAACTGCATCATAAAGGAAATTCAATTCAAATAATAGTTTATTTATCAAGATTAAATGAGCAATCATGAGAATGAGAACTGCACCACATTTTCAATTTTTTTTTTGACACTTTGCGGGAATCTGGTCAATACAAAACTTCACATGCGTATAAAGGTCATGATTCTACAATTTGATGCTAAATTTCAGATAAATCGAGTGATCGGTTTCGGAAATATTCATAAAAAATATTTTAAAAAAAATCGGCCATAACTCCGAAACCGCTTGATGCATTTCGCCCATTAACGAACTTGTCCGAGATATTTACGCTCCAAAACCACCTAGCAATTTTCAATCCGCTAACTCCTTTCTTTCGAGAGTTATCGTGCCTACGGCCGGTCGGCCGGCCGGACAGAATCGATTTCGCACTCGGATTCTTGATCAGTGAGTCGAACCAAATCGTTTGAGACCATTTTCAGCCAAAAATTCCAAAATTACAGACACTTGGGCAAATTGATAAGCACTCTGTTCCGAGGAACTAGAGCGCCAAAAAAACAAGTTTCGCATGACAATTGCCCAAAACAGGTTTAAAGTACCTACAAATAGTAGGTATTCCATAAAACATGTATGAAAGAAGATAAGTAATAATAAAAAATTACCTTGTAGTCGATCAAAAATTTCTTGATCTACGTTCACCAAATTTTATCCTCTCTCGAACTACAGAATTATGCTTTCAATATTTACGTAATATTTTCAAACATTTTCGGGTGAGGTCCCCGTTGCATCGCTAAAATACGAGTATTTCAACCCCAATATTTTTGAAGTTACAATATTCCCTTCTGTCAGTCCCGTCATAAATTGAGAGAACTGAGCATTCGTCTATGGATGAAAAGCAGTCTCACTACTCTCAGATCTCTTACTTCATGGTCCGTTCCGAAATGTAAGACTTTTCTGAGAAAAACTAATTTCGGAGCAAACAACTGAGATTTTTCTCCCCTCGCTCACATTTCGGAATACACTTTATTCTCATAATTCTTCGATTGATTAGATTATGGCATGTCATGTCATAAGTTGACATTATGACAATTCATACATAGAATAATTATATCAATCTGTGAAATACGATTTACATTGAAATTTTGAAAAATCATATCTCCGAAAGTATTAGCTTGTTAGAGATAAAAATGATATGAATGGATTCTTATGATAGAACTGCTTATTAAAAAAAATTTAATTTCGAATTTGTTATGTAAAAAAAAAATTTTTTTTTGTTACTCCGAAACCATCTGCCCGATTTTGCCCAATAACGAACTTAGCCAAGATATTTATCCCCCAAGCCTACTCTGAAAATTTCAACTCTCTAGCTCATTCCGTTCGAGAGTTATCGTGCCTACGGCCGGCCGGCCGGATGGCCGGACAGAATGAATTTCGACCACGGATTCTTGATCAGTGAGTCGAACCAAATCGTTTAAGACCATTTTCATCGAAAAATTCGAAAATTACAGTCATTTGGGCAAATTGATAAGCACTCAGTTCCGAGGAACTAGAGCGCCAAAAAAAAAAAATTAAATTTAAACAGCTCCCTCTGGGTGTTGCAGTTTCTTTGTCGGTTAGAATGATTCTTTAGGTTGACGTATCCCCAGAACTACACGAAGTATTGAGTATATTTGCCCCGTCATCAATCAATCGTAAACCCCCATTATTTCAGTCGTGCACCTCCCTCGGCCAACTGTTTCCAATATAACTCGCATCTGATATAGGTAACTGCTTTAAATTCGTGCCATCAGCTTTTTATTTAATTCGTCTTGTGCAGGCTGTTTCCCTACGTCCTATATGCCGAGCTATGGCCGCAGCAGATCGCGCCATATATTTTATATCCACTGAATTATTCTTCTCAGTTCTCCGCAGTATACATTGGGAATGAAATGTCAAGTCGTACATGGAATACAGGAAATCTCGGAAATTTCCGCTAATATCGAGTTTTTACTCACACGTTGTCGACGAACGTAGGGGTGAGTTCGTGATCCTGCAGGACGCGGAACTCAACTTCTTACTCTTGTTGTTGCCGAATAACATTTCAGCAATATGGACGACATATACGAGGTGCTCATAGTAGTTAAAGTATTGCTTCTCATATTAATACAGGGCGAGTCTTTAAGTTGTACATTCATTTTAACCATGGATTCCTCTCGTCAAATGAAACACCTTTTTCATTTACCATTTTTCCAGATTCGGCTCAGATAAAAAGTTATAACCGTAAAGATTTAACAATGTGCAAAGCCACCCCTGAACTGTCTTCAAGTATAGAACACAGAAACACTTAATGGATTCAATATCGCATAATTATATAGAAGCTTTTTAATATGAGGCTCTAAATTGTCCGAGTAATGTTATTTACTCACTGAAGTCTTATAAAACTGGTATTAAATTATCTTTATGCTGCATTTTCGAAAAAAAACTCTCTCTGAATATCAAAACTCCAACTTAAGTTTCATAGAATATCCACTATAAGATTATCCACAATATCTTATCCGCCTATTTTTATATGCCTTACATATTCACCTGCAATTCCAACTTGAAACAGGTCATTTATCGTAATAAAAGCCATAGACACAGGTAATTTTTATTCAAACAATTGAATCACAGGGTACTTATCTTTTGGGAAATAGATGAATAGGCTTACCATGATCTATTAATCTATGAATTCTTCTCTATGTATCCCCAATAGTGGATATAAACTTTCAATGTATCTGTTATCCATGTCATCTAAATATTTATTTTCATACCGCTTCAATTTTGCACAATCATTCTAAAGATTTCTCTCATATATGGAACATATTTTCATCTTCTTGATTTTCTACAGATATAACCTCCGTCACTTCGAACTACACAGTTGAGTCATAAGATTGTAGTTTTTTATTATGCATAAGAGAAATATAAATTATACATTCCACCTATTCATCCCAATTATTCTTGAGGTCAAATTATTAATCTGAATCTACGGAATTATGTAAACAATAAACACAAACGAACGGACGCTAACTTCATTGAACAATACATTCTGTGGCTAACCTAATATTCTAATATTTATTATATTTCTGTGCCTGCCACTCCCATAGTATAATAATATTATTATACTGTTTCTATACGAGGATGTCAGATTGTTTTTCTCGATTGAGTAAAGTAGAGGTAATAATTGTTGTTGGTTGAATATTGACATTATATTCATTTATATGATGTAAATTCAAATATTTAATGAATGTGAAAATAGCTAATAGGCCATGAAGATATTGTGGGTAATCTTTTAGTAGATATTTAAATCAAGTTTCAGTCAGTGTTTTAATATTCAGGAAGAGTATTTATCAAAAATGCAGCATAAATATTATTAAAAAGCATTTAATAAGACTTGAGTGAAAAAATAAGAAAAAAAATCACCCTTTATAAGATAGCCATATTATGAATAGGTACCCGATAAATTATTTGCGATCTCACAATATTTCAAGTATTGCTGAGTTTCTTGTTTGAACGATTAAGTGGAAATCTTAAAATTCCCAAACACTGGGACGAAATCTGCGAAGTTTTTCATCCAACCTCGTACATTCTCATTTATGATCAGCAGTGTAGAGATTCAAAGGGCAAAGGATGAGTATGTGATGAGAAAATAGAGGAAATGAAAGTATTTTTACATTCACAGTAGAGAGGAGCTCTAGAATCGGGGAAATTCTCATTTCCATATGAAAGACATTGGGGAGGATCCTCCTTTCATCAAACCTACCATTCTTATCCGATGTAACCGGGTTTCCGAGGAAAGTTGAAGAATATTCCTTGGCGGCCTTATTAGGTTATTGTTATACAATTGCGGCGGAAAAAGTTCTGTGGATTAGTTTAGTTGTAACCGGATATTATTTGACTTTGTTCGTTTTTTAACATCGAACTTAAAGACTTCAAGCATGTTGGAGATATTGGCCTCTTCATTTTATTGCACCATTCCTAAGCGATATCTCGATTAGTGAAAGCCTTGTTTATGTTATTGAAATCATAAAATAAAGTTTTCAATTGAGCAAATAGATCAAAAGGTTAAAAATTTTGTGCAGAGGTTTATTAATTCTTTCCGGATCAGACTAAGTGCTGGGACATCGACACAAAACATCGATGTTAACATCGAAAGCAAAGATCGATGTTAAAATTGCAACGGTGGTATTTATTAAAAAAATCTTAAAAAGCACTGAGGTGAAGTCAGGAGCTTTTGCGCGCATCTTCTATTGTCTATTCGCGCCACATACGAAGTTGATCGACCTTTAATTCGGTACTCGATTGTAGAATGGTGTCTCGAAAGTATGAAACAAATTTTAGTAGATTGTGACGAATAGTTTCTGAAATATAAAATTTTTGAAGAATTGAAAATTAGGAAAATTATTTGCGGGGGCATTCTACAAGTAACAACCAAGTTTTAATTGGATCGGATTTGTATATTTTGAGTTATTGAGGAAATAACCACAAGATTTAAGATTAATATCGACATTAATATAACTCCGAAACCGTTTCACCGATTATGCCCAGCAAAAACTCAACTGTCCCATTTGGTTGCACAACCTACCCCGAAAATTGCAAGTCGCTATCTCTTTCCGTTCGAAAGTTATCGTGGCAGCGGCGACACATCCAGCCACTGAACTCACCCAAGGCTGCTTAGATCTTCAACAATATAGATCCATATTTTCCATGAAAGTAAATGCGTTATTTTCTCAAAAAAATTGCTATCTACGGTAAACATTTTTGAGACCGTCATTTAGGTATAATATACCAGCAAAAAAAATTATTCAGAAAGAAATAACGTCACTCGTTAAAAATCAATGACGTCATAAATAAAATTTGTATGCCAAGTATAAACAACTTGGTGGGAAGGCTGAAGCAATCTCTGGACCAAAAGGAGACTGCTCTAGTGGCCTTCCTGGACATACGGGGTGCTTTCAATGCACCGCTCAAGTACTCGATCTGTGAAGCGGCGCGGGCCAGGGGATTACCATACCTCATTGTGGAAAGGATAAGATCCATGTTGAATAACAGACTCATCTCAACGTCCCTGTGTGGGGACATAGTGAGATTCGTGGCCAGGAGGGGCTGTTCACAGGGAGGAGTACCTTCCCCCCTGCTGTGGTCTCTTCTGGTGGACGATTTACTGGCCATAATAGGCACGCTGCGCTGGATCTATATGTACAAGCATACGCCGACGACATAGTCATTATGGCCGCGGGTCGGGATGACTCAGTCCTGGTCGAGAGCCTATCAGAGGCACAGAAAGCAACACAAGGCTGGTGTGAGGGGGAACAGTTAAACGTGAACCCTCGAAAGACCTTGATTGTGCCATTCACTAGGAAGAGGAAGCCTAATATAGTTTCCATCCTTATGAATGGAATTAACATCTCTTGTGCGGATGAGGCTAGATGGGTATTATCCTGGATATGAAGCTGAACTGGAACTCACACCTGGATAGGATGATCCATAAGGCTAGGCACTCTCTCTGGGCGTGCCAGCGGACTTGGGGAAAGAGGTGGGGACTGGCTCCGAAACAGCTCCACTGGTTGTACGTGATGGTGGTGAGACCGCAAATCACTTACGGCAGCATTGCTTGGTGGGAGTGTACTGTGAAAGTGCAGTCTCAGCTGAAGCTTGCAAAAATTTTGAGATCTGCGTGCTTGATGGTGACAGGTTCTTTTCGCTCCACCCCCACCGTAGCCATGGAACGCCTACTGGACCTCGCCCCTCTTCACCTGATGATCAGGAGCGTGGCCCGAATGGGGACATACAGACTTCTGCATATGGCACACAATGAGACAGATGCGATCGGCTACGTGCCTGGTTCTCTGCAGGCTGAATTGTAGGCCAACGAGTAATGGGTATGTGATCGGACGTATCTAAAACCAGAACCTACACTGAGTGGCCCTACCGAGTCGTCTTTCCCAGCAGAGACGACTGGGCCGTCTCTGAGACCCTACTGCTTGAGGGTCCCTGCTGGTTCACAGATGGCTCCGCTACCACCCAAGGGGTGGGAGCGGGAGTCAGCTGTTGCGGAATTGCTAGGGGTGAGTCCATCAGCCTGGGTAGTTTTGCGATTGGCTTTCAAGCTGAAATTCTCGCCATTGATCACTGTGCGAAGCTCATACTTGAGAAAGGTTGGGCTCACAGATCAATCAAGATCGGATATCCAAGCTGCCTTGAAGGCCTTGACTTCATAAAAATGCAAATCCCTGCTTATGCAGTATTGCCGGACCACACTCGCTGAACTTGGAGGGCGCTGCAGGCTGCAGCTCTTGTGGGTCCTGAGCCACTCGGGCATAAAGGGTAATGATATGGTGGACTCATTGGCGGCACGGGGGACTTCCATGGGGCTCATTGGACCTGAACCGGCCTGTGGTATCTCTCTCAGAGCAGCGGCGAAAGAAAACAGCAGATGGGTGGACCAAAAGGTCCAAGAAATCTGGAGCAGCATACCTGGACACAGACAAGCTCGCTTAACAATTACTGGCCCATCAGCTGAAAGAGCCAGAAAATGGCTCAAATTCTCTTGGGTAGACCTGAGAATCCTTACAGCTGTATACACGGGCCATTGTGGCATCAGGAAACACCTCAATACGATGGGGTTGACTGAGGACTCCGAGTGCAGACTTTGCCTGGATGACGACGAGTCTATTGAACACATCATGTGTGACTACCCCGCTGTAGACAGGATCAGATTGGGGGAATTAGGAGTCCACAAACTGACACTGAGGGAACTGGACAAGTTCTCACCCACCAGACTCATATCCCTCATCAAGAGACTTGAGATTGTAGGTGAAGTATAGATTATATACTATAGGTGTGCTTCAATAGACCGATTGGTCGCAGTGGAGGGGCGGGTTTCGTCTGCCTGCACAACCCATATAATAATAATAATATAATGAATGCCATGAGTAATTGGTTAATTAAAATTCCGAATTGACCTGCCCGAGCGTTTTGCTTGAAACATTCAATAGCGCAGTTATGAATTTGGTTCCTTCATTCAAATTTATTCACATGTCGTCGCCTTGGAAGTGAATTGGTCTTCCACAATTTTAGGTTTTCTGAGTTAGAACTGTAGACAACTTCAAAAAAGCTGAAATATTGTAGTAGTGAAGACATTCAATCGATTGATAGCTTATTCAATAAGTTCTAACCAAATTGCGAAGTAAGATCTAAGTAACAATTTTTTTAAGTGAATAGCACCTAGCAGCTTGGACCTTATCACTACTCTTTTTGCACGCGTGTTCCGCAAGGCACAGCGTGCTATCATTTGGTCACAATGACTGAATTTTTCGATTTTTTTTTCGAAAATGGTCTTAAACGATTGGGTTCGACGTCTTGATGAAGAATTCGAGGTCAAATTCAATTCTGTCCGTCCAGTCCAGCCGGCCGTTAGCACGATAACTCTCGAACGGAACGACTTAGAGCATTGAAATTTGCAGGGTAGTTTTGTAGAGTAAATATCTCGGACAAGTTCGTTAACGGGCGAAATCCACCAAGCGGTTTCGGAGTTAAGGCTGTTTTTAGTAAAAACGTTTTTTATGAATATTTCGGGAACCGATCGAGTGATTCAGGAAGATCGAGTGATCTTCCTGAACTTTGACATCGAATTGTAGAATATCATGTCCTTTATATGCCTGCAAACTTTGTACTGACCGGACGGCCCTAAAGTGGCAAAAAAAAATTTCAAAAATTTAAAAATTTTGTTTTCACGATAACTCAAAAATACTGATCTGATTAAATTGAAACTCAGTAGTTAGATGCAGAAGACCAAAGCAAACACTTTTGCAAAATTTCGTGAAGATCACGTGACATGAAAAAAATCAAAAAATTACTACTATTTTGCGGAATACTTTGCTTGAAATGACGAAAACTATTTTTTTTGGGTTCATGATGCCCTTTCTGGGCATTTTTCGTTATGCGCATGCGCAGATGAGAAGTCATTTAACTACTGTAGAGAGGATTGGGGTTTAGGGGTGGCGGATGCTGTTCCTCCATAGAATCCAGATCCTTGATGAGGGTCTGCGCATGCGTGGATTGAAGATGCGGTATCTCCTGAACCACTGGTGTTGCAGAATCGAAGTTTTTTGTAAGGTGTGTGATTTTGAGAGGTCTTTTAGCCGCGAGTATATTGCGCATGCGCAGAAGAGAAGTGACTGTTTTTGGGTTGTATGGGTTATGTTGGGAGTGCTGAGTCGATATTGTGAGGTTCAAAAAGAATATTCATGGCAATTCAGTGCAAGGACAAGTCAGTTTGGCGGATGCAGCGTTGTTTCCGAGTTGAAGTTTCCTGACAGTGGCCCTGGGGCTAATTTTGAAATTGATGTTACCCCTTACAGGCATTTTTCGTTATGCGCATGAGCAGACCATCAGTGATTTAAATGGTGGTGTTTTCGTCAGAGTGTATTGGGGTTTTGGGGTGGCGGATGCTATTCCCCATAGAATCCCCTGGTGAGGGTCTGCGCATGCGTGGATTTAAGTTGCGAAATCTCCTGAACCACTGATGTTAGATAATCGGAGTTTTTTGTAAGGTGTGTGATTTCGAAAGAACTTGCAGCCGCGAGTAGATTGCGCATGCGCAGAAGAGAAGTGACTGTTTTTGGGTTGTACGGGTTACGTCGGGAGCGCTGGGTCAATATTGTGAGGTTTTAAAAGAATATTCATGGCAATTGAGTGCACGGAGAAGTCAGTTTGGGGGATGTAGCGTTGTTTCCGAATTGAAGAGTCCGTACCGTGGCCCTGGGGCTAATTTTGAAATCGATGTTACCTCTTACGGGCATTTTTCGTTATGCGTATGAGCAGACCATCAGTGATTCAACTGCTGGTGTTTTCGTCAGAGAGGATTGGGATTTTGGGGCGGCGGATGTTATTCCTCCATAGAATCCCCTGGTGAGGGTGTGCGCATGCGTGGATTCAAGAAGCGATATCTCCTAAACCACTAGTGCTGGAGAATCGGAGTTTTTTGTGAGGTGTGTAATTTTGGGAGGACTTGCAGCCACGAGTATATTGCGCATGCGCAGACGAGAAGTGACTGTTTTTGGATTGTATGGGTTAAGTTGGGAGTAATGAGCCGATATTGTGAGGTTTTAAAAGAATATTCATGTCAACTCAGTGCACGGACACAAGTCAGTTTGGGGGAAAAAACGTTGTTTCCGAGTTGAAGTGTCCGTATGGTGGCCCTGAGGCGAATTTATAAGTAATTTATTCTGTAGATCTATATTAAAATACGTTCGGATTTGGAGAAGAGGCAATTGCGTTCCTACCGGAGGTCCCATAACCGTATTTTTTTTCGATCTACGGTAAAGCTAACAGCCAAACTGTATCGATACCTTTATTTGTTAGAGGAACTTGAAAAAAAAAAGCACTGACGTGAAGTCAGTACTCTTTTGCGCGCGTGTTCACGGTGGCTAATTTGAATTGAATGATGAGTACTTCAAGCTCAGTGGAAAGAGCGGTCCGAAGATCTACCCAAAAAGGAGTACTCATCACTCAATTCAAATTAGCCACCGTGAACACAAGCGTCAAAGAGTACTGACTTCACGTCAGTGCTTTTTTTTACAGGGAAGATTACATTATGAGAATTATATTTTTGTTATTAAAACCCTTAATTTTAGTAACAATATAAGTTGTTTTTTTTTACTAAAAAACGAAACTTTCTGATTTTCTAGAGGGGAAAAGTTCAAACGGGTTTTACTCAAAACATATGTTGAGTGGATTAGACTCATTCACGTCCAAGGCGACGATGTTTATTGTATGTTCAAAATAAGCATCACATTGCGTTGCCTGGAGATAAGCATACAGTGTGGAAAGGCCAAATGGAATAAATTGATTTTCTTGGTTACTGTAGATTTTAAAGGTAAATCCCTAAACACGTCAAAATTAAATTATAAATTGTCATTCTTCTTCGTAAAATGCGCACTCTGCTTTTAACACCTTTCGAATGATAGTTACAACCCAGAAATTTTTCAAATAGGAAGTATGGGCTTGTGATACATCTTTTGAAAGGTCTCGTTATTCTCTATTCAGCAATGTTATCACTTACATGTTTGTTGCAAAATCAAATTAGAAAAAAAGAGTATCGAGTGATTAGCGAAATTTGGTGCAATATCAAAAACTTGAATGTAGCAAAAAATTATGAATATTAACGAGGTAGATGTTCAAAGTGTTCAACGCGAATGCCTTGGTAACATCCTAACCCCAAATAAAAATTTCTTCCAACATTCATCTACATCTCAGGAATGATCATTTTCTATCACATCTTGAAGGCAAGATTTTGGGAAAGTTCGAGGGAATATTATTATGAATTTCGGTAATCACATGATTTTAGTTTTTTTAATTGGATTTTTGCAATAATCATGAAAGTGATAACATTTCTGAATAGAGAATATATGTACAGTAACCAAGATAATGAATTTCTTCCATTTGGCTTTTCCACAATAAATGTGAAGATTTGTATGTGGCTGCTAAAATCTATAATTTAGATATGAAACCAATTAACCTATGTGCATAATTAGCATTGATTTCATTAATCAACTTAATGAGTACAGTAAATTTTAAATGATTGAAGATATTCGATCATGCATGAGTGAAGCATAAAATAAAATCACCGGAATCATTTTTAAATGGATATAACGACTGATTAATCATCAAACAGCTCGTTCCAATATTTTCGGCCAGATCTATTATTCTTTCGAATAAATGAATGAGGACAAATGAACTGTCGATCAAATCCATTCAACTATAACGGGATAAAATATTTGGAAATTATATCTGAAATATGCTGTTCGAATATACACGGATTCATCAAAACAAATCGTATGCTGATGAACATGCTAATGAAAACAGATGTTTCAAATTGTTTGTGACGTTTGCGATATTCCTATTAATTTCGGAGTTATATTGAATCATCGAGAGATGACTCTCATTTGTCAACTGCTAACTGAATATTGATCAGGGTATGGGGTGCCCATGAGTGAATTTGCCAAAGTATAATCTACCATTATTCGTTCGTAAAGCGAGATCCATTTAGTCCTTTAGAATTTTAATACTTATTTATATACCAAGGACGCAAAACTGTCTATTATAGTCGAGGCTGCATATTGCTGTCCGAGGCGAAGCCGAGGATAGTAATCCGGATGAGACAATTGACCGTTTTTCGCAGAAGTGCATTTTACATTTTTTCGTCGACCTCTACATACTAACGAGTGATTTTTTAACAACTTTCTTTTTGGCAAGCCTGTTTTTTACAGCTGACGGGGTTTCGTGCCTTGTGTGACTGTCAAACATGTTCAGTTTGGTCTATAATTTAACTATGAATCAACTTACAAACGAAAAACGCTTGAAAATTATTGAATTTTATTATCAAAATTTATGCTCGGTCAAGAAAGTTTATTGTGCACTTATTCCATTTTATGGTCAGTTTGGTCGTCCTTCTCAGGCGGCTATTCGGAATCTTGTGACTAAATTTCACACCAAATTTTCATTATTGGATATTGAACCACCAACACGCATACGTAGAGTGCGGACAGAAGAAAATATCGCAGCTGTATCCGCCAGTGTTAGTGATGACAGTGAATTGTCGATTTGGCGCCATTCGCATCAATTGGGCCTCTGTTACTCCACTGCGTGGAAAATTTTGCGGAAGGATTTAGATGTGAAATCTTTTAAAATACAGCTGGTGCAAGAATTGAAGCAGCACGACCTACCACAACGGATAACTTTTGATGAATGGGCGTTGGCAAAGTTGGATGATGATCCACTTTTTTATCGCTAAATTATGTCACCGTCTAGATCGTGTGATTTAACGCCTCTAAATTATTTTTTGTGGGGCTATGTGACGTACTGGAAGCCAATATTGAAGAATTTAATCGTGAGATACCGGCCGATATGTTGGAGAGAGCATGCCAAAATTGGATCCGGCGCGGCGTATGGACCATTTGAAGCGCAGCCGCGGTCAACATTTACATGAAATAATCTTCAAACATTAAATTATATGAATTATTCTATCGACCCAAATGAAGATTTCATACATTTTTTCTGAATTTTATATGTTTTTTCTCAAATCAAATCCGAAAGCTCTTAAAAAATCACCCGTTATTATGAATTTCGGACTTTTAAATTATTTCATAACAGCAAATGACAGTTATTTTCACAGACAGTTATGTTTTTATTGAACCGTATCATGCCGTATCCATAGTGGACTCATTATAATAGTGAAGCGTTGCAATAATTGCAGTATTATCCTGACAATATTGCAACTATTGCAGTCGCTTCACTATTTTAATAAGATATATGACCAAATGTGATATCATTAAGCAGAAAAATATGTATTTAAAATTTTTTACATTGATCGAAACATATCTTGGTTGAGTTCATTATTGGGCAAAATCGGCCAGATGTTTTCGGAGTAACGGAAACAAAATTTTTGTTTTAACATTACAATTTTTTTTAGGATGCAGCTTAACCTTAAGAATCCACTGTTATCATTCTCAACTCTCACAAACTAATACTTTCAGTGATATGATTTTTTAAAATTTCAATAATTTTTCTCAATTCTATAATGTGTTAGAATACTCTAATTATAATTTATATAATAAACTTCAAATCGATCAGATCAGTCTATCAGAGTTAATGGGAAAATAAAATTTCAGATGCCTACAACTCTGAAACCACTCGGTGGATTTTTCCCATTAACGAACTTAACTGGCGATATAGTCCAAATTATTCGCTTGAGACCTTTCTCGGCCAAAAATTCGAAAATAAGTAAACGAAATAATCTGCGAAACGTCGCCGAATATATGTTTTTTTAGAAGATTCATATTATTTGTTACTGTCCTAGTCCGGCAATATTTTTGGCGCTCTTGTTCCTCGGAACAGGGTGCTTATCAATTTGCCCAAATGTCTGTAATTTTCGTATTTTTTGCTGGAAATGGACTCAAACAATTTGGTTCGACTCACCGATCAAGAATCCGTGATCGAAAGCAATTCTGTCCGGCCGGCCGTAGGCACGATAACTCTCGAACGAAAGGAGTTAGAGGATTGAAATTTGCAGGGTAGATTTGTAGCGTAAATATCTCTTACGAGTTCGTTAACGGGCGAAATCCGTCAGGTGGTTTCCGAGTTATGAGTCTTTTTATTATTTAAAACATTTTTTATGAATATTTCCGATACCGATCACTCGATCTATCTGAAATTTGGCATCAAATTGTAGAATAATGACCTCTATATGCATGCGAAGTTTTGTATTGATGGGGTTGCCGTAAGGTCTCAAAAATGCTTAAATTTTGTTTCTACAATAACTCTCGAACATAATGAGCTAGTTACTTGAAATTTTCAGAGTAGGTTTGAGAGATAATTATCTCGGGTAAGTTTGGTACTCGGCAAAATTCTCGGCAAAATTGGCCTGATGGTTTCGGACAAACGAAAAAAAAAATTTTTTTTACATCACAAATTTCAAATTCAATCTATTTCAAGATGTAGTTTTACCATAACAATTCATTGATATCAATTTCAACCCTAAGAAGCTAATACTTTAGGTTTTGAGATATGATTTTTCGAAATTTCAATAATGAATAGTACTTCTATGTTTTCATAGAATGCTGAACTTAATTATTGTATCTATGAATTATTATATGATCTGTGTTCTTACATGCCATCTTATTTTCCTATGAAAGATAAATGTCAAAATTATTTCTGGTTCGTTAATCTTGATATAAAATACACCTCTTGTTCTAGAAAACATAGTAGGTACCTATGATTGAATACAAAATGACCTATGAAATAACCTCAGGTATCGAAGAATTATGAGGATGATAATGATATTATACTTTTAAGGAGATAATATAACGCCCATGGATAATCCATAATATGGATTGTTCCATCATCATATTATGATGATGGAAATATATTCTTTGGTATAATACATCATCAAACTGGATTCAGAATATCTCCAGTAAAAACAAAACTGCAATATTGTCTAAGTTATAATTGATTTTGTATAATTCATAGTATAGAGTGAGTAGATTTGGGGAATGAATATCTCGTTATTGGGGAGAATCGGTCTGTTTGAATTTAATTCCTTTGATGATGCAGTTCTATGGTAGAAATCCATTTATATCATTCCCAGAGACCAATCATTTCGGAGATAATATGAAAGCTCATTCTGTGAAAACGCTTGAATTTGCGTAAACATTCGGATAAAATCTCTCCCGCATCCATCCCTTTCAATAGTGGCACGGATTATAGTGACAAAGCAAATTGTTCATAGTAAGCCCCTTGATTATTACCATTGATGTTGAAGTAACTCATACAGAAGCAATCAGACTGAATGTAATAGTACGGTTTTACAATGAACCCTCAAAATTCCTATAATAATTCAGGGCAGAACGACAATTCGCGCAACCTATCACTTTTCCTTTCTCTCCATGGCAAATAGAAAGGAAATTTCGCCTGATACCGGCATCAGGGAAATCAGGCACTCTACAGCCGGCTAAATTATGAAGCTATGAAGAGCGAAGCGGAATGGGAACAACGAAGAAGTGATTTATGTGTGTTATTTTTATTTTAGTATTTTCGCGTGCTGGCAGACCTTATATGCGATATATCGAGAGATGGAGAAAGGATAAAAAGCTCAGTTTTTTTGTAGGGTTCAAGAGTTGAATGAAAGTGCGACTTGGTGGAAGTTTATAGGATCTTGTGAAAGATATACGACTTAGCGAAAGTATGAGAAACTGAAAATATTCAGAATACAAGTTAAATGTCATGCGTTGATTTGTTATCCAGCATGGATAGATGAACATAAATTATGCTCAGTGAAAAAAATAGCTGCCAGGAAATACCAAAGTTAAGGCGGAAATATATGAGGTGTAGTAAAAAGAAAGCCATTATTTTTGCATGGAAGTGAAGGTCTTGATTACCATCGTTACAATGATCCTCCTTAGATCAAATATGCGCCGTTTTGTTCGATAACTTGTTGCCATTTTGGAGGTAATATAGGTAATATCATTATTCCTCTCTCATATAGTCCGGTCAATTTAGACATTCGAAGTTACATTAATTCCCACCTAGCTGAAAATCGGTAAGATTGTTTAAAATATCATTAAAAACAAAATTTGAAAGTTCCCCATCTTTCCCCTGTAAGGAAAAAATTTTATTCAAGGTTAAAGGTCAAAAATTGAGTCTTTCGCGATTTTCAGCAAAACGGTAAGTTTTATCATAAAAATACCTCAAAAAAATTTTTGACCATAAAGCTATCTACAAAAAATGTATCAATACTTTTTTCTCTACGAGCCACTGTTTTTGAGATATAACGATTCAAAAAATTGTAAAAGTTGTGATCGTCATAATATGCACACGTTTCCTCGCTACCTATGAGGAAGTGTACTTAGCGCGTTTTTTTAACGTGGGTTCCCCAGTAGGCCTATTCCACGGGTCAGTTTTGATCCTGTTTAACTTGAAACTATTGAAAAATGATGGATATTAGCAGAGATTGAAAAGATAAAAGCAATTTAAGTTAAAAAAAAGTAGTGAAATTTAATCGTCCGAGTCGTAACTCTCAAAATCTTCTTCTTGTTCTTCTTCTTGATTTTCTTGTTCTTGTTCGTCTTGTTCTTGTTCTTCATTTTCTTGTTCTTCTTGTTCTTCTTCATCTTCATCCTGAGTGCATGTAAACTGCGTTAATGCGATGTATCGCATGTTGCCTCGTTGGAATCAAAGGGAACCTCTACTGTTGATGATTCAATATTAGAGCACAACCGGCCTTGACAATGTTTACATGCTGGAGAACAGAACAGTTCGACTTTTTTGCAACCATATTTAGCACTGCATCCCTTTTTGCAGTTGCAAAAAATCGAGTTCAGCAGTTTTTCCGTCGCAGGTGGAAGTAAAGTGTGCACTGGTTCTAATGAATTGTTGACCAACTTCCAACCCCAGTCTGTAGGGTCTAGCTGATAACCAAGCCACACTTGAACTTGGTAATATACCCTAAGAAGGTGTTGGTGAGCAGCAACTGAGGTTGGAGGAAGACAAGCTAATTGTACTTGTTTTTTACTTTTGGTGTTTTTAACGAAACATGCATATCTATACTTATCTAAGCAGGTAGTTTTTTTAGGAGCTCCGTACATAGAAAGAAGAAAGCGAATGCCGTTAGTAACAACTTCTTGTCGAGTAGAATTACTATTTTTAAAAACTTTAGCACATTCAATTAAATTTTGTTTCTCAAATAGTTTGAAAACTGTTATTTTACCCGTCCTGTAAAATGCAGATGTCGTATCACAGCCAGTTATTGCGTGTAAAAATAGTACATGATTACATTATATTACATTATATTAGTAGTTTAAGTTACAATGACCGATAGAAAAATATTTTAACATATATTACAACTATAGAGATGTATATATACTTATGGCGTACTCATGCATATTATGACTTTGAAACTTTTTGAATCATTATATCTCAAAAATTGGTTCAAGCACTGACGTGAAGTCAGAAGCTTTTGCGCGTATGTTCTATTGTCCATTCTTCTGTATTGGACACCCTTAATCGAATTTACCATGGTAAATTATGTTGTCCATTCTCCTGTATTGTGTTACAGTTTATATATTGATTTGTTTGATATGATCATTTTTATTTTCGATTTATTGGAACTCTTCACTATTGTCCAGAGTTATGTTAACTGATTAAATTTCTGTTTTAGATGCATATTACAGATTCCTCACTTGCATTCTGTTCTTTTGTTTTTTTACAGTTGCCTTCAAATTTAATTATGATGTTGTTTCCTGTAGTGTGGAAGTTCGTTGTCGCGGTGGTGGATGTCGCTAATGGTCGATTTGGTCCAACCTCGTTCAAATTGTTTATGCGTATTATAATTTTTTTAAGATAGTTTTTTTCATAGATCAAGATTTGTTACATACGTTTTTCATTGAGTCAATTCGTTTTATGAGATCGCTACGAGAAGTTAAGGAAGTTTTATACAGCAGAGTAATTTCATAATCGATATCAGAATTTTGGAAATTAGTGGATTTGGATCAATTTTGCTGTAGAGGCAATTTTACTATACGATTGAATTCGGATAGCCTTCAAATACTTTCACAACTCTTGTGGACGAAGACCGATAGTAGTTTTTACCATTTCAACTGGAGATTGGACCATTCTACGAATTGAAGACCAGCGGCCACCGTTGCAGCGAGGTTCCAACACTCTGAGGAATTGGAAAGCAAATTTATAACTCAGGCCAATAAATACTTCTGGAAATAAGCTCAGTGGAGACATTCATGACCGAGATAAGTTCCTCATTTTTTTTAATAATTAATCAGTGTCTACCAGCTTGCTCGTCATTTTCTATTCTTATTACAAACTTTCAATTTCAAGATTCAAACTTTTCAAGTGAAGAATATACTGGCTGTGCTGTGAATCTTTTTCATCGTTGAATATTGAACTGGAATTTCATATTGAATGTTAGAATTGTATATTTTTAGGATTCATTGTGGATTTCTGATTGATTCATATCTGATATAATCTTTATGCCTATGTAATTGATGATTTCATAACTTTTTATTGAAGATTGTAATAAACCAATCAAATTCAAGATTTTCTCTGCCACCTAGTTTTTACAGGACAATATTATCCTGACCCAACCCGGATTAAGCCATATTTGGTAGTGTTAATTTATTTTGAGTTTTCATATTAAGAAGAGTAATATTTATTTTATGTCAACTAGGTAATTTGTAAAACGAACGTGGCAATTGGACACTCTTAATTCGAATTTACCATGGTAAATTCGAATTAAGTGTCCAATACAGGAGAATATATGGACAACATAATTTACCATGATAAATTCCATTAAGGGTGTCCAATACAGAAGAATGGACAATAGAACATACGCGCAAAAGCTTCTGACTTCACGTCAATGCTTGAACCAATTTTTTTTTTCGTGATTTTTTTAAAATTTTCTAGGGGTACGGTTCTTAAAATTTTTTTTTTCGTCATTTTTTTCAAATTTTCTAGGGGTACGGTTCTAACAAAATTTTAAACACGTCCTTATGTTGATTTTCTACTACTAGTTACCAAGCTTAAATTCAATCGAATATTCATTTTTTGAGTTATCAAGGAAATAATATTCCAGGTGGATATAACTCAGAAACCGTTGAACCGATTATGCCCAAAAACTCAACTCTCCCTTTCGGATACGCGACCTACCCTGAAAATTGCAAGTCCCTATCTCCTTTCGTTCGAAAGTTATCGAGGCAACGGTCACCCATCTACTGAACTCACACAAGAATGCTCGAATCTCCAACAATATTCAACCGATCGTGTTAAAACTTGAAACTTGGCAGTAGAGGTAGGTTATGAACGCTCTTGCAAAATTTCAGCAATTTCAAACGAATAGTTACTGACATATAGAATTTTTTTTTTATTTTCAATGATTTATTAAGAATTTTCTACAAATGCTATCCTCACCAAGTTTTGCAAACATTTTCGCGTTGGCATTCTACAACTAATAACCATGTTTGAATTCAATCGGTTCAGTATTTTTCGAGTTAATGAGGAACAAAAAACCACCAAATTCCAGAAAATTTCAGATGGCTATAACTCTAAAACCATTTGGCCGATTATACTCATAAAAAAACTCAATTGTCGCATTCAGATGCACAACCTAACCTGAAATTTTCAAGCCGCTATCTCTTTCCGTTCTCAGGTTATCGTGACAACAAAAATATTTTTTAATAATTCTTTTAAAATTTTCTAGTCATACGATTCGCCCAAAATTTAACAAACGTGCTAAGGTTCATATTCTACAACTACTCACCAAGTTTCAATTCGATAGGATTTATATTGGTTGAAAACAAAATTATTAATCGGAAACCACCAGGCCGATTACGCCCATTAACGAACTTGTCCGTCGTATTGGGATGCGCCACCTACCCTGAAAATTTCAAGTCGCTAGCTCTTTTCGTTCTCAAGTTATCGTGGCAACGGCCGGACGGACAGAATCAAATTTGACCTTGAATTCTTCATTGTGGAGTCGAACTTAATCGTTTGAGACCATTTTCGTCAAAAAATTCGAAAGTTACAGACATTTGGGCAAAACTATAACGCGATGTTCCCCAGAACATACGCGCAGAAACGGTGGCTCACACAGGAAAAAGTATGAAAAAATTTGTTGTACATAATTTTATGATCTACAATTTTTGTCTCATGCATTTTTATGATAAAACGTTTTGCTGAAAATCGCGAAAAACTCATTTTTTTGACCTTGGACCTTGAATAAAATTTTTTCCTTACAGGGGAACTTTCAAATTTTATTTTTAATGATATTTTAAACAATCTTACTCATTTTCAGCTTGGTGGGAATTTATGTAACTTTACTCTTATTATTTGTTCTAATTTGACCGGACTACATAGAAGACCTAGTCCCTATTGGCAAAAAATTGAGACAGTCGACTTTCACAAGCCTCTGTTGACGCGAGTTTATCACCAGCAAAATGTTTTGCCATGGACAGGAACAAATGGTAGTCACTTGGTGCCAGGTCTCCTATTGGCCAAAGTAGGCCGCTTCTGGGCGATTCCATCCTTCAGACGGTCCAATTGTTGACATTACAGTTCCGTGTTAACAAGTGTGCCATAGGAGAGCAGCTCATAGTAGATGACCAAACACACAGCATGACCTTCCTTGCCGTCTATCCTAGCTTGGGCACCTTTTCCGCTGGTTCACCGCTTTTCGATCACGCCTGTTTTTGCTTGACGTTGTCGTGAGTGGTCCACTTGTCATCACCAGTCACCAACCGCTTCAGAAATGGGTCGATTTTGTTGCGATTCAGCAGCATTTCGCTGATGGAAATTTAGTCAATACAGTTTTTTTGCAATAACTCTCGTGGCACCCATACATCGAGCTTCTTCTTGATTACAGCCTTATTCAAATGGTTCAAAACGGTTTTTTTTTTGCAATCTTTAGCTCATGGGCAATCAAAGCAGTGCTTACATGATAGTCGGAATCGACAATGTCCATGATTGTATCGAGATTTTCGACAATTGGCCTTCCAGTGCGAGGTGCATCTTTGACATGAAATGACTGGAACGGAACGGACGAAACCAAAATTGCTAGTGATTGGCTTTTACAGTATCAGAACCAAAAACACTTTTTACATTATCAGCCGCCTGGCTTGCATTCTCGCCTTTATCGAAGGAAAATTGTAAAATATTGCGTTTTTTTCTCTTTGCTAGTGTCCGTCTTTGACACGCGCTCAAACTAAACTGAACCAACTGATCATAAAACTATCAGGAAAGTTTTTGTTGTACGAAATCTCATCTTTCTAACGCCATCTAGTGGAACCCGATCGGACTTATACAACGCGAGATACATATAACTAAAGCCATCTATTGTGGTGTGGAGAGGCAGAAGCATATCAATTACATACGTCTAGTACGGTAAGAAATATACTATTGTGGTGTGATGTGGTATGATGTGGTGTGGTATGATGTGGTGTGGTATGATGTTGTGTGGTGTGGCGTGGACTGCCAGGACAGATTGCACCAGAACATCCAACACTGCTGGCGCGACACAACACAACACAATAGTATATTTCAAGCATGAGGTGCTACGCACCACACTGTCATTATGCCGTTATTTCCTAAATAATTCATGAAATATGAATCCGATTGAATTAATTATTTATAGAATACCCACGCGTAGTTTTTTCTATAATTATTGAGGATCGTATCATAGAAAAGAAAATAAAAATATTTATTAAAAAAAAATTAAAATCCTTCTAAAAAAAGATTAAAATTTTTGTTCAAAAATTGTATATTTCAGCAACTATTCGTCAGATTCCGCTGAAATTCCGCACAAACCTTTAAGCCGTATTTTATTGTCCCGATATTTCTGAAAACACAGATCCGATCGAATTGAAATCGAGTACTTGGTTAAAAAAGAACAAAAGCGCCAAAAATTATTAATCTGAAAAGACCTGACCGATTCTTCCCAATAACAAACTTATCCGAGTAATTCATTCTTCAAATCTACTCTGAAAATTATATTGTATATCAATATCAATGATATCTGACAGGTAGTTTCAGAATTACAGAATTTTTTTAAATATTTTTTTTTAATTTTCCAGTCATGCGATCCTCACAAAATTTACTTTGCAACTAACTACCGCGCTACTTACTAACTACAACTAACTTCCAGCTGTGAGATCCCCCTTTTTGAACGGAGATATTATAGAATGGAAGTGTGGAAGTGAATAGGCATGTTGACTGCAATCCTAAGATACAGCGATGGATGTAGGTTATGATTGTGAGACCCATAATTACGTATGGGGCAGTAGTTTGGTAATCAGAAACAAGCCAGAATGATACGAGGAAAACCCTCGACAAAGTACAAAGGCTAGCCTGTATGTGTATCAATGGACCTATGGGAACCTGTTCTACCAGGGCACTTGAGATTATGACAAATCTCACACCACTTCATCTAGTGATAGAGAAAATGGCGCATGAAGTCATTCTCAGAATATCTAGGAAAGGAACAGGTAATGAGAGTATTAAATACCAGAAAGCCTGGTCCTCTCTTACCAGGTAAATTTCATCAGCCAATCGAAAAGAACTTCACTACGATGATTGGTAGGAAAAAACACTGGGATAAAGAATCCATCCACCCATGTTCTTAAAAGGAATGCCATTAAACAGTACACAGACAGTTCAAAAACCACTACAGGAGCTGGCACTGGAGTATATGGGCCAGGCACCAAATGCTCACTATCGCTAGGCTTCTAACCGAGTATCTTTCAGGCAGAAGTACTTGCAGTAGGAAGATGCGTGGAAATGAACCTAGATCGAAACAATCAGAGATGTGATATAGCAATCCACTCTGACAGTCAATCTGCTATTAAACCTCTGAGCTCCCATGTTATCGAATCCAAGCCAATATAGGAGTGCCGAAGAAAACTCAAGGAAGTAGGCAAGAACAACAGGGTCTTCTTGGTCTGGGTTCCTGGTCACGCGGGAATCATAGGAAATGAGGAGGCCAACACACTTGCCAAGAAAGGATCACAAACCCCCTTTATTGGCCCGGAACTTTACTGTGGGGTTGGTAGACACACCTACAAAAGTGAATTCCGGACGAAAGAAGAAACTGAGAGAGGTATTTTCTGGATATCTCTCTCCGGAATGTATTACTCCAAGATAATCATCCGGAATGTATCACTTCAAGAAATTTCTCCGGAACTTTGACACTGTCCAAGAAATATTTGGACCTCAGTAAGAACAAGCTGCACCTCCTCACTGGCTTCCTCAGCGTGACTTAGCCAATACTGAGTGACACCGAAGGCGTTCTAGGAATCTTAAATCTATCGGTCGCACACTGGTAGGGAAAGAATTCCACCAGGGGAACTCTGAGCGATGAGGTGATCTAGCCTGGCCACGGAGAATATTTGTTGATGGTTAAAATCAATAAATATTGCACCTTGTGTCTTTTTTAGTTATCGGCAATTAGCCCAGTTCACCTCATTGAATGTTCATTAGTTGGTGGTTTATCTAACCACACGAAATAGGGCGTTTTCAGTCCGTAAAGGTCTTATAAAGTTAGACGGCATTGCTATCCCTGACCCTCTAACGACAAAAGAATGAACGTCGCTGAACATCGCTCAAGTTTTCTTCATCGCAGAGGGTCGGAATTCGTAAAGATTTCCATAGGTGTCTCTGGTGGGATTCTTTCCCTACCCAGTTCGTGACCGATGGATTAAAGTTTCCCAGAACGCTTTCGGTGTCATTCAGTGTTGGCTAAGTCACACTAATGATTGGTAATAACCAATGACGCTTTCCACTTTGGGAAACACTGAGCGATGGGGTGATCTAGACCGGCCACGCGGAATATTTGTTGATAGTTGAAATCAATAAATATTTCACCGTTTGTCTGTTTTTAACGCCTTGACTCTTTAGTCTACTACCATACCGTGTTACTACGTGAATGTATAAAATCGAATAGTCTCGTATTCCCGTATTAGAAACTTCGCATCCCTAATTTATTATCGAATATCTTTTCAAAACATCACGTATGCGAATAAATATGCATATTTTCACATGACGAAAGCCGTTCATTCGCCATTCTCCAATTTCCCGCATTCAATCCCCGCTCAACGTAGCCGTCTTTCCGAGGCAATTCCCGAATAATGCGACCAATCAATCTCAATTCCGTATGCAAATCTACGTCTGGAATGTGCCGCACTGCATCCATATTTTCCACATCCCCCTCGACACCGCCCCTCTCTGGAGATCTTGAAGTGGACAGGAAGCGCCACCCGCGCGCGTTCGCCCTGTTACCGTTGGTTGTGCAACTTCGCCCGATAAATAAATTTTCGAGATTGTTTCTAAATGAGGTGGTGAGCGGTTCCAGAATTCCGTTGCAAACTTCTCAATTTGTTCGGGATACAAAAGAAGACGACGGGGCGAATTGAAGTGGAAATGAGTTCGGAAAAGTTCAGAGTAGCCGCTTCGGGAGCCGTTGTTGCTTTTTTGGGGGATAGATAGACGGTGAGGAATGTTTTTAGATCACCGAACAGAATATTGTAAATATATCGATGGTTTCACGGACCTCTTACGAACCTCTCAATCCAGTGATTTTTTTCAATTTAACCACATTGACGTACAGTGGCGGTACTGGCGGAAACAGAAATTTGATCGATATTTTTTCCTATTGTAAATGGCTCCATCCATATACATCCATATATATCTATGGCTATATCGCGCAGTCGTTCACAACAAAATTGGTTCAAGCACTGACGTGAAGTCAGGAGCTTTTGCGCGTCTGTTCTATTGTCCATTCTCCTGTATTGGACAACCTTAATCGAATTTAACATGGTAAATTATGTTGTTCATTCTCCTGTATTGGACACTCTTAATTCGAATTTACCATTCCAACTTACCAATACAGGAGAATGGACAACATAATTTACCATGGTAAATTCGATTAAGGGTGTCCAATACAGGAGAATGGACAATAGAACATACTCGCAAAAGCTACTGACTTCACGGCAGTGCTTGAACCAATTTTTTTTTCGTAATTTTGTTGAAATTTTCTAGGGGTACGGTTCTTACAAAATTTTAAACACGTCTTTATGTTGATTTTCTACTAATAGTTACCAAGCTTCAATTTGATCGAATCTTAATCTTTTGAGTTATCGAGGAATAAATATTCCAGGTGGGTATAACTCGGAAACCGTTAAACCGATTATGCCGAAAAACGAACCTAACTCTCCCATTCGGATACGCAACCTACCCTGAAAATTGCAAGTCCCTATCTCCTTTTGTTTGAGAGTTATCGAGGCAACGGTCACCCATCTACTGAACTCACACAAGGCTGCTCGAATCTCCAACAATATTTAACCGATCGTGTTAAAACTTGGCAGTATAGGTGGGTTCTAAAGGCTATTGCAAAATTTCAGCAATTTCAGACGAATAGTTACAGATATATAGAATTTTTTGTTATTTTTCAATGATTTCTTAAAAATGTTCTACAAATACTATCCTCACGAAATTTTGCGAGAATCTTCGCGTTGGCATTCTACAACTAATAACCATGTTTCAATTCAATCGGTTCAGTATTTTTCGAGTTAATGAGGAGAAAAAACAACCAAATTTCAGATGGCTATAAGTCTAAAACCGTTCGGCCGATTATGCTTATAAACAAACTCAAATGTCGCGTTCTGATGCACATCCTAACCTGAAAACTTCAAGCCGCTATCTTTTTCCGTTCTCAAGTTATCGTGACAACAAAAATATTTTTTAATAATTTTCTAGCGATTCGATTCGCACAAAATTTCACGAACGTGGTTAGGTTCATATTCTACAACTACTCACCAAGTTTCAATTTGATCGGATTTATATTGGTTGAAAACAAAATTATTACTCGGAAACCATTGGGCCGATTATGACCATTAACAACTTGTCCGTCGTATTGGGATGCGGCACCTACCCTGAAAATTTCAAGTCGCTAGCTCTTTCCGTTCTCAAGTTATCGTGGCAACGGCCGGACGGCCGGCGGGAGAGAATCAAATTTGACCTCTAATTCTTCATCGGGGAGTCGAATTTAATCGTTTGAGACCATTTTCGTCAAAAAATTCGACATTTACAGACATTTGGCCAAAATGATAACGCGATGTTCCCCAGAACATACGCGCAAAAACGTCAGAATTTATTGAGGTAATATATTTATAAAAGAAAGTCGTGTTAGTTACACCACTTATAACTCAAGAACTGCTATACCGATTTGGCTCAAAATTGGTGGGGAGGTAGCTTAGAACCAGGAGACGGACATAGGATACTTTTTTGTGTTATACAGGGTGTTTTTCTTTTAACGTCAATTAAAACTTGCTGTTTTTCCTGTCATAATCGTACAATTTTAGTCATGTGTGTTTAAAAATAAACTTTCGAGGCATACACCATTGAAAATAAAGCATTACTATACAGGGTGTCCTTTTTCTCATGGCACAATTGTACGTGATTGAAGTGATTTGTGTCACAAACAAAGCATTAACTAAATAGGTACCTTAGATGGATTCTCATAATGTAAACGTCCGAAATCTGCATACAGGGTGTTCCTCTTTTAACGTCAATTGCAACTTGCTGTTTGCCATGCCACAATCGTACAATTTCATTCATTTGTGTTAAAAAATTGGTTCAAGCACTGACGTGAAGTCAGGAGCTTTTGCGCGTATGTTCTATTGTCCATACTCCTGTAATGAACACTCTTCTTAATCGAATTTACCATGATGAATTCTATTGTCTATTCTCCTGTATTGGACACTCTTCTCAATCGAATTCACCATGATGAATTCTATTGTCCATTCTCCTGTATTGGAGACTCTTCTTAATCGAATTTACCAAGATGAATTCTATTGTCTCCAATACAGGAGAATGGACAATAGAATTCATCATGGTGAATTCGATTGAGAAGAGTGTCCAATACAGGAGAATAGACAATAGAATTCATCATGGTAAATTCTATTAAGAAGAGTGTTCATTACAGGAGTATGGACAATAGAACATACGCGCAAATGCTCCTGACTTCACGTCAGTGCTTGAACCAATTTTTTTTCGATTAAAGGGGTCCAATCAGGAGAACGGACAATAGAATTCATCATGGTAAATTCGATTAAGAAGAGCAACAGCTCCTGATTCACGTCAGTGCTTGAACCAATGTTCTATTGTCCATTCTTCTGTATTGGACACCCTACCATGGTAAACTCGATTAAGGGTGTCCAATACAGAAGAATGGACAATAGAACATTCGCGCAAAAGCTCCTGACTTCACGTCAGTGCTTGAACAAATTTTTATACTAGCCATCAAACCTTTTTAATTCTTCATAATTATTACAAGAATGTCTGTCGATATGGAATATGGTAATAATTTGACATTTGAACACATCGTTTAATGCATAATCAATTTCAATACTTTTGTCACTCGTTGATGAGATGAGATATCTGAAATTATAGATAAACTCTAAATATTCCATTCAATATTGAAATATTAAAATTAAATTTCCACTTATTCATTTGTATTTCAAGATAATGAACGTTTGAAGCTAATGATTCATGTAAATTGTCTGTGAAAATTTGTTTTCATGGGTTAGGGGAAAAGAGTTATTGTGAAAATAAGATTCATTTATTTAGATACCAATCTATATATTGTTTTATACTATCTACTAAGGGCCGATTTATTCAACCTCCGTAAAGTATTCGTCAACTATGTGCTCGTTGAATTTACTGATCCCCTTTAAAGTGAACATTTACAGATTACTTTCCTTTCGGTAAGGCTACTTGACAGTTTACAGGTCGTAAAATATATCAGCCCTCAGTGAACAAAAAAATTGTATACCTCACTGAAGCCGTAATACAAACAAAGGAAATAATTTCGAATAAAACTCTATTAACATTTTCGATTATTTACTTCAAGAGAGATCAAGAATAACATTCATTTTGAAAATTCAATACTACATCAAGCAGCATGCAATACATTTTTTCGAGTTTGGACCACTGCTGCCCACATAATCATGGAGGATTCGTGAAACACTGCAGGGAGGATAAATACTTGTATATAGATTATTATTAAAATATGATAACTGACTTTCTCCGTTTCCTTATATACTACTTCTCGTTGTAAAATATACTTGGATTTTCCTCCGCAACACTAGGATACATCATTTTCAAAGTTAGCGTTGAATTATCAAGCCATTCTATTATAATATTAGTAAAATCTGTTCTTCAGAGGTATTCATTGTTAAGCATGCTAAGCAACAAGCATTTAAGAAACATATACCTGAAGTTCCACGGGAAAACAATATACATAATATATACCTACACACATGTTATATTGCATCACCTTCTACTCCTATAATTTAAAATATTCTGCAATTAGAAAAATTAAAATGTTTCGTTAAACATGCCTATTATATAGGTACACGCTGGCATCCAAACACCCTGATGATGGATCGTAAGAGACCCATGATATCAGGAAAACAGAAAAGTGTTCAAAATTCACTGGTCTAAGCGTAATTCAACTGTTTTTTTTTGTGCAATAGTATTATGCAAATGTTATGTGTAAACAGGTAAAAGTGGCTAAGGGCCAAATCTGAATAATAGGGTAGGTGCAGAAGTCATTTGAAATGTAATTCATGCAGTTTTGCTTGCTAATGACATGTTTATGATTATACTAACCATTCTAGGTCTTCCCTAAGGAAATCCCACAGAAGCTCCTAGGAGAGTCCGTTTTGTTCTGTATATATTTTATTAATGTATCCTTACGACAGCTTAGGCAAGTCACTGGGTGGTTTTCACCTAAGTACATGATGAATAGAATACTTATCCCATAATATATATAGCTTCGGCAAAATGACAAAACAGGATTAAGTGTAAAATGTAAAATTTTGAGTTGGCTTTATTTTTTATAGTCATAGCCTACTCATAACAACCACTTCCTTAGTAGATTGCGGAACATATTTAAATGCACCTTGAATCGAGCATTTACGGTTTATTTCGTTCACTCCCTGATTTATCGTACACTCTCGAATTTCAAAACGAGAATATCTTGAAACTTGTTTATTGCAGATACGTCCCTTTGTCATTTCAACGATATGAGAACCACCACCAATTTGTTTGAATAGAAACACTCGATTTTCTTCTTGGCTATTCCACTCTTGAACTTTAAAAATTTTAGTGTTCATGTCATCTTGGTTGCCTCTTATCAATATTAAATTTTCTCATGAGATATACTTAATCTTCACAAATATTCAATCGACTAAGTTCCATATACCTTGTTTTTAAGAATTCTATCTGCAGTAACTCCAAGAGTAACTCATGCATTCTATTTGTCGAAAAGCATTACTTTTTTGCTCTACGTCAACTGGACCTTAATTCATTCCAACCTGAAAGGAAATATTAAGACTTGGATTTCTCTGAGTAAAGTAATTCATTCAATTCACTTCTATTACTTACTGCTGATTTTTAGCCAGAAATCCTGAAGGACATATACCAGATATCTTCTTTCTGAACAACTTTTCCACAGTTCTCCATAATTTGGAATTTCTTTCACATACGTAAACAATATTTCTAGATTCCTCCAATCTTCAAATACAAGGTAATCTCGATTATTTTCAACGGAAGGAATACTCGTTCGTACTTCGTGGATTGAGAATATTTTGTTTACGATTTGTATTTGTGTTTTGATCAGATTCAGATTCGATGTTGAGGTTAAAACCGGGCGCATGCGTAGATCAGAATGTAGTTTGTAGTATATCTATTAATCATGAATCATTCTCAAAAATACCACACAAGCAAGTTACCGATCACTGCTAATATTTATTATTTACCAGAAATTCATCACAAATCGAAACTATTTAAATTAGAAATGTCAATTTTTACATGACTAACCCGGACTTAGCCATTTAACCCTGCTATTTTGCCGGGTTAAATTTTTATAGTTTTAACCCAGGGTTAGGCTTTAACTCTTGAAGGTGCAAGACCTATTATCAATTTAACCCTAGGTTTAGAGTTAATCCGGATTTAATTAGATAACCCGCATTCGTGCAAGTGGGCCTTAGTGGCCTACATGGCCTAAAATTCCTCTCTACCCATCACAAGATTTAATATCCACAAATGAGCCTCTCACCTTACAAGATCAGAAGCCTTCAGCAAAATTTCAGCGATATCATATTAAAAAAATGATGCATAACCTTTCAAAAGTCCCCTCTCGCAAAAATACTCCTCTGAAGGCACATGGATCTCTTGAAGAAGAATCGCCTTCTCTATTTCTCAAAGATATTCACTCTTGTTCATAGAAATCCCTTCAATATTTAGTTGCCTCCTCCTAAGGAGGATCTCTTTCAATACCAGGTCTGACCACTAATGTAGGGCTATCATCTCCCATAGATTTGTGATGGAATAAGACGATTTTCCCATAATATACGAGCGAAAATATGTCATCATGACATTCATATTTTTATTTTATTTTTGAAGGTTCTCGCAAAAATACGACCATAGACTGCATATTATCATACGACGATTCCCATCCGCTACACTTGGCTACCACTACGCTACCGAACTCACAAACGGCTGCCCGGTTCTCCAACAATATAGATCCGATCATGTTCAAACTTGAAATTCTGCAGTAGAGTTAGGTTCTGAAGGCTGTTCCAAAATTTCAGCCATGCCGGACGAATAGTTTATGATATATAGATTTGTTTTCAATAATTTTCAACTATTTTTTTTTTAATTTTCTAGTTATACCATCCTCACGAAATTCTGCAAGAATTTTCGCGTTGGCATTCTTCAACTAATAACAATGTTTGAATTCAATCGGTTTTGTATTCTTCGAGTTAATGAGGAACAAAAAACTACCAAATTTCAGAAAATTTCAGATGGCTATAACTCTAAAACCGTTTGGACGATTATGCTCATAAACAAACTCAAATGTCGCATTCAGGTGCACAACCTAACCTGAAATTTTCAAGTCGCTATCTCCTTCCGTTCTCAGGTTATCGTGACAACAAAAATATTTTTTAATAATTTTTTAATAATTTTCTAGCGATACGATTCTCACAAAATTTCACAAACGTGCTTAGGTCTGTATTCTACAACTATTCACCAAGTTTAAATTCGATCGGATTTATTTTGGTTGAAAACAAAATTATTACTCGGAAACCATTGGGCCGATTATACCCATTAACGAACTTGTCCGTCGTATTGGGATGCGCCACCTACCCTGAAAATTTCAAGTCGCTAGCTCTTTCCGTTCTCAAGTTATCGTGGCAACGGCCGGACGGCCGTACGGCCGTACGGCACCACAGAATTAAATTTCACATTTGGGCAAAACTATAACGCGATGTTCCCCAGAACATACGCGCAAAAATAAACTTTAGAGGGATACATCATTGAAAATAAATCATTACTGTACAGGGAACATCAATCATTACTGTACAGCGAACTCTGTTCCGCCTTAGAGGCAATAAATAAGCATTCAAATTACTCTAATGTTTTACACAAATAAAAATCATCATCTAAGGCGGAACAGAGTTCGCTGGGTCAGCTAGTTTCAAATAAACGGGAATATGTAATTATAAAATGCCCCAAAGTTTAAACGCTGGAGAGAAAATATTGGCAATTGCTAAACCTGAGGAGAATTGGTCGCTAAATGCGACAGCAGAAGCCTTCAATGTCAGTAAAACTTGTTTTCTTAACTCGAGCGACGCTGGCAGGAAGGGCGCATTCAACGTCCGATCCGAGTGGGATTTAGAAGAATTTTAGAAGAATGAAGACAATGCTTATCAATTATACTAAGGAGCATCCATTCGCAACTGCTGTTGAAGCGTCTCAGTTCACTGATCCGTAAGAACAGCGCGAAATATAATCAAGTAAGGTAACAATTCTGCAGCAAAGAGGGCATTCAGACAATAACATGACAAAATTGCAGTTCGAAAATGAATATTTGAATATGGATGAAATTTTTGGAGCACCGTAGTTTTTTCTAATGAAAAAACTCTTCAATCGTGCATCAGTGAACAACTTCGGGTTTATAGACCTCGAAACCGAAGGTATCACGAGGATTACGTCCACTCTGTAAGAAATAGTGGTCGCTTTTCAGTAAGTGCGTGGGCTTGGGTAAGCATTTATGGAACAGGTGTCTGCTGGAAAATAGATGGGAGCATAACAGTCGAATATTACAAAGAAATATTAGAAAATGTAATGATTCCTTCGGTTACACAGGTCACACAGGTGTTCCCTGAAAACTTTACATTTCAGCATGATAATTCTCCTATTCAAACTTCGAATATAGTAAGACAATGGATGCAGTAAAATAATATAATCGTATTACTCTGGCCTGCAAGAAGTCCGGAACCCTATGGAAAATATTTGGGGGCATATGGTAAAATTAATGAATAATCGAAATTTCAGACCAGTAAATGCCCAAGAATTATGGAAATCCATAGAAGATGCTTGGAAACATATTATACCTGATACGTATGATACGAGATCATTAGTTTTATCAATGGAAAGCTGGAAGCTGTTATAGCAGCCAATGGTGCTCCTATAACATATTAATTATGTTGTATCGATAGAAATAAGATATTCAATTTCGTTGACTCGTTTTTGCGCGTATGTTCTGGGGAACATTGCGTTATCATTTTGCCCAAATGTGAAATTTAATTATGTGGTGCCGTCCGGCCGTTGCCACGATAACTTGAGAATGGAAAGAGCTAGCGACTTGAAATTTCCAGGGTAGGTGGCGTATCCCAATACGAAGAACAAGTTCGTTAATGGGTATAATCGGCCCAATGGTTTCCGAGTAATAATTTTGTTTTCAACCAAAATAAATCCGTTCGAATTTAAACTTGGTGAGTAGTCGTAGAATATAAACCTAAGCACGTTTGTGAAATTTTGTGAGAATCGTGTCACTAGAAAATTTTATAAAAATTATTATAAAATATTATTTATGACACGATAACTTGAGAACGGAAGGAGATAACGGCTTGAAATTTTCAGGTTAGGTTGTGCATCTGAATGCGACATTTGAATTCGTCTATTGGTATAATCGGCCAAACGGTTTTGGAATTATACTGATCTGAAATTTGGTTGTTATTTCCTCAATAACTCGAAAAATACGAAACCGATATAATTCAAACATGGTTTTTAGTTGTAGAATGCCAACGTAAAAATTCTTGCGGAATTTCGTGAGGATGGTATAACTAGAAAATTAAAAAAAAATTACTGAAAATAATTGAAAAAAATTCTATATATCATAAACTATTCGTCCGGCATGGCTGAAATTTTGGAAGAGCCTTCAGAACCTAACTCTACTGCAGAGTTCCAAGTTTGAACACGATAGGATCCATATTGTTGGAGAACCGAGCAGCCTTTTGTGAGTTCGGTAGCTGGATGTAAATTGTCGTATTTTTGCGAGAACCTTCAAAACGATGCATAGACAACATATCATATAAAATGATGAATGTCATGATGACATATTTTTGCGCGTATGTTTTTGGGAAAATCGTGTTATTTCATCACAAATCTATGGGAGATGATAGCCCTACATTAGCGGTCAGACCTGGTTTTGAAAGAGATCTTCCTTAGGAGGAGGCAAATAAATATTGAAGGGATTTCTATGAACAAGAGTGAATATCTTTGAGAAATAGAGAAGGCGATTCTTCTTCAAAAGATCCATGTGCCTTCAGAGGAGTATATTTGTGAGAGGGGACTTTTGAAAGGTTATGTATTATTTTTAATATGATATCGCTGAAATTTTGCTGAAGGCTTCAAAACTTAACTTTAAATTAACCACACTTTCTGATCTTGTAAGGTGAGAGGGTCGATATTAAATCTCGTGATGGGTAGAGAGGAATTTTAGGCCAATTTTTCTATCACTAATGAGAATATAACTTTATGTTTCACCTCAACACCTTTAGATCTATCAATGGGCATTTATTGGTTAAGAATAAGTAATTGAATATTACTGGAATTCAATTGAATTTCATTCAATATGTAAGTAACTAATTTTCTTTACTTTGATTATTTAAATATGACATTAATTCCAGTAATATTTTTCTAGAATAATTATGTATTCTTCTCCTAAAGAATAATTGAAGGTAGACAATAATGTGTTAATATTTTCATCATTGCTTTCTATCCTGACTTCACGAAAACAAAATTGGTTCAAGCACTGACGTGAAGTCAGGAGCTTTTGCGCGTATGTTCTATTGTCCATTCTCCTGTATTGGACACTTTTAATCGAATTTACCATGGTGAATTCTATTGTCTATTCTCCTGTATTGGACACTCTTAATCGGATTCACTATGGTAAATTCGATTAAGAGTGTCCAATACAGGAGAACTGAAAATATAATTCACCATTGTATATTCGATTAACAGTGTTCAATACAGGAGAATAGACAATAGATCATACGCGCAAAAGCTCCTGACTTCACGTCAGTGCTTGAACCAATTTTCATTCAGAGTATAAATCAATGGTCGGCAACTGTCAGACCGCGGTCAGTATTCGGACCGCAAGAAATCGAAACATGGTGGTCCAATAATTTGAATTGATACCTATTCATAAAATAATTGAAAAAAAATATTGAACACATTTGTTGTAGATATATGCCAGTGCTATGTTTGTCAATATTTCTAGTATTTTACAAGAAATAAAGCGACCGAAACTTATTAGTCCAGATACGTAATTGTTATTATAGTGTAGGCCTGGACGTCGCAGCAATTTACCCAAAGTATTCGGACTCCACTTCAAATTACTTGCCGACCCCTGGTTTAAATGAACCTGCGAAGCGTTTGGGTTTGACACTTTCATGGACTAGCGATGTAAAACCACAGAATAGTGCTATTCTGTGTCAAAGCATCAACTAAAAATAGCCAAATATGCTCTATAGATTCGTTCACTTTTCGGTTTCCGCCACTGTACTATCTATCGAAGAAAAATACCTATTAGACGCATGTTCGGTGGAATAGCGTAGTATCGTTCTGCCCAAATCTCTATAATATTCGAATTTAATGTCTCAAACTATTAGGTTGCACTCACTGATTAAGAATCCAAGGTCAAATTTGATTTTGTATGGTATTTGCCACGATAACATTCGAGCGGAAAGATATAGCGACTTGAAATTTTTACGATAGGTGGCGTGTGTAAATGCTACGGACAAGTTCTCTGATGGGCATAATCGGCCCAACGGTTTCCGAGTACTAATTTTGTTTTCAATCAATACTGATCCGATCGCATAAAAAGTTGGAGAATATCGACATAAAGACGTATGTGGAATTTTGGGAACATTGGAACATTGGAAAATTATCAAAAAATTATTGAAAATTAATATTTAACTCACAATAACTTGAGGAAGGAAAGACTTGCAAATTTCAGAGTAGGTTACGCATCTGAATGCGACAGTATGGATTGTTATTATGCATAATCGGCTGAAAGGTTTTGGAGTTATACCTATCACTAAATTTTTTTTAAAAATCATTGGAAATCGGTGAAAAAACTTTCAGAAACTATCCGACCGATATTTATCACTAACGGCTGGTTTCAAAATAAGTTTTTAAGTCTCTTTAAATTTAAAGCATCCTTCAGTTGGACAATTTGATGTCCATCTGAAGGATACTTTAAATTTAAAGGAATTTTAATTATTAACTTATAATGAAAAAGGCCATAAAATTTTGCGGAGCCTTAAAAACCCAACCTTACAGGCAAGCTCCAAATTAGAACACATCCAAATCTATATTGTTGGAGATCTGAGCAGCCTTGTTCAGTAACTGGATGGGTGACCGATGCCACGATAACTTTTGAACCGAAAGAGATAGTGACTTCCAATTTTCAGGATAGGTTTGCACATCCGAATAGGAGAGTAAAAATCATTGTTGAGCATTATCGGCCAAACGGTTTCGGGGTTATACCTATCTGCAATATTATTTTCTCGATAACTTGGTAACTATTTGTAGAATTCCGACGTAAAGACGTAAGTAATATGTTGTGAGGATCGTAATAGTAAACAAATTTCAAAAAATGATTAAATAATATAATGTATCTCACGATAACTTGAGGACGGAAAGAGATAGCAACTTGCAATTTTAAGGGTAGCTGCACATCCGAATGCAACATTTAAGTTTCTTAATAGGCATAACCGGCGTAACGGTTTGCAATTAAAACTCGGTAATTGCTTGTAGAATGCCAACTCGCTAATTTCCGCCGAATTTCGTGAATATCGTATACTGAAATTACTTGAGACGTAAGTTTCTTCTTCTGTTATTGAGGAAATAACAACCAAATTTCAGATGGGTATAACGCCCGTCCGGGCTGAATCAAATCTGACCTCGGATTTTTCATCAGTGAGTTGAACCTAAGTGTTTGAAACCACTTACGGCAAAAAATTCGGAAATTACAGACAAAATGATAACGCGATGTTACCCAGAACATGCGCGTAAAAACCCTATCAGAATCCCTAATAATAACAAACAAAATTATACATATAACAGACACTTTTTAGAAACAGGTCATGATTTTGACCATAATTTCTTTGATTTGAAAAAATATATTGAATGATGAATTAGGAAGCTTCCAATAAATTATGAAGTTAATCCTACTTACAACAGTATGAAAAGAATTGCTTAAAATTTCATCACAAATACAGATACTTTCTGATTAAAAAACCGTGGAAACCCGTTAAAAGGTTAATTTCTTTCTGTATTCTAATTAGAGACAAATCTAGGCAGCTCAAAATATTCCATTACAATTGGTCTACTATTTCTGAGATTTAAATTTCTTCTGAAAATCTGTCTTTCTTACTATAGGTATATACTCCATTCATTTTTATTAAGTCTCCCGGTTGGCCATGAAACTTTGACACATTTCACCGTGTATATTTTGAAAATGTTAGGTTGTGCTCATTTTCCTCTCAAATAACTACGCAACGTTGTCTTCTCTACATAGAAGTCGTAGTAATTACGTATTTTTGGCAATATGATTTTTTTTTGGGAAAAATAATCAATTTGAGAGATATCATGTGAATTCAAGAATTCCAAAGACCTGGCGACTGTTCAAAAAGATTTTTCCTCTTTTGTTATTATGGAAATATTTCACGTGCATAAACTGGTTAGAAGATTGAGCTATGCTATTTTCTTGTACGGAAATCAGGAATTAATTGTTGGAATTTCAATGAAAAATACTGGATGCAGTAGTCCGATATTCCTAGTTCATTTGAAAGAAGAATAAAAGTACCTGAATAACCCGGCAGGAGAACAACTAAACGAAATTATCAACTACAACTACAGATCACATTTAAATACCTTGTTGCACAACTGGAAATACACCAGTTTCAAAATGTAGTAGTACTACGAAACCCGACTCCCTGTTAAACCTTAATAAAATATAGTGACAGGAAAGAAAACTAAGAAACTTCATTCGAGAGTTCAACATGTCCTAAGACAGAATGAAGTTTTCCTATTGCAGATTTCAGTTCTGTATAGCCATTCCTGATTCTTTGTCTCTGCTTCTACAAAAATGTTTTTGGCATTTTCAATTTCAAATCGAAGAGTTCTTCAATATTCCAAGATAATCATCTGTGATAACATCTTGTTTAAGATTGAACATTAGTCATGTTGATTGTGGAGAGTAGAAACTGGCAACGTCTCAGAGAATTGATTTGACATTGACGATATTTCAGGAGTGCCAACCTGCCTTAGTTTCAGTTAGAAAAACGTGGTAGACCTAAATCATGAATCAACAAGTCCAGAGCGTTCCTGCCAATCGGGTCCTTCATAAATGGCTTCGTATAATTAATATACTTATGCTTATATTTCACAAGTCAAATAGACCCCAGGGGGTTCATTGATTTGTCGAGAAAGCAAGAGCAGACGCGTTTCTGGCTTCTTGGCCTTCATCAGTACTCTGTAGCTTCTCAACAAATTCAACAAAACTGACCCGGGTTAAGCCCCTCATAGCCGGCTTGGTCGATCATACCTAATCACCCACGGTATGATCGACCAAGCTGGCTCTGAGGGGCTTAACCCGGGTCAGTTTAGTTGAATTTGTTGAGAAGCTACAGAGTACTGATGAAGGCCAAGAAGCCAGAAACGCGTCTGCTCTTGCTTTCTCAGCAAATCAATGAACCCCCTGGGGTTTATTTGACTTGTGAAATATATGCATAAGTATATTAATTATACGAAGCCATTTATGAAGGACCCGATTGGCAGGAACGCTCTGGACTTGTCGATTTATTAACAACGGTATCGCCATTTTTCATTATTAATTATGACCTAAATCATGGCCAACCGGGAGACTTCATAAAAGTGAATGGAGTATACGCTTCATTTGTCTTGGACTTGCTTTATATACGTTTTTTAGGATCTGGGCTCAGTCCCACCGAATTGAGATACGTCGTTTCATGAAATGTTGATGAGTATACACGAATACATTAGTCGAATGAGGGTCTCTTGATTAAAACCTTATTTCTGTTCAATATTTTATATAAATGCAAATCCACTTCGACGAAAAACCATCCATAACCAAGAAGCTTTCCTTGTTACCAATTCCTTCAGTTTGATGTGGAATGGGGCAGGAAAAAAGGCAATCCCGGAAATACATCAGAGATTAGGTCTCGATCCCGGAGAAAAATTCTGAAGAGGGTATTATAATTAATTATTTATGTGCAGTGTATGACCAAAGAAGGATTGGAAAAAATGTGGAAATAACCTCTGACAGAGAGAATGTTGCTTTACAGACATCTGATATGTTCCAAATCAGTTAATAATGACATGTGACAAATTGTGGTGGAACATTTAATACCGCTTTCTTGCGCTTTCCTTTCTTTAGGTCCTGAAAGTATGCCGTTGCAAGATCTAGCTACTACTGCTGACCAGTGCGCTTCGCTTGGTACTTCTTCATTTTCTATTTTTGTAGATTAATCTTTATGAATTTAACTGGGTTGTAACTGGTAGCTATGAAACCACAAGTCTCATTATTTCCGGTTCATTTTAGGTTCTCTTTCGATATCAAATTATTTTATATCCTTTCCATCACCTTACAGAATTGCATTGGAGATTGCAACTATACAGTGTGGTCCAACGAAAATTTAACACCTCGATTTTCCAGCTTTTAAAACGAAAATGCGGAAAATCGCTCGGACTCGGCAATTTCTGATTCGAGGGGGAACATTTTTCCGCTTTTTGCATCCCTTAACTGCAACTGAGCAGAACCCCTTGATTTTGAATAAGGATGAGCGGTGTTGCGATACCTTATTTTGAAGATCTTATGGAGTACTATCTGATTCTGAAATTTCGCTTAAAAATTTTCATCGATAACGAAATGATAGGTAAAATAGTGGAGGAGTACTTACTTTGTGATTAGTTTATTAAATGCTGGAAATGGGCACTATTCATTTCCATGCAGTAATTTGCAGTTTTGCTGAAAACGTTCACGTACATTACTCAACATTTCTGGCCTAATTTGACGGCATTCATTAATGATCCGAGTTCGCAAACAATCCAGTGACTCAGGCTGGGTAGGGTAAATCTTCAGATTTCAGGTGACCCCATAGAAAAAAGTCCAGTGGAGGCAGACCAGGTGATCTAGGTGGCCACTCAATATGTACCCTCCTTCCAATCCAGGCGTGAGGAAGATTTTCATCTAAGAACTGATGCACCGGTTGAACGAAATGCGGTGGTGCGCCGTCTTGTTGGAAAATGATTTTTTGATGCTCTTCTGCATTCTCCAAAACTTTCACGAGGGTAGATCAATAGCGTTCTCCAAAAGATCTGAATGAATTTGGCCGGTGAGATTAACGGGTATGATAAAAGGGCCGATTATGTGATTTCCATAAATATCCGCCCAAACATTTAATTTTTGGGGGCGCTGAGTATGCACCTCACCAAATAATAATAAATAAATAAATTTTCATCTGACCAATACCGACAGTTATGCCAGTTTAAAATTCCATTAAGGTGAAATGAACACTCGTCTGAAAAAGAGATATCGAACCATTAAGTAGTTTCCGTTAATCACGGTTAATCATTTCACTGACCACTTCACAGAACTGGAGTCGGCGATCGGGATCATCCTCATTCAGTTCCTGAATCAATCGTATGAAGATGGAATTTATGTTGTTTTAGGATTATATGATTGTTGTGCGTGAAACACCAGATACATCGGACAATTTTCTAGTACTCAAGGTCGGATCTATTGCTACATGACCTAAGACAGCCACCTCCCTCGCTTCATCTCTTTCATGCAACCTCTTTTTGTTTCCGACTGAACCAGTTGCGTCAAATTTGGCAACCAGTTGCACAACGTAAGCAGCGGATACATTTTTTCCAGAGCGTCCTTCGCTAAATTAAGCCGCTCTTGTTCCAGCAGGGTTGTTGTTCCTAAAAAATAAGGGGGCGTCCATAAATTACATGAGCTGTTTTTTTAAATTTTCTGTGCCTCCCTCCCCCCCTGGTGAGATGTCGTGAGATTTTATTCAACCCCCTCCCCCATCCCCCAATCTCACGTGAGATTTTTCAAAATGTGGGTTTCTTACGTAAACGCGTTGGATTGTTATTGTAAAAAGAAAAAAAAAATTACTTCGTACTTTTATTTACGACTAGTAATCAATATTGATGAGAGTTATAAGTGTAATAAAAATTTAAAAATAGAATACTTAAATCGTGACTACTGTGATTAAAAAATGGACCAAAATAGCATAATTTTTTTTTGTTTCAATCAGAAAAAAAATTGCGTGATATTTGCCGAGACCCCCCCTTCTCTCCAACGTAACATTAGATGAGATTTGACTCGACCCCCTCCCCCCCCCCCCTTAAACATCTCACGTAATTTATGGACGCCCCCTAACTACTAGATACCTTTGAAATGTGTCGGATACGAATAATATGCTCGAAATAAATTCCACATTGCCTCTTCCACTATTTTCGTTGTTATTTCATTATATATGGATATTTTGAAGCAAAAGTTTAGGCTCAGATAGTACTCGATACGATCTTCAAAACTAGTTATCGCAACGTACACCCCTAATCCCTGTTCAAAATCAAGGGGTTGTGCTCACCCTCGTTAGGGGCTTGAAGTTGCGGGGATGAAAAAAGCGAAATAGTTCTTCCCCCTCGAATCAGAAACTTTTTCGAGTGATTTTGCACACTTTCATTTTAAAGTCGGAAAATCGAGGTGTTAACTTTTTGTTGGACCACCCTGTATATTGAGCAATTGTAATATCGATAATTCATTCATATTTTCGCAAATAGTGCCCTTGGAATTCATTAAGCAGAACATGTCAAAACCCTTCCGATATTTTAATATTTCACGATTTGGAGAATGTGAATTGGATTATTATGATTATTGTGATTATTATGATTATTATGATTATTATGATTGTTATTATTAAGTGAAAACTTGAAAATATAAAAAAAGCTAAATGTAAAGAATAAAGTCAACAACATAATATTATATTATGAAACTTGATGTGCCAAGTTTTATTCTATAGTTGAATGATTTGTTGAAAAAAAAAATGATTTGTTATCAAAAAATTCCTAAAAAGCACCGACGTGGATTCAAGAGCTTTTACGCGAATGTTCCATTGTCTCATACAAAGTCGATTGAGCTAAGATTCGGCACTCGATTGTAGAATAGCAGCTCGAAGGTATATGCAGATTCTGACAGATAGTTTCTGACATATTAAATCTTCAGAGGAAACAATTTTTTTTATTTGTTTTCTATAGAGATATTCACCAAATGTCGCAAATATTAGTACTTCGGCATTCTACAAGTATTAAGTTTCACTTTTTCCTAAATTGGTTTTACATTTTTCGAAATTGGTTTCACTTTTTCGGATATTGGTTTTACTATTTCCGAAATTAGTTTTATGTTTTCCGTAATTGGTTTTACTTATTCCAGAATCTGTTTTATCTTCACTGAAATTGGTTTTAGTCTTCGAAATTGGTTTACCTATTTCCTAAATTGGTTCTACTTTTTCCGGAACAGGTTTTACCTTTACCAATTCCTGAAATTGGTTTCGCTTTTTCCAAAATTGGTTTCAATTTTTCCGAAATTGGTTTTACTTTTTTCGAAATTGGTTTTACTTTTTTCGAAATTGGTTTTACTTCTCCCGAAATTGAATTAAAAAAAATGGTGTAGTTGCTAATATACTAAAGGATGTGGTGAAATATTCTTCGATTAAACATCAACAAATATTCACTCGTGACCGGAGCTAGCCACGTCGCCGCTTTCCAAGAGGCGTTAACCTCTTTTCAGACTACCGCAAAAAATTGATGGAAACGCTTTAATAACAGCAGTTTTTTTCACGTAACTCGGCACGCGAACGGATTAGAAGCAATTAAAAAGCCGATAACCGAGATTTATTCCGAAAATGTGCAGTATTCTACAGGAGATAAGATGGCGTTTTTCAAGTACTCGGTAGAGTGAAATTAGCAACTACGAATTGTCAACAATAGGCGAGATGAGGCTGCTTCAGAAAATGAATATTCAACGGAGAGCAAGAGGGTCAACATCTTCCAGATTGAACGCTCCAGGAAAGTAGGAAACGTGAAGTGCATTAACGGAATTTGAAGGAGTGCTCCCATTTAACTCATAATTTTCAAGAGTATTAACAAGCAAACAAACTCATATGGAGTCATCCAAAAATTTATCGAAAGCCTTTTTGATGAAAACTTCATTAGATATCCAAAAATTTGTTTTAGCCCTGTGGACAGGAGCTTTGGCGTTCTTGTTCAAACTTTGATAAATCATTTCTCCGAAATTATTGTTCTCTGGGAATTATATAAATGGATTCTTACGATAGAACTACATCATGAAAGAAATTAAATTCAAATAGACGGATTCTCCCCAATGACGAACTTATCCGAGATATTCATGCCTCAAATCTACTCTGAAAATTATATTATATCAATTAAAACTTAGACAATATTGCAGTTTTGTTTTTACTGGAGATATTCTGAACCCAATTTGATTATGTATCTTATCAAAGAATATATTTTCATCATGAAATGGATTATCCACGGACATTATATTATCATGTTGTGTGGTTGGCTCAGTGGTAGAGCAATTGACTTGGGAGCGGAAGCCCCAAGTTCAATTCCGAGGCTAGGAAAGAAATTTTCTAGTCACGGTAATCGCCACCATTCACTGTTGGGTCAAAAATTAACAGTGCTGTGCCTAAGGTGGCGTAAGGACACAGTAACAAAGCCTACACAGAACACAAACTGGTTCTCCTTACTCGCTCAAGCTCTTCGAGAGCTTATGAGGGGTCTCCTTGGGGAAGACCTAGGAAGGATCAGTATAATCCATATACTATACTATACTATACTATCTTAAAAGTATAATATGATATCATCCTCATAATTCTACGATAGCTGAGGTTATTCCATTGGTCATTTTACTTTCAATCATACTTTGTTTTCTAGAACAGGGGGTGTATTTTATATCAAGAATAACGAACCAGAAATAACTTTGACATTTATCTGTCATAGGAAAATAAGATGACATGTAAGAACACAGATCATATAATAATTCATAGATATAATTAAGTGGGTACAGCATTCTGTGAAATCATAGAAGTACGATTCATTATTGAAATTTCGAAGAATCATATCTCCGAAATTATTAGCTTGTTAGAGTTGAAAATAATGTCAATGGATTTTTAATGTAAAACTAAATAAAAAAAAAATTGAATTTGAAATTTGTAATGTAAAAAAAAATTTTTTTTTCGTTACTCCGAAACCATCAAGCCAATTTTGCCCAATAACAAACTTCACCTAGATATTTATCTCCCAAACCTACTCTGAAAATTTCAACTGCCTAGCTCATTCTGTTCGAGGAACAAGAGCGCCAAAAAGAGTTCGTTTTAACATATTTCATTTGAAAAATCCGGGCTAGTGCTCAGTTTGACTATCAGTTTCGCTATACTGGGTGATCTACCGGGAAATAAAATGACACGGATATTCAGAATGAAATGAATTTGGGTGTTAAGTTTTTAATAACTATGACACAAATTCTTCGATTAACAGTTTCTTACTGCCAAAAAGCCAAGAAGAACTATGAGAACAAAATTGTCAACTCCAAGAACCGTTACTTCGCAACCACAATGGTTTGTAATGCATTAGTGAGGGGGTTAATGTTTTCGCTGACAATTTTTCTTCGGTGTTTACTCTGGAATAAACTAACTAATACGAAAGCGTAGAAGGGCCGTAATTCATACAATAAAGTATTAATTCATAGAAAAATGTATGAATTCATACAATGAAGTATGGAATTCGTTATCCACAATATAGTTCATAAATATTATCATCTTATAATTTATTCAATTGCAAAAATTGGCAGAATAAGTGCAATGAATTTCCTTATACAGTAAGTACGTAAAGGTTGGAACATATTTATTTCCTTTGAAACCAGTGAAGTTCAACAAAAATCCTGAAACCTGTCAAACTTTCCTTTTAATTTACTCAAAACTTTCGATAAAAATGTTGAAGCGATCACGTCATTGGTGTAGCTGTGGTGACGTATCGGTGTTTTTTGCGCTCTTGTTTCTCGGAACAGAGTGCTTATCAATTTGCCCAATTTTCTGTAATTTTCGAATTTTTGGATGAAAATGGTCGATTTGGTTCGACTCACCGATCTAGAATGCGTGGTCGAAATAAATTCTGTCTGGCCGGCCGTAGGCACGATAACTCTCGAGTGAAAGGAGTTAGAATATTGAAATTTGCAGGATAGGTTTGGAGAGTAAATATCTCGGAAGAGTTCGTTAATGTGCGAAATCCACCAAGCAGTTTCGGAGTTATGGCCGTTTTAAGTAGAAACATTTATTATGAATATTTCCGGAACCCGCCGGTCCGTCCGGCCGTAGGACGATAACTCTCGAACGGAATGCGCTACACAAATGAAAATTTCAGGAAAGGTTCAATTTTTTTTAAGATGCAGTTCGATCATAATAATCCATTGATATCATTTTTATATCTAACAAGCTAATACTTGCGGAGATATGATTTTTCAAAATTTCAATAATACATGGTACTTCTATGTTTTCACAGAATGCAAATTCTATCTGTTTGTGTTCTATCTGTGTTCACTGTGCTTTGAAAATATTTTGTGTTGAAAAACAAGGTTTCGCACCTTGAATTTGTGAATATATACAAGACTGTTTTGATTCCAAAAATAATATTGACTTGTTGCATATTGAAAAATTTATGCGCAAATATTGGGGATGATGTTTCAGAAGATTTAGAATTGGATCATTGCGCGTATGTTCTGGGGAACTTCGCCTTATCATTTATTTTCAATACAAACATAAGGTATGTGAAACATCATATTAAGGGTCTTTCAGTCCTATTCATCATATACATAATCGGAAATTTTTTTCTACAGGCTGAGACAGAAGAAAAAAGGTCGAAATATTTTTTCCCTCTACAGATACGAGAAAGCGTCGCGAATTGATCATCGCCTTCAGGGCGGTTAACGGATATTTTCAAGTGAATTTGTCATCTCTCTTCACGCTAAATAGCGATTCTCATTTCCGAGGGTACAGGTTCAAACTGCGTAGAGAAAACTATGGAACCGTACTCTTGCTTTTTAGGGCTTCACGCGAGAGCGAGATCTTTCTCGTCTCGTCTCATAAAAGCGAGACGAGACGAGACGAGACGTTCTCAAAAATATTATAGGCGATACCGAGACCACATATAGCGCAACACAAGAGTCTCGTTTTTGGTCTCTTTAAATTTTTTGTATGGAGTTTTATGTACGACTCCACTTTTTTCAACACCCACAGATGACAATGGAATATGAAGAGTTTCCACTATAATTACCAATATATTTTTTCGATATTATGCATCGATCGTTCTAGAAATACATGATATTTTAGGAGATTATTAATGCGTTATGACCTTGCGATAAATGAGATTATTTTTCAAGAAAAAATAGAATTCACAACCATAAAAACGGATGCCATTATTAATTCAATACTTAACGGACAACTTTTATTGCCCCTAAATCCCAATGCTTTGAAAATTTCGTCTCTATCTGAACATCTGTAGAAATGTATTCTCTTGTGCTCCTTGTAGTGAAGATATGAACAATTATTGTATACATATTTGGAACTACGTATAATAAAACTGGTAAAGAAATGAAGCTATTCAATGTTTCGAAACGTTTTATGAGGAATACGCCAAGAACACCCTCAATGATCTACCCACTGGGAAGGTATTCTTTGAAAACAATACCAAATTGTTCAATTCTATTGAAAAATGTATCGACATCGATAGCCTATTTAAAAGATCAACAAAACTTTCGAAATATTGGAAAGCTGAGTTTGAAGAATATATGCTGTTAGAAAGAGCAAATAGGAATCAAAATATTTTACAGTGGTGGAGAGTGATGAAAAAGTTCTTCCTGCACTTTCCAAGATGGCCGATATTCATTAATGGATACATCCGTACCTGTTGAAAAATTATTTTCCACAGCAGGTATGATCATGGTAAAAACACTTACATCATTGAAAAATGATGTGATGCAAGCGTGATTATGTTCGCATTTTTGGTCATCGAGTAACTTAAAAGTTGAAATTATCAGTGTTTAAAATTAAAAATAATATGTACATGTACAAATATTTTTGTATAAGGGCGTGATAAATATAGCTTTACAAAATTATTCATTATTGTATACCATATCATTTATATGTATATTATAATATTTATTATCGTTATTCAGAATTAAGAGAGACGAGACGAGAGAACTGATAACGAGACGAGAACGAGTCTTAAACGAGACTTAATTTTTTGGGAATTGGCGAGAGCAAGACGAGATTATTTATACTCTCGCCTACTCTCGTCTCGTGTGAAGCCCTACTGCTTTTGTTATGGACTCTTCATCAGTTAACTCCTTCAAGAACCTCCTGGATATTTTCCAGAAGATTTCCCATACCTACGGCAATAAAACTGATTTCAGTGACTTAAAGGTGAAAAAGAGATCAGAGAATCAATTATAATAATGAAGGGTTTCACCAGAGCAGACGAGGTGTAATTCACATGTCGGAATTGCCGCTCTAGGAGGGGTTTATCTCCTAATTCTCGTAAAACAAAAGGCCTAATTGGATGGCAGCTCCTGGGCCCATTCACGACAAAGGTCGGGACTCTTTTTGTTTCTTCGGACAAAACGAAGTAATGAAAAAGGGTCTCCAGGTCATGTGGTCGAGATGTTTCAGAGCTGAATTGAGGTGAATGAAAAGATGTCCTTGTTGTAGTGCAGCTCTTTGAAGGTTAGGATTAGTTTGATAAAAATGTAATAAAGGATTGTGAGTTTTCGGAATGAATTATTCGTTTTATGAGAGCCAGATAAGGGCCATATTGTCGTCAAGTTGAAACTGAGTTCCAGAGGGATTGTTGTAGAAATATAAATTTGAATCAGTAAGCATTGAAAAAAATTGGTTCAAGCACTGACGTGAAGTCAGGAGCTTTTGCGCGTATGTTCTATTGTCCATACTCCTGTAATGAACACTCTTCTTAATCGAATTTACCATGATGAATTCTATTGTCTATTCTCCTGTATTGGACACTCTTCTCAATCGAATTCACCATGATGAATTCTATTGTCCATTCTCCTGTATTGGAGACTCTTCTTAATCGAATTTACCAAGATGAATTCTATTGTCTCCAATACAGGAGAATGGACAATAGAATTCATCATGGTGAATTCGATTGAGAAGAGTGTCCAATACAGGAGAATAGACAATAGAATTCATCATGGTAAATTCTATTAAGAAGAGTGTTCATTACAGGAGTATGGACAATAGAACATACGCGCAAATGCTCCTGACTTCACGTCAGTGCTTGAACCAATTTTTTTTCGATTAAAGGGGTCCAATCAGGAGAACGGACAATAGAATTCATCATGGTAAATTCGATTAAGAAGAGCAAAAGCTCCTGATTCACGTCAGTGCTTGAACCAATGTTCTATTGTCCATTCTTCTGTATTGGACACCCTACCATGGTAAACTCGATTAAGGGTGTCCAATACAGAAGAATGGACAATAGAACATACGCGCAAAAGCTCCTGACTTCACGTCAGTGCTTGAACAAATTTTTATACTAGCCATCAAACCTTTTTAATTCTTCATAATTATTACAAGAATGTATGTCGATATGGAATATGGTAATAATTTGACATTTGAACACATCGTTTAATGCATAATCAATTTCAATACTTTTGTCACTCGTTGATGAGATGAGATATCTGAAATTATAGATAAACTCTAAATATTCCATTCAATATTGAAATATTAAAATTAAATTTCCACTTATTCATTTGTATTTCAAGATAATGAACGTTTGAAGCTAATGATTCATGTAAATTGTCTGTGAAAATTTGTTTTCATGGGTTAGGGGAAAAGAGTTATTGTGAAAATAAGATTCATTTATTTAGATACCAATCTATATATTGTTTTATACTATCTACTAAGGGCCGATTTATTCAACCTCCGTAAAGTATTCGTCAACTATGTGCTCGTTGAATTTACTGATCCCCTTTAAAGTGAACATTTACAGATTACTTTCCTTTCGGTAAGGCTACTTGACAGTTTACAGGTCGTAAAATATATCAGCCCTCAGTGAACAAAAAAATTGTATACCTCACTGAAGCCGTAATACAAACAAAGGAAATAATTTCGAATAAAACTCTATTAACATTTTCGATTATTTACTTCAAGAGAGATCAAGAATAACATTCATTTTGAAAATTCAATACTACATCAAGCAGCATGCAATACATTTTTTCGAGTTTGGACCACTGCTGCCCACATAATCATGGAGGATTCGTGAAACACTGCAGGGAGGATAAATACTTGTATATAGATTATTATTAAAATATGATAACTGACTTTCTCCGTTTCCTTATATACTACTTCTCGTTGTAAAATATACTTGGATTTTCCTCCGCAACACTAGGATACATCATTTTCAAAGTTAGCGTTGAATTATCAAGCCATTCTATTATAATATTAGTAAAATCTGTTCTTCAGAGGTATTCATTGTTAAGCATGCTAAGCAACAAGCATTTAAGAAACATATACCTGAAGTTCCACGGGAAAACAATATACATAATATATACCTACACACATGTTATATTGCATCACCTTCTACTCCTATAATTCAAAATATTCTGCAATTAGAAAAATTAAAATGTTTCGTTAAACATGCCTATTATATAGGTACACGCTGGCACCCAAACACCCTGATGATGGATCGTAAGAGACCCATGATATCAGGAAAACAGAAAAGTGTTCAAAATTCACTGGTCTAAGCGTAATTCAACTGTTTTTTTTTGTGCAATAGTATTATGCAAATGTTATGTGTAAACAGGTAAAAGTGGCTAAGGGCCAAATCTGAATAATAGGGTAGGTGCAGAAGTCATTTGAAATGTAATTCATGCAGTTTTGCTTGCTAATGACATGTTTATGATTATACTAACCATTCTAGGTCTTCCCTAAGGAAATCCCACAGAAGCTCCTAGGAGAGTCAGTTTTGTTCTGTATATATTTTATTAATGTATCCTTACGACAGCTTAGGCAAGTCACTGGGTGGTTTTCACCTAAGTACATGATGAATAGAATACTTATCCCATAATATATATAGCTTCGGCAAAATGACAAAACAGGATTAAGTGTAAAATGTAAAATTTTGAGTTGGCTTTATTTTTTATAGTCATAGCCTACTCATAACAACCACTTCCTTAGTAGATTGCGGAACATATTTAAATGCACCTTGAATCGAGCATTTACGGTTTATTTCGTTCACTCCCTGATTTATCGTACACTCTCGAATTTCAAAACGAGAATATCTTGAAACTTGCTTATTGCAGATACGTCCCTTTGTCATTTCAACGATATGAGAACCACCACCAATTTGTTTGAATAGAAACACTCGATTTTCTTCTTGGCTATTCCACTCTTGAGCTTTAAAAATTTTAGTGTTCATGTCATCTTGGTTGCCTCTTATCAATATTAAATTTTCTCATGAGATATACTTAATCTTCACAAATATTCAATCGACTAAGTTCCATATACCTTGTTTTTAAGAATTCTATCTGCAGTAACTCCAAGAGTAACTCATTCAATTCACTTCTATTACTTACTGCTGATTTTTAGCCAGAAATCCTGAAGGACATATACCAGATATCTTCTTTCTGAACAACTTTTCCACAGTTCTCCATAATTTGGAATTTCTTTCACATACGTAAACAATATTTCTAGATTCCTCCAATCTTCAAATACAAGGTAATCTCGATTATTTTCAACGGAAGGAATACTCGTTCGTACTTCGTGGATTGAGAATATTTTGTTTACGATTTGTATTTGTGTTTTGATCAGATTCAGATTCGATGTTGAGGTTAAAACCGGGCGCATGCGTAGATCAGAATGTAGTTTGTAGTATATCCATTAATCATGAATCATTCTCAAAAATACCACACAAGCAAGTTACCGATCACTGCTAATATTTATTATTTACCAGAAATTCATCACAAATCGAAACTATTTAAATTAGAAATGTCAATTTTTACATGACTAACCCGGACTTAGCCATTTAACCCTGCTATTTTGCCGGGTTAAATTTTTATAGTTTTAACCCAGGGTTAGGCTCTAACTCTTGAAGGTGCAAGACCTATTATCAATTTAACCCTAGGTTTAGAGATAATCCGGATTTAATTAGATAACCCGCATTCGTGCAAGTGAGCCTTAGTGGCCTACATGGCCTAAAATTCCTTTCTACCCATCACAAGATTTAATATCCACAAATGAGCCTCTCACCTTACAAGATCAGAAGCCTTCAGCAAAATTTCAGCGATATCATATTAAAAAAATAATGCATCACCTTTCAAAAGTCCCCTATCGCAAAAATACTCCTCTGAAGGCACATGGATCTCTTGAAGAAGAATCGCCTTCTCTATTTCTCAAAGATATTCACTCTTGTTCATAGAAATCCCTTCAATATTTAGTTGCCTCCTCCTAAGGAGGATCTCTTTCAATACCAGGTCTGACCACTAATGTAGGGCTATCATCTCCCATAGATTTGTGATGAAATAAGACGATTTTCCCATAATATACGAGCGAAAATATGTCATCATGACATTCATATTTTTATTTTATTTTTGAAGGTTCTCGCAAAAATACGACTATAGACTACATATTATCATACGACGATTCCCATCCGCTACACTTGGCTACCACTACGCTACCGAACTCACAAACGGCTGCCCGGTTCTCCAACAATATAGATCCGATCATGTTCAAACTTGGAATTCTGCAGTAGAGTTAGGTTCTGAAGGATGTTCCAAAATTTCAGCCATGCCGGACGAATAGTTTATGATATATAGATTTGTTTTCAATAATTTTCAACTATTTTTTTTTAAATTTTCTAATTATACCATCCTCACGAAATTCTGCAAGAATTTTCGCGTTGGCATTCTTCAACTAATAACAATGTTTGAATTCAATCGGTTTTGTATTCTTCGAGTTAATGAGGAACAAAAAACTACCAAATTTCAGAAAATTTCAGATGGCTATAACTCTAAAACCGTTTGGACGATTATGCTCATAAACAAACTCAAATGTCGCATTCAGGTGCACAACCTAACCTGAAATTTTCAAGCCGCTATCTCCTTCCGTTCTCAGGTTATCGTGACAACAAAAATATTTTTTAATAATTTTTTAATAATTTTCTAGCGATACGATTCTCACAAAATTTCACAAACGTGCTTAGGTCTGTATTCTACAACTATTCACCAAGTTTAAATTCGATCGGATTTATTTTGGTTGAAAACAAAATTATTACTCGGAAACCATTGGGCCGATTATACCCATTAACGAACTTGTCCGTCGTATTGGGATGCGCCACCTACCCTGAAAATTTCAAGTCGCTAGCTCTTTCCGTTCTCAAGTTATCGTGGCAACGGCCGGACGGCCGTACGGCCGTACGGCACCACAGAATTAAATTTCACATTTGGGCAAAACTATAACGCGATGTTCCCCAGAACATACGCGCAAAAACGTTGGAAGGTGAATTCATCACTACACAATATATTTTTCAGAAGCAATATACAGGGTGAGTCATTAAGTTGTTGATTCATTTTAGCAATATTCCTCTCATCAAATAAAACACTTTTTTCTTTTGACCAATTTCCAGATTGGGCTGATTCAAAAAGTTACAAGCGTTTGAAAATTGCACCATCTGCTAATACACTCCTGCATATAAATGCTTGATTCGGGATTCCAAAGCTCACGACCGGATCCAAAAATGTATTATAATTTCTGGAATTTCTGATCTTGTAGCGTTTACTGAAGAATATCTCGAAAACGGTACGTTTAAGAAGAAATGATGAAGAATAATTTAATTTCTTAAAAGGATTGTATATTCTTGAAATGACTCAAGTTTATTTGGTTTCTTCATGCTAATTTCATTCAGTTTTGTGAATCCACGAGTCAGTAACTAGGAAACCATTGAAGGTTGGAAAAACTGATGTTTGGAGAATATCTACCATAGTAATATATTCTACATAGTTATAGGAAACCACAACATTCATTTTATTCAGAAAAAGCATGTCAAAGCTACATCATAAAGTCTGATTTTTTTTTAAATTTCAACAGCCTGTATCTTTTTACCTGAGCTGAATTTGGAAAAATGGTAATGGGAAAAAGGTTTCATTCCATGAGAGGAATCTATGGTTAAAATTAATGTACAACTAAGAGGCTCACCGTGTATAGAACAATGTAACTATACAACATCAACGATAAAATAACTATTTTGTAACGTTTCGTAGACTAAATTAGACTCCTTCATCACACACCAAGCGGAAATCTTCAGAATTATTTTTTGTTGATAGTTATTCTGAAATTCGAAATTTGCCAGTGACAGTATTCGAAAAATATAGCAACACAGGTTCTCTTTATGTACATAGAAATTTCAAAGTTCCAATTCCTTCTTCAACAAATTCTACCAAATATGGTCAATTCCAATTGAGCAATTTACAAAATTGCTTTCTCTGGTCAACAAAATACAAGTCGACTGAATAAGTTTCCTTTTTATGCCATCAAACACTGTCATCAGAATCTTTGTTTTACTCCAATCCATCACGATGATCTCCATGGATTGTAGAAATATGTTCTGCTATTTTTTATATTTTTGGCGCTCTAGTTCCTCGGAACTGAGTGCTTATCAATTTGCCCAAATGTCTGTAATTTTCGAATTTTTCGATGAAAATGGTCTTTAAACGATTGGACTCACTGATCAAGAATCCGTGGTCGAAATTCATTCTGTCCGGCCGTCCGGTCCGGCCGGCCGTAGGCACGATAACTCTCGAACGGAATGAGCTAGACAATTGAAATTTTCAGAGTAGGTTTGGGAGATAAATATCTCGGCTAAGTTCGTTATTGGGCAAAATTGGACAAACCTTAATGAATGATCAATTTGAACAATTATTTAATCTAAAATACTATATTAGGCAGTAATTGAACAGGTGCTCACCAATTTATATCAAATATTCATTCACAGCAACAAAATATCATCACTACGACTCGATTCACGCCGAAATTGTGCTAGGGTGAATCCTATTTTATAATTAACAAACTTCGCTGTTCAATTTCAGATAGTCAAATTTTCAATCTAACGATTTCATCGATCGAAATACAGATATCGGTTTGTACGATAATTCAGGACACATTTAAAAAGGTGGTACGCTAACTGTACCACCATGCATATGAAATTAGTGGTACAAACCGTGTTCCACCATGCTTGAAAGGGATAGGTTGTTCCGACTTTCTTACCTCTATTGGTCTTGACGTTTCTCCTGTATCCAATGTTTGGAATTTTCTTTTTCATTAATCGGGTTTGCCTTAGTTAATAAAGACGTAAAATTTGTGTCTTAGAAAGGGTTCATATATTGAACATAAAACCGATTCTCCTGATTTTTTCCGAAAGGCCGCGAACATAAGGGATCACAGTCAATATATTGGTTTGTTGTTCATGTTGGTTATTCTGTCATACTTGATTAATTGTTATTTGATTAGAAGCTTTTCTATCTAAAACCGTGATATATGAATTTATGCATTGTTTCGGATATCCATGATGTTAAAGAAATTTGTTGATGAAATCAATTTCATTATTCAGAATTTCAAGAGTACAACAAATTAGATTACCTCTATAGAAAAAAGTTTTGTGATATAAATATATATTTTTTTCAATAATTTTTTAAAAATTTTCTAGTGATATGATCCCCTCAAAATTTTGCAAGAATTTTTGTGTTGGCGTTCTACAACTAATAACCATGCTTGAATTGGATCGGTTCTGTATTTTTAGAGTTATTGAGGAAATAACAACCAAATTTCAGATGGGCATAACTCCAAAACTGTTTGGCCGATTATGCTTATAAATAATCTCAAATGTTGCATTCAGATGCACAATCTATCCTGAAAATTTCAAGTCGCTATATTTTTCCGTACTCAGGTTATCGTGACATAAAAAATATTTTTATATAATGTTTTAAAAATTTTCTAGGGATACGATTGTCACAAAATTTCACGATCATGCTTAGGTTTATATTCTACAACTATTCACCATGTTCCAATTCGATCGGATTTATATTGGTTGAAATCATAATTATTACTCAGAAACTCGACCGTTTATGCCCATTAACGAACTTATCTTTCGTATTAGGATGCGCCAACTACCCTGAAAATTTTGAGTCACTAGCTCTTTCCGTTCTCAAGTTATCGTGGCAGCGGCGGGCCAGACAGAATCAAATTTGACCTCGAATTCTTCATCGTCGAACTCAATCGTTTCAGGACATTTTCAGTCAAAAATTCGAAAATGACAGACATTTGGGCAAAATATAACACGATATTCTCCAGAGCATACGCGCAAAAAGTTTGTTTGCGATACGAGGTTTAGGGGTGGCTGTTTCTACCCGTTTCAATAATAGAGGAACACCAAAGAAATTTTTTTGGATGCCTTCTTGCCCAAATAAAATATCTGCTTGAATTCATTCTTGTCAGTTTTTTTATTTTTAAATATTGAAAACTGCTTTTCAGGCGCCATCTTTAGGTAGCTGTAACTATGCAGAGGGGGCTCAAAAAAGGAAAGTTTATATGAAAGATGCACCCTATTTTTTGACAAGGAATCTCACCATACATTTTATCGCAACTACTCATATACACCCAGTATAGTCTCCGTTTGTCGAATTCCTGCGGTAATATTCTTACCGCACGGCTGTAGCGTGCGGTAATGTTACAAATGGATTATTACAATAAAATGAAACAAAGTATGGTTTTAATTTTTATATTGATAAAGTTGTTATAAAAGAAACATCTAATTTATAACGATATTCTTTAACACAAATTAATTGTTGTTAATATTTACATTTATTGTACAGTTTGTACAATTTGTAAATTGTACTGGGGGGCAACGAGAATTGATAGACGTTGAAGCTGCATGGCTAATTATTTGGTTGATCTCGTTTTGATCAGTTTCATTTGAAGTCGAGGCAGGGGTGTAGAATATTTTATTAGCCACTTCTACTTTATTATTAAGTAATTCGTCAATATATTCTTCCACCACATTGCAAGATTTCCATCCTCCGTGGCGCTTTAAAGAAAGAATATCAGCTCGAGCATCTACCAAATGTGTTGCCGATGATCTTCGCAAAAAATATCCTGTATAATCTGTCGGATTTGGCAACTGTAAATAACTTGCAACAATTTGCGGCATTTTTCCGAATTGATTTATTCCAATTACTGTCTTCCATCCTTTTCCCTTGTTGAATTTAAAAAAAAAATCTAGGATTTTCAAAATCATTAGGCCTAAATGATACATACTTTCTTTAAACATTTAAATAGGTTTGGTTAATGATAAATGATCTAGGTTTATTTGTTTTTGTTTGTGGTACTTTTACCAATATTTTTGAACCGAAATCCTGAACTTTCATTCGGACAAGCTCATCTCGTCGACAGGCTCCTGCTATTCTGCTATTCTGCTATTCTGCTATTCTCCTGCTATTTCTGAACTTGTTCCTGGGTTAAAATTTTGGATTTTTTCGGTTTGTATTCTGTAGCTTGACGTTTTAAAAGTGCTCTAAGTTTTTGGTACTGGGCAATATTAATACTATTATATATATATTATTATATATTATATCGATGGATTTTACCCATTAACGAAATTGTTCGAGATATTTACGCTCCAAACATGCCCTGCAAATTTCAACGCTCCAACTCGCTCCGTTCGAGAGTTATCGTGCTAACGGCCGGCCGGGCCGGACGGACAGAATTGAATTTGACATCGAATTCTTCATCAGGGAGTCGAACCCAATCGTTTGCGACCATTTTCGCACAAAAAATCGAAAAATACAGACATTGTGACGAAATGATAGCACGCTGTTCCTTGCGGAACACGCGCGCAAAAATAGTATGTATAATTCGTGGGAAAAGCATATTCCCAAACTCCTGTGTTAATTATCACAGTCGTTTGGGAGTATTAAGCTTTTGCCACTAATTCTATAACATACTATTACAAGTAGTGGTTATCTATTTCTGTGTCTGTGTCGCACAAAACTAATACGAAACCTGTACAGATTTATGCTACCAACTCTCCAGCTTCACGCCGTTCCTGTTCACTTTTTTGCGTGCATTAGAAGTAGAAGTTGTCACGTTGCCAAATTGAAACAGAATGGGGCTGTGTAACACTGTTATATGAAACTTCTTATTTCATCGGGGTTGTCCCCTGACATAAATTTCCTCTTCGGCTGAATAACAGAAATGAGGGAATCTAGTAGTAAATCTCCGCAGAAAGGCGGTGCTAGAACCGAGATAGTCGCAGTTACGTTTGCGTTATTGCGGGGAAGAATGATGGTAATGGTTCCTTGAACAACACTTTTCATGTTATTGCCGCGAAATCCATCACCAGATCCGCTGTTATAACCAATTAAAGACCAGTATTCTGAATTCATCGCTAGGAAGATTGAGCATTGTGCGAAATATGTTACTGAACTAATCTTATAGATGCTAAGGAGAATAGGAAAAAGTGGGAAAGCCCTGCGGACAGGAGCTTTGGCGCTCGTGTCTAATCTTTGTCAAATCATATTTCCGAAAGTATTGGTTTCTCAGAGTTTGAATTATATCAATGGATTATTATAATAGATTTATTTAGTTGTCGTATGGTATGGCACATGTTGAAATTTACATAGTAAAATAATAATAATAACAACAATAAAACAATAATACAAACAATAATAACAACAATAATACTACAATTAATTTACAAGCAAACATCAAGACTTTTGATATATTCAATTGCACTATTTGTTGCCTTCAGGAAGTCATAAAGGGTCCACCATATGCTCTTTTGGAACATTCACTAACGATGTGACGAACTGTTTGTTTGACTGTGCCACAGTCGCAGTTTGGGGATGGGGCTGTGGACAGGAGCTTTCTGGCGCTCTAGTTCAAACAGACAAATTATATCTCCGAAAGTATTGGTTTCTCAGAGTTGGGAATTCTATCAATGTTTTCTTATGATAGAACTGCATCATAAAGGAAATTCAATTAAAATAATAGTTTATTTATCAACATTAAATGAGCAATCTGAGAATGAGAACTGCACCATATGGAAGAAATCAAATTAAAATAGCTGAACTGAATTTGACTCTCTCTTATAGAACAGGATGAAATGTACGAGTATGAACACAGATCATATAATAAAGCTTAGATAGAATAATTATAGCATTCTGTGAAAACATAGAAGTACGATTCATTATTGAAATTTAGAAAGATCATATCTCCGAAAGTATTAGCTTGTTGGAAATGAAAATTATATCGATGGATTTTAATGGTGAAACTGCATCTTAAATGAAAATAGAATTTGAAATTTGTTCCTTAAAAAAAAATTTTTTTTTTCGTTACTCCGAAACCATCTGGCCTATTTTGCCCAATAATGAACTTAACTGAGATGTTCATCTCCCTAACCAACTCTGAAAATTTCAATTGCTTAGCTCATTCCGTTCGAGAGTTATTGTAGGAATTTTTTTTTTTATTTTGTAATTTTTTTTTACACTTTGCGGTAACGTGGTCAATACAAAACTTCACATGCGTATAAAGGTCATGATTCTACAATTTGATGCTGAATTTCAGATAGATCGAGTGATCGGTTTCGGAAATATTCATAGAAAATATGTTTTACTAAAATCAGCCATAACTCCGAAATCGTTTGATGGATTTCGCCCATTAACGATCTTATCCGAGATATTTACGCTCCAAACCCACCTTGCAAATTTCAATCCTCTTACTCCTTTCGTTCGAGAGTTATCGTGCTTACGGCCGGCCGGACAGAATCGATTTCGACCTCGGATTCTTGATCAGTGAGTCGAACCAAATCGTTTGAGACCATTTTCAGCCAAAAATTCGAAAATTACAGACATTTGGGCAAATTGATAAGCACTCAGTTCCCAGGAACTAGAGCGCCAAAAAGTGTAATTCCCTTTCCGGGATTTGAGCTCGCCTCCTCTCGTTTCGAAACCGAAAACTCGACGGATTATACCCCCGGGCTATCGGGCTCGTATGATCTTGTCGATCTCCAATATTAGAATAAAACGTCGGTACTTACCTGGGATATATATTCTTAGTTTACACTTTTTGACATAAAATCGCCACATGGGGGTTTTTTTGACGGTTTTTTACCCTTATCTTCGCTTTTCGTCAACTTTCAGGCCCGAAAACGGCCTTGAAGGGCCGTTTTCAGACCCCGTCTCTCTATGTCGATTTTGACGTTTCTCGAACCAACTATTAGCAAGGAATTAGACAATGTCATGTCTCAGGAAAATAGGTTGACATTATGACAATTCATACATAGAATAATTATATAATTCTGTGAAAACCTAGAAATACGATTTATTATTGAAATTCATATCTCCGAAAGTATTAGCTTGTTAGAGTTAAAAATGATATCATTGGATTCTTATGATAAAACTGTTCATTGCAAAAAAAATTTAATTTGGAATTTGTTATGTTAAAAAAAAATTTTTTTTTGTTACTCCGAAACCATCTGTCCGATTTTGCTTTGCCCAATAACAAACTTAGCCGAGATATTTATCTCCCAAACCTACTCTGAAAATTTCAACTGTCTAGCTCATTTCGGACCGGCCGGACAGAATAAATTTCGACCACGGATTCTTGATCAGTGAGTCGAACAAAATCGTTTAAGACGATTTTCATCGAAAAATTCGAAAATTACAGACATTCGGGCAAATTGCACTCAGTTCCGAGGATCTAGAGCGCCAAAAAGATCAATCTGAATATACCAGGACGTGATCTGTGGGATAAGGCTCTCTTCAAAATTATTGATCGTAGAACAAATACAGGACAGCACTCTCCAAACGACTAAACGACGTCTCCATACTACGTTCAACAGCCTTGAGTTAAATTATAGTGGCATAGACATTTTCTCAGAGGTTTAAAAAAACTTCCAAAAATTTATTTTTATCGGTTTATTGAGAATTTTTTTTTTCATTTCGGTGAGTTGGTTTGCACTTCATTCGTAAATATTATTACTGTTTGTATTCTGAATGTGCAATAAAGGTAAGATTCTGTAATACATGTCCACAGCCTTGCATTCATTTATGTAAGTCGAGATAATAATATGAGCCATTTTATCATGACATTTTTCGGAGTTAATAGGGATATTCTTTCGAACTGATTTTTGTTACATTAAATCACTTCGTTCACTACTAATTCAACTGATTTTAGTTACATAAATCAGTTGGATCTGTTCGAAAGTATATCCCTATTATAGACATAGACATAAAACGAATACCAAGATATTTCATTATTCACACTCAGTTGAACAGTTCACTATTTGTAGCTCGATGTAGATGAAAGCTTATCTATGCTGAAGCAAAAGAACTCTAAACAAGCCGCTATTGTCTGCGCTGAGATTCAAATGGTGTACTCTATCGAAACTGCATTATATACATACCAACAACACATCAAGAGGAGAATAATGCATGGATATAAGAGAACAATAGGATGGCGAATCTAATATGGATGAGAAGTGGACTTGTTTTCGAATGGATGTTTACAGACGTGATAAACACGATTGATTAATTGAGTCGAATAACAGATAATTCATAAACTGAAAGAGTACGTACATTTATGAATCTATCTAATGTAACAAATTGGGAATATTCATTAAAATGGAGAAAAGCACATATTCACGTGTTCCGGGGTTCCGGCAAAAATGTTGTTTATTTTTCGCGATGCATATAAGTTGTCCCGAAAAATTCAACTGTCGTTTTTTATTCATAGTGGATTTTTTTTCAATCTCTTCCCCAGCACTTGCCAACACTTGGCCAACATAAATATTCTTCAAGATTTCGGCGGTTTCCTCTGGTTTTTTCTAGCAGCATGAAGTTGGCCCGGAAAATTCAATCGCCAACTTTTTCACCCCTATCTAAGGTTTTCTTTTTGGCGCTCTAGTTCCACGGAACTGAGTGCTTATCAATTTGCCCAAATGTCTGTTATTTTAGAATTTTTCGATGAACATGGTCTTAAACGATTTGGTTCGACTCACTGATCAAGAATCCGTGGTCGAAATCCATTCTGTCAGGCCGGTCCGGCCGGCCGTAGGCCCGATAACTCTCGAACGGAATGAGCTAGACAGTTGAAATTTTCAAAGTAGGTTTGGGAGATAAATATCTCAGCTAAGTTCGTTATTGGGCAAAATAGGACAGATGGTTTCGGAGTAACAAAAAAAAATTTTTTTTTTACAAAACAAATGCCAAATTAAATTTTTTTCAATAAGCATTTTGATCATAAGAATCCAATGATATCATTTTTAACTCCAACAAGCTAATACTTTCGGAGATAGGATTTTTCAAAATTTCAATAATAAATCGTATTTCTACGTTTTCACAGAATTATATAATTATTCTATGTATGAATTGTCATAATGTCAACTTATTTTCCTGAGACATGACATTGCCTAATTCATTGCTAATAGTTGGTTCGAGAAACGTCAAAATAGACTTAGGGCGGGTTGTAACTCAGTTGGTTAATCTGGTTTTCCTTAACCATCGGATACCGTTGGTTAACATGTTTGCATGAATACCGGACTCCAACCTTGAGATTTCATTAGCCCCTTACAGCTGCGTGTTAGGCAACACACAACATAAAAATCGGTCACTGGCCATGTGCGAAAGTTTTACCTGCTGTTTTAACTTTCGCACATGGCCAGTGACCGATTTTGATGTTGTGTGTTGCCTAACACACAGCTGTAAGGGGCTAATGAAATCTCAAGGTTGGAGTCCGGTATTCATGCAAACATGTTAACCAACGGTATCCGATGGTTAAGGAAAACCAGAGTTTAACCAACTGAGTTACAACCCGCCCTTAGAGAGACAAGGGTAAAAAACCGTCAAATAAACCCCCATGTGGCGATTTTATGTCGAAAACTGAAGATTAAGAATATATATCCCAGGTAAGTACCGACGTTTTATTATAATACCGAAGATCGACAAGATCGTACGAGGAGCCCGATAGCCGGTTGGTCTAGGCCGTCGGGTTGACGGTTTCGGAACGAGAGGAGGCGGGCTCAAATCCTGGAAAGGGAATTACACTTTTTGGCGCTCTAGTTCCTCGGAACTGAGCGCTTATCAATTTGCCCAAATGTCTGTAATTTTTATTTAAGATGCAGTTTCACCATTAAAATCCATCGATATCATTTTCAACTCCAACAAGCTAATACTTTCGGAGATATGATTTTTCTAAATTTCAATAATGAATCGTACGTACTTCTATGTTTTCACAGAATGCTATAATTATTCTATCTAAGCTTTATTATATGATCTGTGTTTATACTCGTACATTTCATCCTGTTCTATAAGAAAGAGTCAAAGTCATTTCAGCTATTTTAATTTGATTTCTTCCATGGTGCAGTTCTCATTCTCAGATTGCTCATTTAATCTTGATAAATAAACTATTATTTGAATTTAATTTCCTTTATGATGCAGTTCTTTCATAAGAATACATTGATTTAATTCCCAACTCTGAGAAACCAATACTTTCGGAGATATAATTTGTCTGTTTGAACTAGAGCGCCAGAAAGCTCCTGTCCACAGGGCTTGAACCCATTTTTTTTAAACACTCGCCAGCATTTAGGTAGCATTAACTTTTTTCAGGATTTCGATGAAAGGTGCTGTTTTTTCCGGGCAGCACATAAGTTGGCCCGAACAATTCAATCCCCAATTTTCCTACTCCTATGTAACATTTTTTATTTTTTCTTCGGCACTCGCCAGCACTTAGATAGCATTAAGTTTCTTCAAGATGGAAAATGCTGGTTTTTCCGGGCTTCATATAAGTTGGCCCAGAAAATTGAATTTTCATTTTTTCCATTACCACGAACGATTTTTAATTTTTTTTCCGCACTCTCCGGCACTTAACTAGCATCTTATATAAACATTGATACAAGCCCTGTGGACAGGAGCTTTCTGGCGCTCTAGTTCAAACAGACAAATTATATCTCCTAAAGTATTGGTTTCTCAGAGTTGAGACATATATCAATGTATTCTTATGATATATATATATATATATTCTTTTGAACTTGAGCATTACAATTTGTTTTGTATCTAACAATAAAGCATGTGTATGAAAGAAGTGTTAGCAGAGGTTAGTGTAACGGGGTACCATATTATTTGATATAATATGATACTAGAGCTTAGGGAAAAAACCTCAGCAAAAAAACCCTATCTCCCCGTTAGTGTTGTGATTTATGAAAATTGATTTTGTTAACAAAATATGCTGAAATATTAAATATTGAAGGGCATCTTTTTCTTCATTATCGCTTCTTCCTTCAACAAGCAGAGAAGATTCTCCAAGGTCCGAAACCCAATCTGGAAAAGGAAAAAAACAAAGGGAGAAAACGAACAAATTATTGCCTGGAATGTAGGAGATAATCGGAAATGAATTCGGAAAAGAATGAAATTTATTCCAAGAATTTGAAACAGCAGTCTGCCTGCGAATGTGGGGCGGGACAATGTTTGAAAGAACTGGCAACCAATGAATAGGTGTAGATCTAATAGTTCCAGTGATGATTCGCATAGATGAATTCAACTGTGCATCAATTTTTTGAGTATGAGCACTATTGAACCAGACAGGGCAACAATATTCAGCGGCAGAAAAAACCAAGGCTAAGGCTGCCGTTCGAAGAGTAGCTGCATCAGCACCCCATGAAGTACCAGCTAATTTCTGATAGAACTGCATCATAAAGGAAATTCAATTCAAATAATAGTTTATTTATCAAGATTAAATGAGCAATCTGAGAATGAGAACTGCACCATAGAAGAAATCAAATTAAAATAGCTGAAATGAATTTGACTCTCTCTTATAGAACAGGATGACATGTACGAGTATGAACACAGAGCATTTAATAAAGCTTAGATAGAATAATTATAGCATTCTGTGAAAACATAGAAGTAGGATTCATTATTGAAATTTCGAAAAATCATATCTCCGAAAGTATTAGCTTGGTGGAGTTAAAAATAAAATCAATGCATTTTTATGGTGAAACTGCATCTTAAATGAAAATTGAATTTGGCCTATTTTACCCAATAATGAACTTACCGAGATATTCATCTCCCTAACGTACTCTGAAAATTTCAACTGCCTAGCTCATTCCGTTCGACAGTTATTGTAGAAATTTTTCAATTTTCAATTTTTTTTTTACACTTTTCGGTAACCTGGTCAATACAAAACTTCACATGCGTATGAAGGCCATGATTCTACAATTTGATGCTGCAATTCAGATAGATCGAGTGATCGGTTTCGGAAATATTCATAAAAAATGTTTTTACTAAAAGCGGCCATTACTCCGAAACCGCTTGATGGATTTTACCCATTAACGAGCTTGTTCGAGATATATATACTCCAAACCCACCTTGCAAATTTCAATACTCTAACTCCTTTCTTTCGAGAGTTATCGTGCCTACGGCCGGACCGACCGGACAGAATCGATTTCGACCTCGGATTCTTGATCAGTGAGTCGAACCAAATCGTTTGAGACCATTTTCAGTCAAAAATTCGAAAATTACAGTCATTTGGGCAAATTGATAAGCACTCAGTTCCGAGGAACTAGAGTGCCAAAAACAATCTGTGAAAATGCCACCACTATCGGGCTAACTTGATGACCTCCCGTTCATCTAGCTACACGATTAATTTAGTTAAGTATGCTATATACAGGGTGTCCCGTAAAGACCACGTCAAACGAAAACGGAATGTAGATCAGAATGTGCTCTACCTGATGTGAAAAAATCGTTCATATGTAAGTCTCACAGTTTTCGAGATATTTGATGTTTCATGAAAATGTTGAATTTTTACACTTAAAATGCTTTCTCTCTTGCGGAAGCTACAATTGAATACATTTTGAATCAGTTTTTTCCGTAAAAATTGTTGAATGATTACTTCAATTCATGCAATGAAAAATAGCACATAATATTATACAGGGATTCTGAAAAAAAAAAAATTAAATTCATGTTCTGAAGGAAGTGTTTTTTTTGTACTGAATTCTATCTGACGTGGTATAAAAAAAAGACTCCAGACCTTTTCTGCATATTACGCTGAAAAGTTGCCCATTTTGTGAGGATTCCGAAAAGGTAAAATAAAGGTGATAACCTTCTTCACGAAAAAAGATGTTAGAATTTTTATCGAAAATGGAGCATTTCTGTGAAAAACTTTTTTCACCTTTTCCATAAATACTTCCATTTTGCCCTTCCTGCTGAAAATAATCAATCAACAAATCAATAAAATGTTATTAAGATGCCAATTCACTGACTGAGTTTTCTTATTTCTTTTTCTTTGCCTGAAGAACTCTCGAACATCGATATGATGTGATGCGGTTCAATGATTCAAACTTAAGGTACTTAAGGTATCTATGGAAACGTTCATTTTCATTTAGTGGAAGTTAATGCGTATCAGTTTACTGGGTAAAATGTCTACAGAAAATGTTTCGTATACTGCAAGAGAATACGCTGACATGCACCTTATTTATGGAGATGTACGTCTTAATGCTAGAGCAGCATCGATTCTTTATTCAGAGCGGTACCCCAATCGCCGACATCCTAATTACGAAGTTTTTGTCCGGACCCATAATGCAATTGTCGAAGAAAGAGTTCCTGGGAGTCGTAAAAGTAGTGGCCGGCCTTCGATCGAGGAAGATGACACCATTTTGAATGATGTCGAAAATAATCCTTCAGTATCAACCAGAATGATAGAGCTCATGACAGTCATATCAAAATCAAGTGCCCATAGAATCCTGAAGAAACACAAACATCACCCCTACCATATTCAGCGAGTTCAACAACTACTGCCAAGAGACTATCAAGCCCGAGTAGAATTTTGTCAACAAATGTTGCTGAAACATACAGAAAATCCCGATTTTTTCAATAATATCCTTTGGACTGATGAGTCTTCCTGTACTCAAAGCGGTTATATCAATCTGCATAATCTTCATAGTTGGAACATCGAGAATCCGCACAATATAAGGCAAGATAGATCCCAATATCGATTTACGGTGAATTTATGGACTGGAATATACGATGGAAAAATATTCGGTCCGACAGAATTGCCACAATCATTAAACGGCACCAGCTATTTCAATTTTCTAAGGAACAGTGTACCCTTACTCTTAGAAGATATACCACTGGAAATGCGACGTAATCAATAGTTTTAACATGATGGGTGCCCAGCACACTACAATCGACATGTTAGGGAATATTTAAACCAAACATATCCTCACCGGTGGATCGGAAGGGGCAGTGAAATTTTGTGGCCTCCCCGTTCACCAGACTTAAATCCTCTGGATTTTTTTACTGGGGTTTAAGAAAAAATGAAATTTATTCGAATCCCATAAGAGATGAAGCACAACTAAGGGGCCGCATTCGTATTTTAGCAGCCAAAATAGCGGGGAGAAGTATGTATGGTTTGAAAAGGTCATTTCTCAATAGATGCAGGGCATGTATTAGAGCACCTTTTAGTCCAATGACAACTGAGGTTATGGCGTCGGAAAAATCGAGCTGCTCAAAAGAAGTGGAAAAATGGTGCAAATATTGCAGAAAAAAGGCAATTTCCACTCTGGACTGTGAATTTTGTGAAAACAATTATCACCCAAGCTGTGCACAACAGGCAAAAATTGTGCAGTCAAATAAAAAAGTTAACTGCTGCAAACAACGTGGAGAAAGTGAGGTTAAATCTCAAAACGTTGAAAAATTGGAAGGTATAGATGAAAACAGGTTGAGAATGATAATTAAGAAACTTCTAAATGAGGTAATGGATCCCATAAAGAAGAAAATGGAAGAAAACTTGAGAAACGTGACGGAGTCAATTCAATACATGTCGGATTCATTTGAGGATTTTAGGTCAACATTGGAACGAACTAAAAAAGAGGTAAATGAACTCAGGAGCGAGAATTCACAATTACAGGAAAGAATACAAATGTTGGAAAATCGAGCAAATGACCACGATCAAAGGGAAAAACAAGATAACATTGTCATGGTGGGTGTACCTGACCAGGAGAATATGCAAACCATAGATATCGTTGAAACAGTATTTAAGAGTATGAGAATAGAACAGACAAAAAGTGAAGTAGCAGAAACCTATCGAGTTAGTAAACCGATTCTTATAAAAATGAAGAACAAAGAAGCTAAATTGAGAGTCTTCAGAGCTGTGAAAGAAATAAAGGGAATAAGGGTTCAAGAGTGCAGTTTGCAAGGAAATGATAGAAATATATTCTTTAATGATGACTTAACACCAATAAATCAGGCACTGTTAAAGGAGACTAGAAATTATGTCAAGGCAAACAAATTCAAGGCCTCATACTGTATTCATGGGAAGGTATACATGCAAAAAGCTGAGGAGGATCCCCCCATCAGGATACGCAGATTGGAGGATCTGGTTTAGACAACTTTCACTGCAGAGATTACTACACACAACATATAGGAAATAAACTGCCTCAATGTTGAAGTTAAATATCTTATATGTGAATATTAGAAGCCTAAGGAACAAATTAGATGATCTCAAAGCCATTCTAAGTGGGAGTAGTTGTGTTTTTCACCTTATCGTGCTAACGGAAACATGGTTGTGTTCCGATGAAGTAAAATTTTTCAGTATACAATCATATCAGTCTGTTCATAGCTGTAGAGATGAAAGAGGAGGCGGCACGGCCATATATATAAAAGATGGTATTAAATATACTCAAAACACTATTGATGTAAAGGAATTTCCTGGCTCAAATATCTTATCAATACAATTAATGAAAGAAAACTGTACAATAATGGGAATATACCGTCCTCCGAAAAGCAATGCTAAGCAATTTATTATAAGTTTAGATAAAATAAAAATGGGTTCAAGCCCTGTGGACAGGAGCTTTCTGGCGCTCTAGTTCAAACAGACAAATTATATCTCCGAAAGTATTGGTTTCTCTGAGTTGGGAATTTTATCAATGTATACATATGATAGAGCTGCATCATAAAGGAAATTCAATTCAAATAATAGTTTATTTATCAAGATTAAATGAGCAATCATGAGAATGAGAACTGCACCATGGAAGAAATCGAATTAAATCTGGCCAATTTTGCCCAATAACGAACTTAACCGAGATATTCATCTCCCTAACCTACTATGAAAATTTCAACTACCTAGCTCATTCCGTTCGAGAGTTATTGTGGAAAAACTTTTTTTTAATTTTCAAATTTTTTTTTTTACACTTTGCGGTAATCTGGTCAATACAAAACTTCACATGCGTATAAAGGTCATGATTCTACAATTTGATGCTAAATTTCAGATAGATCGAACGAACTTGTCCGAGATATTTACGCTCCAAAACCACCTTGCAATTTTCAATCCGCTAACTCCTTTCGTTCGAGAGTTATCGTGCCTACGGCCGGTCGGCCGGCCGGACAGAATCGATTCCGCACTCGGATTCTTGATCAGTGAGTCGAACCAAATCGTTTGAGACCATTTTCAGCCAAAAATTTCAAAATTACAGACTCTTGGGCAAATTGATAAGCACACTGTTCCGAGGAACTAGAGCGCCAAAAAAACAAGTTTCGTATGACAATTGCCCAAAACAGGTTTAAAGTACCTACAAATAGTAGGTATTCCATAAAACAAATATGAAAGAAGATAAGTAATAATAAAAAATCACCTTGTAATCGATCAAAAATTTCCTGATCTACGTTCACCAAACAACAGAATTATGCTTTCAATATTTACGTAATATTTTCAAACATTTTCGGGTGAGGTCCCCGTTGCATCGCTAAAATACGAGTATTTCAACCCCAATATTTTTGAAGTTACAATATTCCCTTCTGTCAAGTTGACATTATGAGAATTCATACATAGAATAATAATTATATCAATCTGTGAAATACGATTTACATTGAAATTTTAAATAATCATATCTCCGAAATTATTAGCTTGTTAGAGTTGAAAATGATATGAATGGATTCTTATGATAAAACTGCTTATTAAAAAAAATTTAATTTGGAATTTGTTTCGTAAAAAAAAAATTTTTTTTTTGTTACTCCGAAACCATCTGTCCGATTTTGCCCAATAACGAACTCAGCCGAGATATTCATCCCCTAAACCTACTCTGAAAATTTCAACTCTCTAGCTCATTCCGTTCGAGAGTTAACGTGCTTACGGCCGGCCGGCCGGCCGGACAGAATGAATTTCGACCACGGATTCTTGATCAGTGAGTCGAACCAAATCGTTTAAGACCATTTTCATCGAAATATTCCAAAATTGCAGACATTTGGGCAAATTGATAAGCACTCAGTTCCGAGGAACTAGAGCGCCAAAAATGGCTATGCAAAAGACGGACTGTGTTGTGATTGGTGATATAAATTTGGATGCATTAAAAACCTCTTCCATCATTGAGGAATATAAAAACAGTATAATAATGAATGCATTTGAAATGCAAAATATTCTAAATACGACAAACGCAACCAGAATAGGCAAAACATGCCATTCTATATTAGATCATGTGATATCAAATAAAAACAAACCTGCCAAAATAATACTTCGTGATCACATGATCTCAGATCATAGGCTCATGTTTGTAGAGGTAAAAACAAAAATATATCAATGCACAAAAGAAAAAATTATTACCAAGAATCTGAATACACTTAAATGGCAACGACTTTTATCAGAAAAAATTCAGAACGCACGAATAAATACATTTAAACAGTTGGAAGCTATCATGACTGACACTAAGAGGGAATGTACCAAAGAAAGGATTATAAAAGTAAAAACTAATAATAAGTGGATTACATCAGAATATATAGATCTTATCAAAAAAAGGGACAAAATGTATGAAAGATGGAAAATGCTGCAAAGCAATTATACAGAAAGAAACTTCAAAAAACTGAAAAATCAAGCGAACAATCTGAGAAAAAAATTGAAACAAAGATACGCAGAAAAAAAACTGAATTCAGCTAGAGGAAATACAAAAAAAACCTGGACAGTGTTGAATGAACTAAGCAACATTGAAATAAAAAATAAAAATAGAATCCATAAAATACGAGGTTCAAATGGGCAGATCATTACAAGCGACTATGACATAGCACAGGAAATGAATGAGCACTTCTCAACAATAGGATCAAAACTCGCACAAACTATCCCAAGTATTGAAGAATTCCAGGAAGAAACATGCAGTAGAAGTATATTTTTGGAACCCACTGACATAAATGAATTAAAAAAACATATCAGTGAATTAAATAATAATGGTAGTCCATGAGTTGATAATATAACTAAACAAGATATAATGGTCAACATAGAACAAATTGGTCACGTAATGGTTCAACTTATCAATGAAGTTTTACAGGATGGATTGTTTCCGACAGAGCTTAAGAAGGCAAAGCTGATTCCAGTCCATAAGAAGGGAAATAAGGAAGATTTAAATAATTATCGCCCAATATCCATCTTGACCATGTTTTCAAAAATTCTAGAAAAAGTGATTAAAAAAAGAATAACAAACTTCATAAATAAAAGTTATGGTTTCGATGAAGGACAGTATGGGTTTCAAAAAGGCTCTAACACGCTTGGGGCAACAGTTGATCTATTGGAATATGTACAGAAGGAAATGAATGATAATAAAGTTGTAATTGTTGTCTACATAGATCTGCAAAAAGCATTCGACACTGTGGATGTAACAAAAATGCTTTCTAAGCTGGAATGCATGGACCTTCGAGGAAAGTGTCTGAACTTGGTGAAAACCTACTTAACGAAGAGGACACATTTCACGGTTATAAATGGAAGCAATAGCGAAGGTGCCGAAGTTAACATGGGGGTACGACAAGGCTCTGTATTGGGGCCCCTATTGTACCTCATATACGTACATTCCATAAAGTTCCTTAATATCAGATCCAGATACGTAATGTTTGCAGATGATACAGTGCTTGTTCTGACCGCCTCGAATATGAAGGAACTAGAAGCTGTGATAAATAGTGATTTAAATATATATTTTAACTGGCTGTGCTCGAATAAATTAAGTGTGAACTGTGATAAAACTACATATATGATAATCAAACAAAAAAATAAAAAAGCATGTAATATAGATGTTTATCTCAATAAAGTTAAACTCAAAGAGGTAGACGAATATAAATACCTAGGATTGACTATCACTAACAAACTAGATTGGAATTCTCCGTACCGTGGCCCTGGACTAATTTTGAAATTGATGTTACCGCTTACAGGCATTTTTCGTTATGCGCATGAGCAGACCATCAGTGATTTAACTGGTGGTGTTTTCGTCAGAGAGGATTAGGGTTTTGGGGTGGCGGATGCTATTCCTCTATAGAATCCCCTGTTGAGGGTCTGCGCATGCGTGGATTAAAGATGTGATATCTCCTGAACCCCTAGTGTTGGAGAATCGGAGTTTTTTGTAAGGTGTGTTATTTTGAGAGGACTTTTAGCCGCGATTAGATTGCGCATGCGCAGAAGAGAAGTGATTGTTTTTGGGTTGGATGGGTTATGTTGGGAGTGCTGAGTCGATTTTATGAGGTTTTAAAAGAATATTCATAGCAATTCAGTGCAAGGACAAGTCAGTTTGGGGGATGTAGCGTTGTTTCAGAGTTAAAGTGTCCGTACTGTGGCCCTGGGGCTAATTTCGAAATTGATGTAAACCCTTACGGGCATTTTTCGTTATGCGCGTGAGCAGACCATCAGTGATTTAACTGCTGGTGCTTTCGTCAGAGAGGATTGGGGTTTTGGGGTGGTGGATGCTATTCCGCTATAGAATCCCCTGGTGAGGGTCTGCGCATGCGTGGATTCAAGAAACGATATCTCCTGAACCACTAGTGTTGGAGAATCGGAGTTTTTTGTGAGGAGTGTAATTTTGGGAGGACTTGCCGCCACGAGTATACTGCGCTTGCGCAGACGAGAAGTGAATGGTTTTGGGTTGTTTGGGTTATGTTGGGAGTAATGAGTCGATATTGTGAGGTTTTAAAAGAATATTCATGTCAATTCAGTGCACGGACACAAGTCAGTTTGGGGGAAATAGCGTTGTTTCCGAGTTGAAATGTCTGTATGGTGGCCCTGAGGCGAATTTATAAACAACTATATTCGGTAGATCTATATTAAAATACGTTTGGATTTGGAGAAGATGCAATTGCGTCCATAACCGCATTGTTTTCCGATCTACGGTAAAGCTAACAGCCAAACTGTATTGAATGCTATATTTGTTAAAGGAACTTGAAAAAAAAAGCACTGACGTGAAGTCAGTACTCTTTGGCGCGCGTGTTCACGGTGGCTAATTTGAATTGAATGATGAGTACTTCAAGCTCAGTGGATAGAGCGAGCCGAAGATCTACCCAAAGGATAGTGGACACCATTCACTGTCGGTTCAAAAATTAACAGTGCTGTATCTAAGCTGCCATCAGGATAGAGTAGCAAAGTTGGAAAAGAACACAAGTGACTCTCCTTAGTCGCACAAGATCCTAGAAGATTTGGGAGGGTCAGTATAATCCTAATCATGTTTATAGCACGCGCGCAAAAGCAGATTGACTTAACAATGAAAGAAAAAGTGTAAAAAGTCAATCTGCTTTGGCGCGCGTGCTATAAACATGATTATGATTATACTGACCCTCCCAAATCTTCTAGGAGCTTGTGCGACTAAGGAGAGTCACTTGTGTTCTTTTCCAACTTTGTTACTCTATCCTGATGGCAGCTTAGATACAGCACTGTTAATTTTTGAACCGACAGTGAATGGTGTCCACTATCCTTTGGGTAGATCTTCGGCTTGCTCTATCCATTGAGCTTGAAGTACTCATCATTCAATTCAAATTAGCCACCGTGAACACGCGCGCCAAAGAGTACTGACTTCACGTCAGTGCTATTTTTTTAATATTAATGTTGTCCTCATAACTAGGAATAAATTTGTGCAAAATCTCCGAATTTATTTCCAAGAATCCCTCGGAACGAAAATTGTCCAAATTATTCAAACGAAAAGTGCGATCTAAGAGGAGGAACAGCAGAAACTGCGCGTGTACTCTCAGACACATAATTTTTTGATGAAAATGCAAATGAAAATATTCCACTTCGTTCATTTATTCCTCCTCACAATTCATCTGCATAAATAGTCATTTTAGAGTTTCATTTGCTGTCATCTCCATATTTTTTATTGTTTGTTCCTTTTTTGGATAGTTTTAATTTAAATGAGGTGTTCTGATTATGAGGTGCTCGAAATGAGAACGAGATAATGGATGCAGTTTTCGAATGAAGTTTGAGAAGGCTAGACTTTGGTATTGATGTGGATAGAGGAACTATGATAGAATATGTCAAATATACACATGAAAATCTCCTTATGGAGTTTTATTTTCCTGTGAATTAGAATTCATACTGTGTATAAGATATGTATCATGATCATTAGATTTATTTCCCTAAATGTAAACAATTGGTTCAAGCACTAACGTGAAGTCAGGAGCTTTTGAGCGTATGTTCATTTGTCCATTCTCCTTTATTCTCCGATTAACAGTGTCCAATACAGGAGTATGGACAATAGACGCGCAAAATCTCCTGACTTCACGTCAGTGCTTGAACTGATTTAAAAAAAAATTCTAGATGTACGGTTCTCACAAATCTATACACGTCTTTATGTCGATATTCTACAATTAGTTACCAAGCTTCAATTCGATCGATCGAGTCTATTTTTTTTAGTTATCGAGGAAATAATATTCCAGGTGGGTATAACTCCGAAACCGCCCGGCCGATTATGCCCAAAAACGAACTTGACTCTCTCATTCGGATGCGCAACCTACTATGGAAATTGCAAGTCCCTATCTCCGTTCGTTCGAAAGTTATCGAGGTAACGGTCACCCACTCAGCTACTGAACTCACACAAGGCTGTTCGGATGTCCGACAATATAGATTTTTAAGGCAAATTCTAGGGATACGATCCTCACGAAAATTTGCATGAATTTTGCTCAGAAACCATTGGGCCGATTATGCCCATTAACGAACTTGTCCGTCTCTTTCCGTTCCGAAGTTATCGCGGCCAGGGCCGGCCGGCCGGACATAATTGAATTTGTCCTCGGATTCTTCGAACCAAATCGTTTAAGACTATTTTCGTAAAAATATTTGAAAATTACAGACATTTGGGCAAAATGATAAAGCGATGTTTTCCAGAATAGAACATACGCGCAAAAAGATTGGAAAAGCACTTGCATGAGGTCAGTCTGCTTCTTCGAATTCATAACCAGGAAGGTCCTCTATCGAGGTACTGAACTAGCCCATGGCTGCTTGGATTTCAGAAAAAAAAATGGTTTCATCACTGACGTGAAGTCAGGAGCTTTTGCGCGCATGTTCTATTTTCCACTCACCGCTACTGGACACTCTTAATCGATTTTAGAATCGATACATGGGTGATTCCGTCCTAACTGTGATATTCAATGTCCTGTATTGTTTGTTGTCATAGGTCATCAATTAATAATCAATTTATGAAATTTTTGTGCTTATTGGAAAATTATGAACATATTTCAACATTATTTTCATATAATATACTTTGCCACTTACAGAAAACTTACAATATATCACTTAAATGTCAGTACCATGTCCATTTCTAGAATTTATTTACTAAATGTTAGTACCGTGTCATCTCCATTTCTAGAATTTATTTATAAATTGTTAGTTTTTTTGTCGTAATAAATGATTTAAACTAATTACCTCATAATTTATGATCAAACTGAACAAGATTGACACATTTTTTATTTAATGTATTAAGTAAAGCTTTTAAGACTTTGAAGACAAAAGTTATTGAACTGGAATTCAATGTTAATTAAATACGTTAAACAAAAATTGTGTCAATTTTGTTCAGTTTGATCATAAACATTAGAATTTATGAGGTAATTACTAACAATTACTAACAATTTATAAATAAGACAGATATATCTGTCGGTGTTCTATCTGTTTGCGGCAGGTCCAGTTTGAAAGATAAAAGTCATTAATGGCAAACGAAACTAAAATTGTATTTCTGAAGAGTTTGGTTGATGTAAGCATGTAAACAATTTGAAATTTGGATTCGCTAAGTTCATAGGCAGAGATTTTCGTTAGTGAGTCGAAAATGAATGATGCAAGGATGTCGAGCCTAATTTACGAGTCATTCTCTAATTATGGAAGATTTAGAACGGGATTTACAACTAATGTACATGTAATCATTCATTAGTAACACTATTTAAGATTTTCTACATGAGTATTTCGGTTTGAATTATCTCTGGACTGATTACATTAGATTTGTTTCAAAAATAAAACTGGCTATTTCATTGAGTCAATAAAATCGTTTTGTGTGAAAACATAAAAGTACGATGTTTTATTGAAATTTTGCAAAATCATATCTCCGAAAGTATTCGCTTGCTGAAGTTGACAATAATATCAAAGGATTCTTATGATCAAACTGGAACCTAAAAGAATTGAATTAAAAATTTGTAATGTTACTCCGAATCCATCAGGCGGATTCTGCCCAATAACGAACTTAACCGTGATATTTAGGTCTCAAACCCACTCTGAAAATTCCAACTGACTAGCTCATTCCGTTCGAGAGTTATGGTGTTAACGGACGGCCGTATGGCCGGACAGAATCGATTTCGACAGCGGAATTACAGAGATTTGGGCAAATTGATGTGCCATCTGTTCCGAAGAACAAGAGCGCCAAATATAAAATACTTCGACCTGTGAAACTAGGTCGATATTCCGGAAAAGGGAGAAAATATATCCATTATTCCATACTTTTGACGTTCACGGTATGAGTAGGGCTTACTACATCGAAGACTCATTGCATCGAAAGTTCACTGAATCGAAAGTTCACTGCATCGAAGGTTTACGCCATCGAATATGACGCCCACTTAGTCCTGATTCGCCGAACGTGAAATCTCGTATATCGATCGTCTTCGTCCGTAGTTTGGCTGGATGAGAGGTAATTTATTTAATTGAGTGTACGTCAACAAAGCGGACTCTGTCTTTCTGTCTAACCCAGGGGTCGGCGGCTGTTTGGTTATGAAGCTGCGGATCTTTAGTTCCATTCGCAAATATTATTTATTCTAATGAATAAATAGATGTGTTTTATTTTATCAAAAAAGTTTATTTATGAAAGTAATATTTATTATTGGCAAGAATAATTGAGGAGCAACTTTTCAAAACGCATTATGTCCAATTTGGGCGAAATTGAGTTTGAAGCGGATTCAGATATGTTTTCAATTGCTCTATAGCCCTATGTAAACAAAATCTTCCAAATGGCATTATGTCCCTCTGTAATTTAAATCCAAAGTACGTAAGCCGCATCGCAAAGAATTATGTTTACGTTTGCATTTTTAAAACAAATAAAAAATTACCAAAAACATTTTTTATCGATCTGCTCATGTTAATTAGGTTACAGGCCAACACTCACTGTGCAGACTGTTTTCTAAAATGTATAAAAAATCTCAACAAACAGCATTATTTTCAATCTCAACCACATCAAAACGCATTATATACAATGAGATGAATCAAAACGCATTAAGTCCAAACGTTTTTTACATTTTCTGTGTATATCTGATCAATTACTACGTTTACATGCATCCTCTCGAACCGTTTTAAGCCAATGCGTATTCCGTAATGCGCATTGAAAACGCATGTAAACGTTTTTTCAATTCGAATTGACTACTCAAATGCGAATTAGTAAATGCGATTTGAAAAGGTGGATTGAGTTTTCCCAAACCGATTTAATGTGCATGTATACACCAAATACGCATTGAGAGTAGTTTTAAGAGAAACAAATTTCAGAATTACCAACACCAAATTTATTAGTTTGACAAATCTGATAATCTAACGAACCTGCTTTGGGGTTACGTTAATCGTACTTCCTAAGCTGGAAGATCGAAATAAATCTCTTGAGATAAAAATGATATAATATATTGTTCGAGGTAACTTTTTCTATTATCTTTAATCATTTTCTGCCAATTTTCTGGATTAATTTTCACGATTTGCTCTTTCAATCACTTGTAACCACCCAGAAAAGGTTAATTCCTTGCGAAATTATGGTGTTCTTCATCATTTTTTAAGATATTTAGAATGATTTTCTTTTCTTAATTTCCATTTTTAATTTTTTTCAATCTTCCCATGTTGGCTACGCGAGCTTAGAATAAAGCCGAATTACAGAAATCTAGTTTCAGATAAGGCATGTAAACTCTCAAACCATATTTCATCTAATTCGCATCAAAACATGCGCATTGGTTCAAAACGGATCGAGAAGGTGCATGTAAACGTAGTATATATTGATTTGAATGAGATTAGTTATTACCTTTAGATGTAAATCTCTATCAAACAAACTCGACATACTCAAATTATAAGCCAGGGTGGAAGAAAAAATCGTTTTTCGTTGATTCCCAATAAAATGGTTTTTGGACTTAATGCGTTTTGATAAGTTGCTCCTCAATTATTCTGGCTCTTTAAAAAATTTGAAATTTTGTAAATTGCAACATTTTACTCTTCTGACTCACGAGGTTGCCTACTCCTGGTCTAACCTAAAATTTGAAATAATTGAAGGATGAATGTGTTCGCCAATTTTCAAATAGTTAACCATTATGGAAAATCTTGTACCTATGCGTTGTAAGTAGAGTTTTGTAACATGCATAAATTTGTCAAGAAGAAAACATTCTCCAGTGATGCTATGAAAATATGAATGTATAATATTTACTCGAGTATCATATCCTGATTCGAAATGAAATTGAAATCTAAATATAACACTTTTAATCTGAGGCCAGATTAATATCATTTTAACAAATCTATCGAAGCAAGTTGAGATGTTCATCAATGAAAAGAGGATATTTTGTTACACTCTAGAACTTTATTTATGTTTAATTGGTTTCTGTATTACTTCTCATTCGTAATAAAAAAATTTGTTTAAAGATATAACAGCTTTATACTGGGTAAGGAATATATTACGAGAACGATGGCAGGATCCAGGAATGAAGGAAAAAGATCGGTATATTAATATACTTTTATTTCAAATTCAATTCTTTTAAAAAAAATCTGAAATAAAAGTATAAATTAATTTAAAAGTTCTCAATTCCTTTTCAGTGTTTCCACTTTGACAAGGAGATAATTCCGTGCACAATGAAAAGAATATTTAAATTCTTAAATCAATAATGTTGTTTTTATTTGTTCTCAAAGTCAATAACTAAAATTCGAAGAAAATTGGAGTTGAACGGGTTTCGCACCGAGCCAATTTATCACGATGCTGTTTTCTTCTTGGCAAATTTCATATTTTGATTTCAAATTTTTTTGGAATCAGGATATGAGACTCGAGTTAAATTCTTACATAATATAAGTTCTATAGGTAATGGATAATATTGTGTGAAACAATGAAATAGTTTTCTAATTTTCCAAGTCCTGCAGTAATTTTCCTCTGGAGGATGGACATACTGTATCAACTGCCTCTGATGTTAGCAGAAAATGCAGTCAGTTGAATAAAAAAAATGGGTTCAAGCCCTGTGTACAGGAGCTTTCTGGCGCTCTAGTTCAAACAGACAAATTGTATCTCCGAAAGTATTGGTTTCTCAGAGTTGGGAATTATATCAATGTATTCATATGATAGAACTGATCATAAAGGAAATTCAATTTAAATAATAGTTTATTTATCAAGATTAAATGAGCAATCATGAGAATGAGAACTGCACCATGGAAGAAATCAAATTAAATCTGGCCAATTTTGCCCAATAACGAACTTAAGGGAGATAATCATCTCCCTAAACTACTCTGAAAATTTCAACTACCTACCTCATTCCGTTCGAGAGTTATATCTATAACTTAGCTGAGATATTTATCTCCCAAACCTACTCTGAAAATTTCAACTGTCTAGCTCATTCCGTTCGAGAGTTATCGTGCCTACGGCCGGCCGGCCGGATCAGCCGGCTGGACAGAATGAATTTCGACCACGGATTCTTGATCAGTAAGTCGAACCAAATCGTTTAAGAACATTTTCATCGAAAAATTCGAAAATTACAGACATTTGAGCAAATTGATAAGCACTCAGTTCCGAGGAACTAGAGCGCCAAAAACCATGAACAATCGCTGTATAGTAAATGTTCCAAATAAGTTGTTCCTCTTTTCCCAATGTTATACCGTGTTACCAGCATTCCAATTCAGCGAAAATGCCATAGTCCTGCTTGAATAGTAAGTATAGATCGAAATATTTTCATTAGCAATATCACTGGAGGATATTTTCTTTTTGACAAATTTCTGCACGTTACAAAACTCAACTTATAACGCATAGGTACCAAGATTTTCTATAATGGTTCACTAATAAAAAATTGTCGAACACATTCATACTTCAATCATTTCAAAGTTTAGGTTAGACCAGGGGTTGGCAACCTTTTGAGTCAGAAGAGTAAAAAATTGCAATTTACAAAATTTCAAAGTTTTTAAAGAACCATAAAAATTATTCTTGCAACGATAAATAGTACTTTCATAAATAAAGTTTTTTGATAAAAAAACGAATCTATTTATTCATAAGAATAAATAATATTTGCGTATGGAACTGAAGAGCCTCAGCTTCAGTCACAGCCGCCGACCCAGAGTCGTTGACGTACACAACTTATATCTCATCCAGCCAAACTACGGACGCTGGCGATCGATATAGGAGATTTCACGTTCGGCGAATCAGGAGTAAGTGGGCGTCATTTTCGATGGAGGTAACCTTCGATGCAGTGAACTTTCGATTCGGTGAACTTTAGATGCAATGCAATGAGTCTTCGATGGAGTGAGGCGCACCGCACGGTATAAGCCTTTGTGTAAAATATATAGCGATTCTTCCAAGCATGATATATCCATCGCTATAATTAGACCGTTTCGGTTTGGTGTACTCCTTATTTAATAGTATTATTACAGAAGGAATTACTCTTTTAATTTAACCAACTTTCCCGGTCGGACGAGATAGATATTGTAGTCTCAAAGTATTAAGAGTCTGACAATTATAAAACGAAAATTCTCATTCCCCAAAGCTCATCGTGGCGTACCAGCGAGCCCACCGAAGTGACAGATAATACCCATCTCTCAAATTAATAATAACCCCCTTCCAGAATTATTCCCGAGAAATCTTGTATTCACGGGATTAGATTCATCGCTGGGAGGTTGTCAGTTGGCTGTCTCAGCTCCAGAAACCCTCGAAATATTGCGAAACCCGTCGAAAAAGCAGACGTCGAAATAAAAGCGAGCCCCGATTTAATCTAACTTTTTGTTATGATGAATAATTTTCGGCTGCTGCCCGAATTTACACGTCCTTTAGGAGGGGGGGGACCATGCCGACGTGATAAATTTCGCGAATGATCTGACGAAATGGGGATGAAAATGTGAATGATCCCGTAATAGTCTTATGATTTTGGACATTTTATCATTCCGGGGATTTTTGCCGGGGGAAATGAGGCGTCACTGATGGTGGTGTCGTTGAAAAAATTATAGCCAGAAAGCCGATTAGAGATGCTTTCACACAAATTTTGCCGTCGCTCAGATTCTCTGGAGTTTTCTGGCCCCTGTGAAGACTTTCGAAGCAATACTTAATGATTACCCAACTAGCAATTTTATATTTTATCATATTTGTGGAAATAATTTCAACCGAAAGCTTCAGCAGTGTCAGACGAATACTTTCTGATACTTAAAATTTTTTTCAATGATTTTGCGCGTATGTTCTGGGTTCGAGTGCCCGATGAAGAATTCTACGTCAAATTTGATTCTGTCCGGCCGGCCTTTGCCACGATAACATGAGAACGGAAAGAGCTAGCGACTTGATATTATCATTTCAACCAATGTCGATCCGATCTAATTGAAACTTGCTGAGTAGTAGAAGAATATAAACCTTAGCACGTCTGTGATTTTGTGGGAATCGTATCACTAGAAAATTAAAAAAAAAATTATTAAAAATTTGTATTTATGTCACGATAACCTGAGAACCGAAAGAGATAGCGACTTGAAATTTCCAGGTTACGTTGTGCATCTGAATGCGAAATTTGAGTTTGTTTATGAGTATTATCAGCCAAATGGTCTTGGTGTTATACCCATCTGAATTTTGGTTGTTATTTCCTCAATAACTCGAAAAATACCCAACCAATCCGATTCAAACACGGTCATTAGTTGTGGTATGCCAACGCAAAAATTCTTGCCAAATTTGTGATGGTCGTATTACTAGAACTTTTTTGAAAAATTCATTGAACAAAATTCTACATATCAGAAACTATTCATCCGACATGGCTGAAATTTTGCAATAGCCTTAAGAACCTAACTCCACTACTAAGTTTTAAGTTTGATCACGATTAGATCTATATTGTTGGAGATCCGAGCAGCCTTGTGTGAGTTCAGTAGCTGGATAGGTGATTTTTGCCTCGATAACTCTCGAACGAAAGGACATATGGACTTACAATTCTCAGTAGGTTGCACATCTGAATGGGAGAGTTAAGTTTCCTGTTGGCCATAATCGGTCCAACGGTTTCAGAGTTATACCCATCTGGAATATTATTTTCTCGATAACTCAAAAAATATGAACTCGATCGAATTGAAGCATGCCAGCTACTTGTAGAATATCGACATGAAGACCTGTGTAAAATTTTGTGAGAACTGACTTGAAGTCAGGAGCTTTGCTCGTATGTTCTATTGTCCATTTTCCTGATGTATTGCTCTTAATCGAATTTACCATGGTAAATTTTCGATTAAGGGTGTCCAATACAGGAGAATGGACCATATAATTTGCCATGGTGAATTCGATTAAGAGTGTCCAATACAGGAGAATGGACAATATAACATGCTTTAACCAATTTTTTTAAGAAGTTTTTTCCTACGATATTCACGAAATTTTGAAAAAATGTGTCGGTTATTCTAGAACGAACTGCTGTGTTTGAATCGAATTATCTACATCGTTTATTTTGATCTATTGATGAAATAACAACGAAATTTCAGATTGATATACTCTAAAACCGTTTTGCCGACTATTTCTTTAAACGAACTCAAATGTCGCATTAGAATGGACAACCCACACTCAAAATTCCAAGTCTTTCTGTTCTCAAGAAATCATGAGATAAATAATATATTTTTAAATTTTCTAGTTTTACTGTCCTCACAAAATTTTACAAACTTCTTTGAATCGGTATGCTTACGCTACTTATCAAGTTTCAATTCGATCGGATCTATATTATTTGAGTTATCGAGAAAACAATATTCCAGATGGGTATAACTCTGAAACCGTTTGGCAGATTATACCCAACAATGAACATAATTGTCCCATTCCAATGCGGAACTACCCTGAAAATTGCATGTCTACCTACCTCTTTTCGTTCGAAAATTATCGAGGCAGAGGTCGTCCATCCAGCTACAAAACTCACTCAATGCTGCTCAGATTACCGACAATATAAATCCGATCGTGTTGTGATTTGGAACTTGGCGGTAGAGTTAGGTTTTGAAGCCATAATTTGAAGCGCATAATTTCACTGATATCAGAGGGATAGTTTATGAGATATAGAATATTTTCAATAATTTTTATGAAAATTTTCAGTGATACGATTGTCACGAAATTCGGTTAAAATTTTCGCGTTGGCATTCTAAAACTTATCACCTTGTTTGAATTGGATTGTATTAATATTTTCTGAGTTAAGGAGGAAAAAAACAAAATTTCAGATAGGTACAAATCCAGAACTGTTTGGACGATTATACTTATTGACAAACTCAAATATTGCATTCAGATGCTCAACTGACCATGAAAATGACATGTCGCTATCTCTTTCCGTTCTCAGGTTATCGTGAAATGAATACTATTTTTTGAAATTTTTTTTAGAATTTTCTAGCGACTCGATTCTCACCAAATTGCACATATGACTTTAAGTCTATATTCTACAACTACTCACCAAGTTTCCACCTACCCTGAAAATTTCAAGTCGCTATCTCTTTCCATTCTCAAGTTATCGTTTGAGACCATTTTCGGCAAAAAATTCGAAAATTACAGACATTTGGGCAAAAAAAACGTGATGTTCCCAAGAACATACGCGCAAAAACATTCTTTGTCTCTGAAATGTTTTCAATACATTCATACAAGGGATATAATTGCAAATTTGGGTAATTTTTAAAATAATTTTCTCATTGTCAATATGTTATGTAGCTCTTCATAACCATTATCATTTTGACAATTTATTGATAAATCGAAATATCAGCGTTATATAATAATTTTAAAAACCTTTTTCATATCACACAAAAATATATTTCACTCCTAGGGACTCCTTCGTCAAACGCTTAAGATTTTCATTAAATGTCTGACGAAGGAGTCTGATATAGACTCCGAAACGTTACGAAATAGTTGTTTCATCGTTGATTTTATTTCGTTATTGTTTGTTAGGCAACATTGTTTGATTGATTGCTTCTGACAAATATCTTGTGTTTCTTACCATAATGAATATACCTCCCATAGTATCATTTAATGATTTCTGGATTGTTGAAACTGATAAACTGCAGCATTTTCTTTAAAGATCTGTATCTTCTCTACAATAACAGATATTGACATGAATAAAAAAATATTTCGTTGATAAAACATCGCACTTCAAAAAAGAATATAATGAAGCTGAAGGTTGAACTTCAATTTCTCCATATGCTGTTACAAACTCAAGATTGAAAAAGCTACTTCTGTTTCTCCCTGTATAATGACCAAGCCTTGTTTTTTTGAAAACTACAATTAAGAATAATATTTCAAGACGTAGGGCTATACTTTGGTAAAAAGTTTACCAAAATCGAGCGACAATTAAAACCACCTTCTCGTGGTTCTTGCCGAACAATGAATTGAATGACAACAATTTCAACCTTATGGTGAGTTTATTATACAGGAGAAATGCAGTTATTCACTTCATTGGCCAAGTATAGGATCACACATCGTTTATTCTTCCAGGGATTCCGAAAAAAATAACTAATTCAATATATCCTTTAGACTGTTTTGAATTCGAAATACACGAAAGATCGCACTACTATACCGCATTGAATAAAAAGTAGTCCTTCAAGAGACGATAAATTGCGGCGTTGTCAGACTGTGTTCCAGACTATCTCAATAGAAGGCTGTGCAGGTTTATAGTATTCAGTACTTCATTCATAGACCAAACCGAATCAATCTGAATGTCTACAGACCTAGGAGAAGCAAAAGTGGGAACAGCATCCCGAAGACAAGGAATTCAGCTCGAGAGATCTCGCATCCGATAAATTTCTCACTTACCTTCCCTTGAGCGTCTTCGGTCGAACGAAATTCGTTTACCCAGCACTCGAGTCACATTCCGACTCCTACGACGACCGAAAAAACCACTGAGAGACAATTTTCACTCCGACGTATCTCCAAGGATTAATAAAATTCATCCGGCAAACGCGCATTTCTATTTGAATGATGAAGCGACGAAATCGTCGCGGGAGGGCTTTGTTCCCGGGCTTCCCGATAAAAATGTATTAATCCCATGCGATGATATCGGCGGTGTTTCTCGGGGGTGAAAGGAGATTTTTCAGGGAAGGTTGGGGTATATATCGCTCGACGCGGTCGGACCACAGACGTCTTTTTCTGAGTAATGGGATATTATCGTGGTCTGTGTCCATTTCTCTGCGTTTTTGCCAGTCGTCCGAAATGGATGATGGTGGGTTATGGAGATCAGATTTGTTATCTGGAAGGGATGCGTCCGATGATGAATATCGTCTTAAGCGGAATCAGTAAAAAGTCACTGATGGTCAGTGTTTTCAGACTGTTTTTATCAGTCATATGGCTTCCACTGACATTCAAGCGGGTATCACTTTGTTGATAAGGTGCCACTACAATGGAATCTAACTGAGGACACTGGCCGTTTGTTTGTTTATGTTAGACCGATACTGTTTGAGCCAGTAGCCCGTGTCGCAGCCTAGAGAGGCTTATTGCACCTAGGTAGGTCTCCTATTAGCTGACAGGGTCTCATGGTTGATCCTCCTCAGCTCGGGTTGCTAGCCTCCATAGGGTCGCTTGGTCGATCCCCTGCAGCTCAGGTTTACTTCACCGAGCTAAGTCCTGCACCGCTGACATTATATGGTTCTCATGTAACATCCCCACTGCCTTGTTGGTGTACCACCTACATAAGGTCCATTTTCCTAGCAAGTAGGATTAGGCCCTTGACTAGGTTCCTCGCACGGTTTCTGACACTCAGGGTTGTGCCGTCGTTCTCATAGTGAAGTCTCCATTGTGTGTGTGGGCTGGACAGTAAAATATGACAGTGAGGTCTTTTTCTGAGTAATGGGATATTATCGTGGTCTGTGTCCATTTCTCTGCGTTTTTGCCGGTCGTCCGAAATGGAAGATGGTGGGTTATGGAGATCAGATTCGTTATATGGAAGGGATGCGTTCGATGGTGAATATCGTCTTAATCGGAATCAGTAAAAAGTCACTGATGTTCAGTGTTTTTCGACTGTTTTTATCAGTCATATGGCTTCCAGTGAGATTCAAGGGAGTATCACTAAGTTGATAAGGTGCCACTACAGTGGAATCTAACTGAGGACACTGGCCGTTTGTTTGTTTATGTTATGCACCGCTGACATTATATGGTTTTCATGTAACATCCCCACTGCCCCACTTGTTGGTGTATCACCTACATAAGGTCCAGTTTCCTAGCCAGTAGGATTACGCCCTTGACTCCTCGCACGGTTTCTGGCACTGAGCGTCGTGTCGTCGCCCTCATAGTGAAGTATCCATTGTGTGTGGTCTGGACAGTAAAATATAACATGTGAGGCAGTTTCGTCTGCCTCCCCACATTTCCTACAAACAGGTCCTTTGTTTACGAAACATATGTCAGACAAAAAAAACTGTAGTGGACAAGAGTGTAGTTTTTTTTGTATAGTATTCACAGAAAACTCAAACTAGCATATATCCTCCAAACAGGGTTTTCTCGGAGAATTCCCATGTGGTTCAGGTGCTTTCTCACGGTGCAGTGTCCGGTTAGTAGGCCAGTTACTGCCTTCTGCTTACTCCTACTCAGTACTAAGACTTCTTTAGTAAGTCAGGGGCAACGCTACCCCATCATTAACTTACCTTGCTACTGGCCCGATGTTTTGTTCCAGTGCCGAGTGTGCTGTGCAAGGATCCATTTTTCAATGATGCGTTTCACAGCACATTTGGTCACCCCTGGTCCGTGCTGTGGCCTGAAGAGGGGAATAGCTCAGCCCTCTCTAGTGAGTTCGTCATCTCTTTCATACCCTTCAACCCCTGTGTGCCCTGGGACCCACCCGAGCTCAACTCGGTTTCTGGCAGCCAAGGTTTCCAGGTATTGTCAACATTCCAGCACAAGCCTGGAGTTATTTCTCCAGCTGGCTATTGCAAACATACTGCTGGAAAGAAACTTCGAAAGACTGGAATAATGCAACTTACATGTGACGCACAGTTCAAAATTCGAATCAACCATCAAACATAGAATGTCAAGGTGTTAGCTCAGACCTGCATGATTCTAGTAGCTCCACGGGCACAGCTATTGTTTGTTCTCTGCATGAGAGGAAAACCCTTTTACTCACAATCGATAGTTTTCTAACCTTCAGAACTGTTGCAAATGTTACTTTACCGTTTGTGCGCCTGAATCTTTTGACCTGGACAGCACTTGGAAAAATGGTAAATGAAATAAGTGTTATTTTTGATAAGAGGAATCTATGGTTAGGATTAAGGTACAACTTGAAGACTCACCCTATATGGACCTCTGATATTCAGAAATGAATAGATTCCAAGTATCTGTTGATTTTGGAAAATTTGTATAATAAAATTTCTAATGGGTATATCTTTAAACCTTCCCAGCCAATTTCTAGTCTCTATGTTTCTTCTCTGTAAAGTTATCTTGTTTATTATGTCTGGAAGGATGGAGAGAACTCAATTTGACTCCATTCTTGAGTCGAATGAAGGTGTTTAAGTCCATTTTCGTCTTATAATTCGAAAATTGTGCCCTGTTACGAGCACGCAACAACAAATCGATCTCAGGAAGGTAAAAGATATAATTTAGGCGATACGAAATCTCGTTTTGTTCCTTAATGGGCAAAATCCGACGGGTGCTTTCGAACCATCCGTCAGATGGACACTGAAATATTGCAGAAGTCTTCAAAACGATACTTTCGAGCAAAGTTCTAGATTCAAACTCTATCGAAATTTTATTGTTGGAAATATATATTTTTTTCCAAGAAGATAAGCAGGCTTGGATGAGTGCAGTAACTGGATGGTTGACCACTCTAGTTTTGTATTTGAACAAGCATGCCAAAGCAGACGTGCCATTGCTTCTCGATATTTTTTTTTAAAATGCTTCAAATGATTGGGATGGACAAATCCTATTCATATTTAATTTATCAAGTATTGTATTTACTCTGATTTCACTTCAATTAATCAAGTAGCGAACAAAATATCCTAATCTGTTTGTTTATCTCGCTCTATATTCTATTTGTGCTTAGACCGCGAATGATCACGTGACGCTGGAAGAAGCGCTCTAGGTTTTATTAATTGTTAGCTTCGTTCGTTTCACAAAGATCAGATACCTAAATGTGATCGATTTGGCTTTGAAAGTCGCTCTGCAATCACCAACCTCATATTATCTATTCATGAGTGGACTGAAGCATGGGACCGAAGGGTGCCCGTGGATGTGCTTTATCTTGATTTCTCCAGGGCTTTTGATAAGTTCCCCCACCGTTGGCTGCTTGCTAACATTTTAGAATCAGGGGAAGTGTTCTTGCTTGGATTAATGCCTTTCTATCAAACCGTACATTTCAAGTAGGAGTTAATCATTCCTTCTCCTGTCCAGATAGGCCGATGATATCTGGTGTCCCTCAGGGTTCCGTTCTGGGCCCTATCATAGTTTTTGTTATACACCTCCGATCTCCCAAAATTGCTCCATTCAACTTGCTCAATGTTTGCGGATGACACTTAAATCTCAAATTTCCCTATATCCAACTTCGATACGCTCCATCAGGACCTCCATGAGATTAGTGTTTGGTGTGATAACTGGCTACTTCCTCTGAACGTGGATAAATGCTGTATACTATATATTGGTAGGAATAACACGAGAAGGGAATATACCATCAGAGGTCTCACGCTGCAAAGTGTATCTAGTCACTGTGACCTTGGTTTGACTGTTTCCGAAGACCTACGCTGGTCTAATCATGTGTCATCTATCAGTGCCAGGGCTAGACAGTTGACTTATGCCCTCCAGAGGATTTTTTGGGGGATGTGACATTGCCACATGTTTACTCCTCTACACCAGCTTCGTTAAACCAATCTTGGACTATGCTGGCCCTGTTTGGTTGCCTTCCACACGTGCCAACGAACTCTGTCTCGAGTCAGTGCACCGTTGGATTACTCGCGTACCATATGGAATGATTCGCCCTTGCTACGAAGACAGGCTCAGTATTTTCCAGTTGCCATCCTTCCAGTCCCGACGGGAGAGGGCTGATTTAATATTCACCTCCAGATCACTCCGTGGTGACTTCGGTGATTTCGGTGTATTCGTGGCCTGTACACTTTGAACCATAAAAACTTGAGAGGACATCAATTTAAACTGGCGGAGGAGAATTTTGTTACCACTCAGCGTCATAGCTTTCTCACCAACAGAATCTTCGAGAGATGGAACCGTTTTCCGATTACCCTGGTCGATGCTGGGACCGTCAATGGCTTCAAGAACGCCCTGGATCTTTACGATGCAAGATCTAATTAATTGTGAACTGTTTCTGATATTTCTGTTTTGAGTTTATAGGAATTTCCTCAACTCTTCTAGTATTTCAATAATAATAATAATAATAATATCGATATGAAGCGAAATGAGTTTGTATATTGCTTTGGCAATATTGACGAATATTAGGGACGTAAGGAAATATCTTCTCCATCCTGAGAATGCGAAGAAAATTGGCGAATACAAATATTGTCCTCCAGTGAAAACGGAGGGAGTGAATTCATATAATGAACGAGATTATTGAATGGATTGATTATTATTGAGAGTGTGATAACGTTAATTGGAACATATTTATAATTATGTTAAATTACAAGTGAAAACATTCTAATCAATTCACGCAACTTAACTAATTAGTTCTCTCACAGTGGAATTGTAATGAATTAAATCATGTACCAGAAGGAATAAATCGATCAATGGTATATTGAAATTATTAGTTTCCCTACAGTTAACATCAACACGAATGTTTCGAATTATGAATACATCATATCGACATCAAAAAAGCATCTGTATGCAAAATAGCAAAAATAGATAGTTGCTTAATTGAAGCCCGATATGTTTCCATGCTATGGATGAATTAATAAATCACAGAACAGTTCATTTGAAACTAGGTTTTCATCTGTTCAGAGTTGTTCAGGTAGTCAGGGTCTGCGATGTATAATACCCATATGACACACCATTGCGATTATGTCAACGATGAAATGGACGCTATAAATTTCGTGAACTGAACTTTTCGAAAATTTCCACAATTTGGAAGAGTCGAGTTCGTTTTGTCCCATTTTCCACATCTGTCGAAAATACATTTGCGTTTTTGGCGCTCTTGTTCCTTGGAGTAGAGTGCTTATCAATTTGCCCAAATGTCTGTAATTTTCAAATTACAAACGATTTGGTTCGACTCACTGATCCAGAAATTATGGTCGAAAATGATTCTGTCTGGCCGTCCGGCCGTCCTTTAACACGATAACTCTCGAACGAAAGGAGTTAGAGGATTGAAATTTGCAGGGTACGTTTGGAACGTAAATATCTCAGACGAGTTCGTCAACGTGCGAAATCCACCAAGCGGTTTCGGAGTTATGGCTGTTTTTACTAAAAATATTTTTTATGAATATTTCCGAAACCGATCAGTCGATCTATCTGAAATTTAGCTTAAAATTGTAGAATAATGACCTTTATAAGCATGCGTTTTGTATTGATCGTGTTGCCGTGAAGTACCAAAAAATCTTGTTTTAAATTTTGTAATATTTTTTTCTACAATAACTCCCGAACAGAATGAGCTAGACTGTAGAAATTTCCACGGTTGGTTTGGGAGATAAATATCTCGGTTGAGTTCGTTATTGGGCAAAATAGGTCAAATGGTTTCGGAGTAACGAAAAAAAAATTTTTATTTCCACTTACGAATTTCAAATTCGATTTTTTTTAAGATGCAATTTCACCATGAAAATCCATTGATATTACTTTCATCTCTAACAAGCTGATACTTTCGGAGATATGATTTTTCGAAATTTCAATAATGAATCGAACTTCTATGCTTTCACAGAATTCTATAATTATTCTATCTATGAATTATTATATGATCTGCGTTCATACTCGTATATGTCATCCTGTTCTATAAGGGAGAGTCAAATTCATTCCAGCTATTTTAATTTGATTTCTTCCAAGGTGCAGTTCTCATTCTCAGGTTGCTCATTTAATCTTGATAAATAAACTATTATTTGAATTGAATTTCTTTTATGATGCAGTTCTATCATAAGAATACATTGATATCATTCCCAACTCTGAGAAACCAATACTTTCGGAGATATTCTAAATTTAATTTCTTTCATGATGCAGTTCTATCATAGGAATCCATTGATTTAATTCCCAACTCTGAGAAACCAATACTTTCGGCGATATAAGTTGTCTGTTTGAACAAGAACGCCAAAAAGCTACTGTACACAGGGCATGAACCATTTTTTCAAATTAGAATCCTATTTATGGCACTCTTGTTTCTCGAAACAGAGTGCTTATCAATTTGCCCAAATGTCTGTAATTTTCGAATTTTTGGCTGAAAATGGTCTTAAACGATTTGGTTAGACTCACTGATCAAGAATACGTGGTCGAAATCGATTCTGTCCGGCAGTCCGGCCGGCCGTTAACACGGTAACTCTCGAACGGAATGAGCTAGACAGTTGAAATTTTCAGAATAGGTTTGGGAGATAATATCTCGGTTAAGTTCGTTAGTGGGCAAAATCGGTCAGATGGTTTCAGAGTAACAAAAACAATATTTTTTTACATTACAAATTTCAAAGTGAGTTTTTCTTAAGATGCAGTTTCACCATAGAAATCCATTGATGTAACTTTCAACTCTAACAAGCTAATACTTTCGGAGATAGGTATGAGTTTTAAAAATTTCAATAATAAATCGTACTTCTGTGTTTTCACAGAATGCGATAATTATTCTATCTATGAATTGTTATAATATGATCTGTGTTGATACATGTCAACTTATTTTCTTGAGACATGATATGTCAAATTTTGATATTTAATGCCCATGGTTAATCCATATGATGATGGGAATGGTAATGGTAAGTTAATAATATTGGGTACAGAATATCTCCAGTAAAAAGAAAACTGGCTAAAGTTTCAATTGATATAATATAATTTTCAGAGTGGATTTGAGGAAAAAATATATCGTTCATCATAGAATTGAGGAACGAATACCTCGGATGAGTTCCTTGTTGGGTAGAATTAGTCTATTGGTTTTGGATTAATAATTTTTGGTACTCTTGTTGAATTTCAATTCTTTTATGACGTTTGAATTTAATTTCTGCCATTATGAAGTTCTATCATACGGATCCATTGATATAATTCCCAACCCTTACCAATACTTTCGAAGATATAATTTGTCAATGTTTGAACAAGGGCACCAAAGCTCCTGTCCACAGGGCTTGAACCATTTTATAATGGGTTTTCACTATTAACAAACGTTCTTCCAACTATAACGCACCATTTTCGTAAATGTCTATGTTTGTTTAAACAAACAACAAATATGGCTGACTCAACAATTGACAGTCAAAAATGGCGCACAATTCGAAATTCAAGTTCTTGCCTAGACACCCTATATTATCAATCATGAGTGGCAAACTGGCTTATAATTCAATTATTGCCCTGTCATGGAAACACCTCCATCGGCATAATCGGGTTTTTGTGGTGATGACGTCACTACGTCTTTTGAATCACAAAGCTTATGGATATAGGAATTGCAGAATACAATCAATCAGATTATATCTCGGCAGTGGAAATGCTAATCACCTGCATAAATTGGAAATGTCCAGAACTGAGCTCGATTTGGAAGCACTCACCGCATTCGACATCGCTTAGTGCTTGTACCCCGGCTATCTGACCACCTCGATAGCGGGGCGAACAGGGGCTTTTCTGGGTTACACTTCCCTTCATTATCACCTTTTACTGGTTGCGGAAAAGACTGGAATAGTGCCTGGGATTGAATTTAAAGTTGGAGCCGCCACGATCGCTGCTAATCTTAATGTTGAATCCAGGAAGGATAGGAAACAGAACTATTGAGGGTGCGCGATGATTGGAGGTTGGGGGAATGGGTAGACATTCAAGGGAATCATTCCCTGAATTCTCTCTTTTCTCATTCGATAATTCATTATCGGATATCTGCCGTGCTAGATTTAAAAGGACTAAGAAGTTTCGAAAGATGTGTATTAGTTTCCGGGAATTGGGAATGATACTTCAGATCTGATATTTGTTAATAAAGAGAGAAACAATAGTTTGGAACATATATTAAATTTGTGGTTGGTTTTTGTTTCGACATCTTCAGTCGTTTACAGAATGAAGCATGGAAAAGTTGAGTATCTAATAATGTGTTATTGGTTCTCATTACAGAAATTTACGACATTTTCCTTTTTGAATTCGAATATTGATGGGATTTCTAAGATCAAGATTGAATATCTTTGAAAACAAGCGGAGGCGATTCTTCTTCGAGAGATCCCATGCGCCTACATAGAAGTATATTTGTGAGAGGACACTTTTGAAAGGTTATGTTTTATTTTTAATTAGCTCGTTTTCTTCCTCTTGTCTTTTCATGTTTCAGGCTTCGGAGTTTCGGGTACCTTCGAGAAACCTCTCCGTTTTTTGACGAAGGAATTCATATTGAAGAAAGAAATGTCTATCAATATTTTTAAATTTCAGCAAATTTTGCAAACAATAGCTAAAAATCACAACACTCACGGGGAAGCAGGATTTTTTGCTGAGGTTTTTACCTACCAATGATTTGATTCGACTCACTGATAAAGAATTCGTGGTCAGAATCGATTCTGTCAGGCCGTTAACACGATAACTCTCGAAAGGAATGGGCTAGACAGTTGAAATTTTCAGAGTAGGTTTGGGACATAAATATCTCGGCTAAGTTTGTTATTGGGAAAAATCGGCCAGAAGGTTTCGGAGTAACGAAAAGAAAATATTTTTTACTTTACAAGTATCATATTAATTTTTTTTAAATGCAGTTTCACCATAAAAATCCACTGATATCATTTCCAACTCTAACAAGCTAATTATTTCGGAGATATGATTTTTCAAAATTTCAATAATACATCGTACTTCTGTTTTCACAGAATGGTCTAATCATTCTATCTATGAATTATCGTACGATCTGTGTTCAACATGTCATCTTATTTTCCTATAAGAAACATTTCAACGTTATTTTTGTTACGTTACAGTCATCTTGGGTAACTTTAAATTCCACTCTAACTTTGAATAAAACCTTACAAATGATGAATTTATTTTTATCATACGTAAAAGTCCAAGACACTGTTTAAAACGGAACATACCAATGTGAAGTTTGCCACATTAGAGAGAACTACTCATCTGTCAAATATTCTGTTACGTTACTCGCCATTTCTGAGTGCCTTTATCAGCGGGAGTTGGTTGCATCCTAATAATTCAAAATTAAATATACAAAGGCGGTTTTGAGCAGGTGAGTCATTGATTTTCCTTGCCTTTTATGTGGTCGTCTCCAGTTTCATTTTGAAATATTCATTCGTAAACATTAAATTTTTGTTAGAATTCTTAATTCCTGAACTACTTGGGTAACTTTGAATCGTTCATTGTTACCCGCACTTTCAATTTGGTACATCGGGTAACTTTGAATTTTCATTTTAAGGAGGAGAATGCCACGAAAATCGGAAAAAGCGACGCCCGGTGTCAGAAAATATGGTACAAAAAGTTAGAAAACCCTGTGAACAGGAGCTTTGGCGCTCTTGTTCAAATTTTGACAAATCATATCTCCGAAAGTATTGGTTTCTCAGAGTTGAGAATTATATCAACGGATTCCTAGACGGATTCTTATTATAGAACTGCATCATAAAATGAAATGAATCAAATAATACTCCATTTATATCGTTTCCAATTCTGAGAAACCAATACTTTCGAAGTTATTACTGAATAGACATATTTTGGAGCTCTTGTTTTAATTTAGTTTCTTGTATGATGCAGTTCTTTTTTAAGAATCCATTGATCATTGCCAACTCATCTGGTGTCCGGCTCACTCGGAGATTTCAGGTAATGTTAAGGCAGATAAGCTGGCGAAGCAGGGGGCTCGGATACCATATATAGGTCCTGAGCCTTCGCTTCCAGTATGTCGTACCTCTGTTAAAACATTCTTCAAGAATTGTTTGGACAGGAATTTCTCCAGTGTATGGAACATTTGAGTAGGACTCAGGCAGTCAAGGCTTCTCATTAAGAAACCATCGTCAAAGTCTGAAGTAAAGAAACTTCTTTCACTCGAAAGAAGAGAATTGAGCCTGGTGACTGGATTCCTAAATGGTCACCAGTTCAACAAACATCTGAATAGGATGGGATTGGCCGATAGCGCTCTGTGTCGCTGGTGTAAGAGCATGGAAGAAACAGCTGAACATATTCTGTTCGACTGTAACAACCTTAAAGAATTGAGGGTCATACACCTAGGCAACCCAACACCTACGATTCCTACGGTGAGAGGGACTTCTCCTTTTAAGCTCGCGGCATTCCTGTCAGCGTTTTTCTTGGACTGAGTCTCACGAGTTTGGCAAGTGGGAGAACAATGGGCCTGAAGGCCTCAGTTAAGCCTGAGACGGCACCGCGGTAGAAGAAGAAGAATTGTCAACTCTGAAATACCAATACTTCCGGAGATATGATTTGTCAAAGTTTGAACAAGAGCGCCTAAGCGCCTGTCCACAGGGCTTTACAACATGAGACTCACCTGTTGGAATCTCACTCTGTTGTGAATAAACACTCGCTCCTTTATGCTCCTCGTTTCCCTGCGATTATTCAGCGCTCCAAACGGCGGACTCGGGATTTTGTTTGAAACGGTCGTGCGAAAAAACAAACGGCTTTTCAGTCCTTGATCAATGATTTAATTATCGGACCATCTGTGAACTTATAATTGGCTTTTTCTTAGAGCTCCGTTGTAGGTAATTAACGAAGGACCAATTTTCAGCCTCCAGATATTTTTTCGATGCGAAGTTTCGGAAGTTTTGGCGTGATGGAGTTAATTAGGTTCTTGTTCCTCTGGTTTGGACTTCCTGGTTTTTTTCGATAATCCTACTGATGAACTTGGATCCGGTATGATTTGTGTCGGGGTATAATTGGATTTGATTCGTAGAGAATGGGATATCGCCCGCGGGGAATTATTTTTCTGTAAGAGGTTAGGATGGACCTCCGGTAATAATGGACTATATGAGGGGTAAGTCATTGTTTAAGTCAGCAGAATCTTCATTAACTCGAGTAAGTATTTTTGCGTGATTCCTCCAGAGCGCTATCAATTCGTCAAATTATCTGTGAATTTCTAATAGGGCTTCACGCGAGAGCGAGATTTTTCTCGTCTCGTCTCGTAAAAGCGAGACGGGGCGAGACGAGACTTTTTCAAAAATATTATAGGCGATACGAGACCACATACAGCGCAACACGAGAGGCTCGTTTTTGGTCTCGTTAGATTTTTTGAATGAAGTTTTATATACGACTCGACTTTTTTCAACACCCACAGAAAGCAATTGAATATGAAGAGTTTCCACTATAATTACCAATATATTTTGTCTATATATTATGCATCGATCTCTCTAGAAATACACGATTTTTTAGAAGATTATTAATTCGTTATGACCTTGCAATAATCGAGATTATATTTCAAGAAAAAAATAGAATTCACAACCATAAAAACGGATGCCATTATGAATTCAATAATTAACGGACAACTTTTATTGCCCCTAAATCCCAATGCTTTGAAAATTTCGTCTCTATCTGAACATCTGGAGAAGTTTATTCTCTTGTGCTCCTTGTAGTGAAGATGTGAACAATAATTATAAACATCTGTGGAACTACGTATAATAACACTGGTAAAGAAATGAAGCTATTCAATGTTTCGAAAAGTGTTATGAGGAATACGCCAAGAACACCCTCGAAGATCTACCCACTGGGAAGGTATTCTTTGAAAACTATACCAAATTGTTCAATTCTATTAAAAAATGTATCGACATCGATAGCCTATTTAGCACATCAACAAAACTTTCGAAATATTGGAAAGCTGAGTTTGGAGAATATTTGCTGTTAGAAAGAGCAAATAGGAATCAAAATATTTTACAGTGGTGGAGAGTGATGAAAAACTTCTTCCTACACTTTCCAAGATGGCAGATGATTCATTAATGGCTACATCCGTACCGGTTTAGAGATTATTTTCCACAGCAGGTATGATGATGACAAAACACGTACATCATTGAAGAATGATGTGATGCAATCGTGATTATGTTTGAATTCTTGGTCATCGAGTAATTTAAAAGCTGAAATTATCAGTGTTTAAAATTAAAAATAATATGTACATGTACAAATATTTTTGTATAAGAGCGTAATAAATATAGCTTTACAATGTTATTCATTGTTGTATACCATTTCGTTTATATATTATAATATGTATTTAATATCGTTAGTCAGAATTAAGCGAGACGAGAAGAGACAACTGATAACGAGACGAGAACGAGACTTAATTTTTTGGGAATTGGCGAGAGCGAGACGAGATTTTCTATACTCTCGCCTACTCTCGTCTCGTGTGAAGCCCTAATTTCTAACTTGTATATACTTGAATGCATGATTTTCACTTTTTTGTTTGAGAAATATTTTCATTTAGACAATTACAACAGAAATATGGGAAAAATAAAAAAAAAATGGTTCAAGCACTGACGTGCAGGCAGGAGTTTTTGCGCGCATGTTCTATTATCTACTCACCTCTATTGGACCCTCTTAATCGAATTTAGCATCGATATATACCGTTTTCTAAGTTTTATCATATATGAATACATTTCATACCATTTTAATGACAGACTTCAGTAACGAGAAAATGGTCTATGATCACAGAATTTTTAATTTTGATATATGTATTCAATTGGAAATGAAATACGAAAAAACTTACACCTCAAGTAACTCCAGAATACAATATTCACGAAATTCCGCGAACGTTAGTGGGTCAGCATTCTACAAGCAATTTTGATTGGATCTGATTTGTATATTTTGGATTTGTATATTTTGAGATATAGAGGAAAAAAAAAAAGCCAAAGTCAGTACTCTTTGGCGCGCGTGTTCACGGTGGCTAATTTGAATTGAATTATTCAAAATTTAACAGTGCTGTATCTAAGCTGCCATCAGGATAGAGTAACAAAGTTGGAAAAGAACACAAGTGACTCTCCTTAGTCGCACAAGCTCCTAGAAGATTTGGGAGGGTCAGTATAATCCTAATCATGTTTATAGCACGCGCGCCAAAGCAGATTGACTTTTTACACTTTTTCTTTCATTGTTGAGTCAATCTGCTTTTGCGCGCGTGCTATAAACATGATTAGGATTATACTGACCCTCCCAAATCTTCTAGGAGCTTGTGCGACTAAGGAGAGTCACTTGTGTTCTTTTCCAACTTTGTTACTCTATCCTGATGGCAGCTTAGATACAGCACTGTTAAATTTTGAATAATTCAATTCAAATTAGCCACCGTGAACACGCGCGCCAAAGAGTACTGACTTCACGTCAGTGCTTTTTTTTTTTTTTTTCAAGTTCATTCAACAAATATAGCTATCAATACAGTTTGGCTGTTAGTTTTACCGTAGATCAGAAAAAAATTCGGTTGTGGGTCCTCCGTTAGGGACGAAATTGCATCTTCTCCAAATCCGAACGCATTTTAATATAGATCTACCGAATATAGTTATTTATAAATTCGCCTCAGGGCCACCTTACAGACATTTCAAATCGGAAACAACGCTATTTACCCCAAACTGACTTGTGTCCGTACACTGAATTGACATGAATATTCTTTTAAAACCTCACAATATCGGCTCAGCACTCCCAACATAACCCATCCAACCCAAAAACAGTCACTTCTCTTCTGAGCATGCGCAATCTACTCGCAGCTAAAAGTCCTCTCAAAATAACACACCTTACAAAAAACTCCGATTCTCCAACACTAGTGGTTCAGGAGATATCACATCTTTAATCCACGCATGCGCAGACCCTCAACAGGGGATTCTATAGAGGAATAGCATTCGCCACCCCAAAACCCTAATCCTCTCTGACGAAAACACCACCAGTTAAATTACTGATGGTCTGCTCATGCGCATAACGAAAAATGCCTGTAAGGGGTAACATCAATTTCAAAATTAGCCCCAGGGCCACGGTACGGACACTTTAACTCGGAAACAACGCTACATCCCCCAAACTGACTTGTCCTTGCACTGAATTGCTATGAATATTCTTTTAAAACCTCATAATATCGACTCAGCACTCCCAACATAACCCATCCAACCCAAAAACAGTCACTTCTCTTCTGCGCATGCGCAATCTACTCGCGGCTAAAAGTCCTCTCAAAATAACACACCTTACAAAAAACTCCGATTCTCCAACACTAGTGGTTCAGGAGATATCACATCTTTAATCCACGCATGCGCAGACCCTCAACAGGGGATTCTATGGAGGAATAGCAGCCGCCACCCCAAAACCCTAATCCTCTCAGACGAAAACACCACCAGTTAAATCACTGATGATCTGCTCATGCGCATAACGAAAAATGCCTGTAAGCGGTAACATCAATTTCAAAATTAGCCCCAGGGCCACGGTACGGACACTTTAACTCGGAAACAACGCTACATCCCCCAAACTGACTTGTCCTTGCACTGAATTGCTATGAATATTCTTTTAAAACCTCATAATATCGACTCAGCCCTCCCAACATAACCCATCCAACCCAAAAACAGTCACTTCTCTTCTGCGCATGCGCAATCTACTCGCGGCTAAAAGTCCTCTCAAAATAACACACCTTACAAAAAACTCCGATTCTCCAACACTTGTGGTTCAGGAGATATCACATCTTTAATCCACGCATGCGCAGACCCTCAACGAGGGATTCTATAGAGGAATAGCATCCGCCACCCCAAAACCCTAATCCTCTCTGATGAAAACACCACCAGTTAAATCACTGATGGTCTGCTCATGCGCATAACGGAAAATGCCTGTAAGGGGTAACATCAATTTCAAAATTAGCCCCAGGGCCACGGTACGGACACTTTAACTCGGAAACAACGCTACATCCCCCAAACTGACTTGTCCTTGCACTGAATTGCTATGAATATTCTTTTAAAACCTCATAATATCGACTCAGCACTCCCAACATAACCCATCCAACCCAAAAACAGTCACTTCTCTTCTGCGCATGCGCAATCTACTGGCGGCTAAAAGTCCTCTCAAAATAACACACCTTACAAAAAACTCCGATTCTCCAACACTAGTGGTTCGGAAGATATCGCATCTTTAATCTACGCATGCGCAGAACCTCATCAGGGATCTGAATTCTATGGAGGAATAGCATCCGCCATCCCAAAACCCCAATCCTCTCTGACGAAAACTACAGCAGTTAAAGGACTTCTCATCTGCGCATGCGCAATACGGAAAATGCCCGGAAAGGGCAGCATGAACCTCAAAAACATATGTTTCGGCATTAAAAGCAAAGTATTCTGCAAAATAGTAGTAATTTTTTTTATTTTTTTCATGTCACGTGATCTTCACGAAATTCTGCAAAAGTGTTTGCTTTGGTCTTTTGCATCTAACTACTGAGTTTCAATTTAATCAGATCAGTATTTTTCGAGTTATCGTGAAAACAAAATTTTCAAATTTTCAAAATTTTTTTTTGCCACTTTAGGGCCGTCCGTTCAACACAAAACTCCGCAGGCATATAAAGGTCATGATTCTACAATCTGATGCCAAATTTCAAAAAGATCGAGTGATCGGTTCCGGAAATATTCATAAAAAACGTTTTTATTAAAAACGGCCTTAACTCCGAAACCGCTCGGTCGATTTCGCCCGTTAACGAACTTGTCCGAGATATTTACGCTATGAAACTACCCTGCAAATTTCAACGCTCTAAGTCGTTCCGTTCGAGAGTTATCGTGCTAACGGCCGGACCGGCCGGCCGGCCGGACCGGACGGACAGAATTGAATTTGACCTCGAATTCTTCATCAGGGAGTCGAACCCAATCGTTTGAGACCATTTTCGAAAAAAAAATCGAAAAATACAGACATTGTGACGAAATGATAGCACGCTGTTCCTTGCGGAACACGCGCGCAATAACAACAAAATTTCTAGTATCACTCCATAACCATTCGATCAATTATGCCAATTAATAAACATATTTTTTTAAAATTTTCTAGTGCTACGGTCCTCACAAAATTTTGCACACGTCTTTATGTCGATATTCAACTAGTTATCAAGCTTCAATTTGATCGGGTCTATATCTTTTGAGTTATCGAGAAAATAATATTCCAGATGGGTATAACACCGAAACCGTTTGGCTAATGATGCCTAAAAACGAACTTAACTCCCTCCTTCGGATGCACAACCTACCCTGAAAATCCCAAGCCCCTATCTCTTTTCGTTCGAAAGTTATTGAGGCAACGGTCACCCATCCAGTTACTGAACTCCCACAAGTCCGCTCGGATCTCAAACAATATAGATCCGATCATTTTCAAACTTGGAACTTGGCAGTAGTGTTAGGTTTTGGAGGCTCTCAGCGTTGTCAGACGAATAGTTTTCGATATATAGAATTTTTTTCAATGATATTCTAAAATTTATAATTCAATATAATTTGTAATGTGATCCTCATGAAATTTAGCACGAATTCGACATTCTACAACTATTAACCATATTTGAATTTGATTGGATTCATTCATCGGAGTTATTGAGCCAATAAAAACCAAATTTCAGATGGGTATAACTGCGAAAGAGATATTCACCTGAAATTTTCAGGGTAGGTGGTGCGTCCAAATGCGAAGGACAAGTTCGTCAATGGGCAAAATCAGCCAAATGGTTTCCGAGTACTAATTTTGTTTTCAATTTATAGTGATACGATCAAATTGAAACTTAGTAACTAGTTGGAAAATACCGACATAAAGTCGTATGTAGAATTTTGATCAGATTGTATCAGACAATTAAAAATAAATTATTAAGAAATTTTATTATTCATTTCACTATAATTTGAGAACGGGACTAGATAGCGACTTGCAATTTTTAGGGTGGGTTGCGCATCCGAATGCGACATCTGATTTCGTTAATAGGCATAATCGGCCAGACGATTTTGGAGTTAGGTAAACCTATCTGAAATTTTGTTGTTATTTCCTCAATGACTCAAAAAATACGAATCCGATCCAATTCAACTATGGTAATTAGTTGTAGAATGCCAATGAGCAAATTTTTGAGAAATTTCTTGAGAATTTCAGAAAATTGTAAAAAAATTATTGAAAATCATCATCTATATCTCGACAACTATCCGTCTGAAATTCCTGAAATTTTGCGAGAGCCTTCAACAGCTAACCTTGCAGCCAAGTTCCAAGTTTGAACACGATCGGATTCATATTGTTGGAGATGAGCAGCCTATGGTGAGTTCAGTAGCTGGATGGATGACCATTACCACGATAACTTTCTAATGGAAAGAAACAGCGACTTGCAATTTTTGGCGTCCGCATCCGAATGGGAGAGTTAAGTTCCCTATTGGGAATAATCAGCCTAATGGTTTCGGAGTTATACCCAGCTGGAATATTATTTTCTCGATATACTCAAATAATATATACTCACTTGAAGAAATATGTAAAATATTGTAAGGATCGTATTTCTAGAAAATTTAAAAAAAATTAGAAACATTTTTTAGGTATCTCACGATAACTAGAGAACGGAAAGAGACAGCAACTTGTAATTTTCAGGGTAGGTTTGCACATCTGAATGCAACATTTGATTCCGTTAATATAGTTTTGAATAACTCAAAATATTCAAATTTGATCCAACTAAAACTCGGTAATTACTTGGAGAATGGTGATGTGCTAATTTCTGCGGAATTTCGTGAATATCGTATCCTCAAATTACCTGAGACGTAAGTTGTTTTCGTATATTATTGGATATTTAGTAAATTCGAATTTCGATAGAATACCCATGCCAGAATTAAAAGTTCTGAGATCTTGGACGATTCTCTCATTACTCTAGAGTCTAGACTGTCATTAAATGGTACAAAATCTCTTCAAATCTTATGAAAGCTGAGAAATCGGTCCATAACGATGGTAAATTCGATTAAGAGTGTTCAATAGACGTGAATAGATAAAAGAAGATGTGCGCAAATGCTCCTGACTTCACGTTAGTGATTGAACCATTTTTTATTGTTTTGATATCTGTTACGTTATACTAAATTTCTAATTAAAAATTAGTTCAAGCCCTGTGGACGGGAGTTTTGGCGCTCTTGTTCAATCTTGACAAATCATATCTTCGATAGTATTGGTTTCTCAGAGTTGGAAATTATATCAATGGATTATTATGATAGAACTACATCATAAAATGAATTGAATTAAATAGAAATCCATTGATATCATTCCCGACTCGGAGAAAATAATACTTTCGAAGTTATGATATGTCAAAGTTTGAACAAGAGCGCCAAAGCTCCTGTTCACAGGGTTTTCCCACTTTTACAATTTCACTTCTATGCGTAAATTTTCAAGAATTTTAGTAATTTAAATGAAAACGTAGATCCATGGCGCATCGGATGTTGGATGAAATCATATAGAATTGAGAATAATTATTGAAATTTTGAAAAATCATATCTCCGAAAGTATTAGTTTGTTAGAGTTGAGAGTGATATCAATGGATTCTCATAATGAAACTGCATCCTGAAGAAAATTGAATTTAAAATACGTAATGTAAAAAAAATATTTTTTTCTTGTTACTCCGAACCCATCAGGCCGATTTTGCCTAATAATGAACTTAACCGAGATATTAATCTCTCAAACCTATTCTGAAAATTTAACTGTCTAGCTCATTCCGTTCGAGAGTCATAGTGTTAACGGACGGACGGACAGAATCGATTTTGACCATGGAGTCTTGATCAGTGAGTCGAACCAAATCGTTTAAGACCATTTTCAGAAAAATAACAAATTACAGACATTTTGGCAAATTGATAAGCACTCTGTTCCGAGGAACAAGAGCGCCAAAAAGTATCCAAGCCCAGCTTTGCCGGTACTGATTTGAAGCCGAACTCGATAAATAACTCAATCCAATTTTTCACCAACTCAAAATAATGTGACAGCACAAATTCATCTGCACATCCAAAAAAAACTCCCCGACCCTTAAGGGTACGGAAACAGGCATTCAAGAGATTATTCAGGGAACAGGTGCTTGAACCAATTCGTTCATTGAATGATCAATATATTGCACTGATCAGCAACAGCTTATAATACTGAAATATGCTTATTGAAGATCCGTTATATAAAGAAGACTGGTCCATTTAATATTCAAAGAACGTCTCTTTTTGTTTAATTTCTACTATATATATAAAGAGAATATAAAGAACGAGAGAAATGTTCTGATAAAGCATAATACAAAATATTTGTAGGATTTTCTTCACGTATGTACTAATCTCTCTAATAAAATATTCCTGTTAACGTTAGTTCCTACTTTCATGCAGTATTTCGTGAGGGTTTCTGAGGCGTTAATAGACAACAGATCGTCAGTACTTTTTTAAAATGTTATAATTTTTAAAATGGAGAAGTATAATGGGTAATTCCGCAAAAGGAGCAGAGAAAATCATTCTGCTGGTACCTGCCTGAAGAAGCCAACTAGCAGAAACACGTGTCGGCAGGTACCAGCAGAATAATTTTCTCTGCTCCTTTTGCGGAATTACCCATTATACTTCTCCATTTTAATAAACTTATCCGCGTTATCCTATTTTCTTATTACATATCCTCGGGTTGAGGTCGCATCGCGCAGGTAGCTTATGCTTCCTTCGTGCCGATGCCATAGTTTGCCTCCGAATTGGAGGTCCTAGAGCTGAAGGCACAAATTGGTTGCTCGCTCCTGATGTGATGCCACCTGTGTTCAGTTATCATTTCACCTTTTTTTTTGGTTTCTTGGTTGCCCTGTCCTGAAGAAGCCAACTAGCAGAAACACGTGTCGGCAGGTACCAGCAGAATGATTTTCTCTGCTCCTTTTGCGGAATTACCCATTATACTTCTCCATTTTAATAAACTTATCCGCGTTATCCTATTTTCTTGTTATAATTTTTCTTTCGTTTTTGAGATCTTTTCTTTTTTTTTCCGCTCGAGAGGAAAAACCTTTTATAGGGCCGCCCTGAGAGGGTCTGCTTCTCTCAGGAGTGTGAGACTCCAGACGTTGATGGTGACTCACTAAAAAAACCTCTAGCACGTTCCCTGGAGTAGTTCTTCGTCGTGCCCTTACAGCGTCTCTTAACAAAAGAGATGAGCTGCAAGCGGCCTTCATAGATGATGGGACCTGATGACTCGAAGTGATCCGAGCAACACCGCTTTCTGCATTCTGTGAGCTAAATCCTCGGCCACAGATTTGCAGCCCGGAATAATCTTCAATTCGGTCACGTAGTTCGCTCTCATTCCGCCTAGGCATCCTATGATTAGTATGACCATCCTAACCTTATGCCTTGGATATAGGATCCCAAGTTCAAACATTAAATCCTCGTATTTCTCCCTCTTCTGTTCTTCTTTCATCACCACATTATTTTCTGCGGGGGAGGAAAATTCGACGACAAACAATTCCTTGAGTTTTTTGTTCAGCAGAAGTATATCTGGCTTTATGGCGTGGATCTACCGAGTTGTTGGAATCGCATAGTTCCAGTAGAAGCGAGCCCTGCTATTTTCAACAAATGCTTCAATCTCCAGAGGCACATATGGTAGCACTGGTTCCTTGTCTATACCATAAACCTCTCTCAGATGGAAGTAGAGAATTCGGAGTGCCGCATTGTGTCTTTCCACATATTCTGATGGAGCATGGACTCTGCAAGCAGACAGAATGTGCATAATAGTTTCTTGCTGGCTGTGGCATGCTCTGCACGTTGTGGAGGTGTCCACTTTCATTATGTTCTTTTTATACCATCTGGTATTTATAACCCCATCTTGACAAGCTATAACAAATCCTTCCGTTTCCGAGTCCTGCGGACTTCAAAAAGGCGAAGGATAATTCTTCCGACAGGCCCTGATCTTTCAAACTCCTGAAGTATATCGAGTGCAGGTGTTCACTCATGTGATCTTCGAGTAGTTTCTTCAGTTGTGCCTGCCTTATCTCTCTGCGAACTCCTCTTTGGTCTGCTGGCGAGATAGGTGTTCCTGCTAGCTCATGATCGATTGATGTGCCGGTTATACAGAGCTTCTCCAAAGCTCTCTGAGCAGCCCTAAATAGGAAAGCTCCTTGGTTCCTGATTTCATGCTGAGCCACCATTTTCAGAAGCGGGTCTTCGCTTCTCAATATCCTTATTGCCATTTCCAACGTTTGTTGATGGTGTTGGTATGCCAAACTTTGCCTCCCTGTGTTCGTGGAAGGTATATCCTTTGAATCAAGCAGTTGGGATGCAGGCTACGATTCATGTTCATCACTTTACGAGTGGTTCTGTCTAGCTCAAGAATTTCATTCACTGTCCAGTTAACTATTCCGAATGAGTAGGTGATTATCGGTACTGCCAAGCTGATCGTAGTAGATACTTATTTTTCCCGGACAGCTGTGATTTCCATATATCCTGGACCTTCTTTTTGTAACTAGCTGTTAAGGCATCCTTGATTTGGGTTATCTCCAGTGCACCTCGTTGTTTCATCCCAAGGAATTTGTATGTTTCTTCCTCTTCGAGGTGTCGAATGCTTATGCCTCCTTCTAGGTCGATGTCTTCTCCTGTTTCTTCAGTTCTTCCTCTGCTTGGATGAAAAACAGTACATTTGTCCAAACCGAATGACATTCCTATTGCTGAGGTGTATTCGGCAACGATATTCTGTAGTTGTTGTAGTGCTGCCTTGGAAGAAGCGTACGGTTTTAAGTCGTCCATGTAGAGTAGATGTGAGATCTATTATTAATACTATGATTATTGTCAGTTCAGAAAAAAAATTACTTGAAACCTTTATGAAAAGGTGTCCAAGTCCTTGAGGGTTTTTATTCGGACCCGAATTCTCTGGATAATAACCCGATCCAATTTTTCATCAACTCAAAATAATGTGACAGCACAAATTTCTCCGCAAACACAAAAAATATCCCCGACCCCTAAGGGTACGGAAACGGGCATTCAAGAGACTATTCAGGGAACGAAAGATACTCGACATCCATAAAACAATCAACGATTCCTGTTTTTTACACCATTCTGCCGAAAACCTCCCTATCGTTATGATATTTATGTAGGACCCTTCTCTTCCAGATTGTCTACGGAACTCGAATAATTCGATGTCCAATCGTTCCGGATTTGAACCTTTTTTGTTCTCATTTTCTTCGTTTCACGCTTCCAAAAGCGCAAGGAAAACACAATGAAATTCTTGCCGACCGTCTGTTAAGTTTCCCTTTATGCCCCGGCAGTTCCATCGGTTGTTGAAGGCATGAAATTTTGCCCGGAACAGGACTGAAACATAATGAGAAAAGTATGAGCAATTTAGGAATAATGATCCGAAGATTTGTTCGCGATTCCGATGCCTGAACGGTCGGCTTAGTCTTCTGCACCGAAAGTGAGGCACTAATTCCTTGAATTGTGTTCCAATCAACGTGTTTGAAGTTGAAAATTGATTTTGAACAACGTTGAAATAGGATCGTCTTGGTTTCTGCACACACTACATTGTAAAAGAGATATGTCAATTCAACGGGGGTGTGGGAACTGGTCACAGTTCTGTAGATCTTTCTTCTTTCCTTCATAGGTCTACGTTTTGATCCCATTTGGGATCTTCTTCAGGACATTAAAAATTGTTGAAATTCATAAAACATGTCGAGGAATTTGAATACGCTATTCATTAGTCGCACAATTACACATGTGTGGAATATTTCAGGACACAAGAGACTGAAGAGGTCAAATCATTGTCCATCAAAACTTGTCCAAAATACATAACTATCAACAGGAAAAAACTTTCTTTTGAATTTAATTCAAATGGCACAAGCAAGACATAGAGCAACGAGTAGGTTAAATTAAGAAGTTAATAGAATAATATCAAGATATCACTGAGACTTGAGATCATAGTGTTCAGATAAATAAGTTTACTTATTGATCTGAGTCATAGAAACAACTTCACCTCGGCATCTTGAAAATTCACTTTCTCTGATTTGTTTGAAATTATTTGAAAAGGAAAATTGGTTCAATCGTTGACTGTTTTATTGTCTATTCACCCCTATTGGACATTTGGCATTTTTTCCTTACCAAAGTGGAAGTGGGGACTTTTTAATTAATTTATACATATATTTCAGAATTTTTTTGAAAAGAACTGAATTTAAAAAAAAAATTGGTTCAAGCACTGACGTGAAGTCAGGCTTTTGCGCGTATGTTCTATTGTCCATTCTTCTGTATTGGACACCCTTAATCGAATTTACCATGGTAAATTATGTTGTCCATTCTCCTGTATTGGACACTCTTAATTCGAATTTACCATGGTACTCAACTCTCCCTTTCGGATACGCAACCTACCCTGAAAATTGCAAGCCCCTATATCCTTTCGTTCGAAAGTTATCGAGGCAACGGTAACCCATCTACTGGACTCATACAAGAATGCTCGAATCTCCAACAATATTTAACCGATCGTATTAAAACTTGAAACTTGGCAGTATAGTTAGGTTATGAAGGCTCTTGCAAAATTTCAGCAATTTCAAACGAGTAGTTACTGATATATAGAATTTTTTTTTTTTCAATGATTTATTAAAAATTTTCTACAAATGCTATCCTCACCAAATTTTGCAAACATTTTTGCGTTAGCATTCTACAACAAATAACCATGTTTGAATTCAATCGGTTCAGTATTTTTCGAGTTAATGAGGAACAAAAAACCACCAAATTTCAGAAACGTTCAGATGGCTATAACTCTAAAACCAATTGGCCGATTATGCTCATAAATGAACTGAAATGTCGTGTTCTGGTGCACATCCTAACCTGAAAACTTGAAGCCGCTATCTCTTTCCGCTCTCAAGTTATCGTGACCACAAAAATATTTTTCAATAATTTTTTTAAAATTTTCTAGCCATACGATTCGCACAAACGTGCTTAGGTTCATATTCTACAACTACTCACCAAGTATCAATTTGATCGGATTTATATTGGTTGAAAACAAAATTATTACTCGGAAACCACTGGGCCGATTATGCCCATTAACGAACTTGTCCGTCGTATTGGGATGCGCCACCCACCCTGAAAATTTCAAGTCGCTAGCTCTTTTCGTTCTCAAGTTATCGTGGCAACGGCCGGACGGCCGGCAGGACAGAATCAAATTTGTCCTCGAATTCTTCATTGGGGAGTCGAACTTAATCGTTTGAGACCATTTTCGTCAAAAAATTCGAAAGTTACAGACATTTGGGCAAATGATAACGCGATATTCCCCAGAACATACGCGCAAAAATATATTAATATACCTATCTTTTTCCTTCATTTCGGGCATCCTGCCGTCGTTCTCGTAATATATTCCTAACTCAGTTTAAAAATCTTATATCTTTAAACAAATTTCTTTATTACGAATGAGATGTAATACAGAAACCAGTTAAACATAGATAAAGTTCTAGAGTGTAACAAAATATCCTATACTCTTTAACTTTAATTGATGAATATTTCAACTTGCTTCGATAGATTTACTAAAATGATATTTATATGTCGTCAGATTAAAAGTGTTATTTAATACAGCATATTATTAAGATTTCAGTTTTATTTCGAATCAGGAGATGATACTCCAGTAAATATAATATACAGGGTGTTTCCTAAACATGCGGCAAAAATTCAGGGGGTTGTTCCTTGGACTATTCTAAGAATATTTTGTCCTTTGATGATTTTTGAAAAACCTATTTGTTTCGAAGATATAGGGGAAACAAAATTTTGGATAATAACATTTTATTATGAAAAATTACATGAAAATTCAACTCAACCTACAAAAACTGTTGAAAATGACCACCTCTACCCAGCATACAAGCATCCAATCTTCTCCTCATTGACTGCCGAACCCTTTCAAAAACACCAGGATCATTTCTTATTAAGTTACACCCAGCAATGATCCGATTTCGCAAGTCTTCCACATTTTCTACTGGAGTGGTATAAACTAATGATTTTAGATGGCCCCATAGGAAATAATCTAAGGGGTTTAAGTCCGGGGAACGAGCAGGCCATAAATGAGGTCCACCTCTTCCAATCCAGCGATCTCCGTATGTTAATGTTAAAAACTCACGAGCAACCAAACTAAAATGCGCTGGTGCACCATCGTGCATAAACCACATTGCATGTCTTATTGCCAATGGTACATCCTCCAAAAACAGAGGTAACGTTTGTTCTAAAAAGTTGCGATACACGTCCCCGGTAAGTCTTTCTGGTAAAAATATCGGCCCTATTAGGCAGTCACCCACAATACCAACCCAAACATTCAGTGAGAACTGATGTTGAAAACGATCTTCAATTACCTCATGTGGATTTTCGTCGGCCCATACATGGTTGTTATGAAAATTTCTTATTGCATTTCTTGAGAAATTCGCTTCATCGGTAAAAAGAATCAGCGTCAGTAATTGAGGAATTTGAACTAATGTGGTTAAAAGCCATTGACAAAATGCAATACGTGGGGGAAAATCAGTAGGAATAAGTGCCTGAACGCGTTGCATATGGTATGGGTATAACAAATTGTCTTTAAGAATTTTCCAAACAGTCCTATTACTCACATTCAAAGTATTGGGAATTTTTCGAGTAGAAGTACTAGGGTCTTCTTCGATCATGTCCAGCACATTCTCTTCCAGTTCCACCGTTCTTACTGTGTTTGGTTTTCCTGGTCCCCCCATTTTTTTCAATGCGCCTGTTTCATGCAGACGTTGATGAATATTTCGAAACAATTTTCTGTCAGGAATATTACGCCCAGGAAATCGTTCAATGTACAACCTCCTAGCTTTTAATGAATTTCCATCAGCAAGTCCATAAATGAAATGCATGTCAGTCATCTCGGCGTTTGTATAGCGATTCATAATAGTCAAAGATAAAATGTTAATTGCTAATACATCACAAAACGAATTCAAATGAAAACCGTGTTTAATCTGTATTCCTTTACCATCTGCACTTATCAATTTTTAGTCAAAAAACTGGCCGTTTTTAGTAATTGGAATGTTGTTAAACAAATTTAAAAATAAATTGTACCTACTTAGTAAACACAGTGCGGTACGCATTTTTATTTAAACTATTATTAATTTTAAAAATATGAAAAATGTTGTTCGCCCTGTATCTTCGAAACAAAGAGGTTTTTCAAAAATCATCCAAGGACAAAACATGCTTAAAATAGTCCAAGGAACAACCCCCTGAATTTTTGCCGCATGTTTAGGAAACACCCTGTATATTCATGTTTTCATAGCATCCCAGGAGGATAATTTCTTCTTGACAAATTTCTGCACGTTACAAAACTCAACTTATAACGCATAGGTACAAAGATTTTCCATAATGGTTCACTAATTGAAAATTGTCGAACACATTCACATGCATCCTTCAATTATTTCAATTTTTAGGTTAGACCTGGGGTTGGCAACCTTTTGAGTCAGAAGAGTCAAAAATGAAAATTTACAGAATTTCGAAGTTTTTAAAAAGCTAGAAAAATTATTCTTGCCAACAATAAATAGTACTTTCAGAAATAAAGTATTCAGATAAAAAAAACTAATCTATTTATTCTTAAGAATAAATTATATTTGCGTATGGAACTAAAGAGTCCCATTCACATCGAAAGAGCCGCATGTGGCCGATCCCTGCGTTAAACAGATCAGATTGCGCTTTTTTGACGTACACTCAATGAAACAAATTACCTATCATCCAGCCAAACTACGGACGAAGACGATCGATATACGAGATTTCACGTTCTGCGAATCAGGAGTAAGTGGGCGTCATTTTCGATGGAGTGAACCTTCGATGCAGTGAACTTTCGATTCAGTGAACTGTCGGTGCAATGATTCTTCGATGGTGTGAGCCCTACTCCTTTGTTTCATGCTGCTAATGGATTCGGTCGTCAGACCACAATCCCTTTGAGCACGCTTGGAATCAGCTACAAAGAGCTTTGGATTCTCATCAACCACCTCCACATACACTTCAAGAATTCAGACGGTTTTTACCGCAACTCTGGAGAGAAATTGATCAAGGCAAGTTCAACAATCGGATCGAAAGTATGCAAAGGCGTTGTGGCTGTGATGTTTGAGGTGGCCATACTCTTTACTGAATTTTATTGTTCAGTCTTTTGAGTGAACTGATTTTGCTCTGCAAATACTAAAAATAAATTTTCACCCGAAACTGTGAAACTTATAGAGAAATGGCGAAATTATTTATTTATTTATTTATTAACACGGACATGCCATTTTACAATTTTTAAAAGAAAGTGTTAAGCCAAAACACAAATTAACATGAAATTTTCATACCATCTCAGACTAATCCTAGTCCTAAACAGTCATACAAAATGTAATCCAAAATGAAATTAGATGAACGTTAACGCACCATTTAAAACCTGTAATCAAAATGTCTCTTGAGATAGAAAATTGATACTGTGTAAAGATCTACGCCACAAGCATTTGCGGAGCATTTTGCTCGGTCTATTGGGCCGTTCATAGTATAATTGGTGGGGTTGAATCTCACGTGAAAAGTTTCCCTCAATCTCAAATACGCAGGTCCACAATTAACTCCCATTCTACTCAATAGGTACTCCAAATAATTATGTATCAATTTAAAAACAAACATAATGTCGAAGTTAACCCGTCTCATCTCTAAAGATTTCAGTCCAAGTTTGCTCTGAACAATCTCGTAATTATCTTCCGGCAAAGTGAGGTCTAACCTGAAGGCAACCCATTTCTGGAATTTTCTCTGAACGCGCTCAATACAATTTTTATGTACCGCATATGCAGGTGACCACACGATAGTGGAATATTCCAATATATTCCTAACGTTGCAACAGTACAACGACTTTATTACATCGTTGAAATACTTCATTGCTCTCTTGATGAATCCGAGCATTATAAAGGCTTTATTTGTTATGTATTGTATGTGATGTATAAAATTCATATTTTATCCGGGTAAGTCAGTAGGTTGGTGGTTACTGATCTTTTCGGAATGAAACCGTGCTGTTCTTCTATAAAGATGTTTTTGAAAAGTGGTGTAATCTTGTTCATCAGCAGCGTATCAAGTAACTTCGGTATGTATGATGATTTACATATCGGTCTGTAATTTTGTACGTCGTTCCTGTCACCCGACTTAAATACCGGTTTTATATAATTCAATTTCCATTGATTAGGAAACCTACCAGAACTCAGCGATAGATTGAAAAGGTCACATATAGGGGTAGCTTATTCCTCTCGACATCGTCTTAAAAATATGGAGGGTATCTCATCAGGCACACAATCATTTTTTTTCTGGAAGTGAATGAAGTCCGTTTAATAGCTTTGTTTTCGTTGGGAAATTCAGAACTATCCAAGGACAGTTCCAAATCTGCGCAGAACTGATGCGCTGTAGAAGCTTGATTCTGAACTATCCCAGAACAGTTCTGAAAGTTGTTGATCCAAAACACGAATTTTTGTAGATTACAGATAATGAGCATTATTTATTCTGTGTTCAATTTAAAAAGATACGTGCGTGTTTATCGGGGTAGGTTTATCATTAGATAAATTTCAAAAACGACTGGATGAAGAGGAATTCAGTTTGATTTTTTAATATTGGCATGTTTTGAAACACTTCGAAAAATAATGAGTCAAGTCAATGAAATTAAGTACATGTATAATAAATATGAAGCTCATGAATATTTTTCAGATTTGTCAGAACCAACATCAGGAGGCCTTTGTCTCGAGGTGGAAAATTCAGAAAGCTTTGTATTTAAGAGGAAAGAACCTGATACACTTAATCAAATTGTTATTTATACCATATTTTAAAGCAGAACATTGGTATTTATTTAATTTTTTGTGCTGTTAAGGAAAATTGAACATAATCATTCTTAGCTATTTACAAATACAAAAAAGTGTTATTCAATTGATAACATCTGACCTAAGTGGTGCTGTATGTATCTATAAAAGCACCTCAGTTAAGTTTCCAATGGATTAGTCATATTATTATGGTAATGGACAGAGTATTGAGGCTAGGCATATTCATGCTACTTTCACTGCTATGATGAACATATGATACAACAAAAGTGCAAGACATGATCTAGGTGTCTAGTCTCGATTGGTTTTGACTTCATGAGACAATAATTTTCTAATGTGGCATTTCTTTTCTTGTTCGACAATCTGAAAATATTGCATGCGACACAATATTATTATGTCACCGTTTGATTTTACACCCCTGGGTAACAATTTTTGAGTTTTGAGGAGTAGAAAAAAGGATTGAAAATGGATTGGTTTCAAAACAGAACTGTCTTGTTATAGTATAATGCAATGTGTCAATTTAGGGTTCAAATACAAGAAATTATGGAAATCATTTATTGAAAAGAGCAACTTTCTTCAATTATCTATATACAAAATGGTGGTAATATAATTCCTGAAGTTCAGTCTGACAACATTATCCTCAGTCAGGAAGGAAAGGGTCTTAAAACACTTCTATTTGTGGAACCTTTATTGGATCATCTTGGTAACATGTTTCGGCGATTCCGCCATTATCAAACCAAAGATTCTGAAAAGTTGACAGTTTTAAGTAGAAACAACATAACATGTCCGATGTAATGTGAACACTTCTTAAGTTAAAATATAAAACTAATATGATTATAATGTACAATCGTAGATTTTGTTGTTTAGTGTGGTAAACATTTTTGTTGATAAACTTACGATTATTCGGTTCCAAAGTCATATGGTAAAAACATTATCTCAAGTCAAAAGTCTTAAAATTTTTGGAAAATGTAGAGGACAGAAACACAATCACACGTTAAAATGAATAAATAAATAAATAGGGATAAAATTGGAAATTTAAAAACATTGTATATCTAAAATGACAAAATGACAAACCGCGGAAATCTACGATAACAAGTGACAGACAACCGACGTATATGGGGACACCCATATATATCCTTTCAGACGAAGGTAGGCTCGAATTAGATGTATTACCGAGATGCAGTGGCGTACGAAGAGTAATTAAAAGAGCAGTTTGTATGTATCCTTAACACTGCCAGTCAGCATGGTATTGAGTGTTTTGCATTCCGCGCTGCTGAGGTGTTTGAAAATTTCTATTTCCTCTAAAATTTCTTGTTTATGGTTAAATTCACAGTGGTGGATAAGTATCGCGTTCGTGTCAATGTCAAACTTATGGTTTTCTTCTCTCAAGTGGCAGCCAAATATCGATTTATCATTCGATGGATTTTTAGCGCTGACTAGATGTTCCTTTGTCCTCGTTCTTACGGATCTGCCACTTCTCCCCACGTATACCACATTACAAGTGGGTTCACCGCATTCCAATTTGTACACGCCCGGTTTATCCAAGGTCTCAATGCGGCTTTTGTTTTTGATCAGGTACTGTTTTAACACATTCTGGGACTTGAATGCCACTCTGGAATTTTCTATTTTCCCGATAACATTAGCAATTTTATATGAGATGCTGCCGTAAAAGGGAATGCAGCAATATTTCAGGTCTGTGGTGGTATTTTCCTGTGCAGTTGACGAACTTGGTGTATCTGTGTGTTGTCTCCTCCTTTTTTTCTCAATAAGTTTATCGATTATATTTTCGTGGTATCCATTAGTTACCGCCAGATATTTTAGTGTGTTCAACTCTTCGCTATAATCTTCTTGGCCTAACGGGATCTTAAGTAATCTGTCAATATAATTGTTGAAGGCCGCCATTTTATGTCCCATGTAGTGGCAGGAGGTTTTATTGATTGTCGTGGCTGTTTGAGTGGGTTTCCTATATATACTGATTGAAAATTTATTCAAATATTTCCTAATTATAAGGTCTAGAAAGTTGATTTTCTGGTTTGATTCGACCTCCAATGTGAAGTTGATATTGAGGTGTAGTTTGTTCAACCATTCGTGGAACTCCATCAATTCTTCCTGAGTGCCACCCCACGCTATTAATATGTCGTCCACATATCTGAACCAGAAGAGGATCTTATCCCTGAAGGGGTTGTCTGGAATGAGAATTAGCTTCTTTTCGAAGTACGACATGAAAAGTTCAGCAAACAAGGGGGAAAGGCAGTTTCCCATAGACAGGCCGTCCTGTTGTGTAAAAATATCATTCTCAAACTTGAAAAAGAACGAGGACAAAGGAACATCTAGTCAGCGCTAAAAATCCATCGAATGATAAATCGATATTTGGCTGCCACTTGAGAGAAGAAAACCATAAGTTTGACATTGACACGAACGCGATACTTATCCACCACTGTGAATTTAACCATAAACAAGAAATTTTAGAGGAAATAGAAATTTTCAAACACCTCAGCAGCGCGGAATGAAAAACACTCAATACCATGCTGACTGGCAGTGTTAAGGATACATACAAACTGCTGTTTTAATTACTCTTCGTACGCCACTGCATCTCGGTAATACATCTAATTCGAGCCTACCTTCGTCTGAAAGGATATATATGGGTGTCCCCATATACGTCGGTTGTCTGTCACTTGTTATCGTAGATTTCCGCGGTTTGTCATTTTGTCATTTTAGATATACAATGTTTTTAAATTTCCAATTTTATCCCTATTTATTTATTTATTCATTTTAACGTGTGATTGTGTTTCTGTCCTCTACATTTTCTAAAAATTTTAAGACTTTTGACTTGAGATAATGTTTTTACCATATGACTTTGGAACCGAATAATCGTAAGTTTAACAACAAAAATGTTTACCACACTAAACAACAAAATCTACGATTGTACATTATAATCATATTAGTTTTATATTTTAACTTAAGAAGTGTTCACATTACATCGGACATGTTATGTTGTTTCTACTTAAAACTGTCAACTTTTCAGAATCTTTGGTTTGATAATGGCGGAATCGCCGAAACATGTTACCAAGATGATCCAATAAAGGTTCCACAAATAGAAGTGTTTTAAGACCCTTTCCTTCCTGAATATCATCAACACTTCACCATGGGATTCTATGAAATTATCCTCAGTCTCCTCATCTACTCATCTCTCTTCAAATAATTTCTTGTTGCAAACACTTCCACAAAATTTCAGTATATCCGCTACTGAAACTTGTTTTAATAATCAAAACAAACAACAACCTGTTAGCTGTCAAGTAATCAACATCGAAAACCTCGATACGCATGTGCGAACTACCTAATTCTGAACCAGTTCGAAGTAAAACGTACGGACTATTTTCACTGTTCCGGGATAGTTCCGAAGTGGTTCGCAAAATAACCAAAACACTGGATGATATAGTTCTGGGACAGTTCAGAATGAACCAAAACAGTGAATTAAGGATTTTTTACTTCTGCGCTTGTGTGAACTGTCCAGAACTGCGAACCAAAACAAAGCTCATACTTCACCCAGAAGCTCAAGTCTCTTGATGAGGGATATGAGTTTGGTGGGTGAGAACTTGTCTAGTTCCCTCAGTGTCAGTTTGTGGACTACTAGTTCCTGATCCTGAGAGAGATACCAAAGGCCCTTTCAGGTCCAATAGTATCACTCTCAGAGAAGCGGCGAAGGAAAACAACAGATGGGTGGACCAAAAGGTCCAAGAAATCTGGAGCAGCATACCTGGACACAGACATGCTCGCTCAACAATAACTGGCCCATCAGCTGTAAAGCCAGAAAATGTCTGAACTCCCTTAACTTTTGTGGAGCAGTATATTAGGTCAGCGCAGAGTAACTGTCGAGAAATTCAAATCGTGTCAGATACGAATAAACTCACCTCGAAGTAAACCCAATTTCGCACCGCAATGAGAAAATATCAAACCGGAACCTTCCCGTGTAGCTGATTTATTTCAACGAGTCCCAAAACGCATGAATTCCTTTTCCCAATATGTTTCCATCCGATTCGCGCATACGGCGCTCCAGGTCCAATACCTGTTACATGCCGGCTTATCAATACCCCAGTGAAATATTCCGGTTGTCCCGAACTCTCAGGCTAACCACAAATCACCATCCTGCAGACTACGGAATATCCGGTCAGAAACGAGAACTGTTCTAACAGATGCGAATGCAAATAATTCAATAAATTAAAATGTCAGCGCCTCGCTGAATTTGTCTGCAACAATTTTCGTTATTCAGTCCAGACAAATAGTAAATTATTTTATGCTGACGCCGATATTTTTGAGTGGCTAGGTGAATGAAGAATATACTGCTCCACTAAAGTTAAGGAAGTTCAGAAATTTTTAGACGGTTTCGAAAGCTTCCATTTTTAAAGCTCTTGTTCCTCGGAACAGAGTGCTTATCAATTTGCCCAAATGTCTGTTTTTTCGAATTTTTGGATGAAAATGGTTTTGAACGATTTGGATCGACCAAGGGATCGACTCACTGATCAAGAATCCGTGGTCAAAATCGGTTCTGTACGGCCGGCCCTCCGTTAACACGATAACTCTCGAACGGAATGAGCTAGACTGTTGAAATTTTCAGAGTAGGTTTAGGAGATAGATATCTCGGTTAAGTTCGTTATCGGGCAAAATCAGACAGATGGTTTTGGAGTAACGAAAAAAATAATTTTTACCACAAGAATACACTGATATGATTTTCAACTCTAACAAACTGATAGCGTCGGAGATATGATTTTTCAAAATTTCAATAATACATCTTACTTCTATGTTCTCTCATAATGCTCTAATTATTATATCTATGAATTATCGTATGATCTGTGTTCACACATGTCATCTTGGACTTACGTATGAGTTGGACAACATACCAATGTAAGATTGCCACATTAAAGAGAACTACTCATCTGTCAAATATTCTGTTACGTTACGCGCCATTTCTGAGTGCGTTTTTCAGCGGGAGTTGGTTGCTTCCTAATAATTCAAACTTAAATAGCCAAAGCTGGTATTGAGCAGGTGAGTTATTGATTTTCCTTGCCTTTTATGTGGTCGTTTCCAGTTTCATTTTGAAATTTTCTTTCGTAAACATAACATTTTTGTTTCTACTTGGAAAACGTATGAATATCGGGTAACTTTGAATTGTCATTTAAAGGTGAAGAATGCCACGAAAATCGGAGAAAGCGACAAATCATATCTATTGGTTTCTCAGAGTTGGGAATGATCTCAATGGATTCTTATGATTGAACTGCATCATAAAATAGAATAAATTAAATAAGAATCGATTGATATCATTCCCAGCTCTGAGAAACTAATACTTTCGAAGTTTTTTTTTTAATATTCACATTTTGGAGCTCTTGTTTTGATTCAGTTCTTTTCATGATGGAGTTCTATTATAAGAATCCATTGATCGTTCCCAAGTTGAGACACCAATACTTTCGGAGACATGATTTGACAAAGTTTGAACAAGAGCGCCAAAGCTCCTGTCCACAGGGCATTATTTTCACCAATCTTTCAAACATGAGAAATCTGAATGTTTCCTTATCAGTTCCACAGTTTCAGGTGAAAATTTATTTTTAGTATTTGTAGTGTAAAATCAGTTCACTCAAAAAATTGAAAAAATAAGGTTCAGTAAAGAGTGTGGCCTACTCAAACATCAATCATTGCCTGAAATCGCCTTTGCCTACTTTCGATTATACCTTTACCTCCAGAGTTGCGGTGAAAGCCGTCCGAGTTCTTAAAATGTATGTGGAGGTGGTTGATGAGACTGAGGTCTGGCGACCGAAGGGGCAGGGCCAATTGTGGAATACCCTGGATTTCCAGAAATTCATCGACAATTCTCGCTCAATGGGGTGGCGTATTATCATCCAAAAATAAGAAATTTGGCCCAATAGCAGCATGAAACAAAGGAATAATATTGTCAATGACTTTGATCTATGTAAATCTGCGCATTAATGGTAGCATCAAGCACCACACTGAGAGAAACGTTTATTTGTGGTTAATAAAATCAGGTAATCACAAACTAATATCAGCTTTGAATAGGCGCCAACTTACGTAAGTTTCACACTAACGTTTGAAATGTTAAACTTCTGTGAATAAATGATTTGTTGTATATTAAACAATCATATCTTGTTGAGTAGCACTGTTAAGCTTTCTAATAACATATATCTCTTTGTAAGCAGCAACATATTTGTTTACGTCGAACTTATCACATATTGTATAATAAATATATTCATAAACCCAATATATAAATGATAATGTGAAATATATGATGAGTTTGTATTGTACTCGAAAATTGCTCCATAATATCGATATATTTTGTCACATCATAATTCTCTTTGCTTTGAACAAACGATCAGTTTATATTGTACCTCAGATAGTTCTATAAAACATAGTTATGTTTCCAGTTATGATAATATTTTTTTATCCTAAATAAATGATAAGTTTGTATTTTACTTTTGAAAAGGTATACAAACTTTTTTTTTGACTTGGCTAGTTTAACAGAGACGGATCATGAGTTTTACTCAAAATTAATCATAAAATAAAAAAATAATATTGGCAAAAGATATATGTACCTATAATAGTTTCAGTGAAAATCTAAACTGAAACTATTATAGCTACATATATTTTGCCAATATTATTTTTATTTTATGATTAATTTTGGCCAGAACTCATAACCCTGTTAAAACTCATAAATAAATACTATCAAAGTTCTTATGAGTTCAGGTATGATGTAAATAAATGAATAAAATATCAAATGAAACTGAACATAAATATTTATTGCAGACATTAAAAACATTTTACAAAAAACAAAAATACATACATACATACTTTTCTGCAATACAACACAGCTAAAAAACTTTTCTCTCGAAGCAAACTTTTTGGCGGACACTGTTTATATATACATTTAATTGACTTTCATCACTGTGTATTCTGGTTCCTTTCCTGCATGAAAATAATCCTTTGCTTTTTGAACCAGTCTTAAACGGTCACCAATTCTTGGAACCAGCGACTCCAAGAGATGTTTTTCTTCAATAAAATCCTTCAATATATCGAGGGTAATTCCTTCTTCTGTCAAAAAAGAAACATAAATGTACAACATATTTCTTTAGAAGTTTTATTGTAATGACATAACAATTCAGTCCATGCATCAGTTCATTAAGTATGCATACTTTACTGTGTAATATTATACATATATGTAAACCTAGGTATGCAAGTTTGTATTAAATAGGATATTATAGTCTAGGTGGTCATCAATTTATCACACAAAAATAGCAAGTAGGTAGGTATTTACCCAAATTCATAAAAACTGTTTCGAAATATAAGTAGGTTCTTACTTATTCAATTATTTCATGTCATTGTTATGACCTCATCTTTGTGATATAAGTAATATGTTTTTAAAAATAATTTGAGTACATACCGTGTAGTTAACAAAACAAATTGACTCCAGCTACAAGAACAATCAAAATGGTGTCTGCTTGAACTGAAGAAGACACCATACTAAATACCTTCATATATATCAGCATTTATAAATGGAAACATCATATCCATTTATGATGACATTTTGATGTTACTTCTGAACAACCATATATTAGTTGTAAAAATATATGCTAAATGGAAATGTTTCATGTTATATACCAGCAAATGAATGTTATTTGAAGTGAAATTGTATGTTGGCATCAAAATTAACATATTGAAATAAACAAAATACTCAAAAATTGCTTACCGTGAAATTTGTTGGACAATTGCTCCAAGCCCCAATTGTTTAGTAAGATGTTTATCGGATTTGTGGCTGTGGCGGACATTGTATCCAAAAGAGTGGTTGCTTGAGTGTCCATGTGCTTATTATGTAGAAAAAGGATCTTGAACAAAACCAAACATTAACTCATTACGATAGTTATATCAGGAATGTATGAATGATATTAAAAAATAATTCAATTATTATAAGTAATATAAAATAAAATAATTCTTACTTGATTCAGATCAGTACCGTCCGACACCAAAGGAGCGTGAGTGAACTCGTGAACTATGTATAGTTCACGACACAGAACACAAATACGAGTTCTCATGCGCATGCATGAGAACCCAGAACTGAAATGAACTATGAACTACCAACTACCCGTTACGTGTGTCATATACCCATATATTTGTATTTATATTTTATATTTGTATTGAATTGATTGATGTCATGTGTTTTCTTTGTGCCATACGATAAATAAATAAATAATACCCGTTACGACTCGCGCGGTTCGCGCCAATTTGCGGTTGTGAGGATCCTGTCCTGATAGGTGGTCTAGTCTCCCACTTTATACTATTTTAATGTTCATTCGTCAATTTGGTGCACGTGACAAAATGCGACTAGAAAGTTCTTCGAAATATCGTTTCTGTAAACAAGCGTATCTTACTGGGTATATTCTCATTTCATTCCATTTCTAATTATTTTCTATAAGTTCATTATAAAGATACCGAGGTTCAAGAGAAACAAATATTTTTTGCGTATTGATATATTTATTAAGAAGAAACCAATATTACTGAGCACTATGAGAATTGGTTATGACCAACAATCGGAAGTCCATCAAAAATACTTTATTTTATGCAAAGATAATTTGTTTTTATTCAACAAATACCTGGAAAAATTATTTAACATTCGAAATATTTTTCCAAAAGCTGAAAATTTGGCGGGTTGATTTTGCATGTAATAAATAACGTTAATCACAAATATGACATATTTATATTCAACTTACAAGTGGTTAACAAGTCGATAAGTTAAACATGAATAATCCTTTCTCTCAGTGCAACAATTCTGTACGTCCATTGAAACAAATGCCTCCCCAAGCAGTAACTGGAACACCTCTGAACGGGTAAACTTCCAGAACCGATCTGCGATTTGTGGGCATCAGAGGATGGGTCCATACCCGAACACTGACTATCCGACAATCGTCCATATGTCGACTCATCTGTGAACAATACAGACTTCCATTGTTCGTTCCAATCCACGTGGTCATGGACCCATTCCAGTCGAAGTCGCATATAATTTTGAGTTAGTGGAATCCTTCTCCGTCATCGAGAATGTAGATTAACGTCTCTAAGTCTTCGAGAAACTGTTTTAATCGAAATCAAAACACCAGTAGCATTCAAAAGGCACTGTTGAATGATTTGACAAGTACTCAAAGACTCTCTACATAGTCAGAACCCGATCTTGTGCAAGAGTAACAGATCTTGGGCTTCCACTTCTCGATCTTTCTGTCACGTGTCCAGTTTCTCGATATCGATGGATGAGCCGGGCAACTACGCTTTCATCACAAACTTGAAAGAAATTCGCACTGACTTGAAGTCAGGAGCTTTTTCGAGCCAGTTCTATTCCCCATTCACCTCTATTGGACACTCTTAATCGATTTTACCTTCGATATGGACCATTTTTTCAGATTTTATGAGAAATGAGTATATAACGTAACATATTAATAACAGACTTACTGATAGAGAATCGTCTAAAATCACAGACTTTTTAATTCTGACACGCGAATTAAAAAAAAATTCAGATGAGTATAACACCAAATCCGTTCGGTCGATTATGCCTATTAATGAACCTAAATGCGCAACTTACTCTGGAATTCGCTATCTCTTTCCGTTCTAAAGTTATCGTGAGAAACATAATATTTTTTCATGATTTTTATAAAGAAAATTAGTGGTACGATCTTTACGAAATCTTATATACGCTGATATTCTATACAACTAGCTTCCAAGTTTCAATTTGATCGGATCTGCATATTTTGAGTTATCGAAAAAATAATATTGCAGATGGGTATAACTCCGAAACCGTTGGGTCCATTATACCCAACAACTATCTTAACTCTCCCATTCAGATGCGCAACCTAAGCTGGAAATTGCAAGTCGCTATCTCTTTCCGTTCGAAAGTTATCATGGAAACGTCACCCATCCAGCTACTGAACTCACTCAATGCTGCTCAGATCTTCAACAATATAGATCCATTCGTGTTCAAATTTAGGTCTTGGCTTTGGAACCTTGCGCAAATTTTCAGCAATATCAGACGGATAGTTTCCGAGATGTAGAATCTTTTTCAAAGATTTTCAATGTTTTTTTAAAATTTTTTACTACGAATTACCATGTTTGAATTGGATCGGATATTTCTTTCATGAGTTTTTAAGGCAATACAAACAAAATTTCAGATGGGTATAAATCCAAAACCGTTTCGCCGATTCTGTTTATTAACGAACTCAAATGTTTTCAATATTTTCTTTAAATTTTCTATTAATACAATTCTCACAACATTTCACAATCGTCTTTGTGTCAGTATTCTACAACTAGCTACCAAGTTTCAATTCGATCGGATCTGTATTGGTTGAAGACAAAAATAGTACTCGGAAACCGTTGGGCTGCCCATTATGCCATTCTGAAGTTATCGTGGTAACGGTGAATTGAACCTTATCGTTTGATATCATTTTCAGCCAAAAATTCTAGAATTAAAGACATTTGGGCAAATTGATAAGCACTCTGTTCCAAGGAACAAGAGCGCCAAACACTTACACTTACACTTACACTTACACTTACACTTACACTTACACTTACACTTACACTTACACTTACACTTATACTTACACTTACACCAACACTGTTCAGTTTTCCGCAATACTTTCTTATCATGAAATTCAAGTAGAATCTCTCCTTTAAGTGCTGTCTCCCTGGTGGAGGTTAGCGATCACCAAGGCAAATTCATTTCTGGTCTCTGCAGTTCTTATTAAATCTTCGAAGTTTAGACCGGTCCAAGTCCTTATATTTCGGAGCCATGACAACTTTTTTCGTCCTATCGCTCTCTTTCCTTCGATTTTACCCTTGATAATTAATTGTTGGATGTAGTATTTATCTCCTCGTAGGACATGACCTAGGTATGACGTTTTCCTTATTTTTATAGTTTGAAGCAGTTCTCGGTCTTTGTGAGCCCTTCTCAACACCTCTTCGTTTGTCACGTGCTCTGTATATGATACCCTTAACATCCTACGGTACATCCACATTTCGAAGGCCTCTATTCTATTCATGGAATTGATCTTCATAGTCAAGTAGAATACAGAATAAAAATCATTCATCAGTATGAACACTGTCCCTATCTTCTTTAGGGTTATAAAATGAATTTGACAAATATTGAGAACTAAGAAATGCCCATAAAATGTCTTGCACTTTGCACCCCTCCCTTCCACACAATATCGATGGTGGCCTGTACCTAGATTTCAAAGAAATGCCGACAACTCCCGTTGCGGGAATTATTGCAGGCAGATATGAACAATTCGAGAAATCAGGCGGACGCGGGACCTTTGATTTGATGTTATTTTATTACTGACAGTTGAATTTTGCTCTAGGCCTGGTTGCGTTTCGTTTCGTGTGAAGGCCTGGTTCCGCTTGTGCGTCGGCTGCATGCAGTGACTGCAGAAAAAAAAGGCTGCACCGTCTTTCGAATAGACTGCTAACTCGGAACTACGAAGAAGTGGTTTCACTTCTGAGTTCGACGCAAAAGCACTGCAACAGCCAAACGGATAACTGCTTGGGGTACCAGTCTGTGCGACGTCGCTGCAGCGAAAACAAGAGAAAATGAGTGTCGATAATTTCACAAAGGACGAAGAGACGAATCTCATTGAATTAGTTTCTCAAAATAGATGTATATATGATGCATCTCAAGATATTTATAAAAGTAATAATGTTAAAGATCTTCTTTTTTTAGTGCCGTGCAGATTCCTGCGTATGCGTTCATCCTTATCTATTCCCATCATATGTTTCTATTGAACGCAGCATTCTGCAATGTTTGGAAGTCCTTTATCCCCGTCCATTGACGGATATATTTCTAAGCCATGATAACTTTCTTCTGCCTATTCCTCTTCTTCCTCCCTCAATTTTACCCTGGAGAATGAGGCGTTGAAAGTAGTAGCGTTCTCCAAGCAGTATGTGTCCGAGGTAACCGAGGTATGTTGAAGATAACATATGGAAAATGATCGCGACAGAAATGGAGGGAAAAACAGGTAAAATGAATTTTTAGAAATTTTCATTTCGTATGCTAATATGAACAGTTTTGTACAATTTTATATTCATAATTTCGATCTCTACGTTCTCGTTGGAATTTTTCTCCATTATCAAGAAGATGTCTCGTTATGAGGTTGTTGAAGGTACCTTCCTCATCCCTGTTTTTATACATTAAATGCACAGGTCACCTTTTTTAATTTTTTTGCTTTAGTCATCCTGCTCTTCTTCCAAAATATGAAGGGCAAGTACATACTCCATTGCTAACGAATTATCACAGACGACTCACAGAACACAAATAATAATGCCGGCTGCAGTAGTTTCGCTGCACCTAATGAAACCACTCCGACGACGCAGCAGACGCAAGCATTCGCTGCACGCAGTCACTGCATGCATCCGACGCACTAGCGAAACCAGGCCTTGACTGACAATTTACACGTTATTCTTCATTATTTTTATTTTCAGTTGCTGAAATGTTGATTCGATAAGGGGGCCCCTGCACTTAAGCGTACTAATCGTACCGGTTAATACGCCACTGATGCGACTGAATAAACGATATAGACCACCGTATTCACAAAGCATTCAATCTTCGTTACGTCCTAACTGAGGTCCTCAGTTAAGGATAAATAAGAATCGCAACCTCAGTTAACGTATGTAACGGTGCTGAAACAGGCCTGGTTCACGTTAATTTTCACATAAACTGAGGTTGTGATTCTTATTTATCCTTAACTGAGGACCTCAGTTAGGACTTAACGGAGATTGAATGCTTTGTGAACACGACGGTTTATGTCATACATATCGCTTATAGGGCATATTATGCAGCATCCAGTTATCCCTGATTCATTGCGCGCGGCATATATTAAATATCCCTAGATCTCTCCGAGCAGGGATGGAGAAACAGGAAGTTATGTACGTCCGCATCTGCTGCAGGTCGATACCGAGGATCCGATAAATAAAGGCCGAGGGTTTGATTCACTATACGGATACGCTATGCAGCATATCGTATTGGGGTTTTTGCAATCTGACCAGCGTATTCTGAATTCCGTTCGTCCTGAACCTTTCAGCCTTGTTAATTTAATCGTTGCCATGTTCAATATGAATCATTCCGGTAGTTAGGAGATGAAGTCCCACACACAGTCGATGTATAATGGGAATTCAAAGAGCAGTAGATAGGGGCAAATCTTTGGCAGTTAAACTTCACCAGAAAACTCGATGTCATACATACAAAAAAAATTGAATAGCATTGACGTGAAGTCAGGAGATTTTGCACCTGAAAATTGGTTCAAGCCCTGTGGACAGGAGCTTTCTGACGCTCTAGTTCAAACAGACAAATTATATTTCCGAAAGTATTGGTTTCTCAGAGTTGAGAATTATATCAATGGATTCTTATGATAGAACTGCATCATAAAGGAAATTCAATTCAAATAATAGTTTATTTATCAAGATTAAATGAGCAATCTGAGAATGAGAACTGCACCATGGAATAAATCAAATTAAAATAGCTGAAATGAAGTTGACCCTATCTTATAGAACAGGATGACATATAATAAAGCTTAGATAGAATAATTATAGCATTCTGTGAAAACATAGAAGTACGATTCTTTATTGAAATTTCGAAAAATCATATCTCCGAAAGTATTAGCTTGTTGGAGTTAAAAATGATATCAATGGATTTTTATGGTGAAACTGCATCTTAAATAAAAATTGAAATTGAAATTTATTGCTTGACAAAAAATTTTTCTTTTCGTTACTCTGAAACCATCTGGCCTTTTTTGCCCAATAACGAACTCAAGATATTTATTTCCCTAACCTACTCTGAAAATTTCAACTGCCTAGCTCATTCCGTTCGAGAGTTATTGGAGAAAGTTTTTTTTTAAATTTTCAAAATTTTTTTTTACACTTTGCGGTAACCTGGTCAATATAAAACTTCACATGCGTATAAAGGTCATGACTCTACAATTTGATGCTAAATTTCAGATAGATCGAGTGATCACTTTCGGAAATATTCATAAAAAATGTGTTTACTAAAATCGGCCATAACTCCGAAACCGCTTGATGGATTTTGCCTATTAACGAACTTAACCGAGATATTTACGCTCGTCACCCACATTGCAAATTTCAATCCTCTAACTCCTTTCGTTCGAGAGTTATCGTGCCTACGGCCCGCCGGCCGGACAGAATCGATTTCGACCTCGGATTCTTGATCAGTGAGTCGAATCAAATCGTCTGATACCATTTTCAGCCAAAAATTCGAAAATTACAGACATTTGGGCAAATTGATAAGCACACTGTTCCGAGGAACTAGAGCGCCAAAAATGCATCAACTGAATTCAAATTATAAAATGAAATAATTTCAAAATTAGGAATCAGATCGAGATGAATTCCGGTAATTTAATCAGAAATAACTTTCGAATTTTTTGCCGATCTGGTCTCGAACGATTAGGTGCTACTAACAGATGAATAATTCTTGGTAAGATTCGATTCTGTTCGGCCGGTCGTCCGTTGGGAATTGAGATAGCGAGTTGCAATTTTCAGGATGAGCTATGCGTCCAAGTGCGATGGCCAAGTACGTTTATGGGAATAATCGGGCAAAGGGTTTTGGAGTAATACCCATCTGAAATCTAATTGTTACTTCGACAATAACTCAAAAAATACGTACTCGATTGAATTGAAACTTGATTACTAATTGTAGAATGCTGGCACGTAAATGGAAATCATGGAGATGATTTGAGGTGTTTTCTTCTTCACTGTTATTTATTATTATTATTATTATTATTATTAAAACACTTACAGAGTTGAGGCAGGCCTATAAACTCTAACAGAAAGTATCTCATATTGGAGCTAAAAAAAAAACAAGAAAAATATTGTTTGCATTTTCCAAAAGCATGAAACAAAATTCGAACACAATGCACATTCACAATCCAACACGATCCTGAGATGACCAACTATCCAATCTGTTCTTGAAACCATTCACACTGGGTGCACACACAAAATCGGCTGGCAATCTATTCCAATCCTCGAACACTCTGTTGGAAATGAAATTATGTCTGGTGGTAGTGTGGAATCTTTCTTTTGCGAGTTTGAGTTCATGACCTCTCAGATTATTCGTGTTCCTCTTAAAAAGGTATTCGAGATCGCAGCTGAACAGATGATGAAAGGACCTATAGACAATGATTAGATCACCTCTTTCTTAACCTTCTCTGTGAGAACGAAGTAAGATTCATAAGAACCATCCTACTTTCATATTCCGGACTCACTAGACCATATGGTATTCGAGTAGCCCTTCGCTGAATGGACTCCAGAAGGTTCATATCCCCGATAAGCCACGGATGCCAGACAGGGCCGGCAAACTGTAGATCCGGTCGAATATAGGTTTTATACAATTGTGCTGCAGTAGAGGGATCACAACCAGCAAAAGATCTTCCAAACAAATAAAGCAGCTTCCTTGCCTTACCCGTGCAGTATGCAACATGGTGACTCCAAGTCAGATCCTCCGTCATAATAACACCCAGATCGTTGTGTGTAGAAACTCTGTCAAGCTTTACCCCCGCGATAAAGTATGACCGTCCCGGATTTCCTTTTCCCAAATGCAAAACTTTGCACTTCTCAATGTTCAATGGGATCAACCAAGCCTCGCACCACCTTGCCAGCGAGTCGAGATCCTCCTGTAGGGTGAAATGGTGATTTAAGGGGTAGTTAAATAATTTGGTGTCATCGGCATAGGAGAAACAGTATGAACGGAACGAGGATGGCAAATCCGAAATATAGGCGAGGAACAGCAGAGGACCCAGGACAGAACCTTGAGGCACGCCACTCAGGACCCCCCTCAAAGATGATCTGGCCGAGCCCACCCTGACAGAATAGCTTCTATCAGATAAAAATTCGCCGATCCATGTAATCAAACCACCACGAACACCCATATGCTCCAGCTTGTACAGCAATTGCCTGAGGGGAACCCGGTCAAAGGCACGAACGAAGTCAAGATAGACAACATCAACTGGTTCTCCTCTATCAATAGCCTTGGTCCATATGTCGATACACTGAAGCAGACAAGTGATAATAGACCTGCCAGGGATAAATCCATGCTGATCATCAGGTAAAACATTGTTCGAAAGGAATCAAATAGAAAATATTCCAGATTTGCCTCATATTATGTCATTGATAAGGCGTCACATTCATCTGCTACTCGCAGTCCATCTTCGGTGTACATAAATGATTTAGTTAATCCACAGCGTATATGTGTGCATTTTCCTATGTCACCATTACTCTAGTCACCTGTATATCCATTATACACACATACAAAAATATCAATCACATTATTATACTATTAGATTCTGAGACATTTTGCATGAAATATTCTTTTTATTTTTAATTAACAAATTTCAAAATCAATTTTTATTTAAGATGCAGTTTCACCATAAAAATCCACTGATATCAATTTCAACTCCAACAAGCTTATACTTTTGGAGTTGTGATTTTTCTAAATTTCAATAATGAATCGTACTTCTATGTTTTCACAGAATGCTATAATTATTCTATCTAAGCTTTCTTATATGCTCGGTGTTCATACTCGTACATGTCATCCTGTTCTATAAGAGAGAGTCAACTTCAGTTCAGCTATTTTAATTTGATTTCTTCCATGGTGCAGTTCTCATTCTCAGACTGCTCATTTAATCTTGATAAATAAACTATTATTTTAATTGAATTTCCTTTATGTTGCAGTTCTATCATAAGAATACATTGATATAATTCCCAACTCTGAGAAACCAATACTTTCGGAGATATAATTTGTCTGTTTGAACTAGAGCGCCAGAAAGCTCCTGTCCACAGGGGTGAACCAATTTTTTTCTTTCATAGGGCAATTTTAGAATGACTATTGGTTCAATATCGCGTATTGGTTGGTGGTTATAATGTTATTATATACCTCAGCGATGTAATCAGTTTATTAGGGGAAAAATAAACTTTATTCTTATACCACCATTCTCATGAAAAGTACCGCCTCTTTCGTGAAATGTGCCAAGGGCAACCACCAAATATCGTCCGACCGTGACTTGCGAATAGAACGTTGCAGGATAACTAGAAATGGCCCTAATTTTTGGATTATTGGAGAATGTGAATTATCGCTTATATGTATTTTTTGCGCGTATGTTCTGGGGAACATCGCGTTATAGTTTTGCCCAAATGTCTGTAACTTTCGAATTTTTTGATGAAATTGGTCTCAAACGATTTAGTTCGACTCCCCGATGAAGAATTCGAGGTCAAATTTGATTCTGTCCGTCAGGCCGTCCGGCCGTACGGCCGTCCGTTGCCACGATAATTTGAGAACTAAAAGAGCTAGCGACTTGAAATCTTCAGGGTGGGTGGCGCATCGCAATACGAAGGACAAGTTCGTTAATGGGCATAATCGGCCCAGTGGTTTCCGAGTAATAATTTTGTTTTCAACCAATATAAATCCGATCGAATTGAAACTTGGTGAGTAGTTGTAGAATATGAACCTAAGCACGTTTGTGAAATTTTGGGTGAATCGTATGGCTAGAAAATTTTAAAAAAATTATTAAAAAATATTTTTTTTGTCACGATAACCTGAGAACGGAAAGAGATAGCGGCTTGAAAATTTCAGGTTATGTTGTGCATATGAATGCCACATTTGAGTTTGTTTATGAGCATAATCGACCAAACGGTTTCAGAGTTATAGCCATCTGATTTTTGGTGGTTTTTTGTTCCTCATTAACTCGAAAAATACTGAACCGATTGAATTCAAACATGGTTATTAGTTGTAGAATGCCAACGCGAAAATGTTTGCGAAATTTGGTGAGGATAGCATTAGTAGAAAATTTTTAATAAATCATTGAAAATAAAAAAAAAAATTCTATATATCAGTAACTATACGTTTGAAATTGCTGAAATTTTGCAAGAGCGTTCATTACCTAACTCTACTGCCAAGTTTCAAGTTTTAACACGATCGGTTGAATATTGTTGGAGATTCGAGCATTCTTGTGTGAGTTCAGTTGATGGGTGACCGTTGCCTCGATAACTTTCGAACCAAAGGAGAGAGGGACTTGCAATTTTCAGGGTAGGTTGCGTATCCGAAAGGGAGAGTTGAGTTCGTTTTTGGGTATAAACGGTTTAACGGTTTCCGAGTTATATCCACCTGGAATATTGTTTCCTTGATAACTCAAAAAATAAATATTCGATTGAATTGAAGCTTGGTAACTAGTAGTAGAAAATCAACACAAAGACGTGTTTAAAATTCTGTAAGAACCGTACTCCTAGAAAATTAGAAAAAAATGACGAAAAAAAAAATTTCAAGAACAGCGCCACCAGAAAATTAAAAAAAAATCACGAAAAAAAAATTGGTTCAAGCACTGACGTGAAGTCAGAAGCTTTTGCGCGTATGTTCTATTGTCCATTCTTCTGTATTGGACACCCTTAATCGACATAATTAACCATGGTAAATTCGATTAAGGGTGTCCAATACAGAAGAATGGACAAAAAAGCTTCTGACTTCACGACAGTGCTTGAACCAATTTTTTATAATTTGTAATTGTAATGTAATTTACTTAAGTGAAAAATTATAAAGCTTCAATTATGTTTTCAAAAGAAAATTTCAAATTATCATTGTTTTTCAAACAATAGGAGATAACAATCATTAGAAATCATTTTTAAGTAGTTTCTGATTATAAGAAAACGATATCAATACTAATATTATAGATTGAAGCTTTATAATTTTTCACTCGAGTAAATTGTTCCTAACAAAACGAAAATTAACCATTTTTGAAATTTTCTGATAGGAGTCTGTTCTTAGACCTTTGAAAAATGACTCCACGAAAGGAAAAAATTTTCCGATTAATAGTTTAATGATTATTGTACTTGCAATATTAATGTTCGTGCAACAAAAAATTGTTAATTAACTATTGGATAACTAATTGAAAAATTGCGATAAACATTTTTGGACCATGGATCTATCCTGAAGGTGCCTGAATTTTTTCAATTTTTTATTTCCATATTTAATAAGTTCAAATAATATTTATTCATCAAAGACGCGAAGCGGGCGAGGGTTGCGCAAGCCGGAGTACCCGTTTTCGGGAGTATTTTCAACCCTCTAGGAAAATTTTAAATATTGGTCCTTCAGTTCCGGCAGTTGGCATTTCTTAGGAAATTTCCTCCTCTAGTAGAATCTTTTTTCAAATTTGAATTATCTCAAATAGTTTTTGAGATATTGGTGAAAACCTAAACCTCCTCCTTTTTGCTCGTATGTTCTGGGGAACATCGCGTTATCATTTTGCCGAAATGTCAGTAACTTTCGAATTTTTTGACGAAAATGGTCTCAAACGATTTGGTTCGACTCCCCAATGAAGAATTCGAGGTCAAATTTGATTCTGCCGGCCGGCCGTCCTGCCGTTGCCACGATAACTTGAGAACGCAAAGAGCTAGCGACTTGAAATTTTCATTATCGGTGGCGTATCCCAATACGACGGACAAGTTCGTTAATGGGCATAATCGGCCTAATGGTTTCTGAATACTGATTTTGTTTTCAACCAATATAAATCCGATCGAATTGAAACTCGGTGAGTAGTTGTAGAATATGAACCTAAGCACGTTTGTGAAATTTTGTGTGAATCGTATGGCTAGAAAATTATTAAAAAATTATTGAAAAATATTTTTGTTGTCACGATAACTTGAGAACGGAGAAAGATAGCGGCTTGTACTTTGCAGGTTAGGATGTGCATCTGAACAGGACATTCTAGTTTGTTTATAAGCATAATCGGCCGAACAGTTTCAGAGTTATAGCCATTAGAAATTTGGTTGTTTTTTTCTCCTCATTAACTCGAAAAATATTAAACCGATTGAATTGAAACATGGTTATTAGTTGTAGAATGCCAACGCAAAAATTCTTGCAAAATTTCGTGAGGATAGTATTTGTAGAAATTTTTTAAGAAATCATTGAAAATTAAAAAAAAAAAATTCTATAAATCAGTAACTATTCTCTGAAATTGCTGAAATTTTGCAAGAGCCCTTAGAACCCAACTCTACTACCAAGTTTTAAGTTTTCGAGCAGCCTTTACCATGGTAAATTCGATTAAGGGTGTCCAATACAGGAGAATGGACAATAGAACATACACGCAAAAGCTCCTGACTTCACGTCAGTGCTTGAACCAATTTGATTTTTCACTTAATTGTTTATAAGTATTGCAATTTTTGCGAGTGGCCTTAGCATTTTCTCAAAAACTATCTACATGCCATTCCGAATCGAATGACACCTCAAACATAATTTTCGGAGAATACCTACGCAAAAATTTTGACCTAAAATGCACTTGTTGACTGGACTATAGGATCTAAGAATCGAATCAGATGTTCACTTCAAACCCCCCTCCGTAGCAGTCCGATTGCCGGTGAGATTGCGCGATCAATATTTTGTTGCAATAGTTTTTCACGCACCGAACAGAAATGAATCTTTTTTCCGAGAATAATGAATGATGTTATCTAAAGACTATGAGATATTTTGCCCGAAAAACCGACCTCGTTATAACGGAAAACCCAACTTTTTCGCACCAACGAGCCCATCATTCTTTCGAATGCTGGAACTGGAAGAATCGGTCCTGAACTCTATTTTTTCCTGCAGAGTAATGGTGGAACGCTTTCTTTAGGCATTTGTTATCGACTTATCTGGAAAACAAAACGATTCACAATGATACTTCTGAAACTCCTCGAAGCGTCGGTTCTGCCAGCTTGAGTCGCTCAGTTCTGTGAATAATTTTCTTCGAGTTCTTTTCACTCCGTTATTGTCTGTTTTTCATTCGCATTTCCCGCTCCGAATGACCCTAACGTTTATTGTGTGCCGGCTCTTCGAAAACCGCGGCTGAAGACCAGATTTTTCAGGGATCTATAAATCTGGATAAGTAGATGACAAAAGATATTGCAGGATTTGGAATGCATGCTTAATCTATCTTCTGTTGGATATGAAAAGATATCTTATTTCGCAAAATCACTCTGATAGTTGACATTATTCCTGTCTGTCGTCCTGTCCGTCGAGCAAGAACGATATAACTGTCCAATAATCTTACGTCATTTTTATAGCAATGCTCAATTTATCATCGGACGTATCTTTGAGTTGGGTTGCCTTTTCCTCGAATTCGTCTGAGACAAAATGATGAGAAATAGAATAGATATCACCATTACAAGGAAAGAAACTTCAGGAATGTACAGTATGTATCAAATGCGATGCTCACTGGGAGCATATCGAGAACTATAAGAGTTAGAGACCAAGAGTTGAAGGATTCCGGAACTCTTTTCGGGCATGCTATCATTTTGAATCGAAAAATCGAAAAATACCAATCTGTTTGAATTAAAACTAGTAGTCCAGTCAACAAGTGCTTCATAGGTCAAAATTTTTACGTATTCTCCGAAAATTATGATTGATGTGTCATTCGATTCGGAATGGCATGTAGATAGGTTTTGAGAAAATGCTAAGACCGCTAGCAAAAATTGCAATTAATTAAGTGAAAAAAAAGTGGAGGTTTAGTTTTTCGCCAGTATCTCAAAAATTATTTGAGATAATTAAAACTTGAAAAAAGATTCAAATACACGAGGAAATTTCCTGATAAAGGTCCCAACTGTAGGACCAATATTCATAATTTTCCTAGAGGATTGAAAATACGCCCGAAAACGGGTACTCCGGTTTGCGCAAGCCTCGCTTCCTTCGTACCTTTGATGAATAAATATTATTTAAACTTATTAAATATGAAAATTAAAAATTGAAAAAATTCAGTCGCTTACCGGATAGATCATTGAGCAGGAATATGTGGTCCAAAAATGTTTATCACGATTTTTCAATTAGTTATCCATCAGTTAATTAACAATTTCCCCACTGCCGGAACTGTGGGACCAATATTCATAATTTTTCTAGAGGGTTGAAAATACGACCGAAAACGGGTACTCCGGCTTGCACAAGCCTCGCCCCCTTCGTACCTCTGATGAATAAATAGTATTTAAACCTAATAAATATGAAAATAAAAAATTTAAATAATTCAGTTGCCTGCCGGATAGATCAATGAACAATAATCTGTGGTCCAAAACTTTTTATCACGATTTTGCAATTAGTTATCCATTAGTTAATTAACAATTTCCCCACTGCCGGAACTGTAGGACCAATATTTATAATTTTCCTAGAGGGTTGAAAATACGCCCGAAAACGGGTACTCCAGCTTGCGCAAGCCTCGCCCCCTTCGTACCTTTGATGAATAAATATCATTTAAACTTGTTAAATATGAAAATAAGAAATTGAAAAGACTCAGGCGCCTGCCGGATAGATCAATGAACAATAAGCTGGGGTCCAAAAATATTTATCGTGATTTTTCAATTAGTTATCCATTAGTTAATTAACAAATTTTTGTAGCACGAACATTAACATTTCAAATAGTATAATTGTTAAACTATTAATCTGAGAAATTTTTCCCTTCATGGAGCTATTTTTCAAAGGTCTTGGAATAGATTCCTATTGGAAAATTTTAAAAATTGTTGATTTTCGTTTTGTTATGAACAATTTACTAAAGTGAAAAATTATAAACCTCCAATTTATAATATTTCTATAGATCCACTTTCTTATGATCAGAAACTACTTAAAAATGATCTTTAATAATTATTATCCCCTAATATTCTAAAAATTGTTATTATCAATACGTTGTTTATGAGATAATTCAAAATTTTCTTTTCAAAACATAATAGAAGCTTTATGATTTTTGACGCTCTAGTTCCTCGGAACTTAGTGCTTATCAATTTGCCCAAATGTCTGTAATTTTCGAATATTTCGATGAAAATGGTCTTAAACGATTTGGTTCGACTCACTGATCAAGAACCCGTGGTCGAAATTCATTCTGTCCGGCCGGTCCGGCCGGCCGTAGGCACGATAACTCTCGAACGGAATGAGCTAGAGAGTTGAAATTTTCAGAGTAGGTTTGGGGGATAAATATCTCGGCTAAGTTCGTTATTGGGCAAATGGTTTCGGAGTAACAAAAAAAAAATTTTTTTTTACGAAACAAATTCCAAATTAAATTTTTTTTAATAAAAAGTTTTATCATAAGAAGCCACTCATATCATTCTTAACTCTAACAAGCTAATACTTTCGGAGATATGATTTTTCAAGATTTCAATAATAAATCGTATTTCAACGTTGTCACAGAATGATATTATTCTATGTATGAATATGAATTGTCATAATGTCAAATGATGTTCCTGAGACATTATCTAATCAATCGAAGAATTGTGGGCGAAGTGAGAAAAATCTCGGTTGTTTGCTCCGAAATTAGTTTTTCTCAGAAAATTCTTACATTTCGGAACTGAACATGAAGTAAGAGATCTGAGAGTAGTGAGACTGCTTTTCATCCATAGACATAGATATAACTCTCGAACGGAATGAGTTAGGTAGTTGAAATTTTCAGAGTAGTTTAGGGAGATGAATATCTCGGTTGAGTTCGTTATTGGGCAAAATTGGCCAGATTTAATTTGATTTCTTCCATGGTGCTTTTCTCATTCTCATGATTGCTCATTTAATCTTGATAAATAAACTATTATTTGAATTGAATTTCCTTTAGGATGCAGTTCTATTATATGAATACATTGATATAATTCCCAACTCTGAGAAACCAATACTTTCGGAGATATAATTTGTCTGTTCGAACTAGAGCGCCAGAAAGCTCCTGTCCACAGGGCTTGTTAGATAAATTTACTTAAGTAAATTGTTAATATCAAAACGAAAATTAACAATTTTTCTAATTGTATTCCAAGACTATTTTGAAAAATTGCTTCACGAAAGGAAAAAATTCTCAGATTAATAGTTTTACACTCTTCGCACTTGCAATGTTAATTTTCGTGCTGCAAAAAATTGTTAATTAACTAATTCAGACATTCAGACATTAGGGGTTACACTGAAATATCAAATGGAAACCCCTATTTTTATGGTAAATCTAATTCTGTGTCAAAAAATACGAATGATGTCCTTAAAATTTTTGATTGATGGCTGTAGGCTCGGCTGTAGGTACTCGCAACGGGGGAAAAGAAGTAAAGCAGAAATAACACCAAGCAGCATGTAATTAGAAAATATTAACAGGTTGCTAGTTAATGATAAGAATTTCTAAATACATGTTGTTTTGGTGTTCTTTCACTTTTCCTTTTGTTCCCTTCGCTGCGCGTATTGCGCCATTTATCGCAAATGAACAACAATAAACTACTACACAATTCCAGGATAAATGAATCACCCGGTGTACTCTACTGTACTTTGTGTATTGATCATTATATCATTCTCAATAATTTTAATTTTATTTTTTACAGGTAAGTTGATATCTGTAGTAAGGCAGGCTTCCAGTAACATCAAACGGCGAAATTTGAAGCACAGAAACTTAATGGTGCGGAGAGTAGGTATGATTTTTTTTTGTCTTACTAACTTTGTTGAAGTGGGACTTTCGGGTACAAACCAAGTGGTATATATGGATAGTTTAGAATGTACAAATTCAGAAGTTAATGGGGATGCAGCTATGATTTCCAGACGAACACTGGAGATGGGTTTTAATAATCTACGATCAGCTTTATTATATATTTAATTCGATGGTTGTGTCACAAAGGAAATTCTATCAAAAATATAATCGCACCGATTCAAAAATCAATGAGGTCCCTCAAGTTATATATTATATTGTCCATTCTCCTTTATTAGACACTCTCAATCGAATTTACCATGGTACCAATTTTTTTTTGTAATATTTTGAAAATTTTCTGGGGGTACGGTTCTCACAAAATTTTTCACACTCCTTTATGTCGATATTCTACAACTAGTTAGCAAGCTTCAAATCGATCGAGTCTATATTTTTTGAGTTATAGAAGAAATAATATTCCAGATGGATATAACTCCGAAACCGTTGGGCCGATTATGACCAACAGCAAACTTAACTGTCCCATTCAGATGTAAAACCTACCCTGAAAGTTGCAAGTCCCTATGTCCTTCCGTTCGAGGGTTATCGAGGCAACGGTCACCCATCCTGCTGCTGAACCCACACAAGGCCGCTCGGATCTCCAACAATATAACTCCGATCATGTTCAAACATGGAACTTGTTAGGTTCTGAAGGTTCTCGCAAAATTTCAGCGATCTCGGACGAATAGTTTCTGATATATAGAATTTTTTTCAATGATATTCAATGATTATTTAAAAATTATCTAGTAATACGATCCTCACGAAATTTTGCAAGAATTTTTGCGTTGATATTCTACAACTACTAACCATGTTTGAATAGAATCGGTTTTGTATTTTTCGAGTTATTGAGGAAATAACAAACAAATTTCAGATGGGTATAACTCCAAAAGCGTTTTGTTGCCGATTAGGCTTAAAAACAAACTCAAATGTCTCATTCAGATGCACAACCTAACCTGAAAATTTTAATTTGCTATATTTTTCCGTTCTTAGTTTATCGTGACATAAATTTATGTAATGTAATAAATATTTTTCAATCATTTTTTCAAAATTTTCTTGCTATACGATTCTCACAAAATTTCACAAACTTCCTTAGGTTTGTATTCTACAACTACTCACCAAGTTTCAATTCGATCGGATTAGTATTGGTTGAAAACAAAATTATTACTCGGAAACCATTGGGCCGATTATGTTCACCAACGAACTTGTCCGTCGTATTGGGATGTGTCACCTACCCTGAAAATGTGAAGTCGCTATCTCTCTCCGTTCTCAAGTTATCGTGGCAACGGACAGCCGGCCGCGGCCGGAAAGAATCAAATTTGATCTCGGATATTTCATCAGGTAGTCGAACCCAATTGGTTGAGACATTTACGTCAAAAAATTCCAAAATTACAGACATTTGGGAAAATGATAACGCGATGTTCCCCAGAACATACGCGCGAAAATGAAGTAAATCAATTAATTATTCGAAAACCGCTAGAGATAGGGATGAGGAAGTTCATACAGAATTAAACATCAGGAGGCTACATCAAATCGAAAAAAGCAATAATATATAGGATGTTCCATTTGAAATGTGAAAGTTGTTAGTCCTGTTAGATGTAAGCGGCAACTCCGCTGAAAATATTTTAGATCGATAGAGCAGTGGTTCCTAACCAAGAAACCAAATTTTCAATAAAATCGTATAAGTCCAGGGTAGATTTCGAATACTTGTATTCGAACATCATATTACTATTCTCAACTATAGGAAAACATTTCAAGAGAGGCAAATTCATTGGATAGCCTTAAAAAGAATGAAACGATGAGTTCTACTGGTTTTAGTTAAAAAAATATTCGGAACGAATATATTGCCATACCATTCATCATATCGAAACCATCTTGATAAATCTCGAAAAAAAACTTTCCGCCTTCTCGCTGATATCGAGCCTTGGTAGGTTCCTCTAAAACGGAAAACCATTGAAGAAATCGTATCGTCTCGAAACCCATCTGAAAGAGCTCGATAAATTTCCAGGAAGCAATATTTAATTCTTAATATTGCCCCTACATCATCATGCGAGATTCGAAAAAAGATTGAATCGATATCAAGTATCATAAGACGCGATATCGCGTTGATAAACAGCTTCCACTCGAACTGTATATGGCCTAATAGAATCTGATGTTGGTGCACAGCTGAGCCAAATTTTTAACGAATAGTGTCCTCTTCATCCGTTGGTACACAAACTGCGTCGTTAAGAGATGTGCACTCTGAGAGTTCACATACACAGCCTTGTATTTTCATGAGCGAATAAAGGAAGTCCAACGACCATTCCTCATGTTTATGGGAACGGAAAAATGTGAGAATTGGTTGTAGAAGTAGCCCTATGAGAATAGATACCGTTCTTCCATAAGCTTCAGCTATTTTTTCGCGTTTATGAGAGTTGAGAGAATTCATGCGTCGAATGGGTCGTAACATTTTTTTTAACAGTTCTGTTCGTGTTCTTTTCATAGTTGTGTGCGATAATGTAAACTGTTCCTGCCCCCTTTTTGGTTTAGTAGATATAATTATCATTATCCGGATGCTGGTAGCTCTTCGTGGATACTCTTCAAAGCTCTCATAGGTATTATTAACTAACCTATAGATCTGAACAATCATTAAAATTAATTCTTCATCACTGAGTTGAATCTAAACGTTTGAGACCATTTTCGGTCAAAAATTCGAACATAACAGATATTTGTGCCAAATGATAGAACAAGCATTTGTCAACCCGTTAAGGAAACACCACTTTTAGATGAAAATTATCGCGAGAAATACATGACACAGATTAAGAAAATGAATCTTTGAATGTTCTCATCTGGCTGAAAAATTGATGTAGGCTAAGATGATGTTCTCGTTCGGAAGTAACATGAGGAATAAAGTATAGGGGGGAAAGTTCTGGATTGTCATAGCAGATGATGAAGAATGGCTCTACTGGAGAACTGATTCACTAAATAACACTTTCGTGATCTGCGATAATTTACTGACCGATGCAGATGATGAGATGGAACATGTAACGTTAGTTAGGCGATGATAGATGTAAATAAAAGTGAGAAAGCCCTGTGGACAGGAGCTTTGGCGATCTTGTTTAAACTTTAATAAATCATAGAAATATGGATCATGCGGAGTAATATAAATAAGTGGAAAAGTTTAACGGGTAATTCCGCAAAAGAAGCAGATTAAAAATAATTTTGCTGGTACCTGCCGACACGTGTTTCTGCTAGTTGGCTTCTTCAGGACAGGGCAACCAAGAAACCAAGAAAGATGGAAATAAAAGTGAAAATAGGTGACACCACACCAGGAGCGAGCAACCAATTGTGCCTTCAGCTCTAGGACCTCCATTTCGGAGGTAAACTATGGCATCGGCACGGAGGAAGCATAAGCTACCTGTGCGATGCGACCTCAACCCGAGGATATGAAACATAGAAATATGGATCATGCGGAGTAATATAAATAAGTGGAAAAGTTTAACGGGTAATTCCGCAAAAGAAGCAGATTAAAAATAATTCTGCTGGTATCTGCCGACACGTGTTTCTGCTAGTTGGCTTCTTCAGGACAGGGCAACCAAGAAACCAAGCAAGATGGAAATAAAAGTGAAAATAGGTGACACCCAGCAGAATTATTTTTAATCTGCTTCTTATGCGGAATTACCCGTTAAACTTTTCCACTTATTTATATTACTCCGCATGATCCATATTTCTATGTTTCATATCCTCGGGTTGAGGTCGCATCGCACAGGTAGCTTATGCTTCCTCCGTGCCGATGCCATAGTTTACCTCTGAAATGGAGGTCCTAGAGCTGAAGGCACAATTGGTTGCTCGCTCCTGGTGTGGTGTCACCTATTTTCACTTTTATTTCCATCTTTCTTGGTTTCTTGGTTGCCCTGTCCTGAAGAAGCCAACTAGCAGAAACACGTGTCGGCAGGTACCAGCAGAATTATTTTTAATCTGCTTCTTTTGCGGAATTACCCGTTAAACTTTTCCACTTCAATAAATCATATCTCCGAAATTATTTGTTTCTCAGGGTTGGGAATGATGTCAGTGAATTCTTATGATAGAACTTCATCATAAAAGAAATTGAATTCGAACATCATAAAAGAATTTAAATTCAACATGAGTATCATAAGTTATAAGTCCAAAACCAGCAGACTAATTCTACCCACTAACGAACTTATCTGAGGTATTCATTCTTCAAATCTACTATGATAATTATATTATAACTATTGTAACTTAGCCAATATTCCAGTTCTGTTTTTACTGGAGATATCCTGAGCCAAATTCGATTAACTTGCTAAATCATCATCATATGGATTATTTTCATCATATGGATTATCCAAGAGCTATCTACGATAGCTGAGGTTAATGCATTTGTCATTTTGCATCAAATCATACTTTGTTTGACATGTCTTTTATCTGTAGATGAGATGACAGTTATGAAATGTATGAACACAGATGGAATTCCTAAATAAGGTTGTTAATTTTCGATACAGCATTCTGTGAAATCATAGAGTTAAGATCTACTATTGAAATTTTGAAAAATCATATATGTATCCGAAATTATTGACTAGTTAGAGTTCAAAATGATATCAGTGGATTCTCATGATGAAACTACATCCAAAAAAAAAATTGAATTCGAAATTTGTAATGTAAAAAAAATAATTTGTTTTCGTTACTTTGGAACCATCTGTCCGATTTCGTCCAGTAAAAAACACTACCGAGATATTTATCTATCGGAGTGTCCCATACAGAAAAACAGACAATAGAATTCACCATGGTAAATTCGATTAAGAGTTACCAATAAAGGAGAATGGACCAGAGAACATACGCGCAAAAGCTTCTGACTTCACGTCAGTGCTTGAACTAATTTTTTCTAGTGATATGATGCTCACGAAAAATTTGCGATTCAGAATTCCATAACTAATTGCCAAGTCTGAAAATCTGTATCTTTCGAGTAATTGAAGAATTAACAACAAAAATTCAGATGAGTATTACTTCGAAAAGATAAAATTTCCAAGAAAATCAATTCGACTATGAACAAAAGCTCCCAAAAAATGCTGGTCCACTCTTTGTTCTAGAATGGCCTCAAACGACTAGTTTCGACAACAGTTCTGTGTCTGTAGTGGCGCAAGGACCCACTCAAATACATACATTCACACTTGGGTCGAAAATAAACAGTGCGTTGATCGTGGTGGCGTGAAGACATACATCAGTTCAATCGTCCAATTGTGCCATGAGATAAAAACACCTGTAAAGCAGTGGTTTATTTTCAATCAGTCGAATCGTACGGTCGTGCCACGAGGAAGTATGAATTGACATTTTATCAAAAACGTACTGTATAGCAGTAATTTTTTTAATTTCCAATAATATGCGAAAATAATCACGTAATTTTATGAAAATATCGACTTATTACTTCCATAACCGTTTTTTCAAAGTTATTATTCCGATAGAATTGGGAGAAAAATTAAAAATATCAATAATTTCGTCTATACGGGAATCGAACCCGGTACCTACTTGCCAAGAAGACGAATCCCTACCACTAGTCCAGAGAAGTAGTCAATAATAATTAATGCGAAGTTGAACGTATGTTATTACTTTTCTTGTTTTGAAATTTCTAATTTCAGAAAAATATTATTAGTTTAAATCGAGAACTTGGCTGTAAAATAAGTTACATATCATACGATGCGATTGAGCATATTCTAATATATTGAAAATTCCCATTCACAAAAAAGCATATCGGCAAAAATCCAGACATCCTCAAAAATTATTCCTCAGTAACGCCATATTCTACCAGTTCGTTCTCACTTAAACCGTTACAATTCATTTCGACAACCTTTATCCCGGATTACTCGGGGCTGCTCTTAGAATCCGGTTGAAGCTCCGAGAAACGCACAACGAAAGATTGCCCTTTTCCCAGGACTCATTGAGATTCAAATTTTAATCCCAATTTCCAAGTCGACAAACTGGATTTTATTCCTGATCATGTATCTTAATGTACCACCCCCGATGAAAAACGGGCAAATTCAATGATATTCAAATTTATCGTCCCATTTCGTCGTCCCGAGACGGCGGGATTCCGGGGGCATTGATCATCCTAATTTCGAGGCAAGCTCGCCCCTGCCTAGGATTTTTCATAACGCAATACATTTTTTAGGCGAAATAGCTGAATAAATCGCTTCGCGGACGAGGCGTTCCCTGGTTTCATCCCAGTTTATTTCGTTCCATATCACCAGGACCTCACAGTCACAGATGTGTAAGTGGAATTGAAATTCCGTTCAGTGCTTTCATCTTCCGACGTAATATTTCGTCGAAAATTAATATTTTTTGCGCCCTTTTATGTGTGTCTGTAATTTTCGTATTCTATACGGAAAGTGGTTTGGAACGGTTACCATAGACTCAGTGGAAGATCGGCGATTTCCGGGGCCCTACGCTTGAGAACTTTCGGGGCCCTCCCTATACTTTTTCAATGTCCTTCCAAACAATTTTTCAATTAGAATTCGGTTTTTGTCCATTCCGGTTTTGGACACTCTTAATCGATTCCAATACAGTCCAATACAGGAGAAAGGGCAATAGAACATACGCGCAAAAGCTCCTGACTTCACATCAGTGCTTGAACCAATATTTTTTTTCGTAATTTTTTTAAAATTTTCTAGGGGTACGGTTCTTACGGAGTTTACAACACGTCTTTATGTCGATATTCTACAACTAGTTACCAAGCTTCAATTCAATCGAGTCTACATTTTTTGAGTTATCAAGGAAATAATATTCCAGGAGGGTATAACCCCGAAACCGATGGACCAATTATGCCCAAAATCGAACTTGACCCTTCCATTCGGATGCGCAAGCTACCCTGAAAATTGTAAGTCCCTATCTCCGTTCGTTCGAAAGTTATCGAGGCAACGGTCGGGTGACCGTTGCTGGGTATCCGGCTACTGAAGACACACAAGGCTGCTTTGATCTCCAACAATATAGATCCGATCTTGTTCAAACATGGAAGTTGGCAGAAGAGTTAGGTTTTGAAGGCTCTCGCAAAATTTCAGCGATGTCGGACGAAGAGTTTCTGATATATAGATTTTTTTCAACAATTTTTAAATTTTTTAAAAAATTTCTAGTGATACGGATCTCCACGACATTTTACAAGAATGTTCGTGCCGACATTTTACAGCCAGTAACCACCATGTCTAAATTGGATCGGTTCAGTATTTTCCGAGTTATTGAGGAAATAATAAGCAAAATTTGGATGGCTATAACTCCAAAACCGTTTTGGATGATTCTGTCTATTGACCAACCCAAATGTCACATTCCGATGCTCAACCTACCCTAAAAGTTGCAAGTCGCTATCTCTTTCCGTTCTCGTTATCGTGACATGAATTTTTTTTTATTTTGATTTATTTCTACATATACGATTCTCACAAAATTTGACAATCGTCTATGTGTCACTATTCTACAACTAGGCACCAAGTTTCAATTAGATCGGATTTGTATCGGATGATGACAAAATGATCACTCGGAAACCGTTGGTCCGATTATGCCCATTAACGAACTCGTCCTAAAAATTTCAAGTCACTACCTCTTTTAGTTCTCAAGTTATCATGGCAGATTCGAATTTGACCTCAAATTCAATTCAAATTCTCATCAAGGTTCAAATCGATCGGATTTGTATTGGTTGAAAACAAATATATTACTCAAAAACCATGGGCCGATTAGGCCCATTAACGATCTTTTCCGTCGTATTGTGACGCGCCACCTACCCTGAAAACTTCGAGTCGCTATCTCTTTCATTCCTGAAGTTATTGTGGCAACGGCTGGCCGGACAGAATTAAATTCGTCCTTGATCAGTGAGTCGAACCTATCGTTTGAGACCATTTTCAGCAAAAAAATCGAACAGACATTTGGGCAAAATGATAACGCGAATTCCCCCAGAACAACAAATCAAATCAACTCAAATATATTTATTAATTGCAACCATTACATACATACAGACATACATTATCTCATATTTAATTCAAATGCAACCATTGTCTGCCCTGAAAGATCCGGAAGCAGAGAAACATACCACAATATACTATTCGTAAATTAAACCAAATAATTTATGTTTTCCCTCATTTTTTGAATTTCTGAAAGCCAACACCGAAAATGATTCGACTGTTGGAAGAGCAGGAGGTAGAGCAAGAAACTAGAGACCCCCCTCATCCTAATATACATCAAATACATCTGTATGGTCTGTGATGAACTTTTTCACTTCGATTTGATATTTATTGATATTACTTGATTCTCTCAAATGAACGGGAAGTAGATTATAAAGCTTAGGACCAAGAAATAGAATTGATTTTTGAGTCAAAGCTTTATGCATCAAAGGAATGCTCAGCTGTAAGTTTGTGACCCCTCTAGTTGTTTTGTATTTTTGCGCATATGTTCTGGGGAACATCGCGTTATCATTTTGCCCAAATGTCTGTAACTTTCGAATATTTTTACGGAAATGGTCTCAAACGATTTGGTTCGACTCCCCAATGAAGAATTCGATGTCAAATTTGATTCTGTCCGGCCGGCCGTCCGGCCGTTGCCACGATAACTTGAGAACGGAAATTTTCAGGGTAGGGGGCGCATCCCAATACGACGGCCCAATGGTTTCCGAGTAATAATTTTGTTTTCAACCAATATGAATCGGATCGAATTGAAACTTGGTGAATAGTTGTAGAATATAAACCTAAGCACGTTTGTGAAATTTTGTGAGAATCGTATCGCTAGAAAATTATTAAAAAATTATTAGAAAATATTTTTGTTGTCACTATAACCTGAGAACGGAAAGAGATAGCGATTTGAAGTTTTCAGGTTAGGTTGTGCATCTGAGTGCGACATTTGAGTTTGTTTATAAGCATAATCGGCTAAACGGTTTTAGAGTAATAGCCATCTAAAATTAGGTAGTTTTTTTTCCTCATTAACTCGAAAAATACGAAACCGATTGAATTCAAACATGGTTATTAGTTGTAGAATGCCAACGCGAAAATTCTTGCAAAATTTCGTGAGGAAAGTATTTGTAGAAAATTTTTAAGAAATCATTGAAAATTGAAAATAAAATTCTATATATCAGTAACTATTCGTCTGAAATTGCTGAAATTTAGCAAGAGCCTCTAGAACCTAACTACACGGAAAGAAATCTATTCTCGAACTAAGTGAATAATATTCGATTGAAGTAAACGATAGAGTCATATATGAGCAAGAATATGATGTAGTTGATTCAAATATACTTTATTCTCAGAATTCAAATAAACTAATTGTTTCGTCTGAGTAGATCATATACTTGAATTTAATAAATTACGTTTCATTGATTCAAGAATATTTAAATATTCCGTGAAAATATAGTAAAATTGTTGAAATGAGTATTTAGAATATTTCGTACAAGTGAAACATTGTTTCAAAATGAATTATTTTACATCTTAACATCAGTGGATTCTTCGTTTGAAGGAAAGATACCAAAAACTTGAATGAACGTAATAAATTTACTTAATCCAACATTACGAAAATGTTGAAATGAGCATATCATATTTTCAAATCGAATCTTATTTAATACTCGTCTTTAGAAAACAATTTTTGTGAAGTAAATTATAACTTCAGATTTAGTTTTCGGTCCACTTGCAAGAAATAAATACCAGTTTCATTCAATCCATTTATATTCTCACTCTGAACCAATGAGAATTCTGAATATTCAGTTTGAATTTAGTATGTTCTCAAGAGGAAAAATTGGATTTCTTCATATTAGTTTTTACTCTACTCTGTAAAAATCAATCTTATACTTAATTCGAAGACTAATTATTCTCTTACCGAAGAATGAATGTATGTTGAAATAAGTAATTTATAGTATCAATTGAAAATCTATTTTATGCTTGTTCTGAGGACATAGAGATATTCGTTAGAATCAAGTTTGAGGTTTTACTATGAGAGTCAGTTCAATCTTTTGAATTATTTGAAGACTGCCCATTGCTATGATTTTAGAATAAGGATTATATTTATGAAACGAGGTTCACATTATTCGAAAACACATTTATTATACTTCTAAAAGAAACATGAACAAAACAAAAATATAAAAAAGACAAATCAATGAGAACAAATATAAAAAAAATGCTACTGAGTTATTCAACAAATAAAACAACCTGACTAGGTACAAAGAATCACAATAATATTAATCAATAATTAATAATAATAATAATACAATTATTATAATTGAGCTGGGAAAAAAAGTAAAGAAAATTAACATTCCATTCCATGCACAAAAATCATAATCCTATAAAAGAATAGGTATATTATCACATTCAGGAAGGAAAGAGTCTTAAAACACTTCTATTTGTGGAACCTTTATTGGATCATCTTGGTAACATGTTTCGGCGATTCCGCCATTATCAAACCAAAGATTCTGAAAAGTTGACAGTTTTAAGTAGAGAACAACATAACATGTCCGATGTAATGTGAACACTTGTTAAGTTAAAATATAAAACTAATATGATTATAATGTACAATCGTAGATTTTGTTGTTTAGTGTGGTAAACATTTTTGTTGATAAACTTACGATTATTCGGTTCCAAAGTCATATGGTAAAAACATTATCTCAAGTCAAAAGTCTTAAAATTTTTTAGAAAATGTAGAGGACAGAAACACAATCACACGTTAAAATGAATAAATAAATAAATAGGGATAAAATTGGAAAATTTAAAAACATTGTATATCTAAAATGACAAAATGACAAACCGCGGAAATCTACGATAACAAGTGACAGACAACCGACGTATATGGGGACACCTTTATCCTTTCAGACGAAGGTAGTCTCGAATTAGATGTATTACCGAGATGCAGTGGCGTACGAAGAGTAATTAAAACAGCAGTTTGTATGTGTCCTTAACACTGCCAGTCAGCATGGTATTGAGTGTTTTGCATTCCGCGCTGCTGAGGTGTTTGAAAATTTCTATTTCCTCTAAAATTTCTTGTTTATGGTTAAATTCACAGTGGTGGATAAGTATCGCGTTCGTGTCAATGTCAAACTTATGGTTTTCTTCTCTCAAGTGGCAGCCAAATATCGATTTATCATTCGATGGATTTTTAGCGCTGACTAGGTGTTCCTTTGTCCTCGTTCTTACGGATCTGCCACTTCTCCCCACGTATACCACATTACAAGTGGGTTCACCGCATTCCAATTTGTACACGCCCGGTTTATCCAAGGTCTCAATGCGGCTTTTGTTTTTGATCAGGTACTGTTTTAACACATTCTGGGACTTGAATGCCACTCTGGAATTCTCTATTTTCCCGATAACATTAGCAATTTTATATGAAATGCTGCCGTAAAAGGGAATGCAGCAATATTTCAGGTCTGTGGTGGTATTTTCCTGTGCAGTTGACGAACTTGGTGTATCTGTGTGTTGTCTCCACCTTACAATTAGGAAATATTTGAATAAATTTTCATTCAGTATATATAGGAAACCCACCCAAACAGCCACGACAATCAATAAAACCTCCTGCCACTACATGGGACATAAAATGGCGGCCTTCAACAATTATATAGACAGATTACTTAAGATCCCGTTAGGCCAAGAAGATTATAGCGAAGAGTTGAACACACTAAAATATCTGGCGGTAACTAATGGATACCACGAAAATATAATCGATAAACTTATTGAGAGAAAAAGGAGGAGACAACACACAGATACACCAAGTTCGTCAACTGCACAGGAAAATACCACCACAGACCTGAAATATTGCTGCATTCCCTTTTACGGCAGCATTTCATATAAAATTGCTAATGTTATCGGGAAAATAGAGAATTCCAGAGTGGCATTCAAGTCCCAGAATGTGTTAAAACAGTACCTGATCAAAAACAAAAGCCGCATTGAGACCTTGGATAAACCGGGCGTGTACAAATTGGAATGCGGTGAACCCACTTGTAATGTGGTATACGTGGGGAGAAGTGGCAGATCCGTAAGAACGAGGACAAAGGAACACCTAGTCAGCGCTAAAAATCCATCGAATGATAAATCGATATTTGGCTGCCACTTGAGAGAAGAAAACCATAAGTTTGACATTGACACGAACGCGATACTTATCCACCACTGTGAATTTAACCATAAACAAGAAATTTTAGAGGAAATAGAAATTTTCAAACACCTCAGCAGCGCGGAATGCAAAACACTCAATACCATGCTGACTGGCAGTGTTAAGGACACATACAAACTGCTGTTTTAATTACTCTTCGTACGCCCAGGCCCGCCGCTAGCTGTTTGATCGCCCGCGTGCAATACCGATTATGCCGCCCTACGACTACTTACTCTGAGTTTCGTCAAAAAAGGATAATTAATGTTTTTTCATTATGGTGGAAATGGAAATTTTTCATTATGGTGGAATGAAGATCAAGAATCCGTGGTCAAAATCGATAAGAGACATGTCATATTTATTTCTGGTTCTATTCAAAATTCGTTGCACTAGAAATTTTTTCAAAAATTATTAAAAAATAATATTTATTTCACGATAACCTTAGAACGAAAAGAGATAGCGACTAATAGCAATTTTTAGGGTAGGTTGAGTTTCTGAATGCGAAATTTGAGTTTGTCAGGGACGGGCTGAAGCCAAATTTTTGGGGGTGTAAAGCATTGAAAATTTTACAACTGTGCACGAAGGATTCCAAAAAAAATTCCAATTCCGGAACACATATCATATAATTATTAATAGATACAATAATTAAGTACAGCATTCTGTGGAAACCATATACTTAATAAGGTCTAAGTTGGAAACATAGAAGTAGGTACGATTTATTATTGAAATTTTGAAAAATCATATCTCCGAAAGTATCAGCTTATTAGAGTTGAAAATGATATCTTTGGATTCTTACGGCAAAATTGCATTTTAAAAATAATTGAATTTGAAATTTGTAATGTAAAAAAAAATTTTATTTTCGTTACTCCGAAACAGTTACGCCGATATTGTCCTATAACGAAATTAACCGAGATTACTCTGAAAATTTCATCTGTTTACCTCATTCTGTTCGAGAGTTATCGTCTTAACAGAGGGCCTGCCGGACCTGTAATTCGAAAATTACAGAGATTTAGGCAAATTGGCACCTTGTTCAAAGGAACAAGAGCACCAAAAAAGGAGCAAACTGCGTACTCACATATTTACGTTGCTAAATTCAATAGAAATTAAAGCTTTTTAAAATGCTGCCCGACAGTGTCAAACAGCTCAAATTGGTACCAGGAAATATTCCTACTCCATTGAAGTTTTTCCAACTTCTTCGAAATTTTTTCCAACTCCTTCGAAAATTTTCCAAATGTGTTGAAAATTTGCCAACTCCGTTCAACATTGGGGGGATCTTCATCCCCCGTGGGTACCTTACCTACGCCTCCTAACTGAGAAGAAAGCTCAGAGGGGATTCCCCTAACTTCGCTTGTCCTGCTTTTCATAGAATGACAGACGACTTTTGGATTTGCATCTTACTTTTAACGGATTCCAATAGATGGCGTTGTTAACGTGATTCGGTCGGTTTTTCTCCATGCGATGACATTTCCTATACACAAGAACCTTGAGGTGGGGTGGGTATTAAGACAATGACTTGAATTACGTGATGAGTCGCTCAATTTGCCGCCCCCTGGACGTGCGCCCGTGTGCGGTGCACGCCTTGCACGCCCGCTTACGGCGGGCCTGCGTACGCCACTGCATCTCGGTAATACATCTAATTCGAGACTACCTTCGTCTGAAAGGATAAAGGTGTCCCCATATACGTCGGTTGTCTGTCACTTGTTATCGTAGATTTCCGCGGTTTGTCATTTTGTCATTTTAGATATACAATGTTTTTAAATTTTCCAATTTTATCCCTATTTATTTATTTATTCATTTTAACGTGTGATTGTGTTTCTGTCCTCTACATTTTCTAAAAAATTTTAAGACTTTTGACTTGAGATAATGTTTTTACCATATGACTTTGGAACCGAATAATCGTAAGTTTATCAACAAAAATGTTTACCACACTAAACAACAAAATCTACGATTGTACATTATAATCATATTAGTTTTATATTTTAACTTAACAAGTGTTCACATTACATCGGACATGTTATGTTGTTCTCTACTTAAAACTGTCAACTTTTCAGAATCTTTGGTTTGATAATGGCGGAATCGCCGAAACATGTTACCAAGATGATCCAATAAAGGTTCCACAAATAGAAGTGTTTTAAGACTCTTTCCTTCCTGAATATCATCAACACTTCAACATGGGATTCTATGAAATTATATTATCACATATTTGATCACATAAAGATTCGTTAATATTCTGAACTATCAACATAAAAAGTAACATCAGAAGAGCCACAAATAACAAATTTTTCTAATACGACCAAAGAATGAGTCAGGCAAATTATGTTTTAGTAGTGAGCTACTGACATTTATTTACTATCTACAAAGGATGGAAAACGTGACGGACGATTCGTATATGAATTCGCGATCCCGAATATGTCAAGACTAACTAGAGTAACTAGAACGAAGAAAGGGTTCAATATATGTATGATGGAAATATGCCATTCAGCAGAGTGGCCAGAGTGGGAATGTCCCTGTTCTGTTAGCATTTGGTTGTGTTGGGAACTCCTGGATCTGAACGTATAACTCCTCCCTTCCCAGAAGTTGCGTCACGGGGTGAAGAAGGTTTTGCTGGTTTGTTGGACGGCCGCTTCCGGTTCCGGTCCTGCAGAAAATATTAATGATGAAAAAAACAATATTTACAAAATTCCAATAAGTTCTCCATGAAATGACTTTTTGGTTGTGATTCTTCCATGATGGGCCGAATTTCTCCTTGTTTCCTCTTGAGGTTGTGGATCTGGTCAACCTTTTTTCATCGGATTTCAAAATATTCAACTAAATTTTATTAACAGTTGGAAAAAATTAAAAATAATTTTGATAATAATTATGTTTTTAATAATTTCATATCATATCAGTAAATTTTCAAAATGATGGATGGACTTCGATACATTTATCAATTTTTGGCGCTCTTGTTCCTCAGAACAAAGTGCTTATCAATTTGCCCAAATGTCTGTAATTTTCGAATTTTTGGCTGGAAATGGTCTTAAACGATTTGGTTGGACTCACTGATCAAGAATCGATTCTGTCCGGCAGGCCGTCCGTTAACAAGATAACTCTCGAACGGAATGAGCCAGACAGTTGAAATTTTCAGAGTAGGTTTAGGAGATACACATCTGGGTTAAGTTCGTTATTGGTAAAAATCCATTGATGTCATTCCAAACTTTAACAAAGTAATACTTTCGGAAATATGTTTTTTCAAAATTTCAATAATTATTCTCAATTCTATATGATTTCACAGAATACTCTAATTATAATTTCCTGATGTATATAAATCCAACATGAGATGAGTCATAGACCTATGTTTTGAATTCAATTACGAAAATTCTTGAGAATTGACACACAGAAGCCAAATTGAAAAAGTGGAAAATCCCTTTGGACAGGAGCTTTGGGAATGATATCAATGGATTCTTATTTAATTTATTTTATTTTATGATACAGCTGTATCATAAGATTCCATTGATATCATTCCCAACTCTGAGAAATCAATACTTTCGGAGATATAATTTGTCAAAGTTTGAATAAGAGCGCCAAAGCTGCTGTCCACAGGGGTTACCCACATTTTTAATAAATGACTCATTACATCGCATCTATATCCCTGCAGGCATTTCTCATGTGAATTTGAAATCCGATGAAATTAGTTTCAAACAAAAGTTACTCTTTCTATATGAATAATGAGAATCTGCTCTTAAGAATATGCCTTTCTATTTAAAAAAATCAAGTTGATCTTGAAATAACCTTACAGTCAAGTTTAAAAAAATGTCAATTTTTTTTCCTTTATACCTAACAACTTTCACTTGAAACATTTTAGTACAAAGTTTCTGAGATAATTTACCGTCTCAAGTTGAAAGCCGCACCCTGTATATCTCAAAAGCATCGAAGAAAATTGATGAAGGTTAAAACCAATGTGGGAAACCCTTGTAGACAGGAGCGTTGGCGCTCTTGTTAAAACTTTGACAATTCATATCTCCGAAATTATTGGTCTCTGGGAATGATATACATAAATGGATTATTACGATAGAGCTGCATCATGAGAGGAATTAAAATCAAACTGACCTTCTCTTAGGAAAATATGATAACATGTAAGAACACAGATCATATAATAATTCATAGATAGAATAATTAAGTACAGCATTCTGTGAAAAACATATAAGTACAATTCATTATTGAAATTTCGAAAAATCATATCTCCGAAAGTATTAGCTTATTAGAGTTGAAAATAAGATCAATGAATTTTCATGGTGAAATTGCATCTTAAAAAAAACGAATTTGAAATTTGTAATGTAAAAAAAAAATTTTTTTCGTTACTCCAAAACCATCGGGCAAGTTTTGCCTAAAAACGAGCTCAACCGATATATTTATCTCCTAAACCTACTCTGAAAATTTCAACTGCCTAGCTCATTCTGTTTTGAGAGTTATTGTAGAAACAAAATTTTGAAACTTCAAAATTTTTTTTTTACACTTTACGGCAACCTGATCAATACAAAACTTCGCATGCATATAACGGTTATTATTCTACAGTTCGATGCTAAATTTCAGACAGATCGACATATTAGTTTCGGAAATATTCATAAAAAATCTTTTCACTACTCCGAAACCGCTCGGTGGATTTTACCCTATGACGAACTGGTCAGAGATATTTATGGTCCAAACCTACCCTGCAAATTTCAATCCTCTTGCTCCTTTCGTTCGAGAGTTATCGTGTTAATGGCCAGCCGGCCGGACAGAATCGATTTCGACCACGGATTATTGATCAGTGAGACGAACCAAATCGTTTAAAACTATTTTCAGCTGAAAATTACAGACATTTGGGCAAATTGATAAGCACTCTGTTCCGAGGAACAAGAGCGCCAAAAATCGTGTTCTGAAAAAGTGGTATTCTCAATGAAACAGGATAAGTATTTTTGGTAACGAATCATGTCGGAAATTTAAAAGATGAGCACCAAGACTACTAAGAGTATTATTTGAAGACTCAAGAGAAAATAGACTTGTGGTTTGAAACGTATAAGATTATACCAGAATTCATCTTTTTCTTCTGAATCACAATATAAATTTTAATAAATACTGGACTTACCTTGAAATATCCTTATAACACTGTTCGAGCATCCCTATTCTCTCATTAAGTTTTACATATTTAACCAAACAATATTAAAACCTTTTCTGCAACACTAAGCAAATTAACTCCTTAAAAGACGGGTTACGAACAACTCGAATCAAGTCAAGAGTGATATACCCTTTCGCGAACCGCATAGATCTCGTAGAGGGCGCTTTTCAGTATATTGCTGAATTATTTACTTGAATCTAGTGGATGCAGAAATTCATATACTTGGAATACGATAAAAATGATTGCAGGTGGATTAGGGAGTTTTCATTGGCTAACTACTGGAAGAAGAATTGGCGAGTTAGTATATTGCTAAATATTACACTTGAATCAAGTGAATGAAAATGTCATTAAGATAACTAATGGTTTCACTCAAATTTTGATAATCAACGAATTGTTCAACAACTTTCCTCTCTCTTTCAATATTACGGAATTCCTAAATAACAGGAATATTTTCCAGAATGTAACAGATTTGATGATCTTTGTTGAGTCACTTCGTGTGATGATTTTTTCTCCCTAATAGTTTTACTTCACTGGGGCATAATATTGTATTATAAATCGATTTGGAAAAAGATATATATACGAACTGGGGTCCCATTTCGAGTCTTCTCTGATATGATATTCATTTTAGAATATCTTTCCATTCGAATCATTGCATTCGTCGAATTAGTTTTTGAAATATCGAAATAAAAATGAAAAAAAATTTGGAACTGCGTTGTCGGTATTATCTACGTTATTCCTACACTCAATATCTTGAGCATAAAACGTTATTTAACATTAATTAACATTAAACTACATAAATTACTAGAATATTTGATTTTCTATGGTCACAGATTATTGTTAGGGCGATGCATTCATAGGAATCAATGTGCATTGAATGAAATTGACTCTACGCATAACGTGAAGTACAAAATCTCGAATAACTTTCAAAATATTGATTTTGAAGGCATTATCTCTTCATGGAACTATCGGTATTCTTCATTGTTGAATCCAAAAGTTATGGAAAATTCTCATCACCATTTCTGACACAATTTGTGAAACACCCTGTGACGAGTTTTTTGAATTTCATATGATGCATAATATATCCACATTCTTCTGCTTCTAAAACGTAAGATATTGAGCAGAGGAATGACATAATAGTAACAATGCATATGTACATTTTTTTTCAGTTTTTTTTCGATATTTCAGAAACAATTCGAATAGAAAGATATTCAGAATTGAACAATCGGTCATATCAGAAACAAAAAAATCAGAAAAAAAAAGTTTTCGAGAAATTTATTTTCATACCCTGTATAACGGGAAGTGTTCAGGCTTTAATAATATTTTAGGTCGGTAGGGCATGTCGTACAATATCATAGTCCCACTTTTCAGATATCAAATAGGTCCAGTTCTCCAGAAACGTCTAATAAGCACTCGAACTTGGGATGCCCTGTATATGTATTTCACTAAGAATCTTGCACTCATTGTATGGAAAATTCAGAGATTTCTCATAGACTTATTTTTAAAGATAATATCTCTACAAAACGTAAAAGGAAAGTTATCGCGAAAAAATTTTGACATTAGAAATCAAATATTTGTTTTAATTACATTTTTATAATTAGCTCTTGAGTTCTAACTTTATATTGAAATCCATACAATGTATGTACTTTGACCGACATTAAACATTTGCCGATAATTTTCGTATTGAAATCTGAGAAGAAAGTCTATTTTAACTTTTGTTTCAGATTGGAATTCGAATTGAATCGGCTATATAATTAACTAATAACTTATCGTATTCATTCTGAACGTTTTGCTGGCAATATTTCATGGTCGATTTAATCTGTTTTGGCTGAATATGCTGGATAAATAAAATAATGAATTAAAAAATACCTCATACATAAAAGTGATAATTCCAAAATTCAATTCATAACTTCATGTTATGTTTTAGTAGAAGTTATTATTTCAAGAAAACCAACTCCTTGGATATATAATAATTAATAAGGATGCTGCAATTCTCGAACTAAGAGTATTATATTTTCGAATTTAAGATATCATATAGTTACCTGAAATATAGAAGAACTCTCGAATTGATTGAACTGAATGGTTTGAAATGAATTGATCATTTACTCGGATAGAGAAGTTCATTCTTCAATTAAGTATAAGTTTTTGAAGTAAAATAAATTCATTCCAAGTATACAAATTTTCCCTTTATACTTGTTCCAATCCAATATATACTCGAAACAACTCGAATATTCCAAGAATATCTTGATTCTTGGTTTGATAATAGATTTCTTTCCGTGTATACTCCAATTTTCAAGTTTTATCACGATCGGTTTAATATTGTTGGAGATTCGAGCAGCCTTGTGCGAGTTCAGTAGATGGGTGACCGTTGCCTCGATGACTTTCGAACAAAAGGAGATAGGGACTTTAAATTTTCAGGGTAGGTTGCGTATCTGAATGGCAGAGTTAAGTTCGTTTTTGGGCATAATCGGTCTAACGGTTTCCGAGTTATGCCCACCAGGAATATTATATCCTCGATAACTCAAAAAATAAAGATTCGATCGAACTGAAGCTTGGTAACTAATAGAAGAAAATCAACATAAAGACGTGTTTGAAATTTTTTAAGAACCGTACCCTTAAAAAATTTGAAAAAAATGACGAAAAAAAATTTTTGTAAGAACCGTACCCCTAGAAAATTTCAAAAAAATTACGAAAAAAAAAATTGGTTCAAGCACTGGCGTGAAGTCAGGAGCTTTTGCGCGAATGTTCTAATGTCCATTCTCCTGTATTGGACACCCTTAATCGAATTTACCATGGTAAATTATGTTGTCCATTCTCCTGTATTGGACACTCTTAATTCGAATTTACCATGGTAAATTCGATTAAGGGTGTCCAATATAGCAGAATGCACAATAGAACATACGCGCAAAAGCTCCTGAATTCATTTCTACGATCGATAATTGGATCGGTTTTGTATTTTTCAAGTCGCTATCTCTCTCCGTTCTCAAGTTATCGTGACAACGGCCGGCCGGACTGCCGGACGGCCGGCCGGGCAGAATCAAATTTGACCTCGAATTCTTGATCAGGGAGCATAACTCAATCGTTTGAGGCTATTTTCAGCGAAAAATCCGAAAATTACAGATATTTTGGCAAAATGATAACGCGATATTCCCCAAAACATACGCGCAAAAAAAAATTAACCCTTAACTGGCGTGGCCAGTCTCTGGGACTCCGGAGTTTTTGAAATAATTTTTTCTGTTCTAAATGGCCAATTAGTTCGTGTTTCACTGAAAAAATAATTAAAGACGTACAATGGAATATGATTTAATACATAAATGAACATATCATCTTATAAAAAACTCAGTAAATATAATAAACAAAAAAACTCAAAAAGAACTCTATATAGGGAAATTATCATTAGGATTTTTTTCTTCATTCATTGGACAAGAGTGAAATGGAAGTTTTTCTTCATATAGAATATGTTACGTAGATACTGTAGTATGGAAAAACTGAGAATTTGAGGTGCTTTTCATAAAGAGCAAAATACGGACAATGGTCCAAATCTCATTGAGAAAAAAATTGGAAATTACTACTCATTTAGCGTTTCAATGCACTGAATACAATTTTTTTTGCTACATTGCAGACCAATCGATGATCTGCATTTCACACATAAATATGCAGTTTTTCTCTTCAGTTTTGGATCACATTTAGAACAATATTTTCTCTGGTTCCTGGACAAAACATCACCAACTTGTGCTGGTGCCTGCGGAGCAATATTCGAAATTTTGAATAGTCCTAATTTCAATTCTCTTGATAAATTGGTTTTCTGGGATCTCTCAACGGAAGAGTTGTTTGACCACACCTTCAAAAAGTCTAATCGTTCAAGTCGTTTTGTGTCGGAACAAGACTGGTAGATGAATTGAAAAATTACACTGAGCGCGTCACGGAGTCCGATGGACTCTAAGGTGCTCAGAATAAGTTCTTCTTGTGAGAATTCATCGAATTCCACTGGGCTATCGATGAGTTATCCCGCCACAGGAAGGTACTCAGAAGCGCGAATCACTCGACCTATAAAAACGAAGATTACACGATTATTTAAACATGGAAGAGTCCGAGGGACTCCGAAACGCCGGTTAAGGGTTAATAAAAGAGACCTATTATGGTATAGTTCTCATCACAAGAACAACAAATATTATACCGTCATAAGGCACATCTGCTTGAACATCTCGAGACGCCTCTTCGATAATAATCGGGAACAACAGAATTTCCAACAGGATTCACCTCAGATATTCCAGAAAATAAATGCCGTGAGCATAACATCACAGAATGAATCGCTGTATGCGGTCTTCTTATTACAAAATTTATAGTGCGTGATATATCTAACTACTTCAAACGTCTTGGCAATTTATATGCAGGATTTAATTAGATTCAGAAGTTACTACCAGCTAGGTGTCATATCTCCACCATTATGATGAATATTTGGTGGTATCACTCTGCAGGTTAATAATTTTTGAAAACAGGAGTTTGCTCTACGCCAACACCGGAAACTTGACATCGGTTGAAGGGTTTGGTTACACTGTCGGTTTATATACAGGTTGAACATCCCTATTCCTATACAGGGTGAGTCTTCAATTTGTACATTGAATTTAACTATAGATTCCTCTAGTCAAATGAAACACTTTTTTCATTCAAGGTTTTTCCAGATTCGGCACAAGAAAAAAGATACAGGCTGTTGAAATTCGAAAAAAAAATCAGTTTTTCTTTTGCAGCTGTGACATGACTATTCAGAATTGAATGATTTTTGGCATGAAGTTTTCTATAACTATGGCACATAATCTCCAATTGACAGTTTTTCCCTACTTCTACTGGTTTCTTCGTTATAGACTCGAGAATTCCTGGAACTATGAGAAATTAGCATAACGAAAGCAGATGAAGGTTATCTTGGGTAATTTTTGAAATACTCTATCCTTCTAGAAAATTTAATTATTCTTCATCATTTCTCCTTAAACATACCGTTTTCAAGATATTCTTCGTTGAATGTCATAAAATATGTAAAAAATTACAGAAATTTACCTGCTTTTATCGATCCGAACCTGGAAAACAATCACAGATGATCTGCTCGAATAAAGGCATACTGAGTATTAATTTCGAAGTTGACACTTATAGAAATTCAATCCAACCTCGCTTGTTCCCAAATTGATTTTTTGTAATTACCATCCTAAAACTGGATAAGTAAATAACAACTTATTCAAATAATTCGCAGGTTAGTTATCTTATGGGCAATAGATGAATAGGCTTACCATGATCTGTATTCATCTATGTATCCCCAATGGTGAATATGAAACTTATAAATTATTTGTTTTCCATGCCATCTAAACATTAATTTTCATACTGCTTCGATTCTGAACAATCATTCTCAGGTTTTACCTAATATATGGAACATAATTTCATCAACTTAATTTTCAATAGATATAACTCACGTCACTACATAGTTGAAACTTATCAGTTTCTAGTATATTATTATGCATAAGGGAAATATCAAATATAAGTATCATTCCACCTATTCATCCCAATTATTATTGACGAGAAATTCTTGATCTTAATCTGGATCTACGGAATGATGTATGTAAACAAAGAACCGCCGGCGTAATAATCTAAAGTTAGACCATAGAACAGGTTAGATTATTACACTTCTGTGCCTGCTTCGGTCACAGTATAATTTTTTTTTTCTGTGTCTATACGAGGTCGTCACTTGCATTTGCAATTATTTGTGTTCTGTGATTTGCATAGAGTAGAGGTTAGAATTAATGTTGATATATTCGTTTAGATTATGCGAATTCAATTATGTAAGTGTGAAAATAGGCGAAGAAAATATTGTGGATAATCTTATATGTAGTTAATATTCAAGGAAAATCAAGTTGGAGTCAGTATTTTAATATTCAGGTACAGCTTTTTTCAAAAATGCAGCTTGAAGATTATTAAAAACCATTTCATAAGTTCAGTGACTAAATAAGATTTCTTAGACAATTTCGTTGAATTTTGAGCATCAGATGATGAAGCTTTCATTTAATAATGCGATATTGAATCCAGTAAGTGTTTCTATGTTCAACACTATGCACAACAAAAGACATTTCAGGGCTGGCTTTGCACATTGTAAAATCTTTAAACGCTTATAACTTTTTACCTGAGCCGAATCTGGAAAAATGGGAAACGAAAAAGTTGTTCCATTTGATCAGAGGAACGTATGGCTAACATTAATGTACAACTTAAAGACTCACCCTGTATACAGGCTCTCCAAGCTTAATCACATAATTCATTACTACAAACTCCTTGGGACCCATCATTTTGTGTTCGGAGATGGCGTGCTTTGAAAAAGATCTCACTTTTCCAATTGCATATCCCTTGCAGCCTAAGTTTCCCCTTTGGGTTTTGGATGAGGGAAAACCCTATGGATAGGGGCTTTGGCAATTCCCTTCAAACTTTGACGAACCATAAATCCGAAAGTTTTGGTTTCTCAGAGTTGGGAATGATATCAATGGATTCTTATGATACAACTGCATCATAAAAGAAAATAAATTTAAAAAAGTGTCATTTGAAAAAAAAAACAAGTACAAATCGGAGTACAAATCCCATCGAATTGAAATCTAGTAATCGGTTGAAAAATTTCGTCGTGAAGGTTCATGCAGTAACTATTTCTTGAGGGTGTGTGAGTCGTGAATAAACAAAAGAGTATGCGCGAAAAAGCTGAATTCACGTCAGCGCTTTCTAAGAATTTTCTTTCTAAACTATTACTCGGCGGCACATGAAGCCTTTCTTCTAATTTTGACATATAAAATGACTTTTTGCAAAACTTTGAAACGTTTAACTTTTCGCAACTGGTTACGAAAAGTTAAATATTTGGCAACTGTTGATGAAAAGTAAATTTCGCCATTAATTGTGAAAAATATAGAATCATTGTAAGACCAAACTACTTGAACTATGTACTTCTTTACCTATATATATGCTATTAAATTTGATATACTACATATTGTGAAGATCAATAAATTTATTAATTAGGTAACTTTAACTCGTCAATGGGAAAATTATTCATAAATATGAATAACACAATTTGAGCAATTAATGATATTGACCCCATCTGACAATGTAGTTTTCTGTGTAGCATTAATTTGCGTATTGTCCGTATAATTTTCTCCTAGGATCTTTGTCGCAATCTTGTGTCTATTAATTATGGAATTCTCCACGTAACCATCAGCAACTGTATTAGACTTCCATCCTACATGCTGTTTGATCTTCTGCAAATCACCTCCAGAATCCGCAAGGAGAGCAGCCGATGACCATCGAAAACAGTGAACAGTGTAAAAACAAGGATTTGGCAACTTTAAAAAATGGCCTATATTTACGGCAAATTTCCAAATGTGTAAATACCTACAGGTTGCACTCCACATCTCCCATTCAACTTTTTGACAAAACATCTATCATGCTTAACATTTGACGGCCATAGCATAATGTATTTCTTTACCATTTCGATGCAGTTTAAACCGTCAAAAGCTACAGCGGTTACAGCAAATTCTCGACATAGTTTCGTCTTTGTGTTGGGAATGGTTACTTTAGCAAATTCCTCCTGAAATACTACGCGAAGAAAAGTTAATTCACCATTTGGGCATGCTCCAGCAACTCCATCGATCAATGCATTCATTAAATGTTGCTCATCGGAAGCTTCTTTCAGAAAATGGGCACTAAAAATTCTTGACTTTTTAGTCTGGTAACCTCCAGAATGTAGTTTCAAAAACGCAAGTAGATTTGTATACTTCTTGATGTCAATATTTGTTTTCAAGCACAATTCGTTTCTCAAAATCGAATATAAGCTCCGCAAGGTTGAATTCTTCATTCCCTTTTTTCTTGAAAATACGCTAGCAAAACTTTTTCGTTCAAATGGGTAATCCTTTTGTGTTCACACCATGAACTAAATTTGGCATAGGACAAATCAGACTTGCTCATCGACTTCTCAGGAATAATTGTAGATAGCGCAGATTGAGCAACTTCCTCAATGTTGCTCGGTACGTCGTTCTCTGAATTGGGCATTGCAGAATATATTCTTCTACTTTGAAAAAAAATTCAAGGAATTATTTGGGAAAAGAAAAATGATTATTGTTTTCCACTGTTGACAATCAAAATCATAGACAAATACTATCGAAGTTACGAAATATGACACTAACGATACTTCCATAGCAAACAAGTGAAAAATAAATATCTAGAATTCACTAGACGAGGGATGCAGGGACGTTTTGATACTTTTAATTCGAATTTAAATAGTCACGTCCTATTCAAAATTAGAGAAAATATTGTGCTAAATACGTTGGGAAACACTAGTTTTCGTAACTCGCGTTCTTTTGCGCAACGAGCGAAGCAACGAGCGAAGCGAACGCTAGTTACGAATAATGATGCTATTCCCAACTAGTTGCTCAAATAGCTATTCTATAGCATTGGCGATCGCATTTAGTGCCTTTAGGGCCGATCATTCCACCTCCTAATGAAGTGGCCAATAGTTATTTGTTGGCAGCTGGACTTATTCGACATATAAACTAAGAAACTAACCCCCGGTTTCTGAAAGGATGATCAACACAAATGTTAACTAATCAGTGATCAATCTATTGTTAACCCTCATCTGAGTTGCGCAAAGCGCAAAAATTCGGACTGATTTGACATTAACAGTTCTGTTAACTTTGACCAGCCTTTCAGAAACCGGGTGTTATTCGTCAAATCGTTCCTATTGGAAAGTGGAAAGACGGTTAGTTCACCAAATAACTATTGGCCACTTCATTAGGAGGTGCAAAGACCCGCACTTAGAGAAAAGGCTTACTTTTGGTTCTTCTGGCACTTACAACCTTTTCCTTTTACGTGCCTCAAATACAGCATCCATCAGTACCGATAGCACAAAAGCGTATAAAAATTTCGTCCAGAGCGGACTCAGAACAATCTTATTAATGTTTCATTCTTCACTTTTCCGATATCAAATATCAAATAGTCACTTGCTTCTCAATGGAAAATAATCAAACTAGTCTCAACTTCGTTGACTGTTCGACCTTTGAATAACGCCCCGACTGCCGAGGGAACTTTATAACTCATTTACCTTCGGTGTTGCCCAATTTCCCTGATTAAAATCATGTTAGAACTTAGAGGACCCCATTAGGTGATGAGATAGTTCATCATTGGCCAACCCGTTTGAAGACAGTACAATTCACTATGTTGAGTGTAGAACATACTCTAATGTCACATGTGTAGTATCAGTATTCGAATAATATCTTCAATGCACATCGTTTACCAGATACATAAGTGCTGATAATATGTTCCAACAACGTATGCAGTTCTCACAATGTTCTGAAACTAAAATACTCACGCTTGTTTATAAGTTGTCTCTAAGTGAAGAAACAACTTGGCTTAAGTTTTACAAAATAATGTGTATAACGTCATAATGTGAATGTTGTTGACAAATACCGGGTGATTCATTCAACCTGGAAGTTTGTGTTTATCCGAAAACGACGCATCACAGAGAAAACATTGTGTAGATAAAAGTTAGATATCTCTATAGGGCGCCTCTGGTTGTACTGAATTCCGTCCACCCCCTGTAGACAGTGAGGGGGTAACTTAGAAATTTCAAATGATTAACTGGCAACCTGTTAATAATTGCTAAATACATGTTTGTTCGGTATTTTTTCCGCTTTTCAATTATCTCCTTCGTTGTGCGTACAAGGCGATCTATCGCAAATGAATATAGTTATTTATGTATCAAGGGAGTTATGAGGATGTTAACTACAGAGGGCAACATATTGCAATCCCGAGGGACGTGAGTCCCGAGAGATTGTTAAGTTGCCCGAGGTTGTTCACATCCTATAACTCAGGTGATAGATAATTAATTTTATTTCATACTGAATGAAACAATATTTGACAATTGACAATTTGATAGTTTGAAAATTTGACAATTGTCGATTCGCTCCATTAGAGGGAGTTAAAGATCTATAACTGCCTAGTAACTGCCTATAAACCATGTTTATAGTTACGGTAACTAAGGGTTTATTTCTTCATAATGTATCAGTATGGAATAATTACAGCATTATGCGAAAACATAGAAGTACAATTTATTATTGAAATTTTGAAAAATGTATCACCGAAAGTATGAGCTTCTTTGAGTTGAAAATTATATCAATGGATCTTTATGATGAAACTGCATTTTTTTTCATTAGATACTCCGAAAACATCGTTTCGAGTTTCGATTTCACCCAGTAATGATCCTAACCGATATATTCATCTTCCAAACCTACTCTGAAATTTTAAACTGTCTCGTTTATTCCGTTCGAGAGTTATCGTGTCAACGGCCGGCTGGACCAGCCGGCAGGACAGAATCGATTTTGACCAAGGATTCTTGATCAGTGAGTTGAGACAAATCTTTTAAGACAATTTCCGTCCAAAAATTCGAAAATTACAGGCATTTGGGAAAATTGATATGCACTCTGTTCTGAGGAACAAGAGCGCCAAAAAGAAGACGTATAGAAAAACTCAATAACAAGGTCATCTATTGGAATGAATAAGGGGAATATTAATTGCTAAGAATCAAGTATAATATTCTGATAATATGTCTGTATACACGGTGGACCACGGTCGATGATATTCTGGACTTTTCCGGAGAACGGGACACACAATTTTATTGAAAATTTGGTTCCTGTGCAAGGAACCACTGCTCCATCGATCTAGAATATTTTCAGCGCGACGGTGTTGCCGCTTATGTCAAAAAGTACTAACAATTTTGATATTTCGGATGGAACACCATGTATATTATGTGTTTTTTCGATTCGCTGTAGCCTCCTGATTATTTCTGGATAAAGTTCCTAATCCCTGTCTCTAGCAGTTTCCCAGTAATTGATTGATTTACTTCTTTTTTTGTGCAAAATATAGTTACAATTAAACATTCATTACTTCGGTACTTGGAATCCCAGAGAGCTTAAATTTTGGGTTTGTATTACCAATATTTTGGGTATGTATTGCCGATATGTATGTATCAATATCGTTTACGTTTAATGAAATATGTCTCTAATGATACAGAGTTGTTCAAAATCCGAAGCTTTTCCGAGAAATACTAAAACGAACAATGCCGAAGCGAAGAAAATATTTTAAATGGATTAACTTATTTTAACGCAAATCCTCATGCTTTCACCAGAAGTGCAGAATAAGATTTAGGCCTTACTAGAACATTCTGCATGATCTTGCTACAAATTGATCGCATTGACCGTGAAGAATACACAATTCATCAAAACTTCATTTGTATAATTCTTGCCTTCCATTTGAATAATTTAACAATAAAATCTCGGTTAATAAATTCTACAATACTTTACAGTCGATGCGGATTGTTAAATTATCATAATTTATATGTTCTATGACATTTCATGGATAGCTAATATAAAATGTAGCTCAATATTCGCATTTTCTTTTGATACGAAAACCTAACAATTTAGATATGGAACATGTTATCGTTTGAAAGGAAATTTAATTCTGTTTCAATACATCTTGTGATAACGATAAAAAGTGTGTTTTTTCAAATGGAATGACCTGTATCATTCCATTTGAAAAAACACACTTTTTATCGTTTAAGTATGTCTCGGAAAAGCCTCAGATTTTGAACAACCCCCTATTTTGTTAGTCTCTGGATATTGTTAATCCATGCTCGAAATTTGGACTTTCTAGGATTCCAAGTAACAAAGTAATGAATGTTGAATTGAAGTTATTTTGCACAAAAAAGGAAGTAAATCAATGAATTACTCAAAAACCGCTAAAAATAGGGATGATGAAGTGGATAAATAATTAATCAGGACGCTACGGCGGATTGAAAAATGCAATAATATATAGGGTGCGCCCATTGTAATATCAAAGTTGTTAGTACTTTTTGATATAAGCGACAACACAGCAGTGCTGAAAATATTCTAAATCGATGGAATAGTGGTTGTTAGCCAAGGAACCAAATTTTCAATAAAATTGTATGTTCCGTTCTCCGTAAAAGTCCAGGGTACCATAGACCGTGGCCCACCCTGTATAGTCCGAAAAAGTCGCTCTGTGAAGATACGTGCCCCAATATTCAATAAACAAATATAAATAAATCACTTTCCAAACTCTTCTCCGCAACGAAAACTAAATGACATATTATGCCATTATAAAGCATGCGAGAAAACCTGGCTGCAAGCCGCTATATGCCTTATTACGCAAAAACCGGAAGCTAATTGTTGGCAAATTGCATTGGACGGTTATGTTAAACTCATCGTTATTAAGTTTTCTCAGACAATTACCAATTAACTCCGCGTTTGTGTTCTGACATCAATCGTGATTGCGATCAAAATACACAAATTATATTTGTGTGTGCCACGTAGTATGCACTGACTGCAGAATTGAATCAACATGTTGCTCATCGCAGTTGATATCAAAGAGAGGGATAGAGCATGGATAGATTCCTCACATATTTCATCGATTAAAATAATCCTTGGAATACGCAAGATGGATAATGATATTGAATAACAAGAATATATGGGTAATAAGGGTATTACACTATGCCTTTTTCGTGCCTATTTGTCAGCCTGACTGACTGCGCCTGAAATTTTGAAAAAATACGCATGTGCCCGGGACTATTTTGTAGACTGTTTCAGGCTTGAAAATAAATAGAACTTGTTATATTTGTTCCCCCTGAATTGTGAGGATTTCAAACTTCTTGTAGAAATGTCATGTCTACCAACACAATATTTATCTGTCTGACTTGCGTCTCAACATAACCTAGTTTATTATATCCTTTGAAACGCAGCGTTCATAAATTCAATAATAAATTTATGTTTATTACTCTGAGGGCGTAAACTAACTAAACTTACGAAGGCCAGATAAAGTGTGATGGCTTTCCCCCGAGTGATATGAAGTTTTCACCAGTAGCCTAGTATCGCAAATTAATTATTAATTTCGTTTTTGGAGAAATGCTTCCTGGAATTACAGTGTCTTTTTTCTGTATGTGAATTTGCACTCTATAGTCCGTTTAAGATATATTGACATCGAAGTAGGCCTTGAACGTGTAGTTGGTGCTTTATTTCTAGTTACAAAAAATTACTGTTCTGTAACCAGAGAAAATAAATATCAACATAACCTCGAATATTTTCAATGCTATCTACTATTTGTAATTAATCGAAGACCCTTATAAATGCATTCTTGATGTACTTTGGAAATTCAAATCGCGAATGTATTTTATCCTGAGATTTTGGAAGGATAATTTCCCAAGTTCAACTGCAGTAGACTGATGAAACAAGCATAAATATGAGGTTGATGCCCAGAAACCATTTCAAGGAATTGGAAACATAATTATTTATAATAGAGAAGAACAAAAATTGGATAGTTTTTTAATGCATGACATAATATTCATGCAACAATATTTCTTAGAACTTAGGTTCCTTATGCAAAGCCATTGGACAATCAATCAAGGAGTAAAAGCCCATAAGTAACTCACTTTTCATTTATTGAATCCATATTGGTTATTGAATAATTTCATTAATATAATGTTAATAAATATTATGTTATTATTATTACTTCATCAGTATGAATTATTGAGAGGTGGGTTGAATAATGGAGCATTATTTTGGAAGAAGAGTTAATTTATCAGTGTTTAAGCAGACTTATTATTTCTGTCTTAATTTAACTTGGAAAGCAAGAGCTTGTAAAATATTATAATCTTTATGCAATGATATCTAATAGTTCAAGTGTTTATTTTTCCACAAAAAAAAATCAGAACCAAAACTTGAATATGAATATTTTTTTTACATAAGCTGTGAGATTTATGGATTCCAATTGCAACTAGGAACAGAAAAGATTATTGGCCATTTTCCTATGAATTGTCGTTTTAATATTATAATTTATATTGAAAAACTTAATGATTTAAAATTCTATTTCAAACTTTGATTTGCTTAGTTCGTAGATCTCATGAAGGAAATAACTTATCAAAGAAAACCTTCAGTGAAGTGCTCTTTCAAGTTTTCAAAAACTTTAATTTAATGTCGAATTTAATGTAATGTTTCTTCAAATTTAAAGTCGTATATCACAGGAGTTCTTCCACAACTGCTGCCAGGTTTTAATGATGTGCCTTCCCCATTTTTTCCTAAGAATTCTTCGAACAGTACTTGAAGAAATCTGAAATATTATGGCCAATGTAATAATCAGAATACACTTTTAGTGGTTGAATAACAGTTTACCTGGAACACTAGAGCAATACTGGCGGTAATATCTACAGATTCCCTGAAGTACGATCTATATACTGCTTCGTGTTCCCTTTTTGTTAGGCGAGAGGTATCGTAATCAATTCCAGACATTTTTAATAGCACAAGGATGCGGAAATACTTAAACTCGGTACGATTAATTATAAACACACATGTAAAAACTATCCCAAATTGTTCGATTTTCGTTATATCGAAATTGTAAGAAATAAATAATAAATGACAGTTCATCAGCTCATGGTTATTTTCAATGCGAACAACCTAAATTATGCGACTTGAAATATAACTAGACGGTCCGTTGCCAACTGAATTTCGATTTTCCAAAGCCATCCTTGATGTCAATATATCTTAAACGGACTATATGTAGTAGCATATTAAACGTTTCTTCAGACATTCCTAAAACACTATGGTATTGTTTTAAAAATATACGAACAAAACAAGAACTTAAGGTAAATATGTCAATTTCTTCAATGTTTGCAGCTCTGAAATTACTGCCTGAAACAAGCGCGAAAAAAGCGCGGTGTAATAGTGCCACTCATTTAGGGGAAAATTCAACCAACAAATAGCCATGAAAATAGGCGCAAATGTAGACTTGGAAAAGGCATAGTGTAATAAGGGTATAATTCCGAGAGTAATTCCGTGTAAGGAAGTTTTTGACCAGGGTAAAGTTGTCCGATCATATTCATTTTCCTTTGAACAAAAACCTGCTAGAGATTAGAAAACTAACAGTTAAGTAATAAGGAATAGAGAGTCCATTGGATTTCTATCTACTTTCTGAAATATGAGCATTTTTCCTGAGTGTATTTACAGGGGACTGTTCGGTATGGCACCATAATAATACAGAATAGCGGTTTTACCGATTTTGGGTATTACATTTAAAAAACGAAAGTCGGTATCATTTCCGACGAACCAGAAGTCCGACGAATCTGGAATTTTTTCCAAGAATTCATCTTACCCTAACAAAGCTTAAATATAAAATTTCAACTCTTTATCTTGGGCCTTTCTTCGAAATATTCTAACGAACGGTTATGAACCACCCTGTAGGTATGCCATTTTCTCAGCTTGTATATAATATATGAATTAATTTAATACCATTTTAGTGACATACGTACATGATGTAACGAGAGAGTATGTAATCACATAATTATTTAATTCTTCAATATGTATTCTATTGAAATTGAAATACGAAAAAACTTACTCCTCAAGTAGCTCCAGGATACGATATTCACGAAATTCCGCGAAAATTAGTGGGTCGGCATTTTACAAGTAATCAACTACTTTTAATTTGGTCAGATTTGTATATTTTGAGTTATAGAGGAAATAACAACAAAATTTTGGATGAGTATAACTTCAAAACCATTTGGCCAATTATGCCAATTAACAATCATAAATGTCGCATTTGGATGCACAACCTACCCTGAAAATTGCAAGTGGTTATCTTTTTGCGTTCTCTAGTTCTCAAGAGAGAAATGATAATTTTTTGTAATATTTAAAAGATTTTCTAGTGGTACGATTCTCACAAAATTTCACAAACGTCTTTATGTTGATATTCTACAATTAGATCCCAAGTTTCAATTCTAACGGATCTGTATTTTCGAGTTTCGAGAAAATAATATTCCAGATGGGTAAAGCTCTGAAACCGTTTGGCTGATTTTCTACAAACCTATCCTGGATATTTCAAGTCCCCATCTCTCTTCGGTCGAAAGTTATCGAAGGAACGGTCACCCATCCAGCTCCTGAACTCACACAAGGCTGCTCGGATCTCCAACAATATAGACGAATAGTTTCTGTTACATAGAATTGTTTTCAACGATTTTTTGAAAATTTTCAAGGAATATGAACCTCATGAAATTTTGCAAGAATATTCGCGTCGACATTCTACAACCAATAACCATGTTTGAATTGGATCGGTTTCTTATTTTTGGCGCTCTAGTTCCTCGGAACTGAGTGCTTATCAATTTGCCCAAATGTCTGTAATTTTCGAATATTTCGATGAAAATGGTCTTAAACGATTTGGTTCGACTCACTGATCAAGAATCCGTGGTCGAAATTCATTCTGTCCGGCCGGCCGGCCGTAGGCACGATAACTCTCGAACGGAATGAGCTAGAGAGTTGAAATTTTCAGAGTAGGTTTGGGGGATGAATATCTCGGCTAAGTTCGTTACTGGGCAAAATCGGACAGAAGGTTTCGGAGTAATAAAAAAAAATTTTTTGTTTTACAAAACAAATTCCAAATAAAATTTTTTTAATAAGCAGTTTTATCATAAGAATCCATTCATTTCATTTTTAACTCTAACAAGCCAATACTTTCGGAGATATGATTTTTCAAAATTTCAATGTAAATCGTATTTCACAGATTGATATATAATTATTCTATGTATGAATTCTCATAATGTCAACTTGACAGAAGGGAATATTATAACTTCAAAAATATTGGGGTTGAAATACTCGTATTTTAGCGATGCAACGGGGACCTCATTCTCAGAAAAGTTTTACATTTCGGAACGGAACATGAAGTTAGTAAGAGATCTGAGAGTAGTGAGACTGCTTTTCATCCATAGACATAGATATAACTCTCGAACGGAATGAGGTAGGTAGTTGAAATTTTCAGAGTAGATTAGGGAGATGAATATCTCGGTTAAGTTCGATATTGGGCAAAATTGGCCAGATTTAATTTGATTTCTTCCATGGTGCAGTTCTCATTCTCATGATTGCTCATTTAATCTTGATAAATAAACTATTATTTGAATTGAATTTCCTTTATGATGCGGTTATATCATATGAATACATTGATATAATTCCCAACTCTGAGAAACCAATACTTCCGGAGATATAATTTGTCTGTTTGAACTAGAGCGCCAGAAAGCTCCTGTCCACAGGGCTTGTTATTCAAGATGCAGTTTCACCATTAAAATCCATCGATATCATTTTCAACTCTAACAAGCTAATACTTTCGGAGATATGATTTTTCTAAATTTCAATAATGAATCGTACTTCTATGCTTTCACAGAATGCTATAATTATTCTATCTTTGATTTCTTCCATAGTGCAGTTCTCATTCTCAGATTGCTCATTTAATCTTGATAAATAGACTATTATTTGAATTGAATTTCCTTTATGATGCAGTTTTATCATAAGAATACATTGATATAATTCCCAACTCTGACAAACCAATACTTTCGGAGATATAATTTGTTTGTTTGAACAAGAGCGCCAGAAAGCTCCTGTCCACAGGGTTTGAACCAATTTTTCGAGTTATAGAGGAAATATCAACCGAATTTCAGATGAGTAAAACTCCAAAACCATTTGGCCGTTTCTTTCTATTAACGAACTCAAATGTCACGTTCGCAGGTTATCGTGACATATATAATATTTTTTAATAATCGCCAACCCCTATTTGAACTCTTGAATACTGAGTTTACGGCAACAGGAATATGTAAGGGTACATGGTGTTATTCCATGTTTTCCCGTCGCTATTAACTGCCTGCTTTGCATTTATCCTGTCAGGCGGTCAAATTCACAGAACTTTTCAAGAAAACATTTTTCTTTTTTTGAAAAATAGTTAGTTCAAAGGGGTTTTCAGTATGTGCACTTTGTCATGGCTCATTTACTTTGAGACGATGATACCTGATGAAATTTGTCACCGAATGAAAGTTGACCATTACAGTTTTGTTCATGCACAATTTTCAACCCCCTCACGCCCCTCCCCCACCCATCTATTTTCTCCATTAAAGGGTTCGTAGGGGTTGAAAGTGTGCATGAACAAAACTGTAATGGTCGAATTTCATTCGGTGACAAATTTCATCAGGTACCATCGTCTCAAAGTAAATGAGCCATGACAAGGTGCACATAGTGAAAACCTCTTCGAACTAACTATTTTTCAAAAAAAAAAATGTTTTCTTGAAAATGTCTGCACGCCTGTAAAGAAGATACAAAGACCTTGCCGAAAAAGTACCACATGACCAAATTTCCCTATTCAAAAAATTTAGAGGGTTGATGGGGATGGCACAGGGTGCAACAAAAATCCTTCAAAAATGCATAAGAATTTGGTAAAAGTGAAACAAAAATTGACCTGTTGTAATAAAATATACCATGTCTGCCGAAACATAATATTTCACAACATCATTAAAGCTACCACCACTAAATCGGAAAATGACCACTGAACCACAACTCATTACTCATCTCGGTCATTTGAGGTTTTATCCCAACATCTCTGGATTAGAAGGGTTGATTATCTGCTTATACGTTGAGGCTTTCAGAGCGCAAGATGTAAACTGATTCTAATTTTTGCTAGTCTTAATGGGATTATGGGGGTTCATTACTGCGATTCTAATTGGTATGTTGGTCATTCGAGAAATAAGATATGGGAAAAATATACCGTAGCTAAAAATATGGGGTTAATTATCTCGGTTTGTTTCATGGGGTTGTAACATTGCTATGAGTTCGCAATTCATAACGCTGGGAATTTTACACGAATATTTAGAATTTTTCATATAAGATGTTCCTTTTGTGTAATGCATTTCAATTAAATATTTACTTCAACAATGAAACTTTCAAATGTTTCTGGTTCGCTGTTCAAGTGAACAGTGCCTATCAATTAGTCCAAATGTCTGTAATTTTCGAATATTTGACCGAGAATGGTCACAAACAATTAGTTTCGTTTCACTGATGAATAATCCGAGGTCGACATTGATTCTGTCCTCCGGCCATCAGCACGATTATGCTCGAATGCAATGAGTTAGAGAATTGAAATTTTCAGATTAGGTTTGGAGTCCAAATGCGTCGACTAAGTTCGTTAATGGACAAAATCCCCCTAGTGGTTTCAGAGTTATAGCCATCTGAAATTTTGTTTTCCCAATAACTCAAAATATATAGATCTGATTGAATTAAAGCACGGTAGTTAGATGAAAAAAATGTGGCAAAGCCCTGTGGACAGCAGCTTTGGCGCTCTTGTTCAATCTTTGACAAATCATTTCCGAAATTATTGGTTTCTCAGAGTTGGGAGTGATATGATTGGATTCTTATAATATAACTGCATCATAAAAGAAACAAAATTCAAAAACATTGGTTCAAGCCCTGTGGACAGGAGCTTATTGGCGTTCTTGTTCAAATAGACAAATTAAATCTCCGAAAGTATTGGTTCCTCAGAGTTGGGAATTATATCAATGGATTCTTATGATAGAACTGCATCATAAAATAAATTAAATTAAAAAAAAAAATCACTGACGTGAAGTCAGTACTCTTTGGCGCGCGTGTTCACGGTGGCTAATTTGAATTGAATGATGAGTACTTCAAGCTCAGTGGATAGAGCGAGCCGAAGATCTACCCAAAGGATAGTGGACACCATTCACTGTCGGTTCAAAAATTAACAGTGCTGTATCTAATCTGCCATCAGGATAGAGTAACAAAGTTGGAAAAGAACACAAGTGACTCTCCTTAGTCGCACAAGCTCCTAGAAGATTTGGGAGGGTCAGTATAATCCTAATCATGTTTATAGCACGCGCGCCAAAGCAGATTGACTTTTTACACTTTTTCTTTCAATGTTAAGTCAATCTGCTTTTGCGCGCGTGCTATAAACATGATTAGGATTATACTGACCCTCCCAAATCTTCTAGGAGCTTGTGCGACTAAGGAGAGTCACTTGTGTTCTTTTCCAACTTTGTTACTCTATCCTGATGGCAGATTAGATACAGCACTGTTAATTTTTGAACCGACAGTGAATGGTGTCCACTATCCTTTGGGTAGATCTTCGGCTCGCTCTATCCACTGAGCTTGAAGTACTCATCATTCAATTCAAATTAGCCACCGTGAACACGCGCGCCAAGGAGTACTGACTTCACGTCAGTGCTTTTTTTTTTTTCAAGTTCCTTTAACAAATATAGCTATCAATACAGTTTGGCTGTTAGCTTTACCGTAGATCGGAAAAAAATGCGGTTGCGGGACCTCCTTTATAGGGACGCAATTGCATACTCTCCAAATCCGAACGTATTTTAATATAGATCTACCGAATATAGTTATTTATAAATTCGCCTCAGGGCCACCATACAGACATTTCAACTCGGAAACAACGCTATTTCCCCCAAACTGACTTGTGTCCGTGCACTGAATTGACATGAATATTCTTTTGAAACCTCACAATATCGGCTCATTACTCCCAACATAACCCAAACAACCCAAAACCATTCACTTCTCGTCTGCGCAAGTGCAGTATACTCGTGGCTGCAAGTCCTCCCAAAATTACACACCTCACGAAAAACTCCGATTCTCCAACACTAGTGGTTCAGGAGATATCGCTTCTTGAATCCACGCATGCGCAGACCCTCACCAGGAGATTCTATAGCGGAATAGCATCCGCCACCCCAAAACCCCAATCCTCTCTGACGAAAGCACCAGCAGTTAAATCACTGATGGTCTGCTCATGCGCATAACGAAAAATGCCCGTAAGGGGTTACATCAATTTAGAAATTAGCCCCAGGGCTACGGTACGGACACTTTAACTCTGAAACAACGCTACATCCCCCAAACTGACTTGTCCTTGCACTGAATTGCTATGAATATTCTTTTAAAACCTCATAATATCGACTCAGCACTCCCAACATAACCCATCCAACCCAAAATCAGTCACTTCTCTTCTGCGCATGCGCAATCTACTCGCGGCTTAAAGTCCTCTCAAAATAACACACCTTACAAAAAACTCCGATTCTCCAACACTAGTGGTTCAGGAGATATCACATCTTTAATCCACGCATGCGCAGACCCTCAACAGGGGATTCTATAGAGGAATAGCATCCGCCACCCCAAAACCCTAATCCTCTCTGACGAAAACACTACCAGTTAAATCACTGATGGTCTGCTCATGCGCATAACGAAAAATGCCTGTAAGGGGTAACATCAATTTCAAAATTAGCCCCAGGGCCACGGTACGGACACTTTAACTCGGAAACAACACTACATCCCCCAAACTGACTTGTCCTTGCACTGAATTGCTATGAATATTCTTTTAAAACCTCATAATATCGTCTCAGCACTCCCAACATAACCCATCCAACTCAAAAACAGTCACTTCTCTTCTGCGCATGCGCAATCTACTCGCGGCTAAAAGTCCTCTCAAAATAACACACCTTACAAAAAACTCCGATTCTCCAACACTAGTGGATCTACATTTGTGTATCATTATTTTTTTCTTGAGTTAAGGTTCATAATACAGAAAAAAATGTGTTAGTGGTATGAACTATTAAATTTTAAATTATGAAAAGAGGATGGTATTTTATTTACATATTCTGAACTATTAAAATAATTTGTTCGTAATCCACTATCTACTCAAATATCTCGAGTAAATTGACAATCTGCAATGATTGTCTCCAACCTTGCTCTAGATATTTCGATGATACTTTCCTTAGGTATTTCGAGTTGTGAAAACTATGCACCGAGTGTAAGTTGTAACAACCCATTCCACGAGGTTGAATCATTGCAGATTGCTCATTTAATCTTGATAAATAAATTTAATGACAATTTTTGAAGCATTAAGGTTTTGAAGCATTGCAGATTGCTCGCACTTTTTTTAAATATAATTTCTTTCATGATGTATTTCTATCATAGGTATCCATTGATATAATTCCCAACTCTGAGAAACCAATACATTCGGAGAAATAATTTGTCTGTTTGAACAAGTGCGGCAAAAAGCTCCTGTCCACAGGGCTCGAACCAATTTTTTTCAAATTTCCGTTGGTAACTATACACGATTTCGATGGCAGGATAAAGGATACAGGATCGAAAGTTCTGGATAATTATTAAAAGATTAAAAAATAAAAAAAGCACTGACGTGAAGTCAGTACTCTTTGGCGCGCGTGTTCACGGTGGCTAATTTGAATTGAATGATGAGTACTTCAAGCTCAGTGGATAGAGCGAGCCGAAGATCTACCCAAAGGATAGTGGACACCATTCACTGTCGGTTCAAAAATTAACAGTGCTGTATCTAATCTGCCATCAGGATAGAGTAACAAAGATGGAAAAGAACACAAGTGACTCTCCTTAGTCGCACAAGCTCCTAGAAGATTTGGGAGCCAAAGAGTACTGACTTCACGTCAGTGCTTTTTTTTTTTTTTTCAAGTTCCTTTAACAAATATACCTATGAATACAGTTTGGCTGTTAGCTTTACCGTAGATCGGAAAAAAATGCGGTTGTGGGACCTCCGTTATAGGGACGCAATGACATCTTCTCCAAATCCGAACGTATTTTAATATAGATCTACCGAATATAGTTATTTATAAATTCGCCTCAGGGCCACCATACAGACATTTCAACTCGGAAACAACGCTATTTCCCCCAAACTGACTTGTGTCCGTGCACTGAATTGACATGAATATTCTTTTGAAACCTCACAATATCGGCTCATTACTCCCAACATAACCCAAACAACCCAAAACCATTCACTTCTCGTCTGCGCAAGTGCAGTATACTCGTGGCTGCAAGTCCTCCCAAAATTACACACCTCACGAAAAACTCCGATTCTCCAACACTAGTGGTTCAGGAGATATCGCTTCTTGAATCCACGCATGCGCAGAACCTCTCCAGGAGATTCTATAGCGGAATAGCATCCACCACCCCAAAACCCCAATCCTCTCTGACGAAAGCACCAGCAGTTAAATCACTGATGGTCTGCTCATGCGCATAACGAAAAGTGCCCGTAAGGGGTTACATCAATTTCGAAATTAGCCCCAGGGCCACGGTACGGACACTTTAACTCTGAAACAACCCTACATCCCCCAAACTGACTTGTCCTTGCACTGAATTGCAATGAATATTCTTTTAAAACCTCATAATATCGACTCAGCACTCCCAACATAACCCATCCAACCCAAAAACAGTCACTTCTCTTCTGCGCATGCGCAATCTACTCGCGGCTTAAAGTCCTCTCAAAATAACACACCTTACAAAAAACTCCGATTCTCCAACACTAGTGGTTCAGGAGATATCACATCTTTAATCCACGCATGCGCAGACCCTCAACAGGGGATTCTATAGAGGAATAGCATCCGCCACCCCAAAACCCTAATCCTCTCTGACGAAAACACTACCAGTTAAATCACTGATGGTCTGCTCATGCGCATAACGAAAAATGCCTGTAAGGGGTAACATCAATCTCAAAATTAGCCCCAGGGCCACGGTACGGACACTTTAACTCGGAAACAACGCTACATCCCCCAAACTGACTTGACCTTGCACTGAGTTGCTATGAATATTCTTTCAAAACCTCATAATATCGACTCAGCACTCCCAACATAACCCATCCAACCCAAAAACAGTCACTTCTCTTCTGCGCATGCGCAATCTACTGGCGGCTAAAAGTCCTCTCAAAATAACACACCTTACAAAATACTCCGATTCTCCAACACTAGTGGTTCGGAAGATATCGCATCTTCAATCTGCGCATGCGCAGACCCTCATCAGGTATCTGAATTCTATGGAGGAATAGCATCCGCCACCCCAAAACCCCAATCCTCTCTGACGAAAACTACAGCAGCTAAAGAACTTCTCATCTGCGCATGCGCAATACGGAAAATGCCCGGAAAGGGCAGCATGAACCTCAAAAACATATGTTTCGGCATTAAAAGCAAAGTATTCCGCAAAATAGTAGTAATTTTTTTATATTTTTCATGTCACGTGATCTTCACGAACTTTTGCAAAAGTGTTTGCTTAGGTCTTTTGCATCTAACTACTGAGTTTCAATTTAATCAGATCAGTATTTTTCGAGTTATCGTGAAAACAAAATTTTCAAATTTTCAAAATTTTTTTTTGCCACTTTAGGGCCGTCCGTTCAACACAAAACTTCGCAGGCATATAAAGGTCATGATTCTACAATCTGGTGCCAAATTTCAAAAAGATCGTGTGATCGGTGCCGGAAATATTCATAAAAAACGTTTTTACCAAAAACGGCCTTAACTCCGAAACCGCTCGTTCGATTTCGCCCGTTAACGAACTTGTCCGAGATATTTACGCTACGAAACTACCCTGCAAATTTCAACGCTCTAAGTCGTTCCGTTCGAGAGTTATCGTGCTAACGGCCGGCCGGCCGGCCGGACCGGACGGACAGAATTGAATTGGACCTCGAATTCTTCATCAGGGAGTCGAACCCAATCGTTTGAGACCATTTTCGAAAAAAAATTCGAAAAATACAGACATTGTGACGAAATGATAGCACGCTGTTCCTTGCGGAACACGCGCGCAAAAATTGGCGTGGGCAGATTCGTAATTGATGCAAAGCTCATATTCCATGAAACTGTTGAATAATCGCGACATTTTTTTGTCCGAAACGATTATTTCGGTTTTAATTAAAGCTACTGAATCATCCGCGGGAATGATAGAAAACTGGGGTATTGAATTTGGTACGATTGTACTGAATAGTATCGTCTGAAATGTTGCCAGATGCGCGAATGCCAGACATGTTTCATTGATGGCTTGGGATTTGGAAAGAATTCAAGATAACGGGGTCGACGGTGGACGTTCACGAATATCCGGAATGTATAAATTTTTCAGGACACATAATTCGCAGGATATTTCGAGGTAGGTATTTGTTTGCGTTAACGGAGAAAGGATCGGATGGTTGGCCTGCAAATAACTTCAGGAATAAAATATAATATGAAGGCAGTGACGTGGCATTTATCGTGCTCCTTTATTTAATTATCGATATACAGGGTGTACAGTCCGACAAATTTAAGGGGGTGATTCCTTGTTCAAAACAAAGGGTTTTTTGTTATATAAATGTTTGGTCAAATATCAAACGTTAGGGAGATATCGCGGCTCAAAGATGGCAGAAAAACGATGATTTTATTTTGTATCTTAAGGGCCTGTTTCACCACTTGCTGATAAAGTGCCGAATAAGCTTTTCATCCAACAGATAACCCTGAAAATTGTGATTCACACGTGGCGGATAGGTTAAACTAGCTGATAAACTCCTGGATAATTTAACACCTAGATAAAGCGGCCATTATATTTTTATTCGTTGGATAACCCAACTTTTATCCTGACAGGCGTCTTTCATATGCGCAATGACATGTTATCAAGTGTATCTTGACTGCTTTTGGAGCAGCAGCAGCTTATTTGTGTGAACATGGATCTTTTCGAGTTTTTATAGGACGAGTTTGACGATTTCCTTGCACGTATCTCACGTCCACGAAAACGTCTTGAAATTATATCTAGAGTTGATTTTGCTGAATAGGAAGAGTTAAGGTCCAGGTTTCGACTAACAAAGTTAACAGTTGACATAATATATTTTATAGAAGACGACATAAAAACAACAACCTAACAATGTCTAACCTAACCTCCTAAATTATTTACAAAACATTCTGATTCTATGCAACAATCATCACAGAGACATAAATACACAAGTTACAAGGCCCCAACTTTCGTTTGTTCAACCAGTTGGCAAATGCGCCGTTGCCAAACACACCTCCCATTAAATTGTCAGATAGCTATCTAGTAGATATTTTATCCGGGACCCGCTTGGTGAAACCGAAAATAATCATCCGACAGATTTATCCACCAGATATTTTATCCGCTGGATTCATAGCCGGGACTTTATCAGCAAGTGGTGAAACAGGCCCTAAAAGTGGTAAAGCCCTGTGGACAGGAGCTTTTGCGTTCTTGTTCAAACTTTGACAAATCATATCTACAAAATTATTGGTCTCTGGGAATGATATAAACGGATTCTTACGATAGAAATTCATCATGAAAGAAATTAAATTCAAACAGACCGATTCTCCCTAATAACGAACTTATCCGAGATATTCATTCCTCAAAATAATTCTACTCTGAAAATTATATTATATCATTCACCATTCGCTGTTGGGTCAAAAATTAACAGTGCTGTGCCTAAGGTGGCGTAAGGACACAGTAACAAAGCCTACACAGAACACAACTGGTTCTCCTAACTCGGTCAAGCTCTTAGAGCTTATGAGGGGTCTCCTTGTGGAAGACCCAGGAGGATCAGTATAATAATAATAATAATAATCAATTAAAACTAAGCCTATATTGCAGTTTTGTTTTTACTGGAGATATTCTGAACCCAATTTGATTATGTATCTTACCAAAGTATATATTTCCATCATCATATGGATTATCCACGGACATTATATTATCATCTTAAAAGTATAATATCATCTCATCCTCATAATTCTACGATAGCTGAGGTTATTTCATTGGTCATTTTACTTTCAATCATACTTTGATTTCTAGAACAGGAGGTGTATTTTATATCAAGAATAACGAACCAGAAATAAATTCGACATTTATCTCTCATAGGAAAACAAGATGACGTGTGAGAACACAGATCATATAATAATTCATAGATAGTATAATTAGGTACAGCATTCTGTGGGAACATAGAAGTACTATTTATTATTGAAATTTGGAAAAATCATATCCCCGAAAGTATTAGCTTGTTAGAGTTAAAATGATATCAATGGATTCTTATGGTGAAACTGCATCTTAAAAAAAATGGAATTTGAAATTTGTGATATAAAAATTTTTTTTTTTCGTTACTCCTAAACCATTGGACCGATTTTTCCCAATAACGATCTTAACCGAGATATCGATCTCCTAAACCCACTCTGAAAATTCCAACTGTCTAACTCATTCCATTCAAGAGTGATCGTGTTAACGGCTGGACAGAATAGATTTTGACCATGGATTCTTGTTCAGTGAATCGAACCAAATCGTTTAAGACGATTTTCAGCCTTAAATTCGAAAATTACAGACATTTTGGCAAATTGATAAGCACTCTGTTCCGAGGAACAAGAGTAACAAAAACGAAAAAGCGATAGAAGAAAGAATGATGTTATTTTATTACACTCTCTTGATATTTTTTCCTGATTTTAGAATGAGTGGAGGGGGTTGAAGTAGACTACCCCTATCATTTTTGTTAACCGAATTTAAAGAAAAATTTACGACTTGGATATAATTAAATTGGTATAGCCCGGTTTGGTTAGAAACTTTTTCATCTCTTGTATTTTTCTCGTAAAATACACCGTTTTGAAATAAAAAAATTAAATGTAAATCATTACGTGTCGGGAAAGGGCAATTTATTTCAGAAACAGAATCGAGTAGGTTCATATAACAAACAACCCTTCATTTGGAACAAGGAATCATCCCCTTAAAATTTTCGGACTTGTTTTGAAACACCCTGTATATAGGTATACTGCTCCACAAAAGATAAAGAAGTTCAGAAATTTCGAGACCCTTGTTTAACTCATTCTTTTACCGATTTCCTTCCAAGTTTCGCAGTTTCAGATGAAAATTCATTTTAGTATTTGAAGTGCAAAATCAGTTCACTAAAAAAATTGAAAAAATAAAGTTCACTAAAGAGTGTGGCCTCCTCGAACATCAACCACAGCCTGACAACAACTTTGAATACTTTCGACAGATTGTTGAAGTTACCTTGATAAATTTCTCTCCAGAGTTGCGGTGAAAGCGTCTGAGTTCTTGAAGTGTACGTGGAGGAGGTTGATGATAATCCAAAGCTCTTTATAGCTGATCCGAAGCGTGTTCAATGGGATTGAGATTTCGCGATCAAGGGGGCTGGACCAAATGTGGAATACCATGGATTTCCAGAGTTCCATCGATAATTCTCGCACGATGAGGGGGCGCATTATCCTCCAAAAATAAAAAAATTTGGCCCAATAGCCGCATGAAAAAAATCGTCAATGACTTGTTCTATGTTATCTGCGCATTCGTGGTAGCATAAAATACTAACAATTCTGTACGTCCATTGAAACAAATGGTCCCCCAAACAGTAACTGTATACCACCTCTGAACGGATGAACTTCCTCAACCGATCCATTGATCGTTCCAATTCAGGTGCTCATTGATTTTGAGTTAGTGACATCCTTCTCAAAAGTCGTCGAGAATGTATATTAACTTCTCAAATCATCGACTGTTTCAATCGAAACCAAAACACCAGTAGCGTTCAAAAGGCGCTGTTGCATGATTTGACAAGTACTCAAAGGCTCTTTATGGACAGACACAGTCAGAAACCTATCTTGTGCAGGCGTGGTAGATCTTAGGCGTCCACTTCTTGGTCTTTCGGTCACTTTTCCAGTTTCTCGATATCGATGGACGAGCAGGGAATCTACGCCTTCACTTGAAAGAAATTCGCAACATCCCTCTGATTACTAACCGTCTTGATCATACCAATAGCCCTATTGGCTTCATCTGCACAAAGTTTACGTCTAGGCTTTGTTGTGAAACAAATTTTCAGATTTTGATTCAAAGCTGATCGTAAAACAATAACTGATCCAAAATTCTCAGAAACGCAAATCCCTTCCATGAAAATGAATACGTTATCAAACGGTGAGCAAAAAAACCATTCAGATATAAGAGAGTAAACATTTGATTTCTCATAAATGAACATGTGGTGGAAATTCCTTGAGGAATTTCATTTTACAGCCAAGTGTTTTTCATAAAAGAGAAAATAGAAAAATGTTCGATTCACAGTAGTTTTCTACATTTTTTATAAATTGATTAATATAAACCCAATCATTAAAATTAATGGAAAACTATGAATAACACTTTTTTGTTAAAATATTGTTGACTATGTTATATGTAGGGTGGGTCACGGTCGATGGTACCCTGTACTTTTTCGTGGAACGGAACGTACGATTGTATTGAAAATTTGGTTTCTTTGCTAAGAACCACTGCTCTATCGATCTAGAATATTTCCAGCGCTGCGGTGCTGCCGCCTATATCAGAAAGTACAGTCGGGTCCGGTTATAAGGAGTACCACTTATAACGAGAGTTTGGTTTTAACGAGCAAATTCTGAAGGTACGGACTGCTGCCTATCTGATGCAATGCAAATAAGTTTAACTTGTTTAATAACGAGCATTTTGTCTAGAACCGCTGAGCTCGTTATAACCGGACTCGACTGTACTAACAACTTTGATATTTCAAATGGAACACCCTATTTATTATTGCTTTTTTCGATTTGACGTAGCCTCCTGATTAGTTCTGTATCAACTTCCTCATCCCTATCTCTAGCAGTTTTCGAGTAATTAATTGATTTACGCTCGGCAACACGTTTGGCGTCATTCGGGACGTCTACACTGCAAAACCAGTCTGGACGTCATGCATAGGCGAACTTGCCGCCCGGCATAGCCTGGATGCGACTTAATATTTTGAAAACAGCTTATTTATGGAGATGATAGTTTATTATGATAGCAGCGATTTCAGACCATGACGTCAAGGGTGGGAAAAGTTTGAATTTACGTTGAAAACGCCACTCCAACATTGTATAATAAATCAGTTCTTCATTAAGAATGCATAAATCGTTGGGATTATATAATAAATTTCCCTTTATAAAATCATCCGAGAATAGTGCATATTTTAAGATTCTGGAAACGAACATTGTATATTACATCTTAAGTGTGTAATCAGCGCCCCTGCTTGGAATTTCCATAAACTCCCATTTATTTTACAATGAGCATTATAATTCAGTTGTCGAATGTATTGACACGTATTTGCTTTCATGTTCATTAATTTCTTATCTTTGAAGATTATTATCGGGTTGATTCCCCATGCACTGTATGATCGTGTACCTGAGATTATCTGAGATCAAAATATTTCTCTACAAGCGATCTCATCAACTACATAGTCAATATTTTTTGTGCAAATTTGGTTTACATGGACATGCTGTAAAGATTGAAACATGAAATATTATAATATTTTTCTACGTCTGTTACGTCCCATGACGTCACAGTTTGGGAAACGCAGACTTGTTTTTCTCAACAAAGGAGTTCGCTTGTAAAACGTGGATATTTGTCTATTGGGTTAACTGGGTTTTAGTTCACCATGTGAGGTCTCACCCTGGGAAATAATACTTTTACGGAAAGATAACTGCGAGTAGAATTCCTTGTTAAGCTTCGACCTTTGTTGAGTGATGTATTGTCTATTTCCTGTAAAAGAATGCTAAAATGCATTCTTTTTCTGAAGTGGTAACACATTGCCCAGTGCTGGTATTCTTCTTATCTAGACACTTGGGAACCCCTAATCTGTGAAAATGTATCTTTCATCTTTCGCTGATAGATTAAGTATATGCAGAAAGCAAGTTGGGTTTCCAGATAATGGGAGAAATTCGAGATTTCGAATTCCTAAGATTAAAACACCCTAGAAGTTCACTCATTGGTGCATTTAGTATGCATTCCTACTCTTTTGCGTAAACGACAAATGAGAGTATTGTTGTAATATATGAGGGGTGGTTTTAATATCAAAACCCCAATCAATGTTAATATTTCCTCCGTTTTTTACCCAGATGGAGGAACCTCCTGTTTTCCTTCTATCTGGTCTTTTATATACATTTCAAACTGAAATAATTAACTACTACTGTTACAACTACAAATACTTCAACAAGTACTGTTACATCTCTTAGTGCAAGAGACATTACTCATATTTTGTTCGGTCGCGAAACTAATACTTATGTATGTAGTTCTCCTTCTAAATATGTAGTCACTTCTTCCTTACTATACATTTTCATATAGAAGGAAGATTTTACATTGTATTAATATTGCATTGTACAATAACTTCGTGCTTATCATCTCATTATCGGTAACAAGAAAATACAGTTGTTTTGTTTAAAGTGCGATCGAATCTTTCACCACTTCCTATCCTCGTAATTGTTATCTTATTGGAAGTAAGTAATTACGCCGTAATCAACGAGCTTACTACTGGGTGCTTAAAGTTAAGTATACCCCTTTACTCATCCCACTGATAAAACAATCAGGGTGTATAGTTTTGGTCCTTCGAAATAACATTATATCCTGATGAAAGACTCAGGACTCAACATATGATCCTTCGAACCATAACATCCTGATAAAACAATCAGGATCCAACAACGCCCGTGTCAATAAACGTCAAAAATCGAACTGTCGACACTCTTTGTAAGTGACGTTTTACAATAACAAGCACGTAATGAGATCTCATAACATACACGTGCGTTTTGATATGAAAACTTAAATTTCTTGGTTTAATTAAATTACAATCAAATTTTGTTCTAAGTTCGACTTTATTTGGTCTATTTACATAAATTTTGTCGAATGACAAACAAATGTCGGCAACACATTATACAGTTCTCAGAAAATAAGTCGCGTTTTCTTAGTATACTATGGAAATAAACGTCATGTCATTTTCAATTTTTTGGCGCTCTAGTTCCTCGGAACTGAGTGCTTATCAATTTGCCCAAATGTCTGTAATTTTCGAATTTTTCGATGAAAATGGTCTTAAACGATTTGGTTCGACTCACTGATCAAGAATTCGTGGTCGAAATTCATTCTGTCCGGCCGGCCGGCCATCCGGCCGTAGGCACGATAACTCTAGAACGGAATGAGCTAGACAGTTGAAATTTTCAGAGTAGGTTTGGGGGATAAATATCTCGGCTAAGTTCGTTATTGGGCAAAATCTGACAGATGGTTTCGGAGTAACAAAAAAAAAATTTTTTTTTGACAGAACAAATTCCAAATTAAAATTTTTTTCAATAAGCAGTTTTACCATAAGAATCCATTCACATCATTTTAAACTCTAACAAGCTAATACTTTCGGAGATATGATTCTTCAAAATTTCAATGATAGAATCATTCTGTGGCTATTCTATGAATTGTTATAATGTCAACTTTGACGTTGTCTCATTGTCATTCATTCCAGTAATGGTATCAATATGAGAATCATAATATGAGGAGCAACTTATCAAAACGCATTAAGTCCAAAAACCATTTTATTGGGAATCAACGAAAAACGATTTTTTCTTCCTCCCTGGCTTATAATTTGAGTATGTCGAGTTTGTTTGATAGAAATTTACATCTAAAGGTAATAACTAATCTCATTTAAATCAATATTGATCAGATATACACAGAAAATGTAAAAAACGTTTGGACTTAATGCGTTTTGATTCATCTCATTGTATATAATGCGTTTTGATGTGGTTGAAATTGAAAATAATGCTGTTTGTTGCGATTTTTTATACATTTAGAGAAAACAGTCTGCATAGTAAGTGTTGGCCTGTAACCTAATTAACATGAGCAAATCGATAAAACATGTTTTTGGTTATATTTTATTTCTTTTAAAAATGCAAACGTAAACATAATTCATTGCGATGCGGCTTACATACTATGGATTTGAATTACAGAGGGACATAATGCCATTTGGAAGATTTTGTTTACATAGGGCTATAGAGCAACAGAAAACATTTCTGAATCCGCTTCAAACTCAATTTCGCCCAAATTGGACATAATGCGTTTTGAAAAGTTACTCCTCATATAATATCATACTTTTTGTTGGTTGATATTTTCATGCCGATGGTCAATCCATATGATGATGGGAATGGTAAGTTAATAATATTGAGTTCAGAATATCTCCACTAAAAACAAAACTGGAATATTGGTGTATTTGAGTAGATTTGAGGAAAGATATATATTATCGTTCATCATAGAATTGAGGAATGAATATCTCGGATGAGTTCGTTGTTGGGTAGAATTCGTCTATTGGTTTTGGATTGATAATTTTTGGCACTCTTGTTGAATTTGAATTCTTCTATGATGTTAGAATTCAATTTCTGCTAAGATGAAGTTCTAAATTTCAATAATGAATCATACTTCTATGTTTTCACAGAATGCTATAATTATTCTATCTAAGCTTTATTATATGATCTGTGTTCGTACTCGTACTTTTCATCCTGTTCTATAAGAGAGAGTCAAATTAATTTCAGCTATTTTAATTTGGTTTCTGCCATGGTGCAGTTCTCATTCTCAGATTGCTCATTTAATCTTGATAAATAAACTATTATTTGAATTGAATTTCCTTTATGATGCAGTTCTATCATAAGAATACATTGATATAATTCCCAACTCTGAGAAACCAATACTTTCGGAGATATAATTTGTCTGTTTGAACTAGAGCGCCAGAAAGCTCCTGTCCACATGGCTTGAACCCATTTTTACAACAAGTATCCAAACATTTTCGCAAACGAATTATGAGTTCCTTTATGTATTAAAAAAAATGGGTGGGCGTAGAAAAACTATCGAACGATACACGAGTTGTAAGCCCATTATGCATTCGTGAATTTTACTCACTCGCCGCTGCGCGGATTCGTAAACTTTTTAACTTCGTTCGTGAATGGCTACTTACAACTCTTGTTACGTGATATACTATTATGAGCTTTCATATATGATTTATTTCTCAGAGATATTTATCTCCCAAACCTACTCTGGAAATTTCACCTATCTAGCTCATTCAGTTCGAGACTTATCGTGTTAACGGCCGGATAGATTTTGACCACGAATTCGTGATCAGTGAGTCGAACCAAATCGTTTAAAACCATTTTCGGCCAAAAATTCGAAAATGAAACAAAAAATTGGTTCAAGCACTGACGTGAAGTCAGGAGCTTTGGCGCGTATGTTCTATTGTCCATTCTCCTGTATTGGACACTATTAATCGAATTTACCATGGTAAATTATGTTGTCCATTCTCCTGTGTTGGACACTCTTAATTCGAATGGACAACGTAATTTACCATGGTAAATTCGATTGAGGGTGTCCAATACAGGAGAATGGACAATAGAACATACACGCCAAAGCTCTTTACTTCACGTCAGTGCTTGAACCAAATTGTTTTTTCGTAATTTTTTTGAAATTTTCTAGGGGTACGGTTCTTACAATTTTTTTTTTCGTCATTTTTTTCCAATTTTCTTTAAGTTGGTTTTCTACTGATAGTTACCAAGCTTCAATTCGATCGAATCCTTATTTTTTGTGTTATCGAGGAAATAATATTCCAGGTGGGTATAACTCGAATACCGTTGAACCGATTATGCCCAAAAACGAACTTAACTCTCCCATTCGGATACGCAACCTACCCTGAAAATTGCAAGTCCCTATCTCCTTTTGTTCGAAAGTTATCGAGGCAACGGTCATACATCTACTGAACTCACACTAGGCTGCTCGAATCTCCAACAATATTTGACCGATCGTGTTAAAACTTGGAACTTGGCAGTAGAGTTGGGTTCTAAAGGCTCTTGCAAAATTTCAGCAATTTCAGACGAATAGTTACTGATATATAGAATTTTTTTTTTAATTTTCACTGATTTCTTAAAAATTTTCTACAAATAATTTTCGCGTTGGCATTCTACAACTAATAACCATGTTTCAATTCAATCGGTTTAGTATCTGTCGAGTTAATGAGGAGAAAAAACAACCAAATTTCAGACGGCTATAACTCTAAAACCGTTTGGCTGATTATGCTTAAAAACTGACTCAAATGTCGCGTTCTGATGCACATATCCTAACCTAAAAACTTCAAGCCGCTATATTTTTCCGTTCTCATGTTATCGTGACAACAAAAAGATTCGCACAAAATTTCACAAACGTGCTTAGGTTCATGTTCTACAACTACTCACCAAGTTTCGATTCGATCGGATTTATATTGGTTGAAAACAAAATTATTACTCGGAAACCATTGGGCCGATTATGCATATTAACGAACTTGTCCGTCGTATTAGGATACGCCACCTACCCTGAAAATTTCAAGTCGCTAGCTCTTTTCGTTCTCAAGTTATCGTGGCAATGGCTGGACGGCCGGCCGGACAGAATCAAATTTGACCTCGAACTCTTCATTGGGGAGTCGCACTAAATCGTTTGAGACCATTTTCGTCAAAAAATTCGAAAGTTACAGACATTTGGGCATAATGATAACGCGAAGTTCCCCAGAACATACGCGCAAAAACATTTGGGCAAAATGATAAGCACTGTGTTCCGAGGAACAAGAGCGCCAAAAATTAAAACTTAAAGTTAACATAATGTAAAAGGGAACAACAGGCACCAAGAATTCCATCTTGAAGAGAGGTTTAAGTTTTCTGAATCACATTCCAAGAAACGGAATATCTACGTACGGTTCTAGTGAAATGAATGAAGTTATTCCCGAATAGACGGCAGTCATACATTATTACCCTGAAGGAACAATGCATCTAACGCGCTCTCAATGTCATTCAGAAACGTCAACATCTGCGAATGTTATTCTAATTTTGCAACCCGAACCGTCTCCAGACGCTTGGAAACTAACGTAAATGAAGATTGAATTTCGAATGAGCAACCTATCATTGCAGTTGAACAAAAACCGTTGCACCACATTTAACTGAAATGTACGTTTATTTCGAAAGGAGAGAACGCCACAGGAAGCTTTATTATTTTCCCATCTGGATTTTAGATCCAGTTAAATGAATCTGTGAAAGTAGCGTGGTTAAAGCATAATATTTAATCGTCTACTTAGATACCATCATCATGAACAGCACAGACGTCAACTGGAGGAGGGAACGTCTACTGGACTTCCCCATGGCAGAGGCTTATAAAAAGGGAGCTACCGATCCTTGTGATCGATCAGAGGTACTGGACATTGCGTTCTGTTCTAACGAGTGATTTTTTATCAACTTTCTTTTTGGAAACACTTTTTGACAGCTGACGCGGGTTTCGTGCCTTGCGTGACTGTCAAACATGTTCAGATTGGTCTATAATTTAACCATGAAACGACTTACAGACGAATAAGTCTTGCAAATTATTGAATTTTATTATCAAAATTCATGCTCGGTTGAGAAAGTGTATCGTGTATCGATCTCAGTTAGGACTTAACGGAGGTTGAATGCTTTGTGAATACGGCGGAGTGTGATTCAACGCCTCTTGACTATTTTTTGTGGGGCTATGATAAGGCTAATGTCTGTAGCGAGAAGCCTGCAACGATTGACGCACTGGAAGCCAATATTGAATAATTTATTCCTGAGATACCGGCGGATATGTTGGAGCAATATGTTGGAGAGAGTATGCCAAAATTGGACCCGTCGTATGGATCATTTGACGTGCAGCCCTGGCCGAAATTTACATGAAATATTATTTAAACATTCAACTATATCGATCGTTCTGTCGACTCAAATAAAAGATTTCATACATTTTTTGCAATTTTATGTTTTTTTTTTAAATCAAATCCAAAAGCTTTGGAAAATCACCCTTAAATTCTCTCGGAAACAAAATCATGGATTGGAGGATTTCTCGTGAACCCTTAGGCTCTGACCAGAGATATTCAATTTTCAATAGATTCTGATCCAGGAGCGACGGTGGAATATAGAAACCCTAAAAGCACTGACTGAGGTGCATTTAAACGCTCCTTGGCTGCCCACCTGGGTTATATTTCTTCATAATTCATGTGAGGGCGTCGTGAGACTAACTGAAGACTAACTCTTCAGTATTAACTCGGCGTATGAAGAAAACAAATTACAACAAATAAATAAGAAGGGTAAAAAGAGATTCCTGGAGGTGGTTCTTCGGGGAAGTTAAGTGTGCCAGACTTCAGAGAATCCTCTCTAGAGAACCGTCAAGAGGGCTAGGACCTATTTCAATATCCAATGGCCTTCTTATGGAATATGTAAAAGAGACGTTATAGATCCTTGCGAGGACACACTTCCTAAATTGTCACCTGCTTGATGAGTCGGATGGCGGTTCGCCCTATGTTTTCCAAGAGCGGCGCTGTAGGACGTGTGGGGAATACTAGAGAACTGCTAAACTGATCATCAACCTTGGGGTCCTGAGATTGGCAATTCACTCGTACAAACCTTCCAAGGCTCCCAGGTAGGATGGTATCTTTCCTGCTCTGCTTCAGCAGGTGGAAGATGGCCAACTTCCCTACTAGATTGAATGCTTCAGAGCCAGTGTTGCCTGGAATTTTGTCCCGAAAAGCTGGCAAAAGGATAGGGCTATGTATATCCCTAAAAAGGGCAAAGTATTCTCACAACCTAACTCATAAAGTAATCATTAAAGAATACTGTGGGCGGTATATTCAATATTAAATGGTTTCTTTCTGGGTGTTCACTCCCAAACTCTGAAAAATATCTATAAAAATTCGAAAATTACAGACATTTGGGCAAATTGATAAGCACTCAGTTCCGAGGAACTAGAGGGCCAAAAATGTGTTATTTTGTGAATTACTTCTGCGTTAGAAACACAAAATATTTTTTATTTTGAGAGAGAAATCCATAACCAAAAGTTCGAAAATTACAGACATTTGGTTAAAATGCTGTTCCATAGACCATGCGTTGCAAAAATGTTAAATGAAAAAAAATATGCATGCAATTAATGAGAGGAATCTATGGTTGAAATTTATGTACAACTTAAAGACTGTAGATATATTAAAAAGCAAGGGGCTCAAATGAGAGCCTTGAGGTACCTCAGAAGTAAGAACCTTACATAAGGAGAAATATTCATCGATGACCACTGACCGACATCTGCCATCCATTTAGGAAATTATCCATCTTGTCAATTCCCCACGTACACCAACATCAGCAAGTCTCCGAATTAATAAAACTAAAAGATATCTTGACATAAGGACCGACCACCGAAGTTCGAAGAAAAATTCCGGTTTCTTCAAATTAAGATCGCGAAAAGTGGCTTTTCTCTTGCAATCCCAACCACACAGAATTTTGGCTGACTTTTCCAACGTTTCCGTTGCTCACCGAAGTCAAATTTGACAAATCGAGAAGCTCTGAAGACAACGTCCAAAATCGTTTTAAAAGAATAATTTGTTCGAATATATTCGAATAACAAGTAGATTCTCTTGGAGATGGTTAAATCATGGATTCCGTATCGGTTTAACAAAATATTAGATGATATTTTGTCAGTTCCAAACGAAGAAAGAAATATCTGAACGGTAAGATCGGAATAAGAAATAAAGATTACGCGGTCGGTAGTAATCATGCGAAAATATATCCTACTTTGCAGAAAGAAACCCACAATATTTTGTCCCCTTATTACTTTGGAGGTTATGTGTAAGACCATTCAGTAGAAGATAGCATTTGAGAAAAATATGCTATTATTATTCAGGAAGAAAGACCTGTTTATAAAGAGAATGTGATCCAAAACACAAGCATAGGTTTAGCATAAAAAATCTGAAATATTTATACCGAAAAACACGATATTTCTCCAAATACATTCATGGATACCGTATAATAGTTGAATTCCCACTATCAGGCATTTCATAGTAGGTGTTCTACGTACCCATTTACTCTCTGATAGTTTTTGCTTTTCCAAATTAATCAACGCAATAATGGAATTCTCAAGGATTATCATATGGTGCATTGAATTGTTTCATTTGAAATTGAAGTTCCTTTTTTGCACAAGCTGGATAGTTTGCCATAGATAAAATTCTTGAAGAAATGTATCACTGATTATTATTTCACGATTTTCATACCAAAATTGTGATCATAATTTAACGAATTCAATAATCAGTGATACATTTCTTCAAGAATTTTATCTATGGCAAACTATCCAGCTTGTGCAAAAAAGGAACTTCAGTATCTTGCGTTGTAGAAAAATCTGTGAATTTTGCCTGGTGAATAGATTCCGATAAGTTTCATGAAATGTACAACAATTCTTACAATTGGATTACTGCTCAGGGCTCACTGAGTTAAAATTGCGGTATAATATCCAAATATTTTTAATGCAAGAAGAGTTGACGATAACTGAATTAACAATTTTAGTGTTGATATTGAACATTGAATATGAAATTGATAATTTGATAGGTCATTTGTGGATTGCCTGGCTAGGTATATTTATGTTTATCAGATGGGTAGATCTAGTTGGATTAGCTGGCTATGTAGATCTACCAGTTACGTAGATGTGCAGGTTATGTAGATCTACCGGTTTCTTGATATGCTGGCAAGTAGATCAGCTGGCTATGTAGATCTACCAGCTAAGTAGATCAGCTGGCTATGTAGATCTACTGGTTAATTGATCTGCTGGCTAGGTGGATCTATGGCTAGGTAGATCTGCTGGCTCACTAGTAAGAATACTATCATCGAACTTGTCGAAAGCTTTGCTGAAATCAGCATCCACCTGTACACCCTCGTTCATCTGCTCAAGAAGGAACTGGCTATGAAAATAGGTTAGTCCCAACAGATCGTCCCCTCACATGTTTTCCATCAAATTAATTCGATGTTTGCTTTGAAGTTTGAAACATCCATCATGATCTTTTAGAGCTCGAGCTAATTCAGTCTCGTCCCATTCATCTGTGAAGAATCGATGAAAACCGCTCAGGAAAATGATGTACCGTCAGCTTGGAACAATAGTTGATTTGAATCGAAGCTAATGAGATGCCGCTCCAGAATAGAGCCCCATATCTATCAACGTGTATATTAAACGTCATATTTCCGTGATAGTGATCTGAATTAACAGTCCGGAATTGCTTATAGTGAATTTCCGGTTGCGTATTTCGGAACTATACAGTTCGACTTTACCACGTTAAATTCGATTAAGAGTGTCCAATACAGGAGAACGACAATAGAATTAACCATGGTAAATTCGATTGAGAGTGTCCAATACAGGAGAATGGACAATAGAACATACGCGCAAAAGCGTCTGACTTCACGTCAGTGCTTGGACCGATTTTTTTTTCGTAATTTTATTAAAATTTTCTGGTGGTACGGTTCTCACAAAATTTCACACACGTCTTTATGTCGGTATTCTACAACAAGTTAGCAAGTTTCAATTCGATCGAGTATATATTTTTTGAATTATCGAGGAAATATTATTCCATATGGGTATAACTCCGAAACCCTTGGGCCGATTATGGCCAACAGCGCACTTAACTCTCCCATTCAGATGCGCAACCTACCCTGAAAATTGCAAGTCCCTATCTCCTTTCGTTCGAGAGTTATCGAGGCAACAGTCACCCATCCAGCTACTGAACTCACACAAGGCTGCTCGGATCTTCAACAATATAGATCCGATCGTGTTCAAACTTGGAACTTATAGTAGGGGAGTTAGGTTTTGAAGACTCTCGCAAAATTTCAGCCATTTCGGATGAACAGTTTCTGATATATATAATTTTTTTCAATGAGTTTCAATGATTTTTTAAAAACTTTCCAGTTATATGATCCTCACGAAATTTCGCAAGAATTTTCGCGTTGGCATTCTACAACTAATAGCCATATTTGAATTGGATTGGTTTAGTATTTTTCGAGTTATTGAGAAATTAACAACCAAATTTCAGATGGGTATAACTCCAAAATTATTTGGCCGGTTATGCTTATAACCAAACTCAAATTTCGCATTCAGATGCACAACCTGACCCGAAAATTTCAAATCGCTATATCTTTCCGTTTTCAGGTTATCGTGACATAAAAATATTTTTTCAAATTTTTTTTAATTTTCTAGCGACACGATTCTCACAAAATTTCACGAACGTGCTAAGGTTTATATTCTACAACTATTCACCAAGTTTCAATTCGATCGGATTTATAGTGGTTGAAAACAAAATGATTACTCGGAAACCATTGGGGATTATGCCCATTAACGAACTTGTCCGTCGTATTGGGATGCGCCACCTACCCTAAAAATTTCAAGTCGGTAGCTCTTTCCGTTCTCAAGTTATCGTGGCAACGGCCGGACGACCGGACACAATCAAATTTGACCACGAATTCTTCATCGGTGAGTCGAACCCAATCGTTTGAGACCATTTTCGGCAGAAAATCGAAAATTACAGACATTTGGGCAAAATGATAAAGTGATGTTCGCCAGAACATACGCGCAAAAACCAAAACTGTGTTATTTCTATTTTTCACTTACATTTTCGAGGTTTTGTGAAAAATGTGTAATTACAAAAGCTGTAGACCTCTTTATTACCTATACAACTATTCCATTCAATTTTTTTCCATAGGACTTGTAGTTTTGCCGGAAATCGAGATAAAAGAAACGAGCGGCCTTAGCATTTTTTCAAAAACTATCTGCATGCCATTCCGAATCGAATGACACCTCAATCATAATTTTCGGAGAATACGCAAAAATTTTTACCTAAAAAGCACTACTTGTTGACTAGACTAATATGTCATCTCTCTGTCAGAAGTTCTCTTTACATTCCAACTAAGTCATTACATTATCCTTTCTCCTCTTCATATCCTACACAGAATATTACTCTTCTTCATAACCGAACGATAAGTAGATAAACAACTTAATGCCATGTCGAATCAAATGCATAACTACAAGTTTTACCGTAACTCAGGGTTGCAGCACCACGGAAATAGATTCAATTTATGTTTGAGTTGGCATCAAAACAAGCAAAGAGCTTCATAAAACTCAATTCTGGAGCGGAACACTAAAACGGATGAGGTTGATGGAAAATCGATCGTCCTGTTTGATGGAATGTTCAAATTGATGAGGAAGGAGTACTTTACTATTCGGTTTATTGGCAAAGTAAAGCACGTTAGATAACGAGATAGGGAGAATACGATCAAGTAAGACACCTTGTTGATATGGAAAAAGTCTGGAGGTATTTTGGCATGAAGTTACCTGTGGCTGATCGATGATATGCTTGCACTCTATCTATCATTCTATCTATCATATCACCTTAAGTGCTTTATTGGTCAAAATTTTTGCGTATTCTCCGAAAATTATATTGAGGTGTCATTCGCTTCGGAATGGCATTTAGATAGTTTTTGAGAAAATGCTAAGGCCGCTCGCAAAAATTGCAATATTTATAAACAATTCAGTGAAAGAAAAAGGAGGTTTAGGTTTTTGCTAATATCTCAAAAACTATTTGAGATAATTCAAATCTGAAAAAAGATTCAAATAGAGAGGGAAATTTCCTACTGCCGGAACTGTAGGACCAATATTTATAATTTTTCAAGAGGGTTGAAATTACGCCCGAAATCGGGTACTCCGGCTTGCGCAAGCCTTGCCGCCTTCGTACCTTTGATGAATAAATATTATTTAAACTTATTAAATATGAAAATAAAAAATTTAAAAAATTCAGACGCCTGCAGGATAGATCAATGAACAATAATCCGTGGTCCAAAAATGTTTATCGCGATTATTCAATTAGTTATCCATTACTTAATTAACATTTTTTTGTAGCACGAACATTAACATTGCAAATACGATAATTGTTGAACTATTAATCTGAGATTTTTTTCCTTTCGTGGAGTGCTATTTTTCAAAGGTCTTAGAAAACATTTCGGTTGGAAGATTTTAAAAATTGTTAATATTCGTAATGATATGAACAATTTACTTGTGATAAATTATAAAGCTTCAATTTATAATATTAATATTGATCCGTTTTCTTATGATCAGAAATGACTTAAAAATGATTTTTATAATTATTATCTCCTATTGTTTAAAAAACTGTTATAAGCCACCTTTGAAAAATAGCTCCACGAAAGGAAAACATTCTCAGATTAATAGTTCAACAAATATCGGACTTGAAATATTAATGTTCATGCTACAAAAAATTGATAATTAACTAATGGATTGATCTATCTTGCAGACGCCTGAATTTTTTACTTTCATATTTAATAAGTTTCAATAATACATATTTATTCATGAAAGGTCCGAATGAGGCGAGGCTTATGCAATTCAAGTAGGTACTCGTTTTCGGGAGTATTTTCAACCATCTGGGAAAATTATAAATATTGGTACTAGTTCCGGGAGTTGGGATTTTTTTTAGGAAATTTTCCACTCTTTTTGAATCTTTGTTCAAATTTGAATTATCTCATATGGTTGTTGAGATATTGGCGAAAAACCAAACACCCTTCTTTTTGGCGCTCTAGTTCCTCGGAACTGAGTGCTTATCAATTTGCCCAAATGTCTGTAATTTTCGAATTTTTCGATGAAAATGGTCTTAAACGATTTGGTTCGACTCACTGATCAAGAATCCGTGGTCGAAATCCATTCTGTCCGGCCGTCCGGCCGGTCCAGCCGGCCGGCCGTAGGCACGATAACTCTCGAACGGAATGAGCTAGAGAGTTGAAATTTTCAGAGTAGGTTTGGGGGACAAATATCTCGGCTAAGTTCGTTATTGGGCAAAATCGGACAGATGGTTTCGGAGTAACAAAAAAACAATTTTTTTTTTTACAAAACAAATTCCAAATTAATTTTTTTTTTAATAAGCAGTTTTATCATAAGAATCCATTCATACCATTTTTAACTCTAAGAAGCTAATACTTTCGGAGATATGATTTTTCAAAATTTCAATGTAAATCTTATTTCTACGTTTTCACAGAATGATAGAATTATTATGTGGGTATTCTATGAATTGTTAAAATGTCAACTTATTCTCCTGAGAAATGACGTTGTTTTATTCCAGCAATCGTATAAATATGAGAATGATAATATAATATCATACTTTTTGTTGGTTGATATTTTCATGCCGATGGTCAATCCATATGATGATGGGAATGGTAATGGTAAGTTAATAATATTGAGTTCAGAATATCTCCACTAAAAACAAAACTGGAATATTGGTGTATTGGAGTAGATTTGAGGAAAGATATATATTATCGTTCATCATAGAATTGAGGAATGAATATCTCGGAAGAGTTCGTTGTTGGGTAGAATTCGTCTATTGGTTTTGGATTGACAATTGTTGGCACTCTTGTTGAATTTAAATTCTTCTATGATGTTTGAATTCAATTTCTGCTAAGATGAAGTTCTAAATTTCAATAATGAATTGTACTTCTATGTTTTCACTGAATGCTATAATTATTCTATCTAAGCTTTATTATATGATCATACTCGTACATTTCATCCTGTTCTATAAGAGAGAGTCAAATTCATTTCAGCTATTTTAATTTGGTTTCTTCCATGGTGCAGTTCTCATTCACAGATTGCTCATTTAATCTAGATAAATGAACTATTATTTGAATGGAATTTCCTTTATGATGCAGTTCTATCATAAGAATAAATTGATATAATACTCAACTCTGAGAAACCAATACTTTCGGAGATACAATTTGTCTGTTTGAACTAGAGCGCCAGAAAGCTCCTGTCAACAGGGCTTGAACCCATTTTTTTTTCACTTAATTGTTTATAACTATTGCAATTTTTGCGAGCGGCCTTAGCATTTTCTCAAAAACTATATACATGCCATTCCGAATCGAATGTCTCCTCAATCATAATTTTCGGAGAATACGCAAAAATCTTGACCTAAAAAGCACTTGTTGACTAGACTATTATAGTCTGTAGTTTGTCAGTCGAAAATCTAGCACGATTACATTTCAATTACTGATGAAGACTTCGTAGCAAAACCCAATTCAATTTGCCTGCCGCTTGCAAGAACAATATCTTTTGGAAGGATGAACATAGATTTGATATTTGCAGGGAAGATTCCCAGGTAAATTGAAAATATATTAACTGACAAAGAAACTGCAACACCCAGAAGGAGCTGTTCAAATTTTAACTTTTCTTTGGTAAAACATAGATAGTATAGCAAGGAGTAAATGATTAAAATTTGGAGAAAAAAATCGTGAACGTTTTTTCATGTAAGCATTTTCTGTTACTTACATATTGTAGTCGTTTTTTGCAAATTTTTTAAATTTTACAACAAACCAGCTGTTCGAGGAGATCCAAAGTCGATGTTTAGTTGTTGTTAAAATGCCAAAGAGCACGTGTACGCGGAATTTATCGCTAGCTAAGTGAATTTGAAAGAGAACGAATTATTGGTCTACGGGAGGCGGAGTTGTCATTTCGAGAAATCGCTAACCGTACGAACAGAAATCCAACTACTATTATGAGATGTTGTCAAGCGTGGTTTGATAATGCCCAAAATCGAAAAAGAGTTGGCACCGGACGTCGAAGGGGCACAAATGAAGTTCAAGATCGACGTCTAAGACTTATGGCTATTAGAGACCGATTTGTGACAACTTGATCTTTGGCTGATGAGTGGTTAGGAGAAAAATGGCCATTCTGTAACTGTCCGAACGGTTTACCGTCGGATAAGGTCTTTTGGACTGCAGCATTATCGACCCAATCTTGTGTTACCTCTGACGGTTGAGCATCACTGGCAACGATTACAGGGGTACAGAGAACGTCAACATTGGAATGCGGAATGGCTTCAGGTCGTCTATTCCGATGAATCTCGATTTTCCTTGGGCGCAAATGATGGCTGAAGAAGAATTGGACGACGTCGGAGAGAAAGACATGATCCTCAGTTTGATAGTGAGTGTCATGTACACCGGACAGTAGGCGTTATGGTATGGGGTGCTATTGCACATGCAAGTATAGCTCACCTTTAGTCTTTATTCGAGGTAACATGACAGCGCTTCAATAAATAGTGGAGCCATATGTTCTCCCTTACCTTAACCGGCTCGAGAATCCAATATTTCAGCAAGATAATGCTCGACCTCATGTTGCCAGAGTTAGTTTAAACTTTTTTGAAGCGACCCATGTGAATCTTTTGCCATGGCCGCCCAGATCCCCCGATCTTTCGCCCATAGAGCATGTTTGGGACATTATGCTGAGAAGGCTTACCCAAGCTCCCACGGACTCTGAGATATGAACTACTACTAGCTTGGGATAGTATCCCTCAAGAAGAAATAGACCATCTTATTGCATTAATGCCAAGACACTTCGGGCAGTGTTTGGATAATCGCGGTGGAAAAACACATTATTAATAAATTTATTAAAAAAATTGTAAACCCTTCGTTTTTTTTGCTTCAAATTTCAATAATTTACTCCTCGCTATACTATCTATGTTATACCAAAAAGAAAAAAAAATTAAAACTTTAACAGCTCCTTCTGGGTGTTGTTTATTTGTCAGTCAGTATATGAAGTTCTTGAATAGACATGATTCGCCTTTGACGATCAGAAGTATTACATCGGCTGATGAATTCCCAGTCTGACACACAGATGAAGCTACAAATACAAAATTACCAAATTTTGTATCTGTAGTTGCATTGAGTATTAATATACCATTAATATACAATATGCAGGGTGATTTCTCAAACACTTGGAAGACCAATAATGGCACCTTCAGGCAGTCATCCCGACCAACCCCCTGAGCTCTAGCCAACCAAAAACAAAAAATTCATATGGTACCACCCTACTTGTAATACATTGTTTAAGAGCTCATAAAGAATATTTTACAATGACGGGCAAAGCTGAGAAATATACAGCGTGCCAAAAAATTAAAGTAATTCGTCAATAATTCTTGCACAAAGAATCATTATGGAAGGTAATTGTTGTGCCGTTTTTTTACTGAAAAATTTGGAAATAATTTATAATTTGTGATTGGAGAGTACTGCAATCAGACCATTATTATTTTACTAATTCTTATGAAGGGAAATCTATGAATCCATGGATTTGTAATTTCAAAAGCAGGTCTCCCTATGCATTTTTGAAAATGAAATCTCTCACTCTTGACGCTCCACACCCCTCTACTGTTTATTTCAAACAGGAATATATGAATTGTGATATACCAAATGGAAGGACATTTGATTGCACATTGAGCAGTGTGACTGAAAAAAGAATCTGTTAAGCTATTATGTTATTACAAAATTAACAATTTGTGATTGGTGTCAGGTTCTTATTCTTGAAATAATAAATATTGAGAAAGATCTTCCTTCGAAGTTTGAGAAATGCATGCAGTTTTGAAGTTGGGGGTTTATAACCTTACCCCTAAACAATTTTTTTCTATTGAAAAAATATTGCTTGTGATATATCGCATCAAAGGTCATTCGATGAACAATTCAGATATGTGAACGAAAATAAAATTTTACCTTAAAATTCTTGCTATAAAAACGTTTCGATTAAATGAAAAATTTATACACATGTTGCGAATTAATGTATTAGATCGCAAATAAAACAATAAACCGATAAAGATGATGGTGTCGCTTCCACAAACTTGAAGGTGCTCTCGAAACAAAGTGAGGAAGAATATTCTTTGGTCAATCTAGCAGACCAACTAAAGATGACAAAATGTATGTTATCGTTTTAGTTATACGAACTGATCTCTCTAAGGCGAATAATTCCATATTGCAGAGAGTAAGCAGTCAGTTGGTAATCTGCTTGGAAAAACTAAGTTTCACCCATACAGGATTCAAAGCACACAAGAATCATCTGATGAAGATTTCGACCAGCGAGCGCAGTTTTGTGAAGTTATGCGGGAGAGATGCAATGAGGATGATACCTTTTCATCCAGAATTATTTTCACGAATGAAGCTACGTTTAACTTGATTGGGTCTGTTCATCGATATAATTGTCGCTTCTGGTTGACAGCAAATCCTCATTGGGTGCAGACAGTTCACACCCAACATCCCGAAAAATTAAACGTGTGGTTGGCCACAATTGGCCATCATATTATTGAACCTTTCTTTATACAAGAAAATTTGACTAGTGACTCTTATCTAGAAATACTGAGGAATCAAATATTACCTGCAGTCACTTATCTCTTTCCAGGTGTAGATGGTCGATACGTAGCTGACAATATTTTGTTCCAACAAGATGGTGCGCCTCCGCATTATAGAATTAAAGTAAATCTTGATGGCACATTTCCTGAGAAATGGATTGGTAGGAGAGGATCAGTTGAATGGCCACCCCAACCTCCACATTCGAGCCCTCTCGACTATTTTCTGTGGGGCCATTTGAAGAGTACTGCTTACCAAAATCGGCCAGATAATTTGGAAGACTTGCGACTTAATATTCAGAGAGAAGTCGGAAGAATACCTGTTGCTGTGTTGAATAATTCATTGAGGACTTTCGAAGAACGGATTGCACACTGTCAAGCAGTCAACGGTGCTCAGTTCGAACATTTAATACATTAAAATTATTTTCCATCCTTGAATAGGAAACTCGTCGATTAATCAAACCCAATTATTTATTTTATAATGTAATAAAAAAGTAATAAAAAAAACGGCACAACCAATTTTCCTTTCATTCGCACCGTTGAGTAGATAATCAAATTACCTTTCATTTGATGTATCACAATCCATATATTCCCATTTGAAAAAAATAAGAGGAGGGGTGCTTGGCGTAGGGGGGGAGAAATATCAAATTCAAAAAAGCATACGATAAATTACTGTTGAAATAAAAAATCGACGGGTGCGAGGATGTTCCTTAATAATTCTTCGTACAAGAATTATTGACGAGTTACGTTACTTTTTTGGCACGCTGTATATACGGAGTGTTACAATAAGAATATTTTAAAGCCTACTGCGATATTACAATCATTTATTAAGACCCTGTATTAGCAATTATCTACCGTCACCTTCTTCTATTTTCATTAGTGAATAATGAGGGTCCATTTTCGATAAGGGACAACGTCGTGTAAAGATATACTTTTCCTCAGCTAACGTCCTTCGAAGATATCAATTTCATGGACCAATTTCAAGATAGTTAATATGTTTTTTGGAACGACACCACTCGCTCCAAAATATTTACACAGACTCGGGTTGCAATCTCATTTAGAATTATTATCCAAGAAAAAAGCCAATATTGGCTAACCCAGTGGGGTGTAATTAACTCTCAGTTTCAGATAGGCATGATTTAAAGCCCAGATTTAGGATCTAAGTTTTTGCCTCGGTCTCATTTCTATCGACGGTTGGAGCTTAGTGAGAAATTTATTGTATGCTGTAAATTGGGAGATTCTAGGAAAATTCGACCGTGGTAAGTCTGCTGTTTTACTGCGGAACTAGAGTTGGCTCATATTTCATTTGATATCAACGAAACACTTTTGAATAGGAATTAAGGGATTTCATTGCTGGAAATGTTTATTATGAAGGTTCCCAAAAAAACGAAACTTATAGATCTTAATTAGACTGTGAATACGAGGATAGTTCCAGAAAGTAGCAAAGATAATGCAAAAAATTTGGGAAAAATACCTATATGTATGTCTTCTCTTCATTCAGATCCATATAGGGGGTGTCCTGGAAAATGTGGAAACTCTCTCGGATTCAGATAAAACATAAAAAAATAAGATGACAAGTTCCTATAATTTTTTTTCCTAGCCCCTCCCCTGCGGAAATACGGACTCCTAAATGACGCCACTGGAAATCCATTTTACTGGCATAAATTTTAAACTACATAATATAATTTAATGAAAATTTGATATGATAAACAGTTGTAAGGATGTCTTAAAATACAGCCCTTAAATTCAAATTAGCTCTTTTAGTTAACCAGGGGCGGACTAGGTTGTACATTTTAATGCTTACATTTGCAACACCCTGTATGATAAGGAGTTGAAAGGACAAATTTTGATACCTTGAACATTAAGCTGAAGAAAAGGTACTCTTGTTCATTATCTTTAAAATGAACCGTTTTCAAGGTATCCAAATTTGTTTTTCCAGGAAATGGAAAAGAATCGAAATCATTCGGGAGATGAATGCGAAATATGATTTTTCCGGAATGATTTCGATTCTTTTCCATTTCCTGCAAAAACAAACAAATTTGAATACCTTGAAAACGGTTCATTTTATCGACAATGAACAAGAGTACCTTTTCTTGAGCTTAATGTTCAAGTCTCCAAATTTGTTTTTTTAATTCCTTATCCTACAGGGTGTTACAAATGTAAGCATTAAAATGTACTACCTACTCCGCACCTGGTAAACTAAAACAGCTAATTCAAATTTAAGGGCAGTATTCTAAGAGGTCCTTATTAGTACTGTTTATCATATCAAATTTTCATTAAATTATATTAAGTAGTTTAAAATTTATTCCATTAAAATGGATTTCCAGTGACGTCATTTATGAGGCCGTATCTCCGTAGGGAGGGCCACTAGGAAACAAATTGATGGGAACTTGTCATCTTATTTTTTTTATGTTTTATCTGAATCCAAGAGATTTCCCACATTTTCCCGGACACCCTGTATAATGTGCGGAAAAAGTAAAGTACAAAATTGATAATCGCGTTATTGAATGTTTTCAAACAAAATGGACAGGTCAATTTTAGTTTTCGATTAACCACCTTATGGCATATAAATTGTACTTATGAAGTCATTTATTTTTACAGTGACGTCATTTTTTTTAAATGAACACCCCAAATTTTTTATGCTGCTTTATTAAACGTTGCAACTTACCTGAATGACGGTGTAAATATTTTACCGTACATAACAATTTCTTTGAGAAAATAACACATTTACTGTAAGAAATAAAAATGAAACTTTCATGGAAGGAAATCTGTATTCAACCCAGAAAACAAACGGAATTTAGAGCAAATGTTCAAATTGTACTCCGTTAACCATTTCGGCACGTCCGATAAGAGTGTAAACACTTTGTACAATTCCCTAAAGGACTTCAGGAGTAATCTGCTCCACTTAAACGCGATTTCTATGCCGTAACTCTTCTGAATTACTTGGCCTAACAAATTAATACTTTCGGAGATATGATTTTCAAAATTTCAATATCAAATATTCTACTCTAACGCTATGGTTTCACAGAATGCTGTAATAATCTAAAATAACGTGCGTATCTATGAATTTCATGATCTGTGTTCATACATGTCATCATTGTCATTTCATCTACAGATAAGAGAAGAAACATCTGAAACAGAGTATGATTGAATGCAAAATAACAGTGACATAACTTAAGCTATCGTATATATATATAGGACAATTGGACAATACATATAATGATGGAAATATATAGTTTGGTAAGTTAATCAAATTGGGTTCAGAATATCTCCAGTAAAAAGAAAACTGGAATATTGGATTAGTTTCACATGATATAATATAATTATTTCCATAGTATAGATTGGAGGAATGAATATCTCGGACAAGCTCGTTATTGGGTAAAATCAGTCTAGTGGTTTCGGATTAACAATTTTTGGTACTCTTGTTGAATTTAATTCATTTTATGATGTTTGAATTTAATTCCTTTTGTGGTGCAGTTCTATCTTAAGAATCCATTGATATCATTACCATCTCTGAGAAGCCAATACTTTCCGAGATATGATTTGTCAAAGTTTGAACAAGAGCGCCAGAACTCCTGTCCACAGGGCTTTCCCAATTTTTGCGCGTATGTTCTGGGGAACATCGCGTTATAGTTTTGCCCAAATGTCTGTAACTTTCGAATTTTTTGACGAAAATGGTCTCAAACGATTTAGTTCGACTCCCCAATGAAGAATTCGAGGTCAAATTTGATTATGTCCGGCCGGCCGTCCGGCTGTCCGGCCGTTGCCACGATAACTTGAGAACGAAAAGAGCTAGCAACTCGAAATTTTCAGGGTGGGTGGCGGATCCCAATATGACGGACAAGTTAGTTAATGGGCATAATCGGCTCAGTGGTTTCCGAGTAAAATTTTGTTTTCAACCAATATAAATCCGATCGAATTGAAACTTGGCGAGTAGTTGTAGAATATGAACCTAAGCACGTTTGTGAAATTTTGTGCGAATCGTATGGCTAGAAAATTTTAAAAAAATTATTAAAAAATATTTTTGTTGTCACGATAACTTGAGAACAAAAATAGATAGCGGCTTGAAGTTTCCAGGTTAGGATGTGCACCAGAACGCGACATTTCAGTTTGTTTATGAGCATAATCGGCCAAACGGTTTTAGAGCTATAGCCATCTGAAATTTGGTTGTTTTTTGTTCCTCATTAACTCGAAAAATACTAAACCGATTTAATTCAAACATAGTAATTAGTTGTAGAATGCCAACGCGAAAATTCTTGCAAAATTTCGTGAAGAAAGTATTCATAAAAAAATTTTAAAAAATCATTGAAAATTGAAAAAAAAAATCTATATATCAGTAACTATTCGTTTGAAATTGCTGAAATTTTGCAAGAGCCTTCATAACCTAACTCTACTGCCAAGTTTCAAGTTTTAACACGATCGGTTGAATATTGTTGGAGATTCGAGCATTCTTGTGTGAGTTCAGTAGATGGGTGACCGTTGCCTCGATAACTTTCGAACGAAAGGAGATAGGGACTTGCAATTTTTAGGGTAGGTTGCGTATCCGAAAGGGAGAGTTGAGTTCGTTTTTGGGCATAATCGGTTAAACGTTTTCCGAGTTATATCCACCTGGAATATTATTTCCTCGATAACTCAAAAAATAAATATTCGATCGAATTGAAGCTTGGTAGTAGAAAATCATCATAAAGACGTGTTTGAAATTTTGTAAGAACCGTACCCATAGAAAATTTGAAAAAAATGACTAAAAAAAATTTTTAAGAACCGCACCCCTAGAAAATTTCAAAAAAATCAGGAAAAAAAAAATTGGTTCAAGCACTGACGTGAAGTCAGAAGCTTTTGCGCGTATGTTCTATTGTCCATTCTTCTGTATTGGACACCCTTAATCGAATTTACCATGGTAAATTATGTTGTCCATTCTCCTGTATTGGACATTTAATTCGAATTTACCATGGTAAATTCGAATTAAGGGTGTCCAATACAGGAGATGGATAATAGAACATACGCGCAAAAGCTTCTGACTTCACGTCAGTGCTTGAACTTATTTTTAATTCTTATATTTGAGTTTCCCTGAAGATGCTTTCATATCCCTAACACGTACATCGAAATTTAGGAGAAAAATAAAATAATTTCCTAATTATTGTTAAAGTTTGATTTGTATTGAGCCAATTTCCTTGGGAGATAAGGATCAATGTGTTCGAAATATTGCATGTAGCTTTCCATTCAATTTCTCTTATATTCGGAATTAATGAAATATTTGGCTTCTCTCCAGAACGTTGGAATTTCATAGTCGTAAACCCAGGCATTGCAACCATTGTTCCGAGAGAATATTTCAGTCCACGGATTCTCATTCCCCAAACATCGTTGAAAGAATGCCTATCAAAATTAGGGATTAAGTCACACCTTGTTACAGCGTATGAATACTTACGAATTTGAAATTATATTATTATTATAACAATATGTCTTCTCGGGTCTCTAGAATATATGAGCTTTACTGTGGATTTAACAAAGGTGCGTTGATTCTACAATTAACAGACAGTTTTGACAAGCCGATCAACAATGTTAGGGTTTCACGGAACTTATTCATGGAATGAAAATCAGCGATCAGCTGATCGATGAAGTAAATCTGGCAACCTTGTATTTACCGTGAATCTGGTCAACGTAGACACAGATATGCCATAAAAGTTAGGTTAATCATCTGTGTCGTGTCGTGATCACCTATACAGGGTGGGCCACCGTAGATGGTAGCCTGGACTTTTACGGAGCACGCGACGTACGATTTAATTGAAAATTTGGTTCCTTGGCTAGGAACCACTGCTCCATCGATCTATAGAATATTTTCAGCGCTGCGGGGTTGCCCCTTGTATCAAAAAGTACTAACAACTGTGATATTTCAATTGGAACGTCCTATATAGTATTGCTATTTTCGATTCGCCGTAGACTCCTGATTAATTATGTATCCTCTTCATCATCTCTATTTATAGCGGTTTTCAAGTAATTAATTGATTTACTTCCTTTTTGGCGCTCTTGTTCCTCGGAACAGATTGCTTATCAATTTTCCCAAATGTCTGTAATTTTCGAATTTTTGTCTGAAAATGGTCTTGGACGATTTGAAGTGACTCACTGATCAAGAATCCGTGGTCGAATTCGATTCCGTCCGTCCGTTAACACGATAACTCTGAAACGGAATGAGCTAGACAGTTGCAATTTTCAGAGTACGTTTGAGGGATAAATATCTCAGTTGAGTCCGTTATTGGGCAAAATCGGTCTACCTGTTTCGGAGTAACGAAAAAAAATATTTTTTTTACATAACAACTTTTGAATTAAAATTCTTTTTAAGATGCATCTTCATCATAAGAATCTATTGTTATTATTTTCAACTCTAACAAGCTAATACTTTCGGAGATATGATGTTTCAAAGTTTCAAGAATACATCGTAAGTTCTATGTATTCACAGAATGTGAACACATAATCTGTCTGTGATCACTATTCATAAATGTCATCTTTTCTAGCAATTAGAGATTGTCAATTCGTAGTTGTTATTTTCTCTTGGAAAGTATTCGATTCTCGAATTTGTGAATATATACAAGACTGTTTTGATGTAGTTTATGGAGGCACTAGGAAATAAGAACATAGTGGAATCATCAAAAGATATTAGTGTTTGTTGACCACTGAGTTCAATATTACCTTTTACTTCCTTAAGTAGTGAGACATGTTCCTATATACAGTATTTTCATAATGTTGCTAACATAAAAATACTGAAATATGGATCTACATTTGTGTATCAATCATTTTTTCTTGAGTTAAGGTTCATAATACAGAAAATAATGTGTTAGTGGTATGGACTATTAAATTATAAATTATGAAAAGAGGATGTTATTTTATTGATATATTTTGAACTATTAAAGTAATTTGTTCGTAATCCACTACCTACTCAAATATCAGGAATAAATGGACAATCTGCTATGATTGTCTCCAGCCTTGCTCTAGACATTTGGATAATACTTTACTTAGGTATTTCGAGTTGTGAAAACTATGCACCGAGTCTAAGTTGCAACAACCCATTCCACGAGGTTGAATCATTGCAGATTGCTCATTTAATCTTGATAAATAAATTTAATGACAATTTTTGAAGCATTTAGGCATTTAAGCATTGTAGATTGCTCTTTTTGGCGCTCTAGTTCCTCGGAACTGAGTGCTTATCAATTTGCCCAAATGTCTGTAATTTTGGAATATTTCGATGAAAATGGTCTTAAACGATTTGGTTTGACTCACTGATTAAGAATCCGTGGTCGGAATTCATTCTGTCCGGCCGGTCCGGCCGGCCGGCCGGCCGGTCGTAAGCACGATAACTCTCGAACGGAATGAGCTAGAGAGTTGAAATTTTCAGAGTAGGTTTGGGGGATGAATATCTCGGCTAAGTTCGTTATTGGGCAAAATCGGACAGATGGTTTCGGAGTAACAAAAAAAAAATTTTTTTTTACGAAACAAATTCCAAATCAATTTTTTTTTAATAAGCAGTTTTATCATAAGAATCCATTCATATCATTTTCAACTCTAACAAGCTAATACTTTCGGAGATATGATTTTTCAAAATTTCAATAATAAATCGTATTTCAACGTTGTCACAGAATGATATTATTCTATGTATGAATATGAATTGTCATAATGTCAAATGATGTTCCTGAGACATTATCTAATCAGTCGAAGAATTGTGAGCGAAGTGAGAAAAATCTCAGTTGTTTGCTCCCAAATTAGTTTTTCTCAGAAAATTCTTACATTTCGGAACTGAACATGAAGTAAGAGATCTGAGAGTAGTGAGACTGCTTTTCATCCATAGACATAGATATAACTCTCGAACGGAATGAGGTAGGTAGTTGAAATTTTCAGAGTAGTTTAGGGAGATGAATATCTCGGTTAAGTTCGTTATTGGGCAAAATTGGCCAGATTTAATTTGATTTCTTCCATGGTGCTTTTCTCATTCTCATGATTGCTCATTTAATCTTGATAAATAAACTATTATTTGAATTGAATTTCCTTTAGGATGCAGTTCTATTATATGAATACATTGATATAATTCCCAACTCTGAGAAACCAATACTTTCGGAGATATAATTTGTCTGTTTGAACTAGAGCGCCAGAAAGCTCCTGTCCACAGGGCTTGAACCCATTTTTTTATAAGATAATTTTTGAAGAACTTTTTTTAAACTAAACTTTTTTTAAATTCAATTTCTTTCATGATGCATTTCTATCATAGGAATCCATTGATATAATTCCCAACTCTGAGAAACTAATACTTTCGGAGATGTACCGCCGTATTCACAAAGCATTGTTAAGTGTTTCAATCTCCGTTAAGACCTAACGGAGGACCTCAGTTAAGGATAAATCTGAATCGCAACTTCAATTAAAGTATTTAACGGTGGTGAAACAGGCCTGTTTCATGTTAATTTTCACGCTAACTGAGGTTGCGATTCTTATTTATGCTTAACTGAGGACCTCAGTTAGGACTTAACGGAGATTGAAAGCTTTTTGTGAATACGGCGGATAATTTGTCCTATTGAACAAGAGCGCCAAAAAGCTCCTGTCCACAGGGCTTGAACCAATCTTTTGTGCAAAACATAGCTTCACTTCAACATTCACTTGTTCGTTACTTGGAATCCTAAAGAGCCGAAATTTTGGGTATGGATTACCAATATCGCCTGTATCATTTATGTATAATGACATACGACCCTAATCATAGAGGGTTGTTTAAAATCCGAGGCGTATCCGAGAAATACTTAAACGATAAGAAGTGCGTTTTTTCAAATGTAGAGACCTGTATATCATAAGATGTATCGAAAGAGAATAAAATTTTCCTTTCAATCGATATAACATGTTCCTATACCTAAATTTTTTTCATGCCAATAGGAATATTGAGCTACATTTTGTATTAGGTATCCATGAAATGTCATAGACCAGGTAAATTGAATATTCATTGAAAAATTAATTAGAAACTGACGAAAAATGTTTGTGTGATAATCGTTCCAAAGTAACAGACGCTTCGACTTCAGTTTTCACCAACACCACACATTCCTTAACGGATATCGTAGGCAAGAATATCAATGTGAATTATTCAGAATGTCACATGTCTACCATTCCGTCTATGCACTTTTTTAATTGTTCGATCGGCAGCATAGAACCTAGAAATTTTTCATTCTGTCAAATTTGTCTATTGGGGAAAAAATCTTTGTTTTGGGATCAACTTGTTATTTAATTTAACGATTAATGATCTCGATCATTAACATGCCAGCAAAGTGAGCACGTTAAAACTTCGCGATCGTTCATCGCTGTCATTAATCATCAAGTTGATTAAATAACCATTAAAGAATTCATCTGTGCTCTGATTAACTACTTTAATAGCTTAAATTCCTCAAATTAAAATTGATCATCAATCAAGTGGCCTTTTTGTGCGTATGTTCTGGGGAACATCGTGTTATCATTTTGCCCAAATGTCTGTAATTTTCGAAGTTTTTGCCAAAAATGGTCTTAAACGATTGGGTTCGACTTCCTGATGAATAACTCGAGGTCTGATTCTGTCCGGCCGTTGCGACGATAACTTGAGAACGAAAAGAGATAGTGACTTGAAATTTTCGGGCTAGGTGACGCATCCCAATATGACGGACAAGTTTCTTTAATGGGCATAATCGGCTCAATGGTTTCCGAGTAATAATTTTGTTTTTAACCAATACAAGTCCGATCAAATTGAAACTTGGTGAGTAGTTGTAAAATACAAACCTAAGGACGTTTGGGAAATTTTGTGTGAATCGTATCACTAGAAATTAAAAAAAAAATGTTTAAAAAATATTATTTATGTCAGGATAAGCTGAGAACGGAAAGAGAAAGCGACTTGAAAATTGTAGGTTAGGTTGTGCATCTGAATGCGACATTTGAGTTTGTTTATAAGCATAATCAGCCTAATGGTTTTAGAGTTATATCCATATGAAATTTGGTTGTTATTTGGAAAAAATCTATATATCAGAAACTATTCGTCCGATATCGCTGATGAATGTTGCGAGAGCCTTCAGAACCTAATTCTACTGCCATGTTGCAAGTTTGAACACGATCGGATCTATCTATCTATCTATCTATTGTTGGAGAACCGAGCAACCTTGTGTGAGTTCAGTAGCTGGGTGTGTCACCATTGTCTCGATAACTTCCGAACGAAGGGAGTTAGGGACTTGCAATTTTCAGGGAAGGTTGCGCATCCGAATGGGAGAGTTAAATTCGTTTTTGGGCATAATCGGTCCAACCGTTTCGGAGTCATACTCACCTGGAATATTATTTCCTCGATTACTCAAAAAATTTAGACTCGATCGAATTGAACCTTGGTAACTATAGTTGTAGAATATCAACATAAAGACTTGTGGGAAATTTTGTGAGAACGGCAACCTCAGAAAATTTTAAAAAAATTACGAAAAATTGGTTCACGCACTGACGTGAAGTCTGGAGCTTTTGTGCGTATGTTTTAATGCCCATTCTCCTATATTGCATAGAACATACGTGCAAAAGCTCCTGAATACACGTCAGTGCTTGAAACATTTTTTTTATCAGATCCCAGAAATGTTTTGTCAGTACCATATTTAACATTATTTAGAATCAAGACGCGATTAAGCGGTTGATCGGGTTACCAAAGCTTTGTGAAACACGTCGTTAATCTACGACGGCACATTATTCGTCCCAATTCGGATGTCATTATGATATGGGCATTTATGATAACATGCATTCTTGGTTAATTAGCCTATTGGCATCGTGTACAGAAACAACTTTTGTACCTATTAGACGTTTCTGGAGAGCTGGACATATTTGAAATCTGAAAATTGTTATTATGATATTGCTTGAAATTCTCTACAGAGAAATCTTTTTCAAGTTTTTCATTCCTGGTATGATCAAGTATTCAATGCTGAATCCATTTCTGTTAAAACCATTGTATTCATTCGAATAGTTTTCAAAATATCAAAAAAAAACCACATATGTTTAGTCAGTATTATATTCGTTATTCTTATTTTAAACATCCTCAGCGTGAACCGTTTTTACAACATCGAAGAGGAAGAATGTGAAAAGGTCATTCATATTTTAGATTTCAGAAATATCATCATAGGGTGGCTCAAATTTTGTGTCGAAAATTGTGATAAAAAATTGGCCATAACTGTTTTTCAAATTAGAACCCTATTTTTGTATGATTGCGTTGGATTCTGCGGTGTAAATAATGATAGTTTTCTAACATGATTATGCTCCTAAATAAAATAAAAAAAAAATTAAAAATTATTGAATTTAGGAGCATAATCATGTGAGAAAACTATCATTATTTTTCACCGCAGAATCCAACGCGATCATGAAAAATTAGGGTTCTAATTTGAAAAACAGAAGTTATGGCCAATTTTTGATCACATTTTTTGACACAAAATTTGAGCCACCCTGTGATGATATTTCTGAAATTTAAAAGATGCATGACCTTTCCACATTCTTCCTCTTCGATGTTGTAAGAACGGTTCACGCTCAGGATGTTTAAAATAAGAATAATGAACATAATACTGACTAAACATATATGACTTTTTTTTCGGTTTTTTTTTCGATATTTTGTAAACTTTTTGAATGAATACAGTGGTTTTAACAGAAAGGAATTCAGCATTCAATACTTGATCATACCAGGAATAAAAAGCTTGAAAAAGTTTTTTTTCATCAAATTTATTTTCACTCCCTGTATAACCGGACGTGCTTGGGCTGCGACAATATTTTAGCTCTGTAGATTTCAAGCACTATCATAATCCCAATTTTCAGATTTCAAATATGTCCAGTTCTCCAGAAACGTCTAATAGGCACTCCACCTTGGGATGACATTTCTAATTCTGTAAATTCAAACTGCATCATAAAATTCCATTGATACGCGCCAAAAATCAAAAACTGTTGATAACTTTTTGTTTGAGTGTAGAACAGTGGACCAGTACACCTTAATCGTTATAATATTCAGAATTTTCGCCATTACCTCCAACAATATAGATCCGATCGAGAATCTTTAACTTGGCTGTAATATACGATTTTGAAGACCGCAAAATTTCAACGATATCTCATCAATGAGATGAACTGTGCTAATTGCCAATAACTGAAGAATGACACACGGTGAAATATTTATTGATTTCAACCATCAACAAATAATCCTGGTGGCCGGGCTAGATCACCTCATCCCTCAGTGTTCCATCAAAGACGAAACGTCATTCAAGGGCACACACAAACCCAGGATTTCATGGTTATTACCAATCATCAGTGTGACTTAGCCAACACTGAATGACACCGAAGGCGTTCTAGGAAACTTAAATCCATCGGTCGCGAACTGGTAGGGAAAGAATCCCACCAGCGGCACCTATGAAAATCCTTATGAACTCATACCCTCTGCGATGAAGAAACCTTCAGCGACGTTTATTCTTTTGCCATAAGAAGGTCAGGTATGGAAATGCCATCTACCTATATACGACCCTTACGGACTAAAAACGCCCGGTTTTCAGATGGATTTCAAGTTTCCTACAACGCCTTCGGTGTCATTCAGTGTTAGCTGATGATTGGTAATAACCATGAAACCCTGGGTTTGTGTCTGTCCTTGAATGACGCTTTCCTCTTTGGGGGAACACTGATGGATGAGGTGATCTAGCCCAGCCACGCGGCATATTTGTTGATGGATAAAATCAATGAATATTTTACCATGTGTCTTTATTTAGCGATATCTGACGGATAGTTTCTGACGCTCTTGTTCCTCGGAACAGAGTGCTTATCAACTTGCCCAAATGTCTGCAATGTTTCGAATTTTTAGTGAAACAGAAAGACAATCACGCATGATCAAGTCATATGGTCAATTTGTGTCTCGTTACTATGGTGACAGTTCAAATATGAACAACCATAGCGTTGTCTGACCGAAAATCATTCGTGCAATATTTAACATCCAATTGAATAGATTATCATCCGCATTTTTTTCTTATTTGCTTCCTAAAAATTGTTTTATTTTTTTGGTCATTTTGAAGGCTAAGAAAATATTTATCAATCTGAAAATCAATCAGAATGGGTTTCCAGGTGGCAAGTGAAAGCCATGATTCCTCGTTTTTGCTGCTCTTGTCCCTCGGAACAGGCTTATCAATTTGCCCAAATGCAAATTGCCTCGGTTAAGTTTGTTATTGTCAAAATGGGTCCAATAGTTTCGGGTAACGAAAAAATCCATTGTTGTCATTTTCAACTATAACAAGTTAATACTTTCGGAGATATGATGTTTCAAAATTCAATAATACATCGTAAGTTCTATGTATTCACAGAATGTGAACACAGAATCTGTCTGTGTTCACTGTTCATAAATATCATCTCATCTAGCTATTAGAGATTGTCAATTCGTTGTTTGAAAATATTTTCTTTTGGAAAGCAAGTATCCGATTCTTGAATTTGTGAATATATACAAGATTACATATTGAATAATTTATATATAAATATTGGGGATGATGTTTCAGCAGATTTAGAATTGGATCATTTTAATGATGTAGTTTATGAAGGCAATAGGAAAGAAGAACATAATGGAATCATCAAAAGAAAATACTGTTCGTTGAGCACTGAGGTTTATATAACCTTTCACTTCCTCAAGTAGTGAGACATGTTCCTATATTCAGTATTTTCATAATGTTGCTAGCAAAAAAATACTGAAATATGCAGTTACATTCGTGTATCAAACATATTTTCTTGAGTTAAGGTCCATAATACAGAAAAGTGTTAGTGGTATGAACTATTAAATTTTAAATTATAAAAAGGCGATAGTATTTTATTAATATATTTTGAATTATTAAAACCATTTGTTCGTAAGCCTCTACCTACTCAAATATCAGGAATAAATGGACAATCTGCTAAGATTGTCTCCAGCCTTGCTCTAGACATTTCGATGATACTTTCCTTATTATTTCTGATGATAATTTTTGAAGCATTAAAGCATTGCAGATTGCTCATTTAATCTTGATGAATGAATTCAACGACAATTTTTGAAGCATTGAAGCATTGTAGATTGCTCTTTTTTTAAAAGATAATTTTTGAAGCATTTTTTTTAAAGACACTTTTTTTAAAACTAATTTCTTTCATGATGCTGTTCTATCATAAGAACCCATTGATATAATTCCCAACTCTGAGAAACCTATACTTTCGGAGATATAATTTGTCTGTTTGAACTAGAGCGCCAAAAAGCTCCAGGCCACAGGGCTTGAACCAATCTTTTCACTAGAGTTACGTTTTTGAAGTGTTCATTGTCTTTTTATTTGGTTATTAACGTTTTTTTGTAGATGTTTTATGCGACAATTTGGAATATTTTCTTTTTTTCCTTATAGAAATTATATTCCTTGAGCGGGATCTTCCAGCTGTATATTTTACATGGTTTCGAATAAAATTCAAATTGTAAGTAAAGTTCCAGCAGTATATTTTTGCCACACAAGTTTTAATTATCACATAATCAAATGTATACATTCGATAAACTCGATTCCATCCTTATCCAAGCAACGTGCTTGCAGGAATCGAGTTCCTAACTGCCGCAGTGTAATTTGCATGAAATCGTAATGAATGGCCGGTCTAGATTCTATGTTATCTCTTGTAAATGCAAACAGGCACTGAGATCTGCCTTAACACCTATGCATATAACTTCTTGTTCCTCCATTATAATCAGTTTAAGTCAAATATACGACGGGCGCGAAACTAGGAACTCCGCAGTCTGCTAATTTAGCTGGTAAGTGTTAGCCGTTGGGTATCGCAATCTTCCGACATTAACAATTTGTAATGGGTAATGCCATCTGGTGTAGGTAGCTAGAGAGTGGAGAGGAAGCGGAAAAGATCGGGGAGTTTAATCGGTGAGAGCATCAAAAAGTAGTAATTTTTACGCAAACTTAGAATGTTTAATTAACTATGTGAAGGTAGATTACAATATTGAATTAAATTTCATTTATACAGGGTGTTTAAGAGGTCTTTTTGCGCTCTTGTTCCTCGGAATAGAGTGCTTATCAATTCGCTAAAATGTCTGAAGTTTTCAAATGGTCCAGACAGTTGAAATTTTCAGGGTAGGTTTGGAACATTCATATCTCAGATAATTTCGTTATTGGGTGAAACGAAACATTTTTTTTATATTAAGAATGTTGTTCGAGGCGACGAAATGACGAACCCCCCAACCCTGAAGACGATCTAGCGAGGAGCGCGGTCGAAGAGATAGATCGAAGCGGCGGACCGCCAGTCGGGCGCCAGTACGTCCTCAGACCTTGTAGCGTGCATAACCGTACAGTACATTATTACATTATTACGTATAATAACATTGAATGTAGAATTCACAAGTGCACGAATAAAGTTTTTGTTCCTTAAAGCAAGAAATTATCTATACAAATTGGTAGCAGAGCGTGGTTAGAAGAAATTCGAAAGACAGACGAGAAGAACGTTCCGCAGCGATCGTAGGCTGCCAGGGAGGCAGAGAAAAGGTTGAATCCCGCCAATTGCTGTGCAGTAACACCCTTCAGACTCAAGTACAAGTAGGTGTATCCTATCTTTCCCTTTTTTGTCCAATTTTACCTGTTGGCCTCAGTGAAAATTCATTTTAAATTCTTTCAAATAATCACAATGGCTAATTTGAATTCAGAGATTAAAAAACGCAGTTCAATGAAAGGCAGGTTAACTAATTTCACAAAGTTTCTTAAAGGCATTCAAGATGATCAAACCTTCAGTGAACTAGAAATGATTCAATTAAGTGAAAGACTGAACGCGATGCAAATTATGAAGGTTGATTTTGATGAATTACAAAATCTCATAGAAACGTCCGTTGAAGATAACCTTTTGGAAGTTCAATTCAAAGAACGGGAGAAATTTGAAAAGGATTATTTCATTCAAATCTCACTAGCCAAAAAGATACTGAAAGACAACGAAAATCACGATTTAGATCAAAATTCAGTCATTTCGAATCAATTTGATAAATTGAGCGGAATAGTTCATAACAATAATGTTAAATTGCCTACAATAAACCTGCCCAAATTCGACGGGGCCTTTCATGGCTGGTTAGAATTTCGAGACACATTTCGCTCGCTAATTCATGAAAATGCGTCAATTAGTGATGTCCAGAAGTTTCATTACTTGAGAGCTTCCCTTGAATCCGATGCAGCACTAATAATCAAATCGTTAGAAATGTCTGCAAAAAATTACGAGGTAGCTTGGAATGCACTGACGGAGCGGTATGATAACAATAAATTACTCATTTATAATCATGTCAAGGCTTTATTTTCTTTCGAACCGATACAGAAAGAGTCGGCTCAAGCGCTGAGAAATTTAATAGATGTATATTCGAAGAATCTAAGATCTTTAGAGCAATTAAAGCAACCGGTCTCGCATTGGGACACAATTTTGGTTTATCTTATCTCGACAAAATTGGATTCTGCAATCCTACGCGAATGGGAAATCTTCAAGGGTGATATAGACATGCCCAAAATCGATGACTTCAAAGCTTTCGTAAAAAATAGAGCCGATATGCTTGAAATAGTGGCTCAAAATCAGGCAGATAAACGTAAATCGTTCAATACTGGTAGGAATTCTCAGACTAGAGGATTGCTTAGCGCTGATGCAGGTAGCTCAGAAAAGGGTCATACAAAATGCGTCGTATGTAACGAAACACACTACATTCAAAATTGCAAAACCTTTTTAGAACTTCCCCCCACCGAGCGGGAGAAAAGGATTCGTTCATTGAAATTATGCACTAATTGTTTGAAAAGGGGACATTTTAACAAAGATTGTCGTCGGGGCACCTGTAGGAAATGCGGGTCGAAGCACAATACGTTATTGCACAAAAATACGCAGACGGAGGACACAACGTCCACCAAAGAAGCTGACGAAGGTGTAAAGAAAAGCGATCCCTCGGTCAACCTCTCAGCATGTAGTTCCATTTCTCATGTCTTATTGTCAACAGCTTTCGTCCAAGTAACAGACACTCAAGGTGACACTCACATCATACGAGCATTATTGGATTGTGGCGCACAATCTAGCTTCATAACCAAAGTCCTATGTGATAAGCTAAAGTTCAAAACGGAACCGGTAAATATTTCGGTGTTAGGTCTGAACAACCTAGCCTCAAACATCAATTGTAAATGCGAAATTAAAGTCGAAAGTTTACATAATGATTTCAGTTTGCAAATGTGTTTTTTCGTGATAAAGGAAATCGCAGGCAATATTCCTGCTGTCACGGTAGATACTTCTCGCTTTAGTATAATAATAATAATAATAATAACTTTATTAATCCTGTTAGACATTACAAAGTAAGTATAGGACAAGTCAAGAGAAAAAAAAAATAACAAATTACAGATTATCAAGAAGATACTCTTTAACACTATAATAAGACTTAGACAATAACAAATTCTTAACTAGTCCCTTAAAACTACTCAAATTTGCTGTTTTAACGTGACTGGGAAGATGATTATATAACTTAATAGACTGGTAAGTTGGAGATAGTTCAAATTTTGCAGTTTTATGCTTTGGAAATGCCAATATTTCTTTGTTTCTTGTGTTATAGTCATGAAAACTAGACAACTTGAGCAAACTTGTTTGATTTTCTTTCGCATAAACCAAGCCTCTGAAGATAAAAATTGAGGCAAGTGTCAAAATACCATGCTCAAGAAATACAGGCCTACAAGAAGATCGGGGAGCAATGTTGAAAATCATACGCAAGATTCGTTTTTGAAGGATGAAAACTCTACCGACATCTGAAGAATTTCCCCATAACAGAATATTGTATGACAAGTGGCTGAAGACCAAGCTATAATACACGTTCAGCACCGATTCCAGAGGAAGACATTTTTTGACCCTACTAATTGCGTAATATGACTTGTTTAGTTTTTTACAGACCGCATCGGTATGAGAACTCCACTTCAAACTTCGGTCAATATGAATTCCCAGAAATTTTGCACTTTCCTTAGCTGCAATTATTTCATCCGCGTAAGGAATGTTAAGTCCGCCACCACCAACATTACCAATCGAAAAATGAACACATTCTGTTTTACTTATATTAATAATGAGCGCATTTACTCTACACCAGTGAACAAAGCTCTGTACTAAAAGAAGCAACAATTCTTGAAGCTCCTCAAAGCTTTCAGCCCTAACCGCAACTGAGGTATCGTCAACAAATAGGGTTATCATGCATTTCTCCACTAAAACAGAAAGATAGTGGGGGAGATCATTTATAAAAATCAAGAACAGAAGTGGACCGAGGACAGAACCCTGAGGCACGCCTAATTTGATATTATGCTCCGCAGAAAAAGAATTTCGTATTCCGACGCACATTGTCCTATCTTCAAGATAACTCAACAGCCAGTCTAGAAATACTCCCCTGAAACCTAGATTGTAACATTTATCAATAATAAATTTGAATGAGAGAGTGTCAAATGCTCGCGATAGATCAAAAAAGAGTCCAGCAACAAAATAGCCGTCATCCAGACTTTCATAAACGAACTCAATGAAACGTATTGCCCCAGTTGAAGTAGAGCGCCCAGACCTGAACCCATGTTGGGCACCATCAAGTATGTGAAATTTGTCAAGATATCCCATAATTCTATCGAACACAACCCTTTCAAAAACTTTCGAAAAAATGCTCAGGATCGAAATTGGTCTGTAATTAGCAATATCTTCTACGTCATCTTTTTTGTAAACCGGAATTATTGAAGACTTTTTGATAATATACGGGAATATTCCCGTACTTATTGACTGATTGATTAGGTGAGCGAAATGTGGACCAATAACATCACCTATCATCTTCATTATTCTTGCTGAAATGCAGTCAGTGCCAGTACATTTTTTATTTTTTAATGATTTTATTACTCCGATGACTTCAAGGTCAGTAACCGGATAAAAAACCGGATCAGATCAGTCTTGCGGATCCAAGTTATCACAAGCCAGATAAGATTGAAATGCTTCTGGGATCGGATGTATTTTGGAACGTACTTAGTGTAGGACAAATATCATTAGGTAAGGATCGCCCAATCTTACAAAAAACAAAATTGGGGTGGATCGTCTCGGGTCCGATCAGCTCAAAATCAAGCGCTATATGTTGTCACCTAGCTCAGTTCGACACGCCAGATCCGGATATTCAGATTTCGCTGGTAAAATTCTGGGAAGTTGAAAATCTCGGTTCAGAGCCAGCCCGGTCTCATGATGAGCAGACATGCGAAGAACACTTTATAAAATCCACCACCCGCAGCAAAGACGGTCGGTTCGTTGTATTTTTGCCTCTTAAAGAGCCTGTTACAAAACTTGGGGAATCATTTGAGATGGCGAAGAAACGTTTTTTTGCTTTAGAGCGGAAATTACAGAGTAAACCTGAGTTTAAAAAATTATATTGCGATTTTATGGACGAATACGAGGCATTAGGCCACATGAAGCGAATCAATTCACTAAACATAAATAATGAAGGATGCTATTATATGCCACACCGTGGCGTCTTAAAGGAAGATAGCATTACTACAAAACTTCGAGTTGTCTTTGACGCATCGGCACCGACGAGTTCGGGGTTCTCTCTCAATCAAATTCAATACGTCGGACCACAACTACAGGACAGCCTATTTGCTATATTGTTGAGGTTCAGAACTCACAAGTTTGTCATCTGCGCAGACATAGCGAAAATGTACCGGCAGATTTTATTGGTGCCAGAACAACGCAAGTTACAAAGAATTCTTTGGAGGAAGGACGTGGATTCCCCTTTGAGGGTGTATGAAATGCAAACCGTTACATACGGAACAACTGCGGCCTCTTATTTGGCAATACGATGCCTATTCGCGATAGCTGAGGATAACGCCGAAAACCTTCCGAAAATTGCCCATATTATCAAAACTGATTTCTATGTCGACGACTTATTAACCGGCTCGGACAATTTAGAAGAAGCTGCTTCAATATGCCGTGACATAAGAAATGTTCTCAGACAGGGTGGTTTTGAATTACGAAAATTTTACTCGAATGAGGACTCAGTCTTGCGGTACATCGACAGTAGAGAGTCCAATTTAGATACCATAAACTTCAGCGAATATGAAAATACAAAGACGTTGGGTATCTCATGGAAACCGAAATTAGACAAGCTTAATTATGTCATATCTGAAGACACTAATCAGAGAGTAGTGATAACAAAACGAACTATTTTATCTAATATAGCCCAAATTTTCGACCCTCTTGGTCTCCTTGCTCCATGTGTTATTACTGCTAAGATAATGTTACAGAAAATATGGTTAGAAAAACTTTCGTGGGATGAGAGTGTTTCTATACCTTTGTTCACCTCATGGCGTGAATTTCGAGATCAATTGCCAAGGCTCAATAGTGTTCTCATAAATAGAAGAGTAATTTGCGATAATCCCGTTCGTATTGAGCTGCATGGCTTTTCCGACGCATCTGAAGAAGCTTATGGTGGTTGTTTGTATATCAGGTCAATTGACGAGAAAGGAGCAGTGCATACGGAATTACTCTGTGCTAAGTCCAAAGTGGCGCCGCTGAAGACCATCACTCTTCCCCGACTGGAATTGATGGCAGCGTGGGTTCTTGCGAAACTAGCAAAAGGAGCGAGAAATGCGCTTCATAATGTTAGATTCGATGCATGTTTTTTTTGGTCTGATTCTACGATAGTTTTGGGCTGGATAAAACAGCCCCCGAATAAACTGAAAACCTTCGTTAGTAATCGGGTAGCTGAGATACAGGAATTGACTGTAATCGATAGATGGAATCACATATCTACAAAAGAAAATCCCGCCGATCTCTTATCGCGAGGAGTGAAGCCAAAGTCACTCATAGATAACGAGTTGTGGTGGAAAGGTCCTGCACTGTTGAAACAGGATTCCAAAATGTGGCGAAAAAATGAATTGCCAGTGGAGAACCTTCCTGATATGCGGAATAAGGGAGTACAAGCCTTTCTGGTCGAAATTTCAGAAGAATACTTATTGAAAAGGTACTCAAAATTATCTAAATTGAAGAGAATTGCAGCGTACATCATGAGATTTTAGCGGAATTGTAAATTGAAAGGGATTAATTCAAAGTTGCTCACAGGAAATTTATCTTTGGAAGAATTAGATCTCGCTCTATTGAAATTAATAAGAATATCGCAGTCACATTGGTATCACAATGAAATTAATAGAATCGGGGCGCATAAGTCAGTGCCAAACGGAAAACTATCCAGTCTAAATCCCTTCCTTGATGACCGAGGTATTTTAAGGGTCGGAGGTCGTTTGAACAATTCGAAATTCGAATTCGAAAAGAAACACCCGGTCATTTTGAGCCCTCTCAGTCATCTGGCAAAATTAATCGCGGAAGAAACACATTTAAGACTCCTGCATGCGGGTCCCCAACACACCTTGTCCGTGGTGCGAGAAAAATTTTGGATCGTAAATGGCCGGAATTTGATTAAACGTGTCGTTCGCCAGTGTATGCCATGCTTTCGATACAATCCGAAACCAATCAATCCCATAATGGCACCGCTAACTGGAGTTCGTTTAGAACCCAGACCACCTTTTCAGGTGACCGGAGTTGATTATGCAGGACCTATGAATATTAAAAGTAGAGCTGGTCGCGGTTTTAAAATAAGTAAAGCTTACGTTTGTCTTTTCGTGTGCACCGTGACTAAAGCAATCCACATTGAGCTCGTAACCGATTTATCCAAGGATACCTTTTTATTAGCTCTCAAGCGATTTGTGTCTCGAAGGGGAAGGCCCTCTTTGATATACAGTGATAACGGGACTAATTTCAAGGCAGCTAGCCATGAACTCGTTGAATTGGGCAGGTTCATGGGAGAGCATAAGGACGAATTAGAAGAATCTTTTAGTAAAAATGACTTCAATTGGAAATTCATACCGCCTTACTCCCCCCATTTTGGCGGATTATGGGAGGCAGGAGTCAAACGAATGAAATATCACCTACGCCGAGTGACCAAAGATTTAGTATTAACTTTCGAACAATTAAATACTTTGCTCGTAGAAATTGAGGCCATTTTGAATTCCAGACCCTTATTCCCACTTTCCGACTCACCCCATGACCTTCTCCCATTAACACCTGCTCACTTCCTGATAGGGCGAGCATCAACATGTTTTCAAGAGCCAGACTTATCACATATAGCAGTCAACAGGCTGTCACTTTACCAACACCTCAGCCAAGTGAAGCAACATATCTGGAAGAGATGGTGTAAAGAATACGTCAGTGAACTCCAACAGCGAACCAAATGGAAGGCCAACCATGGTTCCCTCAAAGTCAACTCCCTGGTGTTGCTGAAGGAGGACAATACCCCTGTAATGCAGTGGAAGCTAGGGAGAGTGGAATCCATCCACTTTGGAAGCGACGGAATTGCGAGGGTTGCCTCTGTCAAAACCCAGAGTGGAGTAGTTCAAAGATCGTTCCCCAGGATATGCCCTTTACCAATAGACAACACCGAAGACATTGAAAGCCAGTGATGCCACAGACTTTGAGCGAAGTTTCGGTAGAAGGATCGAATAATTTCGGTAGATTCCGTAATATTTCGGTAGATTTGAAATAACTTCATATATTTGGTCCGTTTGCGCCGAATCGAGCGGTTTTATATCAATATTATGAGAACAAAGTGCTATGTATGTAAATATCTATACACAAAACAATAAATAATAGTAGGAATTTCAATGCATGAAGAAAAATGGGTTCAAGCCCTGTGGACAGGAGCTTTCTGGCGCTCTAGTTAAAACAGAAAAATTATATCTCCGAAAGTATTGGTTTCTCAGAGTTGGGAATTATATCAATGTATTCATATAATAGTACTGCATCCTAAAGGAAATTCAATTCAAATAATAGTTTATTTATCAAGATTAAATGAGCAATCAAGAGAATGAGAAAAGCACCATGGAAGAAATCAAATTAAATCTGGCCAATTTTGCCCAATAACGAACTTAACCGAGATATTCATCTCCCTAAACTACTCTGAAAATTTCAACTACCTACCTCATTCCGTTCGAGAGTTATATCTATGTCTATGGATGAAAAGCAGTCTCACTACTCTCAGATCTCTTACTTCATGTTCAGTTCCGAAATGTAAGAATTTTCTGAGAAAAACTAATTTGGGAGCAAACAACTGAGATTTTTCTCACTTCGCTCACAATTCTTCGACTGATTAGATTTGTCTCAGGAACATCATTTGACATTATGACAATTCATATTCATACATAGAATAATATCATTCTGTGACAACGTTGAAATACGATTTATTATTGAAATTTTGAAAAATCATATCTCCGAAAGTATTAGCTTGTTAGAGTTGAAAATGATATGAATGGATTCTTATGATAAAACTGCTTATTAAAAAAAATTTGATTTGGAATTTGTTTCGTAAAAAAAATTTTTTTTTTTTGTTACTCCGAAACCATCTGTCCGATTTTGCCCAGTAACGAACTTAGCCGAGATATTCATCCCCCAAACCTACTCTGAAAATTTCAACTCTCTAGCTCATTCCGTTCGAGAGTTATCGTGCCTACGGACGGACCGGCCGGACCGGCCGGACCGGCCGGCCGGCCGGGCGGCCGGACAGAATGAATTCCGACCACGGATTCTTGATCAGTGAGTCGAACCAAATCGTTTAAGACCATTTTCATCGAAATATTCCAAAATTACAGACATTTGGGCAAATTGATAAGCACTCAGTTCCGAGGAACTAGAGCGCCAAAAAATGAAGTATTTACTACTAGTGCCATCTATCCGCGGAGGGAGTAATAGCAGCGTTGCTTATTCGTTCTCAGCCACAGATTCGTCCGTGACACCTTGAAAAATAGAAATCCAAGTATTATTAAGCTATTATCCCAGGAATCAAATATAAAAATCAATTAATAGTGAAAAAATGAGGTAGTTTATGGCTTAAGAAAAATTCGGTAGAAATTCAATCTTAATCGGTAGATCGGTAGAAAGTTTCAAAATTCGGTAGATCTACCGATATTTCGGTAGCTGTGGCATCCCTGTTGAAAGCAGAGCCTTTCAAGGCCGGGGCCATGTTCGAGGCGACGAAACGACGAACCCCCCACCCCTGAAGACGATCTAGCGAGGAGCGCGGTCGAAGAGATAGATCGAAGCGGCGGTGCGGCGGACCGCCAGTACGTCCTCAGACCTTGTAGCGTGCATAACCGTACAGTACATTATTACATTATTCCGTATAATAACATTGAATGTAGAATTCACAAGTGCACGAATAAAGTTTTTGTTCCTTAAAGCAAGAAATTATCTATACAAATGTTAAATTAAATTTTTTTCAAGATTCAGTTTCATCATAAGAATCCATTGATACTATTTTCAACTCTTACTGTCTAATACTTTCGGGTATATGATTTTTCAAAATTTCGATATTAAATCGTGAGATTCTATGATTTTACAGAATGCTGTAATAGTAACTATGAATATATAAATATGAATGATCTATGTTCGAAGATGTTATTTTAGGGCTTTTCGGAAAGTGTGACCCATATACATAATATACTGTCTATTGTATATGGTGTAATCCTGGATCGAGTAGATGATCATCAGCTGTTTGCAGGTTCTTGCAAATAATCGCGTTCTCGATCCCCGTTTCCGAACGCGGCAGTCGGCGATCAGTGCCAAGGTAGAATTTGCATAACCTTATGTTTTATACGCGTATGTTCTGCGGAACATCGCGTTATCATATTGCCCAAATGTCTGTAATTTTTTAATTTTTCACCGAAAATGGTCTCAAACGATTTGGCTCGACTCCCTGATCAAAAATTCCAGGTCAAATTTCATTCTGTCCGGCCGGCCGTCCGTTGCCACGATAACTTTAGAACGGAGAGAGATATCGACTTGAAATTTTTTGGGTAGGTGGCGCATCCCAAGTACGACGGACAAGTTTGTTAATGGGTATAATCGGTCCAACAGTTTCCGAGTAATAATTTTGTTTTCGAACAACACAAGTCCGATTGAATTGAAACTTGGTGAGTAGTTGTAGAATGCAAAACTAAGGACGCTTGTGATACTTTGTGAGAATAGTATCACTAGAAATTAAAAAAAAATTATCAAAAAATATTATTTATGTCAGCATAACCTGAGAACGGAAAGAGATAGCAACTTGAAATTTTCGGCTAAGGTTGTGCATCTGAATAGAACATTTGAGTTTGTTTATAGGTATAATCGGCAGAACGGTTTTGGATACCCATCTGAAGTTCGGTTGTTAAATCCTCAATAACTCGAAAAAATTTTCACCGATCCAATTCAAACAAGGTTGTCAGTTGTAGAATGCCAACGCGAAAATTCTTGCAAAATTTCGTGAGGATCGTATGACTTGAAAATTTTTAAAAAATCATTGAAAAAAATTCTATATATCAGAAATTATTCGTTCGACATCACTGAAATTATGCGAAAGCATAACGCTACTACCAAGTTCTAAGTTTGAACACGATCGGATCCAAGCAGCCTTGTGTGAGTTCAGTAGCTGCATGCGTGACCGTTACCGCGATAACTTTCGAAAGAAAGTAGATAGGGACTTGCAATTTTCAGGGTAGGTTGCACAACAACACATTATTTTCTCGATAACTCAAAAAATATAGACTCGATCAAATTGAAGCTTGGTAACTAGTTGTAGAATATCGACAGGCGTGTGTAAAATTTTGTGAGAACCGTTACCCTAAAAAAAATTTCTTTCAAAATTACGAAAAAAAAATTGGTTCAAGCACTGACGTGAAGTCAGCAGCTTTTGCGCATATGTTCTATTGTCCATTCTCCTGTATTGGACAGTCTTAATCGAGTTTACCATGGTGAATTATATTGTCCGTTTTCCTGTATTGGACACTCTTAATCGAATTTGCCATGGTAAATTCGATTGCTAGTAAAATAAAATGGTTCAAGCCCTGTGGACAGGAGCTTTTTGGCGCTCTTGTTCAAACAGACAAAAAATATCTCCGGAAGTATTGGTTTCTCAGAGTTGGGAATTATATCAATGGATCCTTATGAAAGAACTGCATAATGAAAGAAATTAAATTAAAAAAAAATTGACGTTTAAAAAAAAATGTTTCAAAAATTATCATTTAAACAAGAGCACCAAAAAAGAGCAATCTACAATGCTCCAAAAATTGTCATTAAATTTATTTATCAAGATTAAATGGGGAATCTGCAATGATTCAACCTCGTGGAATGGGTTCTTGCAACTTACACTCGGTGCATAGATTTCACTGGAGGCTGGAGAGAACCATAGCAGATTGTCCCTTTATTCCTGATATTTGAGTAGATTGAGGCTTACGATATTATTTTGATAGTTCAAAATATATTAACTAGCAACATTATGAAATATATACTGTATATAGGAACATGTCTTACTACTTAAGTAAGTAAAATGTAATATTAACCTCTGAGGTCGACGAACAGTAATTTGTTTTGATGATTCCATTATGTTCTTATTTTCTATTGCCTTCATAAACTACAACATTAATATGATCCAATTCTAAATCTTCTGAAACATCATCCCGAATTTATACGTAAATTATTCAATATGCAACCAGTCAACATTATTTTCGGTTTCAAAACAGTGTGTATATTCTCAAATACAAGAATCGGATACTTGTTTTCAAACTACGAATTGACATAACTCTAATAGCTAGATAAGATGACATTTATGAACAGTGAACCTGTTAACGTCCGGACGGACGGCCGGACAGAATCGATTTTGACCATGGGTTCTTGATCAGTGAGTCGAACCAAGTCGTTCAAGACCATTTTCAGCCAAAAATTCGAAAATTACAGACATTTGAGAAAACTGATAAGCACTCTGTCCGAGGAACAAGAGCCAAAAAGATAAATATTGATCTACATCTGATCAAATATTTTTTTGTGAGTTAAGGTTCATAATACAGAATGAATGTGTTAGTGGTATGAACTATTACTTTATGAAAAGAGGATTGTATTTTATTCTTATAGTTTGACAGACGACAAAATTTGTTATGGACAAGCGTGTACGTACTAGTGTACTTTTCTTAAAGAATATTTTCGACGAAATAATGGATCTAACTTTTCATGAGACGATGATAGTTCTAGGAACGTATCCTTTCTTTGCTGAGGTTCAAAGCTTTGAAGTACTTCGAACTTTAACAAGGGAAGGACTTTCTAATAGCAATGCTCAATTTTCATGTCGAAATCCAATTCAGGGTCGCATATTGGATTCCGCTTTCCGGTTAAATCAATTCGGATAGATATTGAATTACGTTTCCGTTCAACGTCAGTTCTATTGCTAACATCTATTTCGCTTCAGAAGACATCTAGGTTGATATTGTTGTTTGTATTCGAATGAATATTATTGACGTGCAGACAGTTATGGTGTTTTATTGTTTTGTTTACAGCATTTATACAAAGAAGGGATATACCTCAGAACAGAAATGCCACCAGTTAAAGTAGGAGGTGGGAAATAGATAAATTCCGAATCAGGGTAATATAGATTTTCCAGGTTTTAATTCTCAGGGCAAAAGACATATTATAATCCTGGGAAATTCCAGTTGATGTTTTATACAGTATTAAAAGGTTAAATTAAATTATTTTGTGATTTGCTTCTGCGTAAGAAACACAAGATATTTGTCAGAAGCAATCTCTTGAACAATGTTGCCTATCAAACAACAAAACAACATCAACGAAAAAACAACTATATCGTAACGTTTCGGAGTCTATATCAGACTTCGTCGGAAGCTTAACGAAAGTCTTTAGAATTATTTTGTTGATAGTTATTCTAAAATTTGAGAATTGTCACATTGACAGTATTTGAAAATCAAAGCTAACATAGTTTTACTTTGCATAGAAATTTCCAAGTTCCAACTCCTTTTTCGATAAATTCAGCCAAATATGGTCAATACCAATTGAGCAATTTGCAAAATTGCATTTTCTGTTCAATAAAATACAAGTTGACTCCTTAAGTTTCCCTTTAATATAATCAGGTCCTGTAATTAGAATCTTTGTATCACTCCAATCCATCATGTGATCTCCTTGGATTGTACATACATGTTCTGCTATTTTTGATTTCTGTATGTCTCTATTTCTCAAGTTATTCTTATGCTCTGACTTTCTTACTTCTAGTGGTCTTGATGTTTCTCCTGTGTATGATTTATCACAAATACAAGGAATATTATATACACAGTTTTTTATTTTTGTTTTTCATTAATGGGTTTTGTTATCCTTTAATGATTCCTTTATACAGTATTTTCATAATGTTGCTAGAAAACACATGCTGCAATATTGATCTACATTTGTGTATCAAATATTCCTTATTAAGTTAAGGTTCATAATACAGAATGAATGTGTTATTGGTAAGAACTATCAAATTATGAAAGGAGGATTGTATTTCATTAATATATTTTGAACTATTAAAATAATTTGTTTGTCAGCCTATACCTATTCAAATATCAGGAATAAATGGACAATCTGCTATGATTGTCTCCAGTCTTGCTCTAGACATTTCGATGATACTTTCCTAAGGTATTTCGAGTTGTGAAAACTATGCACAGAGTGTAAGCTTGCAACAACCCATTCCACGAGGTTGAATCATTGCAGTTTGCTCATTTAATCTTGATAACTAAACTATTTTTTGAATTTAATATCTTTTATGGTGCAATTCTATTATAAGAATCAATTAATATCATTCCTAACTCTGACAAACCAATAATTTCGGAGATATGGTTTGTCAAAAATTGAACAAAAGCGCCGAAGCTCCTGACACAGGGCTTTCCCCCTCTTTTTGTCTACAGTACCTACTTCTAAGATTCGGGTCAGTGTTTTTCAATCCACATATTGAATCACTTCAAATGTAGAACCTGAAGAAGCTACAGTGTGACAAAATAAATTCTCGATAAATGAATCTGTGGAAATTAAAAACTTGAATCATAATAGATATTTTATTATCCATTTCAAATTTTACAAATCACACCACAAACGGGTAGACAGGGTTTTATTGCTGAGGTTTTTGGCGCGCTGTTCACCTGAACGCCAATCAATTCGTCTGCAATTTTCGAATATTTGGCCGAGAATGTTCCCAAACGGTTAGTTTCGACTCAATGATCATGAATCTGACTTGATTCTGTCCGGCTGGCCATCAACACGATTAAACTCAAACGCAATGTGTTAGAGAGTTGAAATTTTGAGAGTAGGTCCAAATACGCCGATTAAGTTTGTTAATGTGCAAAAAAAAATGTGGTCAGGATTATAGCCACCTCAAATTTTGTTTCCCAATAACTCGAAAAATACGGATCTGATCGAATTAAAGCGCGGTAGTTAGTTGAAAAGAAGAAATTGAATTCAAACATCATGAAATAAATTAAATTCCAGAAGAGTGCAAAAATTATTAATCCGAAACCACCAGACCGATTCTACTCAATAACGAACTTATCCGAGATATTCATTCCTCCAATCTACTATGAAACTAATTATATTATATCAATTGAAACTTTGCCAATTTTCCAGTTCTGTTTTTTCTGGTAATATACTGAATCCAATTTCGAGGTTATTTCATTGGTCATTTTGCATTCAATCATACTCTGTGTGACATATCTCTTATCTGTAGATGAGATGACAATAATGACATGTATGAACACAGATCATGAAATTCATATATACGGACATTAATTTTCGATTACAGCAGAGGCAGCAGATGAGTGAAATTTAAAAAAAAAATTAGAATGTTCAAAAATTTTCCAGATTATCACAATTTTTTTTCAACAATGACAGTTGCAGAGGAGGTTGGAAAACAGTTATATAGATTCAGTTATATCGATATTTGAAACCATTCGTTGATTAAAGATTATCAAATAACCGTATATTGGACTTACTTGAATTTAAAAAGATATGTTCAAATCAGAGATCCTTAAGTAATTCTTTTGGCTCTCTAATGAATGAAAGATATATTTGTGAAATTGATTTGCAATAGATATATAAACGCAATATTGGCTCAAAATGCGTGAAATAGGGTATACTGGACATATTCTAAAGAATTGACCTCAACCGGATCTTATTGCAGAATATATTAGGGTAATATGGAAAACTGAAATAAAACTTGAAATTCGTTCAGATCTAGTTGTACAGATCTATCGGCTGAAGTATTTGGCTGATATATATATTATATCATAGAGATCATAGACAGGAAGGCCCGAGATCGACTCCCGAAGCCGAAATTGCTCTATTTCGTTTTTTTTTCACTTCTAGTGACATAATAACTCCGAAGAAAAGGTCATGGAATGAATTTAGGTTGATTTTCCCTAAAATTACGTGAAACGTGAGCATTTTCGTATTTTATAAGATATTAAAATTGATGCTATATACAAATGTTTTTTTGGGAATTGTCAACTCTTTGTTTCCCATAGCACAACCGTACAATTGGACAAAAAACAATAATAGAAATTACTCTCCGAATACACTAATGCAGCAAACCATAAAATGTGTATTTGAACCGAGACCTTACGCTGCCACGAACACAGCATTGTTTATTTTCGACCCAACAGTGAATGTAAGTGTTTGAGTCAAAGCAGTTTTTTTGGACGCTCTATATCGGATTTATATTCTTGAAAATGTTATAGTTTTTCCTGGAGCTAAGTAGCTTTGAGTGATTTCAGTTGCTGGATGGGTGACCGCTCGGGGTATACATTTGAACAAGTTTGTTTATTCAATGTAATTGAAAAAAAAAATAATTGCTTCTATGCTTCTGAAATTGAATGCCATCATTTGTAATATAGAACAATAATTAATTCACAGATTTTGGCGCTCTTGTTCCTCGGAACAGAGTGCTTATCAATTTGCCCAAATGTTTGTAATTTTTGAATTTTTGGCTGAAAATGGTCTTAAACGTATTTAATCGTAATTTTTTCAATTTATTTTTTTTTATGATGAAGTTCTATCATAAGAATTCATTAATATCCTTCTCAACTCTGTGAAACCAATGTTTTCCGAGATATGATTTGTCAAAGTTGGAACAAGCGCGCCAAAGCTTTCCCACATTTTTTTCGACAGTTCCCCTCAAATTGATATCCCCTCTTGTTCCAATGAAACTCCTTTACAGATAAATTCCTTATTCGACCTCATTATGTCTGGACAAGATAAAATTGCTGTTCCTTACATACCTATGGGGTTTACATATTCTACATACTCTACTGAGTAACAGATTATGTTCTCAAAAGTTATTTTTGATGCTGCAGGAAATTTTATTATAGAACGCTCTGTTGTAATAAGTGCTCACTTCGTTGAAGCATGGAAAAAATAAATCAGTTAATCTGGATAATATAACGCCTTTGGTTGATTCACAGCAATAATTAACTACTCTTTAATCTTTAATCATGATTAAATTCTTTTGATTTCGATTTTCGAACTAGTAACAGTGGAATGACACTAAACATTGTCACTTGCCGAATCTTCCAAATCGACTCTGGCGCCATCATCATTTATAGAGTGAAGTAGAACAAGATTTAACAATTCTAGTTCCGTTTTCGGACGAAAATTTTAACGGGTATTAGGGGGTGTTATTCTATGCATCTTGCTGATAACCTTTATTATCCCATAGTCTTACTGAGCCTGTAGATTCACGGATTCTAGCTACATTGTCTAGATTGCTTTGCCGAGTATGTGTGCATGTGACTAAAGTGCGAAACAGTGCTCCAAATGATAATCAATTCCAACAAACGGCCTATATAATAGGGACCTCTTTGTGGCATCCATATTGAATGAATCGATTAACCATAAATGAGCATTTTGTTGATCCAGCCACGCTATTGTCATTTGGTACGACTGAATGGCGTTATTAAAACATTGTTTATAACCGTAATCATCATTATATCCAGTGTTATGATGCTGTTCTCACACTCTGTAACTTTCATATCGTCTCATAATTCGAATACATAATTCATTGTTTGTATTATTCCGAATAAAAATGGTAATAATCAAAATATATGGCGATTATGATGCATATTCGGTATTTTAATGTTTCTAATTAATTTCGTCAGTAAACAAGTATAGTGTAAAAGCATTGCGATATTTCTTCTGGATATTCATATTTAATTTGAATTTAATTGATGGCTGATCAATAGCATCAACTCATCGGCTATATATGATTTTAATATTTATTACAACCTCTACACTACTGAATCGAGACAAACAATATGTGATTATTGTGTTATCTATGTAAGTGACGACATTCTATAGACACAGAAGAATAATATTTTAGTATACTATGACACAAGCAGGCAAAGAAATGTAATTAGCATATTGGATTAGCCACAGAATATATCGTTGGTCTAACCCAAGATGCATAGAATAACATGCATCTATTTCTAACCTTAGAATATATCGAACTATGTATTTCGAATAAAATAATTAAAAGTGACGTGACGCGATTTAAGATGGTAATTATAACCAATCAATTTGGAAACAAGCGAGATTGAATTGAAATTCTATATGTCTCAACTTGTAACGTTTCTTTTTAACTCAGGCAAGGGTTTATTTACTTTTTGTTTACGATAAGGTTGTCGTTTATGTTGACACTAAATTTGAGGTTGGGTCTCAGTGGTACCAATCGACGCACAAAGAATTATCGCATTCGAAGAGCCGAATGAGTTGGCAATATTGTTTCATTGTGACAGTCTGAAATTTTGTGAGTGCGTCGGTCAGGTGAGGTCGTCCATTTTGTGGAGATTCTACGGAGGAGCAATAGGTCGTGCGTATTTTCGGAACTTAGTAAGAATTGCTGATTTCTTCTTAGTTGGATATAGTTTCGAAAATCGAATTAGGAGTGTGGGTTACATTGGTTTGATTTGGAAAGATAACAGGTAACTTGCACTTGTCTCGAGAGAGGATCTGAAGACCACGTGAACGATCTTGGCGACTTTGACAGGTATGTGTTAGATGTTCTATTCTCGTAATTTCTAGTGGAAACAATTCAGGTCGTAATTATCTTTCTATATCCAGAACATCGCTGTGTGCTTGAAGGATTATTTTGTGGAGGCACGGCCAGATTTGGTTTCGAAGCAAACGTGTGCAGAACAACCCCGAACATCAGGGTATGTACGAAGTCTATAAATATTGCATAACAACGAATAAATGGTCTGATTAATATTCTGATAACCGAAATTATTATGTGTTGGGAAAATTCATTTGTTTCTTATCCGAGAGAAGTCACTGATGGTTTCTTTTCTGTCATCAGGGTTTTTTTTTATGGCAGCACGAGTTTTTGGTGCCAGCACGAGTTTTTATGCCACCACGATTTTTTATGTCAGGAAGAGAAGGATTTTTATGTCAGGAAGAGTAGCACTGAGGCATTCGAGTATATAGAAGGTGGTCCATAAGTAACGCTGTGAGACAGCCAACGCAGGGTTGCAGATCCCGAGTATATACAAGGTGGTCAGTAAGCAACGCTGTGGGACATTCAATCGAGGGTTGCAGACTACGAGCACAGAGAGAAAGAGGACAGTATGGCGAGACCATCGACGCAGTACTACGTTCAGGAATAAGGATAATCAGCACGCAAGTTATAGGAAACATCTTTCGAAACATATCTTATACCTGCTATTTATGACGTGAACTTATTGTCATCAATTACCTAAATTATTGTTATTGTAAAGCGGAAATTGGGGGAAAGATTTGTAGTAATCATATATGATCATAGATGAGAAACGTGGATGCGCCTGAGCTCAAGCGACGCGTATTTGAATCAAATAATAATATTATCTACGTACAATTTCCGCCACCCTCATTCAGGGTTTCACAGTAGTTTTATTTTGGTGAATCTAAAGACCTGGGTTGTAAGCTACTGGAATAAATTGTTTGTTTTTAGCGTGAATATTCTTTTGGTGAATTTAGGAATTATTACATTACGCTGGGGTATCTGGGAGACTTAAATTTACCTGGCGCCCATTTACTAGGTTCCCTTTTTAGAAACCCACTCCCATCTCCACTGGAGCTAGACCGCGGATCCCCGAGTTCTAGTAGCTCCGAATTTAACCACTGCGACTTGGGAACAGTCGTATGTCGTTATAAACTTTGGAATCAATACTCAGTATATGCCTTTATTCGAGCAGATCATCTGTGATTATAATACATGTTCGGATTGATAAAAGCAGGTAAATTTCTGTAACTTTTTTCATATTTTATGACATTTTATGAAGAATATCTCGTAAACGGTACGTTTTGGCAGAAATGATGAAGAATAATTTAGTTTTCTAAATGGATAAAGTAAATATTTAAAAAATGACTTAAGATAACCTTCATCTGCTTTCATTATGATAATTTCTAATACTTTCAGGAATTCTCGAGTATATAACGAGGACACCAGTAAAAATAGCGAAAAACTGTTAATTGGAGATTATGTATCATAGTTATAGAAAGCTTAATACCAAAATTCATTCAATTCTGCATAACCGAAAGCTAAAAAAGAAAAATTGCAACAGCCTGTATCTTTTTTCTCGTGCCGAATCTGGACAAATGGTAAATGAAAAACGTGTTTTATTTGATGAGAGGAATCTATGGTTAAATCTAATGTACAACTTGAAGACTCACCCTGTATATAAAAACGATAATTTAGGTGAATACAGAGTATTTCATCTGATACGGTGATACAAAAGTTTGGTATTTTTGGCGTGCTTGTTTCCCTGAACAGACTTTGTATTGCCCAAATGTCTTAAATTTCGAATATTTGGCCGATTATGGTCTCAAACGTTTAGTTTTGACTCACTGATGAAGAATCCGTGGTCAAACTTAATATTGTCCGGCCGTCCGTAGGCGCGTCTACTCTCGAACAAAATGAGTTAGATAGTTGAGATTTGCAATAAGTTTGGAGTCCAAATGTTAATTTCGTATTTGGCAAAATCCGCTTAGCGGTTTCAAGGTAAGAGCCATCTGAAATATTGATTTCCCCATAACTCTCTTCAAATTGAATTGAAACTCGGTAGTCAGTTGATAAAGTGGGAAAGCCCTGTGGTCAGGAGCTTTGGCGCTCTTGTTCAAACTTTTACAAAACATATCTCCGAAAGTATTGGTTTCTCAGAGTTGGGAATTATACCAATGTATTATTATCATAGAACTACATCATGAAAGAAATTAAATTTTCTTTGCATCTTATCTTTATATGACGGTCCAATTTTCGAACCAAGTGTTTCAAAACTATCAGGAGTCATTCTGAAAAATTGTGTGAATGAAATAGCCAGTTTCATTCATGAAACAAATACAATGTAATCTGTCTAGAGAGTACTCAAATCACAATACTTATGTAGGAAATCTTAAATAGTATTACTACGGTATAACTACCTGTACATTAGTCGGAAATTCCGTTCTAAGTCTCCCATAATTACAGAATGACTCATAAATTATGCTCGACTTCCTTGTACTATTCATTTTCGACTCACTAACCAAATATTTTGAAAGTACGAATTATATAAACAAACTAGAACCGAAATTAATTTGACGTCTTTTATAAGTAGATAAGATGACATGAATGAACAGTGAACACAAACAAATAGAATTGTCATTCTGTGAAAATGTAAAAGTATGATGTATTATTGAAATTTTAAAAATCATATCTCCGAAATTATTAGCTTGTTAGAGGTGAAAAGGGCATCAATGGAATTTTATGATAGAACTACTCTGAAAAAAAATTATTTCTCGTTACTCCGAAGCTTTCTGGCCGTTTTAGCCCACTAACGAACTCAACCGAGATATTTATCTCCCAAACCTACTCTTGAAATTTCAACTATCTAGCTCATTCCGTTCGAGAGTTATCGTGCCTACGGCCGGCCGGACCGGACAGAATCGAATTCGACCGCTAGTTCTTGATCGGTGAGTCGAACCAAATCATCTAAGACCAGTTTATGTCCAAAAATTACAGACATTTTGGCAAATTGATAAGCATTGATAAGTCTTTATTCTACTTCCCCATGAACTAATATGAACATTATTACCACAGTTTTGGAAAATAATGGCATAAGGTCATTCACCCCTACATTGGTAGCCAATTGTGGATGTAGTTAAATGAAAGTCAGTATTTCTTTCCGTTTGAAAGTTATCGTGGCAAATGGTCACTCATCCAGCTACTAAACTTACTTGTTCGGATCTCAATAAGATCAACAATACAGATCTGATCGTGTTCAAATTTTCAGCGATGTTGAACGAATAGTTTCTGATATAGGTACTGAATTTTTCTCAATGATTTTCAATAATCTTTTTAAAAATTTCTAGTGACACGATCCTCACAAAATTTCTACAACGTTACCAGCGTCACCATTCTACAACCAATTATCATGTTCATATTGGATCTGTTCAGTATTTTTTGAGTTATTGAGGAAATCGGAGGAAAATTTCAGATCACATCTGTATTGGTTGAAGTCAGAATTAGTACTCGGAAAATATTGGGCCGATTATGCCCATTAATGAACATTTCCGTCGGAATTGCTCGTGCTACCTACCGTAAAAATTTTTCAAGACGCTATCTCTTTGCGTTCTCAAGTTATCGACCGTCTGGACTGAATCAAATTTGACCGCGAATCCTTCATCAATGAGTCGAACCTATTCGTTTGAGACTATTTTCGGCAAAAAAATCGAACGTTACAGACATTTGCGCAAAATTATAGCACGCTGTTCCCCAGAACATGCGCGAAAACAGGAGTTTCGACCTTCTTAATGGAAACCAAAAGTTGAACTATTAAAAAAACAAGCACTGACGTGAAGTCAGAAGCTTTTGCGCGTATGCTCTATTGTCCATTCTTCTTTATTGTACACCCCTAATCGAATTTACCATGGTAAATTATGTTGTCCATTCTCCTGTATTGGACAACATAATTTACCATGGTAAATTTTTTTTTCGGCATTTTTTTCAAATTTTCTGGGGGTACAGTTCTTACAAAATTGTAAACACGTCTTTATGTTGATTTTCTACCACTAGTTACCAAGCTTCAATTCGATCGAATATTTATTTTTTGAGTTATCAAGGAAATAATATTCCTGGTGGGTATAACTCGGAAACCGTTAGACAGATTATGCCCAAAAACGAACTCAACTCTCCCATTCGGATCCTCTACCTACCCTGAAAATTGCATGTCCCTATCTCCTTTCGTTCGAAAGTTATCGAGGCAACGGTCACCCATCTACTGAACTCACACAAGGCTGCTTGAATCTCCAACAATATTTAACTGATCATGTTAAAACTTGAAACTTGGCAGTAGAGTTAGGCTCTAACTAAAGGATCTTGCAAAATTTCAGCAATTTCAGACGAATAGTTAATGATATATAGAATTTTTTTTTTATTTTCAATGATTTATTAAAAATTTTCTACAAATGCTATCCTCAACAAATTTTGCAAGAATTTTTGCGTTGGCATTCTACAACTAATAACCATGTTTGAATTCAATCGGTTTAGTATTTTTCGAGTTAATGAGGAACAAAAAACAACAAAATTTCAGAATATTTCAGATGGCTATAACTCTAAAACCGTTTGGCCGATTATACTCATAAACAAACTCAAATGTCGCATTCAGATGCACAACCTAACCTGAATTTTTCAAGCCGCTATCTCCTTCCGTTCTCTGGTTATCGTGACAACAAAAATATTTTTTAATATTTTTTTAATAATTTTCTAGTGATACGATTCTCATAAAATTTCACAAACGTGCTTAGGTTTATATTCTACAACTATTCACCAAGTTTCAATTCGATCGGATCTATAGTGGTTGAAAACAAAATTTTTACTTGGAAACCACTGGGCCGATTATGCCCATTAACGAACTTGTCCGTCGTATTGAGATACGCCACCTACCCTGAAAATTTCAAGTCGCTAGCTCTTTCCGTTCTCAAGTTATCCTGGCAACGGCCGGACAGCCGGCCGGACAGAATCAAATTTGACCTCGAATTCTTCATTGGGGAGTCGAACCAAATCGTGTGAGACCATTTTCGTAAAAAATTCGAAAGTTACAGACATTTGGCCAAAATGATAAGGCGATGTTCCCCAGAACATACGCGCAATAAATTATAATTAGCGTGGTTGTTCGTTCGAGCGCTAGTTCTAGCATAAAATACCCCAATATTTGCAAGCCTCCCCCATATCGATTTTTCAAATGCGTTGTGATTCTGGTCGGAAGGCGAAAGGTAAGCTTTGAGCCACCTGAGAATTTAAAGTCCAATTAGAGTGTCATTAGGATAAATTGCCAATCGAAATCCAGTGCGTTATCTCCATTATGCACTTTAGGGCCCGAGCAGCTGCTGAGCACGCTATTTCGGAGGGCCTAATGGCCTGATACTACACTACTACGGGTGAGTATCTCGGCAGAAAGATTATGAGGAAGACACGTCTGTTGTAAATGAGGTACTGAGAGGTTCTGAACCGTCTGAACGTGTCTTGCCGGCTTTCACGTGTAGGGAGACGAGAGCGATTAATCAGAGGAGTGATAGGAGTGGAGAAATATAAATTGGGATTTAGTTTATACCGGCTGATATTGTTTTCATCCACTCTTGTTGTTGTGTGAATATAATTTAGTTATTTGGAAAAAATTGGAAGAGCATTGACGTCAGTCTGCGCTTATTCAAATTCATAGCCACACACGCCACACATAATAATAATAAAAATAAAGTTATAGTTTATTCCTCATATCCACATAGTTTCTATACAATTAGCTTTTAAAACACAATTCTTTCACATCGAGAGAATAAACAGGACTTGTCACAGAAGTAGTTTAGCTACTTGTAAGTGACATCTCCATTTCACCCAATATAAATTGTCATTCATATGGGTAAAACCAACCCAAATGTGATATATTCAATTAACGGCGAGGATATAAGATCTGTCGAAGGATGCTGTGATTTGGGTTTGGTGGTCTCAAAAAATCTGAGCTGGGCTAATCTATTTCAGCAATATCATCCAGAGCTAGACAAATGACATTCCAAATACATAAAATGTTCCCTAGATGCGGCATAACGACCTGCAAGCTTCTATACCAACCTACGTTCGCCCAATTCTTGAGTACGCGGGTCCTGCATGGTGGTGCTCTTGGAGGGCGGAGTCGGATGTCCTGGAGTCCATTTGACACAAGAATACCCATTGGTACTGTGCGTCCAGGTCTCGCCTTTCTCTGTTTAGTTGCCTACTTCCCAAGACCGCCGCACAAGAGGGGACTTGATAATTGATTATAGGACTCTCCATGGTTTGTTTGGTGTTGATATGAGTCATATCCCTTGAACACAAATAGATTGCATGGCCATCGATTCAAGCAGACAAAGGAGAATTTCAAGACCAATCAGAGGAACTACTTTCTGGCGAATCGAATTTTTGATGTCTGGAACAGCTTCTTCCACCACATAGTGAATGCCGAGATGGTCAACATCTTCAAGAACCGATTTGATCACTGGAAGTTGCACCCTGAAGAAATATCCACATTTTAAAATTCTGTTTTCTTTCATTGATTTATTCATCCTTACAAGTACACTAGTGTCAATTATTGTTTTTTTATTTTTTGTGAGTTTATAGGTTTACCTCAACTCTTATTGTTCAATAATAATATTAATATTAACATATGCGAACTGAAAAAAAACCAAAACAAATTCTAGAAAAATAACGAAGATAGCCAGATGAAGCTACGAAAATGAACACACTAACTATATCTCAAATTCCACCTGAAAAAAAAAATGAAAACAAATCCCAGAAGTATGCTGAAGGCGGCCAAATGAAGCAACAACAATAAAACAGTAGGTTTAACTTATTAACATTATTTTCATCTATATATTGTTAATGAGGTCGTGCAAATCCTCCTCCCCAAGCTTTGAAGCCACTCTTGGCGCTCTTGTTCCTCGGAACAGAGTGCTTATCAATTTGCCCAGATGTCTTTAATTTTCGAATTGTTGGCTGTAAATTATTTTAAACGATTTGGTTCGACGCACTGATCAAGAATCCATGGTCAAAATCGATTCTGTCCGGCCGTCCGGGCGTTAACACGATAACTCTCGAACGAAATGAGCTAACCAGTTGAAATTTTCAGAGTAGGTTTGAGGGATAAATATCTCAGTTAGGTTCGTTATTTGGGCATAATCGGCCAGGTAGTTTCGGAGTAACGGAAAAACATTTTTTTTTACATTACAACTTTTGAATTCAATTTTTTTTAAGATGCAGTTTTATCATAAAAACTCATTGTTGTCATTTTCAACTCTAACAAGCTGATAATTTCGGAGATGTGATTTTTCAAAATTTCAATAATACATCGTAGTTCTATGTATTCACAAAATGTGAACACAGAATCTGTCCGTGTTCACTGTTCATGAATATCATCTTATCTAGCTATTAGAGACTTGTCAATTCGTAGTTTGAAAATATTTTCTGTATCAAGTATCCGATTCTTGAATTTGTGAATATATATAAGACTCTTTTGAAACCGAAAATAATATTGATTTAATGATGTAGTTTATGAAGGCAATAGGAAAGAAGAACATAATGGAATCATCAAAAGAAATTACTGTTCGTTGTCCACTGAGGTTAATATTACCTTTTACTTCCTTAAGTAGTGAGACATGTTCCTATATACAGTATTTTCATAATGTTGCTAGCAAAAACATGCTGAAATATGGATCTACATTTGTGTATCAAACATTTTTTCTTGAGTTAAGGTCCATAATACAGAAAAGAATGTGTTAGTGGTATGAACTATTAAATATTAAATTATGAAAAGAGGATAGTATTTTATTGATATATTTTGAACTATTAATAGTATATAACGTTACTAGCAAGGTAAGGGGGTTTTTACTGGCGAATGGAGAATATAACTGACGAGCCGCAGGCAAGTCAGTTACTTCCTTGAGCCTGTAAAACCCGTTTCCTTGCGTGTATTGTTTTATATTTTATTTGTTTCTCATTTATAAAAAGGTTAGATAAATTCCAAAAAAATCTCAATAATTTGTCGCAAATGTCGTAAGCTATGGAAGCGTTGCCATGAACATGTCTGTTTAATTTTCTTTACATTTGTTTTGGCGAAAGCGAAAATGAATGTACCAAAAGAAATTATTGAGGCAGCCAGCAGTGTAGCTTCAAGTTTATCACCTGCAGAATCAGCTTCAAGGTACGAGCGAGAATACGACGACTTCAAAAAGTGGCAAAACAAAAATAGTGTGATTGGGGTAACTGAAGATGTTTTGTTGGTCTACTTGAATCAACTATCAGCTAGATTCAGCCCTAATACTTTATGGGCAAAATGGTCTATGCTGAAAAGCTGCTTGGAAATGAAAGAAAATGCCCCTGTTCGCAGGTTTGTTTTCCTCAAAAAATTTATTGAAAAATATGACGTTTAGTTGTCATTTGCAGATTTCAAAAGGTAATAGCGTTTCTGAAACGAAAAAATGAGCGTTATACGCCAAAAAAGGCCAAGGTATTAAGTAAAGAAGAGGCTGAACAATTTCGTTTACATGCTCCTGATGACCAGTGGTCGCTGGCGAAAATTGGGATTTTTGGATGTTGTCGATGTGACGAAATTCTCTCCTTAAACATGAATGATGTAGAAGATATGGAAAAATACGTTATTGTGACATTGTGGCAAACAAAAAATTTAACAACAAGAAGATTCACCATGACCGATGATGGCTGCAGCTTCAAGCCCTGCATGATATACAGAAAATATTCAAATCTTCGGCCTCCTGGAACAGAAAGCCTAAGATTTTTTTTGACATACCGACATGGAAAGTGCATTTCCCTTAATGCTGGCCAGCACACTATTGGTGGTGTCCCAAAGCAACTAGCGAAATATTTAGGTTTAAAAGACCCAGGGTTATACACCGGCCACTCTTTTCGCAGAACTGGAGCCACTATGGTTGCGGATTCGGGTGGAGATATTTTAGCACTAAAGCGTGCAGGAGGGTGGAAGAGCACCGAAATTGCGATGAGTTATGTCGATGATTCGGTCAACAAAAAAATCGAAATGTCTAGCAAATTATTTGGTAGTAAGGAGAGTACAAATGTTCTGCAGTCCTCGAGTGCAGCAGTTTCTGAGTCAACAGATGGTTCATCATCATCAGTATCAACTCTTTCATCATCAAAAATCTGTGTTACTGGAAATAACAATTGTACCATGATTTTCAACATATACGAGTATGACGATAAAACAAAATTTTCTAATGTAAATAATACTACTAACTTGTAAAAATTTTGCAAGTTAACTGTCAGTTTTACAAGTTAGTGACTTGATAAAATAAACTTTCTTGATTAATATTGTGTTTTTGGAAACTGACGTTTACAAATGAGAAACAAATAAAATAATTTGTTCGTAATCCACTACCTACTCAAATATCAGGAATAAATGGACAATCTGCTATGATTGTCTCCAGCCTTGCTCTAGACATTTCGATGATACTTTCCTTAGGTATTTCGAGTTGTGAAAGCAATGCACCGAGTGTGAGTTGCAACAACCCATTACACGAGGTTGAATCATTGCAGATTGCTCATTTAATCTGGATCAATAAATTTAATGACAATTTTTGAAGCATTGCAGATTGCTCTTTTTTTTAACGACACTTTTTTTAAATTTAATTAATAAGCTACTATCCACAGGGCTTTTTCACTCTAGACTTGAACATTTTCTCATGAATAGTGCTCTTTTCTGAGTCTGGGAGCATGTTGAATAGTTTTGGAGCAATATTCTTAGCACATCTCTGTTCAATAGTTTTAAAACTCCTAGGAACAATGACACAATCCTCCACTCAGCCTTGCACCAGGCTGATAGGTAAGATAGATTATATTTATATTCCTTCTACTTATATTCATCAGGAGGTTCAGTGCTAACAGCTGTCTGATGTCAAATATTTGAGTCTGTGCATAGAGGAACTCAGATGGAAATCTAATTTTCTTATCATAAATTATTATCACAATCCACTTCTGCAAAACTTCAAGCCACCGCAGGTGACAGTCATTCACACCTCCCCAAGCAGAAATCCCATAAGACAACTGAGACCGTGCCAAAGCATTGTACAAGAGTCTCAATTGTTCCATCTCCAAGAAGTCCTTCAGATAGCGGAATTTGTAGATGAATCCTCTTATCTTTCCCCTAAGATATTTCACGTGTAGGTCCCAACTAAGATGTCTATCGATTATAATGCACTGATATTTCACCGATTCTGCAGATGGAATGACAGTGTGTTGTCGTATCCTGAGAGGAACCTCATCTGGTAAGTGGCTTGAATAGGAGGAAAAGGCCAAATATTTGGTTTTTCTGAACTGACTCATTTCCAACCAGAGCTTGATCCGAGTAGAGTCAGCCTCAGCTTTTGTTCTCAATGTTCTCCAACAGTCAGATGTGTAAAGAATCACTACGTCATCTGCAAAACTTACAATTTTCCCCAACGTATCCTGCTGGAGAAGACTATTCATGTAGATGACGAACAAAATGGGGCCAAGTACTTTACCCTCTGGAACTCCAGACTTAAGTGTAACAAACTGAACTCTGTCAGACAGGTAACTCCTCATAAGTTGGTGCGCAGTCCCTCTAATTCCACAATCCTCCAGTCTCCCCAGCAGTATTTCATGGCTTACGGTATCAAACGCCTTACTGAGAAAAACAAATAAACAAAGTGCTTGTAATTTCCTATCCAGTGCGTCATAAAGGTCCGCAGTGAGTTTCAATATCGCTTCATCCGTTGATCTGCCGTCCCTAAATCCATACTGGCTTTCGGCAAGAATTTTTGTATCGTCCAAGAACTTAACACAGTTCTAACCTTTATATCTTTCTCTATGATTTTAGAAATATTTAAAATCAAGGTTATTTGCCGGTAATTATTCATATTGTTTCTAGTACCCTCTTTATATATTAGCTTGATTCCATATATACTAATTGAAATTGAGTCATGGCAACCGATTACTATACCGATTTTCCTAAGTAAATCGGGAATTTTGGTAATTGTTTTAAAAATCTAGAGGACGGATCGAGGTTCGAAGGGGGTGGATATCGAATCTTAGGGTGGGGGAAAGGGTAGATCCGAAGACCCTATGTCGATATCTATCCGTAACGAACGAAAATGTATTTTTTATCCTTCGCCCGGCGAAAAAGCGAGACCGACTTTATTTCGCATAAGGCTTCGAAAATACGACTGCTCTGGCTCCGAATTTTTCGTCGAGACGAAGTAGAAGTATCGGTGCGTCAGGAACCAGCTCAACTTTTACCTACGATAAGTCAAAATATACTAAATCGATACAAGTTCAGGAAGTTTCGCTTCCGGGAATTTTCCTTGCTAGAAGACATTCCGAGAAACGTCAAAATTGACATGAGAGACGGACTAACGGCCCTTCTAGGTCGTTTTCGGGCCTGAAAGTTGCCGAAAAGTGAAGATAAGGGTGAAAAACCCTATAATAAACCGCCATGTGGCGATTTTATTTCGAAAAGTGAAAATTAAGAATATCTATCCCCAGTAAGTACCGACCAATTATTCGAATACCGGAGATCGGTCAAAATTTACGTTGGAGCCGGTGGCGCATGCGTCTGACGATTGAACTCTCGGTGTCAGACCGAGAAAAGGCGGGGTCGAATCCCGGAGAGGGAATCACACTTTTTCGTGTTTTTTAGACCCTGTAGGTGGCGCTACAATCGATGTATAGGAACTCGAAATCGCCCGGACCGTTTTTGATAAAACATTGTGACTTTGTATCGGCGTGTCTCCGATAGCATCCTGTAGGGGGCACCTCCATTGATCTATAGAAGCTCGAAAACGGCTCCAACGATTTCGATGAAACTTTGTGTGCGTACTTAAGTGGGTCTCAGAGTGACAATAGGAACCCGGTAGATGGCGCTGTGTTCGGCTTTTAGAAACGCAAGAACGACCGGACCGATTTCGATTAAACTTTCTGTGTGTCTGAGGAGGTCTCAGATCCACGATATACCCTCCATAGGTGGCGCTATGATCGGGTCACAGGAACTCGAAAATGGCTATACTGATTTTCATGAAACTTTGTGATCGTGTTTCGGAAGGCCTAACGTCCACGATACGATATGGTAGGTGGCGCTACATTCGGCTTCTAGGAACTCAAAAACGCCTCGACATATTTCGATGGCGTTGAACTACGGGTTCGATTATTCCTAATTCCAAGATGTTGGGAAACTCGCCTTTTAGGAAGCACAAGTTAACGATGTGGGCAAAAGGCGATCATATTTCTTGCGAGATTTCTTTCAGTATTTCAGATCGTATGTTATCATGTCTCGCAGTCTTATTCGATTTGAGTTGCTTGATAATCGAGGAGATTTCATATTTATTTTGCTGAAGAATTAATTCATTATATTGGCAATGTCCTGTTCCTCAGTATATAGCTTTCGATTGTCTGTCTTTATGCACACTGAATGTTTGTTCCAAGTTTTCTTTTGCCACTTATTTTGTTAACGCACTGCCAGAGGATCCTAGAATCATATCCATTCTTGTGTATGATGTTCTGTATATATTTTCTGTTTGAACAATTCATAACTTTAGATAGTGTTGACTTATATTTTCTATACTCCCCCATCAGTACTTCATCTTCTGGATTCCTTTTTATCAGCAAAAAAAGATTATTCTTTCTGTTAATTGAATTCAAAAGTGATGGTGTTATCCACTCCTTTATAGCTGCATTCTTCCTTATCTTCTTTACCCTACTTGTGCTTTCTTCTACATGACTTCTGAGTACATTAACATTGATATTGCGACTTGTGAGATCAAGTCGCAATATTCACATAATCCGAGTGCAAAACAGAGCTCCAGTCCTCCGATTGTAAATATGTTCTAAGTCTTGCATAATCAAAACCTTGAACTCACTACTTTCTTTATTTGGTGGGATGCTTATTACATCATTAATTTTGAACAGAAGTACTATTGGAAAATGATCCGTTGGGTAACTCTCCAGAATGAAGGATTTTACAGGAGTACAGGAAAGATGTGGTTTTTCACCACTTCAATGATTTTAATTACTTGAGTCTATTCTCGGAACGATATAAAAATAAAAGGAAAATTGTCAAATACTAATGTAACTAAAAATGTATGTTCTAAACTAAACAATATCGCACTCGGAAAACGGACTTCTCGGATGAAACTCAAAACTAGGTATTCGAAAATCTAAACTATGAAAAACTACGTGGAAAATCTGAACTGGGTCTAGGAAAACTATCGGATGAATAATTAAAAATGGCTACGCACAGCTAATATGTAATATATAGGATAATTTCAATTGAATAAATAACACATATTATTTCTTGCTTATATATTGATTAATAGCGGTGAGTTCTATAATGAAAATCACTATGCCGAAATATTATGTCCATGAATATATATGTGTGCCTTTAGTGTGATCAAGGAGTCCGTAAAATTTCAGAATAATTCTCCAACGGGTCTTATTGTTAATTCTTTCACCTGAAAAAAAAAAAAGAATATAGATTATAAAACTTTTATATAGTCACAATTTCGATAATTGTTGAAACGAAGAAAATAATAGTAGGATGAAACCCATTGAAAAAGGAAGAGAACATAAGAAAAATTGAAGGAAAAATAATTTACGGGCGATTTGAGGTCGGGAATAGAAGAGCCAAGTTTTTAAGGGTAAAAAGCGGTTTATCTATATTTCCGGCAAAACGGCAAAGTATAATGGAAAAAAGTTTAATGGCAAAGTTGTAGGTAATAAAAAGATGTAGAATTTTAATATTAACACTTTTTTCACATAACCTCAAAAGGTATGTGTAAAATTAGAATTTGACTATTCTCGAATTTCAGAATAGCAATCAACAAAAATAATCCTGATGATTTTCGTTAAATTTCTGACGAAGGAATCGGATATAGACTCCGAAACGTTACGATATATTTGATTCATTGATGATGTTGTTTCGTTATTGTTTGTTAGATTGTTCGATTGATTGCTTCTGACAAATCTGTGTTTTTTACGCCGAACAAATCACAAAATAATAATTTTTTTATTTAATAGATATTTTTCAGAGTTTGGGAGTGAAAACCCAGAAAGAAACCATTTAATAATGAATATACCTACCACAGTATCCTGATTATTCAAATAAACTAGTTTTTGGTTTTTTATTTCCATGTTTTCCAATTTTTTTTTCACGAAATTTGTTTAAAACTTACCTACTTTTTTCTGTCCCAGATACACTGTAATTTTTTTAATTGAAAATATTTTTTTTTACCGTTATTTGGACTTAATGCACCCTAACTTTCAATCGAAAATTCTCACATCGAAAGATCTGCTTTTTTAAAAAAGTCAGTGGGTTTTTCTTCGCTGAAATCTCTACACTCTGATGGTGTAATAAAATATATAATCAGTTAATAAAGTTAATATTCAACAAGACATCTACAATATTTTGAGAGAGTTGTAAAATCTTCTCTAAATTATATGCATGGATGCCTATTTAGCAGATATTTTGACGAGATAATTTTCGATTGAAAATTAGGCTGCTTTTTCAATGATAAGCCAAAATAGGGTGAAAAAAATATATTTAAAATCAATAAATAGTGTGTTTGGGACATGAAAAGATGAGTTTTCATCAAATTTCGTGGAAAAAAATTTTGTGAAAGATAAAAATGAAACACCAAAAACTTGGTTATTTGAATTTTTCATATGAAGTTTGAGGTTATGTGAAAAAAGTGTAGATACAAAAAGCGAAAACAGACGTAATGGGAGTTCAATTGATATAAATAAGAGTGAAGCAAAGTATACGAATGAGATTAGGAGTACCTACACTGAAAATGAAATAGAACCTCGAATTTGTACAAATCAATAAAACAATCGTTCCTTCAAAATACATGATCAAAATCTTACATTGACCCTGTCTGGAGTTGAAAGAATATATGTTACTGCATCCGCTATATCTTCAGAATGCAAAATGGTCAATTCTTCGGATTCTTCAATCCCTAACTTGACAAGTGCTTCAGTCAGAACAACGCCTGGACTCAAACTCTGAAACAAAATTTATTGCCATTTTGAAAAAAACCTATATTCTAAACCACTTAATTATTGAGCTACAGGGAGCTAAAGTTACAATAAAAATTGGTTCAAGTACTGACGTGAAGTCAGGAGCTTTGGCGCGTATGTTATATTGCCTATTCGATTAAGAGTGTCGAATAAAGGAAAACGGACAATAGAATTCACCATGTTAAATTCGATTAAGAGTGTCCAATACAGGAGAATGCATACGCGCAAAAGCTCCTGACTTCACGTCAGTGCTTGTTCACTATTTCGATTATGATTTTGCATGAATCATAAAGTCGTTATTCTACACCTAAATATCAAAATTCAACTCGATCGGATCGTAGGTTTTATTGAGAATATTGGTAAAATATATTCTCAAATAGGAATAACGTCGAAACCTTTCAGTTTCAAATCACAGTATATTGATTATTCATAATCGGTTTGTCGAATTTAATCGTTTAATGCCATCTTTGGCTCAAAATACGAAAATAAGAGACATTTGGCACAATGATAACTCTCTGTAACACGCGTGCGAAGAATATTAAGCTGAAAACTCACTGTCAATTTAATTTTGCTCCCTGCAATGGCGAGTTCCTTACGGAATGTTTCAGTGGCCGCTGTTACTCCATGTTTGCTGGCTGGATACATATTCATATTAGGAAAATTAGGTACAGAATGCCCTGCGATACTATTAATGTTGATAATCTGACCAGGAAATTCGTTTTTCCTCATAATGCCTATAGCCTCCCTCGTGGCGATGCAAAGAGCCATTAAGTTAGTGTCAAGAATTCTCCTCCAAACAACAATATCACCTTCCACGAAGGGAGAAGGTGGAAAAATTCCGGCATTATTGATGAGGACGTGCACACAACCGAATCTCTCCTCGATATCATGAAATGCTTTTAATAATTCTTCATCTTCAGTAACGTCAACTTTCATTGAGTGGAGTTTTCCTTGTTCATTCTTAAGTTCATGTGATAGTTTTTCAACCAGTTCTACTCTTCGTGATAGACCAACAACCTGGAATTAATTAAATCGTATCATAAAATTGTGGGTTCTATCAAGAAAATTGATTGTTGGAAAGTTACGCGCTATACAGGCGGAAACATCTGCAGAAATATGGGAAGGCAAATCAAAATAGTGGGGTTCCAAGCACAGATCCCTGAGGAACCCCAGTCACCACCTAATATTCGACTGATCTTATATTATTCAGTTTCACTGACATATTTCGGTTCGTTATAAAACTCTCCAACCAAACAAGAAATATTACCCCGAATCCCAAATTTTAATGTTTACACAGCATAAATGAAAAATCTAAGAAAGGCTTAGAATTTCAAAAATATCAGTATTCGAATAGTCGTTTAATATCCAATAGCTGAATTTTCCAATAATAGGACACTATGAACATTTTGCTGTTCAACTGGTACGAAGCTGATCCACTGTAGCCTACAGTGGATCAGCTAAACAAATAAATACCTACAGTCTGTAGGTATTTATTTGTTTTTTATATTTTAAAAATAACCCAAACAATATTAATCCGAACGAATTTAAATCTAGAACTTAGCTGTAAAATTAGGTTCTGTTGGCGTTCACAAACATTCAGCTATATTTAATGAGCTGAACTGTGCTGATTGCCAATGACTAAAAAAGACACAAGGTGAAATATTTATTGATTTTAATCATCAAAAGCCGCGTGCGTGGCTGGGCTAGATCAAATCATCGTTCAGTGTTCCCTTAAGAGGAAATCGTCATTCAAGGGCAGACACGAACCCGGTTTTCATGGTTATCCAATGATCTGTGTGACTTAGCCAACACTGAATGACAACCGAAGGAGTTCTAGGAAGCTTAATTCCATCAGTTGCTAACTCGTAGGGAAAGAATCCCACCAGCGACACCTATGGCTATCCTTACGAACTCTGACCCTCTGCAATGAAGAAACCTTGAGCGATGATCAGCGACGGTCATTCTTTTGCCGTAAGAGGGCCAGGGGCGGCAAATTCGTCTACCTATATAAGACTTTTACGGACTGAAAACGCCCAGTTTGGTGTGGTTAGATAAACCACCAACCAGTGATCACCCAATGAGGTGAACTGTGCTAATTGCCAATAACTAATTATGGTTGTCATTTAGTGTTGGCTAAGTCACACTGATAATTGGTAATAACCATAAAACCCGGGTTTGTGTCTGCCCTTGAATGACGCTTTACTCTTTGGGAAACACCACGCGGAATATTTGGTGATGGTTAAAATGAATAAATATTTCACCGTGTGTCTTTTTGGCGCTCTAGTTCCTCGGAACTGAGTGCTTATCAATTTGCCCAAATGTTTGTAATTTTCGAATTTTTCGATGAAAATGGTCTTAAACGATTTGGTTCGACTCACTGATCAAGAATCCGTGGTCGAAAATCATTCTGTCCGGCCGGTCCGGCCGTCCGGTCCGGCCGTAGGCACGATAACTCTCGAACGGAATGAGCTAGACAGTTGAAATTTTCAGAGTAGGGAGATAAATATCTCGGCTAAGTTCGTTATTGGGCAAAATCGGACAGATGGTTTCGGAGTAACAAAAAAAAATTTTTTTTTTACGAAACAAATTCAAAATAAAATTTTTTTCAATAAGCAATTTTACCATAAGAATCCAATGATATCATTTTTAACTCTAACAAGCTAATACTTTCGGAGATATGATTTTTCAAAATTTCAATAATAAATCGTATTTCAACGTTGTCACACAATGATATAATTATTCTATGTATGAATTGTCATAATGTGAAATTATTTTCCTGAGATATGTCAATATCTAATCAATCGAAAATTGTGAGCGAAGTGAGAAAAATCTCAGTTGTTTAGTTTTTCTCAGAAAAGTCTTACATTTCGGAACGGAACATGAAGTAAGAGATCTGAGAGTAGTGAGACTGCTTTTCATCCATAGACATAGATATAACTCTCGAACGGAATGAGCTAGGTAGTTGAAATTTTCAGAGTAGGTTAGGGAGATGAATATCTCTGTTAAGTTCGTTATTGGGCAAAATTGGCCAGATTTAATTTGATTTCTTCCATGGTGCAGTTCTCATTCTCATGATTGCTCATTTAATCTTGATAAATAGACTATCATTTGAATTGAACTTCAACAGTTCTATCATATGAATACATTGATATAATTCCCAACTCTGAGAAACCAATACTTTCGGAGATATAATTTGTCTGTTTGAACTGGAGCGCCAGAAAGGTCCTGTCCACAGGGCTTGTTTTTTATTCAGCCATATCTGACGCATAGTATTTGGGATATAGAACGTTTTTTTTTCTTATTATTTCAGATTCTAGTTATACGATCGTCACGAAATTTCGCATAAGTCTTCGTGTTGGTATTTTTCAACTAACTACCTAGTATTAATTCGATCATATCAGTATTTTTGGAGTTATTGGGAAAACAATATTTGGCTATATATATTATATGTTGTTGTAGGGGATAACGTTAAACTGCAAACTTAAGGTCTATTGTTCCCCTCCATCAGAGCTGTCGAGGTCACCACCAACTGATAAAATCCAGTTCTTGAATGGCTTCAAGGAGGCTACAACTTCGCTTCTGCAGTTGTCTTGCCCATAGCATTTCTTGTGTTGGCTTGATATGGCGGGTCATTTCCGTAATCAGGTGATCAGGAGCTTCATTCTCCTCTCCACAGAATCTGAACTCGTCTGTTTCTGCTAGTCCTAATCTCATCATACGCTTCCTAAGACAGCAGTGCCCTGTGAGGAAACCAGTGAGCAGGTGCAGAGTGTTTTTACTGAAATTCATATATTTCTTGGATCTGACAGTATCAAAGTTCCGGAGGAACTTTTGGAGTGATATATTCCTGAGAGAGATCGCCAGATCTCTCTTGTAAGTGTATCTACCTACCCCAAAGTAGCCGGGCCAATAAAAGGGAATCGTGCTCCTTCCTTGGCAAGCGTGTTGGTCTCCTCATTTCATTTAATTTCCAAGTGATCAGAAACCCAGGCCAAGTAGATCCTGTTGTTCTTGCCTACTTCATTAACTTTTCTTTGGCACACCCCTATTAGCTTAGTCTCGATAATAGGGAGCACAGAGCATCAATAGCAGCTTGACTGTCAGAATGGTTTGCTATATCACACCTTTGATAGTTTCTTTCTAGATTTATCTCCACGCATCTTTCGATTGCAAGTATTTCTGCCTGAAAGACGCTCGGATATGAGCCCAGCGATAGTGATCATTTGGTGCCTGCCCCATACACTCCAGCGCCAGCTCCTGTATTGGTTTTTGAATGGCTATAACTGCCTATAAACGAGCTCAGTCAAGGCAAGATATTTATACCCCAAACCTCCACTGCAAATTTCAACTCTCATTTCTTTCGAGAGTGCCTACCGCGGGCCGGACACGATTAAGTTTTATCTCGGATTCTTCATTGAGTAGAAAATAAACGTTTGAAAATTATAGACGTTCGGGAAAATTGATCGGCTGGTTCAGGGAAACAAGTGCGCTAAACATGGTACGCTATGTGTTGGATCCTGATGATTGGTTTATCAGGATGTTATGGTTGAAAGGATCAAATTTTGAGTCCTGATTCTTTTATCAGGATATAATGATATTTTGAAGGACCAGAATTATCCACCCTGATGGTTTTATCAGGGGGATGAGTAAGGGGGTATACTTAACTTTAAGCACCCAGTAGTAATCTCGTTGATTACTGCGTAGGTTGTTACTTGTAATAAAATCACAATTACGAGGATAGGAAGGGGTGAAATATTCGAATGCACTTTCAACACAAGAACAAAATGTATTTTCTTGTTACTGAAACTTTGGTAACAAGCACGAAGTATTGTACAATGCAATATTGATACAATTAAAAATCTTCCTTCTATATGAAAAAGGAAAAAGTGACTACATAGTTGGAAGGAGAACTGAATGAGTATTAGTTTCGCGACCGTACAAAATATAAGTGATGTCTGTTGCACTAAGAGATGTAGTAGTTACAGTGGTAGTTTTAGTAGTCGTTAATTATTTCAGTGTAAAATGTATATAGAAGCCCCGATAGAAGGAAAATAGGAGGTTCCTTCATCTGGGTAGAAAACGGGGTAATATTAACAATTCTTGGGGGTGCGATCTCTTAGCGGGTTTTATTCTTAGGAATTCGAAATCTCGAATTTCTCCCAGTATCGGGACCAAACTTCACTCGTTTTCTGCATATAATCTATCAACGAAAGATGTTAGGCAAGTTTTCACGGACTAGGGGTTTTCAAATCGTCTAGACAAAAATTGGTTCAAGCCCTGTGGACAGGAGGTTTCTGGTGCTCTTGTTCAAACAGACAAATTATATCTCCGGAAGTATTGGTTTCTCGGAATTGGGAATTACATCAAGTGATTCTTATGAAAGAACTTCATCTTATCAGAAATTGAATTCAAACAACATAGAAGAATTTAAATTCAACAAGAGTGCCAACAATTATCAATACAAAACCAATAGACAAATTCTACCCAACAATGAACTCATCCGAGATATTCTTTCCTCAAATCCACTCCAATACTCCAATACACTAATATTCCAGTTTTGTTTTTACTGGAGATAGTCTGAACACAATATTATTAACTTACCATTACCATTCTCATCATTCTCATCATCATATGGATTTAACATCGGCATGAAAATATCAACCAACGAAAAGTATGATATCATATTATAATTCTCATAATTCTACGATTGCTGAAATGAATTAGACAATGTCATGTCTCAGGAAAATAAGTTGACTTGATGACAATTCATACATAGAATAATTATATCATTCTGTGAAAACGTAGAAATACGATTTATTATTGAAATTTTGAAAAATCATATCTCCGAAAGTATTAGCTTGTTAGAGTTGAGAATGATATCAGTGGATTCTTATGGTAAAAATGCTTATTGATAAAAAAATTAATTTGGAATTTGACATGTAAAAGAAAAATTTTTTTTGTCACTCCGAAACCATCTGTCCGATTTTGCCCAATAATGAACTTAGACGAGATATTTATCTCCCAAACTTACTCTGAAAATTTCAACTATCTAGCTCATTCCGTTCGAGAGTTGTCGTGCCTACGGCCGGCCAGCCGGCCGGACCGGCCGGACAGAATGAATTTCGACCACGGTTTCTTGATCAATGAGTCGAACCAAATCGTTTCAGACTATTTTCATCGAAAAATTTGAAAATTACAGACATTTGGGCAAATTGATAAGCACTCTGTTCCGAGGAACAAGAGCGCCAAAAAGAATAACACACTGGGCAATGTGTCTAGAAACTGATACGTTTCATTAGCACTTCAGTCGTTAAATGAATTTTGGCATTCTTTCACAGGAAATAGGCAATAAATCTCTACAAGGGTTGAAGCTTTATGAGATATTCTAATCGCAGTTATCTTTTCGTAAATGATTATATTCGAGGGTGAGATTACACATGGTAAACTAACCCAGTTAACCCAAAACATTCAAGTTTTACAAGCGAGCTCCTTTGTTGAGAAATAATGAATCTGCGTTTCCCAAAATGTGAAGTCATGGGACGCAACACTATGCATATTTGAGAACACGACATATTATATAGATGAAAGTCACATCAGACATGGCTATTTAAATAGAAATGTCTTCAAAATTGGCCAGGAGAAAATTTCTTGTGAGAGGTATTTATAAGGAAGTCATAAAGATTCTACTTTTATCGAGATTTAATCATCTCTTCGAGATACACTAGGATCAAAATAACATCAAAAGTATCTACTAACTCAAAACATCACGAAAGTATGAACATGAAATGTCGAGATGTAATTCTCTTGTTTGGTTCTTTTATTTATTTATTCATTCAAGTAAAATCCTACGTTTCAACGAAATAAAATTTACCATGAACAAAATAATACCTAGGGTGTTGGCTCTAATACATAACTAGAAAAAAATACAAGAAAGGAACAAAAAAAAATTAATCCTGAAATCCCGAAATAGCGAAGGCAAAAAGTTTCATAATTTCATAGCATGCATTAAGTTGCATTGAAGCCGACCCATTAATATTCCGCATTCATCTGTACAAAAGGCACAAACCTAAACTCAACTTCGAGGATATCAATAGAATTTAACACATTTGTTATTCCTGTTCTTACCTCCATTCCATTTTTCACCAAAACTTCCGAAATTTTGTTTCCAATTCCTGAACTGGCACCGGTTACAACAGCCAATTTTCCCTTCCATTTTTCCATCGACAAAGCCATTATGGATTCTTCGCTGATAGACAGATATCTACACGGGATAGATGGTGTGCTCTATTCGAATGGCCCCAAATTATGCGTTCAAATTATCATATCAACGGCTGGGGGATTCCCATGGATGAATAATTCACAGACTAGGGGAACTGTACGTGGAAAGATTTTCGATTGATATTAACGACGCCTAAGGTATTATTTGGGCGATACCAGGCATCTTGAGAAAGCTGTCATTAAATGTTGAGTAACTGTTGCTTCTATGTATTTTATACAATTGAGGTTGGTTCATTATGTCCTTTCTAATTAAATTTTCACATTTTCATTTAGGAATAGAAGGAATTATAATATCCTATATATACAAGGTGGGTTTAACAAAACATGCCGTTGGCAACTACCCGAAAGTTTTTGAAAATATTTCAATAGTATAGAGGGAACATAACGGCACCTTTAGTCACTCACTCCGACTAACCCCCTGCGGTCTAGACATCCCAAAACAAGAAATTCAAATGGCAACAACCCCTCCTCGTGATACATCATTTAGAAGCTTGAACAGCATGCTTTACAATGATATTAGGAAAAGCTTGGAAAAATGGAAATATATATATATATATATATATATCCGGGTTCAATGGAAATACTTGTGGTAATTTCTGTAAAAATTGGTTCAAGCACTGACGTGAATTCAGGAGCTTTTCTGCGTATGTTCTATTGTATACTTACCTGTATTGGACACACTTAATCGAATTTAGCATCGATATATACCGTTTTCTCAGCTTTTATAATATATGAATACATTTCATACCATTTTAATGACATACTTCAGTAACGAGTGAATCGTCTATGATCACAGAATATTTGATTTTGACATAATGTATTCTAATGAAATTGAAACACGAAAAACTTACGCCTCAAGTAACTCCAGGATACGATATTCATTAAATTCCGCGAAAATTAGTGGGTTGGCATTCTACAAGTAATAACTTACCCCGAAAATTGCAAGTTGCTATCTATTTCTGTCCTCAAGTTATCGTGAGATACCTACATAATATTTTTTCGTAATTTTTTTTAAATTTTCTACTACTACGGTCCCAAGTACGGTCCTAACAAATTTTCAAACACGTGTTTATGTCCATATTCTACAACTAGCTACTAAGTCTCAATTCGAACGGGTCTGTATCTTTGAGTTATCGAGAAAATAATATTTCATATGGGTCTAACTCCGAAACCGTTTGGCCTATTATGCCCGAAAACGAATTTTACTCTCCCATTCGCATGCGCAACCTACCCTGAACATTTCAAGTCCTTATCTCTGTTCGTTCGAAAGTTATCGAGGCAACGGTCACCCTTCCAGCTACTGAACTTCCAAGGCTGCTCTGATCTCCAACAATATAGATCTGATCGTGTTCAAACTTAAAACTTGACAGTAGAATTAGGTTTTGAAGGCTCTCGCAAAATGTCAGTGTTGTCGGACAATAGTTTCCGATATATAGAACATTTTCAATGATTTTTTGCGCGTATGTTCTGGGGAACATCGCATTATAGTTTTGCCCAAATGTCTGTAACTTTCGAATTTTTTGACGAAAATGCTCTCAAACGATTTAGTTCGACTCCCCAATGAATAATTCGAGGTCTAATTCGATTCTGTCGGTCCGGCCGTCCGGCCGTCCGTTGCCACGATAACTTGAGAACGAAAAGAGCTAGCGAATTGAAATTTTCAGGGTGGGTGGCGCATCTCAATACGATGGACAAGTTCGTTAATGGGCATAATCGGCTCAGTGGTTTCCGAGTAATAATTTTGTTTTCAACCAAAATGAATCCGATCGAATTGAAACTTGGTGAGTAGTTGTAGAATATGAACCTTAGCACGTTTGTGAAGTTTTGTGCGAATCGTATGGCTAGAAAATTTTAAAAAAATTATTAAAAAATATTTTTGTTGTCACGATAACTTGAGAACAGAAAGAGATAGCGGCTTGAAGTTTTCAGGTTAGGATGTGCACCAGGACGCGACATTTCAGTTTGTTTATGAGCTTAACCGGCCAAACGGTTTTAGAGTTATAGCCATCTGAAATTTGGTTGTTTTTTGTTCCTCATTAACTCGGAAAATACTAAACCGATTGAATTCAAACATGGTTGTTAGTTGTAGAATGCCAACGCGAAAATTCTTGCGAAATTTCGTGAGGATAGTATTTGTAAAAAATTTTAAAAAAATCATTGAAAATTGAAAAAAAAAATTCTATATATCAGTAACTATTCGTTTGAAATTGCTGAAATTTTGCAAGAGCCTTCATAACCTAACTGTTCTGCCAAGTTTCAAGTTTTAACACGATCGGTTGAATATTGTTGGAGATTCGAGCATTCATGTGTGAGTTCAGTAGATGGGTGACCGTTGCCTCGATAACTTTCGAACGAAAGGAGATAGGGACTTGCAATTTTCAGGGTAGGTTGCGTATCCAAAAGGGAGAGTTGTGTTCATTTTTGGGCATAATCGGTCAAACGGTTTCCGAGTTATACCCACCTGGAATATTATTTCCTTGATAACTCAAAAAATAAATATTCGATCGAATTGAAGCTTGGTTACTAGTAGTAGAAAATCATCATATAGACGTGTTTAAAATTTTGTAAGAACCGTACCATTAGAAAATTTGAAAAAAATGACGAAAAAAAAAATTTTAAGAACCGCACCCCTAGAAAATTTCAGAAAATTCACGAAAAAAAAAATTGGTTCAAGCACTGACGTGAAGTCAGAAGCTTTTGCGCGTATGTTCTATTGTTCATTCTTCTGTATTGGACACCCTTAATCGAATTTACCATGGTAAAATATGTTGTCCATTCTCCTGTATTGGACACTTAATTCGAATTTACCATGGAAAATTCGAATTAAGAGTGTCCAATAAAGGAGAATGGACAACATAATTTACCATGGTAAATTCGATTAAGGGTGTCCAATACAGAAGAATGAACAATAGAACATACGCGCAAAAGCTTCTGACTTCACTTCAGTGCTTGAACCAATTTTTTTTTCATTTTCTAGTAATACGATCCTCACAACATTTTGCAGGAATTTTGTCTATTAACGAACTCAGTTGTCGCATTAAGATGCACAACCTACATTCGCTAAGAATTGCAAGTCGTTATCTCTATTCGTTATCAGGTTATCGTGAAATAAATAATATTTTTTTAAACTTTTTTTTCAATTTGTCTTTGCATTATTATTCTACAACTAGCAACCAAATTTCCACTCGATCGGATCTGTATTGGTCGATGACACAATTATTATACGGAAACTGTTGATTATGCCCATTTACGAACTTTTCCGTCGTATTTGGATGCGCCACCTACCCTGAAAATTTCAAGTCGCTATCTTTTTCCGTTCTCAAGTTATCGAGACAACGGCCGGCCGGACAGAATCAAATTTGACCTCGAATTCTTCTTCAGTGAGTGGAATCTAATCCTTATTCCATATACCATATTCGGACACAAATTCAAAAATTACAGACATTTGCGAGTGTTATACCCAGAAGGAATCATTTCTTCAACTTGAGTTTTTGACATAGAGGCAGTCTTACAGCTAGAATGAAATGATAACATTTACAAGAAACTTTATTTAGTATAATCTCGTTGGAATTTAATCACAACTGACGCACAAGTAGGATAGGAGAAAATAATAATGTTACAGGTGTTTATTTCATCGGGCTACACTGTAGATGAGTTGACATGATTTGTTTTCTCAGCATAATAAATCAGGCATTGGCGGACAACCTTGGTTTCAGAATTTCTCTCCCAGGGGCTTAATTGTGACCTCTTGAATCTGAAAGAAAAATACAGTTTCAGTTTAAAATTGCAAATCCTAAAAGCACCGTCGTTGTATCGGAAACTTTCATTGATTAGTATAATACTATTTATACTATACTATGCTAGTATACAAATTAATGGTTGTGATATGCCCTCATATTAAAAATACAAATTTTGAAGTATGCTTTCGGATAAATGCGCAAATCCATTGAACATTGAAAGAACGTTCAAATCTAAACTGATTTGAATACATCCAAATTAGTGGTCTATTGTCGTATATTGATAACTTTCAAGAAACCAATAAGTTATCGCTAATTTTGTACATAAATCCTTTTATCGTGGCCATATACAGTTCGCGTCAAAAGTATGGAATAATGCATTTATTCTCTTCCCTTTAAGAAATAGGGACAAATTAATTAATTTTTGCGCGTATGTTCTGGGGAACATCGCGTTATAGTTTTGCCCAAATGTCTGTAACTTTCGAATTTTTTGAAAAAAATGGTCTCAAACGATTAAGTTCGACTCCCCAATGAAGAATTCGAGGTCAAATTTTATTCTGTCCGGCCGGCCGTCCGGCCGGCCGGCCGGCCGTTTCCACGATAACTTGAGAACGAAAAGAGCTAGCGACTTGAAATTTTCAGGGTAGGTGGCGCATCCCAATACGACGGACAAGTTCGTTAATGGGCATAATCGGCCCAGTGGTTTCCGAGTAATAATTTTGTTTTCAACCAATATGAATCCGATCAAATTGAAACTTGGTGGGTAGTTTTAGAATATGACCCTTAGCACGTTTGTGAAATTTTGTGCGAATCGTATGGCTAGAAAATTTTAAAAAATTATTAAAAAATATTTTTGTTGTCACGATAACTTGCGAACGGAATGAGATAGCGGCTTGAAATTTTCAGGTTAGGATGTGCACCAGAACGCGACATTTCAGTTTGTTTATGAGCATAATCGACCAAACGGTTATAGAGTTATAGCAATCTGAAATTTTCTGAAATTTGGTGGTTTTTTGTTCCTCATTAACTCGAAAAATACTGAACCGATGGAATTCAAACTTTGTTCTTAGTTGTAGAATGGCAACGCGAAAATGTTTGCAAAATTTGGTGAGGATAGCATTTGTAGAAAATTTTTAATAAATCATTAAAAGTAAAAAAAAAAATTCTATATATCAGTAACTATTCGTTTGAAATTCATGAAATTTTGCAAGAGCCTTCATAACCTAACTCTACTGCCAAGTTTCAAGTTTTAATATGATCGGTTAAATATTGTTGGAGATTCGAGCATTCTTGTGCGAGTTCAGTAGTACCGATTTGGTGTAGCGTAAGGCTCCGAAGAAACGATCGCTCGACCCGGACTTTTGCCGTCGAGTCGAAGAAGACGAATCGATTTGTGTTTTTCCCAAATTTCGTTCTTCTAGGTTGAGCCTAAATATACTAATTCGATACAAGTTTCGGAGGTTTTGAGTCCGACGATTTTCCATTCAAAAAGTCAATCCGAGAAACGTCAGAATTAATTCGAGAGACGGGGTCGGAAATTTTCGAAAGCGAAACTGACGATTTAGGCCTTTTTGGGGCGTGAAACTTGAAGAAAATGATAGATAGCTTTTGCGCGTATGCTCTATTTTCCATTCTTCTGTATTGGACACCCTTAATCGAATTTACCATGGTAAATTATGTTGTCCATTCTCCTGTATTGGACACTTATTTTATATTTAAAACTGTAATTAGATCTTTGAAATACCATTGAATGAAGAAATTCTTGTAAGTTAACAAAATATCTTTATTTGAACAATAAAAATGCATCATTTTATTAAAATGATAGTTAGACTATCCAATTGCTTCTTTTCTTTATAATATTTTAGCTGTAAGTCAGTATAGCTTAGAACTTTTAAAGTAACGTCCTACAATATTAATTTAAATGATATTATAAATAAAAAATTGGTTCAAGCACTGACGTGAAGTCAGGAGCTTTTGCGCGTATGTTCTGTTGTCCATTCTCCTGTATGGGACACTTTTAATCGAATTTACCATGGTGAATTCTATTGTCTATTCTCCTGTATTGGACACTCTTAATCGAAAAAAAAAAATTGGTTCAAGCACTGACGTGAATCAGGAGCTTTTGCTCTTCTTAATCGAATTTACCATGATGAATTCTATTGTCCGTTCTCCTGATTGGACCCTCTTAATCGAAAAAAAAATTGGTTCAAGCACTGACGTGAAGTCAGGAGCTTTTGCGCGTATGTTCTATTGTCCATACTCCTGTAATGAACACTATTCTTAATCGAATTTACCATGATGAATTCTATTGTCTATTCTCCTGTATTGGACACTCTTCTCAATCGAATTCACCATGATGAATTCTATTGTCCATTCTCCTGTATTGGAGACTCTTCTTAATCGAATTTGCCATGATGAATTCTATTGTCCATTCTGGACAATAGAATTCATCATGGCAAATTCGATTAAGAAGAGTCTCCAATACAGGAGAATGGACAATAGAATTCATCATGGTGAATTCGATTGAGAAGAGTGTCCAATACAGGAGAATAGACAATAGAATTCATCATGGTAAATTCGATTAAGAATAGTGTTCATTACAGGAGTATGGACAATAGAACATACGCGCAAAAGCTCCTGACTTCACGTCAGTGCTTGAACCAATTTTTTTAAAGAACATTTTCCCGTAATACTTATTCTACCATTTCCATTACCAAGGAGTGACGTCATCGATATTATCTTTAAATTGCAAACCCCTATTTTTTTTTCTGCCATGGATCATAAAATTTTCTATTCAGTAATGCACATGTGACGCAATTTGGGTCAATAATTCTCGAGATATATTTTTATTTAACTTGAAGTACAGGTGAAGGATTTGGAATGAAGTCTTCACCAAATAAATACATTTTTATTGCAAAAACGATACTTGAAGGTGCCATAAGTTACAAAAATTATCAAAATATGTTCTCAAATTGATACTTCCTTACAGAAAGACAATCTAGCTTGAAACTCGGAACGAACATCATGTGGAGTTCCAGGCTGCATTGAACTTATTTCATCCAGAATCTCCTGTTTCAACTCCTCAATGTTGTTTGCCGATTCAGGTAAACTTTGCTATTGATATAACTCCATAACTAAAAGTCTAACGGAGTCAGATCTGGGCACCGAGCCAGCCTTTCAATAAAACCTCTTCAACTGATCCACCTGGTGTGGAACACTTCGTTCAGGTAATCACATACATCGTGAAAATATTGGGGTGGAGCTTCATCCTGTTGAAACTATAGCGTTTCATCTGGTATATCTGGATCTACATCGTTTGGAAAAAGAACATTCAACGCCGGAATCGGGTAAACCCGTAATAAATTTAATTATTTCTGTTAACGGTCCTTCAATAAAGACAGTCCCTACATCACCGTTCCTAACAGTAACCATGTAATCCTTCATGGCACAGTTGGAAAATTTTCAATCCTTCAAAATATTTTTTGTGATTTTTAACAAGATTTTAGCATCGTTTTAATAATGAGAAAGTGTGTGTTTAAGGAGGACTTAATTCAAAAAATTTAAAAAAATAATATATTGAGAATTCCAAATGGCGTTACATGTGCATTATTGTATTCAGAATTTTATGATCTCTCCATGTCAAGGAGATAAATAACGGCTTGCAATTTGAGAAAAAATCGCCTTGATAACAGGAGATAGTAGCAAAAGGAGAATGCGAAAATGCTCCTCAAAAAATAAATTACTGTGATGAATCAAACCATATTTCGATATTTCTGAAAGGTGAGAAAATAAATCCATTATCCCATACTTTTGACCCTCACTGTTTGTATTTACGGAATTTCAGCAAATTCTGATGAAATTTTTCCGAGATATCAAATTCTTTCTTTAAATTTTCCTAGTGAGACGATCCCCACAAATTTTTTGTATGGACCTTGAAGTCGTTATTCTACAAGAGGACCCTTCAAATTGTACATTGACTTAACCAGAGATTCCGCACATCAAATGGAACGCTAGTTTCAATCACCATTTTTCCATTCAGCTCAGGTGAAAAGATACAGGCTGTTACATTTAAAATAAATTAGGCCTTTTCGAATGAAATGGATATGGTGTGAAGTTTTCTACAACAATGAACCATATCTGTAGTTTTGGAAATACATATTGTAAAAATATAACTTCAAGGTAGGTACATCTCCAAATCTATTGAACGGATTTTGCCCATTCGCAAATTCGACTGGCGCGGCTCCAGGCCCCCAACCTACACAGCAAAATTCGAATCAGATGAGGCAATTTTCGGCACAAAATTCTCAAATTACATACATTTGCCCCACGGTACGAACTCGCAAATAAGAATAGGATAGAAGAGGAATGCCTGTAGCGTCCCGTTGAGGACGAACATTTTGCTTCTATTTGGTTCCCAGGCTTTTGAATAGGTCAATAGGTATAGAAAGTCCCGTGCTGACACATGGACAGCACATTTCGTGCGTCACTTGTTGGTCATTCTTTCCCAAACGTCCTCTAGAAATTATACCCATGCGGTGAGATCGACTTTACTGGCCTCTCCACTAGATCTGGGTTCAGTTAGGGGTGCATTCTCGGGGGTTGAAATAGTTGGTTTGAGATTGACTTTCCGAGGTTCTAATTTTTATGTCATCAATGTTTATATTCCTCCAAGTACGTCATCCGATCACTATGTAGCTATTTTTGAGGCCATCTCCAGCCTTTCTTATTTGCTGAATGAAAATAGCAACCTGATCATTCTGGGAGACTTCAATATCCCAGAATACATTACTTGCAAGGAGGGTGGTCTACGTAATATCAGAGTCGAGGCATTCGAAAATTTCATGAACTTTTTTGAGCTCAGTCAGCAAAATGAAACTCTGAACTCGAATGACAGGATTTTGGATCTTGTTTGCGCTCGGTGTCCTGTCGTTGTACAGGAGTCTCATTTCCCTCTAGTTGCAGTGGATGCGCATCACCCCCCGCTGGAGTTTTGCTTTGCATCGATTTCAAGACCGGATAGGTATCAAAGGATCAGCCAGGGGAGTTTCAACTTCAGGAAGGCTGATTTTTCAAAACTTTATGACATGATGTTGAACACCAACTGGGATGTCTTGGATGCATGTACCGACGTCAATTTGGCCTGTGATAAATTTTATAGCACGCTTAATTGTCTGTTTACGGAATGTGTCCCTATATCAAAAAAGGGAAAGTCTTCCTATCCGCCATGGTTTACGGGTCGTATCATTTCTCGTCTTAAAACCAAAGTTGTTTACCTGCGCAAGTATAGGTTATCCGGTGATGTCCGATTCTTGGAGGAGTATAAAGATCTCCGCAGAGATATCAAAAAAGAGATTACTGTAGCTCGAGCTAATTTTACTAGAAGGGCTGAGGCTGATTTATCCACTAATCCATCTGAATTTTGGTCTCATTTAAATACTATACGGAACACTTCAACTATTCCTGAATCGATGAGCTACGGGGGGCGCCCCCTGACTGGCCCACAGAATATTGTTGATGCCTTCGCGTCATTTTTTAAATCTTCATTCATCACTTCCACTAATTTTAGCACACAAAATTACCCACCTGATAACTCTTTGGTGCAGACTCTCGCTATTCCGGAGATTACTCAAGAAGTTGTGCTTAAGTCCCTCAAAAAATGCAGATCAAATATGACAGCGGGGCCTGATAGGGTTCTATCTTTCCTGTTAAGGGACTGTGCGATCGTCCTTGTCAAGCCTCTCACTGCAATATATAGGCTGTCCCTTTCTACACTTTGTTTTCCTGCTATCTGGAAGGAGGGTAGAGTTTGCCCGGTTTTCAAGAAGGGCAGCAGAGGCAACGTTGAGAACTACAGACCGATTGTTATTTTGAGCAACTTCAGTAAAGTTTTCGAGAGAGTGCTTCATGATATTATATATGCACATGTGAGCTGCCAGATTTCAGATCGTCAGCATGGATTCGTCAGGGGTCGATCAACGGTGACCAACTTAACCTGTGTAACTCAATACATCAGTAACGCGTTGGATGAGTCTTCTCAAGTTGACGTCATCTATACAGACTTCACAAAGGCGTTTGACAGATTAGATCATGGCATACTTGTCAGGAAGCTGTCTGCTTTCGGACTGAGTCTCGATTTCCTTTACTTTTTTGAGTCTTATCTTTCCGGTAGGAGACTGTATGTTCAATGTTTCGGTTTTGGATCTGACATGTTCATGGCGTCATCTGGCGTTCCCCAGGGTTCTATTTTGGGGCCACTCCTTTTCTTGATTTTCATTAACGATATTAGTTTGTACCTGATGTGTTGTTTTCTTCTTTATGTTGATGATTTCAAATTGTTTCGTCGTGTTATGTCTACTGAGGATTGTTGGGACCTTCAGGGTGACATAGATAGGCTGAACCGTTGGTGCAAGGATAACTTACTCCCTCTGAATGTTCAAAAATGTAATGTTATGTCTTTCAGCCGCAAGAAAGCAACAATTGACTTCTCCTATAACATTGATGGCCACGTTCTCGGTAAGGTTGTTGAGTTTAAAGACCTGGGTATCTTGTTCGACCGTGGACTTAGTTTTGTTCCTCATATAAGTTCTATCACTTTGGGATGCTTTAAAACACTTGGTTTCATCCTCAGAAACTCGAAATGGTTGCAGGACAGCAAAACGCTATTTATGTTGTTCAATGCGCTTGTGAGGTCAAGGCTCGAATATGGCTGCCTAGTATGGAACCCGGGGTATAATGTTCATATTAATAGTTTAGAGAATGTACAGAGGCGATTTCTGAAGTATCTATGTTTTAGAATTGACGGTGTATATCCGGAGCGTGGTACACCGCTTGTAAATTTCTTGAACAGATTTCAGGTTAACTCTCTGGAACGACGACGCACCTATTTGGGTATTTTATTTCTGCGCAATATCTTGTGCTCATTGGTCGATTGTCCCCATTTGCTGGCCATGATTAATATACATGTTCCCAGATTGCCCGTACGTACTTTAAGTTCATTTTATCTCTCTTGCCCACGTTCTAATGTTCTTCGTTTTTCGCCTCTGTACAGGATATGTCATGACTACATATTGTATGAGAGTGTTGTGGATATTTTTGCTTGCGAGCCATCAAGCTTAAGGAGGGCTATTCAGGGTTCACAGATTATGTGATAAAACTGGGTGCGATCTTTTTTCTCACATTGAGTTTTTTTCAGCTCGCACTCGGTTTTAATTTTTTTTTATTTCTTTTTTAGTATGCTCATTTAGTTTAGTTTTGTATTTTGTTAAAATTTTACCTTATTAATGTAATACTGTTTGTAATTTTCCCATTCTTTAATAGGCTTCGGCTGTTGAATGGTGTATTTCTAAATAAATAAATAAATAAATAAATAAATAAATAAAACTTAGAGGTTCCACCTACAGGATTCATAAATCCAATGATACGTGATACTACCCTACCTACCTAAAGATTGTATATGACACACCCATTTTTTGCCCTTAACGAGGGAATTTTGTAGGTCTAAGAAGTATTATTATTGATGTTATAGTCCGAGACAGTCAAGCTCAAAATCTCTTGTTAACTAGACAGTTCTTGAATTTCACAATAACTATCAACAAAATAATTTTAAAGATTTTCATTAAGCGTCTGACGAAGGAGTCTGATATAGACTCCGAAACGTTACGATATAGTTGTTTCTTCGTTGATGTTGTTTCGTTGTTGTTTGTTAGGCAACATTGTTCAATTGATTGCTTCTGACAAATATCTTGTGTTTCTTACGCAGAAGCAAATCAAAAAATAATTAATTTTTATTTTATAGATATTTTGTCAGAGTTTGGCAGAGAAAACCCAGAAAAAAACCTTTCAATAATGAGTATACCTCCCACAGTATCTTTCAATGATTACTTAAAATACATACTGTTTTCGTTAAATAGTGTTTGAAGTATAAACCTAATTCCTCTTTGGTTGTTTATCCTAATACAGATAAACAACAAAATATCACACGTAACAGTTCAGATCGGTGTACGGTTTTCACATCAATCAAGTGAACAGTTGTGATTCCAGCTATTGGTCACAACATAATCAATTTAAATATTAATTCACCGAAACACCACGGTTAAAAAATTGTGGTGCGAAACAATACCAACCTATTTTGTGGGATAATAGGACAAGACTTCGTTCCTGATGTTTTCAAAAGCTAAAAATCGTACCTGAACGTTTCCGGGGGTGGATAGAATGTATTGCACTGAATCAGCTATATCTTCAGGATTCAGAAGTGCCATTTGTGCAACAAAAGACGGGTCCAGAACGTTCAATGCTTCCGTGCGCACACCTCCTGGACTGATACTCTGAAATAAATATGAAAATTTCAACAACATTGAAATTAAATAATATTGTTTCAAGAATATAATTGAAATCCTCCTCCTGCAGGCTCACTTAAATCAAAATATTGTTGAAATATATACTATATATCGTTCAAATTTCTTGCATATATCAGAAGACATCTGAAAAACAATCAATATACAACGTGTCCCTAATGAAAGTCCAAATTTCGTGTGAGAGAGTGAGACATTTTCATACAAAATTATGAAATTTTACGTTCTGATTTTCCTGATTTTTTTTATGTCCAATTTAATTTCCAAATCCTATACTTACTCCGATGTTTGGGCAGTTTCATATGGGAATAGAGTAGTATTAAAGATATCGAAAGTTACAATATATTTGATCCATACAAAGAGAATAACGCTTTAAGGGAAACTTACTACTAATCATTCAAGGAAGAACGGACTAGCAGAGATTAATGTTAAGAGCAATCCACAGGATGTGTTTTCATCAAAATTGAATAGCAACAGACCGGTTTCATCCTTATTTGGAAGCACGATAGTGAAAAAACACTGGTCTTCATGAGAATCCGGCAATCATTTCCAAGCACAAAGTAAACAGAAGTGACACCTGGCGTTCAACCTACCAAGCTACTGTTAATCGATACTATATATATATATTTTTTTTTTTTTGAACTTGAGCATTACAATTTGTTTTGTATCTAACAATAAAGCATGTGTATGAAAAAAGTGTTAGCAGAGGTTAGTGTAACGGGGTACCATATAATTTGATATAATATGATACTAGAACTTAGGAAAAAAACCTCAGCAAAAAAACCCTATCTCCCCGTTAGTGTTGTGATTTATGAAAATTGAAATTGTTAACAAAATATGCTGAAATATTAAATATTGAAGGGCATCTTTTTCTTCATTCCTTCTTCCTTCAACAAGCAGAGAAGATTCTCCAAGGTACCCGAAACCCAATCTGGAAAAGGAAAAGACAAAGGGAGAAAACGAACAAATTAAAAAAAAAGCACTGACGTGAAGTCAGTACTCTTTGGCGCGCGTGTTCACGGTGGCTAATTTGAATTGAATGATTCAAAAATTAACAGTGCTGTATCTAAGCTGCCATCAGGATAGAGTAACAAAGTTGGAAAAGAACACAAGTGACTCTCCTTAGTCGCACAAGCTCCTAGAAGATTTGGGAGGGTCAGTATAATCCTAATCATGTTTATAGCACGCGCGCCAAAGCAGATTGACTTTTTACACTTTTTCTTTCATTGTTAAGTCAATCTGCTTTTGCGCGCGTGCTATAAACATGATTAGGATTATACTGACCCTCCCAAATCTTCTAGGAGCTTGTGCGACTAAGGAGAGTCACTTGTGTTCTTTTCCAACTTTGTTACTCTATCCTGATGGCAGCTTAGATACAGCACTGTTAATTTTTGAATCATTCAATTCAAATTAGCCACCGTGAACACGCGCGCCAAAGAGTACTGACTTCACGTCAGTGCTTTTTTTTTTTTTTTTCAAGTTCCTTTAACAAATATAGCTATCAATACAGTTTGGCTGTTAGCTTTACCGTAGATCAGAAAAAAATTCGGTTGTGGGTCCTCCGTTAGGGACGCAATTGCATCTTCTCCAAATCCGAACGCATTTTAATATAGATCTACCGAATATAGTTATTTATAAATTCGCTTCAGGGCCACCATACAGACATTTCAAATCGGAAACAACGCTATTTCCCCCAAACTGACTTGTGTCCGTGCACTGAATTGACATGAATATTCTTTTAAAACCTCACAATATCGGCTCTTTACTCCTAACATAACCCAAACAACCCAAAACCATTCACTTCTCGTCTGCGCAAGCGCAGTATACTCGTGGCTGCAAGTCCTCCCAAAATTACACACCTCATGAAAAACTCCGATTCTCCAACACTAGTGGTTCAGGAGATATCGCTTTTTGAATCCACGCATGCGCAGACCCTCACCAGGGGATTCTATAGCGGAAAAGCATCCGCCACCCCAAAACCCCAATCCTCTCTGACGAAAGCACCAGCAGTTAAATCACTGATGGTCTGCTCATGCGCATAACGAAAAATGCCCGTAAGGGGTTACATCCATTTCGATATTAGCCCCAGGGCCACGGTACGGACACTTTAACTCTGAAACAACGCTACATCCCCCAAACTAACTTTTCCTTGCACTGAATTGCTATGAATATTCTTTTAAAACCTCATAATATCGACTCAGCACTCCCAACATAACCCATCCAACCCAAAAACAGTCACTTCTCTTCTGCGCATGCGCAATCTACTCGCGGCTAAAAGTCCTCTCAAAATAACACACCTTACAAAAAACTCCGATTCTCCAACACTAGTGGTTCCGGAGATATCACATCTTTAATCCACGCATGCGCAGACCCTCAACAGGGGATTCTATAGAGGAATAGCATCCGCCACCCCAAAACCCTACTCCTCTCTGACGATATCACCACCAGTTAAATTACTGATGGTCTGCTCATGCGCATAACGAAAAATGCCTGTAAGGGGTAACATCAATTTCAAAATTAGCCTCAGGGCCACGGTACGGACACTTTAACTCGGAAACAACGCTACATCCCCCAAACTGACTTGTCCTTGCACTGAATTGCTATGAATATTCTTTTAAAACCTCATAATATCGACTCAGCACTCCCAACATAACCCATCCAACCCAAAAACAGTCACTTCTCTTCTGCGCATGCGCAATCTACTCGCGGCTAAAAGTCCTCTCAAAATAACACACCTTACAAAAAACTCCGATTCTCCAACACGCATGCGCAGACCCTCAACAAGGGATTCTATAGAGGAATAGCATCCGCCACCCCAAAACCCTAATCCTCTCTGACGAAAACACCAACAGTTAAATCACTGATGGTCTGCTCATGCGCATAACGAAAAATGCCTGTAAGGGTAACATCAATTTCAAAATTAGCCCCAGGGCCACAGTACGGACACTTTAACTCGGAAACAACGCTACATCCCCCAAACTGACTTGTCCTTGCACTGAACTGCTATGAATATTCTTTTAAAACCTCATAATATCGACTCAGCACTCCCAACATAACCCATCCAACCCAAAAACAGTCACTTCTCTTCTGCGCATGCGCAATCTACTCGCGGCTAAAAGTCCTCTCAAAATAACACACCTTACAAAAAACTCCGATTCTCCAACACTAGTGGTTCGGAAGATATCGCATCTTTAATCTACGCATGCGCAGACCCTCATCAGGGATCTGAAGTCTATGGAGGAATAGCATCCGCCACCCCAAAACCCCAATCCTCTCTGACGAAAACTACAGCAGTTGAAGGACTTCTCATCTGCGCATGCGCAATACGGAAAATGCCCGGAAAGGGCAGCATGAACCTCAATAACATATGTTTCGGCATTAAAAGCAAAGTATTCCGCAAAATAGTAGTAATTTTGTTATTTTTTTCATGTCACGTGATCTTCACGAAATTTTGCAAAAGTGTTTGCTTTGGTCTTTTGCATCTAACTACTGAGTTTCAATTTAATCAGATCAGTATTTCTCGAGTTATAGTGAAAATAAAATTTTCAAATTTTCAAAATTTTTTTTTGCCACTTTAGGGCCGTCCGTTCAACACAAAACTTTGCAGGCATATAAAGGTCATGATTCTACAATCTGATGCCAAATTTCAAAAAGATCGAGTGATCGGTTCCGGAAATATTCATAAAAAACGTTTTTATTAAAAACAGCCTTAACTCCGAAACCGCTCGGTCGATTTTGCCCGTTAACGAACTTGTCCGAGATATTTACGCTACGAAACTACCCTGCAAATTTCAACGCTCTAAGTCGTTCCGTTCGAGAGTTATCGTGCTAACGGCCGGACCGGCCGGCCGGACCGGCCGGCCAGACCGGCCGGACCGGACGGACAGAATTGAATTTGACCTCGAATTCTTCATCAGGGAGTCGAACCCAATCGTTTGAGACCATTTTCGAAAAAAAATTCGAAAAATACAGACATTGTGACGAAATGATAGCACGCTGTTCCTTGCGGAACACGCGCGCAAAAATGGAATATTATTGCGCGCGTGTTCCGCAAGGAACAGCGTGTTATCATTTCGTCACAATGTCTGTATTTTTCGAATTTTTTTTTGAAAATGGTCTCAAACGATTGGGTTCGACTCCCTGATGAAGAATTCGAGGTCAAATTCAATTCTGTCCGTCCGGTCCGGCCGGTCCGGCCGTTAGCACGATAACTCTCGAACGGAACGACTTAGAGCGTTGAAATTTGCAGGGTAGTTTCGTAGCGTAAATATCTCGGACAAGTTCGTTAACGGGCGAAATCGACCGAGCGGTTTCGGAGTTAAGGCCGTTTTTAATAAAAACGTTTTTTATGAATATTTCCGGAACCGATCACTCGTTCTTTTTGAAATTTGGCATCAGATTGTAGAATCATGACCTTTATATGCCTGCGAAGTTTTGTGTCGAACGGACGGCCCTAAAGTGGCAAAAAAAAATTTGAAAATTTGAAAATTTTGTTTTCACGATAACTCTAAAAATACTGATCTGATTAAATTGAAACTCAGTAGTTAGATGCAAAAGACCAAAGCAAACACTTTTGCAAAATTTCGTGAAGATCACGTGACATGAAAAAAATAAAAAAATTGCTACTATTTTGCGGAATACTTTGCTTTTAATGCCGAAACATATGTTTTTGAGGTTCATGCTGCCCTTTCCGGGCATTTTCCGTATTGCGCATGCGCAGATGAGAAGTCCTTTAACTGCTGTAGTTTTCGTCAGAGAGGATTGGGGTTTTGGGGTGGCGGATGCTATTCCTCCATAGAATTCAGATCCCTGATGAGGGTCTGCGCATGCGTAGATTAAAGATGCGATATCTTCCGAACCACTAGTGTTGGAGAATCGGAGTTTTTTGTAAGGTGTGTTATTTTGAGAGGACTTTTAGCCGCCAGTAGATTGCGCATGCGCAGAAGAGAAGTGAACGTTTTTGGGTTGGATGGGTTATGTTGGGAGTGCTGAGTCGATATTATGAGGTTTTAAAAGAATATTCATAGCAATTCAGTGCAAGGACAAGTCAGTTTGGGGGATGTAGCGTTGTTTCCGAGTTAAAGTGTCCGTACCGTGGCCCTGGGGCTAATTTCGAAATTGATGTTACCTCTTACAGGCATTTTTCGTTATGCGCATGAGCAGATCCTCAGTGATTTAACTGGTGGTGTTTTCGTCTGAGAGGATCAGGGTTTTGGGGTGGCGGATGCTATTCCTCCATAGAATCCCCTGTTGAGGGTCTGCGCATGCGTGGATTAAAGATGTGATATCTCCTGAACCACTAGTGTTGGAGAATCGGAGTTTTTTGTAAGGTGTGTTATTTTGAGAGGACTTTAAGCCGCGAGTAGATTGCGCATGCGCAGAAGAGAAGTGACTGTTTTTGGGTTGGATGGGTTATGTTGGGAGTGCTGAGTCGATAATATGAGGTTTTAAAAGAATATTCATAGCAATTCAGTGCAAGGACAAGTCAGTTTGGGGGATGTAGCGTTGTTTCCGAGTTAAAGTGTCCGTACCGTGGCCCTGGGGCTAATTTTGAAATTGATGTTACCCCTTACAGGCATTTTTCGTTATGCGCATGAGCAGACCATCAGTAATTTAACTGGTGGTGTTTTCGTCAGAGAGGATTAGGGTTTTGGGGTGGCGGATGCTATTCCTCTATAGAATCCCCTGTTGAGGGTCTGCGCATGCGTGGATTAAAGATATGATATCTCCTGAACCACTAGTGTTGGAGAATCGGAGTTTTTCTTAAGGTGTGTTATTTTGAGAGGACTTTTAGCCGCGAGTAGATTGCGCATGCGCAGAAGAGAAGTGACTGTTTTTGGGTTGGATGGGTTATGTTGGGAGTGCTGAGACGATATTATGAGGTTTTAAAAGAATATTCATAGCAATTCAGTGCAAGGACAAGTCATTTTGGAGGCTGTAGCGTTGTTTCAGAGTTAAAGTGTCCGTACCGTGGCCCTGGGGCTAATTTCGAAATGGATGTAACCCCTTACGGGCATTTTTCGTTATGCGCATGAGCAGACCATCAGTGATTTAACTGGTGGTGCTTTCGTCAGAGAGGATTGGGGATTGGGGTGGCGGATGCTTTTCCGCTATAGAATCCCCTGGTGAGGGTCTGCGCATGCGTGGATTCAAGAAGCGATATCTCCTGAACCACTAGTGTTGGAGAATCGGAGTTTTTTGTGAGGTGTGTAATTTTGGGAGGACTTGCAGCCACGAGTATACTGCGCTTGTGCAGACGAGAAGTGAATGGTTTTGGGTTGTTTGGGTTATGTTGGGAGTAATGAGCCGATATTGTGAGGTTTTAAAAGAATATTCATGTCAATTCAGTGCACGGACACAAGTCAGTTTGGGGGAAATAGCGTTGTTTCCGATTTGAAATGTCTGCATGGTGGCCCTGAGGCGAATTTATAAATACTATATTCGGTAGATCTATATTAAAATGCGTTCGGATTTGGAGAAGATGCAATTTCGTCCCTAACGGAGGACCCACAACCGAATTTTTTTCTGATCTACGGTAAAACTAACAGCCAAACTGTATTGATAGTTATATTTGTTAAAGGAACTTGACAAAAAAAAAAGCACTGACGTGAAGTCAGTACTCTTTGGCGCGCGTGTTCACGGTGGCTAATTTGAATTGAATGATTCAAAAATTAACAGTGCTGTATCTAAGCTGCCATCAGGATAGAGTAACAAAGTTGGAAAAGAACACAAGTGACTCTCCTTAGTCGCACAAGCTCCTAGAAGATTTGGGAGGGTCAGTATAATACTAATCATGTTTATAGCACGCGCGCAAAAGCAGATTGACTTAACAATGAAAGAAAAAGTGTAAAAAGTCAATCTGCTTTGGCGCGCGTGCTATAAACATGATTAGGATTATACTGACCCTCCCAAATCTTCTAGGAGCTTGTGCGACTAAGGAGAGTCACTTGTGTTCTTTTCCAACTTTGTTACTCTATCCTGATGGCAGCTTAGATACAGCACTGTTAATTTTTGAATCATTCAATTCAAATTAGCCACCGTGAACACGCGCGCCAAAGAGTACTGACTTCACGTCAGTGCTTTTTTTTTTATTATATTCTCCTCTGCAGTGATTCGCATGTACTCCATTCGGACTCTCATGCTGTCCACCATGGGATAGCTTATTTAGGTCGTTTCGCTCCACCTTGGCGGACAGCATGATATATCAAAGCGAGTACTTTTATGTAGGTATATGTTGACACTGAAAACAGCTAATATGCTCAAATCTATGTGCAATGAAACTACATGCTACTGTGATATTACCGATAAAATAATAAGTATTATTCTAACACGATTTGGAGGAAAATGCAAACTATTAGGCTGGGGAAAAAGAAATCCTAATTTTTTCGGTAGATGGCTGTAGTGATCGATATCAAACTGTATTATCACTGGTAATATCACAAGTGATTGAATTTTCGCGATAAGTCTGTCGACTTATTTCTGAACGAAACTCAGTTGAGTTAAAAAATAAAAGACAGACTTATGAGATAAATTCAGTCACGAGTGATATTTCATCAGACTATTTCACCAACAAAGTGACTCATGTTGACGTCTGAAATTTTAATTTATCATTTGTCAAACAGTCCGTATCCATGGTTGAGTCGTTGAAAATACCAAAGTTGTAAGACCAATCATATTTCAAAGATAGTTGGTGTTTTCGCGATAATACTAGCTGTCTTTGGCCTGTGGTTGGTTAGGTTTCGATATGAGAAATAGTCGTTCAAACAATTAATTATTCCAGATTTATGCTCGTCGTCAAGATGACATTTTCCACTGCAAAAATTACAGGGTGTTAAAAATGGAAGAAATTTCGTAACATTTTACATTTTTCGATAAAGGCGGAAATGCAAGCCAGGCGGTTGAATTGTAATTGATGTTTATGGTCCCGATACTTCCAATTACGAGTAATCTTGGTTTCGTCGGTTATGTTCAGTTATTTTTGCCGAAAATGGTTTCACACGATTAGGTTCAAATTCGATTCTGTCCGACCGGCCGTTGCCGTTGCCACGATAACGGAAAGAGATGGTGTCTTGAAATTTTCAGGGTGGTTGCGCATCCAATTGCAGCTATTATGTTCGTTAATGGGCATAATCAGCCCAATGGTTTCCTACTTGAAATTTTGTTTGCAAACAATACAGATCCGATCGAATTGAAAATTGGTAACTGTTGTAGAATGCCGACACAGACTAATGTGACATTTCTTGAGAATCTTATCACTACAAAATTAAAAAAATTTATATTAAAAAAGATACTGTATCTCAGAAACTATCCGGCGAGAGCATAAACCTAATTTTATAGCCAAGTTCCACATTTGAACACGATGGAGGTTGGACATAGTGAAAAAATATTGGAGCCTTGAGCGAGTTCAGAATGGGTTGCCGTTGCTACGATTACTTTCGAACGGAAAGAGGCAACATTTTCAGGGTAGACTGTACATCCGCATGTGACAATTAAGCTCGTTAATGGGCATAATATTTTAAATAGTTTTAGAGTTAAAACCCTATGGAATTTTGTTGTTATTTCCTCCAGTAACTCAAAAGATACAAATTATATCCAATTTGACCTGGGTTAATACTTGTAGAATGCTGACGCACTTATTTTTGAGGAATTCCATTAGGATCGTATCGATAGAAAAAAAAAATAAAATTTTCCTCAAAAATTTTTATATTTCAGAAACTGTTCGTCACATTCCATTGAAATTCCGCACAAAACTGTAAGCTGATTTTATTTTTTCAATATTTTCAGAAAGACCGATGTGATCGAATTGAAATTTAGAAAACATGGATTGAAGGTTCATGCTGTATTTAGTGAGGTCATGTGAGGCGTGGCTAGACAGAAGAACGCAAAAACTCCTGACTTCTGAAGAATTTTTAAAGAATTTTAGATGTTATGAATTCACCTCGTACGAGCAGGCTTGTCATAGAAAATGTAGACATAACCAAGTTTTAATCAATTGCTTGGATTCAAACCTATGCTCGATTTGTCTAATACGACAACATTGTGCGAAAATGATCGTGGTCAAAGCATGGTGAAGCAGGCCAAACGGTGGCTAAAAGAGGACTAACGATCAGGAAAATATATTTTTCTTGCATTGAAAAATTTCCTTAGTGATAAGAATTTGGCATTAGGAGAAGATAGCGAAAATACATTACAATAGTTTTTCGCTCATAGGTACCAAGACTTCTATGATAGAGGCATCATGTAGGTACCTTTAAATTGACAATACATTATACAGGGTCTTTATAAATGATTGTAACATCGCAGTTGGCTTTGAAATATTCTTACTTTGTCGCTTCATATACTGTTCACATACGCGATTCCATCCACACATAATTTATTTTCTGACAATACAATTATTAGGGCTGACAATTTCAAAGGCCTGTAAAATAGTCAGGTCCTTAGCGAAGAGCGGCAAAGACTTATCCAGAGCCAACTATGATGTTGCAGTCATTTATAAAGACCCTGTAGAACGAATCGGGCATATTTAAACTAAATCAGACAATCCGAAATATTTTAAATTTAATCTTGAAATTCACGTAAAGAAAATGGATTTCCTTTCCACCAACCTAAAATTTACTTTTTCATCAAAAATAGCAGTCACAAACCACTGCAGGAATTACAGGCTAACATAACCTGAAAATTAGGCTTTGTGGTTGATTTTCTGTTGGTTATGTAGACGGTAAATTCAAACTGTGTGAAATTACCCCTATATGAAGCTACTCTACTCGCCCCTGCATTGGACGATCGAATTTTGTGTAATCTGTTTAAGAATTCCACATACTCAACCTTCTGATTGATCACAGGCTCTCAGTGGATAGTTTCGTCCAATATTTATCTAAAAATATGGGTTCAAGCCCTGTGGACAGGAGCTTTCTGGCGCTCTAGTTCAAACAGACAAATTATATCTCCGAAAGTATTGGTTTCTCAGAGTTGGGAATTATATCAATGTATTCTTATGATAGAACTGCATCATAAAGGAAATTCAATTCGAATAATAGTTTATTTATCAAGATTAACTGAGCAATCTGAGAATGAGAACTTTGACTATCTCTTATAGCACAGGATGAAATGTATGAGTATGAACACAGATCATATAATAAAGCTTAGATAGAATACTTATAGCATTCTATTGAAACATAGAAGTACGATTCATTATTGTAATTTAGAAAAATCATATCACCGAAAGTATTAGCTTGTTGGAGTTGAAAATGATATCGATGGATTTTAATGGTGAAACTGCATCTTAAATGAAAATTGAATTTGGAATTTGTTGCTAAAAAAAATATTTTTTTTTCGTTACTCCGAAACCATCTGGCCTATTTTGCCCAATAATGAACTTAACCGAGATATTCATCTCCCTAACCTACTCTGAAAATTTCAACTGCCTAGCTCATTCCGTTCGAGAGTTATTGTAGATTTTTTTTTTTTATATTGAAAATTTTTTTTTACACTTTGCGGTAACCTGGTCAATACAAAACTTCACATGCGTATAAAGGTCATTATTCTACAATTTGATGCTAAATTTCAGATAGATCGAGTGATCGGTTTCGGAAATATTCATAAAAAATGTGTTTCACTAAAATCGGCCATAACTCCGAAACCGCTTGATGGATTTCGCCCATTAACAAACTTGTCCGAGATATTTACGCTCCACACCCACCTTGCAAATTTCAATCACTAACTCCTTTCGTTCGAGAGTTATCGTGCCTACGGCCGGCCGGCCAGAATCAATGTCGACCTCGGATTCTTGATCAGTGAGTCGAACCAAATCGTTTGAGACCATTTTCAGCCAAAAATTCGAAAACTACAGACATTTGGGCAAATTGATATGCACTCAGTTCCGAGGAACTACAGCGCCAAAAAGTGTAATTCCCTTTCCGGGATTTGAGCCCAACTTCTCTCGTTCTGAAACCGAAAACTCGACGGATTAGACCCCCGGGCTATCGGGCTCCTCGTACGATCTTGTCGATCTCCGGTATTAGAAAACGTCGGTACTTACCTGGGATATATATTCTTAATTTTCACTTTTCGACATAAAATCGCCACATGGGGGTTTATTTGACGGTTTTTTACCCTTATCTTCGCTTATCGTCAATTTTCAGGCCCGAAAGCTGCCTAGAACGGCCTTTTTCAGACCCCGTCTCTCTAAGTCGATTTTGACGTTTCTCGAACCAACTATTAGCAAGGAATTAGACAATTACAGGTCTCAGGAAAATAAGTTGACATTAGGACAATTCATACATAGAATAATTATATAATTCTGTGAAAACGTAGAAATACGATTTATTATTGAAATTTTGAAAAATCATATCTCCGAAAGTTTTAGCTTGTTAGAGTTAAAAATGATATCTTTGGATTCTTATGGTAAAACTGCTTATTGAAAAAAATTTAATTTGGAATTTGTTATGTAAAAAAAAATTTTTTTTTGTTACTCCGAAACCATCTGTCCGATTTTCTCCAATAACTAACTTAGCCGAGATATTTATCTCCCAAACCTACTGTGAAAATTTCAACTGTCTAGCTCATTCCGTTAGAGAGTTATTGTGCCTATGGCCGGACAGAATGAATTTCGACCACGGATTCTTGATCAGTGAGTCGAACCAAATCGTTTAAGACCATTTTCATCGAAAAATTCGAAAATTACAGACATTTGGGCAAATTGATAAGCACTCAGTTCAGAGGAACTAGAGCGCCAAATATTAACATATCCTCTTACCGTAACTCGAATTTTGCTCTCCTCGCCTGTAAGTTCCTTCATCAATGTTTGGGAAAGAGCTGTAACTGCGAATTTGCTGGCAGGATAAAGACTCAGCTTAGGAATTGGTGGCACAATATGTCCAGCAATGCTGTTTATATTGATGATACATCCAGCAACTTCATGTTTGTTCATTATTCTAATTGATTCCCTTGTAGCTATGCACAGAGCTAAGACGTTCGTGTCCAATATTTTCCTCCAATTTTCGATACAACCGTCCATGAGTCTACCAGAGGGAAAGGCGGCAGCATTGTTGACTAGAACATGTACGGGATCGAATTTCTGCTCTATTTCTTCGAAAACCTTCAACAATTCCTCTTCGTTGGTTAGGTCAACTTTCATTGGGTGGAGTTTGCCCGGTTGGCCTCGAAGCTGGTCAGACAGTTTTTCGACCAGCTCAACCCTTCGAGCTAATCCAATCACCTGAAAATGTCAAACTTGTTACCAGGAGTCTATTCTATATTTGTACATCAAGTGGCTTTGAAAACATTGGAAAGTTTTCCTCCCAAAATTCCTACAGAATAATATTGAATTCCAGCACTTCATATTTCTGGCTGATAATATATCAGATGTATAAAAACCAATGCCACTTTTCGTTGTAATTTTATAACTAAAGAAAGGTCTCACCTATCCAAACCTAATTTTTAGGCTTTCTTCGAACTATTTACTAGATGGTTTATGTGAAGTTTGCACAAAATCGGTTGAGCGGTTCTTTATTTATCAAAGGAAACTTTTTGAAAATGTTACTATAAACGTGATGTTGTGTTGGATGTCAGGAGGGGGTCTGGGGGAAATTTCGAAGGGGTTTATCGAGGAAAAATACGGAAGTTTCGTAGAGTTTTGCTTTTTTGGAGCGGAAAGATGTGGGTATATTTTCAAAAAAATCGCAAAAAGACGAAAAAATGCTGATTTTAGCAAAAGGAGCAAATTGTGGAAGGGAATTCGGAGGAACAGTGGCGTTCGGAACGACGGTATTTGCGGGAACGCGAAGACGAGTTTCGAAATTAGTCCGTAACGAAGCCCTCTTTTCGATCATCTCTTTCGTTTTCCCGGAAGAACGATAGGAAAATGTTACTTTTCGCGAAAATCGACAAAATTCTGACGTTTCACGTATTTCTGTGGCGAATTTTAACGCGGCTCCTTCAAGGTCGACGTTCTGAACGAGCGGCGAGAAATGTCAAATCGAATTTGAAATACTCGTATTTTAGCGATGCAACGGGGACCTCACCCGAAAATGTTTGAAAATATTACGTAAATATTGAAAGCATAATTCTGTAGTTCGAGAGAAAATTTGGTGAACGTAGATCAGGAAATTTTTGATCGATTACAAGGTAATTTTTTATTATTACTTATCTTCTTTCATACATGTTTTATGGAATACCTACTATTTGTAGGTACTTCAAACCTGTTTTGTGCAATTGTCATACGAAACTTGTTTTTTTGGCGCTCTAGTTCCTCGGAACAGAGTGCTTATCAATTTGCCCAAGTGTCTGTAATTTTGGAATTTTTGGCTGAAAATGGTCTCAAACGATTTGGTTCGACTCACTGATCAAGAATCCGAGTGCGAAATCGATTCTGTCCGGCCGGCCGACCGGCCGTAGGCACGATAACTCTCGAACGAAAGGAGTTAGCGGATTGAAAATTGCAAGGTGGTTTTGGAGCGTGAATATCTGGGACAAGTTTGTTAATGGGCGAAATCCATCGAGGAGTTTCGGAGTACTGGGCGATTTTAGTAAAATTATTTTTGTATGAATATTTTCGAAAGCGATCACTCGATCTATCTGAAATTTAGCATCAAATTGTAGAATCATGACCCTTATACGCATGTGAAGTTTTGTATTGACCAGAGTACCGCAAAGTGTCAAAAAAAAATTGAAAATGTGGTGCAGTTCTCATTCTCATGATTGCTCATTTAATCTTGATAAATAAACTATTATTTGAATTGAATTTCCTTTATGATGCAGTTCTATCATATGAATACATTGATATAATTCCCAACTCTGAGAAACCAGTACTTTCGGAGATATAATTTGTTTGTTTGAACTAGAGCGCCAGAAAGCTCCTGTCCACAGGGCTTGTTTATTTGACACTTTGCGGTACTCTGGTCAATACAAAACTTCTCATGCGTATAAAGGTCATGATTCTACAATTTGATGCTAAATTTCAGATAGATCGAGTGATCGGTTTCGGAAATATTCATAAAAAAATATTTTTACTAAAATCGCCCATAACTCCGAAACTCCTTGATGGATTTCGCCCATTAACAAACTTGTCCGAGATCTTCACGCTCTAAAACCACCTTGCAATTTTCAATCCGCTAACTCCTTTCGTTCGAGAGTTATCGTACCTACGGCCAGTCGGCCGGCCGGACAAAATCGATTTCGCACTCGGATTCTTGATCAGTGAGTCGAACCAAATCGTTTGAGACCATTTTCAGCCAAAAATTCCAAAATTACAGACACTTGGGCAAATTGATAAGCACTCTGTTCCGAGGAACTAGAGCGCCAAAAAAACAAGTTTCGTATGACAATTGCCCAAAACAGGTTTAAAGTACCTACAAATAGTAGGTATTCCATAAAACATGTATGAAAGAAGATAAGTAATAATAAAAAATTACCTTGTAGTCGATCAAAAATTTCCTGATCTACGTTCACCAAATTTTCTCTCGAACTACAGAATTATGCTTTCAATATTTACGTAATATTTTCAAACATTTTCGGGTGAGGTCCCCGTTGCATCGCTAAAATACGAGTTACAATATTCCCTTCTGTCAAGTTGACATTATGACAATTCATACATAGAATAATCTGTGAAATACGATTTACATTGAAATTTTGAAAAATCATATCTCCGAAAGTATTAGCTTGTTAGAGTTAAAAAAAAAAGCACTGACGTGAAGTCAGTACTCTTTGGCGCGCGTGTTCACGGTGGCTAATTTGAATTGAATGATTCAAAAATTAACAGTGCTGTATCTAAGCTGCCATCAGGATAGAGTAACAAAGTTGGAAAAGAACACAAGTGACTCTCCTTAGTCGAACAAGCTCCTAGAAGATTTGGGACGGTCAGTATAATCCTAATCATGTTTATAGCACGCGCGCCAAAGCAGATTGACTTTTTACACTTTTTCTTTCATTGTTAAGTCAATCTGCTTTTGCGCGCGTGCTATAAACATGATTAGGATTATACTGACCCTCCCAAATCTTCTAGGAGCTTGTGCGACTAAGGAGAGTCACTTGTGTTCTTTTCCAACTTTGTTACTCTATCCTGATGGCAGCTTAGATACAGCACTGTTAATTTTTGAATCATTCAATTCAAATTAGCCACCGTGAACACGCGCGCCAAAGAGTACTGACTTCACGTCAGTGCTTTTTTTTTTTTCAAGTTCCTTTAACAAATATAGCTATCAATACAGTTTGGCTGTTAGTTTTACCGTAGATCAGAAAAAAATTCGGTGGTGGGTCCTCCGTTAGGGACGAAATTGCATCTTCTCCAAATCCGAACGCATTTTAATATAGATCTACCGAATATAGTTATTTATAAATTCGCCTCAGGGCCACCATACAGACATTTCAAATCGGAAACAACGCTATTTCCCCCAAACTGACTTGTGTCCGTGCACTGAATTGACATGAATATTCTTTTAAAACCTCACAATATCGGCTCATTACTCCCAACATAACCCATCCAACCCAAAAACAGTCACTTCTCTTCTGCGCATGCGCAATCTACTCGCGGCTAAAAGTCCTCTCAAAATAACACACCTTAAGAAAAACTCCGATTCTCCAACACTAGTGGTTCAGGAGATATCATATCTTTAATCCACGCATGCGCAGACCCTCAACAGGGGATTCTATAGAGGAATAGCATCCGCCACCCCAAAACCCTAATCCTCTCTGACGAAAACACCACCAGTTAAATTAATGATGGTCTGCTCATGCGCATAACGAAAAATGCCTGTAAGGGGTAACATCAATTTCAAAATTAGCCCCAGGGCCACGGTACGGACACTTTAACTCGGAAACAACGCTACATCCCCCAAACTGACTTGTCCTTGCACTGAATTGCTATGAATATTCTTTTAAAACCTCATATTATCGACTCAGCACTCCCAACATAACCCATCCAACCCAAAAACAGTCACTTCTCTCCTGCGCATGCGCAATCTACTCGCGGCTTAAAGTCCTCTCAAAATAACACACCTTACATAAAACTCCGATTCTCCAACACTAGTGGTTCAGGAGATATCACATCTTTAATCCACGCATGCGCAGACCCTCAACAGGGGATTCTATGGAGGAATAGCATCCGCCACCCCAAAACCCTGATCCTCTCAGACGAAAACACCACCAGTTAAATCACTGATGATCTGCTCATGCGCATAACGAAAAATGCCTGTAAGCGGTAACATCAATTTCAAAATTAGCCCCAGGGCCACAGTACGGACACTTTAACTCGGAAACAACGCTACATCCCCCAAACTGACTTGTCCTTGCACTGAATTGCTATGAATATTCTTTTAAAACCTCATAATATCGACTCAGCACTCCCAACATAACCCATCCAACCCAAAAACGTTCACTTCTCTTCTGCGCATGCGCAATCTACTGGCGGCTAAAAGTCCTCTCAAAATAACACACCTTACAAAAAACTCCGATTCTCCAACACTAGTGGTTCGGAAGATATCGCATCTTTAATCTACGCATGCGCAGACCCTCATCAGGGATCTGAATTCTATGGAGGAATAGCATCCGCCACCCTAAAACCCCAATCCTCTCTGACGAAAACTACAGCAGTTAAAGGACTTCTCATCTGCGCATGCGCAATACGGAAAATGCCCGGAAAGGGCAGCATGAACCTCAAAAACATATGTTTCGGCATTAAAAGCAAAGTATTCCGCAAAATAGTAGCAATTTTTTTATTTTTTTCATGTCACGTGATCTTCACGAAATTTTGCAAAAGTGTTTGCTTTGGTCTTTTGCATCTAACTACTGAGTTTCAATTTAATCAGATCAGTATTTTTAGAGTTATCGTGAAAACAAAATTTTCAAATTTTCAAATTTTTTTTTTGCCACTTTAGGGCCGTCCGTTCAACACAAAACTTCGCAGGCATATAAAGGTCATGATTCTACAATCTGATGCTAAATTTCAAAAAGATCGAGTGATCGGTTCCGGAAATATTCATAAAAAACGTTTTTATTAAAAACGGCCTTAACTCCGAAACCGCTCGGTTGATTTCGCCCGTTAACGAACTTGTCCGAGATATTTACGCTACGAAACTACCCTGCAAATTTCAACGCTCTAAGTCGTTCCGTTCGAGAGTTATCGTGCTAACGGCCGGCCGGACCGGACGGACAGAATTGAATTTGACCTCGAATTCTTCATCAGGGAGTCGAACCCAATCGTTTGAGACCATTTTCAAAAAAAAATTCGAAAAATACAGACATTGTGACGAAATGATAGCACGCTGTTCCTTGCGGAACACGCGCGCAAAAATGATATGAATGGAATCTTATGATAAAACTGCTTATTAAAAAAAATTTAATTTGGAATTTGTTTTGTAAAAAGAAAAATTTTTATGATCTTTGATTGGTTGGATTTGATACGCCCAAATAGCAGATTAAGTATTGAAATATCGGGAATATTACGAAGAAAAATGTTTGAAGAAAACTTATTTTCTCATATATTTTGTAGTATTATTTTCATGCTGACCCTTCTAGTTCTTCCTCAGGTAGACACCTCAGAAGCTCCTGGGAGCTTGTGCGAGTTAGGAGTATCAGTTGTGTTTTGTGAATGCTTTGTTACTGTGTACTTACGCCACCTGCACTGTTAATTTGTTATCCAACAGTGAAGTGTAGCTATTACCGCGACTAGAATAGTTATTCATGTATCAAGGACGAAAAACTGTCTTTTATGGGCGAGACAATAGACAGTTTTTCGTCGAGGTGTATATTACATTTTTTCGACGACCTCTACATATTTTTTTGAATTTCGGACCTCTTAAATAATTTCACAATAGCAAATGACACATACACTTATGTTTGTATTGAACTTTATCCATAGTGGCCACTGCACTGACTGTTATTCTTATAGACACTTCTGTTTGTATTGAACCGTATAATGCCGTATTCACATAGTGACTACAGCGGACGAGAAACTGATTTTGCAGACGAGAAAGTACTTTCTCGTCCACATAGTACTTGACTTCAATAATAGTCGATTTTACAGCCGCTAATTAGTACGTAAAAGGTCACTTTTCATAGAGGTCGACGAAAAAATTGTTTTCCTAGCCCCGGCATTGAGAAGTCGAGCGTTCTAACAACGGATCTAATGGCAATGTTCGTTCTCGATTAATATCGAGTGAATGGTGGCATATGATTTCACGCTTCAAATATTCACTGGTGGGGAAAGGCTGATTTCCGGGTTTCGTCTCATAGGTGGCGTGGGCGATTAAGTATGATCGACCAAGCCGGCTCTGAGAGGCTTAACCCGGGTCAGTTTAGTTGAATTTTTTGAGAAGCTACAGAGTACTGATGAAGGCCAAGAAGCCAGAAACGTGTCTGCTCTTGCTTTCTCGGCAAATCGATGAACCCCCTGGGGTCTATTTGACTTGTGAAATATATGCATATGTATATTAATTATACGAAAGACTGTACGAAACACCTACTTAATGTATGTTCGAGTTTTATTGAAAATGTCAAAGTGGCAGACTCCTACTTTGAATTTTGAGTCCATATCTCAGTTGGAATTTTGACAAAGCTATCTCGAAATTATGGGTTTTAGGAAGTCATGTTGAAGGGGGTCTAGCACCCCTAGGGTGCATTTTAGAACCAAAGTTGATATAAAATTTTCTTCATATTGTGATCTCTAGAATCACCTCCTGAAATATATAAACGTTAGATCCGGTCATCTGTATATGACATCATTTATCTCACGAAGTAATGTAATACTTACAACCATTCCATTTTTGACAAGCATTTCTGCTATTGCTGCACCTATTCCAGTACTAGCTCCAGTGACGACAGCAACTTTTCCTGACCACTTTTCCATAGAGAGCACCATGTTAGATCTGAAAAGATATTATGTTTGGGTGATATTTTAATGCCCTTGGTTAATCCATATGATGATGGGAATGGTAATGGTCAGTTAATAATATTGAGTTCCGAATATCTCCAGTAAAAAAAAAAAGCACTGACATGAAGTCAGTACTCTTTGGCGCGCGTGTTCACGGTGGCTAATCTGAATTGAATGATGAGTACTTCAAGCTCAGTGGATAGAGCGAACCAAAGGATAGTGGACACCATTCACTGTCGGTTCAAAAGTTAACAGTACTGTATCTAAGCTGCCATCAGGATAGAGTAACAAAGTTGGAAAAGAACACAAGTGACTCTCCTTAGTCGCACAAGCTCCTAGGAGATTTGGGAGGGTCAGTATAATCCTAATCATGTTTATAGCACGCGCGCCAAAGCAGATTGACTTTTTACACTTTTTCTCACATTGTTAAGTCAATCTGCTTTTGCGCGCGTGCTATAAACATGATTAGGATTATACTGACCCTCCCAAATCTTCTAGGAGCTTGTGCGACTAAGGAGAGTCACTTGTGTTCTTTTCCAACTTTGTTACTCTATCCTGATGGCAGCTTAGATACAGCACTGTTAACTTTTGAACCGACAGTGAATGGTGTCCACTATCCTTTGGTTCGCTCTATCCACTGAGCTTGAAGTACTCATCATTCAATTCAGATTAGCCACCGTGAACACGCGCGCCAAAGAGTACTGACTTCACGTCAGTGCTTTTTTTTTTTCAAGTTCCTCTAACAAATATAGCTATCAATACAGTTTGGCTGTTAGCTTTACCGTAGATCGGAAAAAAATGCGGTTGTGGGACCTCCGTTAGGGACGCAATTGCATCTTCTCCAAATCCGAACGTCTTTTAATATAGATCTACCGGATATAGTTATCTATAAATTCGCCTCAGGGCCACCATACAGACATTTCAACTCGGAAACATAGCTATTTCCCCCAAACTGACTTGTGTCCGTGCACTGAATTGACATGAATATTCTTTTAAAACCTCACAATATCGGCTCATTACTCCTAACATAACCCAAACAACCCAAAACCATTCACTTCTCGTCTGCGCAAGCGCAGTATCCTCGTGGCTGCAAGTCCTCCCAAAATTACACACCTCACAAAAAACTCCGATTCACCAACACTAGTGGTTCAGGAGATATCGCTTCTTGAATCCACGCATGCGCAGACCCTCACCAGGGGATTCTATAGCGGAATAGCATCCGCCACCCCGAAACCCCAATCCTCTCTGACGAAAGCACCAGCAGTTAAATCACTGATGGTCTGCTCATGCGCATAACGAAAAATGCCCGTAAGGGGTAACATCAATTTCGAAATTAGCCCAGGGCCATGGTACGGACTCTTTAACTCTGAAACAACGCTACATCCCCCAAACTGACTTGTCCTTGCACTGAATTGCCATGAATATTCTTTTAAAACCTCACAATATCGGCTCAGCACTTCCAACATAACCCATAAAAACAAAAAACAGTCACCTCTCTTCTGCGCATGCGCAATCTACTTGCGACAAAAAGTCCTCTCAAAATCAGACACCTTACAAAAAACTCCGATTCTCCATCACTAGTGGTTCAGGAGATATCACATCTTTAATCCACGCATGCGCAGACCCTCAACAGGGGATTCTATGGAGGAATAGCATCCGCAACCCCAAAACCCTAATCCTCTCTGACGAAAACACCACCAGTTAAATCACTGATGGTCTGCTCATGCGCATAACGAAAAATGCCTATAAGGGGTAACATCAATTTCAAAATTAGCCCCAGGGCCACGGTACGGACACTTTAACTCGGAAACAACGCTACATCCCCCAAAGTGACTTGTCCTTGCACTGAATTGCTATGAATATTCTTTTAAAACCTCATAATATCGACTCAGCAGTCCCAACATAACCCATCCAACCCAAAAACAGTCACTTATCTTCTGCGCATGCGCAATCTACTCGCGGCTAAAAGTCCTCTCAAAATAACACACCTTACAAAAAACTCCGATTCTCCAACACTAGTGGTTCAGGAGATATCACATCTTTAATCCACGCATGCGCAGACCCTTAATAGGGGATTCTATAGAGGAATAGCATCCGCCACCCCAAAACCCTAATCCTCTCTGACGAAAACACCACCAGTTAAATCACTGATGGTCTGCTCATGCGCATAACGAAAAATGCCTGTGAGGGGTAACATCAATTTCAAAATTAGCCCCAGAGCCACGGTACGGACAATTTAACTCGGAATCAACGCTACATCCCCCAAACTGACTTGTCATTGCACTGAATTGCTATGAATATTCTTTTAAAACCTCATAATATCGACTCAGCACTCCCAACATAACCCATCCAACCCAAAAACAGTTACTTCTCTTCTGCGCATGCGCAATCTACTGGCGGCTAAAAGTCCTCTCAAAATAACACACCTTACAAAAAACTCCGATTCTCCAACACTAGTGGTTCGGAAGATATCGCATCTTCAATCTACGCATGCGCAGACCCTCATCAGGGATCTGAATTCTATGGAGGAATAGCATCCGCCACCCCAAAACCCCAATCCTCTCTGACGAAAACTACAGCAGTTAAAGGACTTCTCATCTGCGCATGCGCAATACGGAAAATGCCCGGAAAGGGCAGCATGAACCTCAAAAACATATATTTCGGCATTAAAAGCAAAGTATTCCGCAAAATAGTAGTAATTTTTTTATTTTTTTCATGTCACGTGATCTTCACGAAATTTTGCAAAAGTGTTTGCTTTGGTCTTTTGCATCTAACTACTGAGTTTCAATTCAATCAGATCAGTATTTTTCGAGTTATCGTGAAAACAAAATTTTCAAATTTTCAAAATTTTTTTTTGCTACTTTAGGGCCGTCCGTTCAACACAAAACTTCGCAGGCATATAAAGGTCATGATTCTACAATCTGATGCCAAATTTCAAACAGATCGAGTGATCGGTTCCGGAAATATTCATAAAAAACGTTTTTACTAAAAACGGCCTTAACTCCGAAACCGCTCGATTTCGCCCGTTAACGAACTTGTCCGAGATATTTACACCACGAAACTACCCTGCAAATTTCAACGCTCTAAGTCGTTCCGTTCGAGAGTTATCGTGCTAACGGCCGGACCGGACGGACAGAATTGAATTTGACCTCGAATTCTTCATCAGAGAGTCGAACCCAATCGTTTGAGACCATTTTCGAAAAAAAATTCGAAAAATACAGACATTGTGACGAAATGATAGCACGCTGTTCCTTGCGGAACACGCGCGCAAAAACAAAACTGGAATATTGGCTAAGTTTCAATTGGGATAATATAATTTTCAGAGTGGATTTGAGGAATGAATATCTCGGATAAGTTCGTTGTTGGGTAGGATTGTTCTGTTGGTTTCGGATCAATAATTTTTGGTACTCTTGTTGAATTTAAATTCTTTCATGATGTTTGAATTTAATTTATGTTATGATGAAGTTCCGTCATAAGAAACTATTATTATAATTCCCAACTCTTACCAATACTTTCGGAGATATGATTTGTCAAAGTTTGAACAAGGGCGCCAAAGCTCCTGTCCACAGGGCTTGAACCAATTTTTTGAGTCCATCTCGAACAAAAAACGAGAGTTCTCAAATGTTGGTAGTGGGGATTGTTCAAATTTGATTATAAAAATAAGAACATAACTAATATTCAGAACAGTGAGAGGGACCCTGTTACAAATGAAGATGTGAAAAATAAATATTGGCTTATAATCCATCCAAAGCATCACAGCATGTTGGCGAGAGTCGAAAATGCATCTTAAACTGCGGATCACTGAAATTCTGTATAGTAATTTCATAAAAATTCTCCGTTTTGACCAGTTCAGTTATCGAGTCTTCATCACTTTCGATCAAAGTTATTATGGCTTCGGTAACACTGACAAATGCTACTATTGCTCCTTCCTTGATATCCGTACTTTTCACGTCTTTTGTAAGAAATATACATATATATCATGATCACATATCTTAATTCATTATTCTAATTCTAATAATCATAAGAATCTATTGATATAATTCCCAACTCTTACCAATACTTTCGGAGATATGATATTTCAAAGTTTCAATAATACATCGTAAGTTCCTATGTATTCACAGAATGTCACAGAATCTGTCTGTGATCACTATTCATAAATGTCATCTTTTCTAGCTATAAGAGATTATCAATTCATAGTTGTTATTTTCTCTTGGAAAGTATTCGATTCTTGAATTTGTGAATATATAACAGACTGTTTTGATGTAGTTTATGGAGGCAATAGGAAAGAACAACATAATGGAATCATCAAAAGAAATTAGTGTTCATTGACCACTGAGGTTAATATTACCTTTTACTTCCTTAAGTAGTGAGACATGTTCCTATATACAGTATTTTCATAATGTTGCTATCAAAAAAATATTGAAATATGGATCTACATTTGTGTATCAATCTTTTTTTCTTCAGTTAAGATTCATAATACAGAAAAGAATGTGTTAGTCGTATGAACTATTGAATATTAAATTATGAAATATTTTATTAATATATTTTGAACTATTAAAATAATTTGTTCGTAATCCACTATCTACTCAAATATCAGGAATAAATGGACAATTTGCTATGATTGTCTCCAGCCTTGCTCTAGTCATTTCGATGATACTTTCGAGTTGGGAAAACTATGCACCGAGTCCAAGTTGCAACAACCCATTCCACGTGTTTGAATCATTGCAGATTGCTCATTTAATCTTGATGCATAAATTTAATGACAATTTCTGAAGCATTAAGGCATTTAAGCATTGTAGATTGCTCTTTTATTTTATAAGATAATTTTTGAAGCAATTTTTAAACGACACTTTTTTAAATTTAATTTCTTTCATGATGCATTTCTATCATAGGAATCCATTGATATAATTCCCAACTCTGAGAAACCAATACTTTCGGAGATATAATCTGTCTGTTTGAACTAGAGCGCCAAAAAGCTGCGGTACACAGGGCTTGAACCAATTTTTTTTTATAGACGAATAAACTTATTGATATTCGGTAGAGACACCGTGAGGAAGAACAGGTTACGACCTAAATAAAAGAGGAAGAAGAAGAAGAAGAAGATATTATTGTTAGGGTAACATCATAGCGACCTGGTGCGAGCGCACGAAAACGGAAATACAACTACAAGAAATCTCTAGAATAGGATCAGGGTAACAAGAACCCTAGACATTATAACTATCGTATTCCATTTCGCGGTATAAATATATGCAGATTCGAATTCTCATCCATCCTTCCGCCAATCGATGTCATGTTCGTCAAGTATCACACATGTAGAGATGTATTTCATGCAAATCTGCAGAATCCAATTCCAATTTATCTATTCATTGCCACCCAAATTCCCGATTGGTATGCCGTATCGGCTGATATTCAATTATTCTACCTCGGTCCGGGGTGCCTGTTTCCGTAAATACATTCCGAATTTTACGTTCAATGACAGTTGAATTGAAGTACGTCGAAAGTAGGCGATAGAAGTGGTTTGAACAACAATAATTTGTTCTTGCTGGACCAGGAGTTATGGCTCTCGGTTACACACCCAACAGAATAAAATCATCCGTAACAAACTACAGGGTGTTTTCAAAGACGACCCTTTTTGGCTCTGTTGTTCCTCGGAACAAAGTGCTTATCACTTTGCCCAAATGTCTGTAATTTTCGAATGAAAATGGTCTTAAACGATTTGGTCCGACTCATCGATTAAGAATCCCTGGTCGAAACAAATTCGCGGAATGATCTAAACAGTTGAAATTTGCAGAGTAAGATCGGGAGATAATCTAATAGGTCATTTTTTTTTTTAATATAGAGTCCAATCATGAGAATCCAACGATGCCATTTTCAACTCTGACAAGGTAATACTTTCGAGGATATGATATTTCAAAATTTCAATAATACATCGTACTTCTATATGTTTTCACAGAATTCGAATTCTATCTGTCTGTGTTCACTTCGGTGTTCACTATTCATACATATAATCTACCTATGACACACATCTCAAATGTATTTTTGTTCTGACAAACAAAATATGATTGAATGCAAAATGATCAATTAATTATAATTACTCCTACCCTGTATGCCCTTGAATAATCCATATGATGATGGAAATATATAATTTGTTGAGTTTATCAGATTGGGTTCAGAATATCTTCAGTGAAAACAAAACTGGAGTATTGGCTAAGTTTCATTTGATATAATATAATTTCCGGAGTAGATTTGAGGAATGAATATCTCGTATAAGTTCGTTATTTAATTTTAATTAAGTTTTTTTTATGATGCAGTTCTATTATAAGAATCCATTGATATCATTCCCAACTCTGCGAAACCAATAACTTCGGAGATGAATCGTCAAAGTTTGAACAAGAGTGCCAAAGCTCCTGCCCACAGTGTTCCACCACTATTTGGCGTTCTTGTTCCTCGGAACAGAGTGCTCATCAATTTGTCGAAATGTCTGTAATTTTCGGTGATCGAGAATCCGTGGTCGAAATCGATTCTGTCCGGCCACGATAACTCTCGAACGAAAATAGTTACAGGATTGAAATTTGCAGGGTAGGTTTGGAGCGTAAATATCTCGGACGAGTTGGTTAATGGGCGAAATCCACCAAGCGGTTTCGGAGTTATGGTCATTTTTAGTAAACACATTTTTCATTAATATTTCCGAAACCGATCTCTCGATCTACCTGAATTTCAGCATCAAATTGTAGAATAATGACCTTTATATGCATCTGAAGTTTTGTATGATTGGGTTGCCGTAAAGTGTCAAAAAAAAAATTATATTTTATTTCTACAAGGGCTCTCGAACAGAATGAGTTAGGCAGTAAATTTGGGAGATAAATATCTCAGTTAAGTTCGTTATTGGGCAAAATCGGTTTCGGAGTAAGAAAAAAAAATTTACATTACAAATTTCAATTTGATTTAAGATGCAGTTTCGCCATAAAAATCCATTGATATAGTTTTCATTTCTAACAAGCTCATTCTTCCGGAGTTATGATTTTTCGAAATCTAAATAATGAATCGTACCTCTGAGTTTTCACAGATTGCTGTACTTAATTATTCTATCGATGAATTATTATATGATATGTGTTGTTATATGTCATCTTATTCTGCTATGAGAGATAAATGTCGATATTATTTCTTATTCGTTATTCTTGATATACCAAAAATACGCCTTCTGTTCTCTAAACAAAGTATGATTGAATACAAAATGACCAATGAAATAACCTCAGCTAACGTAGAATTATGAGGATGATATGATATTATATTTTTAAGTTGATAATATCATGCCAGTGGATAATCCATATGATGATGGAAATATATTCTTTGGTAAGATACATAATCAAATTGGTTTCCAGAATATCTCCAGTAAAAACAAAACTGCAATATTGTCTAAGTTTTAATTCATATAATATAATTCTCAGAGTAGATTTGAGGATTGAATATCTCGAATAAGTTCGTTATTGGGGAGAATCGGTCTGTTTGAATGTAATTTCATTCATGATGCAGTTCTATCGTAAGAATCCATTTATATCATTCCCAGAGTTCAATCATTTCGGAGATATGATTTGTCAAAGTTTGAATAAGAGCGCAAAAGTACCTGTCCACAGGGCTTGATTCAATTTTTGACAATCATCCCGACTGTTTTCGATGGTTTAAAACGTCACAAAAATATTCACCTAAAGCACACGTGCGAATACCCAGATATTTTCACGCTGCATTGATATTCAAAATTATTGAAGGAATCATATCAGAAGGAGATGGTTATCTAGACCTTGGTCATTGAGAGCGATATGTTAAGGTGGGATTTCGTAGCGACTTCCAACGTTCGCGGCCCGGCCGCGACGTGCTGCCATCGATAACTGCTTCAGTGGTTTTCAGATGTGGCGGCCCCTACTCCACTCACTTCAGTCACTTCCCAAACGTCGCGGCAGGCCGTGAACGCAAGACGCCGCAACGAATTAGCACCTTTAGGTAGATATAAATCGTACATAAAACCGTCGGCTATCGTCACTATGATTCTGATCTTTGTATGCAAACAAACAGAAAATTCCATCAAATTTCAGTTCCATATATCCTTCCAAACAAAATCATATTTCGGTTAATTTTATATGGCAAAGTTTAACGGGTAATTCTGAGAATGGAGCCGAACAAAATTGGTTCAAGCCCTGTGGACAGGAGCTTTCTGGCGCTCTTGTTCAGAAAGACAAGTCTTGGTTTCTCAGAGTTGGAAATTATATCAACGGATTCTTATGAAAGAACTTCATCTTAGCAAAATTGAATTCAAACATCATAGAAGAATTTAAATTCAACAAGAGTGCCAAAACTTATCAATCCAAAACCAATAGACAAATTCTACCCAACAACGAACTCATCCGAGATATTCATTCCTCAATTCTATGATGAACGTAAATATATATTCTTTTCTCAAATCCACTCCAATACTCCAATACACCAATATTCCAGTTTTGTTTTTACTGGAGATATTCTGAACACAATATAATTAACTTACCATTACCATTCCCATCATCATATGGATTGACCATCGGCATGAAAATATCAACCAACAAAAAGTATGATATCATATTATAATTCTACGATTGTTGAAATGAATTAGACAATGTCATGTCTCAGGAAAATGATTTGACATTATAACAATTTATACATAGAATAATTATATCATTCTGTGAAAACGTAGAAATACGATTTATTATTGAAATTTTGAAAAATCATATCTCCGAAAGTAATAGCTTGTTATAGTTGAAAATTATATCAATGGATTCCTATGGTAAAACTGCATATTGAAAAAAATTCAATTTGGAATTTGTTATGTAAAAAATATTTTTATGTTACTCTGAAACCATCTGTCCGATTTTGCCCAATAACGAACTTAGCCGAGATATTTATCTCCCAAACCTACTCTGAAAATTTTAACTGTCTAGCTCATTCCGTTCGAGAGTTATCGTGGCTACGGCCGTCCGGCCGGACAGAATGAATTTCGACCACGGATTCTTTATCAGTGAGTCGAACCAAATTGTTTAAGACCATTTTGATCGAAAAATTCGAAAATTACAGACATTTGGGCAAATTGATAAGCACTCTGCTCCGAGGAACAAGAGCGCCAAAAATAATTTTGCTGGCACCTGCCGACGCGTGTTTCTGGACAAAGCAACGGAGAAACCAAGGAAAAGATAGAAAAAACACTGAAAATACTTCTCCGCACTATCATCATTTCGTTAATTTTATGTTCTAGCTTCCTTAAAATATATCTATTTTAATTGATAATATCGGATACAACTAATTGAATTTGCCTACGGAATCTTCATCAGTAGGTCGAACGTAATCGTTTGAGACAATTTTCCGCTCAAAATTCCCAAACTACAAACCATTTGGTACGAGCGCTCAAAAATAATTTCGACTTACCTGTTTGGATACTGTTCACCTCGCTGTTCACTCAGATGGTTGAATGAATATTCTTGAGAATAATTCGAAGTCAATATGATCGCGATATCACACATATATACTGGAGATTTTGCGAGATTCTCGAATCTCTAGATAGGTAGCTATCATCGATATACACTCGATATGATTCTTGCAATAATTGCCGTGTCATGGACCAGATGTATCCAATCTTAATATATTTAAAAATCAATGCCACTTTTCCATTTTTATAACTCAAGAAAGGGCTCACCCATTCAAACCAAATTTTTAGGCTTTGGTCGGACTATTTAGTAGATGGTTTATGTGAAGTTTGCACAAAATCGGTCGAGCGGTTCTTCATTTATCAAAGGAGACTCTTTGAAAATGTTACTATAAACGTGATTTTTTTGGATATTAGGAGGGAGGTTTGGGGGAAATTTCGAAGGGGTTTATCGAGGAAAAATACGGAAGTTTCGTAGAGTTTCGCGTTTTCGGAGTGAAAAGATGGGGGTGTATTTAAAAAAAAATCGCGAAAAGGCGAAAAAACGCCGATTTTGGCAAAAGGAGCAAAATTGTGGAAAGGAATTTGGAGGAACGGTGGCGTTCGATACGACGGTATTTGCGGGAACGCGACGTGATAAGAACTTTGTCCGTAACGGAGCCCTTTTTTCGATCCTCTCTTTCGTTTTCCCGGAAGAAAGAAAGGAAAATGTGCCTTTTCGCGGAAATCGACCAAATTCTGACGTTTCACATATTTCTGTGGCGAATTTGAACGCGGCTCCTTCAAGGTTGACGTTTTTGGTCTGAACGAAGGGAAATGTCAAATCGAATTTGAATTTTGAACGGAAATACTCGAAAATCTTGGAATCGTCTAGAAAAACTGCGAGAAATACGATTGAGTAACCGATTTCGATCGATCGCTTGATAGGATTGACCATATTCTGGATATCGAAAGACGGAAATCATCCGTGTACTAAAAATCTTTATTTAGTAGGTACATAATCGGAGTTGATTCACGTAGGCAACGTGGCCGAGTGAGCTGAGGCGTTGGATTGGAAATGTATAGCTCCCGAGTCTTCCGAGCCTCGCGGCGCAGCGGAGTCGAATCTGGGAGCGTCCGAAATAGCTTTCTCTTAATTTTTTTCCATTTTCACCCAATGAAAAACTCTAACGAGTGCTACTCCAGTAATCATATCTTGGGATTTGGATCCTTTCGTTAAGTTACGAAATCCATAATGAATATCCGTTCGATCGGACGGATTTTTGCATTAAAATTACTCAAAATATTGAAACATTAAGCAGAAAATTAACGGTCGAAAATGAACAACCCCAACCGTTTGTTTTATTCATGTTCAAAGTGGAAAAACAAAAAATATTGTTTATCCAAATGTTTTGGATTAAGTTTTAAAATAGCTAGCTATTAATCAAATATGTTTTTGTTTGAATAAATGAATTTGATGTTCCAATTATTTTTTTTATTATTTCACTTTATACGTAGCGAAGCACGTACCGGGCCGCTAGTATTACAATAAAATTGGTTCAAGTACTGACGTGAAGTCCGAAGCTTTTGCGCGTATGTTCTATTGTCCATTCTTCTGTATTGGACACCCTTAATCGAATTTACCATGGTAAATTATGTTGACCATTCTCTTGTATTGGACACTTAATTCGAATTTACCATGGTAAATTCGAATTAAGAGTGCTTGAACCAATTTTTTTCGTGTTTTTTTTTTGCAATTTTCTAGGGGTACGTTCTTAAAATTTTTTTTTTCGTCATTTTTTTCAAATTTTCTAGGGGTACGGTTCTTACAAAATTTTAATCACGTTTTTATGTTGATTTTCTACTACTAGTCACCAAGCTTCAATTCGATAGAATATTTATTTTTTGATTTATCAAGGAAATAATAACTCGGTATAACTCGGAAACCGTTAGACCGATTATGCCCAAAAACAAACTCAACTCTCCCATTCGGATACGCAACCTACCCTGAAAATTGCAAGTCCCTATATCGAGGCAACGGTCACCCATCTACTGAACTCACACAAGGCTGCTCGAATCTCCAACAATATTTAACCGATCGTGTTAAAACTTGAAACTTGGCAGTAGAGTTAAGTTCTAAAGGCTCGAGCAAAATTTCAGCAATTTCAGACAAATAGTTACTGATATATAGACTTTTTTTTATTTTCAATGATTTTTTTTAAATTTTCTACAAATACTATCCTCACAAAATTTTGCAAGAATCTTCGCGTTGCCATTCTACAACTAATAACCATGTTTGAATTCAATCGGTTTAGTATTTTTCGAGTTAATGAGGAACAAAAAACAAACAAATTTCAGATGGCTATAACTCTAGAACCGTTCGGCCGATAATGCTTATAAACAAACTCGAATGTCGCATTCAGATGCACAACCTAACCTGAAATCTTCAAGCCGCTATCTCTTTCCGTTCTCAGGTTATCGTGACAACAAAAATATTTTTTAATAATTTTTCAATAATTTTCTAGCGATACGATTTTCACAAAATTTCACAAACATGCTTATGTTTATATTCAACAACTATTCACCAAGTTCCAATTCGATCGGATCTATATTGGTTGAAATAGTATATTACGCACCGAGGGAGAAAAGTAGGACATTCACGCCCGCGAATCACCCGAGCCAAAGGCGAGGGTGACAATCGCGGGCGAGGATGTCCTACCTTTCTCCCTAGGTGCGTATACAATTTTTTTCTTCTCCGTCTAATTCACTTTCATCAGAGTTAATCAAATCCATTTTTGGGCGCATGTTCTAGGGGAACATCGTCCTATCATTTCGTCCAAATGTCTGTAATTTTCGAATTTCGAGCTGAAAATTGGCTAATAGACTAATTCGGACTCCCTGATCACGAATCCGGTGTCAGATTTTTGGGTGCTGTCCGGCCGGCCGGCCGGTTTTCCGGCCGTAGGCACGATAACAGGAGCACCGAAGGTCCTATCGACTTCAAACTTTCAGGGTAGGTTTCTGATCAAAATGCGACGGTTAAGTTCGTTAACGGGCAAAATCGGCCGGACGGTTTAGGAGTTATAGACATTTAAAATTTTGAGGTTATTTCCCTGATATTTCAGGAACTAAAGAAGATGTTGAATCGAAACTTGGTAGTCAGTTCGAGGATATAAACGCGCAACTTTTGGCAAAATTCTGTTATGATCGAAATGTTGGAAATTTTTAAAAAAATATTTCTTTTAATTTTTTCGAAAAAAAAATTTTTTTTTCGTGAACTATTCATCAGATTGCAACAAAAACTTGTACTAACGTCAATTGTAGTATTTTGCAACATTGTGCAAAATTTTGGCTCTATACGATTTCAATTTCTGGAGATATAAGACAAAATGTGTCAAATTTCCTGGGTCTCTCTCAGTATTTTCATCGATTATTATATAATAATCAATAATATTAAGGTATTCAACATGATACTGCTTTTTTTCTTTACTAGTCAGTACGGGCCACAAGGAAGATGAAAATGCGCCCAATAGCTCCTGTCCACAGGGCTTGAACCAATTTTGTTATTATATTTGTCGGTATTCACTGAAATAATTAACCTTTTTTTGACTCAGCTGTCATCAACTTGAGATATAAACACGCGGTTGCTAGGTAGCCGGGAGATAAAGTAAAGTACCCGCATGCGCACATTTGCCATCTCACCGGGAGAGAATCGGGTACTTTTGTCCCGTGTGACAGGGACTAAAAGTGAACTTTTTATCTCGGAGGAGAAAAAACATTATTATTATTATTATTAATTATTACTTGGAAACCATTATTAATTATTACTTGGAAACCATTAGGCCGATTATGCCCATTAACGAACTTGTCCGTCGTATTGAGATGCGCCACATACCCTGAAAATTTCAAGTCGCTAGCTCTTCCCGTTCTCCAGTTATCGTGGCAACGGCTGGATGGCCGGCCGGACAGAATCAAATTTGACCTCGAATTCTTCATTGGGGAGTCGAACCAAATCGTTGGAGACCATTTTCGTAAAAAAATACGAAAGTTACAGACATTTGGGCAAAATGATAACGCGATGTTCCCCAGAACATACGCGCAATAATAATGATTTGATGGTTGGGACAAAATATTTCAATGTTATTGTATATATTCTAGAATGTAGCGATTAATTTGAAATGAAATACATACCTATTTTGTTGATGTACTTATTTAAGTCCAAGTATGAACAAAGGTTGTAGTTTTTATTTTTAATGAAACAACCGGAGTTTTGGAAACCAGCACAAATATTCACTACGAGTATAGCGATAACAAAAGCGATGCGTTTCAGGGCTAAGAAAAACGAATATTATTATATCTTATTGATGTAGGATGTGGAATTAATTCATGGTCAAACGTATTTGTAAAATCAATGGTTACTGCATAGCAATAGTGAAGGCAGATTACATATACTACTTAAGGTTGGGCCTCATTAACGAAAACTATCTAGTTTGAATAACCGGATACAAGGCGAAATGGTATGCTAATTGATTAATTCTATGCTGCATAATTCAAATGCATTCCAAATCAAGTAATGGACCATTCGATGAAGAATTTACCGATGAACGTTTATGGAAACAATAGATATTTATCTTACAAGAGATGTAAAGGCCTGATTACACAGTGCGAGTTGCTGTCCTGACAGTAGACAGCCACTGCATCTATGCACTCAAGTGACAGTAGTTAAACTCATCCACACACGTGCGAACTAATGGTATTAAAGTAGGCCAAGTCACAGGCACAGACAACTAACCCTTAGTTAGTTGTCTGTGGTCACAGGCGAGTGGCTGCTCATGGCGTGGGTGAGCATAAACCGAAATGTTGTAGTAACTTGGACGCTAGTTTTGGCCTGGTTACACAGTGCGAGCTAGTGCAGCTACTCATAGTACTCATACCGTGTGACCGCATCTTACGATAAGAGGGCTTTTCGGGAACTGTGATCGAGTTAACTCGATCAGTCCGTTCACTGATCTGCGCGTTCGGAAACAGAACCAGGTTATGATATTTATGTTCGGAAATAACTGATCCTAAATCGGGTTTGGACCATATGTGGTGATCTGGTCGACCCTGCTTTTTCTAGGGTTTAGAGGGTAAATCAGCTATTCGATGTCAGTTCTATTTTGCGGGCTTGTTTAAATTGAGTTTGAAGTCATGAATTATTCTGAACATTAAAAAGGCTTCAAGAAAGTTGAATGGAAAATATAATAATTTCTCTACAAGATAAGTTTTGGAGTAATTACGATGTTTAAGTGTCCGCTGATGAGCATAATAGAATAATCACAAAATCTAGTCAACATGCTCGAGTTGAGAATTTCATCATTTCAGAGACTAAATGGTACCTAATGCATAAAGGAAAGTTGGAGGTTCGAAGGAATTTTTTATTTTATTCAAAGAATAGGAGGGATCACAAATATGAATTAAATCTTTAGAACTTCCACATTTGTAGAGTTCGTTTGCAAGCAAGCAATGTATTTTTTCTTTGAAAGTTTAACACTGTTGTCTCCATTTTCATCATATAATACCTGCTCTTGCTTAGTTAAGAATTATAGTTAATTTATCAAGAATAAATATAATGATTCAACCTCGCAGAATGGGTTGTTGCAACTTAAACTCGTTCACAGTGTTCACAACTCAAAATACGTAGGTACCTAAGGAAAGTTTCATCAAAATGTCTAGAGAAAGGCTGGACACAATCATAGCAGATTGCCCATTTATTACTGATATTTGAAGAGGTATCGCATAGCCTACTCTATTTAGATAGAATAGGCTATGGGTATCGCTAACGAACAAATTATTTTATTAGTTCATTTCATTTTATTCGAAAGATTAAGTATGTGTTTTAAATTCTTGATTTTCTTTATTTGTAAACTCTCATTATAAGACAAATTATATTAATAAAATACAATAATCTTTTCATTATTTAATAGTTCATTCCACTAAGACTCAAGCGAAATAATATTTGATACACATGTAGATCAATATTTTAGCATTTTTTTGCTGGCAAATTATAAAAATTCTGTTTAGGAACATGTATTACTACTTAAGGCAGTAAAAGGTAATATAAACCTCGGTGGTCCACGAACAGAAATTTCTTTTGATGATTCCATTATGTTGTTCTTGTCTTCTGCCTTCAGAAACTTTATCATCAAAATGGTCCAATTCTAAATCTTTTGAAACATCATTCCCGATATTTATACATAAGTTTTATTCAATACGCAACAAGTCAATATTATTTTTGGTATCAAAATAGTCTTGTTTATATTCAGGTTCAGGATTCGGGGCAGAATATTTTCAAAGTACGAATTATAAACAAATAAAAAATAAGGTTATGTAAATTCTACCTCGGCGCTGACTGCCGCGTTCGGAAACAGTGATCCAGAACGCGATTCTTTGCAAGAACCTACAAACAGCTGATGATGATCTACCCGATCCCGGGTTACACTTTCCGAAAAGCCCTAAGCTGTCATGTGCTAGTAGTTCAGTAACTTATACTGACTGACAAAGAAACTGCAACACTCAGAAGGAACTGTTTAAATTTTAATTTTTTTTGGTAAAACATAGATAGTATAGCAAGCAGTAAATTATTGAAATTTGAACAAACAAAACGAAGGGTTTACAATTATTTTAAAAAAATTTGTTGATAATGTGTTTGCCCATTGCGATTATATATACACTCCCCAACACGTCTTGGCATTGATGCAATAAGATGGTCCATTTCTTCTTGAGGGATACTAACCCAAGCTACCTGTAGTTCATGTATCAGAGCCGCCAAAGTCCGTGGGGGCTGGGGTAAACTTCCAAGCCTTCTATCCATGATGTCCGAAACATGCTCTATGGGCGAAAGATCGGGGGATCTGGGCGGCTATGGCAAAAGATTCACATGGGTCACGTCAAAAAAGTTTAAACTAACTCTGGCAACATGAGGTCGAGCATTTTCTTGCTGAAATATTGGAACCTCGAGCCGGTTAAGGTAAGGGAGAACATATGGCTGCACTATTTCTTGAAGGTAACGTAGCACTGTCATGTTACCTCGATTAAATACTATAGGCGACCTTCTCGAATGTGCAATAGCACCCCATACCATAACGCCTACTGTCTGGTGTTCATGACGCTCAATATCAAACTGAGGTTCACGTCTTTTTCCCCGACGTCGTCGAACCCTTCTTCGGCCATGATGTGCACCCAAGGAGAATCGAGATTCATCAGAAAAGATGACCTGATGCCATTCCATATTCCAATCTTGACGTTCTCTGCACCACTGTAATCGTTGCCATCGATGCTCAACCGTCAGAGGTAACACAAGATGGGGTCGATAACGCTGCAGTCCAAAAGACCTTAGCCGGGGGTAAAACGTTTGGACAGTTACAGGATGGCCTTGTTCTCCTTACCACTCATCAGCAAAGATCGAGTTGTCACAAATCGTTCTCTAATAGCCATAAGTCTTAGACGTCGATCTTGAACTTCATTTGTGCCCCTTCGACGTCCGGTGCCTACTCTTCTTCGATTTTGGGCATTGTCAAACCACGCTTACGGTTAGCGATTTCTCGAAATGACATCACCGCCTCCCGTAGACCAATAATACGACCTCCATCAAATTCACTTAGCTGGCGATATATTCCGCGTACACGTGCTTTAGGCATTTTAACAACAACTAAACATCGACTTTGGATCTCCTCGAACAGCTGGTTTGTTGTAAAATTTAAACAATTTGCAAAAAACGACTACAATATGTAAGTAACAAAAAATTTTTACATGAAAGAACCTTCACGATTTTTTTGCAGTTGCAGTTTCTTTGTCAATTAGTATACATACGAGTTACTATAACATCTCGAATGATTGTAAATATCTAGGAGTCATATTAGATTGAAAATCAACTGGAGAATTCTCGTAGACAAAATTCTTTCCAAACCCACTGCCGCAATGTGGTTATACACAGCAGTAATACGTGTCCTTGAATCCATCACAAGCAGTCGGTTTGCAGAAATTTCAACGTCTTGCCTGTGTTAGTGTCACAGGAGCTAGCTATACTACTCCCACACAACCCTCGAGGTCATACTTAATATCCCTCCCTTGCACTTACACGTCAGTATATGTAGCCAGCTGGATGCAATATAAATTTCTCGTGGTGGAAAACTCCTACCTGGTCACCGGGTAGGATTATGAGGATACTGGATCAACTGGACTCAAACCTCTTGTCATAGCCCTCGGAGGCAATGTCCACCATAGTCGATTTTGAAACACCATTTGCAACGGCCATAAGTGACCATTTGAGTGCTGTGGACATCCTGAATCGATCGGAAAAAGTCATCCATATCGTATACGGATGGATCAAAATCAGGTCGTTGGTATTGGGGTATTTGGGCCGAAATTAAGGACTTCTGTGCCCTTGGGACATGAGCCTCTATCTTCGGGTAATGGTGGGACTGCTGACAGGGCACCTCCGGCACAAATACCACTTGTACCGCATGGGCAAGTCAACAGACGAAACATTCAGGCTCCATAATTCGGAAAAGAAAGCAGCTGAACATATAGTTTGCAAACGTCTAGAGCTGCTGAGCCTTAGAATTTTACTTAGAGGCAAGCCAGTTCTAAATCATCACGCCGTGAGCGAAGGCTCAGTTTTACCGCCGTTCAAAATAAAAATTGTTTCAAGCCCTGTGGACAGGAGCTTTCTGGCGCTCTAGTTCAAAGAGACAAATTATATCTCCGAAAGTATTGGTGTCTCAGAGTTGGGAATTATATCAATGTATTCTTATGATAGAACTGCATCATAAAAGAAATTCAATTCAAATAATAGTTTATTTATCAAGATTAAATGAGCAAGTACGATTCATTATTGAAATTTCGAAAAATCATATCTCCGAAAGTATCAGCTTGTTGGAGTTGAAAATGATATCAATGGATTTTTATGGCGAAACTGCATCTTAAATGAAAATTGAATTTGAAATTTGTTACTTGAAAAAAATTTTTTTTTCGTTACTCCGAATCCATCTGGCCTATTTTGACCAATAACCTAACTTAACAGAGATATTTACCTCCCTAACCTACTCTGAAAATTTCACCTGCCTAGCTCATTCCGTTCGAGAGTTATTGTAGAAAAAAAAATAAAAAATTTCCAAAATTTTTTTTTGACACTTTGCGGTAACCTGGTCAATACAAAACTTCACATGCGTATAAAGGTCATGATTCTACAATTTGATGCTAAATTTCAGATAGATCGAGTGATCGGTTTCGGAAATATTCATAATAAATGATTTTACTAAAATCAGCCATAACGCTGAAACCGCTTTATGGATCGCCCATTAACGAACTTGTCCGAGATATTTACGTTCCAAACCCACCTTGCAAATTTCAATCCTCTAACTCCTTTCGTTCGAGAGTTATCGTGCCTACGGCCGGCCTGCCGGCCGGACCGGCCGGACAGAATCGATTTCGACCTCGGATTCTTGATCAGTGAGTCGAACCAAATCGTTTGAGACCATTTTCAGCTAAAAATTCGAAAATTACAGACATTTGGACAAATTGATAAGCACTCTGTTCCGAGGAACTAGAGCGCCAAAAATTAGGCCACAAAAAACTCATAATATATTGGTCCAGCATCAGATCCCCATGACCATTCCACGGAATTCACTTGCATCCTGGCACAAACAACACCATAAATAGCACGCTTATTTATGCGCATGCACAGTTCACTTGTCACCGAAAGTTCTCTTTGTAATGCTACCTGCACCCAAAATCACGAACAAAACGTCTGTTTTACGCTGAATGAAAAAATGTGGGAAAACCATGTGAACAGGGGCTTTGGCGCTATTGTCAAACTACTAGAGAGTAATTGTTCAAATGGCGAAAGAACTAGATTACGTTTCCTGCTAACGGAACTGTTCTGCAGACTGCTCTAGCGGTTCCTTTGCCAGATGCCCTTAACAAGAGTAGATGCACTTGTTGATAGGTGTATCTAAGAGTAAGTTGAAGGCGGTGGACTGATGTAACAACGTTTTGCACTAATTGATCGTTATAACTAGGTTCTATAACTGATGCAACTTAACATTCCCGTTCTGGAATTAAGGAAATTCGTAGCGACGTGAGTATTATGCAGGCGCATCTTAAAAAAAATTAAATTTGAAACTTGTAGTGTAATAAAAATTTTTTTTTTCGTTACTCCGAAACCTCCGGTCTGATTTTGCACAATAACGAACTCAGCCGAGATATTTATCTCCCAAACCTAGGTCATTCTGTTCGAGAGTAATCGTGTAAACGAACGGACGTATGGCCGGACAGAATCGATTTCGACCACGGTTTCTTGATCAGTGAGTCGAACCAAACCTTTGAGATTGATTTCAGCCAAAAATTTTAAAATTACAGTCATTTTGCAAATTGATAAGTACTCTGTCCGAGGAACAAGAGCGCCAAAAACTCTGAAAAAGGTAGCGTGAATTTCAAAATCGGCCCTAGGGCCACAGTACGGACACTCCAACTAGGAAAGAATGCTATTTCCCCGAAAATGACTTGCACGAGAACAGAATTGTCATTTCCATTAAATCTTCAGAATATCGCCTCAGAAATAGACCTATGATCGCTAGAGGTTAGACACTTCCAATCTAACCAATACAACCTAAACACACTCACTCCTCCTCTGCACATGTGCACTCATGACTGAAAGTCCTCTCAAAATCACACACCTCACACAAAACTATTCTCTAGCACCAGTGATTAAGCAGATATCGGAGCTTCAATCCCTCTCAAGAGTGTTCTATGGAGGAATACCATCCTCCACATCAAAATCCTACTCTTCTCAAATGAAAACTCCACTAGTTAAATCCCTTTTCGTCTACTCATGCGCAGAACAGAGAATGCCCGAAAGGGGTAGCGTGAGTTTCAAAATTGACCCATGGACACGCCCCCCCGGAACCTACGCAATTTCCTGGAAACTGGCTTGCAAACACACATAATTGTCGTGGGGTGGTAATATGGCTTTCCAGTCACTCACTTGCTCAACATTCAGACAAATTTTGAAAAAAGATTTAAAATTCCACGCATCGTACATTCAATACTTATTCAATCGCTACCGTACTTACACTTATCAGTCCCATTATGAAAAGACGGAACTGTAGAATATCTTCAAAACCAACTCAAATAATTTGTCTGGTATACCTAAATTGTATAATTTTGTGAGTCTCCTTGAGGTCGGTTTCCAATGAATTTTGCATGCTTCAAGAGGTCGTTCTTATACCTAAAGGCGAAAATGAGACTCAAACCGATATAAACCTCGGTTTTGAAGCAAGATAGTTGGATATTTCTTCTAGTCATGCGATCATCATGAAATAAGTCTTGGTGTGGGTATTTTGCAACCAACTACCAAGTTTCGATTCGATCAGATTATTATTCGAGCTATTGGGACAACTAAATCCTCTAACTTTTTCATTTTTTTTTTTGTTCGTAGTAATCCAATCATTACAAAACTTTGCATGCATATGAAGGTTGTGATTCTACAATTTGGTGCTAAATTGCAGGTGGTTCAAGAAAGTTGTTTTGGAAAAATTCGGAAAAAAAATCAGCTCAAAAATGCCATACATAACTCCGAAACCACTGGGCGGATTTTGCCCATTGACGATCCTTACCGAGATATTTATGCTCCAAACCTACCCAACAAATTCAACCCTCTATCTCATTTCTTACGTGAGTCATTGTGTATTGGGGGCAGATACAATAAAAATCATTTATGTCTCCTATGATAATACGTACCTCTGCTATAAACTAGAACTATAATAGTATATTAGAAAACAAGTTGCAGAATGGGCTCCTATTAAAACACGAATGCGAAATTCGAAAACGAGCGACGAAGGAGCTAGTTTTCGAACGCATGAGTGTTGGAAATGCCTTCTGCAACGAGTATTAGACGATATTTTCTCTATTTCGGGCAAGTTTTGTAAGATACTGTTGCAATTTAATGAAAAATTCGGATTATACAGCCTAGTGACTTGTATGGTATCATGGTAGTTGGTGTGACTGTTACGAATGTTGACAGATTACGGAATTTAAATTTGAAACGTACGTAGGGCATGGAGTTCAGATTCAAAACAGTTTCCTAATAACGAGTGATTTTTTAAGAACTTTCTTTTTGGCAACCCTGTTTTTTACAGCTGACGCGGGATTCGCGCCTTGTGTGACTGTTAAACATGTTCAGTTTGGTCTATAATTTAACTATGAATCGACTTACAATCGAACAACGCTGGCAAATGATTGAATTTATTTATTTTTTTTAAATTTATGTTCGGTTAAGAAAGTGTATTGTGCACATCTTCCATTTTATGGTCAGTTTGGTCGACCTTCTTAGGCCGCTATTCGGAATCTTGTGACTAAATTTCACACCAAATTTACATTATTGGATATTAAACTACCAACACGCATACGTAGAGTGCAGACAGAGGAAAATATCGTAGCTGAATCCGCCAGTGTTAGTATGACCGTGAATTGTCGATTCGTCGTCATTCCCAGCAATTATGGGCCTCTGTTACTCCACTAGGTGGAAAATTTTGCGGAAGGATTTAGATGTAAAACCTTTCGATATACAGCTGTTGCAAGAATTGAAGCAGCACGACCTACCACAACGGATAACTTTAAATGAATGGGCGCTGCCAAAGTTGGATGAAGATCCACTTTTTTATCGCTAAATTATGTCGCCGTCTAGATCGTGTGATTTAACGCCTCTAAATTATTTTTTGTGGGGCTTTGTTAAGGCTCATGTGTATAGCAAGAAGCCCTCAACGATAGACGTACTGGAAGCAAATATTGAAGAATTTAATCGTGAAATATCGGCGGATATGTTGGAGAGAGCATGCCAAAATTGAAATCGGCGAATGGTCATTTGAAGCGCAGCCGCGGCCAACATTTACATGAAATAATCTTCACACATTAAATTATATGAATTGTTCTATCGACTCAAATAAAGATTTCATACATTTTTCCGAATTTTATGTGTTTTTTTCTTAAATCAAATCCGAAAGCTCTTAAAGAATCACCCGTTAGCATGAATGATTCAAAATTAGCTAAAAGGAAATCTCTAGTACCATATTTTTTAATGAAAATAAAGCTTTTCCTCAACAAATATTTCACTATACCCAGATTATATTGTATTGTCAATTGACGTATGTTGAAATTTGATAAAATCGAATGTCAGTGCTGACTACCACAAAACGAAAAATATACCTAGAAACAATGCTGGAATGAGTTCATTCCAGCACTGTTTTCAGAGCTGGAATGGACTCATTACGATACTGAAATAGAGAAAATCAATTATCCCCCATTCGTATATTCAGATAACTGAATTAAGATACCTATCACAAAGGTCTCATTAACACCCCTGGTGCAACGCTTGAAAATCCTACCCTAAAATGAGAAAACACTAATAATTCTACTGATACGGGGGTCTAATAACTATAACAGTCATTTCGCATGCCCAGCACATTCTGATATCACTAAAACGCTTGCGGGTTAACGGAAGATCTTATCGCGACCCCAAGGGTACGGGTAGTAATTGTCGAAAAAGAGATTTCACCACTATTCCGTATCCACAAATGTGGAAATAATGTTTTGGGATCTACGCTCCATGCGGAATAAACATGAATCCTGTTTCATTGGATACTGTGGCTCATTTGTTAGGTTTGCCCATATTTTCAGGAGGTGTGGGATCGCAATGAGATAGAAATCTTGCATCCCATACTATGAAGGAATAACAATGAGGAAAACGGGGGCGGATATAAACATGATAAACTACCGGATCGTTCAAGATGTTTTATCGAGGGGAGTTATGTAAACATTTCAATGAAAATGAATAGGAATCTGACTATGAGGCTGTAGGTAGGAAGAATAATATTTATATTCTATAACGGGGGTACCATAGAACTCGATAGCTTTGTTTTGGTTGGGAAATTCTGAACTATCCTAGGACAGTTCCAATGCTGAGCAGAACTGATGCGCTGTATAAGCTTGATTCTGAACTATCCCAGAACACTTCTGAAAGTTGTTGAACCAAAACACGAACTTTTGTAGATCACAGATAATGAGAATTATTTTTTCTGTGTTAAATTCAGAAAGATACATGCGCGCATTATCGAGGTAGGTTTATTATCAGATAAATTTTAAAAACGACTGGAGGAACAGGAATTCAATTTGATTTTGTAATATCGGCATGTTTTGAACCAGTTCGTAAAATAATGAGTCATGTAAATGAAAGTAAGTACATACATGTATGATAAATATGAAGTTGCTCATGAACATTTTTCAGATTTGTCAGAACCATCTGAACTCGAGGTGGAAAATTCAGAAAGCTTTGTATTTAAGAGGAAAGAACCTGATACACTTAATCAAATTGTTATTTATACTTATATTTTAAAACAGAACATTGGTATTGCTTTAATTTTTGCTGCTGTTAGTGAAAATTGAACAGAATCATTGTTAGCTATTTACAAAAATACAAAAGCATTATTCAATTGATAATATCTGACCTATGTGGTGCTGTATGTATCTATAAAAGCACCTCAGTTAAGTTTTCAATGGATTAGTCATATTATGGTAATGGAAAGAGCGTTGTGGCTAGGGTATTCATGCTACATTCACTGCTATGATGAACATATTATGATACAACAAGAGCGCCAAAACTGATCTATGTGTTCATTCTCGATTGGTTTCGACTTCATGAGACAATAATAATTTTCTAATGTGGCATTACGTTTTAGTTCGACAATCTGAAAATATTGCATGTGTCACAATATTATTATGTCACCCTTTGATTTAACACCCCTGGCTAACAATTTTTGAGTTTTGAGGAATAGAGAAAAGGAGTGGAAACGGATTGGTGTCACAAAAATAAATGTCTTGTTCTAGTATAAAGTAATGTTTCAATTTAGGGACCGAATACAAGAAATTATGGAAATCATTTATTAAAAAAATGGGTTCAAGCCCTGTGGACAGGAGCTTTCTGGCGCTCTAGTTCAAACAGACAAATTATATCTGGTATTGGTTTCTCAGAGTTGGGAATTATATCAATGTATTAATATGATAGAACTGCATCAAAAAGGAAATTCAATTCAAATAACAGTTTATTTATGAAGATTAAATGAGCAATCATGAGAATGAGAACTGTACCACATTTTCAAATTTTTTTGTTGACACTTTGCGGTAATCTGGTCAATACAAAACTTCACATGCGTATAAAGGTCATGATTCTATTGTCTTCTACAGTCTGGTGCTAAATTTCAGATAGATCGAGTGATCGGTTTCGGAAATATTCATAAAAAATATTTTTACTAAAATCGGCCATAACTCCGAAACCCCTTGATGGTTAATAGTAGAGTTCAAACCGGGCTCTAGCGTGTCACCCCGTGGGACCTTCATTGCTAAAATGTATAGACCACTGGGTATCATTCTCCATACCCTTATAATGTAAATTCAACTGGTCGTCAAAAAATCGTCGTGTGCAGGAAGGGGTGGGGGGAATTTTTCAAAAAATTGACAAAAAATTTTTTTCTGTTCATGGTCATCTATATACGGTGAACATCACTCACACAAACTTCTGTTGAAATATACGATTCAGAAATATTTTTTATTAATTGTCAAAAAAGTCGGATACAATGCTCTTGAATGGAATTCCTTAAGATATAAACGCTTGCCCTGAACACCCATATTAACTATTATGTTCCACTTGTTTTACTCGAGATCTGTTAGGATTATCGAAAAAATGCTTTATATGAAAGGTCTGCTCCGAAAACCAACGATTCAGATGCTTCTTTCAAAATTACAATAGGTAGAACAGTTTCCTCACAAAATATGAAATTGTGTTATTAACTCCCATTAACCGAAACCGAACCTGGAGACGCTAGTAAGGCGCAATTTGTAGCCATGTTAGTGGCGACCTTATGGATTTGAGCTTTGATCTATGCACATAAGGTTCGTTATATCATTGTATAAAGACTTTATACAATGGTTATATCTATCCGACCAACTTTACAGTACTATTCCTGCGTGCCTTCAGAACGCATTTTGAAGATATTGTTTAAATTCCTATTTTTTTATATATATGAGAATTTTACATATAATTCATATATATTTGATTTAATTTTGTTAATTCGTTAATAAATATGCAAATATGCGAGTTCAAACTTATATTCATTACTTCATAAATCAATTTTGTGACGTAATATTAACACATTTTTGAAATCATCGTTCATTCTCATTAGTAGTAACAAGATTTCCTGAATCCTAGACCAAAAATCTAGAAAAGAATTAAGAAGGTATATAGTTGGTATCTATGATATTTCGGGCCTAAAAATTTCTTACATGTCATGATTCATCTAATTCAACTATCACTATCACATGAAGAATCATCAAGGGAAGGAAGATTTGAAAAATTTGAAGTACTCGTATTTGCACATGTTTTTGGGCCATACATTTGCAGGAGCCAATACACGGAATTTGTTTTCTTTTACAGGAACACATTGATCCAGTGCAATCTGAAATGAGAATTTCCATTTCATAAAGAATATTTACGGATCTGATATTCGAAATAATATTTACCTTTCCTACAACTGCAGTTGCTAAGGATAGATGTTTCCTTAGGTAGGATTGACATCGTCGTTAATTTTGGCAGAAGTTTTCCATTTTCTACATACCACCCACTAAATATAGGATCCGGTAAAGATGGTCATGGTACATTACTATTGATCCAAATTTTTGTTTGGTAATGGACTCGAAGGCTGTGTTGTCTCAAACTATCCAATGTTGGAGGTAATTTACTTATGGATCTTGAAGAAGCTATAATATTCCCCTGAGCCTGTTGATACATTTCACATTTTCGTTTGTCGTATACAGATGGATTTCAAATTCAACAATATCATTGAATACTTATTCTCTCAAATTCTCAAAATCTTGAAAGTTCACTCTGCAGCATCTGCTCAGAATCTTCATCAATTTTCATTATTTTTTTACCTTCTTCGACATTTTGACCGAATGAAGATGCAAAGATGAGCGTAATGTGACTAACTTCATACCAATAATGTTGTAACTCAAGAACCATTCATCCATTCTATAGTACTATTTTTAGTTTATCCCACTGTTCCTCCTGCAGCTTTGGAATTTTTGTTGATATGCTCTAGCGCCTGATCTACAGAAAGTTGGTTAAAATTCCCGATCAAACATTTAATGACAAAATTCCTATTTTTGAATTCATCATGTACTTCCGGTGCCATGTTTGAAAGTATTCAATGATATTGTTGAATTTGTAATCTGTCTGTATACGACAAACGAAAATGTGAAATGTATCAACAGGCTCAGGGGAATATTATAGCTTCTTCAAGATCCATAAGTAAATTACCTCCAACATTGGATAGTTTGAGACAACACAGCCTTCGAGTCCATTACCAAACAAAAATTTGGATCAATAGTAATGTACCATGACCATCTTTACCGGATCCTATATTTAGTGGGTGGTATGTAGAAAATGGAAACCTTCTGCCAAAATTAACGACGATGCCAATCCTACCTAAGGAAACATCTATCCATAGCAACTGCAGTTGTAGGAAAGGTAAATATTATTTCGAATATCAGATCCGTAAATATTTTTTGACGACCAGTTGAATTTACATTGTAAGGGTATGGAGAATGATACCCAGTGGTCTATACATTTTAGCAATGAAGGTCCCACGAAAATCTGTTTTAGAGCTCTTTTCATGCCTTGTGAACTCTACTATAACGCCCATTAACGAACTTGTCCGAGATATTTACGCTCCAAAACTACCTTGCAATTTTCAATCCGCTAACTCCTTTCGTTCGAGAGTTATCGTGCCTACGGCCGGTTGGCCGGCCAGACAGAATCGATTTCGCACTCGGATTCTTGATCAGTGAGTCGAACCAAATCATTTGAGACCATTTTCAGCCAAAAATTCCAAAATTACAGACACTTGGGCAAATTGATAAGCAATCTGTTCCGAGGAACTAGAGCGCCAAAAAAACAAGTTTCGTATGACAATTGCCCAAAACAGGTTTAAAGTACCTACAAATAGTAGGTATTCCATAAAACATGTATAAAATAATAAATTACCTTGTAATCGATCAAAAATTTCCTGATCTACGTTCACAAAATTTTCTCCTCTCTCGATCTTTGGAATTATGCTTTCAATATTTACGTAATATTTTCAAACATTTTCGGGTGAGGTCCCCGTTGCATCGCTAAAATACGAGTATTTCAACCCCAATATTCTTGAAGTTACAATATTCCCTTCTGTCAAGTTGACTTTATGGCAATTCATACATAGAATATACATAGAATAATTATATCAACCTGTGAAATACGATTTACATTGAAATTTTGAAAAATCATATCTCCGAAAGTATTAGCTTGTTAGAGTTAAAAATGATATGACTGGATTCTTATGATGAAACTGCTTATTAAAAAAAATTTAATTTGGAATTTGTTTTGTAAAAAGAATTTTTTTTTTATTACTCCGAAACCTTCTGTCCGATTTTGCCCAGTAACGAACTTAGCCGAGATATTCATCCCCCAAACCTACTCTGAAAATTTCAACTCTCTAGCTCATTCCGTTCGAGAGTTATCGTGCCTACGGCCGGACCGGCTGGACGGCCGGCCGGACAGAATGAATTTCAACCACCGATTCTTGATCAGTGAGTCGAAACAAATCGTTTAAGACCATTTTCATCGAAATATTCGAAAATTACAGACATTTGGGCAAATTGATAAGCACTCAGTTCCGAGGAACTAGAGCGCCAAAAATGGGTTCAAGCCCTGTGGACAGGAGCTTTCTGGCGCTCTAGTTCAAACAGACAAATTATATCTCCGAAAGTATTGGCTTCTCAGAGTTGAGAATTATATCAATGTATTCTTATGATAGAACTGCATCATAAAGGAAATTCAATTCAAATAATAGTTTATTTATCAAGATTAAATGAGCAATCTGAGAATGAGAACTGCACCATGGAAGAAACCAAATTAAAATAGCTGAAATGCATTCGACTCTCTCTTATAGAACAGGATGAAATGTTCGAGTATGAACACAGATAAAGCTTAGATAGAATATTTATAGCATTCTGTGAAAACATAGAAGTACGATTCATTATTGAAATTTAGAACTTCATCTTAGCAGAAATTGAATTCAAACATCATAGAAGAAATTAAATTCAACAAGAGTGCACAAAATTATCAATCCAAAACCAATAGACGAATTCTACCCAACAACGAACTCATCCGAGATATTCATTCCTCAATTCTATGATGAGCGATAATATATATCTTTCCTCAAATCTACTCCAATACACCAATATTCCAGTTTTGTTTTTAGTGGAGATATTCTGAACTCAATATTATTAACTTACCATTACCATTCCCATCATCATATGGATTGACCATGGGCATGAAAATATCAACCAACAAAAAGTATGATATTATATTATAATTCTCATATTTATAGGATTGCTGGAATGAATGACAATGAGACAACGTCATGTCTCAGGAAAATATGTTGACATTATAACAATTCATAGAATACCCACAGAATAATTCTATCAATCTGTGAAAACGTGGAAATACGATATACATTGAAATTTTGAAAAATCATTTCTCCGAAAGTATTAGCTTGTTAGAGTTAAAAATAATATGAATGGATTCTTATGGTAAAACTGCTTATTGAAAAAAATTTAATTTGGAATTTGTTCTGTAAAAAAAAATTTTTTTTTGTTACTCCGAAACCATCTGTCCGATTTTGCCCAATAACGAACTTAGCCGAGATATTTATCCCCCAAACCCACTCTGAAAATTTCAACTCTCTATCTCATTCCGTTCGAGAGTTATCGTGCCTACGGCCGGCCGGCCGGACCGGCCGGACAGAATGAATTTCTACCACGGATTCTTGATCATTGAGTCGAACCAAATCGTTTAAGACCATTTTCATCGAAAAATTCGAAAATTACAGACATTTGGGTAAATTGATAAGCACTCAGTTCCGAGGAACTAGAGCGCCAAAAAGAGCAACTTTCTTCATTTATCTATATACAAAATGCTGGTAATATAATTCCTAAAGTTCAGTCCGACAACATTATCCTCAGTCTCTTTACCTACTTATTAATTTACAGATGAAAAAGCATCACCACCGATATCCTCTCCAGTAATAAGATCCCCAATATTTGCCTCCAGTGACAAGTTATGTAGCACACAACATGCTGTGTTGAAATGGAAAATGTTTGGAACACTTCTCAATTTCAAATGGTACAGCTGTCTGGATTTTTGTTTCAGTACTCCAAAGGTGTGCTCAATCGTCACCTGGCAATTTCTTATTGAAATTGATTTCAACTAGAGTGAGGTGTCCATTATTTTTCAATGGAGTACAAATATGAGAAGGCATTGATAGGCGCTATCTCCCAGAATGTATTTATCTTTGCACGTGTCTGGTAAATTTGTATATAAATCAGAACCTTGAAAAGTCCTGTGGTCGTGGACAGAACCTGGAAATCCTACGAATGCATGCCTTATATGTCTATTTGAATCGCAAACTTCTTGAAACTGGAAGAACATTTATGAGAAATATCACACCATGTTTGACACATTTATTATTGCCACTTAGCTGAATGGTATAATATTTCTTCCTGTTATAATACGATTCATGATCATCACTGGGCTTTCCAATTCTAACATGACTACCATCCACACATCCCGCCACGTCATCCCATTTCAACAAATTTATCTAAATTTTCATGTTTTTCTTCTTCAGAAGGCCATTTGATAACTTCTGTGCACTTGGTACTGTTAAATCAGCTTGTTTTCTCAATTATTAGGTGCAATGTACTAAATACAACCTAGAATCGATCGGCTACATCTCGAAATGATGCAGCTTCATGTGTTGCATACCAGCATGCATTTGAGAGAACTGAATCTCATGAACCCAGTGCCTTTTTGGCGCTCTAGTTCCTCGGAACTGAGTGCTTATCAATTTGCCCAAATGTCTGTAATTTTCGAATATTTCGATGAAAATGGTCTTAAACGATTTGGTTCGACTCACTGATCAAGAATCCGTGGTCGAAATTCATTCTGTCCGGCCGGTCCGGCCGGCCGGTCCGGCCGGTCCGGCCGGCCGTAGGCACGATAACTCTCGAACGGAATGAGCTAGAGAGTTGAAATTTTCAGAGTAGGTTTGGGGGATAAATATCTCGGCTAAGTTCGTTATTGGGCAAAATCGGACAAATGGTTTCGGAGTAACAAAAAAAAAATTTTTTTTTTACGAAACAAATTCCAAATTAAATTTTTTTTAATAAAAAGTTTTATCATGAGAATCCAATCATATCATTTTTAACTCTAACAAGCTAATACTTTCGGAGATATGATTTTTCAAAATTTCAATAATAAATCGTATTTCAACGTTGTCACAGAATAATATTATTCTATGTATGAATATGAATTGTCATAATGTCAAATGATGTTCAATTGAAGAATTGTGAGCGAAGTGAGAAAAATCTCAGATATGATTTTTCAAAATTTCAATTATAAATCGTATTTCAACGTTGTCACAGAATGATATTATTCTATGTATGAATATGAATTGTCATAATGTCAAATGATGTTCCTGAGAATTGTGAGCGAAGTGAGTTAAATCTCAGTTGTTTGCTCCGATATTAGTTTTTCTCAGAAAATTCTTACATTTCGGAACTGAACATGAAGTAAGAGATCTGAGAGTAGTGAGACTGCTTTTCATCCATAGACATAGATATAACTCTCGAACGGAATGAGGTAGGTAGTTGAAATTTTCAGAGTAGTTTAGGGAGATGAATATCTCGGTTGAGTTCGTTATTGGGCAAAATTGACCAGATTTAATTTGATTTCTTCCATGGTGCTTTTCTCATTCTCATGATTGCTCATTTAATCTTGATAAATAAACTATTATTTGAATTGAATTTCCTTTAGGATGCAGTTCTATTATATGAATACATTGATATAATTCCCAACTCTGAGAAACCAATACTTTCGGAGATATAATTTGTCTGTTTGAACTAGAGCGCCAGAAAGCTCCTGTCCACAGGGCTTGAACCCATTTTTCTGCAAAGAATTCACTTCGTTCAAACACATCGGCCAAATTAGCCAACACATCTCTTTGGACTTAAATTGTTCCTGGAACTGTTTGTCTGCGTATGATGGAACCAGATTTTCTGCATATGCTCAAGTACCTCCGGCAAAAATTGCTCCCAAAAAATTGTCCTCATGATCAGATGATGAAATTCAACTCGTCCCGAAGAAAATAAATACTGAAAATGATGAAGAGGAATGTTACAAAGAAAAATTCACAAACGGGGTATCATGTATTTTACCTACATCTTAAGATATCTTCTTGTTTCAAACACTTGCACAAAATTTCAGTTTATCCGCTTCTGAAACTTGTTTTAATAATCAAAACAAACAATCTGTGAGCTGTCAAGTAATCAAAATCAACTCGAAAACCTCGATACGCATGTGCGAACCTAATTCTGAACCAGTTCGAAGTAAAACGTATCCTCCATTCACTTTTATAAAGTCTCCCGGTTGGCCATGAAATTTTGACACATTTCACCGTGTATATTTTAAAAATGTTAGGTTATGCTCATTTTCCTTTCAGATAACTACGCAACGTTGTCCTCTTTACATAGAAGTAGTAATTACGTATTTTTTCACAATGTGAATTTTCTTGGGAAAAATAATGAATTTGAGAAGATATTATGTGAATTCAACAATTCCAAAGACCTGGCGACTGTTCAAGAAAATTAAATAATACCTTGCACAACTTGAAATACACCAGTTTAAAAATGTAGTAAGTAGTCACTGTTAAACCATCATAAAATATAGTGATAAGATATAGGAAACTAAGTAATTTCATTCGAGAGTTCAATATGTCCTAAGACAGAATGAAATTTTCCTATTGTAGATTTAAGTTCTGTATAGCACTTCCTGATGTATACTTTATATCTGGTTCCGGAATTTTCAATTTCAAAGCAAAGAGTTCTTTATTTTTCGAAGATAATGTGATATGTGATAATATTTTGTCTAAGATAGAACATTATGTTGATTGTTGATAGTAGAAATTGGCAACGTCTGAGAGAATTGTTTTGACATTGACGATATTTCAGAAGTGCCAACCTGCCTTTGTTCTAGTTACAAAAACCTGATAGACCTAAATCATGGCCAACCGGGAGACTTTATAAAAGTAAATGGGGTATACGGACTGTTTTCACTGTTCTGGGATAGTTCCAAATTGGTTCGCAAAATAACCAAAACACTGGACGATATAGTTCTGGGACAGTTCTGAATGAACCAAAACAGGGAATTACGGATTTTTACATCTACGCTTGTGAGAACTGTCCAGAACTGCGAACCAAAACAAAGCTGATGATGTATGATACAAGAGCTTAGGCAAACAAGTGGGAAGGCTCTGTGGACAGGGACTTTGACGCGCTTTTCAAATTTGTAGCTAGAGCGGTCAACCATCGAGGTACTGAACTCGCATAAAGACGTTATCTCAAGAAAAAAAAGTCTTCCAAATATTTCCAGTGATATAGATTCGATCGAGTTCAAATCTAGAGCTTGACTGTAAAATATGCTGGAATATTGAAGGCCATTTCTATCCTCAATATCGATTCTTTCTTCAAAAAGGGGAAAAGCCCTGTTCATGAGCTTTGGCGCTCTTGTTCAATGTTTGCCAAACCATATTATTGGTTTCTCAGAGTTGGGAATGATGTAAATGTTTATTTATCAATATTAAATGTGCAATCTGCAATGATTTAACCTTTGTGGAATGGCTTGTTGCAACTTACACTCGGTGCATCGTTTACGCAACTCGAAATACCTAAGGAAATTATCATCGAAGTGTCTAGAGCAAGTCTGAAGACAATCTAGCAGATTGTCGATTCATTCCTGATATTTGAATAGATATAGGCTGACGAACAAATTATTCAAATAGTTCAAAATATATGAATAAAATACAATTCTCTTTTCATATTTTAATAGTCCATACCACTAACACATTCATTCTGTATTAAGAACCTCAACTCAAGAAATTATATTTGATACATAAATGTAGATCAATATTTCAGTATTTTGCTAGCAACACCATGAAAATACTGTATATAGGAACATGTCTCACTACTTAAAGAAGTAAAAGGTATTAGTAACTTCGGTGGTCAACGAACAGTAATTTCTTTTGATGATTCCATTATATTTTTATTTCTTATTGCTGCATAAACTACATCATTAAAATGATCTCATACTTAGTCTTCTGAAACATCATCCCCAATATTTGCAAAATATTTTCAAATTAGGAATTATATAAATAAACTAGAACACAAATAAATATGACGTCTCTTATAGGTAGATAAGATGACATTAATGAATAGTGAACACAGATTTCTAACACAGACAGATAGAATTCGCATTCTGTGAAAACAGAAGTACGATGTATTATTGAAATTTGAAAAATTATATCTCCGAAAGTATTAGCTTGTTAGAGTTGAAAATGACTCAATGGATTCCTATATGATGAAACTGTATCTTAAAATAAAATGAAATATAAATTTCTAATAAGCTCCTTCCGTTCGGGAGTTATCGTTATAACGCTCGGCTGCACAGGACGGGCAGAATTGAATTTGACCTCGGATAATTCATCACTGAGTCGAACTGAATCGTTTGAGACCATTTTCGGAAATAAAATTCGAAAAATACAGACATCGTGGCAAAATGATAGCACACTGTTCCTTGCGGAACACGAGCGCAAACAGAAATTGGGGATTGACACTGCCACATCCAAACTACTCCGGTTTGAGGAATATAAACCATCAGACAATTATTACAGGTTAGCTGGTAGCCTTCAGATTCATTATCTTCAATTAACTTATCGTCATTATTTTTCAACTAATTACCTAAGTTTTCGCAAGTTCTATAAGATGCTGTGTAATTAAAATTTCTTTTGAAATAATTGGTATAATCTCAGATACTTCATCAATGTAGGTAATTAGTGTGGTTGGCTCAGTGGTAGAGCGTTTGACTTGAAAGCGGAGGCCCTAAGTTCAATTCCGAGGCTATAGGAAAGAAATTTTCTATTCACTGTAATCGCCACCATTCACTGTTGGGTCAAAATAAATAGTGCTGAGTCTAAGGAGGCGTAAGGACACAGTAACAAAGTCTACACAGAACACAACTGATTCTCCTTCCTCGCTCAAGCTTTCAAGAGCTTATGAGGGGTCTCCTTGGGAAAGACCTCGGAGGATCAGTATAATAATAATATAATATAATTCGAATGTATTTCTTTGAGATCCCATCATTTATGATTTGGTAAACATGATTCAATGCTGTTCTATTTCGTTTGTTATGGTCATCATTTTTGGCGCGCTGTTCTATGAACATAGTGCCTATCATTTCGTCCAAATGTCTGTAATTTTTGAATATTTGGCCGCGAATGGTACGATTAGATTCGACTCATTGATCAGGAATCCGAGGTCAGAATTGATTCTGTCCGGCCAGTCAGGCCGTCAGCATTATTACGCCCTAACGCAATGAGTTGATAGTTGAAATTTTCAGGGTAGGTTTGGAGTACCGGCTAAGTTCGTTAATGGGCAAAATCCACCTAGCGATTTCAGAGTTATGTCTGTTTGAAATTTTGTTTTCCCAAAAACTCGAAAAATACTAATCTGATCGAATCGAAGCACGGTTATAAGTAAATGCCTACACGGTCTTATGCAAAATTTTGTGAGGATCGCATGAAAAATTCTGTATGTCAGAAATTATCCGTTAGATATCGTATAAATTCTACGAGAGCCTACAAAATCATATTTTACAGAAAGGTTCTAGATTTCAACTCGAGCAGATCTATATTGGTGAAGATATTGCCGAAATTTCCAAATATTCCAACGGTCGGTGCGAACTGGTCAAATGTATTTAGATTCGACCAAACAAGTTGTCAACAGTTTATGATTTTCGACTCTAAATTATACCATGAAGTTAGTAACTTACATTAACATAATCTGTCTTTCAAGAATTTCATGTTCCTCTATGATCTTGACATTACACTTACTTGTTCGAGACCTATGGCCTGTCACAATCTGTCATTTTGGATCGAAACTATTGGTTCGAGACCATTCTCGGCCGAAAAAACGATAAGTTTTATTTGGACGTTTGTTTTTAGAGTCGGATTCATATTCTAATATTGGGAAATATTGGATTGACACCATTGTTAACCGATGTCTGTTTCGGTAGGTTTGTGAAATATACTAACGTCATGTGAATAATTTATTCATGATATTTGGAGGATAAAGGCTGTTAATGAAATTTGTTGAGGTATCTAATTGTATGTTGTTGCCTTTATAGCAACTTATGACGACATACATGTATCCGAACCAATGAAGAAAAATTTATATATTTTTTTATTAATGAAGGGTATTTTTTTCAAGGGACAATTAGCCTTATTTGGGAAAATGATACGTTCATAAAAATTCTCACAAAAAGGTTTTCGACCACGAACTACATTCTTAAAATATTGACAGTGTCCTACCAATTCCGGTTATACCGGAAATATAGCTACCAACTTCCTTATTTTAAATGGAAACCCGTCGTCAAAATCCATTCTGTCCGGCCGTAACTACGATAACTCTCGAAAGGAATGAACTAGACAGTTGAAATTTTCAGGGTAGTTTTGGGAGATAAATATCTCATTTTCAACCCTAACAAGCTAATACTTTCGGAGAAATGATTTTTCAAAATTTCAATCATACATCGTACTTCTATGTTTTCACAGAATCCGAATTCTATCTGTCTGTGCTCTAGCTGTGTTTCTGTGTGTTTATTCATGTCATCTAATCTACCTATAAGAGAAGAAATATTTATTTCTGTTCTAGTTTGTTTATATAATTCGTACCTTGAATATATTTTGTGTTTGAAAACAAGGTTCCGCTTCTTCATTTGTGAATATATACAAGAGAGTTTTGATACCAAGGATAATATTGACTTGTTGCATATTGAATGATTTATGTACAAATATTGGGGATGATGTTTCAGGAGATTTAGAATTGGATCATTTTAATGATGTAGTTTATGAAGGCAATAGGAAAGAATAAAATAGAAAAAAATCTGTTCGTTGACCACTGAGGTTAATATTACCTTTGACTTAAGTAGTGAGACATGTTCCTATATACAATATTTTCATAATGTTGCTAGCAAAACAATGCTGAAATATTGATCTACATTTCTGTATCAAATATTCTTTCTTGAGTCGAGGTGTTCACAAATTATAAACATAGTTTTTTTCAGTTTCTTCAAAAGAACTTGGTATTTTCAAATGAAAAGCATTTCCTTTTCGACTTGCACTTATTGAATTTATCAGCTTCTCGCAGTTTTCGTTAGATGGAGAATTTTGATAATCATTATATATATTTTAATCAGTTCGGACCAGCACGAACAGGCATGGATATTGCCGGTCAGATTTGTCCGCTACCGACACGACCTTGACGGTCGTTGCTGGTGACGGTATGCACTGGTGCTGGCCTAGTGTGCGCTGCTCCATTACATAACACGGTCGCTCACTGGCGGATTTTACTGGTCCGGTCAGTGCAGGTCCATGCAGGTTTGTGTGCGCGATTTTTACACACAAATTATAAAAATAGATTTTTTTCAGTTTCTTCCAGAGAACTTTGTTGTTTCTAAGGGACATAATTTCCTTTTTGACTTGCATTTATTGAATTTATTGAATTTTGAAAATCATTATATAAATTTTCTGTTTCATCTATCAACTGATGTTGAAGCCAAATGATTTTCCTGCGATATTTTACCATCAATAGATATTTAAAATAGTGGTGGTGGAACTGATAAAATTTGCGTGAATTTCACAACGGTTTAACACATTCTCGCCCATTACCCTTTATGTCCGCATTCAAACCGTTTATAAAGGGGCGAAATTCTGCATCAATGGAGTAAATTGTACAAAATCAACATATCGAATTTTCCTGAAGTTACGGATTGTATTTAGCGTATGTCAAGTGAAAACTGCCGTCAGTCTCTTAAAAAACCACCATATTGCGGTACACTGCGCTCGGAACAACGCAATTCCCGAAATATCCGACAATTTGAACTGCATATCATAACAATCCATTGATATAATTCCCAACTCTGAGAAACCATTCCGTTCGGAGATAGAATTTGTCAAAGTTTGAACAAGAGAGCCAAAGCTCCTGTCGAAAGGGATTTCCCACTTTTTAATTCCACAATTCTCTTAAAAAATTAGGGTCTGTTCATTGAACCATTTCCATGGCCATTTTTGATCGTTTTGGAGATATTTTCAATTTAAGGAAAACTTTGACAGCTGTACTTTGACGCCTTGTATCTCAGTTACTGTTAAAGATCGCCCACACTATACCTGCACGGACCGTCATGGTCCAGACCAGAAAAAACTGCCCGTCAAGGTGAACGTGTTATTTAATAGAGTAGCGCACACTAGGCCAGCATCAGCGCATACCGTCAACAGCAACGAACGTCAAAGCAGGCCGTGTCGTTCGCGGACAAATATGACCGGCAATTTTTAGGCCTGGTCATATTCGTCCGAACTAATGTGTGCCACTGAACCTTCTCAAACCTGCAAATATGGGGTAGGTTTGTGTTAGATTGTTGCACACTGAGCTACTTCTTGAAAACATTTTTTTTTATTTCCCTGGTTAAAATTGTTGCTCTGTTCTGGCGAAGTATGCGATGTCATACAGGATGCAGGTTTGCACTGTGCTGGTCGATGCTGGCCCGTGCAGGTATGGTTGGCGCACTATAACTGCATGGACCGGCATGGACCAGCACAGTGCAAACCTGCATCCTGTATGACATCGCAAACTTGATGGTACGCGCTAGTGCAGGGCTATTGTGCACTACTCCATTAAATAACACGGTCACCTTCACGGGCAGACTTTTCTGGTTCAGTCCATGGGGTGGAAACTCTCTCACTAAAGTCTGGTCCCTTAGAATAGTTCTTTTAGTTCGAATAATCCCACACAAATTTGAGGATGTCTCTGCCTTCGCTCGATTTGTGGATCACGTGATGCTTTATCAGCTGATCTGTGATCAGCTGTCCCGCTGTCCGCTACCGGCGTGCTTGTTTTTATTTTTACATTTTACATAGTTTTGATGAAATCTGAGTGTTCAGTGTTGTGAAATAAACTTTTTCGAATATCACTGTTTGATGTTCGGTAAAAAACTGTAATAAGAATACAAGTAAAGTGATTAAGTGTTCTCCTAATATTGCAGACAAGGTTATGGTCTTCATGGCTAGGGGAGTTATTCATAAATAGAAACAAACAACTTTAGCTTATTTCTTCAATCATGGTGGAATGAAACGTGATGATCTTTCCAAATTACTTGAAGATATTGTTAGATCGTGGGCCTCATGTCGTGGCACTTCTTTGTGATCAAGGTTTTGCAAATGTAGCTGCTATAAATAGGCTATATAGAGAAACCACTGGGGTGATTTTTACTTACAAAATGTTTTTCACATTATGTTGTGCATAATGATATCCATTTTTTGTATTATATTTCTCATTTGATTCTGTCCTTCTAAATGTATATTGGAGTAGAATATACTTCCACATAGTGTTGTACTCGCATAATGATAACCATTTTTTGTGCGATATTTCACATTTGATTTTGTCCTTGTAAATGAATATTGGAATTAAGGCAGCCATTCATTTAACTGCTCCTTCAAATTTGAAGGTATATAAGGATAATTTTATTGAAGAAAGTTTTTACCTCATATGCTGTATAATTATTTTTTTAAACATGTCATGCACACTAAATTTTATTTTCATGCCAAATGTATTTTTTAGTTTCGATATTCTTTCTTTTTCTAATATACATGTACATTAGTTCACATGAAATGTTGAACTTAAATCATGAATCTGATATAATTTTATTAAAGAGAGTTTTGGGATTTCATTTGTTTTCTTTCGATTACAGCGAAAACCATTGTTCCAAAAACATTGTCAAATGCCAGGTTTTTGACGAATTATCGTCAACTTGGTGTTTGGCAGTGTTCTGGAAATCAATATAATAGAATATAGGATATATGGGAGATATATTTGAATTTCCCGCTCATTCGAGCTTCAAATAATCCCAGTGCCGCACCGCTAGTGTTGCAAGGAACAGAAATAAGGTTAGAGTGGCCCATCTATAGTATATCTTGTCTATGGTTCAGTCCGTGGCGGTCCAAGCAGGTATAGTGTGCACGATCTTTTAGACGTAAAACAAGGAAATTTTGGGAGTATCTACAAAAATGCCGTAATTTCAAGTAATCACATTGATTTGTCAAAACAATTCGCAGGATGTTCACAATTATAAAAATAGATTTTTTTCAGTTTCTTCTAGAAAGATCGGTTTTTTCAGATGGAAAGCATTTCCTTTTCGACTTGCATTTATTGAATTTTGATAATCATTATATAAATTTCTTGTTTGATCTATCAAGTGATGTTGAAACCAAATGTTTTTCCTGCTATATTTTACTATCAATAGATATTTAAAATAATGGTGGAGGAATTTTGAATGAAATGCATGTAGATAGTATAGCATAAAGAACTTGCAATAGAAAGATGTGTGGAAATGAACCTAGAAAGAAACTATCAGAGATGTGATATAATAGCAATCCACTCTGACAGTCAAGCTGCTATTGAAGCTCTGAGCTCCCTTGTTATCGAATCCAAGCTAATATGGGAGTACCGAAAAAAACTCAATGAAGTAGGCAAGAACAGCAGGGTCTCCTTGGTCTGCGTTCCTGGTCACGCGGAAATCATAGAAAATGAGGAGGACAACACACTATTGCCTCTCCCCTAATCACAGATTAGATTAGAGGTGGTTGAGGTTCTACAGGACCCTACTAGCTCACAGCAAAAACTAAAATATGGATGTTAAGTGGGCGCCAGACACTCCAACTTCAGAAAAACTCGAATTATATTTTACAAATTTATTCAATCAACAGTATCAAGATTGGCCAATGTGAAACATGCAATATAAAATATAAATACTAAGTCAGACTGATCACAAATGAAATGCTTAAACTACTTATCTTGGAATCGTTTCAAATAGAGTCACTATGGGCAACTTCACAATGAGTCAGTCTAAGTGTCCAATCAGGTTCCCCAAATTAGCAACAGGAACTGGATATCATGGAACTCGAGACTGGTCTTCCTCGTTGATTGCTAGGTCCCTCTATCCAAACGAAATAATTCCAACCAGGTGGTTGTCCTGGGAAACAGCGTAGATATTCCTCCAACTCAATAACTCGAGGTACGTGCCTGACAGGTGGTTCTCAAAGCAGGTTTATGAAACTTCCTTTATATGGAAGCAATTCGAAGATAATCCAACAGCTACAGAATAAGGTACTAAAAAGGGTTCCTGCAAGATACATAATTCTTAGACTTCATCCTTGCAACTAACGTGCCCATTTCGAGTTCTAGTTCACAATTTAGATATAAAGACAATGTGATTCCTTCAAGTTACAAAGTGAACATAAAATTATTCCAGTTAAAAACTACAAAAACGACTGGAAAAACATCAATCCGGCTTTCTATTTTCACTAAATGATTCTGAAGGATGAATTAGTTCTTGAAAGAGAATAATGGATAATAATTGCCGGTAAAAACTAGAGCTCAAAATGGCCACGCGGTCAGATAACGGAAAGCAAAAAATACGATGATAATACAGCAAAAATATTATCGAAAAGTAAGCTGAAAGAATAATGAATTAATTACTAAATGTGCATCATAACATGTCGTTAATTGGAAGCAAATTGGATTAAAACCTACCAGATTCAGAACCCTTCACTCAAGGAAAATGGCCACAACTCAAGATAACTAAAACTCCACGGCTGCCTAACAAAAATGATTTCCAGATCGTCGTCCTCGCTTCGACTAACCAACTAACGCTGGAGGGGGGCTCCAGCGGACCGCGCTGACGTTCAATTGACATCGACCACAGAATCGATCTCGGAGATAGATCTAACGCACTTAACAAGTCAGAGGCGTCCCAACCAATACAACCGGGGGGACAAAATGCAACCAAACTTTCAAATACAAACGGGATTCTCAAGAACCCGTTACAACACTTGCCAAGAAAGGAACACAAACCCCCATTATTGGCCCGGAACCTTATTGTGGGGTTGGTAGATACACCTACAAAAGTGAATTCCGGACGAAAGAAGAAACTGAGAGAAGTATTTTCTGGAGATATCTCCCCGGAATGTATCACTCCAAGGAATTCCTCCGGAACTTTGATAATGTCAGATCCAAGAAATACTTGGACCTCTCTAAGAACACGCTGCACCTCCTCACTGGCTTCCTCACAGGGCACTGCGGCCTCGGGAAGCATATGATGAGATTAGGGAGAAACTGACGAGTGCAGATTCTGTTGAGAGGAGGATGAAACTCCTGATCACCTGATAACGGAATGCCTCGCCATCTCAAACCAACGCAAGGAACTCTTTGGGCAAGAAATCTGCAGGAGCGAAGACGTAGCCTCCTTGAAGCCATCATAGATAGTGGAGTTCATCAGAACTATGCAACTGGAAGGCAAGCTGTAGATGGTAATGACATCGACAGCTCTGAAGGGGGGCACAATAGACCTTAAGGTCGCGGTGTAACGTTACCCCCTACAACAATATAATATAATAATGTAGATAGAATAAATTGGTGCACGAGGAACTGATGAATTTTGCGTAAATTGCACAGCGGTTTAATACATTTTCCCCCATTACCCTTTATGCCCGCATTCAAACCGTTTAATGCGATTAAATTCCGCATCAATGGAGTAAAATTGTACAAAATCAACATACCGAATTTTCCTGAAGTTTTGAATTCTATTTAGCGTATATCAAGTCAAAACTGCCGTCAGCCCCTTAAAAAAACCACCATATTGCGGTCCACTGCGCTCGGAACAACGCAATTCCCGAAATATCCGACAATTTGAACTGCATATCCTCCTCGCCAGAATTTCGAACGGAACAATTGAATGTAGCCGCGATTTAGTAGCAGACGCAAATATGCGCCAAATTCGGCGACAAATATGTTCGAACATGGATTAAACACCAATAAATGCGGGGCGATAATTCATCCATTTCCGCCTGTTCTTTTTTATCTCTTTGGAGGGCTTCCAGAGCGGAAATGGAGTATTGCGAATTAACACAATCGTTGCGGAGACATTGTTTGATCAGCAAACGGCGAGAAAATGAATTTTTGGGTAGAATTCAATTTCTGGGCGACTTTCGATCGGGGAAATTGTAGCTTTCTCGCGGAATCCCATTAACTGACAATTCTATCTTGATTATGCTTCAGGCGATTCACGTTGGCAAAGTTGGGCAAGGACGGGCCTTTAATGGAAATTCAGAGAAATATGTAATTGGCAATTGATCGTATTCTTTTTGAAAATTGACACTGGTAGTAGTGTAATGAATTTTGATTTTTTCACGAAAATCAAGCTTCATTTTAAGAGGCAATCCGCCGTATTCACAAAGATTCAATCTCCCTTAAGTCCTAACAGAGGTCCTCAGTTAAGGATAAATAAGAATCGCAACCTCAGTTGAAGTGGAAATTAACGTGAAACAGGCGTAACAGTGCTGCCGTTACATACGTTAACTGAGGTTGCAATTCTTATTTATCCTTAACTGAGGACCTCAGTTAGGACTTAACGGAGATTGAATGCTTTGTGAATACGGCGGTATATCTTTGACATCCTTTAAAATTACAGTGCAAGAACATTCAGATTCATTCAGTCCGTTTCCGAATTATTTCACAATAAAATTCCGTTGTTAAATTATGAAAGGAATCCGTTTTCCATAATTCGTCAAAATCTTGAATTAATTCTTTTCATTACTATCCTCAGTAGGTATTCCGAAATTAATCAACAACCGAAAAAGTATTTTTCAGCCGCAAAAACCCTACCGATGTTAACGTTTTGATCAAGTTTTCATGAAGAAGTTTCATCAATACTTGACAGTCATCGAATTATTGAAAAATATATAGGATGTTAGAAGAGAAAAAAAACTGAGTTCAGTATATTTCTCTCAAATGGAACAAATTGTATATGCAAAAATATTTTAAGAATATGCCAACAATCTTTCTTCACATGACCGCCGAAGAGAAAATCAAGAAATCAGCTTTTACTGGCTATGGCGATTAAAGGCGAATAACTAGGACCATCCTGTATAAATACCACCACAGATAGGATTTTACCGGCAAAATTTCTCGATTGTAATATGACAGTTTGTTGCTTGGAAATTTCGCGAAAGATATTTGTATCAAAATCACGAGTGGGGCGAGTGACTTTTGAAAAAAGTTATGTCCGAGAAGAAATAAAATTGAAGATTATTTGACAGAAATTTATAGAAACAATGTGAGAATGAGATCATAACAGCACTGTTTTTAGTACTGTAATAGACAAAACTGATTTTTTTTTAATTTCAACAATCTGTAACTATTTACTGGCTGAATTTGGAAAAATGATAAATAAAAAACTTGTTTTATTGGATGAGAGGAATCTATGATTGAAATTAATGTACAACTTAAAGACTGTATAATACCACTAGAAATAAAATTTTGCCTGCAAAATTTCTTTATTGTAACATGAAAGCTTAGGGCTTCGAAATTTCGAAAATGGCATTGGCCTACATGAATATTTTATCGCTGTAAAACGGGCGTCGCTATGGAAACTTCCTATCTAATATCGAACGAGTGGAATCGTCATTTCGATTAATCTTAGACGGAGGTTACACGGTCAATCTACCAGCAGTCTCGCATCAGTTCAGTCCGTGACCTTGATCACGATTAGACTGATGCGGATTGATGGAATGACGACGTACGTTAATATTTCATCAATCCGGACCATCAATCCATCAGTTTCCCATCAATCTGATATCAATCCATGATTGATGTGATGCGAGACTGATACCAGAATGACCGTGTAAGATAGAGGTAACACGGTCAATCTAACATCAGTCTTGCATCAGTTCAGTCCGTGATCTTAATCACGATGAGACTGATTCGGATTGATTCATCAATCCGGACCATCAATCCATCAGTTTCCCGTCAATCTGATATCAATCCACGATTGATGTGATGCGAGACTGATACCAGAATGACCATGTAAGATGGAGGTTACACGGTCAATCTAACATCAGTCTCGCATCAGTTCAGTCCGTGACCTTGATCACGATGAGACTGATGCGGATTGACGAAGTACGTTAATATTTCATCAATCTGGACCATCAATCCATCAGTTCCCGTCAATCTGATATCAATCCATGATTGATGTGATGTGAGACTGATACCAGAATGACCGTGTAATATGGAGGTTACACGTTCAATCTAACTTCAGTCTCGCATCAGTTCAGTCCGTGACCTTGATCACGATGAGACTGATGCGGATTGATGGAATGACGAAGTACGTTAATATTTCCTCAATCCGGACCATCAATCCATCAGTTTCCTGTCAATCTGATGTCAATACACGATTGATGTGATGCGAGACTGATACCAGAATGACCGTGTAAGATGGAGGTTACACGGTCAATCTAACGTCAGTCTCACATCTGTTCAGTCCGTGACCTTGATCACGATGAGACTGATGCGGATTGATGGAATTACGAAGTACGTTAATATTTCATCAATCCGGACCATTAATCCATCAGTTTCCCATCAATGTGATATCAATCCATGATTGATGTGATGCTAGACTGATACCAGAATAACCATGTAACCTACGTCATACAGGTTCATAGGAATTTATCGCACTTACTATCTGTAATAAATAATAATTATATTAATAATCTCCCATTAGAACACTCCATCTCATGAATCGTTCTTCCACGTATGTATTAATCTGGGATGGATTCTCTATTACAAGTCTTAATACGTGTAATCCCTAGACAAATGCGGACTAACTAATGAATTCCTGATAACCTTACGCGAAAGAGGACTTTGGAAGTCCTTATCCGATGAATTAGATATCGGAACATCTTAGGGCCCTCACTCTATTAATAATCATGCAGGTTTCTGCGTAGCTGGCCCAAGGTGAAATGCCCGAAATGAAGCTCAATCAATTCCTATCTCCTTGTCGATAATGAAATTCTAGCTGGCGCAGTACGTGTTACGGAATGATTACACGAGGAACGTCGGTAATTGGGTTTTCCATCTAAACCTTCGGAGTCTGCTGCTGGAAAGTTTTCGAGATCCCAGGGAACTGTTACTCGACACAAATGAATCAACTTTTTTGATTGGGTGTATCGCATATGACTTCGATATTTCGAATAATAAGTATCCAAAATCGAAATAAATATTATAAATGTACTAATGAGGCGTCGGGAGCTTTTGTGGCTCCTTCATCCAGTATCCAATTTATGTCACTGATTTGTAAACACCTCATTCGAATTTTCAGAGAATAGTCTATACTCACCACACTACTAACTACACTCTTGTCCACTACAAATTTTGTTGTTGACATGGTTTGCGCGAAATGCAAATCACCTCTCCATTCCTTGAAATCTAAAACCTTCAAAAATCCGAATCGTCACCATCACAAAATTATTAGATTGCTGAAACTTAAATCCTGCTCTTATTTGAATTCAAACAAAGGTGATACATTGGTTATCATTTCAAAAGCAGATTACGTGCCGTAACCCTTTGATGCGTTACACAATGTTGGGATGCTCAACTACATTGAATCCGTAGAAAAAATACATGTTAAAAAGCAAAAATACAAATTTACCAAAACAATATTGTCTACCCTAAATTCTTACCGGAAAAAAATGAGTCTCGAATTTAAATTCTCCTACAAACAATCTTACCCTATGGCTACTACATAGATTCAGCTGCTTCTAAACTCCTCAGACATTTGTAGTAAAAATTCGTAAGAATTAGTTGATAACTTGAAAAAGTTTAAAATGAATGATAAATACCGCTTCATTTCGTGGGTTGCAGTTTCATTATTTCCGAACACCCCTGTTGAAATCGCGAATGAAAATTTTAAAGACTGATATTCTTGAGGGCATCATTGTTTAGATCTCCCCAAAATAGAAATTTATGAGATCCTCCTGGATATTTACCCGGCTTTGCATGGAGCGGTATATCTGTTCTATTTACGATAAATATTATAAAAAAAACTTTTGGTACGGCACTACGTAACCCCTTTTCCCCCTTGTTAGTTAATTTGTTCCTCAGCAATATGAACTTGTTGTCAATACTCCCAGACACTTTCCATCGGCCATAGCTCTTCGAGAGCTTATGAGGGGTCTCCTTCGGGAAGACCTAGGAAGATCAGTATAATAATATACAATAATGCAATAATAGTGCTTTGCAGACGCTTTAAAGCTTCCAAGATAATTACTTAAATTCACGTAAATTCTTATGCTCCATTTTTGACGCTCTTGTTCCTCGGAACAGAGTGCTTATCAATTTGCCCAAATTTCTATAATTTTCGAATTTTTGGCTGAAAATGGTCTCAAACGATTTGGTTCAACTCACTGATCAACAATCCGTGGTCGAAATCGATTCTGTCCGGCCGCCCGTTAACACGATAACTCTCGAACGAAAGGAGTTAGAGGATTGAAATTTGCAGGATAGGTTTGGAGCGTTAATATTTCGGCCGAGTTCGTTAACGGGCGAAATCCATCAAGCGATTTCGGAGTTATGACCGTTTTTAGTAAAAACATTTTTTTGAATATTTCCGTATCCGATCACTCGATCTATCTGAAATTTAGCATCAAATTGTAGAATCATGACCTTTAGATGCATGTGAAGTTTTGTATTGATCGGGTTACCGTAAAGTGTCAGAAAGAAAATTTTAAATTTTGTTTCTACAATAACTCTCGAACGGAATGAGCTAGGCAGTTGAAATTTTCAGAGTAGGTTAGGGAGATAACCTCAGTTAGGTTCACCATTGGGTAATATAGGCTATCCGCCGTATTCACAAAGCATTCAATCTCCGTTAAGTCCTATCTGGGGTCCTCAGTTAAGGATAAATAAGAATCACAACCTCAGTTTAAGTGAAAATTAACGTGAAACAGGCCTGTTTCAGCACCGTTACATACGTTAAGAGGGGTTGCGATTCTTATTTATCCTTAACTGAGGACCGCAGTTAGGACTTAACGGAGATTGAATGCTTTGTGAATACGGCGGTATATGGTTTCGGAGTATCGAAAAAAATAATTCTTTTTAACTTTCAAATTTCAAAATTATTTTTTCTTAAGAGGCAATTTCACCATAAAAATCCTTGATATCATTTTAGACTCGGCTAATACTTTCGGAGATATGATTTTTCGAAATTTCAATAATGAATCGTACTTCTATGTTTTCACAGAATGCTATAATTATTCTATCTATGATTTATCATATGATCTGTGTTCATACTTGTACATGTCGTCCTGTTCTATGAGAGAGAGAGAGTCAAATTCATTTCAGCTATTTTAATTTGATTTCTTCTATGGTGCAATTCTCATTCTCAGATTGCTCATTTAATCTTGATCAATAAACAATTATTTGAATTGAATTTCCTTCATGATGCAGTTCTATCATAAGAATACATTGATATAATTCTCAACTCTGAGAAACCAATACTTTCGGAGATATAATTTGTCTGTTTGAACAAGAGCGCCAGAAAGCTCATGTCCACAGGGCTTGAACCAATTTTTATATGTCCGCCAAACAACTATCTTACAACCTTTTACAAGAAGACATACCGATCCAAGGGACCATCATCCCGTTAACTCAATTTGAATGTTTCTGTCAGGAGCGCGAGGGCATGTGAGAGAGAGAGAGAGAAAGAGAGAGACAGAGAGAGAGGAGTCAATTTATCCTAATACATGTATCACTCATGGCGATTTCCATTGACACGCTCGGATCACTCGGAGTCATATTTGACAGATATTTTCGGTTCAATTGGACAGATGCATGACAGATGAGATCGATTTCGAGTGCTCCGAGCGTGTCAATGGAAATCGCCATAAGTCTCATGCTCGTGGATAATACCCTCGCGCTCCTACCCACAGAGGCATTAAATTTGAGTTTATGGGATGATTGGCCCCTTGGATCGGTCTGTTTTATTGTAAATGTTTTTAAAATAGTTATCTGATGGACATATATCAGTTGAGTTAAGTAATTATTTTGGGAGCTGCAAAGCGTCTGCAAAACAATATTGCCGACTAAAAGTGTCTGGTACTATTGGCGACTTATTTTTGAGGATATTGCCTAAAATATACGTGAAAATCAGCTTTGAAAATTTACGTGAGGTACCTAAGTGATGTTTTTATGTACCTTGATTACCTGGTACGGGAAACTTGGCCGTCTAAGCAAGCTGCAGGTAGGCCTTCGTTCTTAGTACATACTAACACTACTCAATCGTCCACATTTGGTTCGTCAGAAAATACGTGATGACTGGTGGCCCTGGGATTTTTCTCTATGAGCATTTGGTGCCAGCCCCATATACTCCCCCGCCAGCTCCTACATTTGTTTTTGAACCATCTGCCATTTAATGGCATTTTTTTAAGAATTTGGTTGCTGGATTCTCTTTCCCAGTCTTTCTTCCTACCTAGCATCGTAGTGAAGTGATGCATACTTTCTTAATCATTTCGTCACTTGGAGGATTGGCTGATAAAATATAAGAAAGGACCAGGCTTTCTGGTTTAAATACTCTCAGGAATATTTAGATTCATGATTAGACGTACGTTGGGCTGTAATCGGGTGATAGGAACTCAAAAATTGCCATTTTGGCGCTCTTGTTCCTCGGAACAGAATGATTATCAGTTTGCCCAAAAGTCTGTCCGTTAACACGATAATTGAAGGGGCAAGTGGAAGAAGGGGTCAAGTGACATTTTCTGAAAATATTCGGTTATAACATGGAAGAAGGTTTCATGTGCATATTTAACTTGTCCTGTCAGGATTTGCTTCTATTCTCCATAACTGAGCAGATACACAGTTGTAGAAGGGGCTATGTTACATTAAATATCAAGCACGCAAAGTTATGTACGCATGAATCAAAATTTATATCGAAAAAAAAATTATAGCAGAATGCTGTGAATCATGAAAAATCATCCAAAAACTAATCATCACAATTGCATCAATCAAATTATTAAACTACCTTCCATCAAAAAATGCCAGCTCACTTCACTAAAATCTAATTTTCTCGCAAACTCATATTTGTAACATAACTCATTCTTCCACTTGCCCCTTCAATTCTTGAACGAAAGGAGTTAGAGGATTGAAATTTGCAGGGTAGGTTTGGAGCGTACATATCTCGGACGAGTTCGTTAACCAGCAAAATCCATTGAGCGGTTTTGGGGTTATGGCCGTTTTTAGTAAGAATATTTTCTATGAATATTTCCGAAACCGATTACTCGATCTATCTGAAATTTAGCATCAAATTGTAGAATCATGACCTTCAGACGCATGTGAAGTTTTGTATTGATCGTTTCACCGTAAAGTGTAAAAAAAAAATTTGAAAATTTTTAAATTTTGTTTCTACAATAACTCTCGAACGGAATGAGCTAGGCAGTTGAAATTTTCAGAGTAGTTCAGGGAGATAAATATCTCGCTTAAGTTCGCCATTGAGCAAAATAGGCCATATGGTTTCGGAGAAGGTAACGATTTTTTATTTTTTAACTTTCAAATTTATTTTTTTCCACTGATATCATTTCCAACTCCAACAAGCTAATACTTTCGGAGATATGATTTTTCGAAATTAATAATGAATCGTACTTCCTGTTTTCACAGAATGCTATAATTATTCTATCTATGATTTATTATATGATCTGTCTTCATACCCCCACATGTCGTCCTGTTCTATAAGAGAGAGTCAAATTCATTTCAGCTATTTTAATTTGAATTCTTCCATACTGCAGTTCTCATTCTCAGATTGCTCATTTAATCTTGATAAATAAACTAATATTTGAATTGAATTTCCTTTATGATGCAGTTCTATCATAAGAATACATAGATATAATTATCAACTCTAAGAAACTAATACTTTCGGAGATAAAATTTGTCTGTTTAAACAAGAGCGCCAGAAAGCTTCTGTCCACAGGACTCGAACCAATTTTTATATGTCCGCCAGACAACTATCTTACAACCTTTTACAAGAAGACATACTGATCCAAGGGACCATCATCCCGTTAACTCAATTTGAATGTTTCTGTCAGGAGCGCGAGGGCATGAGAGAGAGAGAGAGAAGTCAATATATCCTGATACATGTCTCACTCAGTCTCATGCGCGTGGATAATGCCCTCGCGCTCCTACCCACAGAGGCATTAAATTTTCTCCTTCCCAAAACCGATTACTCGATCTATCTGAAATTTAGCATCAAATTGTAGAATCGTGACTTTTAGACGCATGTGAAGTTTTGTATTGATCGGGTTACCGTAAATTGTAAAAAAAAAAATTTTAAAATTTTTTAAATTTTGTTTCTACAATAACTCTCGAACGGAATGAGCTAGGCAGTTGAAATTTTCAGAGTAGTTTAGGGAGATAAATATCTCGCTTTGGTTCGCTATTGAGCAAAATAGGTTATATGGTTTCGGAGTAACGAAAAAAATTTTTTTTTTAACTTTCAAATTTCGAAATTATTTTTTTCAAGAGGCAATTTCATCATAAAAATCCACTGATATCATTTCTAACTCCAACAAGCTAATACTTTCTCCTGTCCACAAGGCTTGAACCAATTTTTTTATGTGTATTTGAGAGGATGGTTTAGATTCACAATAATTGGAAATTGTTTTGTTATTTTTTCAAGATATTTTGCGTATAGAACATATTTTCTGACGACTAGCATCAAATATCGTCCGCTCATAACATGAGAATTGAACGGCGGGGTCGGATAACCGGAGATTTCACAATTTTTTTTACCAAATTTAGCAACAGTAGATCGCACGATGAAATAACGAAAATATTGAAATTTAAAACTTATGTCAAATTATGTCGCCAATACGTCAGTACATAGTTCTAATAAAATACTCATAATGAAAAGCCGTTTGCTGTACCGGGTAATTGCACTAATAGCAGACATGTAAATGTTCGGGCAAGGCAACGCCTATCGGGTAAGCTAGTTTTCAATATTTTTACAAAGTCGCTCGTTGTGAACTTCACCGTGACAAAATGTCAACCTTGTCTGACATTTTGACGTTGACAAGAAGAAGATTCAAGTGTATTCGTATTCGAATACCAAATTGATATATTCATCTTGGAAGAAACGATACTAAACGCTATCTCCTTCATTCATTCCTATATTGTTCGCTCAGCATCATACTTATAGAAACTGAATCTGGAAAGTCTACAATTCCTTGTCGTAAAATTACATTTTAGTGTTCATTATTCGTTTTATGGTGATATTAAAGTTGTTGTACACATGTCGTAAAAACGCAACAATTTCAGAGTATTCAAAGTGTTGTAAACAGCCTAACGTTAAAAGGAGGAATCTGTTTTGTATTAATGAGGGCTCAGTGATAACAATAAATTTCAATTACTTTTTAGGAAAAGGGTAAGCACAGTTAACAACCTATTTGACCTTATTATAGGCTGCTGTAAAAATGGAACGTTACATCAGACTGTTATAGCCCCAGTGGAGTGATACGGTTTACTGCAACTGTTGAACAGGATTATTTTATCAAGTATGTACTAACTGAGTCGGCGGCAAATTCGCATGCAACATGCAAGATGTCTATTCGGCTATACCAGACGTTTCTACATAATAATACCTATATGTAACATGCGCGTTTGCATTCAATCGAATATCGTGTCTGTTATATAGCATAAGTATTCAAAATCCGAAGTATCAATTAAATTCAATCGAATTGTAAAATATTAATTTCGGAATTGAGAATCTTTTTAAATGCTCCTCGATATAAATTAGCTCATTTGTCTTGGATCGTCATCGTCTATTACCGAAAAATTATTAAATAATATCTGTGATCATTTAAAAAGTGTCTTAGTGTCGAAATGGATTCTTGCGCGTATCTTGGGGAACATTGCGTTCTTGGGGAACATAGCGTTATCATCTTACCCAAATGTCTGTAATATTAGAATTTTTCGCCGAAAATGGTCTCAAACGATTGGATTCGACTCTCCGATGAAGAATTCGAGGTCAAATTTGATTCTGTCCAGCCAGCCGTTGCCACGATAACTTGAGGACGGAAAGAGATAACGCCTTGAAATTTTCAGGTTAAGTTCCTCAATTGGCATAATTGGCCCAATGGTTTCCGAGAAATAATTTTGTTTTCAACCTATACAAATCCGATCGAATTGAAACTTGGTGAGTAGTTGTAGAATGCAAATCTAAGGACGTTTGTGAGAATCACTTCAAAATAAAAAAAAATATTAAATAATATTATTTATTTCGCGATAACCTGAGAATGGAAACAGATGGCAACTTGAAATTTTCAGGTTAGGTTGTGCATCTGAATACGACATTTGAGATTCTTTATAAGCAAAATCGGCCAAACGGTTTTGGAGTTATACCCGTCTGAAATTTGGTTGTTATTTCCTCAATAACTTCTAAAATACAAGACCGATCCAATTCAAATATGGTTATTAGTTGTATAATGCCAGCGCCAAATTCTTGCAAAAGATCTTGTGGGGATCGTATCTCTGTAAAATGTTTAAAACATCATTGAAAATCATTGAAAAATAATTCTATATATCAGAAACTATTCGTCCGACATCGCTGAGTGCCTTCCATTATCTTCCATAATTAGAGAATGACTCGCAAATTATATTCGACTTCCTTGCACTATTCATTTCCGACTCACTAACCAATAAACTCTGCCAATGAACTCAGCGTATCCTAATTTCAAATTGTTTACATGCGTATATCAATCAAACTGTTCAGAAATACACTTCAAATTCTGTTTGAAATTAATGATGTTTATCTTTCAAACTGAACCAAACAACAGCTAACGCAAATGTAACCAGTTAGTTCAACCAGAAATAAGTTTGACATGTCTCAAAGAAAAAATAAGATGATATATATGAAGGCAGATCATATAATAATTCATAGATAAAATAATTCTAACATTCTGTGGAAACATAGAAGTACGATTTATTATTGAAATTTTGAAAAATCATATCTCCGGAAGTCTTAGCTTCTCAGAATTAAAAAGCATATCAGTGGATTCTTATGATCCAACTGCATCTAGCAAAAAAATGAATTTGATAATTGTAATGTGAACTCCAAAACCATCTGGACAATTTTACCCAGTAACGAACTTAACCGAGATATTTGGGCAAATTGATAAGCACTGTCTTCCGAGAAACACGAGTGCCAAAAAGACAAGCGCGCCAAAAAATATAGCCATTGCGCCTGGACTTATTCGTTCCTCCTTTCCGTCCTCTACGAATACAATCTAGTTGGCCAAATATCCAGAAATTGCACGTGGGAATGCACTAGAGAAAGGTCTTTACGCCTGGATCTAACACTCCCGCAACAGAGTCCGAAATTTCTACCCCTTCTTGTTATAACGTGTTAAGTTCATGCTCATGTGATCAGGTAAGTACATGAATATGAATGAGGTGTTTCCCCAGGGCTTTGCGAGTGTTTGTCTAAAACGATCTGTTTAACTATTCGTAATGCGGTGTTCATTCATTAAAGTCAACCTTAAATATTTGGGAATTTAGGATGATTAATATTTGGATTGTTTAGCCGTTCTTAATCTCGGGTAACTTCGTTCGACGTGAACCGAATTTTGGAGTCCCAAATGTATCCTTACATTCCATAAATAACACTTCACAGTTCATAATCTTTGTTGCATGCAATTGCAGGGTGATTCATTAAGGGCCGATATATTCACCTATCTGTAAACTTTCAAGTAGCCTTACCGAAAGGAAAGTATTCTATAATTGTTCATTCATCTCTCTGTTATACGAAGCTGCAAATATGTGAAACATGAATAGATTTTATTACTTTAAAGGGTGTCGGTAAATTTAACGAGCACGTAGTTAACGAATACTTTACGGAGAGGTTGAATAAATCGGCCCTTAGTGCTGTAGGATTGTAGAGCGGAATATAACTCAAATATTGCTGCACTGCTAAAATTGTTAATTATTTTCGGAAGACCAACTAATAATGATTATCTTTCGAAAATTATATCTTTCAAATACAGGTATGCTCCATGACTTTGGTGGCAATAGCCCTAGTAGTCTAGTCAACAAGTGCTTTTTAGGTCAAAATTTTTGCGTATTCTCCGGAAATTATGATTGAGGAGTCATTCGATTCGGAATGGCATGTAAATAATTATTGAGAAAATGCTAAGGCCGCTCGCAAAAATTGCAATACTTATAAACAATTAAGTGAAAAAAAAGGAAGGAGTTTTACGTTTTCGCCAATAGATAATAGATAATTCAAATTTGAAAAAAGATTCAAATAGAAGAGGAAATTTCCCAAACAAAGTTCCAACTACCGGAACTATAGGACTAATATTCATAATTTTCCTAGAGCGTTGAAAATACGCCCAAAAACGGGTACTCTGGCCTGCGCAAGCCTCGCCCTCTTCGTACCTTTGATGAATAAATATTATTTAAACTTATTGAATATAAAAATAAAAAATTGAAACAATTCAGACGCCTGGAGGATAGATCAGTGAACAATAATCCGTGGTCCAAAATGTTTCTTGCGATTTTTCAATTAGTTATCCATTAGTTAAAAAAAAATTGTAGCACGAACATTAACATTGCAAGTGCGATAATTGTTGAACTATTCATCTGATAATTTTTTCCTTTCGTGGAGCTATTTTTCAAAGGTCTAAGAATAGATTCGTGTTAGAAAATTTCAAAAATTATTAATTTTCGTTTTGTTATGAACAATTTTTCTTAAGTGAAAAATTATAAAGCTTCAATTTATAATATTACAATTGATCTGTTTTCTTATGATCAGAAACTACTTAAAAATGATTTTTAATAATTATTATGTCCTATTGTTTAAAAAATTGTTATAAACAAATGCGTTGTTTATGAGATAATTTAAAATTTTCTTTTGAAACATAATTGAAGCTTTATAATTTCTCACTTAAGTAAATTGTTGATAACAAAACGAAAATAGAAAATTTTTGAAATTTTCCAACGTCAATCTATTCCAAGACCTTTGAGAAATAGCTCCACGAAAGTAAAAAATTCTCAGATTAATAGTTAAACAATTATCGCACTTGAAATGATAATGTTCGTGCTAAAAATAATTGTTAATTAACTAATAGATAAATAATTGAAAAGTCGCGATAAACATTTTTGGACCACGGATTATTGTTCATTTATCTATCCTACAGACGCCTGAATTTTTTTTCAATTTTTTTTCCATATCTAATAAGTTTGAATAATATTCATTCATGTAAGGTCCGAAGGGGACTAGGCTTACGCAAGCCGGAGTACCCGTTTTCGGGAGTATTTTCAACCCATTAGGAAAATTATAAATATTGGTCCTTGTTCCAGGAGTTGGGATGTTTATTAGAAAATTTCTTTTTCTTCTTTAATCTTTTTGCGCGTATGTTCTGGGGAACATCGCGTTATAGTTTTGCCCAAATGTCTGTAACTTTCGAATTTTTTGACGAAATTGGTCTCAAACGATCAAGTTTGACTCCCCGATGAAGAATCCGAGGTCAAATTTGATTCTGTCCGTCCGGCCGTCCGTTGCCACGATAATTTGAGAACGAAAAGAGCTAGCGACTTGAAATTTTCAGGGTGGGTGGCGCATCGCAATACGACGGACAAGTTCGTTAATGGGCATAATCGGCCAAGTGGTTTCCGAGTAATAATTTTGTTTTCAACCAATATAAATCCGATCGAATTGAAACTTGGTGAGTAGTTGTAGAATATGAACCTAAGTACGCTTGTGAAATTTTGGGCGAATCGTATGGCTAGAAAATTTTAAAAAAATTATTAAAAAATATTTTTTTTGTCACGATAACCTGAGAACGGAAAGAGATAGCGGCTTGAAAATTTCAGGTTATGTTGTGCATATGAATGCCACATTTGAGTTTGCTTATGAGCATAATCAACCAAACGGTTTCAGAGTTATAGCCATCTGAAATTTTCTGAAATTTGGTGGTTTTTTGTTCCTCACTAACTCGAAAAATACTGAACCGATTGAATTCAAACATGGTTATGAGATGTAGAATGCCAACGCGAAAATGTTTGCGAAATTTGGTGAGGATAGCATCTGTAGAAAATTTTTAATAAATCATTGAAAAAAAAAAAAAAAATTCTATATATCAGTAACTATACGTTTGAATTTGCTGAAATTTTGCAAGAGCGTTCATTACCTAACTCTACTGCCAAGTTTCAAGTTTTAATACGATCGGTTGAATATTGTTGGAGATTCGAGCATTCTTGTGTGAGTTCAGTAGATGGGTGACCGTTGCCTCGATAACTTTCGAACCAAAGGAGATAGGGACTTGCAATTTTCAGGGTAGGTTGCGTATCCGAAAGGGAGAGTTGAGTTCGTTTTTGGGCATAATCGGTTTAACAGTTTCCGAGTTATATCCACCTGGAATATTGTTTCCTTGATAACTCAAAAAATAAATATTCGATTGAATTGAAGCTTGGTAACTAGTAGTAGAAAATCAACACAAAGACGTGTTTGAAATTCTGTAAGAACCGTACTCCTAGAAAATTTGAAAAAAATGACGAAAAAAAAAATTTTAAGAACCGCGCCTCCAGAAAATAAAAAAAAAATCACGAAAAAAAAATTGGTTCAAGCACTGACGTGAAGTCAGAAGCTTTTGCGCGTATGTTCTATTGTCCATTCTTCTGTATTGGACACCCTTAATCGAATTTACCATGGTTAATTATGTCGTCCATTCTCCTGTATTGGACACTTAATTCGAATTTACCGTGGTAAATTCGAAGTAAGAGTGTCCAATACAGGAGAATGGACAACATAATTTACCATGGTAAATTCGATTAAGGGTGTCCAATACAGAAGAATGGACAATAGAACATACGCGCAAAAGCTTCTGACTTCACGTCAGTGCTTGAACCAATTTTTTCAAATTCGAATTATCCCAGACAGTCTCTGAGATATTTGCGAAAAAGCAAACCCCCTTCTTTTTTTTTCACTTGATTGTTTATAACTATTGCAACTTCTGCGAGCGGCCTTAGCATTTTCTCAAAAACTATCTACATGCCATGCATTCCGAATCGAATGACACCTCAATCATAATTTTCGGAGAATACGCAAAAATTTTGACCTAAAAAGCACTTGTTGACACTTCCTCGTTCCCCCGGTAGATAGCGCAATACTTCAAGATCGATCTACGCGATCGTCCAATGTAGGAAAGTAAATAGGTAATTTAGAATTTAGGTTTTTGTCATGTGGCGCCAGGTCGATGCTGGATTCTTCTTGTGGCGCCAGGTCGATGCTGGGTTCTTCTTGTGGCGCCAGGTCGATGCTGGATTCTTCTTGTGGCGCCAGGTCGATGCTGGATTCTTCTTGTGGCGCCAGGTCGATGCTGGATTATTTTTGATTGAGTATCGGCAACAATGATGGCTCGTCTGGCGCAGCGAAAAGTCTGGAGTATTCTTGAGTATCGAGGACAGCGTCATTGAGTAGAAGAACTGTCAGATTTTTTTTTGTACAGAAGAAATCCTTTATGGATGAACCACTTCAAGTGGAACAGTGTGGAACTCCGTCCTTCTTCTGAAGGCGGTTACCCACTAGAACTCCTGCGATCGGCTCTCGGGCATTTGCCTATAAATCAGCTATCCCTCCTCTTTCTCACACGATCTAACTCGTGTTTGGATTTATTTGTCTTCCTTCATAAAGTTTGATGAAGGGGGCATCATTCCTCCTTTCGGTTGGTTTTGAATTTGAGTATACTAACACAATTTCATTATCTCAGTAGTAAGTCTCATTCTCGCAGTAGTGGGCCTTTTTTAGTAGGGTTTCATATTTGTCGCATCTTCTATGGGGTCGTAGTTCATAAGTCTTCACAGCTCCTGATTGGCGTGTAGGTTGGCTTTTTTCTTCATGAAAGTTTTGATCAACTCCCAATGTAAGTCTTTGTGTATTTGTCTATTTCTCACAAACCATGGTACGTCCATTGCTCTTCTTATTAATATATCTCCTGTCGCCTTATCTTCTTGATATGGCTTTTGGCTGCAAACCCCCATGCAACCGAACCATAAGTGAGTTGCGGTCTCACTATAGTTTCAATCATCGTCAGTTTAATGTTTTTATTCATGCGGTTCTTTCTTCCTATTAACGGAGAAAGTCTGCTCATTGTCACCTTTGTTTTTTGAACTGCGGATTTTATGTGGCTTTTTCATTTTAATATTTTTATTTGTTTCTCATTTGTAAACGTCAGTTTCCAAAAACACAATATTAATCAAGAAAGTTTATTTCATCAAGGCACTAACTTGTAAAACTGACAGTTAACTTGCAAAATTTTCACAAGTTAGTAGTATTATTTACATTAGAAAATTTTGTTTTATCGTCATATGTGTTGAAAATCATGGTACAATTGTTATTTCCAGTAACACAGATTTTTGATGATGAAAGAGTTGATACTGATGATGTGAACCATCTGTTGACTCAGAAACTGCTGCACTCGAGGACTGCAGAACATTTGTACTCTCCTTACTACCAAATAATTTGCTAGACAATTCGATTTTTTTGTTGACCGAATCATCGACATAACTCATCGCAATTTCGGTACTCTTCCACCCTCCTGCACCCTTTAGTGCTAAAATATCTCCACCCGAATCCGCAACCATAGTGGCTTCAGTTCTGCGAAAAGAGTGGCCGGTGTATAACTCTGGGTCTTTTAAACCTAAATATTTCGCTATTTGCTTTGGGACACCACGAATAGTGTGCTGGCCAGCATTAAGGGAAATGCACTTTCCATGTCGGTATGTCAAAAAAAATCTTAGGCTTTCTGTTCCAGGAGGCCGAAGATTTACATATTTTCTGTATATCATGCAGGGCTTGAAGCTGCAGCCATCATCGGTTATGGTGAATCTTCTTGTTGTTACATTTTTGGTTTGCCGCAATGTCACAATAACGTATTTTCCCATATCTTCTACATCATTCATGTTCAAGGAGAGAATTTCGTCACATCGACAACATCCAAAAATCCCAAATATTGTTACAATTTTCGCCAGCAACCACTGGTCATCAGGAGCATGTAAAAGAAATTGTTCAGCCTCTTCTTTACTTAATACCTTGGCCTTTTTTGGCGTATAACGCTCATTTTTTCGTTTCAGAAACGCTATTACCTTTTGAAATCTGCAAATGACAACTAAACGTCATATTTTTCAATAAATTTTTTAAGGAAACAAACCTGCGAACAGGGGCATTTCCTTTCATTTCCAAGCAGCTTTTCAGCATAGACCATTTTGCCCATAAAGTATTAGGGCTGAATCTAGCTGATAGTTGATTCAAGTAGACCAACAAAACATCTTCAGTTACCCCAATCACACTATTTTTGTTTTGCCACTTTTTGAAGTCGTCTTATTCTCGCTCGTACCTTGAAGCTGATTTTGCAGGTAATAAACTTGAAGCTACACTGCTGGCTGCCTCAATAATTTCTTTTGGTACATTCATTTTCGCTTTCGCCAAAACAAATGTAAAGAAAAATAAACAGACATGTTCATGGCAACGCTTCCATAGCTTACGACATTTGCGACAAATTATTGAGATTTTTTTGGAATTTATCTAACCTTTTTACAAATGAGAAACAAATAAAATATAAAACAATACACGCAAGGAAACGGGTTTTACAGGCTCAAGGAGGTAACTGACTTGCCTGCGGATCGTCAGTAAAAACCCTCTTACCTTGCTAGTAACGTTATATACTATCCGCCGTATTCACAAAGCATTCAATCTCCGTTAAGTCCTAACTGAGGTCCTCAGTTAAGGATAAATAAGAATCGCAACCTCAGTTAACGTATGTAAAGGTGCTGAAACAGGCCTATTTCACGTTAATTTTCACTTAAACTGAGGTTGCGATTCTTATTTATCCTTAACTGAGGACCTCAGTTAGGACTTAACGGAGATTGAATGCTTTGTGAATACGGCGGTATATCTAGTATCATAGGTAATAATTTGTCTAACTTTGCCATTTTACTTCTGTGCCGTCTATTTTGAGGTTTTTTAACTTTCATTTGTTTCTTCTGTAGGAGGATGGCTTGACCCTTTTGTCAGCATTACCATAGTACGTGCATCTTTCGGCATATCGTGGATATTATACAGAAGTGTGCCCAGGATTGATCCTTGGGGCACCTCCGCTTCTAAGTATCTAATAGAGGAAGATTGGTCCTCTATTTTGACATATAAATTCATGTCCTCGGATAGTTTCTGATGATCTTGCACATTTTCCTCGAGCATCCTGCAGTCTTCATTTTATAAACCAATCCTTCGTGCCATCTCTATCTCCACATCTAATAGGACGAGTCATTTTGCGTGCTTGTTGTGGAAGCTTTCCGTGATGTATTCTTTGAGCCTCAGTACTTGGAGTTCTGTTGAATGACCTCTTCTGAATCCAAATTGTTCAGCTGGTATGAGGATCAGTTTTTCTGTTTCCTCATTTAATCTTTCCACTACACTCCCTAAGGATGAAAGGAGGCTATTTGGCCTTTAGTTTTGCGGGAAGTTTCTTTCTCTTCTAGGTGCTTCTTTTCCATCTCTTCGAGAATTATGTTCGGAATCCGAGGCCTTGCTTTTATATCCAAATTTGGCGATTTGAATTTCGAGCTTTCGTATCACCGTAGTTTTGCGCCTCCTTAGTGAATTTCGGGAGAAATCGCCACAACTCTAATGTTGTTTTTGAACATGTTCTAGGGAACAGCGAGCTAAAATTTTGTCCAAATGTCTGTAATTTTCGAATATATTGCCGTAAATGGTCTCAAACAATCGACTTTCTTTTGAAGAATTTGAGGTCTAATTCGATTCTATCCGGCCGGCAGGTGCAACGATAACTTTCGATTGGAAACAGATAGCTACTTGAAATTTTCAGGGTAGGTTGCACATTCGAACGTGACGGTTATGCCGTATATGTTTGATAATAAACTGAATTAATGACTACATAACCTGAGCTTCCTCTCATGAAAAATATTCATTATATTTTTTTTGTTTCAGTTGGTAAGACATTCTGCAAACATGATGACTTAGTCGCGAATTCGGGTGAGACCTATTATGGGACAAGATTGACAAGAAATTTAACATCGTAATTGTATATCTTCGGCATTTTCATGAAGATGTGGTAAGAATTGTTTATCTTCATTTTAGTTTTCTCAATATATGAATATTCTTTCGAATACATGAAAATAATGGGGAACATATTCAAAGGAGAGATATTCGGATTGCTTTTATCGAAACACCGACTGTAAATCAGACGCCTGATAAGTTTATCTTTTATTGAATGACGAATGAATATAGAAAGTTGAAATTGGATCGGTACTAGATGTAGTGTACCATCGACAACGAACATGTAACCAAGTTTTTGATTTTGATTTTTATCGTTTACAAAAATTTTTGGTGTTTAGTGAAAACTTACCTTTTTATGGCAAAGACACTGTGATTTTCTTGATTTAAAATATTCTTTTTTTCAGCTTATATTTTTTGACTTAATATCGAAAAGGCACCCTAATTTTCAAACGATAATTCTCTCGTTAAAATATTTGCTTCTTTAAAAGAATCGGTGAGCTTTTTGTTCGTTAAACTTTCTACTTTCTGATGGTGTAAAAAAAATACATACTATGGTAAATTTTCACTTTTATCGATGAAATTGTTTCTTTATTCTGTTTCTATCGCAAAAGGAATTCACAATTAAATACATTTTTTAGATATTTCTCAGAGGTTGGGAGAGAAAACCCAGAAAGGAACTATTTAATAATGAATATACCTCCCAAAGTATCCTTTAATGATTACATATTCAGAATCTATCAGCCAGCTTCCGATGACATTCTGCACAGACCTTCAAGCTGCTATTTAAAAATAATGTAGAGGATATCAGCTCGGTCTGTATGTTAGCAATTATTGTGAAAATAAACATTTGAACTGGTATCTACTTCTCTGACATATTATTTCCTCAATAACTCAAAAAAAGACATATCCGGTCTAATTGAAACTTGATAATTAGTTGTAGAATGCCGATGCGCAAATTTTTGCAAAATTTCGTGAGGATCCTATCACTAGAAAAATTTTTTGCTAGAATTATGCCCAAACATTCAAGGCACCTTTTTACAATCCGGTACCGGCTTTCAGCTTGATCCTCCTTGTATTTTATGATGTCAAAATTAAATTTTGAACTGGTATGTACTTCAAATGTAATTTCAAATCATGTGAATCTAAGAATTGTAACAACACCTCAATTGCCGAGATTTTAGCGTGCTCGCCTAACGCGCAACGAATTTGGGTTCGAATCATCGCTAAGTAAGTTCACTATTTTTAAACTTGAATTCAGTTGAAGCCCAATAATTTTTTCACATGTACGCAAAAAGCTTCTGACTTCACCACAGTGCTTCTATCGAATTTTTCTTTACCTTCTGAATGGTGTAGCTCTCTGAAAAATAATTATTATTCTTGTAATCAACAACTGCTGATCTCTTGTCACCCAAATAGAGATAAAAAGAAAATATATATTACTGCAGAGGAGCAATAGGTCCCTTGCATGTAACACGAAATACCATATGTTTATGTTTTTCTAAACATACTTCAATACCAGATCGTCAAGTATGCCCTCATACACTTTCATAATTTATAAAATTTGAATATTTCGGTATGGAAAATCAGTAAATCAAAAGCAATTTTAAATGAGGTGATACGATTCTGAATATTTGCTATGACGGATGACGTAATCAAAATTTACCATCTGCTTATTACAGCCAATGCTGACTCCGAGCTTTTTATAGAGAGCTGTGTTACACTGGAATAATGAGTACAACGGATACATGAAGAGAGTGAGAGTAGATATGACGGGTTCGTCACTACTGGCGCCAAGTTTCGGTCGTTTGAACAGGCATTATGTGCAACCAAATTTGAATAATCGTTTTTTCGTTGAAAATTGGAATTTTTGACGGCATTTGAACTTTTTAGTCTTCTTACGGATATAATAATCGATTCCAATAACAAAAAAAAAATACGTGCAAGAGACCTGTTGGAAATGTAGAATCCCAAATTCCGCTGAATGTGTTGCTATATGGCCGAACTTTGGCGAAAATCAGCCTTTCTGGCCGTTTTTTCAATTCTTGAAATTAAGGCATTTTTTTGGAACTTGAAAAATAATTTTGACCAGGTGGATTTGAGGAAAATTTAATGTTCTACAACTTTCACTATGCCTACGGTACACAAAAAGTGTATGTTTTTCACCTATATCTTCTTTATAGGTGAAAAACTCAAAAAAGTGAAAAAATTTTGTGGTGTCTCCTCCGCCAGTCAAATTCCACCAGAAAATCTTGTTGGATATCTTGACCGTACCTTCCTAACGTAACGAAATCCAACTGCAGAAAGTTTCATTCAACAAGCAATTTATTCCAAGTGAAAAGTACATATCGCCAGGACTAAAGGGTATAATAATCGTGGTACAAAACACTAGATCGTTGTATCATATAGCTGAAGTATATGAACAACCACTTTATTATGAATGACGAAGCAAATTGAAGGGAATTTGTTGAAAACTTTATACCTATTCAATTAACGCCATGTATGTAGGGTTAAATTGGCGAATACAACAACATAAATTGAAACAGTTTCAACAACATCTGAGCTTTCTGCCTATAGGGACTCATGAAATGGGTTCGTAAATGTATACTTATGCATAGAGTTCTCAAATTATCACACAGGTGGTTTCATTCAATTTTAGAGGAAAGCCATTCAGGGCAGATTTTATGATTGTTACCAATCGTCTGCTCAACTTAACCAATGAATGACAAACGCAGGAGCTAAAGGAAACTTAAAACCTATGGTGTCGAAGTACTAGAAAGTAAATCATACCACCTTGTTTGTGGTCTTCCCTAAACACCCCAAACCGAGTGTTTTATCAACGCAATTGTGTCATATAGGTAGTCTGCATCGCAGTCCGAACATCCTTCTTGAGACAACCTGTGGGGCGCGCTACCCTAAGGGGGCGTGAGCTTATCCAAGAGAAAGAAAATATTATTTGAAAAATTGGTTGAAGCACTGACGTGAAGTCAGGAGCTTTTGCGAGCATATTCCATTGTCTATTTACCTATATTGGACATTCTTAATCGAATTTAATATCGATATAGACCGTTTTCTCTGTTTTTGCGCGTATGCTCTGGGGAACATCGCGTTATAATTTTGCTCAAATGTCTGTAACTTTCGAATTTTTCGACGAAAATGGTCTCAAACGATTTGGTTCAACTCCCCAATGAAGAATTCGATGTCAAATTTGATTCTGTCCGGCCGGCCGTCCGGCAGTCCAGCTGTCCGGTCGTCCGGCCATTGCCATGATAACTTGAGAACGGAAAGAGCTAGCGACTTGAAATTTTCAGGGTAGGTGGCGCATCCTAATACGATGGACAACTTCGTTAATGGGCGTAATCGGCCCAATGGTTTCCGGGTAATAATTTTGTTTTCAACCAGTATAAATCCGATCGAATTGAAACTTGGTGAATAGTTGTAGAATAAAAACCTAAGCACGTTTGTAAAATTTTGTGAGAATTGTATCGCTAGAAAATTATTTAAAAATATTTTTGTTTTCACGATAACCTGAGAACGGAAAGTAAAAGCAGCTTGAAGTATCCAGGTTAGGTTGTGCATCTGAATGCGACATTTGAGTTTGTTTATAAGCATAATCGGCCAAACGGTATTAGAGTTATAGCCATCTGAAATTTGGTTGTTTTTTGTTCCTCATTAACTCGAAAAATACAAAACCGATTGAATTCAAACAAAGGTATTAGTTGTAAAATGCCAACGCAAAAATTCTTGCAAAATTTCGTGAGGATAGATTTTTTAGAAAATTTTTAAGAAATCATTGAAAATTGAAAAAAAAAATTCTATATATCAGTAACTATTCGCCTGAAATTACTGAAATTTTGCAGAGCCTCTAGAACCTAACAATACTGCCAAGTTTCAAGTTTTAACACGATCGGTTAAATATTGTGGGAGATTCGAAAAGCCTTGTGCGAGTTCAGTAGATGGGTGACCGTTGTCTCGATAACTTTCGAACGAAAGGAGATAGGGGTAGGATGCGTAACCGAATGGGAGAGTTAAGTTCGTTTTTGGCTATAATCGGTCCAACTGTTTCCGAGTTATACCCACCAGGAATATTATTTCCTCTATAACTCAAAAAATAAAGATTCGATCGAATTGAAGCTTGGTAAGAGGTAGTAAAAAATCAGCGCGATTGAAATTTTGTAAGAACCGTACCCCTAGAAAATTGAAAAAATTTAAGAAAAAAAAAATTTTGTAAGGACCGTACCTACCCCTAGAAAATTAAAAAAAAAAATACGAAGAAAAAATTGGTTCTAGCACTGGCGTGAAGTGAGGAGCTTTTGCGCGTATGTTCTATTGTCCAATGCAATAGAATGGACAATAGAACATATGCGCAAAAGCTCCTGACTTCACGCCAGTGCTTGAACCAATTTTTATATTATATGAACATTTCGTACCATTTTAATGACAGGCTTAGATAGCGAGAGAGTCGTCTGTAGTCACAGAAATTTAATTCTGATATATGTATTCTATTGGAATTGAAATACGAAAAAACTTACGCCTCAAATAACACCAGGATACGATAGTTACGAAATTCCGTGGGTCAGCATTCTATAAGTAATCACCTAGTTTTAATTTATATACAGTGCTTCTCAGTAACTCCGCTCCAAGAGGGACTGAGACTTCCGGTTTCGCCATTTTCAAATAAAATTGTCTTTGATCTCGGAAAATTCGAACTTTTTCTGTGAAGCGGTTTAAGTAAGCTGGTTTAAAATTACAATTTAGATTCATGTGCAAAATTTCATGTCGGAAAACCATGATTTTTTTTTTCTTTTTTTGCTCATAACTCTAATTGAATAATTATTAAACTAATTTATTTTCAGCGAATAGACAGTAGTGTCAGCGTGAATATTGTAACTAGTAAATTTTGTTTGAACTCGATTTTTCGATATTTGTTCAAATTTTACCTCAAAAGTCATTTCATTCTGGTACAAAGTTGCTCCTATTCGTATTTTCGCCAATAAAATCTTTCGATATCACGTTCAATTAACATACGAGAATCCCAAGAATGCAAATCTTGCTGCAAATTGCCCATTTATAGCTAGATTTTTGAATGAAATAGAATTTTGTCATGACTATCCCCGTTCAATTTCAACGGCAGTGGATTATTTTCAATGATTATGATTATGATGATAAAGTTGTGAAAATTGGAACAAATGTCGAAAAATTAAATTCAAACAAACATTCTAATATTGTCTTGTCAACAAAATGAATTCCGTTCGGTATAATTATTCAATTTTTAAAAGAGTCATAAGCAAATAAAGGAAAAATATTTTTCACGGTTTTCCGACCTGAATTTTTGCACATTCATGCAAATTGTGATTTCAAACAAGTTTACTTACAGCGTTTCATACAAAAAATTCGAATTTTCGGAGATATTTGTCCTTTTTGCTTAAAAATGGTGATTTCCGCTCAAACCGTCGCAGTTGGCCATTACATCATTTCTTCGATGCACAAACTTTTTGTAAAAAATAAAATTCGGAAATGTTTATATGAAAGAAAAGTCCTTCTTGATGCGAAGTTGTTGGGAAAAACTGTATATATTATGTATATTCTGAGTTATCGAGGAAATAAAAACCAAATTTCAGCTGAGTATAACTCCGAAACCGTTTGGTCGATTATGTCTATTATCGATCTTAAATTCCGCATTCGGATACGCAACCTACCCTGAAAATTGCAAGTCGCTATTTCTTTCCGTTCTGAAGTAAACTTGGGATAAATAATGATTTTAATAATATGTTCAGAATTATGGAAGAATACAGTTATGGAAAAAACAATATTCCCGATGGGTATAACTCTCGAACCGTTTGGCCAATTATTATACTCAGCAATAAACACAGCTGTCCCATTCGGATGCTCAAACTACCCTGAAAATGTCAAGTCACTATATCTTTCCATTCGAAAGTTATCGTGGCAAGGGTCACCCATCCAGCTATCGAACTTACTCAATGCTGCTCAGATCTCCTACAATATATATCCGAACGGGTTAAAATTTGGAACTTGGTTGTAGAGTGAGGTTTCAAGCCTTCCGCAACATTTCAGCGATATCAGGCGGATAGTTTCTGAGATATATAATTTTTTTTTAAGATTTTCAATGATTTTTCTGAAGTTTTCTAGTGATACGGTCCCCAAAAAATTTCGTGCAAATTTGCGCGCTGGCATTCAACAACTAATCACCATGCTTGAATTGGATTGGTTTGATATTTTTTGAGGAGGAAATAAAAATAAAATTTCATATGTGCTCAACCTACCCTGAAAATTTCAAGTCGCTATCTCTTACCGTTCTCAAGTTATCGTGACATGAATAATATTTTTTATTTAAAATTTTATAGTGATAAGATTCTCACAAAAATGCAAATACGTTTTCAAGTCTGCATTCTACAACTTCCCACCAAGCTTCAACTCGATGGAATTTGTAATGGTTGAAAACCGAGTTGAAAACAAAATTATTACTCGGAAACCGTTGGGTATATTATGCCCATTAACGAACTTGTCCGTCGTATTGGGACGCACCACCTACTTCAAGTCGCTATCTCTTTCCGTTCTCAAGTTATCGTGGCAACGGCTGGTCGGCCATCAATCAAATTTGACCTCGAATTCTTCATCAGGTAGTCGAACCCAATCGTTTGAGACCATTTTCGGCAAAAAATTCTCAAATTACAGACATTTGGGCAAAATGATGATCCCCAGAAAAGCAGACACAGGCATACATAAGTTTAACGGGTAATTCCGCAAAAGCAACAGAGTAAAAGCTTTCTGCTGGTACTTGCCGACACGGGTTTCTGCTAATTGGCTTCTTTAGGGCATGGCAACCAAGAAACCAAGGAAAAGATGTAAAGAAAACTGAAAACAGGTGACACCACAACAGATTTTCCTTAGTTGCTCTGAAGAAGCCAATTAGCAGAAAAACATGTCAGTAGCAGCAGAATGTTTTTTCTCTGCTACTTTGGCGGGATTACCCGTTAAACTTTCCGATTTATATACGTATACTTCTCGGCATTATCTTGATTTCTTTATAATATTCAATAATTAACTTATTCAATTAAAACAACAAAATCGAAACTAAATTAGATGAAAATTTGATTAAAACAACTTACAAAATCGATACTAAATTAGATAAAAATTTAATATCTATATTAGTGACTTCTTTGGGCCTATCTTACAGAGCAAAGTTTTTCGGAGGAATGCTTATAGTTAACATTAGAAAGAGAGACTCGCTGTTTATATATTTACTTGAGATCTTTAATTTGTCTTCAAAGAAGCCACCTCAGAAAATCCAATTTCACAAAGATAGAATGTTATAAATGGTAATAAAATGCAAAATGCCATTTTTAGTTCATTTTATATTTTATTATCTACTCCTGCCCGAAAATCAAAGAGTGATTTATTACCAAATTGTATTTCGGTTTCGCCACAGTATATGAAGGTTTCCTCCTGGGCCATTGAGAGCCCTTCGAGAGATATTCTTGGTAATTTGTGTGCTTCAAAATTAAGGTCATACTGTAGGTTTAGCGCCAAAATACTCAAAATACATTATTCGTGTATAAATTTTATTGTATGTGGGGGGTGCGATGAAAATTATAATTGAAAATTGGGCCACGAATACTGAAATATTGGAAAACGCTGCAACATTATACATCTCTGTCTAAAACAGTCGAATATTTGCTCCATTCCCTACAGATATTCGATGGGGTCATAAATAGCATATTTCCATTACTATATTCCAACTTTTCAGGCATGAAAATGCCTGAATGCCACTTGCAGTCTATTGAAGAATATTGGTTGCATTCTCAGTGATCCTCATAACTCATATATCGTTCCATGTACAGCTGCTTCTTTTCTCGCAGTAAGCATCCTAACTGAACTTTTTACAGTTTCTCGTTTAGAAATAAACAAAATTGAAAAATAGAATAATTATAATCCGATCATCCCCCAAGTTTTATTACTGGGATATTCTCATATACAATGGAAGGAAAATTCATGAGACTTGGTTGGGCATTTTGTGGACCACAATGATAGAATAATCATAGTTCCTAGAGCAGATTCAGCTGATTGATGAACCGGACTACACAGCTAATTCTAAACATTTATTTTTCTATGAACATAGGTCCGATTCGTTTTGGTTCAGAAGATACAAGCAATTGATAAAATATATTCTCATGTTCAAATTGAAAGTAGGCTGACAAACGAAAATACTGCTTGATATGGCAATTTTTGTCAAACCCGGAAAACAAATGAGACCGATCGTCTCGAATTTAAATTCGCCTACGTACAATCTTGCCAAATGGTTGGTAAATAGATTTAATAGCTTGCAAACTCCTCAGACATTGGCAATTCGAAATTCGTACGAATTAGTTGAAAAATTTCATGATCAATGATAAAGACCGCTTCATTTCGTGGGAAGTAGAAAACTTGAATGACTGGCTTAGTTTAGATATTCCTCGAACAGAGTACTTTGATGTTAACCTCCTTTGGAAAATATCTTTTCCTTAAACGGTAAATATTATAAACAAACTTTCGGTACGGCCATGGGTAACCCCCTTTCCCCCTTTATCAGCTAATTTGTTCTTCAGCAAATTAGAACTTGAAACTAAAAAAAAAACACAAATATTTTCCAAAGTTTTGGGCAAGATACGTAGATGACATCTTCGCAAAAGGTGAACGAATTTAACACTGTCTTGAACAAAAAAAAAAACATCTATCAAATTCACCTCCGAAATGTAAGAGGCCGGACACTAGCCATTCTGAGATTTAAATTTATCTAGAGATAACTCAAATGTAATTAGTTTTGACATTTTTAGAAAACCTACTAATTCTGATATTTACATTTCGTCTGATTCGGTAGCTCCCTGGTCACATTAAACAGCCAGCTTACATTTCCTCGTTAACCGGTTATTTGATATTCTGCTAAGCAATGTAAACTTGAAGAAAGGAGGAAAAATTATTTTCCAAATTGCCGAAAGAAACGGGTATAGTCATCAACTAGTTCAGAAAATTCTTACGAACACAAAGATAAAAATCTCTTCAGCAGCATAACCCTAATGAAATAAATAAAAACAGTAAAAGGTTTCCACGCTTTCACGTTCCATCCGAAAATAAACAACAAACTCCAGGATATTTTTGAAGAGGTTAATATAAAACTGGCTTTCAAAACTTCCACGAAAATTAAACAACTTCTAGGAAATACATTCGATAGAACTCCGAACATTTTGAAATCGGGTATGGATTAAATTAGATGTTTTGATTGCAACAAATATTACGTCGGGCGAACAACCAGAAACATTCTCACACGGTATAAAGATCATACGAGACATATTAGGAATAACAACATCGATGAATCTGCTGTTGTAAATCACGTTTTAACAACTGGCCACTCAATTTCAGAAAATTCCGTTGAAAAATTTCCGTTGAAAAATTTCAACGAAGTTTACTTGAAGGTATCGAAATATATAAGAGAAAGGATATTTTACTCACTAATGATCTAACCCCTATTAACAATTCATTATTATCACTAATCGGTTTATGACTAAGGGTATAATGTCAACCCATACTTGAGTGCAGAAATTGATTACATGCTTTAGTAACGCTACGTCTTTGAAGATGGAATAGTATATTCTAAAACAAGCTGCAGAATGGGCTCCTATTAAAACACGAATGTGATATTCAAAAACGAGCGACGAAGGAGCGAGTTTTCGAACGCATGAGTGTTGGAATTGCTTCCGCAACGAGTATTAGATGATATTCTCTATATTTCAGGCAAGTTTTGTAAAATACTGTTGAAATTTAATGAAAAATTCGGATTATACATCCTAGTGACTTTTGTATTGTATCTTGGCAGTTGGTGTGACTGTTACGAAAGTTGACAGATTACGGAATTTAAATTTGAAACGTACGTAGGGCATGGAGATCAGATTTAAAACAGTTTCCTAATAGCATGAATGAGTTTATTCCAGCACTGTTTCAGTGCTGGAATGGACTCATTACGATACTGAAATAGAGAATAGTATATTGTATAATTAGTGGGAAGAGCATAATATTCCCAAACGACTGTGATAATTACCAGACGAGGAGCGTAGCGACGAGTCTGGTAACACAGGAGTTTGGGAATATGCTTTTCCCACGAATTATACATACTATTTTTTCTTCGATCGTTGATTTACATTTAAGAAATTAATTAAAAAATATTTCATTCAAGATGTAATCAAGTAAGTTTGAATAGGTTTCTCTATGTTCATATTGAAATATAGAAGTGGTAACCATGGAAGTAACTTTGTTATGACAAGAGTAAAATAATTTTCAAGCTGGATTTGTTTGATACGTTATATTTTATAAGGAATTAAAAAAGAATTAATAAATATGAACACTGATAGTGATGAATTATTGCATGCCTCCTGAACTAGTAGGAGCCGCGAACGCGGCTCCACTCAATTTACTTCCGGCGAAATCCAGAGAGAAGTATGAACTTGCGTACCAACGCTTCATGGATTTTTGCAGAAAAAACAACAGTGTATCCTTTCCTGAGAATGTACTGATAGCTGAATTGCTGAATTGGCTAAAACAATGAAATCTTCGACGTTGTGGGCACACTATTCCATGCTTCGATAAACTTAGTCTGTTAAAAATAATATTAAAATTGCCCAGTATCAAAAACTAAGAGCATTTTTTAAACGTCAAGCTATAGGATGCAAACCGAAAAAATCCAAAATTTTAACCCAGGAACAAGTTCAGAAATTCATTTCAGAGGCCCCAGATGACATCTTTTTATCGACGAAAGTAAGTGGATATAGATGAAATAGTATTACTTAAAATGCATAAAATATGAAATATACAATTTTTGATTAAAACAATATAAAAATAAAAATCATACTTTGTTTCATTTTATTGTAATGATCCATTTGAAACATTACCGCACGCTACAGCAGTGCGGTAAGAATATTACCGCACTGTTATTTTCTAATTGCTTAGCAACTGCCCACTATTCTGGAATGTTGAGCTTTGCGCATAGAAAGCAGGTCAAAATAGTGTCACTTTTCCCACGCTCGAAGAAAAACTTTGTTTCCGAAACATATGTCGGACGACAAAAACCGTAGTGGAAAGTGTAGTTATTTTGTAGTGAATTTGTATCATTCTAATTGTGTATTCGATACTTGTCGTACGTTCTGAATAAACAGTGTATTACTTCTCAACTCAGGAGTATTGTATTTGTATATGGGTATTCTAATGGAAACTCCAGAAAAGCAGCTCGGGAATACCGAAGGGAGTAGCCGAATAGATGTTGAAAATGTAATTGAAGCTCTTCTTGGCAACTCTTCAATTAGTTTTCGGCGTGAAGCTACTACTCTTCAATTATCTCGTAATTTTGTATGGCGTGTCTTAAACAGAGAAATGCCCCTTAGAATTTTGTCGATGGTTACTTCAACAACTGAAAGTAATAGATTTATTTCGCTTGTCATGCGTCTCGTAAAAGCGAGACGAGACAGGACGAAACGTTTTCACAAATATTATAGGCGATACCGAGACCACATACAGCGCAACACGAGAGTCTCGTTTTAGGTCTCGTTAAATTTTTTGTATGAAGTTTCATATACGACTCGACTTTTCTCAACACCCACAGATATATGAAGAGTTTCCACTATAATTACCAATATATTTGGTCTATATTATGCATCGATCGTTGTAGAAATACACATTTTTTTAGAAGATTATTAATTCGTTATGACCTTGCGATAATTGTGATTATTTTTCAAGAAAAAATTGAATTCACAAACATAACAACGGATTCATACACATTATGAATTCAATACTTAACGGACAACTTTTATTGCCCCTAAATCCCAATGCTTTGAAAATTTCGTCTCTATCTGAATATCTGGAGAAATGTATTCTCTTGTGCTCCTTGTAGTGAAGATGTGAACAATTATTGTATACATCTGTGGAACTACGTATGATGAAACTGGAAAAGAAATGAAGCTATTCAATGTTTCAAAAAGTGTTATGAGGAATACGACAGGAACACCCTCAATGATCTACCCACTGGGAAGGTATTCTTTGAAAACTGTACCAAATTGTTCAATTTTATTAAAAAATGTATGGACATCAATAGCCTATTTAAAACATCAATAAAACCTCCGAAATATTGGAAAGCTGAGTTTGAAGAATATTTGCTGTTAGAAAGAGCAAATATGAATCAAAATATTTTACAGTAGTGGAGAGTGATGAAAAAGTTCTTCCTACACTTTCCAAGATGGGCGATGATTTATTAATGGCTACATCCGTACCTGTTGAAAGATTATTTTCCACTGCAGGTATGATCATGGCAAAAACACGTATACATCATTGAAAAATGATGTGATGCAAGCGTAATTATGTTTCAATTCTTGCTCATCGAGTTATTTAAAAGTTGATATTATCAGTGCTTGAAATTGAAAATAATGTACATGTACAAATATTTTTGTATCAGAGCGTAATAAATATAGCTTGCAAAAATATTCATTATTGTATACCATTTCGTTGATATACTATAATATTTATTATCGTTATTCAGAATTAAGCGAGACGAGACGAGACAACTGATAACGAGACGAGAACGAGACTCAATTTTTTGGGAATTGGCGAGAGCGAGACGAGATTAATTATACTCTCGCCTACTCTCGTCTCGTGTGAAGCCCTAGTAGAGCTCAGCATTGTTGAAAATATGTGGTATCAGCACAATGGTGCACTACCACATAGAGGAAGACAAGTAGTTGCTTGCTTAAATCAATGTTTTCCGAAAAGATGGATAGGCCAAGGGGGACATTTCGACCAATTCCTTTAATCCTAATATTTTTTATTTCCATTCACCATAATTTTTATATTTCATTGTTTAAGGAGATTGATGAAATACAACATAGACAGCTTAAACAATGTATCTTTTCAAATGCTTGTATCTTCTATACGAAAACGAATAGGAAATATGTCCGTAGGAAAAAAAAAATTAGAATAAGCACAGCTATCATCTGCCAAAGTTCATCATAGAACACCCTGTATTACTCAAGGATAGGTTCTTTAATTGGATTTCATTTAGAATAACTGTACTGAAGATCTAGGACCACATGAACCTGTTCTTCTCTCATTCCATTCAAGAAAAGTGAGTATCTTCGTAAAATCGTTTGAACTAATTAATTATAATTCAAATGAAGGAATAAACCTTGAATTATCGATATCATCTGTTGTCAAAGAATATGAAAAACTCGAAGTATGTTTTCATATATACAATACAATACAATTTCGATCAAAAACTAGTTGGGCAAGCACTGAGGTCCGAAGCTCTGGCACGCTTTTTCAAATTTATAGCCAGAGGGGTCACCCATCTAGGTAATGAAGTCGCTCAAGGCTGTTTTTGCGATTTTTCTGTATTTTCCTAATATCTTCCTCACTATAGATTGGGTTCAAATTCATTAGAATACGTTCAATATACCATATTTAAGGCATTTCGAGTCAGTATTGCTGTCGGTATTTTCACCTAATTCTACAGAAGAAAACTTCAATAATGAACATAATCAGCCCATGCAACAGTTTCCAAGTACAAATTTTGTTTTCAACTAATACAGATCCGATCAAATTGGAAATTGGTAAATAGCTGTAGAATACCGACATGAAAACGCAGGTCGTACGCCTAATTCGTCAACCTGCTAAGTCCATCTTTTGGTCAATTTCACCTTTTGAGATGGTCATAAAGTTTAGAGGACTGCCACCTACCTTATAGCAAAAGGAATAAGGTCGATATTATCTTTCAATTGGGTAGAAAAGCTGTGCACGAATTTTCAGAATCTTTTCTCTCTCGTGTAAACTATGTAGAAATAGACTTGTGGAAAGCGATAGCGACTTGTTATTTTCAGGGTAGGTTGTGCATCCGAATGCCACATTTTAGTTCGTTAGTAGGCATAATCGACCAAATGGTTTTGGAGTTATACACATATGAATTTTTGTTCTTAGTTCCGCTATAACTCAAAATATACCAATCCGATCCAATAGGAACTCAGTAATTACTTGCCGAAGCGCAAATTTTCTCGGAATTCTGTGAATATCGTATTTATATTTACTTGAGAACCATAGACGATCCTCTCATTACTCAAGTCTGTCATTAAAATGGTATGAAATGTATTCATATCTAATAGGAGATGAGAAAACGTTCTATATCGATGGTAAATTCGATTAAGAGTATCCAATAGAAGTGAATAAAACAGTATTAACAGTAATTTTGTCGATTTGAATTGAAATTTTCAATTTTTTCAGCTATCTTGAACTTTCATATTTCAGAAACTATGCTCGATCGTCAATGGGACATGCGCGCAAAAACTTTACGTTTGTGCTTGAACTAATTCTCCAACTAACTATCGAGTTTCAATTGGAGCATTTCATTAATATTTTCCGAGTTATCGAAAAGAATTTTCAGAATTTCAAATGCTATATCTCTGAAACCAATGGGTGAATTCTGCCCATTAACGACCTCAACCGGCGCACTTGGACTTCAAGCCTACCCTCTAAATTTGAACTCATTTGCTTAGAGAGTAATCGTGCTCACGGCTTCTCCACATAATTGAGTTCAAACTCGTATCCTTCATTGGTTAGTTGAAACTAAACGTTTAAGTCTATTTTCGGCCAAAGATTCGAAAATTGCAGACATTGAGGTAAATTGATAGGCTTTCCATTCAGGGGAACAAGAAGGGCTTCACACGAGACGAGAATAGGCGAGAGTATAAAATATCTTGTCTTGCTCTCGCCAATTCCCAAAAAATTAAGTCTCGTTCTCGTCTCGTTATCAGTTGTCTCGTCTCGTCTCGCTTAATTCTGAATAACGATAATAAATATTATAATATATAAACGAAATGGTATACAATAATGAATAATTTTGTGAAGCTATATTTATTACGCTCTTATACAAAAATGTTTGTTCATGTACATATTATTTTTAATTTTAAACACTGATAATTTCAACTTTTAAATTACTCGATGACCAAGAATTCAAACACAATCATGCTTGCATCACATCATTTTTCAATGATGTAAGTGTTTTTGCCATGATCATACCTGCTGTGGAGAATAATCTTTCAAGAGGTACGGATATAGCCATTAATAAATCATCGGCCATCTTGGAAAGTGTAGGGAGAACTTTTTCATCACTCTCCACCACTGTAAAATATTTTGATTCCTATTTGCTCTTTCTAACAGCAAATATTCTTCAAACTCAGCTTTCCAATATTTCGAAAGTTTTGTCGGTGTTTTAAATAGACTATCGATGTCGATACATTTTTTAATAGAATTGAACAATTTGGTATAGTTTTCAAAGAATACCTTCCCAGTGGGTAGATCATTGAGGGTGTTCTTAGCGTATTCCTCATAACACTTTTTGAAAAATTGAATAGCTTCATTTCTTTACCAGTTTCATTATACGTAGTTCCACAGATGTATACAATAATTGTTCACATCTTCACTACAAGGAGCACAAGAGAATACAGTTTTCCAGATGTTCAGATAGAGACGCAATTTTCAAAGCATTGGGATTTAGGGGCAATAAAAGTTGTCCGTTAAGTATTGAATACATAATAGCATCTGTTTTTATGGTTGTAAATTCTATTCTTTCTTGAAAAATAATCTCAATTATCGCAAGGTCATAACGAATTAATAATCTTCTAAAAAATCGTGTATTTCTAGAACGATCGATGCATAATATAGACAAAATATATTGGTTATTTTAGTGTAAACTCTTCATATTCAATTGTTTTCTGTGGGTGTTGGAAAAATTCGAGTCGTATATAAAACTTCATAAAAAAAATTTAACGAGACCATAAACGATACTCTCCCGTTGCGCTGTATGTGGTCTCGGTATCGCCTATAATCTTTTTGAAAAAGTCTCGTCAAGCTTTTACGAGACGAGAACGAGACGAGACGAGAAAAATCTCGCTCTCGTGGAAGCCCTTGGAACAATTGCGCCAAAAAGAATGATATATTTCCACACATTCTAACTCAATAATATTGTTGATAATATTCACGACAGAAACAAAACAAATACCCATAAACGCAGTCATCCACGCCAGACAGTGGCAGCTTCCTAAATTTTCAATCTCCTTTCCCATTCTTCATCTCCATGAAGCGAACTGTAAAAATCGGAATCATCTTCCGATTTACGAATTGATTTTTCATCATCTAACACTGGCAACCGGAATCATATTAACGGTCGCTGCGTTCACGTTGGAAAAAAGATGATGTAATGCTTTCTAGTCGGCTGGTTTTCATATCGAATCCCAAGGTATATCAGGGGATAAATCCCGCGTAAAGAGTTTTTCATAAAGGATAGACTTCCTTTCAATACCTTCCGTTGGTGGAAAATACGATCAGATTTTAATATTTCCAGGGATAGATCAAGCAATCGAAGAAAATTCTAAATGGTCCTTGAATTTTTTACCCTCTCCAAATTGAGAAGAAAATCTTACGATTCGATGACTTTCTGGCTCATTATCTTCAATGTTTGGTCTTGGGAATCGAGCAACGAAAATATCTTAATGAACGGAAATATTCACAGTTCATGTTTCAGCATGTTCACGAATCGGAAAGCGAAGCAGTTTTAGAACTCCTGATTGAGCTCTTAAATATACAAATAAAATTTTTTTACCGCAATGCTGTGCACTGAGAAAAATGCAGACCATTATAATCGAAACTGTGACGGATGTCTTATTTGAATTAAAACATCTGTGAATTGCTCAATAGCGAATTGCTGATAATGACAAATTACTAACAATTCGCAACACATACCTGTTAATAATATAGGTACTGCTCCACAAAAGTTAAGGAAGAACAGAAATTTTGAGTCTGTTTCCAAAGTTTCCATTCTTTTTCGTAAATTTTTGGCGCTCTTGTTCCTTGGAACAGAGTGCTTATCAATTTGCCCAAATGTCTGTAATTTTGGAATTTTTCGCTGAAAATGGCCTTAAACGAATTGGTTCGACTCACTGATCAATAATCCATGGTCGAAATCGATTGTGTCCGGCCGTCCGTCCGGTCGTTAACACGATAATTCTCGAACGGAATGAGCTATACAGTTGAAATTTTCAGAGTAGGTTAAGGAGATAAATATCTCGGTTAAGTTTGTTACTGGGCAAAATCGGCCAGGTAGTTTCGTAGAAACAAAAACAAAATTTTTTTTTACATAACAAATTTTAAATTCAATTTTTTTTAAGATGCAGCTTCATCATAGGATTCCATTGATGTCATTCCCAACTCTAACTAACTAATGATATGATTTCTCATAATTTCAATAATTATTCTCAATATTCTATATGATTTCATAGAATACTCTAATTACGAGTATAATTTCCTGATGTATATGAATCCAACATGAGATGAGTCATAGACCTCCGTTTTGATTTTATTTACGAAAACTCTTGAGAATTGAGGCACAGAAGCCAAATTGAAAAAGTGGAAAAGCCCTGTGGACAGGAGCTTTGGCGCTCTTGTTCAAACTTTGTCAAATTATATCTCCGAAAGTATTGGTTTCTCCGAGTTGGGAATTATATCAATGGATTCATATTTAAACTATTTTATTTTATGATGCAGTTCTATCCAAAAATTCCATTGATATCATTCCCAACTCTGAGAAACCAATACTTTTGGAGATATAATTTGACAAAGTTTGAACAAGAGCGCCAAAGCTTCTGTCCACAGGGCTTGAACCAATTCTTTAAATCTAAATGTATAGGTACTCACATATATAACTGATCCTCTTGCCAATTTATTTCAAGGATTCAGGTGAGAATTTATAGCTAGTATTGGTAGTGCAAAATCAGTTCAGTAAAGAGTATGATCTCCCCGAACGGCAAACATCAACCACAGCCTGACGTCCCCTTTGAATCGATTCGATCGTTGAAGTAGCCTTGATCAATTTCACTCCAGATTGCGGTAAAAGCAAAAGTCCTTGAAGTGTATGTGGAGGTGGTTGATCCAAATGCCAAAGCTCTTTGTAGCTGATCCCAAGCGTGTTCAATGGGATTGAGGTCTGGCGACCGAGGGGGCAGGGCCAAGTTGGCAATACCATGGATTTCCAGAGCTTCATCAACAATCCTCGTGGGGTGGCGCTCATTATAGTCCAAAAATAATAAATTTGGCTAAATAACAGCATGAAACAAAGGAATAAGTGAAATAGAAAAGAAGTTTCACGAGTTTGGGCATGTAAGGCAGATTAAAAAGGCAGCTGCTAATTCACTGTGTATGGATGTGAAATTAGATAGGATGATTGGACTAATATCCAATTAGTAGATGTTTTGCTTTCTGATGAGTGCACTTTTTCTCCCAACGCCCATGCTAATCGTCAAAATTGCCGCTATTAGTCTACCGATAACCCTCACTGGGTGGAGGAGGAACACACGAAATTCCCTCAATTTTGAATGTTTGGGCATGAAATGTTCGAAACCATATCATAGGCCACTTTTTCATTGAGGGCAATAATATTAAGCAATACTTCAAAATGATGTCGTTCCAACTTTGGAAAATTTATATCTTGATCACTCAAGTTCCACGGAATACGATATGGTTCCAACAGGATGGATCACCATCACATTACCAACGCAATGTCCGGCAGTACCTCGACGCAATATATCCAAATCGGTGCCCATTAGATGTATTTTTATGGGGATATGTGAAGAGCATACAAAACTAAACCTATTGATTTGAATGACCTAAAAGGTTGAATAACGCTTGCTATTAGGTCGATCACTCCTGAGATGTTGAATAATGTTGGATGAAATTTTTATTAGAGGTCAGGATGTTTCCAAGGCGTTCGTGGTGAACACAATGAAAATCCGCTTCATTAAACTTCATAATTTTTGGCGCTCTTGTTCCTCGGAACAGAGTGCTTATCAGTTTGCCCAAATGTCTGTAATTTTCGAATTTTTGGCTGAAAATCGTCCCAAACGATTTGGTTCGACTCACTGATCAAGAATCCATGGTCAAAATCGATTCTGTCCTGTCGTCCGTCCGATAACTCTGGAACGGAATGAGTTAGACAATTGAAATTTTCAGAGTAGGTTCGAGGGATAAATATCTCGGCTAAGTTCGTTACTGGGCAAAATCGGCCTGATGGTTTCGGAGTAACGAAAAAAAAAATTTTTTTTACACTAGATTTTTGAATAAAATTTTTTTAAGATGAAATTTTAGCATAAGAATCCAATGATATTATCATTTTCAACTCTAACAAGCTAATACTTTCGGAGATATGATTTTTCAAAATTTCAATAATACATCGTAGTTCTAGGTATTCACTGTCTGTGTTCACTGTTCATAAATGTCATCTTACCTAGCTATTACAGTCATGTCAATTGGTAGTTTGAAAGCAAGTATCCGATTCTTGAACTTATGAATATATACAAGACAGTTATGAAACCGAAAATAATATTGACTGGTGGCATATTGAATAAGTTACGTATAAATTCGGGATGTTTCAGAAGATTTAGAATTGGATAATTTTAAAGATGTAGTTTGTGGAGGCACTAGGAAAGAAGAACATAATGGAATCATGAAAACAAATTACTGTTCGCTGACCACTGAGGTTAATATTACATTTTACTTCCTTAAGTAGTAAGACATGTTCCTGTATACAGTATTTTCATAATGTTGCTAGTTAATAATAGTCAATATAATTGAACTATTAAAATAATTTGTTCGTGAGCCTCTACCTACTCAGATATCAGGAATAAATGGACAATCTGCTATGATTGCGAGTTGTGAAAACTATGCACCGAGTGTATGTTGCAACAACCCAATCCACGAGGTTGAATCATTGCAGATTGCTCATTTAATCTTGATAAATAAATTTAATGACAATTTTTGAAGCATTGTAGATTGCTCTTTTTTTGGTGCTCTTGTTTAAATGATAATTTTTTAAACATTTTTTTTAAACGACACTTTTTTCAAATTTAGCTTCTTTCATGATGCAGTTCTATCATAAGAATCCATTGATATAATTCCTAACTCCGGGAAACCAACACTTTCGGAGATACAAATTGTCTGTTTGAACAAGAGCGCCAAAAAGCTCCTGTCCACAGGAACCAATTTTTTCCTACATTTGATATGGTACCAAATTACGTTAATCACTTGATTTTATTTTGTTTTAATTTGAGTTTTACAATAAACATGAAAAAGATAACTGATAACTCTCCTGATGAATAGAGAATGACGAGACCTTTCAAACGATGTATCATGAGCACATACTTCCTGTTTGAAAAATTGGGGGTTGTGCATGTCTTTCGAGAAGCGACATTTCAATGGTTCAGACCATTCGAATGTGCACATCACAACGGGACTAGGGCTTCACACGAGAGCGAGATTTTTCTCGTCTCGTCTCGTCTCGTTCTCGTCTCGTTCTCGTCTCGTTCTCGTCTCGTTCTCGTCACGTAAAAGCGAGACGAGACGAGACGTTTTCAAAACTATAGGCGATACCAAGACCATGTGGTCTCAGCACAACACGAGAGTCTCGTTTTTGGTCTCGTTAAAATTTTTTGTATGAAGTTTTATCCCCCGTAGGAGGTATTCTTTGAAAACCCTACCAAATTGTTCAATTCTATTAAAAAATATATCGACAACGATAGCCTATTTGCAACATCAACAAAACTTTCGAAATATTGGAAAGCTGAGTTTGAAGAATATTTGCTGTTAGAAAGAGCAAATAGGAATCAAAATGTTTTATAGTGGTGGAGAGTGATGAAAAAGTTCTTCCCACGCTTTCCAAGATGGCCGATGATTTATTAATGGCTATATCCGTACCTCTTGAAAGATTATTTTCCACAGCAGGTATGATCATGGCAAAAACACGTACATCATTGAAAAATTATGTGATGCAAGCGTGATTATGTTTAAATTTTTTTTCATCGAGTAATATAAAAGTTGAAATTATCAGTGTTTAAAATTAAAAATAATTTGTACATGTACAAATATTTTTGTATAAGAGCGTAATAAATATAGCTTTACAAAATTATTCAATATTGTATACCATTTCGTTTATATATTATAATATTTATTATCGATATTCAGAATAAAGCGAGAACGAGACTTAAACGAGAATTCGCGAGAGCGAGACGAGATTTTTGCGCGTATGTTCTTGGGAACATCATTTTGCCCAAATGTCTGTAATTTTCGAATTTTTTGCCGAAAATGTTCTTAAACAATTGGGTTCGACTCCCTGATCAAGAATTCGATGTCAAATTTGGTTCTGTCTGTCCGGCCGGCCGTTGCCACGATAACTTGAGAACGGAAACAGACAGCGACTTGAAATTTTCAGGGTAGGTGGCGTGTCCCAATACGACGGAAAAGCTTGTTAATGGGCATAATCGGCCGAACGGTTTCCAAGTGGTAATTTTGTTTTGAACAAATATAAATCCGATCGGATTGAAACTTGGTGAGTGGTTGTAGAATACAAACCTAAGGACGTTCGCAAAATTTTGTGAGAATCATATAGCTAGAAAATTGAAAAAAAAATAATAAAAAATATTATTTATGTCACAATAACCTGAGAACGGAAAGAGATAGCGGCTTGAAAACAGACAATAGAAATCACCATGGTAAATTCGATTAAGAGTGTCCAATACAGGAGAATGGACAATAGAACATACGCGCAAAAGCTTCTGACTTCACGTCAGTGCTTGAACCAATTTTTTTATACTCTCGCCTACTCTCGTCTCGTGTGAAGCCCTATACGGGACATCATGGGACTCTTCACCTTTCGGCCCTAAACTCCTAAATCCGCCTCTGAAGGAACGATCGACACAACTTCAATCTAGGGTTCTAAAATTCTCTATTCTGGGGCGAAGCACGAGGTGTTTTCTTCTAGTTACACCGCCAACATTTACATTAGTTACATTAAGGAAAAATCGGGAGGAACTGCTTTGGAATGCGAACACGTTCTTGATACAACCCGACGTCTTCCTCGAGAGGTGGAGGGTGAAATTGGCGACCGTGGGGAGATAAGAAAACAACCGAGACAGAAAATGCGGATTTCAGCAGATATATTACTACGCTACAGGGACCGGTTTCAAATTAAATTCGTTTACAACGGTTTTCTGATTCAACGGTTGGATGAACGTTAACAATGCAAAGCATACTGGAATAGTTATTTTCCTAAGCAGTAAGGAAAGTGTTAGAGCTGACGCACACGGGTCGACCGGGATATGTTTGACGCGATCAGAATCGCATCGGCAATTTATCGATCTGTCATTCAGGACGTTGCTTTATCGTTCAGTCTTATAATCATAGAATGAAATTAATTCATGCCGGAAATTCATCCAAGCCCGGAATATTTACATTTCACATAACATTACTTCCTTACTTGGTTGGTTACGGCCACAGAATATAACATAAGAAGTGCTACCTTCCTGGTAAACTGTGCACAACAGTAGTGACAGTACATTCCATTATGGTTCTGAGGGGTGTCCGCTTGTTGAAGTATATGTCATTTTAGGATATAATTACAATGATGCTCTATGATTCCGTCAATTTTGAATTCTCGGAATGTTTATTACTCTGTTTTCGAAATTTAAAATGATTCGGATGGAAATATACTTCAAAATGAAACAAAGCTTTGTAAACAATAATTTCTTCAGTAATATAATTTTAACAATTACATATCTATTAAATATTCCATTGTAGAATAAAACGAGTAAATGATATTGATCTTACACCTTTTCGGATGTAAATGTACTTAAGGTTGCACTTAACAAATACGTACAATTGTACATAATCCGATTGAACGTACAAAATGTTTGACCAACTACAGTTCTTAGATTTTTGGAATTAGGTTTGAGTTCTTGGGGGTAGAACTACCAAACTCACGAACAATTATCCACATTGTTCCACGCCTTTTCATTAGCATCCCTCTTCGAATATCCCTGGTGTTTATAATTATAAAGATCGGGATGCTTCTCCACTTCCCCAACGAATATTGAATTGAAGGCTTAGAAATTGATTTTCATTAAAATTGTAGAAGGATTTATGGGCATTTTACAGATTATTTACCACTACATCACAACTTATAAAGTACTCGTATGTATCTGAAAGGTAGAGGGAAAACGGTAATTGATGTTGATGTAAGCGAGAATCATCATTAAATTCCTTTTTTGGCGCTCTAGTTCCTCGGAACTGAGTGCTTATCAATTTGCCCAAATGTCTGTAATTTTCTAATTTTTCGATGAAAATGGTCTTAAACGATTTGGTTCGACTCACTGATCAAGAATCCGTGGTCGAAATTCATACTGTCCGGCCGGCCGGCCGTAGGCACGATAACTCTCGAACGGAATGAGCTAGACAGTTGAAATTTTCATAGTGGGTTTGGGAGATAAATATCTCGGCTAAGTTCGTTATTGGGCAAAATCAGGCAGATGGTTTCGGAGTAACAAAAAAAAAATTTTTTTTTACAAAGCAAGTTCCAAATTCTTCATTTTCCAAAATTTCAATAATAAATCGTATTTCAACGTTGTCACAGAATGATATTATTCTATGTATGAATTGTCATAATGTCAACTTATTTTCCTGAGACATGACATTATCTAATCAATCGAAGAATTGTGACCGAAGTGAGAAAAATCTCAGTTGTTTGCTCCGAAATTAGTTTTTCTCAGAAAAGTCTTACATTTCGGAACGGAACATGAAGTAAGAGATCTGAGAGTAGTGAGACTGCTTTTCATCCATAGACATAGATATAACTCTCGAACGGAATGAGGTAGGTAGTTGAAATTTTCAGAGTAGGTCAGGGAGATGAATATCTCGGTTAAGTTCGTTATTGGACAAAATTGGCCAGATTTAATTTGATTTCTTCCATGGTGCAGTTCTCATTCCCATGATTGCTCATTTAATCTTGATAAATAAAATATTATTTGCATTATGATTGCTTTATGATGCAGTTCTATCATATGAATCCATTGATATAATTCCCAACTCTGAGAAACCAATACTTTCGGAGATATAATTTGTCTGTTTGAACTAGAGCGCCAGAAAGCTCCTGTCCACAGGGCTTGAACCCATTTTTGGCGCTCTAGTTCCTCGGAACTGAGTGCTTATCAATTTGCCCAAATGTCTGTAATTTTCGAATATTTCGATGAAAATGGTCTTAAACGATTTTGTTCGACTCACTGATCAAGAATCCGTGGCCGAAATTCATTCTGTCCGGCCGGTCCGGCCGGCCGGCCGTAGGTACGATAACTCTCGAACGGAATGAGCTAGAGAGTTGAAATTTTCAGAGTAGGTTTGGGGGATAAATATCTCGGCTAAGTTCGTTATTGGGCAAAATCGGACAGATGGTTTCGGAGTAACAAAAAAAAAATTTTTTTTACAGAACAAATTCCAAATTAAATTTTTTTTAATAAGCAGTTTTATCATAAGAATCCAGTTTCAACTCTAACAGGCTAATACTTTCGGAGATATGATTTTTCAAAATTTCAATGTAAATCGTATTTCTACGTTTTCACAGAATTATATAATTATTCTATGTATGAATTGTCATAATGTCAACTTGACAGAAGGGAATATTGTAACTTCAAAAATATTGGGGTTGAAATACTCGTATTTTAGCGATGCACCGGGGACCTCACCCGAAAATGTTTGAAAATATTACGTAAATATTGAAAGCATAATTCTGTAGTTCGAGAGAGGAGAAAATATGGTGAACGTAGATCAGGAAATTTTTGATCGATTACAAGGTAATTTTTTATTATTACTTATCTTCTTTCATACATGTTTTATGGAATACCTACTATTTGTAGGTACTTTAAACCTGTTTTGGGCAATTGTCATACGAAACTTGTTTTTTTGGCGCTCTAGTTCCTCGGAACAGGGTGCTTATCAATTTGCCCAAGTGTCTGTAATTTTGGCATTTTTGGCTGAAAATGGTCTCAAACGATTTGGTTCGACTCACTGATCAAGAATCCGAGTGCGAAATCGATACTGTCCGGCCAGCCGACCGGCCGTAGGCACGATAACTCTCGAACGAAAGGAGTTAGCGGATTGAAAATTGCAAGGTGGTTTTGGAGCGTAAATATCTCGGACAAGTTCGTTAACGGGCGAAATCCATCAAGGGGTTTCGGAGTTATGGCCGATTTTAGTAAAAATATTTTTTATGAATATTTCCGAAACCGATCACTTGATCTATCTGAAATTTAGCATCAAATTTTAGGATCATGACCTTTATACGCATGTGAAGTTTTGTATTGACCAGATTACCGCAAAGTGTCAAAAACTAATTTGAAAATGTGGCGCAGTTCTCATTCTCATGACTGCTCATTTAATCTTGATAAATAAACTATTATTTGAATTGAATTTCCTTTATGATGCAGTTCTATCATATGAATACATTGATATAATTCCCAATTCTGAGAAACCAATACTTTCGGAGATATAATTTGTCTGTTTGAACTAGAGCGCCAGAAAGCTCCTGTCCACAGGGCTTGAACCCATTTTTAATACAGTGAAGCATTTTATTTTTTTCTTCCTAGAACAATTCCTTTCTTTGGACAAATGGTAAAAGTTTGTAACGAAAAGGAATTGAAGTTACAATTTCCACGAAGAAACGTATAATATGCAACCTAAAAGTTGAAACTAAACACCACAAAAAGTAAATGTTTGCTAGAGCATATTATGCCATAATAGAACAAGAACAGGGGCGGCAAGTGAGGGAGGGCTGCGGTGCGCCGCTCTCCCTAGAAAAATGACGTACATATACGTAAACAATTAATTTGTATATTTCATATTCGTGCTCTTCAATAAAAATTAAAACATGTTTACCCAGTGATTATTTTTATTTCACTGTAATTACATTCGCGTTAATAAGCGTACGCATAGACAATAAGGTACCGTAAAATGAAACCTGGTTATTTTGCACCGACAGCAGGGTTCTTTGCACAAAAATTTTAAAAGGTTATGAAGTTGCCTTTTTTGGGACGGATGGTACTGATGTTGCCACCAGTGGAAACTATAACAAGCATATAATGATATATTCCATGTTTCTTCTTGAAAAAAAAACAGAGGGAATAAGGGATCTAGATCATTGTAGAATTTTTGAAAGTGCCTGTAAACTTAGATATAGATTTGTTATACCCTTCGGCAGACAACAAAAAACATACAGAGTATGTTCATAAAGCCTTGATGCTATTTATATTTTTTTTTCAAGAAGTCACTGTCTCTGGTTTACTTTGCAATGTCGGTTTTTGGTATTTTTTCGGAGGTAGGAGTGAAATAATGACTGCGTTATATTTTCATTACAGAAAATGCCTAGGAAGTATTTAAAAAAGGTGGGGCACGACCTTACAAAAACTATACAGATGACACCGTTAAAATGGCCGTGGAAGAGTTAATATTTTGTTATCTTTTTAAATAAAGAATTTTTCCTAGTACTTGGATGTTTGCTAACCCAAACAAACAATTTTTTAAAGATTTCCCAGGCATGTAATAGTTTTTTTTTAAATTTATTTGGTGTGCAAAAGCCACCGTAGAAGCGTGTTTTATTGTTCTATTAGCAAAAACTTACCTTCTTGCAAATGACACTGCTGGCGGGGAACTTTGCACAGGATTTCATTTTTTTTTAATACAGATTTTAATTTTCGCAGGTATTTTTATTCAATGCATGAAGGAACATACGATAAAGGAGTCACATAGTTTAGAGTGTTTAGACTCATAACTATTCGTGTAAACATCAAGAAGTTATATATAGAGAAAAATACGACAGAAACGTGCAAAGTAACCCGGTTTACGGTAAACTATATGCGTCCGCACTATGCTGGGCTGAATCTCGATCGCCCAAGTGAAATCGCTGGTTACCAAATGGGAACGGCAAACGTCCTCACTCAGAGACTAGCTAGTCGCTCATGCGATTCTCAGTCATGATTCGGGCGTAGTAGAAGCCCAGAGAGGAATAAATAGCTACCCTCAGAAGTAGTATATCTAGTTTTATGGTTACGCTAAATAGATAGGTATTGTAGGTGCCAATTGTTTCGTGATATAAAGTTGCGTTGAGGATTTAAGGGTTGACACTGAGAGTGTGTGATCTACGAGAATTAAGCTTTTGTTTGACGCAATGTTTACGAAAAGGCTTTATGGTTGTGGAAGTAAAGAAAAACATCCGTTTTTTTGTTTTGTTTGCTTACTGTTCGGTGGAGACGATAACTGGACAAAAGAAGGTTTAGGTGATTTGAAACATATGGGTGAAATGATAAAAAAACACGAAAAATCGGCCAAACATATGTACAAGATTGTAAAGCTTCCAGATATTGGCCACAACTAATATCGCTTCGAAGTAGTCGAAAATATTCATAAGCACAAAGAGATGGTATCAAAAATGCGATATGACCTGACATAATTTAGCAAAAAAGTATGTATATTTTTAAAGGTAATCACCAAATGCTTACTTTTTGGCGCTCTAGTTCCTCGGAACTGAGTGCTTATCATTTTGCTCAAATGTCTGTAATTTTCGAATTTTTCGATGAAAATGGTCCGATTTGGTTCGACTCACTGATCAAGAATCCGTGGTCGAAAATCATTCTGTCCGGCTGGCCGGCAGTAGGCACGATAACTCTCGAACGGAATGAGCTAGACAGTTGAAATTTTCAGAATAGGTTTGGGAGATAAATATCTCGGCTAAGTTCAGACAGATGGTTTCGGAGTAACAAAAAAAAAATTTTTTTTTACAAAACGAATTCAAAATTAAATTTTTTTCAATAAGCAGTTTTACCATAAGAATCCAATGATATCATTTTTAGCTCTAACAAGCTAATACTTTCGGAGATATGATTTTTCAAAATTTCAATAATAAATCGTAGTTCAACGTTGTCACACCATGATATAATTATTCTATGTATGAATTGTCATAATGTCAAATTATTTCTTGAGACATATCATTATCTAATCAATCGAAGAATTGTGAGCGAAGTGAGAAAAATCTCAGTTTTTTGCTCCGAAATTAGTTTTTCTCAGAAAAGTCTTACATTTCGGAACGGAACATGAAGTAAGAGATCTGAGAGTAGTGAGACTGCTTTTCATCCATAGACATAGATATAACTCTCGAACGGAATGAGCTAGGTAGTTGAAATTTTCAGAGTAGGTTATAGGGAGATGAATATTTCAGTTAAGTTCATTATTGGGCAAAATTGGCCAGATTTAATTTGATTTCTTCCATGGTGTAGTTCTCATTCTCATGATTGCTCATTTAATCTTGATAAATAAACTATCATTTGAATTGGACTTCCTTTATGATGCAGTTCTATCATATGAATACATTGATATAATTCCCAACTCTGAGAAACCAATCTTCTTCTTCTTCTACCGCGGTGCCGTCTCAGGCTGAACTGAGGCCTTCTGGCCCATTGTTCTCCCGCTTGATAAACTCGTGAGACTCATTCCAAAAAACACGCTGACAGGAATGCCGCGAGTTTAAAAGGAGAAGTCCCTCTCACCATAGGAATCGTAGGTGTTGGGTTGCCTAGGTGTATGACCCTCAATTCTTTAAGGTTGTTGCAGTCGAACAGAATATGTTCAGCTGTTTCTTCCATGCTCTTGCACCAGCGACACAGAGCGCTTTCGGCCAATCCCATCCTATTCAGATGTTTGTTGAACTGGTGACCAGTTAGTAATCCAGTCACCAGGCTCAGTTCTCTTCTTTCGAGTGAAAGAAGTTTCTTTACTTCAGACTTTGACGATGGTTTCTTAATGAGAAGCCTTGACTGCCTGAGTCCTACTCCCATGTTCCATACACTGGAGAAATTCTTGTCCAAACGATTCTTGAAGAATGTTTTAACAGAGGTACGACATACTGGAAGTGAAGGCTCAGGACCTATATATGGTATCCGAGCCCCCTGCTTCGCCAGCTTATCTGCCTTAACATTACCTGAAATCTCCGAGTGAGCCGGACACCAGATGAGTTTTACAACGTTACCAGCGCCCAGCCTTCGCAGAGCCTTCCTGCATTCGCCTACTAGGTAGGAGTTTATCTTCACATCAGATAGGGATTTTAACGTTCCTTGACTGTCACAACATATATATATGTACTTGCCAGAGTATCCTAGTCGGATGTTTTCCAGCGCGCAGACAAGAACAGCGTATAGTTCTGCCTGTATTATCGAGCAGTTCTTCCCGAGAGGGATGGAAATGCTCACTCGAGGTCCCACAATGCCTGCACCTGTCCATGTAGTCGTTACAGAGCCATCTGTGAACCATGTGGGCCCCTCTGGTTTAAGGAGATCACTCCTTGTATCCCATTGGTCTCTATCAGGAACAATCACCCTATAGGGTTCGTTAAAGCAGAATAAGGAGCCCGCACGGTCACTCCTCCGGAGGAGAGATGGATCATCATCCTCCACCTTCTTGAATGCCCTCGCGTGTCCCCTAAACATTCCGCTGTCACGCCACTGTCCCTGTTCCCAGATTCTTAAAGCTGTCTTCATAGCCCCCTCCTCAACTACAAGATGCAGGGGAGGTAGCCCCAGCAGGCACTCCATAGCTGTTGTTGGAGTAGATCTCAGAGCACGTGTGATGCTTAAACAAGCTTTTCTCTGAGTTCTTGTCAATTTGTTGCGGATATATGACTTCTTCAAAGAAGTCCACCACACCAATGATCCGTAGGTTAGGATAGGCCTCACCACCACAGTATACAACCAGTGAATAATGTGTGGTTTGAAGCCCCATCCATTTCCCACTACTCTCCGAGTAGACCAAAAGATCATCTCGGCCTTTTTTGTTTGTTTCTCAATGTGTTTGTTCCACAGTAGTTTGTGGTCCAGTATCACACCCAGATATCGAACTTGCTCTGTTAGATTGAGCCCTACTCCAAACAGACTTGGTAGTCTTATGTTACAGGGCCCCCTCTTCCTGTCGAAGAGAACCATCTCTGTTTTTTCAGGATTAACCGTAAGATCGTTATTCAAACACCATCGCTCAATCCTACACAGAGCATCCTGCATAAGATCAGCGACGACATTTGGATGTTTACCTCTGATTAGTATCACGAGATCATCTGCATAGGCTACAACCTTTAGGCCAGCCCCCGCCAGCTCAAACCAGGAGCCCATCCAGGACCAGATTCCACAGAAGAGGTGAGAGAACACCACCCTGTGGGCATCCCCTGCCTGGTGTTTCCCTAATGGTTGAGCTGCCTAGACGAGCCACTATGCTGCGGTCCCTTAAAAGGGATCCTGCCCATCGACAGACTGCAAAAGGAACCCCATGTTTGGTTAGTGCATTGTGCATAGCTCCAAAAAAAGTATGATTGAATGCACCCTCTATGTCCAGTAACACAGCAAGAGTGCACTCTCGATAATGTAGTCCGCTCTCGATGCAGCTGACCACTGAATGAAGAGCAGAATCTACTGATTTGCCCATCTGATAGGCATGCTGAGTTGGATGTAGTGGGCTAGCCACTAAGGTTCCATCTCTGATATATCGTTCAACCAATCTCTCCAGCGTTTTGACTAAAAAGGAGGAGAGGCTTAATGGTCGGAAGTTTTTCGTCTGAGTATATGACGACTTTCCAGGCTTGGGTATGAACACAACCCTCACCTTTCTCCAGGACTTTGGTATGTGTCCTAGGGCTAGACTTGCTCGGAGTATATGAAGCAGTGGGGGTGTCAGCAGCTCCAAGTCCTTAATCAAAAGTGCCGGAAATATGCTATCTTTCCCCGCTGCTTTATAAGGCTCGAATTCTCTGACAGCCCAGCGAATTCGAGAGTGTGTTACCACAAGTGAAGCCAACTTCCAATCCTCACTTGAAGCTCGTCTATGGTCTTCACCCTGTGTGTTGTCATTCTCTCTAAATCCCGGAAAATGTGCCTTCAGGAGTAGTCTTAGACTATCTTCCTCTGAGGAGGTCTTCTCCCCACTAGGAAGAGTCAAGTAGTCAATCCTTGGAGGGCCTCCCACAGAGAGGACCTTCCTAAGCCTATTGGCCTCTGGTGCTTCCTCTATACCACTGCAGAAGCTTCTCCAGGATTCGCGCTTGAACCGCCTAATCAGTCCTTTGTATTTTTTCAGGGATAATTTATAATCATCCCAGTCCTTCACTAGGCCTGATCTCATGGCCCTATTGAAAAGACGCCTTGTTTCGCGTCTGGTGTCGTTCAGTTCAGTCGTCCACCATTTCGTCTGACTTTTAAGTCTTCGGACTTGGGGTCTACAACTGCTGTGATAAGCTGAGATTATGGACTCCTGAAGCATGGCTGCTGCCGTGTCCAATTCTCTCATGTTCTTGGGTTTTAGGTTTCCCTGTTCCAGATTGTCAGAAAGGTATGCCAGGTATCTGGTCCAATCCGTTTTTTTCGGATTCCTGTAGATCTCAGGATCCTCCTTTTTCTTGCTTCGGAATATAGAGAAGCAGATGTGTCGGTGGTCCGATACAGAGACCACCTCCTTCGCCACTCGCCAATCCTTTATGGAATTGGCGATTGATCTGCTGCCCAATGTGATATCTAGCACCTCCCTTCTTGTCGTTGTGACGAAGGTCGGTTCCGTACCCTGGTTAAGAAGGTTCAAATTCGTGGAGAATATAAATTCTGCCAGCGCTTCACCCCTTGAGTTAATATCTCTACTACCCCACAGAGTGTGATGTGCATTCACATCACATCCTATGAGCAGAGGCCAGCTCCTCCGCTCACAGTATTCTATCAACTCCTCCATTTCCCTCGTTGGTGGTGGGCTTGGTGAGTCATACGGGAGATATGCAGAACATATCACCAGGTTATCTAGCGGTCTCCTGCTGTCTTTGATCTGGACCGCTACCAGGTCTCTGAAACAAAAGTTGTTTAATAATTGAGCACCTAAATCAGTGGAGGAGATTATACTCGCCCTTGGACTGGTGTCCTTAGGCACGCAGAAGAGCACACCTCCCCTAAAGGAGAGGCCCCTCACTTCACCCCCCCTGACCCAGGGCTCCTGAATCAGAGCTATAAATGTCTGCACCTTCGACAGCCGCAACCGAAGAATATCGGTTGCCGCTATACAGTGGTGCAAGTTTATCTGCGTGACATGAATATCTGCCGTCATGAAGACAGTTAAACCCTGCTCTCAGTCGAACGACTGTCACGTCTTGCCAGCACGCTCTCCGGAGATGATGGCATCTCCAAAGTTAATGCCGGCGGGCTAAATGGAATGGGGCACCGCCCGGGCCCCACAGCCACCGCACCATCCCCCCTCCCGAATGTCCCACCTGAGACCTGCGGAAGGGCGAGAGGCGCACCGACTGAGGGAGCCTCCGCAGGCACCACTTCCATCTCGCTTTGCGACTTTTCAGTCGCATTGGAAGGTGTTACCTTCCGAACTAGAATGCTCTCCACCACAGCAGCGGGCCCCATTCCTGGAGCGGCCGATACAGCTGCGGAGACTGTTGCATTCTTTCCTGGTCCTGCAGCTTGGATGAGCTTGAAGGTGCCCTTCCTTGTTGCAACCTGGACCGTATAATTGGAGGCCTTCAGAACCTCCAAAGATGCCCTGTCAACACCCAGTATGACCTGCACCGAGTCGGGCCTGTCACACCGGTTGTAAATCCTCCAGCTCCTTGTTTTCAGGGCCGGAGTGGACATCTCTATCCTTCTGAGAATCAGACCTGTCGGTGCAGTGCATTGCGCACCCTTCACCATCAGGCTGACTCTCGTCGGTCTTTCCAGGTCCCCCATCCCAATTGTCTTGAGACTTAGGCCCTTTGGAAGAACAAGCCTGGATAGGTTGTTTTGCAACCAGTCCCTGCTTGTTTTGTCCTGGCAAGATGCGATAATCGCCCCTTGCGGGTTGAGGTCCATGTCTTCGAGCCTCGGGAAGTACTGCCCCGACTGGATCTTGTCCATCGCAGCAGCAACCGCCCGCTCCACGGCATAGAACTCCTCCTTGGAGAGCGCCTTTTCTGGCCAGTCCTTATGTACCAGGACTAGCTTCATGGGCACTTTCACTACCTCATTATAGGAAAGCCCACTCTGAAGGTTTTTTGCCTTCTTCGCTGGCCGCTCACATGAGGGCGGAGTGTTATTGTCAGGAGCATCTCTTTTTGAGCTGCTCTCCTGTTTACGGGGGAAATTCCCGTCCGAAGACTCTCCGGCTAAGCCTTCACGAGCCTTCCGAGCCCTTCTTTTTTCCGCACCAGAACGATTCCGTCTGGTGTGTAACTTGGGCAAGGATTTCGATTGCGAGTTTCCTGCAGCAGGAGCTGCTGGACCCTCTTTCTCCGTCCACGCCAAGTTTTTTCCCTGAGATCCGTCCGAAGACGGTCCCTGGGTGTCAGGTTGCACTGCAACCCGTAGGGTTTTTTTGTATTTTCGTCGAGCTATTCATATAGTTCCCACGAGTAACGAAGAAATATTCAGTCACCCTTCAGCAGAGCTTCGATACTGAGGGAAGGTCTTTTTACAAGAGGAGGTGACCCGGTGTCCTCAGGGAATCGTTCGTAACACACTTGACCCAGGTGCCATTCAGCCCTTGGCACGATTTCTTCCACCGTGGCTTGGGGGTCAGTCTTTGTTTTCACCGCTCAACCTGGACCCCGTCGACCTGGGTCGACATCGCTCCAAGTATTCTCGCAGCTACTTCTTCTTCTTCTTCCGCGGTGCCGTCTGCTATTTAAGCCCTCACACCGCGTCAAGGTGCCAACCAGTAGTGAGGGTGAGAAACCAATACTTTCGGAGATATAATTTGTCTGTTTGAACTAGAGCGCCAGAAAGCTCCTAACCACAGGGCTTGAACCCATTTTTTTTTGATAATTTGTCTATAACTGAGCGAATTTTTTCCCTAGACTCTTCAGGTATCTACTTAAAATTAAAAATAGAAGGTATGGGCCAGTTATGTGAAAAATAATGGCTCAAATCAATATAAATATAAATTAGAACTACAAAAAACTTACCTCCATGACGTCAGCGACGTGTGATATATCGGTATACTGCCTGCACTCCGATCGCGTGACTCGTTCGTTCCAAATCGTACTCTCCAAATCGCAAACGAGTATGACGTCTAGTTTTAAAAAAATTGGTTCAAGCACTGACGTGAAGTCAGAAGCTTTTGCGCGTATGTTCTATTGTCCATTCTTCTGTATTGGACACCCTTAATCGAATTTACCATGGTAAATTATGTTGTCCATTCTCCTGTATTGGACACTCTTAATTCGAATTTACCATGGTAAATTCGAATTAAGTGTCCAATACAGGAGAATGTACAACATAATTTACCATGGTAAATTCGATTAAGGGAGTCCAATACAGAAGAATTAACAATAGAAGCGCAAAAGCTTCTGACTTCACGTCAGTGCTTGAACCAATTGTTTTTTTCGTGGTTTTTTTTAAATTTTCTAGGGGTACGGTTCTTAAAATTTTTTTTCGTTTTTTTTTTTCAAATTTTCTAGGGGTACGGTTCTTACAAAATTTTAAACACGTCTTTATGTTGATTTTCTTCTACTATTTACCAAGCTTCAATTCGATCGAATATTTATTTTTTGAGTTATCTTGGAAATAATATTTCAGGTGGGTATAACTCGGAGACAATTAGACCGATTATGCCCAAAAACGAACCCAACTCTCCCTTTCGGATACGCAACCTACCCTGAAAATTGCAAGTCCCTATCTCCTTTCGTTCGAAAGTTATCGAGGCAACGGTCACCCATCTACTGAACTCACACAAGAATGCTCGAATCTCCAACAATATTTAACCGATCGTATTAAAACTTGAAACTTAGCAGTAGAGTTAGGTTATGAAGGCTCCTGCAAAATTTCAGCAATTTCAAACGAATAGTTACTGATATAAAATTTTTTTTTTTTATTTTCAATGATTTATTAAAAATTTTCTGCAGATGCTATCCTCACCAAATTTTGCAAACAATTTTGCGTTGGCATTCTACAACTACTAACCATGTTTGAATTCAGTCGGTTCAGTATTTTTCGAGTTAATGAGGAACAAAAAACCACCAAATTTCAGAAAATTTCAGACTCTAAAACTGTTTGGCCGATTATGCTCATAAACAAACTCAAATGTCGCATTCAGATGCACAACCTAGCCTGAAATTTTCAAGCCGCTATCTCTTTCCGTTCTCAGGATATCGTGACAACAAAAATATTTTTTAATAATTTTCTAGCGATACGATTCCCACAAAATTTCACAAAAGTGCTTAGGTTTATATTATACAACTATTCACCAAGTTTCAATTCGATCGGATCTTTATTGGTTGAAAACAAAACCATTACTCGGAAACCACTGGGCCGATTGTGCCCATTAACGAACTTGTCCGTCGTATAGAGATGCGCCACCTACCCTGAAAATTTCAAGCCGCTAGCTCATTCCGTTCTCAAGTTATCGTGGCAACGGCCGGCCGGAAAGAATCAAATTTGACCTCGAATTCTTCATTTGGGAGTCGAACCAAATCGTTTGAGATCATTTTCTTAAAAAAATTCGAAAGTTACAGACATTTGGGCAAAATGATAACGCGATGTTCCCCAGAACATACGCGCAAAAATGAATTCGTTTGTTATGCAAGATACATAGAATATTATTCTATGCGTCTATGATATATGTATAGACATGATATACTATAGTGGTTATATGTAATAATTCGAGTGAAGATACAGCCCTTGTTCACTATTTTCTAACCAGGAAGATCACAGAATACAGTAGTGGATTTGTTTGATCGCAGATATCATAACTTAATTCAATTTTTCCATCGCAAATTGTTGGTGAGTGATAGAGCTTTTCTTATTCAACATTTTGCATTGATTTCGTTCTTGTTTTCAATACTATTGTATGTTGGAAGTAAGGTTATGTGGAATAAAATATATATTATTCACTGAAGGCCTGTACCGCTTCGATGAATTTCTGGCTTGAATGAATTTAATTTTGTGATCATAAGACTGATCGATAAAGCAACGCCCTGAATGACAGATTTATAGTTCAGAATAAAATACAATCCTCTTTTCATAATTTAATACTTCATACCACTAACACATTCATTCTGTATTATGAACCTTAACACGAGAAAGAATATTTGATACACAAATGTAGATCAATATTTCAGAATTTTTTTGCTAGAAACATTATGAAAATACTGTATATAGGAACATGTCTCACTACTCAAGGAATTAAAAAGTAATATTAACCTTGGCGGTCAACGAACAGTAATTTCTTTTGATGATTCCATTAGGGTGTTCTTTTCTTTCCTATTGCCTTCATAAACTACATCATTAAAATGACCCAATTCTAATTCTTCTGAAACATCATCCCCAATATTTGCACATTAATTAATCAATATGCAACAAGTCAATATTATTTTTGGTAGCAAAACAGTCTTGAATATATTCACAAATTCAAGATTCAACCTTATTGTTTTCGAACACAAAATATTTTGAAAGTACGAATTATATAAATAAATACGAAGTACGAGGTAGCATTGAAATTTTGAAAAATCATATCTCCGAAAGTATAAGCTTGTTAGAGTTTAACATCAATGGTTTCTTATGGTCGAACTGCATCTTAAAAAAAAATAATTCGAAATTGGTAATGTTAAAAAAATTTTGAAATTTTATTTTGCCACTTTACGTCAATTCGATCGATACAAAACTTCGCATTCATATAAAGGTCATGAATCTACAATATGATGCTAAATTTCAGATAGATCGAGTAATTGGTTCCAGCAATATTCATAAAAAATGTTTTTAATAAAAATGACCATAACTCCGAAACAACTTGGTGGATTTTGCCCGTTAACGAACTCATCCGAGATATTTACGCTCCAAAATTACCCTGCAAATTGCAATTCTCTAACTTTTTTCATTCGAGAGTTGTCGTGCCTACGGCTGGCCGTAGCGGCCGGACAGAATTTATTTCGACCACGGATTCTTGATCGGTGAGTCGAACCAAATCGTTTGAGACCATTTTCATCGAAAAATTGTAAAATTACAGACATTTGGTCAAATTGACAAGCACTCTGTTCCGAGGTACAAGAGCGCCAAAAATAATAATTGACTCAATTCCAACAAACTGAGTACCTACTGAATGCTCCTGTTTTATACTGTACAAAACAGTGCCCGTGCAGTATAATATACTTTTTTTCAAATATATATATATATATTCTTTTGACTGAGAGTTTTATATGTTAGCAGAGGTTGGTGTAACGGGGTACCATACAATTCTGCGTATGATACAAGAGCTTAGGGAAAAACCTCAGCAAAAAACCCTGTCTCCCCGTAAGTGTTGTGATTTGTAACTATTGTTCACAAAATTTGCTGAAATTTAGAAATATTGATAGGCATTTATTTCTTCAATATCGACTCCTTCGTCAAAAAACGGAGAGGTTTCTCCAAGGTACCCAAAAACTCAACCTGAAAAATGAAAAGACAAGAGGAGAAGAACGAACAAACTAAAAATAATACATAACCTTTCAAAAGTCTCCTCTCACAAATATACTCTTCTGTTGGCGCATGGGATCTCTTGGAGAAGAATCGCCTCCGCTAGTTCTCAAAGATATTGATCTTAGAAATCCCTTCAATATTGAATTCAAAAAGGAAATTGTTGCTCGTAAGGCCAGGAGGGTCTCTTTCAAAACCAGATCTGGCCAGTCCAAGTGATGAATATTCAGAACTTCAGATGTTCGAAGACCGCTACAGGGCCCATATGTAGGGCTATCATCTCCCATAGATGCATGTTTTTACTTTGTATTGTGTAAAATAATGAAAAAATGAGCAGGAAAAATTTAAATATAATACATATTTATAATATATGTATGAAGAGTGATGTTCTTACTTTCAAAATTATGATTACCATCGAATTCTCTACATCCTCGAAGTGATCAATCATTATGTTTCTAAGTTCATCCTTCCTGCAGGCAAAGACCAACCCAAAAATGGTGGCAAATTGTATTTAAGGAACGATTTCAGCTGAAATCTTGAAATAGCAAAATGTCAGATACCAACTGAAGAAAGCCAACATTTTTGAAAAAAGTGAAGTTTCCAGATTCATGGAAGAAGCACCTGATGATTTTCATTCTGATAAAAATTTTTTGGGTTTGTCGGTGCTTGGAAAAATGATGAATAAACGAGTTTAAATAATACCATCGAAAGGGAGTACATTCAATGCAATAAGGAGTCAAATAGACAAGGACTTTAAGTTAAAAGAACAGATGATTAGAAAAAGTGATGAATTGAGGAATTAATTTAATGAGTAATTAAATTCAATGTAATAACAAGTGAAATAGACAAAGACTTTGAATTATAGGAACATATTAACTGAAATAGTAATAAATAGATAAATGAACTGAGCTGGTGTACAAGAGTACAGACAAAATATTACTCGAACAGAAAACACATCTGAAACGCTTCGATCGAACGACAAAAATTAAATGACCAGAACCATAATATGGCCTCTCGCGAACATTATCTTTCTTTTCACCATAAAAATATGTTTTTTCTAGAGTAATGCTCTCTGAATGGAAAAACTGTTGTGAATGGATATATTCCTTCTGCCTCTAATGTATATATTCTTCTGAACTTCGAGCATTATATTTTGTGCCTATAAAAATAAATTGAGCTACAATTGATGTCACCTGAGATACTCGCAGGTTTATTATCTATGCAAACGAATCGGTGTGAAGAAATTTGAACCATATCCTACTATTCGCATTATTTGGGATGATTTGAATATACCGGCTGAACTCAAATATACATCCTAAACTGAAAATCAAAAAGAAATTCTTTTGATATTCAGAATATACGAATCCAATTTAGCATTGATTTAATGATAACGACATTTATACTTTTATATAATGCGATTAGAATTTTATGAATGATTTTTGACGATTACAATCCGCCTATATAGCATCATCAGGGACAAATCAAATTCAATCGATGAATAACTTATTTTCGAATATTCATCTTTCAGATTACTCTTGACATGAAATTTGACGTATTGTTATCTAATTCTTTCTATCTTAGGCGTTTCAGAAACTGAGGGGACGTATGTCATGTCTGCTAGTAATATCTAATATAATAACAATATATTCGTACATCAGCTGAAATTAATATCCAGCATATTTATAGGAAAAAAAATTAGCAACCACATCGACAGAAATTTTCTATAAATTCAGGGTTCAGAAAGAATAATTTTTATACATTACTTTATTCCTAGCAGCATATTTGTTGGCAAATGTTATTCATACTTTAATTAAAGTTGAACAAATCGAATCACTGAACTTATTCAGCCACATTCACCCTATATCTAACACATGTTCACACTTATTTCAAGATATTCGTAATAGCAGTAAAACTGCTCTTCCACCCGCAGCTGTGGCTACATACTATCAAGAATATTAAATGAGGATGCAAAAATAGTTGGCAAATTTCATCAGACTTCTTGAACTTCCAGTTTGAATATGGGTAAAACTTCTGTTTTGGATTGAATCCAAAGATGACACCACGGTAATGGATGCGCTGGAATATCCACGGGAATTGCAGTAGAATGTGCTCTTGTTTATACTAGTTGTGTACCTATGAGGTACGAAAGGAACAAGTTTGAACATCTGATATGACTCATATTTCCTCCGCGTAGATATTCATAACTATGCAATGTTTGGTTTCCACGCAGCTTTGATGATAAACTGATCCATGGTACATTACGTCAGCGTTGAAGTTGACGCAGATTATGCGGAAAATATGATTTTATCTGTCCCCATTCATATCCCTTGTGCATGCACACTTTAAATTAGGTATTTCATAATATTCATTACCACCGACTGCTAGCAATTTGTTTCCATATTAATTCATGAATTGTTGATTCTAGGTATCAAACAAAATGGCCGTTAATCTAAAATTTACTATTAGGCCCGTCACCGTAGACAACTAAAAGGTGTTGGGTCGCAATAAATTGCTCCTGAGATTTGACTGAGGGATGTTGTTTGGACATATACACGTAGTGTAACTCCCATTGCGAGCTCCTAGCGAGCTCCAAGCAATGTAACTGATAGATATTCTCATTCAAGTCACAAAGTGAGATCTATTATTATCCAGTGCGCGTAAAAATTATGGAACAAATTCATTTTCTCAGAAAAAAAATATTTGGCAACAAAATCCTGAAACAGGTCAATTTTGTTTCACTTTTACCAAATTTTAAGTGGGTCATGTGGTACTTTTTTGGCAAGGTCTTTGTATCTTCTTTTCAGGCGTGCAGACATTTTCGAGAAAAAATTTTTCATTTTTGAAAAATAGTTAATTCAAAGAGGTTTTCAGTATGTGAACTTTGTCATGGCTCATTTACTTTGAGACAATGGTACCTGATGAAATTTGTCACCGAATGAAAGTCGACCATTACAGTTTTGTTCATGCACAACTTTCAACGCCCTCACATTTTTTTCTCCATTAAAAGGTTCGTAGGGGTTGATAGTTGTGCTTGAACAAAACTGTAATGGTCGACTTTCATTCGGTGACAAATTTCATAAGGTACCATCGTCTCAAAGTAAATGAGCCATGACAAAGTGCACATAAGGAAAACCTCTTTGAACTAACTATGTTTCAAAAACAGACAAATTTTTTCTTGAAAATTTCTGCACGCCTGTAAAGAAGATACAAAGACCTTGCCAAAAAAGTACCACATGACCCACTTTCCCTATTCAAAAAATTTAGAGGGTTGATGGGGATGGCACATGGTGCAACACAAATCCTTCAAAAATGCATAAAAATTTGGTAAAAGTGAAACAAAAATTGACCTGTTTCAGGATTTTGTTGCCAAATATTTATCTTCTGAGAAAACGAATTTTTTCCATGATTTTGACGCGAACTGTATATCTCCGTAAGATTGCCTATGGAGGTCTTGAAGTAATCTCCTGGAGATATCGCGAATGTAACCAAAGTAAGATATTCACAATGTGAACACCCAAAGACTTCACAATAGTAACCTTATTATTATCGATTTGATTGAATTGAATTACTTATATTCTAAAAATCAAAAGAGTTCCCCTGTAATTTTCAGTTTAGTTTTAATATTACAGTTCAGGCTGTATATTCATCGCAATTAATATATAGGACGAAATTATTCAAATTGCTTTACAGATGCGTCTGCGACGCGTAATGAACCGACGAGTATCTTAGATAACATCTGTTGTAGCTCTTCACTATACAGCTATAATTTTTCAACAGTTTTTGTTATTCAATAAAACACACTATAATTTTATGGTGAACATAATGAGAATTTTGGTTCTAATCATTTCATTTTTGGCGTTCGATCGATTCGTTTGCATAAACAATAAACTGGCGAATATCTTAACATCTGTAGCTCACTTTATTCTTAGGTGCACAAAATGTAATGCTAGAAGGATATAACTTGAGGGGCTCAAGGAATATATCCTTCTTCAACAGTTTTTCGATTCAGGAAGTATTACTTTATAAAACCATAATTTTATGGTAAACAGAAACAGAATGTATGCGACAGGCGAGATCCAGGTTCTGGTCAAAATTTTTGACGTTCGATCGAAGCGTTTCAGAGGTGATATCTATCCGAGTGATATTTTGTCTGTAATCCATTGTACTACAGGTTAGTTCGTTTGTCTATTTATTATTTTTTCATTGAATATGTTCCTATAATTCAAAGTCTTTGTCTATTTGACTTGTTATTGCATTGAATTCAATTACTCAATAAATTACCTGAGAATGTTTCTAGTGTTGCAGTAAGCAGATTTGAGAAAATTACCAAGGATACCTTTATAAAAATGTGCCATATGCTATAAAAGAGTTCTATGAGAACAACTGAAACTCAGTGATTATAAAACTTCGATGGTCCGTTCTATGGTCGGATGTATGGCGTTATGTAGTACCTCAACATGTCTAGCAGGGTGTCCGATGCAATGAATTGTGCAATGACTTAATTTCTTGATTCTGCAATTTTACTGTACTCCTATTTTTTATTTTTCTCTCCCATTTTAATTCTATTAAAAGATAAGTTATTATTGATTGCTATTATTGACGGTGCTTAAACTTTAAACATTCAATCGTTCGTAACTAGTTGTATAGCAAATGAAGAATTGATTGATTGAAATGTTCAATCACTAATATGCCTTAGCATTATGTTTTCAAATCATGAAATGGGAATGAGAAACGAGTAGACAAATGAAGTAGATATTCAAATTTTCAAATCGACAATGGTTTAACCACGCATATTTTTTATGGTAATTCCATTCCTGACAACTGTACTGAATTCATAATTTCTACTACGAACGGTTAGCAAAAAAACCATAGGGACACATCTGTCATCTCTATAGGCCTTCGTAGGTCAATTCTGGATGTGACAGGTACGTGCTGGGAGCCCTGAAAGGAATTCCCTTGATAAATACGTTTCATTAAAAACGGTCATAACTTATTTGCTATGCTAAATGAAGAAGCGAATTCATTTGCGATGTTGAAATAAATTTTTCACCCTGGTAAAAAAAACGTGATGTTAAGTCATCTTTTTATGATCCACTTTTTCTTTGTGTGTTACCCGTCACGCGTTCGAACTGATAATATATCTATTCCCGAATTAATTTCCTTAGTTTAATGTGCCCATTAGCGAACTCAAGTGCACTGCTCTCAGATTTCCAACAATATAGATCCGAGCGTATTTAAATTTGGAACTTGTATGTAAAGTTAGGTTTTAATGGGTCTCACACAATATGATATTGGGTAGATAGTGTTTGAAATACTGGTTTTTTCAAAGCTTTTTTTTTTAATCTCTTTCGATACGATCCTCACGGAATTTCGCAAAAATTTGCATGTGGGTATTACACAGCTAATAACCAAGTTCAAATTAGATCGTATGTCTGTTTTATGAGTTATTGAGGAAATAACAACAAAATTTCAGATGGACAACATATGTCCGGTCTGCTAGTACCTAATATAAATCAAATGCTGAGCACTATCTCGCTAAAAGTCGAAACCAGCCTACCGATTTTGATGACATTTTGTGTGCGTGTTTGAGTGGGTCTTAGGACAGTTTGGATTGACAGTTGGACCTGGTAGTGTAGGGTACATATCAGTGTTATACAGGGTGTCCCAACGAAAAGTATGAACCTTATAATACGCGATAACTTTAATATGTAAAAACTTCTGCTATACTACTATCAAAAATAATGAAGCCAACATGAAAACTGAACGACTCATCGGACAACTCAAGTAAAACCTTAACCTTGCTTATTAACTTACTGCCATACAAAACTACAAGTAATATATTCAAATCATAGTACTCAAGAAATGTGACCTCATCGTAAAGAGGATTTAATTCTCATTGATACGAGGTGCAACTTGAACCCTTTACTCTATGATGAATTTAGAGAAGGTGGCTTCCCCTCTGGAGGTATGACCAAAGTTAATAATTTTCACGCAATATAAGAACCATCCTTGTTGATAGGACACCTTGTATATTGATCGTTTGATAGACGTGCTCTGACGTCACGTGGGTGGGTTCCAAATTTTCATTACTTAAGCCACCAGCTTGGAGAATTCACATAAAGGGTGAGTCTTTAAGTTGTACATTAACTTTAACCGTGGATTCATCTCATCAAATGAAACATCTTTCTCATTTACCATTTTTCCAGATTCGGCTCAGGTAAAAAGTTATAAGCGTTTAAAGATTCTACAATGTACAAATCCACCCCTGAACTGTTGAAAACACAAACACTTACTGGATTCAATATCACATAATTATATGAAAGCTTTATTATCTGACGCTCGAAATTCAACCAAATTATCTATGAAATCTTAATTACTCACTCAAGTCTTATGAAATGGTTTTAAATAATCTTTATGCTGCAATTTTGAAAGAAATTCTTCTCGAATATTAAAACACTGACTTTAACTTGATTTTCATGGAATATCCACCATATCTTCATCGCCTATTTTGTCATTCATTAAATATTTGAATTAGCATAATATAAATGACTTTATAAACCTATTTACCACTTTAAATAATAACAACAATAATTATTATAACCTCTATCAGCCTATGGCCAATAGATAGCATATAATCTAGATGTCTTATGTTCGCGAAGATACGTTCAGTTCACAATTAACCAATTTTTCTGTCATATTTAACAAGCAGAATAACGGAATTCAGGATTCACAAAGCTTTTAGATTATATCAAAACCCGAGATTCTTAGATAAGAAAACCTTCGATTTCTCGTAACAATCTGACAAGTGACAACCTCCTATACACATAGTATAATAATATTTTTCATACTGTCACAGAAGCAGGCACAGAAATGAAATACATTAGGTTAGCCACAGAATATATCGTTCGGTCCTAACCTAACCTTTTAGCGTGTTTATTGTTTACATGTACCTACTGTATATTCAGATTAACAATTTCTCGTCAATAATAATTGGGATGGATATGTGGAATGATACTTAGAATTGATATTGAAAATTTTTAACACTCTGAAAAATTTTTTTTTATATACACTATTGGGGATAAATACAGAAAAATTCAAAGATCAATACAGATCATGGTAAGCCTATTCGTTTTCCCAAAATATAACTACCTATTTTCCAGGTCCGGATTGATAAAAGCAGTTGAATTTCTGGAATTTTTATCATGTTTTATGACATTCAATGAAGAATATCTCGAGATTGGTATGTTTCAGGAGAATTGATGAAGAATAATTTAATTTTCTAAAATTATTGAGTATTCCTAAAATGACTCGGGATGACCTTCATCTGCTTTCATTATACTAATTTCTCATAGTTTTATGAATTCTGGAGTCTTTAACCAGGAAACCAGTAGAAGCAGGAAAAAACTATAAATTGGAGATTATGTGTCATAGTTATAGAAAACTTCACACCAAAATTCATTCCATTCTGAGTAACCGTGTCAAAGCTACAAAAGGAAACCTGATTATTTTTTTCTAATTTCAACAGCCTGTATCTTTTTTCCTGTGCCGAATTTGAAAAAATGGTAAATGAAAAAAGTGTTTTATTTGATGAGAAAATCCACGGTTGAAATTAATGTACAACTTAAAGACTCACCCTGTATTTGGAGGAAAAATAATCGACCTATAAGAATGGAGCGTTTTTGGCGCTCTAGTTCCTCGGAACTGAGTGCTTATCAATTTGCCCAAATGTCTGTAATTTTCGAATATTTCGATGAAAATGGTCTTAAACGATTTGGTTCGACTCACTGATCAAGAATCCGTGGTCGAAATTCATTCTGTCCGGCCGGTCCGGCCGGCCGGCCGTAGGCACGATAACTCTCGAACGGAATGAGCTAGAGAGTTGAAATTTTCAGAGTAGGTTTGGGGGATGAATATCTCGGCTGAGTTCGTTACTGGGCAAAATCGGACAAAAGGTTTCGGAGTAATAAAAAAAAAATTTGTTTTTTACAAAACAAATTCCAAATTAATTTTTTTTAATAAGCAGTTTTATCATAAGAATCCATTAATATCATTTTTAACTCTAACAAGCTAATACTTTCGGAGATATGATTTTTCAAATTTTCAATGTAAATCGTATTTCACAGATTGATATAATTATTCTATGTATATTCTATGTATGAATTGCCATAAAGTCAACTTGACAGAAGGGAATATTGTAACTTCAAGAATATTGGGTTTGAAATACTCGTATTTTAGCGATGCAACGGGGACCTCACCCGAAAATGTTTGAAAATATTACGTAAATATTGAAAGCATAATTCCAAAGTTCGAGAGAGGAGAAAATTTTGTGAACGTAGATCAGGAAATTTTTGATCGATTACAAGGTAATTTATTATTTTATACATGTTTTATGGAATACCTACTATTTGTAGGTACTTTAAACCTGTTTTGGGCAATTGTCATACGAAACTTGTTTTTTTGGCGCTCTAGTTCCTCGGAACAGATTGCTTATCAATTTGCCCAAGTGTCTGTAATTTTGGAATTTTTGGGTGAAAATGGTCTCAAATGATTTGGTTCGACTCACTGATCAAGAATCCGAGTGCGAAATCGATTCTGTCCGGCCGGCCGACCTGCCGTAGGCACGATAACTCTCGAACGAAAGGAGTTAGCGGATTGAAAATTGCAAGGTGGTTTTGGAGCGTAAAAATCTCGGACAAGTTCGTTAATGGGCGAAAACCATCAAGCGGTTTCGGAGTTATGGCCGATTTTAGTAAAAATATTTTTTATGAATATTTCCGAAACCGATCACTCGATCTATCTGAAATTTAGCACCAAATTGTTGAATCATGACCTTTATACACATGTGAAGTTTTGTATTGACCGGATTACCGCAAAGTGTCAAAAAAAAAAATTTGAAAATGTGGTGCAGTTCTCATTCTCATGATTGCTCATTTAATCTTCATAAATAAACTATTATTTGAATTGAATTTCCTTTTTGATGAAGTTCTATCATATGAATACATTGATGTAATTCCCAACTCTGAGAAACCAATACCAGATATAATTTGTCTGTTTGAACTAGAGCGCCAGAAAGCTCCTGTCCACAGGGCTTGAACCCATTTTTAGATGAGGATAGGAATTCAAGAGGAATAGATTATCATACTTTGTTCCCTGTAGCTTCAGCGTTGTTATTATTCCCCCCTTCATGTTTACCAACCCCATCCACTATCGTCGATAAGGCATGGAACATGTTGTAATCAGTTGGTGATGAATAGTGATAATACTGATAATGCAGGTAATAAATCGGATGCAGCGCAGTGGTTTGATTTAACGGCAGCATCTACGCTAGTTTGATTTCTGAACATCAATACTAGCAAACTATTGTAATAGGAGGTAGGCTCTACAGAGCGTTAAAAATTGGAATTGCAATTAATTAGATTGTTTGATTTGATTGAATTAGTCGAAAAAGTGATGCATTGAATCCAGAATAATTTCGTTGGGTGAAATATTTATTACGAACGAATTCAATTATGACATTGTGTCTATACCCATGGAGGCATTTTTTGGCGTGCTCGTACCGGTCCCAGACCTGAAGGGCTGGACCAAATCTCACGACCCCGTTATAATAATAATAGGGTAATAATTTTATTATAACGGGACGTGAGTCTTGGTCCTGTCAGCAGTCTCACCATTACCCGAAGCTCAGCTGCAAGAACTTCCTGGTATATGATGGTGAGAAATCCACGAATCTACACGCATTTGCCTGTGCAAGTCCTGGAGTATGTATCCAAAGAGCTACTCTTTTATTCAGCTCCCATTGTTGGACAACAATTCCAGTGATACAGGAATACCCCAAGGCACTGTGTTGGGTCCCCTCCTATTTCTTGTGTACATAAATAACATAGGGAAAGTTTCTCAGGAGTGTGTTATAGCATACGCTGATGACACACTCCTCTTGTTCTCTGGAGACTCAAGGGAGGAAGTTTATGAGCGTGCTGGGAGGGGGTTACTGCGATGCAGATGGTTTGACGATAGTCTTTTATCCCCAAATTCCACAAGAACAGTCTTTATGACTTTTAGTGCTACGTTGGCAGATCAACCACCGCAAACCAGGCTAAAAAGTCATAACCGCAATTGTAGTTGTGCAAGGAGTCATGCCTGTATCTGTCCTCTGATATACTCAAAGTGGACACAACGAAATACAAGTCTCCCGGTTGGCCATGAAATTTTGACTCATTTCACCATGTATATTTTGAAAATGTTAGGTTATGCTCATTTTCCTGTCAGATAAATACGCAACGTTGTCCTCTCTACATAGAAGTCGTAGTATAATTACGTATTTTTCACAATGTGAATTTTCTTGGGAAAAATAATAAATTTGAGGAGATATATTATCTGAATTCAACAATTCCAAAGGTTGGCGACTGTTAAAGAAAATTTTTCCTCTATTGATGCTATGGAAATACTTCATATACAAGTACATAAACTGATTGGAAGATTCAGTTATGCTATTTTCTTGTACGGCAATCAAGAATCAAGTGTTGAAATTTCAATGAAAAATAATGTAAGAATAGTGCGTTACTTTCTGATAGTTCATTTGGAAAAAGAATAAAATTACCTGCAGGAAAACTTCTAAACGAACGGACGTACCTATGGAATTCCCCACTTTTCGAAATTCTCAAGAAATAAGCCTTCAGAAGACATTTAAATACCTTGTTGCACAACTTGAAATACACCAGTTTCACAATGTATTAGGTAGTACTACTACGAAACCCAAGTCACTGTTAAACCTTAATGAAATATAGTGATAGGATAGGAAACTAAGTAATTTCATTCGAGAGTTCAAAATGTCCTAGGACAGAATGATGTTTTCCTATTGCCGATTTCAGTTCTGTATAGCACTTCCTGATACTTTGTCTCTGCTTCTTCAGAACTACTTTCGGCACTTTCAATTTCAAAGCGAAGATTTCCGTATTATCCGAAGATAATGATCTGTGATAATATCTTGTCTAAGATGGAACATTATGTTGATTGTTGAGAGTATAAATTGGCAACGACTCAGAGAATTGCTTTGACATTAACGATATATCAGGGGTGCCAACCTGTCTTAGTTTAAGATACAAAAAGATGATAGACTTAAATCATGGCCAACCGCGAGAGTTTATAAAAGTGAATAAAGTATACACAGTTTGATTATACCGAATGAAAATGGCACAAGGAGACATAGGGATGAAGACGTGGAATGCACAATGATTCTATAAAATTTTACCTCACATTGAGTATCTGTGGGTACTAATTATGGTGAAAATGTGTTGAAAACTTCTTTGTTTTAAAAGCGGGAGGATTTACATTGCTGGTCTCTAGAAAATCCTAACGCTTCTAAAAGAAGATGTTTTAAACCAAGATTCTCTATTAATATATAGGACAGAGCCTTTAAAGAACAATTATTTCCAATTCAAAACCTTCCTAATCGTGGGAATGCTGATGCGTACCTGCAATTTTTAGAAAACGATGTCGCAAATTTGCTAGATGATTTTACTGTGGATTTGGTATGAAACCATTTGTGGTGTCAGCACGACGGAGCATCAACGAATGTTGGACGAAATGTTGTCGTCTGGTTAAACCAAACTTTTAATAGGAGATGGATTGGTCGGCCTGGTGCTATGGCCTGCGAGTTCACCTGACTTGAATCCTTTGGATTATTTTGTATGAGTTATTTAAAACAACTTTTCACGCAGTGGAAATTAATAATCCTTACATAGTATAAAACAAAGTCGCTTCCCGCTGTCTGTTTGTACCTATGTATGCTTAGATCTTTAAAACTACGTGAAGGATTTTGATGCGGTTTTTTTAATAGATAGAGTGATTCAATAGGAAGGTTTATGTGTATAATACATGCATAATATGTTAGAGAAACACTGATAATTTTAGAGGTTTCTAATGTGATGTCGTAAATCAACACATTTTTTTGCGCTTACATTGCAAACGCTGGCTGAACCCTACGAGATAGATAAAAATAATGTTGTACAGTATGTTACACCTTTGAATGGTCTACAAAAAAGTCCGCGATGGTATATGTCTATCTCTCACGGATAACCCACAATAACCATTTTTTATCCTTTACATTCTACGAGAAATAATGACTTGATTACGAAGTAATTTTAAACAATACAGCATTGATCCTTCTCCAATTAGGTACCCTAAATGCCTTGTGCATTTAATATTGATCAATATGGCTCTTTACAGCACGTAATTTAGATGAATATTTTCGAAGATATTGCAGATTTGAAATGCAGGGACTTAGCAGTTGCGGTGGTACGGACCGGGGGGCCGGCACAGCCAGGATAGGAATCGAATACAGAGAGCCAGAGAATCATCTGTAGAGCGTGAGGCTCCCCTCAGCCAGGATAGATGTATTGATTCCCCGAATTCCTCTGATAACATCGGATTTACTGATCCAATTTAAACACCTACAATTTCCGGTAAAGATATATTTTGCAATGTCCATTAATAAATCGCAGGGTCCAACTTTCAACGCTACAGGCTTATATTTGAGCGTTGAGTGTTTTCCACCAATTATATGTCGCTCTTTCAAGAGTAACCTCTTAAGAAAACATGTTTTGTATTCTCTAACGACAAAAATGCTGCGAACGTTGTATATGAAGAAATTATGTAGTATATTTTGTATCAGCATTTCAACCGTTCGAAGCCGGGGCGGGCAGCTAGTAAAGAATAATTAATGGAACGAATCAATAATGCAGTCGAATCCACTCAAAATGGGCAAAACATGGCATTAGTATACGATTCCCCCATTTTGCGTTGCCAAACCAGAATCGATGCTAATGCTTATATTTTTGAACATTGATTTATTTATTATTGTATTTTCATATTATGTAATAAAGTTGGAAATTGATGACATGCAGAAACTTTGAAGTCTGATATCTCGGAAACAAAGCCAATAATCCAAAAATTGTATTCTATATGTTTTATCAAGAATATCAGCCTGTATACGTTCCTGAATTTTTCGCCTCGAGTTTTAAATCACCCTGCATATTAAATATGCACTTGACCGGTCCATAAATAATTACGCCTGTGAATTCTTATGAAGAGAATCTGAGTAATATTGTTTTCGTAATTTGCTGTAGTTAACTCACAATCATGGGAGAAAAATATCTGTGAAATGAAAAAGTTTATCATTTTGAAATTGCTTCTGCGTTAAAAACGCTAGGATATTCGTCAGAAGCAATCAATAGAACAATGTTACCTAATAAACACTAACGACACAATATGAACGTTACAACAACTATTCTGTAACTTTTCGGAGATTAAATCAAACTCTTTCCTCATACATAACGCGAAAATCTCCAGAATAATTTTTTGTTGACAGTTATTCTGAAATTTGCCACACTGACAAGGATTTAGTATCCGAAACGTTACAGAATAGTTGGTTTATCGTTGATATTGTTTCGTTACTGATTTTTGTATTTGACCAATATCGAGTGTTTCTAACGCAGAGACTTTCACAAATATTTTTCAGAGTTTCTGTGCAAAATGTATTAGACCTCTATAGGGAAATTTCGTAATTGGAAAATCTGTGAAAAAGTGACATTTGGTTTGGTCCTCAGGTTTACAGTAGGATCCGGTAGGTGGACTGCAATTGGTTTATAGGGACTTGACGGCTTGACAGATTTCGATTACCCTTTTTGAGTAGGCCCCATGTTCAAAATAGCCAAAGTAGGTGGCACTGCAATCCCTTCATAGAAACTCAAGAACTTATTGAGAGTGTTTGAGTAGGCTCCAGCAAATTAAATCTAAGTTTGTGTGAGTGTTTGGTTGGGTCTCAGGTTCACAACAGGACCCGGTAGTGTGCCTGCAATCAGTTTATAGGAACGCATAATTAGCCTAGCTGATTTCAATGAATCTTTGTGTGTGTGTTTGAGTGGGTCTCAGGTTCACAACTGGATCCGGTAGTCGCCGCTGCAATTGGTTTACAGAAACTCAAATATGGCCTCACTGATTTCGATAAAATTGTGTGTGTGTCCGGATGGCTCTCAGGATCAGAATAGGACCGGCGGATGACACTGCAATCTATAGATTATTATCAGCTAGGTAAGGCAAGGCGAGGTAAGACAAGGCAAGGCGAATTAATGGCTCTGTTGATCAATAACTTCGTGGATTAATTTCTAGGCAGATTAAAGGATGGGCGGATTAATACCTATAGTCCGTTTAAGATATATTGACATCGAAGTAGGCCTTGAACGTCTAATTGGTGCTTTATTTCTAGTTACAAAAAATTACTGTTCTGTAACCAGAGAAAATAAATATCAACATAACCTTGAATATTTTAAATGCTATCTCCTATTTGTAATTAATCGAAGACCCTTATAAATGCATTCTTGATGTTCTTTGGAAATTCAAATCGCGAATGTATTTTATCCTGAGATTTTGGAAGGATAATTTTCCAAGTTCAACTGCAGTAGACTGATGAAACAAACATAAATATGAGGTTGATGCCCAGAAACCATTTCAAGGAATTGGAAACATAATTATTTATAATAGAGAAGAACAAAAATTTGATAGCTTTTTTAATGCAGGATGAAGAACCTTTTTTTTTTTTTCATGTGCATCAATATATCTTAGAACTTAGGTTCCTCATCCAAAGCCATTGGAGAATCAATCAAGGTGTAAAAGCCCATAAGTAACTCACTTTTCATCTATTGAATCCATATTGGTTATTGAATAATTTCATTAATATAATGTTAATAAATATTATGTTATTATTATTACTTCATCTGTATAAATTATTGAGAGGTATAGTTTGAATAATGGAGCCTTATTTTGGAAGAAGAGTTAATTTATCAGTGTTTGAGCAGACTTATTATTTCAGTCTTAATTTAACTTGGAAAGTAATAGCTTGTAAAATATTATAATCTTTATGCAATGATATCTAATAGTTCAAGTGTTTATTTTTCCACAAAAAAAATCAGAACCAAAACTTTACTATGTACATTTTTTTTACATAAGCTGTGAGATTTATGGATTGAAATTGCAACTAGGAACAGAAAAGATTATTTGCCATTTTCCTATGAATTGTCGTTTTAGTATTATAATTTATATTGAAAAACTAAATGATTCAAAATTCTATTTCAAACTTTGATTTGCTTAGTTCGTAGAGTTCATGAAGGAAAGAACTAATCAAAGAAAACCTTCAGTGAAGTGCTCTCTCAAATTTTCAAAACCTTTAATTCAATCTCGAATTTAATGTAATGTCTCTTTAAATTTAAAGTCGTATATCACAGGAGTTCTTCCACAACTACTGCCAGGTTGTAATGATGTGCCTTCCTCTTTTTTCCTAAGAATTCTTCGAACAGTACTTGAAGAAATCTGAAATATTAGGGCCAATGTAATAATCAGAATACACTCCTAGTGGTTGAATAACAGTTTACCTGGAACACTAGAGCAATGCTGGCGGTAATATCTACAGATTCCCTGAAGAATTCACAGTAACATCTATATACTGCTTCGTGTTCCCTTTTTGTTAGGCGAGAGGTATCGTAATCAATTCCAGACATTTTTAATAGCACAAGGATGCGGAAATACTCAAACTCGGTACGAATAATTATAAACACACATGTAAAAACTATCCCAAATTGTTCGATTTTCGTTATATCGAAATTGTAAGAAATAAATAATAAATGACAGTTTCATCAGCTCATGGTTATTTTCAATGCGAACAACCTAAATTATGTGACTTGAAATATAACTAGACGGACCGTTGCCAACTGAATTTAGATTTTCCAAAGCCACCCTTGATGTCAATATATCTTAAACGGACTATAGTTGGATCGATGGTTCGATGTAGTAGATACCTACCTTTTTTTGTACTAAAGCAAAGAAGGAAGTAGACCGAAAGTAGACAAATTCATGAAGACAAATTATATACAGAAAAGGTATATTTGCTATGGAAATTGTATTGTAGATGTATTTTAGATAAACCATGAACATTTCTGTCCATGTAGTCAAGAACTTTATTTTCATATCCTTGAATTCCTGTTCGAAATGGAAGTGTTTGCTTTCACGTTTTCACCCTAAAAAACACTAATTCAAACCCATCGCTGCATGAATTATAAATAATTCTGAAGGATGTATTTGAAATGTTTGCCACGGAAACCAACCCTTAACTCGATAACCCCCGAGGACCTACACGAATTTCGAATATTTTCAGAAAGCCTGAAACATTTATTATTCGAACATAAACTCGAGCGCACCGAAAAGAAGTTGGGATAGGAATAAAATTCGCGATAATGCATATCTGATTGGAATCTCACGAATAAATCCGAGAATTTTGGTATGGCTCAACTTGTTGCTTCACATTCCATAGCAGAGTTATACTTCAGTGCCATTCTACACGAGGTTTGCACGTTTTTAATCGATTTCAAAGGATCAATTTATTCTTGTGCGCCGATGATTCTGTCACCATTATGTTGGACCAACTGATGCAGAATTTGTGATCAAATGTAAATTTGGCTTTCTGTTTTGATTGCGTGAAGTTATCCACAAATTCTCATCCACACATTATGACGTGGAGACTGTCGAATATGGGATATACGAAAATTAACGAACAGTGTTGCCACTCTGACAACTCAAGAAATTAATTTCCGATTGAATTGAAACTTGGTAATGAGGATCGTATCACAAGAAAAAAAAATTAAAATTGGTCTCCAAAAATTATATAGTTCCGAAATTATCTGTCGGATTCCTCTGAAATTCCTCACAAACCTTCGAGCCACATTTTTTTTCCCAATATTTCCAAGAATATAGGTCCTATCGAATTGAAATCTAGCTCGGTTGAAAAATACGGCTTGAAAGTTCATGTAGTATTTCTAGAGGGTATGAGACGTGAATAGACCAAATAACATTCGCGTAAAAGCTCCTGACTTCACGTCAGTGCCTCTGATGAATTTTTGCATTCATATTCTGACGTATTATTGTACATGTATGAATGAATTTTATTAATCCATAACTTGCCAATTACGAATAATAGAGCGATGCGGTTTTTGAATCCTACGATCTGTGAAAAATTGCTGAGATAGTTTAAAACAATTTCTCGCGGACGACCCCAAAGGGAAAAAAATAATGAGCCAAAAACGAGAATTAGCGTCGGCAAGTTTAGAGGAAATTTCGTTGTTGTTGTAATGGGGTTCTTCACCCGATAATTTCTCATGTTTTATTGATGAAATTTCTACAACAAATCATAAAAGTGGAGTTGAACCGAACGTCTATTCGAGTGGAGTCTAATGATGCTGAGAGGATACCAGCTTGGAAAGTTGTGAGAGTATTTAACTTCGCTTCAGTATTAGCTATTCAGGCGAGATTTTTACTGCTTACTTCTGTCCCTTAAATTAACATTTTTTTTTTCATACTATTATTATTCTGAGCATCCTCAACTTTAATAGTATTGCGTCAATTTTGGCGCTCTTATTCCTCGGAACAGAGTGCTTATGAATTTGCCGTATCGAATTAAAGAATACAGAAATCCCTCAATACATATTGTTGTTGGTAGTCTCGTAAATTTTAGAAGTGCCTTCGTGGGTGATCCTGTGATCTATAGTACTATTCCCGGGATTGTTCTCATAGATCCCCATTAGACCCAGCGAAGTATCGTGGCTTATCCAGTATTAACTACCTGGGTAGTACAGCCTTAGCTCAGGGAGATAGGTAAGAAAGTACTAAGGGTTCAGTGGAGTGGGTCAGAAGGTCGAAGGGGTGCAGCCGAGCAAGTTCGAGAGAATCCGGAGAGTCCTTAAGGAAGTGAATTCCTTCTTGGACGTGAGTGGTTGGAAGTGCGAGTGTCGTGAAACCTTATTGGGCGTGAAGAAATACTGTCGGTAGAAACGTGCAACGTACAAGTACATAGTATCGATCCTGTTAGAAACCTCAATAATAGACGATATTTGATGTACCTATATATTTATACATATATTCTTTTGATAGAAAGCTTTAGATGTATTAGCAGAGGTTAGTGTAACGGGTTACCATCCAATTCGACGTATGATATGAAAGCTTAGGGAAAAATCTCAGCAAAAACCCTTTCTCCCCATGAGTGTTGTGATCTGTAAAAATTGAATTTGTTTACAAAAGTAGCTGAAATTTGAAATATTGATGGGCATTTCTTTCTTCAAAATTGATTGCTTGTCCAAAAAATCGAGAGGTTTCTCCAAGGTACACGAAACTCAACCTGAAATATGAATAGACAAGAGGAGAAAAACGAACCAATAAGAAATAATAAATCACCTTTCAAAAGTCCCCTATCCCAAATTACTCCTCTATAGCCGTATGAATCTCTTGAAGAACAATCGCTTCCGCCATAGTTTTCAAATATAGTCACTCTTGTTGTTATAAATTCTTTCAATATTTGAATGCAAAGAGGAAAATGTTGCTGCTCGTAAGGCCAGGAGGGTCTCTTTCAAACTCAGGTCTGGCCAATCCAAGCGATGATAATTCAGAACTTCAGATGTTCGAAGACCGCTACAGGACCTTTGTGTAGGGCTATCATCTCCTATGGACACATTCTTTATTTTCTAATGTATGAAATAATTAAAAAATGAGCCGGAAAATTTATGTTATAATTTAATATGTCATCTTGACGACGGAGTTAAAGATTGTAGAGCTATGTAAATATGTACATATTAGCATACAGTATTCTAATGTAATCCAAAAGTGTAAATGTATAATCACTATTCCCTAGACAACGATAAAAATCCTACAATAACGACTTCAGGATTCAAACGAAAAAATAGTTTTTTCTCTTGAGACAAATATTTCAAAACTATTTGAATATCTCAGAAACTATAAGCCAGATTTTGCTAAAATTCCAAAAGAATTCGTGAATATTGTCAAATTCACATGACGAACGTCGTATAACCATAAATTTCAGGCTTTCGGCTCAAAATGGTCTCAAACGATTTGGTTCGACTCACTGATCAAGAATCCGAGGTCGAAATCAATTCTGTCCGGCTGGTCCGGCCGGCCGTAGGCACGATAACTCTCGAACGAAAGGAGTTAGAGGATTGGAATTTGCAAGGTGGTTTTGAAGCGTAAATATCTCGGACAAGTTTGTTAATGAGCAAAATCCATCAAGCGGTTTCGGAGTTATGGCCGATTTCAGTAAAAATATTTTTTATGAATATTTCCGAAACCGATCACTCGATCGATCTGAAATTTAGCATCAAATTGTAGAATCATCACCTTTATACGGATGGGAAGTTTTGTATTAACCAGTTTACCGCAATGTGAAAAAAATCTACAATAACTCTCGAACGGAATGAGCTAGGCAGTTGAAATTTTCAGAGTAGGTTAGGGAGATGAATATCTCGGTTAAGATCGTTATTGGACAAAAAAGGCCAGATAGTTTCGGAGTAACGAAAAAAATTTTTTTTTTTTAAGTAACAAATTTCAAATTCAATTTTCATTTGAGATACAGTTTCACCATAAAAATCCATTGATGTAATTTTTAACTCTAATAAGCTAATACTTTCGGAGATATGATTTTTCGAAATTTTATAATGAATCGTACTTCTATATTTTCACAGAATGCTATAATTATTCTATCTAAGCTTTATTATATGCTCTGTGTTCATACTCGTACATGTCATCCTGTTTTATAAGAGAGAGTAAAATTCATTTCAGCTATTTTAATTTGATTTCTTCCATGGTGCAGTTCTCATTCTCACATTGCTCATTTAATCTTGATAAATAAACTATTATTTGAATCGAATTTCCTTTATGATGCAGTTCTATTATAAGAATATTACATTGATATAATTCTCAACTCTGAGAAACCAATACTTCAGGAGATATAATTTGTCTGTTTAAACTAGAGCGCCAGAAGGCTCCTGTCCACAGGGCTTGTTTTAAAATTATATTTCCAAGGTTACTGTGAACCTAGATGTCTGAGATGGCATCAGGAAAAATAAGAAAATACCCTATGCATGTCTTGCGTGTTAAATTATATTCGCTTGTTAAGATCATAACAAATAGTACCTATAAAAAAAATGTTTCAAGCCCTGTGGACAGGAGCTTGTTGGCGCTCTTGTTCAAGCAGACAAATTATATAATCATTAAAGGATACTGTGGGAGGTATACTCATTATTGAAAGGTTTTTTTCTGGCTTTTCTCTCCCAAACTCTGAAAAATATCTATAAAATAAAAATTAATTATTTTGTGATTTGCTTCTGCTTAGAAAACACAGGATATTTTTCAGAAGCAATCAATTGAACAATGTTGCCTAACAAACAACAACGAAACAACATCAACGAAGAAACAACTATATTGTAACGTTTCGGAGTCTATATCAGACTCCTTCGTCAGACACTTAATGAAAATCGTTAGAATTATTTTGTTGATAGTTATTTTGTGAAATTCAAGAATTGTCACATTTTGTCTAATGTGACAATTCTTGAATTGTTCATCATCATTGCTTCTGACAAATATCCTGTGTTTCTTTCGCAGAAGCAAATCACAAAATAATTAATTTTTTTTTATAGATATTTTTCAGAGTTTGGGAGAGAAAAACCCAGAAAAAAAACCTTTCAAGACAAATTATATCTCTGAAAGTATTGGTTTCTAGAGTTGGGAATTATATCAATGGATTCTTATGATAGAAATGCATCATGAAAGAAATTAAATTTAAAGAAGTGTGTTTCAAATAAGCCCTGTGGACAGGGCTTTTTGGCGCTCTTATTCAAACAGACAAATTATATCTCGGAAAGTATTGGTTGCTCAGAGTTGGGAATTATATCAATGGATTCCTATGATAGAAGTGCATCATGAAAAAAATTAAAGTTATAAAAAGTGTCAATAAAAAAAAATGCTTCAAAAATTATCTTTAAAAAAAACAGCAATCTACAATGCTTCAATGCCTTGATGCTTCAAAAACTGTCATTAAATTGATTTATCAAGATCAAATGAGCAATCTGCAATGATTCAACCTCGTGGAATGGGTTGTTGCAACTTATACTCGTTGCATAGTTTTCACAACTCGAAATACATAAGGAAAGTAACATCGAAATGTCTAGAGCAAGGCTGGAGACAATCATAGCAGATTGCTCCTTTATTCCTAATATTTGAGTAGGTAGAGGCCTCGGTAGAGGCTTACGAACAATTTATTTTAATAGTTCAAAATATATTAACTAGCAACATTATGAAAATACCTAAGATCTACTATTTACTGACAAAACTCTGCGCTATCTACCAGTATAGATATATAGATCTATAATAATAGAAATTTTAAATGAAATTCGATGATTTCTGCCTCGCCACGATCGACTGGACCTATAGCTACGATCGACCAGTCGATCGCGATCGATCGACCGGTTGGCCACCCCTGGTATATAGGAACATGTCTTACTACTTAAGGAAATAAAATTAATATTTACCTCAGTGGTCAACGAACACAAATTTGTTTTGATGATTCCATTATGTTCTTCTTTCCTATTGCCTTCATAAACTACATCATTAAAATGATCCAATGCTAAATCTTCTGAAACATCATCCTGAATTCATACCTAAATTATTCAATATGCAACCATCAGTCAATATTATTTTCGGTTTCAAACAGTCTTGTATATATTCACAAATTCAAGAATCAGATACTTGTTTTTCAAACTAGGAATTGACATGACTCTAATAGCTAGGTAAGATGACATTTATGAACAGTGAACACAGACAGTGATTACATGGAACTACGATGTATTATCGAAATTTTGAAAAATCATAATTATCTTATTTGGGCAAAAAATCATAATTATGAAAAACTATGGCTACCCACAGCGAGAGGATGACGCGACGACTCTCCAATTATATGCGGCATACTTTCGCCCTGCATTGCAGTATTGAAAAGAGAACATCAACATCTTGCAGTTTGCGTAAAATCTGTGCACTGTTATTACACTGTGGGAGTATTAAAAAATAAAATTAGATGCCAGACCTAGTTTTCATCGTATATCTTCCAGAATGTGAAAACTACTAGAGATCGCATATCCTTCAAATGCCATATTTATCTTCAACGTATAGCCAAAATCCCTTTATGTCCCTCAATAAAGTATGATGATGAAGATTCACGGAGACCTAGTAATGAAAAAAAAAGTTCCACCTGGAGTGGCGGACATAAAATCTTTCAGGCTTACGAGCAAGCTGGTGAGAAATGGAGTTTCCCTTGTCAATAATTCAGATTCTTTCTCTAAATTCATAGGATTTATACACCAAGGCCCTCCTAATGCACTTGGCATCAATAATGAATAGGATTTTCCCGATTATATTATGAAATTTTCAGTGTAGTTTCTTGCTCAAGATGGATTAAATCCTCATTTCATACCCATGCGTGTGTAATTGAAAGGATAGAATGAGGCAGTTAAGTTTACCGGGAACTGCGTTTTGTATTTTAAGGAATATGTTTCGTCATTCTCCCTCTTATCCGCGAGAGGAACTAAAATCAACAATGCTAATAATATACGCCTTTATGAAAAAGAAGTTAGGAAAGCACTGACGTGAGGTCAGTTTGCTTTTGCGCGCTGGTATGAAGTAATAGCCAGAGTGATCACCCATCCAGGTACTGAACTCGCCCAAGGATGATTGGCTTCCAGAAAAAAGTGGGAAAACCCTGTGGACAAAGATCTTTGGTGCGCTGTACAAATTTGTAACCAGAGCTGTCATCCATCCAGGTACTGAATTCGCCTAAAGCTGCTTAGCACCAGAAAAAAATATTATATCTTAACATTATTTCAACAAATATAGATCCGATCGAGTTTAAATATAGAACTTGTCTGTGAAATTAGCTGAAATATTAAATATTGAGACTCTGTAGTGTTCACGTCCACGTTCTATTAAACTAGTAAATTTCACAGCGAGTGGGACACAATAAAACTAATCAATTATGATTTTGCCGACGTTTCGGTACCATTCGTTCCTTTTTCAAGGCTTATCAAATAAAATTACAGGTATCTAACATTGAAATAAAACATTAAAACGAAGTAAGATACAAATTATTGGTCAACAATCTGCGACGGTCAATATAATGAAAACAATCAGTTACAACAAAAAGCATCCATCAAAATGGATGATTCAGTAAGAGTCTCAACATAGGAGTGGTGACTTCAAAAGTAACTACACTCTTGTCCACTAAATGTTTGGTCGTCTGACATAATGTTTCGGTAACAATGTTTCCATATTCAAAGAAGAAGCGTTACTAAAGCTATCTGTCGCTACACTCAAGTATTGGTTGACATTATACCCTTAGTCATACACCGATTAATTAATGAGATGTTAATAGGGGTTCGATAACTTTTTTTTTATTTTTCGCTCGAGAGGAAAACCTTTTATAGGTCCGCTTCTCTCAGGAGTGTGAGACTCCAGATGTTGATTGGTTACTCACAAATAAACCTCTTGCACGTTCCTTGGAGTAGTTCTTCGTCCTGCCCTTACAGCGTCTCTTAACAAAAGAGATGAGCAGCAAGCGGCCTTCATATTTGATGGGACCTGATGACTCGAAGTGATCCGAGTAACACCGCTTTCTGCATTCTGTGAGCTAAATCCTCGGCCAGAGATTTGCAGGCCGGAATAATCATCAATTCGGTCACGTAGTTCGCTCTCATTCCGCCTAGACATCCTATGATCAGTAAGACCATTCTAACCCTATGCCCTGGATACAGGAACCTAGTTGGAAAATTAAATCCTTGTATTTTTCCCTCTTCTGTTCTTCTTTCATCGCCACATTATATTCTGCGGGGGAGAAAAAATTCGACGACAAACAATTCCTTCAGTTCTTTATCGAGCAAGAGTATATCTGGCTTTATGGCGTGGATATGCCGAGTTGTTGGAATCGCATAGTTCCAGTAGATGCGAGCTTTGTCATTTTCAACAACTGCTTCAATCTGCAGAGGCACATATGGTAGCAATGGTTGGTTGTCTATACCATGAACCTTTCTCAGATGGAAGTAGAGAATTCGAAGTGCTGCATTGCGTCTTTCCTCATATCCTGTTGTAGCATGGAGTCTGCAAGCAGACAGAATGTGCACAACAGTTTCCTGCTGGCTGTGGCATGCTCTGCACGTTGCTGGGGTGTCCACTTTCATGATGTTTTTTTATACCATCTTGTATTTATCACCCCACCTTGACAAGCCATAATGAATCCCTCCGTTTCCGACTTGAGCCCAGCGGACTTCAAAAAGGGCGAAGGATAATTCTTCCGACAGGCCCTGATCTTTCAAGCTCCTGAAAAATATAGAGCACAGATTTTTACTCATGTGATCTTCGAGTAGTGTCTTCAGTTGTGCCTGTCTTATCTCTCTGCCAACTCTTCTTTGGTCTGTTGGCGTGATAGGTGTTCCTGCTAGCTCATGATCGATGGATATGCCAGTTATACTGAGCTTCTCCAAAGCTCTCTGACCAGCCCTAAATAGGAAAGCTCGTTGGTTCCTTATTTCATGATTAGCCACCATTTTCAGAAGCGGGTCTTCGCTTCTCAATATCCTTATTGCCATTTCCAACGTTTGTTGATAGTGTTGGTATTCCAGACTTTGCAAACCTCTGCCTCCCTGCGTTCGTGGAAGGTATATCCTTCGAATTGAGCAGTTAGAATGCAGGCTACAATTCATGTAGATCGAGATCGAGAATTTCATTCACTGTCCGGTTAACTATCCCGAATGAGTAGGTGATTATCGGAACTGCCAAGATGTTCGTAGCAGATACTTAAGTTTTCCCAGACAGCTGTAATTTCCATATATCTCGGATCTTCTTTTTGTAGCTAATTGTATTTATTTTAACTTTATTATTATTGAGTACAATTATTATTTACAAAATAACAGATTGTCACAGGCCATAGGTCTCAGACAATTGTAATATCAAGGTCATAGAGGAACATGAAATTCTGGAAAGACAGAAATATTAATGAAGTTACTAACTACACTTTACTCATGTCAGTTAGGATGGTATGCTTTTTGAATATTTATCCTTTCTTGGAGAACCGTTTTACAATATCATAACTAATAACATAATCAAATTACATGAATATCGTGACTAGAATTTCAGTAAGACATTACAATTTCTCCCATGAATCCGAGGGTCTAATTCGGTCTCATGACATAAATCCTAGGAATGTAATTCTACCACATCACTAATTCCATCAATCACTGCGCTATTCCCATTTCGATTCATCTCAGGAGTGTTTGTAGAAAGATTCCCGCTTGCCGTTCTCAGGAACCGACCGACTGACGATACGGTTCACACTGGGGCCTCCAAAATAAACATTAGACTCCTTTTCGTTGGATATTCATCATTATTGATGAGGGACCGATGGGTCATAAATAAACATATCGGGTGCTGTTAGGAAAACGAATTTGGTGACTGATATCAGTCGTTTATCGGGAGATTTATAGGTGTTTTCATTGGATTTATACGTTTTGTTTATCATTTATGTCATCATGATTCTTTTAGGGGTTAACATTTTTCATTGAGCGCTCGTAAATCCTATTTTTCGAATTAATTACCTGACACATATGGTGCTTTACGTACTTAGTTGAATAATTAAATTTATATCATATCTGCGTCATAATCCTTGACCCATGAATCAAAAAGCGTTGCGAATTCTTAATATGTTAACACGCCGTAATATAAAGTGTGCTCTCACACGAAGATGTTGAGAGACTTTCTAAGGCCCTGGTCTTCCCTACTAACTCGGCGTATGAAGAAAACTGCCACTAAGAAGATAACAGGAAAACCTCTTGGTGAAACCCCACCCTCGAAAAACGAAGAAAAGAAGTTCAGAGACTATTCAATCTGGCAACTGGAATATTCATAGAATTCCTCTAACAAACTACAAACAAAGAAATAAGAAGGACCAACAGATATTCCTGGAGGGAGGTCAAGTCTACCTATGAGAGTGCCTCGTTAGAGAATCATGAAGAGGGATGCGATCTATTTCTAGATTCGATGGCCTTCTCACGGACGTTGAGAAGGTGACGTTAGAGATCCTTGCAAGGATACAATTCCCAGGTTGTCGCTTGCTTGATCAGTAGGATGACGATTCGCCTTACGTTACCCTGGAGCAGCGCTGTAGACCGTGCGTAGACGACTGAAGAACTGCCAAACTGATCATCAACCCTGGGGATTTGCTCTCACAAACCATTCAAGGCTACTGGGGAGGATGGCATCTTTCCCGCTCTGCTTGAGCAGGGTGAAGATAAGTTCCTCCCGTTCCCAGTTAGGTTTTTGCGAGCCAGTGCTGCCTGAAATTCTGAACAGACAAGGTAACATAAGGATCCCTAAGGTGAGCAAAGTCATCTCGCAACCTAACTCATGAAGACCGATAGGTCTTACGTCTTTTGTTCTGAAAACCACCGAGAAGTTTACTGGATATCAGGAGCAGTGTTCACAATGGATTCACTGAGTCTGCACCAGTATACATTACAAAGTGGAAAATTCACCGACCTGGAACCTGAACAACTCGGTTGGAAGGTTAAAGCTTGCTCTGGATGAAAATGACTCCGCTCTGGTGGCCTTCCTGGAGATAGGGAGTGCTTTTAATGCAGCCTTCACCAACTAACTTTGTGGAGCTGCTAGGGCCAGGGGAGTGCCAGACCTCATTGTGCAATCGACTTGATCAATATTGAATATCAGTATTGAAAGGTTTTTTTCTGGGTTTTCTCTCCCAAACTCTGAAAAATATCTATAAAATAAAAATTAATTATTTTGTTATTTGCTTCTGCGTAAGAAACACAGGATATTTTTCAGAAGCAATCAATTGAACAATGTTACCTCCCACAGTATCCTTCAATGATTAATTGAATATCAGAATGTCAAGTAGTGAGATTCTCTGGTATGGTCTTTCCTGGTGGACGATCTACTAGCCATAGTAGGCACGCTGAATATTTATGTTAAAACATACGCTGACGACATAGTCTTTGTGGCCACGGGCCATGATGCCTCAATCCTGGCCGAGAGTTTCTCAGGGGCTCTAACAGCAACCAAAGGCTGGCGTGAGGGGGAACAGTTACATGTGAACCCTTATAAAACCGTGATTGTGCCATTCATTAGGAAAAGGATGATTGATGTTCACATCCCTTTTGTGGATTGGGATTGATATCTGGATGTCATTCAAGATAGAAAGCTGAATTGAAATTTGCACCTAGAAAAGGAGATTCGCAGGGTTGGGCACTCCCTCTGGACCTAGTGTACTTGTGGTGGGGACTGCTCCAAAATAGCTCCACTGGCTGTGCGTGATGGTGGTGATACCACAAATCACTCACGGCAGTATTGCTTGGTGGGAATGCACTTTATAAGTGCAGTCTTAACTCGAGCTTTCGAAAATTCAGAGATCCGTGTGCTTGATGATGACTGGAGCCTTTCACTACACTCCCACTTCAGCCATGGAACGCCTACTAGACCTCGCCCCTCTTCACCTAGTGATCAGGAGCGCGGCCCGGATGGCGACACAACTATGTCTGCATATGGCTCGCAGTAAGCCTGATACGATCTAATTCGTCATCAATAATATTTTATTTATGATAATAATTTTTAGCTAAAATTAGTGAGATGTTCACGGGTACTCTTAAAGTGAGATTATCAAGTTCCCTAGCTTGGCGAACTTGACCTACAAGAAACCGAATATTAGAGTGTAAGTATTCCAGTACGATTCCAGAACTTCCCACGAGCACAGCGGCTTGAACACAGCATCCAAAATATATTCGCGCATTTATTTTGATGCTATGTTGGCGCTTATGGCAGCACAGACAATCACCATGGGCGCCCGTTTTCTGATGTCCATTCGAAAGTTTGCTATTTTTTGATGATTTATGGTGCGATGTTCAAAATTTATTTTCGCTTGGATATGTTCGAGCTGACGAACAATCTTTTATTGCGAGTTTCCTGCCTTATACAGTGTGGAAAGGCCAAATGGAATAAATTCTTCATCTTGGTTACTGTACATATTAATGGAAAATCCCAGAACACCTCATATCTAAATATCAAAATGTCATGCTTTTCCATAAAAATGCGAACCCTACCTTCAACCCCTTCAAGGACAGGTACAACCCCCAATTTTTCAATAAGGTATGATGGCGTCGGTCCCTATATAAGCTAAAATTAATTTGATAGTGGATATCGCAGTAAAAGAGTATGAATCGGACAGTAAGTATGGCATCCTCTACTCTACCCCAATCCTCCTAATGAGATGTATCTTCAGTCTCAGGAAAATTAATAATATAGTTAGGGAGACTGGGGTAGAGGATGTCATATCTAGAGCATATTAATTCTGGTTTATATAGAGGCCTGGAGAGGAGGATGAAATAATCTGTCATTAAATGTTTTCTTTGCGGGTTTTCCCTCTCAAACTCTGAAAAATATCTATAAAATAAAAATTATAATTATTTTGTGATTTGCTTCTGCGTAAGAAACACAAGATATTTGTATCGATATAGTTGTTTCTTCGTTGATGTTGTTTCGTTGTTATTTGTTAGGCAACATTGTTCGATTGATTGCTTCTGACAAATATCTTGCGTTTCTTACGCAGAAGCAAATCACAAAATAATTAATTTTTTATTTTATAGATATTTTTCAGAGTTTGGGAGAGAAAACCCAGAAGGAAAACATTTAATGATGAATAAACCTCCTACAATATCCTTTAATGATTACTTGATATAATATGTGCCAAATATATGATATAGAATATCCATACTGAGTAATACTCTCCAAATACCGCAACCTTTTTCTATTTTGCTCTCATTATTCTTCTAAAAGGTCTCAAGGCCAACGAACGATGTTTATTAGTCCAAGGGATCGTGGAAACTGCTCACCCTATAGAATATGATGAGGAATGGGTCAGCCCAACTAGCAAAATAGACCCCTAAAAGAACGAAATGGTTTCATAACTATCGTATAGCGCTTGAAAGGATAACATTATTTTTTTAAGCGTCACAATACGACAATTTAATCATAAAATAGATGGATTTCTATAATGCTGTTGTATATACGTTCCCACAACTCATATCATACGACATATTTTATAACAGTTGCATAACGTACTATAAAATTCCTATAAAATAATTTTAAAACAGTGTTATACAGATTAGAATACGGTTGTTTAGCTATTGTATTACTTATAATAGCGACGTTAAAAGATGGTTATAAGGGAAGCAGTATAAATAGTTGTATTAGAGTTCTTTAAGAAAAGTAATAAGATTGTTGCTTTACGCAGAAGTTGAACACTACACAATAGATATAAAACTATTTTATTATCATCTTATAACTAAAACAGTATTCTCTCTTATGAAGACCTTATAGAATAAAAATGTGGATAGGAATAAATTTATCTCATGTTCTACGTTATAAAATTATCTACATTTACCTACAAACATATAAACATAACCCAATAGTAATAGAAAAATTACGTGGGTGTTCTAGCAGTTTTCGGTTACAAAATGAATTCGGCAATATCTGAGTGGAAACGTCTGATTCGTTTCCCAGTTTGTGGGAACAATCGTCAACTCTTTTCTATGGTTTTCCTCGGTTTCTACTATCTTGAACATCTTTCAAATATATGAATACCGGTATAAATAAATCCAATAATTTGAGGTTAGTTCACGCTTGGAAAGAATCTGTATCAAGAAATTACTCCAAACACAATATAACTAAATAATTGTTTAGTGTCGCACCGAACGCATGTTAAGCGATACTTCTGTTCTATTATGTAGTTTGCCAACGCGCTAAAGGATAACACGGAAATCTAACGTACAGTGTTGCTAGCTTGGCAGTTAGTTGTTATTCCGACATACATAAAATCAGTAGCAATAAATAGGTAGACTTTTTATTTTATTATGATACATCTTGTAGTTCAAGATGTTCTAAATGCACCTACAATGTATGTTTTGCAATTCAAACGTGAAAAGTCATATATATTTGACACGGATTGTCATAAGGGTTCATTGTAACTTTTATCAGTAATCTTGTGCTAAAGAGAGTTTCGTCATATAAACAAACACAATATTGCGATAGATTCCTTTATTTTTACTAAGAAAACAACTTGTTTTTAAATAATAACTGAATAATTATTACAAAAAAATCTTGTGTAGCCTACACTTTATGCAAAACAGTGACGTGTACTTTTTGCACACAATGTGTTGGACCACTCACTATACTCGTGGTCCAATCCTCATCCTTTATATAAATATTTCTCTATTATTACTGTAATAAACAAAATACTGTGGGAAAATATTTTGAATGTATTATTAAATCTGACAACAGTTAAAAGTGGTCAAGAATCAAACTGCACCATGATTCCTGAGACTGTTAAAAACAATTTTATAGCGCTGCATTAAACAACATAATAAAACTTTAATACCGTATACAGCTCAGAAGAAAACAGAATAATTGTATAAGGTATCTAATTTGTATTCTACCATATACGCCATATTTATTAAACGTTCGGCTGTTCAGAAACCGCCGCCATTGTGAAAAAATCATAAAGAAACGAAAAAGGGGTAAAATAAAAATAGATTTTTTAAAGAAATATGAGATTTTTTCCGCTTTTACAACAGCCACAATACATGCTTTGTTACAAGTTGAAAATTCAACAAATAAAACATTTTTTTTTATTTTTCATTTTTCAATAATACCAATAAAATGTACGCTAAACTGAGGCGCTTTAATTTTTTACCAACAAAATATATATATATTATCAGAAAAGTTAGCTGAGCAAATAAATTTGGCCCCCACAGTAGCGATATAGGTTTTCAATATTTTCAATATGATTAACAGGTCCCATCTCCATCACCCACCGCCATAATAATGCCTGATATTGGATCTTACTCCTCTGTCAAACGCAAACGTTTACACATACCTAATAAAATATTCTTGTGATAATTCTATTCCGAATTTCAACGGTAGAGAACAAAATTATTGTATTAGCTATTCTGTCTGCATTATAAAATACTTATAAAATACTTTCTTAGTAGTTCTATATGTGTCCGTTAAATAATTTTTTCAAATGAACTATCACGAAGTAACGGACTACTGTATCCATTATTTTCCATTAAAATTTCTACAGTTGATTCTTGATTTCCGTACAAGAAAATAGCATAACTGAATCTTCCAATCAGTTTATAGACGTGAAATATTTCTATAGTAACAACAGATGAAAAACAGTCGCCAGGTCTTTGGAATTGTTGAATTCACATAATATCTTCTCAAATTTATTATTTCTCCCAAGAAAATTCACATTGTGAAAAATACGTAATTACTACGACTTCTATGTCATGATGATAACTACGTTGCGTAGTTATCTGACAGGAAAATGAGCATAACCTAACATTTTAAAAATATACACTGTGAAATGTGTCAAAATTTCATGGCCAACCGAGAGACTTTATAAAAGTGAATGGAGTATATATGATACATTCTTCTTCAATCTTCTAGTTTTTAATGGTTGATTCATTTCAGGTTGTGCGACACTTCCAGAATCAATTTGGGGTAAGTGAAATTTCATGTGTTTTATTTTCGTATCATGGGTTCTCATTTGAAAAATATGACTTTTGAGGTTTTTGTCATGACTGACTTTGACATTGAACTAGAATCACTGTATGTTCAATTGAATTTTTGATTAAAGAAGGAGAAGCATTGGTATTTCTTCTGATAGAAGCTAGATAATGAGGAATTTTCATGTAAAAATCTACAAGTTATTAACATTGGAATGAAGCCCTATTTGAGTATATTGAAAGGGTGTTTTCAGAATTCACAGGAATTTTCTGAGAATGTAGTAAGTGACACATTAAAACAATCGATCGAATCTGAAATTTTTTCCAAGAATTCAATATCTCAAAAACTATTCCAGATTATTCAAATTTGAAAGAAGATTCAGATAGAGGAAGAAATTTCCTTAAAAAAGGCCTCACTGCCGGAACTGTAGGAACAATATTTATAATTCTCCAAGAGGGTTGAAAATACGCCCGAAAACGGGTACTCCGGCTTTCGCAAGCCTCATCACCTTCGTACCTTTGATGAATAAATATTATTTAAACTTATTAAATAATATGAAAATAAGAAATTGAAAAAATTCAGGCACCTGCAGGATAAATCAACGAACAATAATCCGTGGTATAAAAATATTTATCGTGATTGTTCAATTAGTTATCCATTAGTTAATTAACAATTTTTTGTAGCATGAACATTAACATTGCAAGTACGATAATTGTTAAACTATTACTCTGAATTTTTTTTCCTTTCGAGGAGCTATTCTTCAAAGGCTGAATAGATTCCTATTGGAAAATTTTAAAAATTGTTCATTTTTGTTTTGTAATGAACAATTTAGTTAAGTGAAAAATTATAAAGCTCCGTTTTCTTATGATCAGAAACAACTCAAAAATGATTTTTAATAATTATCATCTCCTATTGTTTAAAAATTGTTATAAACCAATGCGTTGCTTATGAGATAATTTAAAATTTTCTTTTGAAACATAATTGAAGTTTTATAATTTCTCACTCAAGTGAATTGTTAATAACAAAACGATAATTAAAAATTTTTCAAATTTTGCAACGGAAATCTAATCCGATACCTTTCAAAAATCTCCACGAAAGGAAAAAATTCTCAGATAAATAGTTTCCCAATTATCGCACTTGCAATGTTAATGTTCCTTCTACAAAAAATTGATAATTAACTAATGGATTACTAATTGAAAAGTCTTGATAAACATTTTTGTACCACGGATTATTGTTCATTGATATATCTTGCAGATTTCTTAATTTTTAAAATTTTTATTTTCATATTTAATTAGTTTAAATAATATTTATTCATGAAAGGTCCGAAGAAGCCGAGGCTTACGCAAGCCGGAGTACCCGTTTTCGGGAGTATTTCCTAACCTCTGGGAAAATTATAAATATTGGTCCTATAGTTCCGGTAGTTATGACTTTTTTTAGGAAACTTCTTCCTCTTCCTGAATCATTTTTCAAATTTGAATTATCTCAGATAATTTTTGAGATATTGGCGTAAATCCAAACACCCTTCTTTTTTTTCACTTAATTGTTTATAATTATTGCAATTCTTTCGAGCGGCCTTAGCATTTTCTCAAAAACTATCTACATGCCATTCCGAATCGAATAGCACCTCAATCATAATTTTCGGAGAATACGCAAAAATTTTGACCTAAAAAGCACTTGTTGACTAGACTACAGTGGATACATTCAAAATTATGTTGGGATGTACTAAACCAGAACACGTACAGAAGTTAGCAATAATCAATAAAGTACTAAAAATTATATACCTACTCAATGGCTAAAGTATCCGAGCATATAAATAAGATCCCTTCAGAGGATAATTCGGGGACGAAATCCTTTTATGTTCAAATTGGATTTTGACCCCAAACACGAACAGTCCTGTGGTGGAGATATTTCATCTGCCGGTAACAAAAGGATTACATAATGAAATATATAGGTTGCGGGACCTCTATCCTGAACTATATATTATTGCCTAATAAAAAACAGATCTCCATATATTTTACATAGAACATGCCGAAAGTTCCAATGCTCGGGCGATTTATGAAAGAAAGTTTGTCGGTCGAGAAGGAGAATGATTCTTTGTCTGACGGCACTCAACTTGTTTTCGCCGGCTCGCTGGCTCTTATGGCCAGTAATCATTCTTTTTTGATCGCTTGTTCTAGGGAACAGCGTGCTATCATTTTGCCCGAATGTCTGTTATTTTCGAATTTTTGAAAACACGATTACTCTCCAAGGAAATGGGGCTAGGTTTGGGACCGCTAAGATAGTTAATGGACAAAATCGACCGAGTGGTTTCGGAGTTTTTTACTTAAAGCATTTTTTCGGAATATTTCCGAAACTAATAATTGAAACTATCTGAAATTCAGCATCAAATTGTATAATCACCACCCTTAAACATATGCATACTACATTTCGTATTGATCGGAATTTTACGATCTGGAAGAAAAATATTGAAAAATTTAAAAATTTTGTTTTCCCAATAAATCAAATACCGAACTAATTGAATTGAAACTCTGTAGTTAGTTGCATAAGATTGACGCATGCTCTTAGCAGAATTTTCGTAAGTTCGCAGGACTAGAAAACATTCAAAAAATGTTCAACTATTTTGCTTTATATTTTGCATGAAATTACGAAAGCAAATATTGGATTGTAGAATCATGATGATCATGATGAATCATGGTAGATATATTCAATTATATAATAATATTCATATTCAATTATGTAATAATATTCATATATAATTATATAATCATATTCATATTCATGCAAAGTTTGGATGGCTCGAACCAGAAAAAAATATCAAAAATATGAAAATGTTGTTTTCCCCATAATTCAAAAAATACAGATCTGATTGAATCAAAACTCGGTAGTGTGTTTCGAAGGACCAACCCAAACTCTCGTGCAAAATTTCGAGAGGATCGCTGCACTAGAAAACAATAAAAAAATGTTCAACTATTTTGCGGAATATTTTGCTTGAAATTCCGAAAACAAATATCGGATTGAGTCTAATTTTGGGATTTAGGTGACCTATAATGACCTTTTGGAGTGTGCAAAATTACATAGAAAACTGAACTTAAAGGCTTCAAAGAACAAATTCTACTGTGAAATTCCCCGTTTTTTCCCCGATGAAGGAACAGCCTATTTTCCTTCTATCTGTTCGTTTAGATACAATACCACTGCAAGAGTTCACTAGTATTTTTTTAAGTTATCGTTACAACACTATTTAATCGTTTATATACTGGTATTCAAGTTTTAAAATTATTATTTGTCGTAACTACACTATTTCCATAGTTCATGTAACAACACTATTTCATAGTTTGTAGTATTATTTAAGTGTACTTGTTCCTTATTATACATTTTCATATAGAAGGAACTTTTTAAATTGCATAAATATTGCATTTGTATAATTATTTCCTTCTTGTTATCAAAGTATAGGTGATAAGAAAAATATAGTTCGTTGTTTTGTTTGAAGTTCGTTAGAATTTTCACCACTTCCTCAATCTCTTCGTAATAGCAAATTGCCAGATAACAATTTAACGTATTAATCAACCATATTACTGCTAAACGCTGGAGGTTCAGTATATCATTTTCGATCGGTCGTACATTCACAACGACATCTTTTTCGATGATTAACATTGCGATTAATAATCTTCGCCAGTTCATTACCCTGGTTAAACAATCAGGGTACCCAACATTCACAATGTCTCAGAGGAGATATCTCAAAAACTCCTACCAGAGTTTGTACGAGTAGGAGTATATTTTTCCTCGGAACAGAGTGCTTATCAATTTGCTCAAATGTCTGTAATTTTTGGAAGAAAATGGTCTTTTAAGATGTAGTTTCACCATAAGAATCCACTGATATCATTTTCAACTCCAACAAGCTTATAGTGTCGGAGATATGATGAATTATCGTATGATCTGTGTTAACACATGTCATCTTGGACTTGCGTCCAACTTCTACGTATGAGTTGGGCAACAACCAATGTGAAGTTTGCCACATTAAGGAGAACTACTCATCTGTCAAATATTCTGTTGTACGTTACGCGCCATATGTAAGTGCGTTTTTCAGCGGGAGTTGGTTTCTTTCTAATAATTCAAAATTAAATATACAAAGGCGGTTTTGAGCAGGTGAGTTATTGATTTTCCTTGCCTTTTATGTGGTTGTCTCCTGTTTCATTTTGATATATTCATTCGTAAACATAAAATTTTTGTTAAAATTCTTCATTTTTGAACTACTTGGAAAACGTAGGGATATCGGGTAACTTTGAATTGTCATTTTAAGGTGGAGAATGCCACGAAAATCGGTAAAAGCGACGCCCAGTGTCAGAAAATATGGTACAAAAAGTGGGAAAATTATGTTCCTTGGTTTTTTCGGTCCAAAACAATTGAAACTATAAACATTTATTACACGAGGTACGTTACTGCCATTGAAGCCATTTTCAAGTTACAATAAAAACTAAAATTAAAAATTAAAATTATGATTTCAACATTCCAATTTTAGTTTTTATCGTAACTTGAAAATGGCTTCAATGGCCGAAACGTACGTCGTGTAATAAATGTTTATAGTTTTATTTTTTTTGGACCGAAAAAACCAAAGAAAATAATAATATACAAAAATTACGGTCAGGAAATACCAATAAATAATTGGGAAAACCCTGTGGACAGGAGCTTTGGTACTCTTGTTCAAATCATATCTCCGAAAGTATTGGTTTCTCAGAGTTGGTAATGATCTCAATGGATTCTTATGATTGAACTGCATCATAAAATAAAATAAATAAAATAAGAATCTATTGATATCATTCCCAACTCTGAGAAAGCAATACTTTCGAAGTTATTTTTTAATAGTTACATTTTGGAGTTCTTGTTTCAATTTAGTTCCTTCTATGATGCAGTTCAATACAACTGCATCATTGATCATTCCCAACTATGAGACACCAATACTTTCGGAGATATGATTTGACAAAGTGTTTTTAAATTCACATAGGTCATAAGTCATAAAGAAAGAATAACTGACAAAAATATGTTCAATAAGTTAGTCGAATGCTTGAATCATAGAATAATTGAATTTCTTTTAAGCAGACCACAGTCCGGACGTATATTTATGTACGTCTGTTTAGTTTCTTGGAAAGGTCCTAAAATAACATAAAAAAAGTAGAAAGTAGTATCTTAGCGATTTGCATGCTAATTCAATGTTTTTGTTTATGTCGAAACCTTCTTCGTGAAAATTTTTATAACTTTGGAGTGATTCTGCGGAATAATAAAACATCACAACATAAGAACTGACCTAACTCAGTTTTGTACAAAGTATCATCACGATGAATCCTACAAATCTTCGGATGATAGAAAAAAATATGGCCAATAAAATCTAAGAATATCGGAAACAGTTGTAACTAGTTGATGTTGGCATAAAAGAGAAGCGAATAATCTAGTTTTGATTAACGAAATAAACTTTTATGCCACTACATTGTATCTGCGTGTACAAGAGCATGAAATGAAATTTGGAATGATTCAACAGTGAACAGAGTGATGGAAGCAAGATTCGGATATAATTTTATAGTTGAATTAGATCGTGATTTCAGGTGTCTGAGATGAAATTTATGACATTAGTTCGTAAGAGGCAGTTATTGTGCTTCGAATTCATGAATCCTTGAACAGGTTGAGGTAGCATCTTCCACTGAACTCAATTCTCAGCCTGAATACAGAATTAGAACTTTGATAATGTTAGCAGTGTGGAATGATGTTTTAAATTATCTACGAATATACAGGATGTTCCTTGAAGACATGCTAATATTTAAGGGGGTGATTCTTTGACTCATTTTAAGAAAAAAACTTCTTAGGAATGTATGACCTAAAAGTCGCAACTTTTAAGATACTGGGTGATATTATTTTGTTAATGCAATATGAAGCAATTTTAATCTAATTATTTTTATCAAGAACAGAGCTTCCGCCAAGAAAACATATTATTTAGATTCTCATTCATTTTGGAACAAATCTGATCTGAATTTGCTTATAGTCGATGAACAGACATTTCCACACCGCATCAGATCTTGGAGGAATTGATTCAGAAGTAAAATGATTTTTATTTTTTAAGTGAAAACCGTGCGTCGGTCAAAGAAAATCCATCAGATCAAATTTTCTCAAAAATGAATGAGGACCTCAAATGTGATTTTATTTCGAAAGAAAGCTGTGGCGTAGTATTTTTTTCTCCAAAAATATTTAATGCACAACCCGTATGGACGTCACTGATATAGAAAATTAAAATTTTTGTGCATCATAAAATGCACCTTGATGCATAGAAGACATATGTACCCAATTTCAAAAATTTATCTACAATATTGTTTCAGTTATTATTAAAAATCTTTTTTTTTTTCAAAATTTTTTCACCCCGTATCTCTTAAGTTAAGGCGAACAAAGAAGAATGATAATTTAAAATTTGAATTTGATGTGTTTCGGGATTTTACGTAAATATGTGGCTTTTCCAAACTGAATACAAATCAGTTACGAAAAATCTTAGTGAGATTTTTATTCATTCTTGACATTTCCAGAAGTCTTTTTGAAAATGTTGAGTTACCAGGATCTGTTCAGGTCTGTCTAATCATTTAAAATAAGTTTTTTTTGTGCCTGTTTACTTTTAGTGCTCCTAGAAGGTTCAATCCATTGGATATTATTTTGTTTCTGAAGAATACTCAAATTATGTATGTCCTGTTTCTAAAAGATGTTCGGATATGTAGAATTTAGGGCCAGTTCCATAATGGAAAATAAAGTCACCTTTTCCGAAAAATGGATTCTTTACTGAGGAAACGTATCCCATAAAGCCTCGATAAAGTTAAAGGAAGCTTTGAAGTATCACTTGCCGTAAAGTCGGAATATTGGCATTTTACAGCTAGAAAAGGATACATTTTGTGCGCACCTGCATAATGAGAAGTAAACATAACCATATTTGTTGTTTGTTTTCGTCATTTTCCAATACTTCCATATTATTGAATGAGTATTAAATCAACAACTACAAGTGCAAAAATAGTGGTTCTGTATAATGTCGCAATACATATGAATATTCGAATGAGCTTCAGAGGAGGAGGTCAGACATTTAATTATACAGGGTATTTCGTAATTTGACCTTATCTCTCAAAGGGATGTACTAGACGTCATTTGCAACGAATTAAGACGGGTGAACCATAATCTATGGTTACGAAAATATGGCGATTTCTCAACTATTTGAAAATTTTCTTCTTTCTTATAGTTTATAGTGAATAATCAATTTTGTAAAAACTACTTGACTCTTAAAATTCAATGAATATTTTTGTTGAAGCTGAAGAGCTGGTTATCATTTCACGAGAAAAAGTATTTACTAAAAATTTCTATAAAATAACGAGCACTGACTTGAAGTCAGGTTCTTTTGCGAGTATGTTCTATTGTCCATTCTTCTGTATTGGACACCCTTTATCGACTAGCTATGGTAAATTATGTTGTCCCTTCTCCTGTATTGGACACTCTTAATTCGAATTTACCATGGTAAATTCGAATTGAGTGAATAAGGTCCCTTGACGTGTAGATAACATTAACGACTAGATTCCAGGAATTGCCTCAAGGCCGTGGGATCGTTCCTAGGGAATCCTATTGGTCGAAGGCGGGATAGTTCAGCCAGGGAATCACCAATCATTGCACTACCCTGTGAGCTCGAGGGCAAGCCAAGTGGGTGGGGGAATAGGTACCTAGGGTATGAAGAAGTGAGGGAGGCAGAGTGTGTTCTGAGGGCAGAGAAAGTGGGCTCTGAGCGGCGAAGACGGTAGAATAAGTCGGGAAAACAACTTTTAAATAGGTAGACGTTATAAAGCTATCCTCGAAGGCTTTAGGCCCTAAGAACACGTCCTCCTCATGAATTTTTCAAGATTTCATCTCCCAAATATCCGCCATTAGCACCTTGGTCACGTAGAGCGGAGGATCTAACATGTTCATTAATATTCGAGGATAATTTATGTGATAAATTAGGCTAATAGTCTACCCGAGAACTTTAAACTAGAAATTAATTGGTACCCTTGAATCGAGTTTAAGGACTCTTCGATCCTTCACGCTTTCGATTCCGAGTGGATTGATTGAGGGCCATTCTTGGATATCGGTGTTGCTTCGATCCCCGCGTACTAATGGCTTGTTTGCTCATTCACCTGAAAGACTGACTGGAATTGTTTACTAATTGACAGTGAAATTAAGAGTCGCAATTATATGGGGTGTTTTGATTTATTATTTTCGAATAGAACCATTTGAATCGAGAAGTACCAAGATTCTTGTAATCCTTCGCTCAAGCCCCGACAGACCGACGAGAAATACAGAATATTATCTAGAAGCTCAAAATACGAAAGTAGATATCACAAAACCTTTGAGTTATATTATAAATCACTAGCGGCCCGGTACGTGCTTTGCTACGTATAAAGTGAAATATTAAATAAATTTAATTGGAACATCAAATTCATTTATTCAAACAAAATACAACAACAATAGATGCACCAAATTTTTTATTTTTCCATTTTGAGCATGAATAAACGATCGAACGGATATTCATTATAGATTTCGTAACTTAACGAAAAGATCCAAATCCCAAGATACGTTTACTGGAGTAACGCTCCTTTAAGTTCTTCATTGGATAAAAATGAAAAAAATTAAGAGAAAGCTATTTCGGACGCTCCGAGATTCGATCCCGCCGCCCCGCGAAGCTCGGAAGGCTCGTGAGCTATAAATTCCCAATCCAACTCCTCAGCTTCACGTTGCCTACGTGAATCAACTTCGATATATATACCAAATAAAGATTTTTAGTACTCGGATGATTTCCGTCTTTCGATTTTCAGAATATCGTCAATCCTGTCAAGCGATCGATCGAAATCGGTTACTCGTTCATATTTCTCGCAGTTTTTCTAGACGATTCCAAGATTTTTGAGTAATTTCGTTCGAAATTAGAATTCGATTTGACATTTCTCGGCGCTCGTTCCGACCGGAAACGTCGACCTTGGAGGAGTCGCGTTAAAATTCGCCACAGAAATACGTGAAACGTCAGAATTTTGTCGATTCTCGCGAAAAGTCACATTTTCCTATCGTTCTTCCGGAAAAACGAAAGAAAAGATCGAAAAAAGGGCTCTGTTTCGTGATTTTTTTTTAAATACACCCCATCTTTTCGCTCCAAAAACGCGAAACACTACGAAAATTCCGTATTTTTCCTCGATAAACCCTTTCGAAATTTCCCCCAAATCCCCCTCCTAACATCCAAAAAAACATCACGTTTATAGTAACATTTTCAAAAAGTTTCCTTTGATAAAAGAACAACCGCTCGACCGATTTTGTGCAAACTTCACATAAAGCATCTATTAACTAGTCCGAACAAAGCCTAAACATTTGGTTTGGATAGGTGAGCCCGTTCTTGAGTTATAAAATTACAACGAAAAGTGGCTGATTTTTATATATACATTGTTTACCTTAAAACCACGCAACTATATACCATGGTCCCAACTATGGTCCAATTGGTAATTCAAAGTAAATCGCATTTATTTCGACCTGGAGTGATATCTAGTTTTGAATTCTAGTATTCTTTGTATGTAAACCTGGGGGTCTACAAATTTAATGAAACCATGTGAGATTGTTCCGTATATTGAAATTTTCCAACCACGATAGAAATAACTATTTGATTTAAGTATGATTAATCGAATAAGACACACTACTATAGGCAAACGTGTGAAACTATGCGATTTGACCAGGTATCACTATTAGGACCAGATTTGTCAACACAAACACTCTCTTAATCGAATTTACCATGGTAAATTCGATTAAGAGTGTCCAATACAGCAGAACGGACAATAGAATTCACCATGGTAAATTCGATTAAGAGTGCCCAATACAGGAGAATGGACAATAGAACAAACACGCAAAAGCTCCTGACTTCACGTCAGTGCTTGAACCAATTTTTTTCCGTAATTTTTTTGAAATTTTCTTGGGGTACGGTTCTTACAAAAAAAAAATTTTCGTAATTCTTTTAAAAATTTTCCAGGGGTAAGGTTCATACAAAATTTCAAACACGTCTTTATATCGATCTTCTACAACTAGTTACCAAGCTTCAATTCGATCGAGTTTATATTTTTCGAGTTATGGAGGAAATAATATTCCAGGTGGGTATAACTCCGGAACTGTTGGACCGATTATGCCCGTAAACAAACTCAACTCTCCCATTCGGATACGCAAAATACCCTGAAAATTCCAAGTTGCTACCTCCTTTCGTTCGAAAGTTATCGAGGCAACGGTCACCCATCCATCTACTGAACTCACACAAGGCGGCTCGAATCTCCAACAATATATATCCGATCGTGTTCAAACTTAGAACTTGGTAGTCGAGTTAGATTCTGAAGCTATATTGGATGAATATTTTTTGATATATAGATTTTTTTTCAATAATTTTCGATGATTTTTTAAAAATGTTCTAGTGATACGATCCTCACGAAATTGTGCAGGAACTTTCGAGTTATTATTCTACATCTAATAACCATGTTTGAATTGGATCGCTTCTATATTTTTCGAGTTATTGAGGAAATAATAACCAAAATTCAGATAGGTGTAACTCCAAAACCGTTTGACCGATTATGCTTATAAACAGACTCAAATGTCGCATTCAGATGTAAAACCTAACCTAAATTTCAAATCGCTCTCTCTTTCCGTTCTCAGGTTATCGCGTATTAAAAAATATATTTCAATTATTTTCTCAAAATTTTCTAGTGATACGATTCTCACAAAATTCCACGAACGTGCTTATGTTTATATTCTATAACTATTCACCAAGTTTCAATTCGAGCGGATTCATATTGGTTGAAAACAAAATTATTACTCGGAAACCATTGGGCCGATTATGCCCATTAACGAACTTGTCCGTCGTATTGCAATGCGCCACCTACCCTGAGAATTTCAAGTCGCTAGCTCTTTCTGTTCTCAAGTTATCGTGGCAACGGCCGGCCGGACAGAATCAAATTTGACCTCAAATTCTTCATCGGGGAGTCGAACCAAATCGTTTGAGACCATTTTCGTCAAAAAATTTGAAAGTTACAGACATTTGGGTAAAATGATAACGCGATGTTCCCCAGAACGTACCCGCAAAACTGCAGCTCTTAATTTTTCGAAAATGTATTAATATAATACCATCAGATAAAGTTTTGTATGTATAATACGAATCATTAACAGTAATTATGGTACACGTCGTGTCATCTCGAAAAATGTGTTATATTCGACGAGAGGAACATGTGGTTCAAATTAATGTACTTACAACTTTACCACTCTGTTTTAAAATTTTAACGAATATCATTTCAGTTTTTACGTTCAGGCTGCCCTTCTTTAAACTGCTCCGAAAAACTCAGGACATCAGACATTTCTGAGCGAAGACAGAATCCGATTTATATTCGAAATTGACTTTTTCAGATAGGAAAATCTCTCCCCCAAATATAATACTCACACGACGAAGCAGGTGTGAATGGGTCAAATCCAATATTCACTCCATAAAAGATGCTCCTTCACGAGAAAGACGATATGTCCGTCAAGATTGATTCGCCGAAGAAAGGACCGGCCAAAAAAATCAATTAACGTGGTTGTATGGGACCTCTATTAAATTCTCGCAGAGGTCAAATCTTTGGTCCTCTGGGACACTTTAGTGGCACAGTTATATCTGGAAAACTCTGGGTGAAATTGTGCCCCCAAAGAAATATTTGAGTGCTATTATTCTGAAAGAAGTTCGTGATTTCAATTTGGGGGATGAAAAGAATAATTTCAGTACAAACGGGCGTCGGGAGTGCTCCAGCAATACAGAGAGGTGCCAATCGAGATTTTCTAATGTTTCACCTGCACACTATAGTTTTTAAAATGTTTGTAATTCCATCCCGCAGTATATTGTTAGCGGGGCAAGTTCTTAATTGATTACAATCTCCTCACCTTGACTCAACTATGAGTTGATAAATTTTGCAATATTTGAATTTGTGAATGCTGTAAATAATCATTGAATTTTCAGCTTGAAAAAGGAGAGACTCCGTTGAAAATGGTTGTTCCTGAATCTTTGTAAATTCAAACTTCAATAGAAATATTTAAACTCATACAATTTTCTATGGTCCAACCTCACTCCTAATAACATAAAATCTAGAACAAATCAGCGTTAACATTAGTTTTATGCGCTGATATTAAGCTCAAATTATTAGCTGAGAATGACGCGAAAATTCTCGCGAAATTTCATGAGAATCGTATCACTAGAAAATTTAAAAAGTAAGTGCATGAACCAAGTTTTTTTTTCGTAATTTTTTGAATATTTTCTAGGCGTACGGTTCTCACAAAATTCTACACACGGTTTTATGTCAATATTCTACAACTAGTTACCAGGCTTCAGTTCGAACGAGTATATATTTTTTGAGTTATCGAGGAAATGATATTCGTGGTGGTTATAACCCCGAAACCGTTGGACCGATTATACCTAAAAATGAACTTAACTTTCCTATTTGGATGCGCAGCCTAACCTGAAAATTGCAAGTCCCTATCTCATTATATTACAAATCTATTTTTAAAAATTTTCTAGTGATACGATCCGCACGAAATACAACTGAGACTCCGAAACGTCATCATATAGTTGTTTCTTCGTTGATGTTGTTTCGTTGGTGTTGTTAGGCAACATTGTTCGATGGTTTGCTTCTGAGAAAAAACTTGTGTATCTTACGCTGAAGCAAATCACAAAATGATTAATTTTTTATTTTATAGATATGTTTCAGAGTTTGGGAGAGAAAACCAAGAAAGAATCCATTTAATAACACTGAAACTCTGTAGAGTAATTTCATAAAAATTCTCCGTTTTGACCAGTTCAGTTATCCAGTCTTCATCAATTTCGATCGAAGTTGTCATGGCTTCGGTAACAATAAATGCCAATATTGCTGCTTCCTTGATATCCGTCTTTTGTAACAATTAACAAACATCATGATGACATATCTTACTTCATGATGTAACCTAACCTAACTTTTTCTCTGGACCGTTCGTTTATTCGAGATGTCGAAAATGTAACGCTTAGTTACGTGATAAACATTATTAGACATTTATCGCATTTGGGATGTGAACATTCCGAACTTAGCATTTGTTACTATAGTCGAATTTAAGCGATGGACCGAAAGGTTTTGGTCCAACCTGCGGTTATCGTACTGGTTATAAGAGAAATGACAATCTGACGTCACATTTTATAACCGACATCTCTGTCGCTTGAATGCATTGGTTTTAACCGCAATCTTTCAGTGCGAAAACTAACCTATTTTATTTTCTTTCCTCCAGGGAAAAGTAAAACCAATTTCAGAAAAAGTAAAAGTAATTTCGGAATAAGTAAATTCCGAGGAGGCATATTATTGTATCGGTTGTGGATATGCTTGTATATATTTGGACATATTTGAATATATTCGGATATATATTTTATGTTTGTTTCTTCATGCGTACATGCTCAATCATTTTTTGAGTTTATTCAAAATAATAGGTAAAGATAACACACAATTGGACTAATACTGGTGAATACTGAAGAAGGGGAGCTAGCTGATCGGGAACTGTTGTCTAAGGAATTAAATTTGAGTAACAGTTCACATTTAAAAGATGATGCCAGTAATAATCTGAACCAAAATAATTCCAAAAGAAACAAGAATAACCAGAGTTCAGATCGCACAGAAAGAGTAAAATAGGTATGTCATGGAACATCTTGACCATACCAATCGAGAAGTCAGTTAAGTGTAGATCTGTATTCAATTGCCAATTATGAATGAATTATAGAGGAGTTGTCTTCCATTCCTTGGAAAAACATTTTGAATGATGATGATTTAAACAAATGTGTAAATTCCTTTTATGTAGTTTTGAATAAAAAAGAAGGAAATTGGCTGTCTCAATATTCTCCACTTGCACATTATAATCGGTGCCCTCATAATTGATAGAAATACAATAAATTTGATCGTTTTACGCCATTTTATATTTCCCGCATTACCGCTCATTCGATGGACCGTTCGTAAAACTACTCCAGAGCTGGGTTAAAACCGCAAAATTTTGGTTATGCTCGTGATCTGTTCACAACTGATTCATGACGTCTGCGGACCTAAACCGATCGAATAACCGTTTTCGCTTAAACGAATTGGTTAAGACCGAAACGGATTGGTTTTAACCGCTCTGCTTTGGTTATTCGCTTAAATTCGACTTATGTTTTTCAAATACTGTCAAAGTGACAATTCTCGACTTTCAGAATAGCAAAAAATAATTCTGAAGATTTTCGATGAAGGTAGAGACAGACCAACGTACCAACGTACACCACGCATTATGATATCTAGACCCTTGAATTTACTTGCCTATAGAAACACAGAATGTGTGAGGAGAATAGTAAATTAGTATGCAATTCCGTGTTTTCTGAATTAATAATATGAATTCAGAATGACATTTCGGGTGGAAAGTACCTACCTGCTACTATATTTTCCTTTAACATATTTGTACTGTATGATATCGGTAGGTGTTATAAGTATTTATATGTATCCACTCTGTAGGTATAGGTTTAATACTGAATGAATGAATATGTTTGGGTATACCTCTTTCTTTATTTATACCGGGTATCCAATATCTTCTCTAAGTAGTAAGAATAAATAACAAACAGAATATATCGTCTTCAAATTCACTCTCAGAATCAGGAAACATAGTACACTATAATGCACCTGAGGAATGAGACCACAACGTCTGATGTCAATATGCGTTGCACACGACAGACATACGACGGTCCTGAAAACCCACACCCCTAATCAAAAAACATAGTACCTACACTGACAAATGACAACGTCTGATGTCAATATGCCTTGTATACGTGGGATGCACACAAGCTTTCCCACGTTGCGTTGCATACGTTGCGTACGTTGGATTAGTCTGTTTCTACCTTAAGTGTCTGACGAAGGAATCTGATTTAGACACCAAAACGTTACGACATAGTTGTATCATCGTTGATGTTGTTTCGTTATTGTTTGTTAGGCAACATTGTTCGATTTATTGCTTATGACAAATATCTAGTGTTACTTACGCTGAAGCAGTTCACAAAATATTTTTTAAAGTGAAACTTTTATTACATCGTCTCAAACTATTTCGTCTGTGTGTCGCATGTCGCGTGACGGTCCGCGGAGTAGGGATAAAGTGAAAGGCGCTCGTCGTCGTCAGAGCAGCCGAGGCCAGTAGGCTTGTTTTGGTTCGCAGTAGGGACAGTTCCGAATCGGTTCTAAAGAGTGGGCCAAACGTAGCGTGTGAAAGATTTCGCCCATTCGCGCAAGTCCCATTACAATAAACGACTGTGTGACTACTTTGAACTGTTCTAGGACAGTCCGAATTGCGAACCAAATGCAAAGAATAGTGCAAAAATGAATGACGATGAATTAATTTTACGCCGTAAAAAACAGAACGCCGACAGAGCACGTGCTTATAGAAAAAGGAAAAAAGATCTTGGTGAGTAAACATAGTTTTTATATAGAATTTTTAGAACTTTTTGCTGGTGCATGTTGTTGTTTATGGATTTATTTCAATTTTGAGTGCTTGAATTTATTAATTAACTTATTTTGTATGAATATTAAATTAAGTCTTTTTATTTATATTCAGTTTTTTAATATGTGTATATCATCTAAATAATTGTTAAGTATTATGTATGTCGTACTCTAAGACACAGAGTTCAATAAAAATATTAGTTGGAGACCTAGTCTACTTTTATCATTTCCCATTATCATTCCCATTTTCTAAGTATAAAATTAAGATTGATGAAGCAATTTTTATACCCTTAATGGAATATTATTCCGAAAATTTTTAGTTAAATGTCTATAATGTGAAAAAAAGTTTCACTTTTACGGTGGTTTCATAAAACCACACAATCTTTTTTTTTTATTTTATAGATATTTTTCGGAGTTTGGGAGAGAAAAACCAGAAAGAAACCGTTTGAGGCCGGACTCATACGTCCGGAATGTCACTCTGAATTTATATTATTAATTCAGAAAGCACCGAATTGCATACTAATTCACTATTCTCCTCACACATTCTGGTTTTTTCGAAGTAGTAATTTCTAGATTTTGCAAAATTCCAGAATTCAGATTATGAATTTAAGAATATGAATTCAGAAAAGAATGAGGCCGGCCTAATAATGAATATATCTCCCACAGTATCCTTTAATGATTATTTGGAAGAATTGATAGGCAATATTTAGTTTTTCATTTGAGTGTATTTGCATCAGCTGAAAGCAACAAGCTTCAATTGACGAATATGTTTTATTTATATGTTCTGGGGAACATCGCGTTATCATTTTGCCAAATGTCTGTAATTTTCGAATTTTTCGCCGAAAACGGTATCAAACGATTGAGTTCCACTTCCTGATCGAGAATTCGAGGTCAAATTTGATTCCGTCCAACCGGCCGGCGGGCCGTTGCCACGATAACTTGAGAACGGAAAGAGATAGCCACTTGAAATTTTCAAGATAGGTGGCGTTTCCCAATAGGACAGACAAGTTCGTTAATAGGCATAATCGGCCCAACGGTTTCCGAGCCATAATTTTGTCTACAACCAATACTGATCCGATCGAATTGAAACTTGGTGAGTAGTTGTAGAATATAATCCTAAGCACGTTTGTCAAATTTTGTGAACATTATATGGCTAGAAAATTTAAAAAAAATTATTAAACAATATTATTAACGTCACGATAACCTAAGAACGGAAAGAGATAGCGACTTCAAATTTTTAGGTAAGGTTGAGAATCTTAATGCGCCATTTGGAGCGGTTATGGAGTAATACCCATCTGAAATTTGGTTGTTATTTCCTCAATAACTCGAAAAATACACAACCGAACCAATTCAAACATGGTTATTAGTTGTAGAATGGCAACGCGAAAATTCTTGCGAAATTTTGTGAGGATCGTATAACTAAAAAATTTTTAATAAATCATAGAAAATTATTGAAAAAAAATCTATATATCGGAAACTGTTCGTCCAATATCGTTGTAATTTTGCAAGAGCCTTCAGAACCTAACTCTTCTCCCAAGTTCCAAGTTTGAACATGATCAGATCAATATTGTTGGAGATCTGAGAGCCTTGTGTGAGTTCAGTAGCTGGATGGGTGAGCGTTGCCTCGACAACTCTCGAGCAAAAGGAGATAGGGACTTGCAATTTCCAGGAAAGGTTGCACATCTGATTGGAAAAGTTAATTTCGCTGTTGGCCATAATCGGCCCAACGGTTTCGGAGTTATACCCATCTGGAATATTATTTCCTCGATAACTCAAAATAATATAGATTCGATCGAATTGAAGCTTGATAACTAGTTGTAGAATATCGACAAGAAGACGTGTGTAAAATTTTGTGAGGACCGTACCACTAAAAAATTTTTAGAAAATTACGAAAACATATTATGTATCTCATGATTCCTTGAGAACGGAAAGAAATAGCGACTTGCAGTTTTCAGGGTAGATTACGCATCTGAATATGACATTTAAGTTCGTTAACTAGCATAATCGGCCAAATGGATTCGGAGTTATATCAATAAGAAATTTGGTTGTTATTTCCTCAATAACTCAAAAAACACAATTCAAATATGGTTACTAGTTGTAGAATGCCAACGGAACAATTCTCTCAAAATTTCGTGAGGATCGTAGCACTAGAAAACTTTTAAAATCATTGAAAAAAATTGGTTCAAGCACTGACGTGAAGTCAGAAGCTTTTGCGCGAATGTTCTCTTGTCCATTCTCCTTTATTGGACACTCTTAATCGAATTTAATTTACCATGGTAAATTCGGAGTGTCAAATACAGGAGAACAGACAATAGAATTCACCATGGTAAATTCGATTAAGAGTGTCCAATACAGGAGAATGGACAATAGAACATACGCGCAAAAGCTCCTGACTTCACGTCAGTGCTTGAACCAATTTTATTGTTCATGCAAGCGAGCAAATTACTACAATTTATGTTCTGTCTTGTTTCATGTATTTCGGACAAAAGACGGAATATATTCATGAACTTCTACCCAACTGAATATCGACAACCCGTCTCCGTATCGGAAACCCCTTCAGATCCCACTCAACCCGGTAACTTACCTTGGCGCGCACTCCACCGGTGCAGATAATCTTCTTTCTCTACACTCCGACAGTTCTTGCACGAATTAATCCTCTTACATAAAAGAACGCAAAGGCGCGATTAAAAAACACCTCAGGTCTTATTTCACACATGGCCGTTGTCTCGTATCGCTAGTTGGAACGAGGGCGCGACAAAATACGAGATCAAAGAAAATGCCGTGAAGGTTTAAGCGGGAGCGTTTGAGGGGAAAATCGCGTTTTGTACCGTAGAATACGAAGTCTTGAAGAAAGGCTTGGAAAAGCAGAAGTGCGGTCAGTATACTTTGGCGCGCTTGTTTGAAAGGGTTACCTATGGGATATCATTTTTTTGCGAGCAAGTTCTGGGAATAGAGTGCTATCATTTTGTCGAAATGTTTGTAATATTTTTTGCTGACAATGGTCTCAATCGATTAGGTTCGACTCACTGATGGAGAATCCAAGGTCAAATTTGCGTTTCTCCGGCTGGAAAGAGACATTGGAGTTAGTTAAAACGCATAATCGGCCCCACGGTTTCGGAGTTATATCAATCTATAACATTTGTATGTTATTTCCTCGATAATTCAAAAAATACGATGCCGATTCAATTCAAACATGGTCGACAATGAAGACGCAAAAATTTTCTGCACAATTTCGTGAAGAGAAGAGAAGAGAAGAGAAAATTTAAAAAAAATCATTGAACTTCATTGAATAAAATTCTTTATATCAGAAAGTATTCGTCCGACACCGCTGAAATTTTGCGAGAACCTTCAAAACATAACTCTAAAACAAAGTTGCAAGTTTTAACAGACTTGTGTGAGCTCCGATATTTTAAAAGGAATTTAAATTTAATACTCTGTCGAATAAATATGGCAAAAGAATTTATGCAGTTTTTTTCAGATATTATTAGTGCATCATTGAATGAATTTCAATTCCGATAGAATACATATGTCAGAATCAAAAATTCTTTGATATTAGACGATTCTCTAATTACTCAACTCCTTAAAATGGTACGAATGTATCCATATCTTAAAAAAGCTGAGAAAACGCTCTATATCGATGGTAAATCCGATTAGGAGTGTCCAATAGCCTTTGAAAATGGTAAAAACTGATTGCAAAGGGAGGAGAATATAACAAAAATTAAAGGAAAAATAATTAACGGGTGATCTGAGGTGGAGCGAGGTGAGTTTTTTAAGGTAAAACACGGTTTATGTCGATTTCCAGCAAAACTACAAATCCTATGAAAAAAAGTGGCATGGAAAAGTTGTAGGTAATGAAAAGATCTACAACTTTTGTTTGTACATATCTTTCAAATAACCTGAAATTTTATGTGAAACATTCAAATAACCAAGTTTTTGTTTTTTCATTTTTGTCTTTTTGTTTTTTTTTGTTTTTGTTTTTTCGTATTGGCACGAAATTTGGTGAACACTTACCTGTTTATGTCCCAATCACACTGTAGTTTTTTTGATCTGAAATATAAATTTTTTCACCTTAATTGACTTGATATCTTCAACAGCCGCCTATTTTTCAATCGATTATTCACGTCAAAATATCTGGTTTTTTAAAAAAGATGATGAGCTTTTTGTTCGTTGAAATATCTACTTTCTGACTGTGTCAAAAAAATATACATTACTATCGTAAATTTTCCCAGAAAATGCTACGAAATAACAGGTAGTGAGGCCCAGACCCTCCTAGCCCCTTCCACACTTCTCTATGAAATACCTTTTGGTGGGCTAAAATTCAGGTAGCTCAGGCATATATATGTTATCTGAAAATAGCAATGAATAGGCATCTGCGCATATAATTTAGAGAAGATTCTACTACAACTTTCTCAAAATATTAATGCTATCTTATTAAATATTAATTTAGCGTTTTCAAAGAAAATTTACCATAGTAATGTATATTTTTTTACTCCATCAGAAAGTAGAGATTTCAACGAACAAAAAGTCCAACGACTTTTGCACCCTTAAAAACTCATCCCCTTCCACTTCCCGACCTCAGATCGCCCGCAAATTATTTTTCCTTTCATTTCTGTTATATTCTCTTACTTTTCCAATGGGTTTCATCCTATGATTATTTTTTTTGTTTCAAAAATTATCGACCCTTGTCTAAAAATATACCAATCCGATCCAATTCAAACTATTAATTACTTTCACAATGCTGACGTGATATCATAACACAAAAAAAAAATTTTTTTTCTTCAACACTTATATTTCAGGAACTATGCATCAGAATGAATTAAATCTCCGCACATAACTTTGAGCCACCATTCTACAATCGAATACGGAATTTCAGCTCGATCAACTTCTTATTAGTCGTGAGAGTGACAGTAACAGTTTCCTGCTAGCTGTGGCATGCTCTGCACGTTGTTGGGGTGTCCACTCATCATGATGTTCTTTTCATACCATCTTGTATTTATGATCCCATCTTCACAAGCCATAACAAATCCCTCTGTTTCCGACAGCAGACTGGATAGCCAAGCAGAAGATAACTCTTCCGACAGGCCCAGACCTTGCAAAGTCCTGAAATATTTGGAGTGCAGGTTTTTACTCATATGATCTTCGAGTTGTACCTGTCTGATCTCTCTGCCTACTTTTCTTTGGTCTGTTGGCTTGTTAGATGTTTCTGCTAGCTCATGATCGATGGATATGCCAGTTATACTGAGCTTTTCCAAGTCTCTCTGTCCAGCCCTAAATAGGAAAGTTCCTTGCTTCCTAATTTAATGAAGAGCCACCATTTTCAGAAGCAGGTCTTCACTTATCAATATCCTTATTGCCATTTCCAACGGTTGTTGATGGTGTTGGTAGTCCAAAATATGCAACTCTGGCTCCCTGAGCTCGTGGAAGGTTAATTCTTCATTGTATCGAGCAGTTGGTATGCAGGCTATGATTTATGTTCATTACTTTACGAGTGGATATTTCTAGCTCGAGAATTTCATTCACTGTCCAGAAAGAGTAGGTGATTATCGGGACTGCCAAGCTGTTCATAGTGGGCACTTTGTTTTTACGGGACAGCTTTGATTTCCATATATCTTGGAGCTTCTTTTTGTAGCTAAATGTTAAGGAATCCTTGATTTGGGTTGTCTTCAGTGCACCTCTTTGTTTTATTCCTAGAGATCTGTATGTTTCTTCATCTTCGAGGTGCCGAATGATTATTCCCCCTTCTTAAATCGATGTCTTCTCCTGCTTCTTCAGTTCTCCCTTTGCTTAGCTGAAAAACAGCATATTTATCCAAAAAGAATGACATTCCTATTGCTGACGTGTTCTTCTTATTATTGTTATTATTAGTCAAAGACCCCTCTGTTCTGCTGAAGAGAGATCCTTTTCCCGAGATACCCTAGGGTTATATTAAATTAAATACATTATGTTTCCGAATATGCACTTGCACATAATACGGGACAATATGAATCGAAATCCAAGTTTTTCCTATAAATTATCCTTTATGCACCAATAGAGATGAGAAATAAGATAAATGACCTATGACAGTTTGAACCCAGTGAAATAAATTCACAGATTTAGCGCTGTAATACGCTGTAATACCCACTCATTTAGAGATACTGGGGCGGAATGGAGCAGCGACTTAATTGGGTGATTTTATCTTGTCTGGTCAGGCAATTCTTGTGTCGAGCTGGATATTCACCGCTCCTGGCCACACCTAAATAATAATTGCTTTATCTAAGAGCGCACTGCAATTTGGCTCAAGAGTTTTATTATTGTGTTCATTCTACCAAAACGCGAATTTATGGAACTATAGGTTTTATACCTACGGTGATTTTTCAACGCGGACAGGTCGTTGGTCTGAAAGTGGGACTTTTATGCCTCGTGAGAAACGCTTTTGCATTCTGAGAAAATGGGGAAAAATAAAATGAAGACCTAATTGAGACTATTAATTTCGTGGAGGTGCAAGACGGAATATCATGGATAAAAAGCACGTAGTGAAGATAGGAACATATATTTGGGAAAGCACTGAGGTGAGGTCAGTGAGCTTTGGAGCGCTTGTTCAAATTCATAAACAGGTACTGAAGTCACATCTGGCTGCAAATAGTTGTTAAATTATCACCATCAATACCTACATGCTTTTTTACGCGCCATTTCTGGGGAACACCATGCTATCATTCAAAATGTCTGTAATTTTCGAATGTTTGGCCAAAAATGGTCACAAACGATCAGGCTCACTGATCCAGAATCCGAGGTCAAAATTTATTCTGTCCCGCCGCCAGCACGATTAAGCTCGAACGCAATCAGTTAGAGAATTGAAAATTTCAGGGTAGGTTTGGAGTCCAAATGCGCCTGCTATGTTCGTTAATGGACGAAAACCACCGAGTGGTTTCAGAGTTATAGCCATTTGTAATTTTGTTTTCCCAATATCTCGAAAAATAAGGATCTTATCACGGTAATTAGTTGAAAATGTCCGACACGAAGACATATGCAAGATATTGTGAGGATGGCATGACTGGAAAATTTAAAAAAATTTGTGTATCAGAAACTATCCTTCAGATATCCTTGCAATTCTACGGATGCCTTAGAAAACTTATTTTACAGTAAAGTTCTGGATGTGATCTCGATCGGATCTATATATTGGTGAAGATATTGCCGAAATATCGAAATAGTCAAATGTTCGGAGTGTAATGGTCCCCTGTTTCTATACATTTGACCAAACAAGTTGTCAACAATTTTTGATTTTTAACGAGACTCGAAACAATTCAAGTAATTATGACGTGTTCGCCTAAATCATTATTATTAGTAGGTACATTAGTGTTGTGTGATGCCTTTCATATCTCTCTATGTTCAAGTTCATGTATGTTGTCTGACATAACAGGCACTGACAGACAAACGAGTTTGAAAGTGAGAAAAAAATTGTGATATAAAAAAAAATTCGGCGAATATGTTGATAAGATTCTGTAACAAGTCTCACAAGTTACAAACAATGAATGGCACATGGTTTACTATCCAAAAAATCTTTCCCGTGTGGTAGACACTTCTCACTTTCTTATTTTGTCGAATTCCCGACTAAATATATATTCCGAAGTGAAAATATCCCAAAAAAACTTCAACGTTTTGATAAATGCAAGTATTTGATCAAAGAATTTAGGATACTACCTCACAAATAACATATATTTACATATATATCGAGACCATCCCGCTGTTATCAAGTCAGAATGATATAAAATAATCAATACATTCTTGCCAGCTCTTAATTTCCAAATCAGCATTATTCTGATTCCCAGTTCATTATGTCATATGATCAGTTTTGTGAGCTTGTCCGTATTATTATAGATATTTTTCAGAGTTTGGGAGAAAAACCCCAGAAATGAACCATTTAAAAATGAACATGTTGATAGGACTCTGGAACCAGTCTCGCAAGTTACAAACAATGAATGGAAAATAGTTAGCTATGCAAACCCTTTTAATAATGAATATATCTCCCAAAGTATCCTCTATTGAGTTCCGTTAACTCGAAGAAGGAAACTTTCAGCTTTGAAAACCCTCTCTTTGAAGGGAGATATTATAGAATGGTAGTCTGAAGTCAAATATCTAGGAGTTACACTTGATAGTAAACTTCTGTGGAATAAGCATGTTGAAATCACTGTCAGTAAAGGCTTTAATGGCTTGCAGAAATCTAGCCGGTAAGACTTGCAACCCCAATATACTGCGATGGATGTACGTCATGATTGTGAGACCCATAATCACATATGGGGCAGTAGTCTGGTATACGAAAATAGGCCAGAATAGTACGAGAAGTACAAAGGCTTGCCTGTGTGTGTATCACTGGAGCTATGGGAACTTGTCCTACCAGGGCACTTGAGATTATCACAAACCTCACACCCCTTCATAAACAAAACAAAATGTCTCATGAAGCCGTTCTCAGAATATCTAGGAACGGAATAAGTAATGAGTATTCATAAACAGAAAGCCTGGTCCTCTCTTACCAGGTACAGTTCATCAAAAAATCTTCCTAGGGACGATGAAGATTAAGAATGATTAAGAAAGTAAGCATCGAAAAAAACTTCACTATGATGCAAGGTAGGAAGAAAGACTGACCCAAGTTCTTGAGTAAAATGTCATAAAATGGTACACAGACGATTCAAAAACCAATATAAGGGCAGGCACCTATATACTCACTATCTCTATGCTACTATTCGGTCGTCTTTCAGGCAGAAATACTCGCAATTGAAAGATGCGTGAACATGAACCTAGAAAGAAACCAGTTTTGCTCAACGTTATTTACATTTCTATCGAAACAACTCTGAGGAAATGGTTATCGAACGAATTAGGGTTGATTTTTTATTAAAATTACATTAAACGTGTGTATTTTCTTATATTATTTGATGTGAAAATTACTGCTATGCAGAATGTTTTTTGTGAATTGTCAACTGATAGTTTCTCATGGCACAACCGTACAATTGAATTGATTTGTTTCATAGAAATCACTCTCGGAATACAATATTGTTTATCTCATGGCACAATTGTATGATTGAACTGATTTGTGTCCTTACGCCACCACAGACAAAGCACTGTTTATTTTCGACCAAACAGTACATATATGTATCAGAATAGGACCTTACGCCGCCGCAAACAGCACTGGTTTCGAACCAGCAGTGAGTGTATGTATGTGAGTTGAAACTATTCGTTTGATACTATTCTAGGCCAAAAAGTGTACAAGTTTGTTTTGGACGCTTGTTTTTACTGTCGGATTTATTTTCTCGGAAATATTGGGTATATTTTTTTTCCCGTAGCTAACCAGCTTTGGGCGAGTTCAGTACCTGGATGGGTGACCGCTCTGGCTATAAATTTGAACAGTGCGCCAAAGCTCCTGTCCACAGATCTTTTCCACTCGTTTGAAACCAATTTCATTATTTCCTCAGTAGAACAAATTAGATTAGCTCTTTAGTAAACTCTTGTTCACGGTTGAAATATCTGCGCTAATGAATTATATACCACGTAAAACTAAAGACTACCAACTCTATACAGGCTCCGAGGCCGCCACACCGTTACGGGCAAGGGGGTGAGAGGGTACTTTTAGGGTCTCATACTTCCTGTTGTCCTGCGGGATTTGTGATTGAAGTAAGGGATGTTTTAAGCCAGAGGTGAGGTTCCTTATTTTGCAAATATTTTTGAGACCAGTTGAGAAAAGAGCAATGAAATTTGACATCAGTTTGAGTAAGCAGCTCGAGTACTTTGCAACCCTGGTGAAATAAGTTTCTGTAACCCCCACTAAAACTAATGGTAATTAAAATAAATAATTTTTTCCACGATAACGTACTAATAATAAATTTGTACGGCGCATTTTTTCAATCTTTTATACAATATAAAGTAAAATATATATCTATGGGAGATGATAGCCCTTCTTAAGGGCCCTGTAGCAGGCTTCGAACATCTGAAGTTCTGAATAATCATCGCTTGGACTTGGACCGGTCAGACCTGGTTTTGAAAGAGACCCTCCTGGCCTACGAGCAACATTTTCATTTTTGAATTCAAATATTGAAGGGATTTCAGGAGTGAATATCTTCGAAAACTAGCGGAGGCGATTCTTCTCCACGAGATCCCATTCGCCTACAGAGAAGTATTTTTGTGAGAGGAGACTTTTGAAAGGTTATGTATTATTTTTAATTTGTTCGTTTCCTCCTCTTGTCTTTTCATTTTTCAGGTTGAGTTTCGGGTACCTTGGAGAAACCTATCCGTTTTTTGACGAGGGAATCCACATTGAAGAAATATATCCCCATCAATATTTTTAAATAACAGCAAATTTTGTAAACAATAGTTACAAATCACCACACTCACGGGGAGAAAGGGTTTTTTGCTGAGGTTTTTCCCTAAGCTCTTGAATCATACGTCGAATTGTATGGTACCCCGTTACACCAACCTCTGCTAACACATATACAGCTCGCAGTCAAAAGAATATATAATAATAAATTAGATTCCAAAACTGCGATCTTTCAATTTTCATTTGGTGTATCGTGAACACTTGGGGCTCAAGCGGTTACAAAGATGTAATCAAAGAATGTCACGAACACACAACATTTTCGATAACGGAGTAGAGCACTACATACAGATCGGCATTTTCCAGCTTCCCCATTGCCATATTGAAATTATTTCTCTTGCGAGATATTAATAAGTATACATGATGTTCCAAAAAAGGCTAGTCATCTCTTAACTTAACCAAATTTTCAATGTTTTACCCTATATACTTTGTCATTTTTGAATTCTATGTGATTTTTTTCTAATATTTCAATTAATGATTGAATTTTTGGAATAAAACGTATGCATTCCACAAATGAAGAATATTCTGTGTTCATGATATTTTGTTATTTTTACGAGACTTGAAAATGCCCCTATTTGCCTAAAAAATAAATTAAAAACGGCTGCTTGAATAAAAAAAGTTCTCCTCACAAACTTGCGTTAACATTTGTCGTAGAATTCAAAAATGAGAAATCCCATTGAAAATTTGAAAAGTTATGAGATGCCAAGCCTTTTTTGGAACACCATGTTTACTCCTTAATATCTGGAAGATATGGAGACTATGGTCACTAACGACACTCGCAAGAGAAAAATTTCAATATTGTAATGAGAAAATGTTGTGTGTTCGTGGCATTCTTTTGATAACATCTTTGTAACCGTTAGAGCCCCAAGTGTCAACGATAAACCAAATGAAAGGTAAAAAATCGCAGTTTTGTAATCTTATTCATTATAAGCACGATACAGTGGAAATAAATCATTTATTTTGGGAAGTACCTCCACCCCCTACCATTTGTTTTAGTGGGCGTTACAAACACTTATATCACAAGGGTTTTAAAGTACTCGAGCTGCATATAAACCGTTAAATTTAATAACTCTATCTCAACTGGTCTCTAAAATATTTGCAAAATAAGGAAACTTACCCCTGGTTTAAACCATCCATAACTTACATCAGAAGACCCGGGGTACAGTTCACAACAGGAAGTGTAATACCCTAATGATACTGAAGAAGACACACGGTGAAATATTCATTGATTTTAACCATCAACAAATATTTGCGTGAGCCGAGATACGTCACCCTATCGCTCAGGGTTCCTCCAAAGGGGAAAGCGTCATTCAAGGGCAGACACGAACCGCGGTTTCATGGTTGTTGCCAATCATCAGCGTGACTTAGCACCTTGAATGAACAGTCGAAGGAGTTCCAGGAAACTTAATTCCATCAGGTGCGAACTGGTAGGGAAAAAATCTCACCAGAGTCACGTACGGAAATCCTTACGAACTCCGACCCTCTGCAATGAAGAAACCCTGAGCAATGTTCAGCGACGTTCATTCTTTTGCCGTAAGAGGGTCAGGTACTGCAAAGCCGTCAACCTATATAAGACCTTTACGGACTAAAAACGCCCGGTTTAGAGTGGTTAGATAAACCACCAATCAGTGAACAGTCAATGAGGTGAACTGTGGCTGATTTCCAATAACCATTAGCTCATTAAATGTTCCCTAATGATACCCCATCACCTCCTCGCCCGTGTCGGTGCTGCGGCCTTGGACCCTGTATTGGAGGAAAAAATTTTCTCCTTTTCAAATTTGCTACATGACAAACTCTCAGGCGATTTTGTAATTATAAAACAATAATTAAGAACTTTAGAGATGCGTTCTTTAATTTTTCAGTAAAGTTCGGTGAGCAATCCTTCAATTTCATTTCACCCCGTAAGTGCTTCAAACCCATCTCGAGAACGCCGCTTATTTAAACCAAACTTCGTGAACTCAGTCGTTCAACATAATATTTTCATCAAAATTCGTTCACCTGTTCACCGAAAAACCCCTTCCATTAATATAATCACCTAAACTCAACAACTTCCCTTGTTCACGGTAAGTGTAAGGTAGGCGCTACGTTATTTTCGCAGCAAACTACTCGGGGGAACGGGTTGACATGTTTGTGAAACACTCGAAAAGTGCCCGAGAAACATTCGGTACTATGTCGACACCTAAGTGTGAATTAATTATGAACTTCTGGTTACACACATTTACTAACATAATAAACGAAGAAAGGTTTGAATTAATGAGGAGGCAACACTGCCGGATGGATCTTAATGTTGCCTGGCACGATTTGAAGTAGAGCTCATTAAGGAATGCAAGAGAAGATTCAGGCAGGATGCTGAGCAATAGCATATTCGAAATAACGGTTGTATCTAAATCATAATATAAAGGTTGGTTTTTTAGAGGCGCAGAGCAAAATGTTAACCCTATTTTCTGGAGTGACCGACCGAAAGTTTGGTTTCGGTTCGGCCAGTTTTGGCCAAGAAATCTAGTTTCGGCCTTAGTTTCGGTTTCGGCCAAAAAATGACCGAAACTTTCGGACTCGCCGATACTTGATTGTTCGTGAATTATCCATGTCGTTTGACCAGAGTTATACCTAGGTATACATAACTATCGTACAAGTTATTGTCATCTTTCTTTGTTAAGACTAAGGATTCATGAGAATTTACTTTAATGATTATTATACCTAGATTATATAAAGTGATTCCAGATTAGACGTAAACCTTGGAGTAGTTGTTAGTATTGAATGGTTTCTTTCTGGGTTTTCTCTCAAACCCAGAAAAAAACCATTCAATGATGAATATACCTCCCACAGTATCCTTTAATGATTACTTAGGTTTCTTAGGTTATAGCTGTTGTTTGAGCCATATTTATTGATAACCGAAAATCAACAGTTATTATTGAGTTCGGGTTATTCTTTAAAGATGTCTCACCTTAGTTCAGATTTCGTAAATTTTTCTAAATTGTCCAAATTTAATTAATGATTATAATTCTGGGTTATTTATATCAGAAAATGATATGATATGTACGAAAAACGCTGAACTATGCTGTATAAGATGTTGAAAAAGAATCAGTATGATTTGAAATGTGGTATGTGAATAAAAGAAATATCAATTTGCCTGCAACTCGAATTTCACAATTTACGTATGCCAAAATTATTATAAAAACTTGCCAAATTCCTTCTCCTGTATTGGACACTCTTAATCGAATTCGCCATGGTAAATTCAATTGAGAGTGTCCAATACAAGAGAACGGACAATAGAATTTACCAAGGTAAATTCGATTAAGACTGTCCAATGCAGGAGAATGGACAATAGAACTTGAACCAATTTTTATAGCAAGCTTTTGAATGTTTGAATGTGCGGCATATAAAATAATGAATGTATAATAAAAAGGCAGCATGAGTAAATTCCAGGCAGAAAATAACAACTGAAGAAATTAGAGGGCACGTGCTTGCATATGGAATGGTGGAGGTCATCTCGAACATAATTTATGAATACATTTTTGTCACGCTTCAAAATCGTCGACAAAAATTCGTTGATGCTTGGACCAAATATTTGTGCCACCACTGGTAGTGCGCTGTCCGGTATCGTGTCATGCGTTGTTGAGTGCGTCAGAACGGACTCGTAACCGCCGATTTTCAGTCTTATGTGAAATTTTCTTTGACGCCAAGAGGTAGAGAGAATTGGTTTCGACTGTCCTTTGAATATACGCATTTATCGATTAATTTCGGAGTAAAAGAAGGATCGTTAGCTGGGAAAAATTATTGAAGCTGATGATTTTGGTTTTGGATTTGGAGATTTTGGAATATTGGCTCAATAAGATCGATCTTTTTCGGATTAACCAGGAGGCCATTTTTTTCTGCCTCCTTGTATAGGTTCCTTGTATAGGTTCCTTGTGTAGGTTCCTTGTTTAGGTTCCTTACTTAGACTCCGTATTTGAGTTCTTTAAGATTGAAGGTTCGGAATTTATCACGTGCATTCAGCGGGACGAATTTCTTCGAGGCTGGACAACATCGCTGGAATAACAACTTTTTTTTACATTAAGGTTTGATACAATTAAGGGAATATTACTGTGGACAAAATTTGGTATCAAGGACAATATAAGGTCAGTGCATTTATTAATTTCGAACATCCGGAAATTCAACGCTAATTGGGCGAAACCAAGAATTATAGTGCTTGACATTTGACCATAGAAAACGGTAATTTTGAGGTTTGATGGAACCATAGAGACTCTATCGTGCCTTTGACATTTGAGCATTGTAGTTTTCATTTCGTTTTTCATTGTTGTCATTTGACGATTTTAATCTGAAGATCTGCTACTGAGCAGAAATTAATATTTGAATTATATGAGTGTTCATTGATTACTGTCATTATTTAAGAATTTATGTGAACAGATATCTGGGAACTATATTTCATTGTGAATTGTATTTGACATCTTTGGGTTGATCAGAACTTATTACTGCCACTTATTTCTGAAAGATTTATTGATTGATACCTTGTGTGAATATATTTAACATAACCTTATCAGCGATAGTGAGCTTATTCTGGATAACACACTTTACCATCCCCTTTGATGTACGTACAGCTTATTTTGTGATTATATTTCTAGTAAATATATGTTCATTATTTGATCGGCTTGTTTCCTTCTTTATTTCTAAAACTCCCACGCCCTGAGTTTCTGTATCATTTTTAATAACTCAATAAAAGAAGGTGGCGCCCTAATACAATCAGAGCTAGTCGGTGATACAGGAAAGCCTAAGCTGTATGTGACATTTTCTTATGAAATATCGAACTTAGTTGCAACAAAAAAATATTTAATTCCTTATTTTTTTCCTTTGCTTCTTATATCCCCTTTAAAATCTTACTAATTCTTTTTCAAATGAACCAGAACTCAAATATTTCGGAAACTGTTGATTTTCGGTTATCAATAAAAATGGCTTGAACCACAGCAAATGATTCATATACTAACACCTCCTTCAAGGTTCACGTCTGATTTGGAATCACCCTGTATACTTCGACAGATTATTCTGATAACTTGGTAATACCAAAATAATAAATGAAGATGTAACGTTAAGTTTACCCAAGGGGTATTTGAGCATGAGATTCTAATACTAATTTCTCAAGGGAGGTTTGATTACCCCAGCAACAATATTCCTAGTCAGGGTTTCAACAATATATTATAGAATGAACAAGGTGTACAAATCTTAATTTACAGTTCCAATTACAATCTCTCAAAATTCACAAACTTATAACTACTTATCTTAAAAAGAATCTTAAATTATCTTAAATGTTGCATTCGGATGCGCAACTGTTGATTTTCGGTTATCAATAAAAATGGCTTGAACCACAGCAAATGATTCATATACTAACACCTCCTTCAAGGTTCACGTCTGATTTGGAATCACCCTGTATACTTCGACAGATTATTCTGATAACTTGGTAATACCAAAATAATAAATGAAGATGTAACGTTAAGTTTACCCAAGGGGTATTTGAGCATGAGATTCTAATACTAATTTCTAAAGGGGGGTTTGATTACCCCAGCAACAATATTCCTAGTCAGGGTTTCAACAATATATTATAGAATGAACAAGGTGTACAAATCTTAATTTACAGTTCCAATTACAATCTCTCAAAATTCACAAACTTATAACTACTTATCTTAAAAAGAATCTTAAATTATCTTAAATGTTGCATTCGGATGCGCAAAGTTATCATGAAAAACATAATATGTTTTCATGATTTTTTTAAATATTTTCTAGTGGTACGGTCTTCACAAAATTTCACGCACGTCTTTATGTCGATATTCTCCAACTAGTTACCAAGTTCAATTCAATCGGGCCTATATTATTTGAGTTATCGAGAAAATAATAATCCAGATGGGTATAACTCCGAAACCGTTGGGTCGATTATGCCCAATAACGAACTTAACTCTCCCAGTCGGATGCGCAACCTACGGTAAAATTTGCAAGTCCCTATCTCTTTTCGTTCAAAAGTTATCGAGACAACACCCATCCAGGCAATGAACTCACCCAAGGCTGCTTGGATCTCCAACAATATACTCGTAGATCCGAATGTGTTCAAACTAGAAACTTGGCCGTAGGATGGCAGTTAGGTTTTGAAGGCTCTCTCTTGTTTAAATGATTTTTTAAAAATTTTCTGGTGATGTAATCCTCAAGAAATTTTGCAAGAATTTTCGCGTTGACGTTCTACAACCAATTACCATGTTTGGCAAAACCATTTGGCCGTTATGCCTATCAACAAACATTAACAAACATTCGGATGCACTCTCTTTCCATTCTCAGGTTATCGAGAGATGAATAATATTTTCTACAAATTTTTTTAAAATTTTTCAGTTATACTTCTCATAAAATTTCACAAACGTCTTCTTGTCAGTATTTTACAACTAGCTACCAAGTTTCAATTCGATCGGATTTGTATTAGATGATGGAAAAATTATTACTAGGAAACCATTGGGCCGATTATGCCCATTAACGAACTTTTCTGTCGTCTTTGGACTGAAAATTTCAAGTTGTTATCTTTTTATGTTCTCAAGTTATCGTGGCAACGGGCGGCCGGTCGGCCGGATAGAATTTATGAGTGAGTCGAACCTAATTGATTGAGACCATTTTCGGCAGTAAATTTGAATATTACAGACATTTGGGCAAAATGATAACACGCTGTTCCCCAGAACATGCGAGCAAAAAAGTATTATTTTGTGAATTGCTTCATCGTAGCAACACAAGATATTTATCAGAAGCAAGGTATAGAACAATGTTGCTCAACAAACAATAACGAAACAACATCACCGATAAAACAACTATTTGATAACGTTTCGGAGAGTATATCAGACTCCTTCGTCAGACACCACGCGAAAAACTTACAAATTATTTTTTTGTTGATAGCCATTCTGAAATTCGAAAGTTGTTACATTGACAGTCTTTGAAGATCATAGCAACATAGTTTCACTTTGCATAGAAATGTCCAAGTTCCAACTCCTTTCTCAACAATATTTTTTTCTTTTTTTCAATAAATACATGAGATCGTTTTTTGTCTTGGAAAGGGTCCCAATATCGAACCCAAAAACCGATTTTCTGATTTTTTCCGAATTTCCACGAACATAAGGGATCAAATTCAACAGGTTGGGTTATTGTCCTTTTTTAGCCATTGCTGAAATCAACGAACATTTCACTGTGTGTCTTCTTTAGTTATTGGCAATCAGCCACAGTTCACCTCATTGTATGTTCACTGGTTGGTGGTTTATCTAACCACACTAAACCGGGCGTTTTCAGTCCGTAAATGTCTTATATAGGTTGAAGGCCGTGCAGGCCCTGACCCTCTTATGGCAAAAGAATGAACGTCGCTGAACAACGCTCAAGGTTTCTTCATCGCACAGGGTCGAAGTTGGTAAAGATTTCTTTAGGTGACGCTGGTGGGATTTTCTCCCTACCATTTCGCAGCGGATGGAACTAAGTTTCCTAGAACTCCTTCGGGTGTTCATTCAGGGTGATAAGTCAAGCTGATGATTGGTAACAACCATGTTAGTGTCTGTCCTTGAATGACGCTTTCGTCTTTGGGGTAACATTGAGTGATGATGTGACCTAGCTCGCCTCACGCGCGAATATTTGTTGATGTTTAAAATCAATTAATATTTCAGCGTGTGTCTTCTTTAACTGTTATTTTATCTCTATCTAAAGTCATGATTGATGTATCAATGAATTGTCTCGGATATGCATTATCTCCAAGAAGTTATTTGATGGAATCATTTTCAATTCAAATTTCAAGAGTAGATAGGGCTAATCTGATTTATTCTACTATTGAATTTCGGTTTATGCTTTCCTTCACCATTTCTCAGAGTGGTAATCGAATGAATTGTATTCATGAATCACATTAGAAGGCGTCCTATTGGATTCAGAATTATAAATCAATTGTTGAGAGGGATCCATTGTACCTACAATATCTTACCTCATTACTTGGGAATTATTAAGCAAATCAAAAAGAAAAAGATCTTTCTAAGAACGAAAATCGTCTGATTTCCCGTGCTCCTAATTTCCAGGCTAATTTACCTTCCTCTGAAAAATTGGTCAGACCTAAATATCATTCAACGTTCCTTCCTTCATGCATTCAGAATCGAGGCTGCTCTAACCTTCATATCACGTAAAACTTTAATGTCCGTCTGCGTTATATAATACGTTATCCCATTCGGGAGTTATAAAGAAAATGTATTTCGGCTCCTGTCGCCTAATTAGAAAGAGGGGGAGTTCATATAGTTCATTTTCGATTTTGAAATGTGTATGGCGTGTGTGGTGGAGCATCCGTAAGTAGGAAAACTAATTATTTAGTTCCTTAGATATAAAATTTAAAAATATGGGAAAGCTCTGTGGACAGGGACTTTGGCGCTCATGTCAAACTACTAGCGAGTAATTATTCAAACTTTGACAAATCATGTCTCCAAAAATATTGGTTTCTCAGAGTTGGGAATCATATAATGGATTCTTATGATAGACTGCATCATAAAAAATTAATTCAAAACCTATGATCCATCTCATAGGTTAGATTTACATACATCTGGTATCAATCTGGCATAAATCTGACATCAATCATGTCATCAATCCAGACATCGCTTATAGAATCGGTGTCCCGTCAATCTGACATCCATCCATGATTAATGAGAGACTGACTGTGTAACCTCCGTTTATGAAATCATGAAATTACGATTACTTAATGGAAGTTTGAAAAATCGTATCTCCGAAAGCATTAGTATGTTAGAGTTAATAATGATATCAATGGATTCTAATAATGAAACTGCATCTTAAGAAAATTAAATTTGAAATTTGTAATGTAAAATTGTTTTTTTCAGAAGGTACTCCAAAGCTACTAGGCTCATTATCGAAATTAACCGAGATATTTATACCGAACCTACTCTGAAAATTTCAACTGTCTAGCTCATTCTCATTCCGTTGGAGAGTTATCGTGCTAACGACAGTAAGGCTGTTCCGTATAACAAGAGAGCCAAAAACGTCTGCTGGTACCGCTGATAGCGGGCAACCCTTATACTATAGAAGAGAGAGCACGGATAACATATTCCTTGACCTTGTAACCAAATGTCCACCACATGACCACAGAACCTGGCTCCTTTTTCCTGCTGTGGCTTTTACAGCCGTAAGCTGCACATCCTACCATTATGTGTAATACAGTTTTATAAAAAAACAGTCCGTAATCGCTCAGATAAAAACAAGAAATACGTGTCCACCACATCGTTTGGTGTCACCAAACTGTCAAAGTTTTGGATTCATCGATAGCGTTGCGTAGTACGCCATGCGGAGGGGTACCGCTCTTCCTCAATAAAAGGGGCAACCCAATGTTCGAGCAGGACAACGTCTGCCCGGATCGAATTTACAGTAATAATTCGCGATATAACGAAACAAAGTTACATACATGTCAATGAATCATATGGAGTATCAGTTCGACTTAAGACTCTCTTATATGTATTGAAAAACTAAAAGTATTACTGCTGCAATTTTCCTAAAACACTGTTACATTTCGGTATTATACTGTATTTAAAATTATCTTGATAAAACTATTAGTTCAACCTATATCATATATGACCACTTTTGAAGTTATCATTTACCACTTCAAGAAGTAAACAAGTGAACATAAAATCTAACAGCATCCGACCTAGTTTGAAGTCGCATTATCTCTCGCATAGAAGACGTCTTGTTTTGTCGTATATCTCTGACTGCACTATACTCATGAGTTCGGAAAAGTTTGGGTTCAATGCATATTTTTCGGGAAGTTTCAGCAATCTTGCGTTTTTGTATTTTCAAACTGTCCAAGAGAAATCTGAAATGAAATACTCCCAGTTTATTTGCTGGTCGTTCTCAACGAATTGATATTTATGTTTGTCCAAGGATTGTTAGCTTCGAAGATAATTCAATTAATTTTCAAGAAAACGGTAAACAAACTCTAGAACAGACATGGGCAACCTACGGCTCCCGAATAGAATTTTCTTGGCCCGCCAAAGATTTTTTTCACACACGACGCACCCGCAGATTTGCTTCATAAAGATACAACATCAAATATTATTCAAGCAATTTCATTGCTGCATCAAGAAAATCTTTGTGCAAAATCGTAAAAATTTAAGCACGTAATGGAGACAGTTGTTTCGTGCCTAAATTTCATTAGATCGAGAGGTTTGAAACACCTCCAGTTCCAGCAATTTCTTCGGTAATTCGAATCAGAATATGGAGATATTATTTTCCATTGTGATGTTCGCTGGCTCAGTAAGGGAAAAATGTTAAACAGATTCTATGAACTGAGAGAGGAAGTGAAAACTTTCATTTTAATGAAAGGAAAACTAGATAAGCTATTTTTCAAAGGCCTAGGCATAGATTCCCGTTGGAAAATTTGAAAAATGTTGATTTTGGTTTTGTTATAAACAATTTATTACTTAAGTGAAAAGTTATGAAACCTTCAATTATGATTCCGAAAGAAAATTTGGTAATTGTTTAGAACTAAAAGAACCGTGCTGGAGAAGTGAAAAAAATTGTACTTACCAAGTTTGGACCCCAGATTACGAAATTGATAGCGAGAAGTCTGCAATTCCTTTAGTTTTTTCAAAAAAAAATTACAAAGTTTCATTCAGGTAGGTGAGGTTATTCATAATTCTAGCCAGTTTTCCTCTATTTTCTCAATCAATAATCGTTGGAAATGTTTTTATTATCAATTTCTGAGAGTTTCCTGCAAAATAAAGCCTTCATTTCGTCGAAATCGACGATTTTATACATTGTTTATTTTCGTTACGGCAGCCATTTTAATTCGACTTTCGGCTGTCAACCGTCGCGAATCGTGCAACGTTGCCAATGTCTCATACTTGTAGTTAAATTTACGTTGATTAGTTCGAATATTGTTTCGAGATAATGACCTATTAAGGGTATCATCATTTCGCGACCCTTTTTTGGAGAAACACATGGCAAGAATTAATTTGCTATATAAACTCTAGCTTACACTTGCCCTACTTCATTTCATTTTGTGTTTAGGTCTTTGCTGGATTACTCTTCCAGTATGTAATTATTTGACATTTAAAAATGAACATGTTTTTATATAATATGCAGTTTCACCAAGTCCGAAATATTTTGCTTAACTTATACCTTCTTGCTGATATTTCTTCTATCACTCTATAATTCATTTATACCAATATTGGAAAAGTAGACGAAAATGGGTTCTCCCAATCCCATCCACTAACTATTTGTAAGTTACTGGCCATTCGATTTGATACACTGGCAACGTTGCACGATTCGCGACGGTTGACAGCCGAAAGTCGAATTAAAATGGCTGCCGTAACGAATATAAACAATGTATGAAATCGTCGATTTCGACGAAATGAAGGCTTTATTTTGCAGGAAACGCTCAGAAATTGATAATAAAATCATTTCCAACGATTATTGATTGAGAAAATAGAGGAAAACTGGCTAGAATTATGAATAACCTCACCTACCTGAATGAAACTTTGGATTTTTTTTTTTGAAAAAACTAAAGGAATTGCAGACTTCTCGCTATCATTTTCGTAATCTGGGGCCCAAACTTGGTAAGTACAATTTTTTTCACTTCTCCAGCACGGTTCTTTTAGTTCTAAACAATTACCGAAAATTTTTAATTATCTTAGAAACAACGCATTGGTTTATTACAATTCTTCAGACAATAGGAGATAATGATTAGAAGAAATCATTTTTGAGTAGTTTCTGATCATAAGAAAACGAATCAATAGTATTATTATAAATTTGAGCTTCATAATATTTCACTTAAGTAAATTGTTCATAACGAAACGAAAATTAACCATTTTTAAAATTTTCAAATACATAGGAATCTATTCCGATGAACCTTCGAAAAATAGCTCCACGAAAGGAAAAAATTATCAGATTAATAGTTCATCAATTAACGTACTTGCAATGTTATTGTTCGTGCTAACAAAAATTGTTAATTAACTAATGGATAACTAATTGAAAAATCGCAATAAATTGATCTATTCTGCAGACGCCTGATTTTTTTAATTTTAAGTTTGAATAATATTCATTCATCAAAGGTACGAAGGGGGCGAGGCTTGCGCAAGCCGGAGTACCCGTTTTCGGGCTTATTGTCAACCCCCTAGGAAAAATATAAATATTGGTCCTACAGTTCCGGCAGTTGGAATTTTTTTCAGGAAATTCTCTCTTCTTTGTGAATCTTTTTTCAAATTTGAATTATCTCAAATAATTTTTGAGATATTGGCGAAAACATAAACCTCCTTCCTTCGTTGTTGGGTAGAATAAGTCTATTGGTTTTGGATTTTTGGATTTTTGGATCATTTTTGGCACTGTTGTTGAATTTGAATTCTTTTATGATGTTTGAATTTAAATTCTGCTATTATGAAGTTGCTATCATAAGAATCCATTGATATAATTCCGAACTCTCACCAATACTTTCGAAGATATGATTTGTCAAAGTTTGAACAAGAGCGCCAAAACTCCTGTCCACAGGGCTTGAACCATTTTTTTTAAGAAAAGCACTTCAAAGTTAATGACATTCAGTGGAAACTCTTCCAATTCTAAACTTTGTCTGGCAGTCTTTTTAAGCTGTTAATAGTAGGTTCAGGTTTTGTTGATCATTTTTATTAATTGACATCCCCTCTAACTAGATACATAAGAAAACTGACCCTAGGACCTCTAATCCCAGAAAAAATCGATAAAAAAGCCGAAAAATGAGGGATTCAAAACAAAATCTATAAAATTCAATATCTCAATAATGGTAACATTTCGGAGAACATTATACAGGGTGTCCGGGGAATAACTGTACATACTATTACCAGATATAGAGTTGGACTAGCTGATTACTGATTGACTATGAAAAAATTATTTCTGGATTTCTCTAGAAAGCTACAGGGTGATTTTCAAACTTGATGGAAAAACTAAGACCATCATAAAATCTAAACTTATTGACGGATTTTATTGAAACTTGGGAAGTTATTGCCACATGGTAAGGTCGAGTCAGAAAGATATCAATTATTTCATTATTCCAGGGCCGGACTAATTAATCTTCATTTAAAGTGTTCAGGGTAAAAAAAACACTTTGTATTTCGAATTTCAAATAATTGATTCGCTTTTTAGAAAGAAGCTAAATTATGCTTCAATTTGTGGTATCGCTTAAAGTTGTCGCATCAACAATTATTTTGTTATGAATTTTTGAATTTGGATAAAGTTCCAAAAATTGAAGTTTTCACCATGAAGAGAACTGAAAATCTCATGTTTGAATATAAAATGCGAAAATATTAGTAGAAAATTCGTAGAAAATAGTAGAAATTTTCGAAAAAGTTCAGAGCTTTAATAAGGATATTCCATAACGAAACATTAACAAATCAAAGAAACTAAAATACCTACAGTACACTTTGTATTTCGAATTACAAATAATTGATCTTTTTAGAAAGAAGCTAAATTATGCTTCATTGTGTGGTATCTCTTGAAGTTGTCACATCGACATTTATTTTTTTATGAATTGTTGAATTTGGATACAGTTTGATTATTTTAATTTATTTACCTGAACAGGACTTATTCATCTTGTGGGGGTCGAAAATAAACAACAAATTTTCTTAAAAAAGTCACTGAAGGTGAGGAAGACTATAATAATTTGTTGATATACTGGGTGGCCACCCCAGACGCGGATCTCATTGCGATGGAGTAAATGAAAGTATATTTCGAAAAAAAAATTGGTGAATTGTATAGGGTATACATAAACATATTTCAAAATTATTCGTATGTATACCGGGTGTTCGACAACAAAGATATAGACCATAGTGACACTTCTTCCAATGTAAAAACCTCTAACTGAATTAGTAAATCGAGGAGTATGAGTAGTGATTTTTCAATTTGTTAGTCTGTTTCTTTAAAGTTTACTTATTCAATATTAAATATTATGAAGTACTCTGAGAAAGAGAAGATATGATTATCAGATACGGAGAATGTTACAAAATATCTTACTAGATTCAAAGATTCAAGCTCAAAAATACACATAAATAAAATTTCCTCCAAGATAAAATATGAACTCCTATAACATATTCTGTGATAAATTTCAAACGTTTTGAAAACTGAAATTTGAGATTGTTGTTTGTTGCTTGTGTTTTGATTATTATAAAATAGTGAAAATATCAAAATGGCCAATTTCACAAATAGAGAATATGCTGATATGATGTTCGTGTATGGTAAATGTGAGGGAAAAAGTCGAGCTGCTGTGAGAGAGTATCGTCTGAGATTCCCGACGCGCAGAATTCCCAATCACCAAACATTTTCTGCAGTATTTAGTTGTATAGCGCAATATGGTAGAGTACCAGATAGGAAGAAGGATCACCAAAGGAATCTAGAAAGAGGTGATGAAGTACTCCAATTAATTCAAGCACAACCTTCAACTAATATAAGAAGAGTAAGACTGAATTTTGCACATTGGATAGTAAATCAGAGAGTCACTTTGTACAGAACAATATTCAGTAATGAGGCTCAATTCACCAGAGATGGTGTGTTCAATATTCATAACTCGCACATTTGGGCCGAAAATAATCCACACATTACAAGACTGAGAAATTCACAACAAAAATTTTCAGTAAATGTTTGGTGTGCTGTGATAAACAAACATTTGATAGGGCGTCATTTTTTTGACGGTCGCCTTACAAGTGCGATTTATCTAGATTTCTTACAAAATATTTTACCCGGCATGCTACAAGGAATAAGTAAGTATTAGAGGAATTTATTTCCAGCATGATGGAGCTGGACCGCATTTTGGCTTGGAAGTGAGAAGTTACCTCGACAATACCTATACAAATAGGTGGATAGGTCGAGGAGGACCTATTCCGTGGCCTCCTCGATCTCCAGATTTCAACCCGCTAGATTATTATTTATGGGGAAAATTGAAGGATATGGTATATTCTGAAGAAATCCAGTCAAGAGAACAGCTGATGAACAGATATGTGTTGCGATATTTTAAGAAATAATGGTGATATGATTCGCAAGGCTGTATCCAATTTGAACATTCGACAAGAGAAATGTATACAAGCTAATGGTTTTCATTTCGAGCCACTTCGGAAATAACGTTGACTCAGCAATTCATTCGTTCCTATTTTCATTTCTATTAGGTACTCTTTACTGTAGGTATTTTAGTTTCTTTGATTTGTTAATGTTTCGTTATGGAATATCCTTATTAAAGCTCTGAACTTTCTCGAAAATTTCTACTATTTTCTACGAATTTTCTACTAATGCTTTCGCATTTTATATTCAAACATGAGATTTTCAGTTCTCTTCATGGTGAAAAATTCAATTTTTGGAACTTTATCCAAATTCAAAAATTCATAACAAAATAATTGTTGATGTGACAACTTTAAGCGATACCACAAATTGAAGCATAGTTTAGCTTCTTTCTAAAAAGCGAATCAATTATTTGAAATTCGAAATACAAAGTATTTTTTTTACCCTGAACACTTTAAATGAAGATTAATTAGTCCGGCCCTTGACTAATGAAATAATTGATATCTTTCTGACTCGACCTTAGCATGTGCCAATAACCTCCCAAGTTTCAATAATATCCGTCAATAAGTTTAGATTTTATGATGGTCTAAGTATTTCCATGAAGTTGGAAAATCACCCTGTAGCTTTCTAGGGAAATCCAGAAATAAGTTTTTTATAGTCAATCAGTAATCAGCTAGTCCAACTCTATATCTGGTAAGAGTATGTACAGTTATTCCCCGGACACCCTGTATAGGACCAAATTCATCAGAAATAACCTGAGTAATAACGTCCTTCAATATTCACTACGACTCACCCTGTAACCCTGTATATTGGGCATTACCTGAACGAGCAGACTAAAGCTCCAAACCCCACGTCAATGCTGTCATAATGTTTTGGAATTTCACAGGCTTATAACATTGTAAAATACATTACATTCCCAAAATGCTTAGTGGTACGATAAATTCACCCCAGTTGTTGGACACATCGAATCGAAAATAATCTAAATGAAAATGAGCCATATCAACATTCATTTCCGAACATTTCGAACGTTTGAATTTAGGGATATTTCATTGGATTCGGTTATTCAATTTAGCCACCGTGGCTAGAATGATGCAGATATAAAATTCGGTACCGGTACATAAAACCCGAGATTTTTTGCATGTGGCTTTTATTCGAACCATCCTCCTGATTTATTGGCGTATTTCTATCGGCTGACCGTAACGGGAGGGGTCGTTATATTTTTGTTTGTGGTTGGAACATTTGGCTTCTGCTCTACTTCCATATTCATCATAAATTTCGTCTTCGGATCCAGCGTTAAGGAAAGTTACTGCGACGCTCCATGCAGGAATACCTTTATTGGAGGATTATGCCGTGGAAAGGCTCGACGGGGATGAAAGTCACGTTCAAGAATTGTTTCGGGGTGGAAACTCCCGTAGAGGACATTGAAAACGAAAGTAAAATGGAGCGATTGATTGTAGAATGGATCGTTTTTGCGTATGGAACTTCCTTGGGGTTTCAGGTGAAACATTTGATTCTGAAAAGAGAATAAAAAGTTTCCAGTTTAATTTATTCATTTTCGAGAATGAATTCTGGAGAAAAAGTGGCAATATTCCGATTATCTTCATTTGTATATATGTATTTAAATTTTCTCGCATTTGTTACTATCATCATCTGCGAACTACTGATGGAATTTTTAGATTTGAGGCCTTATCAATCGTAAAATACTACATTTCAATGACATAAGGAGTTTTATGCTCGTTCATTCAATGACACCTTACACTATTAGGTTTGTTCCATCAACCAGTTTGGAGCAGCTCGGAGCATCACACTCATGTGCATTGAGGACTTGGAGCTCGAAGTCGCAATCCTACAAGATTTTGGAGTACACAACTTCGAGTTCCAACAACTGCGAGAGCTCGCTGGAGATTCTCTCGGGTTTGCTCCAAGCTTCTCCTTCTGATGGGTTAGAGCACGATAGGGAGCACCAAACCCGCGTATGCGTACTTGCAATTTATGTATAACCTGCTTGAACTTCTTGTCACAACAAACAAACTAACCTTAGTAACCTTACTTCGCTACTTTTGAATTTTGATTTATCCGCAGATACATATTTGTTTTGTCAGTTTGTCGATTTAGTTGTATTTGAAATGGACTCACAAGCGTTGATTGATGTATTCCTGAGCAATTCGTATGTGGAAGCATTTACCAAAAAGAATACTATTTACAGCCATTGCACACTAAAATCTGACAAACAGAGAATAGTAATCATACAGTAATCAACTTAGGTAGGTAGGTAAAACCTTAGAATATAGAAAATTCATTGGGTAAAACCATATCAAAATTAAAATTTCTTAACTAAATTGTGAGGTTAGGTTACCAACGTCACGCAAACGCCGACGCCAACTCGGTCCACTAGCTCTCTATTCGTTCCAACAAAACTTCGAGAGGTATAACCTTGGAGCTAACCCGTGGCGACTCTCTTTTTTGCGCACATGTTCTGGGGAACAGCGTGCACATGTTCAGGGGAAAATTTTGCCCAAATGTCTGAATTTTTTGCAGAAAATGGTCTCAAACGATTGGGTTCGACTAATTGATGAAGAATTCGAGGTCAAACATAAATCAAGTGTCTTGACTGCTATCACTTCATGTCAGTTTGATATTTTAGTCGAATTTAAGGGAGTTACCATAATAGAGCGGTTAAGACCAATCCCTTGCTAAACATATCCGATCGGCAAGGGATTGGTCTTAACCACTCTGTTCCGGTTACTCACTTAAATTCGACTCTTGTAAATAAATAAGTCAGAACGCACGGTTTTTATTTACTTTCACAAAATGAGTCATTCCACTTCTGAAGAGCTGCCAAGCGATGTTGTAGAGACAGCAGGTAATGCTCTTTCATCGGTAATTCCCAAAATGTCAACGGCAGTTTACGATTTGGCTTAAGAAAAATTTATAACTTGATGTGATGAGAAGAAGATAAAAGTGGAAAAGCCACACTTAAATGGAATTTTTTGTGTCACCAATTGTGAAATGCTTTTTGCGCGTATGTTCGTGGGAACATTGCGTTATCATTTTGCCCAAATGTCTGTATTATTCGAATTTTTCGCCGAGAATGGTCTCAAACGAGTAGGTTCAACTCACTGATGAAAAATTCCGGATCATATTTGATTCTGTCCGGCCGTTGCCACGATGACTTGAGAACGGAAAGAGGTAGCGACTTTTCAGGGTAGGTGGAAACTTGATAGCAAGTTGTAGAATACAAAAACGTTTGTGAAACTTTGTGACAATCGTGTTGCTAGAATATTTAAAAAAAATTATTAAAAGATATTATTTATGTCAAGATAACCTTTGAACATAGACTGATAGCGACTTGCAATTTTTAGGTTAGGTTGCGCATCTGAATGCAACTTTTGTGTTTGTTAATAGGCATAATCGGCTAAACGGTTTTGGAGTTTGATCCATTTGAAATTTGGTTTTTAGTTCCTCAATAACTCGAAAAATACAGAATTTATCCAATGCAAACTTGGTTTCTAGTTGTAAAATGCCGGCTTGAAAATTATTGCAGAATTTCGTGAGGATGGTAGCACTACAAAATGAAAAAAAATTATTGAAAATCATTGAAAAAAATTGTATATATCAGAAACTATTTATCCGACATCGCTGAAATTTTGCGAGACCTTCAAAACCTAACTCTGCTGCCAAGTTCCAAGTTTTACACGATCAGATTTAGGTAAATTTCTTGGATCCGAGCAGCCTTGTGTGAGATCAATAGCTGGATGGGTGAGCGCTGCCTCGATAACTTCCAAACGAAAGGAGATAGGGACTTGCGATTTTCAGAGTACGTTGAGAATCTGAATGGGAGAGTTAAGTTCGTTGTTGGGCATAATCGGCCCAACGGTTTTGGGGTTATACCCATCTGGAATATTATCTTCTCGATCACTCAAAAAATATAGACTCAATCGAATTGAAGCTTGGTACCTAACTAGTTGTAGAATATCGACATAAAGAAGTGTGTAAAATTTTCTGAGGACCGTACCACTAGAAAATATTAAAAAAATTATGTTTCCCATGATAACTTGAGAATGGAAAGAGGTAATGAATTGCAATTTTCAGGGTAGATTTCGCATCCGATTGCGACCTTTAAGTTCGTTAATTGTCATAATCGGTCAAATTGTTTTGGAGTTATACCTACTCCTCTAAAATTTAGAAATTTTTTTTTAAGAATTTACCTTGCTAAATTCGATTAAGAGTGTCCAATATAGGAGAATGGACAATGGAACATGCGCGCAAAAGCTCCCGACTTCACGTCAGCACGTCAGCACGTCACCACTTGCATAATATTTTACTTTGTGCAACTAGTTACAGAAAGTAAGACGTTTCATAATGTCAATCAGTTCTAAAGAGTATCACTTTATATATTTCAAAATTTGAAAAATACGCTTTATTCAATACAATTCTCGTTTATCTTTGTAATCCTGATCTTTGAATATTTTTTTTCAGGGTTATTTTCATAATTTATTGTTTTTTGGATTATTTTCTTTTCATTATATAGTCCGATATTTTATCTGCCGGCGGGGAAGAAAGATTCAAATATTTATTGCCAATGAATAGTAGGGAATTAGCATTTATTATTATTTATGTTCTGTGGTCCAGACTTCAACAAAGGAGATTTTATTCCGACGTGCTTACCTTTGATCGTCGATACGTAATAGTACGTGGATACCCACCCCCTCCTATGGGAGCATACATTTAGTTCTCTGTAATATTTAGGTTGTGATAGTATAAGCTGGAGTTCCCACTTAAACAGGGTTCATTAATGAAGTTCAAAACACGTTGAATAATTTAATGTTCACCTTTCATCATAAACTTAAGTTATTACTTTCTTGCTGGTTGCTCCCGTGAAATTTAAGACCTGCGACGGCATTCGAAACAAGGCATTACGTTAGTTGAGCAGTTATTGTAGATCGTAGTGAGTTAATTAATTTTCTTTGTTTCTGATGAACGCATCGTAGCCAGCAGTTCCGTTAATTTTACGGGATTTCCGAGGGGACGATAAAATGGAGAGGAAAGCGCTGAGAAATTAGGAAGAGATTGACAAGGTCAACGGAGTTGTGCTTATTTCCGAGTGAAAGAATCCCTGCTAGAACATATTTGCGAATGCTCGATTCAGGGTGGAAGGCAGAGAAGAAGCCTGGCTTTGTAAAACAAACTTTGGAAAGTCGCTGTCGTAGATGGTTGTTCGAGTGTGAAAAAAGTTGCTTCATTCTTTCTTGACAATACAAGTATTGCTGTAAATTTTAAACCAAGGTTCATCATTTTTTGGCGCTCTAGTTCCTCGGAACACAGTGCTTATCAATTTGCCCAAGTATCTGTAATTTTTGGCTGAAAATGGTCTTAAACGATTTGGTTCAACTCACTGATCAAGAATCTGTGGTCTGAATCGTCGGCCGGCCGGCCGTCCGTCCGGCCGTTAACACGATAACTCTCGAACGAAATGAGCTAGAGAGTGGACATTTTCAGAGTAGGTTTGAGGGATAAATATCTCGGATAAGTTCGTTATTGGGCAAAATCGGTCTGATAGTTTCGGAGTTTCGAAAAAAAAATTTTTTTTTACAATACAACTTTTGACAATTTTTTTTAAGATGCAGTTTCATCATCATAATCCATTGTTATCATTTTCAACTCTAACAAGCTAATACTTTCGGAAATATGATGGTCCAAAATTTCAATAATACATCGTAAGTTCTATGTATTCACAGAATGTGAACACAGAATCTGTCTTTGTGACTATTCATAAACGTCATCTTTTCTAGCTATTAGAGATTGTATATTCGTATATTATCTCTTGGAAAATCAAGTATTCGATTCTTGAATTTGTGAATATATACAAGACTGTTTTGATTTAGTTTATGGAGGCAATAGGAAATAAGAACATAATGGAATCATCAAAAGAAATTATGGTTCGTTGACCACTGAGGTTAATATTACCTTTTACTTCCTTAAGTATTGGTAGTGAGACATGTTCCTATATACAGTATTTTCATAATGTTGCTAGCGAACAAATACTGGAATATGGATCTACATTTGTGTATCAATAATTTTTTCTAAAATTAAGGTTCATAATACCTTGTTAGTGGTATGAACTATTGAATTTCAAATGATGAAAAGAGTATAGTATTTCATTAATATATTTTTTTCTGTGACGGGAAAAAAATTTGACATTTCATCTCTGTTGACAGGTAACAAAATATAACTTTTCACGAAATTTCTTTTTTCCCCGGGAAAAAAGTGAATTCTTTTTTCCCGGATATATATACATATAGATAATGGAAGATATTTGCTACTTGCGCTGCTTCTATCAACTTCGGTGGAGTCAGAGAAAACTCAGAATCAAGCATTTTTAACTTAATAGTATTCAAAATAACTACTAAACAATTACTGAGTTCGCAATTTTTGAATCAAATCACAAAATTAAATTGACAGATATTTGATTAAACTGAAGTTTTCCTTAGCAACGCAGGTCTAATAGCTTACTAGTTTAAAAATTCAAATTTCATATCGATAACATTCTGACTTTAATATATTGTAATAATATGTTCTTTCACTATTAAATCGTCGTTTTTCCTGTCACAGAAAAAAATAGTGTATTATACACGGGAAAAATATTAGATTTCAGCTCTCGGTTTTTTGTCTCCCTCCGCTTCGCGTCGGGAGACAACATAACCTCGAGCTAAAATCTAATACTTTTTTCCCTTGTATAATAAATAACTATTGAACTATTAAAATAATTTGTTCGTAATCCACTACCTACTCAAATATCAGGAATAAATGGACAATCTGCTATGATTGTCTCCAGTCTTGCTCTAGAGATTTCGATGATACTTTCCTTAGGTATTTCGAGTTGTGAAAACTATGTACCGAGTGTGAGTTGCAACAACCCATTCCACGAGGTTGAATCATTGCAAATTGCTCCTCTAATCTTGATAAATAAATTTAATGACAATTTGTAAAGCATTGAAGCATTGTAGATTGTTCTTTTTTTAAAAGATAATTTTTGAAGCATTTTTATTCAACGTCACTTTTTTCAAAATTTAATTTCTTTCATGATGTAGTTCTATGATAGGAATTCATTGATATAATTCCCAACTCTGAGAAACCTATACTTTCGGAGATATAATTTGTCTGTTTGAACAAGAGCGCCAAAAAGCTCCTGACCACAGGGCTTGAACCAATTTTTCGTGTACAGGGTATTCCGTAGACCAACATCAACCTGGAACTTTCTTCTAGGTTAGTTCAAGTCTGAACAGAATATAAAATTTGGCTTCTTAAAAGTGTCTTGGTTTTCTAAATATTGACAGTTTTATTAAATTCCTGAAAATCTATAACTAGTCACTGTTTAGATTGCTGCGGCTACAATTCTTGCTATTATAGGTTTGTTCATACAGCGGCCGAAACCGTACAGTGAATGGTCCACCGCTGCGCAGTGGTGCAAAAAAAACGCTTGTACACCTCTGCTCAGCTAGTGGACCGTCCACTGTATGGTTTTGGCCGCTGTAGGAACAAACCTATTATATAACAGACGGATCCGCCTATAAGTGATTCTCATTTCGGTTGAATATTATAGAACGATCAGCCTATCAAACGTTACCAAAGATTATCCCGAAAAAATTTTAGCAGACTAACCCGGCATGCCAAAAGTAAGCCGTTTTAGTCAAGTTTTCGATTTAAATAATGGGAAAGCTCTCTGTGGACAGGAGCTTTTGTGCTCTTGTTCAAACTTTGACAAATAATTTCTCCGAAAGTGTTGGTATTGGGAAAGATATCATTGGATTCCTATGGTAACTGAATCATAAAACAATTAAAGTAGAAAAAAAATTGGTTCAAGCACTGACGTGAAGTCAGAAGCTTTTGCGCGTATGTTCTATTGTCCATTCTTCTGTATTGGACACCCTTAATTCGAATTTACCATGGTAAATTCGAATTAAGAGTGTCCAATACTGGAGAATGGACAACATAATTTACCATGGTAAATTCGATTAAAGGTGTCCAATACATAAGAATGTACAATAGAACATACGCGCAAAAGCTTCTGACTTCACGTCAGTGCTTGAACCAATTTTTTTTTCGTGATTTTTAAAAATTTTCTAGGGGTACGGTTCTTAAAATTTTTTTTTTCATAATTTTTTTCAAATTTTCTATGGGTACGGTTCTTACGAAATTTTAAACACGTCTTTATGTTGATTTTCTACTACTAGAAACCAAGCTTCAATTCGATCGAATATTTATTTTTTGAGTTATCAAGGAAATAATATCCCAGGTGAGTATAACTCGGAAACCGTTAGACCGATTATGCCCAAAAAATCAATTCTCCCTTTCGGATACTCAACCTACCCTGAAAATTGCAAGTCCCTATCTCCTTTCGTTCGAAAGTTATCGAGGCAACGGTCACCCATCTACTGAACTCGCACAAGAATGCTAAAATCTCCAACAATATTTAACCGATCATATTAAAACTTGAAATTTGGCAGTAGAGTTAGGTTATGAAGGCTCTTGCAAAATTTCAGCAATTTCAAACGAATAGTTACTGATATATAGAATTTTTTTTTTTATTTTCAATGATTTATTAAAAATTTTCTACAAATGCTATCCTCACCAAATTTTGCAAACATTTTCGCGTTGGTATTCTACAACTAATAACCATGTTTGAATTCAATCGGTTCAGTATTTTTCGAGTTAATGAGGAACAAAAAACCACCAAATTTCAGAAAATTTCAGATGGCTATAACTCTAAAACCGTTTGGCCGATTATACTCATACACAAACTGAAATGTCGCGTTCTGGTGCACATCCTAACCTGAAAATTTCAAGCCGCTATCTCATTCCGTTCTCAAGTTATCGTGACAACAAAAATATTTTTTAATAATTTTTTTAAAATTTTCTAGCCATATGATTCGCACAAAATTTCACAAACGTGCTTAGGTTCATATTCTACAACTACCCACCAAGTTTCAATTCGATCGGATTTATATTGGTTGAAAACAAAATTATTACTCGGAAACCACTGGGCCGATTATGCCCATTAACGAACTTGTACGTCGTATTGGGATGCGCCACCTACCCTGAAAATTTCAAGTCGCTAGCTCTTTTCGTTCTCAAGTTATCGTGGCAACGGCCGGACGGCCGGACGGACAGAATCAAATTTGACCTCGAATTCTTCATTGGGGAGTCGAATTTAATCGTTTGAAACCATTTTCGTCAAAAAATTCGAAAGTTACAGACATTTGGGCAAAACTATAACGCGATGTTCCCCAGAACATACGCGCAATAGTCTATTTATCAAGACTAAATGAGCAATCTTCAATGATTTAAACTTGTGGAAAGGGTTGTTGAAACTGACAACTCGAAATACCTAGGGAAAGTATCATAGAAATGCCTAGAGCCTAGAGGCTGGAGACAATAATAGCAGATTGCCCATTTATTCCTGATATAGGCTGACGAACAAAATATTTTGTTAGTTCATTTCATTTGTTTGAAAGATTACATATGTATTTTATATCCTTGTTTTTCTTTATTTGAAAACTTATTTCATTATACAAAAAAAAATTAAATTCAATCCTCTTTTCATAATTTAATAGTCCATAACAAGAAGCAGTAATTTCTTTTGATGATTCCATTATGTTTTTCTTTCCTATTGCCTTCATGAACTACATCATTAAAATGATCCAATTCTAAAGCTTCTGAAACATCATCCCCAATATTTATACATAAGTTATTCAATATGCAACAAGTCAATATTATTTTGATATAAAAAGAGTCTTGTTTATTTCACAAATTCAAGATTCGGAATCTTGTTTTCCAACACAAAATATTTTCAAAGTACGAATTATAAACAAATAAAAAATATGATTATGTAAATTCTACCTCGGCGCTGAGCCCTGACTGCCACGTTCGGAAACGGTGATTGAGAACGCGATTATCTGCAAGAAGCTGCAAACAGCTAATGATGATCTACTCGATCCAGGGTTAACGTTCAAGACCATTTCCAACCAACAATTCGCAAATTACAGACATTTGTGCAAAATGATAAGTACTCTGTTCCGAGGAACAAGATCGCCAAAAATGGACCTGTACATCTCGATCGTTGTAATATTTCGATATTACGACAATATCTTCACCAATATAGATCCGTTCGAGTGTTCAAATCTCATGGGATCCTCACAAAATTTTGGATATAAGTCTTCGTGTCTGTTCTTTTCAACTAACTACCGCGCATTAATTCGATGAGACTATTTTTTGAGTTATTTGGAAAACAAAATTTCAGATGGCTATAAATAAAATTGGTTCATGCACTGACGTGAAGTCAGAAGCTTTTGCGCGTATGTTCTATTGTCCATTCTTCTGTATTGGACACCCTTAATCGAATTTACCATGGTAAATTATATTGTCCATTCTCCTGTATTGGACACTCTTAATTCGAATTTACCATGGTAAATTCGAATTAAGTGTCCAATACGGGAGAATGGACAACATAATTTACCATGGTAAAAACGATTAAGGGTGTCCAATACAGAAGAATGGACAATAGAACATACGCGCAAAAGCTTCTGACTTCACGTCAGTGCTTGAACCAATTTTTTTTTTCGTGATTTTTTTTGACATTTTCTAGGGGTACGGTTATTAAAATTTTTTTTTTTCGTCATTTTTTTCGAATTTTCTAGTGGTACGGTTCTTACAAAATTTTGAACACGTCTTTATGTTGATTTTCTACTACTAGTTACCAAGCTTCAATTCGATCGAATATTTATTTTTTCAGTTATCAAGAAAATAATATTCCAGGTGGGTATAACTCGGAAACCATTAGACCGATTATGCCCAAAAACGAACTCGGCTCTCCTTTTCGGATACGCAACCTACCCTGAAAATTGAAAGTCCCTATCTCCTTTCGTTCGAAAGTTATCGAGGCAACGGTCACCCATCTACTGAATTCACACAAGAATGCTCCAATCTCCAACAATATTAAACCGATCGTATTAAAACTTGAAACTTAGCGGTAGAGTTAGGTTATGAAGGCTCTTGCAAAATTTCATCAATTTCTAACGATTAGTTACTGATATATAGAATTTTTTTTTTTGATATTCAATGATTTATTAAAAATGTTCTACAAATGCTATCCTCACCAAATTTTGCAAGCATTTCCGCGTTGGTATTCTACAACAAATAACCATGTTTGAATTCAATCGGTTCAGTACTTTTTGAGTTAATGAGGAACAAAAACCACGAAATTTCAGAAAATTTCAGATGGCTATAACTCTAGAACCATTTGGCCGATTATGCTCATAAACAAACTGAAATGTCGCGTTCTGGTGTTCATTCTAACCTGAAAATTTCAAGCCGCTATCTCATTCCGTTCTCAAGTTATCGTGACAACAAAAATATTTTTTAATAATTTTTTTAAAATTTTCTAGCCATATGATTCGCACAAAATTTCACAAACGTGGTTATGTTCATATTCTACAACTACTCACCTAGTTTCAATTCGATCGGATTTATATTGGTTTAAAACAAAATTATTACTCGGAAACCGCTGGACCGATTATGCCCATTAACGAACTTGTCCGTCGTATTGGGATGCGCCACCTACTCTGAAAATTTCAAGTCGCTAGCTCTTTTCGTTCTCAAGTTATCGTGGCAACGGCCGGCCGGCCGGACAGAATCAAATTTGACCTCGAATTCTTCATTGGGGAGTCGAACTTAATCGTTTGAGACCATTTTTTTCAAAAAATTCGAAAGTTACAGACATTTGGGCAAAACTATAACGCGATGTTCCCCAGAACATACGCGCAAAAATTGGTTCAAGCTCCTGACTTCACATCAGTGCTTGAACCAATTTTTTTTTGAATTTTCTAGGGGTACGGTTCTTGCAAAATTTTTTTTTCATCATTTTTTTCAAATTTTCTAGGGGTACGGTTCTTAAAAAATTTTGAACACGTCTTCATGTTGATTTTCTACTAATAGTTACCAAGCTTCAATTCGATCGAATCTTTATTTTTTGAGTTATCGAGGAAATAATATTCCAGGTGGGTATAACTCGGAAACCGTTAAACCGATTATGCCCAAAAACGAACCTAATTCTCCCATTCGGATAAGCAACCTACCCTGAAAATTGCAAGTCCCTATCTCCTTTTGTTCGAAAGTTATCGAGGCAACGGTCACCCATCTTCTGCACTCACACAAGTCTGCTCGAATCTCCAACAATATTTAACCTATCGTGTTAAAACTTGAAACTTGGCAGTAGAGTTGGGTTCTAAAGGCTCTTGCAAAATTTCAGCAATTTCAGACGAATAGTTACTGATATATAGATATTTTTTTTTGATTTTCAATGATTTCTTAAAAAATTTCTACGAATACTATCCTCACGAAATTTTGCGAGAATTTTCGCGTTTGCATTCTACAACTAATAACCATATTTCAATTCAATCGGTTTAGTATTTTTCGAGTTAATGAGGAGACAAAACAACCAAATTTCAGATGGCTATAACTCTGAAACCGTTTAGCTGATTATGCTTATAAACAAATTCAAATGTCGCGTTCTGATGCACATCCTAACCTGAAAACTTCAAGCCACTATCTCTTTCCGTTCTCAAGTTATCGTGACAACAAAAAGATTTTTTAATAATTTTCTAGCCATACGATTCGCACAAAATTTCACGAACGTGCTTAGGTTCATATTCTGCAACTACTCACTAAGTTTCAATTCAATCGGATATATATTGGTTGAAAACAAAATTATTACTCGGAAACCATTGGGCCGATTATGCCCATTAACGAACTTGTCCGTCGTATTGGGATGCGCCACCTACCCTGAAAATTTCAAGTCGCTAGCTCCTTCCGCTTTCAAGTTATCGTGGCAACGGCCGGCCGGACAGAATCAAATTTGACCTCGAATTTTTCATTGGGGAGTCGAACTAGATCGTTTGAGACCATTTCCGTCAAAAAATTCGAAAGTTACAGACATTTGGACAAAATGATGAAGCGATGTTCCCCAGAACACACGCGCAACAAAGGATTGCTTCACATGCATACGGTTCCATTCGGTTCGGTTCGTTTTTTGTTCCGTTTCGGTCGCTGGCGACAAGTGTGAAACGGTGCTTCGGCACGAATAGGTTTCTATCAGGTTTTGAATCGTGAGTAGGAAATACAGATCAATCGGGGCGTTCACACAAACACGGTTTAGTTTCGGTGTTAACCATAAAGTAATAAATATTTACATATATTTTCTGTCACGTTCTGTGGTTTTAACCTCACACCGAGCAGATATCTTTCAATATTTCCCAAATTGTTTAAATATAGAAATATAAACATAAATAGGTACATATTTTCGGGATATTGTTGCTATGTCAGTATTCATGAGAAAATTATGGTTTACCAACTGTGAATCGACTGATTTCTGCTGTAAATCTAAACCAGTGCTGTGGGACAAATCTTCCGAAACATATAACAATAAATTGAAGACGCATGAAGCATGCAAAGATATTTGTCTTCAAATTTTGAATGACTTTGTGGAATCTGACGTCGCGAAAAAATGGAATTGTGATTGAGCCTGTATTTCGGGAGAAAACATAAAACCTAATATTAACCGTATATGTGTGTAAGGGCTTCAAAAAGGATCCATTTTTCTTCAACCATCAATACATAAGTAACCACTGACCGTACCGCAAGGACGGTTCCGCATGTCGAAATAAAACCCCAATAAGATACAATTATAAATTTTTGGAAAACAGTTTTTTTTCTGTCTTTGACATGATTTTCAAAAAATAGGGTACCTAATTCATTTTGTTTTCGGATGCGGCTAAATTAGAAACGTCAAAGCTCGAAACATTCATATCATCTTGGTCCCCCTGATCCTCAAGACCAGCAGTTCAAGAGATATGAGTAATTGAGAAAAGATTACCCTCAAGAGGTGTATGCAAATTAGATCAAACAGCCGAGATGGCCAAACCAGTAAGCGCAACAGAGTTGATATATGCTGGTAGCGGAATATCTGTTTCTGATCTGGGATTTTTATTGAACCTTTTTCCTCCGCTTCTTCACCCGATGTCTCATTATATTATTTCGGCATAGAAGATTGTGGGCCACAAAAAAATTATTCATGATTCGTCGAATATAACAGCTCTTGGGTCAGTGGCTCTCCAGATAGGGCCTATACAGGGTGGGCTACGGTCGATGGTACCCCCGACTTTTACGGAGAACGGACACCCGATTTTATTGATAATTTGGTTACTTGGCTAGGAACCACTGCTCTATCGATCTAGAATATTTTCAGCTCTGCAGTGTCGCCGCATATATCAAAAAGTACTAAAAACTTTGATATTTCGAATGGAGCACCCTGTATATTATTGATTATTTATTTATTTATTTATTTATTCTGTATCACTTCTGTATCCCTATCTCTAGCGGTTTTCGACTAATTGATTTACTACATTTTTTGTGCAAAGCATAGCTTCAATTCAACCTTCATTACTTCGTTACTTGGAATCCTATAGAAAGTCGAAATGTTGGCTATGGATTACCAATATCCCGTGTATCATTTACGTATAATGAAATATGTTCCTGATTATACAGGATTGTTCAAAATACGAGGCGATTCTGAGACATACCGAGACATTGTAAAGTATTGTTGAATTTATTAACGGAGATTTGATTGAAAATGTATTCAAATGGAGGGCAATAATTATATAAATGAAGCTTTTATGAAATTGTTTATTCTTCAGGGTCAATGCGATCAAATTGTAGCAACATGCAGAATGTTTAATCCTGAATATAAGTTCTGGTTAGGCTTACATCTTATTCTGCACATCTGGTGAAAGCATGAGGATTTGCGTTAAAATAAGTTAATACATTTAAAATGTTAGCCTTGTTTGAAGTTATAAGCTTCAGCATTGTTCGTAATGCTATAAGTTTTGATCTATGAAGGATGGAATGATTCTGCAATCCTACACATTTTCTCTTGTTCATTGGTTCTAAGTCAGGATACATGTCATTAAACATTCTGCATGTTCTTGCTACAATTTAATCGCATTATGACCGTAAAGAATAAACAATTTCATCAAATTCATTCAAAGAACCATTTGTATAATTATTGCCTTCCATTCGAATCAGTTTTCAATCAAATAGCCGTTAATTAATTCAACAATACTTTACAATCGATGCCGATTGTTAAATTATCATAATTTACATGTTCTATGACATTTCATGGATAGCAAATAAAAAATGTATAGCTCAACATTCCCATTGGCATGAAAACTTGCTCTTGATTCGAAAACCTTACAATTCGGTTATAGGAACTTGTTATATCGTTTGAAAGGAAATTGATTCTGTTTCAATACATCTTGGATAACGCACTTTTTATCGTTTATGTATGTCTCGGAAAAGCCTCGGATTTTGAATAACTCTGTATAATTAGGGACGTATGTCATTACACGTAAATGATACACGGGATATTGGTAATCCATATCCGAAATTTCGGCTTTCTAGGATTTCAAGTAACGAATTAATGAATGTTGAATTGAAGCTGTTTTGCACAAAAAGGTAGTAAATGAATTCATTACTCAAAAACCGCTAGAGATAGGAATAAGGAAGTTGATACAGAATTGATAGAAAGGTACGGTGAATAAAAAGAACAACAATATATAGGGTGTTCCATTTGAAATATCATAGTCATACTTTTTGATCAAATCGGCAACACCGCAGTGCTGAAAATATTCTGGATCGATAGAGCAGAGGTTCCTAGCCAAGAAACCGAATTTTCAATAAAATCGTACGTCTCGTTCTCTGTAAAAGTCCGGAGTACCATCGACGACCCTGTATTTTTCACAGAAGTTTTATGTTAGGATACCTTGCAATTTGAATTCTGTCAGAAACGAATACGAGATTCTGAGAAAATTTTTTTTGGAGAACTCTGACGCGATTCGTCAAACTGGAAGCATAAAATGAAATATTACACGTCACTAAATTCACAGATCTCAACATACAATTTCATAAAGCTACTGGTTGTTCTGAAGAGTCAATATATCTCTGGCTGGCTTGATCGCAGAAACTGATTCGGTATCATTACAGAAATTACAAACCATCTTGAAGTTTATCATGGAAAATGACCTCGTTTCAGAAATAGGATTTGTTCAAATCGATCCACTATTTTACCGCAAAAAAAAACGGGTGATTTATAACGGAAATGGATTATACATTTATCTTCGTATCGGTAGAATTTCTCCGATTGTCCCTTCTTCCTGGTATTCCTCGGTCTTGGTGCAAATATCAATATTAATAAAGTGAAGAAAAATAACTGGGATTAAGTTTCACATGATATACCGGGTGTCCCAGTATACATGTTCCAATGGATTATCTCAGCCAGTTCAGAAGATTAAAAATTGAAAATTTTATGATTTTATATTCATCCTAGGAACCTTCAACTGAAAAAAACAGAAATTGAAAGTCACTTCTGGTTTGACCGGAAGTGACTCTGACTTTTTTATCTCAAATAGCACCCTATATATTTTCTGCGATTTTTTTATTTCTACTTAAATTACCTTTCCAACGATGTATCACACTTTGTATTTTACATTTGATTTGATGGAGAAAACGTAAATTGATATTTCAAATTGAAAGAATTATAGTAGACTCTGATATTTTGTGTAATCTTGATATTGACTTCAATAATCGAGATCAATAAAAAAAACCTTCGTCAAGTTAAAATCAACTGTGTATTTTACCGAACAAAGAATGAGTAGTAAAAGAAACAAAAATAAAAAAAGGGGGGCAAAAATATACCTATAATAACTATAGCAGATGTTCGAAATGTTACCATCTGCTTCTACACATATTTCAGCTCGGTGGACTAGTTCACGCGAAGTAACACTTCTCAACAACTCAGCATTAACATGCATTCTTTATCTTGTTTTTTAAATCTTCCAAAAACATAGGAAGAGTCTGGTACACACGATCTTTCAAATATCCCCAAAGGAAGAAATCTAGTGGTGTTAAATCTGGAGATCTTGCAGGCCATCTTAATGGTCCATTTGAAGATAGATAGATAGATCGGCACAGACGGACCGATAAGATGGCCTGCAAGGTCTCCAGATTTAACACCGCTAGATTTCTTCCTTTGGGGATATCAAGGATCGTGTGTACCAGACTACTCCTATTTTTTTGGAAGATCTAAAAAACAAAATAAGGAATGCATATAGGACACTTAATGCTGAGGTGTTGAGAAGTGTTACTTCGCTTGAACTTGTCCACCGAGCTGAAAGATGTGTAGAAGCAGATGGTCAACATTTCGAACATATGCTTTAGTTATTATAGGTATTTTTTTGCCATCTTCTTTTGTGGGTTTTTGTTTCTTTTACTATTAATCCTTTCCCTAACGTTCAGTGAAATACATGGGTGATTTCAACTTGAGGAAGGTTTTTTTATTGAACTTGATTATTGAAGTCAATATCAAGATTACACAAAATATCGTAGCCTACTGCAATTATTTCAATTTGATATTTCAATTGACGTTTTCTCCATCAAATCAAATGTAAAATACAAAGTGTGATACATTGTTGGAAAGGTAATTTTGAGTAGAATTAAAAATTTGCAGAAAATATACAGGGTGTTGTTTGGGATAAGAAAATCAGAGGCACTTCCGGTCAAACTGAAAGTGACTTTCAATTTTTGTTTTTCTCAGTTGAAGGTTCCTTGAACAAATTGAAAATCATCAAATTTTAAAATTTTTATCTTTTGAAATGGCTGAGATAATTCATTGGAACATGTATATTGGGACACCCGGTATAACAACTCACAAAAATTGAAGGACATACAAAAAATTCCAAATATAGGTGGTTTTCAACAGGCTGATGTTACTCGGAGGGGAATGATAATATAGCAGAAAAATAGTAAATTATACACCTTCGGAGTCAAATGCGTAATTTTTTTCACCGAGGGAAAATAGCATCAACCCCTGAGACATATATATTATTTTTTGTACGATCCAATCATTTCAGTTGTTAGAATCCAACGATTTTAATAGTAATGAATATGAAAGCATCAAATGCAAATATGACATAAGTAATTTACAAACACAAAAATCTGGATATAAATCTGTGCACAAAAATATAAATTTGGTAGCTATTGATACTTGCTTGACGATTTGCTTCGACTCACTGATCAAGATTCCGTGCTCAAGATAGATTCTGTCCGGCCCATCCGGCCGGCCGTTAACAAGATAACTCGCGAATGGAATGAGCTAGGCATTTGAAATTTTCAGAGTAGTTTTGGGAGATAAATATCTCAGTTATTTTCGTTATTGAGCCAAATCGATGGTTTCGGAGTAAAGAAAAAAAAATGTTTTTTACATTACAAATTTCAAACTCAATTTTTCTTATGATGCAGTTTCATCATAACAATCCATTGATGTCATTGGATAATCCATATGATGATATGCAAAATATACTGTGGTAAGTTAATAAAATTGGACTCAGAATATCTTCAGTAAAACAAAACTGGAATATTGGCTAAGTTTCAATTGATATAATATAATTTTCAGAGAGAGAGAGATTTGAGGAATGAATATCTCTGATAAGTTCGTAATTTGGTAGAAACGGTCTGGTGGTTTCGGATTAATAATTTGTGGTACTGTTATTTTTTTTAGTGACAATTTTTGATGCATTGCAGCTTGCTTATTTAATCTTGATGAGTAAACTATTATTTGAATTTTCCTTAATGCTGCAGTTCTGTCATAAAAATCCTTTGATATCATTCCCAACTCTGAGAAACCAATACTTTCGGAGATATGATTTGCCAAAGTTTGAACAAGAGTGTCAAAGCTCCTGTGCACAGAGCTTTCCCACATTTTTTTTTTCAAGGGGAAACTGTGAATAGCAGCCAAAAATATCAACAATTCTTCCTAGAGAATAATTTAATTTGGAAACTCAACTTCTGCTATTTCGGGTAACAAATATTGTAGGCATTGCTGGATCATTAAGATTAGATGAACTAGTTACATTAACTATAGACAATGTTCAGGATTTGGAATCCACCATTTTGGTATCTGTAAAAAATACTAAAATTCATGTGAAGAGAGCGTTAATCATTGTGCACAAATAAAACTATTGGATTGAGTTCGTTGTCGTTTGTAAAAAATATATGGCTCTACGGAAAGAAAAGCTGAACATGATCAATTTTTGTTTGATATAGAAATAACAAATGTTCTAGGCAGCCAGTAGGTAAAAATATGTAAAAGGTGGTTGGAATTCCAGCATTGTTGCAGCGCGGGCTACGATCAAAATTCATTGAGGCATAAGAAATTTGAAATGCTGGGAAAATCGTCAATATCAAGTTTCATCAACAATTGCAGAGATGTCATAAACGTCAATCAGTTTTGACATTTTTATAAAACCTACCAATTCTGATATTTACTCGTCGGATTCGGTTGCCCCCTGTTCACTTAAAACGGCCAGCATGCATTTCCCAATCAACTGGTTATTTAATATTCCTCTAAGCAATATAAATTTCAAGAAAGAAAGAAAATTGATTTTCCAAATTGCCGAAAGAAATGGGTATAGTCATCATCTAGTGCAGAAAATTATCAACGAACATAAAGATAAAAATCTCTTGAATAACATAACCCTAACGGAAGAAATAGAAGCGGTAACAGGTTTCTAAGCTTTCACGTTCTATCCGAAAACATACAAAAAACTCCGAAATAATTTTAAAAAGGTTACTATAACTCTGCCTTTCAAAACTTCCTCGAAAATTAAACAACTTCCAGGAAAAACATTCGATAAAACTCCGGATATGTTAAAATCGGGTATATATGAAATTGAATGTTTAGATTGCAATAAGTGCTAAATCGGGCAAACAACCAGAAACATTCTCACACGGTATAAAGGAAGTGCATTCGGGACACGTTCGGAACAACAACATCGATAAATCTGCTGTTGCAAATCACATTTCAACTGCTGGTCACTCAAAACCAGAAAATTCCGTCAAATTTCTCGAAAAATTCCAATAAATTGTACTTAGGAACACTTGTAAGGGATCGAGATTTATGAGAGCGTCTTCAGAGTAGTTCATTCCCATCAAGAAAAAATTACTTAATTTTTTATACCGCTTCTACTGCTCTAGTTCATTATAATATAAATGGATTCAAAAATTCATTGAAGAAAATCGGTATTCCTACCCCGGATTACGGCTTCTCTTTTCACGAAATTCAAATTTTCTTCTATTCTTTCAATCCTGAATTCTTGATGTAAGCTTTTCGAACAGCTTAAAAACAGCTTTTCTCAAAAATAAATTTTTTGACAAGCTCCATTGACACTAATCTGTCAATTTAAAATTAAAAATATTTTTAAAATTTCTTAGTAATCAATCTTTTTGATCGGAGATATTGATACAGCTCAAGTTCTTGGTCCACTATTTTATTTTGATCTTCAATCCCCCTACGTACAGCTAACAAATAGATTTCAATAACAGTACACAGAAAGATAATAAATATATGACCAAACCCAAAAAGTTCTACTACAAAGGTTAACCCTATGAAATATGGTTTCGCCAAAATCAATTACCCTTTCAAACTTCTTCCCTGAAGAGAGAATCTACCATTTCAGAGGTAACAAAAGGGTTCAGTAATTAATTTTGCTTGAACAAAAACAGTAGTATTGCTTGTAGTTCTATTTCTTTCTGTTTTACATTCATCATAATGGTTCAGATCTGTTTATTATTGGTGTGTGGAAAATGCAATGAGTATACTGCTCCACAAAAGTTAACAAAGAAATTTTGTGAACGTTTCAAAAGTTTGCCGATTCTTGTCCACCTAATCTTCATTTATGAGAAATCAAATGTTCACTCTCTCATATCTGGGCAATTTTGTTTAGCAACAATGCCTAGACGTGAGCCTATAGGGCTATTGGCCGGCCGTAATTAGAGAGGATTTCTTTCATGTTAGTGAAAGCGTAGTTTTCCGGCTCGTCCAGAGATATCGAGAACCTAGAAAAGTGACCGAAAGACCGAGAAGTGGACACACAAAATCTAACACTCCTGCACAAGATCGGTTTCTGACTGTGTCTACTCGTAGAGAACGTTTGAGTACTTGTCGAATCATGCAACAGCACCTTTTGAACGCTACTGGTGTTTTGGTTTCGATTGAAACAGTTCATCGAAGACGTCGAGACGTTAATCTTCATTCTTGACGACTTTTAAGAAGGATTTCACCTACTCAAAAACATATGCGACTTTGGTTGGAATGGGCCAATGAGCACGTGAATTGGAACCAACAATGGAGGTCTGTATTGTTCACAGATGAGGCTCGCTTCACATCAACACGACACGGTTTTATCTACGGAATGATACAAACGCTCGAGCTTTCCCACAGCCTCGCTTCACAGTCGTGTAAACGACACTGGCATCTGATTCTTGGGTGAACGATTGAATGATAGCTTTCACAGCTATCACGACACACGGCTACCGTGCACGGCTCGAGGGTGTCCAGAAGTCCCATCGAGTCGTGAACGGCAGCCGTGTGTCGTTCATACGACCACGACTCGGCCGGATAGCTGTGAAAGCTATCATTCAAGCCTTCACCCAAGAATCGGATTCCAGTATCGTTTATACGACCGTGAAGCGAGCCTGTGAGAAAGCTCCAGCGTTTGTGTTCTTTGTGCCGTACATAAAACCGTGTCGTGTTGATGTGAAGCGAGCCTGAGTCGAGATATGGACGGATTTCGGATAGTCGGAGTATTCAGGTATGGAGCCATCCTCTGGTGTTACTGTTTGGGAAAGTTACTGTTTGGGAAGGCATTTGGCTCAATGGACGTACAGAATTGTTGGTGCTTGAATCTACCATGAATGCGCAGATATACATAGAGAAAGTCATTGACAATATTATTCCTCCGTTTCATGCTGCTTTTCGGCCAAATTTCATATTTTTGGAAGATAATGGACCACCCCATCGTGCTAGAATTGTCGAGGAAGCTCTGGAAATCCATGGTATTCCACAATTGACCCTGCCCCCTGGGTCAGCAGATCTCAATCCCATTGAACACGCTTGGGATCAGCTAAAAAGAGCTTTGGATTCTCATCAACTAACTCCACATACACTTCAAGAACTCAGGCGTCTTTTACCGCAACTCTGGAAGAAATTGATCAAGGCTACTTCAAGAATGTGATCGAAAGTATGCAAAGGTGTTGTTAGGCTGTGGTTGATCTTCGAGGAGGCCATACTCTTTACTGAACTATATTTTTAAATTTTTTTGCGAGAACTGATTCTGCACTTCAAATACTTAAAATACATTTTCACATGAAACTGTGAATCTTTTAAATAAATGGACAAAAGAATGAGGTATTCATTAAGTAAATATTCAGATTTCTCATATTTAAAATAAGGGTGAGAAAAATGGAAACATTTGAAACAGTCCCAACATTTCTGAACTTCCTTAACTTTTGTGGAGCAGTATATATCCAATTTCATTTTATTCTAGCTTGTTGGGTCCAAGTTCTAGTTTTAACTTCATCCTATAAGGTTTGAATTATAATCAGTCTAACAGACCCACTCTTGAATCTTTCAGAACCTCTGGAAGTTTTCACTAGAACACACTATCAATATGTTTTTCTCAGGAAATTCCAGAGCAAAAGTTCATGGAAACAAGAACTCGAAACTTGCATCATACTCAAACTCAACATCATTTATTGGCGCTATTGTTCCTCGGAACAGAGTGCTTATCAATTTGCCCAAATGTCTGTAATTTTCGATTTTTTCGATTAAAATGGTCTTAAACGATTTTGTTCGACTCACTGATCAAGAATCCGTGGTCGAAATTCATTCTGTCCGGCCGGTCCGGCCGGCCGGTGAGCCGTAGGCACGATAACTCTCGAACAGAATGAGCTAGACAGTTGAAATTTTCAGAGTAGGTTTGGGAGATAAATATCTCGGCTAACTTCGATATTGAGCAAAATCGGACAGATGGTTTCGGAACCATCGTAATTTTTTTTTAGAAAACAAATTCCAAATTAAATTCTTTTCAATAAGCAGTTTTACCATAAGAATACAACGATATCATTCTTAACTCTAATAAGCTAATACTTTCGAAGATATGATTTTTCAAAATTTCAAAAATAAATCGTATTTCTATGTTTTCACAGAGTGATATAATTATTCTATATATGGATTGTTATAATGTCAACTTATTTTCCTGAGACATGACATTGTCTAATTCATTTCAGTAATCGATGAATTATGAGAGTAAAGTGTATTCCGAAATGTGAGCGAAGTGAGAAAAATCTCAGTTGTTTGTTCCGAAATTAGTGTTTCTCAGAAAAGTTTTAAATTTCGGAACGGAACATGAAGTAAGAGATCTGAGAGAAGTGAGACTCCTTTTCATCATGCTCAGTTCTCTAACTTAATGACGGGACTGACAGAAGGGAATATTATAACTTCTAAAATATTATATTGGTGTTGAAATACTCGTATTTTGGCGATGCAACGGGGACCTCACCCAAAAATGTTTGACAATATTACGTAAATATTGAAAGCATAATTCTGTAGTTCGAGAGAGAAGAAAATTTGGTGAACGTAGATCAGGAAATTTTTGATCGATTACAAGGTAATTTTTCATTATTACTTCTCTTCTTTCATGCATGTTTTATGGAATATCTACTAGTTGTAGGTACTCTTAACATGTTTTGGGCCATTGTCATACGAAACTTGTTTTTTTTTGTAGTTAGAATCTGTTTCAATATTCTAGAATTTATTTTTCAAATTTCTTTATTTCTTATTTGTATTTGTAAAAAAAAAATTCCATATTTTTTATATATATAAGATAATTTTTGAAGGCCTTTTTTTAAACTACACTTTTTATGAATTTAGTTTCTTTCATGATGCATTTCTATCATAGGAATCCGTTGATATAATTCCCAATTCTGAGAAACCAATACTTCCGTAGATATAATTTGTCTGTTTTTCTTATTTGTATTTGTAAAAGAAAAATTTCATATTTTTTATAAGATAATTTTTGAAGCCCTTTTTTTAAACGACACTTTTTACAAATTTAATTTCCTTCATGATACATTTCTATCATAGGAATCCATTGATATATTTCCCAACTCTGAGATACCAATACTTTCGGAGATATAATTTGTCTGTTTGAACATGAGCGCCAAAAAGCTCCTGTCCACAGGGCTTGAACCAATTTTTTTATGATGAGTTCCAGACATTACAAATTACATCTTTGATATACTTATATAAATATGCAACGAATGAATATGGTTTTTGAATCTGAGAACTTTTGCATTCAATAATAATTTAGTGTGTATTACTATTCAGATTAGTTTATGGTACTCTGTGGTTTGATGTTAGTTAACTGGTCTATTTGTTTCTAGATTCCTCATTCATATCAGTCGTGAAAGTCTTCTAATTTTGATTTTTTCCAATTAAATTGGTTCAAGCACTGACGTGAAGTCAGGATCTTTTATGCGAATGTTCTATTGCCCATTCACCTATATTGGACGCTCTTAATCGAATTTACCATCGATAAAGACCGTTTTCTAAGCTTTTATAACATATGAATACATTTAGTACCATTGTAAGGTTCCTAGTAATTTGGGAATTGTCTAAGACCAAAGAATTTCCAATTCTGACATAACGATAGTTTAAAGCACAGATATTGTATATCCACTTTTTGCCAATGTTAGGGTAGAGTGGTATTTTGAACGTAGAAAGACAGATATAGAGTCTGTGCAAATATTGTACCGAATAACGAGAAGTAAGAATTACTTCTCATTATAATATTTGCACACACTCTATATTTGTCTTCCGACGTTCAAAATATCACTTTACCCTAACATTGGACAAAAGTGGACATACAATCAATATCTGTGCTTAAAGCCATCGATATGTATTCTATCGGAGTTAAAATTCAACAAATATCTAATGATTTACGAAAAAAACTGAATAAATCTTCTTGCCGTATTTATTCAACTGAGTATTAGATTTAAATTCCTCTTAAAATATCGGAACTCATCCAAGTCCACTAGGATCCGATAGAGATCTGATCGTGTTCAAACTTGCAACTTGGTTGAAGAGTTGGAATTTGAAGGTTCTCGCAAAATTTCAGCAATGTAGGAAGAATACTCTCTGCTATATAGAATTTTTTTTAATCATTTTCAACGATTTTTTTTTAATTTTCTAGTTATACGATCTTCACGAAATTTCTCAAAAACTTCTTTGCGTCGGTAGTCTACAACTACTTACCAAGCATCAATTCGATCGAATCTATATTTTTTGAGTTATCGAGAAAACAATATTCCATATGGATATAACTCTGAAACCGTTCGGCCGATTATACCTCGGATTATACCAACAATGAACATAACTGTCTCATTCGGAGGCGCAACACACCATGAAAATTGCAAGTTGCTATCTCTTTCCATTCAGAACTTATCCTGGCAACGATCACCCATCCAGCTACTGAACTCACTCAATACTGCCCACATTTCCAACAATATAGTTCCGCTCATGTTCTAATTTGTAACTTGGCTGTTAGGTTTTGAAGCCTTCCGTAAAATTTTAGTGATATCAGACGGATAGCTTTTGAGATATAGAGTTTTTTTCATAGATTTTCAATGATTTTTATTTAATTTTACTAGTGATCATCCTCACGAAAATTCGTGAAAATTTGGGCGTTGGCATTCTACAACTAATAACCATGTGTTAAAATTTAAAACCAATCCAATTCAAGATTGGTTTTAAATTTTAAGTTAAGGAGGAATTAAAAACAAAAGTTCAAATGAGTGTTACTCCAGATCTGTTCGGCCTATTATACCTATTTACGAACTCAAATGTTACATTCGGATGTTCGTGAGATCGTGAGATGATTAATATTTTTTGATAATTTTTTTTTTAATTTTGTGGTGATACGAGTCTCACAAAATTGCAAATAAATTAGTTTTTAGCTACCTCAAGTAATAAATTAGATATAACCTATTAAAAATACTTGCACATGGCTGGGGTTAAAAGGTCCACGCGGACCTTTTAACCCCAGCCATGTGTAAGTGTTTATTTGACAAAATCATTCATTTGTTGGTTATTAAAAAGTTTTTTTTGTTTCAGTATGCGCAACTATAAAAGAAAATCTAATCGTGGCACTAAATCTGTGGAGTTGATGCAACGTGCTGCAACAGGACCTTTTTGCCCCCGGACTGTCCCTTTTTGCCCCCACTGGGGGGCAAAAAGAGACAGGCGACAAGGTCTAGAAAAATTTAAAAATAACATATTTCCATCATGATGATTCAATCAAAAATTTGATCATACATGGTCAGATACCTGTTTGTTTTATTAGCATTGAACATTTCGAATAAGTAGGCTTAGTTTTTCCAATATGACTTGAAATAGCCAAATTGGACCTTTAAGCCCTACTCTACCTTACCTCTGTATTCTACTATTACTCATCAAGTTTCAATTTGATCCGATCTATATTGGTTGAAAACAAAATTATTACTCGAAAACATTTGAGCCGATTATGTCCATTACGATCTTTTCCGTCGTATTAGAACGCGCCACCTACCCTGAAAATTTCAAGTTATCGTGGTAACAGCCGGACAGAATCAAATTTGACCTCGAATTCTTCATCAGGGAGTCGAACCCAATCCTTTGAGACCACATTCTAAAATTACAGAAAATTACAGATTTGTGCAAAATGATAACGCGATGTTCCCCAAAACATGCGCGCAAAAAATACAATGCTTGCGGCTTTTACTTCATGCAAATCCATATTGACTCAATAAAAAATCATATACCATTTACAATAATTTATTAAAGATTGTGACGCGTTTCGTCGACACAGACAACATTCATCAGACTACATCATACTGAATTCTTATCAAGTAATGATCTCCCTATACCTCGATGACCTGGACATAGAGACTTTCTTATGTTCTTCTTCTTTCTTCTTCCGGGCTTATCTTTGCGTTCCACCGTGCGTCACACGAATGTTTTCATTTGGAGAAGTGCATAGTGCTAAACTTTTATTTCCTGTTTTAAATTCGAATGCTGGAAAGGAAACCCTGGAATTTATACACGATTATCAGGAATTGCCAGTTCTGTGGGATGTTGCGGACAGAATGTATGCTAATAAAACCTCGCGAAATGATGCGTTGAATCTTTTAGGATCAAAACATCATGGATGCAAAAGTTGTAATATGTAAAATATATAGCTTGAGCTTGATATAAACCTGCTTTGTTCCAATTATGGTTCTCAAAACGATGGTTATCATTCCTGATATACATTGTTTAGAAACTTAGAGGCAAAAAATCTCAATGTGATTGTTAGCCTATATTCTGAAGGTTTAGCATCACGGAAACGTTTAAACGGTATAATATCCCGCTGAGTTATATTCTTCCTAATATATTGCCTTTTGGTTTATTTTAATCAAAAAGATAGAATATATCCAGAACTTACCTCTTGTCTCAAGCTTCATAGTTTCAAAACCCCTTACTGTTTTAATCATGCTTACCTGATGATTTGAAATAGTTAATTCAATTCAATCTACATTAGAAATCATTTGTATAATGAATCCCTCTTGATATTCCATAGTTAATATATGAATATATTATAAAAATTATTTCGGTATAATTTTTTTCAGTGCATACATTTTTTTTTGGTAATATGGTCGTGGATGAGGGAGGAACTTCGAATAATTCCTTCTTTATGATCTTAGCTCTCGAGCGAGGTTTCTTTAAACGTTTCTCGTAAGATTCCTTGGTTCTCAGAATGAAAAAGGTGTTATACAAATCTTTGAAATGGTTTGCGTTTATCTGTGAAAATAATACGTCAAGTTTGAGGCTTTATACTTGGAGCGCAGCTTTATCTTGCATATTTATAGAAGAAGCTGGAAATCAATTCAACATATCTTGAGCTCACTATTTTTAGATTGGGGTGAAAATCGACCTTACTTATCTAACTCATTGTATATTTCGATGCTTTCAATTGGGACTGATCCCTACATTATCTATATCTTATCTGGAGAGGTCCTGAGTTCCTGATGGGAAGATATCTAAAAGGGGGTATCGTTACATATTTGGGCCCCACGTTGGGCACCAAATATGTAACGCTGACCCCTTTAAAGTTGTCTGGCTGACCAGCTGGCAGGTCAACGATACGATCCTGGGATATAGGGTAATAACCAATAGAGCTGGTTTTTCAAGGTTTAATAAAATAAATTCCTTTGATTACAAAGAAAATCACTTAGCCGAGATAAACAATCTGCCTTGGGGAATTCGTCCAGGGAAAACTAAGGTACTCTTCTAATTATACTAGACACAGGTAATTCTTCCAAATGATCGCTCAGGATCTTTCCAGGTAATGTGAGTGGGTTCTTCGACACGATCTCTCCAGATAAGCGGTTGAAGAATTGCTAGGGGTGAATCCATCAGCCTGGGTAGTTTTGCGACTGTATTTCAAGCAGAAAATTTCGCCATTGATCACTGTGCGAAGCTCATACTTGAGAAAGGTTGGGCTCACGGAGCAATCAAGATCCTATCGGATAGCCAAGCTGCCTTGAAGACCTTGACTTCATACAACTGCAAATCCCTGCTTGTGCAGGATTGCCGGACCACACTCGCTGAACTTGGAGGGTGCTGCAGGCTGCAGCTCTTGTGGGTCCCGGGCCACTCGGGCATAAAGGGTAATGAGATGGCGGACTCATTGGCGGCATGGGGAGCTTCCATGGGGCTCATTGGACCTGAACCGGCCTGCGGTATCTCTCTCAGAGCAGCGGCGAAGGAAAACAACAGATGGGTGGACCAAAAGGTCCAAGAAATCTGGAGCAGCATACCTGGACACAAACATGCTCACTCAACAATTACTGGCCCATCAGCTGAAAGAGCCAGAAAATGGCTCAAATTCTCGAGGGTGGACCTGAGAACCCTTACAGCTGTATACACGGGCCATTGTGGCCTCAGGAAACACCTCAATACACTGGGGTTGACTGAGGACTCCAAGTGCAGACTTCGCCTGGAGGACGACGAGTCTATCGAACACATCATGTGTGACTGCCCCGTTGGGACAGGATCAGATTGGAGGAACTACGAGTCCACAAACTGACACTGAGGGAACTGGACAAGTTCTCACCCACCAGACTCATATCCCTCATCAAGAGACTTGAGCTTGTGGGTGAAGTATAGAGAAGTAGCTATAGGTAGCGTTTTCGAGTCACGCAGCGCTGACGGCCGTCAGCGCTGAGCTATATACGCGCACGTACGCGCACGTACGCGCCAGCGCGTCGGCGCCGCTGACTAGCTGGCACCGACAAGCCTCCACATTCAGTGAGCCAGAGACAATAGCATCCTTCTATTTCTCTATGTGATCAGCGCGATACTAAAAGGATCCGAGCTGACCGATCAGCGCTGACCGTCAGCGCCGACCGTCAGCGTGACAGGAAAACCAGCCTAAAGGTGTGCCACGATAGACCGATTGGTCGCAGTGGAGGGGCGGGTTTCGCCTGCCCAGCACAACCCATAAATAAAATAATAATAAAATAATGGTGAGATATCAACGAATTTTTTTGACAGTGCAAGTGCAGGAGTATTTCTCCAAAGAGCTATACTGTTATTTAGCTCCCATTGTTGGACCGCTCCCTCTAAGGGCCTTTTTTAAGCCCACAGAAGGGTTCTGGACCAGCTGGAAGCCCTTTTTGCTAGTTCATTGGCCTACTAATTTCCTTCTAGAAAAGTCACCTTATTGCCTCTAGCTAGTTGCTTTATGATATTAAGGCATTCCCAGGGCAGCAGGAAACCTTGGATGGTCCAGGTTTCTCAGGGTGGTCTGGCTGTCTGTTATAATACAGTTGTGCACCCCGTTGAGGTTTCTTCTCAGAAACTCTTTAACACAAATGTAGCAGCTAGTGCATCTGCCTGTAAGATAGAGGGCTGATGTCCCAGGGGCAGAGAGATCCTCAGTTTCGGACCATATATCCCATTACTTTCGCGCTTATCTAATTTTGATACATCTCCATAAACCAAATGGACGACTTTTGGTCCAATCCATTAACGAGGTCCACCACACTCTATCGGACCGTTGTAAAGAGCGTGTCGATATCGAATATAGTTGACATTAGATCTGAGGGCTTTGCGAAGAGGTTTGAGTAACCTCATATATCCTACCCAGTTAGAAGGTAGGAGTTGCCCACTACGAGATATTCTCATTGCATCCAGCAGGCTCCAATTCCTTATCTTCTCGCGCATGCGTCAGATGCATGCATCTTGAAGCGACAGAAACGCAAGTTGTAATCATGGGGTGGAAACTCTCTCACTAAATTCTGGTCAGAGTAATTTAGTTCGTGTGGTTCCCGTTTAATTTTGAAGATGTCTCTTCCTCCGCGTTTTGTGGGTCACGTGATGGTTTAACAGCTGTTCGCTGCCGACTTGTTTCAATTCATTTTCAATTTGGAGATTGCTTGTTGTTGAAATTATAAAGTGTTCTGTTTTGCGTAGTTTTGGTTTTGTTTTTAAAGATGGTTAGCTGTATAGTGAAAGACAGGAAAGACTGTTTGAACAGGAGTAGGTTGCACAGGCTTCCTAAAGATGATGAGGTAAGTTCGTTTTTATGTATTTTTAATACTTTATTGCGTACTGCATAAAAACTGTTTCAAACGACTCAAGGACTTACAAGACACTTTGAATGTGTTTCATCAAAAAGATAGTTACCAAAGGGCCAGAAAATACCCACTAAAAGCACTTATACAAACACTAACAGAACAAAATACGAATAGAAAATGGAACATCCATATTTAATCTCTTTTGTTTCCTTGCATATGATTGTTTAAGGCTGAAGGATCTTATTTGTATACATGTATGAGCAATGAAGTACTTAATTGTGATTAATTTATTGATACTTTGATATATCCAAAAAACTTTTATGTCATCATTTTCAGGTTTGGAAAATATGGCTGGAAAGAATAGGACGCCTTGATGCTGACTAGGGCTGCAATTTTAGTGTACGGACATCATCGAATTTGTTCCAGTCATTTTGATCCATCCAACATTGTAATAAATATTAAGAAGCAATTCATTGTACGACCTGTTGCCTTTCCTACTCGAGGCTTGACGATGGATGTTGGAGTACAAGGTAAATGAATTTTTTCCATTTTATTGTTCATATCTTGAATGATTATAGTTGCAGGAGCTTGCACACTACCTCATTAGAATGTGTAGATTCAAAAACTTGTTTTCTCGACCTATCTGAAATACTTACTAACCATGCTTTCTTGTAAAATTAAAGCAATTCATTGATATTTGAATTTCTTTTAATAGATCCAGATTATATTATCGGAAATGGTTCCACACCAGTGCAAGCAGGACCTTCATGTTCATGTAAGATTTCCATTTATTGATACTATTTCATTTAAAGTTATAAATTTCAATGTGATATGTTAATATTATGCATCATATAAAATGCTTGATGATTTTTCTTATTTGAATATCTATTCCTAGATGTCCAAGATGTGCTTGAGGTAGAATATGAGTCTGAAGTTGAACCTGTAATTCCTGCTACCCCAAATAACTTATTTTATTTACTAATCTTAAATGATTTTTGATTATATAAAATTGAATTGTTATAATTTTCTCTTCAGGAAAAACCAGAAGGACACGATTCTCTAAGGTATCGCCAGACGCTAGGGAATACTACAAAATTGCCACTGATCTGCACGTAAAGTGGGAAGGATTGCTGAAAAGAATAAAGGCCTGAAATTTGTAGTGAAAGAGCTACAGAATGCTTGCCATTCTCATGAACCCCTCAGCCACTCGATGAACACACCAACCTTTAATTTTCTCTTGTCTCAAATAAGGTGTGAAAACCTGAAACCCAGAGGAAGGTGCTGTACTTTAGATGAGAAAATTCTTTTTTTGACATCATTTAAAAATAGCCCCAAGGGATACAAACTACTCAGCAACATTTTTGCGGTTCCATCCAGCAAAACTTTGTCAAAATTATTGCATTCAGTAAATTTCAGTACAGGTATCAATTCTAATATTATGGATTCTATACATAATATTAGAATTGATTCAATATCTATATCTACTATATTTCATATTTGATTTTTTCCCAGAGGCTATGGAAATGTATAAATTTGTGACTGCATTTTCATGTACGAAATGTTTTCCACATTACTTTGTGTATAATGATATCCATTTGTCATATTATAATTCACATTTGGTTTTGTCCTTCTAAATGTATATTGGAAATATTGTGATAATTCATTAGCTCCTTTATATTCAAAGATAATGGATTATTTTAATGTATAATATATTTCCACATTTCGTTGTACTTGCGTAATGATATCCATTTTTGGCGCTCTTGTTTATACTTTATTTCACATTTGATTTTGTCCTTGTAAATGCATACTAAAAATTTTGCAATCATTTATTTGATAGCTCTTTCATATTCAAAGCTATAGATTAGAGAAGATTTCATGAAGAGAATATCTTCCACATTGCGTTGTACATAATATACTTACTGCTATCCATTTTTTATATTATATTTCACATTTAATTTTCTCTTTTCTTCTAAATGATTCGAGATGTATTTTTAATTTTTATATATATTATTTAATAATTCTTCTAATAATTAGTTCACATCAAATGAACAACTTCAATTCATGAATCTGAATAAATACTTTTATTAAAGAGTTTTGGGATTTCATTTATTTCCTTTCCATTAGAACTAAAACCATTGTTCCAAAAACATTGTCAAAAGCCAGGTGTTAGACGAATTATCGTCTATTTGGTGTTTGGCAGTGTTTTGGAACAATATGTTAAAATAGAATATAGGATATTATAAAGCGAGGTACATTTGAATTTCCCGCTCGGATGTATTTCTTGAGGTGCCCGCGACGTACCGCTAGTGTTCCACGAACCAAAATAAGGCGAGAGTGGCCCATCTATATATATCTCTTGTCTATGGTTGTAATTGGCTAGACGTGTGGACGTACCCAAAGGATTTTTTATGCTGTGATTTTCATTAAATGAGTACGTTTACTTATTATTGTTTTTGTCAAAGGCATGCCTATATTTCGAAACATCTTTATTCTCAGTGCCAAATCCCCTTATTGACTCAGAAATTTGGCTATATTTCATATAATCCAGAGCATTCTAAAAATTAATTTGATGTTATCTAGAGTAACGCTTTCTTCTAGCGATGCTTCCATTCTGGTCTGTACCAAAAAAAATATTAATTTTTGAAAAGTTATTTTGGTATCTCTTTAGTAAGTGGCATATATTTAAGCAGGTGTGGCAGTGGCGCTTTTAAATATCGTCATTTATTAATTAGGTAAAGAGCGTAAAGGGCTTACACCTATAGTATTTATTATATTTCATTGGGAATGATTAGGTACTTTATTTATGCAAAACAAAATGTATTTCTGTTAACGATATTTATTTTCCATAAATGAATAGGTTCAATTTATACAGGGTGTTTTCAAAGGTGAGTCTTTTGTTTTAACAGAAAGTAGAACTCATCAAAATGAAGCATTTCACCAAAAATCGCTCATATAAAATCTCGTAATTCCAAGGTCACATACAAATTAGCATTGCTTATATTGTGCTGAACCTCTTGTACGTCCAGGAGCAGGTGTTTCCGTTCCCAGGATCTCTATAGGTCCATTACAAAAAACTGATTGGACGTACAACTTTAGGTTTCTACGCATACACAGATAAGTATTGCTTATTTGTATGCAACCTTGGGATTACGCGTTAACAATGGTTAAAAGCATGTGGAGACAGAGCCGTACTCGAAAATTCATGGAACAGCATGCGACTTTGTGAGTGGATATCAGCCCTATTATGCATATTTTATTTATGTGATTTTTGGTGAAATGATTCATTTTGAGGAGTTCTAACTTCTGACTCACCTTTGTATCTGTCAAAATTATTCTTTGTAAAGTAGCCACAACTAACCACATTTTGACGTATTTTATCGGGAGTAAATATAAATCAAACCTAGAGCCGAATGAAAAGATTATGTGTTCAATGCATAATTCTGAAATGTTGAAAAAATTGCCATCTGTTAGCCTCAGAACGCCTTGAAATTCTAGACTTCTCTTCCGCATAAAATAATATACAATTCTATCCAGTGCCATTTATATATTCGAACCAACCGAACAACTCCTTAATCTTACCCGGATCCGCTAATTCGAATAAGCAAATCCGTGGCGATAAATTTCAATGAACCGGTTATCCAACCGCTTTATTCATATCTATCGACGAATTTCCCAGATTTCCATTCACGAACCTGTTTTTCCAGACGTGCCCGGATTTATTAGGCGGATTTTTATTTTCCCTCTGGAAATATTCAAATCATCAGCACATTTGTTTTTTCTCCGGAATCGGGGGATGCAGACGATACAATCACAAGGAAAAGGAGGAGTTTTGTGGCGAATAAAAAGAGAATAACAGAAGCGTCCGTGGCGGAATCGTGCGCTTCTGAATATATGATTGTGACAGTAGCCGCTCTAATTTTTTTTCCGGGATCCAGTAAAATTGGGGAAATTAAAAATGGGTTCAAGCCCTGTGGACAGGAGCTTTCTGGCGTTCTAGTTCAAACAGACAAATTATGTCTCCGAAAGTATTGGTTTCTCAGAGTTGAGAATTATATCAATGTATTATCATGATAGAACTGCATCATAAAGGAAATTCAATTCAAATAATAGTTTATTTATCAAGATCAAGTGAGCAATCTGAGAATGAGAACTGCACCATGGAAGAAACCAAATTAAAATAGCTGAAATGAATTTGACTCTCTCTCTGACAGGATGAAATGTACGAATATGAACACAGATCATATAATAAAGCTTAGATAGAATATTTATAGCATTCTGGGAAAACATAGAAGTACGATTCATTATTGAAATTTAGAACTTCATCTTAGCAGAAATTGAATTCAAACATCATAGAAGAATTTAAATTCAACAAGAGTGCCAAAAATTATCAATCCAAAACCAATAGACGAATTCTACCCAACAACGAACTCATCCGAGATATTCATTCCTCAATTCTATGATGAACGATAATATATATCTTTCCTCAAATCTACTCCAATACACCAAATTTTAGTTTTGTTTTTATTGGAGATATTCTGAACTCAATATTATTAACTTATCATTACCATTCCCATCATCATATGGATTGACCATCGGCATGAAAATATCAACCAACAAAAAGTATGATATTATATTATAATTCTCATATTTATAGGATTGCTGGAAGGAATGACAATGAGACAACGTCATGTCTCAGGAAAATTAGATGACATTATAGCAATTCATAGAATACCCACAGAATAATTCTATCATTCATTGAAATTGTGAAAAATCATATCTCCGAAAGTATTAGCTTGTTAGAGTTAAAAATAATATGAATGGATTCTTATGATAAAACTGCTTCTTGATCAAAATTCAATTTGGAATTTGTTCTGTAAAAAAAAAATTTTTTTTTGTTACTCAAAACCATCTGTCCGATTTTGCCCAATAACGAACTTAGCCGAGATATTTATCCCCCAAACCTACTCTGAAAATTTCAACTGTCTAGCTCATTCCGTTCGAGAGTTATCGTGACTGCGGCCGGCCGGACCGGCCGGACAGAATGAATTTCGACCACGGATTCTTGATCAGTGTGTCGAACCAAATCGTTTAAGACCATTTTCATCGAAAAATTTGAAAATTACAGACATTTGGGCAAATTGATAAGCACTATGCTCCGAGGAACAAGACCGCCAAAAATCATAAGTTTCTTTAGAGTAGAAAATATGCAACACCTGCATAAATAAAAGTTTAAATTGGATCGGATTTGTATTTTTTGAGCTATTGAGGAAATAACAACAACATTTCAGATTGGTATATCTCTGAAACCGTTTGGATTATTATGCCCCTTAACGAACTTAACGGTTGCATTCGGATGCTCATCCTGAAAATTGCAAGTCGCTATCTCAGATAGTTTCTGAGATACAGATTTTTTTTTAATGTTTTTTGCGCACATTTTCTGTGGAATATCGTGCTACCATTTTCCCCAAATATAGGTTTCTTTCAAAATGTTTGCCGAAAATGTTTAGGTTCGACTCACTGATGACTGATGTTGTTCTGAAATTGGTTCAAGCCCTGTGGACAAGAGCTTTTTGGCGCTCTTGTTCAAACAGACAAATTATATCTCCGAGAGTATTGGTTTCTCAGAGTTGGGAATTATATCAATGGATTCTTATGATAGAACTGCATCATGAAAGAAATTAAATACAAACAGACCGATTCTCCCCAATAACGAACTTATCCGAGATATTCATTCTTCAAATCTACTCTGAAAATGATATTACATCAATTATAGCTTAGACAATATTGCAGTTTTGTTTTTACTGGAGATATTCTAAACCCAATTTGATGATGAATTTTACCGAAGAATATATTTCCATCATCATAATATGATAATGGAATAATCCATATTATGGATTATCCACGGGCATTGTATTATCACCTTTAAAGTATAATATCATATCATTCTCATAATTCTACGATACCTGAGGTTATTTCATTTTGCATTCAATCATACTTAGTTTTCTAGAAGAAGAGGTGTACCAGAAATAATTTTGACATTTATCTCTCATAGGAAAATAAGATGACATGGAAGAACACAGATCATATAATAATTCATAGATACAATAATTAAGTACAGCATTCTATGAAAACATAAGAAGAAGAGAAGTACGACTCATTATTGAAATTTCGAAAAATCATATCTCCGAAAGTATTAGCTTGTTTGAGTTAAAAATAATATCAATGGATTTTTATGATGGAACTGCATCTTAAACGGAATATAATTTGAAATTTGTGTTGTAAAAAAAAAATTGTTTTTTCGTTTCTCCGAAACCATCAGGCCAAATTTGCCCAGTACCGAAATTAGCTGAGATAATTATCTCTCAAACCTACTCTGAAAATTTCAACTGCCTAGCTCATTCTGTTCGAGAGTTATTGTAGAAAAGAAATTTGAAAAATTAAGAAATTTTTTTTATACCTTATTGCCACCCAATCAGAACAAAACTTCGCATGCATATAGAGGCCATTATTCTACAATTTGATGCTAAATTTCAGATAGATCGAGTGATTGGTTTCGAAAATATTCATAAAAAATGGTTTTTACTAAAAAGGGCCATAACTTCGAAACCGCTTGGTGGATTTCTTCCGTTAACGAACTAGTCCGAGATATTTACGCTACAAACCTACCCTGCAAATTTCAATCCTCTAACTCCTTTCGTTCGAGAGTTATCGGCCTACGGCCAACCGGAAAGAATTGATTTTGACCACGGATTCTTGATCGGTGAACCAAATCGTTCAAGACCATTTTCAGCCAAAAATTCGAAAATATTTGGGCAAATTGATAAGCACTCAGTTCCGAGGAACAAGAGCGCCAAAATATGAAACAACACACATTGTAGCTGGCCAACACGGTTTCGGTAACACATGTGTACCTCATTAAAAAAAAATCAATAACGTTGCATACACGTTAAGAGAACCTCAATTGTCAGTCGTCAAGCCTCAACTATTTGTGGATCTGCCACCATACACCACGCCTGCAAACCACAACAAATTGCACGGACTCGTTTGCGTTGTTAAATATTTTCCAACCGAACTGGTGAATTGGCATCAATAATTTCAACACACTTGAAACAGAAATGAAAACAAAATCACGATATTATTTCCAATCCATCAACGATAAACCGTTGGTATCTGAACATGATATCATTCTTCACTGTACCACTTAATATAACATCAATACAATACATGAATGATGGAATTAATTATGGTTGTATTTTATTGGGCTGAGCATCGAATTTCAGTTAATAATTAGCTAGCATATTCGATATAATTTATTGATTGGAAATTGTAAATTCAATTGTTCATATTCAAATGAGGAATTCGAGAATTCGTTAGCAAAGAGCAGAGGAAATTGTTGGTATATTTAAAATTAAAATTATATATTAATTGCAATTTAGGAATAACGAGTTTGAACCAGAAACATGTAAATGAACATTTTTGTAGTACTATGTTGAATGAATGTGTTTCTACCAGAGGAAAAATATCGGAAATATTTTCTTCGTCTCCCTCTAAGAAAAGTGGCATTTTACATACTAATTTGCAGCCGTAAAATCGACTATTAGTGAAGGCAAGTACTTCGCGAACGAGAAAGTACTTTCTCATCCGCAAAACTACTCTCTCGTCCGCAATATTACTTTCTCGTCCGCTGTAGTCACTATGAATACGGCATGATACGGTTCAATACAAACATATGTCTGTAAGAATAACTGTCAGTGCTGTGGCTACTATGGATACGGTTCAATACCAACATAAGTGTATGTAAACAATCTTGTCAAGTCGCCCAAACTACTATCTCAACTTGATTTCCATGTGCCAAGAATCAATGGTAGAAATAAACAATGTTTTTACCTACCAACACCAAGAACCAATATATTACTGAAATCTCCTCTATTTGCAATGTGCCATAATTTAAATCAATTCTCTCAGAAAGTAGACATATATGCAACACCATTAAATATTTTCAAAAAAGAGATAAAAAACATTATCTTTGCGAATCAGCACACACTTATTTGATTTTTTCTGTTATTATCTTTTTTTTATATTCCATAAATGTATTATTGCATGTGTTTATTTGCTTTTTTTTCTGTATATTCCATGAATGTATTGCTGTTGCGATATGTATATATTTCCTGTATTTAACACTTACATCCGAAAATTGTATATTGTGTCCTGTAATTGGGCCTAGTGCCTGTTTGGACAATAAAAGGTTTTTTTTTTTTTTGTATCATTTGCTATTGTGAAATTATTTAAGAGGTCCGAAATTCATAAAATGGGTTCAAGCCCTGTGGACAGGAGCTTTCTGGCGCTCTAGTTCAAACAGACAAATTATATCTCCGAAAGGATTGGTTTCTCAGAGTTGGGAATTATATCAATGTATTCATATGATAGAACTGCATCATAAAGGAAATTCAATTCAAATAATAGTTTATTTATCAAGATTAAAAGAGCAATCTGAGAATGAGAACTGCACCATGGAAGAAATCAAATTAAAATAGCTGAAATGAATCTGACTCTCTCTTATAGAATAGGATGACATGTACGAGTATGAACACAGAGCATATAATAAAGCTTAGATAGAATTGTTATAGCATTCTGTGAAAACATAGAAGTACGATTCATTATTGAAATTTCGAAAAATCATATCTCCGAAAGTATAAGCTTGTTGGAGTTAAAACCAGACAAATTATATCTCCGACAGTATTGATTTCTCAGAGTTGGGAATTATATCAATGGATTCTTATGAAAGAACTTCATCTTAGCAGAAATTGAATTCAAACATCAAAGAAGAATTTAAATTCAACAAGAGTGCCAAAAATTATCAATCCAAAACCAATAGACGAATTCTACTCAACAACGAACTCATCCGAGATATTCATTCCTCAATTCTATGATGAACGATAATATATATCTCTCCTCGAATCCACTCCAATACACCAATATTCCAGTTTTGTTTTTAGTGGAGATATTCTGAACTCAATATTATTAACTTACCATTACCATTCCCATCATCATATGGATTAACCATCGGCATGAAAATATCAACCAACAAAAAGTATGATATTATATTATAATTCTCATATTTCTACAATTGCTGGAATGAATGAATGGGTTACATGCAGTTCTGACAGTTGACACGACATTGGAGGACCAACAAAGCAGGAATTAGTACTGTAATTGTTTGTTTTCCTCTTATTTTCCTGGATTTTTCGATATTTCTGAGTGTTAAATCAATTTAATTGCTGTTTATGAAGTGGAGTGAATATTTTATTATCTTTATTTGTTCCATAAACATTAATTTTGAGTAATAAAATGCCAAATTTCTGCATGTTCATGAGTTGCAGTAGCAAGGGTGAACTGAAAAACGTACAAATTTCACATTTTTCACTTAAATTAATATGCAGAAGGTGCGTTAGTGAGTGATTAAGCTATAGATCTATTTTAATATCTTGGTTTCAATTTGAATCTTGTATGAATGTGGAACTGAACTCAACCGATCACCTTGAGAGATCATAAGAAAGAACTAGGTATATTGTTTTGAAAGGCAAGAATTCTATTGCATTAGTATGTCACTACGATTGGAAACTGTGGAAAATTTAGAAGACAAATCATTATAGGTACATACATCATTATAGGTACATATAAAAATGTTTGACTCTACTAAGTCAAACATTTGTAATAGTATGTAAGCTGCATGAATTGTAATGTATAAATCTATATTTTGATATAAATAATATGAATTTCTCAATAAATTTGATTTCTTTATTCTAAGGCTTTCATAAGTTTTTGATAAAGCTGCATGAATTGTAATGTATAAATCTATATTTTGATATAAATAATATGAATTTCTCAATAAATTTGATTTCTTTATTCAAAGGATTTCATAAGTTTTTGATAAAGTTCACAAAATTTGTTACCTCAGCAAAAACCAGAGATTTATGAATTCGACTGCTGTAGAGATTGGACTTAACAGCTTCGAAACTCAAATTTGTTAGGATTTATTTAATACGTTTTCATTCAATTATGAAAGGAAATTAAATTTTGAGTTGTTTCTCATATTCAATATAGAAAATTGTACACTATGTTTTCACTAGGTAAGCCAGCAGATTAGTCCGATAAAAATCATCCCGATTGGGTTCCATTATAGAATATGATTGTGTATGTAATGTATCTGTTATTTTTTTATACTCTAATGTAGTTAATTCGTGATGAATAAATATCATTATCCCAACTCTGATGCCAGGTCCAAACCAAGCGGACAAAAACGAGAATAAGGCTGTTTTAAAGCAAATTGTATATTGTAGATTAATTTATTTAAATAGAACTGCTTAAACATGAACTGTTATAAATAAATTATAAAGTATACTATGGGTTTTTTACATATGCTTACTTTCATTGCTTCAGTTTAAACTATTACCAAAAATCATTGTAATAACGAGCATGAATAACCCATTGTCACTTCTTAATCCTTCAAATGCTAAAAACCAACTCTTGATATTCAACTTCTTCCTGCTTTCTATTTCAATATATTTAGATTCATCCACTGTCAAATTGATGTTGATGCTTCTGCCTGAAAAATATCGATATATAAATCAATATATTAACGTTGATAGAAGCTGCTTTCATATAACATCCTTGAAGAATCATTTATTACTGCCACTAATAAATTCAACAGCACACATAAGATTTAAATCACCAACAAGTATCCAATTTTAAGAACTAAAAGTTAGATAGATTGGAGCTTACCGATATCCTGCAACTCCTGCGATGATATATTCAAATACTTTTCTTCAAATAAATCCATGATAGTTATAGTGAAATATATGAATTTTAAGATGATTGTTGAACATATACCTTTGCAAATTATCAAACTAAGATTGCCATCAGTCTTCATTATGGAGATTTTCCGCACCCATCCACACGCTGCCTGATTATAAGCCTCCAAACTTTTATTAGAACTCATATCATCTGAAGTATATTTGTTCTTGGTAACCACAAGGTGCATCAAAATGTCCTGGTACAGTATTTTCGTAAATTCATCAATTTTTGTTGAACACTTCTGCTTCCTGATAGTATAAGGATCTAAACGAACCACCAATGATGGAAATTTGATCGATATAGAGCTTTTTGTCACTCTCAGAATGTTTTTCAGAGTAATCACTATAATCCATCATGATTATTTACAAATATTAATTGGATTACAAGGTACCTGAAAACATGGAAATGAGCAAACTGTTCAGATCAGGAAGATATTAGCATTCTTACCTTTGAGATACTATTTTTTTCGCAATATATACCCCTTTTATGGATCAAATAACGTTTACGAGATATTCATTACACTACATAAAATTCGTAAACAGCATTTAACTTGATATAACATTAAAAAAAATTACGAGAAATATGAGCAAACAACCAATAACAGTGCTAATTCCTGTTTTGTTGGTCCTCCAATGTCGTGTCAACTGTCAGAACTGCACCTGCACGTAACCCATTAGACAACTACTGCCGTGTTCCGATATTCCTGAACAGTACTGAGCAGTAAATTGAAACGTCAGATATTACTGAAATTCACTGGCGATGCTTACCGTTACTTAAGAGCGTTCCGAAATTACTTACTGCGGCCAGTAGTGCCAGCAATTTCGGAACACAAGGTTTGTCATGTCTCAGGAAAATAAGTTGACATTATAACAATTCATAGAATACCCACAGAATAATTATATCATTCTGTGAAAACATAGAAATACGATTTATATTGAAATATTGAAAAATCATATCTCCCAAAGTAGTAGCTTGTAAGAGTTAAAAATTATATGAATGGATTCTTATGGTAAAGTTGCATATTGAAAAAAATTTTATTTGGAATTTGTTATGTAAAAAAAATGTTTTTTTTTTGTTACTCCGAAACCATCTGTCCTATTTCGCCCAATAACGAACTTAACCGAGATATTTATCTCCCAAACCTATTCCGAAAATTTCAACTGTCTAGCTCATTCCGTTCGAGAGTAATCGTGCCTACGGCCGGACCGGCCTGACAGAATGAATTTCGACCACGGATTCTTGATCAGTGAGTCGAACCAAATCTTTTAAGACCATTTTCATCGAAAAATTCGAAAATTATAGACATTTGGGCAAATTGATAAGCACTCAGTTCCGAGGAACTAGGGCGCCAAAAAATGTGGAGGTCGAGGAAATAATGTAATATGCACCTTGGCGAAAATCTGTCTATTGTCTCACCTGCCTGCTATCTTCGGCTCCGTCTCGGATTGCAAATTGCAGATTCGACTAAATAGACAGTTTTCCGTCCTTGGTACATAAATTACTATTATCTTCTGCAAAATTAGTTTTTCGTCCGCTGTGGTCACTATGAATACAGCATGATAAGGTTCAATGCAAACATGTGTCTATAAGAATAAGTGTCCGTGCTGTGGTTACTATGGATACGGTTCAACACCAACATAAGTGGATGTCATTTGCTATTGTGAAATTATTTAAGAGGTCCGAAATTCATAAAATATGCACCTCGGTGAAAAACTGTCTATTGTCTCATCTGCTTTCGGCTCCGCCTCGGATTGCAAATTGCAGACTCGACTATAATAGACAGTTTTCCGTCCTTGGTACATACATAACTATTTTCTTCCACAAAATTACTTCTCCGTCCGCTGTGGTCACTATGAATACGGCATGATACAGTTCAATACAAACATTTGCTTTGTATCTGTCATTTGCTATTGTGAAATTATTTGAGTGGTCTAAAATTCATAAAAATATGTGGAGGTCGACGCAAAAATGTAATATGCACCTCGGCGAAAAACTGTCTATTGTCTCACCTGCTTGCTATCTTCGGCTCCGCCTCGGATTGCAAATTGCAGACTCGACAATAATAGACAGTTTTTTGTCCTTGGTACATAAATAAGTATTTTCGCCCGCAAAATTACTTCTTCATTTGCTTTGTATCTGTCATTTGCTATTGTGAAATTCTTCAAGGGGTCCGAAATTCATAAAAATATGTTTAGGTCGACGCGAAATGTAATATGAACCCCGGCTAAAAACTGTACATTGTCTCGCCTGCTTGCTATCCGAGGCGGAGCCGCAATAGACTCGACTATAATAGACAGTTTTTCGTCCCTTGTACAAAAATAACTATCTTCAATTAATCGTATCAAATTTTGATGGATCTGCATACAGTTTATAGGGAAAACTGTGCTATCATTTTGCTCAACTGCTGTAATTTTCGAATTTTTTGCCGAAAAGGATTAGGTTCAACTCAATGACGAAGAATTCGAGTTCAAATACGATTCTTTCAGGCTGGCCGTTGCCAAGATAACTTTCGAAGGAAACGACATAGCGACATGAAAATTTTCAAATTCGACGTTAATGGGCATAATCGGCCTAGCGGTTTCCGAGTACAAATTTTAATTTCAAACAATACAGATCCGTTCGAATTGAAACTTGGTAATTAGTTGTAGAATGCCAACATAATAATTCATTTTTAAAGAAAACAAATTTCGTTTCTAGGGATCTGTATTTTTTGAGTTATTGAATAAGCAAAATTTCAGTAAAAAATAATTTTTAAACAATAATTGCCGACATACCAAGCTGATCGTGCTGAAATCCGGTAATCGATTGTAGGATGGCGCGCATAGTTTATGAAATATACATTTTTTGAAGAAACATTTCTTGTTGTTCTAGTGATATGATCCTTATGAAACTTGACAAAAATTTGTGTGTGCGTATTTTACAAATAATTGCTGATTTTTTATCCTAGACTTGGATGTTGGATGATGACTATCACATATTTCATTTGATATGAACTTCAGTTATAATTGTGGATTTGAGAATGCTGAAACATGTCAGCCCTATAAGTGAATAAATGTTCCGTAAATATAGTGTTTCAGGCTACATTCCTATTCTGAAATAATTACTAAGTTTCAATTCGATCGGATATATATTTTTTGGTTTATTGAGGAAACAATATTTCAGATGGGTATAACTCCGAAACTGTTTGGCCGATTATGTCGAAAAAATCCACTATCCCTTTATGTTAGAATGTTATGGTGTAACAAACGGCCGGCCAGATATAATCGATTGAGACCTATAAATGAGTCGAAACTAATCTTTTGAGATCATTATCGGAAAAATATTCGAAAATTACAGATATTTGGGCAAATATAAATAAATAGCACGATGTTTCCTGGAACATGGGCGCAAAAATGTTGTGTCAATATTTCCAATTGAGAAATCAAATAGCAAAATATTCTAGTCTGGAGTGAACTAATTCACCCTCCTGTGATTCATTCCTTTTTTTGAAGCTGTTCAGTAAGCTGTTCAATTTATTTATCGAATAATGAGTGAACGTAATAATCTTGAGGTATCTAAGCAGTAGAGTTGTGAATTTGGGAAGTAACTCAATCACCAATCAATATGTTATTAATATTCCAATTTATTCGGAGATTGGATATGGTATCGACCTTTCGACAAGTTCGAGCATGCCAGAGGATCCAATGTAGGTAGCATATTTAAATTCGAAAGGTTCTTCAGATTTCAGTAACACAAAATAAATATTGATGTGTAACTTGACGAAATTTAATTAAAATGAACACGTTTTCGAGGATGTGGTGCAAAGTAGTATTCAGTATTGATCTTTTTTCCTTTATCAAGATAGTAAATAAGCAAAATACCATGCTCATCCCAGAACACTGACATCATAACCTTGCCAAAAAAACACCCTAATCCACTCAGCCGATGACCGCTTTGACTCTGGAGTGTAATGGTGTATCCAGGTATCATCCATGGTCACATAGCGATGCAAAAAATGTACTTTAATATACTAAAAAATCTACAGAAAGGCCTCCGAATCGTCGATTCGTTGTTCTTGATCCGGTGTTAACAAACGCAGCACCCTCTTTACGTTGAGCTTTTTCATTACGAAATTGTAGTGTAAAATATACTGACTGACAAATAAACTGCAACACCCAGAAGGATCTGTTTAAATTTTATTTTTTTTTCTTGGTAAAACATAGGTATATAGCATAGCAAAGAGTGAATTATTGAAATTTGAAGAAAAAAAACGAAGCGCTTACAATTTTTGTTAATAAATTGGTTAATCATATGTTTGTCACCTCGATTATCTATACATTCCCCAACACGTCTTGGCATTGATGCAATGAGATGGTCTATTTCTTCTTGAGGGATACTATCCCAAGCTACCTATAGTTCATGTATCAGAGCCGCCAAAGTCCGTGGGGGCTGGGGTAAATTTCCAAGCCTCCTACCCATGATGTCCCAAACATGCCATGGCATAATATTCACATGGATCACTTCAAAGAACTAAACTAACTCTGGCAACATGAGGTCGAGCATTATCCTGCTGAAATATTGGATTCTCGAGTCGGTTAAGGTAAGGGAGAACATATGACTCCACTATTTCTTGAAGGTAATGCAGCGCTGTCATGTAACCTCGAATAAAGACTAAAGGTGACCTTCTTGCATGTGCGATACCACCCCATACCATAACGCCTACTGTCCGGTGTACATGACGCTCAATAACAAACTGAGGTTCACGTTTTTCTTCCCGACGTCGTCTAACCCTTCTTCGGCCATCATGTGCGCCCAAGGAGAATCGAGATTCATCAGAAAAGACGAGCTGATGCCATTCCACATTCCAATTTTGACGTTTTCTGTACCACTGTAATCGTTGCCGGCGATGGTCAACCGTCCGAGGTAACACAAGATGGGGTCGATAGTGCCTCATCCGGCGGTAAACGGTTCGGATGGCCTTGTTCTCCTAACCACTCATCAGCTTAAGATCCAGTTGTCACAAATCGGCTATCGGCTCTAATAGCCATAGGTCTTAGACGTCGATCTTGAACTTCATTTGTACCCCTTCGACGTCCGGTGCCTACTCTTCGATTTTGGGTATTATCAAACCACGCTTGACAACATCTCATAACAGTAGTTGGATTTCTGTTCGTACGGTTAGGGATTTCTCTAAATGACAACCCCGTCTCCTGTAGACCAATAATTCGACCTCTTTCAAATTCACTTAGCTGGTGATAAATTCCGCGTACACGTGCTCTAGGCATTTTAGCAATAACTAAACATCGACTTTGCATCTCCTCGAACAGCTGATTTGTTGTAAAATTTGAAAAATTGCGAAAAAACGACTACAATATGTAAGTAACAAAAAATGTTCAAATGAAAAAACCTTGAAGATTTTACCAATAAAAAAAAAATTAAAATTTGAACAGCTTCTAGGTGTTGCAGTTTCTTTTTCAGTTAGTATAGTAAGCACACTCGCATATGATACCTTTAAAATCTCAGCTTTCTCCCGGTAAAAACAATTTTCCGGATGTTTTTGACGTTTTCTTCGTTATCAGCAGTATTTGGGCAACCACTGCGTTGAGCATCGTTTAAATTTATTAACCATTTTCAGACGGTTGATCACCCTGGATCAAAGTCAGAATAATGCTTCTCAATCTACTCTTTCCGCAAGAAACAGCGTGCTACGATTTTGCCCGGATGTCTGTATTTTTGGAAATTTTCGCCGAAAATGGTCTCAAACGTTTGAGTTCGACCCACTGATTAATAATCCGGGGTCAAATCCAATTCTGTCCGTCCGGCCGATCGGTCCAGCCGTTGGCACGATAACCCTCGAACGGAATGAGTTATGGCCATTTTTATTTGAAATATTTTGTATGAATGTTTCCGAAAGGATCTATCTGAAATTTAGCTTCAAATTGTAGAATCATGAACTTTATATGCATGAGAAGTTTTGTATTGATCGTATGGCTAGAAACTGTAAATTTTTTTTTTAAATATTGGAAAATTTAGTTTTTCCAATAACTCGAAAAAAACTCATCTGATTGAATTGAAACGGTAGATAGATGCAAAATGCCGACGCAAACACTCGGCCAAAATTTCGTGAGGATAGCATCAGTAGAAAAAATTCAAAAAATGCTTAACTATATGCGGAATATTTTGCTTGGAATTCTGAAACCAAATAACGGATTGTGTTTAATTTTGGCATTTCGGAGACCAATAATGACCTCTTGGGGTGTGCAAATCATCTTTTAATGGAAAAAATTGTATATTGAATGAATATCGGTTTGATATTTAGTGTTACTATTTCTGTAACAATTCTGCATTATGAACCAAATTATAATAATTGAGTGAGTGAATGAGTTTTCTCGAATTATTTCATTGAATTTCAGTTGATACAGAAGGAAACAAAGGGCCGGAGTCTATTAGCACATTCTGAAACGTATTAAATGCTTGTAACTTTTCACCTAAGCCGAATCTGGGAAAATGGTAAATGAAAAACGTGTTTTATTTGATGAGAGGAATCTATGGTTAAAATTAATGTACAATGTACGCACGAATAAAATGCGAGGGTATTTTTCATGTCAATAACCTACACTAAATCGGATTCAGGAAACGACAACATATAGACAGGGATTACTTCCATGCCGAATTTTGTTCCAAGCTCCATAAATTTCAATATGAGGTTCGTTAATACTGAAATATAGGAATTTTTTTTTTGAAACGGTATATTTCATTATGGGTATATATATGGTTCATGTTGTTTTTCAACAATATACAGGTTGGTCCATTTGTTTGTAAAAAATATTCAGCAGTTGATACAATGTTCAATTTCAAGACACAAATACCATGAACATAGATTTGCAAACGCTTCATATCCAAGCTGAAGCTTCTCGAACACGTATTCCGAAATTTCTCACGCTGATAGTTTAAAAAAAAAAACAACAAGTTCTAACTCGTCCATCAAGAAATGTATCCATATATTATCAATGATTTCAATTGAGGAATTTGCAAAAATATTTTCTCAGTCCATCAAAAAACAAGTCGACTCCTTAAGTTTCCTTTTAAAGCCATCAGACACTTTCATCACAACCTTTGTTTTACTAAAATCTATCATGTCGTATACATGAGAAACATGCAGACCACTAGAGGTAGGCAAGTCGGAACATAAACAAGCACTGACGTGAAGTCAGAAGCTTTTGCGCGTATGTTCTATTTTCCATTCTTCTGTATTGGACACCCTTAATCGAATTTACCATGGTAATTTAAATAATTTACCATGGTAAATTCGATTGAGGGTGTCCAATACAGAAGAATGGATAATAGAACATCCCCCCAAATCTTCTTACTTCACGTCAGTATTGGAACCTTTTTTTTTTTTTGTGATTTTTTTTTGAAATTTTCTAGGGGTACGGTTATTAAAATTTTTTTTTCATCATTTTTTTCAAATTTTCTAGGGGTACGGTTCTTACAATAGTTTAGAAACATCTTTATGTTGATTTTATACTACTAGTTACCAAGCTTCAATTCCATCGAATATTTATTATAATATATATTATAATATTCCAGGTGGGTATAACTCGGAAACCGTTAGACCGATTATGCCCAAAATCGAACTCAACTCTCCCATTCGGACACGCAACCTACTCTGAAAATTGCAAGTCCCTATCTCCCTTCGTTCGAAAGTTATAGAGGCAAGGGTCACCCATCTACTGAACTCACACAAGGCTGCTCGAATCTCCAACAATATTTAACCGATCGTGTTCAAACTTGAAACTTGGCAGAAGAGTTAGGTTCTAAAGCCTCTTGCAAAATTTCAGCAATTTCAGACGAATAGTTTTTTTTCCAATTTTCAATGATTTTTTAAAAATTTTCTACAAATACTATCCTCACGAAATTTAGCAAGAATTTTCGCGTTAGCATTAATGAGGAACAAAAAACAACCAAATTTCAGATGGCTATATAACTCTAAAACCTTTTGGCCGATTATGCTCATGAACAAACTCAAATGTCGCATTCAGATGCACAACCTAACCTGAAATCTTCAAGCCGGTATCTCTTTCCGTTCTCAGGTTATCGTGACAACAAAAATATTTTTTAATAATTTTCTAGCGATACGATTCTCACAAAATTTCACAAATGTGCGTAGGTTTATATTCTACAACTATTCACCATGTTTCAATTCGGTCAGATCTATATTGGTTGAAAACAAAATTATTACTCGGAAACCATTGGGCCGATTATGCCCAATGTCTAGGAATAGAGACATACATAAATATCGTTAGATGTACGTACAATCAATGGAGATCACATATTAGATTGGAGTAGAACTGATGAGACTTTCCGATGACATTAAAAGGAAACTGTAGTAGCCGTATTTTTTTGAACGGAGAAAGCAGTAATGCAAATTGCTCATTTGGAGTTGACCCGTGCTGCAGCCGAGAGAGGCTTATTGTATCTCGGTCGGTCTCCTATTAGCTGACAGGGTCTCATGGTTGATCCCCCTCAGCTCGGGTTGCTAGCCTTCATAGGGTCTCTTAGTCGACCCACTGCGGGACTATGGATGTCGCAGGAGATCGACTAAGAGACGCTATGGGTGCTAGCTAAATTTCTTGAAGAAAGTGTTTAAAGACTGTCATTGGAAAATTTCAGAATAAGTTTTCAAGAACAAATCATTCTGAAGATTTTCGCTCAGTGTCTGATGTAGGTTCTAAATCGTTACATAAAGTTATTTAATCCTAGATACAATAATTCAATAATCTGCTGACGTTAAGATTATTTAGAAACCAATAGCATTACTCTAGGCGACGTTGCATATCTATTGGTAGGAGTTACTGTACTTTTTTTCGAAAAATTTCTTGGCAAGTACAAAAGGGGACACCAGAATTTAAAAATAATTCATTCTAGGACATTTGGGGGTTTTGTTCAACTCGTGTTCTCAGTTCTTCAACAACTTCTTGCGAAATTTGAGTTCTCCTGCTACCGTTTCCAGTCTGCACGAATTTTTATTACAACACCTCTGATGTGGGCTTTCAGAGAAAATTCTAGAATCTGAACATCAGGATATTTCGCCAGATATTAATTTTTACAGGGCTCCATTCAGCGTTGATTAATGTACCATTGCGGTAATAGGACTCTGACAGTCAAGCTGCTATGAAAGCTCTGAGCTTCCATGTTATCGAGTCCAAGCTAATATGGGAGTGCCGAAGAAAACTCAATGAAGTTGGCAAGAACAACAGGGTTCCTTGGTCTGGGTTCCTGGTCACGCGGGAATCATAGGAAATGGGGAGGCCAATACACTTGCCAAGAAAGGAGCGCAACCCCCTTTTATTGGCTCGGAACCCTACTGTGGGGTTGGCAGACCTACAAAAGTGAATTGCTGTTGAAAGAATAAACTGAAAGAGGTATTTTCTGGAGATCTCTTCCCGGTGTGTATCGCTCCAAGAAATTCCTCCGGGCCTTTGATACTGTCAGATCCAAGAAATACTCGGACCTCAGTAGAAACACGCTGCACCTCATCACTTGCTTCCTCGGAGGGCACTGATGAGGCCTCAGGAAGCATATGATGAGATTAGGACTAGCAGAAACTGACGAGTGCAGATTCAGTTGGGAGGAGGATGAAACTCCTGATCACCTCATAACGGAATGCCCCACCATCTCAATCCAACGCAAGGAATGCTTTGGGCGAGAATTCTGCAGGAGCGAAGACGTAGCCTCCTTGAAACCATCCCAGATACTGGCGTTCATCAGAAGTATCAGAACTCTGGAACTGAAAGGCGAGCTGTAGATAGTAATGACAAGGGCAGCTCAGAAGGGGGGGCACAATAGACCTCAAGGTCGCAGTGCAACGTCACTCCCTGCAACAATATACAATACAATATACAATAGGACATCACAATAAATGTGATTTGTTCTGAATCATAGGTCATTGCAATTTTAAATAATTTTAAAGAGAATCTTAAGAATTGGCAATAATTCAATATTGGTTGTCAGTTCAGAAATTCTACGATATAAACAGAACACAAGAAGTAACAAGTGACAAATGAAAGTCCAAAGCCAACTGTGATTTAATGATGATAAATTTATAAATAGCCTATATAATCTCAGCAATATTGGTTGTTATATCTATAAAAAGTAAACTCACCCCTTCTAAAACACCCTATATTCCACCCCGTTGCATAATGAACTATCTAAATTTGTGAAACCTGTACACTCATTTTCTGAATAATATGCCCTACGCAGTGTCCCCATTTTGGGTAACTCCTTCAATACCTGACGATCATCAGAAGCAACCTAAATGTTGAAGGAATAATTCAAGCAATCCTACCATATACTTTCGTTTTCGGAAACTTTTCGTTCGTGGTTCATTCATCACGTCCGATCGGAAGACTAACAAGGTCCAAACGTAATTTCGAATATCCGGTCTATAATTTCTCGACTTTCCTTTTTACATCTTGATTTTCATTGTAGAAGTTTGTTAGTGGAAAACAGCGTTGCTCAAGTGAAGACACGTTCGTTGTTAGAGATGATTTGGACCTTAATTGCTCTTCGGTTCTCTTTGTGATGCTTTCTACCTTTAAAGTATAAGTATTCCATAATAAAAGGTCGAGGAATACCAACTTCCCTTTGGGACTTTGAGGTTTATCATTATTCTCTTGATAGAGCTGAGCTGAAAGCATCCACTATATTTATAGATGAAAAATGCGAAAAACGTTTTCGCATGATAAAATTATACACACCGTCGTATTTATCCAGGCAGAAAATAATTTACGTTGAGATATTTTGTTGGGGGAAATAGTATTGCAAAAATATCTCAAGTTACTGCACCTTGAAGGCTAGAATCTTAAATGCTAGTATCTACATTCCAGTACACCAATACTTTCGGCATCTGACCTATGCGTCCTTCATCATGAGATGAATAATGTTGCAGAAATTTTCTAGCTATTTATGTTGGGCCCATTATTTGATACTTCCTCCGGCGCTACTGTCTGTTTATGATCATTTTAATCACCTACGCGTTTGAACAATCCAGCCACTATGTAGGTTTAGAATGTGGGAAAGCGCTGTTGACAAGGGATTCGGCGCTCTTGTACAAACTTTGACAAATTATATCTCCGAAAGTAATAGTTTCTTAGTTGAGAATGATATGAATGGATTTTTTATAGACCTGCATCATGAAAGAACATGGGTAGGCATTATTGCTTACCCTTAATCGGCAGATACTTTTTCGCTAAAAACGAGTGCCCGTTCGTGTTCTAGGAAACAGCGTGCTATAATTTTGGCCAAATGTCTGTAATATTCGATTATTTCTGCCGAACATTGTCTCAAATGATTAGATTTGACTGATGGAGAATACGAGGACAAAATTGATTCCGTCCGGCCGGCCGTCCGTTGGCACGATAATTTTCGAAGGGAGAAAGCTATCGGACACACACAAGTTGATGATTTGAATGGAAATTCAAATATCTATTTGTATGTGTCTGCTTTCTGAAGCTAGAAAGAAAGCTGATTATTTTTTGCTTTTTCCAAAGTAAATTCTATAGTTGCGCCTTTTGAGTTCATGAAATCGAAAAATTTGTCATACAAATTTAGTCTAAGATCTATGAAATTCTCAATTTCATAAATTCAAAAGAACCAATAACTAAATTCACTTTTGTTTTGATAGAAATTCAAATATCTATTTCTATGTATCTGCTTTCTGAAAACACTTGTTAAAAAATTGGTTCAAGCCCTGTGGACAGAAGCTTTGGCGCTCTTGTTGTAACTTTGACAAATCATATCTTCGAAAGTATTGGTAAGAGTTGGGAATTATATCAATGGATTCTTATGATAGAACTTCATAACAGCAGAAATTAAATTCAAACATCTTAAACGAATTTAAATTCAACAAGAGAGCCAAAAATCATCACTCCAAAACCAATAGACCAATTCTACCCAACAACGAACCGAGCAACGAACTCATCCGAGATATTCGTTTCTCAATTCTATGATGAACGATATATTTTTCCTCAAAACCACTCTGAAAATTATATTATATCAATTGAAACTTCAGCCAATATTTTCAGTTTTGTTTTTACTGGAGATATTCTGAACTCAATATTATTAACTTACCATTACCATTCCCATCATCGTATGGATTGACCATGGGCATCAAATATCAAAATTTGACATATCAAGTCTCAGGAAAATAAGTTGACAGGTATCAACATAGATCATATTATAATAATTCATACATAGAATAATTATCGCATTCTGTGAAAACACCGAAGTACAATTTATTATTGAAATTTTGAAAAATCATAGCTCCAAAAGTATTAGCTTGTAAGAGTTAAAAATGGCATCAATGGATTCCTATGGTGAAACTGCACCTTGAGAATAACTTATTTTGAAATTTGTAATGCAAAAAAATATTGTTTTTTGTTACTACGAAACCGTCTGACCGATTTTGCGCAATAATGAACTTAGCCGTGATATTTATCTCCCAAACCTATTCTGAAAATTTCAACTGTCTAGCTCATTCTGTTCGAGAGTTATTGTGTTAACGGACGGACGGACAAAATCGATTTCGACCACGGATTCTTGATCAGTGAGTCGAACCAAATCGCCTTAGACCATTTCAAGCCAAAAATTCTAAATTCACAGACATTTGGGCAAATTGATAAGCTCTCTGTTCCCAGTACAAGAGCACCAAAAATGGTTATCGAAACATCTAGAAAAGAAAGCTCTTCTTCTCATGAACCAAGAAGAATAGACGTGGTGGAAATGCCTGTATATAATTTGCTTAGGTTATTGTCATGTTCAAAAACTTTGAAACTGTATCAGTGTTTATGTGGAACTCTTCAATAACAGAAATAATAAATTAAATTATCTTTGTATTTTTGAAACTCTTGTTCCTCGGAACAGAGTGCTTATAAATTTGCCCGTATGTCTGCAATTTTCGAATTTTTGGATGAAAATGGCCTTAAACGTTGGTTCGACTCTGTCCTCAAGAATTCTTGGTGAAAATCGACTCTGTCCGGCCGGCCGTAGACACCATAGCTCTCTAACGGAATGATCTAGACAGTTGAAATTTTCAGAGTAGGTTTGGGGGATAAATATATCGGTTAAGTTTGATATTGGGCAAAATCAGCCAGATGATTTCGGGGTAACGAAAAAAACAATTTTTTTCACATTCAATATTTCGAATTCAAGTTTTTTCAACATGCAATTTCAACATAATAATCCACTGATATCATTTTCAACTCTAACAAATCAATAGTTTCGAAGATATGATTTTTCAAAATTTCAATCTTACATCGTAACTCTATGATTTCACAGAATGCTGTATCGAAAATTAACGTCCGTATCTATGAATTCCATCTGTGTTCATACATTTTATTATTGTCATCTCATCTACAGATAGGAGACATACAAACAAAGTATGATTGAATACAAAATGACTAATGGAATGCACTCAGCTATCGTTGATAGCTCTTGGACAATCCATATGATGATGATGATGATGATGGAAATATATACACTGGCAAGCTTATAACATTGGGATAATCTCCAGTAAAAACAAAACTGGAATTTTGGTTAAGTTTCAATTGATATAATATAATTCATTTTAGGAATGAATATCTCGGATAAGTTCGTTATTGGGTGGAATTGGTCTGTTGGTTTTGGATTAATAATTTTTGGCACTCTTGTTGAATTTAAATTCTTTTATGATGTTTGAATTTAATTTCTTTAATGTTGAAGTTCTATCATAATAATTCATTGATATCGTTCTTGATGCTCCTGTCCGCAGGGCTTTCCCAGTTTTATGTTAAAGTATATTGTTATACTGTAAGTATGTATGAATAAGTTGAAAATTGATGACATGCAGAAACTTTGAAGTTTGATATCTCGGAAAACATTGGTTCAAGCCCTGTGGACCAGAGCTTTTTGGCGCTTTTGTTCAAACAGACAAATTATATCTCCGAATGTATTGGTTTCCCAGTGTTGGGAATTATATCAATGGATTCCTATGATAGAAATGCATCATGAAAGAAACTAAATTTACTAAAAGTGTCGTTTAAATAAAAATGCTTCAAAAATTATCTCATAAAAAGCTAGAACAAGAGGTGTACCATAAATAATTTTGACATTTATCTCTCATAGGAAAATAAGATGACATGTAAGAATACAGAGCATATAATAATTCATAGATTCAATAGTTAAGTACAGCATTCTATGAAAACATAAGAAGAATAGAAGTACGATTCATTATTGAAATTTCGAAAAATCATATCTCCGAAAGTATAAGCTTGTTAGAGTTTAAAATGATATCAGTTGATTTTTATAGTGAAGCTGCATCTTTGAAGGAATTAAATTTGAAATTTGTATTGTAAAAAAAAATTTGTTTTTTCGTTTTTTCCGAAACCATCAAGCCAATTTTGCCCAGTAACGACCTTAACCGAGATAATTATCTCTCAAACCTACTCTGAAAATTTCAACTGCCTAGCTCATGAGGTTCGAGATTCATTGTAGAAACGAAATTTAAAAATTTAAAAAAATTTGTTTTGATACCTTTTCGCAACCCGATCAGAACAAAGCTTCGCATGCATATAGAAGTCATTATTTTCCAATTTGAAGCTAAATTTCAGATAGATCGATTGATCGATTTCGGAAATATTCATAAGAAATGTTTTTACTGAAAAGGGCCATAACTCCGAAACCGTTTGGTGGATTTCGCCCGAGGTATTTACGCTACAAACCTACCCTGAAAATTTCAATCCTCTAACTCCTTTTGTTCGAGAGTTATTGTGCCCACGGCCGGCCGGACCGGCCGGACAGAATTGATTTCGACCACGGATTCTGGATCAGGAGTCGAAACAAATCGTTTAAGACCATTTTCAGCCAAAAATTCGAAAATTACACACATTTGGGCAAATTGATAAGCACTCTGTTTCGAGGAACAAGAGCGCCAAAAAGCCAAAAATTTTATTTTATATATTTTATGAAGAATTCAAGCCTGTATAAGTTCTTTTATTTTTCGCCTCGAATTCTGGATCACTAACATCAAGGAACTATCGATTATTTAGTTCGCTTCCAATTTAGTTCCAACCTGTGAAATATTATCTCGCTCAATTACTGAAGCTTCTGCTATATAAGAATGTCCCTTCATAGCACTTCTCCTCTAAGTTTTACTATTTACAATGATTCATAATATACAACAGAAATTATTGACAAATCATTCGAATTTGTCACGAGTGAAACTGTTGGGTAAAGCTTCCCTAATTTTCTATACACTTTCAGTGAAGCTGCAAAGCTAAATCAATTTCATATACATTTCTGCAAGCAGCTCCCCTGCTCAAAACTATAAAACTTAACTTCATCTTGAACACAGAAGAGAGGCCTCTTTATTCAGTGCGACAAAATTGAGTTAAGACTTCACCGAAGCGCTTTTAACACTAGTGCTTTCAGAAGAACATCCACTCACGCATACGAGGTAACTACTCGATTCCAATAATCGCCCCCATCACCATACCCATCTCTTCACTGCACGGTTATAGCCGGAATCCTTAGGAATGGAACCATTTCCAGCCGACACAGTCGACTTTAAACTCATAACATTCTGCGGTTAGTTACATAATTACCAAATGAATATTTAAAATTGCGGCGAACAGCCCTGCTTGAATTATTTAAGCAACTGGCGAACGAAATGAAACGAAAATTTCATTGTTCCTTCAGGACTCACGTGCTGAGAACGACCTGAAAAATTAAACTATTGACGTGAACGACGAGTTTCAGTTTGTACTGTTTATCGAGGCTTGCAAACTAAACTTCTCATAAACTGCTCTACAAAAGTTAAAGAAGTACAGACATTTTCTGACCCTTTCAAAAGTCGCCGATTCTTGTCCACCAAATGTTCATTTATGAGAAATCAAATGTTTACTCTCTTATATTTGAATGGTTTTTTTGCTCATTGTTTGATAACTTTTTGGCGCTCTTGTTCAGTGCTTATCAATTAGCCTAAATGTCTGTAATTTTTGAATTTTTGGATAAAAATGGTCTTAAACAATTTGGTTTGACTCACGGTGAAATATTTATTGATTTTAATCATCAGTAAATATTCCGTGTGGCCGGGCTAGATCACCTCATCGCTTTCCTCTTCCGGTCACGCGGAATATTTGTTAATGGTTAAAATCAATAAATATTTCACCGTGTGTCTTTTCTTAGTTATTGGCAATTAGACAGTTCACCTCATTGAATGTTGATTTGACTCCCTGATCAAGAATCCGTGGTCAAAATCAATTCTGTCACGATAACTGTCGAACGGAAAAAGCTAGACAGTTGACATTTTCAGAGTAGGTTTGGGAGATCAATATCTCAGCTAAGTTTGTTACTGGGCAAAATAGGCCAGATGGTTTCGGACTAACGAAAAAAAAACCAATACTTTCGGTATGATTTGTCAAAGTGTGAACAAGAGTGACAAAGCTCCTGTCCACAGGGCTTTCTCACTTTTTTCCAGTTTCAGGCAAGTTCTGTCATTTGCGTTTCTGAGAATTTTGGATCAGTTATTGTTTTACGTTTTTACAATCAAGCCAATTATGCTATTGGTATGATCGAGGCGGGACGTAATCAGAGAGATTTTGCGAAATTCTTTTAAGTTAGTGAAGGCGTAGTTTCCTGGTTCGTCCATCGATATCGAGAAACCGGAAACGTGACTGCAAGACCGAGAAGTGGACGCCCAAGATCTACCACTCCTGCATATGATCGGTTTCTGACCGTGTCTACCCGTGGAGAGCCTTTGACTACTTGTCGAATCATACAACAGCGACTGTTAAACGCTACTGGTGTTTTGGTCTGGATTGAAACAGTTCGTCTAACTAACTAATATTATTATACTGTTTGTATACGAGGCTGTCACTTGTCAGATTGTTTTTCTCGATTAAGTAATCGACGGTTTTGATCAAGGTTTTCTTACCTAAGAACATCAGGTTATGGTATATTCGAAAAGCTTTGTGAAACCGGAATTCTGTTAATAGGCTTGTTAGATATGAAATTAGATAACTGTGAATTAAACGTATCCTCGTGAAACCTACCGCAAATATATTATGTCTAGGCTCTATGCAATTTATAGGTCATAGACTGATAGAGTTTATAATAATTGTTGTTGTTGTTTTTTATAATGTGGTTGGATATTAAATGATATTGTATTCATTCATATGATGATTAAAATATTTAATAAATGTGAGAATAGGCGATGAAGATACTGTGGATAATCTTATAGTGGGTATTTAATGAAAATCAGTGTTTTAATATTCAGGAAGAGTTTTTTCAAAAATGTAGCATAAATATCATTGAAAACCGTTCCATAAGACTTGAGCCCAACCAGCAAAGTTGTTTTTTAACTCCAATGATTCGCGACTAATATATTTTATAAGTATCATATTTGTGCTTCCAAAATATCAATTCATTATATTAAAGCTACATAAACTTCATTCTGTTGTGGATAATCGAAATACTTTATAAATGTATCGTGAAAACGTGAAATATGTTATAAAACTATTACTTAACCATTTGTTAAGAGGCTTATAACTATAACTTATAAAACAATTCTGCTTATAAAACTCAATTGCTTTTTAATGGTTTCTTTATTAATTCCCGGTGTATTTAATTTTTTATTTTAAATATATTAAAAAACTATTTCTAAGATGTTCTGTATAACCTCATGAAACAGTTATATAGAAGTGCTTTTAGTTACAATTTTGCTTCCAGAAGTAAACTGTTGTTTCGGTAACCACTTCATAACTATTTTGTAGTATTCAACTTCCATGACAATATCATCCAAAAGCAGCTGATCATTCTGTTCCCACACTGAAAATGATTTATTTCTTTTTCAAATGTCAGCACGATCTTCAACTTTTCTAAGGAAGTTATGATTACTATGAATCAAATGAAGCAAATGCATATTAGTTTTCTAGCTAAAAGCACAAATGTCTTACCTGTGCATAACTTTATTACTTCGCAATTAATCAAGAATTGAAGTTACAATAATAACAAATCGTTGTTTTTTAATTTGGAATTATATATACAGGTTCAGGAAGCATTATGCTACTGCAGAAGACAATTTTCTGTACGTGCAAAATTATTACCACAATCATGTTTGTGTTTAAGATATCGACTTATTAATAAGATACCTTCATCAGATTACCTGTTATGTCTTCTTTTGAATTTCCTTGCAAAAATATGTATTTATCAGATATTCCACAGGAAAACGTTAACAGTTTCACTGATTTTGCAGGTTATGTTGACTTTCACGCATAGAATATAATAACATGTTTTATAGTAGTTGTAAAGAAGCAAAATTACCACGAAATCCTTGAAACTGATGCAGAATCATTTTATAAGAGAACGCCATTAAACATGGCGGAATTTGTGTAGACTCAGAGTGCGGAGTGTTTTAAACATACTAAAAATCACCAATGTGTAAATATTTCAACCATCCAGAGTATAAAATGACTCGAAAATAATCTGTAGAACAAATTGGAATACATTTTCGTACGAAGGATTATTAGATTGCCAAGCCACATTTTTGTTTTGTTCAATTTTTTTATGTAAAACAATCGAAAGGGGACGCGTTTAAAATATGTCATTTTAGTGCTACATTTCACGAAGAAATTACATTTGCGTTGAGAATTTCGTTGTGTGTATCCAAAAATATGTCTTTAATTGCATAAGTATATATAAATAAAATGGCTTCGTGTAAACAATAATGACACATGGCATCTATATTTTCTCTATGTTCTTATAATGCAGGATTGCCATTTGCAACTTAAAATCAATTAATGTTATAGATATTCTATGTAACATTTTTATTTCAGAACGTTCATATGAAAAACCTTATAAAGCTATTACAAAACAGTTTTTTAGATGGGTACATAAGGTTTATGAAATAGTCTTGTAATGTTTATGAAGAGCTCTATGAAATGTTTCGAATGATAAAATTATTTTATAAAACGTGCCAATTTTGGGTTTATATCTGTTGTATAAACGTATTGAAAACAATTTAGCGACTTAGAATGTTTTATAAGATTTTGGTTGAAATCGTTTCCACAACTATTATAAAATATAAAATTGCTAGTTGGGAGTGAGCTTTCTCAAACAATTTCAATGAATTTCGAGCATGAGATCATGGAGTTTTCAGATAATTATACGATATTGAATCCAGTAACACTTTTTGTGTTCAACAGTTAAGTGCAGGGGTGGATTAGAACATGGCTAAATCCTCAAACGCTTATAACTTTTAACCTGAGCCGAATCTGGAAAAATGGGTAATGTAAATGGGTTTCATTTGATGAGAGGAATCCATTGTTAAAATTGATGTACAACTTAAAGACTCACCCTGTATATAATTCATCACAGGTACCAAAATTTTACTGTTTCGTAATAAATTATATAAATATATGAACCACATGTAGAAATTTTGATACAAGAATTATGGATCACTATAACACTTACCAAAACAACAACATTAATTTGAATAATTTATTAGCAGAAGGCTATAAGTTCAACCTGCATCTCAAATTTCAAAACAAATGCAACAATGCAAATGCGCAACTAAATTATTGGAAAACAAAATATAAATTTATGAAAAAGGTAGGAATTAATTATTCTTAAATTTATAGGTAGATCATTACTTACACATATCCTATGTACTTTATGATTCGTTAAAAATATAACAATATAAATACTAAAAAATGTGTTCTCAATTCAATTTTAATCTTGCGTGTTAGTGTTCGATATGATTTTTTTCTTAGAAATATTTGTTTTACTTTTGTAAAGATCAACATATAATTTTCGTACCAATAGTGTACAAGTGTCAACAAGTGCTTTTTAGGTCAAAATTTTTGCGTATTTTCCGAAAATTATGATTGAGGTGTCATTCGATTGGGAATGGCATGTAGATAGTTTTTGAGCAAATCCTAAGGCCACTCGCAAAAATTGCAATAGTTATAAACATAGAGTTATAAGTGACAAAAAAAGAATGGAGTTCGGTTTTCCGCTAATATCTCAAAAACTGTCTGAGATAATTCAAATTTGAAAAAAATTCCAACTTCCGGAACTAGGACCAATATTTATAAATTTCCCAGACGGCTGAAAATACTCCCGAAAACGGGTATTCCAGCTTGCGTAAGCCTTGCCCCCTTCGGACCTTTCATGAATAAATATTATTTAAACTTATTAAATATGAAAATAAATAATTTAAAAAATTCAGGTGTCTGCAGGATAGACCAATGAACAATAATCCGTGGTCCAAAACTGTTTATCGCGATTTTTCAATTAGTTTTCCATCAGTTAATTAACAATTTTTTGTAGCATGAAAATTAATATTGCAAGTGCGATCATTGTTAAACTATTAATCTGAGATTTTTTTCCTTTCGAGGAGCTATTTTTCAGAGGTCTTTGAATAGATTCCCGTTGTAAAATTAGAATAATTGTTAATTTCCGTTTTGTTATTAACAATTTACTTAAGTGAAAAATTATAAATCTTCAATTATGTTTTAAAAGAAAATTTTAAATTATCTCATAAACAACGCATCGGGTTATATCAATTTTTTTAACAATAGGAGATAATAATTATTATAAATCATTTTTAAGTAGTTTCTGATCATAATAAAACGGATCAATAGGAATATTATAAATTGAAGCTTTATTATTTTTCACAAGTAAATTATTCATAACAAAACGAAAATAAAAAATTTTTGAAAATTTCCAATTCCCTATTCTAAGAACTTCGAAAAATAACTCCATGAAAGGAAAAAAATTTCAGATTAATAGTGTAACAATTATCGTTCTTGCAATGTTAGTGTTCGTGCTACAAAAAATGGATAATTAACTAATGTATAACTAATTAAAAAATCGGGATACATATTTTTGGACCACGGATTATTGTTCATTGATTGATCCTATAGGCGCCTGAATTTTTTCAATTTTTCATTTTCATATTTAATAAGTTTAAATAATATTTATTCATCAAAGGTACGAAGGGGGCGAGGCTTGCGCAATCCGGAGTACCTGTTTTCGGGCTAATTTTCAACCCTCTAGGAATATTATAAATATTGGTCCTACAGTTCCAGCATTTGGGTCTTTTTTTTTCGGATTTCAAATTTGAATTACCTCAAATAGTTTTTGAGATATTGGCGAAGACCTAAACCTCCATCATTTTTTTCATTTAATTGTTTATAACTATTGCAATTATTGCGAGCGGCCTTAGCATTTTCTCAAAAACGATCTACATACAATTCCAAATCGAATGACACCTCAATCATAATTTTCTGAGAATATGCAAAAAATTTTTCCTAGAAAGCACTTGTTGACTAGACTACAAGTTTTTGTGGCAAATCTCGATAAAAAAAATTGGTTCAAGCACTGACGTGAAGTCAGAAGCTTTTGCGCGTATGTTCTATTGTCCATTCTTCTGTATTGGACACCCTTAATCGAATTTACCATGGTAAATTATGTTGTCCATTCTCCTGTATTGGACACACTTAATTCGAATTTACCATGGTAAATTCGAATGAAGTGTCCAATACAGGACACACTTAATTCGAATTTACCATGGTAAATTCGAATTAAGTGTCCAATACAGGAGAATGGACAACATAATTTACCATGGTAAATTCGATTAAGGGTGTCCAATACAGAAGAATGGACAATAGAACATACGCGCAAAAGCTTCTGAATTCACGTCAGTGCTTGAACCAATTTTTTTTTTCGTGATTTTTTTGGAATTTTTTAGGGGTACGGTTCTTAAAATTTTTTTTTTCGTCATTTTTTTAAATTTTCTAGGGGTACGGTTCTTATAAAATTTTAAACACGTCTTTATGTTGATTTTCTACTACTAGTTACCAAACTTCAATTCGATCGAATATTTATTTTTTGAGTTATCAAGGAAATAATATTCCAGGTGGGTATAACTCGGAAACCATTAGACCGATTATGCCCAAAATCGAACTCAACTCTCCCTTTCGGATACGCAACCTACCCTGAAAATTGCAAGTCCCTATCTCCTTTCGTTCGAAAGTTATCGAGGCAACGGTCACCCATCTACTGAACTCACACAAGAATGCTCGAATCTCCAACAATATTTAACTGATCGTATTAAAACTTGAAAATTGGTAGTAGAGTTAGGTTATGAAGGCTCTTGCAAAATTTCAGCAATTTCAAACGATCAGTTACTGATATATTGAATGATTTTTTTTTATTTTCAATGATTTATTCAAAATTTTCTTCAAATGCTATCCTCACCAAATTTTGCAAACATTTCCGCGTTGACATTCTACAACTAATAACCATGTTTGAATTCAATCGGTTCAGTATTTTTCGAGTTAATGAGGAACAAAAAACCACAAAATTTCAGAAAATTTTAGATGGCTATAACTCTAAAACCGTTTGGCCAATTAGGCTCATAGTCAAATTGAAATGTCGCGTTCTGGTGCACATCCTAACCTGAAAACTTGAAGCCGCTATCTCTTTCCGTTCTCAAGTTATCGTGACAACAAAAATATTTTTTAATAATTTTTTAATAATTTTCTAGCCATACGATTCGCACAAAATTTTACAAACGTGCTTAGGTTCATATTCTACAACTACTCACCAAGTTTCAATTCGACCGGATTCATATTGGTTGAAAACAAAATTATTACTCGGAAACCGCTGGGCCGATTATTCCCATCAACGAACTTGTCCGTCGTATTGGGATGCTCCACCTACCCTGAAAATTTCAAGTCGCTAGCTCTTTTCGTTCTCAAGTTATCGTGGCAACGGCCGGACGGACGGACGGCCGGCCGGACAGAATCAAATTTGACCTCGAATTCTTCATTGGGGAGTCGAACTTAATCGTTTGAGACCATTTTTTTCAAAAAATTCGAAAGTTACAGACATTTGGGCAAAACTATAACGCGATGTTCCCCAGAACATACGCGCAATTACCGCTGCTGATTTTTTTATATGCGCACTATTCATGCTTTGAACAACCGGATATTATTATTTTTAGCTGTGCAATTCTAAAGGTTTTTTAAAGGTGTAATATCCCGTGATTTAAATAAATAGCAATAATTTCAATTTTCATAAAAATAACCATAATTAAAGTACTGTGATTCTTATGTTCGCAATAAAACGCTCTGTTCATAGGTTCTATGCTTGTATGAATTTCGATGGTCCGGATGTAAACAAATGATGTGGTATTTTCTAACAGGACCAATGGCCTGTTCTGTGCAATGGCCCTTGAAGATATCTCAAGTGGCTTGGCGTCTTATTAGAACTTATAAAAGGAAGACGCTGGGTTATCGAGGCACTCTGTTCCTTTGTGTTTGCTGCAATAACGAGATCGTTCCACAGTTTGAACGATTTCTCTGAAGTGTAGTTATATGGTATTGTAAGTCCACAAGTAAGTGTTCTGCATTGATAATAATCACTAACACTGCTTTTAGGTTTGTTTACCAGATCTTTATACTGGCTTGACTAAAATATGGTACTCCTTAACAATTTCATGGAGCTTATATTACTTGTCTTTCAGGGTGCAATCTTGTTCGTAAACCAGAGTTTACGTATTACAAGAACTTAATAATTATCCTATTTGTTTGATATCACTGATTTACATTATGCATTTACCTAGTGGGACCAATGCAATTCCGGGGTTTGCTATAAATATTGAAAGTTAAGCTTGTTCATCGGTTCCTTTATTAGACTAAAGGTATTCGATCCACGTCTGGTATGTATGAGTGTCAGTATATGTGTCCTAGGGCAACATTCTCCCCGGTGGAAATCAAAGGTCCGGGATCGGGATTACCGTATTGTTTTATTCGTGTCGTTCCGCAATGATTCACATGTTGCTATTATTATTCTTGAATATAACTACTGCACTTGATATTAATATGGCCTTTGATGGATACCGAAGAACATGTCTGAAAAGCGACCTTGGGTATCAAGATTGAATAGTCGGCCCTCGTATCCACACTGTTAGCTACCTGAGTATGAGTGTCGAAATAAAAGGAGGACGTGGGACGTTACACCTAAGCTACCGGAAACCTATGAACAACTGCAAGCTACTTATGTGTAATTTGGATGATATCCATACACCAGAATGTTATTGCTTCCACTATGTACCTGTTGTGATGTACCATATCATTATTTCGTTCTACTACCTATTGCTATTGACCATGCACATATTGATCTTCATGATATACCTTTGGCTACTCACCAAGTACCTATAGTCATTTATTATGTACCTATTGCAATTGACCATGTATACCTGTGTCTATGCATTATGACTTAATTTCATCCAGCATCCATTTTTACACTGTTGATTTTCACCATGGTACATGTACCTGCGAATATCTATTTGAACTGATCTAGAGTGTGTAAAGAGAGGGGTTTTTCTTGTACGTTTTTTTCCCCTCTCTCAGGTAATTTAATGCGCCGAACGTACAATTAAACTCTTCAAGTTTATATTATGATGTTTTATTTCATTCCCTCCTGACCTTCCCAACAATCTCTCTTACTCTGGGTATCTAAAAGTATGTTGGGTTGCATACACAACGTAGAGTCCTTCTTTGTTCACTAGACGATCAAAATCACACAGCCAAGGGTAAGAATCACGCCATAGCCATAGAGTTAATTAATAGAATAGCTTCACTTGAGTCACGGTTAACGAAGCACGATTTACGATCTTGTGAAGATTTCGATAAATTGTTTGGTGCAGAAGACTAGATGATACACCCCCTTTTTTTTCATGGTTGTTATTATTTTTGAATAATTGAACCATATTATTATTCTATAAAATTCTATAACTCATAGTACAAATTTCTTGATAAAAACCAATAAGATAATTACAGTCTAACAATAATGAATTTAGGGGATTTCGAGCCATGTTATTTTCAGTAACCCATCGAGAAACCATATTTTTGTTTTTTATATACATTATCTAGAAGGTTTCTAATATCTTCATTTCGAATATCAAATCAGTCAAATAATCCTATGTACGTATATTTCTGCACTTTTATACTACTTTTCAGTATCATTTTGAACAAACACAATACAGAATGTTGGAATTTTTGGATCTATTGGATGATCAGAGGGAAATTGAAACTCAGGAATATTGTGATTTCTGGGCATTCTTTGATAAGGGGGAGAGTGAGAGGAATGCTTTGGCCGTCATCCACTTCAATATTAGAAGCATAAACAAAAATTTTGATGAACTCCTTATTTATTTAGAGGAGGTAAGCAAGCATATGGACATAATAATTTTATCAGAAACATGGAAGATTGAGTCGGTGAGTGATTATTCAATACCAGGTTACACAATATATTACAATAATTCAAAGGCAAATCAGAATGATGGTCAATTGGTTTACATCAGGGATCATATTATTGCCAATGTCGAAATAATTTCACTAACTGAAACCAATTTGTTAAGAATTTCAATGACTATTGATAATATTGAGATTGGAATAACAGCATCTTATAAACTACCCGCCATTGATACTCAAATTTATCTGAATGACATAAGAAATTACATATGTGATTTAAAAAATAATAATATTGACATATTTATAGGTGACATAAATATTAATTTAATGGATGAAAATTCCGATTCTGTCAATGAATACCTCAATATCCTCGCTGAAAATGGTTACTTCTCCTATATTAATAAGCCAACCAGGGTTACATCTAATACACGAAGTACAATAGATCATATATTCGTCCGTAAACATAATATAAATCGAAACATTCAATTAACTCCGGCATTATTCCAAACTGATATCACTGACCACTACCCGGTATACTTGGGGATATCAGGTACGAGGCAGTCACCTTCCGAAAATGAAAATGAACCTAATTTAGTTGCAAAAAATTTTATAAATTTCAATAAATTATACACATCATTAAAAGATGAAAAATGGGAAGAAGTAATGAAGATCAATGAAACACAGCCTTGTTATAACAAATTTATTGGAAAACTTGAACTTCATTTTGAAAGCAGCATCATATTCCTATAATACCCAATATAAAAAATATAAAAAAATCAAACCATGGATCACTACTGGTCTGATTACCTCAATACGGCAAAGGGATCACCTGAAAAAGAAATTATTAATTAGACACACACCAGAGAGGGAATATGAATATAAATCATACAGAAATCGATTGAATAATATAATTAAGCTAGTAAAAAATCAATATTTTAAAGAAAAGTTATATACAGTAAATGGAAACTGCAAAAAAACGTGGGAACTCATAAACGATATAACTGGAAAAAACACTTCAATAAAAACAAAAATCGGTAATATAACGTTCAAAAATGAAAAAGGAGAACCAATCTCAGATAAAAAAGATATTCCTAATAATTTCAACAACTACTTTACTAATATTGGAACTGAAATGGCAAAAAACATAAAAAAAACCGAAAACTTACCTGAACATTTCCTTAAAGACACTACACAACAAGAATCAATGTTTCTAAAGCCAGTAACACAAAACGAGCTGATAGATATTATATCCAAGCTAAAAACCAACTGTTCATCTGGTCCAGATGGCATTTCCTCGAAACTCATAAAAAATATTCATTCATTCATTATATCTCCATTAACGCACATCATAAATATGATCTATAAAAATGGTGATCTACCACACCAATGGAAGGAGTCAATCATTACCCCCATATATAAATCAGGTAAGCGTGACGACGTTGGGAACTATAGACCAATATCTGTCATTAACAATTTTGCCAAAATATTTGAACAATCTCTAAAAAGCAGACTTATAAATTATCTCAATGTTAAAAAAATACTGACAGACAGACAGTTCGGTTTCATTAGTATATCCAATACCGAAAATGCGGTGCTAGATTTTGTTAAAAAAACAGTTGGAGCCTTGGATAGATCAGAGAGGTGTTTAGCTATATTTCTCGATCTGGCCAAGGCATTCGACACCGTTGATCACAGTTTGCTATTAAACAAATTACATGGATATGGTGTACGTGGCCCAACATACAATATTTTGGAAAACTATCTATCACATAGGACACAAAAGGTCAAAGTTGATAATAACCTGAGTGGGGCAATGGAAGTTAAAACAGGAGTACCGCAGGGAACGGTTCTAGGACCCATTTTTTGATGTTTACATCAACAGTATCTGCTTCATCAGTAATTTTGAGGGCCATCTCATCTCATACGCGGACGACACAGCACTCATTTTCGTAGGTAATAGTTGGAAGGAGGTATTTAAAAAATCAGAAAAGGGAATGAGAGATATCCAGATATGGCTCAATCACAACCTTCTGAGTCTCAATGTGAAAAAAACTAAATTTATTACGTTCACCTTATTACAGAACAGTCAACCTGAACAAAACATAATCCATATCCATGACAAAGACTGTACTAATCCAACAAACTGCAATTGTGCTGTTATAGATAGAACAAATATGATCAAGTATCTGGGAGTGGTTGTGGATCAGTATATGAGATGGGGTGACCACATAAACTATGTTGTGAAACGGCTTAGACATTTAACTAAAAAATTCTATGAATTGAGAAATATCCTGAAGTTCGAAAATCTGATCACAATATACCGCTCCCTAGCAGAATCTGTGATGAGATATTGTATTGCTGCCTGGGGTGGTACTTTCAACAATTGCCTTAGCATCCTTCAAACAACTCAGAACACAATCCTGAAAATATTGTTCAAAAAACCTAAATTGTTCTCCACCGAATGTCTGTATAAGGAAACGCAATTACTCAAAACTAGAGACCTCTATATCCATCAATGTTTGACTTGGGTTTACACAAACAGATCCACACTTCAATCAACAAACAAACAAAAACAAACAAGATTCGTCACTAATTCATCCATAAACCTACCAGCATTTAAAAAAAGTCACACTCAGAGATGTATTTTCTATCATGGTCCAAAATTATTCAATCTCCTGCCAGCCAACATAAGAAATATTTCCAATCTCAATGGGTTCAAAAGGTCAATCAAAGTATTCATTATGCTCTATACCGAACTTCTTGACTTATTCGGTTAAAGAGAAATGAGGTTCAGCAAACTCTTCACCTCTCCTTTTTCCTTCATTCATTCATTTTCATTTTTATTTTTATTTTGTTTCTCTTCAACATTCTGTATATTCATTAATTTATAAATCGAAATTTATGTGTATGGGTGTGTTTATGTATGTGGGTATATATGTGTGTGTGATGTGTGTGAATATATGATTTATATGATTACAAAAATTCAATATGAACTGCCATCATTAATATGTCATTTTTGTATACCCCGAGTGGTTGATGGAAAGCACAACACAAGTACAACAGTTACTTAGGTGCAACCATCACACGGAGGGTAATAATAAGGGTGTGTATATATAATCGATTGTATTCAAACTAAGAATAAATTTACTTTACTTACTTTACTTTACTTACTTAATTTATGGGTGGGATCAGTACAAAGGAAAGAACTAAATCGATATTTATAATTAATAAATAGTCATGAAAATATCAATTTCCTTCCTTCTTCGATCCAGCTATTACAATCCTCCGAATTTCCAATTTCACCGGAGACGTTTAATTCATCTAAGATGAAACGGAATGGAATTCACACTTCTTTGAATGTCTTCAATGCCTGACATTCGATATTTCCAATGAAACCTTACAGTGTCCCGTTTCGTTGAAAGGGAAATATGGAAATAGAATCGGCGGCAAGTAAAGTTCCATTCCCCAGAATATCACTTAATATTGGGTCTCTTGAGAACTGCTACCGACATGAAACGATATTTCTTTATGCGCTACTGTCTTCGACATTGTTCTTTGTCCCGCTGAGATTTCACGAGAAAAGTTTGAAATTTCCCGAATTTCTAGGGAATAGGAATTTGTAGGTCGATGTAACAGTATTCTTCAGCGTGTACAACTTCTGCCAGTGAGAAAAGATATTGAACGAGTATCTATCATGCTATACAAATTGCGAAAGAAGTTGAATTTATGACACTAAATTCTTGTTTTATATAAATATCTCGGGTTCGTTCGTTACTGGGCTAAATGTTTTCAGAGTAACGAAAAAAAATAACAAATCTCAAATTCAATTTTTTTTAGATGCAGATCCATCATAAGAATCCACTGATAATATTTTCAACTCTAAGAAGCTCATACTTTCGGAGATATGATTTTTCAAAATTTCAATCATACATTGTACTTCTATGTTTTCACAGAATGCATGCGAATTCTATCTGTCTGTGTTCACTGTTCATTCATGTCATCTCATCTACCTATAAGAGATGTCATAATTATTTCTGTTCCAGTTTGTTTATACAGAATTCGTACTTTGAAAATATTTGGCAGTTATTCCACAGTAACACTATATAAGATTTCCTACATGTATAAGTATAAGTATTCTGGTTTCATTTCTCTCTGGACTGCTGATTACATTAGAATTGTTTCATGAATAAAACTGGCTATTTCATTTACTCAATGTTTCAGAATGACTCCTGATAGTTTTCAAACACTTCTAACCAAGATTGGACCGTCATATAGAGATAAGATGCAAAGGGAATTTAATTTCTTTCATGATGCAGTTCTATCATAATAATCCATTGATATCATTCCCAACTCTGAGAAACCAATACTATCTTTTGTCAAAGTTTGAACAAGAGCGCCAAAGCTCCTGTCCACAGGGCTTCCCCATTTTTTGGCGCTCTTGTTCCTTGGAACAGAGTGCTTATCAATTTGCCCATATGTCTGAAATTATCGAATTTTTCGATGAAAAAGGTCTTAAACGATTTGGTTCGACTCACTGATCAAGAATCCGTGGTCGAAATTCATTCTGTCCGGCCGGTCCGGCCGGCCGGCAGGCCGTAGGCACGATAACTCTCGAACGGAATGAGCTAGACAGTTGAAATTTTCAGAGTAGGTTTGGGAGATGAATATCTCGGCTAAGTTCGTTATTGGGCAAAATCGGACAGATGGTTTCAGAGACACAAAAAAAAATTTTTTTTTTACACAACAAATTCCAAATTAAATTTTTTCAATATGCAGTTTTACCATAAGAATCCATTGACCATTTTCAACTCTAACAAGCTAATACTTTCGGAGATATGATTCTTCAAAATTTCAACCATTAATCGTATTTCTACGTTTTCACAGAATGATATAATTATTCTATGTATAAAATTATTTGCAACTAGTTATTTCAGTTTCTGTATTGTGGGCTGCCCATGGTACCAACTTTGTGTTTTGATTTAAATTTGAATTAAGAAGACATATGTTCCGCATTTCTGTATTTTATCTTCATCCTGCATTTTACGTTCTTGAAAAACCAGTACTCAGTGTGAAATATTAGCTAGTATTATTATTATTATTAGCGCTGTTCATATCGTCAATTTCATTCGAAAGTGAACTTTTATAGAGTAATTCTTTTGAGATTCCTCCGAGAGGTATTTAAAAGGGAACTTGGTCATTCTTCAGGTAATTATCCTTATTGTGAATAATATAAATGTTATTTCTTTGCATTTTTTATATTAATTAACTAAACATTCTTCAGTGGAATATACGATTACACCTCCTTCTGAACTTTCTTTCTACCAGTCCACCTACCCCTGAATATTGTCTCAGCACATCTATATTGACTCAGCACAGGCGATTTCCATTGCCTCGCTCGGAGCACTCGAAATCGATCTCATATGTCATTGATTATCTGTCCAATTGAGCCGAAAATATCTGTCAAATATGACTCCGAGTGATCCGAGCGTGTCATTGGAAATCGCCATTATTTTCCTGAGACAAAACATTGTCTAATTCATTTCAACAATCGTAGAATTATGAGAATTATAATATAATATCATACTTTTTTTTGGTTGATATTTTCATGCCGATGGTAAATCCATATGATAATGGGAATGGTAATGGTAAGTTAATAATATTGTGTTCAAAATATCTCCAGTAAAAACAAAACTAGAATATTGGTGTATTGGAGTATTGGAGTTGATTTGAGGAAAGAATATATATTATCGTTCGTCATAGAATTGAGGAATGAATATCTCGGATGAGTTCGTTGTTGGGTAGAATTTGTCTATTGGTTTTGGATTGATAAGTTTTGGCACTACTGTTGAATTTAAATTCTTCTATGATGCTTGAATTCAATTTATGCTAAGATGAAGTTCTTTCTTTAGAATCCATTGATATAATTCCCAACTCTGAGAAACCAATACTTTAGAGATATAATTTGTCTGTTTGAACAAGAGCGCCAGAAAGCTCCTGTCCACAGGGCTTGAACCAATTTTTTTTAAGACACAACGTTTATTTCATCTGGGACTTTCGCTACCAACTTAAGACATACCTGCCAGTATGCTCCAATTATTTTATTTCAACTGCCAGATAGAAAGGTTCGTGTAATGATTAGAGGATACTTTAGGAGGTATATTCATTATTAAATTGTTCCTTTCTGGGTTTTTGGCACTCTTGTTCCTCGGAACAGAGTGCTTATCAATTTGCCCAAATATCTGTAATTTTGGAATTTTTTGATGAAAATGGTCTTAAACAATTTGGCTTGACTCACTGATCAAGAATTTTTTATTATTATTATTGTTATTTATTTATTATACTGATCCTCCTAGGTCTCCCCCAAAGGAGACCCCTCATAAGCTCTCGAGGAGCTTGAGCGAGTAAGGAGAATCAGTTGTGTTCTATGTAAGCTTTGTTACTGTGTTGGGCCAGTACAGTATCTGAATGGGTGACCCTTACCTAATAACTTTCCAACTGAAGAAAATAGCGACTTCGATGATAGGTATAATCGGCCAAATGATTTTGGAGTTATACCCATCTGAAATTTAGTTTTTATTTCTTCAGGAACTCAAAAAATACAGATATGATCCAGAGTAAACTTTGTAATTAGTTGCAGAATAGCGACGTACAAATTTTCGTGAAATTTCTCGAGGATCGTATGAATAGAAAATGTTACAAAAATTATCAAAAACTATTCTGTATCTCAGAAACTATCAGTTCAATATCGCTGAGATTTCGCGAGAATATTCAAAGCCTAATTTTACAGCCGAGTTCTAAATTTTAACACGGTAGGAGCTATATTGTTTGGAAATATTGAAAAAATATTGGAAGCCGAGCAGTCTTGGTTGAGTTTGGTAGCTGGATGGCTGAACGTTGCCATGAACTTACGAATGGAAACAGATAGCAACTTGCAATTTTTGGAATAGGCTGCGCATTTGAATGCGAAAGTTGAGTTCGTTAATGGGCATAATAGACCAAACGGTTTCGGAGTTATACCCATCTGTAATTTTGCTATCATTTCCTCAATAGTATTAAAAGGTTCCTTTCTGGGTTTTCTCTCCCAAACTCTGAAAAATATCTATAACATAAAAATTAATTATTTTGTGATTTGCTTCTGCGCAAGAAACATAAGATATTTGTCAGAAGCAATCAATCGAAGAATGTTGCCTAAGAACAAACAACCACGAAACAACATCAACGAAGAAACAACTATAACGTAACGTTTCGGAGTCTATATCAGACTCCTTCGTCAGACACTTAACGAAAATCTTCAGAATTATTTTGTTGATGTGACAATTCTCGAATTTCAGAATAACTATCAACAAAATAATTCTGAAGATTTTCGTTAAGTGTCTGACGAAGACGAGATTCTGCACGTCTGGTCGTCCATTGCCACGATATCTTGAGAGCGGAAAGAGATAGCAACTTGTAATTTTCAGAGTAGGTGGCGCATCCCAATACGACGGACAAGTTCGTTAATGAGCATAATCGGCCCACTGGTTTCCGAGTAATAATTTTGTTTTCAACCACTAAAAAGCCGATCAAATTAAACTTGGTGCGCAGTTGTAGAATATAAATCTAAGAACGTTAATGAAATTTTGTGAGAAGCGTACGTATCACTAGAAGATTTTCAAAAATATTATTTATGTCACAATAACCTGAGAACGGAAATCTGACTTCTACCGATAAAAAATCGTTGATTGAACTCGGTAAAATATGGTCCTGTACGTATTGCACATCCTCGAGGCGTCTGAGAAGGGCAGATGGGCCGGTGGGCTCACAACCTCAAGCCATGTCCTCAACTTCCGACGATTCCCCTATCACCATGAGGGAGTTCAAGCTACAGATGGACAAAATGGAGGTCTTATCATCCAATGTGGTTTCGATAAAGGATGGCATCGTTGGGATCAAGATCTCCCAGGAACAGCTGGCGGCTCAGGTGTCTGGATGCAACGCCCGTCTGGATAAACATGAGGCGGGTTTGGTAGCTCAAGGTGACACCATACAAAGGCTAGAGTCAAACATCTCTACCCTGTCTTCTGAGCTATCTGTAACGAAAGGGGAGGTTACCAATTTCCAGAGCATTGCGAGCAGTCTGAAGCATGAAATCCTCAGCGACCTGCCGACACCCACTGCTTCAGTTGATTATTCTTAGATTATTGATAGAGTGCGGCGATCTCACAACATTATTGCTCGTCACGTCCCTGAGGGCCCTGATGGCTCCTCCGATAGCTCCATTGTGAGGCAAGTTGTTGATCACATCTTACCCTCCTTCTCTCAGTATATTGTTCATCATGCTCGTCTCGGTTCACTCTCTCGTACTTCTAGACCTCTGGCCATCACTTTTACTAGCTCCATTTTTGCCCGTAAGATCTTACAGAATAAAGCCAACCTGTCTTCATCTCCAGCCTTACGAAACATCAAGCTTTCTGACCATATCACCCCCACTCAAGCGAACTGTTTAAAACAAGCCCGAGAAAAGTTAAGGTGTCGGGAGTCGAACGGTGAGGATAACTTAACTAATAGATATGTTAGAGGTTTCCCAAGGGTGGTGGATAGGATGATGGCTTCTTCTTCAAAAAACTGATGTCTTGTTCCTTGCAGCACTAGACGGTCCTCTATACAAACGCTTGGTCTTTAAAAAACAAGTTTAGTGAATTATGTGTGAATGTGGATTTGTTGCGTCCAGACATTATTTGCATAACCGAAACATGGTTGCACTGAAATACTGAAACTTTTATCCGAGTTGGATCCATCTTCCACCCCTGGCTTGGACGGTATCTCTGCTGGATTGCTGAAAAGGTGCTCCACATCTCTCTCGTAGCCGATTACTGACATAATAAGATTATCTCTCAGCTCTTGTCAATTACCATCTGCTTGGAAAATATCTAGGATTACTCCTGTTTTGAAGAAGGGGGACAAACTATGCCCAAGTAACTACCGTCCCCATAAGCCTCCTTCCTATAATTTCCAAGATTGCTGAGAGGGTTGTGTGTAACAGGTTGCTCCATTTCCAGCGCGAGAACGATCTAATCCCAGCACGGGTGCCTACCGGGACGTTCAGTCATCACGTGTCTACTGCAATGCCTTCAGCACTGGACCAAGTCTCTTGACTGTGGGATACCTGTCGATGTCATATATTTGGACTTTTCCCGAGCCTTCGACCGTGTCCATTTTAATCGTTTGCTCCACAAACTCGAACATTTTGGCATTAGAGGCAGTTTACTGGCTTGGCTTCATTCGTTCATCATTGGTAGGCATTTTTCGGTCAGAGTGGGCGATTCATTTTGGATTTCAGAGCAGTTGTTAGTGGTGTCCCCCAGGGCTCAGTTTTGGGACCACTTCTTTTCCTGATTTACGTTTCGGATCTCCCAAACTCACTCTCAGCCATTTGTTCACAATATGCCGACGACATTAAATTATTTTACGATGTTCGCTTCCCTGATGTTCTTCGGGGTGACCTGGTGCGGCTGGATCAGTGGTGCCGCCAGTGGCTCCTCCCTCTAAACGTGGAAAAATGCAAGGTTCTCCATCTTGGCAAACATAATCCGAGGCACCAATATCTTGCCGTTGGCAGTGTTCTGGAGTCATGCACGGAGCATAATGACCTTGGCGTCATCATTAATGATGATCTTTCCTGGTCTGCTCATGTGGGTAATTTAGCCTCTAGAGCTAGTAAGATCCTGTACTTGATACGGAGAGCCTTCCCTGGATGTTCGGTTGTTACTTGCAGGCAACTATATATAACTTACATCCGTCCAATTCTCGAATACGCCGGGCCCGCCTGGTTTACTATCCTACTCAGTGATCAACAGCGTTTGGAGCGGATACAGCGCTCTGCAACCAGAATTCCTTTTGGGCGAGTTCGACCATCGTACGAGGAGAGACTCCAAGTGTTCCGGTTGAGCAGTTTTCATGATCGTCGTGTGCGCGGTGACCTAATTGTAACATATCGCATCTTGAAGCATTTTATTGGTGGTAATCTCGAGGAAATGTTCACGATCAACAACAGTCATCTTCGTGGCCACCGATATAAGTTGTACCATAAGGTGTATCGAACCCGTGCAAGAGAGTTTTTCCTCCCGAACAGGGTATTTGGCATGTGGAACTCTTTACCGGAGAGTTTCGTGGGTGCCGAGAGTGTGAATACTTTTAAAAACAGACTAGACTCCATATTTCCTTAGAAAGCTTTTTTTATTCTCTTTTGTCTTCTGAAGTGTCCTTTTTATTTTCCTGTATGAGATGCATAGGCCATTTGGCCTCATCTCAATATCTGTGCATAATAATAATAATAAATAGTGACTAGAAATTTTCAGATTACGTTCTACATCTGAATGCGACAATTGGCTTGGCCTTAGGCGTAATCGGCCAAACGGTTTTGCAGTTATACCCATCTGAAATTTGGATGTTATTTCCTCAATAACTCGAGAAATGCGAAACCAACCCAACTCAAACATGGTTATCAGTTGTAGAATGCCAATACAAATTTTCTTGAGTCTTTCGTGATGATCGTATCACTAAAAAAGTTTTGAAAAATCATTGAAAAAATTCTATATATAGGAAACTATTCGTCCAAAATCGCTGTAATTTTGCGAGAGCCTTCATAACCTAACTCTACTGCCAAGTTCCAAGTTTGAACACAATAGGATATATATTGTTGGAGATCCGAGCAGCCTTGTGTGAGTTCAGTAGCTGGATGGGTAACCGTTGCTTCGATAACTTTCGAACGAAGGGAGATAGGGAGTTGCAATCTTCAGGGTAGGATGCACATCCGAATCGGAGAATTAAGTTCGTACTTGAACCAATTTTTTTAAATTTTCTTTTATCGTCGTCACGTTATGGAATTCATGTGTTTTAACATCTCAATCAACTTATTTCGGATTCCACTGAGCGGGAAAATGTAGGATAATTAATATCGTTCAGCCCATTAGCTGATTCCGGTATCGTGAAAATTGAGTTACGATCCAGCAATTTAATTACCTACCCCATGAAAAAGATATGCCGGCTGAATCATTATTGGCCCTCAGTTCAATTAATTCCGCCCTTTTGAGTTTTACATCTTTTCTAGATCCAGAGCGGTTTTATTAAACTCAAAACGATTTTTCGAGGGATCCATTATATGGAGTTGTGAATTTTTATTAGCTGCTCATAAATTAATTTGGAAGAAGCCCAAATTCTGAAGAATGATTGATATCGAATGAAGCCTTTTTATTCGAATGATTTCCTCAACTACCATCCAGAATGTAGAACACATCTGGCGGCGGGTGAATACTTGGAGTACTAGATAAAAAATTCAAGCACTGACGTGAATCGTCAATGATCACAGATTGTTCAAATCTGAGATATGTATTCTTTTCGAATTGAAATACGAAAAAACTAACGCATCAAGTAACTCCAGGATATGATATTCACAACTTTGAGTTATAAAGGAAATAACAACAAAATTTCAGATGAGTATAACTCCAAAATAATTTGACCAATTAACAAACTTAAATGTCGCATTCGGATGTGCAACCTACCCTGTAAATTGCAAGTCACTATCTATTTCCGTTCTCAAGTTATCATGAGATACATACTATTTTTTCGTAATTTACAACATTTTCTAGTGGTACGGTCCTCACAACATTTCATACACCTCTTTATATCGATATGCTACAACTAGGTACCAGGTGGGATATGCCCAACAACGAACTTAACTCACCCATTAAGGGATGCGCAACCTCTCCTGAAAATTGCAAATCCCTATCTCTTTCCATTCGAAAGTTATCGAAGCAACGGTCACCCATTAAAATTCTGAACTCACACAAGACTGCTCGGATCTCCAAGATAGATCCGGATCGCGTTCAAACTGGAAACTTGGCAGTAGAGTTAGGTTTTGAACGCTCTCTCAAAACTCAAAATGCCCTTCCTCTTGAATGAAAATCTGCAATCGTCTCTATATTTCATGTTATCAAGATTCTTATTGCATTACCTTGCACTCGAAACAGTCTATCCAACCCTAAGCAGGTGCTCCATGACAGAATATAATATCTTAATTGGCTTTCAGTAAGAGATAAATACTGTTTTCTGATAATATCTTGTAAAAAATTATCATGTGACAACTGAATAATTATACTGGAAGATAGCCAGTGTAATCACCACAGGTGAGTGATGGATCCATGATCCTAAAAATATACCTACTGGATCAGAAATCTCAGTTTGTCATTATTCCCTAATATTCGGAAAGAGAGGGGTTCTTTTTCACAATCTTAGGTAAATCATGTCGTTCATAGATTAACCTCTTCAAGTTATATTATGCTCTTATTTCATTCCCTCCTGAACATCCCAACAGTTACTCTTACTGTAGGTAACTAAAAGTATCTTAGATTACATACACAACGAAGTGTCCTTTGTTTACTAGACAATCAAAATGATACAACTAAGACGGAGGTTACACGTTCAATCTGGTATCAATCTGGCCATCATAACAGACCATCAGTCTATGCGTATACAATCAATTTTCCGTGAATCTGACATCGAGGATTGATATCAGACTAAACTGATGACAGATTGACCGTGTAACCTCTGTCTAAGGGTAAGAATTGTGGCATAGAGTTTCAATAGAAAAATTGCTTTACTTAACATATAACCAGACATCTTTTGGTTAGGATCAACATAAACTGTTCAAGCGATGATTACAATATGGGTTTTATATTAATTATCATTCATAGTTTCAAAAAAATTAAAATATAATTTTAAAGCAGATGACTTGTTTTATTCATAAATGAATGCAGTTTCAAAATAATGAGTATTTGATTAGAAGAAAGAATATATATTAAAGATAAAAATGCCCCTCAACATTTAATATTTCGGCTTATTTTACAGCTAAGTTCTAGATATAAATTCGATCGGCTATATTACTGGAAATAATGGGAAGAAATGATATTTTTTTCTGGAGCTGAGCAGCTTCAGCTGAGTTCAGTACCTGGATGGGTGAACGCTCCAGCTATAAATTTGCGCCACAGCCCCTGTCCACAGAGATTCCCCACTTTAATGCTTCACATCGAAACATTTGGAAGGTTAAGTATTTCATCGTAAATATTGTGATTTTGATCTTTTATACAGCCAGTTACCCCGTATTAAAATTCATAACGTTCCTTTAATTTCATTTGTGCGGTGACGTGTTAAAATTACATTTTACTCGTGCAGAGATTCATTATTCATCTCCTTTTATATTCGGCCGGAGATAATGCGTCGAAACCCAACCGAAAGAGGTCGTAAAAACAACAATAAAAAGAAAACAGTTTCTCTGCATATTACACCATCTCTTCCGAGATTTCCGACAATGCGCCTTTTCCGATGGCGAACTTCCCCAGCTATGTTTGTTACGGAATCAAATTCGATTTCGATAATAGAATGGACCGAACGAGATTACGTAAGCCTCCACGGCTCACATTTTTTTTTCACCTGGATTTCCAGAAATCCATTCATATATTCTTTATCGTATTACCTTATTTCTTGGAGGATACAATAATACTTTTTTCGTATTCCAATTCCAATAGAATACAAATATCAGAATTAAAAATTGCGTAATCATTAAAGGATACTGTGGGAGGTATATTCATCATTGAATGGTTTCTTTCTGGGTTTGCTCTCCCAAACTCTGAAAAATATCTATAAAATAAAAAAATGATTATTTTGTGATTTGCTTCTGCGTAACAAACACAAGATATTTGTCAGAAGCAATCAATCGAACAATGTTGCCTAACAAATAACAACGAAACAACATCAACGAAGAAACAACTATATCGCAACGTTTCGGAGTCTATATCAGACTCCTTCGTCGGACGCTTAACGATATAGTTACGATATAGTTGTTTCTTCGTTGATGTTGTTTCGTTGTTATTTGTTAGGCAACATTGTTCGATTGATTGCTACTGCAAATCACAAAATAATAATTTTCTTATTTTATAGATATTTTTCAGAGTTTGGGAGAGAAAACCCAGAAAGAAACCATTCAATGATGAATATACCTCCCACAGTATTATTTAATGATTACTTAAAACAAAGGTATGGGCCCTTTTCGATCATCCTTTTCAGAAAATTATGCAAGAAATTGTGACAATTCTCAAATCTCAGAATAACAATCAACAAAATAATTCTGAAGATTTTTTCGTTAAGCGTCTGACGAAGGAGTCTGATATAGACTCCGAAACGTTACGATATAGTTGTTTCTTGGTTTAACCAGGTGACAACATTTCCTCCAACATGCGGTAATGCTACGTCATGCTGATACCACATACGATATCAAATCCACAGGAGAATCTTCTAGAAGATTTGCGAGATAGGTTTCTGAAAATTGCAGGGAGGCATCGGCATTCAAACGATTATGAAGAACTTGAATTGGAAGTAATTGTCTATTAAAAACTCCGCCCCATACATTAATACAGAATCTTTGTTGAAAACCTCTGTTAAAAGCGGGAGGATTTGCATTTTCTAGAGACCTGCAGGTCTCTAGAAAATCCCCACGCCTGGTTAAACAAAACTTTTAATAGGAGATGGATTGGCCATCGTGGTGCTATGGTCTGCGAGATCACCTGACTTCACATTCATGCAGCGGAAATTATTAACCAAGAACAATTAATGGAACGAATTATTAATGCAGTCGAATCCAGTCAAAATAGGCAAAACTTGCAATTAGTATACGATTCCCTCATTTGCATTACCAAGCCTATATCGATGCTTATGGTGATATTTTTGAACATTTGATTTATTTATTATTCGATTTTTGACGCTCTTACTGTTACGTCTCATGACGTCACATTTTAAGAAAAGTAGATTTGGTTTTCTCAGCAAAGGAGCTCGCTTGTAAAACGTGAATATTTGTTCATTGAGTTAACTGGGCTTTAGTTTACCATGTGTGGACTCATCCTTGGAAATAATACTTTCACGAAAAGATAACTGCGAGTAGAATTTCTTGTTAAGGTTCGACCTTTGTAGAGCGATTTATTGCCTATTTCCTGTAGAAGAATGCTCAAATGCGTTCAACAGCTGGAGTGGTAAGAAACTTATCAGTTTCTTAACACATTGCCCAGTGCTGTGGAATTTATCCAGCTGTTACTGACAGGTTTTATGCAGAACTCAAGTAGAGTCAAATCAAATAGTGGGACAAATTCCAGACTTCGAATTCCTAAGATTAAACACCCTAGAAGTTTACTCATTGCTGCTTGCATCCGGAATTTCGGATGCATTCCCACTCTATTTGGCAAACGACAAATGAGAGTATTGTTGTAACGTATCAGGGTGGTCTTAAGATCGAAACCCCAATCATTGTTAATATTTCCCCCGATTTTCCCAGATGTAGGAACCTTCTATTTTTCTTCTATCTGGTCTTTCATATACATTTTAAACTGAAATAATTCACTACTACTACTAGTTTTCTAAGTGCAAGAGACCTCACTTGTATTTTGATCGGTCGCGTAACTAATACCTCTTTAGTTCTCCTTTCAAATATGTAGTCACTTCTACCTTGCTATACATTTTCATATAGAAGGAAGATTTTAAATTGTATTAATATTGAATTATACAATTACTTCGTGCTTGTTACCAAAGTATCGGTAACAAGAATAGTATATTCTAAAACAAGTTGCAGAATGGGCTCCTATTCAAACACGAATGCAAAATTCGAAGGCATGAGTGTTGGAATTGCCCTCTGCAACGAATATTAGACGATATTTTCTCTATTTCAGGTAATTTTTGCAAGATATTGTTGAAATTTAATGAAAAATTCGGATTTTACATCCTAGTGACTTTTGTATTGTAACTTGGCGGTTGGTGTGACTGTTACGAAAGTTGACAGATTACGGAATTTGAATTTGAATAATACGTAGGGCATGGAGATTTGATTTAAAACAGTTTCCTAATAGGATTAATTAATCAAAATTAGCAAGAAGGAAATATCTAGTACCTTATTTTTTAATGAAAATAAAACTTTTCCACTCTACAATTATTTCATCCAGATTATATTATATTGACAATTGACGTGTGCTGAGATTTGATAGGTTTGAATGTCAGTGCTGACTACCACAAAACGAAAAATATAACTAGAAACAAAGCGGGAATTAGTTCATTTCAGCACTGTTTTCAGTGCTGGAATGGACTCATTACGATACTGAAATAGAGAAAATACATTTTCTTGTTTGTTCAAAGTGCGTTCGAATCTTCCACCACTTCCTATCCTCGTAGTTGTTACCTTATTGCGAGTAACAACTTACGCCGTAATCAACGCGTTTACTGCTGGGTGCTTAACACGTTCGTTACCAAGGACGCATTTGTGGCATCCTCAAGCTACTCATGCGCAGAGCCTAGTAAGCCACATATGCGTCTATGCCAAGTGTGAATATAATGCGTTGCTATCAAACTACCGGTCGACACTATGTTGCGAAGATTGGGCAACTGATAAAGGAAGAACATTCGAAAAAAATGCAGACAATGTTTCAAAAATAAACAGAGGAAGGATACAATGTATTACTGTAGAACATGTTCAGATTCTCCAGGGTTTTGTATTGAATGTTTTGAGGAATACGATGTGAGCATGAAATAATATTTTCTGTTTTTCTGATAATCTTTTTCTCTCAAATTTTTATATTTTTCAAATAAATTGCTTTTTTGTGAAAAATTTCCTCAGTTACCCTGTACAAACCCAAAATTTATAATACTTCAGCAAAAACCTATATCAACGCCACTTGTGCGTCCTTAGGCTCTGGGAATGAGATAGGTGCTCATATGCAGGGCCCCGGACGCCACGTATGGGTTTTTTTTCTTAGTTTTATTTTTTAGAAAAAAAACTTGAATTAGACTTATTCCATAACCATATTCATTTAAATCGATACAGAAATGCATAAACAAGTAAAAAATGTATTGGGCCTACAAAAGGACCTCTTCAATTGATGTTGGTAACGAACGTGTTAAAGTTAAGAGTACCCTCTTACTGGTCCCTCTGATAAAACAATCAGGGTGCACAATTCTGGGCCTTCGAATTAGCATTATCCTGATAAAATAATCTGGACTCAACATTTGATCCTTCGAACCATAATATCCTGATAAAATAATCAGGAACCAATAAAGGCATTTATGAGGAGGCAGTATGACGGCACGTTTCTGTATAGCACTTCTTGACCAGCACTTATCTGGTCGTTTATGTTGAAGTTGAAGAATTATGTTAACGAAAGCCTCGTACAAGCTAAATTCCAAGGAATATCCTTGTACACGGACAAAATCCTCTATGGAACTCAATCCAGACATCCCGGAAAACATCCCTCAATGATCTCCCTTACTGCCACCGCAGTACATCAGTTCTACATGGATCTACGAAACCGTCAGAGGAGGAATGAAGATAAGATACGGCCGGTCCCAGGAAACTTTCCGCTTTGACTAATGGCGTCTCCCTTAGGACCCTCTCTCTACGTTTTATAGCGTCCCTTCTATAACATTTCAGCCGATTCCCTTCGTACGTTTTATTCCTGTAATGATTCTGTGATCAGACCCTAATAAAATGTTGATTTGTGCGGACAGGATACAAACTGATGGCTCTCTGGTTTTCCAGTTTTATTTCGGGACGGACTGTTGCTGTTTGCTTCTGCTGACGTGTCGCCTGTTCAATGAAGGCGCAATCCCTCAACGCTTGCGGATTACGGCCTCATTTGAATTTTCCGAATGATGATTTATGCATTCGAGAATTTATATCCAATGAATAGCGACTTCCACCGGGATATTTCTCCATTTATTTGATACACAATAGACTTTTAAGCATTTTTCGGAAATCTGGAGTGTTTTCAAGATGTCAACATGGATTTTTGAAGAAAAAGAGCACCGATACAGCGATTTTTATGCTGGTTCGGTCAATTCTTGGGGCCTTGGAGGGCCGTAAGGTACCAATGGGGCTGTTTATCGACTTTTCCAAGGCTTTCGACTGCGTGGTCCATGAAAAATTACTATATAAATTGTCGCTTTACGGAATTCGCGATAGACAGCTGAATCTCATGTGGAGCTATTAACAGGACCGAATTCAGAGAGTTCATCTTGATGTCGATGGTGTGCTGTACTCTTCATCTGATGAAGTATTGTCTGTCGGTGTACCCCAAGGAGGTATAGCTGGACCATCTCTATGTCTGGTGTACGTGAACGACTTGCCAGACAGTATTTTGACTGATTTCACCACAAACGTAGATAATGCTCAATTTGCTGAGGATTTCCATACAGAAGAGGACGATCATGAAGTCGTTATGTATGTGGACGATACCAACATACTGGTGGCAACACCTGATGTTTCCAAAAGTGTGAAATCCACGCAGAGGGGTTTTTTTTCTGTTGCCAGCTGGTGTCAACAGAACCAGCTTGCCCTCGATGTGAATAAAACCGAGTGTATGATCTTCTGCACCTCGCACAACAAAACATCAAAACCAAAGTCAATAGATGTTTTGGGGGAGACAAAACAACTTTCTGTTTTTACAAGTTTCTTGGGCATTGCTCTTGACCACCATTTGGGTTGGTGTTAACATATAGGTTCACTTCAGAGCAGATTGAACTCTGTTCTTTATACCCTTCGAATACTTGTGCGTCAGGCTGACCTCGACTTGCTCAGAAGAGTATATTTTTCTAACTCCCAAACTTTAATGGCTTATGGAATTATTGCGTGGGGAAACAGCTCCGATATCTCCAAGATATTCGTGATCCAAAAGAGAGCGTTGAGAACCATTCTTCGTTTAGTTCATTATTGGATAGAATCGGTCTGTTTGAATTTAATTTCTTTCATGATGCAGTTCTATATCCTAAGAATCCGTTTATACTATTCCCAGAGTCCAATAATTTCGGAGATATGATTTGTCAAAGTTTGAACAAGAGCGTCAAAGCTCCTGTCCACAGGGCGTGCCCACTTTTTGGAGCTCTTATTCCTCGAAACAGAGTGCTTATCAATTTGCCCAAATGTCTGTAATTTTCGATTTTTTGTCTGAAAAAGGTCTTAATGAATTTGGTTCGACTCACTGATCAAGAATCCGTGGTCGAAATCGATTCTGTTCGTTTCAAGCTCACCACGGAGTGTCAGTACTTGACTTAGTTGCAGCAAAATACTATTCGAATTATGAAGGCTTACATCTTACACCATTCGCATGAATAATCTATTTCGAAAACTTTATTGCAGAATTGTATCTTCCTCAATTGCAAGGAGTATTATTTTCTTAAGTATGTACTTCATTTTCCGAGACAATGACTTATTAAAGCATTCTCAAACAACGAATTTCTCATCAATTCTGGGAGAAGCGGAATACGGAAAAATGTGATGAATTTATCATGATAAATTAAGATATATATTCTAGCCAGACGAATATATTGGTTTATTTTTAGATGCCAGACTGTCGTGAAATATTCTTCGAGATTCATGTAACTGGCATCTTCCCAAATTATGAAACGTCGAGCGGTTGCCCTTGTAAGTTCCGGTTGTACTAGTATTTGGCAAATGCTAGGGCATCTTGATAATTAGGCTGGAAATAGCCCCGTTTGATACATTGTAGATGAACGAATTGAAAATTGAAAAAAATATGGCTTCACGCCACCTTTTCAATTTTCATCGGTACAATTTATTGACGTCAGTACCTATAGTCTGGAGAAGTATAAAAATTCAGGTTGAACTAAGCATTAAACTCGATAGTTGGAATTCAAGTATACTTACTGACAAAGAAACTGCAACACAAAGAAGGAGATGTTTAAATTTTAATTTTTTTTTGTAAAACACAGATAGTATTGCAAGGAGTAAATGAAAAATTTGGATAAAAAATCGTGAAGGTTTTTTCATGTGAAAATTTTTTGGTACTTACATATTGTTGTTGTTTTCTGCAATTTTTTAATTTTACAACAAACCAGCTGTTCGAGGAGATCCCAAGTCGACGTTTAGTTGTTGTTAGAATGCCTAGAGCATGTGTAGGCGGAATTTATCGCCAGCTAAGAGGTCGAATTATTGGCCTACAGGTGGCGGGGTTGTCATTTCGAGAAATCGCTAATCTTACAAACAGAAATCCGACTACTGTAATGAACTACTGTAATGAGATGTTGTCAAGCGTGGTTTGATAATGCCCAAAATCGAAGAAGAGTAGGCACTGGACGTGGAAGGGGCAGAAATGAAGTTCAAGATCAACGTATAAGACTTATGGCTATTAGAGACCGATTCGCGACAACATGAGTGGTAAAGAGAACAAGGCCACCCTGTAACTGTCCAAACGATTTACCGCCGGATAAAGTCTTTTGTACTGCAGCATTATCGACCCCATCTTGTGTTACCTCTGACGGTTGAGCATCGCCGGCAACGATTACAGTGGTGCAGAGAACGACAACATTGGAACGTGGAATGGCATCAAGTCGTCTTTTCTGATGAATCTCGATTCTCATTTGGTGCACATAATGGCCGAAGAAGGGTTAGACGACGTCGGGGAGAAAGACGTGAACCTCACTTGTATATTGAGCGTCATGTACACCGGACAGTAGGCGTTATGGTATGGGGTGCTATTGCACTTGCAAGTAGACCTTTAGTCTTTATTCGAAGTAACATTACAGCGCTGCGTTACCTTCAAGAAACAGTGGAGCCATATGTTGTTCCTTAACTTAACCGGCTCGAGAATCCCATATTTCAGCTAGATAATGCTCGACGTCATGTTTCCAGAGTTAGTTTAAACTATTTTGAAGAAACCTATGTGAATCTTTTGCCATGGCCGCCCAGATCCCCCGATCTTTCGACCAGAGAGCATGTTTGGGACATCATTGGTAGAAGGCTTAGAAATTTACCCCAGCCCCTACTGACTTTGGCGGCTCTCATACATGAACTACTTGGGATAGTATCACTCAAGAAGAAATAGACCATCTTATTGCATCAATGCCAAAACGTGTTGGCGAGTGCATAGATAATCGCAGTGGACAAACACATTATTAACAAATTTATTGAAAAAAATTGTAAACCCTTCTTTTTGCGCGTGTTCCGCAAGGAACAGCGTGCTATCATTTCGTCACAATATCTGTATTTTTCGAATTTTTTTTCGAAAATGGTCTCAAACGATTGGGTTCGACTCCCTGATGAAGAATTCGAGGTCAAATTCAATTCTGTCCGTCCGGTCCGGCCGGCCGTTAGCACGATAACTCTCGAACGGAACGACTTAGAGCGTTGAAATTTGCAGGGTAGTTTTGTAGCGCATATATCTCGGACAAGTTCGTTAACGGGTGAAATCCACCGAGCGGTTTCGGAGTTAAGACCGTTTTTAGTCAAAACGTTTTTTATGAATATTTCCGGAACCGATCACTCGATCTTTCTGAAATTTGGCATCAAATTGTAGAATCATGACCTTTATATGCCTGCGAAGTTGCTTATGACCAGACGGCCCTAAAGTGGCAAAAAAAAATTTAAAAAATTTTAAAATTTTGTTTTCACGATAACTCGAAAATTACTGATCTGATTAAATTGAAACTCAGTAGTTAGATGCAAATGACCAATGCAAACACTTTTGCAAAATTTCGTGAAGATCACGCGTCATGAAAAAAATCAAAAAATTACTACTATTTTGCGGAATATTTTGCATAAAATGCCGAAACCTATTTTTTTGAGGTTCATGCTGCCTTTTCCGGGCATTTTTCGTTGTGCGCATGCGCAGATGAGAAGTCATTTAACTGCTGTACTTTTCGTCAGAGAGGATTGGGGTTTTGGGGTGGCGGATGCTATTCCTCCATAGAATCCAGATCCCTGATGAGGGTCTGCGCATGCGTAGATTAAAGATGCGATATCTCCCGAACCACTAGTGTTGGAGAATCGGTTGGAGAATCGGTATGTTGTCCATTCTCCTGTATTGGACACTTAATTCGAATTTACCATGGTAAATTCGAATTAAGAGTGTCCAATACAGGAGAATGGACAACATAATTTACCATGGTAAATTCTATTAAGGGTGTCCAATACAGAAGAATCGCCCTTAATCACCCTTAATCGAATTTACCATGGTAAATTATGTTGTCCATTCTCCTGTAGTGGACACTTAATTCGAATTTACCATGGTAAATTCGAATTAAGAGTGTACGGTTCTTACAAAATTATAAACACGTCTTTATGGTGAATTTCTACTACTAGTTACCAAGCTTCAATTCGATCGAAGATTTATTTTTTGAGTTATCAAGGAAATAATATTCCAGGTGGGTATAACTAGGAAACCGTTTGACCGATTATGCCCAAAAACGAACTCAACTCTCCATTTCGGATACGCAACCTACCCTGAAAATTGCAATTCCCTGTCTCCTTTCGTTCGAAAGTTATCGAGACAACGGTCACCCATTTACTGAACTCACACAAGAATGCTCGAATCTCCAACAATATTCAACCGATCATGTTAAAACTTGAAACTTGGCAGTAGAGTTAGGTTATGAAGGCACTTGCAAAATTTCAGCCGGACGGCCGGCCGGACAGAATCAAATTTGGCCTCGAATTCATCATTGGGGAGTCGAACTAAATCGTTTGAGACCATTTTCGTCAAAAAATTCGAAAGTTACAGACATTTGGGCAAAACTATAACGCGATGTTCCCCAGAACATACGCGCAAAAATTCAAAAACTAAGTAAATAGTTTACGTTGATAATTATCTATGATCGGTTAGAATATTTCTTAACAATATACAATATTTGTAACGATATTAATTAAATTTATATGGAATTAAGGAAAATTAATCTTAATAAAACTTATGGAATAATTAGAACAGTTATTATTATAGAAAATTGTAAAAATTTTCAAAAATGTCAAAAACTTAAAAAAATTATGCAAAATTATCTATTAGAACAATATGAATTGAAATTGAGGCTAGTTCAATATCATTCAAATATTTCATATGTTGAAGTCAATTTTTGCGCGTATGTCCCGGGGAACATCGCGTTATCATTTTGCCAAAATGTCTGTAATTTTCGACGAAAATGGTCTCAAACTTGAGAAAAGAAAGAGATAGCGACTTGAAATATTCAGGGTAGGTGGCGCATCCCAATAGGACGGACAAGTTCGTTAATGGGCATAATCAACCCAATGGTTTCCGAGTAATAAATTTGTCTACAACCAATACTAATCCTATCGAATTGAAACTTGGTGAGTAGTTGTAGAATATATACTACTAAAGAAGTTTATTAAATTTTGTGAACATCTTTTCGCTAGAAAATTTAAAAAAAATATAATTTACGTCACGATGACATAAGAACGCAAAGAGATAACGACTTGAAATTTTCAGGTAAGGTTGAAAATCTGGATGTGCCATTTGAGTATATTTATAGGCATAATCGGCAAAACGGTTTCGGAGTTATACCCTTCTGAACTTTGGTTGTTATTTCCTCAGTAACTCAAAAAATACAGAACCTATCCAATTAAAACATGGTTATTAGTTGTAGAATGGCAATGCGAAAACTCTAGCAAAATTTTGTGAGGATCCTATAACTAGAAAATTTTTAAAAAATCATAGAACATTATTTAAAAAAAATTTATATAACAGAAACTATTCATCCGATATCCCTGAAATTTTGCGGGAGCCTGCAGAACCTAACTTTACTGCCAAGTTCCGAGTTTTATCATGATCGGATCTATATTGTTGGAGATCCGAGCAGCCTTGTGTGAGTTCAGTAGCTGGATGGGTGAGCGTTGCCTCGACAACTCTCGACCAAAAGGAGATAGGGTCTTGTAATTTTCAGGATAGGTTGCACATCTGAATGGGAGAGTTAAGTTCGCTGTTGGCCATAATCGGCCGAACGGTTTCGGAGTTATACCATGGTGAATTTGATTAAGAGTGTCCAATACAGGAGAATGGACAATAGAACATACGCGCAAAGGCTCCTGACTACACGTCAGAGCTTGAACCAATTTTTTTAAATTTTGATTCACAAAAAGATTGAGCGGTTAGATGTAAAGTTTCAGCACATCAAGTGCTTTTATCCTACAGTATTCAAAATGAATCAATGGTAATTGGGACAAGTATTGGCAAGAATGACCCATGAAGCTCCATTTGGAAATATATAGATTAACTCTTAGGGATGATAATGCAAAACTGCAGTATAAGTTTACATATCCTTTGGAGTGCATAAGGGATGGTATTGCAGATACTGGCTGGCTACGTTCCCCGAGCCTCATATTCTTCCAGCAATTTAACGATATTTATGAGACGGGAATAAATTTTCGAATAAGCATGTATCAGTCCGCCTAGAAAGGAATACGTGATAATTTTTCCACCACTCGCAAGCTGCGGACTTGGCATATTTCAGTCCATTACACCTCGGATTCACTTCCAGCTAATACTCGGCTTCAAGTTGGCCGAGTTCTTCGCTTTTTTTTTGCGCAAAATTGCTTTTCCAGCGGATGGTTACTTTTTCGCGAAAGTCAACCACGAGTGAATTCGGCCGAATGGAAATAATTTGATGTAAATTTCTCACTATTAACCAATAGTTTACTTCATTTTGGTACCAATCTCAAAGGATATAATTCGTAACTTCGAAAGAAATGAGGTACACGAAAGAGTATACAAAAATTGGTTCAAGCACTGACGTGAAGTAAGGAAATTTGTCGCGCATGTGCGATTTAGTCCATTCTCCTGCATTGGACACTCTTAATCGAATTTACCATGGTAGATTTGAGAGTGTCCAATACAGAAGAATGGGCAATAGAACATGCGCGTAAAAGCTCATGACTTCATGTCAGTGCTCGAACCAATTTTTGAATACTCTTTCGTTCACCTCATTTCCTTCCATCGGCAACTGTTTCCGAGTACAAATTTTGTTTTCAACCAATACAGATCCGATCAAATTGAAACTTTATAACTAGTTCTAGAATATCGACGTAAAGACGTATGTGAGATTTTGTGAAGATGGTATCGCCAGAAAATTTTAAAATTATTATTTATCTCACGATAACTTAAGAACACAAGGAGACAGTGACTTTTTAGGCTAGGTTGAGCATCCGAATGCGACTATTGAGTTTGATAGCCATAATCAGCCAAACGGTTTTGGATTTGTTGTTATTGACTCGATAACTCAACAAATACGGGACCGATCCAATTCAAACATGATAGTTAGTTGTAGAATGTCGGCGTGCTAATTTTTACGGAATTTTGTGAGGAATGTATCACTAAACATTTTTAATAAAATCATTGAAAATCAATAAAAAATCCTATAAATCAGAAACTATCCGTCCGACATCGCTGAAATTTGCGAGAGCCTTCAAAACCAAACTCTACACACACGTTTCAAATTCGTACCAGATCAAATCTATATTGTTGGAGATACGAGCAGCCTTGTGTGAGTTCAGTAGCTGGATGAGTGATCGTTATCACTATAACTTTCGAACGAAAAAAGATAGCGCATCCGAATGGCTTAAGTTCGTTGTGGGGCAAAATCGGCCACTGGTTTCGGAGTTATACCCACTGGAATATTATTTTCTCGATAAAAATACAGATCCGATCGAATTGAAGCTGGTAGGTTACATAAAGACGTGTGTAAAATTGTGTGAGAATAATGTCACTAGAAAATTTTAAAAAAATATATCAAAAATAATTATGTATCTCCCGATAACTTGAGAACGGAAAGAGATAGCTACTTGCAATTTTCAGGATAGGTTGAGCAGCCGAATGTGACATTTAAGTTTGTTAATATAGGGATAATCGGCCAAATGGTTTTGGACTTATACACTTCTGAATTTTTATTTCGATAGTACATACAGGGTGAGTCTTTAAGTTGTGCATTAATTTTAACCAAAGATTCTTCTCGTCAAACAAAACACTTCTTTCATTTACCATTTTTCCAAATTCAGCTCTGGTGAAGAGATACAAGCTGTTGAAATTTCGAAAAAAATCAGTTTTCTTTTCTATCTTTGACATGGATATTCCGAATGGATTGAATTTTGGGGGGAAGTTTTCTATAACTATGATACATAATTTCCAATTAACAGTTTTTTCCTTCTTCCACTCGTTTCCTAGTTATAGACTCGCGAATTCAAAAAACTATGAGAGATTAGCATAAAGAAAGGAGATTAAGTTTCGCTTAAGTTATGATAAGAATCTACAATCATTTTAGACAAATAAAGTATTTTTCATCATTTCTCCTAAAACGTACTGTTGTCAAGATGAATGATATAAAGTATGATGAAAAATCCAGAAATTTCACTACATTTATCAATCCGCCCCTGGATAAGGAACCCTCAATCAGAACCAGAGATATGATTCCTCCATATCTCTGATCAAAACTGAAAGCCACAATGCCATCGTTCATTCAAAGATTATTATTTTGATTGAAAATTTCATAGAACATTTAATAGGCGTCAAAGGGAAACGATCGAGTTCTATTAATAAAATTGGTTCAAGCACTGACGTGAAGTCAGGAGCTTTTGCGCGAATGTTCTATTGTCCATACTCCTGTAATGAACACTCTTCTTAATCGAATTTACCATGATGAATTCTATTGTCCATTCTCCTGTATTGGACACTCTTCTTAATCGAATTCACCATGATGAATTCTATTGTCCATTCTCCTGTATTGGAGACTCTTAATTCGAATTTACCATGATGAATTCTATTGTCCAGAATGGACAATAGAATTCATCTTGGTAAATTCGATTAAGAAGAGTCTCCAATACAGGAGAATGGACAATAGAATTCATCATGGAGACTCTTAATTCGAATTTACCATGATGAATTCTATTGTCCAGAATGGACAATAGAATTCATCTTGGTAAATTCGATTAAGAAGAGTCTCCAATACAGGAGAATGGACAATAGAATTCATCATGGTGAATTCGATTAAGAAGAGTGTCCAATACAGGAGAATGGACAATAGAATTCATCATGGTAAATTCGATTAAGAAGAGTGTTCACTACAGGAGTATGGACAATAGAACATACGCGCAAAAGCTCCTGACTTCACGTCAGTGCTTGAACCAATTTTTTTATTTATAATATCATTTAAATTAATATTGTTAGACTTTACTTTGAAAGTTCTAAGCTATACTGACTTACAGCAAAAATATTATAAAGAAAATAAGCAATTGGATAGTCAAACTTCTTATCATGGGTAAAAAACACAGCACAGCGTTTAACTATATATTTAATCAATGAACAGAAGTATAAACTTGAGTACAACTTACTTACAGGAGATCGTTACATGTTACATGAACAGAAAAGGAACTCGGAAGCCAAGCAGACCATGCTGCACACAGCCTGTTGAGCACAGAACATGAACACAGAAAATATACATATATGTACCACAGAATTGTTCTTCTTATACCCCCCCCTCTCAATTCTACGATACATGATACACATCAAACAACAATCATACCCAAATCACTTCTCAACTTATTAAATTTCACATGATTAAGACCTTTCGTGAGAATATCGGCTATTTGATTCTCCGAACAAACATATTTTAACAAGAACTTTCCCCTACTTACTAAATCCTTAACAAAGTGAAATTTCACATCTATATGCTTAGTCCTCCTTGTTTCAGGAGTACTACTCACAAGGATACATGATTGATTATCTTCCATTATTGTTATCGGAAAAATCACTTTGCCCAGGAGCTCCTGTAAGAGCTGCCCTACAAATAAACATTCACAAATACAGGCTGATAAAGCTATATACTCTGCTTCACAGGTTGAAATTGCAACCATAGGTTGTTTCTTCGAACACCAATATAATATATTTGAGTTCATTTTTATCAAAAAACCTGACACACTTTTTCTGTCATTGACATCTGACGCAAAGTCCGAATCAGCATATGCAATTAATTCAATATCGTCACCTTTAACAAAGCATGAACCCAAATCCTTAGTACCAGCTAGATATCTTAAAACATTTCTTAACTGTTTCCAATGTGATTCATCATAACAACTCTGAAATCTGCCAAAATAAGCAACAGAAAAACAAATATCGGGTCGTGTACTTAACATTAAATACATTAAACTGCCAACAAGTTCCCTAAATTTGAGTTCGTTAGAGGGATTAACAGCGATATTCTTCTTCAAATTCAAATTAGGCTGAATTGGTACAGAAGCACATTTCGAATTTTCCATTTGAAAATGTTTCAGCAAATTTTCAACTAGTCTCTTTTGAGATAATTTTAACGTATTACCATCTCTCCTAATTTCCATTCCAAGAAATGTAAAGTTATTGCTATCAGGAAAAACTTTCAAATGAAAGAATTTCATCAGACCATCTATCAAAAATTTAACATCGTCTTCACTATTTGAGGCCACTAACATATCGTCTACCCAAATCAAAATATAAGTAAACTGATTATAATATAAACATGGATCGATTTTAGATCTTTTAAATTTCAATCTAGATAAGTTTTCATTCATTAACTCATTGAAACATTTCGGACTTTGTTTCAGTCCATACAATGCCTTAACTAATTTACAAACTTTATCTTTTGGCACTTTCAAACCACATGGAGGTTTCATATAAACAATATCATGTAATGGACTCGATAAGAATGCAGATTTGATATTAAGTTGTAACAATTTCATTTCGTATTGAACAGATAACGATAATATTGTTCTCAACGTAAACATTCGAGCCACTGGAGAGTAAAAATTAGAGTCGTCTGAATCTGGTTGTTGAAAATCTCTTTCCACTAAACGTGCTTTCTTTACATAACAATTGTCAATCAATTTGAACGAAAACACCCACCTTGAGTCGATAACAACTGCATCTGCAGGCTTATCAACAATTTCCCAATTTTTGTTTGCCACCAGTGAATCCAGTTCTGCATCTATAGCACTCTTCCACTCTTCATCAGTACTTATGGCTTCATGGTATGATGATGGAACTTCTGATGGGATAGTTCCTGCTGATAAGGCCATCATCATCTCAAAATCTTTGAAATGATCAGGAGGTTTTCGTTCTCTTCTACTTCTTCTCAGCTCAGGTTGATCATCGGATTCACCACTCTGTTCGCCCTCAGAGACTTGATTACTGCCTCTCCCAGGTTGATCATCGGATTCGACACTCTGCTCGCCCTCAGAGACCCCTCTACTGTCCATGGGCTGTTCAGACCCCTCAGCAGCTGCTTCTCCATCATGGCTGGAATCTATAATGTAATGCATTGAATTAAAAGATTCATCAAAAATAACAGACCGAGAAGTTACGACTTTGTTTCTTTCTTCATTCCATAGTCTATACCCATTGTTGCAGTACCCAACAAGTTTCAACTTTCTGGAACGTGAGGACAACTTTCCATTCCGATCTTCAGGAGGTATCAGAGCATGAGCAGTACAACCAAAAATATGTATTTTCCCCATATCAGGCTTGTACCCATACCAAAGCTCAGCCGGTGTTCTTCCATCTGGTATAACTGATGTTGGTGTACGATTCAACAGATATGTACCTGTCAGAACAGCTTCCCCCCACATCTTCTTGTCGAAATTAGAATCAAAGATCATGCATCTCGTTTTCTCCATAATCGTTCTATTGAAGCGCTCAGCAATTCCATTTTGTTGCGGGTTGCGTGGAATAGTATACACTAGCTCAATTCCTTTTTCAGTGCAGAATTTTCTTATATTCATCGATACATACTCTCCTCCATTGTCGCATCGAATTCTCGATATTTTTGTGCTGAACATAGCCTCAGTCATTGCCACATATTTTCTCAGGCATGACTCCACTTCGCTTTTCTTCTTTATCAAATATACAACGGCAAAATGGCTATAATTGTCCAAAAATGACACAAAGTATTCATACCCATCATGTGTTGAAGGAGTAATTTTTCCACAAACATCAGACGAAATGCACTCGAGTATTCTTCTTGGCTTCCTTTCTTCTGGTAATTGCTTCAGGAACTTGTTGTTCGTCTGTTTACCTTTCAAACATGCTTCACAGATACCATCTACAGGAAATCTGCATGAATGTCCCATTCTTCTATGCCACAACACATTTGTGTTTTCTACTAGATTGGCTTCATGGAATTTCCTTATACGTAATCTCAAAATAAACAGATTGCCAACACGATTACCTTGTAATAATATTTTTCCATCTTTCCAAATGTTGACAATTTTCTCATGAAATTCAACCTTCAATCCTGACTCTACCATCTTCCTTACCGACAGTAAATTGTGGAATAATTTTTCACAGGTGAACACGTCCTTTAATATAATTGGTGTGTTGTTTTCCGTGATAAGAGGTAGATCACCTGAAGTTGCCGACGTCACAGTTTCACCTTCTTTTGCTACATTTATGGTATGGGATATCTTCTTCAAATTTTTACAAAAGCGTCCATATTCTGCTTTCATTAGGTGATTTGAACTTGAAGCACCAGAATCGATCACAATTTCTTCATTTGAGGTTACATTTCCAGCAAATATGGATTCGTCACTTTGAACTACTTCAACGCTTTTCTTCGACGGGCATTCACACTTCATCACAAATCGAAACGTGTCGAAACTATTTAAATTAGAAATGTCAATTTTTACATGACTAACCCGGACTTAGCCATTTAACCCTGCTATTTTGCCGGGTTAAATTTTTATAGTTTTAACCCAGGGTTAGGCTCTAAATCTTGAAGGTGCAAGACCTATTATCAATTTAACCCTAGGTTCAGAGTTAATCCGGATTTAATTAGATAACCCGCATTCGTGCAAGTGGGCCTTAGTGGCCTACATGGCCTAAAATTCCTCTCTACCCATCACAGGATTTAATATCCACAAATGAGCCTCTCACCTTACAAGATCAGAAGCCTTCAGCAAAATTTCAGCGATATCATATTAAAAATAATACATAACCTTTCAAAAGTCCCCTCTCGCAAATATACTCCTCTGAAGGCACATGGATCTCTTGAAGAAGAATCGCCTTCTCTATTTCGCAAAGATATTCACTCTTGTTCATAGAAATCCCTTCAATATTTAGTTGCCTCCTCCTAAGGAGGATCTCTTTCAAAACCAGGTCTGACCACTAATGTAGGGCTATCATCTCCCATAGATTTGTGATGAAATAAGACGATTTTCCCATAATATACGAGCGGAAATATGTCATCATGACATTCATATATTTATTTTTGAAGCTTCTCGCAAAAATACGACCATAGACTACATATTATCATACGACGATTCCCATCCACTACACTTGGCTACCACTACGTTACCGAACTCACAAAAGGCTACCCGGTTCTCCAACAATATAGATCCGATCATGTTCAAACTTGGAATTCTGCAGTAGAGTTAGGTTCTGAAGGCTGTTCCAAAATTTCAGCCATGCCGGACGAATAGTTTATGATATATAGATTTGTTTTCAATAATTTTCAACTATTTTTTTTTAAATTTTCTAGTTATACCATCCTCACGAAATTCTGCGAGAATTTTCGCGTTGGTATTCTTCAACTAATAGTAATGTTTGAATTCAATCGGTTTTGTATTCTTCGAGTTAATGAGGAACAAAAAACTACCAAATTTCAGAAAATTTTAGATGGCTATAACTCTAAAACCGTTTGGACGATTATGCTCATAAACAAACTCAAATGTCGCATTCAGATGCACAACCTAACCTGAAATTTTCAAGCCGCTATCTCCTTCCGTTCTCAGGTTATCGTGACAACAAAAATATTTTTTAATAATTTTTTAATAATTTTCTAGCAATACGATTCTCACAAAATTTCACAAACGTGCTTAGGTCTATATTCTACAACTATTCACCAAGTTTAAATTCGATCGGATTCATTTTGGTTGAAAACAAAATTATTACTCGGAAACCACTGGGCCGATTATGCCCATTAACGAACTTGTCCGTCGTATTACGATGCGCCACCCACCCTGAAAATTTCAAGTCGCTAGCTCTTTTCGTTCTCAAATTATCGTGGCAACGGACGGCCGGCCGGACGGCACCACAGAATTAAATTTCACATTTGGGCAAAACTATAAGGCGTATGTTCCCCAGAACATACGCGCAAAAATGTATGTAATAACTTGCGTTTGTTCGCAAGTTCTTGATTCTCTTTTGGACAAAAAAATAATTCAAAGCCTAAAGACTTACTGTTTTGAACAATCCTTTGAAAGCAATCAAATATTTTACTTAAGAATAATATAATATGTGAAATTTATATTCAAATCAGGATGTACCTATCTACACAAATGAAAATATGATTGATCCTATAGAATTGATATCAGCTTTTAATAATCCCTGATTCCAAATACCTACTTACGTCTGTCATATTTTAGAATATGTATAAATTATTATTTCACAAGTTTCAGATAGCTCACCTTTGAAATTTAATGATTTATTTTTATAATATTCGTACAACCGGACGCCTAATAGACCATCTCCACTATTAGATATAATCTATTAATCTTTATAAAACTTTAAATAAGTTAAAATCAATTCAATGAACATGGAAAAAAACGAATAAATTATGATAATTTAGTCAGACTAGCTTTGCAAAACACGATGTTTTGCCCTACATCAGCTGATTTCAATCATTGTATCTCACTCTTATGTTGGAGTCAATGCCTCTCTCTCTAAGCTCTTCTTGTACTTATTATAAGATCATTGCTATGAAGTTCAATCATCGATTAATAGTGTTCTGTGCTGCGATTTATATAGAGGTTGGAATTGGAATAGGAATAATATGAGTGAATCAATTTTCAAGTACCATTGATGATATATAGGATATTGAAGTATTTTTCTTAATAGAAGATGAAATTGTGTATATTATTATAGTGGAAACAATTGGGTAATGAAGTATCGAATGGATATAATAGGTATCAAGTTGAAGTTCACTGTTTTAATATTCAAGAATCGAAGAAATTTTTGCTGGAAATGTTGCATGAAGGGCCAAATCATATTAATTGAGTGAGTAAATAAGTTTTCTCAAACAAAGTCAGTGAATTTCAAGCATCAGTTGATACATATTTGGTCAATATACAATATACGAGTTACATTACGAGTAATCTGTGTTCAATGTACAGAGAAAATTCAGGTGAGTATCAGCCCATTGTAAAGTGCTCTAACGCTTATAACTTTTTACCTGAGCCGAATCTGAAAAATGGTAAATGAAAAAAGTGTTTTATTTGATGAGAGGAATAACGGGTTAAAATGAATGCCCAACTTAAAGACTCACCCTGTATATGTCGAATTTGAAAATTCTGTGATCATAGACGATTTTCTCATTATTCCAGTCTGTCATCAAAATGCTACGAAATGTATTCATATCTTATAATTGTAGAGAAAACGGTACCTATAATATATCGATGGTAAATTCGAATAAGAGTGTCCAATAGAGATGAATCCTGAAAAATTTCATATTTCACTATGCTCGATCGTCTTCGTATCCGGCGTGAATAGACAATGGTAAATGCGCGCAAAAGCTCCTGACTTTTTTTATAAGTGATATGATCCTCACAAATTTCGTGCAAATCAGTGCGTTGGCATTCTACGAAAAATTTTCCAGTTTAAATTGGATCGCATTTGTAGTTTTTGAGTTATTGGTGAAATAGCATCAGCATTTTAGGTAGGTATAACTCCGAAACCGCTTCGCTGATAATGCCCATTAACTTAATCAACTGTCACATTCGGATGAGCAACCTACCCTGAAAATTACTAGTCGCAACTCGTGGCAACAGTCGACTGGATAGATAGCCCTCGAGAATCGAAATTGTTCTCGGATTCTTCATCAGTGCGTCGAGCCTAATTATTTTCGGCAAAAAATTCGAAAATTACAGACATTTATGTAGAATGATAGCATGCTGTTCTCTGGAACTCCCTCAATGTATAGTGCCGGAAACCGAAAAGTGAACGACTCTAGAGAGCATATTCGGCTATTTATAGTTGATTAAAGGTGGCTTTGATGCAGAATAACCCTATTCTGTGATTTTGCATTCCTAGTTCATGAAAGTATCAAACCCAAATGCTTCGTAGGTTCATTTAAACCAGGGGTCGGCAAGTAATTTGAAGTGGACTCCGAATACTTTGGGTAAATTGCTGCGACGTCCAGGTCTACACTATAGAAACAATTACGTATCTAGACTAAGTTTCGGTCGCTGTATTTCTTGTAAAATTCTAGAAATATTGACAAATACAGGGTGAGTCTTTGACCACTGCATTAATTTTAACCAAAGATTCCTCTCATCAAATGAAACACTTTTTTTCATTTACCATTTTTCCAGATTCGGCTCAGGTAAAATGTTACAAGCGTTTAAAGATTTCACAATGTGCTAATACACTCCCGCATATAAATTATCTATGACATTGTTGGCGGACGAGAATAAGGCATGGTAACGTGGTTTACAGCTTGATTCGGGATTGCAACGCTCAGGGACGGATCCATAAAAGTAGTGAAATTTCTGGAGTTTTCCATTTTAAAACATTCAATGAAGAATATCTCGAAAACGGTGCGTTTAAGGAGAAATGATGAAAAATAATATAATGTTCTAAAACGATGGAATATTCTTGAAATGACTCAAGTAAAACGTTATATGCTTTCTTTATGCTAATTTCGTTTAGTTTTATGAATCCACGAGTCCATAACTAGAAAACCAGTAGAAATAGAAAATAACTAATATTTGGAAAATATGTATCCTAGTTATAGGAAATTTTACGCCAACATTCATTTTATTCGAAAAAGGATGTCAAAGCTACAAAATAAAAACTGATTTTTTTTCAAAATTTCAACAGCCTGTATCTTCTTACTTGAGCGGAATTTGGAAAAATATTAAATGAAAAAAGTGTTTCATTTGATGACAGGAATCTTTGGTTAAAATTAATGCAGTGGTCAAAGACTCACCCTGTATAGCACCGGCATATATTTATTTATTTAATATTGTTTTTCAATTATTTTATGAATAGGTATAAGTTCAAATTTTTGGAGGAACAGGATTTTGATTTCTTGCGGTCCAAATAAGGATCGCAGTCCGTCAGTTGCAGACCCTTGATTTAAACCATGAATGAAAACGAGTCAACGAGAATGAGTATTTTATATCTATCGATACAACATAATCGATATTTTATCGCAACACCATTGGCTGCTATAACAGCTTCCAGGCGACTCCTTATTGATGAAACTAATGATCTCGTATCATACGTATCAGATATATGTTTCTAAACATTTTCTATGGATTCCCACAATTCTTGGGCATTTGCTGGTCGGAAATTTCGATTATACATTAATTTTACCATATGCCCCCGATGATTTTCCATAAGGTTCATGTCCTACTTCTTGCAGGCCAAGGTAATACGATTATATTTTTTTTCCTGCATCCATTGTCCCCTATATTCGTGTGAATTTGAAAATTATCATGCTGAAATAAAACGTTTTCAGAGAACACCTGTGTAACCACTACATTTTCTAATATTTCTTTGTAATGTTCGCGAGTTAAGCCTCCATCTATTTTCCAGCCGACACCTGTTCCATATAGATGCTTACCCAAGCCAACGCACTTACTGAAAAGCGACCACTATTTCTTACAGAGTGGACGTAATCCTCGTAATACCTTCGGTTTCGAGGTCTATAAGCCCTAAGTTGTCCACTACTGCACGATTGAAAAGTTTTTTCATCAGAAAAATCTACGGTGCCCCAAAAATTGTCATCCATACTTAAATATTCATTTGCGAAATGCAATCTCTGCATTTTATGGTCTTATGTTAAGAATGCCTTCTTTGCTGCAGAAAAGTTTTTTAAGTTACCTTCCTTGATTCTATTTCGTGCTGCTCTTACGGATCCAGGGAAATCAGTGAACTGACATGCTTCAACTGCAGTTGCGAATGGATGCTGCAATACAATTGATGAGCGCATTGTCTTAATTTTGATCAGATATTCTTCTAATTTCAAATCGGATCGGACGTTGAATGCACTCTTCCTGCCAGCGTCGCTTCAAGTTGAAAATACAAGTTTTACTGAAATTTAAGGCTTCTGCTATGGCATTTAGCGACTAATTCTCCTCCAGTTTAGCAATTGCCACATTTTTTCACCATCGTTTAAATGTCGGGGCATTTCATAATTATTTCCGTTTATTTGAAATCACCTCAATAAATTCCGGCGTTTTTGTAGCGATATAGCCATAGATATATTATATGGATATATAATGGATGGAGCCATATTTACAATAGGAAAAATAACGTTCACATTTCAGTTTCCGCCACTGTATCTATCTTGAATAAATTTCCGTTTACAGCATGTAACGAAAGCAATTTAATACTTTCACGAAATATATGGGCTAAACAAATAGTCGATGTGCTGTAAAAGGGCCCTGGACGGAGTGAGAGTATCGACTGAGTTTCCGCAGGAATGAAAAGTATCCGATTTCAGCTCAAATTAAATTCTACCGAAAATTGACCCTCATCTCGACGTTCCCAGATACGGCTACTCGAACGTTCAGCTAGTGGAATCACTCTCCACGTCCATTCGTCTGACCAAGTGGTGAATTTGTAGTTCTCCACTGCCTCCCCCAATACTCCAAAGTTTGAATTGGCAAAAATAGAACTGGAGAACCGGAACGAAAATGTAATAATCACTTGAAAACACTGGGCCGAATTTTCCGTGTAAATTGGATGAGCTTCCACGTGGCTGTATGTAGTGTGGAAAAGCGAAATGGAATAAATTCATCATCTTGGTTACTGTACATAGTTATGGAAGATTCTGAAACTCATCAAATTCAAATTATAAATTGTCATTCTTCTTCGTATAAATGCGAACCCTACCTTCGACCCTCTTCGAAGTACAGGTACAATCCCCAATTTTTCACATAGGAATTATGGGCTTGTGATACATCGTTTGAAAGGTTGCATCATTCTCTATTCAGAAATGTTAGTTTTTCATGTTTATTGCAAAACTCAATAGAAAAAAATAAAATCATGTGATTACCGCTGTTCACCTGAACAGCGCGCCAAAAAGGAAGTTATGCTGTCGCACCCTGTATCTTCGAAAAAGCCGCCATGTGATATAATGATGAAACGATAAGACCGCTTGCTTTTCACCGCCTCTAGCAATGGAATAACTCAGGTTGTCAAAACTGAACCGATAACCGAAATGGGTGACAAACTATCGGTCCCGATCGATCGAAGATAAATAATGAAACAGTTTCAAGTGTTCGGCACTTCGCCATAAGAGCTTGCCAGAACTACCGCCCCAAGAAGAGAATTCCATACAATTCAAAACTGAATGTGAAACATTCAGTGACCATCTCTTCTTTATACAGGGTCTTTGGTTATTCGATGTGATCCTTCGAAGGGGATATACTAGACGTCATTTGCAACGAATTGAGTCGAGTGAAACATGGTCCCATGGTTACGAAGATATGGTGATTTTTTAACTTTTTGGAAATCGAACAATATGGCCGGAAAACCGCTCCAATGAGGCGTATTTTATTCCAGGGACACAACCCATAACTCAATGAAATATCAGCATTTTTTTCGCGTATGTTCTGGGAAACAGCGCGTTATCATGTAACGATGTGGAGTCACCGGACTTCGCATAAACTGCTCTGTGCGCGGGCCATGGGACGCTCACCGGCGCAATAATTCATTTTCCATGTTTCTCTCGTGAATTACGCTATACATATTTTTAAGAAAGATTGAATCTATCAAAAGATCGGAGGATCGTTTGAAAATCCAGTAGAGTGGGATCATAAAGCTATTCATCGAATATTATATAAGGTACTGGTTTTGAAAACAGTCACCTTTCGTTATATACGGATTTTTGAGTAGACACAGGTAAATTGAATATTCCATGTACCGCGCACGGTGCAATATGGTCTTGAAATGTTTCAGCTATTTAAGAAGGAAGTTTTCGTCTCTTCTCTGTGTATCTCCAACACCGCCCAAAAGAAGGATTCCTTATCCCCGTGGGAAGTTCTGGTTACCAGCCCCGAGGGCCACAAATCGGGAAAGATTTGTGTTGCTTACCGTTGAGGAGGTTTCCTTACCATTACCGTTGTTCTGCGGTATCAAAGCTAAGTCCATTCAAACTTTTATAATGGAGGAAATGTGTCCTTATGAAATGTAATTTAGTGTGGATACTTTCAGTTATCTAATATATTGAGTACAACCTTTTTGTGAATAGACAATACATTAAACTAGTTGTTCTCTTATACCCTGTGTTGAAATTGAAGGAGAAGTATTTGGTATTTTTATTTTACTTCATTTTATTGTTCACGCTTAATAAAATCTAGCTCTAGCCGGGCTTAAACGTGATAATCATTTTGCCTAAATTTCTGTAATTTTCGAATCTTTTGCCGAAATGGTCTCAAACGATTTGATTCGACTCTTTAACACAGATGATACCAAAACTTTTACTTGGAAGTATTTTAATCCTGCTGATATTTTTGAGTTCAGATTTTGAATATAAATATATTCAGTGAAAACCATTTGGAAAAATCTTGATTAGTTTTCGAAAAAACAGCCGTCCTTTTAAAAGGAAGCTGGTTAAATAAACTACTTTGGATTTCCAAGTTTTATCCAATATGAGAAATGTTCATATTTCTTGATTATTACAGAACAATATTATTTATTATCCAAAAGTAGAAAGCATTGTTTAGGATGAAGGCCTACTTAACATTTAACGTACAAGAAATTAACCTATTCATGGCAATAGGTGCATTTACGTTGTGCATTTTGATAAACAAACAAATGGCTGATGTTGTCGTACCGCGAATGACTATGAAAAGTAGCACCCAAACGTACAGGCCCTCTTTTACTATTTTTTTTATATGATTCAAGATGTTCCTGTGCAATATATCTTCTAAAAGCGGCAGTTGAATTTCTTGTAATAATTTCACCGACTTTCCATGAATATATTTTTTCGCTTTGCTGCCTGAGGAATCATGTTGGTGATCCTAACAAAGGTCGCCAAGGGAAGATCATCTTCATAAGAGTCTGAATATTTATCACTTCGTCTAATTTCCGCTTCGGCTGTAAGATGCCTACCAGAGAGATTGTGAACAGTAACCTCGTCTTCACTTCCCGAATCTTCGTATGTGACTTAGGAATTTGCATTTTCAGGTGGGGGCAATATTATTTCATGTGACGTCTCCAAACTATTTTCCACATATTTTCAATTTCCTCTAGTATTTAATGGAACCGCAAAAGACGTTTGAAATAACTTAACTGTAAAAAGTGAACAAATTGTCAAATTTTATTTCAGAGTAATCGTAGTAGCCCATAACGCCAGGGCCCTTTATAAAGGACGACGATATTGATGTACCACTGTTGAAAATATGAAATAGTGGATGAAAAGAAATTCTTATTGGAAATCAACCTTATACTATATTCAATAAGTTCATGGTGAAATAAAAACTATTTATCATAAATTATTCTTAGAATGCTTAAATCCAGTTATCTCAAGATGCCATTGAGAATTTGCTCTTCTATAACTATCAATTCGATTCTCAACTGTTGATGGAATGAAAAATAAACAAACAACAGTTGGATGGATATCCTAGGAAGTAACGAATGCAGTGCCATCCCTGACAATAAAGCCGAACTCTTATATTACAGACTTTTGTAGTGATCCTTTTAAAAGGACCATGGTATTAAGTGGGTTGAAGAATTCGAGGTCAAATATGATCCTGTCCGGCCGAAAAGAGAAAGAGGACGGCCGAATGGTTTCCAGTAATAATTTTGGTTTCAACCAATACAAATCCGATCAAACTGAAACTTGGTGAGTAGTTGTAGAATACAAACCTAAGGAAGTTTGTGAGAATCGTATCACTAGAAAATTAAAAAAAAATTATTAAGCAATATTATTTATGTCACGATAACCTGAGAACGGAAAGAGATAGTGACTTGAAATTTTCAGTTTAGGTTGTGCATCTGAATGTGCCATTTGAGTTTGTTTCTAGGCATAATCAGCCAAATGGTTTTGGAGTTATACCCATCTAAAATTTGGTTGATATTTCTTCGATAACTCGAAACATACAAAACCGATCCAATTCAAACATGGTTATTATTTGCAGAATATCAACGCGAAAATTCTTGCGAAATTTCGTGAAGATCAAATCACTAGAAAATTGTAAAAAAATTATTGAAAATCATTGAAAAAAATTCTAAATATCAGAAACTATCCATCCGACATGGCTTAAATATTGCGAGAGCATTTAGAACCCAACTTTACTGCCAAGTTCCAGGTTTGAACACGATCGGATCTATAATTTTTAGGGATCCGAGCAGCCTTGTGTGAGTTCAGTAGCTGGAGGAGTGAACGTTGCCTCGATAACTTTCGAACGAATGGAGATAGGGACTTGCAATTTTTAGGTTAGGTTGTGCATCCGAATAGGAGGGTTATGTTCGTTTTTGAGCATAATCGGTCTAACGGTTTCGGAGTTTCGGACATTTCTACGATAACTCAAAAAATATAGACTCGAGCGAATTTATGCTTGGTATCTAGTTGTAAAATATCGGTAAAATTTTGTGAGAACTGTACCCTAAGGAAATTTTGATACGAAAAATAAAATTGGTTCAAGCACTGACGTGAAGTCAGAAGCTTTTGCGCGTATTTTCTATTTTCCATTATACTGTTTGGACACTATTAGTCGAATTTACCATGGTAGATTCGAGTGTCCAATACAGGAAATCTGTGAGGATCATAGAAAAAAAATTGTTTTCTTCAAAATATTTTTCACCTTTTAAGGCTTCCTCTATTAATACTCAAACATATGCAGTATTTCGTGTGGGTATGTGAAGCGTGAAAAGATAATTGAATCATGTGCGCAAAAGCTCCTGATTTCACGTCAGTACATTCTTAGAATGTTTTTTTTGTTAAGTTTGAAGTATGCTTTTGAATAATAATAATAATGATAAATATATTTTCTCTGATGTGTTATTTTATTTTGGTATTGAGATGTGTATAATTAGATGCGTATTATACCTCACTCATACTACAAACTGAAACCATCATTCAGACCTTCAACGTCCTTCTGTAACATGGCTCTCTTTTTGTTCCAGCACTGGTGCTTCTACTCCTGACCGTTCATTCAATATGTCAAGGAACAAAGGTTTCAGGTGAGTCTATTTCAATGGTTAATTGAATAAGTTTGTCTTAGTTCGAGTTTAATCGAATGCATTCATTCAACAGCTAGTTAAATGGGACGGAATACCGCTTTGTCGTATACACTCTGGTTAATTAAATCAGACTGGTATGCATATGAGAATACCTCGTTCCAACAGACGCTGTTCCATGTTGGGATGTTCTCTAAATTGTTCGCAATTGGTCGTACGGATATGCAATATTACGTGTCAATTGAATGAAATTTGTTGAAAATGTCTTCAACGATGTCTGTCTTCGAACTTCACTGAATACATCAGATCGGTCAACATATAACATTATGCCGATGATACACAGCTTTATAGCTCCCTCAGTTTTGATGAGTCTGAATTCGTCGAAGCTGACATAAATCGAAGGTTTCAAGTGTTGTTTTATGTATCTTGTGCTCACAATCTGAATCTTAATCCTGGTAAGTCGCCATGTGTCGCTCTGTGGTCCTAAAAGTATGGGAACTAACTTGATTAGTTATCTATCCATCGGAGTCAACAATTAATTAAGTATTTGATTCGCCCTGTAAGTGAAGTAAAAAGCACTGTATGCCGACTTGGGATACACCAAACATGTCAACCCTCTATGTAGGTCATCTTTCAATGAACATTAAATGAGGTGTACTGTGGCTAATTGCCAATAACTGAAACAAGACACACGGTGAAATTATTATTGATTTTAACCATCAACAAATATTCCGCGTGGCTGGGATAGACACCTCATCGCTCAGTGTTCCCCAAAGAGGAAAGTATCATTCAAGAGACACAGACCCCAGGGTTCCATGGTTATTACCAATCATCAGTGTGAATTAGCCAAACCCTGAAGGAAAACTGACGGACTTTCTAGGAAACTAATTTCCATCGGTCGAGAACTGGTAGGGGAAAGAACCCCACCAGCGCCACATATGGAGAATCCTTACGAACTCCGACCCTCTGCGTTGAAGGAACCTTGAGCGATGTTCAGACACGTTCATTCTTTAGCCGTAAGAGGGTCAAGAAATGGCGAAGCTATCTAACATAAAGCGATATTTACGAACTGAAAACGCCCGGTCAGTTTGGCAAAAGAATGAACATCGCTCAAGGTTTCTTCATCGCAGAGGGTCGGAGTTCGTAAGGAGTCTCCATAGGTGGCGCTGGTGGGGTTATTTCTCCTACCAGTTCTCGACCGATGGAAATAAGTTTCCTAGAACGTCCGTCCGTTTTTATTGAGGATTTGGCTAAGCCACACTGATGATTGGTAATAACCTTGAAACCCTGGGTTCTGTGTCTGCTCTTGAATGATACTTTCCCCTTTGGGGAACACTGAGCGATGAAGTGTCTATCCCGGCCACGCGGAATATTTTTTGATGGTTAAAATCAATAAACATTTCATCGTGTGTCTTTTTCATCTTTCAATGTTTTGAGACAACTTTACCTCAGTAGCTTATTATTGAGGAATATGGAGTTGGGTCTCTGTGAGTCCCTGGTTCCCTCTAGATTAGCTTACTGTGACAGCGTATATGAGCCTCACTCGATGGCCAAGACTAGCTAACTGTCTGATAGCATTTTGCATTACTTTCATTTGTGGATGTTCGCTACCAGGTTGCAATCTGTTTACGTCAAACAAGTAAACATTCTCCGATATATGTTTGCTGTCATTTGTACGTTCTGACTTGTGAGGGAATTAGGTTATGTTACTATTTTATGAACTAAAATGATTTATTTCTATCTGTATGTACCTATTATTGAAAAAATTATAATGGAGTGGATAGTTGTCAAAGGACTGAATGGAAAAGCCTATAAAACACCGGATGGGTTGAGCATATTATGCTCCAACAAGCAAGTAATAAATTTTAATTCTTCTCGAGAATTTGTAATACCATAATGTTCTTATTTGTAATTTTCAACGAAATATTCTGTTTACCTTAGTAGCTCTTATATTATTATCGTACAGAGAAGAAATGGTGATATACTCTTACATAAAACTCTCAATATTTGTTGATCGATTTTTGGCTCTTTTGTTCGGATATCTTCATTGCCAACCTATTTTTGAACACTTTGTCAACTACAATTCTTCTTCCCACAGATAAAAAGCAAGCTCTCTTGCCTGTTCACCTCATTTTGCACTTGAGGATAAAACTCTACATGAACGAAGAAGTAATGAGTGAATAGTATTTATAGTTTGTGAGTTGTCAGCCGTAGCCTTGATTAGCTTAAACTATGATGTCTATAAACATTTTAGACATCGCAGCTTAAACACAGATTTTTACATTTCTCTACTTTGTGACTTCATCTCAGAAAATTCAGAAGATCTAACCTTTTCTTGGATCTTGAATAATTTTCTTTTAAACGACGTAGAATTAATTGATATTTTTCACTTGTTGAGGAAATTGGAAATGAAAAACTGAGTATTACGAACAAGCGTTTAAACTGTTCGAAGGCGTAATACCCATCAGCAAATTTTGTCATTTATTCAGCCAGGCTTCTTTTCATTTCCAGATAAGATATGGGTTCTCAATAAAAAACCAACTCAAGCTGACCATGAAGCTACAGAGTGCTATTTGGAACTTATAGGTAGCGATAAATATTCAAATTTTCTCAATGATAAGAAAATAGTTAAGAAAGAAATATTCAGAGAATTTGGAAGAATGATGCAAGGAGAATACTGTCTTGACCAGAACACAGATGCTGGTGATAAAGGTCATCAGAAATACCGGAATCTGGAGAACTCATTCACATATAATCAGACAAACCTGAAAACTGGAACAGAGGGAGGAAAACCCAAACCACCAATCTACGAAAAATTATTTGAAATATGTTCTTTCAAACATTGCCATAATCCAGTGAATGTATCAAATTTAAGCGAGGAGACAGAAAAACTAGAATGAAGCACGGATAAAGAACCTTACAGGCAAAGACGAAAATTTTTCGAAATTGAAGACCCATCCAAGTAAAATTCTTGCATACAACCAGAGGAAGAACGAACAGAGGAACGAAATTCACCAGCACTAAGGAATGAAGGAACAAAAGTCACTAACGAAGACATTTTGAAACAACTAAAAGATATGCACAAAGAAGATAGAGTCAAGTTCAACAATGACCTAAAGGATTATTTAGAGAAATCGTCAACTCAAAAAAATCGATTCCTTAATATATTAGAAAAAGCTTTTGCAGGAAACAAGGATTAAAGTTAAACTCGTCTCAAAACAACCACAAACATGAGTTGAATTTAAGCGAGTAACGAAAACACAGATGGTTTTGAGACCAGATTAACTGGGAAGTATATATTTTTTTAAGATTCAATGTTTGAAAACGTTAATCTCGTTATTGATTAGAATCAAACTTGTTGTTTTTTAGGTGTTATAAAGACTTAAAGATTTTTTGGGGATCTAATTAAGTACAATAGAATAGAAATAGTCTATATTCAAGATAGTGAAAGAATGCACGTACATATCTCAAAATAAAACAGGGTCAAAATTGTGATAACATTGTGATAGTACCTGTATAAATTTTCTATAATAAAACTATTTCTAGCACGGATAAAATATTTTATCCTCAAAACCCTAAGTTCGAACATATAGATACACCAATGAGTCATTATCACTACATATTATATTACAAAGTCGCTTCCCGTTGTCTGTCTGTCCCTATGTATGCTTAGATCTTTAAAACTACGGAAAGGATTTTGATGGGGTTTTCATCAGTAGATAGAGTCATTCAATAGGAAGGTTTATATGTATAATACATGCATAACATATTAGAGCAACACTGATAATTTTAGAGGTTTCTATAATGTGATGTCGTAAATAAACACATTTCTTTGCGCTCACATTGGAAACGCAAAATAATGTATTACAGTATGGACACCTTAAAAAGGTCTACAAAAAAGTTCGCGATGGTATATGTCTATCTCTTAAGGATAACCCACAATAACCATTTTTTATCGTTCACATTCTACGAGAAATAATGGCTTGAATACTAAGCTATTTTACGCAATACAGCATTGATCCTTATCCAATTAAGTACCTTAAATGCATTGTGCATCTAATGTCGATCAATATGGCCCTTTACAATATGTAATTTAAATGAATATTTTCGAAGTTATTGCAGATTTAAAATGCAGGGACATAGCGGTTGCGGTGATACAGACCGGGGGCCGGATGTCTGGAAGATGTCGATGTTCGAACATAATATACTCCATTCACTTTTATAAAGTCTCCCGGTTGGCCATGATTTAGGTCTATCATGTTTTTGGCGCTCTAGTTCCTCGGAACTGAGTGCTTATCAATTTGCCCAAATGTCTGTAATTTTGGAATATTTCGATGAAAATGGTCTTAAACGATTTGGTTCGACTCACTGATCAAGAATCCGTGGTCGGAATTCATTCTGTCCGGCCGGTCCGGCCGGCCGGCCGTCCGTAAGCACGATAACTCTCGAACGGAATGAGCTAGAGAGTTGAAATTTTCAGAGTAGGTTTGGGGGATGAATATCTCGGCTAATTTCGTTATTGGGCAAAATCGGACAGATGTTTTCGAAGTAACAAAAAAAAAATTTTTTTTTACGAAACAAATTCCAAATCAAATTTTTTTTAATAAGCAGTTTTATCATAAGAATCCATTCATATCAATTTCAACTCTAACAAGCTAATACTTCCGGAGAAATGATTTTTTAAAATTTCAATGTAAATCGTATTTCACAGATTGATATAATTACACAGGCCAACAGTGAAAAAACTTTTTCACTGAAAACACCTAATTCTTATGTTTTTTAGGGTGCTGGATTCAAATATGATACTTAAATAGCTGTATCACCCACCATTTTTTCACATTTTATAAATAAACTTATTAAATTATTTGATTTTATCACAGAATTTAACAGCTTTCATATAGTTTGAATAAATTGAAAAAGTGGGTATAAAGGTTGTAGAGGACGTTGGTAGCACTGCTAAAACACATTTGCTGGCGAAAAAGGTTGAATCTATTTTACTGTCAATTTAACCTCACTTTCATGTTTCCTGTACATTTGCTCAGTATAATGTCTAAGCGTGGTTGTAAAAACTCTGCTGATTGTTTTTGTTATGTTTGTGGTGAGTTTGTGATTAAGAAACGCCAAAGAAATATAACAGACTTTGTGAAAAAGGTTTATCTATCATACTTCGGTTTTAAACTTGGTGATCAAGATAAATCTTGGGCGCCGCATAAGGTATGCTATGTATGTGTTGAAGATCTGCGAAAATGATCAAAAGAGGATAAAAAAGTCTTTAGATTTGCTGTTCCTATGATATGGAGGGAGCCAATAAATCATTACGATGATTGCTACTTTTGCAGTGTTGATATTACTGGTTATAACTCAAAAAACAAGAAGGTAATATGCTACCCTAACCTTCCGTCTGCTATGCGACCAGTAGGGCACAGTGTAGACTTTCCGGTCCCTGAACCACCAGATAATTTAAATTCTATACCAACAGAAGTTTTATCTGATGTACAATCTGAGTTAAATGAACCAGATGATGAAGAATTCCAATGTAATACAGAAAATTCAGGGCCTAAATTGTTTACACAGACCGAGCTTAACGACTTGGTTAGGGATCTGGGCTTAACGAAAGAAAAAGCTGAATTGCTTGGCTCTAGACTAAAAGAAAAAAACTTGTTGGCGGTTGGAACCACCATTAATGTGTATAGGAAAAAGGAGCAGCAATTTTCTATTTATTTTGAACAAGAAGGTGATTTAGTGTACTGCTCAGACATTCCCGGTCTGTTCAATGAATTTGGTATTGAATACAAAAGGGAAGACTGGAGGCTGTTTATCGATTCATCCAAAACCAGTTTGAAGGCTGTTTTACTGAAAAATGGTAACACGTATGCATCTATACCTGTAGGTCATTCCGTTCGTATGAAAGAAAGCTATGAAAACCTAGATATAGTTTTAAATAAAATAGGCTATTCTGCTCATGGTTGGAGAATATGTGGCGATTTAAAAGTAACATGTATGCTTCTTGGTTAGCAAGGTGGTTTTACCAAATTTCCTTGTTTCTTGTGTGAATGGGACAGTAGAGCAAGGGATCAACATTGGTGCAGAAAGAACTGGCCTGTGAGAGAGTCTTTAAAACCTGGTGAGAAGAACATTCTGAGAAAAAACCTTGTGGATCCAAAAAACGTACTCTTACCACCTCTACATATAAAGTTAGGCCTTATGAAACAGTTCGTGAAGGCTTTACCAAGAGATGGACCTTGTTTCAAGTATCTCAGCCAACAGTTTCCACACCTTTCAGAAGCTAAACTAAAGGAAGGCGTCTTTGTCGGACCTGACATTAGAAAAATGATATTTGAAGTTAATTTTGAATCCACAATGACCTCAAATGAGAAAGATACAGGCTTATATTTGAGCGTTGAGTGTTTTTCACATGGACAATTATAATATATGTCGCGATTCAAGAGTAACCTCTAAAGAAAACATGTTTGTATTATTATCTAACGACAGAATGCTGTGAACGTTGTATATAAGGAAATTCTGTAGTATATTTAGTATCAGCATTTCAACCGTGCGAAGCCGGGGCGGGCAGCTAGTTCTATATACAGGGTGAGTCTTTGACCACTGCATTAATTTCAACCAAAGATTCCTCTCATCAAATGAAACACTTTTTTCATTTAACATTTTTCTAAATTCAGCTATGGTAAAAAGATACAGGCTGTTGATATTTTCCTATAAGTATGATACATATTTTCCAAATATTAGTTATTTTCTACTTCTACTGGTTTTCTAGTTATGGACTCGTGGATTCATAAAACTAAACGAAATTAGCATAAAGAAAGCATATAAAGTTTTTCTAGAGTCATTTCAAGAATATTCCATCGTTTTAGAACATTGTATTATTCTTCATCATTTCTCCTTAAACGCACCGTTTTCGAGATATTCTTCATTGAATGTTTTAAAATGGAAAACTCCAGAAATTTCACTACTTTTATGGATCCGTCCCTGAGCGTTAGAATCCCGAATCAAGCTATAAACCACGTTACCATGCCTTATTCTCGTCCGCCAACAATTTCATAGATAATTTATATGCGGGAGTGTATTAGCACATTGTGAAATCTTTAAACGCTTGTAACTTATTACCTGAGCCGAATCTGGAAAAATGGTAAATGAAACAAGTGTTTCAATTGATGAGAGGAATATTTGGTTAAAATTAATGCAGTGGTCAAAGACTCTCCCTGTATAACTGCAAAACGGTTTGCCGATTGGGCATGCCTTTTAACGAACTAAAATGTCGTATTAGGACACACAACCTATTCCAAAAATTGCAAGTCGCTATGCCTTTCCGTACTCAAGTTATTTTGAGATAAATAATATTTTTTAATAATTTTTTCTGAAATTTTTAATGATATTCTCCTCACAAAATTTTATGTATGTCTTCGTTTCGGTATTCTATAACTGTTTACCAATTTTTAATTCGATCGGATCTGCATGGAGTCGCATCTAATCGTTTGAGACCATTTTCGTCAATCAATTCGAACATTACTAACTTTTGGGCAAAATGATAGCACACTGTTGAGAACATGCACACAAATAATTGTACAATTACTCATATTAACGCGAAAATAATGCTACAATGGAGTAAACTCTAAATTGAATGAAAGAAGTGGTCTTTGTGGCGAAGCAGCAAGTAAAAGCTAGTCTATCAGTAATTCATTCTGGGCGGAAGACAGTTCATATATCTGACGTAAGTCACGCCGTCAACTTGATAAACATCCACGACGGTGTTTGTTTCATCTCATCCCATACACATCGAAGTGAAAAGCGAGCTCTCTGACAAGACAAGGGCCGCAAACTCCATTCAACTAAGCAAATAGAGACATGAATATCCCAGCCTGCAGTCATGAGTTTCCGCTGTCGCAAAGCAGTGCAATGGACATCGGAAACTGAGATGACTGTCTGCCTAGGATTATTATCTCGAACTTTCCTCTTGTCCTCCGCTTCAAGCTTTTATGATTATGGCAGTTGATATTCTTCCACTTTTGTCCGCGATCCACCAGTTTTATTGTAATCCGATAACATTGAGTCTATCAGATGATAACTCCATTTGGAGTTATCGGGCCATCAAGAAAACAATTCAGCTCTAATCGAGGAGAAACTGGGAGTGATAATCGTTTATTTGACACAGTGTGGTGCAGTTAAATATTAATAAAATGAATCAAGAAAAGGGATTTTTTGACTTACTATTTTCCCACAATCTGAATTAGCTAATTTTCTGGAGAATGGCAATTGCAGAAGAAAACAAAAGTAAAATAATAATGAATGAAGTCGGTGATCTTGGCCAATCGTGGTACATTGAATCCATAATAGGGGAAATTAGTATTATAATGGATTATCACAATATTCGATGGACATGGTTAAGCAGAGAACGTCCAACCCACAAATGATCATAAATAAGTTCTATGCAAGGTCCGAGGCCGCCACAATGACACGGACAAGGAGGTGATAGGGTACAATTAGGGTGTCACACTTCCTGTTATTAAACTGTCCTGTCCTTCGGATCTGATGGAACTTAGAAATGGTTTAAGCCAGAGGTGAGTTTCCTTATTTTGCAAATACTTTAGAGACCAGTTGAGATAGTCCGATGAAATATCACGGTTTGAGTAAGCAGCTCGAGTACATTGAAAACCTCGTGAAATAAGTTTTTGTAACCCCCCCCTAAAACAAATGGTAGGGGGTGGGAATACTTTTTACAATAAATGATTTTTTTCCATTGTCTATGAAGAAAAATTTTATGTACAATTGTATGGCACTGCTATGGGTGCACCGACAAGCCCATCATTTGCTAACTTGATTATGAATGAAATTTTTTATTATGTTGTTAAAATACTTAAATTTTATATCCCGCTCATCAAGTTCTTTGTGGATGATACATTATTGTTGGTACCACAGGATAAAATACAATACATTTTAGATGTTTTCAACTCTTACCATAAAAAGATACAATTCACGATTGAAGTAGAGAAAGATAAAAGTTTGCCTTTTTTTGGATTTGTTGATAATTAGAGAAAACTCTAGTATTATTACTGACTGGTACACAAAACCAATAAGTACTAACAGATGCACAAACTTTTACAGCAGTCATAGCATACAACAAAAAACTAATATAATGGAGAATTTAATTAAAAGAGCTTTAAAACTAAGCAACAAAAGGTTTCATAAGAAGAACTTAGATAAAGTTGAAAATATTTTGAAGCAGAATAACTATCCTACATACTTAAGCAAAAGAATAATAAATAAACACACATCCAACCGAAGTCATATAGTTGATGTTCCTTCTAACTCTTCTATTTCTTCCTACTTTAAGTTTCCGTACTTACCTGGTCTTTCTCACAGAATAAATAAAATATTTAAGGAGTTGAATGTCAAGTGTGCCTTTCACAATTTGTTCACCACAAAGAGATTTTTCACAAATTTGAAATTTAAAACACCTTATAATTTAGAATCGGGAGTAGTATACAAGATACCCTGTGCTAATTGTAACAAGTGTTACATTGGCCAAACAAAACAGTATTTACGCGATAGGATGAAACAACATAAATATGATAGTGAAAATATTGCAAATTTTAACAAAACTGCCTTAACTTTACATCATAAATTAAATTTTGAAGATGTAAAGATTCTTGATAGAGAGGAGGTTGGTTATAGACGTAATATAAGCGAGATGATTCACATAAAAAGAAATTATACCGTTAATCATAGAGAAGATGTGCAACACCTAAGCACGATTTATAATAATATACTAAGAAAGTAATAAGTAATGGCTGGCCTCGTCAATAGTGTTAAGACCATTCCTGATCAATATTTTGTAACCTTATGTTGATGTCATTGTCATAAATATAGAAACTGATAAGGTGATGGGATGTTTCCGTTGTGTACCTGCTCTCCAAGAGTATTTGATTTCTTTATAAAATCTTGATGTTTTTAAAAAGCGTACAATATTGTTTGTCGTAACTAGGTAATTTATTTTCATGTTATGTCATATTGTATGTCTTATAATATAATTTTTGTATTTATTTACAGCCTTGACAAAGAAACGAATTTGTTTCGAAACGTCGGCATTGTCACGAAGTAAAGAATAGATAATAAATAATGCGACTTGCAATTTTCAGAGTAACTTACGCATACGAATGCGACTGGTGAGTGTGTTAATAGGCATAATTGGCCAAATGGTTTCGGAGTAATACCAATCTGAAATTTTGTTGTTTTTTCCTTAATAACTCAAATTATACAGATCCGATCTAAAGAAAATTAGCAAATAGTTGTAGAATGCTAAGTCGTAGATTCTTGAGAACTTTTGTGAGCATCGTATCACAAGAAAAAAAATTGAAATATTTCTTCAGCAAAAATAAAAGTTTTATATTTCCGAAACTATTTATCAGATTCCACTGGAATTTTACACAAACGTTCAAGCAGAATTTTATTTTTTAAAAAATTTCAAAAACACAGATCCGATCGGATTGAAATATATATAATACTCGGTTGAAAAAAGACGGCTTGAAGGTTCATGCAGAATTTGGAGAAGATAAGGCGTGAGTAGACAAAAAAAATTGGTTCAAGCCCTGTGGACAGGAGCTATTGGGCGCATGTTCATCTTCCTTGTGGCCCGTACTGACCAGTAAAGAAAATAAAGAAAAAAAGCAGTATCATGTTGAATACCTTAATATTATTGATTATTATATAATAATCGATGAAAATACTGAGAGAGACCCAGGAAATTTGACACATTTTGTCTTATATCTCCAGAAATTGAAATCGTATAAAGCCAAAATTTTGCACAATGTTGCAAAATACTACAATTGACGTTAGTACAAGTTTTTGTTGCAATCTGATGAATAGTTCACGAAAAAAAATTTTTTTTTTCGAAAAAATTAAAAGAAATATTTTTTTTTAAATTACCAACATTTCCATCATAACAGAATTTTGCCAAAAGTTGCGCGTTTATATCCTCGAACTGACTACTAAGTTTCGATTCAACATCTTCTTTAGTTCCTGAAATATCAGGGAAATAACCTCAAAATTTGAAATGTCTATAACTTCTAAACCGTCCGGCCGATTTTGCCCGTTAACGAACTTAACCGTCGCATTTTGATCAGAAACCTACCCTGAAAGTTTGAAGTCGATAGGACCTTCGGTGCTCCTGTTATCGTGCCAACGGCCGGCCGGCCGGCCGGCCGGCTGGACGGCACCCAAAAATCTGATTCCGGATTCGTGATCAGGGAGTCCGAATTAGTCTATTAGCCAATTTTCAGCTCAAAATTCGAAAATTACAGACATTTGGACGAAATGATAGGACGATGTTCCCCTAGAACATGCGCCCAAAAATACTCTGAGGCGTGCTTAAATGAGGTAAAATGGGGCATCAATAAAAAAAATATCATACCATAGTTGGAAATTTGACTTTGGTACGATAAACTCCTCGATAAACTCTCACATTTTTGACACAAATGTCACTTCATTTCAATCACCTAGGCTCAATATTGGAGCTATACCTCCAATATTGAGCATAGGGTGACAATTCAAAATGTGTTATCCGCGCTGGGCCTTCCTTCATTATTCAACAATTCAGATAGATATCAAATATTCACCTCGGCGCCAAATAATCTTAATTACTCAGTACATTACACAAAACCCATATAATCCCCCATTAAAATAATTAAATCATTCCATTTACCCTCCGAGAGCATATTTTCTACCTTCAAATGACTCAATTAAATGAACAGAGCAATGAGCACTGAGAACTTCACCTTCTCATTAATATTCATATCTCTTCCTCAAATCTCCCCCTCTCTATAAACATATATATTCATCGAGAGCTCATTCAGACGTCCAACACGAATTGAAACCGAAAGAATATCTCATCACAACTAGCAGTTAAACCGTCAAAGATGACATTCAGACAGATGAACGGCATTTCCGGCAGTAATTTATACCAATTTGAGCGCCCCAGTCCGCGCGGCTTAAATTTTCACACTAATGAATAATCCGCAATTAATTTCCTTCAACATTTTCCGCGTCTCATCAGACTCATTTCCATTGAAGATGAATTACCCGAACGACGCTAATGCCACCGTAGCTAACTTCATTGTGCGGGTCGGCGTGAAGGAAAAACGTCCACAGAAATTACTCATTCAGAACGCAAAGTTATCCTATAGAAATGCGAGAACTGGCTGGAAATGGAACTCAGCCACTGCGATGGCGGAGTCCCCTGAATATTATTATTATTATTTATTATTATGGGTTGTGCTGGGCAGACGACACCCGCCCCTCCACTGCGACCAATCGGTCTATTGTGGCACACCTTTAGTATATAAACTATACTTCACCCACAAGCTCAAGTCTCTTGATGAGGGATATGAGTCTGGTGGGTGAGAACTTGTCCAGTTCCCTCAGTGTCAGTTTGTGGACTCCTAGTTCCTCCAATCTGATCCTGTCCCCAGCGGGGCAGTCACACATGATGTGTTCGATAGACTCGTCGTCCTCCAGGCAAAGTCTGCACTCGGAGTCCTCAGTCAACCCCAGTGTATTGAGGTGTTTCCTGAGGCCACAATGGCCCGTGTATACAGCTGTAAGGATTCTCAGGTCCACCCTAGAGAATTTGAGCCATTTTCTGGCTCTTTCAGCTGATGGGCCAGTAATTGATGAGCGAGCATGTCTGTGTCCAGGTATGCTGCTCCAGATTTCTTGGACCTTTTGGTCCACCCATCTGTTGTTTTCCTTCGCCGCTGTTCTGAGAGAGATGCCGCAGGCCGGTTCAGGTCCAATGAGCCCCACGGAAGCCCCCCGTGCCGCCAGTGAGTCCGCCATCTCATTACCCTTTATGCCTGAGTGGCCCGGGACCCACAAGAGCTGCAGCCTGCAGCGCCCTCCAAGTTCAGCGAGTGTGGTCCGGCAATCCTGCACAAGCAGGGATTTGCATTTGTATGAAGTCAAGGCCTTCAAGGCTGCTTGGCTATCCGATAGGATCTTGATTGATCCGTGAGCCCAACCTTTCTCAAGTATGAGCTTCGCACAGTGATCAATGGCGAAAATTTCTGCTTGAAAGACAGTCGCAAAACTACCCAGGCTGATGGATTCACCCCTAGCAATTCTGCAACCGCTGACTCCCGCTCCCACCCCTTGGGTGGTAGCGGAGCCGTCTGTGAACCAGCAGGGACCCTCAAGCAGTCGGGTCTCAGAGACGGCCCAGTCGTCTCTACTGGGAAAAACAACTCGGTAGGGCCACTCTGTGTAGGTTCTGGTTTTAGATACGTCCGATCGCATGCCCATTATCTCGTTGACCTCCAATTCAGTCTGCAGAGAACTAGGCACGTAGCCGATCGCATCTGGCTCGTTGTGAGCTGTATGCAGAAGTCTGTATGTCGCCATCCGGGCCACGCTCCTGATCACCAGGTGAAGAGGGGCGAGGTCCATTAGGCGTTCCATGGCTGCGGTGGGAGTGGAGCGAAAAGCCCCTGTCACCATCAAGCACGCAGATCTCTGAATTTTTGCAAGCTTCAGCTGAGATTGCACCTTTACAGTACACTCCCACCAAGCAATGCTGCCGTAAGTGATTTGTGGTCTCACCACCATCACGTACAACCAGTGGAGCTGTTCCGGCGCCAGTCCCCACCTCTTTCCACAAGTCCGTTGGCATGCCCATAGAGAGTGCCTAGCCTTATGGATCACCCTATCCAGGTGTGAGTTCCAGTTCAGCTTTCTATCCAGGATAACACCCAGATATCTGGCTTCATCCGCAAACGGGATGTTAATTCCATTCATAGTGATGGAAGCTATATTAAGTTTCCTTTTCCTGGTGAATGGCACAATCAAGGTCTTTCGAGGGTTCACGTTTAACTGTTCCCCCTCACACCAGCCTTGTGTTGCTGTCAGTGCCTCTGATAGGCTTTCGACCAGGACTGAGTCATCCCGGCCCGTGGTCATAATGACTATGTCGTCGGCGTACGCTTGGACATATACATCCAGCGTGCCTATTATGGCCAGTAAGTCGTCCACCAGAAGAGACCACAGCAGTGGGGAAAGTACTCCTCCCTGTGGACAGCCCCTTCTGGCAACGAATCTCACTATGTCCCCACACAGGGACGTGGAGATGAGTCTGTTAGTCAGCATGGATCTTATCCATTCCACAATGAGGTCTGATACTCCCCTCGCCCGCGCTGCTTCACAGAGCGAGTACGTGAGCGGTGCGTTAAAAGCACCCTCGATGTCCAGGAAGGCCACTAGAGCAGTCTCCTTGTGGTCAAGAGATTGCTTCAGCCTTCCCACCAAGTTGTTTAGGGCCAGATCAGTTGATTTACCACTCTGGAAGGCGTATTGGTGCTCACTCAGAGGATTCAGTGTTAGTACACTGCCCCTGACGTAGCGGTCCAGTATCTTCTCGAGGGTTTTCAGAACGAAAGACGTTAGGCTTATCGGTCTGTATGAGTTAGGTTGTGAGCAAACTTTGCCCACTTTAGGGATGTACACAACCCTAACCTTACGCCAGCTTGTCGGGATAAAGTTCCAGGCAACACTGGCTCTAAAGAGTTTGATTAAGTATGGAAGGAGGTCGTCTTCCCCCTGCTGAAGCAGAGCAGGGAAGATGCCATCCTCGCCGGGGGCCTTGAAAGGTTTGTGTGAGCGAATCGCCCATCTCAAGGTCCCAGGGTTGATGATCAGTTTGGCATTTCTCCAGTCTTCCCGGCACGGCCTACAACGCCGCTCCTGGGAAGCACAGGTAGAACCGCTATCCGACTCATCAAGTATGCGACAATCTGGGAAGTGTGTCCTCGCAAGGATCTCTAACGTCTCTTTTCCAGAGTCTGTAAGACGACCATCAGATCTAGAGATAGATCCCAGCCCTCCTGACGGATCTCTGGAGAGGACTCTGTGGAGTCTGGCACTCTCCGGGGTAGCCTTGACTTCCCCGCAGAACCTTCTCCAAGAATCTCTCTTTGCCCTTCTTATTTCTTTGTTGTAGTTTGTCAGAGTGTTTCTATAGTTGTCCCAGTTGCCGGATACCTTAGCTCGGTTGAATAGTCTCCGAACTTCTTTTCTTCGTTTTTCAAGGGCTGGGTTCCACCAAGCAGTTTTCCTGTTATCAGGTTTCCTCCTTAGTGGGCAGTTTTCTTCATACGCCGAGTTTATAGTAAGGACTAGGTCCTCAGCTAGTCTCTCAACGTCCTCACGAGAGTTGGTGACGGAAGAAATGTATCCCAGTTGGACACCTAAGGAGCGTTTAAATCCACCCCAATCGGTGCTTCTAGGGTTTCTATATTCCACCGTCGCTCTTGGACCAGACTCAATTGAATATGGGAGTCTCTTGTTCGGGACGTATTTTGCGAGTATTTTTCCTAATTAAAGCGTATCTTTCAAGGGCTCACCGTCGTTTTCTCTGTTTCTACGGCTTTTTTACTGCAAACATCTCGAAGAATACAATGCGCGTATGAGAGCTGTTAGCGTCAAACTCGACGCGTTATCAAGTTTCTGCGTCTTGATGAATGCGATTTTCATCGTTATATTGAGCCTCGAAAATCCCCGATGACAGGTGAGGATCCATTTGAATGATGGATGATTATAATGAATTATTCAAACTTCCACGAATTCTTTTTGCGCTTATGTTCTGGGGAACATCGCGTTATCATTTTGCCCAAATGTCTGTAACTTTCGAATTTTTTGACGAAAATGGTCTCAAACGATTTAGTTCGACTACCCAATGAAGAATTCGAGGTCAAATTTGATTCTGTCTGGCCGGCCGTCCGGCCTTTGCCACGATAACTTGAGAACGGAAAGAGCTAGCGACTTGAAATTTTCAGGGTAGGTGGCGCATCCCAATACGACGGACAAATTTGTTAATGGGCATAATCGGCCCAATGGTGTCCGAGTAATAATTTTGTTTTCAACCAATATAAATCCGATCGAATTGAAACTTGGTGAGTAGTTGTAGAATATGAACCTTAGCACGTTCGTGAAATTTTGTGCGAATCGTACGGCTAGAAAATTATTAAAAATTATAAAAAAATATTTTCGTTGTCACGATATCTTGAGAACGGAAAGAGATAGCGGCTTGAAGTTTTCAGGTTAGTATGTGCATCAGAACGCGACATTTCAGTTTGTTTATAAGCATAATCGGCCAAATGGTTTTGGAGTTATAGCCATCTGAAAATTGGTTGTTTTTTTCACCTCATTAACCTGAAAAATACTGAACCTATTGAATTGAACCATGGTCATTAGTTGTAGAATACCAACGCGAAAACTTAACTCTACTGCCAAGTTTCCAGTTTTAACACGATCGGTTAAATATTGTTGGAGATTCGAGCAGCCTTGTGTGAGTTCAGTAGATGGGTGACCGTTGCCTCGATAACTTTCGAACAAAAGGAGATAGGGACTTGCAATTTTCAGGGTAGGTTGCGTATCCGAATAGGAGAGTTAAGTTAGTTTTTGGGCCTAATCGGTTTAACGGTTTTCGAGTTATACCCACCTGGAATATTATTTCCTCGGTAACTCAAAAAATAAAGATTCGATCGATTTGAAGCTTGGTAACTATTAGGAGAAAATCAACATAAAGACGTGTTTGAAATTTTTTAAGAACCGTACCCCTAGAAAATTTGAAAAAAAAAGGCGAAAAAAAATTTTGTAAGAACCGTAGGTACCCCTAGAAAATTTCAAAAAAATTACGAAAAAAAAATTGTTTCAAGCACTGATGTGAAGTCAAGAGCTTTTGCGCGTATGTTCTATTGTTCATTCTCCTGTATTGGACACCCATAATTTACCATGGTAAATTATGTTGTCCATTCTTCTGTATCGAAGAGTGTCCAATACAGGAGAATGGACAACATAATTTACCATGGTAAATTCGATTAAGGGTGTCCAATACAAGAGAATGGACAATAGAACATACGCGCAAAAGCCCCTGACTTCACGTCAGTGCTTGAACCAATTTTAAATATAACAATAGGTCTCTTGCATGTAAGTCGAAATAACATATGTTTATGTTTTTCTGAATCTACTTCAATACCAGATCATCATGTATGACCTCATACACTTCCATAATTTATAAAATTTGAATATTTCGGTATTGAAAATCGGTAATTCAAGAAGCAATTTCAAATGAGGTGAAACGCTTCCCAATCGTTGCTATGACGGATGACGTAATCAAAAGTTACCATCTGCTTGTTACAGCCAATGCTGACTACGAGCCATTTATAGGGAGCTGTGTAACACTGCAATAAAGAGTGCAACGGACACGATAGGAGAGTGAGAGTATATAAGTTTCGATCGTTTGAACAGGTATTATGTGCAACCAAATTTGAATGATCGTTTTCTCGTTGAAATTTTTGACGGCGGTTGAACTTTTTCAGTATTCTTATGGATATAATAATCGATTCCAATAATAAAAAAAATTCATGCAAGAGACCTATTGTTAAAGTATAGAGGGTAAGTATTTAAGTTGTACATTAATATTAACCATGAATTATTCCCATCCAATGAAACACCTTTTTGATTTACAATTCTTCTAGATTCGGCTCAGCTCTAAAGTTATAAGCGTTTGAAGATTTCAGTATGTGCTAATCCACCCCTGCACTGTTTTTAACTGTTGAACACAGAAACACTCATTGATTCAATATCGCATAATTATATGGAACCTATATCATCTGATGTTCAAAATTCAATGAAATTGTTTGAGAAAACTTACTTATCTACTCCTAATAAATTATATATTCACTATTCAATTGGTTTCGTTCAATTAATATTATCTGTAAACAAACAATAACTCACTACTATTCTTGGAATGATTCATCAGTCAAATATCAAGGTGGTTATGTGCTTCTGTCACCTGAAGAATTTCGACTTTTCCAAATTAAGTTGATATCTAATTAATTAATACCTAATTAATTAATTGCTGCCGAATTAATTAATAAATTTTTTGACGTTTCTTAAAACCAATGAAATGCTTCTTTATTTGTCACAAGGGTAAGTTTCAACCAATTATGTCATCATTATAGTGGGAATAAATCTCTTGTGATTATTCTCGGGAATAATCACTGTGGCTTTTATTTGCCTAGCAAATTATCGGTTTAGTACCTCTTCTGAAGCAGAAATAACAAAAAGATTTTCGACTCCCCGATGAAGAATTCGAGGTCAAATTTGATTCTGTCCGGCCGGCCGTCCGGCCGTTGCCACGAAAACTTGAGAACGGAAAGAGCTAGCGACTTGAAATTTTCAGGGTAGGTGGCGTATCCCAATACGACGCACAAGTTCGTTAATGGGCATAATCGGCTCAATGGTTTCCGAGTAATAAATTTTGTTTTCAACCAATATGAATCCGATCGAATTGAAATTAAATAGTTGTAGAATATAAACCTTAACACGTTTGTGAAATTTCGTGATAATCGTATCACTAGAAAAAAATATATTAAAACATATTTTATGTGTCACGATAACCTCTTCAGGTTAGGTTGCACATCTGTATGCTACATTTGCGTTCGTTTATAAGCTTAATCGGCCAAACGGCTTTGGAGTTATACCCATCTGAAATTTGGTTGTTATTTCCAAAACAACTTGAAAAATACGAAACCGATTAAATTCAAACATAGCTACTAGTTGTACAATACCAACGCCAAAGTGCTCGCAAAATTTCGTGAGCATCGTATAACTAGAAATTTTTTAAAAAATCATTTTAAATCATTGAAAAAATTGTTATATATCTGAAACTATTTATCCGATATGGCTGAAATTTTGAGAGAGCCTTCAGAACCTAACTCTACCTCCAGTTTCCATGTTCGAACATTATCGGATGTATATTGTTGGAGATCCGAGCAGCCTTGTGTGAGTTCAGTAGGTGGATAGGTGACCGTTGCCTCGATAACTCTCGAATGAAAGGAAATGAATGGGAGAGAAATTTGCCATGGTAAATTTTGGTTGAGAGTGTCCAATACAGGAGAACGGACAATAGAATTCACCATGGGAAATTCGATTGAGAGTGTCCAATACAGGAGAATGGACAATAGAACATACGCGCAAAAGCTTCTGACTTCACGTCAGTGCTTGAACCAATTTTTTTTTTCCTATTTTTATTAATTTTCTAGGGATACGGTTCTTACAAAATTTTTTTTTTCGTAATTTTTTTGAAATTTTGTAGGGGTACGGTTCTTACAAAATTGCAAACACGTTTTTATATCGATATTCTACATCTAGTCACCTAGCTTCAATTCGATCGAGTTTATATTTTTTGAGTTATGGAGGAAATAATATTCCAGGTGGGTATAACTCCGGAATCGTTGGACCGATTATGCCCGTAAACGAACATAACTCTCCCAGTCGGATACGCATCATACCCTGAAAATTCCAAGTCTGTACCTCCTTTTGTTCGAAAGTTATCGAGGCAACCGTCACCCATCGATCTACAGAACTCACACATGGCTGCTCGAATCTCCAACAATATATATCTGATCGTGTTTGGCGATATCGGATGATTAGTTTTTGATTTATAAAATTTTTTTCAATAATTTTCAATGATTTTTTTAAAATTTTCTAGTGATACGATCCTCTTAAAATTTTGCAAGAACTTTGGCGTTGGCATTCTACAACTAACAACCATTTTTAAATTAGATCGGTTCTATATTTTTCGAGTTATTGAGGAAATAACAACAAATTTCAGATGGGTATAACTCCAAAACCGTTTGGCCGATTATGCTTATAAACAAACTCAAATGTCACATTCAGATGTACAACCTAACATGAAAATTTCAAATCGCTTTCTCTTTCCGTTCTCAGGTTATCGAGACATGAAAAATATATTTAATAATTTTTTTTCATTTTCTAGCGATACGATTCTCACAAAATTCTACAAGCACGCTTAGGTTCATATTCTACAACTATTCACCAAAATTCAATTCGATCGGATTCATATTGGTTGAAAACAGAATTATTACTCGGAAACTGTTAGGTGAATTATGCCAATTCACGAACTTGTCCGTCGTATTCGGATGCACCACCTACCCTGAAAATTTCAAGTCGCTAGCTCTTTCCGTTCTCAAGATCGTGGCAACGGAAGGCCGGATTGCCGGCCGGATAGAATCAAATTTGACCTCAAATTCTTCATCAGGGAGTCGAACCCAATCGTTTGAGATCATTTTCGGCGAAAAATTCGAAAATTAGAGACATTTGGGCAAAATGATAACGCGATGTTCCCCAGAACATACGCGCAAAAAGCATTCCTATCTGCCATGGTTTTCGAGTTATTGGGGATATTTATAAAAGTTGAGAATTCCTTTGAAAATAATTGGAAAGCAAGCCTTGGAAATGAAAATTCCCACATTATACATCCAAATAAATCGTTTTAACATGTTTTAACAAAAATTAATTAAACAAATAATTAACTTATTCAATAATAATCTGAATAAATAAATCAATATCTCATGAATGCTCCATATGGCCTCCACTCTCTTGTAAAAATCGTTTGATCCTTGTTTAAACAGCTTCTCTTCAAGCCTATCTGATGGATTCAACAGATGCAATGCTGTCCTGACGCGTTCTCCCAATTATTCTCTAGTTTAAACTGGACTCTCATACACCGTATTTTTAATATCACCCCAGAGAAAAAATCGAGTGGCGTCAAATTGGGCGACCTTGGTTGCCAACGCAAAGGACCATTGCGACCAATCCAGCAATCCTCAAAATTCTGTCTTAGTTCTTGATCAACTTGAGTTGACTGAACAAGAGTTCCGTTCATCTGGTACCAGCAATCTCGCAAAATATTAATGGAAAGGTCTTCTAGAGAATCTGCCACTACAACTCCATAATACTATTTCGATGTACCTTTCACTCGTTAAATTTCCATAATAAATTTCAAAGGCATATCTATTTCCCATGCCCTTCAATATTTAATATTTCAGCATATTTTGTCAACAATTTCAATTATCATGAATCACAAAACTAACGGGCAGACAGGGCTTTTCTGCTGAGGTTTTTCCTTAAGCTATTGTATTAAATATCGAATTGTATGGTACCCCGTTACACTAACCTCTGCTAACACTTTTTGGCGCTCTAGTTCCTCGGAACTGAGTGCTTATCAATTCGCCCAAATGTCTGTAAGTTTCGAATTTTTGGCTGAAAATGATCAACTGATCAAGAATCCGAGGTCGAAATCGATTATGTCCGGCTGGTCCGGCCAGCCGACCGTAGGCACGATAACTCTCGAACGAAAGGAGTTAGAGGATTGAAATTTGCAAGGTGGGTTTGGAGCGTAAATATCTCGGACAAGTTCGTTAATGGGCGAAATCCATCAAGCGGTTTCGGAGTTATGGCCGATTTCAGTAAAACACATTTTTTAAGAATATTTCCGAAACCGATCATTCGATCTATCTGAAATTTAGCATCAAATTGTAGAATCATGACCTTTATACGCATGTGAAGTTTTGTATTGATCAGGTTACCGCAAAGTGTCAAAAAAAATTTTCTAAATTTAAAAAAAAAATTTCTACAATAACTCTCGAACGGAATGAGCTAGGTAGTTGAAATTTTCAGAGTAGGTTAGGGAGATGAATATCTCAGTTAAGTTCGTTATTGGGCAAAATAGGCCAGATCGTTTCGGAGTAACGAAAACAAAATTTTTTTTTAAGCAAAAAATTTCAAATTCAACTTTTATTTAAGATGCAGTTTCACCATTTAAATCCATCGATATCATTTTCAACTCCAACAAGCTAATATTTTCGGAGATATGATTTTTCTAAATTTCAATAATGAATCGTACTTCTATGTTTTCACGGAATGCTATAATTATTCTATCTAAGCTTTATTATATGATCTGTGTTCATACTCGTACATTTCATCCTGTTCTAAAAGAGAGAGTCAAATTCATTTCAGCTATTTTCGATGGTGCAGTTCTCATTCTCAGATTGCGCCTTTAATCTTGATAAATAAACTATTATTTGAATTGAATTTCCTTTATGATGCAGTTCTATCATAAGAATACATTGATATAATTCCCAACTCTGAGAAACCAATACTTTCGGAGATATAATTTGTCTGTTTGAACTAGAGCACCAGAAAGCTCCTGTCCACAGGGCTTGAACCAATTTTTCATACACATGCTTTATTGTTAGATGAAAGAATGTTCAAAGTTCAATAGAATATACATATATTTATGAGCAGACAGAAAACGTCAAAACTGAAATGACGTTGGAATTAATTTTTAAGCTTTATGTGCTGGTTTGCATCAGACAAGTAATAAAAATTTCGTCTGTTGACTAATCCCTCTCTACTAAATTTAGCTTCAACAGATTTGATGATTTTCCGCAAAAAAAAATGGATCGTCTTGTATTCTTAGGAGAATTTCTCCACAATATTTAATTCTTCTGGCATCGTTTCCTGTTTGATGTTCCTACACTGTTGTAAATGAGTAGTTATGCATTTTATGTATTTTCAATATTGTTGAACAGTATAATATGCTAAGCCCTGATCTACTGTGGCCAATCGAGTTGAACGCCGGGGATATGCACTGAAGTATTGTAATGTGTTAACTTCATTACTACTTCAACATTTGTTAAAGGTTTATGACGAACATGAGCAGATTTTACTGTACCAATTGTACATAAACTTCGATTATATACGGTAAATTTCTCTCTAATTAATTGGAGGTAGATGAGGGTACCTCTCATTGAACATACGACAGGTTCTTTAAATGATTTTATAACATTCTCCATGGATATAGAATGAATTCAAAATATATGTGTTTGAATATTGATGATTTTCCATTCTAAATATTCAATCACAATAATTGAAAAGGAATATTTTGACGTTTGATGTGAACATTTTCATTTTCAAGGCTTGCTTTCCAATTATATCCTCAATAACTCGAAAACCATGACAGATAGGTATAGAAAAAGCTACCTATGATTGACGCATTATATAATTTTGCATCGAAATCGAGGAAAAAATGCATAACATCGTATTTGAAAATAACGAGTTTTTGTGGTTTGAAATTGCCCTGAATATAAATTAAGTTCCTAACATCCTGTAGATTTAAGTTCTCTCACAGGTTTCTTGTGTTCATTTCTTGATTTTCTGTAATTTTGGATTTGTTTTTTATATGTTGTATTATGCACGTTCAAGTGGTATCTATTGGTTAACAAGGGTTAAGTGGCAGAGCACCTTTAGGTGAACTTCCCCTTGAGATTTCTGTACATCTTTTCTTTGAAATAAAGACATTTATTATTATTATTATTATTATATAGATGCTATATCATTTTGTAAAACGACGATTCACTGAATAATGCTTCTGTGATGAATCTCTCCAATTTCAGTGCTGTATCTACAAAGGTGACGACGGTAGATAACAGTAAGCGTGACGTTACAAATGTAAAAAAATAATATTCGTGGAGTTGAAGTATCTGAAGAACTGCTACAGTTAGGTAAAGGAAATGCTGATAAAAGTTAATCTAAAATTAGCTGCTGAATCCACAAAAGCAATAACAAAGGGGGAAAGCCCCTTGGCAGGAGCTTTGGCGGTCTTGTTCTATTTTCAACAAACAATATCTCCGAAAGTATTGGTTTCTCAGAGTTGGGAGTTGTATTAATAGATTCTAATAATGAAACTGCACTATAAAAGAAATAAAATTGAAATAATAATTTATTTATCAAGATGAAATGAGCAATCTGCAATGAGTTAACCTCGTGGAATGGGTTGTTGCAACTTACACTCGGTACATAGTTTTCACAACTCGAAATACCTAAGGAAAGTATCATCTAAATGTCTAGAGCAAGGCTGGAGACAATCATAGCAGATTGTGCATTTCTTTCTGATATTTGAATAGGTATGGGCTGACGAACAAATTATTGGAATAGTTCAAAATTTTTCGTGATTTAATAGTTCATACCACTACATTCATTATGTATTATGAACCTTATCTCAAGAAAGAATATTTTATACACAAATGTAGATCAATATTTCAACATTTTTCGGCTAGCAACATTATGAAAATACTGTATATAGGAACATGTCCCACTACTTAAGGAAGTAAAAGGTAATATTAACCTCGGTGGTCAATGAACAGTAATTTCTTTTGATGATTCCATTATGTTGTTATTTTCTATTGCCCTCATCATTGAAATGATCCAATTCTAAATCTTCTGAAATATCATCCCCAATCATTTATATGATTCAATATGCAACAAGTCAATATTATTTGGTATCAAAACAGACTTGTAGGTATATATTCACAAATTCAAGATGTGGAACATTGTTTTCCGATAAAATATTTACTGTGTAGCTCATTCCGTTCGAGAGTTATCGTGCCTACGGTCGGCCGGACTGGCCGGCCGTAGTTTTTTTGCCACTTTACGGCAATCCGATCAGTACAAAATTTCGCATGCATATAAAGGTCATGATTCTACAATTTGATGCTGAGTTTCAGACAGATCGAGTGATTGGTTCCGGAAACATTCCTCAAAAATATTTAAATTTACCAAAAACGGCCATAACTCCGAAACCGCTTGATGGATTTCGCCCATTAACGAACTGGTCCGAGATATTTATGCTCCAAACCTACCGCGGAAATTTCAATCCTCTCACTCCTTTTGCTCGAGAGTTATCGGTTATATGGGCGGCCGGGCAGAATTGAAACTGATCCACAAGAGTTAGGGAAATCATATTAAGTTGTTCTGAGGGGCGTAAAATTTCAAAGACAATATCAAAAACATGACCAACTGCCAATAAAAACTTATTAATTCGATCTGCATGCATATTTTCACCATCTGGTCGTCTTTTCTCTTGAGTTTGGCAGTTTTTCACATTATTCGTAAGATTAAGCATTTCAATATGCAGTTAATTTATTGTCAGTCTCTTAGCGATATAGAACTTAGTAAATTTCACGAGCTTCTTATAAGATGCGAAGACGTAAATTAACAAACGCCGAGGCTAATAGGGCTCTCGGTATGCTACAGGGTAGCCTCACTCAAGTCGCTGTGGCAGAAACATTTCAAGTATCGCAAAGTGTAATATCGCGACTGTGAAATAGGTTCAATGAGACAGGTTCGGTGCAGGAAAGACATAAGGTTGGTGGACCAAGAAAAACAACATCCGTACAAGACTGTTTTGTCACCATTTCGGCGAGGAGATATCCTCTTTCTTCATGTAGGATGCTGAGAATCGACTCCTGAAATTTCCATTGAAAACATCCGACGTCCTTTGGGGGTATTAACCTGGCTTCTAGACGTCCATTGAGGGGTGTTCCGTTAACACGTGAGTATAAACGACAAAGATTAGAATGGGCCAGGCAGCATGTTAATCTGAACGTCCAATGGCGTAGTGTACTTTTCACAGATGAATCCAGAAAACGGTTGATTTTCAGATTCTCGAAGAATAAGGGTATGGACTATGCCGTGTACATTTGTCCTGGCAATATGACTGCTTTACATTATAGGAAACATGTCATTGGCAACGTAGTGCCAAATTTTCATGCTGCCATTGGTGAAGCTTTCCAATTTCTTGACGATAACGCAAGACCACATCGTGCAGCAATAGTAGAAAATGCGCGAGACGAGCATGGTATTCCACATGTACCAATACCTCCGCATTCGCCAGACTTAAACTGCATAGAACATGCATGGGATATGCTACAAAGAAGACTAGATGATCACCAACCTCCACCAGAAACATTGAATGACCTCGAAGCACTACTGCCCCGTTTATGGAATGAAATTCCTCAAGATATGCTCAACACCCTCGATGACAGTATGCAACGAAGATGTCAGGTGGTCATTGATGCCCGTGGTGGCCATACCTTGTATTGAAGGCATAAAAAGACAAAAAAAAAAACAATAAAATGTCTGGAAATAAAAGTCGTTGAATTTGACCCTATTCTGTTAATCACCCTCTATATTGCAGACCAAAAAACTTACGTGCACTTATAGTTTTGAACCTAAAACTATATTAAATTACGTTTTCAGCGCAAACGAAGGTTTCGGAATGTCAGTTATTTTAGTTGAAACGATTATCCCTAACTCTTGTGGAGCAGTTTATTTCAGCCACGGATTCTTGATCGGTGAGTCGAACCATATCGTTTAAGACAATTTTCATCCAAAAATTCGTAAATTACAGACATTTGGGCAAAATGATAAGCACTCTGTTCCGAGGAACAAGAGTGCCAGAAATATTCGTGAAGTTGAAATATCTGAAGAACGGCTGCAGTTAGGTATAGGAAATGCTAATGAAAGTTTATCTAAAATTAGCTGCTGAATCCAAAATTTCAAAACCATACGATTTTCCAATCTTTATGTTGTTCTGACTTACGGTTTCAAACAATCACCCTGTATATATGTCTTTAGTCCAGCTCAAAATAGAGGAGCAACAATTGGATTCCCCTTTATGTGATTCTGTTCACATCCTCAAGGGTTATTTTTCAAATTACTCTGGTTTTTCCAGCAGCCATATGTGGCTGTATTTACTGCTCGAAATACAAGTTCAGCGAACGTATAGATCCAATTTAAACTCCACAATATCAAATGTGTCGTTTATAAACAATATCATCACGAAATACCCTTTTTTTCCCGTATATCAAACGCTCTTGATTCCTCCGGCGAATTGGAAGTTTGTGGACGAGGTGGACGTTATATTTATTCGCGGAGATGGAACGAGGTCGTATGACCTCAAAGCCATAAAGGCAATAGCCTCTTGAAAATGTATTCCTACTATCTATATGGAATTCCTTGCTTTTTTAATATTCGCCTGAAAATAGAAACTGGATTTGAAAATGAACGGTATCTATCTAGGGCTTCACACGAGAGCGAGATTTTTCTCGTCTCGTCTCGTCTCGTTCTCGTCTCGGAAAAGCGAGACGAGACGAGACGAGACGTTCTGAAAAATATTATAGGCGATACCGAGATCACATACAGCGTAACCCGAGAGTCTCGTTTTTAGTCTCGTTACATTTTTTTTACGAAGTTCTTATTCGAAAAATTAAGAAAGGTCTACATAGAGAACAATATATTTTACAAAATATCAGCTCTTGTGACTATCTGTGAAATATTTTATTGTAAATTTGATGTTTTTACATTTCTGTTTTAACTTGTTAACTGTTTTTTCCTGGGTTTTCTCTCGCAAACTATGAAAAATATCTATAAAATAAAAATTTATTATTTTGTGAATTTCTATTGAAGAAACACAAGATTTTTGTCAGAAGCAATCAATCGAACAATGTTGCCTAAAAAACAATAACGAAAACAACATCAACAATGAAAGAACTACATATTTTGTAACGTGTTGGAATCTATTTCAGATCCTTCGTCAGCCACGAAAATCTTAAGAATAATTTTTTTGTTAATAGCTATTCTCTTATCATAAATATTTATCCTTACAGATTTTTATATTTCAGATTTGAATTTGTTTTTTTTTCAAGATCGATATTTTACTCTCGGTTGATTTATGAGTAAATAAACTATATATACTATATAAACTATAAACTACTGAGTAATGAACGTATATACTACTGAAAGGATTTCTTTGGCTCAACATTTTTTACCTGGAAGATCGTCTTATTTACTTCTGATGCATACAGTAAACTTTTCTTATATACGACTCGACTTTTCTCAACACCCACAGAAAACAAATGAATATTTAAAAACCAATATATTTTCCCTATATTATACATCGATCGTTCTAGAAATACACACACGATTTAAAAGATTATTAATTATTATGTTTGTTATATCCTTGCGATAATTGAGATTATTTTTCAAGGAAAAATAGAATTCACAACCATAAAAATGGATCCATTATGAATTCAATACTTATCGGACAACTTTTATAGCCCCTAAATCTCAATGCTATTAAAATGTCGTCTCTATTTGAACATCTGGAAAAATTTATTGCTTTTTCTTATGCTTCTTTTAGTGAAGATGTGAACAATTATTGCATAAATCGGTTGAAGTACATATAATAAAACTGGTAAAGAAATGAATTATTTAAACAAGCCCTGTGGACAGGAGCTTTCTGGCGCTCTAGTTCAAACAGACAAATTATATCTCCGAAAGTATTGGTTTCTCAGAGTTGAGAATTATATCAATGTATTCTTATGATAGAACTGCATCATAAAGGAAATTCTTTTCAAATAATAGTTTATTTATCAAGATTAAATGAGCAATCTGAGAATGAGAACTGCACGATGGAAGAAATCAAATTAAAATAGCTGAAATGAATCTGACTCTCTCTTATAGAACAGGATGACATGTACGAGTATGAACACAGAGCATATAATAAAGCTTATATAGAATAATTATAGCATTCTGTGAAAACATAGAAGTACGATTCATTATTGAAATTTCGAAAAATCATATCTCCGAAAGTATAAGCTTGTTGAAGTTAAAAACAGACAAATTATATCTCCGACAGTATTGGTTTCTCATAGTTGAGAATTATATCAATGGATTCTTATGAAAGAACTTCATCTTAGCAGAAATTGAATTCAAACGTCATATAAGAATTTAAATTCAACAAGAGTGCCAAAAATTATAAATCCAAAACCAATGGACGAATTCTACCAAACAACGAACTCATCCGAGATATTTATTCCTCAATTCTATGATGAACGATAATATATATCTTTCCTCAAATCCACTCCAATACACCAATATTCCAGTTTTGTTTTCAGTGGAGATATTCTGAACTCAATATTATTAACTTACCATTACCATTCCCATTATCATATGGATTAACCATCGGCATGAAAATATCAACCAACAAAAAGTATGATATTATATTATAATTATCATATTTCTTCGATTGCTGGAATGAATGAATTAGACAACGTCATGTCTCAGGAAAATAAGTTGACATTATAGCAATTCATAGAATACCCACAGGATAATTATATCATTCTGTGAAAACATAGAAATACGATTTATATTGAAATTTTGAAAAATCATATCTCCGAAATTATTAGCTTGTTATAGTTAAAAATGATATCAATGGATTCTTATGGTAAAACAGCATATTGAAAAAATTTAATTTGGAATTTGTTATGTAAAAAATTTTTTTTTGTTACTCCGAAACCATCTGTCTGATTTCGCCCAATTACGAACTCAGCCTAGATATTTAACCATCAAACCTACCCTGAAAATTTCAACTGTCTAGCTCAGTCCATTCGAGAGTAATCGTGCCTACGGCCGGCCGGACCGGCCGGACAGAATGAATTTCGACCACGGATTCTTGATCAGTGAGTCGAACCAAATCGTTTAAGACCATTTTTGGCGCTCTAGTTCCTCGGAACTGAGTGCTTATCAATTTGCCCAAATGTCTGTAATTTTTGAATTTTTCGATGAAAATGTTCTTAAACGATTTGGTTCGACTCACTGATCAAGAATCCGTGGTCGAAATTCATCCTGTCCGGCCGTCCGGCCGGCCGGCCCGGCCGGCCGGTCCGTCCGTAGGCACGATAACTCTCGAACGGAATGAGCTAGACAGTTGAAATTTTCAGAGTATGTTCGGGGGATAAATATCTCGGCTAAGTTCGTTATTGGGCAAAATCGGACATATGGTTTCGGAGTAACAAAAAAAAATTTTTTTTTTACAGAACAAATTCCAAATTAAATTTTTTTCAATAAGCAGTTTTACCATAAGAATCCATTCATATCATTTTTAACTCTAACAAACTAATACTTCCGGAGATATGATTTTTCAAAATTTCAATGCTAGAATTATTCTGTGGCTATTCTATGAATTGTTATAATGTCAACTTTGACGTTGTCTCATTGTAATTCATTCCAGTAATGGTATCAATATGAGAATTAGAATATTATCATACTTCTGTTGGTTGATATTTTCATGCCGATGGTCAATCCATATGATGATGGGAATGGTAATGGTAAGTTAATAATATTGAGTTCAGAATATCTCCACTAAAAACAAAACTGGAATTGAGGAATGAATATCTCGGATGAGTTCGTTGTTGGGTAGAATTCGTCTATTGGTTTTGGATTGATAATTTTTGGCACTCTTGTTGAATTTAAATTCTTCTATGATGTTTGAATTCAATTTCTGCTAAGATGAAGTTCTAAATTTCAATAATGAATCGTACTTCTGTTTTCACAGAATGCTATAATTATTCTATCTAAGCTTTATTATATGATCTGTGTTCATACTCGTACATTTCATCCTGTTCTATAAGAGAGAGTCTAATTCATTTCAGCTATTTTAATTTGGTTTCTTCCATGGTGCAGTTCTCAGATTGCTCATTTAATCTTGATAAATAAATTATTATTTGAATTGAATTTCCTTTATGATGCAGTTCTATCATAAGAATACATTGAAATAATTCTCAACTCTGAGAAACCAATACTTTCGGAGATATAATTTGTCTGTTTGAACTAGAGCGCCAGAAAGCTCCTGTCCACAGGGCTTGAACCCATTTTTCATCGAAAAATTCGAAAATTACATACATTTGGGCAAATTGATGAGCACCCAATTCCGAGGAACTAGAGCGCCAAAAATGAAGCTATAGATTGTTTCGAAAAGTGTTATGAGGAATACGCCAAGAACACCCTCATTGATCTACCCACTGGTAAGGTAGTACATTGAAACTATACCAATTTGTCCAATTCTTGTTATGCGTTTGAAGAATATTTGCTGTTAGAAAGACCAAATAGGATTCAAATTATTTCAGAGAGGTGGAAACTGCATTAAAAAGTTCTTTTTGAATTCTCCAAGATGGTCGATGATTTATTAATGGCTACCTGTTGAAAGATTATTCTCCACAGCAGGTATGATCATGGCAAAAAAAGTACATTATTTAAGGATGATGTGATGCAAGCGTGATTATATTTGAAGTCATGGTCGAGTAATTTAAAAGATGAAATTATGTACATGTAAAAATATTTTTGTAGAAGAGCATAATACATATAGCCCTACAAAATGATTCATTGTTATCTACCATTTCGTTTATATAATATAATATTCATTATCGTCATTCGGAATTAGGCTAGACGAGACGGATGTATTGACTGTTGTCTTATTAACTGCGACCAACATTATCTATTGTGCTTCCATTTATTTCCCACGAAGATTGTCATCTTGAGGAATTTTATAATTTCCTGCGATGTCTGAAGTTTACAGAATTGGATCCTCAAACAAGTCTAGCGCTTTGCAGTCAGACATAATGTGTTCGATTGACGTTTCCTACAAGTAACAGAAGTAGGTGGTACCATATTTCTCAGTGACCTATGGGTAGCCCTGTGAGCAACCTGAATTATTTTCTCGATAATGATTAATCAAATTGTTTCCTGTCTCTTGAAGATCTGATGAACTCCTTTGACTGCCTTTGTACTGGAGTGTCTTTCTGTTTCATCAAACATTGACCAACGTTTACCCTTAACTATGAGAATAATATTCCACATTAGGGCTCTGGTCCAACCAATGGTTTCCTAGTACAGTTTTTGCAAGAACATCAGCCCTGTTGTTCCCAACATCCTGGTTATCTGCTACTCCATATTGAGCTGGGTCATTAATCTTAGCTAGCTCTTCGGGAGATTCATTCCGGAGTGACTTCAGTTTTCAGTCGGTTTTCTACGAAAGCTATGCAGTTTTGTTTGTATCCCTATACTGCCTAGAACAGGGGTCCCCAAAATCTCCAGCTATAGGTTCCAAGGATTAAAACCGTTTCAATTTTCTTGACATCCATTGCTCAGAAGAGTAACAACAATAAGCCATTAGCTATCGTGGATTGGTTTGATGACACTGGTGGCCGTTTTTTGCCGAACATAATTATTTTCCTAATCCCGCTCTTTTCACCTTGAAGAATCCGTTGGTAATTAGATGTGTTTTCTCCTTAATGAGCTAGCCTTGGCTAATTTTGAGATTCTTGGCAACCCCTTCTACCTCTACGTTGTGTTGTGTACTTGGCACACCCTTGTTTGGTTCAACAAAATAATTCTAAAGATTTTCATTAAGCGTCTGACGAAGGAGTCTGATATTGACTCCGAAACGTTACGATATAGTTGTTTCTTCGTGGATGTTGTTTCGTTGTTGTTTGTTAGGCAACATTGTTCAATTGATTGCTTCTGACAAATATCTTGTGTTTCTTACGCAGAAGCAACTCACAAAATAATTAATTTTTATTTTAGAGATATTATTCAGAGTTTGGGAGAGAAAACCCAGAAAAAAACCTTTCAATAATGAGTATACCTTCCACACTATCCTTTAATGATTACATAAATAACTATTTATGTCGTCTGCTGTCACAATGAATACGACATGATACGCTTCAATTCAAACATAAGTGTCTGTAAGAATAACTGCCAGTGCTATGGTCAGTATGGATACGGCATGATACGGTTCAATAAAGCATAAGTGTATGTATCATTTGCTTTGTATCTGTCATTTGCTATTATGAAATAATTTAATAGGTCCGAAATTCATAAAAATATGTAGACGTCGACGAAAATATATTATATGCCCCTCGGCGAAAAACTGTTTATTGTCTCGACTGGTTGCTATCCGAGGCGGAGCCGACATAGCAATTTGCAGATTTGACTATAATAGACAGTTTTTCATCCTTGGAACATAAATAACTATTTTGTGATCAATCTGTGATTAATTTATTCTTCTCAATTTCAGATGACAAGATATTCCAGAGAGTGTCCAAAAGAGAAGTAATCATACCGTCCGACAGTCCTTTGACGGACGAGAATTTCATCAGCGGCCTACCAGGAGGAGGTGCAAGGAATTCTTGCTATCCCATGGTGAATATAGACATGGAGAAAAAAGTATTTCACAGTCCTGGGTTTCCCGCAGCTACTTACCCTAATAATTCCGACTGTACTATAGTACTGACAGGTGAGAGCATCATAGTAACTGAAGATTTTCGGGGGTATTCGGTTCCAACGCTTAATCTTAATTTTTCTTTAATGTTGGCAGATTTAACGACATGAAAATGCATAATTCAATTGGAGTAGGGGTGTATTAATTGTCATGAGTTACTATTTTGGCGTATAAGAGGTTATGATTGTTAAATAAATAAATCTGGGGAACATTTTTTTTTCAATATTCGAAACTACTGCAAATATATTAATCTACCATAATTTTCATGTTTATGAGTGATCTGAACGCTCAATAAAATGTTGCAATAAAAGAAGCCCCACGTTGGGTGCCATTTTTTACTGAGGATGTCAATAAGTACTTCAGTTCATTTAGAGAATGAAACGCTAGCTGGCTAGCTCGTTGAGTGTTTGGGAGGTGCAATTGGTTGTAATCATTACTCCAGTATCGTTTATATATTGTTAATTAGCGAAGAACAGAGTTTCAGATATTTTTGTTGGGCCTAAGAAAATTGTGCATCAACTCGAGACAACAAAGTTGATCTGTATTATAAGTTTTTACTATGACCATAGTTAACTGCAGATGTAGAATGTGGTGCTGATATGCTTTTCTGATTGTTTCGTTTTACTTGTGTATTCTTTTTAGAATACCGCATATTCATGGAATGAATGAACAATAAATCATTCTAGTTTCTGCGAGAAAAACACGAAATATCTCGGTTGGGAGATTATCCAACTCCAAGAATAATCGTGAATTCGATTTCTTGAAAATACAGGGTTAGGCATCTGGTTTCATCTATTTTTCATAGTGCGTTGTGGAAATAATAATTTGATTTTGACAATTGTAGTGACACATTCCTATATGTCAATAGTTGCAATTTAATTTGTCATGGAGAAATTTCCGATAAATCAACGAATTTATGTCGTAAAACAATTCATAATAAGTAATTCTGTTGTGCAAGTGCAAAGAAATTTTCGACGTGAATTTAATGTGGAAAGACACGGAAGAATTCCAACCCGCCAAACCATAATGAGGTGGGTAAGAGATTTTGATATTAGTGGTAATGTTCAATCAAATTTTCGTGGTGGTATACGTACAATCAGAACACCCGAAAATATTGAACGGGTAAAACAAGCTGTGATAAGAAGTCCGAATCGATCTGCATCAAGGCAGTCAATTGCGTTGCACATTTCCAACAGGACATTGAGAAGAATTCTGCATTCTGATTTGCACTTCCACCCATACAAAATCCAAGTTGTTCAAAAGTTAAAAGAAGCAGACAAACCACTTCGTGTTGCTTTCTGTAGACAATTTTTACAAATTTTGAAAAATGATGAAAACTAGTTAAATTTCTTGATGATGACAGACGAAGCGCACTTTCATCTAAGCAGATATGTGAATAAGCAAAATTATCGTTATTGGTCCGACGTAAATCCGCAACAGTTTCATGAACGACCCCTCCATGATGAAAAAGTCACCGTATGGTGTGGTGTTTCAATTTTTGGAATCATAGGGCCATATTTTTTTGAGGAGAACAACAGAAATGTTACAATAAATTCCGAACGTTACGTTAACATGTTACGGGTATTTTACGGCCCGAATTGCGAAGACTAGGACAAAATCATATTTGGTTCCAACAAGATGGGGCTACCGCACATACAGCACGACAAACTCGAATTTTGTTGCAAGAAATGTTCCCCGGTCGCTTGATATCAAAATTTGGTGACATAACATGGCCAGCTAATTCCCCCGATTTGACGGCTCCTGATTTCTTTCTCTGGGGATATCTAAAGGAAAAGGTTTATGAAAGGCGTCCCAATACCATCCAAGAACTTAAAATACGTATTTTGGAAGAAATAAATAATATTGGGGCAGAATTGTTGAAACGTGTTATGCAAAATTTTAGATGCCGATTGCAAAAATGTATAGATAATCAAGGAAGCCATTTAAAGGATGTTATTTTTAAAACATAAATTGCACATATTAATATTGTTATTTTTCATAATTTTATATCAATAAAATGTTTTTGGTTCTTATCACAGATTTTCGAAAATAGGTGACACCAAATGCCTAACCCAGTACTTCAAATAAACTGAATATTGAAGATTATTGGTTACTATTTCCCCAAATAAGAGGTTACGATTAGTGTTCTGATGAATGAATAAAACCCGTGGGACCAATTTTTTTTTTCAATATTGTTAACAACCTAGAATATTTGAATTTTCATGTTTCTGAGTGAGCTGACCCTTCAGTTAAACGTTAAAAAACGCAATAAAAGAAGCCCCACGTTGGGCGACATTTATTTGGGGATATGAATAAGTACTTCAGCTCCTTTAGAAAATGAAACGCTAGCTTGCTAGCTCAGTTAAACGTTAAAAAACGCAATAAAGCAAGCCCCACGTTGGGCGCCATTTTTTTCTGGGGATATCAATAAGTACTTCAGCTCTTTCAGAGAATGAAACGCTAGCTAGCTAGCTCTGTAAGTATTCGGAAGATGCGACTGCTTGTATTCACTACACCAGTATCAGTTATATATTGATAATTAGAGAATGAAGTTCAAGATATTTTTATAGTTTTGCGGGAAAAAGTGTGTATCAATTTAGTACAACCAAGTTCATCCATATTATAAATTTTTACTATGGCCAGATTTCGGGGGAGATTTAGAATGTAGTGGTGATATGGTTTCCCGATTGTTTCATTTTATTTGTGTATTCCGTGTTTTTGTTCCAGAATACCGCATATTCACAGAATGAATGAACAGAACATAAGTAGCATTATGCTTTGTTCATTCTAGGATAAAAACCCCGAATTTATTCGCGAATAAATATTGTTTGGTAGATTATCCAATCCGTGAATTTGATCATCGACAATTTTTTAAACAGCCCAGTGAAGCATTATCCTTGAAAATTCTCCAAATGATCTGAATACTCAAAAAATGTGCATTTTGTTTGCTAAAATTTTGTTTTATTCAATTTCAAGCATAAATTGAAATTATTTCATTGGCTTGTCAAGGTATTACTTAAAATTAATAATAATAATAGTCCTTTTATATTGACACGAATGAAAGGCCCAATCATTATTATTCCAAATCAGTCAGAATTTTTACGGGAAATGTTCAAGAGATTAGAGTATTTTTCGATTAAAATTAAGAAAAAATGAGAAAGAGAAGAGATAGATACAATACACGAGATTTAATATTAATTAGATCCCATCAAGTACACTATAAAAGAATTAAAATATATGCCAGAGTTTTACTACACTTTCAAGAACCACACACGATAGATATTGAGAACAGTTGGATAGATCATTAATGGAAATAAATATAAAAGGTTTCAAAATTATATAATTTCAAAATATACAGTTATCGAGCCAAATTTTAACATTTATTCAAAAAAAATCTTTATTCAACAATTAAATTAAATTGAGATGTTTTAATATTTTAGAATTTTTTATGAAAATTTTCTCAAATATTAAATTTCAAGCAGGAAAGACTTCGAATTTTGTACAAGAATCCTCATAAGAATTAAGAGTCTCTATCCTTACATAGTAACTATAAAAGAAAGTCGCTTCCCGCTGTCTGTCTGTCTCTATGTATGCTCAGATCTTTAAAACTACTTGAAGGATTTTGATGCGGTTTTCTTTAATAGATAGACTCATTCAATAGGAAGGTTTATATGTATAATACATGCATAATATATTTGAGAAACACAGATACTTTCAGAGGTGTCTAATGTGATGTCGTAAATAAACACATTTTTTTGCGCTTACATTGGAAACGCTAGCTGAACCCTACGAGATAGATCAAAATAATGTAGCACAGTAAGGTACACCCTAAAAGGGTATACAAAAAAGTCCGCGATGGTATATGTCTATCTCTTAAGGATAACCCACAATAACCATTGTTTATCCTTTACATTCTACGAGAAATAATGGCTTGATTACGAAGAGATTTTAAGCAATACAGCATTGATCCTCATCCAATTAAGTACCTTAAATGCATTGTGCATTTAATATTGATCAATATGTTCCCTTACAGCATGTAATTTAAATGAATATTTTCGAAGATATTGTAGATTTAAAATGCAGGGACATAGCGGTTGCGGTGGTACCGACCGGGGGGCCGGCACAGCCAAGATAGGGATGGAAATCGAATACAGAGAGCCAGAGCGTGAGGCTCGCCTCAGCCAGGATAGATGTATTGATTCCCCGAATTCCTCTGATACCATCAGATTTACTGATCCAATTTAAACGCCAAAATTTCCGGTAAAGATATATTTTGAAATGACCATTAATAAATCGCAGGGTCCAACTTTCAACGCAACAGGCTTATATTTGAGCGTTGAGTGATTTTCACATGGCGAAATTGTATGTCACTCTTTTAAGAGTAACCTCTAAAGAAAACATGTTTGTATTGTCTAACGACAAAAATGCTGTGGACGCTGTATATAAAGAAATTCTGTAGTATATTTAGTATCAGCATTTCTACCGTGTGAAACCGGGGCGGGCAGCTAGTTAATTAATAATTCGTAACAATCAAGAGAATTTCTAGCAAGTTTTCCGTAACAATATAGTTTCACAGGAACTCTAGATATTCTACTTCATCGCGGTTGAACTTTAAACCATTATTATTTTTCCAGTTCATACGACGCTTCTACAACTGTTATAAGATGCTTAACTGGAGAAACATTTCCCATTGTTGTTCTACCAAATTGCCACTTAATGTCGGAAATTATAAACACCCACAGGAAATTAGGGATCGAAGTTCTCTAGGATCTTTCACGATCTCCCAAGGAAGTAATTAGGATAGAAAATTAGACAAACAAGCTAGATTACAATGGGGAATATATTACCTACCAGTTGCAACCGAAGGAACGGAAGACGGATTGAAATTGTTATTGTTTTGGAGTATTTGTATAGTGTAGTCGCATAATAAGTGCTTGAAAATCAATTTCCCACCGCAAATGTTCAAGAACAATAGGTTTTGCGCGCATGTTCTAGTAGTAAGGAAGTCCATGATGGCAAATGGGGATTGATCCGAGCGCCGTGGAGAAATATTGGATTTTGAAGATTAGATGATAAAAATGGGTTCAAGCCCTGTGGACAGGAGCTTTCTGGCGCTCTAGTTCAAACAGACAAATTATATCTCCAAAAGTATTGGTTTCTCAGAGTTGAGAATTATATCAATGTATTCTTATGATAGAACTGCATCATAAAGGAAATTCAATTCAAATAATAGTTTATTTATTAAGATTAAATGAGCAATCTGAGAATGAGAACTGCACCATGGATGAAACCAAATTAAAATAGCTGAATGAATTTGACTCTCTCTTATAGAACAGGATGAAATGTACGAGTATGAACACAGATCATATAATAAAGCTTAGATAGAATATTTATAGCATTCTGTGAAAATATAGAAGTACGATTCATTATTGAAATTTAGAACTTCATCTTAGCAGAAATTGAATTCAAACATCATAGAAGAATTTAAATTCAACAAGAGTGCCAAATATTATCAATCCAAAACCAATAGACGAATTCTACTCAACAACGAAAACATCCGAGATATTCATTCCTCAATTCTATGATGAACGATAATATATATATTTCCTCAAATCTACTCCAATTCCAATGCACCAATATTCCAGTTTTGTTTTTAGTGGAGATATTCTGAACTCAATATTATTAACTTACCATTACCATTCTCATCATCATATGGATTGACCATCGGCATGAAAATATCAACCAACAAAAAGTATGATTATATTAGATATCTCATATTTATAGGATTGCTGGAATGAATGATAATGAGGCAACGTCATGTCTCACGAAAATAATCTGACATTATAACAATTCATAGAATACCCACAGAATAATTCTATCATTGTGTGAAAACGTAGAAATACGATTTATATTGAAATTTTGAAAAATCATATCTCCGAAAGTATTTGCTTGTTAGAGTTAAAAGTAATATGAGTGGATTCTTATGGTAAAACTGCTTATTGAAAAAATTTAATGTGGAATTTGTTTTGTAAAAAAAAAATTTTTTTTTGTTATTCCGAAACCATCTGTCCGATTTTGCCCAATAACGAACTTAGCCGAGATATTTATCCCCCAAACCTACTGAAAATTTCAACTGTCTAGCTCATTCCGTTCGAGAGTTATCGTGCCTACGGCCGGCCGGACGGCCGGACCGGCCGGACAGAATGAATTTCGACCACGGATTCTTGATCAGTGAGTCGAACCAAATCGAACATCGAAATATTCGAAAATTACAGACATTTGGGCAAATCGATAAGCACTCAGTTCCGAGGAACTAGAGCGCCAAAAAGAAAAGAGTGGAAAAACTCTGTGGACAGGAGCTTTGGTGCTCTGTAGATTACTACATATGCGAATTGATTCTTTCATAGTAAAATATGAGCCTTATAAGAAACAAGAATATTTTGAATTTTGTGAAGCTGAAAGGATATGTTTTCTTTAATGTAACTATTGTTGACATTATTTCCTGTACAGATCTCTGTACTTTAAATTGAATAAACTATCTAAGTATCTATCTATCTATTGTTGTAGGGGGTAACGTGGCACTAAGACCTTAAGGTCTATTGTGCCTCCCATCAGAGATGTGGATGTCATAACCATCTATAGCTTGCCTTCTAGTTCTTGATCTCTAATGTGTTGGCCTCCCACATTTCCCTTAATTCCCGAATGACCTTGCCTACTTCATTAAGTTTTCTTTGGAACATTCATATTAGCTTACACTGGATAACATGGGAGCTCAGAGCTTTAATAGCAGCTTGACTGTCTGAATGGGTTGCTATATCACACCTCTGATAGTTTATGTCTAGGTCCATTTCAACGCTTCTTTCGATTTCTAGTATTTCTACTTGAAAGTTGCTCGGATAGGAGCCTAGCGATAGTGAGAATTTGGTGCCTGCCCCAGCGCCAGATCCTATATTGGATTTTGAACAATCTGTGTGCCATTATATGGCATTTTTTTGAGAACTTGGGTGGTGGATTCCTTGTCCCAGCATTTTTTCCTACCGAGCAACGCAGTGAAGTTCTTTTCGGTGCTTACTTTCTTAATCATTTCGTCACTAGGAAGATTGGCCGTTGAAATGTACCTGGTAAGAGAGGACCAGGCTTTCTAGTTTTCAATACTCTCATTACCTGTTCCTTTCTCAGATAATCTGAGAATGGCTTCATGGGTCATTTTGTCTATCCCAAGGTGAAGGGGTGTAAGATTTGTGATAATCTCAAGTGCCCTGGTAGGACAGGTTTCCATAGCTCCGTCTGACACACTTATGCAAGTATTATATACGTGATTATGGGTCTCACAATCGTGACGTACAACCTAGATTTCTGCACGATATTAAAGCCTTTATTGCTTTATTAGCAGTGATTTCAACATTCACTTATTCCACAGAAGTTAACTATCTAGTTTTACTCCTAGGTATTTAACTATTTCGCATTGATGCTTACCTTGACGAAACAGATCCAAAATTGCACTACGTTTATTGGACATTCTATCACTGCAAAATAAAGAGAATCAAATCTGAAAATTCACATATTAGTACAAGAAAGTGTAGAAAAGCTAACAGAATAAAGATTATTTGTCTGCGCTATTATAGTTTTGTTACAGAAGACATTAAAATTAGTCCGAGGTTTTTTGCCACCCGGTATAATATCTCCGATGAAAAATAGGGATCTCACAGCTGGAAGTTTCCTTCTCCGAGTAAACGGAATCACTGTGGTCTATCTTTGAAGGATACTTTGGGAAGTATATTCATAATGAAATGGTTTCTTTCTGTGTTCTCTCTCCCAAACTCTGAAAATATCTATTATAATACGCAAAAGCTCACAAAACTCATCATATCACATAATGAACTGGAAATCGGAATTACGCTGATTCGGCAATTAAGAGCTATCAAAGTTTTGTGGAACCCTCAACAAGATATGAATTTCAGTAAAAAATCTGCTTAAATATGCTCCTTCTGACCAAGTACTTGCATTTATCAAATCGTTGAAGTTTCCCTTTCGGATATTTTCACTTTGAAATACATATGTATTCTTTCGCATGGGAATTTTTTTTTGGATATCTAACCATTTTCCAATCTTTATGTGTGACTTGCGAAACTGGTTAATGTGTTCCTGAATCCTAATGCAAAGTTTTAATATACAGTGAGTTTCAAAAAGTACGCACCAAGAGGAAATTTTCTCACCTGTATAATTTTTTGAAATTTTGGTTTTCGGAAAAGTTCGTGCTCAAGAAACAATGTTTTTCGACATATATGTCATTGATCGTGTTACTTTACAAACCTGTCAAAATTGACATTTTTTTAGAAAAATTACCAAAAGACGTAGAAATCAGAACAATATCAAAAAGTTTCTGAAATAAATGTTGCTCAGAATGTCATTTTATACCAAACTGGTAAATATAATGGTGAAATTCCGAAATTTTTTGATATTCATATTCTGATGACAGCACGTTAGAGGGAGCTGTGGGCTTTGCGGAAATTTGAAAAATAATTCGAAATGTAATTCTAATGGAAGAGACATTATCACAATTCAAATAAAGTTTATATTAATTTAATGTTCCTCATAAATTATGATTTCTATAGTGAAAACCCCACAATCTTGGTGCAAACCGAATTATTCTTGAGAAATTAAATGCGCAAAGAGCTAATATCTCCCTAATTATTTTTGGAACATCATAAGAAATTATCCGCCTGTCAACTCGATTTCATTTTCACAGGTATCTTTGCTTTAAAAGAGGTCTGTATTGCTTTTTTTATTGGTATTTGAGCGAGTATTTGAGAAAATATATTCGAAAGCGTGTTTGGAGAATTATTCTTCAGATATAAAATCGAAGAATTTAATTTCTTATGATGCTACAAGAATAATCAGCGAGATATTAGCTCTTTGCGCATTAAATTTCTCAAGTATAATTCGGTTTGCACCAAGATTGTGAGGCTTTCACTATAGAAATCATAATTTATGAGGAACATTAAATTAATATTGACTTTATTTGAATTGTGATAATGTCTCCTGCATTGGAATCACATTCCGAATTATTATTGAAATTTCCGCAAAGCCCACAGCTGCCACTTACGTGCTGTCATCAAAATATCAATATCAAAAAATGTCTGAATTTTTACTATGGAATTTGGCAGTTTGGTATAAAATTAAATTCTGAGCAACATTTATTTCAGAAACTTTTTGATATTGTTCTGATTTCTAAGTCTTTTGGTAATTTTTCTAAAAACATTTCAATTTTGACAGGTTTGCAGAGTAACACGATCAATGACATATATATCAAAAATCATCGTTTCTTGAGAACCAACTTTCCCGAAAACCCTGATTTCAATAAAATATACAAGCGAGAAAATTTCCTCTTGGTGCGTACTTTTTGAAAATGCACTGTAGGTATATATTATCATTTTCAAACTGGTTTGTCTGTCAACATGTCATGTCCAAGAATGACATGACCTCGAACATAGAGAGATATCAAATATGAATGACATCACAGAACATTAAAAATAACGATCTATGCCAACACGTCATGATTACTTATATGCTTTCAAAAACTGTTGACAATTTATTTGGTTGAGTGTAAATCCAGTGGACGAGTTCACCCCGATCTTTGGAAAATATAGAAATTTTGGCAATATCTTCATCAATATAGATCCGATCGAGCTCAAATCTAGAACGGTTTTAATAAGGTTTCGAATGCTCTCGTAGAATTTCAATGACATCTGACGGATAGTTTCTGAGATACAGAATTTTTTTAAATATTTTTTTTATTTTTCACCCATGCGATCCTCACAAAATTTTGCATAAGTCTTCGTTTCGGTATTCTCAACTAATTACCATGGTTTGATTCGATCATATTAGTATTTTTCGAGTTATTACGAAAACAAAATAAAGTTCAATTGGTTATAATTCTCAAACCACTCGGTGGATATTGCCCATTAACGAACTTAGCCAGCGCATTTGGTCTCCTAACCTAGTCAGTCTAAACTAATCGTGTAAGACCATTCTCGAACAAATATTCGAAAATTACAGACATTTGGACGAATTGATAGGCACTCTGACATAGAGCAGCGCGCCAAATATGGGCCTCAACTCAACATAACAAATTTCATCCATATAATAAGTATTTATGATCTATGATCACAGTTCGGTGGAAATGTATAATGTAGTTGTGATATGGTTTCTCGATTGTTTCTTTTTTTGGCCGCAAATTCTAGCGCTGAATGTACAATGCATAATTTTTCTTCCTTACAAGAGAAATACCGTGGCCGCATCGAATCGAATTTACGCGAAGACATTTCCGTTTGGAGATTATCCAACTTGATCCTACCGAAAGGAGCATTATTCTTGAAAATACTCCAAACAATCTGAATAATATTTTGAAGTTTGAAATTCATCCGCTAAAATATTCTTTTCCAGATCAATGTGCACACCCTCAATTCATGCAGATATTTATACAGTGTTATCCAACGAAAACTCAACACCTAGATTTTCCGGCTTTAAAATGAAAATGTGGAAAATCGCTTGGACCAGTCAATTTCTGATTTGAGAGGAAACAACTTTTCCGCTCTCTGCATCCCCCTAACGGGGGTGAGCACAACCCCTAGATTCTGAATAGGGAAGAGGGGTGTTGCGTTACCTCATAGTGAAGATATTATCGAGTACTATTTGATGCGGAAATTTAGCCTCAAAATGTCCATCGATAACGAAATGACAGGTAAAATAGTGGAGGAGTACTTACTTTTGTGATTAGTTTATTAAATGCTGGAAATGGGCACCATTCACTTCCATGCAGTAATAAAAGTTTTGCTGAAAACGTTCACGTACATTTCTTAAGATTTCTGGTGTAATTCGACAGCATTCGACATGATCCGAGTTCGAAAACAATCCAGTGACTCAGGCTGGGTAGCGTAAATCTTGGATTTTAAGTGACCCCATAGAAAAAAGACCAGCGGACCCAGGTCAGGTGATCTGGGTCGTCACTCAATATGTCCCGTTCTTCCAATCCAGGCGTGAGGAAAATTTTCATCTAAGCCCTGAGGCACCGGTTGAACGAAATGAGGTGATGCGCCATCTTGATGGAAAATGATCGTTTGATGGTCTTCTGCATTTTCCAATACACGAGGCCTGGATAAATAGCGTTCTCCAATAGATCTAAATAAATTTGGCCAGTCAGATTACCGGGTACAAAAAGGGCCGATTATGTGATTTCCAATAATACCCTCGCAAACATTTAATTTTTGGGGACGCTGAGTATGCACCTCACGAAATAATCTTGGATTTTCATCTGACCAATACCAACAGTTATGCCAGTTTAGAATCCCGTTAAGGTAAAATGAACAATCGTCCGAGAAACACATATCGAACAAGTGGTTTTGATTACCGTTAATCATTTCACTGACCACTTCATAGAACTGAAGTCGGCGATCGGGATCATCCTCATTCAGTTCCTGAACAAATCGTATCTTATAAGGGTGGAATTTAGGTTGTTTGAGGGTTCTCATGATTGTTGTGCGTGAAACACCAGATACATTGGACAATTTCCTAGTACTCAAGGTCGGATCCATTGCTACATTACCTAAGACAGCCACGTCCCACGCTTCGCCTCTTTCATGCACCCTCTTTTTGTTTTCCACTTAACCAGTAGCGTCAAATTTGGCAACTAGTTGCACAACTTAAGCAACGGATACATTTTTTCCAGGATGTCGTTCGTTAAATGAAGCCGCTGTTATTCACGCAGAGTTGTTGTTCCTGAGAAATAATGTTATCATTTCCACTCTTTCTTCTACGGAATACAGCATTTTAATTCTATTACAAATTTACAATCGCTTTGACACACTAGTAGTTTTCTCAAAAATCCACGATAGACTAAGGTAAATCGAAAACTTGGTCCGTGTACTTTTTTGGGTAAGAAATGAATACTTTTTTGGACAAAAACTTAACAACATAACTATAACATACCTTTGAAATGTATCGGATACGAATAATATGCTCGAGATAAATTCCACACTGCCACTTTCACTATTTTCGCTGTTATTTCATTATCGATGGATATTTCGAAATAAAATTTTAGGGTTAGATAGTACACGATACGACCTTCAAAATTAGTTATCGCAACACCCCTCATCCCTATTCAAAATCAAGGAGTTATGCTCACCCCTGTTAGGGGGTTGAAGTTACGGAGAGGAAAAAAGCGGAAAAGTACTTCCTCCTCGAATCGGAAATTGACGGGTCCGAGTGATTTTACACATTTTCATTTTAAAGTCGGAAAATCGAGGGTTTAAGTTTTCGTTGGACCACGCTGTATTTCATAAGTTCACGCAATGTTTTCCCCAATATCCCAACAGTAATAATCACTAGAACAGTACACAATCGGATATCAAATTGCAGTACGTAATACCTATTTGCACGTGTACACGTATACACCTATTTGCACGTGTCAACCGCAAGTGTCCCCTTATGTTAACGAACCCTTGTGACATGAGTAGCAGTTTTCCATTTCCAATATTGCCGTAGGAGATACATAAATATGTCGATATGCCGGGAACAACCCCGCAAATTTTAATCAGAACTGCATCGTGACAAGGGCAATTTTGGTCATATATCTACGGGCACTGCTGGGGTTGTAAATCAATAGGTAATCAACGAATGAATTTTTTGTGGATCTGCTTCGAATCTGTTATCGAGCTCTGATCATTTTAGTTTTTCATTTGAAATGACTGAATGATTTATTCGGAGCTCAGCCCGAATATTCGATCTATCGGAACAACTTAATTCAATCAATTCAAGCAATAATTTCATGTTAATTGCAAATACCAAATTATAAAAAAATGAAATCAAGTAATTAGCGAAATTTGATATAGAGGGGGAAGAATGTAATACATTTGTGAATTAGTACCCATTTTGTCATGCGTCAAATTCCCACCTAATTTGTAAATTGCCTAACTGCGCACGAATGTAAAAATCGGCAGTCGTATTGTAGCAATAAAGAATGGAAGTTATACGTCTTAAAATCTTCGTTTTAAATCATTGCTAAACTAATACACCACAATATCAAAAACTAAAATGAAATGCAGAATGTAGCAAAAAAAATATGAATGTTAATGAAGTAGATGGTAAGCAGGAAGCCTTGGCAACATCCTTATCTCAAATAAAAATATCTTCCATCATTATTCCACAACTCGGGAGTGATCGACCTAATTGAAAGCGTTATTCGAACTGTTAGGTCATTCAAATCAAGGGGTTCAGTTTTGTACACAATGCTCTACACATATCCCCATAAAAAGAAATATAATGGGTTAAGTTCAGGGGATCACGATGGCCATTCCATCGTTCCTCGCTTTTATATCAACCGATTGGGATATCTTGAGTCGAGGTACTGCCGAACATTGCGTTGGTAATGTGGTGGTGCTCCATGCTGTTGAAACCATATCGTACTCCGTGGAATTTGAGGATTTTCTTGATCAGGATAAAAATTTGCCAAAGGTGGAACGACATTATTTTGATGTAATGCTAAATATTTATCGCCATTCAAATTGCCTTCAATGACCTGCTTCAATAACCTTCCAAGGGAATTGCGTGTGTTCCTCTCTCATCCAGTGAGGATTTTTGGTAGACCCTATACCGATAAGGGCAATTTTGACGGGCCATTGAGTGAAAAAGTGCACTCATCAGAAAATAAAACGTCTATTAATTGGATAATATTGTTATCCAAACTTTTCATTATTTGTTTACATAAAAAATAATCAAAAAAGACACACAACAAATATTCCGCGTGGCCGAGCTAGATCACCTCATCACTCAGTGTTCCTTAAAGAGGAAAGCGTCATACAAGGACAGACGCAAACCCGGGTTTCATGGTTATTACCAATCATTCCTTACGAACTCTGGCCCTCTGCAATGAAGAAATCTCCAGGGACGTTAATTCTTTTGCCGTAAGATGGTCGGAGAAGGTAAAGCCGTCTACCTATATAGGACCTTTGTGGAGTGAAAACGAACCCGGGTTTCATGGTTAATACCAATCATCAGTATGACTTAGCCAACACTGAATGACAACCGAAGGAGTTCTAGGATACTGAATTCCATCAGTAGCGAACTATTCTTCTTCCAATGTTCCTCTCCTAACATATCACCTAACATATCACCTGTTTGTATTCCTGTTTACAAAATAAATAAATAAATAAATATCTCTTACCTCCTTCACCTCCTCTTTTTGGTGAAATACTTCCTTAAATAGACCTTAAATATGAAAAATACTTATCGAGACAAATTATGGAATCATTCACAAATTTCTCGAAGTCTTCGATCCAGAGCCTTGAATGCATTTTAACTCGGCAAAGTTATGTTTGGGAAGTGCATTTTTTTTACAAAATTAGAATAAATTCGAACAAAACCTGTATGTATTTTATCAATGGATGATTCGGATTAATGAAAAATCACAGAAAGAGAAGTTTTTGTAACAATAGCAACAATAAACAGCTTGCAATATTCATGAAAGAATATTTTTTAGCAGAATTAATGAATGAATGAATAAACGGTGGATTTTGACGACATCCATAACCATAAAAAGTTTCTGCTCATTCAATTCTATGGTCAGTCCATCCCTGGTGGTCTTGAAGACTTATGGGAAGGTATTGGAAACAAATCATTACTGATATTTGTATAGACTCACTCGAAAAAAAACCGAATTATGAGAGTACCATTTGGAGGCATCTATCTTCGAAGGGGGCAATTGTAGGAAAATGAAAATTGGTTCAAGCCCTGTGGACAGGAGCATTTTGGCGCTCTCGTTCAAACAGACAAATTATATCTCCGAAAGTATTGGTTTCTCACAGTTGGGAATTATAGCAATGGATTCCTATGATCATGAAAGAAATTAAACTTAAAAAAGTGTCGTTTTTAAAAAAAGCTTCAAAAATTATCTTATAAAATAAAAGAGCAATCTACAATGCTTAAATGCCTTAATGCTTCAAAAATTGTCATTAAATTTATTTATCAAGATTAAATGAGCAATCTGCAATGATTCAACCTCGTGGAATGGGTTGTTGCAACTTAGACTCGGTGCATAGTTTTCACAACTCGAAATACCTAAGGAAAGTATCATCGGAATGTCTAGAGCAAGGCTGAAGACAATCATAGCAGATTATCCATTAATTCCTGATTTGAGTAGGTAGTGGATTACGATCAAATTATTTTAATAGTTCAAAATATATTAATAAAATACTATCCTCTTTTCATTATTTCAAATTTAATAATCCATACCGCTTTTTTTCTGTATTATGAACCTTAAATCAAGAAAAAATGATTGATACACAAATGTAGATCCATATTTCAGTATTTTTTGCTAGCAACATTATGAAAATACTGTATATAGGAACATGACTCACTACTTAGGAAGTAAAAGGTAATATTAACCTCAATGGTCAACGAACACTAATTTCTTGTGATGATTCCATTATGTTCTTATTTCCTATTGCCTCCATAAACTACATCAAAACAGTCTTGTATATATTCACAAATTCAAGAATAGAATACTTTCCAAGAGAAAATATTAACTATGAATTGATAATCTCTAATAGCTAGAAAATATGACATTTATGAATAGTGATCATAGACAGATTCTGTGTTCACATTCTGTGAATACATAGAACTTAAGATGTATTATTGAAACTTTGAAACATCATATCTCCGAAAGTATTAGCTTCTTAGAGTTGAAAATGATAACAATGGTTTCTTATGGTAAAACTGCTTATTGAAAAAAATGTAATTCGGAATTAGTTTCGTAAAAAAAACAATTTTTTTTTGTTACTCCGAAACTATCTGTCCGATTTTGCCCAATAACAAACTTAGCCGAGATATTTATCCCCCAAACCTACTCTGAAAATTTCAACTGTCCAGCTCATTCCGTTCGAGAGTTATCGTGCCTACGGCCGGACAGAATGAATTTCAACCACGGATTCTTGAGCAGTGAGTCGAACGAAATCGTTTAAGCCCATTTTCATCGAAAAATTCGAAAATTACAGACATTTGGGCAAATTGGTAAGCACTCAGTTCCGAGGAACTAGAGCGCCAAAAAGTTCTCCTCGCAAACTTACGTTAAAATTTGTTGTAGAATTAAAAAAAAATTGAATTCAATAATAGTAAAAAAAAAAATTTTTTTCGTTACTCCGAAACTATTAGACCGATTTTGCCCAATAACGAACTCAACCGAGATATTGATCCCTCAAACCTACTTTGAAAATTTCAACTGTCTAGCTCATTCCGTTCGAGAGTTATCGTGTTAACGGCCGGCCGAACGGACGGCCGGACAGAATCGATTCCGAACACGGATTCTTTATCAGTGAGTCAAACCAAATCGTTCAAGACCATTTTCAGCCAAAAATTCGAAAATTACAGACATTTGGGCAAATTGATAAGCACTCTGTTCCGAGGAACAAGAGCACCAAAAATGAAGCTTTTTTTGACTCGTCCTTACATAAAATTATTTACACCTGAAAAAGAGTCACGTACTGCCGGAACACCCTGTATATATCGCACTGAAATGATCAAGTTGAATTGAATTCCGACCGATTTGTAGGTTTGAATTCAAAATGAAATACTTATGAATATTTCATTTCATATACAACGAGCTCTAGATTTAATTTTACATTATTCTCATTCAGGTTTGTATGCTACATTGCATATCACGGAATTTCTTCCATCTATCATATCATACCTCCAAGAAGGGCCTCTTCATGTAATATCTTTAGCATCTTTTTCGTACGCAACGAATTTATGGACCCCTTCAGAGGTTCATCATATTCCGTTTCCATACGCGATATTCAAATATATCTATTTATGAATCGGAAATCTGCCCCCATGATTGACTCCAAGAACGATCCTTCGAGATGATTTGTTTTGCTTAGGTTGGAGCTCCCATCAATCATACAGATTTTATTTTTATTACTATAGGCATTTTTCGGCTAGTGTGTTTGTTTTCCACACATTCTTCTGTTTTTCGACAGTGTGTCATTTTTAGTTATTGACAATACGCTACAGTTCACCTCATTATAATATTTTAACTGGTTTGTGGGTTATCTAACCACAGTAAACCGGGCGTTTTCAGTTCTTAATGGTCTTATATAGGTAGACGGCCTAGCAGTCCCTGAGCATCTTACGACAAAAGAATGAACCTTAAAGGATACTGTGGGAGGTATACTCATCATTAAAAGGTTTTTTCTGGGTTTTCTTTCCCAAACTCTGAAAAATATCTATAAAATAAATATGAATTATATTGTGATTTGCTTCTGCGTAAGAAACACAAGATATTTGTCAGAAGCAATAAATTGAACAATGTTGCCACTGAGAACAATAGTTAGTTCTATTGGATCTCCATGTCAATATTTAGCGAAATATTTACTTCAATTTTTGAACCCATTGACAGGATAGAAAGAAAGTTTTTTGAAGAACAGCAAACACTTCCTTGAAAAACTACAAAATTCAAATTTGAACCAAAATGACATTCTAGTGAGTTTTGATGTTGTCAGTTTGTTCCCCAATGTTCCTTTCGATAAGTCGCTTCAAATAGTTCCAGCGAAATTAGAAAATGATTACTCGATGATTAAAGATTCAAAATTGATTGCCATTGATATTATGGAAATGCTTGATGTTTGTTTGAATACCACCTATTTCCAACTAGGAGATGACTTTTATCGACAAAATTTTGGAATGGCAATGGGTTCGCCTTTATGAGTAATATATTCATGGAAAACTTTGAAGAAAAATTTGTGGATACATATTTGGTGAAACAAAGAGCTTGGTGGCGATATGTTGACGATATATTTGTAATTTGGCAACATGGTAGAGAAGAGTTAGACAAAATTTTTGATTTCATAAATTCAAAGGAACTTACAATAAAATTCACTTTAGAAATAAAAATAATCAGCTTTCTTTTCTGGATGTTTCGATAATTAAGTATCCGAACCATTTCGAAACGAGTGTCTTCAGGAAGCAGACACATACAAATCTTAATATACAGTGTGGAACAGCCAAATGGAATAAATTCGATAACGGATAAATGAGAGCGTGTTTGGAAAAACGCTTGGACACGTCGATTTGTATTTTTAACTGAGCATTTTTTTCAAAAAAAAAAATTATATAGGGTGCGTCATGTGACAGTGGCCAATACCCACTTTCTTATTTTAAATGCAAGCCCCTGTATATTATTAATTTTTTGGATTCTTCAGAGAATTCTAGACATAAATCATGTACAATGTCCTATACCTATCTTCAACTGTTTCGGAAATATTAAGTGTTTTCAGACGTTCGCGGCGAGCATTTTGAACATTTACTACATTGACATTAATATTTTTTTGTTTTTTTTTTTTATTAAGAAATAATCAGTATTAATTATTAGGTTGTTAGTATAATGTAGCGAATTTGTGAAATAAAAAAATTTTTTAATGTTAATTTTTGTAATAAATCTGAAAACACTTAATATTTCCGAAACAGTTGAAGATAGGTATAGGACATTATTTATGTCTAGAATTCTCTGAAGAATCCAAAAAATTAATAATATACAGGGGCTTGCATTTAAAATAAGAAAGTGGGTATTGGCCACTGTCACATGACGCACCCTATATAATTTTTTTTTTTTGAAAAAAATGCTCAGTTAAAAATACAAATCGACGTGTCCAAGCGTTTTTCCAAACACGCTCTCATTTATCCGTTATCGAATTTATTCCATTTGGCTGTTCCACACTGTATATATTTCTTGTGTGCGTGTGTATGTGACTGAACTCCTCCTAAACGACTGGACCGATTTTGATGAAATTTTTTGTGTGTGTTCGTGGAGGTTCGAGAATGGTTTAGATTTACTAAAAATGACGGGGAGAACCAAAGTTTTCATTGCTCACCATAATTATCCTTTCTTTGATGGTATACCTGGCACCTCCGCCAATTTGCAACGCGATGTGTAACTTCGACTAGACCGATTTTGATGAAATTTTTTGTGTGTGTTCGTGGAGATTCGAGAATGGTTTAGATTTACAATTTGGTCTACTGGAAAATGTTTTTTCAATTAATTTCTTATTTATAAGGAGTTGTTGATTTTGGAATGTTTTACATTAGATCCGGCGGACGGCGCTATCATCGCATTCAATTTTAGTTTGTCCCGACAGATGGTGCTACGATTAATTTGTTATTCAATTCATGTGCTGATTAAAATATTAAATGTAATTATTTTTTAAAGAGTTTTGAAGTGTGTATAAATAATTTTGTGAATTCAGATGTTTTTTTTTGTAAGGAGTTTTTGATTTTGGAATGTTTTACATCAGATTCGACGGATGGCGCTATCATCGCATTCAATATTATTCTATTTTAATTTTAGTTTGTCCCGACAGATAGTGCTACGATCAATTTGAATTGGAGTTGGCGTTAGGGTTGGAGTTGTCGTTGGCGTTGAGGTTTGCATTGACGTTGGAGTTGGAGTTCACGTTGGAGTTGGAGTTCACGTTGGAGTTGGAGTTCGAGTTGGAGTTGGAGTTGGAGTTGGAGTTGGAGTTGGAGTTGGAGTTGGAGTTGGAGTTCGAGTTCGAGTTGGAGTTGGAGTTGGAGTTGGAGTTGGAGTTGGAGTTGGAGTTGGAGTTGGAGTTGGAGTTGGAGTTGGAGTTGGAGTTGGAGTTGGAGTTGGAGTTGGAGTTGGAGTTGGAGTTGGAGTTGGAGTTGGAGTTGGAGTTGGAGTTGGAGTTGGAGTTGGAGTTGGAGTTGGAGTTGGAGTTGGAGTTGGAGTTGGAGTTGGAGTTGGAGTTGGAGTTGGAGTTGGAGTTGGAGTTGGAGTTGGAGTTGGAGTTGGAGTTGGAGTTGGAGTTGGAGTTGGAGTTGGAGTTGGAGTTGGAGTTGGAGTTGGAGTTGGAGTTGGAGTTGGAGTTGGAGTTGGAGTTGGAGTTGGAGTTGGAGTTGGAGTTGGAGTTGGAGTTGGAGTTGGAGTTGGAGTTGGAGTTGGAGTTGGAGGGCAGTACGAAGTCTGCCGGGCCAGCTAGTAGATATTTAAATTTCTATTCAAACCATCAACTTAGTGTGAAAAGAGGTGTTATTAAAACACTTTATGATAGAGCTAACCTAATTTGTTCTACTCTTGAAATTCGAAATAATGAAATTGATTTCATCAAAAAATTTCTTGAAGAAAATGGATATCCGTGGCAATTCATAAATACATGTATCATGAATTTAGATAGAAGAGCAAATAATCAAGAACAACAAAATAATCCATAAGTACAACAGAATAATCAACAAGAACAGCAACCCAATCTGTTGAATGTGATCCCTTATGTTCGTGGCCTTTTTGAAAAAATTAGAAGAATCGGTTCTAAGTTCAATAAGAATAAGGACCGTCTTCAAAACACAAAATGATCTTAGGTCTTTATTAACGAAAACAAAACCCATAAATGAAAAACAAAATCAAAAAAGTGTTTGTATAATATTCCTTGTATTTGTGGTAAATTATACACAGGAGAAACATCAAGACCACTAGAAGTAAGTCAGAGCATAAGAATAACTTGAGAAATAGAGACAGAAACCAAAAAACCTGATCACAACTGACTTTTTTTTCTTTTATATTTCTTGGTTGAACTATTTTGCTGAAATACAGATGAATTAAATATATACTTTCTTTAAAACATGTCCATTTGTACCATATTTAACTCATCTCGACCCGCGATAGGCATTCAGTTTCGATTTAAATCATTTTTTAAACAGAACAGAATGAAATTGGATCTTCCCAGATTGACTTGACATATGTCATATGTTTATGTAAAGATCATAGAGGAACATGAAATTCATGAAAGGCAGATAAACGATCTATTGAGACTATTGAGAGCATAAAATATGATATGAAATAATTTAGAGCCACATCAAAAATCAAAAATTGTTGACAACTTGTCTGGTCGAATGAATTCAAAATAGGGGACCAGTACACTCCCATCGTTGGAATATTTCGGTAATATCTTCACCAATATAGATCCGATCAGGTTCAAATCTAGAAATTTCCTGTAAAATAAGGTTTTGAATTATCTCAAGAATTTCAACGATATCTGACGGATTGTTTCTGAGATACAGAATTATTCTTTAATTTTTTTTTTGGCGCTCCAGTTCCTCGGAACTGAGTGCTTATCAATTTGCCCAAATGTCTGTAATTTTGGAATATTTCGATGAAAATGGTCTTAAACGATTTGGTTCGACTCACTGATCAAGAATCCGTGGTCGAAATTCATTCTGTCCGGCCGGCCGATCCGGCCGGCAGTAAGCACGATAACTCTCGAACGGAATGAGCTAGAGAGTTGAAATTTTCAGAGTAGGTTTGGGGCATGAATATCTCGGCTAAGTTCGTTATTGGGCAAAATCGGACAGATGGTTTCGGAGTAACAAAAAAAAAAATTTTTTTTTTACGAAACAAATTCCAAATCAATTTTTTTTTTAATAAGCAGTTTTATCATAAAAATCCATTCATATCATTTTCAACTCTAACAAGCTAATACTTTCGGAGATATGATTTTTTAAAATTTCAATGTAAATCGTATTTCACAGATTGATATAATTATTATTCTATGTATGAATTCTCATAATTTCAACTTGACAGAAGGGAATATTGTAACTTCAAAAATATTGGGGTTGAAATACTCGTATTTTAGCGATGCAACGGGGACCTCACCCGAAAATGTTTGAAAATATTACGTAAATATTGAAGGCATAATTCTGTAGTTTGGTGAACGTAGATCAGGAAATTTTTGATCGATTACAAGGTAATTTTAAATTATTACTTATCTTCTTTCATATTTGTTTTATGGAATACCTACTATTTGTAGGTACTTTAAACCTGTTTTGGGCAATTGTCATACGAAACTTGTTTTTTTGGCGCTCTAGTTCCTCGGAACAGTGTGCTTATCAATTTGCCCAAGTGTCTGTAATTTTGAAATTTTTGGCTGAAAATGGTCTCAAACAATTTGGTTCGACTCACTGACCGGCCGTAGGCACGATAACTCTCGAACGAAAGGAGTTAGCGGATTGAAAATTGCAAGGTGGTTTTGGAGCGTAAATATCTCGGACAAGTTCGTTCGATCTATCTGAAATTTAGCATCAAATTGTAGAATCATGACCTCTATACGCATGTGAAGTTTTGTATTGACCAGATTACCGCAAAGTGTAAAAAAAAAAATTTGAAAATTTAAAAAAAGTTTTTCCACAATAACTCTCGAACGGAATGAGCTAGGTAGTTGAAATTTTCAGAGTAGGTGAGGGAGATGAATATCTCGGTTAAGTTCGTTATTGGGCAAAATTGGCCAGATTTAATTCGATTTCTTCCATGGTGCAGTTCTCATTCTCATGATTGCTCATTTAATCTTGATAAATAAACTATTATTTGAATTGAATTTCCTTTATGATGCAGCTCTATCATATGTATACATTGATATAATTCCCAACTCAGAGAAACCAATACTTTCGGAGATATAATTTGTCTGTTTGAACTAGAGCGCCATAAAGCTCCTGTCCACAGGGCTTGAACCCATTTTTAATTTTCCAGTCAAATGGCTATAACTTTGAAACCACGTGGTGGCTTTTGCCCATTAACGAACTCAGATGGCGCATTTGGACTCAAATCCTACCCTGAAAATTTACACTCTCTAACTCATTGCATTCGCGCGTGATCGTGCTGACGGCCAGACGTCCGGCCGGACAGAATGAATTCTGACCTCGGATTCTTGATCAGTGAGTCGGAACTAAACGTTTATGACCATTCTCGGCCAAATATTTGAAAATTATAGGAACTCTGTTCATAGAACAGCGCGCCAAAAAAGGAAGATTTCAACATGGAAGTTGAACGTACCTAGTCAGCTCAATTGTTTGGAATTATTTGTGGGCTATCATTTTGCACAAATGTCTGTAATTTCAGATTTTTTTGGCAAAAACATCATATTCTGACTGTATCCAATTTAAGGAGCTACAATTAAAATCAACACCTATTATCTCCATGTATAGGGACAATTTTGAAATAAAACCAGACTGTGCCTTTTCATCATCTGGTGGCAAATAAACACAACAAAAAAAGAAGAGCTCCAAAAATGAAGCTCCGTCAATACAGGGTGTCCCAAGTTCGAGTGCCTATTAGACGTTTCTGGAGACCTGTACGTATTTTTTCAAATTTTGCATACCTGGTTTGATCAAGTATTCAATGCTGAATACATTTCTGTTATAACCATTGAATTCATTAAAATCATGACCAAAATATCGAAAAAGAACCGAAAAAAAAGTCAAATATCTTTAGTCAGTATTATGTTCATTATTCTTATTTCAAACATCCTGAGCATGAACCGTTTTCACAACATCAAAGAGGAAGAATTCGAAAAGGTCATGTATCCTTTAAATTCCAGAAATATCACACAGGGTGTTTCAAATTTTGTGTCAAAAATTGTGATTAAAAATTTGCCATAACTTCTGTTTTTGAAATTAGAACCCTATTTTTGCGCGTATCTTCTGGGGAACATCGCGTTATCATTTTGCCCTAATGTCTGTAACTTTGAAATTTTTTGACGAAAATGGTCTCAAACGATTTAGTTCGACTCCCCAATGAAGAATTCGAAGTCAAATTTGATTCTGTCCGGCAGTCCGGCCGTCCGGCCGTTGACAATATAACTTGAGAACAGAAAGACCTAGCGACTTGAAATTTTCAGGGTAGGTGGCGCATACCAATACGACGGACAAGTTCGTTAATAGGCATAATCGGCTCAATGGTTTCCGAGTAATAATTTTGTTTTCAACCAATATAAATCCGATCGGATTGAAACTTGGTGATTAGATGTAGAATATGAACCAAAGCACGTTTGTGAAATTTTGTGCGAATCGTATGGCTAGAAAATTATTAAGAAATTATTAAAAAATATTTTTGTTGTCACGATAACTTGAGAACGGAAAGAGATAGCAACTCGAAGTTTTCACGTTAACATGTGCATCAGAACGCGACATTTGAGTTTGTTTATAAGCATAATCGGCCAAACGGTCTTAGAGTTATAGCCATCTGAAATTTGGTTGTTTTTTTCTCCTCATTAAGTCGAAAAATACCGATGTATTGGACACTCTTAATTCGAATTTACCATGGTAAATTCGAATTAAGTGTCCAAAACAGGAGAATGGACAACATAATTTACCATGATAAATTCGATTAAGGATGTCCAATACAGGAGAATGGACAATAGAACATACGCGCAAAAGCTCCTGACTTCACGTCAGTGCTTGAACAAATTTTTTCATGATTGCTTTAGATTCTGCGGTCAAATATAATGATAGTTTTCTAAGATGATTATGCTCCTAAATTCAATAAAAAAAACTCAGAAATTATTGAATTTAGGAGTATAATCATGTTAGAAAACTATCAGTATTTTTCACCGCAGAATCCAACGCAATAATGAAAAAATAGGGTTCTAATTTGAAAAACAGAACTTATGGCCAATTTTTTATCACAATTTTCGACACAAAATTTGAAACACCCTGCGATGATATTTCTGAAATTCAAAAGATGCCTGACCTTTCCACATTCTTCCTCTTTTATGTTGTAAGAACGTTTCACGCTCAGGATGTTTAAAGTAAAAATAATGAGCATAATACTGACTGAACATATATGACTTCTTTTCCGGTTTTTTTTCGATATTATGAAAACTATTAGAATGAATACAATGGCCTTAACAGAAATGCATTCAGCATTGAATACTTGATCATACCAGGAATGCAAAACTTGAAAAAATTTGTTTTCATCGAATTTATTTTCACTCCCTGTATAACCGGAAGTGCTTGGGCTTCGAAAATATTTTAGCTCTGTAGAGAATTTCAAGCAATACCATAATCCCAATTTTAGATTTCAAATATGAACAGTTCGCCAGAAACGTCTAATAGGCACTCGAACTTGGGACACCCTGTATAAGCGGATATCCTCCGCATCAATCAAACATTTTTTCATTACCGTAACATTGAAAGATTTTCGTTCTGAAATAATTAAGGACACCGCCCCCTTGAGTTTTGAGTCTACTTGAAGAACCTCTATCCCACCTTTCAGTAATCAGAATAAACTATTTCAGAATCGTTAATACAAGTGTTTAGCTAAGTTTCCGTGATACAATATACATCAAAGTCATTGCACAAAATACTGTTCTTAAGTTCCACCAAATTTACTCTTCAGCCCACGAACGTTTCGATAAAAGACAACAATGATTCATCTTAAGTGATTTCCGATTTGACTGTCTGAAGGAACTGATGGATTGTTTCTAAACCCCTGCACCTTCCATCCAATTTCATGTCCGAGAAAATTCGATTCACTGAGTTCTTCATAGAAATGATTTCAGATCTAGTATCAGTCTACGAATCGACCAGATCACCGTTTTTTATCTTCTAAGCTTTTAATTTTTTGTCACTGCCTGCCACGAACATTTCATTCATCATTTTTAGACAGTTCTCATTTTTTGTGTGGCTTCTCAGAAATTGGGTCCACCGACTCGGAAGGTTTGAAGCAGTGTCGGACTGACCGCTGGGCAACCGAGCAAATTCTCAATGTACTGAAAATCCTTTCGGTAGCTTACATAGAGTTGGGCATAATCGAATGATTTCAATAATCGATATATAGGTTCTCGAGAGATTGCAATAATCGAATGATCATTCGAGAAATTGATCATTTGGTATTCCACTCAGTTCTCATCGCGTGAGAGGCTTAGGTTATCCCTTATCTTCAATATAATTGCGTCGGCTCCCTACAGTATTAAGTTTCATATTTTATGGCTTCATTTTATTACATTGCCGTTGGTCCTTTGATAATTTATTTATTATTCTATTTGGTTTTGGTCCAATAATTGAAAATTTCTTTCCAGCTGTTCGAAAGGGAATGGAGCTATGAAATGAATTATTATGAACCTGAAATTCCCTAGAATGCACAATTATATACCTATTTATAATCACTCAATACAATAACACCGGCAACATCAGTTCCGTCGGAATGAGAATTTTCGAAATGTGGACAATTAACCAACATCTGTCGTAATAGATTAGCGCCAAAATAATGTAAACCGAATAATTTTTCTGAATGGCGAATTGTAATGTCAATGAAATTTGTACCTTTTACTTTATTTCATTCTGTTTTTCTCAAAAACATATTTTTAATCATATATTACACGTCCAGATTGAATTTTCTATGACCTTTTTTATTCCTCCAATTAATTAGTTCCTGAATTATTGAAAATAAAATTCGAGTCAATTCAATAGATGCATGCATAATACCAATTGAACCAATTTAAGCTATCTACATGCATCAAATGCCACTTTTACAAATATTTAAAAAAATAACGATAAAATACTTGTTGAACGAACCTCTGGGTCCGAGTTCTTAATTAATAACAAACGGAATATATCTGAATATTTTGAACGAACAGCTACTGAATAAGATAAGAATAATAATGAATACCTCAATTTGCAATGGAATAAATAATAAAATCATTCACTGGCTACTATTTCGGCAGCACCCGACCAGATTCCAGATGGCAGCCATAAATTCTATCGATTGTTAAATAAACCTTTCATATCTCATACTTATATGCCGCCAAAAGAACTTCGAAATATCAGAACATTCAGAACGTATACGAACGAATTACGAGTACGAGATATCTCGTATCTCATTTCATTTCATTCAATTCTTGCTCGAGTCGAGTGATATCTTAGCTGGATGCCATATGATAAACGACAGAAAATCATTCGAATGAATTCACTCACATTTTTCAGAACATCTCGAGATATCTCGAGGTATTTCAATAATCCAAATGTTCGATTATTTTCATTCGAGATGTCCCATCACTAGTTTACATCAATCATTGCAATTTGAATTTTAACTGAATGAAAGGCGATAAAAACACCTGTAGGCAGTAATATAAATTATTACTACCTCGATTTCAGGTGTCTGGAGACAACGGTCATATGGACACGATGGGATTGGGGGACTCATTAGTCATCCGATCCTGAACATAGTGGGCGACTGGAGTTCAGTACCTCACAAATGTGATCCTTCCTTCAAGCTTGGACTAAAGCACCCCAAGTAGGGGGAGAAAAGACAGCACATAGAACCAACATGGTTCACGTGTCGTTGAGAATATTCGTATGGGCTATTTCAATAGGAACATATACGAATTCTCTCGGACAGTCAGGCAGCACCTAAGCCAAAAGCCAGCTGGAGAATTAACTCCAGGCTTGTGTTGGAATACCGACAGCAGCTGGAAACCTTGGCTGCCAGAAACCGAGTTGAGCGATCAGCATACACTCATTCCTCGATACGTGCGAAAATCTCGACCAATCCTGGACAAGCGTGCGTCTTGCATCAACGAGAGAGAGCAAAATCGGTTTTCTCTGTCATGCTCCTCAGTAATTTCAACAGTCTTGTCAAAACGATTGGGAACTTCCAAAACTCTGGTGGCGAGATTCGGCAACTAACCAAGCTAGTAATGAGCCACGTGCTCGAGTTTAATTGTTCAGTATTCGTCAATAAACTTTTGTTTGAAAGAAAAATTCAAGTTGAAATAGTGAATATTATCCTGCCTAATATGTCTTCGATCAGAAACGACTATTGTTGTGTGCCTCAATGCAATTCATGGGCGAAAAAAATGCCAAAGTGAATAGGTTTGAATTTTCACTTCCTACCTCCGGAAAACCAAATATAAATATTGGAAATGCGTTAGAAGGATAACTAATAGACCGAAGAGTACTTAACCTGGAACTACATCCAGATAACCTTTATTATACCTCAAACATTACACTTATTGTTAATAATTCTTTTCACATAATATATGTATCATATTTTGAAAAAATCATTTCAATTATTGGTAATTGTTTTACAAAAGCTTTATCTGGTTCAATTTGACACTATATTCTCATAAATAAACTAGAACATCATGCACCTGAACTTTAATTAATACATCAGTAATATGTTTACACCTCCTCCGTGCTCCGACTTTGCAAGAATATACCATACCTTCTATTTTAAGTTTACCATTCTCCACATTAATGGGCCATCAATTTTATGTGGTACTGAATTAAGGGCACTACTTTGTAAACATAAAGAACAAATGTCTATAAAACTGGGACCACAATTTGTTTTGTCACACACGATTACATGATCTACATTTAGAACCTCTTCTCCTTCTACAAGGACTCTTGAATTAGAAGTTGAAGCTCCTATGTACTCCAGAAATTCTAATCAACTGAGTCCCTTCTTAATCATTCGCAAATAGTAACTGAAAGAACTTTTAAATATAATGTAAGTTTGACAAACATATATGAATATACTTACTGGTTGTAGTCTTTATATCAATCAAGTGCCATAAAATTAGTTATATAATGATCAATATTTGAATCTATATCACAAAGTAATCCAACAATGATCTCAAGTCAATTATAATTTAAATTTTCCATGAAAATTTCGGTCAAACTTCGTCGACTGACCTGTCCAACACGAGATTGTTTACATTTATTACTTGCGTGGTTAGTTGCCGAATCCCGCCACCAGAGTTTTGGAAGTTCCCAATATTGATTTTTGAAGAATTCCAGGTTTTTGTGTTTAATCAACAAGTTTGATTGCTCTAAAGTATATCTGTATTAGTGTATTCCTAAGTTTTTGGGCGCATGTTCTAGGGGAACATCGTCCTATCATTTCGTCCAAATGTCTGTAATTTTCGAATTTCGAGCTGAAAATTGGCTAATAGACTAATTCGGACTCCCTGATCACGAATCCGGTGTCAGATTCTTGGGTGCCGTCCGGCCGGCCGGCCGGCCGGCCGGCCGTAAGCACGATAACAGGAGCACCGAAGGTCCTATCAACTTCAAACTTTCAGGGTAGGTTTCTGATCAAAATGCGACGGTTAAGTTCGTTAACGGGCAAAATCGGCCGGACGGTTTAGGAGTTATAGACATTTAAAATTTTGAGGTTATTTCCCTGATATTTCAGGAACTAAAGAAGATGTTGAATCAAAACTTGGTAGTCAGTTCGAGGATATAAACGCGCAACTTTTGGCAAAATTCTGTTATGATCGAAATGTTGGTAATTTTTAAAAAAATATTTCTTTTAATTTTTTCGAAAAAAAAATTTTTTTTTCGTGAACTATTCATCAGATTGCAACAAAAACTTGTACTAACGTCAATTGTAGTATTTTGCAACATTGTGCAAAATTTTGGCTCTATACGATTTCAATTTCTGGAGATATAAGACAAAATGTGTCAAATTTCCTGGGTCTCTCTCAGTATTTTCATCGATTATTCTATGAACTCTTTGAATTCCACCGAAAACAAATTCAAAGACATAAACATAAAGAATCAAGTCATAGTTTAGACGTCGAAAGAAGGACGATGTTGATCGACTTGAAAAGGTACCTATTTCAAGAAATGCAATAATGAAATGCTTAATTTTTTTTATGGTCACAGAAAATCGTCACAAAAATCTATTTACCTCATTTGACGGCTGTTTGTCAAATCAATTAATTCCAATGATTGATGTCAGATTTCCTACATACCAAGTTCAAACACATTTTATTATATGGAAAACACTTATTATGATCACGTTCTACAGGAATTGATACTAAATAGAAGCTAGATGAAGATTATTGTAATGGAAAATTTGTGTTCCAGAATAATATTAAGGTATTCAACATGATACTGCTTTTTTTCTTTACTGGTCAGTACGGGCCACAAGGAACATGCGCCCAAAAGCTCCTGTCCACAGGGCTTGAACCCATTTTTTAAGAAACAGGTTATTCAACATGGATGGAGTGAAGTAAGTGTTCATTCAATGTTTGACTTTATTTTTTCAGTTTTATTAAAAGTATCAATTTTCAGCGAAAATCTGATTTGTAAGGTTTGCCGTTTTGGATGCTTCTGTAGATTCTAATAGAAAACTTGAGGTAAGGCTTTAAGATGATTCATGAATTTGGTTTCACATAATTGATTTTAGATTACATTAGAACAAACTAAATTGAAACTCTAGTTATTGGATGAGGATGACATTCGGAATGTGGCAAAAATTGTAGATGACATGAAATATGATAATGCTTGTACCAATAGGAAAAGAAAGAAGGAAAAATATTCATATTCAAGTTTCAAGAATGCATGGCTAAGATGGGAGTTAAAGAATCACCCCAAAAGAAGTATGTTTTCAGTAATATCTAAAAGCTTGATACAAGTATGACTTATTTTTTGGGCATTCCAGATCAGAATGAGATTTCATCGACCAACTAAAGTTATGCTCAAAGAGGAAAATTGGAAATGAACATTTCTCCAGAGTTTTTTCAATGCAGTATGTTAAATGGAGTGTTTAAGGTGGCAGTTCTGATGGAAACATCAATAAGTAAGCTAGATTTTGAAACGTAACATAGTTGAATTGTTTCATAATTTGTGTTCTTAGGTTACTGTTTATTAGGCAATATTGTTCTGAAAAAATGCTTCTGACAAATATCTAGTATTTCCAATGCAGAAGCAACATCAAAAATATTGAAAATAATGTTATTCTATGGATGCTTTTTAACAGCTAGCTGACACATCTTCTGCATTCAATTGAATTACTGTTATGATTGGAATTCTTAATTGTGAATCCTTATTTTTTCTTAAATGATGAGGGTTAATGTAGTTTTTATTGTTTCATTATTAGTTTTCTGAAAATGTCTCTTCCTATTTCAGGGGCTGCTACAAATTACAATGACACGCTGTAAAAATGACCTAAACGAGTCAACTTTCATCAATATGAGATTAACTTAATCTTGAAAATCTTGGAACAAGGAAGCTAGGTATGAAATGATGTGAATGGAATGCGAAAGATGGACAGGGGAAAGGCAGGAGCTAAGGAGTCTCTTCTTGGATAACTGGTTGAACTTGTCAAGGAATCCTAGAGGAGATGCTTGAGAGTGAAAGAAATGATAAAACGGTTTTAGGAATAATCAGGCTGTGGAACGGAACTAGAAACAAAGAGATATTTACTTATCTTCTATATTTATTTATCAACTATGGAATTCTAAAATGTATCCTTTCAAACCTTTTTTTTTATTTTTATGAGGTGGAGAAATCCATGTTTCCATAGGGAGTGTTGGACACAATACAGTGCCTACGAACCAAACTGCACCTCCTCGCCTTTCTTCCGCTCCACAGAGATGCAAATGGCGCTGTACCACTGTGGAGCGGAAGAGAGGCGAGGAGCTGGAGTTTGGTTGGTAGGCACTGTATTGTGAGTCCAAGACTCCCTAGGGGAACATGGGAACCTCTTAAAAATAAGAAAAAGGTTATTAATGAGAAGAGATTCATTTTAGAATTTCATAGTTGATAAATAGTACACATGGTGTTTTCAAGGTACTGTAGAATTAAGATGTCAAATTATATTGCTTCATTATTAGTACATATTTGTTTTTATATACCTATCAGTCTTAATAAAGAAATTTATTATATTGATAAATTAGTTACTTCCGGAATCAGTCAATTCAGGAATAATGATCTTCATCTATACTTGAGATCAATAAGTTATTCAGCAATATTTCATCTAGTCTTGAGGACCTGGAGATCCCTGTATTTCATAAAAATAAAATGGAATATTTGGATGAATTTTTAGATTTACTAACCTCCATAGTGAAAATGGAAAAATTTACATCCATGCATAATGTGCTATATAATTCACCTTACTACAACTGATTGATTTTTTGTTGAAATTACATAATATTGAAGTGAATTGGTAAATACAGTATCGAGTTTTTCCATAATATCCTAAAAGTATATTCAATGTAAAAATTGTTGAATATAATGAGTAACCCATCACCCATCAAATATATTTCTACATAGTCACCAAAAATATAGTTACCCCATAAGAGTAATATATCAATTACAAAAGGAGGCTCAAAAAAAGTCATACTCGTCTAGAATGTTCCATGTGTCTAGTTGGGCACCGAGCTATACTCTATGTAAAACTATAATATGCTTAAAAAATAATTAAGAAAAAGCGCTAGTGTAGTAGTTCACTAAAAATTCAAAGATTTGAAACTTTTCATTAGCACTGAATTGAAGGTAGTCAAGCCCATTTGAGCATCTTGAATTTAATTGCTTTTCATCTCATATATAAACAAATCTTAATGAATTATATTTATTTGATAATCCTAAATTGCAGCTTTCTCCAAGAGTTCAATCTCTGGCATTATTGAATCTTCGCTTGTTTTCTATCCGATATATTAATATCTGGAATCAAAGAATAGTCACTTAAAGTTACCCTTCGAATAAAAAAATCCTATCTCCAAATATAATCTCAAAATGTGATACTGGTGATCCTTACTTATTAATAAGTTTGGTTGATTGTGTATGATCTGTATTTTCGAGAAAACTACATTAGTTTAGCCAACGTTTTGACAATTTATTAAGTCATCTTCAGGGCTCTGAAAATTACAGACAGAAAAATTTACAGATGCTGAAACTTTGATCTTCAGAAAGTCGAACAAGTCTTTAATGAACTGAAAAATAAACAGATTCATATCTTGCATAACACTGAGAGAAATGCAACTAAAAACATCAAACAATTAAAGAAAAAACTCATACAAACAAAACAACAGTCAAAAAATCTAACTTACTGTGCTAATTCAGTTTTCCTATCGTCAAATTATGCAAATTCAATTTCGAATTCGGTACAATGTATTCAGCATTTACGTTGCATTTGATCATCAGGAAATAGAAGAACAATCTGATTTTGACCACTCGATGAATTATCAAACATGTGGTGTTGGGACTACAAAATAACAAGGAAACGCAATATTTTTCCAATCTCATATATTTGATTTTGAGAGAATTCCAAGGAATCCTTGATTCAGATCTTGCATTTCTCACCTGTAATTAACTGAGTCACGTGTTATAATGTGACACATTTCATGAAACTGCCTTTTTTGTAGGAAATTTTGATGACTTATGATCTTATGGCGTATTCCATTGGCAGCACCAGTGCTGCACTGAGCACGCACTGAGTGCAAAAAATGTTGCACTGGACGTCAAAATGTGTCAAAATGCTTGACGAAATTCCCCAATGGAATACGATTCATGCACTCAGTGCCATCTCAGTACGCACGAGTTCTACCAATGGAATACGCCATTAGTTTCTTCAAAGTAAAAATTGTCTTCAGACACAATGATAGGGGTTCTTACTCATCGTTTGTGTTATCGATGCAATTTTTTAAATATCTTCCGGTCTGCCATACATTCACTTTTTCGCAAGGGAACTCATGAACAAACCCCGATTCTTGACTGAAAAGCGTTATGTCTTTAATTCGTTTGAGTCTTCCTATTGCGTTTTCGTATGATATTTTTAAGTTTTCTAATTTCAAGATATCGGACAATTGTTTAGAGAGGCACATATATGTATAAGTGATCCATATTTTATCCTGTTGCCACTTTCCGCAGTTAGAGCACCTATCCTCTCATTGTCAAGTTCTAGTTGAGCCTGAGGTGTATGAAGAATTTAAGAAATCATATTTCAGCATCTGTAAATGATCTGTCTGAAATTTTTCTGGAAAATGACGAAATAAACCGTTGAAACGTTGGCCAAACTAAGGTATAGTTTTCTTGAAAATGCAGACAATGCAATCAACCAAACTTCCAAATATAATGATCATTAATGTTAATGAATAATCCATAAATTTCCATCAAATACAAACAATTACATCTGTCACTTCTGTCAGTGTCAGTTAAATAAACAAGAAACAAGATATTTCGGCGGTCGCTGTCACAGCTTGAATTTTCAACACGTCGACCCAGCTGACGGTTGACGTGGAGGGAAATAAAATGGGACAGAGCGCTGCGCCCTCATTGGTCCAGATTTTCGCACGTATCGAGGAATGAGTGTATGCTTTGAGCGATCCCTCTCTTCGTGCCACAGCCGGAGTAGGGGTGAGCAAATCGGCTGTGAAAGGCGTCATTAAAAAATTGGTTCAAGCACTGACGTGAAGTCAGAAGCTTTTGCGCATACGTTTTTTGTCCATTCTCATTTATTGGACACTCTTAATCGAATTTACCATGGTGAATTCTATTGTCTGTTCTCCTGTATTGGACTCTCCGAATTTACCATGGTAAATTCAATTAAGAGTGTCCAATATAGGAGAACTGACAATAGAATTCACCATGGTAAATCTTTTTCCGTTCTTAGGTTATCGTGACATATATAATATTTTTAAATTATTTTTTAAAAATTTACTAGCGATACGATATTCACAAAATTTCACAATCGTCCTTAGGTATATATTCTACAACTACTACCATGTTTCAATTCACTTTTTTATTTAATTTTTTTTTCAATAGGTTTTGTGGGAATTTTGATGTCTTCACGATGAATTTGATGGAATTTAAAAGGGCATTAAGACATCTTTTCGTCAATTGACTGAATTTAATTTTCTTAATGTTATAGGTAGTAAAATATTTTGTATTGGGAAATATTTTCGTAGACTCTATATAGTTGTTTATGTTAGAAATTATAGTTTTATATTATATACTGTTTATCGCCACCATTTGTTTATCTGAGTTTTCGATTATAATTTATTTGAGGATACTATTGTGGGATGTATCCTGTCTGTATCCCGAATCTAAAATGAATAAATTAATCCGGGTCAAAAGAAGAAAGTCAGATATCATCGACAGATTCAGATAATTGGCATTTTGAAGACTTATGCAAATCCCCAATTTTTCCGCTGTTAAAACACCGCATTAAGAGGTACCTTGAAAAGAAGTCGAGGTCTGTGTCTGAGAAATGAGCTAACCGGCCAGTACCCCTCGACTTCCGAATCTCTTTCTACAAATCTCCGGAATGGAAGTAATTAGTTCGGTCAACATCAACATTCAAAGGTATTCTCCAACTTCGGACCCAATTTCCTCAAGAAAGGACTCGAAACAGAACGGGAAAAACTTTCATTATAATAATTAAACTCGCGAAAAGTTGAATATAAAAAAGCTTACGCCCTACCTTTCATCGTCTTGAGAATATTCACCCAAATTTTTAATGAGGAAGCTCAACTTCGTTTCAGTCACGATTCTTCTATTTTCCTGTACTTAATTCGTTACGGCTTTCAATTCATCCCCAGGAATGGCTGTTGATTTTAGGGAGATCTTCAGGATATATCAAACAAAATGTGGTTTTCTTTCTCGATTTACATCTGTATAGACTATTCTGCATTTAATTTGCATCAGAATTTGCATAATTTCGACCCGAATGAATAAAATATCAACTTTCATTCTCGATTGGTATAATAATTCTATAGTAAAAATGTTCTGATAAAATGTAAATTTCTCCATCGTTTTCCATTTGACTCCATTCGTTTCGCTTCCCTAGAATGATTGCCGATAATATTCAATTAGAATTTACATTCAACAGAAAAAGTTCATAAATAATTAAACATCACTGCAGTACGTCTAAATTCAGCAAGATGCGCGACATTCATACAAAGAGTAATTAGGTACCTATTAACTTAAAAATTGCATAATTATTAAAGGATACTTTGGGAGGTATATTCATTACTAATGGTTCCTTTTTTGGTTTTCTCTGAAAAATATCCATAAAACAATGAATTTATTTTTTTTTGAATTGCTTCTGCGTAAGAAACACAAGTTATTTGTCCGAAGCAATGAATAGAACAATGTTGCCTAACAATCAATAACGAAACAACATCAAACTCCTTTGTCAGACACCAAGGGAAAATCTCCAGAATTAGTTTTTAGTGCTGGTTATTCTGAAATTCGAATATTGTCAAATTGAGAGTATTTGAAGGTCATAGCAACATAGGTTCACTTAGCATCTTAGCATTAGTCATCGGAATTTTTATTTCATTCCAATCCGTCATGTGATCTCCATGGATTGTAGATACATGATCTGCTATTTTAATTTTTGTATGTCTACTTCTTAAGTTGTTCTTATGTCCCGACTTTCTTACTTCTAGTAGTCTCGATGTTTCTCCTGTATTCGATGATAGATTTTAACAGTGCTGTGTCTAAGCTGGCGTAAGGATAGAGTAACAAAGTTGACAAAGAACACAACTTAGTCGCACAAGCTCCTCAGAGCTTCTGATGGATCTCTGTGGGGAAGACTTAGGAGGGTTAATATAATCATAATCATGTCTATAGCACGCTTGTAAATGCAGATTGACTTCACTATGAAATAAAAAGGCTAAAAAAGCATTGACGTTGGGCCAATCTGCTTTGGAGCGCGTGCTATATACGTGATTATGATTATACTGACCCTTCTAAGTCTTCCCCGAGGAGATCCGTCAGAAGCTCCTAGGAGCTGGTGCGACAAAGGAGAGTCAGTTGTGTTCTTTGTCAACTTCGTTACTCTACAATAACACCAGCTTAGACACAGCACTGTTAATTTTTGACCTAACAGTGAATGGTATCCACTACCCTCTGGATTAGCCAACGTGAACACACGCGCCAAAGAGTACTGACTACACGTCAGTGGTTTTTGCGCACATGTTCTAGGGAACGGCATGCTATCATTTTGCGCAAACGGCGGCCGGCCGACCCTTGCCACAATAAAATTCGAACGGAAGGAGATAGCGACTCGAAATTTTCACGGTAGGTTGTGCATCCAAATGGGACGGACATCGGCCAAATGGTTTCCGAGACCAAGTTTGTTCTCGAACAATACAAAATCGTTGAATTTGAAACTTAGTAGTTAGTTTTAGAATGCCAACACAAATAGTTGTGCCGAATTTCGTGCGGATCGGATATCCAGAAATTCAAATGAAAATATTGAATATGCGTGTAAAAGTGTGAAAATATTATGTATCTCAGAAACTATCCATCCATTATTGTTAAAATTTTGTTAGAGCCTTCAAAGCCTAATTCTAAACCCACGTTTCGAATTTGAACACGATCGAATTTTTATTGTAGGAGTTATAGAAAAAATACTGGAAACCGAGAATAGTTAGGTAAGTTCGCTTCTGGGCGTTTAGAATTCTACTTAGGGAATATTTGTGTGAATGAGGGGACGTCTCGAGGGAAAAAGGTGGAACGAGAGAGGATTTTGATGTTACGGGAAAAAAGGGGATGGTCGAAATTGCCGATAAGGCGATCTTTGGAAAAATTGTATACAATTTGAAAAAAATTCCGAAAGTGACGTATATTTCCTAAGTAAATCGGGAATTTATTTTAAGATTTAGGGGTCATTTCGAGTTCAGTCAAAGCACGTGACCGAATCTTGGGAACGGTAAGAAGCGGAAGCTGTAGAAGAAATTTCGAGATCTATTACCATTTTCGGCGGATTTACGAAAGAAATTTTGTTCACGTCCGGACTTCAAATCGCGATAAAATCGATAGTCGAAAAGTAGAGTGATATGTATGCACGCTCCAAAGTAGCTCGCGAGTTTATGTCGAAAGATCGATCTGCTCAATAGCTGAAATGAATTTGACTGTCTCCTATAGAACAGGATGGCATATACGAGTAGGAACACAGATCATATAATAAATCATAGATAGAATAATTATAGCATTATGTGAAAACATAGAAGTACGATTCAATATTGAAATTTCGAAAAATCATGTCTCCGAATGTATTAGCTTGTTGGAGTTGAAAATTATATCAATGGATATCTATGATGGAACTGCATCTTAAGAAGAAGCTATTTTGAAATTTGTAAGTAAAAAATTTTTTTTTCGATACTCCGAAACCATCTGACCTATTTTGCCCAATAAGGAAATTAACCGAGATATTTATCTACCTAACCTACCCTGAAATTTTCAACTACCTAGCTCATTCCGTTTGAGAGTTATTGTAGAAACAAAATTTGAAAATTTTCAAATTTTTTTTTTACACTTTACGGTAACCCGATCATTACAAAACTTCACATGCGTCTAAAGGTCATGGAAGGAATTCGACATTTAAGTTCATTAAAAGGCATAATGGGCCAAATGGTTTTTGAGTTATAGTTATCTGAAATTTTGTTTTTTTTTCTGAATAACTCAAGAAATACGAATTCAATCCAATTCTAACATGGTAATTGGTTGTATAATGCCGACGCGCGAATTTTTTCGAAATTTCGTGAGGAGGCATTAGAAAATTTAAAAAAAAATGGTTCAAGCACTGACGGAGAATGGACAATAGAACATGCGAGAAGGTCATGACTTCACGCCAGTGCTTGAACCAATTTTTTATTTTCAGGTTGAATTTCGGATACCTTAAAGAAACCTCTCTGCTTTTTGAAATAATAAATGGATATATAAATAATAGAGATGGCCTTCATTATTGCATATTTCAGCTTATTTTGTTAAGAAATTAAATTCTTACAAATCACAATACCAACGGGGAGACAGGATTGATTCGATAAGATTTATTTCCTTAAGCTGCAGTATCATACATTGAATTCTATGGTTTCCCGTTACAGTAACCACCAGTAACATTCGTTTATTTTCATACACATGTGTTATTGTTAGATGCAAAAAATTTAAGGCTCAGTGTTCAAAAGAATATATTAATATATTTATATATTTACTTTCTCGCGAAAGATAAATCTCATGGAATGGAAGATTCATGCAAATTTCTGTGGAAACTCATGTTGCATTGCAACCGCAATTCCCCGCATAAAAAATGGACCTTCTAGTGTCATATCTCTCTAGGGTCATTCATGCAAAACTGCGAACGGAAGTTCAACACATTAACTTGTACCTTTGTGGGATATAGGACGGAATAGACCAGTTCAAACTATTCAGTTCCCGAGGGACCTACAGCTGGGTAAATGAACGCTTGTTAAGGCCACTCATGCACATATTACTATTCTGAGCAGGGAAAATCGTTGGTTCAGCACAGCTAAATTCACTGCGATGTATCTCTGGCAACGTAATAGATTCGATATAGATCAAATTTATGCAACGAACGTAAAGCCGACAGAGATAATACGAGGTTTGATCGTTACGAACATTCCGGGCGGTATTTCTTGGGCAATTTGCAGATTCACGATAATTCGATAAATCGGATAGACGATGGGTTCGATCAGAGATCGTTATATGCTGCGACATCTGAGATGTGTGCTCGTACAGCAGATTGAGGTTGTTGTTGATCTGGGATAATTCATTGACCCTTGTACAAGACTTGGTGTGGATTCATGCAGCCCAAATTAAGGATCATCAAGTTACAAATATCAATTTTTCTTAGTGTTTAGAATGGGTCACTCCATTTCTTAGATATGTAGGTGAAAAGCGTGAATGATAATCTTGAATTTGATGAGTACCAAAAACCCACATTTTCATAAAAGAAATTAAATTCAAATAATAGTTTATTTATCTTGATTAAATGAACCTAGTGATGATTTAACCTCGTGGATTGGGTTGTTTCAACTTACACTCGGTGCATAGTTTCCACAGCTCGAAATACCTATATAAGGAAAGTATCATAAAAATGTCTAGCGCAAGGCTAGAGACAATCATAGGAGATTGCCAATTTATTTCTGATATTTGAATAGGCATAGGATGACGAACAAATTATTTTAAAACTTCATTTCATTTGTTTGAAAGATTATGTATGTATTTTATATTTTGTTATTCTTTATTTGAAAACTTATCTCATCATAAACAAAATATATTAATCAAAACAATCCTCTTTTCATAATTGAATAGTTCATACCACTGACACATTCATTCTGTATTAGTAACCTTAACTCAAGAAAATGGGTTCAAGCCCTGTGGACAGGAGCTTTCTGGCGCTCTAGTTCAAACAGACAAATTATATCTGGTATTGGTTTCTCAGAGTTGGGAATTATATCAATGTATTCATATGATAGAACTGCATCAAAAAGGAAATTAAATCCAAATAATAGTTTATTTATGAAGATTAAATGAGCAATCATGAGAATGAGAACTGTACCACATTTTCAAATTTTTTTTTTGACACTTTGCTGTAATCTGGTCAATACAAAACTTCACATGCGTATAAAGGTCATGATTCTACTGTCTGCTACAGTCTGGTGCTAAATTTCAGATAAATCGAGTGATCGGTTTCGGAAATATTCATAATTAATATTTTTACTAAAATCGGCCATAACTCCGAAACCCCTTGATGGTTAACGCCCATTAACGAACTTGTCCGAGATATTTACGCTCCAAAACCACCTTGCAATTTTCAATCCGCTAACTCCTTTCGTTCGAGAGTTATCGTGCCTACGGCCGGTCGGCCGGCCGGACAGAATCTATTTCGCACTCGGATTCTTGATCAGTGAGTCGAACCAAATCATTTGAGACCATTTTTAGCCAAAAATTCCAAAATTACAGACACTTGGGCAAATTGATAAGCAATCTGTTCCGAGGAACTAGAGCGCCAAAAAAACAAGTTTCGTATGACAATTGCCCAAAACAGGTTTAAAGTACCTACAAATAGTAGGTATTCCATAAAACATGTATAAAATAATAAATTACCTTGTAATCGATCAAAAATTTCCTGATCTACGTTCACAAAATTTTCTCCTCTCTCGAACTTTGGAATTATGCTTTCAATATTTAGGTACGTAATATTTTCAAACATTTTCGGGTGAGGTCCCCGTTGCATCGCTAAAATACGAGTATTTCAACCCCAATATTCTTGAAGTTACAATATTCCCTTCTGTCAAGTTGACTTTATGGCAATTCATTCATAGAATATACATAGAATAATTATATCAACCTGTGAAATACGATTTACATTGAAATTTTGAAAAATCATATCTCCGAAAGTATTAGCTTGTTAGAGTTAAAAATGATATAAATGGATTCTTATGATAAAACTGCTTATTAAAAAAAATTTAATTTGGAATTTGTTCTGTGAAAAGAAAATTTTTTTTTATTACTCCGAAACCTTCTGTCCGATTTCGCCCAGTAACGAACTTAGCCGAGATATTCATCCCCCAAACCTAATCTGAAAATTTCAACTCTCTAGCTCATTCCGTTCGAGAGTTATCGTGCCTACGGCTGGACCGGCCGGACCGGCCGGGCGGCCGGCCGGACAGAATGAATTTCGACCACGGATTCTTGATCAGTGAGTCGAACCAAATCGTTTAAGACCATTTTCATCGAAATATTCGAAAATTACAGACATTTGGGCAAATTGATAAGCACTCAGTTCCGAGGAACTAGAGCGCCAAAAAAGTATTTGCTTCACATGTAGATCAATATGAGAATACTCTATATAGGAACATGTCTCACTTATTAAGGAAGTGAAAGGTAATATTAACCTCGATGGTCAACGAACACTAATTTCTTTTGATGATTCCATTATGTTGTTCCTCCCTATTGCCTTCATAAGCTGCATCATTAAAATGATCCATTTCTAAATCTTCTGAAACATCAACCCAAATATTTATACATAAGTTATTCAATATGTAACGAGTCGATATTATTTTTGGTATCAAAACAATATTTTTTTCATAAAATATTTTCAAAGTACAAATTATAAACAAATAAAAAATATGGTTGGTTACGTAAATTCTACCTCGGCACCGAGAGCTGACTGCCGCGTTCGGAAACGGTGATCGAGAACGCGATTCTTTGCAAGAGCCGGCAAACAGCTGATGATCTACTCGATCAAGAGTAACGTCATATACAATAGATAGTCTATTATGAATATGGATTACATTTCCCGAAAAGCTTTAAAATAACATATATGAACACAGATTCATATTTATATATTCATAGATACGATTGCTTCATTCTGTGAAATCATAGGAATCACGATTTAATATTGAAATTTTCAAATATAATATCTCCGAACGCATCAGCTTGTTAGAGTTGAGTATAGCATCAATGAATTCTTATGATGAAATTGCATCTCAAAAAATAATGAATTTAAAAATTTATTTTTTTTTTGTTACTCCGAAATCACCGAACTGATTTTGCCCAACAACGAACTTAACCGAGATATTTATGTCCCAAACCTACTCAACTGTCTGGCTCATTCCGTTCGATAGTTATCGTGTTAACGGACGGCTGCCTGGACGACCTTTCATAATCGATTTTACCATATTTGACTTCTATTGTCCTATTAATATATGAGTAGGTGGATGATTATTGGCTTAAGGACTGGGCAAATAAAACGACCAATTCCAGGAAGTCGACGTTTCGATCTTGGTTAAGATCTTTCTCAAGACAACTTGGTCAGATCAATTTGCGAGACTGAGTAATTCTATTGAAATTACATCTAAAATAATTGTCATCATTAAACAGTTATTAATTTGGTTTTATTTATTTCCTACAATGTCAGATACATCTGATAAACCTAAGCATGTTTGTGAAATTTCGCGAGAATAGTAGATATCACCAGAAAATTTAAAACAAATTATTAAAAAGTATTTTTTATGTCACGATAACCTGAGAATGTAAAGAGATCGGCCAAACAGTTTTGGAGTTATACACATCTGAAATTTGGATATTTCCTCAATAACTCGAACAATACAAAACCGATTAAATTCAAACAGGGTTATTAGTTGTACAATGCCAACGCGAACATTCTTGCAAAATTTCGTGAGGATCGTATCACTAGAAAATTTTTAAGAAATCATTGAAAAAAATTCTATATATCAGTTACTATTCGTCAGACATCGATGGAATTTCGCGAGAGCCGTCAGAACTTAACTCTACTGCCAATTTCCAAGTTTTAACACGATCATATATATATTGTTGGAGATTCGAGCAGCCTTGTGTGAGGTCAGTAGATGGATGAATGACCGTTGCCTCGATAACTTTCGAACGAAAGGAGATAAGGACTTGCAATTTCCAGGTTATGTTGCATATCTGAATGGGAGAGTTGAGTTCGTTTACGGACATAATCGGTCTGACGGTTTCGGTGTTATACCCACCTGGAATATTATTTCCTCGATAATTCGATCGAATGGAAGCTTGGTAATTAATTGTAGAATACCTTTATTTTACAGTTATTATACAATACGGGAGAATGGACAATAGAACATACGCGCAAAGCTCCTCACTTCACGTCAGTGCTTGAACCAATTTTCTTTAGCATGTTTAAATAGTTTGAGTACAAAGAGTATATATATTGTTAACAATCCCGCATTTTGCGGATCCGCGGATCCGCGTGTTTGCGGGATTGAGGTTTCGGTGTGGGATTGGATTCCCTACTCATGATGCTGGAGCCACACTAGCGCGATTCTGCTAATAATCGCGTTTTCGCTGCAAGTGTAGCCGGGTACTTCGTCGAATCGCGATGTATTCTGACGAAGACGAATATAATTCGCCGGGCTGTCGGTAAACTGGCACGCATCATAGGGTTTTTCAGGATGCAATATTTGACTTCGATGTTCAGTTCAGTAGCGCTCCAGATTTTGAGTGCATGTTTGATTTCGGAGAGAATTTACGACCTTAGAGCGTTGTGACTTTGCACTACTCATAGTTTTCTTGTTGTAACTTTTTTATTTTTACGTCAAATGAATCCTTTGTAAACTATGTATAATTTCAACATTTTAGCCATATATTGCTGTTGTTAGAAATATGAGAAAAGGTGCGTAACATTTTTTTTTATTTTTAAAAGTTTGGCAAAGTCACCCGCACATCGGTGCGAATTTGCCAATGCCTTCAAAATCCGTTTGTTGGCAATTTTTTGAAGTGTCAGAAGTGTATTTGCTACAAAGAAGTTTTTTTTTATTTTTAAAGACAAGGTTGCTATTAGAGGCGAATAAAATAACAAATTATAGGAAAATAATATTCTTTATAAAATACAAAAAAACTGTATAAACAATATATAAACTTAAAAACGGCTCTGTGAGATCAAATAAACTAGAAAAATTTGCAAACGTTTTCATAAAACGCATGCTAATTAATATTATGCGACCTTAAGTCTCTATGGAAATAATAATGTCTCCTGCAAGACGTTGGTTTTTCCAATGTTGTGACAGAATCCATTTCTATGACGTATGTGTCCTCAACATTGGGATAGACAAATCCATTTTTCTTTTTTCTCAAATATTTTACTACAAACCCATCATCATCTGTTTCTATAACTTCTCCAACATAATGTTTAACAATTTTCTTAGCAGGGAACGCTACTATCGGTTTAGTGTTTCCTCCGTATAATTACGATCTTTTCTCGCACTCAACTTCTTTCTTTATTGACGACCCATAGCTGCGTCCAAAAATAAAATAAAATGAATTTTGGTATGCGGCAAAGTCCCCCGCAAAAGTGCAAAAATAGAAAAATTTCTCGAAATATAGAAACACTCTCTACCAATTGATTTAATTTTTTTTTTCATGACCCTAAATCTAAATATATGTAGAGTGAGGTGCTAAATGTACTTTGATGTACCGCTTGTCATATTTTCTACACAACCCTTAGTATTTCGCATTTATAAACACTTTAAAAACTTACCCACTTACATAACACAGAGTATAGCACTCCATTCAATGAAAGCCAGACGACTGCGTCCGTCGCAACCGGTGGAGATATTATTTACCGTGGTTAACAGTTCCCATTCGTGCTGTCGATGATATATAGCCAACTTTACAAAAATAAAATGAAACTTAAAATATTAGGCAGTTCGGCAAAGTCACCTCCGGTGGCAAAGCCACACCGCTCTACCGTATGGTCTAGTCAACAAGTGCTTTTTAGGTCAAAATTTTTGCGTATTCTCCGAAAATTATTTTTGAGGTGTCATTCGATTCGAAATGGCATGTAGATAGTTTTTGAGAAAATGCTAAGGCCGCTCGCAAACATTGCAATAGTTATAAACAATTAAGTAAAAAAGAATAAGGGGCTTTGGTTTTTCGCCAATATCTCAAAAACTATCTGAGATAATTCAAATTTGTGAAAAGATTCAAGAAGAAGCGGAAATTTCCTAAAGAAAGCCCCAACTCCCGGAACTAGGACCAATATTTGTAATTTTCGAGAGGGCTGAAAATACTCCCGAAACGGGTACTCCGGCTTGCGTAAGCCTCGCCCCCTTCGGAACTTCATGAATAAATATTATTTAAACTTATTAAATATGAAAATAAGAAATTTCAAAAATTCAGGCTTCTGTAGGATAGATCAATGAATAATAATCCGTGGTCCAAAAATGTTCTACACGACTTTTCAATTAGTTATCCATTAGTTTTTTGTAGCACGAACTTTAACATTGCAAGTGCGATACTTGTTGAACTATTAATCTGAGTATTTTTTCCTTCAGTGGAGCTAATTTTCAAAGGTCTTGGAATATATTTCCGTTGGAAAATTTGAAAAATTGTTAATTTTCGTTTTGTTATTAACAATTTACTCAAGTGAAGAATTATATAGCTTCAATAATGTTACAAAAGAAAACTTTCAATTATCTCATTAACAACGCATTGGTTCATAACAATGTATCAAACAAAGGAGATAATAATGATTAAAAATCATATTTGAGTAGTTTCAATTATAAATTGAAGCCTTGTTATTTTTCACTTAAGTAAATTGTTAATAACAAAACGAAAATTAAAATTTTTCAACAGGAATCTATTCCAAGACCTTTGAAAAATAGCTCCACTGAAGGAAAAAATTCTCAGATTAATAGTTTAATAATTATCGCACTTGCAATTTCAATGTTCGTGCTACAGAAATTGTTAATTAACCAATGGATAACTAACTGAAAAGTCGTGAGAAACATTTTTGGACCACGGATTATCATTCATTAATCTATCCTACACACGTCTTATTTTTTTAAATTTTTCTTATTCATATTTAATAAGTTTAAATAATATTTTTTCAGAAGGGGGCGGGGCTTACGCAAGCCGGAGTACCCGTTTTCGGGAGTATTTTCAACACTCTGGGAAAATTATAGATTTTGGTCGTAGTACCTACAGTTGGGTCTTTTTTTTAGGAAATTCCCTCCTCTTCTTGAATCTTTTCACAAATTTGAATTACCCAACTAACAAATTTATATTCGTATAAACGTATTGAAAACAATTCAGCGACTAAGAATGTTTTATAAGATTTTGTTTGAAAAGGTTTCCACAACTATTATAATAGTTGTGGAAACCTTTTCAAACAAAATCTTATAAAACATTCTTAGTCGCTGAATTGTTTTCAATACGTTTATACAACAGATATAAACCCAGAATTGGCACATATTATAAAATAATTTTGTCATTCGAAACATTTCATAAAGCTCTTCATAAACATTACAAAACTATTTCATAAACATTCTGGCGCCATCTAAAAAACTGTTTTGTAATAGCTTTATAAGGTTTTTCATATGAGCGTTCTGAAATAAAAATGTTACATAGAATGATATCTATAAAATTAATTGATTTTAAGTTGGCAAATGACAATCCTGAATTATAACAACATAGCGAAAATATAGATGTCATGTGTCATTATGTATTACAGGAAGCCATTTTATTTATATATACTTCTACTCTTACAGACACATGTTTGGATACACACAACGAAATTCTCAATGCAAATGTTTCTTCATGAAATGTAGCACTAAAATAACATATTTTAAACGCGCCCCCTTGTTTCGAATGTTTCACACAAAAAATGGAACAAAACAAAAATGTGGCTTGTCAGTCTAATGATCCTTTGTACGAAAATGTATTTCAATTTGTTCTACAGATTATTTTTGAGTCATTTCATGCTCTGAATGGTTGAAATATCTACACATTGGCGATTTTTAGTGTGTTTAAAACACTCCGCACTCTGAGTCATCACAAATGCCGCCATGTTTAATGGCGTTCTCTTATAAAATGATTTTGCATCAGTTTCAAGCATTTCGTTGTAATTTAGCTACTTAACAACTACTATAAAACATGTTATTATGTTCTACCGCGTGAAAGTCAACATAACCTGCAAAATCAGTGAAACAGTTAACGTTTTCCTGTGGAATATCTGATAAATACATATTTTTGCAAGGATATTCGGAAGGAGAAATGACAGTTAATCTGATGAAGGTATCTTATTAATAAGTCGATATCTTGAGCACAAACATGATTGTGTTGATAATTTTGCACCTACAGAAAATTATCTTCAGCAGTAGCATAATGCTTCCTGAACCTCATGCATAGGTAAATTTGTGCTTTTAGCTAGAAAACTAATATGCATTTGCTCCATGGTAATCATAACTTGTTTAGAAACGCTCAAGATTAGGGTTGCCAACTGACCTTTATTTCAAAGGACAGTCTAGTATTCTGAAAATATGTCTTTTGTCCTTTTGAAAGGTGTCAAAGGATGGCAAATGTCCTTTGAAATCATTGGAAGATATGAATAAAAACAATATTGTAATAACCCCAAACAAACTTTCAGTGTGGAAACAGAATGATCAGCTGCTTTTGGATGATATTGTCATGGAAATTGAATACCATGAAATAGTTATGAAGTGGTTACCGAAACGACAATTTACTTCTGGAATCAAAATTGTAACTAAAAGCACTTCTATATAACTGTTTCATGAGGTTATACAGAACATCTTTGAAATGGTTTTTTAATATAGGTATTTGAAATAAAATTATAAATATCCCCAGAATTAATAAGGAAACCATTAAAAAGCAATTCAGTTTTATAAGCAGAATTGTTGTATAAGTTAGTTATAAACCTCTTAACAAATGGTAACAGTTTTATAACATAATTCTCCTGTATAGACGTTATCACGATAAATTTATGAAGTATTTCGATTATCCACAACAGAATTATGTTTATGTAGCTTTAATAAAATGAATTGATATTTTGGAAGCACTAATATGATACTTATGAAATATATTAGTCGCGAATCATTGGAGTTATAAGACAACTTTGCTGGTTGGGTACCTCATATAGACTATGGCAATTTTTGCGACCGGTCTAAGCCTTTTCTCAAAAACTATCTACATGCCATTCCGAATCGAATAACACCTCAATCATAATTTTCGGTGAATAAGCAAAAATTTTTACCTAAAAAGCACTAGACTAATTAGACGTAGTAGATAATTATTCAACGACATATAATAGAACGCTACTGATTCCTCCATTTTAATTCTGAAGAATAATCGTCACGTCGCGTTGACTGCAGATGTAGACATCAAGAACATCGCGACGAAAACTTCGCGATGATTTCATCGCGATAAAGTCATGAAAATGTTCGCCTGCAAGTGTGGCCCGAACATGAGAAAAAGGCGGAAAACCGCATCGGCTGTGTTCGCTCTGACTTGGTTTGTTTGTTATCCCAACCAAACGACACCACACCGTGATTTGTGATTAACAAACCTCGACGGTTCGGATGGATCCGAGTGATTAGACCCGTTGGCCAATTACAACCTCAATCAATTTCTGCGCTAGGTGAATTGTTTGGCAACCGCTCCACGGTATTCGTTGTCCGTAAACTTTCTGGTTGCCGCTACCAATTAACGGCCGTTTCGTTGTTCTTTCCAGATTTGATTGGCGGTTATTTCTAGCTTTGATTCTTTTGAGGGCCGGGTGGTTAGTTCCGAGGCTGATTGAAGCGAACGTTCTCTATGAAACAAGTTTTACCGAGTTACTCGAAAGAATCGAGATTTTATTGACTTCTATACTGATAGGAAATCCATGCATTGATTCATGGGTAACAATCATTAGACAAAATGAACATTTTCAAAAATAAATTGCACAAATGCACTGAAGTCATTGAACAATATTGTTCGATTGATTGCTTCTGACAAATATCTTGTGTTTCTTACGCTGAAGCAATTCATAACATAAATAATTTTTATTTAACAGTTATTTTTCAGAGTTTGGGAGATACAACCCAGAAAGAAACCATTTAATATCAATATTTTTCACTGGTTCGTGATACCGTATACCACTAAAATTAATAGTTATTAGAGATCCGTTCTACAACTAGTTACCAAGTTTCAATTCGATCGGGTCTGTATTTTTTGAGTTATCGAGTAAATAATATTCCAGATGGGTATAACTACGATACCGTTGCGACGATTATGCCCAACAACGAACTTAAGTATCCCATGCGTATGCGTAAACTATCCTCAAAGCTGCAAGTCCCTATCTCTTTTCGTTCGAAAGTTATTGAAGCAACGGTCTCCAATCTAGCTACTGAACCTACACAAGGCTGCTCGGATCTCGAACAATACAGATGCGATCGTATTCAAATTTGGAACTTGGCAGTAGAGTTAGGTTTTCACGGATCTCGCAAAATTTCTGCGATGTTGGCGAATAGTTTCTGATTATTTCAACGATTTTTTCAAAATTTATGTAGTATGCTTGCATTAGATCAGATTGGTATTTCTCGAGTTATTGAAGTAATAATAACTAAATTTCAGATGGGTATAACTCCAAAACCGTTTAGCCGATTATGCCTATTAACTCAAATGTCGCGTTCAGATGCATAATCTATTGGCCGGACAGAATCAATTCTAACCATGGATTCTTGATCAGTGAGTCGAACCAAATCGTTTGAGCCTATTTTCATCCAAAAATTCGAAAATTACAGAAATAAGCACTCTATTCCGAGGAACAGGAGCGCCAAATAGTGTAAGCAGAGGTTAGTATGAAGAGGTACCACACAATTCGGCATATGCTACATGAACCACTAGAAGTTAAAATCTCAGCAATAAAACCTTGTCTTACCGTGAGAGTTGTCAACTTTGTTAATGGACATCTTCCAAACGGTTTCGGAGTTAGACCCATCTGAAATTTTGTTTCCTCAATAACTCAAAATATATAGATTCCATCAAACTGAAACTTGGCAATTAGTTGTAGAATACCAGCGCACAAATTTCTGCAAAATTTCGTGATTATCGTATTACTGAAACTACTGCGCTGAAATTCCGCGCAAATCGTCTAGTAACCATTTTACAATAGAATCACTGAAAAAATAAAATTCTTTTCACTTTTCTATACGATAGTGCAAAATGTTACCACTTTTTGCGCTATCATATTGCAATTTCCGAATATTTTGCTGAGAATGATCTCAAATGATAAGGTTCGACTCGTTAATGAAAAATTCGTGGTCAAATTCAATTATATCCGTCTGGCCGTTCGTTTCCACGATAACTTTCGAACAGAAAGGGAGCAATTTTCAGGGTAGTAACGCATAATCGGCCAAATAGTTATACCGACCTGAAATATTATTGATATTTCCTCAATAACTCAAAAAATACAAATCCGGTTGAATTGAAACTGGGTCGTTAGTTGTAGAATACTGACGCTCAAATTTTTGCGAAATTTTGTGAGCATCGCCATCGTGTCACTAGAAAATAAAAATATTCATTACAAAAAAACCGAAATTTTTCTTTAAAAATTTTATATTTCCAGTTTTTCCGAAATTCCGCACAAACCTTCAAGCCAAATTTTATTTCCTCGATATTTTCGAAAATACTGATCAGATCGAATTTTTCTAGCTATTAGAGTGTCAATTCGTAGTTTTAATTTTCTCTTGGAAAACAAGTATTCGATTCTTGAATTTGTGAAGATATACAAGACTGTTTTGATGTAGTTTATGGAGGCAATAGGAAAGAAGAACATAATGGAATCATCAAAAGAAATTACTGTTCTTTGACCACTGAGGTTAATATTACCTTTTACTTCATTAAGTAGTGAGACATGCTCCTATATACAGTATTTTCATAATGTTGCTAGGAAAAAAATTCTGAAATATGGATCTACATTTGTGTATCAATCATTTTTTTTTTTGAGTTAATGTTCATCATACAGAAAAGAAAGTGTTAGTGGTATGAACTATTAAATTTTAAATTATGAATGAGGATAGTAGTTTATTAATATATTTTGAACTATTAAAATAATTTTTTCGTAATCCACCACCTACTCAACATCAGGAAAAAATGGACAATCTGCTATGATTGTCTCCAGCCTACCTCTTGACATTTCGATGATATTTTCCTTAGGTTTTTCGAGTTGTAAAAAATATGCACCGAGTGTAGGTTGCAACAACCCATTCCACGAGGTTGAATCATGGCAGATTGCTCATTTAATCTTGATAAATGAATTTAATAACAATTTTTGAAGCATTAAGGCATTGAAGCATTGTAGATTGCTCTTTTTTCATAAGATAATTTTTGAAGCATTTTTTTAAATGACACTTTTTTTAAATTTAATTTCTTCCATGATGCATTTCTATAATAGGAATCCATTGATATAATTCCCAACTCTGAGAAACCAGTACTTCCGGAGATATAATTTGTCTGTTTGAACAAGTGGAACAGTGGAAACAGTGGAAATTCAAGGGGGTTAATATAATGTATTCGCTGCACGACTCCAACATTTCATCATTTGAAAAAATAATGAATCAAAGGAAATAATATATGTATATATGCTGTTGGAAATAATGAACCATTGTGTGAAATATGCAGCGTGTTTCATTATAACTTGATGTATTTACCTCATTCTTCAATGAAGTGATGCCTGTTGTGCGTTCATCAAACGCACCACAGGCTCCAAAACAAATTTCTCTCCAGCTCAGTTCCCAATTTACATGTAACTTCACCCCAAGCCAGATTTTTTCACTACATAAAAACAATTTTTCCCTGCTTTTCTGCCTTTCGTCGCCAGCAGTGGCGTGTCGTCATCGGTTTAAGAGCCAGTGCTGCAGAGCGTAGGCAAAAATAAAACTTGACATATTTGGAAATATGCTGTTCATACCCCCCTCTATTCGTTTTGTGTCACTGATAGCGAAAAATGGCTTGTTACAAAAGTTTATGTTTTCTTTGCGTGAATAAACAAGCGTTACTGTAACGCTTCTTATTTAAAGATGAAACTTTGTTTCCGAAACATATGTCAGACGACAAAAACTGTAGTGGACAAAAGATAGTTTTTTTTTTATAGTGTTTAAATCAAGATATTTTCAGAACAGAAAGAGATATAGAATGGCGGTCTTCAGAAGATTCTTAACGAACTCTTTTGGAGCATATACTGAGTTCAAGGGGTATATTTCTTTTATTTTTCCACTTATACAGGGTCATGTTTTCTTAGCAAAGTCGGATTCTCAATTTTTATCTAGGAAATTTTTCTAATTATCATTCAGATTTTTGGAATATCCTAGAAACAATAATTTCTCAAAGTTTTCCAAAACTGACAATAATTCAAATAATCGAATTTTTAAAAAAGTTCTCCTTAAAAAAAGGACTTTTTCGGGGTTTCCCTTGAGAATGAGTATTGGCGCTCTAGTTCCTCGGAACTGAGTGCTTATCAATTTGCCCAAATGTCTGTAATTTTCGAATTTTTCGATGAAAATGGTCTTAAACGATTTGGTTCGACTCACTGATCAAGAATCCGTAGTCGAAAATCATTCTGTCCGGCCGTCCGGCCGGCCGTAGGCACGATAACTCTCGAACGGAATGAGCAAGACAGTTGAAATTTTCAGAGTAGGTTTGGGGGATAAATATCTCGGCTAAGTTCGTTATTGGGCAAAATCGGACAGATGGTTTCGGAGTAACAAAAAAAAAATTATTTTTTACAAAACAAATTCCAAATTTAATTTTTTTCAATAAGCAGTTTTACCATAAGAATCCATTCATATTATTTTCAACTCTAACAAGCTAATACTTTCGGAGATATGATTTTTCAAAATTTCAATGTAAATCGTATTTCTACGTTTTCACACAATGATAGAATTATTCTGTGGGTATTCTATGAATTGTTATAATGTCAAATTATTTCGTGAGACATGACGTTGTCTCATTGTCATTCATTCCAGCAATCCTATAAATATAATAATTCTAATTTAATATCATACTTTTTGTTGGTTGATATTTTCATGCCGATGGTCAATCCATATGATGATGGGAATGGTAATGGTAAGTTAATAATATTGAGTTCAGAATATCTCCACTAAAAACAAAACTGGAATATTGGTGTATTGGAGTAGATTTTAGGAAAGATATATATTATCGATCATCATAGAATTGAGGAATGAATATCTCGGATGAGTTCGTTGTTGGGTAGAATTCGTCAATTGGTTTTGGATTGATAATTTTTGGCACTATTGTTGAATTTAAATTCTTCTATCATGTTTGAATTCAATTTCTGCTAAGATGAAGTTCTAAATTTCAATAATGAATCGTACTTCTATGTTTTCACAGAATGCTATAAATATTCTATCTAAGCTTTATCATTATATGATCTGTGTTCATACTCGTACATACTCCTGTTCTATAAGAGAGAGTCAAATTCATTTCAGCTATTTTAATTTGGTTTCTTCCATGGTGCAGTTCTCATTCTCAGATTGCTCATTTAATCTTGATAAATAAACTATTATTTGAATTGAATTTCCTTTATGATGCAGTTTTATCATAAGAATACATTGATATAATTATCAACTCTGAGAAACCAATACTTTTGGAGATATAATTTGTCTGTTTGAACTAGAGCGCCAGAAAGCTCCTGTCCACAGGGCTTGTTTTTTTCTTGTTTTCAGTTGCATAAAGTTAAATAACTTTAAATTTTTATTTCTCAAAATAATATGATGTCGACAAACACTGCATTTCATTTTTATCTGGAACCTTCGAACCGCCATTTTACAATCAAGTACCGAATTTCAGCTCGATCGACTGATATCAGTGCTTTTCCCTATATTTATTAAATTGAATTTGCGATTGGAAAACATTTTTTTTCAAATATCTAGCTAGGAAATTTTAATTTTTTCCGGTACGATAATTGGTTGCTGAGATTTGTTGAAGACAAAAGGGTCGTTTTTCGTTCGATTAGGGATATCCTCAGAACCAATGGACGTAGCAAGCATTTAAGGGAATAAAATTGAAGCTGAACGAACGGGCTAACTGGTACGTATGGTGGTTTAACTGAAGATAAATTTCCCGAACCCGTGGACCGATAGAAATAAAGTTATAAATGTATGATTTTTTTCCTCGGATTGCGTGGGAAATATTGCTTTGTAAATTCGAATTGCCTGAAGTTCCAAAAGTGGGAAAGCCCTGTGGACAGGAGCTTTGGCGCTCTTGTTCAAACTCTGCCAAATCATATCTCCGAAAGTATTGGTTTCTCAGAGTTGGGAATGTTATCAATGGATTCTTATGAGAGAACTGCATCATTATGAGAAATTAGATTGAAACAATAGTTTATTTATCAAGATTAATTGGGCAATGCTTAAATGCTTAAAAAATTGTAATTTAAAAAAATGTGCAATCTGCAATGCTTTAATTCTTCAAATATTGCCATTAAAAAAAAAACAACAGTGCCTAAAATTATTTATCGGAAACCAAGGGCGTAGCCAAGAATTAATTTCAGGGGGGGTTTTGGGGTTCTAAGGGTCACTTTCTGCAGCAAACATTTTTTTTTAAGAGAAAAATAACATTTCGGGGGATTTTGAACCCCCAAACCCCCCCTCCTGGCTACGCCCTTGTCGGAAACCACCAGACCGTTTCTACCCAATAATGAACTTATCCGAGATATTCATTCCTTAAATCTACTCTGAAAATCATATTATATCAATTGAAACTAATCCAAGAGTTCCGTGATAGCTGAGGTTGTTTCATTGTTCATTTTGCATTCAAATAAGAGACAATACCTTCATTTTCTCTATCAGATGACAATCACAGAACACTTGGGGTAAGAGGGGACGAAATTGTCTTAGTTAAATCTGACCAAACTGAGATAAATGAAACAAGTACTACGACTGAGCAATTGAGCTGTACTGAGAATCTCAGTTAATCTCAGCTGAAGTTGGTTAAAAGAATATCACTATTAATATACAGGGTGAGTCTTTGACCACTGCATTAATTTTAACCAAAGATTCCTCTCATCAAGTAAAACAGATTTATCATTAATCATTTTTGCAGATTCGGCTCAGGTAAAAAGTTACAAGCGTTTAAAGATTTCACAATGTGCTAATACACTCCTGCATATAAATTATCTATGACATTGTTGACGGACGAGAAAAAGGCATAGTAACGTGGTTTACAGCTTGATTCGGGATTCCAACGCTCAGGGACGGATCCATAAGAGTAGTAAAATTTCTGGAGTTTTCCATTTTAAAACATTCAATAAAGAATATCTCGAAAACGGTGCGTTTAAGGAGAAATGATGAAAAATAATATAATGTTCTAAAACGATGGAATATTCTTGAAATTACCCAAGAAAAACTTTATCTGCTTTCTTTATGCTAATTTCGTTTAGTGTTATGAATCCACGAGTCCATAATTAGAAAACCAGTAGAAGTAGAAAATAACTAATATTTGGAAAATATTTCTCATGGTTATAGGAAACTTTACATCAATATTAATTTTATTCGAAAAAAGGATGTCAAAACTACAAAATAAAAACTGATTTTTTTTCGAAATTTCAACAGCCCGTATTTTTTTACCAGGGCCGAATTTGGAAAAATGTTATATGAAAAAAGTGTTTCTTTTGACGATAAGAATCTACGGTTGAAATTAATGTACTACTTAAAGACTCACCCTGTATATGACAATGACGACACACAGAATATACCTTACCTAGGGTATATTCTGTCTGAACACGGATCATCAAATTCATATTATTTACGATGACAGATAGAATTCGCATTCTGTGAAAACATAGAAGTACGATTTAATATTGAAATTTTGAAAAATCATATCTCCGAAAGTATTAGCTTGTTAGAATTGAAAATGATATCAATGGATTCTTATGATGAAACTGCATCTTAAAGAAAATTGAACTTGAAATTTGTAATGTAAAAAAAATGTTCGTTACTGCGAAACCATCTGGCCGATTTTGCCCGATAACGAACTTAACCGATATATTTATCTCACAAATCTACTCTGAAAATTTCATCTGCCTAGCTCATTCCATTCGAGAGTTATCGTGTTAACGGCCGGACATAATCGATTTTGATGGCGGATTCTTGATCAGTGGGTCGAACCGAATAGTTTAAGACCATTTTCTGACTGAGAGTCTGCCAAAAAGCACCTAAAATTGAAAAAATTGCTCCCTTCCGTTTACAGTGCGCGTCAAAATTATGGAACAAATTCATTTTCGCAGAAGAAAAATATTTGGGAACAAAATCCTGAAACAGGTCAATTTTTGTTTCACTTTTATCAAATTTCTATGCATTTTTGAAGGATTTTTGTTGCACCTGGCACAGGAGTCCCCATCAACCATCTAAATTTTTTGAATAGGGAAAGTGGGTCATGTGATACTTTTTTGGCAAGGTCTTTTTATCTTCTTTATAGGCGTGCAGAAATTTTCAAGAAAAAATTTTTCGTTTTTGAAAAATGGTTAGTTCAAAGAGGTTTTCAGTATGTGCACTTTGTCATGGCTCATTTACTTTGAGACGATGGTACGTGATGAAATTTGTCACCGAATGAAAGTCGACCATTACAGTTTTGTTCATGCACAACTTTCCCCCCTTTCAACCCCCTCACATTTTTTCTCGTAGAGGTTGAAAGTTGTGCATGAACAAAACTGTAATGGTCGACTTTCATTCTGTGACAAATTTCATCAGGTACCATCGTCTCAAATTAAATGAGCTATGACAAAGTGCACATACTGAAAACCTCATTGAACTAACTATTTTCCAAAAAAGAAAAATGTTTTCTTGAAAATTTCTGCATGCCTGTAAAGAAGATACACAAAAAATTACCACATGACTCACTTTCCCTATTCAAAAAATTTAGAGGGTTGATGAGGATGGCATAGGGTGCAACAAAAATCCTTCAAAAATGCATAAAAATTTGGTAAAAGTGAATCAAAAATTGACCTGTTTCAAGATTTTGTTGCCAAATATTTTTCTTCTGAGAAAATTAATTTGTTCCATAATTTTGACGCGCACTGTATATTTGATTGTTTACCCCGTTTCCAGAACAGATGCAGCAATGCCGATCACCAGCATTTAGCAGTAATTTCATTGGCTTCGAAAAATTCGCGCCCTCTTACCGCCCCCGCTCATCGTACATGGTAAGCTCCAAATGCCATTAACCTATCGCTCGGATGCAACAAGTCTGACGCTGCATTTTGTATGAGGATTCGCACGTTCCGTGGAATGCACCTATACGGACGGTGCTGAATAATACACGCGCTGAAATATGTGCCCTCGCACTCCATGCTCTGGGCGCGTCTCGCCTGATAAACCTACGAGGTTAATTCCAACGTTTCAGAGGGGTTGGAAGTGAATTTATGCAGACTGCAGATATGATAGGTATGAGGAAAGTTGCAGGAAAGTTTGTTCAATCAGCATTCTTCGAGGCAGTTTGAGCCTCGTGATATTACCGAGTGGGCCAATCAATTTTCAATTTATTAATTATTATAAAAAATACAGAGAAAGAGTGGGCATGCTCGTTTACTGGCATCTCGCGAATACAACAGGTGGAACATATTTTTAGTTTTTGCGAGCGTGTTCCTAAAGGAACAGCGTCACAATGTCTGTATTTTTCGATTTTTTTTCCGAAAATGGTCTCAAACGATTCAATTCGACTCACTGATGAATAATCCGGGGTCAAATTCAATTATGTCCGTCCGGTCCGGCCGTTAGCACGATAACTCTCGAACGGAATGAGTTAGAGCGTCGAAATTTGCGAATAATTTTGTAGTGTAAATATCTCGGACAAGTTCGTTAATGGGCAAAATCCACCGTACCGTTTCGCAGTTATGGCCATTTTTAGTTAAAACGTTTTTCAAGGATATTTCCGAAACCGATCACTCGATCTATCTGAAATTTAGCGTCCAATTGTAGAATTGTGACCTTTATAAACCTTTATAAACATGATTATGATTATACTGACCCCTTCCAAGTCTTCCCCAAGGATATACGTCAGAAGCTACAAGGAGCTTGTGCGAGTAAGGATAGTCAGTTGTGTTATTTGTCAACTTTGTTACTCTATCCTTATGCCAGCTTAGACACAGTACTGTTAATTTATGAACTGACAGTGAATGGTGTCCACTATCCTCTGGGTAGATCTCCGACTCGTTTTATCCACTAGCTCGAAACATTCATAATTCAATTCAAATTAGCCAACGTGTACACGCGCGCCAAAGAGTACTGACCTCACGTCAGTGCTTTTTTATATTTTTAGTGTCATGATCCTCACAAATTTCTACAAAAATTTGGGGGTCGACATTCTACATATCTATTTACCAAGATTCAATTGGATCGGATACGAATTTTTCAGAGATGGGACCTCTCGAGTGATAATAATCGAACCTTTCGATTATTGAAATCTCTCGAGATATCCCGAGATGTTCTGAAAAGTACGAGTGAATTCATTCGAATAATTTCCACTCGAATATGATGGGATAACGCGACTCGAGAGACGAGAATGCCGACATAACTCGTCAACGTTATGATATTAATTTTGATTGGCGTCATTTCAGATTCGAGAGCAAGAGAATTCCGCAAAAGGAGCAGAGAAAAATCATCTGGCTGGTACCTGCAAAACGATATTTTTCTGCTCCTTTTTCGGAGTTACCCGTTAATCATACCATTTAAAAAATATATAAAGAAACATTCTGTATCTCGGAAACTACCCGTCAGATATCCCTGAAATTTCGCAAGTGCCTTAAAATCCTAATTTCACAGCAAAGTTGTAGAATGAAATTCGAACAGATGTATAATTTTGGAGATATTGGCAAAATATCGAAATATTTTTACAACGATTATAGTGTACTGTTCTAGTGTATTACACTCGAACAACAAACTTGTCGACAGTTTTTATCCGGGCAGCCGACAGAACCACAGAATCGAATTTAATCCCGAATTATCCAAGATTGAGGGCCTGTTTCTCAATTATGAGTTAACTCAAGGTTGCGAGTTACGCATGTATTTAGCGATATTCATGAACGCGTAACAATCGGCCCTGAGTCGAACCTAATCGTCTGAGACAATTTTTGGCGAAAAATACGAAAATTATATACATTTGGGCAAAATGATAGCTAACTGTTCACTCGAACATGCGTACAAAAATCATTTGGAAAATTCTGAAATATTAGTTTCAGAGGAGGTTGGAAAACCTATCGATATTTAAAACCATTTATTTGTCAGAAATAATCAAATATGGTATCTATATTGGAAGCACTTTGATGAATTGAAACATATATTTTTAGCTCAGAGATGTTGAAGTAGATTTTTGGCGCTCTTGTTCCTTGGAACAGAATGCTTATCAATTTGCCCAAATGTCAGTAATTTTCGCATTTTTGGCTGAAAATGGTCTTAAACGATTTGGTTCGACTCAGTAATCATGAATCCGTGGTCGAAGTCGATTCGATCCGGCCGTCCGGCCATCCGTTTTTAGTAAAAATATTTTTCATGAATATTTCTGAAACCAATCACTCGATTTTTCTTAAATTCAGCATCAAATTGTAGAATAATGACCTTTATGCATGCCAATTTTGGATTAAACGGGTTGCCGTAAAGCGTCAAAATTTTTTTTTTATTTTTAAATTTTGTTTCTAGAATAACTCTCGTACATAATGAGCTCATGAGTACATAATAACTCTCGAACGGAATGGGATAGATAGTTGTATTTTCAGAGTAGGTTTGGGAGATAAATATCTCGGTTAAGTTCGTTTTTGGGTGTAATCGGCCAGCTGGTTTCGGAGTTTCGGAAAATATTTCTTTACATAACAAATTTCAAATTCAAGATGCAGTTTCACCATAAAAATACATTGATACCATTTTCAACTCCAACAAGGCAATACTTTCGGAGAAATTATTTTTCGTAATTTCAATAATGAATCGTTGTTCTATGTTTTCACGGAATCCTATAATTATTCTATCTATGAATTATTATATGATCTGTGTTCGTAATCGTACATGTCATCTTGTTTTTATATAAGAGAGAGTAAGATTCATTTCAGCTATCGTAGAATTATGAGGATTACGAGTATAATATGATATACTTTTTTAAATTTGATTTTTTTGTTCGTGGTGCAGTTCTATCATAAGAATACATTGATATATCTCCCAACTCTGAGAAACCCAAGCTCCTGTCCGCAGGGCTTTCCCACTTTTTTTGTTTCTATGTTGAAGGAATTTTTTAATTAAAAATTGATTTGAAATCAATATCTGAACGCAATACTGGCTTAACATGCGTAAAATAGGATATATTTGACGTATTCCGATGAAACATTTTCGGAATTCAGTATATGGAATAACTAACTTCTTGAATTCATAATAGTCCTATGTTCTATGTTTGAATTAAATTATATCCTGCGCTTATTCATAGACGATACACGGTTTCAATGATTTTATACAATTTTCTTGATATTTTTCGACTCATATCACGGTTTATATATCGCTGTAATTTTGCAAGATCCTTCAAAACCCTATTTTACAGCCAAGTTCTAGATTTAAACTCCATCGGATCAATATTGCTGGAAGTATTTTCGTCGTTCTTGTCTCTTGGAACAGAGTGCTTATGAATTTGCCCAGATATCTGTAATTTTCGAGGTTTCGGATGAAAATAGTCTCAAACGATTTGGTTTGACTAACTGAGCAGGAATCTGTGGTCGAAATCGATTCTCTTCGTATCGTTGACACGATAATTCTCTGACGGAATGAGCTGTCTAGTTGAAATTTTCAGAGTAGGTTTTGGAGATAAATTTTTGACATTACAAGTTTTGAATTCAATTTTTTCAAGACGCAGTTTCACCATAAGAAACCATTGATATCATTTTCGATTCTAACAACCTAATACTTTCGGAGATTTGATTTTTCAAAATTTCAATATTAAATCGTAATTCTATGTTTTCACCCAATGCTGTGATTATTCTATCGATGAATTACATTATCTTATTCATACATGTCATCTTATTTACCTATAAGAGACATGTCAACTATATTTCTGGTTCGTTATTCATGATATAAAATACTCCTCCTGTTCTAGAAATTAATATATGACCAATGAAATAACCTCAGCTATCGTAGAATTATGAGGATCATAGGATGTTATAATTGTTGGGTGATAATATACTGCCCTTGACTAATCCATATGATGATGGAAATATATATTTCGGTACGTTAATCAGATTGGTATCCGAATATCTCCAGTAAAAACAAAACTGGAATATTGGCTTCAATTGATGTAATATGATTTTCAGAGTATATTTGAGGAATGAATAGTGCGGTTAGCTCAGTGGGAGAGCATTTGACATGGAATTTAAATTCCGAGGCCATAAGAGTCCATTGAAATCATTGTCAACTCTGAGAAACCAATACTTTCGGAGATATGATTTGTCGAAGCTCCTGTCCACAGGGTTTTCTGACTTTTTGGCGCTCTAGTTCCTCGGAACTGAGTGCTTATCAATTTGCCCAAATGTCTGTAATTTTCGAATTTTTGGCTGAAAATGGTCTCAAACGATTTGGTTTGACTCACTGATCAATAATCCGAGGTCGAAATCGATTCTGTCCGGCCGGCCGTAGGCACGATAACTCTCGAACGAAAGGAGTAAGAGGATTGAAATTTGCGAAGTGGGTTTCGAGCGTAAATATCTCAGATAAGTTCGTTAATGGGCGAAATCCATAAAGCGGTTTCGGAGTTATGGCCAATTTAGTAAAAACATTTTTTATGAATATTTCCGAAACCGATCACCCGATATCTGGAATGTAGCCTCAAATTGAAGAATCATGACCTTTATACGCATGTGAAGTTTTGTATTGACCAGGTTACCGCAAAGTGTCAAAAAAAAATTTGAAAATTAAAAAAAAAAATTTTCAATAACTCTCGAACGGAATGAGCGAGGGAGTTGAAATTTTCAGAGTAGGTTAGGGAGATGAATATCTCGGTTATGTTTGTTATCGGGCAAAATAGACCAGATGGTTTCGGAGTAACGAAAAAAAAAATTTTTTTTTAAGTAACAAATTTCATATTCAATTCTTATTTAAGATGCAGTTTCACCATAAAAATCCATCGATATCATTTTCAACTCCAACAAGCTAATACTTTCGGAGATATGATTTTTCGAAATTTCAATAATGAATCGTACTTCTATGTTTTCACAGAATGCTATAATTATTCTATCTAAGCTTCATTATATGCTCTGTGTTCATACTCGTACGTGTCATCCTGTTCTATAATGGAGAGTCAACTTCATTTCAGCTTTTTTAATCTGATTTCATCCATGGTGCAGTTCTCATTCTCAGATTGCTCATTTAATCTTGATGAATAAACTATTATTTGAATTGAATTTCCTTTATGATGCAGTTCTATCATAAGAATACATTGATACAATTCTCAACTCTGAGAAACCAATACTTTCGGAGATATAATTATTCTGTTTGAACTAGTTTAAAATAATGTTTTTTTTTCCTGGAAGCCTTGGGCGAGTTCAGAACCTGAATTGGGGACCACTCTGGCTATAAATCTGAATATGCGCTCTAAATCTCCTGACCTCAATACTTGCCCAACTAGTTTTCGAAGAGTCCGATCCATAAAAAATATCTCGAAATCCCCATTTCGAGATACGTCTTCGCATTCAGGGACCTCCATCAACATCAGGTCCCCGCCAACTCACCACGAAGCCAACGCAAGTCCATACTTGTTGCTGAAAAATCGACCCGGTCACCTCCTCAGCTCTAACTTCGGCACAATAACCCGGAGCTGGGCGTAAGAAATCCTTACGTCGTCCTGTCCCAGAGGTCCCGACAAAGCGGCCAGAGATTGCGGCGCTCCAGTTTAGTATTCAAGATATGGCCGAGTGGTCGCCGACAAACAAGCGATTGGGGTTGGTAGCCCAGGAATACGAAATGAAGCACTTTTCCTTACAATGACTATGCTGCATAATGGAGAATGGAGTTGAAATTTTCGAGTTATCGTCAGTTCTTGGGAGGAAGTGACCGCTCTTGAATTGAGAACGTGGAAATCGGTATTGTGGGCGAGACTCATTTCACACAATTTCTGAATAATCGGATGCGAATCTTTTGTGTTTTGAATAATGGACTTTCGCTGAATTATTCCATAACTGTTGATTACAAATGCTGAGTGATCTTAAAAAATTAGGTCTTCACGCGAGAGCGAGATTTTTCTCGTCTCGTCTCGTTCTCGTCTCGGGAAAGCGGGACGAGACGAGACCAGACGTTTGCAGAAATATTATAGGCGATACCGAGACCACATACAGCGTAACACGATAGTCTCGTTTTAGGTCTCGTTAAATTTTTGCGAGTATGTTCTGGGGAACATCGCGTTATCATTTTGCCCAAATGTCTGTAACTTTCGAATTTCTTGACGAAAATGGTCTCAAATGACTCCCTAATGAAGAATTCGAGGTCAACTTTCATTATGTCCGGCCGGCCGTCCAGCCGCTGCCACGATAACTTGAGAACGGAAAGATCTAGCGACTTGAAATTTTCAGGGTAGGTGGCGCATAATCGGTCCGATGGTTTCCGAGTAATAATTTTGTTTCCAACCGATATGAATCCGATCGAATTGAAACTTGGTGAGTAGTTGTAGAATATGAACCTAAGCACGTTTGTGAAATTTTGTGCGAATCATATAGCTAGAAAATTATTAAAAAATTATTAAAAAATATTTTTGTTGTCACGATAACTTGAGAACGGAAAGAGAAAGCGGCTTGAAGTTTTCAGGTTAGGCTGTGCATCTGAACACGACATTTGGGTTCGTTTATAAGCATAATCGGCCTAATGGTTTTAGAGTTATAGCCATCTGAAATTTGGTTGTATTTTCCTCCGAAAAATACTAAACCGATTGGATTAAAATATGGTTATTAGTTGTAGAATGCCAACGCGAAAATTCTTGCAAATTTGGTGAGGATAGTATTTATGGAAATTTTTTAAAAAATCATTGAAAATTAAAAAAACAAATTCTATATATCAGTAACTATTCGTCTGAAATTGCTGAAATTTTGCAAGAGCCTTTAGAACCCAACTCTACTGCCAAGTTTTGAGTTTTAACACGATCGGCTAAATATTGTTGGAGATTCGAGCAGCCTTGTGAGTTCAGTAGATGGGTGACCGTTGCCTCGATAACTTTCGAACAAAAAGAAATAGGGACTTGCAGTTTTCCGGGTAGGTTGCGTATCCGAATGGGAGAGTTAATTTCGTTTTTGGGCATAATACGTTAAACGGTTTCCGAGTTATACCCTACCGGAATATTATTTACTCGATAACTCAAAAAATAAAGATTCGATCGAATTGAAGCTTGGTAAATACTAGTAGATAATCAACATAAATACGTGTTTAAATTTTTTTAAGAACTATAGCCCTAGAAAATTGGAAAAAAATTAAGAAAAAAAAAATTTTGTAAGAACCGTACCTAGAAAATTTCTAAAAAATTACGAATTTACCATGGTAAATTCGAATTAAGAGTGTCCAATATATGATTAAGGGTGTCCAATAGAGAGAATGGACAATAGAACATACGCGCAAAAGCTCCTGACTTCACGTCAGTGCTTGAACCAATTTTTGTTCAAATTTTAATTATTTCAAATAGATCTTGAGATATTGGCGAAAACCTAAACCTACTTCTAGTTTTTCACTTAATTGTTTATAATTATTGCAATTTTTGCAAGCGGCCTTCGCATTTTCTCAAAAACTATATACATGCCATTCCGAAGCGAATGACACCTCTATCATAATTTTCGGAGAATACGCAAAAATTTTGACCTAAAAAGCACTTGTTGACTAGACTATATACCTCTGTACATTTGAGGACATACGAATGTTCAAACATAAAAATATCCTGCTTTATACTGACCATACACTATATGATATCCTGTTATAAACAATTTTCACCTGTGGTTATGTTATGTTAGCCTGGATATACCCGCCGAGAATATATTAGTTAATAATAGAAGTGGATCGGAAGAAGAAGTGATGTTCATATTCATTATCTCTCCACATCAGTTTGGATTTGGGAATGGCACAATAAATTATAATAATAAAATCACTATTGTTTTAACATCTCTGTAATTCAGTTAAATTTCTTATGAACTCAGAATAAAAGTTTGTACAAGAATGGTAAAATTATCACAAATTCCAATGGGGTAATAGAGACTCCACTGCTATTTTGTTGATCTTGTGTATTTGTAGTGTTCATATTCTCAACATTTCTATAACAAGATCTCATTTCATTCGAGAATGACCGCACTTCCCCCAATTTATTTTCGTGCAAAGAATTCACTTTCGCTTTGAAATCACTGAAAAGTCTTTCTGCAGCGCCGTAATAAGATGATTCAAGATCGAAAATATCGTTCTTAAAAATAGTTATCTCACATTCATCCTCTAGTTCGTCCAAACAGTCTACTTTCACGGGTTGCTTTAGACAAGTATCTAACTTCTTCTCGAGTTGCTGATAGCTCAAGGCGAGTCTATCCACAATAATCGAATTCTGTGTGTGATTTCTCTCAACGATACCCCGATAATCGGCAAGAATGGCGTCGGCGCTAGATCGAAAAGAATTCGAGATCAAGTCATAAACGGTAGATGTGTCGTTACACATCGTGACGTTGAAATTGTCTTGAATGGCTGATTGTTTTAGGGAAGACAGGATGTTCTTCTCGTTCTGTATAAAAGCAACCAAATTTTCCTGTCTCTCGTCTCTCTGTTCCTTCATGTCGTTTACTTTTCGGGTCTTGAGTTCGAAGAAACGTTTTTTCGCTGTGTCCTGTTGAGTTTCAAAGCGCTTCTTGAATTCGGAGATGCATGACTGTACGTCTTTTTCTGTGATGGCAGCAGATGTTGATTTAACAGTGACCTGAAACGGGATGAAAATGTGTTATTCCATCAATTAAAAACTGACCCAGGTATTGGTTAATGTTCGATATAATGTATTTAATTCAGGATGTATGAATATTCATAATATATACAGGATGTCCAAACGAAAATTTGACCCCCTTCCCCCAGAACTCAGAAGCGAAGAATTTTCGAAGATTTACAAAAACAGATCAACTTCTGTTTTGAGGGGGACGAATTTCCATCATGAGTTTGTTTCGAAAATACCACCCCCATAAAGGTGGCACCAACCCCCAACATTTTTTTAATAGGGAAGACATGTCGAGAGTTGGTTAGTTTGGAAGTTATTTATGTTCTGTAAATAATCCAGTTGAAATTTTCAAAATCGGTTCATTTTTTACGAAATAATGTATTCATTGAACTGACCGTCGAAAGGTGATGTTGAACCACCCAAACTGAAGAACCTATGATTGCGTTCCGATATTCCTGAACAGTACTGTGCAGTAAATTACGTCGTTCCGATATTACTGAAATTCACTGGTAATGATTTCGCGCCACTTTTTTTGATAACCTGTTGGAGACTAGAAATTTACTGATTCTACTGGCATCACAGAAGTAGTCGTATAGTGCCAGTACTGCCAGTATTCCTTCCCCAAATTCAAATAGTTTAGGTTATGAGTGTTTTTCAGTGCTAATCAACATCAAAACGGTAACATCGCTATCTCTGAGTAGATAATTCAATAAGACTTGGTTAATTTCAGCCATCGTTTCACCCACCGATTACAGACCTAAACATTTAAAAGGACTTCAAATATGAAAATAATAGGTTATGTTGATCCTTCGTTCAAAGCTTTGTTTGTTAGTGGCGTATCTAACCTAACCTAACCTAACCTAACATTTGAAAGGACTTCCAATATGAAAATAATAGGTTATGTTGATCTTTCATTCAAAGCTTTGTTTGTTACTGGCGTTACTGCTCGAACGTTCCGAAAATTAACAACAGTTTGAGATTACTGTCACTGAAAAGCGTTCCGATGTTGCTTACTGTGGCCAGTAATGCCAGCAATTTCGGAACGCAAGGTATATGCTATAAGCATGATTATGATTATACCCTCCCAAGTCTTCCCAATGGAGATCGCTCAGGAGCTCCTATGATCTTGTGTGACTAAGCAGAGTCAGTTGTGTTCTTTTTCAACTTTGTTACTCTATCCTTATGCCAGCTTAGACACAGCACTGTTAATTTATGACCTGACAGTGAATGGTGTCCACTATCCTCTGGGTAGATCTCCGGCTCGTTATATCCGCTGAGCTTGAAACCCTCATCATTCAATTCAAATTAGCCAACGTCAACACGCGCGCCAAAGAGTAATGACTTTTTATATTTTTTAAAAGTTATGCCCAGTTTTTCCATTGATGATCAGATTACCCATTGAATTCTGCCTTGTTTAAATGTGTCACTTACATATTATTCTCAGAAAATTCGTGTGAAATCTGAAAAAACCCATTAGATTTTCTCAAATAGGGCTTCGTTCCAATGTTGATAACTTGTAGATTTTAGCATGAAAATTCCTAATTTTCTAGCTTCTAGCAGAAGACATACTAATGCTTCTCCTCCGTTGATACAAAATTCAACTGAACATATAGCGTGTCTCTATTTTAATATCAAAGTCAGTCATGACAAAAACCTCTAAACTAATTTTTTTCAAATGAGAACCCATTTTTTTATTGGTCAGCTGGAATCTACGTTGTTCGGTAAGAAGGCAGTAGTATGTATTATAAACAATTCACTATCTTTTAAAGTAGATTCCAGCTGAACAATACAAAAAATGGGTTCTCATTAAAAAAAAATGAGTATCAGATTTTGTCATGAATGACTTTGACATTGGGATAGGAATACCCTATATATCCAATTGAATTTTCAATTAACGAATGAGAAGCATTGGTGTATCCTCTGATAGAAGCTAGAAAATTAGGAATTTCCATGTGAAAGCATACAAGCATTTTAGCATTGGAATGAAGCTGAAAGAAAATTCAAAGGGTTTTTTCAGATTTCATAGGAATTTTCTGAGAATAATATGTGAGTGACACATCAAAACAATATAGAATTCAATGGGTAATCTGATTATCAATGAAAAATTTTTTTTCTAAAAATTCATCTCTCTTTAGAAAGCTTAACTATGAAGTTTCAAATGTTAAAATCGAGTCTTTCTTTGAAATATTCTAACGAACGATCTTCGTGAATCACCCTGTTAGTCACACGACAAAATTTGTAAAGGGTAAGATTGTAGTTACTCACTTTAAGATCCAGTCCACAGACAACTCAAAGCAGAATATTTACTGGATACAAATTGACCAACAATCACAAATTTGAAGACGCCGTGAAATTTATACCTGAGTTCATGTTAATTCACGACAGAAAATAATCAATTCACACACCTGCTAGAGGAGAATTTCTGATAAATATACTACGTAACTGATATGATAATGGAAACCGCACTTCTGATTCATTTTAGATTATCCTTCATTGATAGTTCAATATTAGCATTGAGATAAATGATTCTTAAACCTGTGTATGTATTTTATTGACGACAAATTATCTGCGAATTTGGGCCAGAGCCAGAATTGATCTGGAATGTTCTCTGTTGTCATAAGAATTCAATATCGGAATATTTGTCTTGTGATTAACATTTTCTGTTACCTCAGCAATCTGAACATCCCAATCATGGAACTATCTAGTAAGTTATATTCAGAATGCAGTTGAGTTGCAATATTTTCAATTCGAAAAGGACTGATGACATATTTGGGGGTAAACTTGGTGTTGCACGTTATCAAGAATAAAGGAATCAGGATAATACGGAGAAATTTAATTAAAATAAAATTAAAATAATTAAAATAAAATTAAAATATTATTAAATGGAAAAGTTTAACGGGTAATTCCACAGAAGGAGACGAGAAAAATCATTTTGCTACTATTTGCCAACACGTGTTTCTCCTAATTGGTTCATTGAGAGCAAGGCAAGGGTTTTTTGGTCGCCCTGAAGAAGCTAATTAGCAGAAAACCGTGTGTGCAAGTACCAGCTGAATGATTTTTCTCCGTCTTTTCGCGGAATAACTCGTCAAACCTTTCCATTTTCAAGAATATTAACCGTGATTCCATTGATCCGAGAGAACCATACACCTTTCATAACAGATATTTTTGCGCGCATGTTCTAGGGAACAGCGTGCTATTATTTTGCCTAAATGTCTATAATGTTTTGAATTATTTGCCGAAAATAGTCTCAAACATTAGGTTCGACTCACTGATGTATAATTCAAGGTCAAATTCGATTCTGTCTGGCCGGTCGGCCGTTGCCACGATAACTTTCGAATGGAAAGAGATACCGACCATTTTCAGAAAAGGTGGTGCATCTGAATGTAACGGACGAGTTTATTAATGGGCGTAATCCGCCACATGTTTTCAAAGCAATTCGTACCTGAAATGGTGTTGTTTTTGGCGCTCTAGTTCCTCGGAACTGAGTGCTTATCAATTTGCCCAAATGTCTGTAATTTTCGAATATTTCGATGAAAATGGTCTTAAACGATTTGGTTCGACTCACTGATCAAGAATCCGTGGTCGAAATTCATTCTGTCCGACCGGTCCGGCCGGTCCGGCCGGCCGTAGGCACGATAACTCTCGAACGGAATGAGCTAGAGAGTTGATATTTTCAAAGTAGGTTTGGGGCATAAATATCTCGGCTAAGTTCGTTATTGGGCAAAATCGGACAGATGGTTTCGGAGTAACAAAAAAAAAATTTTTTTTTTTACGAAACAAATTCCAAATTAAATTTTTTTTAATAAAAAGTTTTATCATAAGAATCCACTCATATCATTTTTAACTCCTACAAGCTAATACTTTCGGAGATATGATTTTTCAAAATTTCAATAATAAATCGTATTTCAACGTTGTCACAGAATGATATTATTCTATGTATGAATATGAATTGTCATAATGTCAAATGATGTTCCTGAGACATTATCTAATCAATCGAAGAATTGTGAGCGAAGTGAGAAAAATCTTAGTTGTTTGCTCCGAAATTAGTTTTTCTCAGAAAATTCTTACATTTCGGAACTGAACATGAAGTAAGAGATCTGAGAGTAGTGAGACTGCTTTTCATCCATAGACATAGATGACGGAATGAGGTAGGTAGTTGAAATTTTCAGAGTAGTTTAGGGAGATGAATATCTCGGTTAAGTTCGTTATTGGGCAAAATTGGCCAGATTTAATTTGATTTCTTCCATGGTGCTTTTCTCATTCTCATGATTGCTCATTTAATCTTGATAAATAAACTATTATTTGAATTGAATTTCCTTTAGGATGCAGTTCTATTATATGAATACATTGATATAATTCCCAACTCTGAGAAACCAATACTTTCGGAGATATAATTTGTCTGTTTGAACTAGAGCGCCAGAAAGCTCCTGTCCACAGGGCTTGAACCCATTTTTTTCATCAATAACTCAATATACAGATCCGATCGATTTGAATCTTGGTAGTTAGTTGCAGAATGCTGAATCGCCAATTTGCTCAAAATATCTTGAGGATTGTATTGGACAGTCTTGATCGAATTTACCACAGTGAATTATATTATCCGTTCTCCTGTATTGGACAGCCTTAATCGAATTTACCTTGGTAAATTCCTGACTTCACGTCAGGGCTTGAACCAATTTTTTTCGTAATTGTTTTAGAATTTTATAGTAGTACGGTTTCCACAAAATTTTACACACGCCTTTATGTCGATATTCCACAACCAATTTCCAAGCTTCAATTTGATATAGTCTATATTTTTTGAGTTACCGAGGAAATAATATTCCAGGGTGGTATAACTCCGTAACCGCTGGACCGATTATGCCTAAAAACGAACTAAACTCTCCCATTGGGATGGGCAACCTACCCTGAAAATTACAAGTTCCTATCTCTTTTAGGTCGAAAGTTATCGAGGCAAAGGTCCGCCATCCAGCTACATGATGGACTCACACCAGGCTGCTCTGATCTCCAACAATATAGATCCGATCCGATCATGTTCAAACTTTGAACTTGGCAGTAGAGTTAAGTTTTGAAGGCTCTCGAAAAATTTCAGCGATGTCGGACGAATATTTTCTGATATATCAAATATTTTTCAATGATTTCCAATGATTTTTTGGAAATTTTTTAGTGATACGATCCTCACGAAATTTTTCAAGAATTTTCGCGTTTGCATTTTGCAACTGATAACCATGTTTTAATTGGATTGGTTCTGTATTTTGCGAGTTATTGAGGAAATATCAATCAAATTTCAGATGGGTATAACTCCAAAACCGTTTGGCCAATTATACCTATAAACAAACTCAAATGTTCCAGTCAGATGCACCTTACCCAAAAATTCCAGTCGCTTTCTCTTTCCCTCAGGTTATCGTGACATAAATAATATTTTTTGATCATTGTTTTTAAATTTTGTAGTGATACAATTCTCACAAAACTTCACAAACGTCGTTAGTTTTGTATTCTACAACTACTCACCAAGTTTCAATTCGATCGGACGATTATGCCCATTAACAAACTTGTTCGTCGTATTGGGATAAGCCACCTACCCTGAAAATTTCAAGTCACTATCTCTTTCCTTTCTAAAGTTATCGTGGCAACGGACGGCCGACCGGTCGGACAGAATGAAATTTGATCTCGAATTCTTGATCACGGAGTCGAAACCAATCGTTTGAGAACATTTTCGGCAAAAAATTCGAATATTACAGACATATGGGCAGAATCACAATGCGATGTTCCCCAGAACAGACGCGTAAGAAAAAAATTAGTCAAACAAAAATATGAATTTTTGCGCGTATGTTCTGGGGAACATCGCGTTATCATTTTGCCCAAATGTCTGTAACTTTCGAAGTTTTTTACGAAAATGGTCTCAAACGATTTGGTTCGACTCCCAAATGAAGAATTCGAGGTCAAATTCGATTCTGTCCAGCCGGCCGTCCGGCCGTTGCCACGATAACTTGAGAACGGAAATAGCAAGCGACTTGAAATTTTCAGGGTAGGTGGCGCATCTCAATACGACGGACAAGTCCGTTAATGGGCATAATCAGCCCAGTGGTTTCCGAGTAATAATTTTGTTTTCAACCAATATAGATCTGATCGAATTGAAACTTGGTGAATAGTTGTAGAATATAAACCTAAGCACTTTTGTGAAATTTTGTGAGAATCGTATTTCTGGAAAATTATTAAAAAATTATTAAAAAATATTTTTGTTGTCACGATAACCTGAGAATGGAAAGAGATAGCGGCTTGAAAATTTCAGGTTAGGTTGAGCATCTGAATGCGACATTTGAGTTTGTTTATGAGCATAATCGGCCAAACGGTTTTAGAGTTATAGCCATCTGAAATTTTCTGAAATTTGGTGGTTTTTTGTTCCTCATTAACTCAAAAAATACTGAACCGATTGAATTCAAACATGGTTATAAGTTGTAGAATGCCAACGCGAAAATGTTCGCAAAATTTGGTGAGGATAGCATTTGTAGAAAATTTTTAATAAATCATTGAAAATAAAAAATATATATATATCAGTAACTATTCGTTTGAAATTGCTGAAATTTTACAAGAGCGTTCATAACCTAACTCTAATGCCAAGTTTCGAGTTTTAATACGATCGGTTAAATATTGTTGGAGATTCGAGCATTCTTGTGTTAGTTCAGTAGGTGGGTGACCGTTGCCTCGATAACTTTCGAACGAAAGGAGATAGGGACTTGCAATTTTCAGGGTAGGTTGCGTATCCAAAAGGGAGCGTTGAGTTGGTTTTTGGGCATAATCGGTCTAACGGTTTCCCAGTTATATCCACCTGGAATATTATTTCCTTGATAACTCAAAGAATAAATATTCGATTGAATTGAAGCTTGGTAACTAGTAGTAGAAAACCAACATAAAGACGTGTTTAAAATTTTGTAAGAAAATTTGAAAAAAATTACGAAAAAAAAAATTTTAAGAACCGCACCCCTAGAAAATTTAAAAAAATTCACGAAAAAGGAATTGGTTCAAGCACTGACGTGAAGTCAGAAGCTTGTGCGCGTATGTTCTATTGTCCATTCCTCTGTATTGGACACCCTTAATCGAATTTACCATGGTAAATTATGTTGTCCAATACAGAAGAATGGACGACAATAGAACATACGCGCAAAAGCTTCTGACTTCACGTCAGTGCTTGTTCTCAAGGAAAATTATATTTCTGAAACTATGTCTCATATTGCAACCATTATACACTAGGTAACCGTAGTTCTGCTCGACTGGCACTATATGCTTGGATTTATTTTATTTTAAAATTAGAATTCAGTTGATGCCCAATGATTTTTATTTGGCTAACGCTGCGTTTATTCATAATCAATTCCATGCAGTATTTCGTGAGGGTGTGTGAGGCGTGATTAGAAATGGAGCATGCGCGCAGAAGCCTATGACGTTAAGTCAGTGCTTTTCTCCAATTTTTTCGAATATTCCTCCCACCCATGTTTGATTGGATTAAAAATGAGCCTTTCGACTAAGACTTCCCAGCATGAAATTTGAAGACGATCAGTTGAGTGGTGTGGGTGTGCCACAAACAATTAAACACATGTCTGAGAAGCCATTGAGGTTTCCCAGTGAATATAAATTCCGGATAGTCATCACGAATATAAGTCGTTAATATACTCACATGTAAACTTATCAAAACAATTATCATAACATTTAAACACTTCGCGTTCATGTTGGAAATTTTCGTTCTCAGTTCACCTCAACTTCACACTTCAGATTCATCACTAAGTTTGCTTTCCTAGTCTAAAAATGAACCTGTTGATTTGGGTGGATCCGATACCTTATCTGATAGAGTGAGAAGGACAGCAATCTATCAACGCGACGATGAGATAGATTTCTTGATGAGACGGGGGTTTCCATCCAATATTGCAAATATACGATTTGTGTACTACGTTTCTTCTTGGCTTAGGAGAATTAATTATCTTTATGAGATTTCCCAGAGAATTCATGATTCATAAGTAGTATTATATATTTTCTTTTGAACTTTGAGCATTACATTCTTTCATCTAACAATAAAGCATGTGTATTATTAGCAGAGGTTAGTGTAACGGGGTACCAGATTTTATTTTGTAGCTTTGACATCCTTTTTTCCAATAAAATGAATGTTGGCGTAAAGTTTCCTATAACTATGATACATATTTTCCAGATATTATTTATTTTCTACTTCTACTGGTTTTCTAGTTATGGACTCGTGGATTCATAAAACTAAACCAAATTAGCATAAAGAAAGCATATAAAGTTTTTCTTGAGTCATTTCAAGAATATTCCATCTTTTCAGAACATTATATTATTCTTCATTATTTCTCCTTGAACCGTTTTCGAGATATTCTTCATTGAATGTTTTAAAATGAAAAACTCCAGAAATTTCACTACTTTTATGGATCCGTCCCTGAGCGTTGGAATCCCGAATCAAGCTGTAAACCACGTTACCATGCCTTATTTTCGTCCGCCAACAATGTCATAGATAATTTATATGCGGGAGTGTATTAGCACATTGTGAAATCTTTAAACGCTTGTAACTTCTTACCTGAGCCGAATCTGGAAAAATGGTAAATGAAAAAAGAGTTTCATTTGATGAGAGGAATCTTTGGTTAAAATTAATGCAGTGGTCAAAGACTCACCCTGTATATAGCACTCATACTTCAAACCCGCAAATAATGGATCCCGCAAATACGGAATCCCTCTGAAATTCTGCGGGATCAATATTGCAAGTTTTTCCGTGCGGGATCTGCGGGAATCAATATTGAAATTCCGTATTAGACAATGGAAGCGCAAACGTCGGAGAAAAAGAAAAACTACTTTTTCGTCCGCTGTCGTCACTATGCATACGGCATGATAGGGTTCAATAAAAACATAAGTGTCATTAAGATTAATTGTCAGTCGCTGTGGCCACTATGGATACGGCATGATACGATTCAATACAAACATAAGAGTATGTGCGAATAACTGTCATTTGCTATTGTGAAATTATTTAAGAGGTCCGAAATTCATAAACATATGTAGAGGTCGACGAAAAATTATAATATGCATCTCGGCGAAAAACTGTATATTGTCTCGCCTGTTTGCTATCCTCGGCTCCGAGGATAGCAATTTGCAGGCACGGCAATAATAAAGACAGTCCTTGGTACATAAATAACTATTATGCTACTATAATAGTATGTTTTTAATTGCATAAGACCTTTAGACGTTCTTGCTCCTCGGAACAAAGTGCTTATCAATTTGCCCAAATGCCGATTTGGTTCGACTCACTGATCAAGAATCCGTGGTCGAAATTGATTCTGTCCGGCCGACCGGCCGTAGGCACTATAACTCCCGAACGGAATGAGCTAGACGGTAGAAATTTGCAGATTATGTTTGGGAGATAAATATCTCGGCTAAGTTCATTACTGGGCAAAATCAATCAGATGTTTCGGGGTAACAAAAAAAAATATTTTTAGATTACAAATTTCAAATTCAATTTTGATATCATTTTTAACTCGAACAAGCTTACTTTCAGAGATATGATTTCTCAAAATTTCAATAATAAATTGTACTTCTATGTTTTCACAGAATGCTATAATTATTCTATGAATTATTATAAGAACTGTGTTCAAACATGTCAACTTATTTGCCTATGAAATACATGAGATATCGGAAGCACCAAGTTCAATCCCGACGCTAGGAAAGAAATTTTCTAGTCGCGGTAATCGCCACCATTCACTGTTGGGTCCAAAATTAACAGTGCTGTGGCTAAGGTGGCGTAAGGACACAGTAACAAAGTCTACACAGAACACAACTGGTTCTCCTTACTCGCTCAAGCTCTTCCAGAGTTTATGAGGGGTCTCCTTGGGGAAGACCTTGGAGGATCAGTATAATAATATACAATATACAATATAATAATGAAAAATGGCGATACCGTTGTTAAAAAATCAACAAGTTAAGAGCGTTCCTGCTAATCGGGTCCTTCATTGATTTGTGAAATATATGCATAAGTATATTTATTATACGAAGCCATTCATGAAGGACCCGATTAGCAGGAACGCTCTTAACTTGTTGATATACAATATACTTTTTGGGAGATATTTTGATGCCCATGGTTAATCCATATGATGATGGGAATGATAAGGGTAAGTTAATAGTATTGAGTTCAGAATATCTCCAGTCAAATCGAAACTGGAATATTCTACAGAGTGGTTTTGGGGAATGAATATCTCGGATAAGTTCGTTGTTGGGTAGAATTGGTCTGAATTTGGTTTCGGATTAATAATTTTTGGCAGTCTTATTGAATTTAAATGTTTTCATGATGTTTGAACTTAATTTCTTTATGACGTAGTTCTATCATAAGTATCCATTGATATAATTCCCAACTCTTACCAATACTTTCGGAGATATTAATTGTCAAAGTTTGAAGAAAAGCGCCAAAGCTGCTGTCCACTGGGCATTCCCACTTTTTTATTACCATGTTTAATAGGTTGAGTACAAAGAGTATATATATATATATATATATATAAGTTTAGTTATAAGAGCCTGTATAATATTCAAGATTTAATGATAAGGGTCTATCGACTCAGGTTTGGGGAGTAAATGAGGTACTCTTTATTCTATACCGAGCTTTCGCATTAATTTAATGCTTCTTCAGGGTTTCTATAAAGATATCTTTATAGAAACCCTGAAGAAGCATTAAATTAATGCGAAAGCTCGGTATAGAATAAAGAGTACCTCATTTACTCCCCAAACCTGAGTCGATAGACCCTTATCATTAAATCTTGTATATATATATATATATATATATATATATATTTATATTAATATATATTCTTTTGAACTCTGAGCATTACATTGTTTCATCTAACAATAAAGCATGTATACGAAAAAAGTGTTAGCAGAGGTTAGTGTAACGAGGTAACATACAATTCGATTTATGATACAAGAGCTAAGGGAAGAACCTCAACAAAAGACCCTATCTCCCCGTTATTGTTGTGATTTATGATAATAATTGAAATTGTTAACAAAACATGCTGAAATATTAAATATTGAAGGGCATCTTTTTCGTCACTATTGATTTTTCCTTGAATAAGCTGACAAGTTTCTCCAAGGTACCAGGAACTCAATCTGGAAAAGGAAAGACAAAAGGAGAAAACGAAAAAATTCAAAATGGAATATTCCATGGTTTATTAAATAGATTTGAAATTCACCACCCATTCCAAAGAAGGCTCAGAAAAATTATGAATAGACCTAAAACCATCCTGGAATCTATATATGGGACAATTATTAACTAAATGATCTATGGTCTCCCCTGGTCCCCCTCATTCACAACTGGCGCTCTCAACTGATTTCAATCTGAAAAGCATACTGTTACAACGACCATGACCCGTTCGTAAATGATTCAGAATAGACCATATTTTCCTTGGAAGATCAAACCCTGGTACTCTTTTTGAAGGATCAGAAATTAAATCTTTGTTGAATAAATCGCCAGAAATCCATTCAGACCGCCAAACTTCCTTGTCGCTTTTATTCGAATTGAGAAAACAGTTAGACCATACAGGATTACGTGACTTCAATCTAGGAATCTTATTGCCGGGAATATAGTTGAGAATCGGAAAAGAATTCAGAAAAGAATGAAATTTATTCAAAGAATTTAAAACAACAGTCTGCCTACGAATGCGGGGCGGGACAATGTTTGAAAGAACTGGTAGCCAATGAATAGGTGTAGATCCAATAAATAGTAATAGATTATTGAAATGGAATAGTGATTAAACTAGTACAGGTGGAACTACGTTTGGGTAGATCATAGAGTCAGCAGATTAATGAGTCCGATACTGAGCATTCATGATGAATCTATGTAATCAGCATATCTATGTATCCAGAAAGTCAATATAATCGTTGTGTTAATAGAATCGAAATATCATAGTTTGGTAGAAAACGAACAGTGTCGTGCCAAAGATGACATAATTACACTAAGTAAGGTCTAAATGCTTTATCAGGGAAAATGATATCACTCAATAATAATATAGGATGGTAGATTTTGTATCGTGCGGTATATGTAGGAAAATAAAGAATCATCCCGAGTATACAGGGTATCCGGAAATGATGAGCAAAAAATTCAGGGGTGCTATCTAGACCAAAAATAAATGGTACTTCTTCCTATAAAATTTTTTCGAAAATTGATGATTAACGAAGTTCTAGGGTGTTCAAGCTGAATTTTATTCACAGGTTGTTTGCTCTACGTTTTATGGAAAGAATATTCCATAGAGTCCGTCGGAACTTTATGGTTATGTATTATTATTATTATGTGTGTGTTGCTATGTTTAAGATTGAAAATAAATGAAAAGATTTCGTATTCATCGCATGCAAGTAATGCATTCTGCGTTTTTCTCGAAAACGGTTAGATTTATCAAAACAAAAGAAGTATACCTTTTTTGTGTAAAGAAGTCTAGAGAATGGAAATAATTGGTCAAAATTTGCATACAATGTAGCACACAAAAGTTGGGACCATTCAAACAAAAGTATAGGCTCGTATGTGGTGCCCTCTACAAAATGGGAAAAAATAGTTTGCAAATTCGTTTTGCTCATCCTGTATAAGCCACAAATACGAAATTTCGTCGAAATATTATCAACGTGCTAAAACGTAGAGCACTGTGAATAACATTAAACTTCAACACCCTGTAACTTCGTTAATAATCAAATTTCGAAAAAAATTTATAGGAAGAGGTAGCATTTATTTTTGGTCTAGAAATCACCCCTGAATAAATCACCCTGTATAAAGAAAGTACTATATTATTCCAAGGTAAGGTATCTACATCACATCAATCAATTTCTCATGTATTCTCCATTCAGCAAAGATGTGTTGTTTAATTCCATATCTGAAACAATAGGAAACATTAAAAACTTGATAATTCATAATATTACTGCTAACAATAAAAAGAGTGCATAAAATAAGAATAGGAGTAGCAAGAACAAAAGTTGAGGGTAATCCAGAAAGATGCGCATCAGCGTTGAAATGTGCATATATCTATGGGAGATGATAGCCCTACATTAGGGTCCTGTAGCGTTCTTCGAACATCTAAAGTTCTGAATAATCATCGCTTGGATGATGGCCTTATTAGCAACGAAATTTTCCTTTTCTTTAATTCAAGTATTGAAGGGATTTCTGAACGTGGATTACTTTGAAAATTTGCGGAGGTGATTCTTCTCTGGGAGATCTATGCGACTACAAAGGAGTATAATTTAGAGAGGGGACTTTTGAAAGGTTATGTATTATTTTTAATTCGGTCGTTTTTCTCCTCTTGTCTTTTCATTTTACAGGTGAGTTTCGGGTACTTTTCGATGAACCTTTACGTTTTTTGACGAAATAATCCATATTCAAGAAAGAAATGCCCATCAATATTTTAAATTTCTGCTAATTTTGTGATCAAATTCAATATTGACAAATCACATCACTCACGAGAAGACAGAGTTTTTTTGCTGAGATTTTTCCCTAAGCTCTTGCTTCGAATTGTATGGTACCCCGTTACACCAACTTCTGCTAACACTTATATAGCTTTCAATCAAAAGAATATGTATATGCGGTCAAATACGACAGGCATATTCGTTAATGGGCATAATCGGCGCAACGGTTCCCGAGTACAAATTTTGTTTTCAACCAGAACAGATCCGATCAAATTGATACTTTGTAACTAGTTGTAGAATATCCAGATAAAGAACTATGTGAAATATTGTGATGATCGTATTACCAGAAATTTGAAACAAAATAATAATGAAAAATGGCGATACCGTTGTTAATAAATCAACAAGTCCAGAGCGTTCCTGCCAATCGGGTCCTTCATAAATGGCTACGTATAATAAATATACCTACTTATGCATATATTTCACAAGCCAAATAGACCCCAAGGGGTTCATTGATCTGCCGAGAAAGCAAGAGCAGACGCGTTTCTGGCTTCTTGGCCTTCATCAGTACTCTGTAGCTTCCTCAACAAATTCAACTAAACTGACCCGGGTTAAGCCTCTCAGAGCCAGCTTGGTCGATCATTCTAATCGCCCACGCCACCTATGAGACGAAACACGGAAATCAGCCTCTCCCCACCAGTGAATATTTGAAGCGCGAAATCATATGCCACCATTCACTCGATATTAATCGAGAACGAGTCCCGCAGTGCTCAGACAGTATCTTCCCATAGGCCATGAACGCTGTTTAGCGTTTTCAAAAATAATAATGAAAAATGGCGATACCGTTGTTAATAAATCAACAAGTCCAGAGCGTTCCTGCCAATCGGGTCCTTCATAAATGGCTTCGTATAATAAATATACTTATGCATATATTTCACAAGTCAAATAGACCCCAGGGGGTATGCATAAGTATATTTATTATACGAAGCCATTCATGAAGGACCCGATTGGCAGAAACGCTCTGGACTTGTTGATTTATTGACAACGGTATCGCCATTTTTCATTATTATTTTTGAAAACACTAAACAGCGTTCATGGCCATTGGGAAGATACTGTCTGAGCTCTGCGGGCTTCAAATATTCACTGGTGGGGAGAGGCTGATTTCCGTGTTTCGTCTCATAGCTGGCGTGGGCGATTAAAATGATCGACCAAGCCGGCTCTGAGAGGCTTAACCCGGGTCAATTTAGTTGAATTTGTTGAGGAACCTACAGAGTACTGATGAAGGCCAAGAAGCCAGAAACGCGTCTGCTCTTGCTTTCTCGGCAGATCAATGAACCCCCTGGGGTCTATTTGACTTGTGAAATATATGCATAAGTATATTTATTATACGAAGCCATTTATGAAGGACCCGATTGGCAGGAACGCTCTGGACTTGTTGATTGAAAAAAAAATATTAAAATATAGTATTTATCTCACGATAACTTGAGAATAGAAGTAGATAGCGACACGGAAGTCTTAGGGTAGGTTGCGAATCCGATTACGGCATTTGAGTTTGTTAATAGGCTAAATCAGCCAAACTTTTTTGGAGATATGACTAACTGAAAATATGTGGCGTAAATAGAAAATGAAACTGCGGACCAAAGCTGTCGACTTGAACCAATTTTTTATTCAAATGAAATATATGAAAATTTTAATAATTCACTACAATCATTCATTAGTGTAAGAGGTTTTCATGGCAAGTATAGATCTATTCGATAAAATAATTGCGAATATTCGAAGATAGAAATGCTCATTATGTGATGTGCCATTAACCGGTGGTCGGTGCCTAAGACTGCGCATGCAATCAGAAACTATTTCTATGAACGTTCCGGTTCCTTTGCATCGTGTGTACCTACACCGATGAGAATCTCTACCTCAGAAGTCAACTGAAAATCGATAGCTGGGAAAAGTCGAAGGATAAAACGAATTCTTTCCGTGATCCGGAGGAAAACGTAAGAGAAATCACGGACCATTGGCTTTTCCATTCCATTTCGAAGACGTTCGTTTATCGTCTGTAAACACGTATTCGGACCCTACGCGTGATGTCCAAACATGGACGTTTTTGGAGCAGAGCACTCCCGATTTTACAGTTCATATTCTTGATAAATCGAAGCAAATACTCCATTTACATGAAACAATTTTATGCGCTTTTTTGTTCTGTTTGAAACCTGCATCTTCAAGGGTAGTTCAAATTGTGTCGAAGGACGTATCACCAGTGTATTCCAATCCAATAATCCATTCTTACTCCACACCCCTGGCTAGCTATTGAACTGAGACTATTTATTAGGTGCCACTGTCTTTATAAAAATCTTGAATAGAGAGTTACAAATAGAAGGTAAATGAAAATAGAGAAACAAAATTATCGCTGATGTTACATAATTCTTAGAACACAGGACCCGCTCGAACATATACAGGGTGAGTCTTTGACCACTGCATTAATTTAAACCAAAGATTCCTCTCATCAAATGAAACACTTTTTTCATTTAACATTTTTCCAAATTCAGCTTAGGTAAAAAGATACAGGCTGTTGAAATTTTGAAAAAAAAAACAGTTTTTATTTTGTAGCTTTGACATCCTTTTTTCGAATAAAATGAATGTTGGCGTAAAGTTTCCTATAACTATGATACATATTTTCCAAATATTAGTTATTCTCTACTTCTACTGGTATTCTAGTTATGGACTCGTGGATTCATAAAACTAAACGAAATTAGCATGAAGAAAGCATATAAAGTTTTTCTTGAGTCATTTCAAGAATATTCCATCGTTTTAGAACAATATATTATTCCTCATTATTTCTCCTTAAACGCACCGTTTTCGAGATATTCTTCATTGAATGTTTTAAATGGAAAACTCCAGAAATTTCACTACTTTTATGGATCCGTCCCTGAGCGTTGGAATCCTGAATCAAGCTGTAAACCACGTTACCATGCCTTATTCTCGTCCGCCAACAATGTCATACATAATTTATATGCGCGAGTGTATTAGCACATTGTGAAATCTTTAAACGCTTGTTTCATTTGATGAGAGGAATCTTTGATTAAAATTAATGCAGTGGTCAAAGACTCATCCTGTATAAGGATTGAGACAGTGATAGGTAGGAAACGGAACCAAACAAACTTATACTAACTATAGTTCCTAAAATAATTCTTCTGAAAAAATATAACGATAAATATCAGGGGTTCAATGAGTCAATAGTAGAATCCTACCTCTAACAAAATCTGGTTTATGAGAGATGAACGGACTAGTAGGGACCATAGTTCAAAGCAATCCACAGAGTGTGATTTCATCGAAGTTGAATAGCTACATACCGCGGTTTCATCCTTATTTGGAATCATCAGTGAAGCATAATTCAACGCCAAAGAAAAAACATTACGAATGAACCGGTTCATCAAAATCCAGCAATCACCTCTGAGTTCGAAGTAGGCAGAAGTGACACCTGACGTTCAATCAAACAAAGCTACCCGTTGCAGCTACTCAAAACTATAGATGTCTATGTATATTCATTTTCCAAACGTGGGTATTTGCAAGTACCCTGTTTAGGGTCTCATGCGGACCATCACGAGGAAGTGTTGAATTATGCTTCACTGATGATTCCAAATAAGGATGAAACCGCGATATGTACCTATTCAACTTCGATTAAATCACACTCCGTGGATTGCTCTGAACTATGGTCTCTATAAGTCCGTTCATCTCTCATCTACTAGTGGTAATCATGAAATAAGGAACAAAATAGCTTTCCTATTTAGGGCTGGTCAGAGAGCTTTGGCGAAGCTCAGTATAACTGGCATATCCATCGATCATGAGCTAGCAGGAACACCTATCCCGCCAACAGACCAAAGAAGAGTTGGCAGAGAGATAAGACAGGCACAACTGAAGACACTACTCGAAGATCACATGAGTAAACACCTACGCTACATATTCTTCTGGAGTTTGAAAGATCAGGGCCTGTCGGAAGAATTATCCTTCGCTTTTTGAAGTCCGATGTGCTTCCGAAGTCGGAAACGGAGGGATTCGTTATGGCTTGTCAAGATGGGGTGATAAATACAAGATGGTATAAAAAGAACATCATGAAAGTGGACACCCCAACAACGTGCCGAGCATGCCACAGCCAGCAGGAAACTGTTATGCATATTCTGTCTGCTTTCAGAGTCCATGCTCTATCAGGATATGTGGAAAGACACAATGCAGCTCTCCGAATTCTCTACTTCCATCTGAGAGAGGTTAATGGTATAGACAACGAACCAGTGCTAACATATGTGCCTCTGGAAATTGAAGCAGTTGTTGAAAATGACAGAGCTCGCATCTGCTGGAACTATGCGAATCCAACCACTCGGCAGATCCACGCCATAAAGCCATCTGGCTTTATGACTCTTGCTGGACAAAAAACTCAAGGAACTGTTTGTCGTCGAATTCTCCTCCCATGCAGAAAATAATGTGGTGATGAAAGAAGAACAGAAGAGGAAAAAATACAAGGATTTAATGTTCGAACTGGGGATTTTGTATCCAAGACATATGGTCAGAATGGTCGTACTAATTGTAATAACTGGGATAAGGTACGATGTATCAAACACAAATATTCGGTTTTATTTTATTCTCCCAATAAATCCCAAATAATAATACGCTGCATAAATTGCGATGCATATATGTGAGGAGCGATAACAAATTAGGCACAGGTGTTTACTCAGTTGGCATCTAACGAAGAATGGATATCGATGGAAACGAAGTACGCATGTTAAGAAATCCCTTCTTATTTAAAATTCAAAACATCACGGAATACATTACACTAATCATATAGGATGCCTAGGTGGAATGAGAGCGTGACCGAATTGAAGATTATTCCGGCCTGCAAATATCCGGCCGAGGATTTAGCGCACAGAATGCAGAAGGCGGTGTTGCTCGGATCACTCCGACTCATCAGAGCCCATCAACTGTGCCGCTTGCAGCTCATCTCTTTTGTTAAGGGACGCTGTAAGGCAGGACGAAGAACTACTCCAAGGAACGTGTGAGAGGATTTTTAGTAAGTAACAAATCAACAACTGGAGTCTCACACTCCTGAGAGAAGTGGACCCTCTCAGGGCGGGCCTATAAAAGGTTTTTCCTATCGAGCGGATAATAAAAAAAAATATATATATATATAAATAGAGAAAAATTCGTAGTATAATACAGATCATATGGAAAGCCTATTTATCTATTTCCCATAAGATGAATAACCTGCAATTCAAGTTGTTTGAATAACAGGTGAATTTGCACAATTACTAAACAAACTAAAATTTGGAGGTACCTAATTGTTTATCAAGAAATTAAAATTTGATTATAAGATAATATTAAGTTATACCATATTTACTTATCCCGTTTCAAGATGATAATATAACCAATTTTGAAGTAAATGGTCAACTTTGAGATAATTACGCAGTCTTTATGCCTCCCTCCGTTCGACGTTTTCCTGTGTCGGTGTTGTAAACATAAATTATCTATGAACGACAGCAACTTGGCTTCCCCCTTTATTTCAGAATTCTTGGACAGATCATCTGCAATTCTAGTGTGGGGTCGGATTCATAAAAGCAGTTAAATTTCTGTAATTATATCAGATTCAAAACATTCGATGAAGAATACCTCGAAAGCGGTGCATTTTAGTTGAAGATACGGTGAATAAATTAAATGATTAAAGATACATTTAATGACTTAAGATGAACTTTATGTGCTTTCTATACGCTAATTTCTTATAGTTTGTAAGTAGGTAAAAACCGTACATTAGAGATTAAGTGTCATAGTTATAGCAAACTTGACACAAATTTATCTTCATTCTGGGTATTCATATCCAAACTGTTTTTTTAAAAAGGTTGTTTTTATTTTTAATTTTAACAGCCTGTATCTTTTAACCGAATTGCCGAATTTAGGAAGATGATAAATGAAAAAAGAATGTTATTGGATGAGGGGAATCTTTGGTTGAAATTACTCAAAAACTCACCCTGTATATGGACCGCCAAATAAATAGAATCTCCTTCAGTCTGAACAGCTACTGGGAGGAAGATCACGTTCAGTTTACTCGAAGATCGATAACGACCAATCCCTCCTGAAATCCCAGCTATACACATCTCCATCTCTACATCCTCGATAACGCCCTCACACGGTGTGTTGGAATCTTTCAGACGCCTCGAAAGCTATTTGGAAACTGGTTAAAATCACCGGAAGAGGCGGATCCTTAAACGAAACGTAAAGGATCCTACGCGACGAATTAAAAAAAAAATGCGAGGAGGGCACGAGGAAGGTTGTGGAGGATTACAGCCCAGTCACGCATGGCTTACTACGATCGCCAGGAAGTCTGCTATATAGTTGAGGTAGAGGTGGAATACTCGGAGATACTGAAGATAGGGACTTTGTTTACTGGGGACGGAAGACTGTAATGGGCAATAGAGTGATTTTTGATGACCGCAATGAAATTTAATCGATTTTTATGTGTCGTAAACTTGGGAATTGTTTTCATTGGGTGTTCGTTGGGGTATTTATTTGCTGAACGTTAGTGTTTTTCGAAAATGCACATTTCAGTCGTGAAAATCCAATCCCAGTTTTAATATTCCCAAAGTTTAATATTATTTTAACAATCTAGATATATTTTTGCTCTGGGCTAGGTACCTATGGTTTGAGCAATCAAGGGGAAGTGTGTTCTGAGCAGGGAAGACGGTAGACGTTGAAGACGGTTTGCAAGTACGAGTTTTTTGGACGGTTTTATTGAATTCTGACTTAGACGAATCAAGAGTATATTGCGGTAGTTGACGAACTTCAGTAATTGCGTAAGTAAATACTGTCAGAGTTGTAAATATTTCATCGAGTTGAATTGTAAATAAACTATCAGAACAAGTATTTGGTTTAAAACCAGAGACGTTAAAGACGAAGGTTAGGAAAGTCAACTCAATCAACCCCTAGGCGATTGATACAAAAATTGTACATATGTATTCTCTATCGGAATTGAAATGTCTGATAACACACTTACGTCTCAAGGAATTTCAGGATACGATATTCACGAAATCCGCTAAAATTAGCGCATCATCATTCTACAATTAATTACCAAGTTTTAATTGGATTGGACTTGTATATTTTTAGTTATAGAGGAAATAACCATATGTGCATATCTCCACAACCGTTTGGCCGATAATGCCTATTAATGAACTTTAATGTCGCATTCGGATGTGCAACCTACCCTGAAAATTCCTAGCCTGAAAGTCCCTTATCTTATCTTATCTTATAAATAATATTATCTCATATATTTTTCTTTTAATTTGTAGAGATAAGATCCTAACATAATTTCACATACATCTTTATGTCGGTATTCCACAAATAGTTACCAAGTTTTAATTTGATCGGATATGCATTCTTTGAGTTATCAAGATAATAGTATTTCAGATGTGGACTCCGAAACCGTTTGGCCGATTATGCCCAACAACAAACATAACTGTCCCATGCGCACCTACCCTGATATTTTTTTTGGGAATTCGAAGATTCACTCAATTCCTTTGGCAATTCACGTCCTACTTTGTTCATTATATTTTTCTTCGATCCAAAATCAGATCTGTTGTTTTAGACATTTCGAGATTTTGAAATTTTCGAATCACTGAGCTTATTCTGCACAACTGTGAACTGGATTATACTTGTTCCTAACCAATTCTTCAAATTTCAAGTCTCTATGTTGCATCTTTCGAAAGTCTTCGTGTTTATAGATGGTGGGACGGAAGGACAGAAATTAATTTTTCTTCGGATTCCTCGTTAGAACTCCAATTCTGCCGTTTGATACCTTTTTGGCACGTTGTTCTATGAACAGAGTGCCTATCAATTCATCCAAATGTCTGTCATTTTCGAATATTTGGCCGAGAATGGACTTAAACGATTACTTTCGACTCACTGATCAAGAATCCGAGGTCAGAATTGATTCTGCCCGGCCGGCTGTCAACACGATTACGCTCAAACGCGATGAGTTAGAGAGTTGAAACTTTCAAAGTACGTTTGGGAGATAAATATCCCGGATAAGTTCGTTAATGGACAAAATACACCGAGTGGTTTTAGAATTATAGCCATTTGAAATTTTGTTTTCCCAAAACTCCAAAAAAACTAGATCGGATCTATATTAATTGGTGAAGATATTGCAGAAATTTCAAAATATTCCAAAAATCAGGTTCAACTGGTCCACTGCTTTTAAATTCAACCAAACAAATTCTCAACAGTTTTTGATTTTTGAAAGGATATATTTAATCATGACGTGATTGCATGGATCATTATGCTTAGCGTCCTGTGATGCGATTCATATTTCATTACTCTCTATTTTTGAATTCATGTCATTATCTGACATGAAAATGGTGAGTTATATAACAAAACTTGGTTATACGATTCAGGAACTAGTTTCAAGTCACAAACGAAGATTGGATAATGGTTAGATATCCTAAAAAAAATTATATTTTGCCAAATTTTAGAAGAAATATGTATTTCAAAATGAAAATATCCAAAGAAAACTTCAACGATTTGATATATGCAAGAATTTGGTATGGAGGAGCTCATTTAAGCTTGTATTATTGTCAGAATTATATAAAGCAAACAATACATTATTGTCAGCGTAATTCCGATTCCCAGTTCACTATGTGATATTATGAGTTTTATGAGCTTTTCCGTATTATTATAGATATTTTTCAGAGTTTGGGGGAAAACCCCAGAAAGAATCCATTCGATAATGATTATACCTCCAAAAGTATCCTTTAATAATAATAGACCACAGTGATTCCAGGAGGAAACTTCCAGCTGTGAGATCCCTCTTTTTGAACGGAGATATTAAAGAATGGAAGTCTGAAAATAAATATCTAGGAGTAACACTTGATAGTAAACTTCTGTGGAATAAGCGCATGTTGAAATCACTGCTAGAAAAGCAATGAAGGCTTTAATGGCGTGCAGAAATCTAGCCGGTAAGACTGCAATCCAAGATAATGCGATAGTTGTACGTCAACCATTTTGATTGTGATGCCCATTATCACGTATGGGGCAGTAATCTGGTACAGAACAATAATTCAGAATAGTACTAGGAAAACCCTCGAAAAAATACAAAGGCGTGTGTGTGTCACTAGAGCTATGGCTACTTGTCCTACCAGGGCACTTGAGATTATCACAAATCTCACACCCCTCCACCTTGTGATATACAAAATGGCCCATGAAGCCAATCTCAGAATATCTAGGCAAGGAACAGGTAATGCGAGTATTAAAACCAGAAAGCCTGGTCCTCTATTACCAGGTACATTTCATCCGCCAATCTTCCTAGTGAAGAAATGATTAAGAAGGTAAGCATGGAAAATAACTTCACTACGTGCTAGGTAGGAAGAAAGACTATGACAGGGAATCCACCACCCAAGTTCTAAAAAAAATACCATTTAATGGTACACAGGTCGTTCAAAATGCAATATATGATCTGGCGCTGGAGTATATGGGGCAGTCACCAAATTCTCACTATCGCTAAGCTCCTATGCGATTGTCTTCCATGCAGAAATACTAGCAATCGAAAGAAGCGGAGGAATGAACCTAGAAAGAAACTATTAGAGGTGTGATATATCAATCCATTCTGACAGTCAAGCTTCTATCAAAGCTCTGAGCTCCCATGTTATCCAGTCTAAGCTAATGTGGAAGTTCCGAAAAAAACTTAATGAAGTAGGCAAGAACAACAGGGTTTCCTTGGTCTGGGTTCCTGGTCACTCGGTTATTGAAGGAAATGAGCAGGCCAACTCATTGGAGTTCATCAGAAATCTAGAACTGGAAGGCAAGCTGTAGATAGTAATGACATCCACATCTCTGACCCTCAGATTGTAGTATAACGTTACCCCTTACAACAATAGATAGACAGATAAATAGATAGTTCATTCAATTCACGAACACATGTTCATTTTCGAACCAACGGTGGATGAATGTATTCGAATGGGACCTTATGACACCGCAAACACAGCACTGTTCTTTTTCGAACCAACAATGGATATCGCACGTGTATTTCAAAAGTGACACAAGTCAAAAAATGAGGATTCTGAGATTTTTGCTGTATTCCGTTTTGTGATCATCTCAGATAGTGAGAATTTGTGTTCACAGTTCAACGCTCACCGCTCACTTTCAGATGAAAGTGTTCCTTTTTAAAAGTGAGCGTTGAACTGAGAACACAAATTCTCACTTTCTGAGATGATCACAAAACGGAATACAGCAAAAATCTCAGAATCCTCATTTTTTGACTTGTGTCACTTTTGAAATACACGTGCGATATATTGAGTTGAAACTATTCGTTCGATACTATTCTCGGACAAAAAGTTTACCAGTTTCTTTTGGAAGCTTGATTTTACTTTTGGATTTAAATTCGTGGAAATTTTGGCAATATTATTTTTTTCCGGCAGCAGAGTAGCTTTGGGTGAGTTCAGTACCTAGATGGGCGACCCCTGTGGCTATAAATTTTAACATCGCGCCAAAGCTCCTGTCTACAGGGCTTTCCCACCTTTTTACTTTAAAATTTTAAATTAGGGACGTTCAGGAAAATTCATAACGTCCTAGGTTAGGCGCACAAAAAAGGGTGAATAAAGTCATAGGAGAAAAATGTCTGTTTGTGCCGCATTTTTCAGTGATGCTTTGCCTTCATTTCATGAACTTTTCTGATTTGTTAGGGCTTGTTCGTATGTAGGTTAACCCACAAGAACTTGTGTTGAGCTCTGGAGACGTCAGTGAATATATCGCCGTGCTACTGGAAATAATTCCAATGTGAACTCCAAATTCGTTACAAGTTAACTTGTTCTGGACAGTTCCAATCTCTCTCGTCGAGGAAACCCAACAAATAAAGCGGAAAAAGTAGAATACTTGTCTGTTCTGGACAAGTATACTACTCTTTTCGCTTTATTTTACATTGCTGTTATGTCGCTAAGTGCCGAACATTTTACATTGTTTGTCTCCGATCGATCTGGATCGATGGTTTGTCTCCTATTTTGATTATCGGTACAGTTTTGACATAAATTTAATGCTTGTGGCTTTTACTTGATGCAAATCCATATTAACTCAATGAAAAATTATATACGATTTACACTTATTTAAAAAAATTTAAAATTTAAAAGTTATAAATAAGTGTAAATCGTATATAATTTTTCATACAGTTTTGACATCTTGACTTATTCTATTGTCATTCTTAAGGCGGTGAAAAGTCTGAGATTACTGGGTCCATATACCACCATTTTAGTATAGTCAACAAGTGCTCAACAAGGTTTTCTCCAAGATCTCAGAAACTATTTGAGATAGTTCAAATTTGAAAAGATATTCAAATAGGGTTGGAAATGTCCTAAAAAAAATCCCAACTGCCGGAACTATAGGACCAATGTTTATAATTTTCCTAGAGGGTTGAAAATACGCCTGACGACGGGTACTCCGGCTTGCGCAAGCTACGCCTCCTTCGTACCTTTGATGAATAAATATTATTTAAACCTATTAAATGTGATAATAAAAAATTGAAAAAATTCAGGTGTCTGCAGGATAGATCAATGAACAATAATCTGTGGTCCAAAAATGTTTATCGTGATTTTTCAATTAGTTATCCATTGGTTGATTAACAATTTTTTGTAGCACGAACATTAACATTGCAAGTGCGATAATTGTTAAACTATTAATCTGAGAATTTTTTCCTTTCGTGGAACTATTTTTCAAAGGTCGTAGAATAGGTTCCTGTTGGGAAATTTTGAAAATTATTAATTTTCAATTTGGTATTAACAATTTTTTTTTTTTTAAAACATACCTAATCCTTGATGATGATTATGATTAACACCGTTTCTTATGAAAAAAATTTGGCTTAAAAACGCATTTGTTAAATGAAAATTTTTTTACCACTTGTTACGAAAAGTAAGGAACCATTTCTTTTTAAATCTTCATTTATCTTGGTCTTTGATATTGAATAAGAAAGTTGGATTATTATTTCAATTTTCATCGTTCATTCAATAAACAAAGGAATTATACCTTTGTATATTTTTCTATTCAAGAAAACAAAAACAACCATGAAGGTATTATTTAAAAAAAAACATACGCGCAAAAAAGATTCCAATTCAATATTTTTTTTATTAAATAATACAAGTTTGTTTTTGTTTTTTTTTAAAGAAAAAGAAAAAAAATACTAAGAGACAATTCATTTGTTTATAACCAATTGTTTATTAAATAAACAATGAAAGTTTAAATAATGATCGAACTTTTTTTATTTATTCATGGAAGGTCCGAAGGGTTCGAGGCTTTACGCAAGCCGGAGTATCCGTTTTCAGGAGTATTTTCAACCTTCTGGGAAAATTATAAATATTGTTCCTAGTTCCGGGAGTTGGGACTTTTTTTGAGAAATTTCCTCGTCTTCTTGAATAAAATTTGAATAATCTCAAACAGTTTTTGCGATATTGGCGAAAACCCAAACCCCTTTCTTATTTTTTCACTCAATTGTTTATAACTTTCGCAATTTTCGCGAGTGACCCTTGAATATTAAAAGGTTTCTTTCTGGGTTTTCTCTCCCAAACTCTGAAAAATATCTAAACCCAGAAAGAAACCATTTAATAATGAGTATACCTCCCACAGTATCCTTTAATGATTACTTGGGCCTTGAATGTTCTCAAAAAATATTACATGCCATTCCGAATCGAATGACACCTGAATCATAATTTTCGGAGAATACGCAAAAATTTTGACCTAAAAAGCACTTGTTGACTAGAATATTTTGGCTAACGAAAACTCTTCGTTGCAAATTTTACTGTTCATTGTGTAAAAATATATTTAGTGATTATCTACAGTGTTTGAATGATCGTATATCTTGCTTGGGGTTCGAAATAGGTTCTTGTTGATTAATAATAATAACTGTTATATAACATTAGTTTAGTTAATGTAAATGTTCGTGTACTTGATCGATTATTCAAGCTCATTGGGTTAGTATAGTACGCGAATTATGTACACCCTATTGTGACTGATTTCTACTATATACCTTGCTCCACCTGATATTATCCTTGTGTATTGGGTGTCCCCAATTCGATGTTTAGTGAGGGGATCTCAGGATCCCTTTGAGCTAGAAAAAAATGACTGGCACATTTTCGGCCTCGATTTTTAATAGAATCAATTTGGTAAAAACCGCAACCTAATAAGTTCAACTGGGACTATATATTTCTGATAACGACATCCTAAATAAAAGATCTTTCGAGCTACTCGGATATATAGTTTGTTTCTGAGTCCAGTGTTATGTTTCAAAAGGAAGGCGATATTGTCTGGCATTAGGTAGAGATAACTTCGCATTGAGGGGTCTATTATCTCCTCACCAAATTGTACTAGTTCTGTTTATTGTCATTACTCATACCTTTTATATTCCCTATACATCTATTATTTTTTAATTAATTTTTTCCTGTTCAAACTTTGACAAATAATATCTCCGAATGTATTGGTTTCTCAGAGTTGGGAAATCAATGGATTCTTATGATAGAACTGCATCATGAGAGAAATTAATTTGAAAACGTGTCATTTAAGAAAAAAGATAAGGCGAAAATTCATGAGACGATGAAATCGCAACGACGTCGTTCAAATGACTATAAAGTTATTTGAACGACGTCATTGTAATGCTGGATTAATCTAGCTTTCCAACGACCACTGATAATATACCTCCGACAGACACAAAAATTAAAAGTGGTTCAAGCACTGACGTGAAGTCAGGAGCTTTTGGGCGCATATTCTATTGTCCGTTCATCTCTATTGGACATTCATATTATACGCCCCGCTCGGCTCAGTAGGATGTGCAAAGCATGCAGGTTTTTTTCAAGCAATGGAATCCGATCTAGAATTTCAGCTCGCAAGTTTATTATGAACACGCAACCGAAATTTTTTTTTCTATTATATTTTCTTCTCTTGTCAGCAATCATATTTGGAGCTGTTGTGGTTGTTTCTTTTTTGCGATTTAATGCATTCATATAATTATTAGAGATAACTGTTGTACTTTAGGTACTCATGTTTTACCTATATATTTAGTTCTAATATTTTTTTAATTAAATTAGGTTATGTTTTTATATCAGTTCAAAATAAGCTGACGTCCGATTTCGTCGTTCCATGAAAAATATAGGAAAGGAAATTTTGAACGACAGCGTCGTTGCTTTTGAACGTCAAAATCGTCTCATTTGCTTTCGCCTTAACGAACCAGAAATAAATTTGACATGTCTCTCGTAGGAAAATAAGATGACCTGTATGAACACAGATCAAATAATAAATCATAGATAAAATAATTACAGCATTCTGTGATAACATAGAAGTAGGTACGATTTATTATTGAAATTTTGAAAAATCATATCTCCGAACCTTATTAGAGTTAAAAATGATATGGTGAAACTGCATCTTAAAAAAAATTGAATTTAAAATTTTTAATGTAAAAAAAAATTGTTTTCGTTACTCCGTAACCGTCAGGTCGATTTTGCCCAATATCATACTCAACCGAGATATTTGTCTCATAAACCTACTCTGAAAATTGAAACTATCTAGCTCATTCAAGAGTTATCGTGTTAACGAATCAGTGAGTCGAACCAAATCGTTTTCCATCCAAATATTCGAAAATTACAGACATTTGGGCAAATTGATAAACACTTTGTTCCGAGGAACAAGAGATCCAAAAATGGGATTATTAGTATAACGACAGATGTACCGATCAAACAAATTATAGCCGACATTAGACACCGTGTGTCAATAGTGTTACAGTGTTAGTGTTAAAACTTTGTTAAAGGAATCAACAATGCAAACACAGAATTGTAAATTAATTTCAACCCACTTTTCCACAAGGATTTCGAAATATCATCCGTCCCCTAATCGGAACTTTGGAGTCCAGAACAATAGAAATTAAACTAGGTGAAACTAACAAGAATTAAGTTTACCAACGAGAACCATCGATCTGTACAGCATTAGTTGAACCGTAACGTACAGTATTCCACTAATACATCTTGAAGTCGATTCCTGTACCGCTCAAACTGAGCATGAAATTATCTTAGGTCGTAACGCATCCAGGATCCCATAACTGCTCATTGTAGATAGAGGTAGACATGGTAACCAGGGATAAATTATAGTTTGGGAGTGGGCCATTGTTCGGAATTTCCCTCTCCCACGGTTTAGTTTGATCTGTTCATTGATGAAACATTAATGAATTAGGTACCTACTGATAAAGTATGTCATGGTAGTTATCAATGAATCAATGACATTGTTAGAGAAATTATGTCACAGTGGGCAGTGTGTGGTCAAAGCGCCCGTGGCTCTAACAAAATATTATATCATCGACGCATATATATATATATATATATATATATATTGAATGTATTGTTGTAGGGAGTAACGTTGCACTGCGACCTTAAGGTCTATTGTGCCCCCCCTTCAGAGCTGTCGATGTCATTACCATCTACAGCTCGCCTTCCAGTTCTAGAGTTCTGATGAACTCCAGTCTCTGAGATGGCTTCAAGGAGGCTAGGTCTTCGCTCCTGCAGATTTCTTGCCCAAAGCATTCCTTGCGTTGGTTTGAGATGGAGAGGCATTTCGTTGTCAGGAGATAAGTAGTTTCATCCTCCTTCCAACAGAAGCTGCACTCTTCAGTTTCTGCTAGCCCTAATCTCATAATATGCTTCCTGAGGCCGCAGTGCCCTGTGAGGAAGCCAGTGAGGAGGTGCAGCTTGTTCTTACTGAGGTCCAAGTATTTCTTGGATCTGACAGTATCAAAGTTCTGGAGGAATTCCTTGGAGTGATGCATTCCGGGGAGAGATCTCCAGAAAGTGCCTTTCTCAGTTTCTTCTTTCGTCCGGAATTCACCTTTGTAGGTTTATCTACCAACCCCACAATAAGGTTCCAGGCCAATAAATTGGGTTTGTGTTCCTTTCTTGGCAAGTGTGTTGGCCTCCTCATTTCCTATGATTCCCGCGTGACCAGGAACCCAGACCAAGGAGACCCTGTTGTTCTTGCCTACTTCATTGAGTTTTCTTCGTCACTCCCATATTAGCTTGGATTCGACAACATGGGAGCTCAGAGCTTTAATAGCAGCTTGACTGTCAGAGTGAATTGCTACGTCACAACTCTGATAGTTTCTTTCTAGGTTCATTTCCACGCATCTTCCTATTGCAAGTACTTCTGCCTGAAAGATGCTCGGATAGGAACCTAGCGATAGTGAGCAGTTGGTGCCTATTATTTCTATTCATATCTGATGAAGAGTTTGATTTAGGCTCTGAAACGTTACAGAAAAATTGTTTGATACTGTTCGTTATCTAGTGTACAGGCTCAGTTTCGGACGCAGAAGCAAATTAAAAAAAAATTGGCAAATTCTTTTATTTTATATTTATGTCCCAGATTTTGGCAGAGAAAGCCCAGAGAAAAACCATTGCATGATGAATACACCTTCCAAAGTATCCTTTAATGATCACTGATAATATGCTGTTCTTATATCTGCAATCTCGTCCCGGAATACTACCATTTTGAAACCAAAATTCTCTCCAACGGATACATTTAACATACTGATAGCTGTCGAAAATGTGAACCCTTTCAGTGGCTTGGTAATTATAGAATTCTTCTCAAAGGGTGGCTTTCTCTAGGAATGATTAGAAAATGGTAAAAATTGAAAAAAAATAATAGTTGGATGAAACCCATTGGACAAGGAAGAGGATATAACAAAATTCAAAGGAAAAATAATTTACGGGTGATCTGAGGTCGGGAAGTGGAAGGGGGTTATTTTTTAAGGGTAAAAAACGATGTATCTCGATTTCCGGCAAAACTACAACTTCAACGGAAAAAAAGTTGAATGGAATAGTTGTAGGTAATAAGAAGTACGACAACTTTCATCATTACACTTTTTTCACATATCCTAGAAATTTATGTGAAAAAAAATTGTTTCAAGCCCTGTGGACCGGAGCTTACTGGCGCTCTTGTTCTAACAGACAAATTATATCTCCGAAAGTATTGGTTTCTCAGAGTTGAGAATTATATCAATGTATTCTTATGATAGAACTGCATCATAGAGGAAATTCAATTCAAATAATAGTTTATTGATAGATTAAATGAGCAATCTGAGAATTAGAACTGCACCATGGAAGAAATCAAATTAAAATAGCTGAAATGAATTTGACTCTCTCATTTAGAACAGTATGACAAGTACGAGTATGAACACAGATCATATAATAAATCATAGATAGAATAATTAAGCATTCTGTGAAAACATGGAAGTACGATTCATTATTGAAATTTCGAAAAATCATATCTCCGAAAGTATTAGCTTGTTGGAGTTGAAAATGATATCGATGGATTTTTATTGTGAAACTGCATCTTAAAAAAAATTATTATGAAATGTGCGAATTAAAAATTTTTTTTTCGTAACTCCGAAACCATCTGGCCTATTTTGCCCAATAGCTTACTAAGCAGAGATATTTATCCCCCTAACCTACTCTAAAAATTTCAACTGCCTAGCTCATTCCGTTCGAGAGTTATTGTAGAAACAAAATTTAAAAATTTTCAAAATTTTTTTTTTACACTTTATGGTAATCTGATCAATAGGAAACTTTACATGCGTCTGAAGGTCATGATTCTACAATGTGATGCTAAATTTCAGATAGATCGAGTAATTGGTTTCGGAAATATTCATGAAAAATATTTTTCTGAAAACGGCCATAACTCCGAAACCGCTTGATGGATTTCGCCCATTAACGAACTCATCCGAGATATTTACGCTCCAAACCTACCCTGCAAATTGCAATTTTCCAACTCCTTTCGTTCGAGAGTTATCGTGTTAACGGACGAACGGACGGCCGGACGGCCGGACAGAATCGATTTCGACCACGGATTCTTGATCAGTGAGTGGAACCAAATCTTTTGATACTATTTTCAGCCAAAAATTCGAAAATTACAGACATTTGGGCAAATTGATAAACACTCTGTTCCGAGGAACAAGAGCGCAAAAACAAAATTTTCTCCTAATTTCAAAGGGCAGTAACTTTGAGGAGTAGGGTCCTAGAACAAAAAATTATATGAAAGACCCCCATTAATTTTCTCCACTGTATCACCTCCTAAAATCTGTTGCATCAATTTAGAAAAACCGCGTATAAAATTAGTTCAATACTATCAGTAAAATAGAGTTGTTATATAGATCTACTTGACGAGGAAGCTTGTGTAATTTAAATTATCATTTTTTTCAAAATATTCTATAACGATAAATATTTCGATTCCCCACCTCCCATATAGTGGCTGCAATACCTACTGAAAAAGCAAATTTTATTTTGAGATAACGAAAGCTTTCAACTTTTTTTTCATGACATGGTATTCGGTATTCGGCCGAATTCTGCATGCTATTTGGCTGAATACCGAATTTTAAAAAAAGCAGCCGAATACAACGAATAATAGACGAATATTCGTCGCACCTCTAATTATAACAAACTATTGTGATATTTAATAGTTTACTTGTGTAAAATGACATTAATTCGTGTCATGTGTTGTATAAAATATCAAATCGACTTCATAGCGAATAATTCGTTTGCGTAACTGAATGAAAACGAAGAATCCTTACGAACTCCATCCTTCTGTAATGCGGAAACCCGAGGGAGTCGGGGAGTGTGATGCAGACTTACTATTTGACACCATTGTGACGTGAAAACTCCCAGTTTAGAGCCGACGCACACGGGTCGACCGGGATATATTTGACGCGATCAGAATCGCATCGACAATTTATCGATCTGCAATTCAGGGCGTTGCTTTATCGTTCAGTCTTATAATCACAGAATAAAATTAATTCATGTCAGAAATTCATCGAACCACGTAATATTTACATTCCACAGAACATTACTTCCTTACTTGGTTGGTTACGGCCACATAATATAACATAAGAAGTACTACCTTCCTGGTAAACTGTGCACAACAGTAGTGACAGTACATTCCATTATGGTTCTAAGGGGTGTCCGCTTGTTGAAGTATATGTCATTTTAGGATATAATTACAATGATGCTCCATGATTCCGTCAATTTTGAATTCTCGGAATGTTTATTACTCTCTTTTGGAAATTCAAAATGATTCTAAAGGAAATATACTTCAAAATGAAACAAAGCTTTATAATCAATAGTTTCTTTATTAATATAATTTTAACAATTGCATATCTATTGAATATTCCATTGTAGAATAAATCAAGTAAATGATATTGATCTCATACCTTTTCGAATGTAAATATACTTTAGGTAGTACTTAACAGATATGTACAATTATACAGGGTGAGTCATTGACCACTGTATTAATTTCAACCAAAGATTCCTCTCATCAAATGAAATACTTTTTTCATTTAACATTTTTCCAAATTCAGCTCAGGTAGAAAGATACAGGCTGTTGAAATTTTGAAAAAAAATCAGTTTTTATTTTGTAGCTTTGACATCCTTTTTTCGAATAAAATGAATGTTGGCGTAAAGTTTCCTATAAGTATAATACATATTTTCCAAATATTAGTTATTTTATACTTCTACTGGTTTTCTAGTTATGGACTCGTGCATTCATGAAACTAAACGAAATTAGCATAAAGAAAGCATATAAAGTTATTCTTGAGTCATTTCAAGAATATTCCATCATTTTAGAACATTATATCATTCTTCGTCATTTCTCCTTAAACGCACCGTTTTCGAGATATTTTTCATTGAATGTTTTAAAATGGAAAACTCCAGAAATTTCACTACTTTTATGGATCCGTCCCTGAGCATTGGAATCCCGAATCAAGCTGTAAACCACGTTACCATGCCTTATTCTCGTCCGCCAACAATGTCATAGATAATTTATATGCGGGAGTGTATTAGCACATTGTGAAATCTGTAAACGCTTGTAACTTTTTACCTGAGCCGAATCTGGAAAAACGGTAAAGAAAAAAGTGTTTCATTTGATGAGAGGAATATTTGGTTAAAATTACTGCAGTGGTCAAAGACTCACCCTGTATATAATCCAATGGAACTTGCAAAATTTTTGACTAACTACAGGTCTAAGATTTTTGGAATTTGGTATGAGTTATTTGAAGTTCTTGGGGCTATAACTACCAAACTCCCGAACAATTATCCACATTGTTCCACGCCTTTTCATTAGCACCCCTCTTCGAATATCCCTGGTGTTTATAATTATAACGGTCGGGATGCTTCTCCACCTTCCCAACGAATATTGAATTAAAGGCTTAGAAATTGATATTCATACAAATTGTAGAAGAATTTGTGGGTATTTTACAGATTATTTATTAGTACCTTACACCTTATAAAGAACTCGTATCTATCTGAAAGTTAGAGGGAAAACGTAAGCGAGAATCTTAATTAAATTCCTTCTTTTTTGATAATTTGTCTATAACTGAGCGAATTTTTTTCCCTAGACTCTTCAAAGGTATCTACTTATAATTTAACATAGAAGGTATGGGCCATTTATGCAAAAAAAATGTCCCAAATGAATATAAATATAAATTAGAACTACACTCACTTACCTCCATGACGTCAGCGACGCGCGATATGTCGGTATAATTCCTGCGCTCCGATCGCGTGAATCGTTTGTTCCAAATCGTACGTTCCAAACCGCAAACGAGTATGACGTCTATGTATGACGTCTAGTTTTAAAAAATTAATTCGTTTGTTATATGCAAGATGCATAGAATCTTATTCTATGCGTCTATGATATATGCATAGACATGATATACTATACTGGTTAAATGTAATAATTCGAGTGAAGATACCACACTTGATCATTATATTCTAACTAGGAAGATCACAGAATAGAGTAGTGGATATGGTAGATCGCAGATATCGTAACTTAATTCAATTTTTCCATCGCAAATTGTTGGTGAGTGATAGAGCTTGTTCGATTCATCAGTTTGCATTGATTTCTTTCTTGTATTCAATATTTTTGTATGTTGGAAGTAAGGTTATGTGGAATATAATATTATGCGCTTGGATGAATTTCTGGGTTGAATGAATTTTATTTTGTGGTCATAAGACTGAATGAGAAAGCAACACCCTGAATGACAGATCGATAAATTGCCGATGCGATTCCGATCGCGTCAAACATGTTATATATTTGACGCGATCGGTGTGCGTCAGCTCTTAGTGTTTCGATTCTGTGTTCCTCCACGTCAGCACATTTGAAAACACCCCGTATGCAGTTCAATAAATATGGCGTGGGGATTATTCACGGAATTTAGTCGGTGCCGGAAAATTAAAGCCACTAGTATAATACCTAGCTGAAACGTGCCGCTCCAGTATTTTTTACAAAATTGATTGCGAACTTACCACACTGAATACGAACAACCGTTGGACTGGAACATACCGCTTGGCGTAGGTATAATTCCATCCAACTCAGCAAATTATTGCTGTACCGTTCCGAGATTTAATTATAACGCATAATTATCGACCTGCAAAAAACGCCGGCTGCAGTGTAGTAATTGCAATGTCACACAAGAGGTATACACGGTGTATTCCCGCTCGATTGGTTACATGTTCGTGATAGTAGTACCCAAAATACAAACATAACCAAAATTCTTGAACCCTCGCATGTTTTCCAAATTGAAACAAAAATACTTTACAATTTGTGAAAGCTCTGTGGACTACACAGCTGCGCTAGAGAAAAATATAATTTCTTCCCATTATTTCCAGTATTACAGATCCGATCGAGTCTAAATCTATAATGTTATTATCCATCCTTGAATAGGAAACTCGTCGATTTCAAAAAAGCAGGGAGCATACCCGATTGATAATTTATTTATATAATGTTTTAATATCAAAAATTGGTTCAAGCCCTGTGGACAGGAGCTTTTTGGCGTTCTTGTTCAAACATACAAATTATATCTCCGAAAGTATTGGTTTCTCGGAGTTGGGAATTATATCAATGGATTCCTATGATAGAACTGCATCATGAAAGAAATTAAATTTAAAAAAAGTGTCGTTTGAAAAAATGCTTCAAAGATTATCTTTAAAGAGAAAGAGCAATCTACAATGCTTCAATGCTTTAATGCTTCAGAAATTGTGATTAAATTTATTTATCAAGTTTAAATGAGCAATCTGCAATTATTCAACCTCGTGGAATGGGTTGTTGCAACTTACACTCGGTGCATAGTTTTCACAACTGGAAATACCTAAGGAAAGTATCATCGGAATGTCTAGAGGAAGGCTGGAGTCAACCGTAGCAGATTGTCCATTTATTCCTGATATTTGAGTAGGTAGAGGATTACGAACAAATTATTTTAATAGTTCATAATATTTCAATGAAATACTATCCTCTTTTCATAATTTAAAATTTAACAGTTCATACCACTAACACATTCTTTTCTATATTATGAATATTAACCCAAAAAAAAGTGTTTGATACACAAATGTAGATCCATACTTCAGTATGTTTTTGCTAGCAACATTATGAAAATACTGTATATGGGAACATGTCTCACCTCTTAAGGAAGTAAAAGGTAATATTAACCTCAGTGATCAACGAACAGTAATTTCTCTTGATGATTCCATTATGTTCTTCTTTCCTATTGCCCTCATAAACTACATCATTAAAATGATCCAATTCTAAATCTTCTGAAATATCATACCCAATATTTATACATAAATTATTCAATATGTACTCAGTCAATATTATATTCGGTTTCAAAACAGTCTTGTATATATTCATAAATTCAAGAATCGGATACTAGTTTTCCAAGAGATAATATTTTCAAACTACGAATTGACAATCTCTAGTAGCTAGAAAAGATGACAGTTATGAACAGTGAACACAGACAGATTCTGTGTTCACATTCTGTGAATCCATAGAACTTACGATGTATTATTGAAATTTTGAAATATCATATGTCCGAAAGTATTAGCTTGTTAAAGTTGAAAATGATAACAATGGATTTTTATGATAAAACTGCATCTTAAAAAAAATTGAATTCAAAAGTTTTATTGTAAAAAAAAATATTTTTTTTTGTTACCTAGTCGGAAACTATTAGACCGATTTCGCCCAATAACGAATTTAGCCGATATATTTGTCCCTGAAACCTACTCTGAAAATTTCAACTGTCTAGCTCATTCCGTTCGAGAGTTATCGTGTTAATGGCCGGCCGGATAGAATCGATTTCGACCACGGATTCTTGATCAGTGAGTCAAACCAAATCGCTCAAGACCATTTTCAGCCAAAAATTCGAAAATTAGAGACAATTGAACAAATTGATATGCACTCTGTTCCGAGGAATAGGAGCGCCAAAAACGACACAACCAATTTTCCTTTCATTCGCACCGATGAGTAGGTAATCAAATTACCTTTCATTTGATGTATCAAAATGTAGAGGGGTGCGAGGCGTAGGGGGTGAGAAATATCAAATTAAAAAAAAAATCATATGATAAATTGCTTTCGAAATTAAAAATATTTTACAATTTGTGGACTACACAGCTGCTCTAGTAAGAAATATAATTTCTTCCCATTATTTCCAGTAATATAGATCCGGTCGAGTTTAAATCTAGAACTTGGCTGTAAGATAAGCTGAAATATTAAATATTGAAGGGCATTTTTATCTTTAATATCGATTCTTCCTTCAAAATGATCATTTTCTTCTTATTATACAGCATGCCAAAAAAGTAACGTAACTCGTAAATAATACTTGGACGAAGAATTATTGAGGAAAATCCTCGCACCCATCGATTTTTTATTTCAAAAGCTTTTGTGCTTTTTTGAATTTGATATTTCTCACCCCCTACTCCCCACACCACACTACTTTATTTCTTCAAATGGGAATATATGGATTGTGATACATCAAAAAAAATTGGTTCAAGCCCTGTGGACAGGAGCTTTTGGGCGCATGTTCATCTTCCTTGTGGCCCGTACTGACCAGTAAAGAAAAAAAGAAAAAAAGCAGTATCATGTTGAATACCTTAATATTATTGATTATTATATAATAATCGATGAAAATAATGAGAGAGACCCAGGAAATTTGACACATTTTGTCTTATATCTCCAGAAATTGAAATCGTATAGAGCCAAAATTTTGCACAATGTTGCAAAATACTACAATTGACGTTAGTACAAGTTTTTGTTGCAATCTGATGAATAGTTCACGAAAAAAAAATTTTTTTTTCGAAAAAATTAAAAGAAATATTTTTTTAAAAATTACCAACATTTCGATCATAACAGAATTTTGCCAAAAGTTGCGCGTTTATATCCTCGAACTGACTACCAAGTTTCGATTCAACATCTTCTTTAGTTCCTGAAATATCAGGGAAATAACCTCAAAATTTTAAATGTCTATAACTCCTAAACCGTCCGGCCGATTTTGCCCGTTAACGAACTTAACCGTCGCATTTTGATGTTCCCCTAGAACATGCGCCCAAAAAGGTAATTTGATTACGTATTCAGCGATCTGGCTAAAAGTAGAATTGGTTGTGCCGTTTTTTTCATTGAAGAATTAGGAAATAATTTACAATTTGTGATTGGAGAGTACTGCAATCAGACCATTATTCTTTTACTAATTATAACTAAGGGTAATCCATGAATCCATGGATTTGTAATTTCAAACGCAGGTCTCCTCATGCTTTTTTGAATTTGAAATCTCTCACCCTTTATGCTCCACACCCCTCTACTGTTTTTTTTTTCAAATAGGAATATATGGATTGTGATATATCAAATGAAAGGACATTCGAACGCAAATCGGGCGGAGTGAGTGAAAAAATAATTTGTTAAGATATTTTTTAATTACAAAATTAACAATTTGTGATTGGTGTCAGGTTCTCATTCTTGAAATAATAAATATTGAGAAATATCCTCCTACCCGCCGATTTTTATTCTCGAAGTTTGAGAAATGCAAGCTGTTTTGAAGTTGGGGGCTTATGCCATTAACCCCCAACAATTTTTAATCTATCGGAAAAATATTTCTTGTGATATATCGCATCAAAGGTCATTCCATGACCAACTTAGTCAGTGAACGAAAATAAAATTCTTGCAATAAAAATCCCCTGGTTATATTACTTTCTATAGAAGAGCAGGGCCGTCGCTACCGGGGGGGGAGGGAGGGGAGCCTCCGCCCCCGGATCATATCTCAAAGGGTGCCAAATTGACTGCGGATATTTGAAAAACTATAGCAAAATGACATAATGAAAAAAGATTTTTTTGAACTACTACTTGCATAAAATGATTATTATTATACATAAGTACAGTGAATGTACGAATGATTGTCTACCCTACCATCTACTCAATTTATTTGTACTAGACCGACAGCATTGTAGAAAGCTTTGTTGCTGCTAGAGACTAGATGGCAGGAGTGGGGAATTCCCGGCCTTCCCCAGCTATACATCAAAATCGTTCAATAGGAAGAAACATAACCTTCTTCTTCTTATATAAATTATTCTTGAATAGTGAATATGAATATGGATTGAAAGTTAAGATCGAAAACCGAATATGGATATGGATCCTTGCCAAAATAAGTTCAAACCGTCTGGAGCGGAATTCAGAAGGACAGCCCAGAAAAGAAAAATTGAAACGGAAAAAGGCGCAAATGTCATGATTACATGGCTAACGGCAAGTTGTTCAAGCACCTGACGCGAAGTCAGGAGCTTTTGGCGCATGTTCTATTGTCCATTCTCCTTAATCGAATTTACCGATTAAGAACCAATTTTTTTTTTAATTTCTACGATTCTCACTAAATTTTACACACGTCTTTATGTCGATATTCCGCAACTAGTCCAAGCATCAATTCGATCAGGTCTATATTTTTTGAGTTATCGAGAATATAATATTCCAGGTGGTTATAACTCCGAAACCGTTCGGCCGATTATGCCCAAAAACGAACAGCTCTCCCATTCGGATGCGCAACCTACCCTGAAAATTGCAAGTGCCTATCTCCTTTCGTTCCAAAGTTATCGAGGCAACAGTCAGCCATCCATCTACTGAACTCACACAAGGCTGCTCGAATATCCAACAATATCTATCTCATCGTGTTCAAACTTGGAACTTGGCAGTAGATTTAAGTTCTGAAGGCTCTCGCAAAATTTCAGCGATATCGAACGAATAGTTTAGGACATATAGAATTTTTTCAATGATTTTTTAAAAAATTTCTAGTGATACGATCCTCACGAAATTTCGCAAGATTTCGCGTTGGCATTCTACAACTAATAACCACGTTTGAATTGGATCGGTTTTGTATTTTTCGAGTTATTGAGGAAATAACATCCAAATTTCAGATGGGTATACCTATGAACAAACTAGCATTAAGATGCACAACCTACACTGAAAATTTCAAGGCACTATCTCTTTCCATTCTCAAGTTATCGTGGCAACGGCCGGCTGGTCGGACAGAATCAAATTTGACATCGAATAATTCCTCATTAGAAAGTTGAACTATGTTGCCTAACAAACAACAACGAAACAACATCAACGAAGAAACAACTATATCGTAACGTTTCGGAGTCTATATCAGACTCCTTCGTCAGACGCTTAATGAAAATCTTTAGAATTATTTTGTTGATAGCTATTTTGTGAAATTCCAGAAGTGTCGCAATGTGACAGACGCAGGAGTCTGATATAGACTCCGAAACGTTACGATATAGTTGTTTCTTCGTTGATGTTGTTTCGTTGTTGTTTGTTAGGCAACATTGCTCAATTGATTGCTTCTGACAAATATCTTGTGTTTCTTACGCAGAAGCAAATCACCAAATAATTAATTTTTATTTTATAGATATTATTCAGAGTTTGGGAGAGAAAACCAGAAAAAAACCTTTTAATAAAAAATAATATGCCACTCGTTTTTCCAACAATAATAGTATATTACGCACCGAGGGAGAAAAGTAGGACATTCACGCCCGCGAATGATTGTCTCCCGAGCCGGAGGCGAGGGTGACAATCGCGGGAGAGGATGTCCTACTTTTCTCCCTAGGTGCGTATACGATTTTTTTCTTCTCCGTCTAATTCACTTTCATCAGAGTTAATCAAATCCATTTTTATTATATTTGTCGGTATTCACTGAAATAATTAACCTTCTTTTGACTCAGCTGTCATCAATGAAAATTCATTGATTGTATCGCTTTTCATATAATCGTTTGGATTTTACCGGAAGTAGTTCACTGGTAATAGCTAATAGCTTCTTCTAAATTTCTTATTATCTCTTCTCCGTCTATTTCACTTTCATCAGAGTTAATCAAATCCATTTATTTTATATTTGTCAGTATTCACTGAAATAATTAATTATTTTGAATCAGCTGTCAACAACTTGAGATACAAACACGCGGTTGCTAGGTAACCGCCGGGAGATAAAGTAAATTTGCCATCTCCCCGGGAGAGAATCTGGTACTTTTCTCCCGCGTGACAGGGACGAAAAGTGAACTTTTCATCCCGGGGGAGAAAAAAAATTATTCTTGGAATCCTTATTTAATTTGAAGCAAATTCATCCTCTAGACTGTTTAACGTACGAGGCACCGTTTCCGAGTAAAAAAAATAAACACATTCTCATGCATGAGGAAATCGCTAAAATTTGATATGGTACATAATAATAATAAGACTATCTTTGTAAACGAAACGTGTAATTCCAAAAAATTAAGCGTTAACAGTCACACCCAAATACGAATTTAAAGAAGATGTTCGAAGTAAAAGAAAAAAAAACATTTATTTTTTCTAATAATTTTAACACCCTGTATCTCAAAGAGGAAGCATTTCTCGACATACGTTTATACGACAAACTAGGGCTTATTTTTGACGTAGAATAAGTGGTTAAAATTTCTTGGTGAAGATCTGGACCATCCTGTATATATTTATTTTTGTCAAATACAATTCTTTTTTGGTCCTGGATCTTTTGAGAGATGCAAAAAATTTTTTTCACTCAAAAAGACAAATTCAGAACGCGGTATTCTTTGTAAAATAATTTTCATTCATAGTTATATTAATTTATAATTCATTCTTTATTAAGAAACTATGTAGTTTTTATCAATATATGTACACTTTATCCATATGTGTATGTTTTTCGATTTTTGCCTATTTTTTCAAATTAGGGGCGCCAAAAGACGTTTCTCCCCCCCCCCCACGGAATAGCTCTTAGCTACGGCCCTGTAGAAGAGAATCCGAAATAATCTACACGAAATCTGGCCGATGAATTCGATGTGAGTAAGCAGTCAGTTGTTCTTAGAAAAATTAAGTTTCACCCATACAGGATTCGAAGCACACTAGAATTATCTGATGACTAGCGCAGTTTTGTGAAGTAATGCAGGAGAGATGCAATGCGTATGATACCTTTTTGGCGCTCTAGTTCCTCGGAACTGAGTGCTTATCAATTTGCCCAAATGTCTGTGATTTTCGAATTTTTCGATGAAAATGGGCTTAAACGATTTGGTTCGACTCACTGATCAAGAATCCGTGGTCGAAATTCATTCTGTCCGGCCGTAGGCACGATAACTCTCGAACGGAATGAGCTAGACAAATTAAATTTTCAGAGTAGGTTTGTGGGATGAATATCTCGGCTAAGTTCGTTATTGGGCAAAATCGGACAGATGGTTTCGGAGTAACAAAAAAAAAATTTTTTTACATAACAAATTCCAAATTAAATTTTTTTCAATAAGCAGTTTTACCATAAGAATCCATTCATATCATTTTTAACTCTTTAACAAGCTAATACTTTCGGAGATATGATTTTTCAAAATTTCAATGTAAATCGTATTTCTACGTTTTCACAGATTGATAGAATTATTCTGTGGGTATTCTATGAATTGTTATAATGTCAACTTATTTTCCTGAGACATGACGTTGTCTCATTGTCATTCATTCCAGCAATCCTATAAATATGAGAATTATAATATAATATCATACTTTTTGTTGGTTGATATTTTCATGCCGATGGTCAATCCATATGATGATGGGAATGGTAATGGTAAGTTAATAATATTGAGTTCAGAATATCTCCACTAAAAACAAAACTGGAATATTGGTGTATTGGAGTAGATTTGAGGAAAGATATATATTATCGTTCATCATAGAATTGAGGAATGAATATCTCGGATGAGTTCGTTGTTGGGTAGAATTCGTCTATTGGTTTTGGATTGATAATTTTTGGCACTCTTGTTGAATTTAAATTCTTCTATGATGTTTGAATTCAATTTCTGCTAAGATGAAGTTCTAAATTTCAATAATGAATCGTACTTCTATGTTTTCACAGAATGCTGTAAATATTCTATCTAAGCTTCATTATATGATCTGTGTTCATACTCGCACATTTCATCCTGTTCTATAAGAGAGAGTCAAATTCATTTCAGCTATTTTAATTTGGTTTCTTCCATGGTGCAGTTCTCATTCTCAGATTGCTCATTTAATCTTGATAAATAAACTATTATTTGAATTGAATTTCCTTTATGATGCAGTTCTATCATAAGAATACATTGATATAATTCTCAACTCTGAGAAACCAATACTTTCGGAGATATAATTTGTCTGTTTGACAAGAGCGCCAGAAAGCTCCTGTCCACAGGGCTTGAACCCATTTTTATCATTGAGAATTCTTTTTACGGATATATATATATATTCGTATGAACAATTAATCAACACATCGAAAAAAAAAATGACAAATACCAATACAAATACATTACAATTCACTAAATTAAATATTAAATATTTGGATCACAGCCGCAAGTTACACTGTCGTAGCCATTCTGCTGCATTCGGTGTGAGGTCATGTAGCTCTTGTAAACCGGTTACTTCGTAGTGTTGTTTTCATCAGCGTTGAATTGTGCTCCACTGATGAATCCTAATAAGGGTGAAACCGCGGTATGTAGCTTTTCTACTTTGATGAAATCATACACACTCTGTGGATTGCTCCAAAACTTTGGTCTCTACTAGTCCTTTCATCTTCGATTAGTGGTTAGCTTTCCTAAAAGCGTTATTTTCTCTTTTATGGCTCCTTTTACGCATTGCGTATTAACCAGGGCGTTTTCGCTCCCCATTGGTCAATTGCATGAGACTCGAATCCGAGTACTTGCTGATTACCACATAGGGGAAAAGAATATACGTAGAGATCTGTAGTTTTGGGTAGTCACAGCGAGGAGCTTGGTTGATTGAATTCCAGGTGTCACTTGTGTCTAAATTCTACTCACAAGGGATTGCTGGTTTTCTTTAAACCGGTTACTTCGTAGTGTTGTTTTCATCAGCGTTGAATTGTGCTCCACTGATGATTCCTAATAAGGATGAAACCGCGGTATGTAGCTATTCTACTTTGATGAAATCATACACACTCTGTGGATTGCTCCAAAACTTTGGTCTCTACTAGTCCTTTCATCTTCGATTAGTGGTTAGCTTTCCTAAAAGCGTTATTTTCTCTTTTATGATGAAGCTACGTTTTACTTGAATGGGTCTGTCGATCGACATAATTATCGCTTGTGGTGCACAGCAAATCCTCATTGGGTGCCAACTGTTCACACCCAACATCCCGAAAGAATGAATGTGTGGTTGGGCCCAAATTGCCATCATATTATTGGACCTTTTTTGGCGCTCTTACTCCTCGGAACAGATTGCTTATCAATTTGCCCAAACGTCTGTAATTTTTGAATTTTTGGCTGAAAATGGTCTTAAACGATTTGGTTCGACTCACTGATCAAGAATCCGTGGTCGAAATCGATTCTGTCCGGCCGGCCGTCTGTCCGGCCGGCCGTCCGTCCGGCCATAAACACGATAACTCTCGAAAGAAAAGAGTTATAGGATTGAAATTGGCAGGGTATGTTTGGAGCGTAAATATCTCGGATGAGTTCGTTAACGGGCAAAATCCATCGAGTGGTTTCGAAGTTATGGCCGTTTTTAGTAAAAATATTTTTTTCGAATATTTCCGACACCGATCACTCGATCTATCTGAAATTCAGCATCAAATTGAAGAATAATGAGCTTTATATTCGTGCGAAGTTTTGTATTGATCGGGCTTCCGTAAAGTGTCAAAAAATTATTTAAAATTTTCAAAATTTGTTTCTACAATAACTTTCGGACAGAATGAGCTAGGCAGTTGAAATTTTCAGAGTAGGTTTTGGATATGAATATTCTGGTTAAGTTCGTTATTGGGTAAAATCGGCCTGATGGTTTCAGAGTAGCCAAAAAAATATTTTTTTTACATTACAAATTTCAAATTAAATTTTTTTAAGATGCAGTTTCACCATAAAAATCCATTGATATCATATTGAACTCTTACAAGCTAATACTTTCGGGGATATGATTTTTCGAAATTTCAATGGTGAATCTTACTTCTGTGTTTTCACAGAATGCTGTTCTTAATTTTTCTATCTATGAATTATTATATGATCTGTGTTCTTACATGTCATCTTATTTTCCTATGAGAGGTAAATGTCAGAATTATTTCTGGTTAGTTATTCTTGATATGAAATACCCTTCCTGTTCTATAAAACAAAGTATGATTGAATGCAAAATGACCAATGGAATAGTCTCAGCTATCATACTTTTGAAGTGATAATATAATGCCCTTGGATAATCCATTAGATGATGGAGATATATTCTTTGGTAAGATACATAATCAAATTGGTTTCAGAATATCTCCAGTAAAAACGAAACTGCAATGTTGTCTAAGTTTTAATTGATACAATATAATTTTCAGAGTAGATTTGAGGAATGAATATCTCGTATTTGCTCGTTATTGGGAAGAATCGGTCTGTTTGAATTTAATTTCTTTGATGATGCAGTTCTATCGTAAGAATCCAATTATATAATTCCCAGAGACCAATGATTTCGGAGATATGATTATTCAAAGTTTGAACAAGAGCACCAAAGCTCCTGTCCACAGGTCTTGAACCAGTTTTTTATAGAAGTAAATTTGACTAGTGACTCTTATCTAGAATTACTGAGGAAACAAATATTACCTGCAGTCATTGATTCCTTTCCCGGTGTGAATGGTCGACAATATTTGGTTCCAACAAGATGGTGCGCCTCCACATTATGGAATTGAAGTGGGGAGGTATCTTGATGGCACATTTCCTGAGAAATGGATTGGTAGGAGAGGATCAGTTGAATGGCCACCCCGATCTGCCGATTTGAACTCTCTCGACTATTTTCTGTGGGGTCTTTTGAAGAGTGCTGTTTTGCAAAATAGGCCAGATAATTTGGAAGACCCGTGACTTCAGGGAGAAGTCGGAAAAATATCTGTTGCTGCGTTGAATAATTCATTGAGGAGTTTCGAAGAACAGCTTGCACATTGTCAAGCAGTCAACGGTGCTCAATTCGAACATTTAATACTTGAATAGGAAACCAATAACTAATAAATGCAAAACACGTAGATAATAGGGACGGGAAACATGGAATAACACCATGTACCCACATTCCTGTGCACAATGTGTGTAGCCGGCAAAACATAATATTCATTGTAATATTGTATTAGTGGTGCAGTATTAGAACACGTCATAAATTATTTATTTTCTTTTGCGTTATCCCAAAGTGGGTGGTAGCTCTCTAGATGTTTCGATTTCGCCGACTAGAGTATGTCATAAAACGAATATGAGCTGTTTCTCACTGTCGAGCGATATTTTAAAAAGCTTTTATTTCTATTGGATTTAGCAACGTGAATATGTGAGTATGCAGTTTGCTCCTTTCATTTAATAACATTAAATATAAAATTAATTTTACAATAGAAATAGAAAGATTGAATTTCGGAAAAGAAGTCTTGATGTTGAGGAACACACCTGAGGTAAGGGTGAGGATGGGGGGGATGGAGATGCCCCCAATGTAGAACGGAGTTGGCATATTTTCAAAGGAGTTGGAAAAATTTCGAAGCAGTTGGAAGATTTCGAAGCAGTTGGGAAATTTTCAAAGCAGTAGGAAAAATTTCAAAGCAGTAGGAAAGATTTCAAATCAGTCGAGAAAATTTCAAAGCAGTAGGAAAGATTTCAAAGCAGTCGGAAAAATTTCAAAGCAATCGGAAAAATTTCAAAGCAGTTGGAAAACTTTCGTCATCATTGGATACTTCGTTTGTTTTCCTTCGGAATTGAACTGACCCCCCTCCCCCATCACCATGGGTTGTCCAATCCTTCAATGAACAGTTGGAAAATATTCGATGCTTCCCCCCCCCCAAAATTTGGCTTCGGCTCGTCCCTGACTAAACCTTCCCAATGAAATATACTTCTTCGCACTATCCGTATTTCTTTTTATCAATAATAATTTCAGTTCATTTAGCTGAATAATATCACATAACAATAAAGAATCTTCATTCTAGTAGAACAAAGAAACGGATACAAAGCTCGTTGAAAATATTACATCCCATTCATCAAGACAGTGTCACACAACAAAATAGATATATTGAATTTGAATTCATGCCGATAATGAAATTCAAACTGGAAAATTGTTTTTCTGATTCACAGAAATGAATATTTGATCATGTCGAGTTTGCAGGTTTGGATCGTTCCGAAGTTTTAATGGAAAATAGGCCAATATTCCGATAGTGAAAATTTATGAGTGTTTTGAATTATTTACACGTACAAAAATATGAAAACATCATTGCTGAACGTAAAATCTGGAGAAGCCCTGTGGACAGGGTCTCTTGGCGCTCTTGTTCAAACTTTGACAAATCATATCTCCCAAAGTATTAGCTTCTCAGCTTTGGGAATGATATTAATGGATTCTTATGACAGAACTGTATCATAAGAGAAACATAATTCAAAATAAAAATTGGTTCAAGCCCTGTGGACAGGAGCTTTCTGGCGCTCTAGTTCAAGCAGACAAATAATATCTCCTAAACTATTGGTTTCTCAGAGTTGAGAATTATATCAATATATTCTCATGATAGAACTGCATCATAAAGGAAATTCAATTAATAGTTTATTTATCAAGATTAAATGAGCAATCTGGGAATGAGAACTGCACCATGGAAGAAATCAAATTAAAATAGCTGAAATGAATTTGACTCTCTCTTATAGAACAGGATGACATGTACGAGTATGAACACAGAGCATATAATAAAGCTTAGATAGAATAGTTATAGCATTCTGTGAAAACATAGAAGTACGATTCAGTATTGAAATTTCGCAAAATCATATTTCCGAAAGTCTTAGCTTGTTGGAGTTAAAAATGACAGCAATGGATTTTTATGGTGAAACTGCATCTTAAATGAAAATTGAATTTGAAATTTGTTACCTACTTAAAAAAAAATTTTTTTCGTTATTCCGAAACCATCTGGCCTATTTTGCCCAATAACGAACTTAGCTGAGATATTCATCTCCCTAACCAACTCTGAAAATTTCAAGTGCCTAGCTCATTCCGTTCGAGACTTATTGTAGAACATTTTTCTTTTATTTTCCATTTTTTTTGACGGTTTGCGGTAACCTGGTCAATACAAAACTTCACATGCGTATAAAGGTCATGATTCTACAATTTGATGCTAAATTTCAGATAGTTCGAGTGATCTGTTTCGGAAATATTCATAAAAAATGTTTTTACTAAAATCGGCCATAACTCCGAAACCGCTTGATGGATTTTGCCCATTAACGAACATTTCCGAGATATTTACGCTCCAAACCCACCTTGCAAATTTCAATCCTCTAACTCCTTTCGTTCGAGAGTTATCGTGCCTACGGCCTGCCGGCCGGCCGGAAAGAATTGATTTCGACCTCGGATTCTTGATCAGTGAGTCGAACCAAATCGTTTGAGACCATTTTCAGCCAAATATTCGAAAATTACAGACATTTGGGCAAATTGATAAGCACTCTGTTCCGAGGAACTAGAGCGCCAAAAAGTGTAATTTAAAAATACTAGTGCCATAAATTATTAATCCGAAACCACCACACCGATTTTACCCAATATCGAACAAATCCGAGATTCTACTATGAAAATTATATTATATCAATTGAAACTTAGCCAATATCCCAGTTTTGTTTTTACTGGAGATATTCTGCACCCAATTTGATTAACTTGCCAAAGTATACAGGGTCCGAGTGCGCCCCTCTGACACGGACAAGGAGGTGATAGGGTACGATTAGGGTGTCACTTTTCTTGTTGTTAAACTGTCCTCCGGGTCTTCTGATGGAAGATATGGATGGTTTAAGCCAGGGGCTGAGTTTCCTTATTTTGCAAATATTTCAGAGACCAGCTGAGATAGAGCAATGAAATTTGACGTTTTGAGTAAGTAGCTCGAGTACTTTGAAACCCTGGTGAAATAAGTATTTGTCACCCCCACTAAAACAAATGATAGGGGGTGGGGGTACTTTTTAAAATAAATGATTGTTTTTCACAGTTACATACTCAACTTTCATTTGGTTTATCGTTGACACTTGGGGCTCAAGCGGTTACAAATATGTTATCAAAAGGAAGTCACGAATACACAACATTTTCGATAACGGGGTAGAGTATGTGATACCCTGTATACTTTGTCGTTTTAGAATTTTTTCTAATATTTCTTTTGATGATTGAAATGTTAGCATAAAACGTATGCATTCCGCAAATAAAAAATGTTCTGTGTCCATTATATTTTTTCATTTTTACACGCCTATATGCCTAAATTATAGATTTAAAGCGGCGGAAAATAAAAAAAAAAATCTCCTCATAAACTTGCGTTAAAATTTGAATTAAAAAAAAAGCACTGACGTGTAGTCAGTACTCTTTGGCGCGCGTGTTCACGGTGGCTAATTTGAATTGAATGATGAGTACTTCAAGCTCAGTAGATAGAGCGAGCCGAAGATCTACCCAAAGGATAGTGGACACCATTCACTGTCGGTTCAAAAATTAACAGTGCTGTATCTAAGCTGCGATCAGGATAGATTAACAAAGTTGGAAAAGAACACAAGTGACTTTCCTTAGTCGCACAAGTTCCTAGAAGATTTGGGAGGGTCAGTATAATCCTAATCATGTTAATCGCACGCACGCCAAAGCAGATTGACTTAACAATGAAAGAAAAAGTGTAAAAAGTCAATCTGCTTTGGCGCGCGTGCGATTAACATGATTAGGATTATACTGACCCTCCCAAATCTTCTAGGAGCTTGTGCGACTAAGGAAAGTCACTTGTGTTCTTTTCCAACTTTGTTAATCTATCCTGATCGCAGCTTAGATACAGCACTGTTAATTTTTGAACCGACAGTGAATGGTGTCCACTATCCTTTGGGTAGATCTTCGGCTCGCTCTATCTACTGAGCTTGAAGTACTCATCATTCAATTCAAATTAGCCACCGTGAACACGCGCGCCAAAGAGTATTGACTACCCGTCAGTGCTTTTTTTTTTTCAAGTTCCTTTAACAAATATAGCTATCAATACAGTTTGGCTGTTGGCTTTACCGTAGATCGAAAAAAAATGCGGTTGTGGGACCTCCGTTTGGAACGCAATTGCCTCTTCTCCAAATCCGAACGTATTTTAATATAGATCTACCGAATATAGTTATTTATAAATTCGCCTCAGGGCCACCATACAGACATTTCAACTCGGAAACAACGCTATTTCCCCCAAACTGACTTGTGTCCGTGCACTGAATTGACATGAACATTCTTTTAAAATCTCACAATATCGGCTCATTGCTTCCAACATAACCCAAACAATCCAAAACATTTCACTTCTCATCTGCGCAAGAGCAATATACTCGTGCCTGCAAGTCCTCCCAAAATTACACACCTCACAAAAAACTCCGATTCTCCAACACTAGTGGTTCAGGAGATATCGCTTCTTGAATCCACGCATGCGCAGACCCTCACCAGGTGATTCTATAGAGGCATAGCATCCGCCACCCCAAAATCCCAATCCTCTCTGACGAAAGCACCACCAGTTAAATCACTGATGGTCTGTTCATGCGCATAACGAAAAATGCCCGTAAGGGGTAACATCAATTTCGAAATTAGCCCCAGGGCCACGATACTGACACTTTAACTCGGAAACAACGCTACATCTCCCAATCTGACTTGTCCTTGCACTGAATTGCCATGAATATTCTTTTAAAACCTCACAATATCGGGTCAGCACTCCCAACATAACCCATACAACCCAAAAACAGTCACTTCTCTTCTGCGCATGCGCAATCTACTTCCGGCTGAAAGTCCTCCCAAAATCACACACCACACAGAAAACTCCGATTCTCCAACACTAGTGGTTCAGGAGATATCGCCTCTTGAATCCACGCATGCGCAGACCCTCACAAGGGGATTCTGTAGAGGAATAAAACCCCAATCCTCTCTGACGAAAACTTCAGCAGTTAAATCACTGATGGTCTGCTCATGCGCATAACGAAAAATGCCCGTAAGAGTAACATCAATTTCAAAATTGGCCCCAGGGCCACGGTATGCACACTTCAACTCGGAAACAACGGTATTTCCCCCAAACTGACTAGTGTCCGAGCACTGAATTGCTATGAATATTCTTTTAAAACCTCACAATATCGACTCAGCACTCCCAACATAACCCATCCAACCCAAAAACAGTCACTTCTCTTCTGCGCATGCGCAATCTACTCGCGGCTAAAAGTCCTTTCAAAATAACACACCTTACAAAAAACTCCGATTCTCCAAAACTAGTGGTTCGGAAAATATCGCATCTTTAATCTACGCATGCGCAGACCCTCATCAGGGATCTGGATTCTATGGAGGAATAGCATCCGCCACCCCAAAACCCCAATCCTCTCTGACGAAAACTACAGCAGTTAAATGACTTCTCATCTGCGCATGCACACAACGAAAAATGTCCGGAACGGGCAGCATGAACCTCAAAAAAATAGGTTTCGGCATTTTAAGCAAAGTATTTCGCAAAATAGTAGTAATTTTTTAATTTTTTTCATGTCACGTGATCTTCACGAAATTTTGCAAAAGTGTTTGCATTGGTCTTTTGCATCTAACTACTGAGTTTCAATTTAATCAGATCAGTATTTTTCGAGTTATCCTGAAAACAAAATTTTAAAATTTTTGAAATTTTTTTTGCTACAAAACTTCGCAGGCATATAAAGGTCATGATTCTACAATTTGCTGCCAAATTTCAGAAAGATCGAGTGATTGGTTCCGGAAATATTCATTAAAAACGTTTTGACTAAAAACGGCCTTAACACCGAAACCGCTTGGTGGATTTCGCCCGTTAACGAACTTGTCCGAGATATTTACGCTACAAAACTACCCTGCAAATTTCAACGCTCTAAGTCGTTCCGTTCGAGAGTTATCGTGCTAACGGCCGGCCGGACCGGCCGGACCGGACGGACAGAATTGAATTTGACCTCGAATTCTTCATCAGGAAGTCGAACCTAATCGTTTGAGACCATTTTCGAAAAAAAATTCGAAAAATACAGACATTGTGACGAAATGATAGCACGCTGTTCCTTGCGGAACACACGCGCAAAAATTGGTTCAAGTACTAACGTGAAGTCAGAAGCTTTTGCGCGTATGTTCTATTGTCCATTCTTCTGTATTGGACACCCTTAATCGAATTTACCATGGTAAATTATGTTGTCCATTCTCCTGTATTGGACACTCTTAATTCAAATTTACCATGGTAAAAACAACACAAGAATGCTCGAATCTCCAACAATATTCAACCGATCGTGTTGAAACTTGAAACTTGGCAGTAGAGTTAGGTTATCAAGGCTTTTGCAACATTTCAGCAATTTCAAACGAATAGTTACTGATATATAGAACTTTTTTTTTCAATTTTCAATGATTTTTTAAAAATTTTTTACAAATACTATCCTCACGAAATTTTGCAAGAATTTTTGCGTTGGCATTCTACAACTAATTACCATGTTTGAATTCAATCGGTTCAGTATTTTTCGAGTTAATGAGGAACAAAAAACAACCAAATTTCAGATGGCTATAACTCTAAAACTGTTTGGCCGATTATGCTCATAAACAAACTGAAATGTCGCTTTCTGGTGCACATCCTAACCTGAAAACTTCAAGCCGCTATCTTATTCCGTTCTCAAGTTATCGTGACAACAAAAATATTTTTTAATAATATTTTAAAAATTTTCTAGCCATATGATTGGCACAATATTCCACAAACGTGCTAAAGTTCATATTCTACAACTACTCACCAAGTTTCAATTCGATCAGATTCATATTGGTTGAGAACAAAATTATTACTCGGGAACCACTGGCCCGATTATGCCCATTAACGAACTTGTCCGTCGTATTGGGATGCGCCACCTTCCCTGAAAATTTCGAGTCGTTAGCTCTTTTCGTTCTCAAGTTATCGTGGCAACGGCTGGACGGCCGGCCGGACACAATCAAATTTGACCTCGAATTCTTCATTGGGGAGTCGAACTAAATTGTTTGAGACCATTTTCGTCAAAAAATTCGAAAGTTACGGACATTTGGGCAAAACTATAACGTGATGTTCCCCAGAACATACTTACGCGCAAAAATGACAAAGTATACAGGGTATCACATTGAAATTTTTTGGCAGTTGTGAGATGACTAGTTTTTCTTTGGAACACCATGTATACTGCTTAATTTCTTGAAAATATGGAGACTATGGTTCCTAACGACACTCGCAAGAGAAAAAAATTCAATATGGTAATGGGAAGTTGTAAAACGCCGATCTGTATATAGTGCTCTACCCCGTTATCGAAAATGTTATGTGTTCGTGATATTCTTTTCATCAACATCTTTGTAACCGCTTCAGCCCCAAGTGTCAACGATACAGTAGATGAAAGGTAAAATATAGAAGTTTTGGAATCTAATTTATTATAAGTACGTTACCGTGGAAAAAAATTATTTATTTCAAAAAGTAACCTCACCCATTTGCTTTTGTTGAGGTAACAAAAACTTATTCCACCAGTGTTTCAAAGTACTCGAATTGCTCACTCAAACCGTGAAATTTCATTGCTCTATCTCAACTGGTCTCTAAAATATTTGCAACATAAGGAAACCCACCCTTGGCTTAAAGCACCCATAACTTCCATCAGAAGACCTGGAGGACAGTTTAACAACAGGAAGTGTGACACCTAAATGGTACCCCTTCACCTCCTTGCCCGTGTCGGTTTGGTGGCCTCGGACCCTGTGTATTTCCATCATCATATGGATTATCCAAGGGCATCATATTATCACCCTAAAATTATAATATCCTATGATCCTCATAATTTTAGGATAGCTGAGGCTATATCATTGGTCATTTTGCATTCAATCATACTTTGTTTCCTAGAACAGGAGGTATTTTATATCATGGGTAACGAATATTGAATAGAACCAGAAATAAATATGATATGTCTCTTATCGGTAGTTAAGATGACGTGTATGAACACAGACCATGAAATTCAAAGATACAAATTCGGACGTTAATTTTGGAATACAGCACACTGTAAAATCATATGAAAAATTACGATTCATTATCGAAATTTTGAAAAATCTCCGAAAGTATTATTTTTTTAGAGTGATAACAATAGATTCTTATGATGAAACTGAATATTTTCTTTATTGGTTCAGGTATGCGGATGGTATCATACGTAGCTTTAAAGGCTCAAGCAGACAATTGAATACCTTTTCAAGTTTTATTAACAACCTCCATCCTCACCTAAATTCACTTAGATAAATTTCAGTCAGTCTCATTTAAAATTGATATTTTCTGCTTGAACCCTACTGAGATTAAATAAAATTGGTGGAATTCACGTGAACAAAAATATAACGTCTTCGCACGTCCTCAGCAAAGAAAGGATCTGAAAATATGGAAGATTTTCCCTCACCAACGAATGCAAAATACACATTTCGTGTTCTTATTACCCACGCAGAATTTTTTATTCCATTTGTTTTTCAAGGACGGTTTAGAATTGATGAATGCCGAAATATGAATTTTAACTTTATGCATGAGGGATGTTCCTGAGTTGGAAATAATGGATTTCTGAGAAAATCCGAAGTGCTCATCCAAGTTCTGGAATATATTTTGGTGAGCTTCAGGTCTCTGGTGATGAATATTTTTTGAGAATTTACACAGTGGGCGAAATTGGTAGCACAGAGCGCAACGGAAACTCTGCAAGGTATTGCTTTTTCTTAATCGTTGACTTCTACTTGTACTGTCGTGAATGGTGCAAGAGAAGTTGCATTCAATACAAGGTCCTTATCGATGATTGTAACATCGTAGTTGGTTCTAAACCCTCTAATTTTTTCCGCATCATATTCATGCTGTTCACATTTGCAATTCTAGACTTCATAATATACGCATAACCTCACTTTCTCCTTTATTTAAATTGGCAATGATAAATGAAGAGTTCCAAAATGATTCAATGAAAAATTATATACGATTTCCACTAATTTATTCAATATTATTGTGACGCGTTTCGTCGACACAGCGACTTCATAAGACTACATCATACTAAATTCTTATCAAGTAATGATCTCCCTATACCTAGATGACATGGACACAGAGACGTATTTAAAACTAATTACATGTGCCTCTGTGTCCATGTCATCTTAGTAGGTATAGGGAGATCATTACTTGTTAAGAATTTAGTATGATGTATGTAGTCTGATGAAGTCGTTGTGTCGACGAAATGCGTAACAATATTAAATAAATTAGTGTAAATCGTATATAATTTTTCATTGGGTTAATATGGATTTGCTTCAAGTAAAAGCCACAAGTAGGGTAGACTGGGTACGGTTGTGCCAGGGTACGGTAGTGACAGTCGTCATAACAGTGACACTATACAGAATGCGGGGAGGGTGCAAGGGGAGGGAGAAGCGCCATGCAAGTCTCAACGCATTGTCCAGTATTGCTTCAGCCGGCGCGCGACGTGAACGCAAACAGGTTGCCACATTGCTTTTCAACCGCCAAAAGTAAGTTTTTTGATCAATGTCTTTTTATAGTTACTGTTATTTGTGAGCAGATAGTCGATGTCCTATATTTTTTTGTTAGAAGTTCGATATTAGTAGTTAATTACGTGTGATTACTTTTTACGAACATTATTTAGCAAAGTCACGGCGATCGTTTGAATTCAAAAGTCTATGCTGGGTACGGTTGTGACATATTATGTTTTTTTTATATTTTTGCTTTCAGATGCCCAGAAAACGCTTGCGGCAGACCGAGTTAATCGTATGTCGTTGTTGCGATATATTCGTAAACGTAATGAAGTCAGTGCGAATCACGATGAAAACAGCATCAGCATGGGATATGTTGCTCATAGTGGAGTATTCTCCAATGAGCAAGAACAGCAGCTATCACAATATATTACTCTTTGCACTGAAATATACTTTAGTCTTTCTACAAAAGAGATACGGAAGCTGGCATTTGAACTAACATCTAAATATGATATAAAGCGACCTGCTACTTGGGATGATAATAAGATGGCTGGTGAGGAATGGTTCCGTTCATTCATGAATAGGAACCCATCACTCTCTGTACGAGTAGCTCAGGCTACAAGCCTTTCAATAGCTACAAGTTTTAATAGAACGAATGTGGAAGTTTTTTATTTTTAACAATAAAAGTGATTTAAAACAATTTCTGTGTATGTTGATGTTTGTCACTACCGACCCCAACCACTGTCACAACCGTCCTTGGGTTGTGGCCGGTTGTGACACTTTCTCTATTTTTTTTTAAATAGATGCTCCACATAGTACAGCGCATTTAGGGGCAACATTTTGGAGTTTTTACGCAGGCAACAATACAAAGTACGATTTAGGTTACTTTTCTTCATCATAACTAGTATATAAACAAAATTATTAGTGATCAAACCAAAATTGTCACAACCGTACCCAGTCTACCCTATTACATTATCCAAAATGATTGTCACTGGGAGATAACTTATCCTCCCATCCCAGTTTGATCAATATATTTTACAAAATATCAACTTTTGTGACTATCTGTGAAATATTTTATTGTAAATTAAATTTATTTTTATTTCAACTTGTTAACTGTTCTTATGAGTTCTTCTAGTAACGTAGTTTTTATCATAAATATCTAGCCTTGCAGATTTTTAGTTTTTTGAATGTGTGTTTTTCAAGATAGATTTTTTACCCTCGGTTGAGTATACTCGTATGTGTCAATATACTACTGAGTATACACGTGTATACTTTTGAAAGGGTTTCTTTGGCTTGAATTCGTACCTGGAGGATCGTCTTATTTACTACAGATACTTACAGTAAACTTTTCTTATATACGACTCGACCTATTTCATCACCCACAGAAAACAATTGAATATATTGAGTTTCCACTATATATTACCCATATATTTTGTGTATATTATTCATCGATCGTTCTAGAAATACAAGATTTTTCATACACCTTGCGATAATTGAAATTATTTTTCGAGAAAAAATAGAATAGTATTCCCAAGCATAAAAACTGATGCCATTATGAATTCAATACTTAACGGACAACTTTTATTGCCCCTAAATCCCAATGCTTTCAAAATTTCTCTCTATTTGAACATCTGGAGAAAATTATTGATTTTTGTTACGCTTCTTGTAGTGAAGCTGTGAACAATCTGTGGAGGTATATATAATAAAACTGGTAATGAAATGAAAAATGAAGCTATTCAGTGTTTCGAAAAGTGTTTTGAGGAATACGCCAAGAACACCCTCAATGATCTATCCACTGGGGAAGTATTCATTGAAAACGATGCCAATTTATCCAAGTCTATTGAGAAATGGATCAACATCGATAGCCACTTTAAGACATCAACAAAACCTTCGAAACAGTGGTAAGCTGAGTTTGAACAACATTTGCTGTTAAGAGAGCAATTAGGGATCAAAATTGTATATTAGAATGGTGGAAAGTGGTGGTACCGTCTAGTACCAAGTTGAGCTGTTTATCGCGGTCGAGGTGCATTTTAAAAAGCTTTTATTTCTATTGAATTTAGCAACGTAAATATGTGAGTACGCAGTTTGCTCCTTTCGTTTAATAATAGAAATAGATAAGTTTGAATTTCCGACAACAAGTTTGATGTTCTGGTTTCTTGCAAATCGGCAGTTTTACGGACAGAATGAGCATTACCAGGGACGGAAAGGCGTTCTAAGGAAACTCAAATCCATCGGTCGCGAACTGGTAGGGAAAGAAACCCACCAGTGGCACCTATGGAGATCCTTACGAACTCCGACCCTCTGCGATGAAAAAACCTTGAGCGATGTTAATTATTTTGCCGTAAGAGGGTCAAGGATTGACAATGCCATCTACCGATAAAGATGGTTAAAATCAATAAATATTTAACCGTGTACCTTGTTTGCATTATTGTTAATTAGCCACAGTTCACCTTATTCAATGTTCACTGGTGGGTGGTTTATCTAACCAAACTGAAACGGGCGTTTCAGTCCGTAAAGGTCGCTTTATAGGTAGATGGCATGGCCATTCCTTGACCCTCTTACGGCAAAAGAATGAACATAGCTCAAGGTTTCTTCATCGCAGAGGATCGGAGTTCGTAAGGATCTCCATAGGTGCCGCTGATGGGTTTCTTTCCCTACCAGAAGTGGAACCACAAGCGCTTGACTCGACAGTAAACCCTCGTTCCTGTTTACCCCTACCCTATATTGAAGTCTTAGATTCAAAAATTGGTACCAAATGTGGCCGACTTCCACTCTCTATCGATATTTTCGAGTAGAAACTTATCGGGAATAGTTAGTTTGCCGAAACGCCTTGTCTTCTCGAATATTAGTGTTATAGTCTAGTCAACAAGTGCTTTTTAGGTCAAAATTTTTGCATATTCTCCGAAAATTATGATTGAGGTGTCATTCGATTCAGAATGGCATGTAGATAGTCTTTGAGAAAATTCTGAAGCCGCTCGCAAAAATTGCAATAGTTATAAACAATTGAGTGAAAAAAAAAGAAGGAGGTTTAGGTTTTCACCAATAGCTCAAAAACGATTTGAGATAATTCAAATTCGAAAAAAGATTCGAATAGAGGAGGAAATTTGATTGAAAAAAAAGTTCTAACTGCCGGAACTGTATGACCAATATTTATAATTTTCCTAGAGGGTTGAAAATACGCCCAAAAGCGGGTACTCCGGATTACGCAAGCCTCACCCCCTTCGTACCTTTGTGATGAATAAATATTATTTACACTTATTAAATATGAAAATTGAAAAATTAAAAATTATGGCGCCTGCAGAATAGATCAATGAACAATAATCCGTGATCCAAAAATGTTTATCGCGATTTTTCAATTAGTTATCCATTATTTAATTAACATTTTTTTGTATCACATTAACATAGTAAGTACGATAATTGTTAAACTATTAATCTGAGAATTTTTTCCTTTCGAGGTGCTATTTTTCAAAGGTCTTAGAATAGATTCATATTGGAAAATTTAAAAAGAATTTAATTTTCGTTTTTTTATGAACAATTTACTCAAGTGAAAAATTATAGACCTTCAATTCATAATAATGCTATTGATCCGTTTTCTTATGATCAGAAACTACTAAAAAAAGATTTTCAATAACTATGATCTCCTACTGTTTAAAAAATTGTTATAAACCAATACGTTGTTTATGAGATAATTTAAAATTTTCTTTTGAAAACATAATTGAAGCTTTATAATTTTTCACTTGAGTAAATTGTTAATAACAAAAGGAAAATTAACAATTCTTCAAATTTTTCAACGGGAATCTATTACAAGACGTTTGGAAAATAACTCCACGGAAGGAAAAAAATCTCAGATTAATAGTTCAATAATTATCGCACTTGCAATGTTAATGTTCGTGCTACACAAAATTGTTAACTAACTAACGGATAAGTAATTGAAAAATCGCGATAAACATTTTTGGACCACGGATTATTGTTTATTGATCTATCTTGCAGACGCCTGAATTTTTTCAATTTTTTAATTTCATATTTAATAAGTATAAATAATATTTATTCATGAAAGGTCCGAAGGGGGCGAGGCTTACGCAAGCCGGAGTACCCATTTTCGAGAGTATTTTCAACCCTCTGGGAAAATTAAAAATATTGGTCCTAGTTCCGGGAGTTGGGACTTTAATTTAGGAAATTTCCTCTTCTTGAATCTTTCCTTAAATTTGAATTATCTCTAATAGTTTTTGAGATATTGGCGAAAAACTTCAAACGATATCTCCTTCTGAACTCATGATCATCCAAATCAAATGGATTATATTTATTTCTCAGCATTATCCTTTCATAATTGAACTCCCTCAATTTCTGCCTTCTGTCATGTCTGCTAATCAAAATATTCACAAGAAGCATAATGAGATGCAATTACAATTGAATTCCAAAACTATATCTTCGAATATGCAATTTCACTATCACTTTTCACTGAGCTGAAGAGTGTAAATAGTCAATATAACCTCATATAATGACAGATTTAGGTAAACTTTTTTACGACAGACTATAATCCCTTGTCGAGGTAACGAACTTTGCCGAACGCTTGTCGAGTGCTGGTGGAGCCAAATTGTCTTCGACCCGACATTGGCGTCCCCGATTCCGATGTCGGGATCGACACGCTGTCGAGCGCTTGTGGTTCCACCACAGTTTGTGACTGATGGATTTTGGTTTCCTTAAGCCTAGTCCACACTAGTAGACATGTTGCGCGATTTTGGTCTCTGAGACGTGTCTCAGGTTGTCTACGTAGACAGGTCTATAGACCGATATCCGTCTACGGGCTTGTTGCGAGACCAAAAATCGCAGGTCTAAGGTCTCCCGATTGGAATGGGAGACTTAATGCAACGTTAGACATATTGCCCAACATTTTGACAGTGTGGACGTACTCAGCGTCTAGAGACGAGACATCTTCACTCTGTTTCCAGCTACCGAGTGGTGTGGTTCGGCTGTTTATTCAGTTTTTCAAAAGCGTTTTAGTTACTTTGAAACATGTGTCCTAATGAAAAAGTTTTGAGTCTAATTGAAGATTATCACGTATATTATTGTTTGTGGGATGTTACTAGTCCTCATTACAAAAACAGGGTGAAAAAAAAAGCGGCCCAAGTACCATTTTCGATATTGCCTGCTTTGATATTCTGAAGGTGTACATGAGGCTCGTGAATGAGTCTCCACTTGCTAGGAAACGCAGTGTGACTGCCAGTCGAAGAGAAGCTGGGATGGTTTCCCTTAACTTTGTATCTTGCTTCATTATTATTCTTCCAACCATCAGAAGCAAGTCTTCGAAATCAGTAGTCGTCAGCCGGGTAAAATTCCGAAAACCCATGGCGTCTTCCAATCTTAATTTACTTAATAGAGCATTACCGAATATAGGCCCTTCTGAAAGTACTTCGCGCGTCCACCAACGTTTACGTTTTCGTGTTCTTTCACTTATAATTACCACTAAGCAGGAACTCATTCCACACAAAACAAAGTCCTCCATGGCGGACTGTGAACATGAGACTGAAATATTTACATTGTAGTGTGGACACTAGACAAGACAATGAACGGTGTCTCTAGACAGTCTATAGACCGTGTCTCGAAACCGTCTCTAGACGGTCTATAGACAAATCGCGCAACATGGTCTACTGGTGTGGACTAGGCTTTAGAACGCATTGAGTGTCGGCTAAGTCACACTGATGATTGGTAATAACCGTGAAACCCTGGGTTTGTATCTACCCCCTGTACTGATTCCGCGTTTTTAAATACCTCTCTAATAACCTTTCAGTATCACAGGGACTTCTACTAGTGAAGTCTATGAACTAATTTATCTAACCTTGGCTGTATTGTGATCGTCTAGTGAATTGGTAGGACTACTTACTTACGTTGTATAGGCAACCCAAGTTACACTCAATGAAACAAGGAAAATGGGCGGGTAGTTTAAAGATTCAAACAACGGTTGTGCGTTCAGATACGTATATTGTGTATAACTGGGGAAAAAGAACGCTTAGAAAAACCCCCAGATATGTACAGGGGATGCGCTAACCGCAGAGGTGTTCGGTGTCGTTTAGCTTCGCCAGAAGGAATCATTGTATTTGAACTCACAGAGATCTAAGCTCTGAATAACGAAACCGTGTTCCTGCTTCATCTGTGTGGCCAAAGCTGATGAAAATGCAGGAAAACGTTCGTGACATTATAAAACTAACTCTGGGTTTACTCTCGTTACACCTGGGAAGACATATTACTCATTCATACTCTACCGTATTAACATTCCTGCTTACTGATCCTACGGAGTTTACAATTCCAACAATATTAAGAAGTTACCTTTTTATATGTTATCAAACCCATCATAAATGCTCTACAATATCTCCGCAAAGGTCAGACTCAAAAAGCAATCAAAATAACATAATAATCCTTACATACATGTACTTAGTGAGCTTTACTGCGGCAGGGTTTTCCCTTTACATCGATGGTATCATATCAACCACATCAATAATTATGCACAAGATGAAATACAGAGATTCATTAATAATTCAGATCCTAATACCAGTAGATTGATTACACAATATAAGGTACGCCAAAGATACACAAAGGAGGGACTAAATCATGAGATGCATTCAAAAGGATACAGTTAACTTGGACCGAAGTCGTAAGGGCACAATGAACAGGAGATCAGGTATTAATAATGTTAAACACCAGATAGGCTTTTTCTCACCCCTTGGCACAGAACACTAATAACTGACCAACTTGTTGAACACTAATAATGTTTGAATTCAATGAAGTGTTGAATGTTGAACGTTCAGGAACAGAAGAAGTAAGAGAGCGCATCCCTCCAAGCTTTTCGTTTTATAATCCCCCAATCCTGAGTAGCGTTCCTTTTTAAGTGGCTGGCTTGCTTGCTGTCCTTTTCTTTTAAACAATCACAGATTCTCCCAGTCATAATTTGCGTACGTTGTTCTATGGAGATCGTCAGCTGAGTTAGGGTGCGTTCCCTTCTATGCAATTGTTAGATTAGAATTATAGTGAAAATTATACGAATCTCTTCACCCCGAATGACGATTTCCTCTTTGGGGAACACTGAGCGATGAGGTGATCTTGCCCGGTCACGCGGAATATTTGTTGATGGTTAAAATCAATAAATATTTCACTGTGTGTCTTGTTTTAGATATTGGCAATTAGGCGCAGTTCACCTCATTCAATAATCACTCATCATACCGACGCGACGGTGGTGCGTGCGTTGTTCTGGTATTGCGATTTTATACAATGCAAGTTCCGCACAATTGAGGAATATTTCGTTATGCTAAACAATCGAAACGTGTCATGTGATGCCGCGGGGTGATCGCGTTTGTCGCAAAGACCGTCGCGACGTGATAGATTGCCGTGACGGAGCGATGTTTTGACGGGAAGTGAGGTTAGGGTGTACGTGATGGGATGGCGTTTCCGGGAGTTGAAAAGTTCATGCTGTTTGTTCGACATTGTTTCGAATGTGAGATGGGGTGTCAACTTTTTGAGCATTTGCGACCGACTCTTGGCAGGCTATACATATTTGACACAACTGTCCATCATTTTCTACTGAAATTATACAAATTCACAGGATTTAGTGCACTTCCTTGCATTTTCGGATATAAATTAAATTCACAGGGATTGGACTGGGTTTCAATAACTTTTTCAAGACTGAGAAATCGGAAAAGATCAGAACACAACAACTTTCAATATTTAAATTACACATCAAAAATACAGCAGACATTAAATCACGGAAAAAAAATTACTTCGATTAATCAATTAAGAACTTGTTACCAGTGGCTGCTGGTGATAATTTTGTTCAGGAGGGAGCTGATTCAAGAATACAAAAAAGGAAAAATTTACGAAATAGTTTATTACCAAATGCCTACTTCTTAAAATTAAACTCAATCATTATGTTTTTGTCGCAGATGAACTTTTCGATCACCTTTTGTTGAAGTCAGGAATGTCCTTAACTAAATTTTGTTCGATGGACTACATTGCGAGCGCCGTCAGTCTTTCTTCCGGCATTGTATTCCTTAGATACGTCTTGATCAATTATAAAGTAGAGAAACATCTTTCAGTTTCTGCGGTTATTGGCATCGATATTAAAATAACCCAAACTTTACATATTTCATAAACGTTGAATCCAAACCATACAACACTAAAATAAATTTAAAGTACGTAAGCAACCGGTCACATTCTCGTTTTCTTGTGTTATTAATCGAGTCTTCCGACTCATTATCACCACGTAGGGCAAGATTGCATTTGCCACACAACTTACAGTGCTTATCAATTTGCCCAAATGTCTGTAATTTTCGAATTTTTGGCTGAATATGGTCTCAAACGATTTAGTTCGACTCACTGATCATGAATCTGTGCTCGAAATAGACTCTGTCCGGCCAGCCGTCCGTCCAGCCGTTAACACGATAACTCTCGAACGGAAGGAGTTAGAGGATTGAAATTTGCAGGGTAGTTTTGGAACGTAAATATCTCGGACAATTCTGTTAACGGACAAAATCCATTAAGCGGTTTCGGAGTTATGGCCGTTATTAGTGAAAAGAGTTTTTATGAATATTTCCGAAACCGATCACTCAATTTATCTAAAATTTAGCATTAAATTGTAGAATAATGACCTTTATATGCATGCGAAGTTTAGTATTGATCGGATTGCCGTGAATTGTCAAAAAAAAAATTATTTTTAAATTTTGTTACTACAATAACTCTCGAAATGAATGAGCTAGGCGTTTGAAATTTTCAAAGTTGGTTTAAGAGATAAATATCTTGGTTGAGTTCGTTATTGGACAAAATCGGCCTTAAGGTTTCGGAGTAACGTAAAAAAAAATTTTTTTTACATTACAAATTTCAAATTCAATTTTTTTCAAGATGCAGTTTCACCACAAAAATCCATTGATATCATTTTCAACTCTAACAAACTAATACTTTCGGGGATACGATTTTTCGAAATTTCCATAATGAATCGTACTTCTATGTTTTCACAGAATCCTGTACTTGATTATGCTATCTATGAATTATTATATGATCTATTTTCTCAAATGTCATCTCATTTTCCTATGAGAGATGAATGTCATTATTATTTCTGGTTCGTTATTCTTGATATAAAATACATCTTCTGTTCTAGAAAAACAATTATGATTGAATGCAAAATGACCAATGAAATAACCTCAGCTATCGTAGAATTATGAGGATGATATGTTATTATACTTTTAAGGTGATAATATAATGCCCGTGGATAATCCATAATATGATGATGGAAATCTATTCTTGGGTAAGATACATCACCAAATTGAGTTCAGAATATCTCCAGTAAAAACAAAAATGCAATATTGTCTAAGTTTTAATTGATATAATATAATTTTCAGATTAGATTTGAGGAATGAATATCTTGGATAAGTTCGTTATTAGGGAGAATCGGTCTGTTTGGATTAAATTTTTTTCATGATGCAGTTCTATCGTAAGAATTCATTTGTATCATTTCCAGTGACCAATAATTTCGGAGATATGATTTGTCAAAGTTTGAAAAAGAGCGCCAAAGCTCCTGTCCACAGAGCTTGAACCAACTTTTTGATATAATTTCGTTGTGCTCACGAACGAATATTTCGACATAATATATGCACTTCTCAAACCAGAGACGATATTAGTTGTGGCCAATAGCTGGAAGCTTACAATCTTGTTCATATGTTTGGCCGATTTTTCGTGTTTTTTGTATCTTTTCATAGGTGTATCACGTACACCTTCTTTAGTCCAGTTATCGTATCCACAAAAAACAGCATTTTTTCTTCACCAGTAACTGCTTTTCTCGATTTTTTTCTGAACGAAACTGTGATTTTTGGGGTGCTGTTCAGGTGAATAGAGTGGCTATCAATTCGGATTTTTGGCCCGCAATGGTCTCAAACGATTAGTTTCGACTCACTGATCTAAAATGATTCTATCCGGCCGGCCGTCCGTCCGTCAGCACGATTACGCTCGAACGCAATAAGTTAGAATAGTAGTAGAGTTGAAATTTTAGAGTAGGTTGTAATGGCATAAAACCCCGTTACGCTGTTTTCGTGTTTATGCAACCCGTGATGCGTTGAACGTGAATTGATGGTCGCGTTATGGATTGAAATCGTTGTTTTATTTTCATTTTACATTAGAAATGTTTTGTCTTATGAATCCTTAATGATTTCACGCATTTAATATTTCAATATATTATAGAAATTATTGCCGCATAATTTGTCCAATACCGTGAATTTATCGTTTCAATTCTGGATGACCAGAATTTTCTGTCGTCATACGATTGATGGGTATCGCTCCCCGGGGAATTATCCGTTCTTCACGTTCGAAGCTCTGGATCGGAGACTTCCCTGAAAACATTCAGCGTGGAAATCATTTGTTCTCAATAGTTAAGATGAAGGAAATGGTAGTTTGAATTTCTCCCAACAGTTTGCAGTTTGTGTGATTATTTGTATCAATATATACGTCAAGTTGACGATGAGTGATATTTAAAATAGTTTTTGTGATTATGAAATTAGTTTTGGTTAATTAAATTCTGTGATCATTTCAGATTGAAATTAGTTGATACAGTTTTGAACGCCATTTTTGTTAGAAAATGATGTAGAGCTATTGTTGGATTGAGGTGAAAATAAACCTTACTGAACCCATTGAATAATTTGATGTTTGATGTTGTACTGGGACTGATCCCTACATTACCTACTCCGTGTCTGGAGAGATCGTGAGTTCCAGTTGGAAGAACCCATACTTATCACCTGGAAGGATCCTGATCATCCATCAGGAAGAATACCTTAAATTTTCTATGGAAAAAAGTGTTTTCTCTGTGATCGAAGGAATTTCTTTATTATTAAAGCTTTAAAAACCAGTTGTATCAATTTTCACCCTATATCCCAGGAAGCATAATGTACCGTTGACCTCAGCTAGTCGGGCAGACTTCTAAGGGAGGTCAGCGTTATAAGGTTTGGAGTCCAAATGTGCCGACTATGTTCGTTAATCGACAAAATACGTCGAATAGTTTCGGAATTAAAACAGACAAACAGACAAATTATATCTCCGAAAGTATTGGTTTCTCAGAGTTGGGAATTATATCAATGTATTCTTATGATAGAACTGCTCCATAAAGGAAATTCAATTCAAATAATAGTTTATCTATCAAGATTAAATGAGCAATCTGAGAATGAGAACTGCACCATGGAAGAAACCAAATTAAAATAGCTGAAATGAATTTGACTCTCTCTTATAGAACAGGATGACATGTACGAGTATGAACACAGATCATATAATGAATCTTAGATAGAATAATTAGAGCATTATGTGAAAACATAGAAGTACGATTCATTATGGAAATTTAGAACTTCATCTTAGCAGAAATTGAATTCAAACATCATAGAAGAATTTAAATTCAACAAGAGTGCCAAAAATTATCAATCCAAAACCTATAGACGAATTCTACCCAACAACGAACTCATCCGAGATATTCATTCCTCAATTCTATGATGAACGATAATATATATCTTTCCTCAAATCCACTCCAATACACCAGTTTTGTTGTTAGTGGAGTTATTCTGAACTCAATATTATTAACTTACCATTACCATTCCCATCATCATATGGATTGACCATCGGCATGAAAATATCAATCAACAAAAAGTATGCAATTATAATTCTCATATTTATACGATTGCTGGAATGAATGACAATGAGACAACGTCATGTCTCAGGAAAACAAATTGACATTATAACAATTCATAGAATACCCACAGAATAATTCTGTCATGCTGTGAAATCGTAGAAATACGATTTATATTGAAATTTTGAAAAATCATATCTCCGAAAGTATTAGCTTGTTAGAGTTAAAAATGATATGAATGGATTCTTATGGTAAAACTTAACTTAATTAAAGCGTGGTAGTAGTGAAAATATACCGACAAACGAAATTGTCAACAGTTTTTTTATTTTTGACGTGCCTGGAGAGAATTTAAAGAATCATGGCGTGTTTGCGTAGTTCGCGAAATATGCTGCTCCGGACCGTGGCATGGCAAAAAGTGAAAATGAGGGATAAAAGCCGTCGAATAATATGTAACATGATGATAATTTCATGAAATTAGAAAATTGTAAAAACATATCGAATAGTATATTGTATAATTAGTGGGAAAAGCATAATATTCCCAAACGACTGTGATAATTACCAGACGAGGAGCGTAGCGACGAGTCTGGTAACACAGGAGTTTGGAAATATGCTTTTCCCACGAATTATACATACTATTTTTTTATCGATCGTTATTTACATTTAAAAAATTAATTAAGAAATATTTCATTCAAGATGTAATCAAGTAAGGTTAAATAGGTTTCTCTGTGTTCATATTGAAATATAGAAGTGGTAACCATGGAAATTACTTTGTTATGACAAAAGTAGAATAATTTATTGCATAGACGTTATATCAATACTACGTCAATGAATAATTGTCAAGCTGGTTTTGTTTGATTCGTTATATTTTATAAGGAATTAAAAAAGAATTAATAAACATGAACACTGATAGTGATTATTTGTTACCCTGCACGCCTCCTGAACTAGTGGAAGCCGCGAACGCAGCTTCACTTAATTTACTTCCGGCGAAATCCAGAGAGAAGTATGAACTTGCGTACCAACGCTTCATGGATTTTTGCAGAAAAAACAACAGTGTATCCTTTTCTGAGAATGTACTGATGGCGTATGTTTGACTTGGCAAAACAATGAAATCTTCGACGTTGTGGGCACATTATTCCATGCTTCGATCAACTTTATCTGTTAAAAATAATATTAATATTGCCCAGTACCAGAAACTGCGAGCATTTTTAAAACGACAAGCTGCAGGATACAAACCGAAAAAATCCAAAATTTTAACCCAGGAACAAGTTCAGAAATTCATTTTAGAGGCCCTAGATGACATATTTTTATCGACCAAAGTAAGTAGATATAGATAAAATACACACAAACAAATATTCTCTTGAGTTGAGGCCAGCTACCTCAATCTGAGGTCGCCCTAACTTTGATATGTTTCTATGACATAGGTTTTCAAATCAAGTAAGTAATTTCTTCAAGTTTATTTCATCAAAACTAAGAAACACAACATTAAATCAAGTTCTTAATGTGAATTGACTATATTCCTTGGAAACATAAAAATAAGAGTATCATGTTCTCAAAACGAGGTTTCAAGATTTCACTTTAATGATTGGGTAGCTTGAAGAGAGTGCTTTGGTAGTTCCGATGAAGGAAATCAATATTTTCACTCAAAAGAAAAAGATTTCAATGTGATGCCCCGAAATAATGAATTTGTGGTCGCAGCGACATTAAATGCTCAAAGCTCTTGGAATAAACACATCTTTTCTCCAGCTTCATGTCATCTTACCTCATAATAAGACCAACAAGATCTTAATTGGATGATTAGATCATATCAATTGAAAGTTTCCAAAAGACTATATTCAAAAGAATTATGTACTCGGAAATAGGAAACTAAACTGTGGACAAGAGCTTTGGCGCTCTTGTTCAAACTTTGACAAATCATATCTCCGAAAGTATTGCTTCCTCAGGGTTGGGAATGGTTTCAATGGATTCTTATGATAGAACTTTATCCAAAAAGAAATTAAACTAAATAAGAATTCATCGATATTATTCCCAACTCTGAGAAACCAATACTTTCGGAGTTATAATTTGTCAAAGTTTGAACAAGAGCGCCAAAGCTGGGCTTTCCCACTTTTTCAATTTCGATCATAGTTTATTAGCTTTATCTTGTTTTGGATAGAAGATACAATAAAAAACGATAATGAATAAAGCAACCATTTATTAGAAACATATATATAATACTATACAATACAATACAAGGTGATTCACGAACACCGTTGCTTAGAATATTTCAAAAAAAGACTCTCGAGATGAACACTTGAAATTTTATAGCTAAGCTTTAGTAGGAGAGATGCATACATGGAAAAAAATTCACATTTGTTCGACTTTCGGTTTCACCGAAAATGAAACCAACTTTCGTTTTCAACATGTAATACTCAGTTTTTTTCATTGATAATCAGATTACCTATTGAATTATACATTGTTTAAATGTGTCACTTACATATTATTTTTTGAAAATTCGTATGAAATCTGAAAAAGCCCTTTAAATTTTCTAAAATAGGGCTTCATTTCCATGTTCATAACTTGTAGATTTTTGCATGAAAATTCCTAATTTCCTAGCTTCTATCAGAATACATACCAATGCTTTTCCTTCGTTAATTGAAAATTCATTTGAACATACAGAGTTTTCTATTTCAAATTGTCAAATGTCAAATTCAGTCATGACAAAAACCTCAAAACCTATTTTTTTTCAAATGAGAACCCATTTTTTTATTGGACAGCTGTAATCTGCGTTAAAATATAGTGTATTTTTTTTAAAATACATACTACTCCCCTAAAATGTGTATTTCCCGAGATATTTGGTGAGTAAAGCAGTAGTATGTATTATAAAAAATACACAATTTTTTTTAACGTAGATTCCAGCTGACCAATAAAGAAAATAGGTTCTAAATTGAAAAAATTGATTTTTGTCATGACTGACTTTAAAATTGAAATAGAAACACCCTGTTTATTTAATTGAATTTTCAATTAACGAAGGAGAAGAATTGGTATTTCTTCTGATATAAGCTAGAGAATTAGGAATTTTGATGCAAAAATCTACAAGTTATTAACATGGGAATGAAGCCCCATTTGAGAAAATTTAAGGGGTTTTTTCAGATCTCACACGTATTTTCTGAGAATAATATTCGAGTGACACATTAAAACAATGTAGAATTTAATGGTTAATCTGATTATAGATGAAAAAACTGGGTATTACATTCAAAAAACGAAAGATGGTATCATTTCCAGTGAAACCGGAAGTCGAACGAATCTGAATTTTTTCCAAGAATTAAACTCTCCTAACAAAGCTTAGTTATAACATTTCAAGTGTTTTTCTCGAGAGTCTTTCTTTGAGATATTCTAACGAACGTTCATCGTTTATTCGTATATGTACAGTGTACACCCAACAGACGATTATAATAACAAATTATGAAAACTTTTAAATCTTGACAATATTTTACATAAACAAAATAGTTCCAAGAAAGCTGTAATGATTAAAATATTTACTGTTCTATTATATAATATAGACATGGAATGATAATTAATAAGAATATTATTACGGAATACAGATAGGGTTTATGCATACCCTATCTGAAACTTTATATTTTATGCCATATCGTTTTAAAATATGTCTAAAGACAAAATTGCTTCTTTATTTGACTGTTCTATAATATAAGCTTTACAATGTGAATCAAATGCTTTTGGGTGTGCAATATTTTACCAAACAAATAAACAGACTGACAATAATACATATTGTATAATATATCTGAAACTTCCAAAAATGTTGGCATATTATATTATTCAGATCAATTTTTAACATTGAGAGATATTCATACCTAATAACATTAATTTCATAAAAGTTTACACTACACCTTGGAATTTCGGGACTGTTTCCATCTCGACTCCCCACGATAAAAGTAATTCTTCAAGTTCCTTATTATTTTCCATAATTACCAAAGTAGGTAAGAATTATAATCACACTTCAACACTCCTTTAATGAAAAAGATTATCTTGTTTTCGGTTAAACCGATATAATACCAACGGCCAACGCCACAACCACTTCCGAATATTGTAAATTCTGACACAAACAAGCAACGCTAATGGCGGAAATGCGGAATAGAAGATTTGAAGAACAATTTATTCCTTGTTTAGGATAAACGCTACAAGAAAGAGATAGCGCATGCATAGTGAGAACTTAGACGCAGAGACTAGATGGGTAATTTGATGTGATGTTACATAAGGGTCATTTTACCGAAGCAAATGTTAACTGCGCATGAGTTGGACATGTCAGGCTTCTGAACGTCGGAATATTGCGAATGTTACAGGTGTGACACAATGTGTTACAGTATTTTCTGAAAATGAATCGGAGAGAAGCGTTACGGTTTCAGAAAGTGTTACAATTCTATAGTAGACGCAAAATTGCCATGATGAACAAATGACATCGTATAAAGAACACTTTTTCATTTCAGGTTCAATTTCAATAGCATATTAGAATTATCTACGTATGGAAAGTACCTTGTGCAACTTGGTTCAAGCCTTTTGGCAGGAATTCATCCGTATTTGTAATTATGTTTTATGAACAAATTTCTGAATATCTATATATTTCGATAAAGTTCTTTATTTTCTTAACTGCAACTATAGTTAGGAATGTGGCATACATAATACAGAATAGTTCAATTCTTCCTTCAAATTATACCAAACAATATAGTAATAGGTAGGTAATTCCCTAATTTCAGAACACCTTCAAAATTTTGCAAAAAATCGATATTATTATTCCGATCGAAGAAGGCGCACATTGCATCATTGGATTATACCTATGCGTAGGTCTTCACTGGTTTGATTTGATATAACGAGTAATTCTTTGTATTTAGGATTAATGACTTCAATCACAAAACTTCAAACTTTCAATTCAAAGAAGAGCTCTCAGAATAAGGAAATAAAATGAAAAAATTATATATTTTATATAAAGAAATGAATGCACTCAATTTAATGTCATATCTTCAAAATATGACCATATGTATTCAAAATGAGAACATATATTCAAAGAAATTCGGAGTTTTAATTCAAGAGAATGTTTTTTTGTGTGTAGTATTACTCAAAATACATAAAATACGAAATATACAATTTTTGATTACCTTTTAGGTAGCTCTAATATTTGGAATAGCAAGACCTGTCGACGAGATGAGCTTGTCCGAATGAAAGTTCAGGATATAGAAGATTTCGGTTCAAAAATACTGGTAAAGATACCAGAAACAAAAACAAATAAACATCATTTATCATTAACGAAACCTATTTAAATGTTTATAGAAAGTACGTATCATTTAGGCCTAATGATTTTGAAAATCCTAGATTTTTTTTTAAATTCAACAAGGGAAAAGGATGGAAGACAGTCATTGGAATAAATCAATTTGGAAAAATGCCGCAAATTGTTGCAAGTTATTTACAGTTGCCAAATCCGACAGAATATACAGGACATTGTTTCCGAAGATCATCGGCAACACATTTGGTAGATGCTGGAGCTGATATTCTTTCTTTAAAGCGCCACGGAGGATGGAAATCTTCCAATGTGGCGGAAGAATATATTGACGAATCACTTAATAATGAAGTAGAAGTGGCTAATAAAATATTCAACACCCCTGCCTCTACTTCAAATGAAAATGATCGAAACGAGATAAACATAACAATTAGCCATGCAGCTTCAACGTCTATAAATTCTCGTTGCCCTCCAGTACAATTTACAAACTGTACAATAAATGTAAATATTAACAACAATTAATTTGTGTTCAAGAATATCGTTATGAATTAGATGTTTCTTTTATTCCTTTTATAACACTTTATCAATATAAAAATTAAAACCATACTTTGTTTCATTTTATTGTAATAATCCATTTGTAACATTACCGCACGCTACAGCAGTGCGGTAAGAATATTACCGCACTTACTGTGCATATTACTGTGCTTAGCAACTACTGCCCACTATTCTGGAATGTTCAGCTTTGCGCATAGAAAATAGATCAAAATAGTGTCACTTTTCCCACTTTCGAAGAAAAAATAAGTTATGACATTCGTTCAACACCCTGCTTTTACATTATACAGGGTGTTCCTAAATTGAACGTACAAACGAAAAGGGGAGATTCCTTGAGTGAGTTTAAGAAAAAAAAGTCCCATAAACATGGGTTCGCAAACGTTTCGTTTTCGAGATACAGAGTGTTGAAGTTTGAATTTTTTTCAAGTTTTTTTCTCATAGTATCTACACTACACAAGATATTCAACTGAAATTTTGCATAGATATTACATTTGAGAGTTCTCACCACGTGACATGGTTATTTCGATAGAAGATCTACAGGGTGATATTTTTTCTGGAACACTGCCACCTGTTCTTCTGCAGAACTTTTTTTTGGTGAGCAACTGTTAATTTGAAAAAATGTAAAAAGAAGCTTTGTTCTTATACTAAACTTTTCGGTCTCTTGTAGTTTTGTCGTATCTACCAACGATTTCGAGAGAAAAAATTTTGAACGATTCTCTCGAAATTCTCGAAACTATGATAGGAAGGCCAGTTTGTAATCTGTGGTGAATGAATTCAGTGCCAGTTTTGACACATCAAATTATTGAACGTTTGTTTTTTTTAAAAGTGAAGGTGGTTGCATTTGTGGCTATTTATTTTTTTTTGATGTAGGTAGACTACTATTTTCATTACGATTTTTATGACTGTCACAACAATATTTGATCAGAAATTAGAACCTCTACACATTTCAATATCAAAACATGCCGATTTTTACGAATTCCGAAATGACTGATATGCATTTCATGTATGGTCTTGCAAATGGAAATGCAAGAGAAGCTAGGCGTCTTTACATGGAACGCTAGCCCAATAAAGTGATACCAAATCATCGAATGTTCTCTGATATTCATAGGCGTCTTTCAGAAGCTGGATCTTTTTCCACGAAAAGAATTAATGCTGGGAGACCACGCAGTGTGAGAACACCACAACTCGAAGAGGCAGTTATGAACGAAATAGAACAACATCCAAGAACCAGTACAAGAAAAATTAGTGTACTTTTGAATGCAAGTCATCAAGTTGTTTGGCGGATCTTGCGGGATTCTCTGCTATATCCGAATCACATTCAGAGGGTGCAAGCTCTTCTGCCTCGAGATTTTCATCCGAGGGTTAGTTTTTGTCAGTGGTACCTCAGTAGACTATTGATGAATCCTTATTTTGATTGCCAAATTCTATTCACTGATGAAGCCTGCTTCTCAAGGACTTCAATTATCAATTTTCATAATGTACACGTATGGGCTGAGGAGAATCCGCTTGGATATGTAGAAACCCATTTTCAAGAGCAATTTTCACTAAATGTGTGGGGTGGTAATATTGGTGATGATTTGATTGGTCCTTTCTTCTTGCCAGGTCGACTAACAGGTCAATATACAGACATTTTTTAGAAAACGATTTGCCCTTGTTATTGGAAGATATACCTCTTATGCTACGACGAGAAATGTGGTTCATGCATGACGGTGCTCCTGCTCATTTTTCAGTTTTGGCAAAGGAATATTTGGACGAAAATTATGAAAACAGGTGGATTGGACGGGGGGGTCCTCAGTCATGGCCCGCCAGATCCCCAGACTTAAATAGTTTAGATTTCTTTTTATGCTGCCACCTGAAATCTCTAGTATACTCGACACCCGTGAACACCGTAGAAGAACTGAGAAATCGTATAATAGGCGCATTTGATACAGTAAGGAATACTCCGGGAGTGTTTGAAAGAGTTCGATCGTCTATGAGACGAAGAACAGAAGCTTGTATAAGAGTTGGGGGAGGACATTTTCAACATTTGCTGTAGTTCAGTCCTTTGCGGTTACTTTGTTTTCATGTTATGATTTTTTTTTTAGTTTTACGTTTCTTGTTGTAATACATTTTTTGTGTTGATTATACGAGTTTATCGAATCTTTATGAATCATCGCTAAGATCAGGAAAATTTACATAAAAACTGACACTGAATTCATTCACCACAGCTTACAAAGTGGCCTTACCATCATAATTTGGATTTTCACGAGGATTTCGAGATCGTTCAAATTTTTTTTTCTCGAAATCGTTGGTAGATACGACAAAACTACAAGAGACCGAAAAGTTTAGTATAAGAACAAAGCTTCTTTTTACATTTTTTCAAATCAACAGATGCTCACCAAAAAAAAGTTCTGCAGAAGAACAGGTGGCAGTGTTCCAGAAAATATATCACCCTGTAGATCTTCTATCGAAATTGCCATGTCACGTGGTGAGAACTCTCAAATGTAATATCTATGCCAAATTTCAGTTGAATATCTTGTGAAGTGTAGATACTATGAGAAAAAAACTTGTTGTTTGTTTATGGGACTTTTTTTTCTTAAACTCACTTAAGGAATCTCCTCATTACGTTTGTACGTTCAATTTAGGAACAGCCCTGTATATGTAGGTACTCACAGCGCGGCGTTACAGGCTACCGATCGGCACGTGGTACCGGGATCGATTCCTGTAGCCGAAATTGTCTCTTTTTCGTTTTTTTTATTTCTATCGAAATAATAACTTTGATGAATGATACAACTACTGAATTTGAGCCAATCTTTCAATAATATTACGTGAATAATTTCGTATATTATTAGTTATTTTACGAATTTAAGGCTCAATTGTATGATTGAACCATAGACATGTATATTGTATATTGTTGTAGGGGGAAACCATAGACATAGAATAACATGGACTGGTTGTGAGAAAGAGACCATTGATATCAGCACTAAAAAAGGACAGAACAATTAAAGGCAAAACTTTGACACATACGAAGCAGTGCAGCAATATGCCTTGAACTATTTAGTGCGGATTTTATTTGATTCAGGGTTTTTTTCCTATAAATTGCTTGAACTAATGATGCTTAGTAAAATTCATGAGTGTATAATGATATTTGTTCGATTGATCGTATTTTTCTTTTTTTCTTTCTTCAAACATTACGTGAATATAAATCTCCGTTACTGTATGTATAAAACAAGCACTGACGTGAAGTCAGGAGCTTTTGCGCGTATGTTCTATTGTCCATTCTCCTGTATTGGACACTTTTAATCGAATTTACCATGGTGAATTCTATTGTCTATTCTCCTGTATTGGACAGCCTTAATCGAATTCACCATGGTAAATTCGATTAAGAGTGTCTAATACAGGAGAACAGACAATAGAATTCACCATGGTAAATTCGATCAAGAGTGTTCAATACAGGAAAATGGACAATAGAACATACGCGCAAAAGCTCCTGACTTCACGTCAGTGCTTGAACCAATTTTTTTTTCAGGATAGAAAGCAATGATGAAATAATTAACACATTATTGTCTACCTTCAATTCTTCTTTAGGAGAAGAATACATAATTATTATTGAAAAATATTACTGGAATTAATGTCATATTTAACATATTGAATGAAGTTCAATTGAATTCCAGTAATATTCAATTACTTATTCTTAACCAATAAATGTCCATTGATAGATCTAAAGGTGATGAGGTGAAACATAAAGATATATTCTCATTAGTGATAGAAAAATTAGCCTTATATTCCCCTCTAACCATCATGAGATTTAATATCCACAAATGAGCCTCTCATCTTACAAGATCAGAAGCCTTCAGCAAAATTCTAAAGTCCCTTCTCGCAAATATACTCCTCTGAAGGCACATGGATCTCTTGAAGAAGAATCGCCTTCTCTATTTCTCAAAGATATTCACTCTTGTTCATAGAAATCCCTTCAATATTTCATTGTCTCTTTCAAATCCAGGTCTGACCGCTACAGGACTCTATGTAGGGCTATCATCTCCCATAGATTTGTGATGAAATAACACGATTTTCCCATAACATACGCGCAAAAATATGTCATCATTGATTCATATTTATTATTTGAAGGTTCTCTCTAAAATACGGCCGCAGACAACATATCATACGACGATTCGCATCCGGCTACCGAACTCACAAAAGGCTGCTCGGTTCTCCAACAATATGGATCTGATCGTGTTCAAACTTGGAACTCTGCAGTAGAGTTAGGTTCTGAAGGCTCTTCCAAAATTTCAGCCATGCCGGACGAATAGTTTATAATATATGGAATTTTTTTCAATTATTTTTTATTATTTTTTTTTTAATTCTCTAGTTATACCATCCTCACGAAACTCAGCAAGAATTTTCGCGTTGGCATTCTACAACTAAAAACCATGTTTGAATTCAATCGGATCTTCGAGTTAATGAGGAACAAAAAACAACCAAATTTCAGAGAATTTCAGATGGCTATAACTCTAAAACCGTTTGGACGATTATGCTCATAAACAAACTCAAATGTGGCATTCAGATGCACAACCTAACCTGAAATTTTCAAGCCGCTATCTCTTTCCGTTCTCAGGTTATCAAAACAACAACAATATTTTTTAATAATTTTTATATAATTTTCTAGCGATACGATTCTCACAAAATTTCACAAACGTGCTTAGGTCTATATTCTACAACTATTCACCAAGTTTAAATTCGATCGGATTCATTTTGGTTGAAAACAAAATTATTACTCGGAAACCATTGGGCCGATTATACCCATTAACGAACTTGTCCGTCGTATTGGGATGCGCCACCCAAGTTGCTAGCTCTTTCCGTTCTCAAGTTATCGAGGCAACGGACGGCCGGACGGCCGGCACCACAGAATTAAATTTCACATTTGGGCAAAACTATAACGCGATGTTCCCCAGAACATACGCGCAAAAACTGATATTGCCCTTGTAACTGCACTATATCGAATATAAATTTAATTTTATGTCTTACCTTTTTCAGTCCTGAACTTATTGAAAACGTTGGAACAGAAATAAAACAGACATTTTCATTCAAATAGGACAGGATGAATTTCTCTTGTTTTTGAATATTTTGATACTTATAATATGAAAATGTGGCACATAAAATTCCTTACTGTGATTGATTAAGCTTTTTCGATAATCATCTCATTCAAAGTAGTCAATAATTCTATTAAAAAAAATCAAAAAACGGAGTTTTCCAATGTATCGCTATAGCCATCAATTTGTATATTTTGCCTTTACTTATTCTCTCTCTTATGTATTCCGCAACGAACTATGAGCTAAAGTTACTTGAGGGCCTGTCCATGTTATTCTATGTCTATGGATTGAACGGATTTGTTTCCATACGCTACCATAAACAAAACACTCTTTATTTTCGACCAAAGAGTATATTTGTGTATTCGAATGGTTCCTTACGCCACCACAGACACAGCACTGCTTATTTTCGACCCAACATTGAATCTAAACTAATCGTTTGAGATCATTCTCGGCCAAAAAGTGGACCAGTTTTTTTTGGACTCTTGTTTTTACAGTTGGATTCATATTCTTGGAAATATTGAGAATATTATTTTTTTCATGGAACTATGAAGCCTTGGGCGAGTTCAATACCTAGATGGGTGACTGCTTTGGTTGTAAATTTGAAGAAGCGCGCCAAATCTGCCGGCTACAGTGCTTGATTGAAAAACTATGAATTTAATCCTAGACTTTCGCCCAAACCTGTATATACGAGTATATGTTTCGTAAGTTCAACGAAACTGCTTCGTCATAATATCATTCCTAGATTCTCATTTATTTTCAAAGCACAATATCGGGTGGTTTCAATATATATCCTTCCTCTTCGAGAAGTATCATATCATATACGAGTGCCGGCTCATTCAGATGTATTCTGAAAAGCTTCCGATCCAAAATCCAGAATTGACATGGAAAACAGATTCCCTAACGCCACTCCAACCCCGGATTTTTCACGATTGTCGAGAGGGAATTGATAAGAAACTGGGCTGACGCTGAGTTATGTCATCGACCCGAAAGTGTCACACATTACCCTTTATATCGCCTACTTGATTTCTCTACTTGTGAAGTTCGAGACAGCTTTTTGTAAACTATCAGACCGAATATAAATTCGCGTTCGAAAGATATAAGTCCGATACTTTTTTCAGGCTTTATTTCACGTAAATACGTCACGACTTAATGGAAAACGTATAGAGAAAAGGGTGTATTTTTTACATGGAGTATTTCGACTGTTCATCCTTTGGTTCTATTGCTTTCAGGTGTAAGTCGTTAGAATTAAACTCAAACAAAAAGCTTATCCACTCACTGACGTTTTCACAATTGATGTCTCATATAAAAGGACCATTTTGAAATTTTTGGTTTGTTTTCTCATTTGAAGGAACGTTGTAACGTTTTAATTGACCTCGGGTTTCTGATATCACCTGAATCAATTTGAGTAATGTGATTATAGTACCTATTGATTTTCTCAGAGGGGGTGTAATTATTCTGGCAAGCAAAACTTCTTCCCATTCAAATTAATTAAGCAAAAATTTCAAATGTACAATTTACAAAAATTGAGCTTGACCCTAAAATAAACCCCTAAATATACAGGGTGAGTCTGTGACCACTGCATTAATTTTAACCAAAGATTCCTCCCATCAAATGAAACACTTTTTTCCTTTAACATTTTTCCAAATTCAGCTCAGGTAAAAAGATACAGGCTTTTGAAATTTTGAAAAAAATCAGTTTTTATTTTGTAGCTTTGACATCCTTTTTTCGAATAAAATGAATGTTGGCGTAAAGTTTTCTATAACTATGATACATATTTTCCAACTATAAGTTATTTTCTACTTCTACTGGTTTTCTAGTTATGGACTCGTGGATTCATAAAACTAAACGAAATTAGCATAAAGAAAGCATATAAAGTTTATCTTGAGTCATTTCAAGAATCCATCGTTTTAGAACATTATATTATTCTTCATCATTTCTCCTTAAACGCACCGTTTTCGAGATATTCTTCATTGAATGTTCTAAAATGGAAAACTCCAGAAATTTCATTACTTTTATGGGTCCGTCCCTGAGCGTTGGAATCCCGAATAAAGCTGTCAACCACGTTACCATGCCATATTCTCGTCCGCCAACAATGTCATAAGTAGATGAGCTAGGAGACTTCTAAGCCAAAATGCCCCATTTTTACATGTAAATCCCCATAAGGAGATCTAAGGTCCATTATGCAAAAATTGTACCCATATGAACGCGGAGTCAGCGTTTTCAAGGTCATTCGTTTTGGACGGTTGAACAGTGAGTTGCGCAACGCCACGCCCCCTCCGCTGAGGCTTTGGTAGGGGGTAGGATTGAAGCGCTGACGTGAAATCAGGAGCTTTTGCGCACATTATCCATTCTCCTGTATTGGAATCGGATATTCGTACAACATTTATCCGGTATAAATGATGAAACCAGAATCGAACGCCATATGGTACATTTCAGGCTTGTAGACCCTAACTAGCGGACTCTTTTACATAAACAAAATATAGGTCTAGATTTTCGAATTATTATTGGGGTGGCATTTATCGTTTATATGAAAGGGAATTATTTATTAATCTTTCGGTTTACGCAGACGAGCAATATAAGGGATTCCAGCGTCATATGGTAAATTTCACGATTGTAGACATAAACAAAAGCAACCGCAATTTTAGTTGAGTCAGTTGCCATATGCACACATACGTGCTGTTCGCATTATGTAGCCAACTAGGGGTTCTATTGTATAAACAAAAGCAAAGATGAGCAGGGTCGTACTTATTCTTCCAATTTGAATCTGAAGAATTAGTGAAAATGAAATGTTTGAAAAAATTCATTCAATTTGAATCGTTTGAAAGTTGATGAAAGAATGGATCCATGAACATTAAGAACAATCTTTGAAATGTGAATACGAGTAGGTTTTGTAAATCGCAGCAATATTCAGTTTCCATTTGCATCTATACTTTTCAATTCGTTGATTTGAAAAAACATCAGATCTGAAAACTGTTTAATTAGCAGTAGATTCAATGAAGAAATTTCATTCAAGTGAAAATAAAATCTGTCAGTTATATTATCGTTATGCAAGGAGCCGTGAACAAAGTGCTCTCAAAAAAAGATGTAATTATGATATTTTTCACCCCATATTTAGGAAAAACCTTAATGTATCGAAAAAATTTCCAATAATTCGATGATTGTAGATATCATTGAGCAGACTTTAACGAAAATATTGAAAATGTTTGAAAAGATGAAAAAGTTGAGCAAATCTATTTCAATAAGTCAATGAAAAAAATGTTTCCATGAATTTACACATCTTTGATATGCGCGAGGTTTTCAAAAATAATCTGCATATTCAACATCAAAAGCATTTGGGGAAAAGCTGATATTTTTCCCTTGAATCTAAAATAGCATTGTAGAAAAAAGCGGAAATGTATAAAAAAGAATTGCTCCCTCTTTAATTTCGATTGTTCAGATATGGCTGAAAATATAATTTGACAGACGCCTAGGAAAATATTGTACTTTCCAATTTCATGTATTTTTTCTGTTCGTTTCCGATCTGAAAACTTGAGATTTTTCTTAAAACATAAAATAGATAATCACAAATTCCAATATTTAAAGCTGCGGTAGACTCTTTTGTGTACGATCGACTAAAATGTAAACATTTGCGTGACTCGTGATCTCCGGCCGAGGGTGGCCTGATTATATAAACAGCCGTTTTGCTTAACGTAAGTCAGTTTTCTATTATTTCCATATAGGAACACCTCGTTGATCATTCGTGTGCCGATTGAAATTTTCATTTGTACTTTGTCGGAGCATCTGAATTTGTGATAGTGTGATCTTTGTGTAAGCATCAATTAGAAAATTATGTATCCATATATATTAAAATATTTTTCTTTCCAAACAGCAGTAGCAGAAAATCGTATATTACCCAAACAGCAGTAGCAGTAGTTCATTAGAGAAATTTTGATACCCTACAGAACAAAGTAAGTTTCTGTTCATCTTACATCTCATGCATATTTTTCTTATTCATTTTCATTATAGACAGGGATTTAAACAAAATTAACCAAAAATCTCTTCTTGAAGATAAGCCAACAAGGCGTATAGCAGAGTTGGAGAAGGATAAGAAATACCACATTCTAAAGTGTATTTTGGTGAAGACCAGGTTCGGCCTAGCTGTGCTCTTTGAATTCAACGAATTCAAAGCGTTCCTGCCAAAAAGGCTGACGGAGGACTACAGCGCACGTACGACCGAGCTGTCATCAGGAAAATATTCGCTAATATTCCGAGGGACCATAGATACTGGGAAAACACATCCAGCCATTTCCTTGGAGATTGTAGATAAATAAGGTAGTTCATCAATATCACTGCATCTCCACTTTTTCTTTTTCTTTTTTGGTGTTATTGTACTACGCAGAAATGAATCGTTTTGAAGGTACATTGCGCAATATAGATATTTTGGAACATAGATTTAAGTTCAGGTCAAAAAGATTTAATATTTGCCCAGCACTGAGAATAAAATATGGCCATTCGGAATTTTATATTCTTACAGGCTCAAAAATACAGGTCAAGCGTAGTTTAGCTCAAATAGCTAGTTTGTATGGGTGTTCATAGAGAAATCGATGAGGTAATGTTACCATATCAAGAAGAATTATTCTTATGGGGCCAGGAAGTTTTTCAAGGAATGTCTGCATATTGTTTGAATACGTCATAGTAATAATATAACTTGCAAGTGTGCATGGATGGTCTTTATGATGAAATAAAAATCTACTATTCGGACGAATCATAATTCTCGATTTAAGTGAACATTGAGTCTGATGAGTATCCATTCCATCTCCACTCAAAATGTAGAGGCCGGTTTTATTGTATTATCCAAAATAAATCATTCATTAATAGCATATTTCACAATACAATAAATTTATTAAAGATATCGCATAAGTACATTCCCATAATTAACCGAATTACCTACACTTCATGAGTAATTTCTCAGATATATATTTAGAACAAAACCACGTCAAGGCGTTCAACCTACTTTTTAAGAGACTTTTGATGATACCAGGAATTGCTCTATAATTAATTAAAAATCGATTCTGAAACAACAAAAACAAGTGAAATTGCAGTATTACATTTATCTGAGAGAAACATTTACATAGTATCAAAAATGAAATATTTTTTTGAATACCAATCTTTAGCTAATCTGAAATCTGTGACTTTTTTCCGAGAAAAATGAAGATTGTCAATAGCCAACCGCCCTTATCATCGAGTCTTTTGAATCGGTTATCTTCGGATATCCTCGTATGTATTCGGGTGTTTTTGTGAATCTCTAAAAGTTGAAACAAAGATGTTTTCATTTCAGTTGTATCGAAAGGTTCAACATGGAAGGCTGTATTCGAGCTATAAAGTCGTTGATGACTCTATTCATTGCAACAAATGATGAAAGTATATTTGTCGACGGGTTGAAGCAGTGTTCTTTAGCTGTGCGAAGAATCAACAAAAAACTGAAAAATGCTACGACTGTTGGAGAAAAGCAGAGTCTCTTAAGCACACTGAATCACGTGAAAAGTTACAGATCCAAATTGAAATACTTGCGTAAAAAGGGATCTGGCATCAAAGATCGAGGGGAAACAGCAACAAATAGAGTTAAATGGGGTGAATCGACATCTGCATTCGAGTCACGAATTCGAACTGGAGTTATTACTAATTTAAAACATAAAGACATAAAATATTTCCTGGTAGATGCCGAGGCTATCTTACGTAGACGATTGATGAATGTTCTAAAAAAAAATGATGCAGTAAAGGTGAACGCGGTGTTTTGTGGAGAGTTTAAAGTAATGACAGCTAATAAAATTCAAACAGAATATAAATACTTTACCACATCTAACGCTGCTATATACAGAAGCACCAATTTGAGTGACTGGTTTCAAGAGAAAGTTAAAGCACCAATTCTTACAGAGCTCCAGGAATTCCAAGAAAAAGATAGTGGCTGGAGTCTTTCGAATATTGTTAGCTTGGGCGTCAATATAAACAAGTTCACACCGCAACTCGGATCTTCATACATCGAACTCCCCCCTCAAATTCGAAATAAAAAAGCCTGCGTCAATGTGAAGAATGAGGATGAAGCTTGTTTTGCATGGGCTGTGACTTCTGCATTACACCCCGTTGGTGAACATGCGCAACGTAGATCCGAGTATCCTCATTACTCAAAGATATTAAAACTGAAAGGAATACAGTTTCCAATGACACTGAAACAGATACCGAACTTTGAGAAACAAAACCAAATATCTATTAATGTCTACATCTTAAAGAAAGAAAAACATTTCATCACACTACCAACCTACCTAACCAAGAACAAAATGGACACACATGTTAATTTACTCCTAATACAAGATAGCTATACAGATGAAATTCCTGTCCGATACCATTACGTATGGATAAAAAATTTATCACGACTTGTATCGACTCAGTTGAGTAAACGCAAGGGCCAGAAATTTATTTGTGATAGATGTCTACGATACTTTCGATCCAACGAAAAACTTGATAACCATTCAGAAGATTGTGGTAATATGAATGAAACAGCTATCAAAATGCCTACATCAAAGGATAATATTCTGAAATTTAAAAATCATAAAAACAAGGAGAGGGTTCCTTTTATTATTTATGCGGATCTCGAAAGTATATTGATACCAACAAATACCAAAAATAATTATCAAGAACATAAAGCTGCAGCAGTTGGTTATCATGTGAAGTGTTCATATGATGATACTCTCAGTTTCTATCGTTCATATCGAGGCCCCAATTGTATGAAATGGTTTGCAGATGAGCTGAATCAATTTGCTGAAGATGTTGAAACTGTTTTCCTATGCCCCTATGATATCGATATGTCACAGCAGCAGGAAGCTGAATTCCAGAAAGCAACACAATGCCATATCTGTGAAGAAATATTCAAACCTAAAGATAAAAAGGTACGTGATCATAATCATCTTATAGCAGGAAACAACTACCGTGGAGCAGCTCACGATGGATGTAATATCAACTATAAAGATAGTCATATGATTCCTGTAGTATTCCACAATCTGAGTGGGTATGATGCCAATTTTCTGATAGAAGATATCGCGGTAAGAATGGAAGGAAAGATCAGCTTGTTACCCATAACGAAGGAAAAATATATCAGCTTTACTAAACATATCAACAGGCATCAAATCAATTTCAGATTCATTGACAGCTACAGATTTATGGCGTCCTCACTAGACCAGTTATCATCAAACTTGGAAGATTTCCCTAATCTCAAAGCACAATTCCCTGACGAGTCCGAAAAACGTATCAATCTCATCACGAAAAAGGGGGTTATGCCATATGATTATATCGACTGTAGCGATCGATTTAATGAAACATCTTTACCACCCATTGAAGCATTTTACAATAAATTAGAGGACAGACCATGTCCCCGAAGGAAGTATATGAGTGCCCAGCTTGTATGGGGAGAATTTCAATGTCAGAACTTGGGCGAATATTCAGATCTTTATATGAAAACAGACATTCTATTGTTGGCTGATGTATTCGAGCAATTCCGTTCAAGCTGTTATAAAACATATGGATTGGATCCCGCTCATTATTTCACCTTACCAGGATATACGTGGGATTCAATGCTGAAACATACGAAACAGGAATTGGAACTTCTCACAGATGTTGACATGTTTTTGTTTGTTGAAAGAGGTATCCGTGGCGGTCTGAGTCAAGTTTGTAAAAAACGACGGGCTCATGCAAACAACAAATACATACCTAACTATGATCCAACTAAACCAGAAAACTACCTTATGTACTTCGATATCAATAATCAATATGGATGGGCTATGTCGCAATATCTTCCATATGGAAAATTCCGATGGTCTGATACAAATATAGATGTTACTCAAATGGCCGATGATGCTCCAGAAGGATATATTTTGGAAGTTGACCTGGAATATCCTAGAGAATTACACGATAAACATATAGATCTGCCGTTCTGCCCTGAACATTATAATTCTAAAACTCGAACACCATGTTATGCTTCTCAACCAAATGTGAAACTTATGGCAACGGTGAATTCCAAGAAGAAATATATTATTCACTATCGAAATTTGAAGACGGCATTGAAGAATGGATTGATTCTTACAAAAATACATCGAGTTCTCAAGTTCAAACAATCTGCATGGCTCAAATCATATATCGACCTCAATACTAACTTGAGAAAAGAAGCTAAGAATGAGTTCGAGAAAAATCTCTTTAAGCTGATGAATAATGCCGTGTTTGGTAAAACGATGGAGAATATACGGAAGAGGGTTAATGTTCATCTTTGCACAAAATGGGAGAATCGTTATGGCGCAGAAGCGTATATTTCCAAGCCGGAATTCAAGAATTCTGTTATTTTCAATGAGAACTTAGTGGCAATCGAGCTTCGAAAACTGGAAATATATTTGAATAAGCCAATTTATGTGGGAATGAGTATTCTAGATTTAGCTAAAACCACTATATATGATTTCCATTATGATTATATGAAAGAGGCTTTCGGAGACAGCTGCATAGCACTGTATACTGATACAGATTCTGTGATTTATGAATTATTCAAAGATCCATATGAAATATTGAGAAGAGATTGCCATAAATACTTCGATACTTCAGACCTTGCCAAGGATAATCCTTATGGAATTCCACTGGTTAACAAAAAGGTATTAGGGATGATGAAAGATGAAAACAATGGTATTCCGATGACCGATTATGTGGGCCTACGATCAAAACTATACGCATTGAAAAACTCAAGAACGATTGATGAAATTAATCTGAAGAGACTTCAGTGGGAAAAGGAAGAGTATGATCCTGAGGAGATTCATTCTATGCTCAAGAATTATTGTACCTCGAAAAAAGCAAAGGGTGTGAAAAAATCTGTCGTCAAGAATGAGATATGCTTTGATGATTATATAGAATGCTTAGAAACTTGGAAACATAAAATTATCTCTCAAAATTTGATTCAGGCGAAGGAACATCGAGTGCATTCGTCCACGCAACAAAAGATAGCTTTGAGTCCAGAAGACGATAAAAGATATTTGGTACCTGGAACATTTGAAACATTACCATGGGGGCATTATTCTCTCAATAAACGAAAGAATGAAGAACCCGAGGAATCTAAGAAGAAGATTTCTATATTAGAAATATTATTAACAATGTAATTGATTTTTCTGCGATTGTACAATAAACGATAGATTTCTTCTTATAGTTTCAATTTACCTACCTATATTCTATTACAGAACAGCTTGTATATTAGATGTGATCAAGGTTGAGTTTCCATTCACCTCATAATATGTCTCAGAGAGAGAAAATAGCTTTATTGAAGTCAATCAATTTCGCTGAGGAGTATCAAGACATGTATTCGTTTTATAGTTTGGATATATGCATACACTCGTGCATTTTTGTCGTATTCCATATGAATTCATCACGAAAAAGATGTAAGAACAAGCGAATCTGATGATGATTTAGGATTAAAATACAACCTACATACATACGTAGCCAAGAAAAAGATGGAAAAACATGCGTCAAGCTATCATCAAGCTATCATCAAACTACCAACAAGCTACCATCACATTAGCATCAAACTATCATAGCAACTACTTCATGTATAGTTTATATCAATTTTGTGTATTTTTCGTAGATATTCGAGCATCTTCGTATACATTCGTACATCTTCGTATACAGTCACGAATCAATTTTGCTTAGGAGTATCAATACATGCAGTCGTATTATAGTTTGGATATATGTATACAATCAGGCATTTTGTCATACTTCATATGAATTAATCACGAAAAAAGATGGAAGAACATGCGAATTTGATGATGAATTGGGGTGAATATACAACCTACATACATACGTAACCAAGATAAAGATGGAAAAACATGCGTCAAGCTATCATCAAGCTATCATCAAACTACCATCGAGCTATCATCAAACTACCATCAAGCTACCATCAAATTAGCATCAAACTATCATAGCAACTGCTTCATGTATAGTTTATATCAATTTTGTGTATTTTTTCATAGACATTCGAGCATCTTCGTACACATTCGTACATCTTCGTATACACTCATGAATCAATCAATTTTGCTGAGGAGTATCAAGATATGTATTCCTTTTATAGTTTGGATGCCGCAGTGCAGCATTCTAAACTGCTGCAGTCTTAACTACGGCAGTAATGCGGCAGTCAAAACCGCAGCAGTCAAAACTGCGGCAGTCAAACTGCAGCAGTCTGTCTGTCGGGGCAAAAAAATTAACAGTGCTGTGTCTAAGCTTCCTGAAGGATGCGGTGCTGTGCTTAAGCTCCCCGAAGGATACAGCAACCATTTTGGCGCGCCAAAATAGTTGCTGTATCCTTCGGGGAGCTTAAGCACAGCACCGCATCCTTCAGGAAGCTTAGACACAGCACTGTTAATTTTTTTGCCCCGACAGACAGACTGCTGCAGTTTGACTGCCGCAGTTTTGACTGCTGCGGTTTTGACTGCCGCATTACTGCCGTAGTTAAGACTGCAGCAGTTTAGAATGCTGCACTGCGGCATCCAAACTATAAAAGGAATACATATCTTGATACTCCTCAGCAAAATTGATTGATTCATGAGTGTATACGAAGATGTACGAATGTGTACGAAGATGCTCGAATGTCTATGAAAAAATACACAAAATTGATATAAACTATACATGAAGCAGTTGCTATGATAGTTTGATGCTAATTTGATGGTAGCTTGATGGTAGTTTGATGATAGCTCGATGGTAGTTTGATGATAGCTTGATGATAGCTTGACGCATGTTTTTCCATCTTTATCTTGGTTACGTATGTATGTAGGTTGTATATTCACCCCAATTCATCATCAAATTCGCATGTTCTTCCATCTTTTTTCGTGATTAATTCATATGAAGTATGACAAAATGCCTGATTGTATACATATATCCAAACTATAATACGACTGCATGTATTGATACTCCTAAGCAAAATTGATTCGTGACTGTATACGAAGATGTACGAATGTATACGAAGATGCTCGAATATCTACGAAAAATACACAAAATTGATATAAACTATACATGAAGTAGTTGCTATGATAGTTTGATGCTAATGTGATGGTAGCTTGTTGGTAGTTTGATGATAGCTTGATGATAGCTTGACGCATGTTTTTCCATCTTTTTCTTGGCTACGTATGTATGTAGGTTGTATTTTAATCCTAAATCATCATCAGATTCGCTTGTTCTTACATCTTTTTCGTGATGAATTCATATGGAATACGACAAAAATGCACGAGTGTATGCATATATCCAAACTATAAAACGAATACATGTCTTGATACTCCTCAGCGAAATTGATTGACTTCAATAAAGCTATTTTCTCTCTCTGAGACATATTATGAGGTGAATGGAAACTCAACCTTGATCACATCTAATATACAAGCTGTTCTGTAATAGAATATAGGTAGGTAAATTGAAACTATAAGAAGAAATCTATCGTTTATTGTACAATCGCAGAAAAATCAATTACATTGTTAATAATATTTCTAATATAGAAATCTTCTTCTTAGATTCCTCGGGTTCTTCATTCTTTCGTTTATTGAGAGAATAATGCCCCCATGGTAATGTTTCAAATGTTCCAGGTACCAAATATCTTTTATCGTCTTCTGGACTCAAAGCTATCTTTTGTTGCGTGGACGAATGCACTCGATGTTCCTTCGCCTGAATCAAATTTTGAGAGATAATTTTATGTTTCCAAGTTTCTAAGCATTCTATATAATCATCAAAGCATATCTCATTCTTGACGACAGATTTTTTCACACCCTTTGCTTTTTTCGAGGTACAATAATTCTTGAGCATAGAATGAATCTCCTCAGGATCATACTCTTCCTTTTCCCACTGAAGTCTCTTCAGATTAATTTCATCAATCGTTCTTGAGTTTTTCAATGCGTATAGTTTTGATCGTAGGCCCACATAATCGGTCATCGGAATACCATTGTTTTCATCTTTCATCATCCCTAATACCTTTTTGTTAACCAGTGGAATTCCATAAGGATTATCCTTGGCAAGGTCTGAAGTATCGAAGTATTTATGGCAATCTCTTCTCAATATTTCATATGGATCTTTGAATAATTCATAAATCACAGAATCTGTATCAGTATACAGTGCTATGCAGCTGTCTCCGAAAGCCTCTTTCATATAATCATAATGGAAATCATATATAGTGGTTTTAGCTAAATCTAGAATACTCATTCCCACATAAATTGGCTTATTCAAATATATTTCCAGTTTTCGAAGCTCGATTGCCACTAAGTTCTCATTGAAAATAACAGAATTCTTGAATTCCGGCTTGGAAATATACGCTTCTGCGCCATAACGATTCTCCCATTTTGTGCAAAGATGAACATTAACCCTCTTCCGTATATTCTCCATCGTTTTACCAAACACGGCATTATTCATCAGCTTAAAGAGATTTTTCTCGAACTCATTCTTAGCTTCTTTTCTCAAGTTAGTATTGAGGTCGATATATGATTTGAGCCATGCAGATTGTTTGAACTTGAGAACTCGATGTATTTTTGTAAGAATCAATCCATTCTTCAATGCCATCTTCAAATTTCGATAGTGAATAATATATTTCTTCTTGGAATTCACCGTTGCCATAAGTTTCACATTTGGTTGAGAAGCATAACATGGTGTTCGAGTTTTAGAATTATAATGTTCAGGGCAGAACGGCAGATCTATATGTTTATCGTGTAATTCTCTAGGATATTCCAGGTCAACTTCCAAAATATATCCTTCTGGAGCATCATCGGCCATTTGAGTAACATCTATATTTGTATCAGACCATCGGAATTTTCCATATGGAAGATATTGCGACATAGCCCATCCATATTGATTATTGATATCGAAGTACATAAGGTAGTTTTCTGGTTTAGTTGGATCATAGTTAGGTATGTATTTGTTGTTTGCATGAGCCCGTCGTTTTTTACAAACTTGACTCAGACCGCCACGGATACCTCTTTCAACAAACAAAAACATGTCAACATCTGTGAGAAGTTCCAATTCCTGTTTCGTATGTTTCAGCATTGAATCCCACGTATATCCTGGTAAGGTGAAATAATGAGCGGGATCCAATCCATATGTTTTATAACAGCTTGAACGGAATTGCTCGAATACATCAGCCAACAATAGAATGTCTGTTTTCATATAAAGATCTGAATATTCGCCCAAGTTCTGACATTGAAATTCTCCCCATACAAGCTGGGCACTCATATACTTCCTTCGGGGACATGGTCTGTCCTCTAATTTATTGTAAAATGCTTCAATGGGTGGTAAAGATGTTTCATTAAATCGATCGCTACAGTCGATATAATCATATGGCATAACCCCCTTTTTCGTGATGAGATTGATACGTTTTTCGGACTCGTCAGGGAATTGTGCTTTGAGATTAGGGAAATCTTCCAAGTTTGATGATAACTGGTCTAGTGAGGACGCCATAAATCTGTAGCTGTCAATGAATCTGAAATTGATTTGATGCCTGTTGATATGTTTAGTAAAGCTGATATATTTTTCCTTCGTTATGGGTAACAAGCTGATCTTTCCTTCCATTCTTACCGCGATATCTTCTATCAGAAAATTGGCATCATACCCACTCAGATTGTGGAATACTACAGGAATCATATGACTATCTTTATAGTTGATATTACATCCATCGTGAGCTGCTCCACGGTAGTTGTTTCCTGCTATAAGATGATTATGATCACGTACCTTTTTATCTTTAGGTTTGAATATTTCTTCACAGATATGGCATTGTGTTGCTTTCTGGAATTCAGCTTCCTGCTGCTGTGACATATCGATATCATAGGGGCATAGGAAAACAGTTTCAACATCTTCAGCAAATTGATTCAGCTCATCTGCAAACCATTTCATACAATTGGGGCCTCGATATGAACGATAGAAACTGAGAGTATCATCATATGAACACTTCACATGATAACCAACTGCTGCAGCTTTATGTTCTTGATAATTATTTTTGGTATTTGTTGGTATCAATATACTTTCGAGATCCGCATAAATAATAAAAGGAACCCTCTCCTTGTTTTTATGATTTTTAAATTTCAGAATATTATCCTTTGATGTAGGCATTTTGATAGCTGTTTCATTCATATTACCACAATCTTCTGAATGGTTATCAAGTTTTTCGTTGGATCGAAAGTATCGTAGACATCTATCACAAATAAATTTCTGGCCCTTGCGTTTACTCAACTGAGTCGATACAAGTCGTGATAAATTTTTTATCCATACGTAATGGTATCGGACAGGAATTTCATCTGTATAGCTATCTTGTATTAGGAGTAAATTAACATGTGTGTCCATTTTGTTCTTGGTTAGGTAGGTTGGTAGTGTGATGAAATGTTTTTCTTTCTTTAAGATGTAGACATTAATAGATATTTGGTTTTGTTTCTCAAAGTTCGGTATCTGTTTCAGTGTCATTGGAAACTGTATTCCTTTCAGTTTTAATATCTTTGAGTAATGAGGATACTCGGATCTACGTTGCGCATGTTCACCAACGGGGTGTAATGCAGAAGTCACAGCCCATGCAAAACAAGCTTCATCCTCATTCTTCACATTGACGCAGGCTTTTTTATTTCGAATTTGAGGGGGGAGTTCGATGTATGAAGATCCGAGTTGCGGTGTGAACTTGTTTATATTGACGCCCAAGCTAACAATATTCGAAAGACTCCAGCCACTATCTTTTTCTTGGAATTCCTGGAGCTCTGTAAGAATTGGTGCTTTAACTTTCTCTTGAAACCAGTCACTCAAATTGGTGCTTCTGTATATAGCAGCGTTAGATGTGGTAAAGTATTTATATTCTGTTTGAATTTTATTAGCTGTCATTACTTTAAACTCTCCACAAAACACCGCGTTCACCTTTACTGCATCATTTTTTTTTAGAACATTCATCAATCGTCTACGTAAGATAGCCTCGGCATCTACCAGGAAATATTTTATGTCTTTATGTTTTAAATTAGTAATAACTCCAGTTCGAATTCGTGACTCGAATGCAGATGTCGATTCACCCCATTTAACTCTATTTGTTGCTGTTTCCCCTCGATCTTTGATGCCAGATCCCTTTTTACGCAAGTATTTCAATTTGGATCTGTAACTTTTCACGTGATTCAGTGTGCTTAAGAGACTCTGCTTTTCTCCAACAGTCGTAGCATTTTTCAGTTTTTTGTTGATTCTTCGCACAGCTAAAGAACACTGCTTCAACCCGTCGACAAATATACTTTCATCATTTGTTGCAATGAATAGAGTCATCAACGACTTTATAGCTCGAATACAGCCTTCCATGTTGAACCTTTCGATACAACTGAAATGAAAACATCTTTGTTTCAACTTTTAGAGATTCACAAAAACACCCGAATACATACGAGGATATCCGAAGATAACCGATTCAAAAGACTCGATGATAAGGGCGGTTGGCTATTGACAATCTTCATTTTTCTCGGAAAAAAGTCACAGATTTCAGATTAGCTAAAGATTGGTATTCAAAAAAATATTTCATTTTTGATACTATGTAAATGTTTCTCTCAGATAAATGTACTACTGCAATTTCACTTGTTTTTGTTGTTTCAGAATCGATTTTTAATTAATTATAGAGCAATTCCTGGTATCATCAAAAGTCTCTTAAAAAGTAGGTTGAACGCCTTGACGTGGTTTTGTTCTAAATATATATCTGAGAAATTACTCATGAAGTGTAGGTAATTCGGTTAATTATGGGAATGTACTTATGCGATATCTTTAATAAATTTATTGTATTGTGAAATATGCTATTAATGAATGATTTATTTTGGATAATACAATAAAACCGGCCTCTACATTTTGAGTGGAGATGGAATGGATACTCATCAGACTCAATGTTCACTTAAATCGAGAATTATGATTCGTCCGAATAGTAGATTTTTATTTCATCATAAAGACCATCCATGCACACTTGCAAGTTATATTATTACTATGACGTATTCAAACAATATGCAGACATTCCTTTGAAAAACTTCCTGGCCCCATAAGAATAATTCTTCTTGATATGGTAACATTACCTCATCGATTTCTCTATGAACACCCATACAAACTAGCTATTTGAGCTAAACTACGCTTGACCTGTATTTTTGAGCCTGTAAGAATATAAAATTCCGAATGGCCATATTTTATTCTCAGTGCTGGGCAAATATTAAATCTTTTTGACTTGAACTTAAATCTATGTTCCAAAATATCTATATTGCGCAATGTACCTTCAAAACGATTCATTTCTGCGTAGTACAATAACACCAAAAAAGAAAAAGAAAAAGTGGAGATGCAGTGATATTGATGAATTACCTTATTTATCTACAATCTCCAAGGAAATGGCTGGATGTGTTTTCCCAGTATCTATGGTCCCTCGGAATATTAGCGAATATTTTCCTGATGACAGCTCGGTCGTACGTGCGCTGTAGTCCTCCGTCAGCCTTTTTGGCAGGAACGCTTTGAATTCGTTGAATTCAAAGAGCACAGCTAGGCTGAACCTGGTCTTCACCAAAATACACTTTAGAATGTGGTATTTCTTATCCTTCTCCAACTCTGCTATACGCCTTGTTGGCTTATCTTCAAGAAGAGATTTTTGGTTAATTTTGTTTAAATCCCTGTCTATAATGAAAATGAATAAGAAAAATATGCATGAGATGTAAGATGAACAGAAACTTACTTTGTTCTGTAGGGTATCAAAATTTCTCTAATGAACTACTGCTACTGCTGTTTGGGTAATATACGATTTTCTGCTACTGCTGTTTGGAAAGAAAAATATTTTAATATATATGGATACATAATTTTCTAATTGATGCTTACACAAAGATCACACTATCACAAATTCAGATGCTCCGACAAAGTACAAATGAAAATTTCAATCGGCACACGAATGATCAACGAGGTGTTCCTATATGGAAATAATAGAAAACTGACTTACGTTAAGCAAAACGGCTGTTTATATAATCAGGCCACCCTCGGCCGGAGATCACGAGTCACGCAAATGTTTACATTTTAGTCGATCGTACACAAAAGAGTCTACCGCAGCTTTAAATATTGGAATTTGTGATTATCTATTTTATGTTTTAAGAAAAATCTCAAGTTTTCAGATCGGAAACGAACAGAAAAAATACATGAAATTGGAAAGTACAATATTTTCCTAGGCGTCTGTCAAATTATATTTTCAGCCATATCTGAACAATCGAAATTAAAGAGGGAGCAATTCTTTTTTATACATTTCCGCTTTTTTCTACAATGCTATTTTAGATTCAAGGGAAAAATATCAGCTTTTCCCCAAATGCTTTTGATGTTGAATATGCAGATTATTTTTGAAAACCTCGCGCATATCAAAGATGTGTAAATTCATGGAAACATTTTTTTCATTGACTTATTGAAATAGATTTGCTCAACTTTTTCATCTTTTCAAACATTTTCAATATTTTCGTTAAAGTCTGCTCAATGATATCTACAATCATCGAATTATTGGAAATTTTTTCGATACATTAAGGTTTTTCCTAAATATGGGGTGAAAAATATCATAATTACATCTTTTTTTGAGAGCACTTTGTTCACGGCTCCTTGCATAACGATAATATAACTGACAGATTTTATTTTCACTTGAATGAAATTTCTTCATTGAATCTACTGCTAATTAAACAGTTTTCAGATCTGATGTTTTTTCAAATCAACGAATTGAAAAGTATAGATGCAAATGGAAACTGAATATTGCTGCGATTTACAAAACCTACTCGTATTCACATTTCAAAGATTGTTCTTAATGTTCATGGATCCATTCTTTCATCAACTTTCAAACGATTCAAATTGAATGAATTTTTTCAAACATTTCATTTTCACTAATTCTTCAGATTCAAATTGGAAGAATAAGTACGACCCTGCTCATCTTTGCTTTTGTTTATACAATAGAACCCCTAGTTGGCTACATAATGCGAACAGCACGTATGTGTGCATATGGCAACTGACTCAACTAAAATTGCGGTTGCTTTTGTTTATGTCTACAATCGTGAAATTTACCATATGACGCTGGAATCCCTTATATTGCTCGTCTGCGTAAACCGAAAGATTAATAAATAATTCCCTTTCATATAAACGATAAATGCCACCCCAATAATAATTCGAAAATCTAGACCTATATTTTGTTTATGTAAAAGAGTCCGCTAGTTAGGGTCTACAAGCCTGAAATGTACCATATGGCGTTCGATTCTGGTTTCATCATTTATACCGGATAAATGTTGTACGAATATCCGATTCCAATACAGGAGAATGGATAATGTGCGCAAAAGCTCCTGATTTCACGTCAGCGCTTCAATCCTACCCCCTACCAAAGCCTCAGCGGAGGGGGCGTGGCGTTGCGCAACTCACTGTTCAACCGTCCAAAACGAATGACCTTGAAAACGCTGACTCCGCGTTCATATGGGTACAATTTTTGCATAATGGACCTTAGATCTCCTTATGGGGATTTACATGTAAAAATGGGGCATTTTGGCTTAGAAGTCTCCTAGCTCATCTACTGTCATAGATAATTAATTTATATGCGGGAGTGTATTAGCACATTGTGAAATCTTTAAACGCTTGTAACTTTTTACCTGAGCTGAATCTGGAAAAATGGTAAATGAAAAAAGTGTTTCATTTGATGAGAGGAATCTTTGATTAAAATTAATGCAGAGGTCAAAGACTCACCCTGTATAGTGTGGAAAAGCCAAACGGAATAAATGCATTATCTTGGTTACTGTAGGTACATATTTATGGAATATCCCGAAATACATCAAATTTGAGTTTTAACTTCATTCTTCTTCGTAAAACTGCGAACCCTACCTTCAACCCTCTTCGAAAGACAGGTACAACCCCCAATTTTTCAAATTGGAAATATGGACTTGTGATACATCGTTTGAAAGGTGGCATTCTCTTTTCAGAAATGTTATCGCTTTCATGTTCAGTGCAGGACTCAAAATAGAATAAAAATATAATTATGTGATCACCGAAATTCAATATAATATTCATTCGAATATTCACAAATCTTATTAAAATAATACCTACTTATTTGCCTTCAAGATGTGATGAGCAAAACCATAACATTGTATTTTCAGATGGTAGCATGAAAACTATGTAAAACACTTTCTGTGGAAATGTTAGTTTCTTTAGAACGCCTTCGCAAATTGTTTTATGCTGATAAGTTGTAGTTCATAATTATCTTATTTGTGTTTGAATTTCATCAACTTCAATTTTGAACAATGGTTCGGTTAACGGAAAAGCACAAAATAACCATTATACGAATGATTAGTTACGGAGATAACACCCGAACACAAAAAGAAGTAAGTCGTTTGTTTCATGAGAAATTTCCGAATTTGCCGCCTATAACCCAAGGGACAATATGTTAAATAGAGAAGCAGTTTTGCGAGTTTGGGCATGTAAGGCAGATTAAAAAAGTTGCTGCAACCACACTGTGTGGGGATGTGAAATTAGATGTGATGCTTGACTTTGGACAAAATCCACATAAATCGAGTAGAGATGCCTCCACGACATTCATTGTCAGCCATACATCGATTGTTAACATATTAAAACAAAATAAAATGCATCCCTATAAGATGATACCTATACCCAGGAGCTCTTGGAAGACGATTTTGATACAACTAATTTTTGTGAACAAATGATGATCTCAACGGCCATGCTAATCGTCAAAGTTGCCGCTACTGGTCTACCCAAAATCCTCACTGGATGAGAGTGGAACATACGCAATTCCCTCAAAATATTAATGTTTGGGCAGGAAATGTTTGAAACAATATCATACGCCCCTTTTTCATTGAGGGCAATTTGAATGGCGATGAATATTTAGCACTACTACAAAATTATGGCGTTCTAACTTTGGCTAATTTATATCCTGATCAAGGAAATCCTCGAGCTCCACGGAATACGATATGGTTCCAACAGGATGAAGCACCACCACATTACCAACGCAATGTTCGGCAGTACCTCGATGCAATATTTCCAAATCGGTTGATAGGAAGGCGAGGAACAATCGAATGATCAGCGCGATCCCCTGATCTTAACCCATTAGATTTTTTTATGGGGATATGTGAAGATCATTGTGTACAAAACGGAACCCCTTGATTTGAATGACATTTATTTATCATATGGCTGTACATGATATAAACACATAAAGTGTATAAAAATATGTTTCGCTGGCAGATCTTGAGTCTTGATCCAAGATTTCTTGTCGATAGGTCCTGAGCAGGCCCAATTGGGTTCAGTGCCGCGCCAGGCATAATGTACTTTAGCCGGGAGATCAAAAGATTGTCCGGCTGCCAAATTTGTTAGCTCTTTAGCGTTACCCAGGGTGCACCAACGAGGAGGCGAGCTAACTTTGAATGACATAAAAGATCGAATAACACTTGCGATTAGGTCGATCACTCCTGAGATATTTATAAAATTTTGGAATTTTTATTTGAGGTTAGGATGTTGCCAAGGCGTTCGCGGTTGAACATTTATTTCATTAAAATTCATAAATGTTTTTGCTTACATTTTAGTTTTTGATATTGTACCAAATTTCGATAATCACTAGATTTTTTTTCTAATTTGATTTTAGCAATAAACATGAAAGTACTGAATCAAAAATGACGATACATTTCAAGCGATGTATCACAGGCCCATACTCACCTATTTGAAAAATTGGGGGTTGTACCTGTCTTTCGATAGGGGTTGAAGGTAGGTTTTGCACATCTACGAAGAAGAATGACAATTTAAAACTCAAATTTGACGTGTTGGATTTTCCATAAATATGTACAGGCACCAAGATAATGAATTTATGCCATTTGGCTTTTCCACACAGTATATTGAGAATTAAATGGCCTCACTTAGAAGCGACGAATTTAATCAGGAATTTTTCATTTGTTACAAGTTTGGAGGAAGTAATTCTGTGGACGAGAATAGTATATTCTAAAACAAGTTGCAGAATGGGCTCCTATTCAAACACGAATGCGAACGCATGAGTGTTGGAATTGCCTTCTGCAACGTGTATTAGACGATATTTTCTCTATTTCAGGCAAGTTTTATAAAATACTGTTGATATTCAATGAAAAATTCGGTTTATTCATCCTAGTGACTTTTGTATTGTATCTTGGCAGTTGGTGTTACTGTTACGAAAGTTGACAGATTACGGAATTCGAATTTGATTCGTACGTAGGTCATGGAGATCAGATTTGAATCAGTTTCCTAAAAGCAAGAATGAATCAAATTTAACAAGAAGGAAATCTCTAGTACCTTATTTTTCAATGAAGATAAAACTTTTCCTCTGAACAATTCTTTCACTATATCCATATTATATTATATTGAAAATTGACGTATGTTGAAATTTGATAGGATCGAATGTCAGTGCTGACTACCATAAAACGAAAAATATAACTAGAAACAATTCGGGAATGAGTTCATTGCAGCACTGTTTTTAGTGCTGGAGTGGACTCATTACGATACAGAAATAGAGAAAGTTCTTTCTCGTCCGCAAAAAATAGTCAATTTTACCGCCGCAAATTAGTACGTCGAATGTCACACTTCATAGAGGTCGACGAAAAAATAGATTTCAGCTCTTCCTTACACTATTATCCTATCATCCGCAAAGTTTCAGCCTTTTCGTAATGCATCTATAGAAACAAATTATCTGAATAATAATTGGACTTCTCCTAGCGGACTCTATTTTAAGTGCTGGCCATTCTGCAGGTCCATTCTATTACAATGGGACTGGTGAAATTAGTTGGATTATACACCGCAATTATCTCACTTACCAAACTTCAGCATTTACAAGGATAATATTACTGAAGCTGAAATACTTACTTGTTCGGGCATGAAATCACGAAAGGGATATTTCAGGGTATTGGAATTTTCGCAGGAATATTTATCTGGAGGGGGGATGAGAAATTAATCTTAATGTATACATATACCCAAAGAGTTGTAGTTGGATTATATTTCAATAACCGAACACCAATGTGGTTTCGTAGCAGGTAAATCAACAACTGACTGACTGCTTGAGGATGAGGATTCTTCTGGAATAGAAATATTATAAAAAAAAACAAAAAAGCTGACTGTGAAAACATATAGCTTAACTGAAAAAAATATAAAAATGATAAACTGAAAAGAGAGAAAAATGCTCAATGTTAAACAGAAGGATGTGGGTGTAATGTACAATGAACTATATTTCATCATTAAATGGTTTCTTTCTGGGTTTTCTCTGAAAACATATTTATTAAATACAAATTTATTATAGTATGAATTGCTTCTGCCTACGGAATGCAAGATATTTGTCAGAAGCAATAAAAAGAACAATGTCTCCTAACAAACAAAAACGAAACAATATCAACGATGAAACAACTATTTCGTAACGTTTCGGAGTCTAAATCAGACTCCTTCGTCAGACACTTAACGAAAATCTTCAGTTCAATACATATTTATGTAGACAATAAATTATACTATAATATAAATAAATATATTATATTATATTTATTATATATAATTTCACAGGCCAAGGAAGATTACGGAATACTTTTTTGTTAAAATAAATTTTTTTAGAGAGACCAATTATAAACACAGTTTGTTTGTCTTTTTAAGAGATATGAAGACAGATGATGGATTAGCCAGTCCTTTGCTAATTTTGTATAAAACGAATAATGCCGAAAACAGCAATTTGATATCTCTACTAGTTTCGTAGCTACTAGAAAATGGTGTCAAACCTTTTGTTTCGATTTACTGATCAAGAATCCATGGTCAAAATCGATTCTGTCAGACCATTCGTTAACACGATAACTCTCGAATGGAATGAGCTAGACACTTGAAATTTTCAGAGTAGGTAAGTTTGAGAGATAAATATTTCGGTTTAGTTCGTTACTAGGCAAATTCGTTCAGGCGATTTCGGAGTACCTAACAAACAAGCACTGACGTGAAGTCAGAAGCTTTTGCGCGTATGTTCTCTTGTCCGTTCTCCTTTATTGGACACTCTTCATCGAATTTACCATGGTGAATTCTATTGTCTGTTCTCCTACATTGTATTTACCATGGTAAATTCGATTTAGAGTGTCCAATGCAGGAGAACAGACAATATAATTCACCATGGTAAATTCGACAGAGTGTCCAATACAGGAGAATGGACAATAGAACATGCGCGCCTGACTTCACGTCAGTGAATGAACCAGTTTTTTTTTCAATAATTTTTTAAAAATTTCGAATTGAAGCTTGGTTACTAGTAACCAGAAGCTTTTGCGCGTATGTTCTATACCCTTAATCGAATTTACCATGAAAAATTATGTTGTCCATTCTCCTGTATTGGACACTCTTAATTCGAATTTACCATGGTAAATTCGAAATATGTGTCCAATACAGGAGAATGGACAACATAATTTACCATGGTAAATTCGATTAAGGGTGTCCAATACAGAAGAATGGACAATAAAACATACGCACAAAAGCTTCTGGTTACTAGTAACCAAGCTTCAATTCGATCAAATATTTATTTTTTGAGTTATCAAGGAAATAATATTCCAGGTCTGGGTATAACTCGGAAACCGTTAGACCGATTATGCCCAAAAACGAACTCAACTCTCCCATTCGGATACGCAACCTACCCTGAAAATTGCAAGTCCCTATCTCCTTTCGTTCGAAAGTTATCGAGGCAACGGACACCCATCTACTGAACTCACACAAGGCTGCTCGAATCTCCAAAAATATTTAACCTATCGTGTTAAAACTTGAAACTTGGCAGTAATGTTAGGTTCTAAGGGCTCTTGCAAAATTTCAGCAATTTCAGACGAATTGTTACTGATATATAGAATTTATTTTTTCAATTTTCAATGATTTTTAAAAAATTTTCTACAAAAACTATCTGCACAAAATTTTGAAAGAATTTTCGCGTTGGCATTCTACCACTAATAACCATGTTTGAATTCAATCGGTTTAGTGTTTTTCAAATTAATGAGGAACAAAAAACAACCAAATTTCAGATGGCCATAACTCTAAATCCGTTTGGCCGATTATGCTTATAAACAAACTCATATGTCGCGTTCTGATGCACATCCTAACCTGAAAACTTCAAGCCGCTATCTCTTTCCTTTCTCAAGTTATCGTGACAACAAAAATAATTTTCAATAATTTTTCAATAATTTTTTAGCCATACGATTCGCACAAAATTCCACAAACGTACTTAGGTTCATATTCTACAACTACTCACCAAGTTACAATTCGATCGGATTTATATTGGTTGAAAACAAAATGATTACTCGGAAACCATTAAGCCGATTATGCCCATTAACGAACCTGTCCGTCGTATTGGGATACGCCACCGACCCTGAAAATTTCAAGTTGCTAGCTCTTTCCATTCTCAAGGTTAACAATGGTAATGATGATGGCATTTTAGGCTGAAAGCGCTCTACCTGATATGTATTAAATACAAGCACTGACGTGAAGTCAGAAGCTTTTGCGCGTATGTTCTATTGTCCATTCTCCTGTATTGGACACTCTTAATCGAATTTACCATGGTAAATTATGTTGTCCATTCTCCTGTATTGGACACTCTTAATTCGAATTTACCATGGTAAATTCGAATTAAGTGTCCTGTATTGGACACTCTTAATTCGAATTTACCATGGTAAATTCGAATTAAGTGTCCAATACGGGAGAATGGACAACATAATTTACCATGGTAAATTCGATTAAGAGTGTCCAATACAGGAGAATATACAATAGACAAACGCGCAAAAGCTTCTGACTTCACGTCAGTGCTTGAACCAATTTTTTTTTTCGTGATTTTTTTTTTAATTTTCTAGGGGTACGGTTCTTAAAATTTTTTTTTTCGTCATTTTTTTCAAATTTTCTAGGGGTATGGTTCTTACAAAATTAAAACACGTCTTCATGTTGATTTTCTACTACTAGTTACCAAGCACCAATGCGATCGAATATTTATTTTTTGAGTTATTAAGGAAAAGAAATCATATTCCAGGTGGGTATAACTCGGAAACCGTTAGACCGATTATGCCCAAAAACGAACTCAACTCTCCCTTTCGGATACGCAACCTACCCTGAAAATTGCAAGTCCCTATCTCCTTTCGTTCGAAAGTTATCGAGGCAACGGTCACCCATCTACTGAACTCACACAAGAATGCTCGAATCTCCAACTATATTTAACCGATCGTATTAAAACTTGAAAGTTGGCAGTAGAGTTTGGTTATGAAGGCTCTTGCAAAATTTCAGGAATTTCAAACGAATAGTTACTGATATATAGAATTTTTTTTTTTTATTTTCAATGATTGATTAAAAATTTTCTGCAAATGCTATCCTCACCAAATTTTGCAAACATTTTCGCGTTGGCATTCTACAACTAATAACCATGTTTGAATTCAATCGGTTCAGTATTTTTCGAGTTAATGAGGAACAAAAAACCACCAAATTTCAGAATATTTCAGATGGCTATAACTCTAAAACCGTTTGGCCGATTATGCTCATAAACAAACTGAAATGTCGCGTTCTGGTGCAAATCCTAACCTGAAAATTTCAAGCCGCTATCTCATTCCGTTCTCAAGTTATCTTGACAACAAAAATATTTTTTAATAATTTTTTTAAAATTTTCTAGCCATACGATTCGCACAAAATTTCACGAACGTGCTTAGGTTCATATTCTACAACTACCCTCAAGTTTCAATTCGATCGGATTTATATTGGTTGAAAACAAATTTATTACTCGGAAACCGCTGGGCCGATTATGCCCATCAACGAACTTGTCCGTCGTATTGGGATGCGCCACCTACCCTGAAAATTTCAAGTCACTAGCTCTTTTCGTTCTCAAGTTATCGTGGCAACGGCCGGACTGCCGGACGGCCGGCCGGACAGAATCAAATTTGACCTCGAATTCTTCATTGGGGAGTCGAACTTAATCGTTTGAGACCATTTTTTTCAAAAAATTCGAAAGTTACAGACATTTGGGCAAAACTATAACGCGATGTTCCCCAGAACATACGCGCAAAAAATTACTCGAGATTGCATACTCTCTTTTCTAATTAACGATAAAATATAATTTTCATAGTAGATTTGAGGAATGAATATCTTGGATAAGTTCGTTATTGGGTAGAATTGGTCTGTTGGATTTTGATTAATAATTTTTGGCACTCTTGTTGAATTTTAGATTCTTTTATGATGTTTGAGTTTAATGTCTTTTATGATGAAGCTCTATGATAAGAATTCATTGATATCATTCCCAACTCTTAGAAAACAATACTTTTGGAGATATGATTCGTCAAAGTATACAAGAGCGTCAAAGCTCCTTTCCAAATGGCTTTCCCACTTTTTTCATACGTTCTGAATAATATAGACTACTATTTACTATATGGAAGCACAAAAAGTTCTTATTTACCCAAGAAGAAACAAGACTAAATGTGGAAATGTCGGAAGTTCTCGTAAATTTTAAACCTAAGCGGTTATACAAGTTACATTTTTTTTTAATTGAGATATCTCTATGTGCAGCTGAATGCATCAGCCGTTACTGAGCCAATAAAAACTCTCATTTGTGTCCCAAACTGCAGAGATCGTAATTCGCGGACAAAGCGGCTGTAGCTTATCGAATTCTCAATAAAAACCAGAACTATTAACTTTCCGAGCTCGCAAAGTCCCAAACTATTCGAGGATCGTTTTAAGCGAATTTTGGAGCCGCTCTCTATTCACAATCAGGGGTAGTTGGATAATTGTTCAACCCATTTAATTTTATCACTGAAAAGAAAATGACGTTATCCGCGAATTCCCTCAGACAATTTGAAACGTGCTGTTTAAACTTGCATTTCAAGTAGTACTTTATGTTTACAAGGTATTATAATGACCTTATTAGAAGCATAGACAACAAAGAGAGCTTTCAGAAATATCTCAGTGATTACTTCTCAGAAAGGTTTTTTTGCGCGTATGTTCTGGGGAACATCGCGTCATCATTTTGCCCAAATGTCTGTAACTTTAGAATGTTTTGACGAAAATGGTCTCAAACGATTTGGTTCGACTCCCCGATGAAGAATTCGTGGTCAAATTTGATTCTGTCCGGCCGGCCGTCTGGCCGTTGCCACGATAACCTGAGAACGGAAAAAGCTAGCGACTTGAAATTTTCAGGGCACGTGGCGCATCTCATTACGACGGACAAGTTCGTTAATGGGCATAATCGGCCCAATGGTTTCCGAGTAATAATTTTGTTTTCAACCAATATGGATCCGATCGAATTGAAACTTGGTGAATAGTTGTAGAATATAAACCTAAGCATGTTTGTGAAATTTTGTGAGAATCGTATCGCTAGAAAATTTAAAAATTTTAGAACGGAAAGAGATAGCAATTTGGAATTTTCAGGTAGGTTGTGCATCTGAATGCGACATTTAGGTTTCTTCATAAGAATAATCAGCCGAACGGTTTTGGAGTTACACCCATCTGAAAATTGATTGTTATTTCCTCAATAACTCGAAAAATATAAAACCGATCCAATCAAATATGGTAAGTAGTTGTAGAATGTCAACGCAAAAATTCTTGCAAAATTTTGTGAGGATCGTATCACTAGGAAATTTTTGAAAAATTTTAAATCTTTGGAAAAAATCGAATTTACCATGATAAATTTCGATTAAGAGATTGTCCAAAACAGGAAAACGGACAATAGAATTCACCATGGTATATTCGATTGAGTGTCCAATACAGGAGAATGGTCAATAGAACATACGCGCAGAAGCTCCTGACTTCACGTCAGTGCTTGAACCAATTTTTTTGTTTCGGTATTTTTTTTTTCATTTTTATTGAAATAATAACTCCGAGGAAACGGCTATCGAATTTAGGATGCTTTCTTTCTCAAAATTACGTGAAACGTGTATAGTTTCGTATATTAAAATGACTACTATACAGAATATTTTTTGTGAATTGTCAACTCATATTTTCCCATGACACAATTGTATGATTGGACTGATTTTTTTCATAGAAATTACTCGCGGAGTACCAGAGCTGAGCCAAAGCATTGTGCTTAGTGCTTGTGAAAGTGCTTGAAGCCTTTTTGTGCTCCCGAGTACTGTGCTCCCGAGCACTTTTCAAACCCAGTGCTTAGTGCTTAGTAATTCAAGCACTTCTTGAAAAGGCTTAGTGCTTAGTAATCCCTTAAGGGCTCCCGAGCACTTCCGAGGATTACTAAGCACTAAGTCTTTCCGAAATCATGTCGTAACACGAATAGGCGCTGACGCATCGTGATCGGAGCAGTTTATGTGTACCAGGGAGATCAATTGACGCATGAACGGAACTTGTAAATATTGTAATTATCAGTTGTTGGCTATTGATTCATGGAATGGGATGTGGATATGTGAATATTACCAACTCCTGAAAATTATTCAGTATCAAAGCATTAGTATGTGGATCATCTATCAAGAAGCTATAAGTGAATTATTTTCGAAAATTAAATTCACAAATTTATCCGATATATTCATATTTAAATTTCTAATGCTAAATTGCTTATGAATACAATCACAATAGAAAATAATGTTAATCGGTTTCTGCAGATTATATTTTTGACATTTTGATAGATTTAAAAAAGCATTTATGTCATGTTGATCAATTCGAAAGAATTATGGATTAATGTAATACTGCCTCAAAAAGCACAGAATTCACGTCAGTGTTTGTTTTATTAGTAAGGTAAAGAAAACACTTGGCCTAAGTTTCAGAATATAATACGATGTTGTTGTCATATGTGTTTCGGGTATTATCCCATTTTGAAATTGGGAAATACATTTTACATGTGCAGAAAAAACTGAGACGCTTATAGAATTCATATTTCCATTAATTGTATCATCATATCCTAAAATAATAAAGACCTTTCCAAACTGTGTGAGAATAGAACTAATTTTTAGTTCTTAGTTTTATAAAAAAAATTGTTTCGGTGCACTCCATTCCTCATCAATTATGCATATGGGGAATGCAAGTTTGCTAGTTTGCATATTTCTTCAATAGAATACAATTTTATACATCAATTCGGAGTAAATATTCTCATTTCCAACAGATTTCTATAAGTGCTTAGTGCTTAGTGCTCGAAAAAACGAATTACTTTTATAAAGTGCTTAGTAACCGCAAGCCTTTTGTGAAAACGCGGTGCTTTGTGCTCGATGCTCGTGATCTTTTTTATTGAGTGCTTAGTGCTTAGGACTTGAAGCACTTTTCTTCAGTGCTCGGCACAGCTCTGCGGAGTACACTATCGATAATAAACCACAGCTATACAGGGTTTTTTTCATCTCATGACACAATTTGTATGACTGACACCACCACAAACAAAGCATTATTTATTTTCGACCCAGTAGTGAATGTATGTATTTGAGTCGAAACTTATCGTTTAAGACCATTCTCGACCGAAAAGGAGACCAGTTTTTTTTAACGTTTGTTTTTACAGTCGGGATTATATTCTTGGATATACACTCCCTGACTATAAATTCCGGATATGAATAGTTGGAGCCATTTTGATATATGCTGAGTTCAAACAAATCAACAACAAATCTTTATTTGAATTCACGATAACGCCAGGCCACTCGTTGCACGAGTTGTGGAAAAATATTTAGGTGAGGTCTATGTTCAACAACTGGAGTGGCCGCTGCGTAGCGCAGACTTAAACGCAATCGAACAGGTATGTGATAAGCTAGGCAGGCGTGTTCGCAATAGACTTCCGGGGACCTTGCATGATTTGCGAGAAGCATTGAAAGCATGCTTCGTCGAATGACAGAAGTCATAATGGCATGAGGTGGCAATACGAGCTATTGATTTTTGGATACGCTAGTGTACAAAGATATGTTTTCATTTACGTGTTGATAAAATTGAAAAACTGCAGCATTTTCTTTAAACATTTATATCTTCTCTTGAAAGGGAGATATTGACATGAACAAAAAACAATTTTTTGAAAAAAAAATCGCACTTCAACACAAAATATAAATAATGCGATGTTCCCTTTAACATGCCCGTAAATTGATATGTTGTGGAGCTGAAACTTTCCACATGGTGTTACAAATTTAGGGGAAAAAAGCAACTTTTGTTGCCCCCTGTATAATGACCAAACCGACGGTATTTTTGGAAAACTAAAATCAATTGTAATTTCCTATAGCCCAGGAAACTTTGTGCTTAAAGTGGGTCTAGCCCTCAAAAATTGCCCCAGAGCTGGAAATCTTTTTAACCTCTTTTGGGACTCCTGAATAACGGGAATCTGAGCGACGGTTTCTAGGTTGTGCTTCAGATTTGAGAGCCTAAAGCCCGCGGAATCTTTGCACTTTTTTCAGTGATTCGCCTATAACTCGAGAACTACGCATTCTACTGAAAATTTTATTTCTTTTTGAAGACTATTACATTCAGCGTCTAATAGCGTTCAAAACATCGAAATCGGTTCAGCAGTTCAGTCGCAATCGCCCGTGAAAGATGAGCAATTTTTACAAACTCAGCTCAAAAGTTGACAACGCTCACTCCAATGCTGGGATATTAATGAAAAGCCGAAAGAGTCCGTAGCCCCAAATTTCCGATAAGGCATTCCAACGCAGGAAACTTCGTCTGAACTCAAAACATCTTCACTTTTTGTCTTTTTCCAAGCAGAAGTGAACGTAATCAACTGAATGTAGGTATTCATAACTTTATTTACTTATTCACTAAGTTTATGATATTTTGGAGTACTTAGTTGATCACTACGTGTCACATAATTTAGTTTGTTACTCTTCTGCAAAAAGAAATTTTGTCTAATTAGCGTAGAAAATAACAGGAACTGAGTGGCGTGTTTATCATTATCAGGTGCAGATGTGGAGGGACCAAGAGATGAATGCAGAGCAATGGAGATGGAAATCCGTTCCAGATGGTTTGATGCCTGTCCAAACCACTCGGGCTCCAGCACCCGAGGCATGATTAAACTGCTCCTGCAAAATAGGGAGCAAAAATCCATGCTCCTGCCGAAAAGTCGGGCTCAAGTGCTGGGCCATTTGTGCCCACTGTAAGGGGTGTCTTTCTTCTTCTTCTTCTCTCTCTTTCTCAGCCTGTATTCGTCCACTGCTGGACATAGGCCTCCTTCAAACATTTCTATGTATTTCGGTCTTGTGAAACTTTCGCCCATTGTTTTCCGGCTACATTCTTCACATCATCGATCCACCTCTTCCGTGGTGTCCCTGCACTTCTTTTTGTTTCTCTTGGTCTCCAGTTTGTTATTCTTTATGTGCATTTTTCTGACTTATCGCTTGCAACATGGCCGACCCATTGTCTCCTAGCATGGTCCACTCCATCGCTCTTTGAGTTAACCTCAGTTGTTCTGTGGTTTCCGCTGTCAAGGCCAAGGGGCATGCATGCTTCTATTCAGTCGGGGAGCAGCATGACCTAACTATGGACTCCTCTAAACTCCCGAGTACTTCCGAAGACGAAGATCTGGACACAGAATAAGGAGCAGCCATGGAAGAGGAGGAAGAGCAGCAAAAACTGGAGTATGAATAAGTTCCCTGAACAACCCGGACCCTCCAAAAGAATACGAAACCGCTAGACATCATATATGGTAAATTATTTCAATTAAGAATTCATAATTTGTAGTATAGCGATTTCTGATAATCAGTCTAATGTAAAACTTTTGTTATGCCTACAGGATCTAGTGAGACGAGGTACTGGCCAAAAGAAGACGGCTACCGCAATTCCCTCATATTTAAATGACCCATTTAAATAAATTTAAATAAAGACTTTTTTATCAGTTATAAATATATACTTTGATATAATGAGCAACTCTCTTATTTTCTCTTCCCTGTTCTATTTTCAGGAATCGTATGGTAAATCATGATTGATGGATACCTCGTAATCAGAGCTTGATATAATGATTTCTTAAGTTTGAATTTTTATATAAGTCGACTATACTTAATGTTTCTGGAAAATTGACGCTCCGAACTCTTTAGACTGGTTTATGCTGGCTGGTAACTTTAACTTAATCACATATATATAATATATAAAGACATTTATTTTCAGTGTTACGCTTTAGAATCAGACTAAATAATCCGTTAACTTATTAATTATTATTATTAATAATAAGTAAACGGATTATTCAGTCCCAGAATCAACCATAGCGTTAGAAATCTATGTTTCAATTTTTAAGTTAGGGAATAAGTTAAAGTTACCAGCCAGCATAAACCAGCCCTTACGGTTTAAAATTCATATGCCAGCACTGAGGTGAGTAATTTCGAAATTCAGAAAAGTATCTGATTCACGATTGAATTTCCTACAAGTTTAGTTCTAGGACATTCTTCAATCGGTGCAGTCCTTTTCGACCTCAAAGCGTTAGAAGTTGAGGGTTGTCAACTTTTGAGCTAAGTTTGTGAGAATTGCTCATCTTTGACGGGCGTTTGCCGCTGAACTGCTAAACCGATTTTGATGTTTTCAACGCCATTAGATGCTGGTTTTAATTTTCTTCTTCTTTTTCTGTAGGATGCGTACTTTAAGAGTTATAAGTGAAATGCTGAAAAGAGTGTGGAAATTTCTCCGTTTTTAGGCTATAAAATGTGATGCACAACCTATAAACCGTCGCAGACTCATACACCTGTTATTCAGGATCCCCAAGAAGAGTTGAAATGATTTCCAGCTCTGGAGAAATGTTTAGGGGCTAGAACACTTATCTGCCTGGGTTACTAGGACAGAGCTACATGGGCTACTAAGATAGATATTTTGATAAAAAGTTCACCAAAATCGATCAACGATTAAAAAAGTTACCTGGATGGGAGACCGCTCTGGCTATAGATTTGAATAAGTGTACCAAAACTCCTCGGCACAGTGCTTTTTCAAGTTGTTCATTACAATGTATTCTCTACTAGTTTTCGAGTTAGGAAGAAAACCAATATCACGAAAGATGCATGCCATAATGCCACGATCTTCCCGCAACTTTTCATGTTATATTTTTACAGCTCCTGCCGGCAACCTCGTTACTCTGGACTTCAGGGACTGGTTCGCCGTGGAAGACAGCACGGACTGCAAGAACGACTACTTGGAGGTACGTGACGGTCCCTTCGGCTTTAACAGGCAGTTGGAGAACAGGAGGTTTTGCGGCAATGAATTCCCACCGATGATGACGTCCAGTGACAGACATTTATGGATCCATTTTCATTCCGACGAGAATATCGAGAGCAAGGGATTCAAGGCGGTTTTCGACTTCGTAGAGAGACCTTCTTCGCGTAAGTAAATTCCAGAATGTCCTACTCTTGCATTGCAAATGAACACAAATAATAAAGATTGGGAAAGATCGAAATCATTTCTCTAAGTTTGTGTGAAATTGACCGAGGTTTTAATAATCAGATAAAATATCACATCATCGAGAGCTTCTATATAGAAGATACAGATGAAGAACCCCGTACTTTAATATATGGGTAATCAGCTCTCGATAGAATTGGCTGCTAGCTTTACCGAGATGAAACTCTATTATGTTGTTGTGAGATGTGTTGTTAGAGAAAAGGATTGAAAAATAAACCATTCTGTTGGTCGAAATAAGACAAATTAAGCATGAAAATGTATTGATTGGAATTCGTAAACTTGTCCAATTATAATCATATGGTAAATTGGGGTGTATTTGCCTACAGGTCAGGTAAATCCACAGTAGATGCACTCCACCATCTTATCGTGGAAGTGGAGAGGACCTGACCTCATCTGCAAAAGAGATTCTCTACTTGCTAGTTTGGTAATATTGAGAGTGCGTTTGTCAACACTCTGCACACCTGTATATACAATGCTGCCAGGTGCAAAGGGGAAGAAACCTCCACTTTTAAGTGGATATTAGCATTGCTGAAAGGCTAGCCGTCACAACCTACCTGGGGGAGACAGAAGTGACTGTGCTGACGTGTGGGGGCTGCCCAAAAGGCCCCTTCTGTAGAGCCTGGTCATGGATGGACTTCTGGGAAGTCTTTATGCGGATGGTTTCAATGCCCAGGCATATGCTGATGACATGATAATAACTCAACTGGAGAAAACACATAGACGAAATTATTTACAAAGCTGCAGTGGCTATGTGGGCCTGCAAAAGTGACAATAAAATTTCCTAGTGGTACAGTCATCAAGAAAATAATATTCCAGGTGGGTATAACTCCGAAACCCTTAGGCCGATTATGCTCAACAACAAATTCAACTTTCTCATTCAGATGCGGAACCTAGAATTCCTTATCTGTGAGTTGAACGTAATCATTTTAGACCATATTCGGCAAAAAATTCGAAAATTACAGACATTAGGGCAAAATGATGTTCATCAGAACATGCGCCCAAAAATTGTTTAATTTGATGAGAGGATCTATGTTTAAAATGAATGTTATAGACTCACCCATGCATATGCTTCCTGACTACATGTGTGTACCTGCTCAAAAGGAGGCTGGATCGCATACAACTTTAAGAAGAAAAATCTCAAAAACTTTAACATTGTAACATGCAACTTTGAAATATTGAGACAGCGAAATGTCGCCCTTACCCAGTTACACGAAGTCTGGGCAGTCTTCCCTGCCTTGAGCATACACAAGCGATCAATTGCGAAGTTTTAATTTTATGATTGAAAAAATATTTATCTCAAATTTAATAGCTCTTCATATAGGTACCAAGCGCGTTATATGAATTATAATGGCCGCAGGGTGGCATGAAAATAGCCAGAAGTCCTATCGCTTTAGGGGTGGATTTTGCCGGATGGGCATCAAAATCCAGTTAGGCTGGTGGAATGCACAATGCATCATTTTTCACAAAGAGATACCTACATATATACTCTCATTAATTCATCGCAAAATGAGATCATGCAAATTTGTAATTAAATTGAAATTTAACATTGGCGACCTGTGGTTTACAAATACAGGGTTATGTCGGTGGTAATGGATAGTTTAAAACACGGCGGAACTCATACAGATATAGGTACTATTTTATACAGTGATAATCAAAAGGATGGTAATACTTTTACCGATGAAATTTGGAGGGTGGAAAAAAGCAATGCAAACTTTTCAACAGGCGTCGTAATTTTGGATGAATTGACCAGGACACTGCGACCAATAATTTTAAAAAGGAGCTCATGACAAATGACATCTCCCTTGAAAGGTATATGCAAAACATACCTACATACCTATTCAGTCACCTTAATTTTTTTGGGTTTATGCCTCGGTTTATGTTGATTTTGATGAATATGCTAAATGAATTCTGACATTAAAATTTTGCTTTTAATTAATAAAAATTCTTAAAAGGCACTGACGTGAAGTCAGGTAGTCAGGAGTTTTATACCATTGTCTATTCGCGCCACATACGAAGTCGATCAAGCTGTAATTCTGTACTCGATTTTAAAATGGCGGCTTGAAGATATGTGTGGAATTTCAGCTGATTCTGAAGAAGAGTTTCGGAAATATAAAATAAAAAATTGGTTCAAGCCCTGTGGACAGGAGCTTTTGGGCGCATGTTCATCTTCCTTGTGGCCCGTACTGACCAGTAAAGAAAAAAAGCAGTATCATGTTGAATACCTTAATATTATTCTGGAACACAAATTTTCCATTACAATAATCTTCATCTAGCTTCTATTTAGTATCAATTCCTGTAGAACGTGATCATAATAAGTGTTTTCCATATAATAAAATGTGTTTGAACTTGGTATGTAGGAAATCTGACATCAATTATTGGAATTAATTGATTTGACAAACAGCCGTCAAATGAGGTAAATAGATTTTTGTGACGATTTTCTGTGACCATAGAACGTCAAAACACGCTGGAATGTGAATTTTAAGCAATATCTTCTGGAATTGAGATCGTATCGAACTGAAATTTTGCACACTCGTGTAGAATGCTTGATTTAACGTCGGTACAAATTTTTTTATTAAAAAATTTTCCAACTGCCCGATCCCAACAATACTTAGATAATATTATATCCATAAATTAAGCATTTCATTATTGCATTTCTTGAAATAGGTACCTTTTCAAATCGATCAACATCGTCCTTCTTTCGACGTCTAAACTATGACTTGATTCTTTATGTTTATGTCTTTGAATTTGTTTTCGGTGGAATTCAAAGAGTTCATAGAATAATCGATGAAAATACTGAGAGAGACCCAGGAAATTTGACACATTTTGTCTTATATCTCCAGAAATTGAAATCGTATAGAGCCAAAATTTTGCACAATGTTGCAAAATACTACAATTGACGTTAGTACAAGTTTTTGTTGCAATCTGATGAATAGTTCACGAAAAAAAATTTTTTTTTTCGAAAAAATTAAAAGAAATATTTTTTTAAAAATTACCAACATTTCGATCATAACAGAATTTTGCCAAAAGTTGCGCGTTTATATCCTCGAACTGACTACCAAGTTTCGATTCAACATCTTCTTTAGTTCCTGAAATATCAGGGAAATAACCTCAAAATTTTAAATGTCTATAACTCCTAAACCGTCCGGCCGATTTTGCCCGTTAACGAACTTAACCGTCGCATTTTGATCAGAAACCTACCCTGAAAGTTAGAAGTCGATAGGACCTTCGGTGCTCCTGTTATCGTGCCTACGGCCGGAAGTACGGCCGGCCGGCCGGCCGGCACCCAAAAATCTGACACCGGATTCGTGATCAGGGAGTCCGAATTAGTCTATTAGCCAATTTTCAGCTCGAAATTCGAAAATTACAGACATTTGGACGAAATGATAGGACGATGTTCCCCTAGAACATGCGCCCAAAAACATTTTTTTTTTGTAATACGATATACAAGTGATACGAAATTTCGTGAAAATCAGTACGATTTGTATATTTTGAGTTATTGAGGAAAAACAACAAAATTTAAGATTGGTATAACTCCGAAACCCTTTGGCCGATTATGTCCAACAACGAACTTAACTGTCCCATTTGAGTGAAAAGTCGCTATTTCTTTTCGTACGAAAATTTTCGTGGCAACGGTCACCCACCCAGTTACTGAACTCACCCAAGGCTGCTCGGATCTCCTACAATATAGATACTTGGCTTTGAAGGTTCTCGCATAATTGCAAATATATCTGACGGAAATTTTTAGTGATCATCATGAAATTTCGCAAAAAATTGCGAATACAACGAATTACCATGATTGAATTGGATCCGATTCGTATCTTTTGAGTTATTGAGGAAATAACAAAATTAACAACAAAATTTCAGAAGGGTATAAGTCCAAAATCGTTTGGGCTGATTATAACTATGAAAGAACTTATTTCGTACCTAATTCAGGCTGAAGGCTCTCGCAAAATTTACGCGATGTCGGACGAACAGTTTCTGATATATGTAATTTTTCAAGGATTTTCAATGATTTTTTAAAATTTTCTATTGATACGATCCAAAAAAAAATTTTGCAAGAATTTTCGTGTTGGCATTCTACAACTAATAACCATATTTGAATTGGATTGGTGCTGTATTTTTCGATTTATTGAGGAATTAACAACCAAATTTCATATGGGTATAACTCCAAAACAGTTTGAACGATTATACATATAAACTAACTCAAATGTCGCATTCCGATGCAAAACCTAACCTGAAAATTTCAAGTCGCTATCTCTTTCCGTTCTCAGGTTATCGTGACATGAATAATATTTTTTAATAATTTTTTTGAATTTTTTTAGTAATATGATTCTCACAAAATTTCACAAACGTCCTGAGATTTTTATTCTACAACTACTCACCAAGTTTCAATCAATTGGTTATGATTTGTATTGGTTGAACACAAAATTATTACTCGTAAACCATAGGGCCGATTATGCATATTCAAACTTATTGGGATGCTCCACCTACCCTGAAAATTTGAAGTCGCTATCTCTTTCCGTCCTCAAGTTATCGTGATTATCCGGCCAGCCGTCCAGCCAGCCGGACAGAATCAAATTTGACCTCGAATTCTTCATCAAGGAGTCGAACATAATCGTTTGAGACTATTTTCGGCAAAAAATCCGAAAATTTGGGCACACGTGATGATTCTTAAAAAGAACTGACTTGTCAATTAACGCGACACATAACTTCACGAATACTGCATGAAGTTTGGGTAAATTCAAATATTGAAATGAAATAATTGCATAAATACTTGGCTGATCGAGCTGAAAACCGGTAACCTCTTGTAAAATAACTGCTTGAAGGTTCGTGCGGAATTTCAGCGGAATCTGACAAGATGGTTTCCGAAATTTTTGATTTTTTTTAGTTATCAGATTCTTCCGAAATTTTGCACAAATTTATAGGTCCGCATTCTACAACTAACTACTAAGTTTTAATTCAATCGGTTTCGTATTTTTTGAGTTATTTTGGAAATAACAACAAAACTACAGATGGGTATATAACTCCGAAACCATTAGGCAGATTATGTCCATTAACAAAATTAACCGGTTATTTCTAAGAGCATTTAGTAGTAAATGGCATTTGAGAAGAAATTGCTATTATTATTCAGAAGAAAAGACCTGTGCATAAAGAGAATGCGATCTAAAATCCAAGCATCCGTTAAGCATCAAACATCTGAAGTATTAATGCCGAAAAACACGATATTTCTCCACATACATTCATGGATACCGAATAATAGCTCACTTCCCCGCAAGTCCACTATCAGGCATTTCATATTAGGTATTCGACGTAACAATTTACTCTCCAAGATGTCATGAAGGGTAACTGTTTCGCTGATTTGTAAAAACCAATAATTTAGGCAATCTCGATTGAATTTTTGTTCCACTAAGTACAATATTTCAATTATAAATATTAATCTGCTGAATACTGTCAATTCAGATATACTCGTCAAAGTTCACATAATTCAGAGACAAGATATAAAATACTCGAAATATTAATTCTAAAGAACATGTCATATGGACCCAACATTCCCATTACGTCACCCAAGCAGTAGAGGAAATGGCGGAGCCATTTTCCATCGCCTCAAAAATGAAATTTCATCACACCGCACTTGAGAGGATGAAATGAAATCTCCATCTTCAAAGTCTATAACGTAATATGATTTTCTCGGCGCACAAGGTATCTTCCTTAAAATTGACTCCGAGTAAGATATACAGAAAATATATCTTTCTCCGTATCGGGCCTCATGTAAGAAAATGTACAGCAACTGTTTGCATAAACGAGTAGCTGTGGGAATTTAATATTGCATCGGGATAAAATCTGCAATGAATGTTTTTCCGAAAGAATTTTCACATTTCCATAGGGCAACTGCGAATATGAGGTAGTTTCGGGGGTGTGCTGCCTGCCTTTGTTTCGATCGGGAAAATGGAGTACAAACTTCCTATTCAGATGTTTTCAGTTTTTACATAATTAAACATGATAATTTGATAACGGCAGAACCATTCAAGAATAGTTATTTTTCTTCGATCGTGGAAAAAGTGACACTATTTTGACCTGTTTTCAATGCGCAAAGCTCAACATTCCAGATCAGTGGGCAGTTGCTAAGCAATTAGAAAATAACAGTGCGGTAATATTCTTACCGCACTGCTGTAGCGTGCGGTAATGTTACAAATGGATTATTACAATAAAATGAAACACTACTATTGTCATAGCAAAGTAGTTTCCATGGTTACCACTTCTATATTTCAATATGAACTTGATTACATCTTAAATGAAATATTTTTTAATGATTTTTTTAAATGTAAATCAACGATCGAAAAAAAAATAGTATGTATAATTCGTGGGAAAAGCATATTCCCAAACTCCTGTGTTACCAGACTCCTCGCTGCGCTCCTCGTCTGGTAATTATCACAGTCGTTTGGGAATATTATGCTTTTCCCACTAATTATACAATATACTATTTCCTAACAGTGCGGAAAATAATACTTTCCCGCACGAAACCGCTGTTTAGACCAGGGTCTATTATTTTTGTCACGAACCCATGATGAAACCCATTGGAGAAGGAAGCGAATATAACAAAAATTAAAGAAGAATAATTTACGGACCATCTGAGGTTGGGAAGTAGAAGGGGGTGAGCTTTTAAGGGTAAAAAACGGTTTATCTCTATTTTCGGCAAAACTACACGTCCTATGGAAAAAAGTACTGTATTGGACCAATACAGGAGAACGGACAATAGAATTCACTATGGTTGATTTGATTAAGAGTGTCTTATGCTGGACAATAGAACATACGCTCAAAAACTCCTGACTTCACGTCAGTGCTCGAAACAATTCTTTCTTCCGTAATTTTTTTATAATTTTCTAGGGATACAGTTCTCACAAAATTTTACACACGGCTTTATGTCGATATTCTACAACTAGTTACCAAACTTCAATTCGATCGAGTCTATTTTTGGCGCTCTTGTTCCTCGGACAGAGTGCTTATCAATTTGCCCAAAGGTCTATAATTTTCGAATTTTTGGCTTAAAATGGTCTTAAACGATTTGGTTCGACTCACTGATCAAGAATCCGTGATCGAAATCGATTATTTCCGGCCGTCCGGCCAACCGGCCTTCAACACGATTACTCTCGAACGAAAAGAGTTAGAGAATTGAAAATTTCAGGGTAGGTTTGGAGCTAAATATCTCGGACGAGTTCGTTAACGGGTGAATTCCACCAAGCGGTTTCGTAGTTATGGGCTTTTTTAGTAAAAACATTTTTTATGAATATTTCCGAAACCGATCACTCGACCTATCTGCAATTCAGCATCGAATTGTAGAATAATGACCTTTATATGCATGTGAAGTTTTGTATTGATCGGGTTGCCGTAAAGTGTCAAAAACAAATTTTAAACTTTTAAATTTTCTAGTTATACGATGCTCACGAAATTTGGCAAGAATTATCGCTTTGGCATTCTTCAACTAATAACCATGTTTGAATATTATCGTTTTTGAATTTTCGAGTTATTGAGGAAATATTAACCAAATTTCAAATGGTTATAACTCCAAAACCGTTTTGCCGATTTGCCTATAGACAAAGTCAGATGTCGTACTCAGATGCACAACATAACCAGAAAATTTCTAGCCGCTATCTCTTTTCATTCTCAGGTTATCGTGACTTAAATAATATTTTTTAATAATTTTTTTTAAATTTTCCAGTGATACGATTCACACCACAAAATTTCACTAACGTCCTTAGGTTTGTATTCTACAACTACTCACCAAGTTTCAATTCGAACGTATCTGTATTGGTCGAAAACAAAATTATCACTCGGAAACCATTTGGCCGATTATGCCCGTTAACGAACTCCTCCGTCGTATTGGGACGCACCACCCACCCTGAAAATTTCAAGTCGCAATATCTTTCCGTTCTCAAGTTATTAAATCAATGTACAACTAAAGACTGATATGTCGAGGATTTCATGGATGAAGTTCTCGAATTTCTGGAAACCTACAAAATGGCAAAACGTCTGGTAATAATTTAAGGTTGTGTCGTAAGTTTCATCTTAGGTGTGGTGACCCCTAAAATAATTTTCTGCCTTAGTGCCCGACAACTGTGAACTACCCTATAGAGCCGAAACTTTCCTCTGTAGTCTACATTAGACCCCGCGGAAAAGCATATATTACAACAATTAGGTTCAGTTGAATTTCGGTATTCTCACATATAATGAATAAATATTCACAATCGGAAATGGCACCCCTAGAATCAGCAAAGCTATTTCCTCAACTACGAGGAAATGGCTCTAATCCCGCTTATTACTCCATTTCCACTTCCGTTTCGAATTCGGCAATTCGCGGTACTGAAACCGGGTCAGCACACCTGTAATATCGCTTAAACAAACAACAAGGCGAAAGTCTGGAAACAAACAACAATACATATATTTCGGCCGAGTTAATTTCTATTTAGTTCAAAGTGCCTCACGCACGGCTTTAGGAGTTACGACGTATCGTCAGAATTTATAACACTTGAACATACAATAAGGGGAAGTTCAAAAACGAAGTTCTAAATGTTGGAATCACGTTTACCTTGAATCTGGCAAAGAATCCGAGGGCTTGGATTCGTTTGTTTAGGTGGTATATCATCTTAAGCGCAAAGGAAGCTCCATTCTTGGTATGGAACTCGGTTCTTCTGCAGAACTACTGTCATATTATACGGTAACATTATCCTCGTATTGAACAAAACCGTCCCCAATTTTATGTAAGAGCACATACGAGTGTTCCCATTCTTGTGAAATCTAATGGGGGCGCTATCAGTCTCAAATTCGTACTGATATTGTATGGAATACAAGATTATCTCCTAAAGTAAGATAGTTAGCTGAAATTGGGAAGGCCTTGTGGTAGGAGCTTTGGCGCTCTTGTTCAAACTTTGACAAATCCTATCTCCGACTTCTCAGAATTGGGAATTATATGATACAAGTCCATCACGAAAGAAATTCAATCCAAAAAAGGGGCAATTAAAATAAAAAAACATCAGTACCAAAAATTAATAATCCGAAACCACGAACTTATCCGAGATATTCATTCTTTAAATCCACTCTGAAAATTATATTATATCAATTGAAACTTCGCCAATATTTTTGTTCTGTTTTTACTGGAGATATTCTGAACCCAATCTGATTAACTTACCACAGTATATATTTTCATCATCATATGGATTATCCACGGGCATTAAAATATCACCAAAAAGTATGATATCATATTACAATCCTCATAATTCTACGATAGCTAAAATGAATTTGACATGTCTCTTATAGGAAAACAAGATGACATGTATGAGTATGAACACAGATCATATAATCATTCATAGATATAATAATTAGAGCATTCTGTGGAAATATAGGAGTACGATTTTTAATTGAAATTTTGAAAAATCATATCTCAGAAAGTATCAGCTTGTTAGAGGTGAAAATTATATCAATGCATTTTTAAGGTGAAAATGGTAAAAAATTTAATTTGAAATTTGTAATGTGAAATTACTTCGAAACCATCCGATTTTACTCAATAACGAACTCACACGAGATATTTATCTCCCAAACCTACAAATTTCAAGTCTAGCTTGCAAGGCCGGACCAGCCGGACAGAATTGATTTTGACCACGGATTCTTGATCAGTTAGTCGAACCAAATCGTTTAGGATCATTTTCATCAAAAAAGTCGCTCGCTGTTCCGTAGAACATGCACGCTAAATTTCAGAGGAAACAGATGCTCCAACTTTCATTTTCACAATAGTTCCAAAAATACATAGCTGATCCAGCTGAAATACAGTAACCGATTTTAAAAAGGTGATTTCAAGTTTTGCGCGATAATTCAGCGGAATCTGAAACTTGGTTATTAGTTATAGAATGCATTCGGGCAAATTATCTCGAATTATCGTGAGGATGGTACCACTAGAAAAAAAAATTAAAATTTTTCTTCGAAAATTTTATATTTCAGAAACTTTCCGGAAGTATTTCAGGGGAAAAAAAATTAAAATTTGTCTTCAAATATTCTATGTTTTTTTATAGGTGTACGATCCCCGCGAAAATTGTCGCATCGGCATTCAACAACTAATCACCAAGTTTCAATTCCATCGAATCAGTATTTTTCGACGAAACAATAATTCAGATGAGTATAACTCCAAAACAGTTTTGCCGGTTATTCCCATTAACGAACTTATCCGTTGCATTCGGATGCGCAACCTATCCTGAAAATTGCAAGACTCTATCTCTTTCCTTTCGAAAGTTATCGTGGCAAAGGACGGCCGGTGCACCGGACTGAATTCGAAACCTTTGAGTAACTTTTAGGCAAAATATTCGAAAAATTCAGACCTTTGAACAAAATGATATCACGCTCTTCCTTAGAACATGTATGCAGAAAGAACAGGTACAGGGTGAGTCTTTAAGTTGTGCATTTATTTTAACCGTAGATTCTTCTCATCAAATAAAACACTTTTTTCATTTACCATTCTTCCGAATTTGGTACAGGAAAAAAGATACAGGCTGTTGAAATTTGAAAAAAAAATAGTTTTTCTTTTGTAGCTTTGACATGGATATTCAGAATTGAATGAATTTTCGTATAAAGTTTTCTATAACTATGGTACATAATCTCCAATCCAATTAACAGTTTTTCCCTACTTCTACTGGTTTCTTCGTTATAGACTCGCGAATTCCTAAAACTACGAGAAATTAGAATAATGAAGCAGATGAAGGTTATTTTGAGTCATTTTTGAAATGCTCGATCCTTTTTGAAAATAAAATTATTCTATATCATTTCTCCTAAAATGAACTGTTATCAAGATATTCGTCATTGAATGTCATAAAAATGAAAAAAATTACAGAAATTTACCTGCTTTTATCGATCCGAACCTGGAATACACAGATGATCTGCTCAAATAAAGGCATAGACTGATTATTGATTTCAAAGAGTACACTTGTGGAAATTCAATTCAATTCACTTGTTTCCAAATTGTTATAATTACCATCTTAAAACGGGATAAGTTAATTACAACTCATTCAAACAGTTCGTAGTGTAGTTATCTTTTGGGAAATAGATGAATAGGTTTACCATGATATGTATTCGTCTATGTATCCCCAATAGTTAATATACAACTTTTAAATTATCTGTTAACCATGTCATCTAAACATTTATTTACATACTGCATCGATTCTGCACAATCATTCTAAGGATTTCTCTAATATATGGAACATCATCAACTTAATTTTCAACAGATATAACTCACGTCAGTACTATTTTATTCGAACTAAGTACATAGTTGAATCTTATAAGTTTGTAGTATATAAGTATGCATAAGGGAAATCAATCATAAACATTTCTTAATCTAGATTCTAGATATACGGAATCAAGTAAACAAATAATAAATAAATAAATAAAGAATCACCGGCGTAATATTCTAAGGTTAGACCACAGAACACATAATATAACCAACGATATATTATGTGGCTAACCTTATATTATTACATTTCTGTGCCTGCTTCTTATACTGTGTATATACGAGGTCGTCACTTGCATAAGGCCTGTTTTGGTTCGCAGTAGGAACAGTTCCGAATCGGTTCTAAAGAGTGGGACAAACGTAGCGTGTGAAAGATTTCGCCCAGGTCGCCAATTACAATTACAATAAACGACTGTGTGACTACTTTGAACGGTTCTAGGAACCTCCCTATTGCCAACCAAAACAAGCCTATAGGGAACATAATAATAATCACAGATTGTTTTTCTCGATTCTGTAAATTCTGTAGATTAGAGGTTATAATAAATGTTAATAAAAGTTGGATATTGATATTATATTCATATTCAATTAAAATATGTAAGGAATGTGAAAATAGGCGGATAAGATAATGTGAATAATTTTATAGTGGATATTCGATGAAAATTAAGTTGGAGTCAGTTTTAATATCCAGGAAGAGTTTTTTCGAAAATGCAGCTTAAAGATAATTTAAAACCATTTTAAAAGACTTCAGTGAGTAAATAAGACTTCTCAGACAATTTCACTGAATTTCGAGCATCAGATGATAAAGCTTTCAAATTATTATGAGATATTCAATTTTAACTGTTTCTGTGTTCAACACTTGAAGACAGGTCAGGGCTGGCTTTGCACATAATAAAATCTTTAAACGCTTATATCTTTTTACCTGAGCCGAATCTGAAAAAATGGTAAATGAAAAAAGTGTTTTATTTTATGAAAGGAATATCTGGTCATCTAAATCATAGGATTTGATATGTATTTCATGCAGTAAATACATATTCGTGTCGTAGTCAAGCGAAATATTAGCGAGACTTCAAACAGTCATTAAATGGTTTCTTTCTAGGTTTTCTCTCCCAAACTCTGAAAAATATCTATAAAATAAAAATTAGTTATTTTGTGATTTGCTTCTGCGTAAGAAACACAAGATTTTTGTCAGACGCAATCAATCGAACAATGATGCCTAACAAATAACAACGAAACAACATCAACCAAGAAACAACTACATCGTAACTTTTCGGAGTCTATATCTGACTCCTTCGTCAGACGACAATTCTCGAATTTCAAAATAACTATCAACAAAATAATTCTGAAGATTTTCATTAAGCGTCTGACGAAGGAGTCTGATTTAGACTCCGAAACGCTACGATATAGTTGTTTCGTTGTTACTTGTTTGGAAACATTGTTCGATTTATTGCTTCTGACAAATATCTTGTGATTCTTACGCAGAAGCAAATCACAAAATAATAATTTTTTTATTTTATAAATATTTTTCAGAGTTTGGGAGAGAAAACACAGAAAGAAACCAATTAATGATGAATATACCTCCCACAGTATCCTTTAATGATTACTTCAAAGAGTGATGGCCGAAATGTAATAATACTGATAATTTCAACTTTAAATGTAGAACTCACAGCGTATTCATTATGAAATAATAGTAGATATTATATATTTTATAAACCAAAAGTGTTGAGTGGTGGTTTTATAGTAGAGAAAACAGTAAAATTTAAAAGAGTCTTTTTCTTTCGAATTACTAGGATTCTACTTATTAGAGTCAAATCACGGTATGAAATTATGGGACCTGAGGAGGGTCAAACCGTGAAACCACAGAATAACTCGCTGGAACGTGTTCGTAGAAACTCCAGTTTACTCGAGAATGTGAAGTTATCGTTTGGGGGAGTTGAGGGCTGTCGCACGAATGGGTTTTTATTTGTTTACCCCGAACGAACGTCTTTCGACGAAAACAGATTTGGGGATCTGACGTCGCCCAGTGCAGGATTAGGCTGAATAGAGTGGGATATCCCGGATTTCCACTTTCTAGGAATTCACATCATCTGGACTTCATAGAATTGGTTGCCAAAAAATCAGTCTAGTGTGAGTTGGATACGCCCATTTAGTATTCCGTACTGTCAATCTGCCCAAATGTCTGTAATCTTTAGAATTTTTGGATGAAAATGGTCTTAAACAATTTGGTTCGACTCACTGATCCAGAATCCGAGGTCAGAATCGATTTTATCCGGCCTCTCCTGGCCGGTCCGGCCGTAGACACGATAACTCTCGAACGGAATGAGCTAGACAGTTGAAATTTTCAGAGTAGGTTTTGTAGATAAATATTTCGGCTAAGTTCGATATTGGGCAAAATCGGCCTGATGCTTTCTGAGTAACGAAAAACAAAAGATTTACATTACAACTTTTGTATTCAATTTTTTTTAAGGTGCAGTTCCGTCATAAAAATCCATTGATGTGATTCTCAACTTTTAAAAGTTAATACTTTCGGACAAATGATTTTTCAAAATTTAAATAATACATCGTACTTCTATATGTTTTCAAAGGATGCGAATTATATCTCTCTGTGTTCTAATTGTGTTCACTGTTCATTCATGTCATCTTATCTACCTAGAAGAGACGTCATATTTATTTCTGTTCTAGTTTGTTTATATAATTCGTACTTTGAAAATATTTTGTGTTGGAAAACAATGTTCCGCATCTTGAAATTGTGAACATATACAAGACTGTTTTGATACCAAAAATAATATCGACTTTCTGCATATTGAATAATTTATGTGCAAATATTGGGGATGATGTTTCAAAAGATTTAAAATTGGATCATTTTAATGATGTCGTTTATGAAGGCAATAGGAAAGAACAACATAATGGAATCACCTAAAGAAATTACTGTTCTTTGACCACCGGGGTTAATATAACCTTTTACTTTCTTAAGTAGTGAGACATGTTCCTATACCTATATAGTATTTTCAAAATCGTCGACGACACCGCAAAACCAAGTAACTGATAAAAATTCAAAAATGAGATTTCGGCGGGAATTATTTAATTGTATTTGTAAGGACAGGTGTGCAAATTCCTTTCAAATAGTAAACAGACCCTGAGACAATCAATATCAAGTGGTTTGTAACTATTTTGAATTTAAACTAATTCATCAATCCAATATTATGAAGTTTTTAGTGCCTTCTGAAAATGTTGGTTTTTGCAGTTACTTGGTTTTGCGGTGTCGCCGACGAAATATTGCTAACAAAAAAATGCTGAAATGTTCATCTACATTTGGGTATAAAATATTATTTCTTGAGTTAAGGTTCATAATACAGAATGAATGTGTTAGTGGTATGAACTATGAAATTATGGAAAGAGAATTGTATTTCATTAATATACTTTGAACTATTAAAATAATTTGTTCGTTAGCCTATATCTATTCAAATATCGGGAATAAATGGACAATCTGCTATGATTGTCTCCAGCCTTGCTCTAGACATTTCGATGATACTTTCCTTAGGTATTTCGAGTTGTGAAAACTATGCACCGAGTGTTGCAAAAAATTTCAGATTAAATCTTTTTTAAGATGCAGTTTCTTCATAAGAATCCATTGATATTATTTTGGAACTCTTACAAACTAATACTTTCGGAGATATGATTTTTCAAACTTTCAATAATAAATCGTATGTTTTCACAGAATGCTGTAATTATTCTATCTATGAATTATTATATGATCTGTGTGTGTACATCATGTCAACTTATTTTCCTATAAGAGACAAATTTATTTCTGGTTTGTTACTCACTCATGATATAAAATACCTACCCTCCTGTTCTAGCATATAAATTATGATCGAATGCAAAATGACCAATGACATAAGCTCAGCTGTCGTATAATTATGAGGATTAGGTATATGATATCATACTTTTTAGGTGATAATATAATGCCCGTGGATAAGTAATCCATATAATGAAGGAAATATATATACTTTGGTGAGTTATTCAAATTGGATTCAGAATGGTCTGGTGGATTCGGATTGATAATTTTTGATACTTTTTTTATTTAATTTCTTTCATGATGAAGTTCTATCATGAGAATCTATTGGTATAATTCCCAACTCTGAGAAACCAATACTTTTGGAGATACGATTTGTCAAAGATTGAACAAGAGCGCCAAAGCTGCCGTCGACAGGGCTTTCCCAATTGTTTGGTATGATATTCTCGAAGAGTATATCAAATTACATATACCACATACCAATTCTCATTATTATTATTATCATATACACAAGTAAGGGGAGTAGCATCGTATCCAGTGAAGATTAGCGAGAATATTTATTAGTTTGTCGTTTTGTGAGAAACAACGTTTGCTGAATAATCGGAAATAATGCCTGACTGAAATTTAAATGATGATTAGCTACGGAGATAGGGCAAGAATATAAAATGAAATTCTTCATTTATTCACGGAGAAGCATCCTGATTTACCGGCCATGTCGCAAGGTACCATAAGCAAGATTGAAAAACAGTTTCGGGAATATAGGCAGAAATGGAAGGAAAACAAATACCTAATCATTGTCAGAGTGCCTCATGTCCCCACTGGGGAGATCGCTATAGGAAACTCAAAATTAGCCATTTTTCAATCTTCCAGGAACTGACTGAAGAGGATCCAGATAGAAGACTCCAGTTTGCGAGCAAATTATTGATACTCGTATTCTAGACAGAAATGTTGTAAACAGAGAATAACGATATTTTTGGCAGACAATAACCCACACTGAATGAGAGAAGGCACACTCAATATCAAGAATTAGTTACAGCTTTTCTGATAATATCTAGGTTGTTTCTCATTTCTATGCATGCAGAATCAATTCCCTACATTAGCTGTCCTCGAGAATTAATTCTTTTTGTACACCAAACTTTTGAGTTGCCCCTAAACGTAAAAATCTAAATAGGTATGAGATCTCGGAAACGTGGAGGTCAAGCTTTTGGAAGTCTTCTTCCCATCCATCTATTCGGGAATACAATATCCACATGATACTAAAACAGTAGTAGTATCATGCAATATTCAGATGTTCGAATACAACGAGAAAAATGCGGCAGTGCTCCATCACTTGAAATATGAGTTGAAATATCGTGCAATTCGGGTTAACTTGGGTCTCTATTGATAATAATTCCATGAAAACATTCAAGACAATGGATTCCACTTGGCCTATCAGGTATTTGAAAAATCATAGTTTCATGGATACATTTGTGCCACTCGTAATGAAACATATTGTTGGCACAATATTTCTTATTAAATGGTTTCGTTTGGAATGTGACAATTCTCGAATTTGAGAATAGCTATCAAAAACAAATAATTTTGAAGATTTTCGTTAAGTATCTGACGAAGGAGTCTGATATAGACTCCGAAACGTAACAAAATACTTGTATCATTGTTGATGTTGTTTTCATTATTGCTTCTGACAAATATCTTATGTTTCTTACGCAGAAGCAATTAACAAAATATAATTTTTTTCATTTTAGATATTTTTCAGAGTTTAAGAGAGAAAACCCAAAAAAGAACCATTTAATAATGAATAATATACCTCTCACATTATCCTTTAATGATTACTTACAATATTTCTTACTCTTCATGAATAAATATTAAATTTACCTATGTTACGTTAATTATTAAGTGGCAACACTTAATTCTTATTAATCAATTATGTACGCATGCTCTGCGTAGCATATGCGAAGAAGGTCGATCGGCAGTCGAGGTAGAGCGAAAGACTAATAAAGAGCTCGTTACTGAAGTCTGTTTAATTTAATAAGGAACTATAAAATAAAAACCTACAGTGTGTTATTTTAGTACAGATCACAGAGGATTATTTTTACTACGCTACTGACTTATTTCTCCAATACTCATTTTCACTTGAAAATGAAGGTTGTCGGTCTGTTTTGACTCAGTATGTCTAGAGGTCCCCTAACTACAACTAACGTTTGGACTATGGGTTACCGGTCACCCTGTATAAATTTATTTATTTACTTATTTATTCATTCATTCATTCAATCATTTAATTATTTATTTATTTATTTATTTATTTATTTATTTATTCATTCATTCATTTATTCATTTATTTATTTATTTATTTATTTATTTATTCATTTATTTATTTATTTATTTATTTATTTATTTATTTATTTATTTATTTATTTATTTATTTATTTATTTATTTATTTATTTATTTATTTATTTATTTATTTATTTATTTATTTATTTATTCATTTATTTATTTATTTATTTATTCATTTATTTATTTATTTATTTATTTATTTATTTATTTATTTATTTATCTATTTATTTATTCATTTATTTATTTATTTATTTATTTCTTTATTCATCTATTTATTCATTCATTTATTTATTTATTTATTCATTTATTTATTTATTTATTTATTCATTTATTTATTTGATTATTTATTTATTTATTTATTTATTTATTCATTTATTTATTTATTTATTTATTTATTTATTTATTTATTTATTTATTTAATAAATTATTTATGTATTTATTCATTTATTAATTTATTTACACATGAAGGGACTACAAAGAGGTTACAAACCCACTACTGCAAATCCACAATTAATCAAATTGTGTTCGCATAAGAAAACTTCAAATACCTTACAATCTATAATATCCTGTGTTGCAACAAATCAATTAAACAACATAACTTGAAATCAAACAAAATATGCTGTGTGTGAACAAATACCGAGATCAAAATCAAAATGAAGACAATTTGGAGATATAAAACAATAATCAAGCTCAACTAATTGAATAAACCGAGTTATGTAGTGCCTTTTGAACTGGCTCTTTAGTGACTGTAAGGACATGCTGAATATATCGATATCAATAGAACCTGAACGGATAATTCGTTATACGTTGACATCATTCTACACAAACCTATATTTTTCGTAGCATTAGTTCTTTTGAAGGGCAGATAAAAAAGATCATGGATTCTCAGCCCCACACTTGGAACATGAAACATGTTTTTCGAGAGCATAACAGAAACATCCAGGGAGTTATTCAAAATCCTGTGCAAAGTTGCAACATCAGACAATCTACGGCGATCACTTAAAGTAATCAGTTTATACCTTCTGCGAGCAAACGTATAGTCTAGATTTCTGATGTAGAATTTATTTTTACATGCTAAATACTTCATAAATTTATTTTGTACACTCTCCAGTCTATTAATATAGCAAAAATATTGGGGATTCCATTTAATATAGTCTAGTCAACAAGTGCTTTTCATGGTATGTAGATAGTTTTTGAGAAAATGCTAAGGCCGGTCGCAAAAATTGCAATAGTTATAAACAATTAAGTTAAAAAAGAAGTCGGAGGTTTAGGTTTTCGCCAATATCTCAGAAACTATTTCAGATAATTGAAATTTGAAAAATCATTCAAATGGAGGAAATTACCTGAAAAAAAGTCCCAACTGCCGGAACTGTAGGATCAATAATTAACTTAACAATTTTTTGTAGCACGAACATTGATAATGGAAGTACGATAATTGTTAAACTATTAATCTGAGAATTTCTTCCTTTCGTGGAGCTATTCATCAAAGGTCTTCAATAGATTCCTGTTGGAAAATTTTTAAAATTGTTAATTTGTGTTTTGTTATGAACAATTTAGTTAAGTGAAAAATTATCTTCAATTTTTAATATTACTATTGATCCGTTTTCTTATGATCAGAAACTACTTAAAAATGATTTTCAATAATTATTATCTCCTATTATTTATAAAATTGTTATAAACCAATGCGTTGTTCATGAGATGATTCAAAAATTTTTTTTTAATACATAATTGATGCTTATAATTTTTCCCTTATATAAATTGATAATAACAAAACGAAAATTAACAATTTTTTAAATTTTCCAACGGGAACCTATTTCAAGAGCTTTGAAAAATAGCTCCACGAAAAGAAAAAATTCTCAGATCAATAGTTTAACAATTATCGCACTTGCAATGTTTCTGTTCATGCTACAAAAAATTGTTAATTAACTAATGGATAACTAATTGAAAAGTCACGATAAACATTTTTGGACCACGGATTATTGTTCAATAATGTATCCTGCAGAAGCCTGAATTTTTTCAATTTTTATTATCATATTTAATAAGTTTAAATTATATTTATTCATGAAAGGCCCGAAGGGGGCGAGGCTTACGTAATTCGGAGTACCCGTTTTCTTGAGTATTTTCAACCCTCCGGGAAAATTATAAATATTGGTCCTAGTTCTAGGAATCGGGACTTTTTTTAGGGCATAGGACATATTCACTTCTTGGATCTTTTTGAAATTTGAATTATATCAGATAGTTTTTGAGATATTGACGAAAAACCAAACCCACTTATTTTTCTTTCACTTAATTGTTTATAACTATTGAAATTTTTGCGAGTGGCCTTAGCATTTTCTCAAAAACTATCTACATGCCATTCCGAATCGAAAACACCTCAATCATAATTTTCGGAGAATACGCAAAAATTTTGACCTAGTAAGCACTTGTTGACTAGACTAATTTTATTCTACTAAGAATGTTTTATTCTACTATAAATGTTTAATTAGGTTCCGAATTAGAATGTTTATAAAAATATTATCTGCCTCCCATTCAATGGAGCTACAATGGTGGTATAAAAGTATATTATTTTATTAATATTATAAATTCCAATATTAAAAGAGCGAAGGGTGGCTTTACCCTAAGTGGAAACTTAAAAGTACAAAACTCCGATGCGACAAAAAAAGGAGTATTTATCCAACAATTCAAGACTGGTGCCCCCAAGCTCAACGCCAACAAACTTTCTTATTCTTCATAATTATGGACTGCAATTACCAAGATAATATATCCGGACAATTCGGGGACGAAAGTTCGTGATAAAAAATTAACTTTGGTCTCAGTAATAGCCGAGTGAAAAATGAGCTTGCGATTTCATTAGCTACCTCCATAAAGGATACTCCAGAATTCTAGATCCAGAAATACTGTGTTTCTGTTTATTTTAGTGTTTTTTTCTGGAATATAATGTTGAGGAATGTTGTTAATAAGGCAGCCCTGTAGTCTAGTCAACAAGTGCTTTTTAGGTCAAAATTTTTGCGTACCTATTCTCCGAAAATTATGATTGAGGTGTCATTCGATTCGGAATGGATGTAGTTAGTTTTTGAGAAAATGCTAAGGCCGCTCGCAAAAATTGCAATAGTTATAAACAATTAAGACAAAAAAAAGAAGGGGGTTTGTTTTTTAGCCAATATCACAAAAGCCATCTGGGATAATTCAAATTTGAAAAAAGATTCAAGAAGAGGTCCCAACTCCTGGAACTACGACCAATATTTATAATTTTCCCAGAGGGTTGAATATACTCCCGAAAACGGGTACTCCGGCTTGCATAAGCCTCGCCCCCTTCGTACTTTAGATGAATAAATATTATTTAAACTTATTGAATATGAACATAAGAAATTTAAAAAATTCAGACGTTTGCAGGATACATCAATGAACAATAATCCGTGGTCCAAAAATGTTTATCGCGACTTTTCAATTAGTTATCCATTAGTTAATTATCAATTTTTTGTAGCACGAATATTAACATTGTAAGTGCGATAATTATTAAACTATTGATCTGAGAATAGTTTCCTTTCGTTGGAATAGATTCCCGTTAGAAAAATTGAAAAATTGATAATTTTCGTTTTGTTATAACAATTTACTTAAGTGAAAAATTAAAGATTCAATTATGTTTTCAAAAGAAAATTTTGAATTATCTCATGAACAATGCATTGGTGGATAACAATGTTTTGAACAATAGGAGATAATTAGTATTAAAAATGGGTTCAAGCCCTGTGGACAGGAGCTTTCTGGCGCTCTAGTTCAAACAGACAAATTATATCTGGTATTGGTTTCTCCGAGTTGGGAATTATATCAATGTATTCATATGATAGAACTGCATCATAAAGGAAATTCAATTCAAATAATAGTTTATTTATCAAGATTAAATGAGCAATCATGAGAATGAGAACTGTACCACATTTTAAATTTTTTTTTTTTACACTTTGCGGTAATCTGGTCAATACAAAACTTCACATGCGTATAAAGGTCATGATTCTACAATTTGATGCTGAATTTCAGATAGATCGAGTGATCGGTTTCGGAAATATTCATAAAACAAATATTTTTACAAAAATTGGCCATAACTCCGAAACCCCTTGATGGATTTCGCCCATTAACGAACTTGTCCGAGATATTTACGCTCCAAAACCACCTTGCAATTTTCAATCTGCTAACTCCTTTCGTTCGAGAGTTATCGTGCATACGGCCGGTCGGCCGGCCGGACAGAATCGATTTCGCACTCGGATTCTTGATCAGTGAGTCGAATCAAATCGTTTGACACCATTTTCAGCCAAAAATTCCAAAATTACAGACACTTACAGTAGTGCGGTTGGCTCAGTGGTAGAGTAATTGACTTGGGAGCGGAAGCCCCAAGTTCAATTCCGAGGCTAGGAAAGAAATTTTCTAGTCACGGTAATCGCCACCATTCGCTGTTGGGTCAAAAATTAACAGTGCTGTGCCTAAGGTGGCGTAAGGACACAGCAACAAAGCCTACACAGAACACAACTGGTTCTCCTTACTCGCTCAAGCTCTTAGAGCTTATGAGGGGTCTCCTTGTGGAAGACCCAGGAGGATCAGTATAATAATATATACTTGGGCAAATTGATAAGCACTCTGTTCCGAGGAACTAGAGCGCCAAAAAAACAAGTTTCTTATGACAATTGCCCAAAACAGGTTTAAAGTACCTACAAATAGTAGGTATTCCATAAAACATGTATGAAAGAAGATAAGTAATAATAAAAAATTACCTTGTAATCGATCAAAAATTTCCTGATCTACGTTCACCAAATTTTCTCCTCTCTCGAACTACAGAATTATGCTTTCAATATTTACGTAATATTTTCAAACATTTTCGGGTGAGGTCCCCGTTGCATCGCTAAAATACGAGTATTTCAACCCCAATATTTTTGAAGTTACAATATTCCCTTCTGTCAGTCCCGTCATAAATTGAGAGAACTGAGCATTCGTCTATGGATGAAAAGCAGTCTCACTACTCTCAGATCTCTTACTTCTACGTTCCGAAATGTAAGACTTTTCTGAGAAAAACTAATTTCGGAGCAAACAACTGAGATTTTTCTCACTTCGCTCACATTTCGGAATACACTTTATTCTCATAATTTTTCGATCGATTAGATAATGTCATGTCATGTCATAAGTTGATATTATGACAATTCATACATAGAATAATTATATCGATCTGTGAAATACGATTTACATTGAAATTTTGAAAAATCATATCTCCGAAAGTATTAGCTTGTTAGAGTTAAAAATGATATGAATGGATTGTTATGATAAAACTGCTCATTAAAAAAAAAATTAATTTGGAATTTGTTTTGTAAAAAAAAAAATTTTTTTTTGTTACTCTGAAACCATCTGTCCGATTTTGCCCAATAACGAACTTAGCCGAGATATTTATACCCCAAAGCTACTCTGAAAATTTCAACTGTCTAGCTCATTCCGTTCGAGAGTTATCGTGCCTACGGCACGAGAGAATTAATTTCGACCACGGATTCTTAATCAGTGAGTCGAACCAAATCGTTTAAGACCAATTTCATCGAAAAATTCGAAAATTACAGACATTTGGGCAAATTGATAAGCACTCAGTTCCGAGGAACTAGAGCGCCAAAAATCATTTGTAAGTAGTTTCTGATCATAGTAAAATGGATGAATAGTAATATTATAAATTGAAGCTTTATAGATTTTCACTCCATTAAATTGTTCATAACAAAACGATTTCTAACAATTTTTAAAATTTTCCAATAGAAAACTTTCCTAAGACCTTTGAAAAATATCTCCACGAAAGGAAAAAAAATTCAGATAAATAGTTTAACAATTATCGTGCTTGCAATGTTGATGTTCGTACTACAAAAAATTGTTAATTAAATAATGGATAAGTAATTGAAAAATCACGAGAAATAATTTTGAACCACGGATTATTGTTCACTTATCTATCCTGCAGGCGCCTGAATTTTTTCAATTTTTTATTTTCATATTTAATAAGTTTAAAAAATATTTATTCGTCAAAGATACGAAGTGGGCGAGACGTGCGCATGCCGGAGTACCCGTTTTCGGGTATATTTTCAACCCTCTAGGAAAATTATAAATATAGGTCCTACATCCGGAACTTGGGACTTCTTTGTAGGAAATTTTCTCCTCTATTTGAATCCATTTTTCAAATTTGAATTATCTTTAATAGTTTTTAAGATGTTGGCGAAATCCTAAACCTCCTTCTTTTTTTGGCGCTCTAGTTCCTCGGAACTGAGTGCTTATCAATTTGCCCAAATGTCTGTAATTTTCGAATATTTCGATGAAAATGGTCTTAAGCGATTTGGTTCGACTCACTGATCAAGAATCCGTGGTCGAAATTCATTCTGTCCGGTCCGGCCGGCCGTAGGCACGATAACTCTCGAACGGAATGAGCTAGAGAGTTGAAATTTTCAGAGTTGGTTTGGGGGATAAATATCTCGGCTAAGTTCGTTATTGGGCAAAATCGGACAGATGGTTTCGGAGTAACAAAAAAAAATTTTTTTTTTACAAAACAAATTCCAAATTAATTTGTTTTAATAAGAAGTTTTATCATAAGAATCCATTCATATAATTTCTAACTCTAACAAGCTAATACTTTCGGAGATAAGATTTTTCAAAATTTCAATAATAAATCGTATTTCAACGTTGTCACAGAATGATATTATTCTATGAATTGTGATAATGTCAAATGATGTTCCTGAGACATTATCTAATCAATCGAAGAATTGTGAGCGAAGTGAGAAAAATCTCAGTTGTTTGCTCCGAAATTAGTTTTTCTCAGAAAATTCTTACATTTCGGAACTGAACATGAAGTAAGAGATCTGAGAGTAGTGAGACTGCTTTTCATCCATAGACATAGATATAACTCTCGAACAGAATAAGGTAGGTAGTTGAAATTTTCAGAGTAGTTTAGGGAGATGAATATCTCGGTTAAGTTCGTTATTGGGCAAAATTGGCCAGATTTAATTTGATTTCTTCCATGGTGCAGTTCTCATTCTCATGATTGCTCATTTAATCTTGATAAATAAACTATTATTTGAATTGAATTTCCTTTAGGATGCAGTTCTATCATATGAATACATTGATATAATTCCCAACTCTGAGAAACCAATACCAGATATAATTTGTCTGTTTGAACTAGAGCGCCAGAAAGCTCATGTCCACAGGGCTTGAACCCATTTTTATATTTATCCGAATGCATATTACCAGCAATTCTATGACTGTGCCCATTTGGAATTTGGGTTTCATCAAATCCATGGGTTTCAGTAGTACGATGTACTACTGAAATCATGGCATGGTGTTACCATTCAGTAAAATTTATTGATAATTTAATGTATGGACACGTCTGATCTTATTATTTTAATATATATTTCAGTAGGTGGATATATTTCAAGAGATTGAAACAGATTTTTTTTCAGTTCAGACTCCGGAGGTAAAACCGTGTCACATAAAGAAGGAAAATATGGAGCAGGGACTCCTCAACAGTTCAGAGATACTACCTGAAATCATAGAATTCGATCACAAGAATGGTTTGCCAATCGATTGCCTATGGATTATAGAAGTGAAAGAAAATTGGAAGGTGAGTTGGTAATCAATTAGGAATTGAATTTTGGAAGAAACAGATGAAAAACAAAATTCCATGCAGATATTTCGCTGACTGATCCGGATCACTGTACGATAGACAGATATCTATTTGATTCCATTTTTGAATTACACATATTTCAAGACGTAAACTGAAAACATTTCATGGAGGTTACAAAACATTACAGACCATTGCCTTTGAAAATGGTAAAAAGTCAAAAAAATACTAGTAATATGAAACCTATTGGGAAAGGAAGAAAATATAACAAAAATTAAAGGAAAAATAATTTGCGGGCTATCTAACTCTATGCAAAGGGGTGAGTTTTTAAGGGTAAAAAACGGTCTATATCGGATTTCCGGCAAAACTACAACTTAGAAAAAAGTGGCAAAGTTTAAGATAATTAAAAGATCTACAACTTCTTCATCCACACTTTTTTCACTTCAACTCATGTATGTGAATTTTTTTTTATATTCAAATAACAAAGTTTTTTGTTTCTTATTTTTATTTATTACAAAAAAAAATTTTTTTCACGAAATTTGGTGGAAAGTTGTCCCAAACACAATGTGATTTTTTTTTCAACTTATTTTGACATAATACCGAAAAAGCAGCCTAATTTTCAATCGAAAATTATCATGTCAAAATATCTGCTTTTTTAAAAAAGTGTATGGGCTTTTAATTCGTTGAAATCCCTACTTTCTTATGGTGTAACAAAATATACATTAGTATGGTAAATTTTCTCAGAAAATGGTATGTTAATAAAGTTGAAATTTGATAAGACATATACAATAATTTGGGAAAGATGTAGAATCTTCTCTAAATTATATGCGTAGATGCCTATTCATTGGCTATTTTGAGATAACTTATATACCTGATTGACCTAAGGAAGAAATCAGCCCATCAAAAGGTATTTCATCACAGCCCACTATAGAGATAGCCTGGAACACAGTCTGACAACGCCGCAATGAATCGTCTCTTAAAGGCATACTCCTTCAATGCGGTAGCGCTGGATTTTGATGAAATTTCGACTATTTCATCATTTTTCAAATGATTTACTGTCGAAAAATGAGGACTACAATAAGATCTTATTTATGATGAATTTTTACCGATAAAACAGTTTAAAACAATGTAATTAAGAGATGAAGTGTTGTTATTTTGGACACTTTGGGATTAAAAAAAAAAAACTAGAAGAGAGCACGGATTTTCAACTTCAGATTCGTTATCTACAACCCAAAATTAGCAAGTGAGTAAATTTTCAGGACGATTAGACAGTTATGGGATGCTACAAGTCTATGTGAATTCAGAATATCAATTCAATGCTACAAAGAGTAAATTCACATAAGATTATTTTTTGATCTGACCTGTGTAAAAAGGTTGATAAAACAAATTGATAAATTCCGAATCTGAATCCCCATTAATTATATTCCTGTAGCGGGAAATGTTTACTTATTGATCTGAGGTTGAGACCATCTGCTCGGGTAAAGGTAAGATCGAAAGGAAGAATCCATTTCAAATCACTGCAGAAAATCTGAACATTTTTAATTAATAATAATTTAAGATGAATAATAAGGTCCTTATTGATTTCAACTGAAGCATCTACAGATGCAGACTTTTGGAAATTGAATACATATATATAAAAATAAATAGATTATTTGAGCTTCTTGCTCTCCTATTCAGATGTATCAAATTTTTGTTGAAAAATTATTAGAAAGGTCATCAAAATGTTTTATGAAATCGGAAGAAATAAAGTTCTATTTCACTCATATTTCTAGTCCATCTTGTTGTCTATAGTCTGAACTGAAATGTACTCATCTCCAATAAGTAGAAATAATCCAAAGGAAATTTCACTATTTACACACTGCAGTTTAATCACAGAACATATAAATATCCGACCATATTAATTGCATTAATTCACATTTGACACCGTTGTACACAAAAAATACCACGAAATGCCCGCGAAAAACAATAATGGTTAACTCCAGAATCAGCAGTAATCGTCCATTTTTACAATAACAAACTAACAAACGTTCGACTGACGTACGTCTCTGAGCTGTGTTGCCATTTTATATCTTCCAGGCTAGTAGATATAGTAGGTTGTGATTTCATAGAGAAGTGTGGAAGGGGCTAGGAGGGTCTGGCCTTAATACCTATTAATTCGTAGCATTTTCTGAGAAAATTTACCATAGTGATGTATATTTTTTTACACCATAAAGTAGAGATTTCAACGAACAAAAAGTGGGAAAGTGAGCTTTGGCGCTCTTGATCAAGCTTTGGCAATTCATCTCCGAAATTATTGGTTTCTAAGAGTTGGGAATGATACCAATGGATTCTTATAATAGAACTGCAACATCAAAGAAACTAAAATGAAATTAAATAAAGAACTTATGCGAGATATTCATTAGGTAGGTATTCAAATCTACTCTGAAAATTATATTATATGAATCGAAACTTAGCCAATATTCCAGTTTAGTTTTCACTGAAGATATCCTGAACCCAATTTGATAAACTTCTCAAATTATATATTTCCATCATCATATGGTTTATCCAAGTGCATATAGGTTAGGGGTAATTATAATATCCTATATGGTCATTTTATATTCAATCATACTTTGTTTGTTAGAACTGAAATACATTTGACATGTCAGTTATAGGTATATAAGATTACATGTATGAATAGTGAACACAGATAGAATTCGCATTCTGTGAAAACATAGAAGAACGATGTTTTATTGACATTTTGGAAAATCATATCTCCGACAGTATTCGCTTGTTAGAGTTGGAAATAATATCAATGGATTCCTATGATGAAGCTGCATCTTAAAAAAATTGAAATCAAAATTTGTAATGTAAAAAAAAAAGTTTTTACTTTACTCCTAAACCATCTGGCCAATTTTGCCCAATGATAAACTTAACCTAGATATTTGTTCTAAATCTACTCTGAAAATTTCAACTGTCTAGCTCATTCCGTTCGAGAGTTATCGTGTTAACTGACGGCTGGCCGGACAGAATCGATTTCGACCACGGATTTTGGATCAGTGAGTCGAACCAAATCGTTCAAGACCATTTTCACAAAAAAATTTGGGACATTTGGGCAAATTGATAAGCACTCGGTTCCGAGGGACAAGAGCTTCAAAAAGCCCACCGACTTTTTAAAAACGCAGATATTTTGACGTGGGAATTATCGATTGAGAATTAGGGCGCTTTTTCGATATTAAGTCAAAACAAGGTGAAAAAAAAAATCAATATTCCAAATAAAAAAATTGGTTCAAGCCCTGTGGACAGGAGCTTTTTGGCGCTCTTGTCCAAACAGACAAATTATATCTCCGAAAGTATTGGTTTCTCAGAGTTGGGAATTATACAATGGATTCCTATGAAAGAAATGCATCATGAAAGAAATAAAAAATGCTTCAAAAATCATCTTATAAAAAACTAGAACAAGAGGTGTACCAGAAATAATTTTGACATTTATCTCTCCTAGGTAAATAAGATGACATGTAAGAACACAGATCATATAATAATTCATAGATACAATAATTAAGTACACCATTCTATGAAAACATCATAAGAAGTACGATTCATTATTGAAATTTCGAAAAGTCATATCTCCGAAAGTATTAGCTTGTTAGAGTTGAAAATGATATCAATGGAATTATCAAAGGAATTAAATTTGAAATTTGTGTTGTAAAAAAAAATTGTTTTTTCGTTTCTCCGAAACCATCAGGCCAATTTTGCCCAGTAACGAACTCAACCGAGATAATTATCTCTCAAACCTACTCTGAAAATTTCAACTGCCTAGCTCATTATGTTCGAGAGTTATTGTAGAAATGAAATTTTAAAATTTCATTTTTTTTTTATATTGCAATTCGGTCAAAACAAAACTTTTCATGCATATAGAAGTCATTTTTCTACAATTTAATGCTAAATTTCAGATAGATCGAGGGCTGGGTTTCGGAAATATTCATAAAAAATGTTTTTACTAAAAAGAGCCATAACTCTGAAACCGCTTGGTGGATTTTGCCCGTTAACGAACTCGTCCGAAATATTTACGCTACAAACCTACTCTGCAAATTTCAATCCTCTAACTATTTTCGTTCGAGAGCTATCGTGCCTACGGCCGGCCGGCCGGCCAGCCGGACCGGCCGGAAAGAATTTATTTCGACCATGTATCGGTGAGTCGGTGAGTCGAACCAAATCGTTTGAGACCATTTTCAGCCAAAAATTCAAAAATTACAGACATTTGGGCAAATTGATAAGCACTCTGTTCCGAGGAACAAGAGCGCCAAAAAGATTTCAATTTTCATCAAATCAAATCATTCAAAATGTAGGTACCTATTTGAAGATGCTACTGTGTTAGCGGATGAATTGATATAGGTATTTATGATAATAAATATGTGGAAATTCGAATTCCACGAAGATATTATGATCTTTTATCATTATAGTGGGTTCCCATCAAGAAAAGACCTATTCAATAAAAGACTGTTTGTATATTTCCCTCAGTAACTCATTCCATAAATAAGAATTGATATTTCCTATCCGAGAAGGATATAAAATGGGGAATAGGATGAATTGAATCGGTAACAAATTAGCATCATTCATTCACGTCCCTCTAATGAATATTAATCTGTTCGGTGGGCGAACCGAAGGTGTATAGCATTTCGCCGAGACCTTAGAATTATAGGTACTCTATCTGCGAGATACAAGAGAATTTCAGGAGTTTTTCTTGGGAAAAGTGATAGTCTATCTCTCGTTTCCGCCAGATTAGGCACTGGGGAATCACTGGGAAATTTTAATTGAGAAAGAATGCGGAGAAGTTTAGCAGAACTAACTGCACTTTTCTTGATATAGTACATTTTAGGTCATTAGATTCAGATACTTAGGTATTCCACATCCGCAGCCAAAAAGCTTGAGGTGAACTTATTCAGAAGGAATATTAATATTTCTGGCGGAACACTGCCTGAAAAGGCTTCTATGTGTAAAACGTTACAAATTTTATGCGGTGGAAAAGATGCATATTGCTTTTTGGCGCTCTTGTTCCTCGGAACAGAGTGCTTATCAATTTGCCCAAATGTAATTTTCGAATTTTTGGCTGAAAATAGTCCCAAAAGTTTTGGTTCAAGAACCTGTGGTCAAAATTGAATCTGTCCAGCCAGCGGGACTTCCGTTAACACGATAGCTCTCGAACGGAATGAGATAGATAGTTGCATTTTCGGGGTAGGTTTGGGAGATAAATATCTCGGTTAAGTTCGCTGTTGGGTTAAATCGGCCTGTTGGTTTCCGAGTAACGAAAACAAATATTTTTTTTTAATTACAAATTTCAAATTCAATGATGCAGTTTCATCATAAGAATCCATTGATATTATTTTCAACTCTAGTAATCTAATACTTTCGGAGATATTATTTTTCAAAATTTCAATAACACATCGTACTTCTATGTTTTCACAGAATCCGAATTCTATATGTCGGTGTTCACTGTTCATTCATGTCATCTTATCGACCTATAACAGACATTCTCTTTTAACAAACAGAGTATGATTGAATGCAAAATGACCAATTAGAGGATATTATAATTATCCCTACCCTATATGCCGTTGGATAATCCATATGATGATGGAAATATATAATCTGGTAAGTTTATCAAACTGGGTTCAGAATATCTGTGAAAACAGAACTGGAATATTGACTAAGTTTCAATTCATATAATATAATTTTCAGAGTAGATTTTGAGGAATGAATATCTCTGATAAGTTCATTATTTAATTTTAATTTAGTTTCTTTTATGGTGCAGATTTATTATAAGTATCCATTGATATCATTCCCAACTCTGAGAAACCAATAATTTCGGAGATTATTTGTCAAAGTTTGAACAAGCTCCTGTCCACTGGGCTTTCTCACATTTTTTTATTGGCAATTATTTCAGTTCTGCCAAGAGCTCATTTGCTTAAAGGGCTTAAAATACGGATTGCTGCATTTTGAAGAAAATTCTTAAGAATCACTGACGTGAAGTCAGGAGCTTCTTCCCATATGTTCTCCATTGTCTATTCATGCCTCACATACCCTCACGGAATACTGCATGAACCTTCGAGCCGCCTTTTTGCGCTCATGTTCTGGGGACCATCGCGTTACCATTTTGCCCAAATGTCTGTAATTTTCGAATTTTTTCCGAAAATGGTCTCAAACGTTTAGGTACGACTCCCCCGACGAATTCGAGGTCAAATTTGATTATGTCTGGCCGTTGCCACGATAACTTGAGGACGAAAAGAGATAGCGAATTGAAATTTTCAGGATAGGTGGCGCATCCCAATACGACGGACAGGTTCATTAATGGCTATAATCGACCCAATGGTTTCCGACTAATAATTTTGTTTTCAGCCAACACAGATACAATCGAATTGAAACTTGGTGAGTGGTTGTAAAATACAAACCTAAAGATGTGAAATTTTGTGAGAATCGAAAATAAAAAAAAAAAGTCATTTAATAATATTATTTATGTCACGATAACCAGCGAATGGACAGAGATAGAGACTTGCAATTTTTAGGGTAGATTGTGCATCTGACTGCGACATTTGGTTTTGTTAAAAGGCATAATCGGCCAAACAGTTTTGGAGCTACACCCATCTGAAATTTGGTTGTTATTTCCTCAATAACTCGAAAAATACGAAACCGATCCAATTCAATCGTGGTTATTAGTTGTATAATGGCGAAGCGAGAATTCTTCGTGAGGATCGCATCACTAGAAAATAAAAAGAATCATTGGAATTCTATATCTCAGAAACTTTTGTGAGAGCCTTTAGAACCTATATATCTAACGCCAAGTTACTAGTTAGAACACTCATAATTTTCAGGATAGGATGCGCATCCGAATGAGAGGGTTAAGCTCGTTGTTGGAAATAATCGGCTCAACGGTTCGGAATTACACCCATCGGGAATATTATTTTCTCAATAACTCAAAAAATATAGAACCGATCGAATTGAAGCTTGGTAACTAGTTGTAGAATATTGACATAAAGACGCGTGTAAAATTTTGTAACAACCGTATCACTGAAAAATTAAAAAAAAATTAAAAACATATTATGTATCTCAAGATAACTTGAGAACGGAAAGAAATAGCTATATTTTCAGAATAGGTTGGGCATCCGAATGCGACATTTATTTTCAGTAATTGACATAATCGGCCAAATTGTTTTGGAGTTATACTCATCTGAAATGTTGTTGTTATTTCCTCTATAACTCAAAATATCTGATCCAATTAAAACTCCGTGATTACTTGTAGAATGCTGACCCACTAATTTTCGCGGAATTTAGTTAATATCTTATCCTGCATGGAGTTACTTGATACACATTGAATATTCTGTGATCCTAGAAGATTATCTCGTTACTGAAAAGTCTGTCATTAAAATGGTATGAAATGTATTCATTTATTCGAGGTCAAAGGACAAAATTTGGTTTTTTTGGATTTCTTTCGTGAACGAGTTTAATCAAAAATTGGTTCACTATTCATATATTATAAAAGCTGAGAAAACGGAATATATCGATGCTAAATTGGATTGAGAGTGTCCACCTCTATTGGACATGAATAGTATTCATATATTATAAAAGCTGAGAAAACGGAATATATCGATGCTAAATTGGATTGAGGTGAGTAGACAATATAACATGCTCGCAAAAGCTCCTGGCTTCACTTCCGTGCTTGAACCAATTTTTGATTAAACTCGTTCACGAAAGAAATAAAAAAAAAAATTGGTTCAAGCACTGACGTGAATTCAGAAGCTTTTGCGCGTATGTTCTATTGTCCATCCTTCTGTATTGGACACCCTTAATCGAATTTACCATGGTAAATTATGTTGTCCATTCTCCTGTATTGGACACTCTTAATACGAGCAAAAGCTTCTGACTTCACGTCAGTGCTTGAACCAATTTTTTTTTTCGTGATTTTTTTTGAAATTTTCTAGGGGTACGGTTATCAAAATTTTTTTTTTCGTCATTTTTTTCGAATTTTCTAGTGGTACGGTTCTTACAAAATTTTGAACACGTCTTTATGTTGGTTTTCTACTGCTAGTTACCAAGCTTCAATTCGATCGAGTATTTATTTTTTCAGTTATCAAGAAAATAATATTCCAGGTGGGTATAACTCGGAAACCGTTAGACCGATTATGCCCAAAAACGAACTCAACTCTCCCTTCCGGATACGCAACCTACCCTGAAAATTGCAAGTCCCTATCTCCTTTCGTTCGAAAGTTATCGAGGCAACGGTCACCCATCTACTGAATTCACACAAGAATGGTCCAATCTCCAACAATATTGAACCGATCGCATTAAAACTTGAAACTTAGTGGTAGAGTTAGGTTATGGAGGCTCTTGCAAAATTTCATCAATTTCTAACGATTAGTTACTGATATATAGAATTTTTTTTTATTTTCAATGATTTATTAAAAATTTTCTACAAATGCTATCCTCACCAAATTTTGCAAACATTTCCGCGTTGGCATTCTACAACTAATATCCATGTTTGAATTCAATCGGTTCAGTACTTTTCGAGTTAATGAACGAACTTAATCGTTTGAGACCATTTTTTTCAAAAAATTCGAAAGTTACAGACATTTGGGCAAAACTATAACGCGATGTTCCCCAGAACATACGCGCAAAAGCCAAATTTTGACCTTTGACCTCGAATAACTTTTTTAGTAGGTATTGGATGGGGACTTTTTGCACCTCATTTCTAATGGTGTTTCCAAGGTTTCCACCAAAATTTAGCTCTGTCGGAATTTTTTATATTTGACGAATATTTTTATGACTAATTGAGCGGAATATAAAAAGTAGGCAAATAAAGGGTGCTCAATAAGAGCGCAAGATTTCAGTGTTCAATAAAACATGATTTTCTGTTGCAAAGGATTGAAATATTTTTGATTTGAAAAATATACATTTGGGAATTATGTATGAAACAAAATATCTTTTAAATGGCCGCCAGGGCTTTGCTGGCATATGCGTACCCTTTTGACGAAATTTTTAATAACGTTACTGAATACATGTGGTGGTATATCATTGATACAGCGTCTAATTTCGGCTTTCAATGCTTCGATGGTTGGAGGCTTATTGGCATAAACCTGTGACTTCAGATAACCCCACAGCCATAAGGCTAAAGGCGTTAAATAGCAAGAGCGTGGAGGCCAATTCTGGTCACCAAATCGGGAAATGACACGACCAGGAGCAAACTCGTGCAAGATCTTCAATGTTTCACGGGCGGTATGACATGTTGCACCATCCTGCTGAAATCACATATCGTCAAGATCAATAGCCTCCAAATGAAGCACAAGAAAAATGTATTATCATAGCACAATAATGTTTGTCATTCACCGTTACTGCATTACCTTCTTCGTTTTCGAAGAAAACCTATCCAATTATTTCTCCAGACCATAATGCACACGATACCGTGACCCATTGTGAATGCACTGCTCTCTGATGAATCATTCGTGGATTTTCTTAGCCACAAATGCGGCAGTTTTGCCTATTAACGAAGTCATCGAGGTGAAAATGGGCCTCATCACTGAATGATTTAATTTGCAAAATCAGCAGATTGCAAGGATTCAATTGGTGAATTCTCTTCGCTGTTCATGGACCAATGGCAAAAGTTGTTGAGTCAGTTGGATTTTGTAGGCATGCAGCTGTAAATCTTTAGTGAGAATTCGCTGAAGAGTGCCTGTTTGAAATGTCCAATTCTTGTGCCCGAAAACGAATTGACGTCTCTGGTCTTTCTGTCACACCCTCACGAACTGCCATGATGTTTTGTTCTGAACGACCTCTATGAGCTCACATCGTGTGTTTCACATTACTAACCAAACGAGTTCATTTAAATTTGTTCATTATTCTTTTCACAGTTGATGAATTAGGCACATTATTTCGACCCAACATTGCACGTGTACTTTACGAATAATATAATAATTTTTGACAATCAGGACGCGTTGTTCTACCGTGTAATGCTGCATGTTTACTAACTCCCATCTGTCACGTCATAATCACGAGACATATGACAGTCAAATATGGCGCGCAATTCAAATCTTGCGCTCTTATTAGGTTTGTTCCAAGAGCGGCCGAAACCGTACAGTGAACGGTCCACCAACTGCGCAGTGATGTAAAAGCGTTCCAACAGTGTTTCTGTACGATTCACTGTACGATTCCTTGATTGGGTCTTGTGTTCCAAGAACTTTGTGGATCGTACACTGTACCGTACAGTGTACGGTCAAATCGATACTTGGTCGGAGGCAGGGATCGTTTGGGCTGGTTTTGTACTGACCTGCGCAATTTCTATTTCTTCCTATTTTGACAGTTGTCTGTTTGTTATTGGTTTCGATATTCGTTGATTTGATGCTGTTGATTTATGATTATTTACTTTCGGAAAAACAACACTGTTGCATTTACTACATTTAAGGCTGGTTTATGCTGGTTGGTAACTTTAACTTAATCATATATATATAATATATATAGACATTTATTTTTAGTGTTATGCTTTATAATCAGAATAAATAATCCGTTAACTTATTAATTATTATTATTAATAATAAGTAAACGGTAATTTTGTTCTTGGAACAAACCTAGTGATGCAAGAGTGACGGGGAGAGAACAATGAACAATGCACCTCTTGGAATGTCCGAGCAAGTGGTCCACCCATGGCAGGAAGGGGAACTATTCTGAATTGAATGAATCAGAATGATTTTATTACAGACAAGCAATGATCACCTGAAATATTTGCATGGGCTTCAAGAATTGTTACGCTAATTGAGTTCCCAGTTACAACTCTGCACTTTTGAAGAGCAGTATCAACTCAGGAATTACAATGTAAAATTTGGTTGCTTAATGAAAGCACTTGTATGACTACTCAAAATTTCATTTGTTCCCGCACATAAAGCCGTATCTCTCCGCATGCAGAAAAACGATAGGGCTTGGTCCCACACTACAAGCTATACGTATCGTAGTTTCGAAATGGAAAACTTAATTCAGCAAAAGCTGGAAAATTAAAGCTAGGTTAATTCGATTTATGTCGGAACGAATCAACAAACCCCGGTTGGAACTTTTGGAGTTCACGAGCAACTCGTTAATTAGCTGTCCGGATGAAAAAGATAAATGAGTCCAATTCGGATTAGTACTGATTTCTATGAATTTCAACTAACATCAGAACTTCGTTGACGACGAAGCTTGTAGTTTCATATATCCGTATTATTATCGCTGCGGGCGATATCCCCTAACGTTTCCTGAAAATAATTAATTATTAGTTTTAACTCTGTGAGGTGTGCACCTCTGGAATATGATCTTGTATACCAAATGCATTTTCCGATATGAGTTATTATGAAAATTTTAATAAAATTCTTTAGACAAGCGGACTACCTATAGCCCACGAATATTAGGTTTTAAGGTATACTGATTCTGTAGTTGATAATTAACAACTAGTCAAAACTCCCCAAGCTTCCGCCTCTTGCTTCATAAGATAAATAAAGTGTTAAAAAAATTATGCATAAAAATTGTTTTTACAGTTACATCTTCTTGAAGGAACTTCAAATATTTAAAAAAATGTAAAATAGATCTTCAAATATGTATTAGAATGTATTAATTCCTGTGAATTTTCACACGACTCCCAGTAATAGTGACTGAAGAAATATATAAATGGCAAAAAGACATAACGAGAGACATCTATGGGGTAAATAAAATATGAAGATAAATATAAAATTAACAAAATGATAAACTAAATTATAGAAAAGTAACTTAAAGTAAAGAAAACTTTAACACCTAAATCAGTCAAATTGTTGAATATAAAATTGATTCAAGCACTGACGTGAAGTCAGGAACTTTTGCGCGCATGTTCTATTGTCCATTCACCTCTAAAAGAGACTCTTAATCGAATTTACCATCGTTATAGACCGTTTTATCAGCTTTTATAAGATATGAAAACATTTCGTACTATTTTAAGGACTTGACTAATGAGAGAATAGTCTAAGATCAGACAATTTTTAATTCTGACACATGTATTCTATCGGAATTGAAATTCATCAATTATGTAATAATATACGACAATACTGCTTTTAAAACATTGGAACTTACCCAAGTTTAATCTCCAACAATAGAGATCTGATCATGTTCAAACTTGCAACTTGGCAGTGTTAGGTTTTGAAAGTTCTCGCAAAATGTCAACGATGTCCGACGAAAACTTACTGATTTTTTTCAATGATTTTCTGAAAATTTTCTGGTAATACGATCTTCACGAAATTTTGCAAACATTTTTGCGTCGACATTCTAGAACTAATTACCATGTTTGAATTTTTATTTTTTTGAGTTATTAAGAAAATAACAATCAAATTTCAGATTGATATAACTCCAAAACCGTTTGGCTGATTATGCATTTCAACAAACTCAGATGTCGCATTAGGATGCACAACCAACCCTAGAAATTGCAAATCTCGATGTCTTTCCGTTCTCAAGTAATCGTGAGATGATTGAAAACAATTTTTTAATTTTCGAGGGATACGATCCTTACAAATTTTACAAACTTCTGTGCGTCGGCATTCTACATATAATTACCATGTTTGAATTGGATTCGTTTCATATTTTTTGAGTTAAGGAGGGAATAAGAAGAAAATTTTAGATAGGTATAACTCCAGAACTGTTTGGCTGATTATGCCTATTAACGAACTCAAATGTTGCATTCGGATGCTCAACCTACCCTGAAAATTGCAAGTCGTAATCTCTTTCCGTTGTCAAGTTATCGTGGATGAATAATATTTTTTAATATTTATTTTGAATTTTCTAGTGATACGATTGTTACAAAATTTCACACACGTATCAAAGTCCGTATTCTACAACTACTCACTAAGTTTCAATTCGATCGGACCTGTATTGGTTGAAAACAAAATTACTCCGGAAACCATTAGGCCGATTATGACCATTAACGAACTTGTCCGTCGTATTGTGACGCGCCATCTACCCTGAAATTCTCAAATTGCTATATGTGTCCGTTCTCAAGTTACCGTAGCAACGGCCGGACGGCCGGACAGAATCAAATTTGACCTCGAATTCTTCATCAGGGAGTCGAAACTAATCGTTTGAGACCATTTTCGGCAAAAAATTCGAAAATTACAAAATGATAACGCGATGTTCCCCAGAGCATTCGCGCAAAAATGAGCACTGAACGGTTGTTGTTCATTTACAAATGTGACGTCAGCACTCTGTAGGGCTCTACTGATTTCAATGGTCTCCAAAAGATCTAGCTTTCTACCTCTATTACAGACGTACAAAATGCTTGTATCATCCTCCGATGGAAATTAATGTTTTTCAGTTAACAAATGGTTGGCAAAAGCCGACTTTGAAACAACCATATCAGTTTCCTCGTATTTAGAAAACTGAATATTTCCATTCATTTCGACTTGATTTTTTCTGAAAACTGTATCAAGGAACAAAATGGTGATTTACAGATCCACCTCCAGTTCGAAGACTTCAAACTGGAAGCACCCAATAATTGCGAAGCCAATTTCATCCAAATTTTTCACGATAAGACGGATATGAAATCGAAAGAGAAGATCTTTTGTGGCTCCATGGCCGACCCAGTAATGTCCAAGAATAATGTGATGATCCTGAGGTTTTACAATGAATTACCAACCAACAAAACCATGTTCGCTGCCAATTTCACTGCTTTCAGAGAAAATGCAAAGAATTCCCGTAAGTATTATATACATTTATTAATTTCATCCTATATTTTCTTGTAGATGTTCGAAAACATTAATATTAAGGTATGAAACGCTGTTAATTTTGCACATAGATTCATTGGTGATTCAATTTCCCTCACTCTTCATCTAAGTTCCATGTTCCTTGATTTTGCTTATATAGAGGGTGTTTCAATAATAATTGGAAATATTTTAGCTATTGAATCTTGAGCTTAAAATATTAAGATTTAACTTAAATCAATTCCATAAAATGTTAATCCCTACTGAGATACAGGGTGTTCTATTTGAAAATTTAAAAACTATTTGTACCCAGTACTTTAAAACTATCTGACGTATCCTTGCAATACTTAGCGGTAAGTGTAGGACTCTAAACCCTACTAAATTATGTTAAATGGACGGTTCTCACTACTTTCAGGGGTGCACAACAGGAACAAGTGACTGGTTGACTCTTCCCGAATTGTACGCCACTGGCCGCATTTCCATTTTAGAAAAATTTTATGATTTTTCAATACTTTCTATGTAAATAACATAGGTACTCCTTCTTCGTAATGATAAAATCATTATTTTTCGAAATATTTAAAGTTAAACATAAAGCTACACAATTATTTTACTATTTTGTATTAATTAAGTCAGTATTTATGGATCAGAGAATTGTATTTATCAAGCAAATGAAACTTTAAGCAGTAGGTATAGTTTTCAATTTTTTTAATAAAACACCCTGTAACTCAGTAAGGATTTACATTTTATCAAAGTGATTTAAGTTCAATCTTAATTTTTTGAGCTCAAGATTCAGCAGTTAAAATATTCCCAATTATTAATGAAACACCCTATATAGGGTGAATTTCGGATATTGAGTGAAATTTCCAAGGTCAATAAATCTTGAACCAATCCACTGACAGATTTCGAAGTTTGCAGGTATATCACCCTTTTTGACCACTTTCGTTTATTATTCGTTTCTGAAATTAAAAAGATCAGGACCGGAGTTGAAAAATTTTGGAAATTTCCTGTAATTATAATATTATGTCACCCTGTGAGTACTGAAAATTCCTTCCACCTTTATGGGAGTAGAAGAGTATTTCAATTGAAAACTGAAACAATACGCTTGACACTATCAATTAGTGTGATATACAAGTTTTATTGTTGAATAAATAGATTTTGACTACATTTTTTCAACTAGCTAGATTGATATTCCACCCTGTATATCAATCATCTGCCAATTATTTTATCCTACTAATATTCTGTCAAGGGATGACAAAACTTTAAGCCTTTTTTCAACTAATACTTATTTTGATATCTCACATTATTTTTATTTTTGTTCCGATTTTTCCTTTTATTGTTCCTTATTATATGTCTGAGCATTGAAGATAATTATCGTCCTTAGTTAATGAAAAATAAAATTTGAGACGAATTAATCATTTTTATTAGTGTGAGAATATTTAGCTGACTTTTAAATACAGAATACTCAGAACAGATTTGGAAAAGTTGATCTCAATTCTCAATGAAATGTGGTACCAAGATTCGCGTGAATTGCGAGAAGAATAATGTAACATAAATATCAATCATTGATAATAAGAATGAGAAATTATTGATGTGTAATCCTTTGTCTGAATACAGTATATATGTTGTAGCGTTCCACTGTTATGAATAACTGGGTATATAATAGCGGTCAAAGGAACAAATTAATAAAACTCTGTCAATCCTACAGCAACGTTTCGGAACTTTATTGCTCCTTCTTCAGGCTAAAAATGGAATAAACACACTTATCAATAGATGTTAACATCAAAGAAGATAAATCATAATTATACTCAAGGTTTCTCGAATAAAAACTCAACACAAACTTAAATTATTTAAACATTTGAAAGTTATATAGTATTCAAAACCCGATTTAAAATCATATAGAAAAATTAATTTTGAAGCTACGAAAGGTTTATTGTAACGTACAAAAAAGTAAAATAGACTAAGTTAAAAAGAAAAACACACCAGGCAATGAACAAGATACCAAGGGGCGAAGGGACAGGACCAACAATATGAAAGAGAGATAGAAAATTTTTAAAAACTTCAATTCGACTTACCTGGGAATGACTAAGAACTACATTGCCCACACGCAACTTCGTCGGTAAAAAGACCTTTTTACCGACGAAGTTGCGTGTGGGCAATGTAGTTCTTAGTCATTCCCAGGTAAGTCGAATTGACAGTTTTTAAAAATTTTCTATCTCTCTTTCATATTGTTGGTCCTGTCACTTCGCCCCTTGGTATCTTGTTCATTGCCTGGTGTGTTTTTTCTTTTTAACTTAGTCTATTTTACTTTTTTGTACGTTACAATAAACCTTTCGTAGCTTCAAAATTAATTTTTCTATATGATTTTAAATCGGGTTTTGAATACTATATAACTTTCAAATGTTTAAATAATTTAAGTTTGTGTTGAGTTTTTATTCGAGAAACCTTGAGTATAATTATGATTTATCTTCTTTGATGTTAACATCTATTGATAAGTGTGTTTATTCCATTTTTAGCCTGAAGAAGGAGCAATAAAGTTCCGAAACGTTGCTGTAGGATTGACAGAGTTTTATTAATTTGTTCCTTTGACCGCTATTATATACCCACTTTGTCTGAATAGGTATTGGACATAAGAATTGGTTGGTTGTTCGATCGAGATTAACTCGTGCAAAAATATTTTGAGAGCATTAAAATCCTCATTGAAAAATTAGTTCAAGCACTAACGTGAAGTCAGAAGCTTTTGCGCGTATGTTCTCTTGTCCGTTCTCCTTTATTGGACACTCTTCATCGAATTTACCATGGTGAATTCTATTGTCTGTTCTCCTACATTGTATTTACCATGGTAAATTCGATTTAGAGTGTCCAATGCAGGAGAACAGACAATATAATTCACCATGGTAAATTCGACAGAGTGTCCAATACAGGAGAATGGACAATAGAACATGCGCGCCTGACTTCACGTCAGTGAATGAACCAGTTTTTTTTTCAATAATTTTTTAAAAATTTTCTAGTGCTACGATCCTCACGAAATTTTGCAAGAATTCTTCCGTTGGTATTCTACAACTCATATCCATATTTGAATAGAATCGGATTTGTATTTTTTGAGTTATTGAATTTCAGATTGATATAACTCCAGAACCATTCTACAACTATACTCCATTCACTTTTATAAAGTCTCCCGGTTGGCCATGAAATTTTGACACATTTCACCGCGTATAGTTTGAAAATGTTAGGTTATGCTCATTTTCCTGTCAGATAACTGAGCAACGTTGTTCTCTCTACATAGAAGTCGCAGTAATTACGCTATTTTACAATGTGAATTTATTTCGAAAAAGTAATTAATTTGAGAAGATATTATGTTAATTCCACAGTCCTGGCGACTGTAAAAGAAAATTCCTCTGTTGTTACTGGAAATATTTCTCGAATATAAACTGGTTGGAAGATTCAGTTATGCTATTTTCTTGTACGGAAATCAAGAATCAAGTGTTGAAATTTTAATGAAAAATAATGGATACAGTAGTCCGTTACCTCGTGATAGTTCATTTGAAAAAAGAATAAAAGTACCTGAATAACCCGACAGGAAAACTTCTAAACAAATGGATGTACCTATTGAATTCCCCACTTTTGGGAATTATCAATATATAAGCCTACAGTAATAATAAGTAATTTCATTGGAGAGTTCTAAGACAGAAATGGAGTTTTCCTATAGCAGAATATTCGAAGATAATGATCTTTGATATAATCTTGTCTAAGAAGGAACATTGTGTTGTTGTTATGATTGTTTAGAGTACAAATTGGCAACGTCTCAGAGAATTGTATTGACCTTGCCGATATTTCAGAAGTGCCAACCTGCCTTAGTTACAAAAACGTTATAGACCTAAATCATGGCCAACTGGGAGACTTTATAAAAGTGAATGGAGTATAGTTACCAAGCTTTATTTTGATCGAGTCTATATTTTTTGAGTTATCGAGGAAATAATATTCCAGATGGGTATGACTCCGAAACCATTGTGCCGATTATGGCCAACACTGCCAACAGCGAACTTAAGTCTCTCATCCAGAAGTGCAACCTATCCTGAAAATTGCAAGTCCCTATCTCCTTTCGTTTGAGAGTTGTCGAGGCAACGATCACCCATCCAGCTACTGAACTCACACAAGGCTGTTCGGATCTTCAACAATATAGATCCGACCATGTTCAAACTTGGAACTTAGTAGTAGAGTTAGGCTCTCGCAAATTTTCAGCGATTGTGGACGAATAGTTTCTGATATATAGAATATTTTTCCATAATTTTCTATGATTTTTTTAAAAATTTTCTAGCTATGGGATCCTCACAAAATTTTGCGAGAATTTTCGCGTTGCCGTTCTACAACTGATAACCATGTTTGAATTGGTTCGGTTTCGTATTTTTCGAGTTATTGAGGAAATAACAACCAAATTTCCGATGGGAATAACTCCAAAACTGTTTTGCTGATTATGCCTATAAACAATCTCAAATGGCGCATTCAGATTCTCAACCTAACCTGAAAATTTCAAGTCGCTATGTCTTTCCGTTCTTATGTTATCGTGACGTAAATAATATTTTTTAATAATTTTTTAAAAATTTTCTAGCAATACAAAATTTCACAAACATCCTAGGGTTTATATTCTACAACGACTCACCAAGTTTCAATTTTATCGGATTAGTATTGGTTGTAGACAAAATTATTACTCGGAAACAATTGGGCCGATTATGCCCATTATCGAAATTGTCTGTCCTATTGGGATGCACCACCTACCCTGAAAACTTCAAGTCGCCATCTCTTTCCGTTCTCAAGTTATCGTGGCAACGTTCGGACAGAATCAAATTTGACCTCGAATTCTTGATCAGGGAGTCGAACCCAATCGTTTGAGACCATTTTCGGCGAAAAATTCGAAAATTACAGACATTTGGGCAAAATGATAATGCGATGTTCCCCAGAACATACGCACAGAAATAGACGATAATTATCTACAATGTAAAAACATGAATATAATGAATTAAAATAACTAATATGAGGAATCAAAATAATTTATAGTTAAAATAATCCTCAAAGTCAGTCCGCCGTATTCACAAAGCTTTCAATCTCCGTTAAGTCCTAACTGAGGTCGTCAGTTAAGGATAAATAAGGATCGCAACCTCAGTTTAAGTGAAAATTAAGGTGAAACAGGCCTGTTTCAGTACCGTAACATACGTTAACTGAGGTTGCGATTCTTATTTATCCTTAACTGAGGACCTCAGTTAGGACTTAACGGAGATTGAATGCTTCGTCAATACGGCGGAATATCATCTTCTATTTGAATAGTTTTAGGATATATTCCGCCGTATTCACAAAGCATTCAATCTCCGTTAAGTCCTAACTGAGGTCCTCAGTTAAGGATAAATTGGGGATAATAAGGGGTAAAGGTGGTAAAACAGGCCTGTTTCACCACCGTTAAATACGTTAACTGAGGTTGCGATTCATATTTATCCTTAACTGAGGATCTCAGTTAGAACTTTACGGAGATTCAAACACTTAACAATGCTTTGTGAATACGGCGGATTATTTGGTATATCGTTACCATACAGGGTGAAATAGCATTCTGGCTACTTGAAATAGCGACTTGCAATTTTCAGGGTAGGTCGCGCATCCGAATGCGACATTTAAGTTTGTTAATGGACATAAGCGGCCAAATGGTTTTTGAGTTATACCCAACAAATTTTTTTTTGTTATTCCTCAATAACTCGAAAATTATTAATCCAATCCAATTCAAACATGGTTATTAGTGGTAGAAAGCCAACGCAAAAATTCCTGCAAAATTTCGTGGGGATCATATCACTAAAACATTATGTGAAAATCATTGAAAAATATTCTATATATCAGAAACTATTCGTCCCCATCGCTGAAATTTTGCGAGAGCCTTCAAAACCTTACTCTACTGCGAAGTTCAAAGTTTAAACATGATCGGATCCATACTGTTGGAGATCTGAGCAGCCTTGGGTGAGTTCAGTAGCTGGATGGGTGATCGTTGCCTCGATAACATTCGAACGAAAAGAGATAGGGACTTGCAATTTTCAGGGCAGGTTGCGCATCCGAATAGGAGAGCTCAGTTCGTTGCTGGGCATAATGGGCTAACGGTTACGGAGTTATACCCATCTGGAATATTATTTTCTTGATAACTCAAAAAATACAGACCTGATCGAAATGAAGTTTGGTAACTAGTTGTAAAATATTGACATAAAGACGTTTGTGAAATTTTGTGAGGAGCGTACCACTAGAATATTTTAAAAAACTTACGAAAGAATATTATGTATCTCACGATACTTCAGAACGGAGAGAGATAGAAACTTGCACATCCGAATGCGACATTTGAGTTCGTTAATAGATATACCGCCGTATTCACAAAGCATTCAATCTCCGTTGAGTCCTAACTGAGGTCCTCAGTTAAGCCGCCGTATTCACAAAGCATTCAATCTCCGTCAAGTCCTAACTGAGGTCCTCAGTTAAGGATAAATAAGAATCGCAACCTCAGTTAACGCATTTAACGGTGCTGAAACAGGCCTGTTTCACGTTAATTTTACGTTAACTAAGGTTGCGATTCTTATGTATCCTTAACTGAGGATCACAGTTAGGACTTAACGGAGATTGAATGCTTTGTGAATACGGCGGATAATCGGCCAAATCTCTGAAAATCATCATCTAAAATTTTGTTATTTCCTCTATAGAGGAAATTTCGGATGTGTATATCTCCAAAAGCATTTGGCCGATTATCCGCCGTATTCACAAAGCATTCAATCTCAGTCCTAACTGAGATCCTCAGTTAGGGATAAATAAGAATCGCAACCTCAGTTAACGTGAAAATTAACGTGAAACAGGCCTGTTTCACCACCGTTAAATACGTTAACTGAGGATGCGATTCTCAAAATATACAAATCTGCTCCAATTAAAACTTGGTAGAATGCTGACGCGCTAATTTTCGCGGAATTTCGTGAATATCGTATCCTGGAATTACTTGAGATGTAAGTTTTTTCCAATAGAGGTGAATAGATAATAGAACATATGACTTCACATCAGTGCTTGAACCAATTTTTTTCATAATAATTTCCTGACAGACTTGACTTGATTAGACTATATAGTAATACATATTATGTCTATGGTTGCAGTCAACATAGCTTAAATTAAAATACTAAAGTCCTTCGTGTGAAATTTACATCGTTTCAAATGAAATTATTGCTGATCGGTGGAAATAAACCGTTTCATTCGCATAATCATAAACGAAAGGAAGCACATTGTATTGTGATGCAATTAAACATTGGACAACAATCAATACTCTCCAGAGCAATTCTCTATAATACGATTATCATCGAAGTCAGTTATAGCGCCGAAATGACGTGAATGAGCATTAAAGCGGAATTTCACAATAGTATTTTTCGATATATTCCTTTTTGGCGCTCTAGTTCCTCGGAACTGAGTGCTTATTTACGTTTAGACACTCGATTGATCCACAGATTAAATCCTTGGAATCGATCAAGGGAATGGGTTTAACCAGACCTGGGCATTTCCGCAATGTAATGATGTAATTGAAGAATTAAAAATTGTTTGAAGTACTGACGTGAAGTCAGAAGCTTTTGCGCGTATGTTCTCTTCTCCATTCTCCTTTATTGGACACTCTTAATCGAATTTACCAAGGTGAATTCCATTATCTGTTCTCCTGTATAGGACAGTCTTTTATCGAATTTACCATGGTAAATTCGGAGAGGGGGGGGGGGCTTCGGAAATATAACTGCCAGACCATAATATAAAATAATGCTCAACATTGAGTTCGTTAAAATCCATGCTTCTTTCATACATAAGGGATAGTATTAGGTAAACAAAGGTATTGCATCAATCATTAAACGTTTTTTGGCACTCTTGTTCCTCGGAACAGAGTGCTTATCAATTTGCCCAAATGTCTGTAATTTTCGAATTTTTCGATGAAAATGGTCACGATTTGGTTCGACTCACTGATCAAGAATCCGTGGTCGAAATTCATTCTGTCCAGCCGGCCGGCCGTAGGCACGATAACTCTCGAACGGAATGAGCTAGGCGGTTGAAATTTTCAGAGTAGGTTTGGGAGATAAATATCTCGGCGAAGTTCGATATTGGGCGAAATTGGACAGATGGTTTTGGAGTAAAAAAATTTTTTCTAGATAACAAATTCCAAATAATTTTTTTTTCAATATGCAGTTTTACCACAAGAATCCATTGATATTATTTTGAACTCTAACAAGCTAATACTTTCGGAGATATGATTTTTCAAAATTTCAATATACATAAATCGTATTTCTATGTTTTCACAGAATGTTATAATTATTCTGTGTGTATTCTATGAATTATTATAATGTCAATTTATTTTCCTGAGACATGACGTTGTCTAATTCATTCTAGCAATCGTAGAATTATGAGAATTATACTATAATATCATACTTTTTGTTGGTTGATATTTTCATGCCGATGGTCAATACATATGATGATGGTAATGGTAAGGGTAAGTTAATAATATTGGATCAGAATATCTCCACTAAAAACTGGAATATTGGTGTATTGGAGTATTGGAGTGGATTTGAGAAAAGATATATATTATGGTTCATCATAGAACTGAGGAATGAGTATCTCGGATGAGTTCGTTGTTGGGTAGAATTCGTCTATTGGTTTTGGATTGATGATTTTTGGCACTCTTGTTGAATTTAAATTCTTCAATGATGTTTGAATTCAATTTCTGCTAAGATGAAGTTCTTTCATAAGAATCCATTGATATAATTCCCAACTCTGAGAAACCAATAGGTACTGTCGGAGATATAATTTGTCTGTTTGAACAAGAGCGCCAGAAAGCTCCTGTCCACAGGGCTTGACCCATTTTTTTAATATTATTGTGTTCGTGGACTGTTTGAGGAGAATATGTATATGTTTGATTTATCAATAGGTTAGGTTGAGTTAGGAAATTTTATTTGTATTTTGTTTTCGAGAGTATCTTTATTCGTATATTAGGATATCCTATTTAATGAAGATTTTCATTCCTAATGATAGAAAATTTATAATTTCTAGATTCATTATTGTTTGTTATATTTATATTTGTTGAATTTTTCAATACATTCCAAACACATTTTTTTATATTTCAATTTGATTGTCTATGCCCATTAGGACTCTGATCGAAATATAAAAAAATTTAGACGCAGAATATAGAAGTTCATAATTCCATAGCCTACTTGACCACGAATTTTTTGAACGCACGTTACATCCTAGTGACTTTTGTATTGTATCTTGGCAGTTGGTATGACTCACGAAAGTTGACAGATTACGGATAGAATTTGAATCGTATACGCAGGACATGGAGATCAGATTTAAAATAGCTTCCTAATAGCATGAATGATTCAACATTAGCAAGAAGGAAATCTTTAGTATCTTATTTTATATCTTATCGAAATAAAACTTTTCCTCTCAAGAATTATTGCACTATATCCATTATATATTATATTGACAATAAAAACAATAATTGCTAATGTTAGTGCTGACTACCATAAAACGAAAAATATTACTAGAAAGAATGCAGGAATGAGTTCATTACGGCACTGTTTTTAGTGCTGTAATGAACTCATTACGATACTGAAATAGAGAAAAATATATTCATTACCCATTTGCAAAGGTTTAGTATTCGGTAATGTGTTTTCTCTATTTCAGTATTTCAGTACCTATCGTTCATTACAGCACTGAAAACAGTGCTGTATTTAACTCATTAGTTATATTTTTCGTTTTGTGGTAGTCAGCACTGACATTCGATCCTATCAAATTACAACACACGTCAATTGTCAATATAATATAATCTGGATATAGTGAAATAATTGTTGATAGGAAAAGTTTTATTTTCATTAAAATATAAGGTACTAGAGATTTCCTTCTTGCTAATTTTGAATAATTCATGCTATTAGGAAACGGTTTTAAATCGGATGTCCACGTCCCACGTACGATTCGAAGTTTCAAATTCCGCAATCTGTCAACGTTCGTAACAGTCACACCAACCGCCAAGATACAATACAAAAGTCACTAGGATGTATAATCCGAATTTTTCATGAAAATTTCAACAGTATTTTACAAAACTTGCCTAGAATAGAGAAAATATCGTCTTATACTCGTTGCAGAAGGCAATTCCAACACATGTTCGCTCCTTCGTGGCTGGTTTTCGAATTTCGCATTCGTGTTTGAATAGAAGCCCATTCTGCAACTTATTTTAGAATATACCATTTCTAATTTGGGTTTATAGATTGATAAGTTTTACGCTTATTACATTGACAAAGGACCATATTTCTAACTGAAAGCGTTAAACTTCAGGCAACGAAGAGTTCTCCCCTCTAGGAACTTTCTAATTCGGGAAAAAAATATTAACAAGATGAACTTCTGAGAGTGAAACTAAATAAAACGTTTTCCTGATAGGGATTTAATTAAATTCCAAACCCCGAATCTCGTAAATGAAGAAACCTCCCGAATAAAAAAATCTTCCATTCTATCTGGAGCTGGAGCATGACGTGACGTGGATAGCGAGTAGGGAGTCCGAACGTCAATCAGATTCCCTACAAAGGGGCTATAAGCGACGCCTTTCTTATGCATATACCTTCATTATAAGTTACCGAAAACACTCTCTCGAGTGTTTCATTAACTCCGAACATCTCGAAAGCTGAAAGTGCCGTAGAATTGCCGCCGTATATTGCTCAGAAAAGTTATGAACAGCCTAATGAACATGTGTTGTTGAGATTCGAGCCAGGCGCGTATGAAGAAACCGATATAATACAGGATCTTCATAAATTATTGTTAAACATCGTAGTTAGTTATTAAACCCTCTCATTTGCATGCTGTTCACATTTGCAATTCCAGCCACATAATTGATAATAAACGCATAACCTCACTTTCTCCCTTGTTTACAATGGCAATGATAATAGATCAGGGTCGAAGCCTTTAAAAATGGTAAAAAGTGCAAAAAAAAATTATAGTAGAATAAAACCCATTGGAAAAGGAATAGAATATAACAAAAATGATAGGAAAATAATTTACGGGCGAACTGAGTTCGAGAAGGGGAAGGGGGTGAGTTTTTAAGGGTAAAAAATGGTTTATCTCAATTTCCGGCAAAACTACGAGTCCTATGGAAAAGAGTTGAATGGTAACGTTGAAGGTAACATAAAGATCTATAACTTTTGTATTAACACTTTTTTCATATTACCTCGAAATTTAGTGAAAAATTCAAATAAGCACGTTTTTGATTTTTAATTTTTATCTTTTACAAACAAAAATTTGGTTAAAACATACCTTTTTATGTCCCAAATACACTGTAACTTTTTGGATTCAAATTTTTTTTTTTCACTTAATTTGACTTAATATCGAAAAAGCAGCCTAATTTTCAATCAAAAATTCTCACGTCGAAATATCTGCTTTTTGGCGCTCTAGTTCCTCGGAACTGAGTGCTTATCAATTTGCCCAAATGTCTGTAATTTTCGAATTTTTCGATGAAAATGGTCTTAAACGATTTGGTTCGACTCACTGATCAAGTATCCGTGGTCGAAATTCATTCTGTCCGGCCGTCCGGCCGGCCGTAGGCACGATAACTCTCGAACGAAATGAGCTAGACAGTTGAAATTTTCAGAGTAGGTTTGGGAGATAAATATCTCGGCTAAGTTCGTTATTGGGCAAAATCGGACGGATGGTTTCGGAGTAACAAAAAAAGATTGAAAATTAAGAATATATATCCCAGTTTTATTCTAATACCGGAGAGGGAGTTACACTTTTTGGCGCTCTAGTTCCTCGGAACTGAGTGCTTATCAATTTGCCCAAATGTCTGTAATTTTTATTTAAGATGGAGTTTCACCATTAAAATCCATCGATATCGTTTTCAACTCCAACAAGCTAATACTTTCGGAGATATGATTTTTCTAAATTTCAATAATGAATCGAACGTACTCCTATGTTTTCAAAGAATGCTATAATTATTCTATCTAAGCTTTATTATATGATCTGTGTTCATACTCGTACATTTCATCCTGTTTTATAAGAAAGAGTCAAATTCAGTGCAGCTATTTCAATTTGATTTCTTCCATGGTGCAGTTCTCATTCTCAGATTGCTCATTTAATCTTGATAAATAAACTATTATTTGAATTGAATTTCCTTTATGATGTAGTTCTATCATAGGAATACATTGATATAATTCCCAACTCTGAGAAACCAATACTTTCGGAGATATAATTTGTCTGTTTGAACTAGTGCGCCAGAAAGCTCCTGTCCACAGGGCTTGAACCCATTTTTATTACCAACAACTTTGCCATTCAACTTTTTTCCATAGGACTTGTAGTTTTGCCGGAAATCGAGATAAACCGTTTTTTACCCTTAAAAACTCGCCCCCTTCCCCTTCCCGACCTCAGATCGTTATCATTTTGCCCAAATGTCTGTAACTTTCGAATTTTTTGACGATCATGGTCTCAAAAGATTAAGTTCGACTCCCCAATGAAGAATTCGAGGTCAAATTTGATTCTGTCCGTCCGGCCGACCGGCCGTCCGTTGCCACGATAACTTGAGAACGAAAAGAGCTAGCGACTTGAAATTTTCAGGGTGGGTGGCGCATCTCAATACGACGGACAAGTTTTTTAATGGGCATAATCGACCCAGTGGTTTCCGAGTATTAATTTTGTTTTCAACCAATATAAATCCGATCGAATTGAAATTTGGTGGGTAGTTGTAGAATATGAACCTAAGCACGTTTGTGAGATTTTGTACGAATCGTATGGCTAGAAAATTAAAAAAAAATTATTAAAAAATATTTTTGTTGTCACGATAACTTGAGAACGGAATGAGATAGCGGCTTGAAATTTTCAGGTTAGGATGTGCACCAGAACGCGACATTTTAGTTTGTTTATGAGCATAATCAGCCAAACGGTTTTAGAGTTATAGCCATCTGAAATTTTCTGAAATTTGGTGGTTTTTTGTTCCTCATTAACTCGAAAAATACTGAACTGATTGAATTCAAACATGGTTATTAGTTGTAGAATGCCAACGCAAAAACGTTTGCAAAATTTGGTGAGGATAGCATTTGTAGAAAATTTTTAATAAATCATTGAAAATAAAAAAAAAAAATTCTATATATCAGTAACTTTTCGTTTGAAATTGCTGAAATTTTGCAAGAGCCTTCATAACTTAACTCTACTGTCAAGTTTCAAGTTTTAATACGATCGGTTAAATATTGTTGGAGATTCGAGCATTCTTGTGCGAGTTCAGTAGAATGGTTACCGTTGCCTCGATAACTTTCGAACGAAAGGAGATAGGGACTTGCAATTTTCAGGGTAGGTTGCGTATCCGAAAGGGAGAGTTGAGTTCGTTTTTGGGCATAATCGGTTTAACGGTTTCCGAGTTATACCCACCTGGAATATTATTTCCTCGATAACTTAAAAAATATAGACTCGATCGAATTGAAGCTTGCCAATTAGTTGAAGAATATCGACTTGAAGACGTGTGTAGAATTTTGTGTGAACCGTATTGCTAGAAAATTAAAAAATTGTCCATTCTCCTGTATTGGACCCTCTTAATCGAATTTACCAAGGTGATTTCTATTGTCTATTCTCCTGTATTGGACAGCCTTAATCGAATTCACCATAGTAAATTCGATTAAGAGTGTCTAATACAGGAGAACAGACAATATAATTCACCATGGTAAATTCGATTAAGAGTGTTCAATACAGGAGAATAGACAATAGAACATACGCGCAAAAGCTCCTTACTTCACGTCAGTGCTTGAACCAATTTTGTTATACTCTCTTCCTTTGACAATAGGTTTCATTCCACCATAATTTTTTTCGGTTTCAAAACTTATCGACCCTGGTCCATAAATGATGAGTTCCAAAATGATTGCCACTGGGAGATTACCTTTCCTACCGTCCCAGTTTGGACCAAACATTTTTATTTTACAAAAATTGATTTGAAGGTAATATTCTCATAAATGAATTTACCTGATGACATATCGTAATGACAACGCTATGTCACTCAATTTTGATGACATAAGGAAGCTCATTATGGTACTCAGTCCCATAGTGAATTAATTATTGTACTAAATATCATATTGCAATTCTATATGAAAAACATGTGATGGTGAGATCAAAAGAGTTTACTCAAAATGCATTAGTATGTACAAAACTATTTATTATTAATGGTAAAAGAGCAATTACTACAATTTGCAATATTAATTCCAACGGATTCTAGGGTTTTTACATCAGTAGTTGATGATTTTTGGTAAACTTGTAGTCCTGTTTGGTTGTTGGCACCAAAAATTGCTTCTGATATTTCTTTCTTTTGCTCTTTTGAAGTTTTTATGTAAACTTCGGCAACAGTATTGCTTCACCATCCGCCATGTCGTTTCCGCAACACAGATCAGCTCCAGAATCACCCAAAAATGAAGCAGACGATAGTCGAAAACCATGTCCGGTATATTCTTCAGGGTGAGGTAAATTAAAAAAAAGTGGCAATAACTTTTGGCATTTTACCAAAGGTGTGAATTCCAACGGGTTGTTTCATGTATTTCTTATTTTTTTGTAAGTGACCAAAAAACGTCGATGGTTTCTGTAGCAAAGTCGTAATTTCACATATTGTCTGACAAGTTCTACCATATTCAATGCTGAGATATTCCCCGATGTCACAAAAAATTCTCGCATTACCTTTGTTTTTGTATTTGGTAGTAATTCTAAAAACGGATTCTTTATCTATCACATCAACAAGCATATTTGTTAGTTCCCCCCTTCTGCATGCTCCACTTAGTCCAATTATCATAGCAACTTTTTGGCGCTCTAGTTCCTCGGAACTGAGTGCTTATCAATTTGCCCAAATGTCTGTAATTGTCGAATATTTCGATGAAAATGGTCTTAAACGATTTGGTTCGACTCACTGATCAAGAATCCGTGGTCGAAATTCATTCTGTCCGGCCGGTCCGGCCGGCCGGCCGTCCGGCCGTAGGCACGATAACTCTCGAACGGAATGAGCTAGAGAGTTGAAATTTTCAGAGTAGGTTTGGGGGATGAATATCTCGGCTAAGTTCGTTACTGGGTAAAATCGGACAGAAGGTTTCGGAGTAATAAAAAAAATTTTTTTTTTACAGAACAAATTCCAAATTAAATTTTTTTTAATAAGCAGTTTTATCATAAAAATCCATTCATATCATTTTTAACTCTAACAAGCTAATACTTTCGGAGATATGATTTTTCAAAATTTCAATGTAAATCGTATTTCACAGGTTGATATAATTATTCTATGTATATTCTATGTATATGAATTGCCATAAAGTCAACTTGACAGAAGGGAATATTGTAACTTCAAGAATATTGGGGTTGAAATACTCGTATTTTAGCGATGCAACGGGGACCTCACCCGAAAATGTTTGAAAATATTACGTAAATTTGAAAGCATAATTCCAAAGTTCGAGAAAGGAGTAAATTTTGTGAACGTAGATCAGGAAATTTTTGATCGATTACAAGGTAATTTATTATTTCATACATGTTTTATGGAATACCTACTATTTGTAGGTACTTTAAACCTGTTTTGGGCAATTGTCATACGAAACTTGTTTTTTTGGCGCTCTAGTTCCTCGGAACAGAATGCTTATCAATTTGCCCAAGTGTCTGTAATTTTGGAATTTTTGGCTGAAAATGGTCTCAAATGATTTGGTTCGACTCACTGATCAAGAATCCGAGTGCGAAATCGATTCTGTCCGGCCGGCCGACCGGCCGTAGGCACGATAACTCCGAACGAAAGGCGTTAGCGGATTGAAAATTGCAAGGTGGTTTTGGAGCGTAAATATCTCGGACAAGTTCGTTAATGGGCGTTAACCATCAAGGGGTTTCGGAGTTATGGCCAATTTTAGTAAAAATATTTTTTATGAATATTTCCGAAACCGATCACTCGATCTATCTGAAATTTAGCACCAGACTGTAGAAGACAGTAGAATCATGACCTTTATACGCATGTGAAGTTTTGTATTGACCAGATTACCGCAAAGTGTCAAAAAAAAATTTGAAAATGTGGTGCAGTTCTCATTCTCATGATTGCTCATTTAATCTTCATAAATAAACTATTATTTGAATTGAATTTCCTTTTTGATGCAGTTCTATCATATTAATACATTGATATAATTCCCAACTCTGAGAAACCAATACCAGATAAAATTTGTCTGTTTGAACTAGAGCGCCATAAAGCTCCTGTCCACAGGGCTTGAACCCATTTTTTAAATAAATATGTATCATCTGATGCTTGAGTTAAAAACTTTGTGATATCTTGTTTAGTAAAAATTTTCTATTTTTAAGCTTTGTAACCTTCTGATTTACGCTTCAGTAATGCAACCAGCTGTAGGTACTCACCAATATTGACGTTTCTTCTTGTTAATAAAATACTTCTTATCATCGAATAATACGACCAGAAAGAAGATGGTTTTCTTTGTTTAGATGAGCATTCAAAGTAAGCCAAGAATACTTCTTCATGATACGACTTGTATCATAATGATCGTCTTTATGATCCTTATTACATAATAAATAACTATTTTGGCTTTAAGTTTTTATTATACGCTATTTTGGGCACATAGCATAATTGCTAAGCCTAACTCCTTCTCTGGAAAAGAATGATGAATGATAAATGATACTGGAATCTTACTCCGTTTAAGGGAGTTTTCTTTCAGAAAATATTAAGCTGATGGAATCGGGAGTGAATTATTCATTAGTTGGGGTTCTTTTCCCCTAAGTCATTTAAAAGAGATATTATATTCGCTATTGGACAGATATGAATAATATCGCTTCTCCGGAAGAGCAAAGACGCAACTGCAAACTGTCAGAACCTCAATCGTCAATCTTCAATCGTGTCATTAAGGCCAAATAACCGTCATTTAGTCTTAATGATGCGATCAACTGAAATTCTGAAATTTTTTTACGGAGAAGCGATATGTTCCCTTGTGTTTGAAGAATTTTTGAAATTCTATTTAGTATTTTGTAAGTACTATTAACTGAAATAACTCCTGCAAATAGGTTAGATTTGCAGAAGTATAGCGTGGACAGCAACTGTATTTCTTCGTCATCTAGTTGGTTCATGAATGGCTCCAGCATTATTCTTTTGTACCTTACACCATTAATGGTATCATGAAAGAAAACTGGGCCATATATTCTAAGACGAGGAACTTCGAACCACCCATCAACTTTTTGCGAATGTAATGGAGTCTCAATAAAACATTAGGGATTCTCAGATGTTCAAAATCTGTAGTATTGAGAATTTACATAGCTAGACAAGTGAAACCAAGCCTCATCGCTAAAAGAGAGTTAAGTCCAATAATATGTTAAGATTATTCAGAAACCAATAGCAGTACTCTAGGCGACGTGGAATATCTTTTAGTAGGAGTTGCTGTAACATGGTTATTCTGTAAGGGTACAAATTCAGTTTTTTTTTCAATACTTTGTGAAAAGTACTCAAGGGGACACCAGACTGTAAAGATAATGTATTCAGGTAGCTAAATATGACGATTTTCTTCAACTTGTGTTCTCAGTTCTTCTTGAGAAACTTGAGGCCTTCCTGTCGATTTGCCCTTGTTAACTTTTCCAGTCTACATGAATCTGTATATAACAACTCTGATGTGGGCTTTTAGAGAAGATTCTAGAACCTAAATATCAAGATATTTCGCCAGATATCCATTTTTACAGGCCTCTTCAGCCTCTTCACCATTGATTAATGTACCATTGCGGTAACAGGACATGACGATAAATGTGTTTTGTTCCAAATCATGAGTCATTGCAGGTTTGGATAATTTGGAAACTGAATTTTCACGAACTTTCTTTTTCTCTGATATAAACAGAACACAAGCAGTGAGAAGTGGCAAATAATAATCCGAAGCCAACTGCTGTGTTACAATCATTTATAAAGACCCTGTATGTGCCTACGTGTTTATCTGATTAAAGCTTGAATCAGCCGAAAAATGTGGGGATCCCTCAATTCAAATTAGAAGGGGAGCCCTGGACCTTTTTTGGAAACAATGAAAACCCTGTTAATTTTGCGTAAGCTGCTTCATTTTACCGAAGTACTCAACTTTTTGCTCTGCGAAATGATCGGAAAAGGTAGCTACCAGACTGGCAGACACCTGCACGTAAAACACGTCGTTATGGTGATATTTGTCCTGCAACAACAATGTTTAATAAAGAATGTCCCCCTGTGAAACACGTAGCACGTAGCACTGTTCTAGTTGCTAATCGACTAAAGTCACGCGGTGAAATATTAATCGAAGTTCCGAAGGAAGAAACACTTACACCCGGTTTCTGAAAGGCTGGTCAAAGTTAACAGAACTGTTAACGTCAAATCCGTCCGAGTTTTGGCGCTTTGCGCAACTCAGATTTCGGATTTCGAAAATTATTCTCGTTCTGGGAAAAATCAGAGACATACAACATTTTTCTTGAAAAATATTCAATGCAAACCCCTTACGAACGCCACTGAAAGAAAATTTATTGCGTCAAAACCTGCCCTTTAATGGTTAGAATATTCACACCTAATTTGATGCAAATTTTTAATTTCAAATTATAAAAGTTATATTGGAAAGCCAATTTTTCTCATATATCCAATTTTCACACCCTCTATCTTGAAAACTATGCATTTTCAGACTATACAGGATGTCTCACTAGTGCCGCAGCCTAGGGTATTTGCGTAACGGTAGAAGTTTTTCGAATTCGAATTTTCGAATGTATCGGGCGTCCCACAAAAGAGGAATAGAGGGTGACTATGATTTTTCAAATGGGAGACACTATTTTCAGAAGTGTTTTTCAATTCTCTGGAAAATCCTGCATGCTCTTTTATACTTTTCACATATTTTTGTTCAACAGTTTTCGAAATATTTGTCATTTTGACAAAAAAATTATACTTGGAGCACATACCAATATCAGCTTTATATGCATTGAAATACGAGACTTCTTAGTATCAAAGCCAGCTATAATAAAACATCTCCAGCATATGAAGCGTCCACAAAAACACTATCAACATGACGAATTTCAAATCGATTTACCTTAATTTTTTCAAATGCAATGCATATAATTTTTTTCATCATTGTAATCACTATTCATTTTACCTCACTTTTTGTCATTACAATGATAAAAAAAATATATACATTGCATTTGAAAAAATGAAGATAAATCGATTTGAAATTGGTCATGTTGACAGTTTTTTTGTGGAAACTTCATATGCTGGAGATGCTTTATTATAGCTGGCTATGATACTTTCAATCTTCCAATCCATATAAAGCTTCTATTGTTATGTGCAAGGATTCGTGAAATATAATTAGATAACATAGCTTCTAGAAGTATAATTTTTTTGTCAACATGACAAAAATTTCGAAAACTGTTGAGCTAAAATATGTGAAAAGTATAAAAGAGCAAGCAGGAAGTTCCAGATAATTGAAAACACTACTGAATATAGTGTCCCATTTGAAAAATCATAGTCTACCTCTATTCCTCTTTTGTGGCACACCCGATACATTTGAAAATATTTTAAGGTTGTGCTTTTCTTGGAGCCATTCAAGTTTGCATCAAAAAATTTTGCTGAACTTTGACCGTTACGCAAATATCGACCGCTGCGGCACTAGTGAGACACCCTGTATATAGATATATTTAGATCATGATTCTACTATTTGAATCTGAACTTCAGATAGATCGAATGATCGGTTTCGGAAATATTCGTAAAAAATATTTCAACTATAAATGGCTATAGCTCGGAAACCGCTAGGTATATTCCGCCCATTAACGAACATAACCGAGATATTTACGTTCCAAAACTACGCTGCAAATTTCAACTGTCTTACTGATTTAGTTCGAGAGTTATCGTGCTAACGGACATACGAACAGAATTGTATCCGGCCTCGATTCATCAATGAGTCGAACTCAATCGTTTGAGACCATTTTCGGCAATTAATTCCAAAAGTACAGACATCGGCAAATTTATAGGCACACTGTTCCCGGAACAGCGCGCCAAAATTGATAATAAGTCGTTAATACCATCTTTGAAGCCATCAACTATCCTGATATTTGAAATAACTAACTTTTCATTAGTTTTCTGGGTGGTACTGGAAAAAGTTCTGCCTATAAAACTCTTTACTACATACTTCCTGGAAGGAATCGTAACATAAATGATTTTTATTGATATAACTTCTGAATTGCTGCTTCAACTGCTCATAAAACTCTGGGATCTCAAGTACACATTTAAGAATTCTAGGTGCATTCGATAAAATCGTATATTCTCCTCTTTAGGTATATAGGGTGAGTCTTTGACCACTGCATTAATTTTAACCAAAGATTCCTCTCATCAAATGAAACACTTTTTTCATTTAACATTTTTCCAAATTCAGCTCAGGTAAAAAGATACAGGCTGTTGAAATTTTGAAAAAAAATCAGTTTTTATTTTGTAGCTTTGACATCCTTTTTTCGAATAAAATGAATGTTGCCGTAAAGTTTCCTATAACTATGATACATATTTTCCAAATATTACTTATTTTCTACTTCTACTGGTTTTCTAGTTATGGACTCGTGGATTCATAAAACTAAACGAAATTAGCATAAAGAAAGCATATGAAGTTTTTCTTGAGTCATTTCAAGAATATTCCATCGTTTTAGAACATTATATTATTCTTCATCATTTCTCTTTAAACGCACCATTTTCGAGATATTCTTCATTGAATGTTTTGAAATGGAAAACTCCAGAAATTTCACTACTTTTATGGATCCGTCCCTGATCGTTGGAATCCCGAATCAAGCTGTAAACCACGTTACCATGCCTTATTCTCGTCCGCCAACAATGTCATAGATAATTTATATGCGGGAGTGTATTAGCACATTGTGAAATCTTTAAACGCTTGTAACTTTTTACCTGAGCCGAATCTGGAAAAATGGTAAATGAATAAAGTGTTTCATTTGATGAGAGGTATCTTTGGTTAAAATTAATGCAGTGGTCAAAGACTCACCCTGTATATTTGACCTATTCATCTACCTTAGTCATACAGTTCGCCCAATAGAACGTTCGACCTGACTAAAGAGAAGATGTCGAACGGAAAAACTTGTTGCTAATCACCGATTCTGAAATTATTTTACACCTTGGTTCATTATGTTGTCGCATGGTGAATTTCCCCAATAATTTGAATTTATTTGGTAACTATGGCGCCCTTTGTGGTGGAGATATTGTGGCACCATGAGAAAGTAGATATTTCAACGAACAAAAAAGCCCACCGACTTTTAAATAAAGCAGATATTTTGACGTGAGAATTATCGATTGAAAATTAAAGGGTGCTTTTTCGATATAAAATCAAATAAGGTGAAAAAGTGATGAAAATTTCAAATCAACAAATTACAGTATATTTGGGACATAAAAAGTTTTCACAAAATTTCGTGAAAAAAAATTCTTTATGTGAAAGATAAAAATGAGAAGGCCGAAAACTTGGTTATATGAATTTTTCATATAAATTCTGAGGTCATGTGAAAGAAATGTGAATACAGAAGTTCTTTTTATTACGTACAACTTTGCCATTTAACTCTTTTCCATAGGACTTGAATTTTTGCCGGAAATCGAGATAAACAGTTTTTTACCCTTAAAAACTCACCCCCTTCCACTTTCCGATTTTCCGTAAATTATTTTTCCTTTAATTTTTGTTATATTCTCTTCTTTTTCCAATGGGTTTCATCCTACTATTATTTTTTTTTACATTTTACCATTTTCAAAGGTCAAAATCACACGAAACGCAATTGAATGACAAACAAAAGACCCAGAGCAAAATCCAGCTGCTAGTAGTAAAAAAATTGGTTCAAGCACTGACGTGAAGTCAGGAGCTTTTGCGCGTATGTTCTATTGTCCATACTCCTGTAATGAACACTCTTCTTAATCGAATTTACCATGATGATTTTTATTGTCTATTCTCCTGTATTGGACACTCTTCTTAATCGAATTCACCATGATGAATTCTATTGTCCATTCTCCTGTATTGGAGACTCTTCTTAATCGAATTTGCCATGATGAATTCTATTGTCCAGAATGGACAACTGTGAATATTTGTTTTCATGGGTTAGGGGAAAAGAGTTATTGTGAAAATATGATTCATTTATTTAGATACCAATCTATATATTGTTTTATACTATCTACTAAGGGCCGATTTATTCAACCTCTCCGTAAAGTATTCGTCAACTATGTGCTCGTTGAATTTACTGATCCCCTTTAAAGTGAACATTTACAGATTACTTTCCTTTCGGTAAGGCTACTTGACAGTTTACAGGTCGTAAAATATATCAGCCCTCAGTGAACAAAAAAATTGTATACCTCACTGAAGCCGTAATACAAACAAAGGAAATAATTTCGAATAAAACTCTATTAACATATTCGATCAAGAATAACATTCATTTTGAAAATTCAATACTACATCAAGCAGCATGCAATACATTTTTTCGAGTTTGGACCACTGCTACCCACATAATCATGGAGGATTCGTGAAACACTGCAGGGAGGATAAATACTTGTATATAGATTATTATTAAAATATGATAACTGACTTTCTCCGTTTCCTTATATACTACTTCTCGTTGTAAAATATACTTGGATTTTCCTCCGCAACACTAGGATACATCATTTTCAAAGTTAGCGTTGAATTATCAAGCCATTCTATTATAATATTAGTAAAATCTGTTCTTCAGAGGTATTCATTGTTAAGCATGCTAAGCAACAAGCATTTAAGAAACATATACCTGAAGTTCCACGGGAAAACAATATACATAATATATACCTACACACATGTTATATTGCATCCCCTTCTACTCCTATATTTTAAAATATTCTGCAATTAGAAAAATTAAAATGTTTCGTTAAAAAAATGCCTATTATATAGGTACACGCTGGCATCCAAACACCCTGATGATGGATCGTAAGAGACCCATGATTTCAGGAAAACAGAAAATTGTTCAAAATTCACTGGTCTAAGCGTAATTCAACTGTTTTTTTTTTGTGCAATAGTATTATGCAAATGTTATGTGTAAACAGGTAAAAGTGGCCAAATCTGAATAATAGGGTAGATGCAGAAGTCATTTGAAATGTAATTCATGCAGTTTTGCTTGCTAATGACATGTTTATGATTATACTAACCATTCTAGGTCTTCCCTAAGGAAATCCCACAGAAGCTCCAAGGAGAGTCAGTTTTGTTCTGTATATATTTTATTAATGTATCCTTACGACAGCTTAGGCAAGTCACTGGGTGGTTTTCACCTAAGTACATGATGAATAGAATACTTATCCCATAATATATATAGCTTCGGCAAAATGACAAAACAGAATTAAGTGTAAAATGTAAAATTTTGAGTTGGCTTTATTTTTTATAGTCATAGCCTACTCATAACAACCACTTCCTTAGTAGATTGCGGAACATATTTAAATGCACCTTGAATCGAGCATTTACGGTTTATTTCGTTCACTCCCTGATTTATCGTTCACTCTCGAATTTCAAAACGAGAATATCTTGAAACTTGCTTATTGCAGATACGTCCCTTTGTCATTTCAACGATATGAGAACCACCATCAATTTGTTTGAATAGAAACACTAGATTTTCTTCTTGGCTATTCCACTCTTGAAATTTAAAAATTTTAGTGTTCATGTCATCTTGGTTGCCTCTTATCAATATTAAATTTTCTCATGAGATATACTTAATCTTCACAAATATTCAATCGACTAAGTTCCATATACCATGTTCTTAAGAATTCTATCTGCAGTAACTCCAAGAGTAACTCATGCATTCTATTTGTCGAAAAGCATTACTTTTTTGCTCTACGTCAACTGGACCTTAATTCATTCCAACCTGAAAGGAAATATTAAGACTTGGATTTTTCTGAGTAAAGTAATTCATTCAATTCACTTCTATTACTTACTGCTGATTTTTAGCCAGAAATCCTGAAGGACATATACCAGATATCTTCTTTCTGAACAACTTTTCCACAGTTCTCCATAATTTGGAATTTCTTTCACATACGTAAACAATATTTCTAGATTCCTCCAATCTTCAAATACAAGGTAATCTCGATTATTTTCAACGGAAGGAATACTCGTTCGTACTTCGTGGATTGAGAATATTTTGTTTATGTTTTGTGTTTTGATCAGATTCAGATTCGATGTTGAGGTTAAAACGGGGCGCATGCGTAGATCAGAATGTAGTTTGTAGTATATCAATTAATCATTTTCTCAAAAATACCACACAAGCAAGTTACCGATCACTGCTAATATTTATTATTTACCAGAAATTCATCACAAATCGAAACTATTTAAATTAGAAATGTCAATTTTTACATGACTAACCCGGACTTAGCCATTTAACCCTGCTATTTTGCCGGGTTAAATTTTTTATAGTTTTAACCCAGGGTTAGGCTCTATATCTTGAAGGTGCAAGACTTATTATCAATTTAACCCTAGGTTTAGAGTTAATCCGGATTTAATTAGATAACCCGCATTCGTGCAAGTGGGCCTTAGGGCCGGTTTCTCAATAGCGAGTTAACCCGAGATTGCTGGTAACCCGAGTGTTGCGCATTCATAAATATCGCTAAATACATGCGTCAACTCGCAACCTCGAGTTAACTCGCAATTGAGAAACCGGCCCTTAGTGGCCTACATGGCCTAAAAATCCTCTCTACCCATCACAAGATTTAATATCCACAAATGAGCCTCTCACCTTACAAGATCAGAAGCCTTCAGCAAAATTTCAGCGATATCATATTAAAAATAATACATATATAACCTTTCAAAAGTCCCCTCTCGCAAATATACTCCTCTGAAGGCACATGGATCTCTTGAAGAAGAATCGCCTTCTCTATTTCGCAAAGATATTCACTCTTGTTCATAGAAATCCCTTTAATATTTAGTTGCCTCCTCCTAAGGAGGATCTCTTTCAAAACCAGGTCTGACCACTAATGTAGGGCTATCATCTCCCATAGATTTGTGATGAAATAAGACAATTTTCCCATAATATACGAGCGAAAATATGTCATCATGACATTCATATTTTTATTTTTGAAGTTTCTCGCAAAAATACGACCATAGACTACATATCATCATACGACGATTCCCATCCGCTACACTTGGCTACCACTACGCTACCGAACTCACAAAAGGCTGCCCGGTTCTCCAACAATATAGTTCCGATCATGTTCAAACTTGGAATTCTGCAGTAGAGTTAGGTTCTGCAGGCTGTTCCAAAATTTCAGCCATGCCGGACGAATAGTTTATGATATATAGATTTGTTTTCAATAATTTTCAACTATTTTTTTTTTAATTTTCTAGTTATACCATCCTCACGAAATTCTGCAAGAATTTCCGCGTTGGCATTCTTCAACTAATAACAATGTTTGAATTCAATCGGTTTTGTATTCTTCGAGTTAATGAGGAACAAAAAACTACCAAATTTCAGAAAATTTCAGATGGCTATAACTCTAAAACCGTTTGTACGATTATGCTCATAAACAAACTCAAATGTCGCATTCAGGTGCACAACCTAACCTGAAATTTTCAAGCCGCTATCTCCTTCCGTTCTCAGGTTATCGTGACAACAAAAATATTTTTTAATAATTTTTTAATAATTTTCTAGCGATACGATTCTCACAAAATTTCACAAACGTGCTTAGGTCTATATTCTACAACTATTCACCAAGTTTCAATTCGATCGGATTTATTTTGGTTGAAAACAAAATTATTACTCGGAAACCATTGGGCCGATTATACCCATTAACGAACTTGTCCGTCGTATTGGGATGCGCCACCTACCCTGAAAATTTCAAGTCGCTAGCTCTTTCCGTTCTCAAGTTATCGTGGCAACGGCCGGACGGCCGTACGGCCGTACGGCACCACAGAATTAAATTTCACATTTGGGCAAAACTATAACGCGATGTTCCCCAGAACATACGCGCAAAAACCCGTCAAAGGTTCCGCATACTTTTCGTATCCTAATTAGGGACTGTCTGCCTGCAATACATTCCGGCAACGTTGGCTATCGAGTACCGATTCGGAATTCACAACGTTTACAAATTTGTCATAATACAATAAATCTGTAGGCATTCCCTTTGAAGTCTAGGTACCGCCGAATGGATGCTGAGTCGAGAGGGTTGTAAAGTGCAAAACATTTGTTCATTACATATTTTGTATTCATATTTCATAACCCAAAGGAAGATTTGCAAGTGTTGATAGTAACGGACGAGCACAGTTTATTCTTCGTAATTTTCTTTATAAGGCACCCGAGATTGACATAACGAGCAGTCTGAATTATGATGCTGCAAAAAAAGAATTTGTAGACATGAAAATAGGACAGAAATGTTTTCTCTCGTAAATCAGTTTCTCTGTATTCTGTTTTGTTCTTTGAGAAAATTTATATGTTATATTATATTCATTGAGTTTGTTCTTTAGCTGAAATATTTTTTTTTATATTTTGTACCTGATTTACTCTTGTTGATATATTTTCCACTTCGTCATTGATTTTCATTCATTTCTTATATATTGTTTTGTTTTGAATTACCTGCAATTACCTTATATTTTATTAATAAATTTCAATTTTTGTTTTGAAAAATCCGTGTTTCCATTGAAAATTTAATATCGAAATAATTTGGAAAAGTCGAAAAATAAGGGGTGGGGGAGGTAAGTTTTCTAGCGTAGGTCTTCGGAAATTGTAAATCCGCCACCGTGAGTACCATAATTTCGTTATACGCTACCGTGAAGTCGATAACTCAGAACAGAAATTCCCCTCGAGAACTTTCATGAACTACGAACAGGACGTTGTTCAGATGTGAGGAATTATGGGGAAACCGTTACAAAAATGTGAGATTACCAGAATTTTACCATCATGCAATTTGTGTGTGAGTAAATCTATTATCCTGGATTTTTAATGAAAGGGGAATTGGAAAACAAGGTGGGAAATGATTTATTATGTTTTTCTCAGTAGCTGAAGATTGCATAGGAGGCACCTACGTTCGGAAACAAATCAATCTCAAATACATTTTAATATTCGGATGAAATACATATACAGGGTGAATCTTTGAGTTGTACAATTATTTCATCCTTAGATTCCTCTTTTAAAAAAAAACACGTCTTTTTTTCCGGGTTCGGCTCAAATAAAAAGACACATGTTGTTGAAATGGCAGAAAAAAAATCAGTTTCTCTTATGTAGCTTTGGCATGGATATTCAGAATGAAATGAATTTACGAGTGAACTTTTCTATAATTATGACAAATATTCTCCGACTCACAGTTTTTTTCCTACTTCCACTGGTTGCCTAGGTATAGTCTCGCGGATTCATAAAACTAAATGAAATTAGTATAAAGAAAGCAAATGGAGTTTTATCTTGAGCCATCATAAGAATCTTCAATAATTTTAGGAAATTAAATTATTCTCTATCATTTCTCCTGAATCATTGTTTTTGAGATATTCAACGTTGAATGTTTTAAAATTTGCCTCATTTTGGTTGATCCGCTCCTGACCTAGAATGACCTTGAATCGATGTATTTCTACGTTGCCACACTTGCTTTTTTTCTCATGATTTAGATAATCCATGCTCCTAGATTGAATAATAAACCAATGCCTGGTACACAGTTTGACAATGCTACATGCTAACGGAGACATAGATATAAAGCCTGTGATCTAAATCTATGATGAGATTCTGCGAAATTTACCTACTAATTATTATGATTATTCTGTCAGTTGCAATCACATCTCAACTATACGATTTCAGAAGTTCTTGGAAATTAATGGATTAGTAGAATTTTCAATAATTATAAACATAATATTTCAAAGAAGGGTGATAATCAAATTATTTCATTGTGAAGTCTTACAATGGAAACAATTAATGGATATTGAATGAAAGTTCATTGTTTCAATATTGGGATATTATAAGAATTGAGTGAGTAAATAAGTTTTCTCGAACGATTTCACTTAATTTCAAGTATCAGATGGTTAAGTTTTTCTGTTGTTCTACAATATATATCAATATGAGTTTTCTATGTAGAACGATGCAGTGCAGGTTTGTATTAGCACATTGCGAAATCTTTAAACGCTGGTTACTTGTCACCTGAACCGAATCTGAAAAATTGGTTCAAGCCCTGTTGACGGGAGCTTTCTGGCGCTCTTGTTCAAACAGACAAATTATTTCTCCGAAAGTATTGGTTTCTCAGAGTTGGGAATTATGTCAATGGATTCTTATGATAGAAATGCATCATAAAGGAAATTCAATTCAAATAATAGTTTATTTATCAAAATTAAATGAGCAATCTAAGAATGAGGACTGCACCATGGAAGAAATCAGATTAAAGTAGCTGAAATGAATTTGACTCTCTCTTATAGAACAGGATGAAATGTACGAGTATGAACATAGATCATATAATAATTCATAGATAGAATAATTATAGCATTCTGTGAAAACATAAAAGAACGATACATTATTGAAATTTCGAAAAATCATATCTCCGAAAGTATTAGCATGTTACAGTTGAAAATGAATTCAATGGATTTTTATGGTGAAACTGCATCTTAAAAAAATTTAATTTGAAATATGTAAGTTGAAAAAAAATCTTTTTTTTGTTACTCCGAAACCATCTGGCCTATTTTACCCACTAACGAACTCAACCGAGATATTTCTCTCAAATCTAGTCTGAAATTTTCAACTGCCTAGCTCATTCTGTTCGAGAGTTATTATTATTATTATTATTATTATTATTATTACATGTAATAAGGGCTGAGTTTTGAAACCTATAAAAGCCCAGAAATGAAATAAAAAAAAAAATAATTTCCAAAGAAGTACACTAAAACGAGAAAATTAAGCATAATACATTAGAAAACATAAATGTAAATCGCACAAAACAACACAGTCACCGCCGCCGCGTACACCATGTGTCGTATCTCGACTTGAACGCGTTCACTGAAGGGGCCCCAACAACATCAGCTGGCAGACTGTTCCAGACGTTGAACACCCGGTTTGGCAAAAACTGTTGTCTTGTAGTTGATCTGAAGTTTTGCTTCAGAAGCTTGAAATCATGACCACGTAGATGATTTTTATTGAGAAAGAAGGAGTTAATATGACCCAGTCCGTAGAGCACTTGGTGTGTGGCTCTATATGTAATTATTAGATCTCCTCTCAAGCGCCGCTCTGCAAATGTTGGTAGATGAAGTAGTTCCAGACGCTCTTCATAGGTGGGTCTAGACCGACCATATGGTATCCTTGTTGCCCATCTCTGCACTTTCTCAAGTGCTTCGATATCTCGCACAAGGTGGGGGTTCCATACTGGACCGGAAAACTCTAGAATTGGTCGAATATACGTAGTGTAAATCTTGGTACAAACCTCGGGGTGACAACCCTGGAAAGCTTTGCTCATGAGGTAAGTGGTTCGTCTCGCTTTAGAAACTACGTATTCGACCTGCTTGGACCACGATAGATCATCTGCCACTATCACTCCCAAGTCGTTATGGCTGTCAGTTGTTTTTAAGATATTATTTTCCAAAACATAGCTATGTCTTGGGTTATTCTTTCCTACGTGCAAGACTACGCATTTTTCAATATTCAAGGGGAGTAGCCACTCAATACACCAATGTGAAATCGTCTCGAGATCCTTCTGTAGGATGTCATGTTGCAGAAGTGGATCGGCATACAATTTGAGATCGTCAGCATATTGGGAACAGTTGGAATTCAGTAAAGATGGTAAATCAGAAACATATAAAAGGAAAAGCAGAGGACCCAAGACAGATCCTTGCGGTACACCACTATTGATAGATCTGGGAGAGGACAGCTTATCATGAGGTGGTGCGAGGCTTGGTTGATCCCATTGAACATCGAGAAGTGCAAAGTTCTGCATTTGGGAAAAGGAAATCCGGGACGGTCATACTTTATCGCGGGGGTAAAGCTTGACAGAGTTTCTACACACAACGATCTGGGTGTTATTATGACGGAGGATCTGACTTGGAGTCACCATGTTGCATACTGCACGGGTAAGGCAAGGAAGCTGCTTTATTTGTTTGGAAGATCTTTTGCTGGTTGCGATCCCTCTACTGCAGCACAATTGTATAAAACCTATATTCGACCGGTTCTAGAGTTTGCCGGCCCTGTCTGGCATCCGTGGCTTATCGGGGATATGAACCTTCTGGAGTCCATTCAGCGAAGGGCTACTCGAATACCATATGGTCTAGTGCGTCCGGAATATGAAAGTAGGATGGTTCTTATGAATCTTACTTCGTTCTCACAGAGAAGGTTAAGAGGTGATCTAATCATTGTCTATAGGTCCTTTCATCATCTGTTCAGCTGCGATCTCGAATACCTTTTCAAGAGGAACACGAATAATCTGAGAGGTCATGAACTCAAACTCGCAAAAGAAAGATTCCACACTACCACCAGACAGAATTTCATTTCCAACAGAGTGTTCGAGGAGTGGAATAGATTGCCAGCCGATATTGTGTGTGCACCCAGTGTGAATGGTTTCAAGAACAGATTGGATAGTTGGTCATCTCGGAATCGTGTTGGATTGTGAATGTGCATTGTGTTCGAGTTTTGTTTCATGCTTTTGGACAATGCAAAAAATATTTTTCTTATTTTTTTTTAAGCTGCGATATGAGATACTTTCTGTTAGAGTTTATAGGCTTGCCTCAACTCTGTAATTGTTTTAATAATAATAATAATGAATACGAACCTGAAATTCTCTCCCACCAAGAAAGGATATAACCCAATGCAGCAAATCACCACGCACACCGAAGTGTTCAATTTTGCGAGCGAGACGACGAAGTGGGACTCTGTCAAAGGCCCTAGAGAAATCGAGATATACTACATCGACCGATGCACCAGAATCGACAGATTTACTCCAGTCATCGACACACTTCATTAAGCATGTCAACACGGATCTACCCTTTAAAAAACCATGCTGGCAGGGCGGTAAAATGCTGTTAGTAAGGAGAAAATCCTGCAGTTGATCAACTACCATTCTCTCGCACACCTTGGAGGCAACAGAAGTCAGACTGATAGGACGGTAATTATTAGCGGAAAGCTTGTCACCCTTCTTGAAAATTGGTGTAATTGTTGCCTTTTTCCATGCTGTGGGTACTTTCCTCGATTCCAAAGAACGTGTGTATATAATAGACAATGGAATGGAAAGGGAGGTAGCGCAAGCTTTAAGGAGCCTTGTGGTAAGCCCGTCCAGACCAGGTGCAGAATTGCCACCGAGCGCCCTCAGGGTCTCCGTGACCGCATCAATAGAGAAGGTAATGCTGTTAATAGAAAGAGATTGCCTGGTTGTTGAAACTCCAGGCAGGACTCCTGATGGTTCAATTGTGAAAGCGTTGTGAAATGAGTCCGCAAAAACTTCAGCACTCTCCTGATGACTCTGACAAACAGTCCCCGAAGAGTTTCTTATGACAGGAGTGGAGACTTTCGTATCGAAAAAACTTCGAACGTACTTATAAAATTTTTTTGTGTCTTTAGAAGATGCAATAGTCAGCTCGTGTTGTTTCTTAGCATTAGCAATACTAGCAGAAAGCATGTTAGAAAACCTACGATGGATCATATACTCCCCATGTCTACCACTACCCAGATACCTCCGCCAAAGGCCTCTCTTCTGACGAATCATACTGAAAATATTCCGAGTGATCCATGGTTTAGAAGGATTAGTGATAAACTCCCTACGAAAAGAATTGGATGAAATATAAGCATTGAGAATATTCATAAATCCATCCCACATCGCATCAATATCCAAATCCTGCAAGAGATGATTCCAGTCCAGAGCAGCAAGATCATCATTGAGAGCAACTTCATTAGTGACCAATACATATTTTCTTTGCGCTGCTTTAGGCATCCGAGAAAGAAACTGAACAGAAGATTGAAGCGTCACGTGGTCAGATTTCCCAAACGGAGGAAAATATTCAACATTAGTCAAAAGATCGCGATCGTTCACCATCATTAAATCGAGCAAGTTTCGAAAACATGTCAGCAAAACTGTACTCAGAAGACCCAACCCGATGTCCAGACATGTGAGGCCAGGATAAATGGGGTAGATTGAAATCACCAACTACTAAAACACTACTTGATGAGAAGGATAGGTCAGAAATATAGCGGTAGAGGGCGTTTTCACCACTGCAAGCTCTTGGGCGATAAACACAGCCGAATACAAATTTACACTGACTAAAAGTGACTTGGAGAAAAATGTTATCAATACCCGGTGCATCAATTTGAGTGGATACAACAGTAGATGCTTCAGAAATGTCGAGTCTAATGTATACGCAAACACCACCATGACCTATCGTAGCGATACTGTCCCCCCTAAATAATTTGTAATTCGGAATGTAGATCAAGGAGTCCGATATATCAGTCTGCAACCAAGATTCAGTAATGAAAATAAGCGCCGGATTATGAACACTGACAAATGAGAGAAGTTCAGCATATTTCGAATGGAGAGATTGGATGTTCGTATAAATAAAGCTCCATTCGTACATTCTACTACTCAGTTTTTTGGAGTCTGGGTTACAATAGTTGGCGTTCCTTTAACATACTTAATGGTCAAGTTTTTCTCTCCAGAATTCTCGCGGTCCCTTAGCTCAAGGCGGAGTTGACTCAGAGTTGTTAACTGGTGGGGAGTCTTATCATCAGAAACTAGTACGCGCCTAAAATCTCCAGAATTGATAAGTTTCTTCTTGTTTCTCAACAATGATCCAACAATTCCATTGTTCGAAAGGGAAACTCTAAGCAGACGCGGGTGAGACGAATTACGTTTTCCAATCCGGGAAACCTTGGCAATCACGTTTTTGACGGAATCATCAATACATTCCAGTATCTTAACGGCCACCTCGGCATCACTCTCCTCCGGGTCGGATTCAGGTACATTCCTAAGCAAAACGTTGTAGGACCGTTTGACTCGCTCGAAGATCTCAGCAGAATCCAGAGAACACGGAGATGGCGGCACATCAGGAGCAGTGGATAAATTAGATTTAATTTGTACTATATCGTTCGTCATCTCCGCAACTCTAGAAACCACAGTACCCTGCGACGACTCCACAAGTGACAGCCTATTCTGACACTCGTCGATAATGGAGCTATGGCTACTTAACTGCGAGGTATGCTCTTCAAGAGTTGATCTGCACCTACCAAGCTCAGCCAAAATTAAAGACTGATCGGATTTTATTAATTTCATGTCCTCAGACATAGAATCAATCTTGCTCATTAGGAGAGAAAAATGTTGGAGTGTGACAGGCTGATCAGTTTGAGAGTTACTCCGCAGCAATCGTTTGCTACTCAAGCAAGGCGGGCAGTTCCATTTACCCTTAGACTCCTTTAAAAATTCGAAGTCGACGGGCGAAACATCGACACACGAGGAATGAAAGTGTATGCGGCATGAAGAGCACTGCAATACATTTTTATCAGATTCGCAGACTGGTTTTGAACATCTAAAGCAACATGAGGGCATGATTAGCAGCAAAAAAAAAATGTGAGTGAGAAAAAAATATTAGTTCAAATAGGAAAGGAAAGGTTAACACACTTTTCACTCTTGTGGGTCCTTACAAGAGACTTTCACAGAGAAGGAAGACCACGGAATAAAAGGAAATGGAAATCAGGCCGAGAAACAATTCGCTACGATTATCGGACCGCTGAATTAGCAAATATTATGATCCAGTGCGATCTGTGCGTTTGCGACGACAGCGGTGCGTGAATGAAATGCGTGAAGACTGAAGATGATAAGATGAAGAATCAAAAACCGAAAACCAGTTTGAGCGTTCAACGAAAGAGGGGATGGGCAAGATCGCACGGTTCAACAGTTTTCTGCGCGGCTGGAATACGCTAATATGGACCTTAATGAATATATACAATGAACAGTGACAAAAAAGGAAATTATTCTAATTCATACATTGATCCACCGAAGTGAACTGAAAATTGTCAATCCTACCTGGGAAAACACAGAAACTGTATCATTCGACACAAAAATATCAATGTAGAACACAAACAACCAGCGATTAATTACATGTAATTAAGAGCTAAAGCAAAACGTGTACGTATCTCAGAAACTATCGATCGAATTTGCGATACAAAATTGTAGATACAAAATTTAAAAAAAAATTTGTTGACACTTTACGGTTACCCTATCAATACAAAACTTCGCATGCGTATAAAGGTCAATATTCTACAAGCTGAGGATAAATTTCAGATATATTGAGTGATCGGTTTCGGAAATATTCATATAAAATGTTTTTTACTAAAAACGGCCACAACTCCGAAACCGCGTGGTCGATTCCGCCTGTTAACGAACTCGTCCGAGATATTTACGCTCCAAACCTACCTTGAAATTTCAATCCTCTAACTCCTTTTGCTCGAGACTTATCGTGTTAACGGACGGACGGCCGGCCGGACAGAATCGATTTCGACCACGGATTATTGATCATTGAGTCGAACCAAATCGTTTGAGACCATTTTCAGCCAAAAATTCGAAAATTACAGACATTTGGCCAAATTGATAAGCACTCTGTTCCGAGGAACAAGAGTGCCAATAAAGATTATATGAATCATGGACACTGCTAGTTTATGATTATTAGAGCTGAAAGAATTGTGGAGTAATGATTGCATCTGAATTGTAACTTATTTTACTAATTTTAAAATTTGTCTTATTTTCATTTCTTGTGATTTTTAGATCTAAAATGGATAATATTTGGTTTCATTCAATTTCTACCGTGATTAGATGTTGAGATGGATGGTATTGAGTGTTAGGAAATTTCAAAATTAGCTGAATTTGTCCCTCTGTTTCATTAGGGTTTCATTAGGGTTTCCAACACTTATGACGTCTACATATCTAAGCCCTAAAAGATGATATGCTCTTATGAAGAATAATTGCTCAAAATCTTATTTTCTAAATAATTCATAATCATATCTGAAAGAAGGAGACTGAGTGGTGAAGCACTAACGTGACGTCAGGAGTTTTAACGTTTTATCGATTTGTTGCACCGTACACTGCTTAAATTTACGGTTAGTCTGCATGCGATATATTATGGTGAGATGGGACTTTATACAATAGGAAACTTTGGGAGTAAACCGTCAACTACTTATTACATTATTTATTACAATACTCCACTATAAATCGATATATCGAACGGACCACGGTCGTCAACCAACTTCTATTATAATGAACTAGCATTTAGGCGCGCATGTTCTGTGGAACAGTGTGCTATCATTTTGCCCAAATGTCTGTAATATTCGAAGTTTTCGCCGAAAATGGTCTCAAAATATAAGTTTATACTCACTGATGAAGAATTCCAGATCCTATTTAATTAAGTCCGGCTGGCCGGCCCTCGCCACGTTAACTCGAGAACGGAAAGAGATAACGACTTTAAATTTTCAGGGTACAATCAGCCCAACGGTTTCCGAGTACGATTTTGTTTTCAACCAACACAGATCCAATCAAATTGAAACTTGTAACTAGTTGTTAGTAGTTGATTGAATAAATATACAACTTGAAGTTGAAGACACACCCTTTATTTTCTTTTGAACTTTGAGCATTACATTTTATGCATATAACAATAAAGCATAGCATGTATATGAAACTAAAAAAGTGAGAAAGCTCTGTGGACAGGAGTTTTGGTGCTCTTGTCAAAATACTAGCTAGTAATTATTCAACTTTTGACAAATCATATCTCCAAATGTATTGGTTTCTCACAGTTAAGAATGATATCAATGGATTCTTGTGATAGAACTGCATCATGAAAAATTAAATTCAAAACGTAGCTATTACTAACCTAATATGTTAGATTTAAATACATCGGCAGAGGATGCACGTTCAATCTGGTATCAATGTGGTATCAATCTGGTATTAATCTGGCATCAATTTGACATCAATCTTGCCATCAATCCGAATCATCAGTCCATCAGACTGCGCGTATACAATCAGTTTCCCGTCATACTGACATCTATCCATGATTGATGTCGAACTGAACCAGATTGACCGTGTAACCTAAGTCATAGAGCATTCTATGAAATCATAAAATTACGATTAATTATTGAAATTTTGAAAAATCATATCTCCGAAAGTATTAGTTTGCTACAGTTGAGAATTATATGAATGGATTCCTATGAGGAAATTGCATTTCAAAAGAAAATGAAATTTGGAATGTAAAAAATAATTTTTTTCGTTACACCGGACCCACCGTCGATTTTGCCCAATAACGAATTTAACCGAGATATTTATCTCCAAAACCAACCAACTTTCAGCCAAAAATTCAAAAATTACAGACATTTGGGAAAATTGATAACCCCTCTGTTCCGAGGAACAAGTGCGCTAACAGTGTTAGCGGATATTTCAGTAACGGGGTACCATACAATTCGATGTATGATAAGAAATAATAAAAGTGGGAATGCCCTGTGGACAGGAGCCTTGGAGCTCTTACTCAAACTTTAACAAATCATATCTCCGAAAGTATTGGTTTCTCAGAGTTGGGAATTATATCAATGGATTCTTATGATAGAACTGCGTCATAAAAGAAATTCAAATAATAGTTTATTTATCAAGATTGAGTGAGCAATCTTCAATGATTCAACCTCGTGGAAAGGGTTGTTGCAACTTACACTCGGTGCATAGTTTTCACAACTCGAAATACCTAAGGAGAGTATCATCGAAATGTCTAGAGCAAGGCTTGAGACAATCATAGCAGATTGCCCATTTATTCCTGATATTTGAATAGGTATAGGCTGACGAACAAATTATTTTAATAGTTCATTTCATTTGTTTAGAAGATTAAATATGTGTTTTCTGTTTTTCTTTATTTGAAGACTTATCTCATTATACGACAAAATATATTAATAAAATACAATCCTCCTTTCATAATTTAATAGTTCGTACCACTAACATATTCATTCTGTGTTATGAACCTCATCTCAAGAAAAAATATTTGATACACAAATGAAGATCAATATTTCAGCATTTTTTTGTTAGCAACATTATGAAAATACTGTATATAGGAACATGTCTCACTACTTAAGGAAGTAAAAGGTAACATTAACCTCGGTGGTCAACGAACAGTAATTTCTTCAGATGGATCCATTCGGTTGTTCTTTCTTATGGTCTTCATAAACTATATCATTAAAATGATCCAATTCTAAAACTTCTGAAATATCATCCCCAATTTTTATTCATAAATTATTCAATATGCAAAAAGTCAATATTATTTTTGGTATCAAAACAGTCTTGTATATATTCACAAATTCAAGATTCGGAACCTTGTTATCCAACTCAAAATATTTTCAACGGACGAATTATGAACAAACTAGAACAGAAATAAATTTACATGTCTCTTATAGGTAGATAAGACGACATGTATGAACACTGAATACCGATAGAACACAGACAGATAGAATTCGCATTCTGTGAAAACAGAAGTACGATGTATTATTGAAATTTTGTAGAATCATATAACCGAAAGTATATTAGTTTGTTAGAGTTGAAAATCATATCCATGGACCATTATGGTAGAACTGCATCTCAAAAAAAAATTTAATTCGATATTTGTAATGTAAACATTTTTTTTCCTTACTCCGAAAGTATCAGGCCGATTTTGTCCAATAAAGAACTTAGCCGAGAGAGTTACGCGTCAAACCTACTCTGAAAATTTCAACAGTCTAGCTCATTCCGTTCGAGAGTTATCGTGTTAACGGCCGGACAGAACCGATTTTGACCACGAATTCTTGATCAGTGAGTCGAACCAAAACGTCTAAGACCATTTTCAGCCAAAATTTCCGAAATTACAGACATTTGGGCTGATTGATAAGCACTCTGTTCGGAGGAACAAGAACGCCAAAAATAAAATATAAAGGTGCAGTGAATTTTTCACTCTGATTTTAAAAATCAAATCCAGCGTTTTAATGTTGAATAAAGCGTCATCAGGGATTAACAAAATATATTGGGGTGAACATTGATTTTCGACCCTCATTCCTGGTAAATCTGCTTTGGAATTTTTCATGGAAGGACGACCCTGCCCTGTCATCATCCTAACAGTTAATTTCAATTTTATTGCAGAGTGCAGTTTGAAATACTCATAACTTCTATTCACCACGATGGCAATGACCGTTAACGACCTTCCCTCTTTTCAGTCTCCCATTTTCATGTATTTTTCGCATCCGGTGCTGTCGCCTCGTGCACGATCCCTATAGAGAGGAAATTTTGCCATCTATCCATTCATTTCGGCGAACACGAGCAACTCTTTACCCCGAATTATATCTGATGGAGACAACAATTTATGTTGTTAGCATTATGTTTTGTAATATGTTACGGGTAAACTCCGAATGATCTGAGTTCCTTGGGTAAAACCAGAAATACCACTCAAACAATGGTCCGCCGCATGCGAAAGGGCTTTTTAAAATGTTTTTGCGCGTATGTCCTGGGGAACATCATTTTGACCAAATATCTGTAATTTTCCAATTTTTTGACGAGAATGGTCTCTAACGACTAGGTTCAACTCACTGATGAAGAATTTGAGGTCAAATATATTCTGTCCGGCAGGCCGTTGCCACGATAACTTGAGAACGAAAAGATATAGCGGCTTGAAATTTTCATTAGTATTCATTATTAGGCATAATCGGCTAAACGGTTTTGGAGTTATACCCATTTGAGATTTGGTTTTTATTTCCTCAATAACTCGAAAAATACAAAACCGATCCAATTCAAACTTGGCTACTTCTTTCTTGCAAAATTTCGCGAGAATCGTATCACTAGATTTTTAAAGAAAAATAATTGAAAATCGATATCTATATATTAGAAACTATTCGCCCGACATCACTGAAATTTTGCGAGAGCCTTCAAAACCTAACTCTACTACCAAATTCCAAGTTTGAACATAATCGGATGTATATTTTCGAAGATCTGAGCAGCCTTGGATAAGTTCAGTAGTTGGATGGGTGACCGTTGCCTCGATAACTTTCGAACGAGAAGAGGTAGGGAGTTGAAATTTTCAGGCTTGGTTGCGCATCCGAATGGGAGAGTCAAGTTTGTTGTTGAACATAATCGGTTTCGGATTTATAACAATCGGGAATATTATTTTCTCAATAACTCAAATAATACAGAACCGATCGAATTGAAAATTGGTATCTAGTTGTAGAATATCGACATAAAGACATGGCTGGGATTTTGTGGGGATTGTACCACAAGTAAATTTAAAACAAAAATTATTATGTATCTCACGATAACTTGAGAACATAAACAGATAGCGATTTGTAATTTTCAGGGTTGGTTGCGCAGCCGAAGGCAACATTCGAGTTTGTTTATAGGCATAATCAGCCAAATGGTTTTGAAGTTATATTAATCTGAAATTTGGTAACTCAAAAAATACAAATCCGATCCAATTCAAATATGGTTATTAGTTGTAGAATGCCAACGCGAAAATTCTTGCAAAATTTCGTGAGGATCGTAGCACAGGAAAACTTTTTAAAAATCATTGAAAAAAAAATTAGTTCAAGCACTGACGTGAAGTCAGAAGCTTTTGCGCGTATGTTCTCTTGTCCATTCTCCTGTATTGGACACTCTTAATCGAATTTACCATGGTGAATTCTATTGTCTGTTCTCCTGTATTGGACACTCCGAATTTACCATAGTTAATTCGGTTAAGAGTGTCGAATGTACCACTTTCTCGTAGTTTTTGATGAATTCGTGTAAATAAAGCGTGATGTGCTGGGTACATTTCTTCATATCTTCTGGATTCTTCTAGGGAGTTACCATTAGAAAGAACGTAAACAAAATGCATATCGGTCATTTCTGCATTTGAGTTTAGAATAATATCAATAAATTCTCATGATGAAACTATATCTTAAAAATAAATTGAATTTAAAATTTGTATGGTAAAAAAACGGCCAGACAGAATCGATTTTGACCACGGATTATTTATCGGTGACTCGAACCAAATCGTTTAAGACCATTTTCAGCTATAAATTCTAAAATTGCAGACATTTGGGCAAATTGATAAGCACTCGAGAAAAGAGCGCCACAAACGAACAGTTTGAAACTTATCTTTTGTCAAACAAAATGAATGTAACTTCTCAGAAATCCAAACATAATTATTATTATCATCGATTATAACTAGATGCCTACAAAATTTTCCGTGCATTGAATTGGATGCATAACTGTTGTGGAATATATTCACTGGAAATATTTTACTTAAGATGGGTTTCGCAAAGAGTATTACCTCTAGATTTACCAATTGGACCATTAAGTGTTCGCTGTTATAAATCTGTGAAATATGTTGATGCTTAAATGAACGGGTGCGATAAAGCTACAGACGTCAATTGAGTGATCTTTATTTAAAAATATTTATTACAAAACTAGATCCTATAATATCGGGCAATTGGATACGGATACGCTCAGGAAGGACTTGAATCAGGATTATCTCAGAGGCTTTTTCAAAATTGTCATGTCTAATACCACTCGATATAAAATTTATTTCTTAAAATATTCAAGTTTATTTTTTTTTCGGCAATAGTTTCTTCGATGATATTCATCCAAAATCACTCGCCTGATATCGTCTGGTGATTTTGAGGTGAATATTATTCGCATTCAAAAAATTGTGCCGGCCCAATTTTATCTCCAGTGGTATTGTACCGGGTGTCCCAGTATATATGTTCCAATGGATTATCTCAGCCATTTCAAAAGATAAAAAACTTCAAAAATCGAGATCAATAAAAAAAAACTGTTGAAATCAACTATGTATTTTACTGGACGTTAAACAAAGAATCAATAGTAAAAGAAACAAAAAATTACAAAAGAGGGGCAAAAAATACCTATATAACTAACGCATAATGTTCGAGATGTTGACCATCTGCTTCTACACATCTTTGAGCTCGGTGGACTAGTTCAAACGAAGTAACACTTCTCAACACCTCAGCATTAAGGGCATTCCTTATTTTGTTTTTTAGATCTTCCAAATCAATAAGAGGAGTCTTTCAATCATCCCCAAAGGAAGAATCTAGCGGTGTTAAATCTGCAGATCTTGCAGGACATCTTATCGGTCCGTTTGAAGATAGATGGATTGGCACACACGTATCATAAGTCAAAATCAGGATTACACAAAATATCGTAGCCTACTGCAATTCTTTCAATTTGAAATTTCAATTGATGTTTTCTCCTTCAAATCAAATGTTAAATACAAAGTGTGATATATCATTGGAAAGGTAATTTTGAGTAGAATTAGAAGATTCACAAAAATATATAGGGTGCTATTTCAGATAAAAAAGTCAGAGTCACTTCCGGCCAAACCGAAAGTGACTTTCACTGTTTGTTTCTCTCAGTTGGAGCTTCCTTGAACGAATTGAAAATTATAAAATTTTTATTTTTTTATCTCTTGAAATGGCTGAGATAATCCATTGGAACATGTATACTGGGACACCCGGTATATGAAAATATCTCTGAGACTTGAATTAGTTTTGTTCGCCATTTATTCTCCAAATGGACCTAAGAATATTACAATTGGTGATTATTCAGTACAAGAACTATTCAGTCTCCAATTTCCCCAAAATGCTGCAGAATACATCTAGAATAAATGCGGACAGCATTCCCGTGGGAAATCATTTTTCTTCGTTCGTTTGAAGGGATGTAGGAAAAAGTATTCGAAATAGAAAAATACTTGTTTTCTTCCTCATGAGAAAACGAAAGCATTTTTTCTGCTCATTCATTTCCTCCTTGTGTCATAGTCAAGAGAGTTTAATAATATGATGGATGTTCTATTTTCGGATTGCCAACAAAATGGCACGTGTCAAAATAGTAACCTTCTGTAGTTAATTCTAAATGTAAGTAAGCTAAGTAAACTTGTTTCAAATGACAGTTTAGATCATTGTGCAAAAATTCATGAAATATATTTTTTCTTTGGTTTCTTATACTCTTTTATAATATGAATAATCACCTAACAGATGATTTTCTTGGTGACAATATTAGTGTCAAAATGAATATGATTGTAACTAGATATTTTTTTTTAATTAAGTTCTTCGACATTTGTTTGAGAATTTTTCCTCAAAATTCTTTTCATTCTGATGTTATTTTGCGCCTACTCGTATTTTCGCCATTAAAATCTTTCAATATCACATTCGATTCACTTCTGAGAATCCCAAGAATGCAAATCTTCCTGTAAAATGCCAATCCATAGTTAAATTTTCGATTGATATAGAATTTTGGCATCAATATCCATTGTCCAATTTTAACTCCAGTTAATTATTTTCTATGAACACAGATTTGTGAAAATTCGAACAAATGTAGAAAAAACAAGTACAAACAAAATTCTTCAGTTATAATCATTTTCATTCTGAAGCTAATATTATCCAGGCACCAAACAAAACTTCCGTTAGGAGATGATTCAATTTATAAAAGTATAAGTATACGTTTACTTGTTCGCATTTCAGGCAAAATGTTCGAATTTTCTGAGGTACTCGACAGTCTTTTAAAAGGGCGATTTCCGCTCAACCTTGAAGTAATAGTTGGCCGAGTTTTATAACATTTTTGATGCACCAACTTTGTGCAAAAAATTAAATTCCAGTGGAGTTGCTGGAAAGCACTGTATAATAATATATACAGTGTGTGGATAAAGTAAGGAACAAAATTCAGAACTGCGTTATTGAATGTTTTCAAATAAAACGCTCGGACAAGCCAATTTTAGTCATTCATTTGGACAGTGACTTCATAACTTCATCATTTCATCAAAATTGGGTTAAACCCAATTTTTTTTTTGCTGGCACTTAATTCGAATTCACCACCGTAAATTCGAATTGAGTGTCCAATACAGGAGAATGGACAATAGAACATACGCGCAAAAGCTCCTGACTTCACGTCAGTGCTTGAACCAATTTTTTTTCATAAGTTTTATAAAATTCTCTACGGGTACGGTTCTTATAAAATTTTAAACACGTCTTTATGTCGATATTCTACAACTAGATACCAAGCTTCAATTCGATCGAGTCTTTATTTTTTGAGTTATCGAGGAAATAATATTCCAGGTGGGTATAACTCTGAAACCGTTGGACCGATTATGCCAATAATCAAACTGACACTCCCATGCGGATACGCAACATACACTGAACATTGCAAGTTCCTATCTCCTTTCGATCGAAAGTTATCGAGGCAACGCTCACCCATCCATCTACTAAACTCACACAAGGCTGCTCGAATCTCCAACAATATATATCCGAACATGTTCAAACTTGAAACTTGGCAGTACAGTTAGGTTTTGAAGGCTCTCGCAAAATGTTAGCGATGTCGGACGAATAGTTACTGATATATAAAATCTTTTTCAATAATTTTCAACGAATTTTTAAAAAATTTGTACGAATACGATCCTCACGAAATTTTGTAGGAATTTTTGCGCTGGCATCGTACAACTAATGACCAAGTTTGAATTCATCCGGTTTTGTATTTTATGAGTTATTGAGGAAATAACAACTGAATTTCAGATGGTTATAACTCCAAAACCGTTTGGCCGATTATGCCTATAGATAGACTCAAATGTTGCATTCAGATCCACAACCTAACCTGAAAATTTCAAGTCGCTATCTCTTTCCGTTCTCAGGTTATCGCGAAATAAACAATATTTTTCAATTATTTTTTTTAAATTTTTTAGTGATGCGGTTCTCACAAAATTTCACAAACGTGCTTATGTTCGTATTCTACAACAATTCACCAAGTTCCAGTTCGATTGGATTGATATTGTTTGAAAATAAAATTATTACTCGGAAACTATTGGTCCGTCGTATTGGGATGCGCCACCTATCCTAAAAATTTCAAGTCGCTATCTCATTCCGTTCTCAAGTTATCGTTGCAACGGACGGTCGGCCGGCCGGACAGAATCAAATTTGTCCTCGAATTCTTCATCAGGTAGTCGAACTCAATCGTTTGTGACCATTTTCAGCGAAAAATTCGAAAATTACAGACATTTGGGCCAAATGATAACGCGATGTTCCCCAGAACATACGCGCAGCAACAAGTTCAAACAAAATTCTCTAGTTGCAATCATATTCATTCTGACACTAATATGTATTATCCAGTCACCAAAAAAAAAAAAACCGTTAGGTGATTTTTCAACTTATAAAGGTAAAAGTATACGTTTACTTGCTTGCATTTCATACAAACTGTTCGAATATTCCGAGATAATCGACAGTTTTGTTAAAAAAAGGCGATTTCCGCTCAACCCGGAAGTAATAGTTGGCTGAGTTTTATATCGTTTTTGATTTACTTGAATGGTGGTATAAAAAATTTATATCGTAGATAACAATATTTTTCAGAAAATAACACATATACTGTAAGAAATATAAATGAAACTTTTTTCAGCCCAAAAACCAAACGAAATTTAGTGCAAATGTTCAAATTGCTCTCCGTCAACCATTTGGAACCGACCGATTTGAGTGTAAGCACTTTATAACGAAAACAAAATGTGTTTTACACTAATTTTCGTTAAGACATCTGCGTTACATTTATCCGATAAAACAAAAGCAATGATATAGTCATAAATTTCACTTGTTAAAAACAACAGTTTTAAAAGCGAATTATTTTTTATGGTAAAAACACTAAAACGTTTAACTGAAGGGGGACGAATAGAAATTTTAATGAGGGTGTTCTGTAAAAATTAATAACGTCATAAGTAAAAATTTTACTAGCGTTTTGCTTGAAAACATTCAATAACACAGTTATAAATTTTGTTCCTTACTTCATCCACACACTGTACAATAATTCCAGTGTTGATCCTCATAGATAGATGAATTCAGGTATGCATCAATTTTTTGCGCATGAACAATGTTAAATCGGACGGAGCAACAATATTTATCTGCAGAAAAAAACAAGGGTTGAGGCACCAGCTACTTTATTTAGAATATTATTCCTTGTTTTCGATATCAGATGCAAGCATTGTATAATTCTGAATGTTGCAGCATGACTGGAGGCTAAAATAATAACCGTGCTCCGAAAATGCAAGAGATTGAAAATATAATTCTCAGAGCAATATAAAATGAAAAAACTTTCGTAATAATCCTCGCTGTATAAACGCTAAAATCATCATCCCACCGTCTCTTCTTTGAGTTCAATCATAGTCGCCTTGGGACTCGCTAACTCATAACTGAATTTCGCTGCTAATTATATTTTGCTCAGCAATGGAAAATTAATGTTCGCTGAAGTCACAGCTCGATTGATACCAGACAGTGGGGTGGAATGAGCCTATTCTCCAATTTAAGTTATAGAAACATCATTCATTCTGTGCTTTGATATGCCTCGAACAATCGTTGACGGTTCATTCATGTTCATTTTAGTGTCTGAGAAATGTATTCGAAGATATTTAAATTGGAATTCACAGAAGATTAGATTGTTGGATGCCTTGAACGTCAAATGTATCATTCTCTTGACATAAAAAGATAACCACAGGGTGTTTCTTGAACGGTTTTATTTTGCTCTCTCTGTTTGTCTTTGAAATTTGACCCCTTTCATGTTGACAGATTGTTTTGATGTTTGGTACACACCTTTAGTTCTGAGGACAATACAATTGTTCGATTTATAAATAGTATAAGAAAAAAATTTGTTCAAGCTCTGACGTGAAGTCAGAAATTTTCAAGAAAAAATGTTTTCTTGAAAATTTCTGCACGCCTGTAAAGAAGACTCATTTTCCCTATTCAAAAAATTTAGAGGGTTGATGGGGATGGCACAGGGTGCTACAAATATCCTTCAAAATGGATAAAAATTTGCTAAAAGTGAAACAAAAATTGACCTGTTTCAGTATTTTGTTGCAAAAAATTTTTCTTCTGAGAAAATTAATTTGTTCCATAATTTTGACGCGCACTGTATTTAATTTTTTTCAATGATTTTCTTTAAATTCTCTAGTAATAGAATCCTCACGAAATTTTGCAAGAATTTTCACGTAGGAATTCTTCATCTAATTACCATGTATGAATTGGATTGGATTTGTATTTTTTTTGTTATTGTGGAAATAACAACCTAATTTCATATGGGTATAACTCCAAATCCGGTTATGCCTACTAACAAACTCAAATGTCGCACTCGGATGCGCAACCTACCCTATAAAAATTGCAAGTCGCTATCTCTTTCCCTTCTCAATTTATCGTGAGATAAATAATATTTTTTAATCATTTTCCTTTAGTACGATTCTCACAAAATTGTGTCAATATTCTACAACTAGCTACCCAGTTTCAATTCGATCGGATCTATATTGGTTGATGACAAAATTATTACTCGGAAACCGTTTGGCTGATTATGCCCATTAACGAACTGATCCCTCGTATTTGGATAAAAATATAAAAAATCAATAGAAAACAATTGGAAAAGAACTGACGTTCAGCACATTATTTTAAGTTTTTTAGCTTCACTCTGTTAGTTCTCAACTATATCTTCTGAGTTCCAATTCAATCAGATCAGTATTTTTCGAATTATTGGGAAAACAATATTTCAGATGGCTATAACTCTGAAACTACTTGGCGGATTTTATCCACTAAGCAACTTAACTGAGATATTTATGCCCCTAATGTTTATTCTCGGATTCTTCATCAGTTCGTTGAAACTAAACGTTTAAGACCATTTTCGGCAGAAAATCCGAAAATTTCAAACATTCGAGCAAAAATCCGTTCAGGGGAACAAGCACGCCTGAAACAAAATAACAAAAAATATCATGCTTTTGCAGGATACCTAACCTGCTGTATTGGATTCACCAAAAAAGTCACCTGACCTACATAAATACAGTTAAATATATGTGGGATGCACTTCGAGGAGCCGTTAGAGGATGATTAAATTCACAATTGTTTAATTGCGGAATTAAATATTCCACATTCAATGTTAAGTATTGATGAACATCTTTGTGGAATAGTTGTAAGAGGATGTTACGAAGTTTATAATTCGTTTAGTGTTATTAATCTTCGTATAGTGATATTAATCTTGTCCTTTGGCTTCAATGCGAATAAAATAATGAAGAATTAGAAATTGCCTTAATTCTGTTCATTTTGGCTACATTCTTCGACACTTCTTGAAATTCTGATTCAATATGACCATTTAAGATTATAATGCGATAATTCTTTATAGTTGTGTAGTACAGATAAAACATCTAATTGGTCATGGTGTACAAAAAGTAGCCAAGGCCAAATTCCCCTAATCTAAACTATCTATTCAAAATTTTGCCATATATTGCCATATAATATCTCAATTTCACGATGGAGGGTTGAAATCTAATGTTCCTTGGAGATTGACCTGGAATCTTCGTTTTCTCCAACGCTAGTCAAAATTGTATTGGAAATTAAATTATTTCAAGATCGGAAAAAAATATTTAATTGAACTTTTGGGAACAAACTTAAATTAGTCGATACATAATTTATCCCGTCATAATTCTATAATTTTTTTGCAGAGTTTTATCTACCAGATTGTGCTGCTGATGAGTTTGACTGTGACGATGAAACTTGCATTTCAAAGACGTTAAAGTGCAACAATCTGTTTAACTGTAGATTCCGGTGGGATGAAGATGACTGTCCGGTAAGTACGCCGCGTAGGAGATACGAGTTTAGCTTTCAGATATTTCTTCATTGACGACAATACCGAATTTGAATGACTTTGAATTTTTCGAATTGCACTTACCCTTATAGCCTATCCACATTTATATTCAAGATCTTTGTACACTTTTTGCGCACATGTTCTGGGAAACAGCCTGCTATATATCTGTAATGTTTGCTTTGTAATTTGTAATTCTTGATCCATTGATTATGTTTCCTAAATTTATTATGTTCCCTTATGTTCGCGGCCTTTCAAAATAAAATCAATAGAATCGGTCCTAAGTTCAACCTAAGTACAGTCTTCAAAACTCAAAATGATCTGAGATCTTAAATTTTTTGAAGGAAGAAGAAATTTATCTATGAAGTGAAACTGGGCTTCTTTGATTTTTCAATGACTGTCAGGGTGTTATTTCAGAATAATTGTTCAACAACAAATAATTCTGAAGATCTTCGTTTACTTTCTGATGAAGAGGTCTGATTTAGGCTCTGAAACATTACAGAAAAGTTGTTTTGTCGTTGGTGTCGTCTCGTTACTATTTGTTAGGCAACATTGTTCTATATAGAAAAAAATTACGTTTTTGGAAACCTAAACAGTAGTATATTATTTTATTATATTATAAGTGTACTAATAAGGATGAAACTGGTATGTGGCTATTCAACTATGATGAAATAAAACTGTGTGGATTGAACTGAACTTGATCTCTGCTGGTCCTTTCATCGTATTGTTCTATATATTTCCTCTGACAAGTATCGTTTGTAAAAGTTCGATTTCTAACGCAGCAGCAATCCCAATTCAATTTCAGTTGATGATGATGAATTCTTTTAATTTATATTTATTTTTCACTGTTTGAAATGGTAATTCTCCTAACAAGTGCCCAAAGTGATACTTTTCCGCTTCCTTTTTCATTTACTGTTACACGAACGACGCGAAGCGAAGTTCGAAATTCGAAGTTCGAATAAGTTTTTGCGTGCGGAAAAGTCACTTCACACACGTGTTAGGAACAATGTTTTTCCTCAAGCGTCTTATGATAACAAGAAGAAACCAAATTGAAATATAATTATTTATTCTGAAACTTTTAATTGATCCGATTATTTGTTCGTAATATTTATGACGAAATAACAATTATTTAAATATTGTAAATTGATTGCTGATCCTGTCAGTTCATTAAATGGGTGTCTCGATGAACAATCATTCGATGCAGAAGGTCCGGTAATGTTCTCGTTCGTTGTAGTTGAAGGACAGTCGTTCGGAGGTTGAAGATTCTATGTATTGGGCAGCTGTATGGATGGCTTGATGAAGATTGATTATTTGAAGTAGTTTTCTGCCAACAATATAATATGTTATTGGACATATCCTTTTGGCGCGCTGTTCTATGAACAAAGTGCCTGTTTTTGATTAGTTGACTCGACGATGTAGCTCTCGGCGACAGTGGTAGATTTCCAGCCTTCCAGGCGCTTAACATCAGTTATTCCATCCCCAGAATTCACCAACATAGTAGGGAACGCCTGAAACTATGACCAGTGTCAAGATTTTCCAATTTTAAATATGTAGCTATTTCCGAAGGCATTTTTCCGAACGAATTGGGTACCACATACTTCTTGTCTATATTGGACAAAAAACGCATGTGTGGAGTATTTTGTTTCCCCAAAGTCGCATATTTATGGCATCCAAATGATGTACATGATTGGTTTCATTGGAAATAATAAATATTCTCGTTGAATTGTTTATTGTGTTCCGAATTTTGACCACTATCAAATTGTGCTCGATGTGATCAATCATTATTTTGCAGAATTCATCAAGCCTGTAGGCACCAGCCAACCCAAAAATGGTAGCAACTTTGATGAAAAGGCATATATCATCAGGTGCATCTTCCATAAATCTAAATACTTCACTTTTTGCGCATATGTTCTGGGGAACATCGCGTTATCATTTTTCCCAAATGTCTGTAATTTTTTGCCGAATGGTATCAAACGATTGGGTTCGACTACCTGATGAAGAATTCGACGACAAATTTGATTCTGTCCGGCCATCCGTTGCGAACACTTGAGAACTGAAGGAGATAGCGACTTGAAATTTCCAGGGTACGATGGTGTGTCCTAATTCGACGAGCAAGTTCGTTAATGGGCATAATCCGCCCAATAGTTTCCGAGCATCGACATAATATAGTCTAAGGGTATAATACAATCTGAGAAAAATTCTGATATAATCATGTGTCAAACTGGTCAAACTCCACAAGTCTTGATGCTTGATCAAATTGTTCCTGAGAATTTATCATGAATATGTTTTTGTTTAAGAGGGAATGATAATTGAAAAATGGAGTTTCATACACTTGAAAGAGTCTCACATTTCATAAAATAATCACCCGTTCCTGAAATATTCATGAATATCTCCCCCTAACAGCAACAATTTTGATCAGTGCGACATTTCCGTTCCCCAAAATATTTTTTACCCACGATGCTTGAAAGTTTTACTGGCAACCCAAACTCGTTCGGGAAAGTACCTACTACTTTGCACACGTTCGTAGGAAAAATAACATTAAGTGATGAATGCACCTCGTAAAGTATCCTTTAATGATTACTCAAATATTTATCTATTTGATACTATAAAAATTGCTCGTTTAAGGGGTTAGTATTCCCTGAAAATTTCAAGTACCTACATCTGACAAATACTTTTCGAGTTATACGAAAATTAGTAAAGGGCTCTCGGGCGCTTTGGGCTAGAGCAGGTAGCTAGCAGCTCACGTGGTAACGACAACACTCGAGAAGGTAGAATGCTACGTAGACAACATCAAATATATATTTTGGAAGCTGCCACAACGGCTGAAGAACTATTATATGGCCTAGGGATATAAGACTCTGTAAGTAATTAAAAAATACGAAATTGAGCTTAAACCTTAAAATGCGTTTTTCTCAAAACTATGTTTTTTGAACTGGTGACCACTGTATCTCGGAAACCGCTCGGTAGATTTCAATGAAATTTATACAGCTTTTCGAAAACATGAAAACTAGGATTTTCTTTTTGCGCGTATGTTCTGGGGAACATCGCGTTATAGTTTTGCCCAAATGTCTGTAACTTTCGAATTTTTTGACGAAATTGGTCTCAAACGATCAAGTTTGACTCCCCGATGAAGAATCCGAGGTCAAATTTGATTCTGTCCGTCCGGCCGTCCGGCCGTACGGCCGTCCGTTGCCACGATAATTTGAGAACGAAAAGAGCTAACGACTTGAAATTTTCAGGGTGGGTGGCGCATCGCAATACGACGGACAAGTTCGTTAATGGGCATAATCGGCCCAGTGGTTTCCGAGTAATAATTTTGTTTTCAACCAATATAAATCCGATCGAATTGAAACTTGGTGAGTAGTTGTAGAATATGAACCTAAGCACGTTTGTGAAATTTTGGGCGAATCGTATGGCTAGAAAATTTTAAAAAAATTATTAAAAAATATTTTTTTTGTCACGATAACCTGAGAACGGAAAGAGATAGCAGCTTGAAAATTTCAGGTTATGTTGTGCATATGAATGCCACATTTGAGTTTGTTTATGAGCATAATCGACCAAACGGTTTCAGAGTTATAGCCATCTGAAATTTTCTGAAATTTGGTGGTTTTTTGTTCCTCATTTACTCGAAAAATACTGAACCAATTGAATTCAAACATGGTTATTAGATGTAGAATGCCAACGCGAAAATGTTTGCGAAATTTGGTGAGGATAGCATCTGTAGAAAATTTTTAATAAATCATTGTAAATAAAAAAAAAAAATTCTATATATCAGTAACTATACGTTTGAAATTGCTGAAATTTTGCAAGAGCGTTCATTACCTAACTCTACTGCCAAGTTTCAAGTTTTAATACGATCGGTTGAATATTGTTGGAGATTCGAGCATTCTTGTGTGAGTTCAGTAGATGGGTGACCGTTGCCTCGATAACTTTCGAACCAAAGGAGATAGGGACTTGCAATTTTCAGGGTAGGTTGCGTATCCGAAAGGGAGAGTTGAGTTCGTTTTTGGGCATAATCGGTTTAACGGTTTCCGAGTTATATTCACCTGGAATATTGTTTCCTTGATAACTCAAAAAATAAATATTCGATTGAATTGAAGCTTGGTAACTAGTAGTAGAAAATCAACACAAAGACGTGTTTAAAATTCTGTAAGAACCGTACTCCTAGAAAATTTGAAAAAAATAACGAAAAAAAAAATTTTAGGAACCGCGACTCCAGAAAATTAAAAAAAAATCACGAAAAAAAAAATTGGTTCAAGCATTGACGTGAAGTCAGAAGCTTTTGCGCGTATGTTCTATTGTCCATTCTTCTGTATTGGACACCCTTAATCGAATTTACCATGGTTAATTATGTCGTCCATTCTCCTGTATTGGACACTTAATTCGAATTTACCGTGGTAAATTCGAAGTAAGAGTGTCCAATACAGGAGAATGGACAACATAATTTACCATGGTAAATTCGATTAAGGGTGTCCAATACAGAAGAATGGACAATAGAACATACGCGCAAAAGCTTCTGACTTCACGTCAATGCTTGAACCAATTTTTTCTTATTTCGATTTTTTATATACAATTAACTGTTGATTTTTTCCCAAAAATCTGGAAAAAATTTTCCTGAGGCCGCCATTTTGTTAATTAAAAAAATAGCTTCGATCAGGCACTAGATTATCTATAAATAAAACTATTTTTTTTCCGATTGATTTTGATGAATCTCCAAGGATAAGTGATGGTCACCGCAAGAATCTTCGGTTGGAACTGGGTCAACACAAACGGCCATTACTTTTAAAATTATTATTTTTTTTTTGCTGAAATTTCTGTCAAATTAAGTCGAAACCTTATTCGGTGATGCTATGTTTTTACTTTAATAAAATAAAATAATTTACTGGCAAAAAAATATTTAAAATTGTCATTTTTTCATGTCTCTGGCTACACCTAACCCCTTAAAGCTAGCCATGTATAATTTGGAGTTGGCTTCCCACAGAAGGAAGAAAATAGTACCTCCTGAATTCATATCAATGTCTAAAATTATTTCATATTTGTATAATCATTAGGACCTTGAGGTTGTGTTCCAAGCAACACAATTCCTCTTCCAAAACCCTTCATGGGAATTAGTACATTAACATCCCCGCCGGCCGAATATTAATATACGGTCACGTGCCAGAATAATTGACGTGTGAAGCATGTCTAATGAAGGCAACGTGACGCCTGATGTATGCCTCCATAATGGAATCTGTCGCTGGCCTTTATTCGGAACATAAATCAACGATACGTTTGCCATTTCCAGCCATCGGGCCGTTTTAAAGGTAAAAACGGTGGGCAAAGAGCTCGAAAATCCGACAACGCGTTTTAAGTCGATTCGATTTGCACACGCGACGTCATCTGTTGGTTAAGAGGTCTGAAAGGTTTGGGATGTATGGTATGTAGTGAGTATTAGAATATATCACTCAGTTTCGAAGTTCAATAGAACATCAGGTAGGTACATCAGGAACTTATGTTTCTGATTTACATTTCAGATCTCCCAAACTCACTCTCAGCCTTTTGTTCACAATATGCCGACGACATTAAATAATTTTACGATGCTCGCTTCCCTGATGTCCTTCGGGGTGACCTGGTGCGGCTGGAACGGCGGTGCCGCCAGTGGTTCCTCCCTCTAAACGTGGAAAATGCAAGGTTCTCCATCTTGGCAAACATAATCTGAGGCACCAATAGCTTGCCGGTTGCAGTGTTCTGGAGTCATGCACGGAGCATAATGACCTTGGCGTCATCATTACAGAGGATATTTCCTGGTCTGCTCATGTGGGTAATTTAGCCTCTAGAGCTAGTAAGATCCTGTACTTGATACGGAGAGCCTTCCCTGGATGTTCGGTTGTTACTTGCAGTATGCGTATTCTCGAATACGCCGGTCCCACGTGGTTTACTATCCTGCTCTGTGATCAACAGCGTTTGGAGTGAATACAGTGCTCTGCAACCAGGATTCCTTTTGGGCGAGTTTGACCGTCGTACGAGGAGAGACTCCAAGTGTTCCGGTTGAGCAGTTTTCAAGATCGTCGTGTGCGCGATGATCTAATTGTGACACATCGCATCTTGAACCATTTTATTGGTGGTAATCTCGAGAACATTTTCACGATGAACATTTGTCATCTTCGTGGCCACCGATATAAGTTGTACCATGAGGTGTATCGAACCCGTGCAAGTGAGTTTTTCCTCACGAACAGGGTATTTGGCAGGTTGAACTCTTTACCGGAGAGTGTCGTGGGAGCCGGGAGTGTGAATACTTTTGAAAACAGACTAGGCTCCATATTTCCTTAGAAAGCTTTTCTTTATTCATCTTTTGTTTTCTGAAGTGTCCTTTTTCTTTTTCCTGGATGAGATTCATAGGCCATTTGGTCTCATCTCAATATCTGTACATAATAATAAGAATAATAATAATAATCAGTTATAAGAGAAATATGGATCATTTCCATCTTTTCCTTGGTTTCTTGGTTGCCCTGTCCTGAAGAAGCCAACTAGCAGAAACACGTGTCGGCAGGTACCAGCAGAATGATTTTTCTATGCTCCTTTTGAGAGATTACCCGTTAAACCTTCCCACTTATCAGTAATAATATTGAAAATTCTTTAAAAGTACTGTCGTGAAGTCAGGAGCCTTTGCGCTTATTCCATTGTCTATTCACGTCTCATACAAAGTAGAGTTCAGTACTCGACTGTGATATGGTGGCGGAGTTTCAGTGGATTCTGACGGATAGTTTCTGAAATTATACTAACTGACAAAGAAACTGTAACACCCAGAAGAAGCTGTTTAAATTTTAAATTTTTTTGGTAAAACATAGATAGTATAGCAAACAGTAAATGATTAAAATTTGGAGAAAAAAATCGTGAAGGTTTTTTCATGTAAACATTTTTTATTACTTCCATATTATAGTCGTTTTTTGCAAATTTAATAAATTTTACAACAAACCATCTGTTAGAGGAGATCCAAAGTCGATGTTTAATTGTTGTTAAAATACCTAGATCACGTGTACGCGGAATTTAGCGCCAGCTAAGTGAATTTGAAAGAGGTCGAATTATTGGTCTACGGGAGGCGGGGTTGTCATTCCGAGAAATCGCTAACCGTACGAACAGAAATCCAACTACTGTTATGAGATGTTGTCAAGCGTGGTTTGATAATGCCCAAAATCGAAGGAGAGTAGGCACCGGACGTCAAAGGGGCACAAATGAAGTTCAATATCGACGTCTAAGACTTATGGCTATTAGAGACCGATTTGCGACAACTCGATCTTTGGCTGATAAGTGGTTAGGAGAACAAGGCCATCCTGTAACTATCCGAATGATTTACCGTCGGATAAGGTCTTTCGGACTGAAGCATTATCGACCCCATCTTGTGTTACCTCTGACGGTTGAGCATCGCCAGCAACAATTACGGTGGTGCAGAAACGTCAACATTAGAATGTGGAATGACATGAGGTCGTCTTTTCTGATGAATCTCGATTCTCCTTGGGTTCACATGATGGCCTAAGAAGTAGGGGAGAAAGACGTGAACCTCAGTTTGATATTGAGCGTCATGTACACCGGACAGTAGGCGTTATGGTATGGGATGCTATTACACATGCAAGTATAGGTCACCTTTAGTCTTTATTCGAGGTAACATGACAGCGCTGCGTTACCTTCAGGAAATAGTGGAGCCATATGTTCTCCCTTACCTTAACCGACTCGAGAATCCAATATTTCAGCAAGATAAAGCTCGACCTCATGTTGCCAGAGTTAGTTTAAACTTTTTGGAAGCTACTCTTGTGAATATTTTGCCATGGCCGCCTAGATTCCCCGATCTTTCGCCCATAGGGCAAGTTTGGGACATCATGGATAGAAGGCCTGGAAATTTACCCCAGCCCCCACGGACTTTGGCGGCTCTGATACATGAACTACAGGTAGCTTGAGATAGTATCCCTCAAGAAGAAATAGACCATTTTATTGCATCAATGCCAAGACGTGTTGGGGAGTGTATAGATAATCGCGGTTACGAGCACATTATAAACAGATTTATTAAAACAATTGTAAACCCATCGTTTTTGGCGCTCTAGTTCCTCGGAACTGAGTGCTTATCAATTTGCCCAAATGTCTGTAATTTTCGAATATTTCGATGAAAATAGTCTTAAACGATTTGGTTCGACTCACTGATCAAGAATCCGTGGTCGAAATTCATTCTGTCCGGCCGGCCGGCCGGCCGGCCGTAGGCACGATAACTCTCGAACGGAATGAGCTAGAGAGTTGAAATTTTCAGAGTAGGTTTGGGGGATGAATATCTCGGCTAAGTTCGTTACTGGGCAAAATCGGAAAGAAGGATTCGGAGTAATAAAAAAAAATTTTTTTGTTTTACAAAACAAATTCCAAATAAAATTTTTTTAATAAGCAATTTTATCATAAGAATCCATTCATTTCATTTTTAACTCTAACAAGCCAATACTTTCGGAGATATGATTTTTCAAAATTTCAATGTAAATCGTATTTCACAGATTGATACATAATTATTCTATGTATGAATTCTCATAATGTCAACTTGACAGAAGGGAATATTATAACTTCAAAAATATTGGGGTTGAAATACTCGTATTTTAGCGATGCAACGGGGACCTCATTCTCAGAATAGTTTACATTTCGGAACGGAACATGAAGTTAGTAAGAGATCTGAGAGTAGTGAGACTGCTTTTCATCCATAGACATAGATATAACTCTCGAACGGAATGAGGTAGGTAGTTGAAATTTTCAGAGTAGATTAGGGAGATGAATATCTCGGTTAAGTTCGATATTGGGCAAAATTGGCCAAATTTAATTTGATTTCTTCCATGGTGCAGTTCTCATTCTCATGATTGCTCATTTAATCTTGATAAATAAACTATTATTTGAATTGAATTTCCTTTATGATGCGGTTATATCATATGAATACATTGATATAATTCCCAACTCTGAGAAACCAATACTTCCGGAGATATAATTTGTCTGTTTGAACTAGAGCGCCAGAAAGCTCCTGTCCACAGGGCTTGAACCCATTTTTTTCTTCAAATTTCAATCATTTACTCCTTGCTATACTATCTATGTTTTACCAAAAAAATATTAAAATTTAAACAGCTCCTTCTGGGTGTTGCAGTTTCTTTGTCAGTGGGTATATTTGAGTTATTTAGGTAATAATAACCAAATTTCAGATGAATATAACTCCAAAACCGGTCAGCTATATGGGACGGATAGTTTCTAAGATACAGAATTTTTTTCCTAACGAAAATTCGGAAAAATTTGCGTGTCGGTATGTTACAACTAATTAATATATTTGAATTGGATCTGATCTATATTTTATTGAGTTATTGCGGAATATCAACAAAGTTTGAGATGGGTATAAGCCCGAAACCGTTTGGCTGGTTATGCCCAACAACGGACTCAAACGTCCCGTTCGGATACGCAACCTACCCTAATTATTGCAAGTCGCTATCTCTATCCTTTTGCAAGTTATCGTGGTACGTCTTTGTGTCGGTATTCTAAAACCAGTTACCAAGTTTCAATTTGGTCGCATCTGTATTACATGTAGCATAAATAAAAAAATTACCAATGAAAATCTGTATTCTGTGCAAAGTCTTTATTCAAAGCAGAGCGCTTTCGGCCTCTAGGCCATCTTCAGTGCTACCTGAAAAGCGAAGCACAACCTCAGTCAACGAATCGAAATACAAACCAGAATACAAACGGTCAAATTGCAACATAAACAATAAAGTTGAATTCTTACAAGGACCTACAAAATTTATTTAACGTCAACTTAGAGGTTATGGTCACCTTGTCAGTTTTAAACACAGAACAAACGTCCATCGAACAGGGCAAAACACAATCTAGACAAGTAGGTATCGAACAACATAACTTAAAATATCATAATTTTAATCTTTCTTTTCAATTCTTAACTATAATGGAGCTCACAAATATCTCATGCTAAATGGCGTCACAATGAAGTTTGCATTGTCCGGATGTCGGTCCGGGGTATCCTAAAGTTTGACACCTCAACAGTACGAGGCGGGAAATTCAATTCAAAATTGAGAGATAAAAGTATTTGTGCTAAATTTGTTTAATGTTCTATTTTAACTAATTACACCCAACTGAACACTATTGCAGACGTCTGTGTATAGGATTGTAGGTTCTGTTCAAATTAACCTGTGTGTTGAGGCACAATGCATTAGATTTAAGCTCTTTTTGTATTTCAATGTCTTCCAAGAAGTCAAGGCGATTGAAGTTTTTTGATGAAATGTTATGGAGTAATTTGGTATTCTCGTGGGGACTGAAGTTATGTTTGGAGGACTTTATGTGCTCTCCAAATGCTGAGTTAGGTCTATTCAAGTGCTCATTTATCCAAGTTCTTAGTGCTCTACAAGTGTAGAGCAACTTGTAGAGCACTAAGAACTAGGATAAATGAGCACTTGAATAGACCTAACTCAGCCTTTGGAGAGCACATAAAGTCCTCCAAACATAACTTCAGTCCCCACGAGAATACCAAATTACTCCATAACATTTCATCAAATACCTTCAATCGCCTTGACTTCTTGGAAGACATTGAAATACAAAAAGAGCTTAAATATAATGCAGTGTGCCTCAACACACAGGTTAATTTGAACACAACCTACAATCCTATACACATACGTCTGCAATAGTGTTCAGTTGGGTGTAATTAGTTAAAATAGAACATTAAACAAATTTAGCACAAATACTTTTATATCTCTCAATTTTGAATTGAATTTCCCGCCTCGTACTGTTGATATGTCAAACTTTAGGATACCCCGGACCGACATCCGGTCAATGCAAACTTCATTGTGACGCCATTTAGCATGAGATATTTGTGAGCTCCATTATAGTTAAGAATTGAAAAGAAAGATTAAAATTATGATAATTCTGATATTTTAAGTTTTGTTGTTCGATACCTACTTGTCTAGATTGTGTTTTGCCCTGTTCGATGGACGTTAGTTCTGTGTTTAAAACTGACAAGGTGAGCATAACCTCTAAGTTGACGTTAAATAAATTTTGTAGGTCCTTGTCATAGACATAAAATAACATGTTATTCTATGTCTATGGTCCTTGTAAGAATTCAACTTTATTGTTTATGTTGCAATTTGACCGTTTGTATTCTGGTTTGTATTTCGATTCGTTGACTGAGGTTGTGCTTCGCTTTTCAGGTAGCACTGAAGATGGCCTAGAGGCCGAAAGCGCTCTGCTTTGAATAAAGACTTTGCACAGAATACAGATTTTCATTGGTAATTATTCATCTACTGTGCACACAGCTCCCCAATATTACAAAATAAAAAAAAGCACTGACGTGAAGTCAGTACTGTTTGGCGCGCGTGTTTACGGTGGCTAATTTGAATTGAATGATGAGTACTTCAAGCTCAGTGGATAGAGCGAGCCGGAGATCTACCCAAAGGATAGTGGACACCATTCACTGTCGTTTCAAAAATTAACAGTGCTGTATCTAAGCTGCCATGAGGATAGAGTAACAAAGTTGAAAAAGAAAACAACTGACTCATCTCAGTCACACAAGCTCCTAGAAGATTCTGAGGGATCTCCTTGGGAAAGACTTGGGAGGGTCAGTATAATCACAATCATGTTTATAGCACGCGCGCCAAAGCAGATTGGCCCCACGTCAATGCTTTTTTACACTTATTCTTTCATTGTTAAGTCAATCTGCATTTGGCGCGCGTGCTTTAAACATGATTATGATTATACTGACCCTCCGTAGTCTTTCCCAAGGAGATCCCTCCGAATCTTCTAGGAGCTTGTGCGACTAAGATGAGTCAGTTGTGTACTTTTTCAACTTTGTTACTCTATCCTTATGGCAGCTTAGATACAGCACTGTTAATTTTTGAACCGACAGTGAATGGTGCCCACTATCCTTTGGGTAGATCTCCGGCTCGCTCTATCCACTGAGCTTGAAGTACTTATCATTCAATTCAAATTAACCACCGACCGAGAACACGCGCGCTAAAGATAACTGACTTCACGTCAGTGCTTTTTGCGCGTATGTTCTGGGGAACATCGCGTTATAGGTTCGCCCAAATGTGAAATTTAATTCCGTGGTGCCGTCCGGCCGTCCTACCGTGGCCACGAGAACTTGAGAACGGAAAGAGCTAGCGACTTTAAAAATTCAGGGTAGGTGGCGCATCCCAATACGACGGACAAGTTCGTTAATGGGTATAATCGGCCCAATGGTTTCCGAGTAATAATTTTGTTTTCAACCAAAATAAATCCGATCGAATTTATACTTGGTGAATAGTTGTAGAATATAGACCTTAGCACGTTTGTGAAATTTTGTGAGAATCGTATCGCTAGAAAATTATTAAAAAATTATTAAAAAATATTTTTGTTGTCACGATAACCTGAGAACGGAAAGAGATAGCGGCTTGAAAATTTCAGGTTCGGTTGTGCATCTGAATGCGACATTTGAGTTTGTTTATGAGCATAATCGTCCAAACGGTTTTAGAGTTATAGCCATCTGAAATTTTCTGAAATTTGGTTGTTTTTTGTTCCTCATTAACTCGAAGAATACAAAACCGATTGGATTCAAACATGGTTATTAGTTGTAGAATGCCAACGCGAAAATTTTTGCAGAATTTCGTGAGGATGGTATAACTAGAAAATTTAAAAAAAATAATTAAAAATAATTGAAAAAAATTCTATATATCATAAACTATTCGTCCGGCGCGGCTGAAATTTTGGAAGAGCCTTCAGAACCTAACTCCACTGCAGAATTATAAGTTTAAACACGATCGGATCTATATTGTTGGAGAACCGAGCAGCCTTTTGTGAGTTCGGTAGCGTAGCTGTAGCGGTAGCGGATGCGAATCGTCGTATATGTTGTCTATGGTCGTATTTTTGCTAGAACCTTCAAAAATAAAATATGAATGTCATGATGATATATTTTTGCGCGTATGTTATGGAAAAATCGTGTTATTTCATCACAAATCTATAGGAGATGATAGCCCTACATTAGTGGTCAGATCTGGTTTTGAAAGAGATCCTCCTTAGGAGGAGGCAACTAAATATTGAAGGGATTTCTATGAACAAGAGTGAATATCTTTGAGAAATAGAGAAGGCGATTCTTCTTCAAGAGATCCATGTGCCTTCTGAGGAGTATATTTGCGAGAGGGGACTTTTGAAAGATTATGTATTATTTTTAATATGATATCGCTGAAATTTTGCTGAAGCCTTCTGATCTTGTAAGGTGAGAGGCTCATTTGTGGATATTAAATCTCGTGATGGGTAGAGAGGAATTTTAGGCCAGTTTTTCTATCACTAATGAGAATATATCTTTATGTTTCACCTCATCACCTTTAGATCTATCAATGGACATTTATTGGTTAAGAATAAGTAATTGAATATTACGGGAATTCAATTGAATTTCATTCAATATGTTAGTAACTAAACTTATAATTTTCTTTACTTTGATTATTTAAATATGACATAAACTCCAGTAATATTTTTCAAGAATAATTATGTATTCTTCTCTTAAAGAAGAATTGAAGGTAGACAATAATGTGGTAATTTTTTCATCATTGCTTTTTACCCTGACTTCACGAAAAAAAAATTGGTTCAAGCACTGACGTGAAGTCAGGAGCTTTTGCGCTTATGTTCTATTGTCCATTCTCCTGTATTGGACACTTTTAATCGAATTTACCATGGTGAATTCTATTGTCTATTCTCCTGTATTGGACACTCGTAATCGAATTCACCATGGTAAATTCGATTAAGAGTGTCTAATACAGGAGAACAGACAATAGAATTCACCATGGTAAATTCGATTTAGAGTGTTCAATACAGGAGAATGGACAATAGAACATACGCGCAAAAGCTCCTGAATTCACGAAAAAAAATTGGTTCAAGCACTGACGTGAAGTCAGGAGCTTTTGCGCTTATGTTCTATTGTCCATTCTCCTGTATTGGACACTTTTAATCGAATTTACCATGGTGATATCTATTGTCTATTCTCCTGTATTGGACACTCTTAATCGAATTCACCATGGTAAATTCGATTAAGAGTGTCTAATACAGGAGAACAGACAATAGAATTCACCATGGTAAATTCGATTTAGAGTATTCAATACAGGAGAATGGACAATAGAACATACGCGCAAAAGCTCCTGAATTCACGAAAAAAAAATGGTTCAAGCACTGACGTGAAGTCAGGAGCTTTTGCGCGTATGTTCTATTGTCCATTCTCCTGTATTGAACACTGTTAATCGAATTTGCCATGGTGAATTCTATTGTCTGTTCTCCTGTATTAGACACTCTTAATCGAATTTACCATGGTGAATTCGATTAAGAGTGTCCAATACAGGAGAATAGATAATAGAATTCACCATGGTAAATTCGATTAAAAGTGTCCAATACAGGAGAATGGACAATAGAACATACGCGCAAAAGCTCCTGACTTCACGTCAGTGCTTGAACCAATTTTTTTTATTTCGCTCCTTAGTTTTAAAATAAATAGCCTCATTCGGCAGAACCAACAGTTGCGGAACAGTTGTCACATTTCTATGATGTTTTTGCTGAACGGTACGCTCACTGTGGAACATGTTGAGTACCGTTAAGGCGAAAATTCATGAGACGAATTTGTCGCCAAAAACCAACGATTTTGTCGTCCAAAATTTCGACGATTTTTTCGTTCAAAACCAGCGACTGTCGTTCGAAATTTCTCTTCCCCTATATTTCATGGAGCGACAAAATCGCACGACAGATTATTTTGAACTGACAGAAACATAACCTAATTGAATTTAAATATTACAACTAAATACATATTTAGGTACAAAATGAGTTCCGGAAGTACTACAGTTATCTCTAATAATTATATAAATGTATTAAATCGCAAAAGAAAAGCAAATGGGAACTTCCAAGACGATGCAATTTCTGGAGTACATATAGGAGTTTCAACTCCTAATTCTAGAATCCTTGTAGAAGGAGAAGACTAAGAGGTTCTAAATGTAGATCATGTATGACAAAACAAATTGTGGTCCCATTTTTATAGATATTTGTTCCTTATGTTTACAAAGTAGTGCCCTTAATTCAGAATCACATAAAATTGATGGCTCATATTAATGTGGACAATGGTAAACTTAAAAAAAAGTATGGTATATTCTTGTAAAGTCGCAGCATGGAGCAGGTGTAAACATATTACTGATGTTTTAATTCAAGTTCAGGTGCATGCTGTTCTAATTCATTTATGAGGATACATATAGTGTCTAATTGATCCAGATAAAGCTGTGGTATAACAGTTATCCATAATTAAAATGATTTTTTCAAGATATGATACATATTCAATTGAAAATATCAAAATTGTTTATGCCTGTGAAACTTTTCGGAGCACTGTCACTGTTCAAGATATCACTCTTTGTAGATAACCCGAATATATCAATGGCACAAGTGTTAGGTGGTCTGGTAACAATGTACACAACCAAGTATACTACTAAAATTATTATTGCTGTTCAACTAACTCAAGGGTGCTTGGGTGATACTTATTTCTTCTTCTGAATGAGGTTTTTCAGCACAGCAAGTCATCGATGCATCCTTCCTCAGTTCTCTTTCGAGGTACCTCCTTGTACTCTGTTTGAAGATGATGTAGTTCCAAGTTGAGTACTCTTCGGTCTATTAGTTATCTTCCTAACGCAGTTTCAATAATTATATTTATATTTGGTTTTCCGGAGGTAAGAATTGAATACACAAACCTATACTAGTAAATATCACAGGAAGTTGGACAGAATGAAACCAGTACAGAATAAAACCTATAGATTTTGGTATTTTTTTCGCCCATGAATTGCATTTGGGCACACAACAATAGTAATTTCTGGTCGAAGACATATTAGATAGGATAATATTATCTACTTTCATTTGAATTTGTCCAATAGAGATGAATGGACAATAGAATATGAGCGCAAAAGCTCCTTACTTCACGTCAGTGCTTGAAACAATTTTAATTTTTGCGGCTGTCACTGCTGTCAGAGGTATGTCATCAGTTGTCGTTGGAATGAACATGGACGACGTCGTCCAAAACGGTCCAAATGACAGTATACTTATTTGGACGACAAAATCGTTGGTTTTCGGCGATAAAATCGTCTCATGAATTTTGGCCTTTATTCATTTTAAGTAGCGAAGTTTTTTCCACTCAGCGTCGGTAACATGTTGTCAGGTTGACAGTTGTGACATTTATTTTAAAGATTAGTAGCGGAAAAATATATACTGGACATATATTTTCGACGGAAAGAATTACCTGCACTTTGGGACATTCTAAAATGGTCTTTGAATAAATCACCCATATATTGACGAATTGTATCTTCAAAATATTCTGATTCCTGGAAAAAATTTCTCTGCTTTCATCTTCCAATAAAGGCAGAGGTTGAGGCAATAAATTAACAAGTTCACTTGTTATGTTGGCCGTGATATTATCATCTTCGAAGAGTAATGAAATGATATTTGGATTCATGATTGAATATTTATTGTTGTGACAAGCAATCAAAGAAAATTCGAATCACCTAACCTGACCTTCAAACATCTGTGATTTGGCGACAAAAGAAGCTGTCCTTTCAGCAGATTACGATACCGCCACCTACTGGTAGCGTAGCGGTTCATACTACCGATCTTTCTGCAGAACGTGACCAATGTCACAAATGTCAATCTTGTTACCGATGCTGAGCGGAAAAAATCTTCGGTCCTTAAAATGACGACCGCTACTCAACATGTTCCACAATGAGCGTACCTACCGTTCAGCAGAAAAATCATAGAAATGTGCCAAATGTTCCACAACTGTTGGTTCTGCCGAACACAACCATTATGACTGCCGAATTGTAGAACAGAGAGCACCCTTGTTGGAGCCGCCCTTTATAAGAATTTCCACGAATACTTTCTTCGAGTGATAATTGAAGTATTAAAGCTGAAAGTTCACTGCATAATTCAGATCGGTGTTTAATTATTTCAATCACAGCATTCTTCATAATTGACACATTCAGCTTGAACAAGCTTAATTGGGCCATAGTCAATAATTATTGAGTACCTACATATCCAGCAGCATTATACGTCAATCATTCAGCCCCCTAACAAACATCGTATGTTTGCTTTGGAAACACTATATCCTACATCTGTCTCCATTCAACAGGATGAGCCTATTAGAACTGTATCTTAACAAATGACGATATCAAAAACAGTCCTACACTCTTACCAACTTCAGAAATTTCCGAATGGACTTAGTCTGCTAAAATTAGTATTTTTAATGACAAAGTATGCCACACGGATAGTCATAGTTCTAATAGAAAATTATTTAGGTTTCTCTTCAAATTACTGCCCATTGGAATTGGGAGAAAATATTTGTTGTCATTGGCAGATCGCTAGCGCTAATTCAGTCTCCCTTTTCGACTACTAAATATTATAACAAGACTCCGATATTTTTAAAAAAGTGGGAATGTCCAGTGGACAGGAGGTTTGGTGCTCTTGTTCAAACTTTGACAAATCATATCTCTGAAATTATTGGTTTCTAAGAGTTGGGATGATATGAATGAATTATTATTATAGAACTGCATCAAAAAAGAAATTAAATTAACAAATTGGTTCAAGCACTGACGTGAAGTCAGGAGCTTTTGCGCGTATGTTCTATTGTCCATTCTCCTGTATTGGACACCCTTAATCGAATTTACCATGGTAAATTATGTTGTCCATTCTCCTGTATTGGACACTCTTAATTCGAATTTACCTTTTGCGCGTATGTCCTATTGTCCATTCTCCTGTATTGGACACCCTTAATCGAATTTACCATGGAAATTATGTTGTCCATTCTCCTGTATTGGACACTCTTAATTCGAATTTACCATGATAAATTCGAATTAACCATGGTAAATTCGAATTAAGTGTCCAATACAGGAGAATGGACAACATAAAAAATTATATAAGAAATTATGTTGTCCATTCTCCTGTATTGGACACTCTTAATTCGAATTTACCATGATAAATTCGAATTAACCATGGTAAATTCGAATTAAGTGTCCAATACAGGAGAATGGACAACATAATTTATCATGGTAAATTCGATTAAGGGTATCCAATACAGGAGAATGGACAATAAAACATACGCGCAAAAGCTCCTGACTTCACGCCAGTGCTTGAACCAATATTTTTTTTCGTAATTTTTTTGAAATTTTTTAGGGGTACGGTTCTTACAAAAAATTTTTTTCGTCATTTTTTTCAAATTTTCTAGGGGTACGGTTCTTAGAAAAAATTGAACACGTCTTTATGTTGATTATCTACTAATAGTTACCATGCTTCAATTCGATCGAATATTTAATCTTTGAGTTATCGAGGAAATAATATTCCAGGTGGGTATAACTCGGAAACCGTAAAACCGATTATGCCCAAAAACGAACTCAACTCTCCCATTCGGATACGCAACCTATCGGAAAATTGCCTTTCCCTATCTCCTTTTGTTCGAAAGTTATCGAGGCAACGGTCACCCATCTACTGAACTCACACAAGGCTGCTCGAATCTCCAACAATATTTAACCGATCGTGTTAAAACTTAGAACTTGGCAGTAGAGTTGGGTTCTAAAGGCTTTTGCAAAATTTCAGCAGTATTTTTCGAGTTATTGAGGAGGAAAAATCAACTAAATTTCAGATGGCTGTAACTCTAGAACCGTTAGGCCGATTATGCTTATAAACAAACTCAAATGTCGTGTTCAGATGCACATCCTAACCTGAAAACTTCAAGCCGCTATCTCTTTCCGTTCTCAAGTTATCGTGACAACAAAAATATGTTTTAATAATTTTTTAATAATTTTCTAGCCATATGATTCGCACAAAATTTCACGAACGTGCTTAGGTTTATATTCTACAACTACTCACCATGTTTCAATTCGATTGGATTTCTATTGGTTGAAAACAAAATTATTACTCGGAAACCATTGGGCCGATTATGCCCATTAACGAACTTGTCCGTCGTATTGGGATGCGCCACATACCCTGAAAATTTCAAGTCGCTAGCTCTTTTCGTTCTCAAGTTATCGTGGTAACGGCTGGACGGCCGGCCGGTCAGAATCAAATTTGACCTCGAATTCTTCATTGAGGAGTCGAACCAAATCGTTTGACACCATTTTCGTCAAAAAATTCGAAAGTTACAGACATTTGGGCAAAATGATAACCCAATGTTCCCCAGAACATACGCGCAAAAAGTGTCAATTAAAAAAAACAATAGTGCCAAAAATTATTTATCCGAAACCACCAGACCGATTCTACCCAATAACGAACTTACCAGAGATATTCATTCGTCAAATCTAGTCTCAAAATTATATTTTATCATTTGGGCAAATTGATAAGCACTCTGTTCCGAGGAACAAGAGCGCCAAAAAACAACAAAATCCAGAATATTTTCAAACAGGTTAATATAAAACTGGCTTTCATAACTTGCACGAAAATTAAACAACTTCTAGGAAACACATTCGATAAAACTCTGTTAATGTTAAAATCGAGTATACAGGGTGTCCGGGGAATAACTGTACATACTCTTACCAGATATACAAACAGTTGGACTAGCTGATTACTGATTGACTATAAAAAATTCATTTCTAGATTTCCCTAGAAAGCTACAGGGTGATTTTCCAACTTCATGGAAATACTTAGACCCTCATAAAATTTAAACTTATTGACGGATATTATTGAAACTTGGGAGGTTATTGGCACATGCTAAGGTCGAGTCAGAAAGATGTCAATAATTTCATTATTCCAGGGCCGGACTAATTAATCTTCATTTAAAGTGTTCAGGGTAAAAAAAACACTTTGTATTTCGAATTACAAATAATTGATTCGCTTTTTAGAAAGAAGCTAAATTATTCTCCAATGTGTGGTATCTCTTGAAGTTGTCACATCTACATTTATTTTTTTATGAATTTTAGAATTTGGATAAAGTTCGAAAATTTTAATTTATTTATCTGAACAGGACTCAGTCATCTTGTGGAGGTCAAAAATAAATAATAAATTTTCTTTAAAAAGTCACCGAAGGTGAGGAAGACTATAATAATTTGTAGATATACTGAGTGGCCACCCCAGACGCGGATCTCATTGCGATGGAGTTAATGAAGGTATATTTCGAAAAAAAAATTGTTGAATTGTATAGGGTATACATAAGCATATTTCAAAATTATTCGTATGTATACCGGGTGTTCGACAACAAAGATATAAACCATAGTGACACTTCTTCCAATGTAATTCCTCTAACTGAATTTGTAAATCGAGGAGTATGAGTAGTGATTTTTGAATCTGTTAGTATGTTTCTTTAAAGTTCACTTATTCAATATTAAATATTATGAAGTACTCTGAGAAAAAGAAGATATGATTATCAGATAGGGAGAATGTTACAAAATATCTTACTAGATTCCAAGATTCGAGCTCAAAAATGCACAGAAATAAAATTTCCTGCAAGATAAAATATGATTCGCAAGGCTGTATCCAATTTGAACATTCGGCAAGAGAAGTGTATACAAGCTAATGGTTTTCATTTCGAACCACTTCTGAAATAACGTTGACTCAGTAATTCATTGGTTCCTATTTTCATTTTTATTAGGTATTCTTTACTGTAGGTATTTTAGATTCTTTCATTTGTTATTGTTTCGTTATGGAATGTCCTTATTAAAGCTCTGAACTTTTTCGAAAATTTCTACTATTTTCTACTAATTTTCTACTAATACTTTCGCATTTTATATTCAAACATGAGATTTTCAGTTCTCTTCATGGTGAAAAATTCAATTTTTCGAACTTTATCCAAATTCAAAAATTCATAAAAAAATAATTGTTGATGTGACAACTTTAAGCGATACCACAAATTGAAGCATAATTTAGCTTCTTTCTAAAAAGCGAATCAATTATTTGTAATTCGAAATACAAAGTGTTTTTTTTACCCTGAACACTTTAAATGAAGATTAATTAGTCCGGCCCTGGAATAATGAAATTATTGATATCTTTCTGACTCGACCTTAGCATGTGCCAATAACCTCCCAAGTTTCAGTAATATCCGTCAATAAGTTTATATTATATGATGGTCTAAGTATTTCCATGAAGTTGGAAAATCACCCTGTAGCTTTCTAGGGAAATCCAGAAATAATTTTTTTATAGTCAAGCAGTAATCAGCTACTCCAACTCTATATCTGGTAAGAGTATGTACAATTATTCCCCGGACACCCTGTATATAAAATTAAATGTTTAGATTGTAACAAGTGCTACGTCGAGCAAACAACCAAAAATATTCTCACACGGTATAAAGAGAATACGTGACACATTCGGAACAACAACATCGATAAATCTGCTGTTGCAAATCACGATTGGCCACTCAATTTCAGAAAATTCCGTTGAATTGTTGAAAAATTCCAATAAATTGTAGTTGGGAACACTTGAAGGTATCGAAATGTATAAGAAAAAAATGGGTTCAAGCCCTGTGGACAGGAGCTTTCTGGCCCTCTAATTCAAATAGATAAATTATATCTCCGAAAGTATTGGTTTCTCAGAGTTGGGAATTATATCAATGTATTCTTATGATAGAGCAGCATCATAAAGGAAATTCAATTCAAATAATAGTTTATTTATCAAGATTAAATGAGCAATCTGAGAATGAGAACTGCACCATGGAAGAAACCAAATTGAAATAGCTGAAATGAATTTGACTCTCTCTTATAGAACAGGATGAAATCTACGAGTGCACAAATGCACAGATCATATAATAAAGCTTAGATAGAATAATTATAGCATTCTGTGAAAACATAGAAGTACGATTCATTATTGAAATATAGAAAAATCATATCTCCGAAAGTATTAGCTTGTTGGAGTTGAAAATGATATCGATGGATTTAAATGGTGAAACTGCATCTTAAATAAAAATTTAATTTGAAATTTGTTGCTTTAAAAAAATTTTTTTTTCGTTACTCCGAAACCATCTGGCCTATTTTGCCCAATAACGAACTTGTAGGAGATATTCATCACCCTAACCTACTTTGAAAATTTCAACTGCCTAGCTCATTCCGTTCGAGAGTTATTGTAGGAATTTTTTTTTTTTAATTTTGAAATTTTTTTTTTCACTTTGCGGTAACCTGGTCAATACAAAACTTCACATGTGTGTAAAGGTCGTGGTTCTACAATCTGATGCTAAATTTCAGATAGATCGAGTGATCGGTTTCGGAAATACTCATAAAAAATGTGTTTTACTAAAATCGGCTATTACTCCGAAAATGCTTGATGGATTTCGCCCATTAACGAACTTGTCCGAGATATTTACGCTCCAAACCCACCCTGCAATATCTCAATCCTCTAACTCCTTTCGTTCGAGAGTTCGGATCGGCCGGACAGAATCGATTTTGACCTCGGATTCTTGATCAGTGAGTCGAACCAAATCGTTTAAGACCATTTTCATCGAAAAATTCGAAAATTACAGAAATTTGGGCAAATTGATAAGCACTCAGTTCCGAGGAACTAGAGCGCCAAAAAAGATATTTTACTCAATATTGATCTTAGCCCTATTAAGGGGTTACATGGGTTTCGTCGGGTAAAAAAAGGCCTATTTTCAATTTTTTTTTTCTATGTAAAAAATTATTTATTTAATTCAAACTTTTTTCTGTCTTATAGATACATATTTAAAGAATAATTTCTGAAATTTTCAAAAAAAAAAAATTAAAACTCCTCCTTTGTGACGTCATTTCCGGTCACCCCTCGGAAAAAAAGTGCGTCCGCGTTGTCAGCATAACTCCTGACAAAATCATCTAAAATGAAAAAACAAAAATATGTGTTTCAGTTAAGACCATAAACTCGTACTTGAACGAAGGAAAGAAAAAAAAAGTAAAAATTGGAATTTTGGCAGACATTTTTCCAAAAAAATGAAAATTTCGGTCAAATTTGCTTTACATTTTTTTTTTAAATAGTTGTAATTGAAAAAAAAAATCCTTCGTTCAAGCACGAGTTTATGGTCTTAACTGAAACACATATTTTTGTTTTTTCATTTTAGATGATTTTGTCAGATGCTGACAACGCGGAGGCACCTTTCTTCCGAGGGGTCACCGGAAATGACGTCACAAAGGAGGAGTTTTAATTTTTTTTTTGGAAAATTAGGAAATTATTCCTTAAATATGTATCTATAAGACAGAAAAAAGTTTTAATTAAATAAATAATTTTTTACATAGAAAAAAAAATATTGAAAATAGGCCTTTTTTACCCGACGAAACCCATGTAACCCATACCGAGACCCATACTTCAGTGTAGGAATTGATTGCATGCTTTAGTAACGCTTCGTCTTTGAATATGGAAACTTTGTTTCCGAAACATATGTCAGACGACGAAAACTGTAGTGGATAAGAGTGTAATTACTCTTGTGGAATTCATTCATAGGCGTTGGAAAACCTTCGTTTATTGATCAGGTGATAAATTTTCCCTCTTGCGGACATTCCGAAATTGTTGCATAATATATTTTCATAGTGTACGGTTCCAAGTTTGAACAATATGAAAGTGGAATAAAATAATATACATCCTTCCGCCGTAAACAAGTATTCCCTTCTAAATATTATAGAGAAACTTATGAAACTCAGTATAAATATGTTTTCCACGAGAGGAACAATTTGAGTACTACAATAATAATTTCGAAAAATAAATAGCACTAAGGATTTATGAGTATAAATAGCGGGGATTTATTTGCAATTAAATGAGACTCCAGAATTGCAATTGGTCATAGAAACATGATCAAACGAGCTGAATCGTTCACTATTTGAGTTCTTGCTAACCTCTTGGGGCATTCTCCGGTTCCTGCATGCAGTTAAATCGTAAAGTTAAATAGAAACAACATATCTGTTGGCTGGAAACTCCGCAATTTGTGTACAAACTTGTCAACAACTCGCTGAGGTGAAGGTTGAGTAAGTTACATATTAGTTGATAACTATGCGTATAAATAGCACAGCTTCTACTATGGACCTACGTCGAAGAACTTTCGACAGTTGTGAGATGAAAATGACAGACAAAGTAGCCGTTGTTTCCTGAAAGCAACCGATCTAAGCGTAGGTGTTAGTTGGTACAAAGATGCTTAGAATACATGGTGAAGACACTCTCATATGTGTCATATCTAACTGTCATATTTTCGGCCGAATTGCGGTCCAAATACTGTCAAATTTCAAGGAGTTTGTTCTACTTCAGTTTTCGCGATATATGCTGGCAGTAGAAATTTTATCGACAAAATTATCGACATGTCAAATTAAATTCGAATATTCTTGCTTCTAGTTAAAAGTCGTACCGTTTGCTTAAATTTAGTATTATGTTCAACGTCCCTGTCTTCCGCGCCGAAATAAGCCAAATGGTTGCTGTGTGAACTCTGAAGGAGTATCCAGAACCATTTTAAAATACTATTTTCATTTCGAAAATTTTATGCGAATATAGTTTTTGGCGCTCTTGTTCGTCGGAATAGAGTGCTTATAAATTTGCCCTAATGTCTGTAATTTTCGAATTTTTGGATGAAAATGGTCTTAAAAGATTTGGTTCGACACACTGATCAAGAATCTGTGGTCAAAATCGATTCTGGCCGGCCGGCCGTAGGCATGAAAACTCTCGAACGGACTCCAAACAATTGAAATTTTCAGAGTAGGTTTGGGAGATGAATTTCTCGGATGAGTTCTTTATTGGGTAGACTCGGACAGATGGATTGAGAGCAAAAAAAAAATTTTTTTACAGAACAAATTTCAAATTTAAATTTTTTTCAATATGCAGTTTCACCATAAGAATCCATTGATATCATTTTCAACTCTAACAAGGTAATACTTTCGGACATGGGATTTTTCAAAATTTCCATAATAAATCGCATTTCTATGTTTTCACAGAATCATATAATTATTCTATCTATGAATTGTTATAATATGATCTGTGTTGATACATGTCAATTATTTTCCTGAGACATGACATTGCCTAATTCATTTCAGCAATCGTAGAATTATGAGAATTATAATATGATATCATACTTTTTGTTGGTTGATATGTTCATGCCGATGGTTCATCCTTATGATGATGGGAATGGTAATAGTAAGTTAATAATATTGAGTTCAGAATATCTCCAGTAAAAACAAAACTGGAATATTGGCGTATTAGAGTATTGGAGTGGATTTGAGGAAAGAATATATATTATCGTTCATCAAAGAATTGAGGAATGAATATCTCGTATGTGTTCGTTGTTGGGTAGAGTTCGTGTATTGGTTTTGGATTAATAATTTTTGGCACTCTTGTAAAATTTAAATTCTTTTATGATGTTTGCATTTAATTTCTGCTAAGATGAAGTTCTATCATAAGAATCCATTGATATAATTCCCAACTCTTACCAATACCTTCGAAGATATGATTTGTCAAAGTTTGAACAAGAGCGCCAAAGCTCCTGTCCACAGGGCTTGAGCCAGTTTTTTAACAATTGTTTATTCTTACCGGATCAGGGTCTGATTTCTAGTATCAAGATAGGTGTTAATTATAATATTCATAATATTGAAAGATGGCTGATTCCGTTGTTAATAAATCAGCAAAGGAGAACGCTTATACTTGTTGGTTTATTATAATCTTATATTTTGTTCCACAATTCATACATGCCGGTTGATGAACATAAACTGTTTTAACAGTTTAAACATTATGTTTAACTCTATTAATCATTAATTATATTCATGATACAATTCAGTTATACATTGAGAAGGAATGAAATTATATGTTATGAAAGCTAACAGTATTATTTTTCAACAATAGAAGGACTAGCAGAGAACAAAGTTCAGGGCGACCATACGCGCATTGTCTTCATTTTGATTAGATATTCTTCTAATTCCAACTCGGATCGGACGTTGAATGCGCCCTTCCTACCAGCGCACCTTCAACTTGAAAATACAAGTTTTACTAAATCAACAAGACCAGAGCGTTCCTGCCAATAGGGTCCTTCATAAATGGCTTCGTATAATTAATATACATATTATGCATATATTTCACAAGTCAAATAGACCCCAGGGGGTTCATCGATTTGCCGAGAAAGCAAGAGCAGACGCGTTTCTGGATTCTTGGCCTTCATCAGTACTCTGTAGCTTCTCAACAAATTCAACTAAACTAACCCGGGTTAAACCTCTCAGAGCCGGCTTGGTCGATCATACCTAATCGCCCACGCCACCTATGAGACAAAACACGGAAATCAGCCTTTCCCCACCAATGAATATTTGAAGCGTGAAATCATATGCCACCATTCACTCGATATTAATCGAGAAACGAGTCCCGCAGAGCTCAGACAGTATCTTCCCAATGGCCATGAACGCTGTTTAGCGTTTTCAAAAATAATAATGAAAAGTGGCGATACCGTTGTTAATAAATCAACAAGTCCAGAGTGTTCCTTCCAATAGGGTCCTTCATAAATGACTTCGTATAATTAATATACATATGCATATATTTCACAAGTCAAATAGACCCCAGGGGGTTCATCGATTTGCCGAGAAAGCAAGAGCAGACGCGTTTCTGGCTTCTTGGCGTTCATCAGTACTCTGTAGCTTCTCAACAAATTCAACTAAACTGACCCGGGTTAAGCCTCTCAGAGCCGGCTTGGTCGATCATACCTAATCACCCACGCCACCTATGAGACAAAACAGTCTATATATAATAGTTGAATTTGTTGAGAAGGTACAGAGTACTGATGAAGGCCAAGAAGCCAGAAACGCGTCTGCTCTTGCTTTCTCGGCAAATCGATGAACTCCCTGGAGTCTATTTGCCTTGTGAAATATATGCATATGTCGTGCGATTGGCTCAGTGGTAGAGTAATTGACTTGGGAGCGGAAGCCCCAAGTTCAATTCCGAGGCTAGGAAAGAAATTTTCTAGTCACGGTAATCGCCACCATTCGCTGTTGGGTCAAAAATTAACAGTGCTGTGCCTAAGGTGGCGTAAGGACACAGTAACAAAGCCTACACAGAACACAACTGGTTCTCCTAACTCAGGGCAAGCTCTTAGAGCTTATGAGGGGTCTCCTTGTGGAAGACCCAGGAGGATCAGTATAATAATAATAATAATAATAAAAATAATATTAATTATACGAAGCCATTTATGAAGGACCCTATTGGCAGGAACGCTCTGGACTTGTTGATTTATTAACAAAGTTTTACTGTCGCATTTAGCGAGAAATTCTCCTCCACCATCGTTTAAATGTCGGGGCATTTCATAATTATTTCCGTTTATTTTTTAAATTACCTCAATAAATTCTGACGTTTTTGTTGTCAACGACTGCGGGATAAATAGTCTAGTCCAAGGCTTCCCAAACTGTTCGTCGCGACGCCCCAGTGCGTCGCATTCAGCCCTATTCTGTAACTCGGATAGAAATGAACGCATCGGATCGTAATCTGACAAATCGGAATGTTTCTCTTCTATCGCGTCCAATTTTGGTATTCTATAACCAATGTAGAAGACGCTGCAGAATCGGAATTCTTATTTCTATTCGACGCTCTTGGAAGTAGCCGGCAACGTTGCTTGTGCACGCAAATCTCGCCCTTAATAACCACTGACATTTATCAGTTTGTTTATTTTGGGTAACTTAACCTAGCAAATTTCATAAAGATCTGGAGTTTACTTTCCTGAATTTCAGTAGAAAACGATAACACGCTGTTTCTGGCGGGGCAAGCGCGTAAAAAGAAAAGAAAAGGAGGTTTTTTTCAATAAAAAGCGAAGTGAATGTATTTTCAATTTATCCCGTGGAATTTAAAAACAGAGAGAAATTACAATTCTCCAATAGCTTCAAATGATTCGGCAGTCGTCAGAATCGGTTGTTCAAAGTGAGAACTGACTTCATTTATGAAATCGACAGCAATTGTTTAAGGTAAACGGTAAAGCTTCCTAAATATTTCTTCTGGGATTTCAAAAGGATTACTAACTGGCATCCCAAAGTTCACGACGTTCCATTCTGAACATTTTCTGTTCGATTTTTCTTCAATCACCGAACGTAATTCATAGATGATATCCATGTTTTTCACACTGATTAATCGACACTACTTGTTTTAAAATTGTTCCTTCTTCAGGCGAGACACCTATTAAACTTTTCCGTATTTACAAACGATAAATTGAATTCGTCCATTTCATATGTCAAAATACGGCGACGGCGCATGCTCCCGCTCATGGTTCCGATCTCGTAAAGCGATTCCGATATGGTTTAGGCGGTAGAGAGCAATTCAATTCGATTTCGATTTCAGATCTCGATAATAGAATTCGAGTTGAGTTACAGAATACCAATTTTAAGCGATTCCGATTTGACCGGTGTATTTCTATTCGATGCATACCATCTCTATTCGATTTGAAGTTACAGAATAGGGCTGATTGTCCCAGGGGCGTCGCATGTTGATGCGACCGAGTCGAGTTATAAATGTCGAAATAGTGCATTTCTGATAACCTATTATTAGGCTAGTATTAAAATTGGTAAATATTTTTGAGGGCTGAGTTAAGGGCGTCGTAAAGAAATGCCCCAAGGGCGTTACAGTAAAAATAAGTTTGGGAAGCCCTGGTCTGATCAACAAGTGCTATTTAGGTCAAAATTTTTGCGTATTCTCCGAAAATTATGTTCTAGGTGTCATTCGATTCGGAATGGCATGTAGATAGTTTTTCAGAAAATGCTAAGGCTGCTCGCAGTTTTTTGCCAATATCTCATAAACTATCTGAGATAATTCAAATTTGAAGAAGGATTCAAATAGAGGAGAAAATTTCCTACAAAAAAAAATCCTAACTTCTGGAACTAGGACCTATATTTTTAATTTTTCTAGAGGGTTGAAAATATGCCCGAAAACGGGTAATCCGGCTTGCTCAAGCCTCGCTCCCTTCGTACCTTTGATGAATAAATATTATTTAAACTTATTAAATATGTAAAAAAATAATTAAAAAAATCAGGCGCCTGCTGGATAGATCAATGAACAATAATTAATTATTAGTTATCCATTAGATAATTTACAATTTTTTGTAGCACGAACATTAACATTGTAAGTACGGTAATTATTAAACTTTTAATCTGAGAATTTTTTCCTTTCGTGAAGCTATTTGTCAAAGCTATTAGAGTAGATTTCTTTTGGAAAATTTCAAGAATTGTTAATTTTCGTTTTGTTATCAACAATTTACTTAAGTGAAAAATTATAAAGCTTCAATTCATAATATTACTATTGATCAGTTCTCTTATGATCAGAAACTACTTAAAAATGGTTTTCAATAATTATTATCTCCTATTATTTAAAAAAATTTTATAAACCAATGCGTTGTTTATGAGATAATTTGAAAGTTTCTTTTGAAAACATAATTGAAGCTTTACGTTTTTCACTTAAGTAAATTGTTAATAACAAAACGAAAATTAAAAGTTTTTCGAATTTATCAACGGAAATCTATTCCAAGACTTTTGAAAAATAGCTGCACGAAAGGAAAACATTGTCAGATTAATAGTTTAACAATTATCGTACTTGCAATGATAATGTTCGTGCTACAAAAGATTGTTAATTAACTTATGGATAACTAGTTGAAAAATCGTGATAAATATTTTTGGATCACGGATTATTGTTCATTGATCTATCTTGCAGTCGCCTGAATTTTTTCAATTTTTCATTTTCATATTTAATGAGTTTAAATAATATTTATTCCTCAAAGGTACGAAGGGGCCGAGGCATGCGTAAGCCGGAGTACAGGTTTTCGGGCGTATTTTCAACCGTCTAGGAAAATTATAAATATTGGTCCTAGTTCCGGGAGTTGGGACTTTTTTTTAGGAAATTTCCTCCTTTATTTGAATCTTTCTTCAAATTTGAATTATCTTAGATAGTTTTTGAGAATTTGGCGAAAAACTAAACCTGCTTCTTTTTTTATCACTTAATTGTTTATAACTATTGCAATTTTTGCGAGCGGCCTTAGCATTTTCTCATAAACTATCTACTTACCATTCCAAATTGATTAACACGTCAATCATAATTTTCGGAGAATACGCAAAAATTTTGACCTAAAAAGCACTTGTTGACTAGACTAATAGCCGTAGATATATATGGATGTACGAGTATATGGATCCACATTCACAATAGGAAAAAAAATCGTTCATATTTCGGTTACCGCCACTGTGCATTATAAATATATATCAGTGATTTGAAAAGGTTTGTAATAATGAATCAATAAATATGGAACTCGTAAAATTTATATCAATTTCAGTTAAAAATATATGGTTATATACTTTGTTTGTTTGATGTATCGCATTCTGCACGTTCAATTGCATTTTCATGGAGAATATAAAGAACAAATATTTCAGATCATTTTATCCATCATATCACTGCAATTGTATTTGGTTTATGCTTGAATCAACAGAACGAAAAGAGGAGAGATAGATTACATTTTTATTGGACTATTTTAATTACATTCAGCTTCGGATTGATTTGATTGTAAAAATTTCGAGAACCCGTGGAAAATACAATGTTTGAATATTTCGGAGCATATATGCATGAACGATGTAATGTAAAATTATAATTGATTGGTCGAAATTTCCATTGACAATCGATTTGAATTGGAAAAAAATTGAGGCAATCGATAAATTTCTAATAACTGATGAAACAATTCTGCTCAAATAAAAATGTTATCGTTCGTCCATAAAGATTATGATAGCTATCTAAAGGAATATCATTGATACTCGATATTTGCAGGGTATATAGCCCTCTATAGGGGGCTCAGTATACATACAAACAAACAAAAGCACTATTCCCTGAATCTTGAATAAATATACAAAGAAATGTAAACCGTCAAAAAATAGAAAAAAAAATTAAGAAATTGCCAAATTACATCCTAGAATTTATAATTCAAAAATTCAGAAATCTAATAACATTCGATATTCATAATCAAGTCTGTGAGAACTTTCTTGAATTTCCTGTAATTAACTATGTCTAGTATATTCTATTCAGACTATTATAAAATTATATTATATTTATTTATTTTATATAAATTATTAAAAAAAATATAAAATAAAGTATACCTACGTATACTGAGAAATCAAGCTCGTGAATTGGCGGTTGAGTTCATTAATGGGCATAATTGGTCAAACAGTTTCTGAGTACTAATTTTGATTTCAAACAATACATATCCGATCGAATTAAAATTTGGTAACTAGACACAACACAAAGACGTTTGTGAATCGGATTGGACCACAGATAATTTTAAAAAAAATATTAAAAAATATCATGCATCTCATGATAACTTTAGAACGGAATTTTCTGGGTAGCTTGCACATTCAAATGGGCAATTAATGTCACATACAGCTTAGGCTTTCCTGTATCACCGACTAGCTCTGATTCTATTAGGGCGCCACCTTCTTTTAATGAGTTATTAAAAATGATACAGAAACTCAGGGCGTGGGAGTTTTAGAAATAAAGAAGGAAACAAGCCGATCAAATAATGAACATATATTAACTAGAAATATAATCACAAAATAAGCTGTATGTACATTAAAGGGGGATAGTAAAGTGTGTCATCCAGAATAAGTTCACTATCGCTGACAAGGTTATGTTAAATATACTCATAAAATTCGTAAATGATAGGTACACAAGGTATCAATCAATAAATATTTCAGAATTAAGTGGCAGTAATAAGTTCTGATCATTGGGAAAACAAAAATAATTTTTTATTATAGTCCGACCAGTAACTTAATTTTTGGATTTCACAATTAATTTTGTTTCAATAGGAATAGGAATTATTACATTTGAAACCGTTTTCATCGAATTCTAAATGCAAATGAGGTTCGTTGTTGGGCATAATCGGTCCAATGTTTTGAGAGTTATACCCATGCCAAATTTTGTTGTCATTTCCTCAATAACTTGAAATATACGAATCCGATCCAATTGAAACTTGGTATTTACTTGTAGAATGCCAACGCGCTGATTTTTGCGTAATTTCGTGAATAACGTATTACTGAAAAAAAAATTTTTCTTCGAAAATCTTATATTTTGGAAACTATTTATCAGAATCCGCTGAAATTCCACATATACCTTCAAGCCGCCATCTTACAATCGAATAGCGAATTTCAGCTCGATCGTCTCCGTATGAGGCGTGAATAGACAACGGAACATGCGGGCAAAAGCTGCTGACTTCAAGACACTGCTTTTTAAGAATTTTCATTTATTTCAATCATGATTTGAAGCAAATGAAAATATTCCGGGAAATATCAATCGAATAGTCATTGTTGTTTTCGTATTACAAGCAACGTTGGTATTCCAAATTAATGAAAATGAATATTATGAAGAATTTCTGAATATGTCCAATCTGAATTTTGACTGCTCATAATGTAACTGATCTCTGATTAATAACCATTGCTTAGATTACGTAGTTTTAGTAGTGAAATTAGTTGAAAATCTATGGATTTGCTACACAGAAAAAAATCTATAGACAAAATAATTTAATTTGCGTATTCATTCAAGCAGGCAAATACGCAAATTTTTGCGCGCATGTTCTGTGAAATAGTGTGGTATCATTTTGCCTAAATGTCTGTAATGTTCGATGTTTTTGCTGAAGATGGTCTCAAATGATTCGACTCACTGATGAAGAATTCAAGGACAAATTTGATTCTATCCGACCAGCCGCCCAGCTGGCTGGCCGTTGTCACGATAACTTGAAAACAGACAGAGATAGCGACTCAAAATTTTCATGGTTTCATGGCGCGTCCAAATGCGACGGACCAGTTCGTTAATGGGCTCAATGGTTTCCGAGAACAAAGTTTGTTTTCAACCAATACTGTAAATTGGTAACTAAATGTAGAATACCGACATAAAGATGTGTGTGAAATTTTGTGATAATCGTATCTCCAGAAAAAAATTAAATATTAAAAAACTTATTTATCTCACGATAACTTGAGAACGGAAAAAGATAGCAACTTGCAATTTTCAGGTTATGTTGCCCATCCGAATGCAACATTTGAGTTATACCTATCTAATTTGTTGTTATTTCCTCAATAATTTTAAAAATACGAAACCGATCCAATTCAAACATAGTAAGCAATTGTAGAATGCCGACGCGCAAATCTTTGAGAAATTTCGAGAGCATCACATTGAACTTGAAAGTTCTTCGAAGATTTCTGAAAAACATTCCGTTGTCACGATAACGAGCGGAAGTGATAGCGACTTGTAATTTTCAGGGTAGGTTCTGCATCACAATGGGACATTTAAGTTCATTGTTGGGCATAATCGGCTCAACGGTTTCAGTTATACCCATCTGGAATATTATTTTTTCGATAACTCAAAAGTACAAATCCGATCGAATTGAAACTTGCTAGCTAGTTGTGGAACACCGACATAAAGACGTATGTGTAATTTCGAGAGGATCCTCCCATTACTACTTCAAAAAAATTATGAAAAAATATTATGTATCTCACATATATGTAACTAGATATATATTTAATGATCCTCCCATTACTACTTCAAAAAAATTATGAAAAAATATTATGTATCTCACATATATGTAACTAGATAGATATTTAATGAATTTCAATTACATTTGTCAGAATTGAAAAATCTGTGATCTTAGAGACGATTCTCCCATTAGTCAAGTCTGTCATTAAAATGGTACGAAATGTTTTCATTCAGGTTGTCAAAATAAAGGTGAATAGACAAATGAGCATGTGCTCAAAAGCTCCTGACTTCACATCAGTGCTTGAACCAATTTTTTTTTGTTTATGTTGAAACCTACAAATCAGTCAAATTGATTTGATATTTATTAAATCAGCCCTTCAAAAATAGGGACGCTCCGATATACACGAACATCAAAATTATTGAATCATGGATTTATTTTCTCCCCTTTAAGTAATATAGAAAAATGGTTCCATAGGTGAAAGTTATCGTGATTACTGCTGGACGGACAGGATTAAGTTTGACCTCGGATTCTTCAGCAGTGAGTCGAAACTAAAGGTTTACAACCATTTTTACCCAAAAATTCTATAATTACGGACATTTGTCTGAAACGTTGGTACAGAAAGCGCGCCAAAAATACTCCAGTTCCGAGAGAAAACAATAAATTTCCATGCCTTAGCCTTACTTCATCTTGGGTATAGCCGCTCCAGAATCCGCGCCACAAAAAATATGCAAACAGATTGAAACGGGAACCTCGCGATCCAGCCACACCGAAAGGTATCCTCGCCAGTATTGTTGAATTAGGAGAGCAGCTGTAATTTATATCGCCGTAATGCTCCAGGAGTTCATTCGGTACGGGCGAAAGTTTCACTTAAGTTCCGGAATTACATACAGTATTTGCATATCAAACAGAAGGAGAGTTATTGAAGCGGTGGGGTAATCTTTAAGAGTATCGTCCTAGATTATTTCAGATAGGATATTCGCCCTGATTTTCAGCAACTTTAATCGAGAATAAACTCGAGAATGCATAGTTAAACAGGGTTGGAATTAGGGCTTCACGCGAGAGCGAGATTTTTCTCGTCTCGTCTCGTTATCGTCTCGGAAAAGCGAGACGAGACGAGACTTGACGGGACGTTTTCAAAAATATTATAGGCGATACCGCGCCACATACAGCGCAACACGAGAGTCTCGTTTTTGGTCTCGTTAAATTTTCCGTATGAAGTTTTATATACTACTCGACTTTTTTCAACACCCACAGAAAACAATTGAAAATGAAGAGTTTCCACTATAATTACCAATATATTTTGTCTATATTATGCATCGATCGTTCTAGAAATACACGATTTCTTAGAAGATTATTAATTCGTTATGACCTTGCGATAATTGAGATTATTTTTCAAGAAAATATAGAATTCACAACCATAAAAACGGATGCCATTATGAATTCAATACTTAACGAACAACTTTTATTGCCCCTAAATCCCAATGCTTTGAAAATTTCGTCTCTATCTGAACATCTAGAGAAATTTATTCTCTTGTGCTCCTTGTAATGAAGATGTGAACAATTATTGTATACATCTATGGAACTACGTATAATAAAACTGGTAAAGAAATGAAGCTATTCAATGTTTCGAAAAGTGTTATGAGGAATACGCAAAGAACACCCTCAATGATCTGCCCACTGGGAAGGTATTCTTTGAAAACTATACCAAATTGTTCAAGTCTATTAAAAAATGTATCGACATCGATAGCCTATTTAAAACATCAACAAAACATTCGAAATATTGGAAAGCTGAGTTTAAGGAACATTTGCTGTTAGAAAGATCAAATATGAATCAAAATATTTTACAGTGGTGGAGAGTGATGAGAAAGTTCTTCCTACACTTTCCAAGATGACTGATGATTTATTAATGGCAACATCCGTACCTGTTGAAAGATTATTTTCCACAGCAGGTATGATCATGGCAAAAACACGTACATAATTGAACAATGATGTGATGCAAGCGTGATTATGTTTGAATTCTTGGTTATCGAGTAATTCAAAAGTTGAAATTATCAGTATTTAAAATCAAAATTGGTTCAAGCCCTGTGGACAGGAGCTTTCTGGCTCTCTAGTTCAAACAGACAAATTATATCTCCGAAAGTATTGGTTTCTCAGAGTTGGGAATTATATCAATGTATTCATATGATAGAACTGCATCATAAAGGAAATTCAATTCGAATAATAGTTTATTTATCAAGATTAAATGAGCAATCATGAGAATGAGAACTGCACCATGGAAGAAATCAAATTAAATCTGGCCAATTTTGCCCAATAACGAACTTAACCGAGATATTCATCTCCCTAACCTACTCTGAAAATTTCAACTACCTACCTCATTCCGTTCGAGAGTTATATCTATGTCTATGGATGAAAAGCAGTCTCACTACTCTCAGCTCTCTTACTTCATGTTCCGTTCCGAAATGTGAGACTATTCTGAGAAAAACTAATTTCGGAGCAAACAACTGAGATTTTTCTCACTTCGCTCACAATTCTTCGATTGATTAGATAATGTCATGTCTCAGGAAAATAAGTTGACATTATGACAATTCATACATAGAATATCATTCTGTGACAACGACGAAATACGATTTATTATTGAAATTTGGAAAAACCATATCTCCGAAAGTACTTATTAGCTTGTTAGAGTTAAAAATGATATCATGGGATTCTTATGGTAAAACAGCTTATTTTTTTGTTACTCCGAAACCATCTGTCCGATTTTGCCCAATAACAAACTTAACCGAGATATTTATCTCCCAAACCTACTCTGAAAATTTCAACTGTCTAGCTCATTATGTTCGAGAGTTATCGTGCCTACGGCCGGCCGGCTGGACCGGCCGGACCGGCCGGACAAAATGAATTTCGACCACGGATTCTTGATCAGTGAGTCGAACCAAATCGTTTAAGACCATTTTCATCGAAAAATTCGAAAATTACAGACATTTGGGCAAATTGATAAGCACTCAGTTCCGAGGAACTAGAGCGCCAAAAATACTATGTACAATTATTGTACATGTACAGATATTTTTGTATAAGAGCGTAATAAATATAGCTTTACAAAATTATTCATTATTGTATACCATTTCGTTTATATATTATAATATTTATTATCGTTATTCAGAATTAAGCGAGACGAGACGAGACAACTGATAACGAGACGAGAACGAGACTTAAACGAGACTTAATTTTTTGGGAAATGGCGAGAGCGAGACGAGATTTTTTATACTCTCGCCTACTCTCGTCTCGTGTGAAGCCCTAGTTGGAATCCAATGATCTTATTCTTCAGAATGAAGATGTCAGATTAAATAAATGAGCAATCTGCAATGATTTAACCTCGTGGAAAGGGTTGTTGCAACATACACTCGGTGCATACATGGGTAGGTAGGTTTTCACAACTCGAAATACCTACAAAGGAAAGTATCATCGAAATGTCTAGAGCAAGGCTGGAGACAATCATAGCAGATTGTCCATTTATTCCTGATATTTGAATAGGTATAGGCTGTCGAACAGATTATGTTAATAGTTCAAAGTATATTACTAAAATACAATCCTCTTTTCACTCTTTAATAGTACATACCACTAACACATTCATTCTGTATTATGAACCCTAAATCAATAAAGAATATTTGATACACAAATGTAGATTAATATTTCAGCATTTTTTTGCTAGCAACATTATGAAAATATTGTATATAAGAACACGTCCCACTACTTAAGGAAGTAGAAGGTAATATTAACCTGAGTGGTCAACGAAGAGTAATTTCTTTTTATGATTCCATTATGTTGTTCTTTCCTATTGCCTTCATATACTACATTATTAAAATGATCCAATTCTAAATCTTCTGAAACATCAACCCCAATATATATACATAAATTATTCAATATACAACAAGTCATTATTATTTTCGGTACCAAAACAGTCTTGTATATATTCACAAATTCATGATTTGGATACTTCTTTTCCAACAGAAAATATTTTCAACGTACGAATGATAAACAAACTGGAAAAGAAATAAATCTGACATGTCTCTAATAGCTAGATAAGATGACATTTATGAACAGTGAACAGAATTCGCATTCTGTGAAAACATAGTAGGATATGTATTATTGAAATTTTTAAAAACCATATCTCCGAACGTATTAGCTTGTTGGAGTTGAAAATGATATCAATGAATTCTTATAGTGAAACTGCATCTCAATAAAAATTGAATTTGAAAATTGTAATGTGAAAACAAATTTTCGGTTTGTTACTACGATTTTGCCCAAATACGTACTCAACAGAGATATTTATGTCCCAAACCTACTCTGAAAATTTCAACTGTCAAGCTCATTCCGTTCGAAAGTTATCGTGTTAACGGTCGGAACGGCCGAACAGAATTGATTTTGACCATGAATTCTTGAACAGTGAGTCGAATCATTTAAGACCACTTCCATCAAAAAATTCGAAAATTACAGACATTTGCGCAAATTGATGCACTCTGTTTCGAGGAACATGAGCGCCAAAAGGGGCCTCTACTGACGTAGGGGTAAGAAAATTTAAAAATACAGTGTAAAGTAAGGAACAAAATTCGATATTTATTGTATTCAATCAAAATGCTCAGACAGGTCAATTTTAGTTTTTAACTAGCTGTCCGCCCCGGCTCCTCACGGTTGAAATGCTGATACTAAATGTACTACAAAATTTCTTTATATGCAACGATCACAGCATTTTTGTCGTTAGACAATACAAACATGTTTTCTTTAGAGGTTACTCTTGAAAGAGCGACATATAATTGGCCATGTGAAAAACACTCAACGCTCAAATATAAGCCTGTAGCGTTGAAAGTGGGACCTGCGATTTATTAATGGTAATTACAAAATATATCATTAGCGGAAATTGTATGGGTTTAAATTGGATCAGTAAATCCGATGGTATCAGAGGAATTCGGGGAATCAATACATCTATCCTGGCTGAGGCGAGCCTCAAGCTCTACAGGTGATTCTCTGGCTCTCTGTATTCGATTTCTATCCCTATCCTGGCTGTGCCGGCCCCCGATCGGTACCACCGCACCGCTTTGTCCCCGCATTTTAAATCTGCAATATCTTCGAAAATATTCATTTAAATTACATGCTGTAAAGGGCCATATTGATCAATATTAAATGCACAATACATTTAAGGTACTTAATCGGATAAGGATCAATGCTGTATTGCTTAAAATAGCTTCGTAATCAAGCCATTATCTCTCGTAGAATGTAAAGGATAAAGGTTATTGTGGGTTATCCTTAAGAGATAGACATATACCATCGCGGACTTTTTTGTAGACCTGTTTAAGGTGTATCATACATTTTGATCTGTCTCAATGTAAGCGCAAAAAAATGTGTTTATTTACGACATCACATTAGAAACCTCTAAAATTGAGTGTTTCTCTAATATATTATGCATGTATTATACATATAAACCTTCCTATTGAATCACTCTATCTACTAAAAAAATCCTTCACGTAGGTTTTAAGATCTAAGCATACATAGGGACAGACAGACAGCAAGAAGCGACTTTGTAACTATGTAAGGATTAACCACCTTATGGCAATAAAATGTTTCTTCTGACGTCATTAATTTTTACAGAGTGACGTCATAATTTTTTCAAATTACCACACCTATTTTTGTTTACTGCTTTATCAGACGATGCAACTTGCCCTGCTCACAGAACCGCAATTTTTAAGAGAAGCTTTCAATTTAATGTATATAAGCTATACAATGCGATACCTATTGAACTAAGGCAGAGTATTGCGTACAAATTTAAAAGAGAGCTAATAACAAACCTTTCTCTCATCTCTATTTCCCTCTCAAGTTCCATTTCTTGCTGTTCTTGTTTGTTGTTTTGGCATGGGTTAAAGGTTGATTGGTTGACGATAGGTGACCCAAAAAACATTAGTTCAAGATTAGTTAGGTTAGGTAGGCTAAAATAAGATAGCCTTAGGTTAGATAATTCTGTTGAATTGTGAATTTTACCACAACAAGGGTTAAGTGGCAGATCACCAATCGGTGAACTTCCCCTTGAGGTTTCTGCTTCATTGTAATATTGATTTCTCTAAATTTCACCCTTTACATGTACTGAATGGGAAAATAAACGCTCGAGAGGAAAAACCTTTTATAGACCCGCCCTGAGAGGGTCCGCTTCTGGCACGAGTGCAACAACTCGTCCTGCCCTTGCAGCGTTCCTTAATGAAAGAGATGAGCTGCAAATAGTCTTCGCAGTTGATGATGGGATCTGATGACTCGAAACGATCCGCGCTAAACCGCTTTCTGCATGATGTCCGCTAAATGCTCGGCCAGAGATTTGCAGGCCGTAATAATCTCCTACTCGGTCTCGTAGTTCGCTCTCATTCTGCCTAGACATCCTATGATTAGTATGACCATCCTGACTTTATGCCTCAGATACAGGATCCCCAGTTCGAACATTAAATCCTTGTATTTTTCCCTCTTCTGTCCTTCTTTCATTGCCACATTATTTTCTGCGGGAGAGGAAAATTCGACAACAAACAATTCCCTGAGTTCTTTGTCCAGCAGGACTAACCTGGCTTTATGGCGTGGATAGGCCGAGTTGTTGTAATCGCATAGTTACATTAGATGAGAGCTCTGTCATTTTCAACAACTGCTTCAATCTCCAGAGGCAATTATTATGGTAGCACTGGTTAATTTCCTATACCATAAACCTGTCTCAGATGTCTCAGACAGAATGTGCATAACAGTGTCCTGCTGACTGTGGCATGCTCTGCACGTTGTTGTGGTATCCACTTTCATGATGTTCTTTTTGTACCATCTTGTATTTATCACGCCATCTTGACAAGCCATAACAAATCCATCCGTTTCAGACTCGAGCCCAGCCAAATTTTTTCAGGAAAATAACACATTTACTGTAAGAAATAAATATTAAACTTTCATGGAAGGAAATCTTTATTCAGCCCAAAAAACAAACGAAATTTAGTGCAAATGTTCAAATTGCTCTTTGTCAACCATTTGGAACTGACCGATACGAGTGTAAACACTTTTGTACAGCCTGTATATTCGGACGTTGGGTAATTGTCCTAATTGTAACAAATGCGGAATCGCAAGAATTGTAAAGCGGAACAAAGGCGACTCCTGCGTTTACGATTAGGTAGGCAGTGACTTAATATCCAAGTATACTGATATATAAATATTGTATTGTAGAAATCCAAAACAGTTCAATGTTAATACTGCAGAGTTCAATAAACGAAGTTCGAACGATTAGTTATTATTCGCACCTAAATGTAACCATCCACTACATGGCGATCCTGCCGACGAAACCACGGAAATTTTAGATCCTGCCTTCAAGGATTTTTTCCTTATGTTTGCTTGAGAATGTGTGGAAATTTAATCAAAGTGTTGCAAGAGAATTTTTGGTATTAGATTGAGCTGAAACCTTCAAATACATAATGTATGGGAACACAAGAAAACTCTGCAATTGGTAGCACAGTAGGAAGCTGAAAGTTAAGAATCGAAGTCACCCACAAAGGCTCAAAAATGTAGGCTAGGCACCAAACCAAGGAAGTGAGTGTGAATAGTGTTATCGTTTAGAAGAGAACAAACCTGCTAGTTCTTCCGATCATGGTTCACAGTCAGAGTCCAGTATGGACCCTCGGTGAAGATAACGAAAATGAACAGAACTTCCTCAACAATATATTCTCATCAACGTAAGTTATGAAAGAAACATTATAAGTGAACGTTATGGAAAAAAGGACATGGTTGCATTGGTCAGTCCCTAGTGATATATGAACCTATAATTGTTACTGCAGACCTGGATAATACAGACAGATTTTTTTTGCAATTCTAATTAGGCGATAAACACATATTTCCTGTACAATGTCTAAAAGATCTTCAAAGGTATCATTTCATATTTATTATATTAATTTGATTTCAAGATGGTCATATGTTGATTATGTTGAATACTGGAAAGATAATCCATATTAGTTTTCTCATATATTATTATATCTACAATATTAATATCCTTTTTAGTAAGTTTCAGTTTGAGATGTAAATATGAACCGAACAGTGACAAATTTCCCACAAACTTGCGGTTCTGTCATTTCCATTTATTGTCTTTTTTTCGTCATTTAAGTTTTCATGTTCGCATATTGAACATTTCATTCAAAAAAATATCATGACTATACGTATCAATTGGCGTAGCTGAAAAAAAAAACAGAATTTTTTTTGTAATTCTAATATGTAGTAATACGAAGTTCTAAATGTAACTATTTTCTAGTGTCTAGTTCTCAGGTAAATAGATGGACATTTACATGGCACTTCTAAGGCAATCTATGATATTGAAATTTCCAGTTGATTTTTTATTCTCTCTACTGTTAGAAACATGAAAAATATGCAGAACAAGCACTGTTAAAAAAAAAAAGAACTCCAAAATGAGAATATATCCTTTCATGCCCTCTTTTTTTCTAGAAGATAGGACGTAATGACTTTCCAATGATTTGATTTTTAAAGTGCAGCCAAATAAAAAAAAAAATATATTTTTCGTGCTTCTAAGTTTAGTTAATAACTTTCTTTGCAGTTTGAATTTGAAATCTGCACTGCGTTACAAACTAGGTAGAAATACTTATAATTTGATTCGTTTGATTGACCTGATCACCAACCACTAGTTTACCTTTTCTCGATAAAAGTCTCGAATTAGTATAAAAATGACATCAAAATATTGAATTACAATATTTGCCAGATAGTCGCAACGACTGGATCAATGTCAATGTTGCATAATACTGTTAAAAGTAAACCTCCTCCATCAATAACAAACAGCGATGCCCTAACGTAGAGTTCGCGAAAAGTTGAAAAACCTCGATGTCTTGAAATTGCGTCTGATACAATGTCGAATCACGTGAGATCATATTACAAAAATAGTTTGTCGCAAAATAGTTGCTCTCACTCACTTTTCAATTACTAATGGCAAAATCCCTGTGTTAGCACAAATTTTGTCTGAGCTGAATCATTACGCCAGTAACAGAAATACGAGTGACTTGACAATTAATCTGATGTTTTATTTACTGTAAACTGTAAGCGCAGATTTTGAAGAAGTAGACCCAGATGTTTAAAAAAAAAAATTCAAAAATTGTACTATGTAATCCGCGCAAGGTAAATAAACAAGAACGAAATCACTTGATAACGAAACCGCATGATCATCAAGTTTAATGTGGTCATAATGGACAGAAAAAGCTGCTCGAGAAAAAAAATTTAAATCACACAATTTTTGGAAAGTCATGTTACATGATGTGTCTAGGTATTCAACAGAATGTATAAGGTCCATGAAACTGTGAATAATTATGAAATTTTAAAATGGCTTTACCGAAGTTCAAGATAGGAGATTCTATTATAATAATCTTAATATATATATTTCTTGTGTGCGTGTGTATGTGACTGAACTCCTCCTAAACGACTGGACCGATTTTGATGAAATTTTTTGTGTGTGTTCGTGGAGATTCGAGAATGGTTTAGATTCACAATTTGGTCTACTCGAAAATGTTTTTGGCGTTGGAGTTTGAGTTGGCGTTGAAGTTGGCGTTGGGGTTGGAGTTGAAGTTGGAGTAGGTATTGTGGTTGGCATTGGTTATGGAGTTGGCGTTGTAGTTGGAGTTGTAGTAGTTGTAGTTGGATTGGAGTTGGAGGTGGAGATGGAGGTGGAAATGGAGATGGAGGTGGAAATGGAGATGGAGGTGGAAATAGAGATGGAGGTGGAAATGGAGTCGGAGTCGGAGTCGGAGTCGGAGTCGGAGTCGGAGTCGGAGTCGGATTCGGAGTCGTCGGAGTCGGAGTCGGAGTCGAAGTCGGAGTCGGAGTCGGAGTCGGAGTCGGAGTCGGAGTTGGAGTCGGAGTCGGAGTCGTAGTCGGAGTCGGAGTCGGAGTAGGAGTCGGAGTCGTAGTTGGAGATGGAGTTGGAGTTAGAGTTGGATTTGGAGTTGGCGTTGGCGTTGGCGTTGGGCAGGCGTTGAGGAGGCAGTACGAAGTCTGCCGGGCCAGCTAGTATATTTATAAAAGTATGGATATTTTGATTTATCATAAGGAAGGTGAGCGCTCACATTACACTCTCAATCATTAATGACAACTTTGTGTTAGCACAAATATTGTCTGAGCTAATTAGGCCGATGATTTGAAATGTAAATCCTTAAGATTATGATTGATAAAATGATAAATAATAAATGATGAATAATGATCAAATAGATAATTGGTGAACCGTTAATGAAGTTAGAAAAAGTTAAAAGAATTTAAGAAAACGTGAAGATAATTCTCAATCCCTATCAAATAAAAACAAAGAATTCAGTCGATTTCACAATTTCATGATGACCCACTACTAGGAGAATATTGTAAAAAAAAAGGGCTGTTGAAAAGCTAAAATACTATTATATGGATTTCCCCCGACGTGGCCAGATATATAAAAGCCCGTCGCAGTTTCTCACTTATTATAATGAACTATTATATTGAAAATATGTATATGAATAGGTATAAATGATTTGATCAATATGTGACATTAATGTTTTTGGTTTGCATAGATATTTCCGTAGTTAAAATACCATTGTTTTACTTATCTAGTTAGTTCTTATACTCCATTTACGTATTTTATTTATATTATTGTATTATTACCATAATTATTCGTAAACTAGTATGTTAGTATTTAAGTATTATGTATCTACATAAGTATAAGAGTATCTATATTTATAGGTTATAGGTAATTGATGCTTATTTTAACACAATTACTGTCCATGAACGAGAAGAAACGCCCTTCACAAGTGGCCATAGTAAAGTGCGTTCTTTTTCGGAAAAGGATGGTGTACAGCCTGTATATTCGGACGTTGGGTAATTGTCCTAATTGTAACAAATGCGGAATCGCAAGAATTGTTAAGCGGAACAAAGGCGACTGCTGCGTTTACGTTTAGGTAGGCAGTGACTTAATATCCAAGTATACTGATATATAAATATTGTATTGTAGAAATCCAAAACAGTTCAATGTTAATACTGCAGAGTTCAATAAACGAAGTTCGAACGATTAGTTATTATTCGCACCTAAATGTAACCATCCACTACACTTTATAGCAAAAACAAAATGTTTTTTACACAGATGAAACCAAAACAATATAGCAATAAATTTTACTTCTTAAAGACAAAACTTGAATGACTGCAGTGTTAGTGTGAGGGATGCTAACCAAGTTTTAAAAGCGAATTATATTTGATATTAAAAAAAATGGCACGTTTAATCATTTATTCCGAAAAGAATATTATACGTAACCATCGTTTCGTTTATAATATCAAAGATTAGAGCAAAATTTTGTGCAGATGTATTGTCTTGAACATGAATTTTTTCTCTGTTCCAGGGTGGCACAGACAAGGGAAAAAGTAATGAACAAATTACCATCATCATGGTGGTATTTTCATTGATTTTGGCTGGAATGTGTTTCACCTTCATATATAACTGTGGTAGAAAATTAGTGAGGGACCATAGGACAATACAGGTGGGTAAATTATTACTAACATATACTGACTTACAAAGAAACTGCAACACCCAGAAGGAGCTGTTTAAATTAATTTTTTTTTTGGTAAAACATAGATAGTTTAGCAAGGAGTAAATGATTGAAATTTGAAGAAAAAAAAACGAAGGGTTTACAATTTTTTTAATAAATCTGTTTGTAATGTGCTCGTCGCCGCGATTATCTATACACTCCCCAACACGTCTTGGCATTGATAGAATGGTCTATTTCTTCTTGAGGGATACTATCCCAAGCTGCCTGTAGATCAAGTATCAGAGCCGCCAAAGTTCAAGCGTAATGGGGCTGACCACCGAAAAGAATCAAGATTGACCTCGGATTCTTGATCAGTGGGTCTGAAATAATTGTTGGAGACCATTCTCAGCCAAAAATTCGAAAATTACTGATATTTGAACGCATCGATAGGCACTCTGTTCACCTGAACAGCGCACGAAAAAGTTAAAATTTTCTATACAGGGTTACAGGATAAGTTGTACTGAATATTGAAAGACGTTAATCAGGTCATTTCTGATTAATTTAGTTCCATAATACGTTTTCCGAAATTTCATATTAAGATATTGCATTTTTAAGATTTTTTTTTAATCGCTCATTTTTTGGCGTTTTTTATCAATTTTTTGATTAGAGCTCCTAGGGTCCCCTTATTTAATGTATCTAATGAGAGGGGATGTCAATTATTAAAAATGAACAACAAAAACTGCACCTACCACTAACAGCTTAAAGACTGCTTGTCAAAGGTTACAACTGAAGAATTTTCACTGAATGTTTTTAACCTTGATGCACTTTTCTTAAAAAAAATGTATGGAAGTTATTCTGCAGATGATTTTAAAAACTTCTTCGTTTCTTCAGCTTTTCAAAGAGGTATAACACTTGCTATTAAATAGGCAAAACATTGACCAAATTACAGTAAAGGTAATAGAGGGTACATTTTCAGTTTGAGGTAAAAGATGCTAATAATACGTAAATAAAACAAAATGAAACAGAACCATATTTTTATAACTCTTTCTCGACTTTCTTAGAGTCACTTTTCACAACAGAAGTTTGCCTGAAGAAGGTTCTGGGTGCCTATTAATTGTGTATGGTATTAATTTCGATGATTACTATTTTCAATTTATCTATGTTTCTTCTGTGGCAGATGTATTTTCCGTGCTCTTCGAAAATTTTCTGTAAAGACGCGACTTGGCTTGGGTTTTTGGACTGTTGCATCTTCTAAATGCACAAAGGATATTGAGTCTAAACGTGTGGATGGCCATCATATCAAATTACTTGATAGGACCATACTTCTTGCCCGATAATTTGGATGGCGAAACATATGAAAACTTTTTGAGGGAAGACGTGTCTATTAAAGTGAGACGAGACATGTTCTTTCAACATGATGGCAGCCCACCGCACTACAGAAGAAGTGTTCGAGCATGGTTGGACGAGAAGTACCCAAATACATGGATTGGGAGAGGCGGGCCCATATCATGGCGGGCGAGGAGCCCCGATTTAACGCCGATGGATTGTTATATATGGGGTCATATCAAAAGCCTGGTGTATGACCCAATGGCGCTGTTTGCAAATGTCGATATTCTGAGACAGAGGATTATTGATACAGCTGAGGATGAGGCGGAGCCTGCAAACTTCTGTCGTGAAAAGTAATTTAAAGAAACGAATGATAATTTGTGTGAAAAATTGTGGCGGCCATGTAGAACAAGAGTTATAAAAATATCGTTCTGTTTCTTATTGCTTTATTTACGTTTTATTAGCTTCTTTTACCCAAACTAAAAATGTACCTCTACTACCTTAACTGTAATTTGGTCAATGTTTTGCCTGTTTAATAGCAAGTGTTATACCTTTTTGAAGAGCTGAAGAGACGAACAAATTTTGAAAGCATCTGCAGAATACCTTACATGCATTTTTTTTAGAAAAGAGCTTCAAGCTTAAAAACATTCAGGGAAAATTCTTCAATTCTAACCTTTGTCAAGCAGTCTGTTTAAGCTGTTAGCAGTAGGTTCAATTTTTTTTTTCATTTTTATTAAAAAATCTATAAAAATTGGTTCAAGCACTGACGTGAAGTCAGGAGCTTTTGCGCGTATGTTCTATTGCTCATTCTCCTGTATTGGACACTCTTAATCGAATTTACCATGGTGAATTCTATTGTCCGTTCTCCTGTATTGGACACTCTCTTAATCGAATTTACCATGGTAAATTCGATTAAGAGTGTCCAATACAGGAGAATGAACAATAGAACATACGCGCAAAAGCTCCTGACTTCACGTCAGTGCTTGAACTAATTTTTTTTCCGTTATTTTTTTGAAATTTTCTTGGGTTACGGTTCTTACAAAAATTTTTTTTTCGTAATTTTTGTGAAATTTTCTAGTAATAATAATAATAATAATAATAATAAGAGAGTTTATTCGTAAAACCTTATAAACCCTAAACAAACTGTAGAGTTATCCTAATGATAACTGTGTCCAGCCTATTCAACTCAAATCACAATTTTTGATACCTATATACTGAATATAAACATAAATAAAAAAAACTCAAATATCTCCTCTGTGTCCCCTTCAGTATTCTTTGTCTCTATCGGTGCTTCATCGTCCTCATCGGTACTAAAAGGTCTCAATCGGTAATATTTCCAAGTTATGTAGTCTTCGTTGTCCAAGATTTGTTGAGATTCTACTCAATGGAGTGGGTGCGGTAGGTATTCAATTCGAGTTTATCATTCTATGGATTCTAGCTCGGTCTCCCTCAGCCAGCCATAATTTTATTCCTTTTTTGAAGTGGTACGGTTGAAGTGGTACGGTTGAAGTGGTACGGTTCTTACAAAATTTCAAACACGTCTTTATATCGATATTCTACAACTAGTTAGCAAGCTTCAATTCGATCGAGTTCATATTTTTTGAGTTATCGTGGAAATAATATTCCTGGTGGGTATAACTCCGGAACCGTTGGACCGATTATGCCCGTAAACGAACTTAACTGTCCCTTTCGGATACGCATACATACCCTGAAAAATCCAAGTCCCTGCCTCTTTTCGTTCGAAAGTTATCGAGGCAACGGTCACCCATCCATCTACTGAAATCACACAAGGCTGCTGGAATCTCCAACAATATATATCCGATCATGTTCAAACTAAGAACTTGATAGGTGAGTTGGATTCTGAAGGCTCTCGCAAAATTTCAGCGATAGTGGATGAATAGTTTTTGATATACAGAATTTCTTTCAATAATTTTCAATGACTTTTTATAAACTTTCTAGTGATACGATCCTCACGAAATTTTGCAGGAGCTTACGCGTTGGCATTCTACATCTAATAACCATGTTTGAATTGGATCACTTCTATATTTTTTGAGATATTGAGGAAACCAAATTTCAGATATGTATAACTCCAAAACCGTTTGGCCCATTATGCTTATAAACAAACTCAAATGTCGCATTCAGATGTACAACCTAACCTGAAAATTTCAAATCACTTTCTCTTTCTGTTCTCAGGTTATCGCGGATTAGAAAATATTTTTTAATAATTTTTTAAAAATATTCTAGGGATACCATTCTCACAAAATTCCACGAACGTGCTTAGGTTTATATTCTACAACTATTCGCCAAGTTTCAATTCGATCGGATTCATATTGGTTGAAAACAAAATTATTACTCGGAAACTATTGGGCCGATTATACCCATTAGCGAACTTGTCCGTCGTATTGTGATCCGCCACCTACCCTGAAAATGTCAAGTCGCTAGCTCTTTCCGTTCTCAGGTTATCGTGGCAACGGCCGGACGGCCGGCCTGACAGAATCAAATTTGACCTCAAATTCTTCATCGGGGAGTCGAAACAAATCATTTGAGACCATTTTCGTCAAAAATGACGTCAAAAAAGACAGACATTTGGGCAAAATAATAAATAGTATAGGATCCCGCTATACAACGACCTTCACCGAGATGCTTATTTAATGAGACGTATTTTTTATGTTATTAAATATGCCAATAAATATATCCTATATGGGTTGCCTAACAAATTTCAGTCCAGAGTATTTTTAATTAATAATTTAAAAAAATTTTTTTTTTAATCATTGCACCGGTGTGATTATTAAATAAATTTGATACCAATCGAAAGTTTGAAGCCCATAGAATATGCAAACGTTAGGTTGCCTATTTTTTTCCGGTCACAACCACGGGTTGCCCGGTGTAAACAGGTAAATCCATACTAGCATTTTGCAACGGTCTGATTATTGAATCAAACTTAGATAAAATGAAAGATTATTTCATAAGGAACACGGTGGTATAGGGTTGCCTGCGAAAAATCAGTCCCGAATTACGGTTGTCGAATTTTAAATAATAAAATATCGCTGCGAGTGAATGTGTGTGAGAGAGAGATCCCAGACCAACCATCCCATGCGGTAGAAAAGGACGCAGCGTAGCAGCTGTTTAAAGTCCGCCCATTTAAAGAAGGAGACTGCGCATGCTATTTGTGCTTGGAAATGAAAAGGATAGCGATAGACTCGTATATGCTGTGCATTATTTTGGAGTAGATTCGTAGATTGTCGCTATAGATACAAGTGAAAAAACGTGCTGCTATTTATTGTTGGCCAAAAGTTTTTTGTGTGATTTGGATGACGGAATAATTGATTTTGATGATGAAACTTTTGAAAACTGTGCATTAAAGTTAGCTTTTCGTAAAAAAAAAAATTTTAAATACAATTTTGTTTAGCTACCCAGTGCGTCACTCCAATTTGTAGGTTATCATACCACGTGCTACAAAAAAGTGACTGTTTTGAATAAAAAATATAACGAAGAATTTCTTAAATTTATCGCTGAATATACAGTAAGTACATAATAATTGAATCTTTAAAATTATCTAAGCTAATACATCTTCTATATTTTTGTCATGTTGAAGTAATTGCTAGTAAAACTCACTTATGGTTTTGTTAATTTTCGACACACATATTTTTTTTGTAATTTACTTAAAAAACGGTTGTTGAAAATTGAACAAGAAAATGTTCTGATTTCCTTTTTTTTTGGAATAATTAAATGAGGATGTTTTAAATCAACTATTCTTATCAAAAATTTATTAAAATTTATAATCAAACATTTTCATTTAATCGCAAAAATTGTTTTTTTTTTAGGAGCATACCGATATATCTACTACTGAAGAAGAACCACAACAGTTGAATCCTAGTGTCGATTCCTGTGCTACAGTTGCTGAGGATGAAACGAGTAATGTTGAAGACCTGCCTCAAACTTCTGGGGGCTTTGACAAGGTAATAAAAAATTATTTTTTTTTAAGCTTTTTTAAAAAAGTGACATGAAAATCTATTAATTGAACTTGTATTTTCATTTATATTTGTTTTCTTCCATTTTTACTCAAAGAATGATTTAAATTCTTTTAGGAGCAGTCAACATCAACAGCATCGACATCAACAGCAACGACATCAACAGCATCGACATCAAGCACAATTATTTGTCTTTTTTGTGACCACAGCCAAAAAAGATGTGGAAAGAAGCTGGTTAATCTTACTTTCCCTAAAGGTGACAAAGTAACACTACAGATCAAAAATATCGCCGAAAATTTAAGCGATTCGGAGATTCTCTCCAAACTTCAACATCAAACTATCGCGTACCATCTGCCTTGTTACGCACTGTATCAATCGAAAAATAAGCGGTCCACGGAAGAATCTACCGATTCCACGTATAGTAAATATCGACAGTTACATCAGTTGGCTTTTCAATCCATATCAAATTTTATTGAGACAGAAATAATTGAAAACAACCAAGTTATGTACTTGGCTCAATTATTTTTAAGATACCAAGCTTTATTGCTAGAGTTTGGAAAACATGAAATTGATTTCGATGATATTCAAGATTACCGATGTGAAACCTTGCAAAAAAAGTTGATGAAGAAATTTGGTAATCTTATTACGATTGAAGCGTCAATGGGAATACGTAACAAAAAAAACAAATAAACAATAAACAGAAGTATTCTTTTAATTGTTGTTTTTTATTTCGGCTCCCAATAATAAAGATAAAATTTGTCAGATAAGTAATATATATGTTTTACTCTAACTGTCTTTTTTACTAAAGATGTGTATATACTTTAGTGTCACATAAACAATAAACATAGATAAATAATTAATTGATTAAAAAATAAAAAATTAAATAACTATTTCTGTATATTAATAATTAACTACTCCAAAATAATGCACAGCATATACGAGTCTATCGCTATCCTTTTCATTTCCAAGCACAAATAGCATGCGCACTCTCCTTCTTTAAATGGGCGGACTTTAAACAGCTGCTACGTTGCGTCCTTTTCTACCGCATGGGATGGTTGGTCTGGGACGTCTCTCTCACACACATTCACTCGCAACGATATTTTTATTATTTAAAATTCCACAACCGTAATTCGGGACTGATTTTTCGCAGGCAACCCTATACCACCGTGTTCCTTATGAAATAATCTTTCATTTTATCTAAGTGTGATTCAATAATCAGACCGTTGCAAAATGCTAGTATAGATTTACCTGTTTACATCTGGCAACCCGAGGTTGTGACCGGAAAAAAATAGGCAACCTAACGTTTGCATATTCTATGGGCTTCAAACTTTCGATTGGTATCAAATTTATTTAATAATCACACCGGTGCAATGTTTAAAAAAAATTTTTTTTTAAATTATTAATTAAAAATACTCTGGACTGAAATTTGTTAGGCAACCCATATAGGATATATTTATTGGCATATTTAATAACATAAAAAATACGTCTCATTAAATAAGCATCTCGGTGAAGGTCGTTGTATAGCGGGATCTTAGACTAAAAGCGAAGTTCCCCAGAACATAGCGCAAAAAAAATGAGGGATCTTAAAAATTCAATATCTCAATAACGGTGACATTTCGGAGAACATATTATAGGACTAAATCATCAGAAATGACCTGAATAATAACATCGAGGTGACGTTAGCTCCCGGCGGCCAACTCCAAGCGCTGCTATTCCACCACGGTCAATAGCGTTCCCTACCGTTCTCTCACGCTTCTGATATTTTATTCCGATGTTCCGAATAGGTGAATAAGCTTTGTAATCAGCTGAATGCATATACCTAAGGACTCATAAATTAAACAATTTTTTTCGTTCAATTCTGAAAGCACTACAGGTTCGAAATATGAAATTATTTTCGTAGCGCTCAGATAGAAGTTTGTAATTTTAGTTTTCTGGATATCTGAATGGCCGGCCAAGAAAGGTTATTATCAGGATACATGTGTCAATCAAATACCTAATCAAACTGATTTTTTTGTTCGATTCAGATATCCTTAAGTACCCAGCTCCAAGAATCGAAATATGAGGTATATATCATAGTGCTCAAATAGAAGTTGGTAATTTTTTTTTCTGAAGATACAACTAGCCGGCCAAGGAAAATAATTAGCAGAATACATGTGTTGATTCAGTACACAGCTCCAAGAATCGAAAAGGGGTTCATCTCATAGTGCTCAGATAGAAGTTGGTATTTTTTTTTTTAAGATTCAAATAGTCAGCCAAGAAGAATAATTTTTGGAATGCATTTGTATATGAAATAACTAATCAAATTGCTTTTTTCGTTCGTTTCTGATATCTCAGCTCCAAGGATCGAAATATGAGGCTTACCTTTGAACTCTCAGATAGAAGTTTGTAATTTTTTTCTGAAGATTTGTATAGCTGGCCAAGAAGAATGATGCGCAGAATTCAATCGATAACTAATCAAATTAACTTTTTCTTAAGAATAGAGTGCTCCAAGTCCCCAGCTCCATGAATATAACTATGCGGTTATTCACTTTTGTTCAAAAGACTTAATACCGAATTTCACATTACTATCAGATGTATGTATTTTTTTAGACGTTGTAAGAGACTATTAGCGTATTACAATAATCAATTAAGTGCGCTCAGACGGATGTATGTAATGTTGGTATCCCACAAAATAGGAATAGACTTTGATTAATCTGGAACTTCCTACGTGCTCTTGTATACTTTTCACACATTTTTGCGCGTATGTTCTGGGGAATATCGCGTTATTAATTTGGCCATGTGTCTGTAATTTTCGATCTTTTGGCTGAAAATGGTCTTCAACGATTTGGTTCGACTCACTGATCAAGAATCCCTGGTTAAAATCGATTCTGTCCGGTCGGCTGCCTATTAACACGATAACTCTTGAACAGAATGAGCTAGACAATTGAAATTTTCAGAGTTGGTTTGGGACATATATAAGGTTCGTTATTGGGCAAAATCGGCCAGATGGTTTCAGAGTAACGATTTTTTTTTACATTACAAAGTTCGAATTTCATCATAAGAATCCATTGATATCAATCTCAACTCTCAAATGCTAGTACTTTCGGAGATATGATTTTTCAAAATTTTAATAATACATTCTACTTCTATGTTTTCAAAGAATGCGAATTGTATCTGTCTGTGTTCTATTTGTGTTCACTGTCAGACATGTCAAATGTATTTCTGTTCTAACAATCAAAGTATAATTGAATGCAAGATGACCAATTATAGGATATTATAATTACCTCTACCCTATATGCCCTCGGATCCATATGATGATGGAAATATATAATTTGGTAAGTTTATCAAATTGGGTTCAGAATATCTTCAGTGAAAACAAAACTGAAATATGCGCTAAGTTTCAGTTGATATAATATATCTAATTTTCAGAGGTGATTTGAGGAATGAATATATCGGATAAGTTAGTTATGCGATTTCAATTTATTTTTTTTTATGATGCAGTTCTTTTTTATATCATTCCCAACTCTGAAAAACCAATAATTTTGGAGATGATTTGTCAAAGTTTGAACAAGAGCGCCAAGACTCCTGTGCACAGGGCTTTTCCACATATTTTAAAATTCGTTTTAATATTATTTAAATAAAAATGATTCTACTACATTCAGGGGCAGAGCTACATAAGGACAAACAAGAAACAAATAAGTAATCCGCGATTTGAAGAATTTTTCGTCACGGAGGCAATTTTCTTACTCTTCGTCGAATCTGGCAACAAAGCCATGATCCTTTCATCCTTGCATTGTAATTCAGCCGGCACGGCTACGGATGAAATGTTTTCGTTTAGAGTAATAAAAATGGGTTCAAGCCCTGTGGACAGGAGCTTTCTGGCGCTCTAGTTCAAACAGACAAATTATATCTCCGAAAGTATTGGTTTCTCAGAGCTGAGAATTAGATCAATGTATTCTTATGATAGAACTACATCATAAAGGAAATTCAATTCAAATAATAGTTTATTTATCAAGATTAAATGAGCAATCTGAGAATGAGAGCTGCACTATGGAAAAAACCAAATTAAAAAAGCTGTAATGAATTTGACTCTCTCTTATAGAATAGGATGAAATGTACGAGTATGAACACAGATCATATAGTAAAGCTTAGATAGAATATTTATAGCATTCTGTGAAAACATAGAAGTACGATTCATTATTGAAATTTAGAACTTCATCTTAGCAGAAATTGAATTCAAACATCATAGGAGAATTTATATTCAACAAGAGTGCCAAAAATTATCAATCCAAAACCAATAGACGAATTCTACCCAACAACGAACTCATCCGAGATATTCATTCCTCAATTCTATGAAGAAAGATAATATATATATCTTTCCTCAAATCTACTCCAATACACCAATATTCCAGTTTTGTTTTTAGTGGAGATATTCTGAACTCAATATTATTAACTTACCATTTCCATTCCCATCATCATATGGATTGACCATCGGCATGAAAATATCAACCAACAAAAAGTATGATATTATATTATAATTCTCATATTTATACGATTGCTGACAATGAGACAACGTCATGTCTCAGGAAAATAAGTTGACATTATAACAATTCATAGAATACCCACAGAATAATTCTATCATTATGTGAAAACGTAGAAATACGATTTACATTGAAATTTTGAAAAATCATATCTCCGAAAGTATTAGCTTGCTAGAGTAAAAAATAATATGAATGGATTCTTATGGTAAAACTGCTTATTGAAAAAAAAAAAATTTGGAATTTGTTCTGTAAAAAAAAATTTTTATTTGTTCCTCCGATACCATCTGTCCGATTTTGCCCAATAACGAACCGAGATATTTATCCCCCAAACCTACTCTGAAAATTTCAACTGTCTAGCTCATTCCGTTCGAGAGTTATCGTGCCTACGGCCGGCCGGCCGGACAGAATGAATTTCGACCACGGATTCTTGATCAGTGAGTCGAACCAAATCGTTTAAGACTATTTTCATCGAAAAATTTGAAAATTACAGACATTTGGGCAAATTGATAAGCACTCAGTTCCGAGGAACTAGAGCGCCAAAAATAATCTGAGTGTATTCTCAATTCATAACACATATTGAAATCATTAAGGGTAGAATATATTCAAGAATAATTGTTCCTTTTCCTTATCTTCAATATGTTTCGGCCCCTCATCGCTTGAGGTTTATGGCGATTTCGGTTCCCAATTCCCAGATGTTTGAAATGAACGCACTATCCCCGCAATGCCATTTCAAAATAATTCCCTTATACATTATCAACATGAAAAAATTGGTTCAAGCACTGACGTGAAGTCAGGAGCTTTTGCGCGTATGTTCTATTGTCCATACTCCTGTAATGAACACTCTTCTTAATCGAATTTACCATGATGATTTTTATTGTCTATTCTCCTGTATTGGACACTCTTCTTAATCGAATTCACCATGATGAATTATATTGTCCATTCTCCTGTATTGGAGAATCTTCTTAATCGAATTTACCAAGATGAATTCTATTGTCCATTCTGGACATTCTGGTCCAATCAGGAGAACGGACAATAGAATTCATCATGGTAAATTCGATTAAGAAGACCAAAAGCTCCTGATTCACGTCAGTGCTTGAACCAATTTTTTTTTTCGATTAAGAGTGTCCAATACAGGAGAATAGACAATAGAATTCACCATGGTAAATTCGATTAAAAGTGTCCAATACAGGAGAATGGACAACAGAACATACGCGCAAAAGCTCCTGACTTCACGTCAGTGCTTGAACCAATTTTTTTTTTATTTATAATATCATTTAAATTAATATTGTTGGACGTTACTTTGAAAGTTCTAAGCTATTAGAAGTATACCTACCTATTTTATTCTGTAAAGTCTATAATTCAAGAAACATTGTTGAATTGAAATATATTGTTTTTTTATTTATAATATCATTTAAATTAATATTGTTAGACTTTACTTTGAAAGTTCTAAGCTATACAGCAAAAATATTATAAAGAAAATAAGCAATTGGATAGTCAAACTATCATTTTAATAAAATGATGCATTTTTATTGTTCAAATAAAGATATTTTGTTAACTTACAAGAATTTCTTCATTCAATGGTATTTCAAAGAACTAATTACAGTTTTAAATATTTAATAAAAAAACCTTTTTAATTCTTCATAATCATTACAAGAATGTCTGTCGATATGGAATATGGTAATAATTTGACATTTGAACACATCGTTTAATGCATAATCAATTTCAATACTTTTGTCACTCGTTGATGAGATGAGATATCTGAAATTATAGATAAACTCTAAATATTCCATTCAATATTGAAATATTAGAATTAAATTTCCACTTATTCATTTGTATTTCAAGATAATGAACGTTTGAAGCTAATGATTCATGTAAATTGTCTGTGAAAATTTGTTTTCATGGGTTAGGGGAAAAGAGTTATTGTGAAAATAAGATTCATTTATTTAGATACCAATCTATATATTGTTTTATACTATCTACTAAGGGCCGATTTATTCAACCTCTCCGTAAAGTATTCGTCAACTATGTGCTCGTTGAATTTACTGATCCCCTTTAAAGTGAACATTTACAGATTACTTTCCTTTCGGTAAGGCTACTTGACAGTTTACAGGTCGTAAAATATATCAGCCCTCAGTGAACAAAAAAATTGTATACCTCACTGAAGCCGTAATACAAACAAAGGAAATAATTTCGAATAAAAACTATTAACATATTCGATTATTTACTTCAAGAGAGATCAAGAATAACATTCATTTTGAAAATTCAATACTACATCAAGCAGCATGCAATACATTTTTTCGAGTTTGGACCACTGCTGCCCACATAGTCATGGAGGATTCGTGAAACACTACAGGGAGGATAAATACTTGTATATAGATTATTATTAAAATATGATAACTGACTTTCTCCGTTTCCTTATATACTACTTCTCGTTGTAAAATATACTTGGATTTTCCTCCGCAACACTAGGATACATCATTTTCAAAGTTAGCGTTGAATTATCAAGCCATTCTATTATAATATTAGTAAAATCTGTTCTTCAGAGGTATTCATTGTTAAGCATGCTAAGCAACAAGCATTTAAGAAACATATACCTGAAGTTCCACGGGAAAACAATATACATAATATACATACATACATAGTATACCTACACACATGTTATATTGCATCACCTTCTACTCCTATATTTTAAAATATTCTGCAATTAGAAAAATTGAAATGTTTCGTTAAAAAAATGCCTATTATATAGGTACACGCTGGCATCCAAACACCCTGATGATGGATCGTAAGAGACCCATGATTTCAGGAAAACAGAAAATTGTTCAAAATTCACTGGTTTAAGCGTAATTCAACTGTTTTTTTTTTGTGCAATAGTATTATGCAAATGTTATGTGTAAACGGGTAAAAGTGGCCAAATCTGAATAATAGGGTAGGTGCAGAAGTCATTTGAAATGTAATTCATGCAGTTTTGCTTGCTAATGACATGTTTATGATTATACTATCCATTCTAGGTCTTCCCTAAGGAAATCCCACAGAAGCTCCTAGGAGAGTCAGTTTTGTTCTGTATATATTTTATTAATGTATCCTTACGACAGCTTAGGCAAGTCACTGGGTGGTTTTCACCTAAGTACATGATGAATAGAATACTTATCCCATAATATATATAGCTTCGGCAAAATGACAAAACAGAATTAAGTGTAAAATGTAAAATTTTGAGTTGGCTTTATTTTTTATAGTCATAGCCTACTCATAACAACCACTTCCTTAGTAGATTGCGGAACATATTTAAATGCACCTTGAATCGAGCATTTACGGTTTATTTCGTTCACTCCCTGATTTATCGTTCACTCTCGAATTTCAAAACGAGAATATCTTGAAACTTGCTTATTGCAGATACGTCCCTTTGTCATTTCAACGATATGAGAACCACCACCAATTTGTTTGAATAGAAACACTAGATTTTCTTCTTGGCTATTCCACTCTTGAACTTTAAAAATTTTAGTGTTCATGTCATCTTGGTTGCCTCTTATCAATATTAAATTTTCTCATGAGATATACTTAATCTTCACAAATATTCAATCAACTAAGTTCCATATACCTTGTTTTTAAGAATTCTATCTGCAGTAACTCCAAGAGTAACTCATGCATTCTATTTGTCGAAAAGCATTACTTTTTTGATCTACGTCAACTGGACCTTAATTCATTCCAACCTGAAAGGAAATATTAAGACTTGGATTTTTCTGAGTAAAGTAATTCATTCAATTCACTTCTATTACTTACTGCTAATTTTTAGCCAGAAATCCTGAAGGACATATACCAGATAACTTCTTTCTGAACAACTTTTCCACAGTTCTCCATAATTTGGAATTTCTTTCACATACGTAAACAATATTTCTAGATTCCTCCAATCTTCAAATACAAGGTAATCTCGATTATTTTCAACGGAAGGAATACTCGTTCGTACTTCGTGGATTGAGAATATTTTGTTTATGTTTTGTGTTTTGATCAAATTCAGATTCGATGTTGAGGTTAAAACGGGGCGCATGCGTAGATCAGAATGTAGTTTGTAGTATATCAATTAATCATTTTCTCAAAAATACCACACAAGCAAGTTACCGATCACTGCTAATATTTATTATTTACCAGAAATTCATCACAAATCGAAACTATTTAAATTAGAAATGTCAATTTTTACATGACTAACCCGGACTTAGCCATTTAACCCTGCTATTTTGCCGGGTTAAATTTTTATAGTTTTAACCCAGGGTTAGGCTCTAAATCTTGAAGGTGCAAGACCTATTATCAATTTAACCCTAGGTTTAGAGTTAATCCGGATTTAATTAGATAACCCGCATTCGTGCAAGTGGACCTTAGTGGCCTACATGGCCTAAAATTCCTCTCTACCCATCACAAGATTTAATATCCACAAATGAGCCTCTCACCGTACAAGATCAGAAGCCTTCAGCAAAATTTCAGCGATATCATATTAAAAATAATACATATATAACCTTTCAAAAGTCCCCTCTCGCAAATATACTCCTCTGAAGGCACATGGATCTCTTGAAGAAGAATCGCCTTCTCTATTTCGCAAAGATATTCACTCTTGTTCATAGAAATCCCTTCAATATTTAGTTGCCTCCTCCTAAGGAGGATCTCTTTCAAAACCAGGTCTGACCACTAATGTAGGGCTATCATCTCCCATAGATTTGTGATGAAATAAGACAATTTTCCCATAATATACGAGCGAAAATATGTCATCATGACATTCATATTTTTATTTTTGAAGTTTCTCGCAAAAATACGACCATAGACTACATATCATCATACGACGATTCCCATCCGCTACACTTGGCTACCACTACGCTACCGAACTCACAAAAGTCTGCCCGGTTCTCCAACAATATAGATCCGATCATGTTCAAACTTGGAATTCTGCAGTAGAGTTAGGTTCTGAAGGCTGTTCCAAAATTTCAGCCATGCCGGACGAATAGTTTATGATATATAGATTTGTTTTCAATAATTTTCAACTATTTTTTTTTTAATTTTCTAGTTATACCATCCTCACGAAATTCTGCAAGAATTTTTGCGTTGGCTTTCTTCAACTAATAACAATGTTTGAATTTAATCGGTTTTGTATTCTTCGAGTTAATGAGGAACAAAAAACTACCAAATTTCAGAAAATTTCAGATGGCTATAACTCTAAAACTGTTTGGACGATTATGCTCATAAACAAACTCAAATGTCGCATTCAGGTGCACAACCTAACCTGAAATTTTCAAGCCGCTATCTCCTTCCGTTCTCAGGTTATCGTGACAACAAAAATATTTTTTAATAATTTTTTAATAATTTTTTAGCGATACGATTCTCACAAAATTTCACAAACGTGCTTAGGTCTATATTCTACAACTATTCACCAAGTTTAAATTCGATCGGATTTATTTTGGTTGAAAACAAAATTATTACTCGGAAACCATTGGGCCGATTATACCCATTAACGAACTTGTCCGTCGTATTGGGATGCGCCACCTACCCTGAAAATTTCAAGTCGCTAGCTCTTTCCGTTCTCAAGTTATCGTGGCAACGGCCGGACGGCCGTACGGCCGTACGGCACCACAGAATTAAATTTCACATTTGGGCAAAACTATAACGCGATGTTCCCCAGAACATACGCGCAAAAAGAAGTGGAAAAAACATCAGTGAACTTCTATATGTCCCAAAGTTCGGATGCGTTTATTAGCAGAGAAGAATAAACGCTAATTATTTTTCTTGGTTGAATCTTCAGAAAAAAAAATTACCAACTTCTATCTGAGCACCATGAGATAAACCTCATATTTCGATTCTTGGAGCTGGGTACTTAAGGATATCTGAATCGAACGATAAAATCAATTTTATTGAGAGGTTTTTTTCTGGGTTTCCTCTCCCAAACTCTGAAAAATCAACGAAGAAACAACTATATCGTAACGTTTCGGAGTATATATCAGACTCCTTCGACAAAATAATTCTAACGATTTTCATTAAGCGTCTAACGAAGGAGTCTGATATAGACTCCGAAACGTTACGATATAGTTGTTTCTTCGTTGATGTTGTTTCGTTGTTGTTTGTTAGGCTATATTGTTCAATTGATTGCTTCTGACAAATATCCTGTGTTTCTTACGCAGAAGCAAATCACAAAATAATTAATTTTCATTTTATAGATATTTTTCAGAGTTTGGGAGAGAAAACCCAGAAAAAAACTTTCAATAATGAGTATACCTCCCACAGTATCCTTTAATGATTACTTAAAATCAATTTTATTAGCAATTTAAACCTCATATTTCGATTCTTGGAGCTGGGTACTCAAGGATATCTGAATCGGACGAACTAATCGATTTGAATAGGTATTTTATAGACACATGTATCCTGCTAATTATTTTTCTTGGCCGGCTAGTTGAATCTTCAGAAAAAAAATAACAACTTCTATCTGAGCACTATGAGATAAACCTCATATTTCGAATCTTGGAGCTGGATACTCAAGGATATCTGAATCGGATGAAAAAATCAATTTGATTAGGTATTTGATGGACACATGTATCCTGCTTATTATTTTTCTTGGCCGGTTAGTTGAATCTTCAGAAAAAAAAATACCAACTTCTATCTGAACACTATGAGATAAACCTCATATTTCGAATCTTGGAGCTGGGTATTTAAGGATATCTGAATCGGACGAAAAAATCAATTTTATTAGGTATTTGATCGACACATGTATCCTGCTAATTATTTTTCTTGGCCGGCTAGGTGAATCTTCAGAAAAAAAAAATTACCAACTTCTATCTGAGCACTATGAGATAAACCTCATATTTCGATCCTTGGAGCTGGGTACTTAAGGATATCAAAATAAAACGAAAAATTCAATTTGATTAGGTATTTGATCGACACATGTTTCCTGCTAATAACCTTTCTTGTCCGGCCATTCAGATATCCAGAAAACTAAAATTACATTATTTCATATTTCGAACCTGTAGTGTTTTCAGAATTGAACGAAAAAATGTGTTTAATTTATTAGTCCTTAGGTATATGCATTCAGCTGATTACAAAGCTTATTCACCTATTCGGAACATCGGAATAAAATATCAGAAGCGTGAGAGAACGGTAGGGAACGCTATTGACCGTGGTGGAATAGCAGCGCTTGGAGTTGGCCGGCCGGGAGCTAACGTCACCTCGGTAATAATAACGGCCGTCAATATTTAGTACAACTTACCCTGTAACCCTGTATATTGAGGTAAATTCTCTTGGCTTTTCGATATCCCTTATTATTCACTCAAATGGTCAGCTTACTAACAAAATAAAGAAAGAAGAAGAAATATGTGAATTATATAACTTTTAAAACATAATTATAATTAGTTGAAATTTTAAATACAGTGAAAACACTTCTTAGATACGTATCACCTGTCAGCCATCTTGATCTCATGTGTATTTATTCAGAATAACCAACCAAAATCAGATAATTAATATCTTCATGAAAGTTGCAGCATAGGTATTCTCAGCCTGCTGAGTTTTACGAAGGAAATTCTTATCTTACACTTTAATTTTAATACGTTCCAGTTCGCCCGGGTATCAGTTACATCCTTTCAGCTTTCACGAAGCAATGAAAACAATAAACTCCCCAATATAAAAGGGATGAAAGGACTTCCCTAGAGCTCCACACTCCTATCCCCGATTAGGTGACCGTCATCCATCAAAGTCGCGGCAAATATTCAGGAACGTCCTTCCGTCGGAAAATGAAAACTTCCATTCATTACGATTAAAAGACTACGGGACGAAACAAAGCAAATGATGTGTAGTGAATTTTTCATCGCCTTGCACAAAACACTGCTTTGACTCGCACAATCAATTCAAATTAGGAGGGAGTAGCTCATGATGTGAAATTCGAATTTCGCTTTGTTCAACTTCTGAGTTCAGCGATTGACAATATTGTGATTTATGACTGACAGTTACGCTAACCGACGGTTATTCCCCTGTACACGAACGTTTACGGTGATTGAGGTGTTCATCCGGGGAAGATGTCGATTTTTAAAGGCAGATTGTATGCCTTAACCGTGCATCCGACAGGTGAAATCCGTATAACAACTTCCGACAGGTGGGGTGTGAGAAACCCCAATTTGTTAATTTTGTTTCGACGGTATAACATATTATCTATATTTTTCTCTCACTTTCGTGATAAAAACAATCTGTTTTAATGAAAAATTGGTTCAAGCACTGACGTGAAGTCAGGAGCTTTGGCGCGTATGTTCTATTGTCCATTCTCCTGTATTGGACACCCTTAATCGAATTTACCATGGTGAATTCGAATTAAGAGTGTCCAATACAGGAGAATGGACAACATAATTTACCATGGTATATTCGATTAAGGATGTCCAATACAGGAGAATGGACAATAGAACATACGCGCCAAAGCTCCTGACTTCAGGTCAGTGCTTGAACCAATTTTTTTAATTTTCAATGATTTCTTAGAAATTTTCTACGAATACCATCCTCGCGAAATTTTGCAAGAATTTTCGCGTTGACATTCTACAACTAATAAACATGTTTCAATTCAATCGATTTAGTATTTTTCGAGTTAATGAGGAGAAAAAACAACCAAATTTCAGATGGCTATAACTCTAAAACCGTTTGGCCGATTATGCTAATAAACAAACTCAAATGTCGCGTTCAGATGCACAACCTAACCTGAAAACTTCAAGCCGCTATCTCTATCCGTTCTCAGGATTTTTATTTTTTAATAATTTTCTAGCGATACGATTCTCACAAAATTCCACAAACCTGCTAAGGTTCATATTCTACAACTACTCACCAAGTTTCAATTCGATCGGATTTAAATTGGTTGAAAACAAAATTATTACCCGGAAACCATTGGGCCGATTATGCCCGTCGTATTGGGATGCGCCACCTACCCTGAAAATTTCAAGTCGCTAGCTCTTTCCGTTCTCAAGTTATCGTGGCAACGGCCGGACGGCCGGACAGAATCAAATTTGACCTTGAATTCTTCATTGGGGAGTCGAACTAAATCGTTCGAGACCATTTTCGTAAAAAAATTCGAAAGTTACAGACATTTGGGCAAAATGATAACGCGAATATCTTCTTCTTCTTCTTCATAAACCGTAGTTTCTCCACTGCTGGAGATAGGTCTCTTCAAGTTTTTTCCAGATGTCTCTATCTTGCGCTCTTTGTGTCCAGTTTGCTCCCGCCGCAGCTTTAATATCGTCAGTCCACCTCTTCATTGGTCTTCCCAGTTTTCGTTTATTTTCCCAGGGTCTCCATTTCAACACTCTAAACGTCCATCTGTTGTTATCCATCCTAGCCACGTGCCCTGCCCACTGCCACTTTAGTCTGGCTATTCTCTCGGTCAAATCCGTCACTCTGGATCTCTTTCTTAGTTCTTCATTTCTAATATGATCTTTCAAACTTACTCCCAACATCTGTCTCTCCATAGCTCTCTGCGTACATTGTAGACGTCGAAGGCTGTCTTTTGTGAGGGTCATTGTTTCAAGCCCGTAAGTGTTTACTGGAAGTATGCAACTATCGTATACTTCGTCTTCGTCTAATTTAACTATTATTGCGGATGTCTCGTATATAGATTTGAGGAGTGCTGTATATCTTGAGTCTATCCTGGCGTTATCTAAGGATTGCATTATTGCCCAATGTTCGATTGAGTCAAAGGCTTTTTTGTAGTCCACAAAGGCTAAGTGGATGTCAATGTTGTATTCGTTGGCCTTTTCAATCAGCAAACGAAGAGTTTGTATATGTTCGGTCGTACTGTAGCCTTTGCGGAAGCCGGCCTGCTCTGCTGGCTGATAGGAGTCGAACTTAGTGGATAGGCGGTTCGTTATGATCTTAGTAAGGAGCTTATATAGGTGCGAGAGCAGGCTGATGGGTCTGTAGTTATCTAGATCTGTTTGGTCACCTTTCTTAAAAAGAAGGATGACCTCGCTTCTTTGCCAGTGTTCGGGTATCCTCTGTTCCTCGATGCATTTATTGAGCAGAGTTCTTATTGCTTCCCATAGCTCATTTCCTGCTATCCTTAGAATTTCAGTGGTTATTCCATCTTCCCCTGGGCATTTTTTGTTTTTCATTTGTTTTAAAGCAAATTCCAGTTCGTCTTGAGTTATATCTGGAATTTCCTCGGAGCCTATGTTCAGAATTTGTTTTCCTTCTTTGATTTGATCTTGTGTGGTCGAGTAGAGTTCGGTGTAAAATTGTTCCACTGCTTTCGCTATATCTTCCTTTTCTGTGATTAGGTTGCCCGATTTATCTCGCAGTTTTATTATCTTAGCCTTGCCTTGTGACAGTTTTGCTCTTAGTACCTTCGTACCTCTATTTTCTTCTATAGTGTTGTTTATTAATTCTGTGTTGTATTTTCTTACATCCCTTCTGGTATATTTTCTTATTTTCCTTGTTATATCCTTATATTCCTGTGAGTTTCTTTCTTTGGTCCTCCTTTCCTCGAGAAGTTTTAATGTATTGGGACTGAATTTGTTTTTTTTCTGGTTTTGGATATAATCTTTCTTGTAGCTGTATGTATACTAGCCACAATCTTTTCATTTAGTTGATCTATATCCATGGTCTTCAAGGAATTTAATGGCTCTAGTTTATTTTTCAATGTTTTCTGAATTTGTTGTTGATTTTGTTCAAGAGTATTCAAAGCAGGTGTTCTCTTTTTTGTCCCCTTACCAGATTTGTCCTTTCTTTCCTTAAGTTTATTTGGAATGTGGCTCTTACTAATCTATGGTCGCTGCCTGTGTCAAACTTATTAAGTACGGACACGTTTTTGCAAGATGTTTTCTTGTTTGTAAGGATGAAATCGATCTCGTTTTTGGTGCGACTATCTGGACTTTTCCATGTCCATCTTCTTTGAGGTTGTTTCTTGAAGAATGAGTTCATGCAGTACAGTTGTTCACTTTGTAAGTATTCTATCAACTTCTCACCTCTCTCGTTTCGACGCCCCAGACCAAAAGTTCCAATATTCGGTGGATCTCCATCTTTTCGTTGTCCGAGCTTTGCATTAAAATCCCCAGTTATTATAACCAATTGCGTATTTTCTAGTTGTTTGGCTCTTGTTATGTCCTCGTATAATTGTTCAATTTCCTCATCTGTCGAGGCCGTTGTAGGTGCATACGCTTGTATAATCTGTTTTCTAATTTTTTTGCTGAATTCCAGAATAATATATAGGACTCGGTTTGAAATTGAATACATTTTTGTTACTGCATGTTTTATGTTTTTATTTATCAGAATCGCAGTACCTCCCAATGAAGACTCTGTATTGTTTTGATATAACAGGTGACCGGATTGCAGGTTGGTAGCTTTTTGTCCTTTCATTCTTGTTTCGCAGAGTCCTAGGATGTCCCATTTGATGTTTTTCAGTTCCTCTTCTAGGTATACTCTATCTGATTCTTCACTCATCGTTCTTATGTTGTATGTTGCCACTATCAGTTGTTTGGTTCTTGAGCTTAGTTTAGTGTCCTGTACGTTAATATAGTTTTGGTTTTTAATCGATTTCTTGCTCCCCCCATATTCCTTGGAGCAGACCGACGGCGTGCCGTCAGTGTGGGATTCCGAGTTTATCACTCGACCCACCTGGGGACTATTTTCGGGAATCGACATTTCTTTCCATAACTTGAAGGGGGTTGGCCGTTTCATCGCCACGCTGGCCGTTGCGGGTTGGCGAGTGGTTGTGGAGTGCTGAAAAGGGAGTGTAAGGTTCGGATAGGATGTTGAGGATGGAGGACAATGATTTCCCCTATTTGGTTTTGGGGGATAAAATCAAGGCTCGCGTGGGCAGGGGCGCATCCCTGAAGTAGATCTATCGCCTATCGGGATCCATAGACGAGTACCTACCTGCTACCCGCACGCGAATATACGCGCAAAAAAATCGGAGCTTTATCAAAGGTTTGAAATATTGTTTCATGAATCCACAATATTTACAGAAAGCCATATAAAGAGTATTTTCTCAGTGTAGAGATCATTAGTACAATAAAAAATATTACATATGGAGCAAGATTGATAGCAGAAGAGAAAAATGAAATTTAAAATAACAATTTTTGCAACAAAAGAACTGATTCCGGTTTCATCAAAACGAAAAAAAGTTATAGCTAGTTCAAATCAGCACATTTTTTGCTAAATATTAGGCATATTCTAAGCATATCTATGAGTACGTCACACACTCCACACATGTATTTGGTTTTCCTATCTCCGATGCGAGGATATTCTGAAAATATTCCCTAATCTTGATCTTCTTATTTTTGAAGGAAACTGATAAATAAAGAAGACCAAAGACGGTCTTCATTTCCAAGGCAGGTGTTCCTCCGTATTGCGGGTAATCATTCCACTCTTATGATTTTTCAAATATTCTCTCATTTGTGTGTTTGACGATATCAGTACCTACTTATCGTTTCATCAATAAATAAAACAAAACTTTCAAAAGGGTTTCTTGTACTTTTTCCATGAGATTTGAATCCTGGTTAATGTATAATTATGTTTTCTGACCTAGCTCTAACATTTCTTGCATTATGTTGCCTCTTCCAATTTATGCCATCTCATCAAACGAAAAACATCGAAATCTTTCGTTCTTCTTGCTCATCAATTTCACTATCATTAGAATCAGCTTTCTGTTCTAAATCTGAATAACCCTGTGGATAATCACTTCTAATACTGACGTTATCTACTTCTGCATCAATTGAGTCTGGTGCACAAAGAATTTTTTCGTTTTCAAATTTCTCCTAGTCATATTCGACCAAAATACGTCAAGATGCTTTTGCCCTCTTTCCTAATAATTCATTTTCCAGAAATCTTGATGTACATGAAAATAAATAAATTTAAAAAAAATGGGTTCAAGCCCTGTGGACAGGAGCTTTCTGGCGCTCTAGTTCAAACAGACAAATTATATCTGGTATTGGTTTCTCAGAGTTGGGAATTATATCAATGTATTCATATGATAGAACTGCATCAAAAAGGAAATTCAATTCAAATAATAGTTTATTTATGAAGATTAAATGAGCAATCATGAGAATGAGAACTGCACCACATTTTCAAATTTTTTTTTGACACTTTGCGGTAATCCGGTCAATACAAAACTTCACATGCGTATAAGGGTCATGATTCTACAATTTGGTGCTAAATTTCAGATAGATCGAGTGATCGGTTTCGGAAATATTCATAAAAAATATTTTTACTAAAATCGGCCATAACTCCGAAACCCCTTGATGGTTTTCGCCCATTAACGAACTTGTCCGAGATATTTACGCTCCAAAACCACCTTGCAATTTTCAATCCGCTAACTCCTTTCGTTCGAGAGTTATCGTGCCTACGGCCGGTCGGCCGGCCGGACAGAATCGATTTCGCACTCGGATTCTTGATCAGTGAGTCGAACCAAATCATTTGAGACCATTTTCAGCCAAAATTTCAAAAATTACAGACACTTGGGCAAATTGAAAGCAATCTGCGAGGAACAGAGCTCCAAAAAAACAAGTTTAGTATGACAATTGCCCAAAACAGGTTTAAAGTACCTACAAATAGTAGGTATTCCATAAAACATGTATAAAATAATAAATTACCTTGTAATCGATCAAAAATTTCCTGATCTACGTTCACAAAATTTTCTCCTCTCTCGAACTTTGGAATTATCCTTTCAATATTTACGTAACATTTTCAAACATTTTCGGGTGAGGTCCCCGTTGCATCGCTAAAATACGAGTATTTCAACCCCAATATTCATGAAGTTACAATATTCCCTTCTGTCAAGTCGACTTTATGGCAATTCATACATAGAATAATTATATCAATCTGTGAAATACGATTTACATTGAAATTTTGAAAAATCATATCTCCGAAAGTATTAGCTTGTTAGAGTTGAAAATGATATGAATGGATTCTTATGATAAAACTGCTTATTAAAAAAATTTAATTTGGAATTTGTTCTGTAAAAACAAATTTTTTTTTATTACTCCGAAACCTTCTGTCCGATTTTGCCCAGTAACGAACTTAGCCGAGATATTCATCCCCCAAACCTACTCTGAAAATTTCAACTCTCTAGCTCATTCCGTTCGAGAGTTATCGTGCCTACGGCCGGACGGCCGGCCGGCCGAACAGGCCGGACAGAATGAATTTCGACCACGGATTCTTGATCAGTGAGTCGAACCAAATCGTTTAAGACCATTTTCATCGAAATATTCGAAAATTACAGACATTTGGGCAAATTGATAAGCACTCAGTTCCGAGGAACTAGAGCGCCAAAAATAGTTACGATATACGACAGATCCTCATGATTTTTCCAATATTGTGCCACAACTGAAGCAATGATACTACTACATGCAAAATTTGTGGTTCAGAGATACTGAGGCTCTGCATTCGCTGACATGAACTTTTTAATTTTTATCTCGCTTTATTCAGGGACTGGGTCTTCTCACACCCCACCTGTCGGATACCGGGTTAAGTGCATCTTACACGGTCAATATTATTGAAGCGTACAACTGAACCGATACAAATTGGTCTAGTCAACAAGTGCTTTTTAGGTCAGAATTTAATTTAATTTTCCGAAAATTATGATTGAGGTGTCATTCGATTCGGAAGGCATGTATATTGTTTCTGAGAAAATGCTAAGGCCGCTCGTAAAAATGGCAATAGTTATAAACAATTAAGTGAAAGAAAAAGAGTGTTTGGTTTTTCGCCAATATCTCGGAAACAATTTGAGATGATTCAAATTTGGAAAAATATTCCTAAGGAGGAGGAAATTTCCTAAAAAAAAGTCCCAACTTCCGGAACTTTAGGACCAATATTTATAATTTTCCCAGAGAGTTGAAAATACGCCAGAATATCTTTAACCGTCCGGCCTTTAATGAATAAATATTAGTTGAACTTACAAAATATGAAAAGAAAAAATTGAAAAAATTCAGGTGCCTGCAGGATAGATCAATGAACTATGATCCTTGGTCCAATAATTGTTATCGCGATTTTTCAATTAGTTATCCATCCAGCATGAACTTAAACATTGCAGGTGCGATAATTGTTGAACTATTGATCTGAGAATTTTTTCCTTTTGTGGAGCTATTTTTCAAAGGTATCTGATAAGATTACCGTTGGAAAATTTGAAAAATTGTTAATTTTCGATTTGTTATTAACAATTTACTCAAGTGAAAAATTATAAAGATTCAATTATGTTTCAAAAGAAAATTTGAAATTATCTTATAACCAACGCATTGGTTTATAACAATTTTTAAACAATAGGAGATGGTAATTATTAAAAATCATTTTTGAGTAGTTTCTGATCATAGGAAAACGAATGAATAGTAATATTATAAATTGGAGCTTTATAATTTTTTACTTAGATAAATTTTATTGTTCATAACAAAACTGAAATTAACAATTTTTTAATTTTTCCAATAGGAATCTATTCAAAGATCTTTGAAAAATAGCTCCACGAAAGGAAAACATTCTCAGATTAATAGTTTAACAATTAGCGTACTTGCAATATCAATGTTCGTGCTACAAAGAATTGTTAATTGTTAACTAATGGATAACTAATTGCAAAATTGCGATAAACATTCTTGGACCACGGATTATTGTTCATTGATCCATCCTGCAGGCGCCTTAATATTTCATCTTTATATTTTCATATTTAATAAGTTTAAATAATATTCATTCATCAAAGGTACGAGGGGGGAGAGGCTTGCGCAAGCCGGAGGACCCGTTTTCGGGCGTATTTCCAACCCTCTAGGAAAATTATAAATATGGTTCCTACAGTTCTGGCAGTTAGATCTTTTACGAAATTTCCTCTTCTATTTGATTCTTTTTTCAAATTTGAATCATCTCAAATAGTTTTTGAGATATTGGCAAAAACCTAAACCTCCTTCTTTTTTTTCACTTAATTGTTTTAACTATTGTAATTTTTGCGAGCGGCCGTAGCATTTTCTCAAAAACTATATACATGCCATTCCGAATCGAATGAATCTGTTGAATCCTGATTAGTTTATCAGGAAGTTATGATTCGAAGGATCATATGTTGAGTCCTGATGCTTTTATCAGGATATAATGTATTTCGAAGGACCAGAATTATACACCCTGATTGTTTTATCAGGGGGACGAGTAAGGGGGTACACTTAACTTTAAGCACCCAGTAGTAATCTCGTTGATTACTGCGTAAGTTGTTACTTGTAATAAAATAACAATTACGAGGATAGGAAGTGGTGAAATATTCGAACGCACTTTGAATAAACAATTAACTGTATTTTGTTGTTATCGTTACTTCGATAACAAGAACGAATTATTGTACAATACAATATTGATACAATATAAAATCTTCCTTCTATATGAAAAGGGAAGAAGTGACTACTAAGTTGCTAACGAAGAAGAGGCAATGTTATTGTTTCGCGACAGATCAAGAATAGTAATGAAATTGAACAGTGTAATTGTATATAAAAGCCCAGATTTTACGTAAAATAGGGGGAATGCCTACTGGATTCCCGATGCCAGCACCAATCAGTGAACTTTTCTAGGTTGTTTAATCTTAGGAATTCGAAATCTCGAAATTCCACCACTATCGGTATCAAAATTCTCTCGTTTTCTGGATATGATCTATCAGCGAAAGCTGATAAATAAGTTGTCACAGACAAGGGGTTTTCAAATCGTCTAGACAAAAAGAATAACACACTGGGCAATGTGTCTAGAAACTGATACGTTTCTTAGCACTTTAGTTGTTATAATGAATCTTAACATCATTCTTTCACAGGAAATAGGTAATAAATATATATATATATATATATAAATGGTTGAAGTTTTACAAGATATTTCACTTGCAATTATCTTTTCGTGGAAAATATTAATTTCAAGGGTGAGACGACACATGCTAAACTAAACCAGTTAACCCAAAACATTTAAGTGTTACATGCGACCTGCTTTGTTTAGAAATACAAATGAGCGCTTCCCAACATGTGAAGTCATGGGACGCAACAGTCACCTTAATCATAATTTTCGGAGAATACGCAAAAATTTTGACCTGAAAGGTACTTGTTGACTAGACTAATACACGAAGAGTAAGTTATACTAGAACGTCGTCGCTTTTCCGCTCCGTCGTCTCTCCGTATCCTTCGTATAACTCACTCTCCTGTATTTTTCCACACACGGTGCGTGCTCGGCTCGGATATGTGTGTCCCTAACTTTAACAGTCGAAGTTAAACAGGGGAGGCAAAAGCGGTCTCCGGCAAACAACATCACCCACAAAATATATAACGAAAATTCCATCTTCAATTTTTGAATCCAATGGAGAAAGGAATGAACAAGCACCAAAAACTCCGATGTCTTCGTGAACCATCGAACTGGATAAACTGATCTATCTAATTGGACTATCGGGTGCCTCCTTTTGAAAGCAAGCTGAAATAACCATGGAAGCTTATCACGTGTCATGTGGCGTGTGGCATGTTTTCCACGTTTTTGCAGTTTATTACGAATAAATGAGTTAAACCAACGGTTTCTCTATCGGCCAAATTAGGGGGTATATGCACGCATCATGGAAATTGCAATAATTAAATTTTAGCTTTTTTTGTAACATGCACGATTGCTGTGGGTTTAATCTGTTAGCTTCACCGGACTTTGACTGTATTACGTTTGCTGAATATAAATTTACTATCACATTGGCATCAGTGCAAATAGGGACGTTCGACTCGTAGATATCATATTAAGTTGAATTTATTCATAATACAATAGATATATATTTAAAAAAATCTTGAAAAGCACTGACGTCAAGTTAGGAGTTTTTGCGTACATATTACATTGTCCATTTACGCCTTATACACTACAGGCCCATGTTGAAATAATTATGGGTCATTTGTACCACCAGGTGACCTATCTAGAACGATATGAGAGTATAAAATAATAAGATTCAGCACTATGCCGTCACTTGTAAGCTGTCCAACTGAGTGCAGGTGAGAATTCGAAAGTACAGGTAGAGTGAGTACATTTTGGTCACATATTTTTGTACGGTATTCTTACCACCGATAGATTCATGAAAAATAATAAGAAAACGCGCAGTGCAGTAAAAAAAATAGTGCGCTACAAAGTCGGATTTTTTTTTATTTTCCGACAATTACCAGGGTAAATTTGGACATTTGATTTTGTACGGCATCTGTGTCATACTATTTCAATACTGCTTCTAATCCATTATTCCGCAACGCCGTACAAAAATCATGCCACAAGGGGAAAAATCGAGGGTTGCAATTCCCTCTCTTTCCGGGGTCCAGGGGGTGATTTGAAGAAGTACGGCATCGGTTCCAAAACATTATCAAGCACTCAAGAGTACTATTAAAAATAATGCCGTCAAAAAATGATTGTTCATTTGAATGTATATCAATAATTTTTTAACATGATATTGTAAAATACAATTGTTATATAGTATTGCCGTTCAAAAAAAACTGTTCTAAAAAAAATTATAGAGAAATACAAAAACTGAAATTTTGCAAATTATTATAAAAGTTTAAATATCATAGATTAATGAAATATAGCAGTTTTCTACATTTTATCCCTTGTTTTAAATAGTATTAACATAGATAAATTAGGAAAAAATGATGCCGTACATTTTTATGCAGACCATATCTTTTAGGCTGAAGAAAGTGACGCTATAATTTTAAGGGTACTTTATGGCCATCAGCCATCTGATACAGTACGGTATTAACATATTTTTGAAGAGAACAATTGATAATATGATAAAATCACTATGACGTCTAACTGAACTGAAACGGTGTGTATCTTATGTCCAAGAATTAAAACTGTCAATCCCAGTAACAACAGTTTTATATACTTTTTGGTTTAATATATACTACAAACATTATTGATACATACATATAATTGATATGTTTCATTGTAATGATGTCAATAAATAAAACAATCATTTTTTAGAAAAATTCGATATATATATATTTAACGTAGTTTCTAACTAGGAACCTAGAATTACGAAAAGACTATGAAAATTAGTACAAATAAACTCAACGCCGTATAAAAAAAAATTCACCTTACATTTCGTTATATGGATTTTTTCTTTTTGATTTTTTCTTTTTCAGTTTTTTTTGCCCTTTGGACAAACGAAAATGTACGGCATATGAAAGAATATTATCTATGCATAAAATACTTTCAAAATAAATTTATTTTATGTTGTGTCAAATCACCCCCTGGACTACGGAAAGATAGGGGATTGCAACCCTCGATTTTTTCCCCTTGTCGCATGATTTTTGTACGGCGTTGCGGAATAATGGATAAGAAGCAGTATTAAAATAGTATGACACAGATGCCGTACAAAATCAAATGACCAAATTTACCCTGGTAATTGTCGGAAAATAAAAAAAAAATTCCGCCTTTGTGGCGCACCATTTTTTTACGGCACTGTGCGTTTTCATATTATTTTTCATGGATCTATCGGTGGTAAGAAAGCCGTACAAAAATATGTGACCAAAATGTACCTACTCACTCTATCTGTACTTTCGAATTCTCACCTGCACTCAGTTGGACAGCTTACAAGTGACGGCATAGTGCTGAATCTTATTATTTTATGCTCTCATATCGTTCTAGATAGGTCACCTGGTGGTTCAAATGACCCATAATTTTTTCAACATGGGCCTGTAGTCTATTATACATAGGTAATATATTATATTTATAGTCCGTTTAAGATATATTGACATCGAAGTACGCCTTGAACGTGTAGTTGGTGCTTTATTCCTAGTTACAAAAAATTACTGTTCTGTAACCAGAGAAAATAAATATTAACATAACCTTGAATATTTTCAATGCTATCTCCTATTTGTAATCAATTGAAGAACCTTATAAATGCATTCTTGATGTACTTTGGAAATTCAAATCGCGAATGTATTTTATCCTGAGATTTTGGAAGGATAATTTTCCAAGTTCAACTGCAGTAGACTGATGAAACAAACATAAATATGAGGTTGATGCCCAGAAACCATTTCAAGGAATTGGAAACATAATTATTTATAATAGAGAAGAACAAAAATTGGATAGTTTTTTAATGCATAACATAATATTCATGTGCATCAATATATCTTAGAACTTAGGTTCCTTATTCAAAGCCATTGGACAATCAATCAAGGTGTAAAAGCCCATAAGTAACTCACTTTTCATTTATTGAATGCATATTGGTCATTGAATAATTTCATTAATATAATGTTAATAAATATTATGTTATTATTATTACTTCATCAGTATAAATTATTGAGAGGTGGGTTGAATAATGGAGCATTATTTTGGAAGAAGAGTTAATTTATCAGTGTTCAAGCAGACTTATTATTTCTGTCTTAATTCAACTTGGAAAGTAATAGCTTTTAAAATATTATAATCTTTATGCAATGATATCTAATAGTTCAAGTGTTTATTTTTTCACAAAAAAAAATCAGAACCTAAACTTTAATATGTACATTTTTTGACATAAGCTGAAGGATTTATGGATTTCAATTGCAACTAGGAACAGAAAAGATTATTGCCATTTTCCTATGAATTGTCGTTTTAGTATTATAATTTATATTGAAAAACTTAATGATTTAAAAATTCTATTTCAAACTTTAATTTGCTTAGTTGGTAGAGCTCATGAAGGAAAGAACTAATCAAAGAAAACCTTCAGTGAAGTGCTCTCCCAAATTTTCAAAAACTTTAGTTTAATCTCGAATTTAATGTAATGTCTCTTTAAATTTAAAGTTGTATATCACAGGAGTTCTTCCACAACTGCTGCCAGGTTTTAATGATGTGCCTTCCTCTTTTTGCGCGCGTGTTCCGCAAGGAACAGCGTGCTATCATTTCGTCACAATGTCTGTATTTTTCGAATTTTTTTTCGAAAATGGTCTCAAACGATTAGGTTCGACTTCCTGATGAAGAATTCGAGGTCAAATTCAATTCTGTCCGTCCGGTCCGGCCGGCCGGCCGGCCGGCCGGCCGTTAGCACGATAACTCTCGAACGGAACGACTTAGAGCGTTGAAATTTGCAGGGTAGCTTTGTAGCGTAAATATCTCGGACAAGTTCGTTAACGGGCGAAATCCACCGAGCGGTTTCGGAGTTAAGGCCGTTTTTAGTCAAAACGTTTTTAATGAATATTTCCAGAACCAATCACTCGATCTTTCTGAAATTTGGCAGCAAATTGTAGAATCATGACCTTTATATGCCAGCGAAGTTCTGTTTTGATCGGACGGCCCTAAAGTAGCAAAAAAAAATTTCAAAAATTTTAAAATTTTGTTTTCAGGATAACTCGAAAAATACTGATCTAATTAAATTGAAACTCAGTAGTTAGATGCAAAAGACCAATGCAAACACTTTTGCAAAATTTCGTGAAGATCACGTGACATGAAAAAAATAAAAAAATTACTACTATTTTGCGAAATACTTTGCTTAAAATGCCGAAACCAATTTTTTTGACGTTCATGCTGCCCTTTCCTGACATTTTTCGTTGTGCGCATGCGCAGATGAGAAGTCATTTAACTGCTGTAGTTTTCGTCAGAGAGGATTGGGGTTTTGGGGTGGCGGATGCTATTCCTCCATAGAATCCAGATCCCTGATGAGGGTCTGCGCATGCGTAGATTAAAGATGTGATATCTTCCGAACCACTAGTGTTGGAGAATCGGAGTTTTTTGTAAGGTGTGTTATTTTGAAAGGACTTTTAGCCGCGAGTAGATTGCGCATGCGCAGAAGAGAAGTGTCTGTTTTTGGGTTGGATGGGTTATGTTGGGAGTGCTGAGTCGATATTGTGAGGTTTTAAAAGAATATTCATAGCAATTCAGTGCTCGGACAGTAGTCAGTTTGGGGGAAATACCGTTGTTTCCGAGTTGAAGTGTGCATACCGTGGCCCTGGGGCCAATTTTGAAATTGATGTTACTCCTTACGGGCATTTTTCGTTATGCGCATGAGCAGACCATCAGTGATTTAACTGCTGAAGTTTTCGTCAGAGAGGATTGGGGTTTTGGGGTGGCGGATGCTATTCCTCTACAGAATCCCCTGGTGAGGGTCTGCGCATGCGTGGATTCAAGAGGCGATATCTCCTGAACCACTAGTGTTGGAGAATCGGAGTTTTCTGTATGATGTGTGATTTTGGGAGGACTTTCAGCCGCAAGTAGATTGCGCATGCGCAGAAGAGAAGTGACTGTTTTTGGGTTGTATGGGTTATGTTGGGAGTGCTGACCCGATATTGTGAGGTTTTAAAAGAATATTCATGGCAATTCAGTGCAAGGACAAGTCAGATTGGGGGATGTAGCGTTGTTTCCGAGTTAAAGTGTCCGTATCGTGGCCCTGGGACTAATTTCGAAATTGATGTTACCCCTTACGGGCATTTTTCGTTATGCGCATGAGCAGACCATCAGTGATTTAACTGCTGGTGCTTTCGTCAGAGAGGATTGGGATTTTGGGGTGGCGGATGCTATTCCTCTATAGAATCCCCTGGTGAGGGTCTGCGCATGCGTGGATTCGAGAAGCGATATCTCCTGAACCACTAGTGTTGGAGAATCGGAGTTTTTTGTGAGGTGTGTAATTTTGGGAGGACTTGCAGGCACGAGTATATTGCGCTTGCGCAGATGAGAAGTGAATGGTTTTGGGTTGTTTGGGTTATGTTGGAAGCAATGAGCCGATATTGTGAGGTTTTAAAAGAATATTCATGTCAATTCAGTGCACGGACACAAGTCAGTTTGGGGGAAATAGCGTTGTTTCCGAGTTGAAATGTCTGTATGGTGGCCCTGAGGCGAATTTATAAATAACTATATTCGGTAGATCTATATTAAAATACGTTCGGATTTGGAGAAGAGGCAATTGCGTTCCAAACGGAGGTCCCACAACCGCATTTTCTTTCGATCTACGGTAAAGCTAACAGCCAAACTGTATTGATAGCTATATTTGTTAAAGGAACTTGAAAAAAAAAAAAAAAGCACTGACGTGTAGTCAGTACTCTTTGGCGCGCGTGTTCACGGTGGCTAATTTGAATTGAATGTTGAGTACTTCAAGCTCAGTAGATAGAGCGAGCCGAAGATCTACCCAAAGGATAGTGGACACCATTCACTGTCGGTTCAAAAATTAAGAGTGCTGTATCTCAGCTGCCATCAGGATAGATTAACAAAGTTGGAAAAGAACACAAGTGACTCTCCTTAGTCGCACAAGCTCCTAGAAGATTTGGGAGGGTCAGTATAATCCTAATCATGTTAATCGCACGCGCGCAAAAGCAGATTGACTTAACAATGAAAGAAAAAGTGTAAAAAGTCAATCTGCTTTGGCGCGCGTGCGATTAACATGATTAGGATTATACTGACCCTCCCAAATCTTCTAGGAGCTTGTGCGACTAAGGAGAGTCACTTGTGTTCTTTTCCAACTTTGTTAATCTATCCTGATGGCAGCTGAGATACAGCACTCTTAATTTTTGAACCGACAGTGAATGGTGTCCACTATCCTTTGGGTAGATCTTCGGCTCGCTCTATCTACTGAGCTTGAAGTACTCAACATTCAATTCAAATTAGCCACCGTGAACACGCGCGCCAAAGAGTACTGACTACACGTCAGTGCTTTTTTTTTTTTTTCCTAAGAATTCTTCGAACAGTACTTGAAGAAATCTGAAATATTATGGCCAATGTAATAATCAGAATACACTGCTAGTGGTTGAATAACAGTTTACCTGGAACACTAGAGCAATGCTGGCGGTAATATCTACAGATTCCCTGAAGAATTCACAGTAACATCTATATACTGCTTCGTGTTCCCTTTTTGTTAGGCGAGAGGTGTTGTAATCAATTTGTTACGTGCTCAAATTGTTCCTAAGTCAATACCCTAATTATGGTAACATAAATAAGAATTTTCAAGGGGAAGCTCGCGGTTTTGCTGCAGTGGAGAAGGGTGTGGGTACTCAAAATAATTATTTAAATAAAAGGGGCGCCAGGTGGTTTGAAGGAAAATACTAGAACCCTTGAAAATAAAAGAAAGAAACCACCAAATAATTATAAATCGGGAAATTGGAACGAAAAGCGAAATAATTAAAATATTATAATGAAAATTGGTTGTACTTCAATATTCACTCTGATCTAAATTATTTAATTAATATGTTAACAGTACCTGAGGGGTTTTAATCATATGATTGCCGGCATTCACTTACACAAAAAAAATATAATAATCACCAGTAATTAAGAATTTGGTTGTTTATATAATATAAACGAATTAATGGAATTTCAAATAAATTCTACTCATCCAGATATTTCCTAGTCGATGCAGTCAGGGATGATTCCCCTAAAGGTCGAAAACTTCCGAACTGTGGAGAATACTGGAATGACGAACCCTCTGGATAGAAAGTCTGCCTTCTGTCCTCCTTGCTGATTTCGGGTATAATGTATAATTTTCCAAAATAGAAATCACAAATTAAAAGGGAAATGAATAAAGAAAAGCCTAAAAAGAAATTATATAATTACATTACGAATACGATTTCATTCTCTCATTTACCTGGGATGTTGAGCGGCTTGTAAGTACTTTGTCGAACGATGTAGATAATTTAATCCCGTTTAAAACGGAAATTCCACAATTTCTTCTCAAAATATTTCTAACCAAAATGAAGGAATTGGTATTTCAGAAAGAAACAATAATCCAACCAATATAGTTGATTGAAAAAAATAATTCAATATTAGCTTCCACTGAACTTCTAACGATCGCTTCAACTTAAGAGTCAGAATGAGAATGGAAATAATTCGCGAGCATATGGATTCGGTTCTCTTCATAGATAAATGATCGTGTAATACTGATTGTCTAAAAGTAATTCATCAATAAGAATATACGAAATATTATTTCACATCCGCCCAAAAATATTTGTAATAAAAGTCCCCCCCATGTACAGGTAGAGTTAGGAATCTAACTCGAAATCTGCGCCTAGTTTTAAGTCATTAACATGCCATATTCCACCCGATTTACCGAAATTGTCAACCAAATCATAGGTACAAGAACCAGTCTTTTCCCTTACCTTGTAAGGTCCGACATATTTTGCGCTCAGTTTAATGGCAAAATAATTACTTTTATTAGAAAGTGCATGGTTTTTATGCCACACAATGTCACCCACGGAATAAGTAACGGGTCTTCTCCTTTAATTATATCTTTTGCTAACCTTAGCATAACTATTCTCTAGTCTCCTTTTAACAGACTCATAAACTTTATTAAGTCCTTCGGACCGCAACTGATCATTCACCGGTCGATCAACATTTAAATTTCTTTCATTCAATTCAAGTTCCCTATGATGGTTACCAGAAATGATATGATGCCTACCGAATACGAGAAAATACGGTGTAAATCCAGTAACCTCGTGTATCAAAGTACGAATAGCACAACTAACTGACGGAAAAAATACGTCCCATTTTCGATGGTTATCTTGAATATAGCAAGACAACATTGTTTTCACTACTCGATTGGTTCGCTCAGTTGGGTTATTTTGAGGATGGTATAAAGCATTGAAAAATATTTTAGTTTGATACTTTTTGCATAAATCAGTGAAACGTTTACTCTTGAACTGAGTACCATTATCAGCAATTAAGTATTGAGGAACTCCGAACAATAGAAATACTTCATTTTCCAGATATTCGCAAATTTTAGGAACGGTTGCATTTCTTAACGGAACTGACAAAATGAACTTAGAAAAATAATCACAAATTACTAAAATATATTTATAACCTTTAGTTGATCTAGGTAGAGGACCCATAATGTCGATACTGATCATCTGAAACGGACGAGATAAACTAGGAAGTTTGCCCAAAAAACCAGCAGGAGGTTTTTGAACAGCTTTGTGCCCAATACACACATTACATTTCTTAATATAGTTAGATATATCGCATTTCATCTTAGGCCAGTAAAATTTTTCACAAATATTATGATAAGTTTAATGCTTGTGGCTTTTACTTGATGCAAATCCATATTAACTCAATGTAAAATTATATACGATTTACACTTATTTATTCAATATTGTGACGCGTTTCGTCGACACAGCGACTTCATCAGACTACATCATACTAAATTCTTAACAAGTTATTATCACCCTATACCTAGATGACATGGACACAGAATCATTTAAAACTAATTACATGAGAAACTTATTTAAAACAAATTACATAATAGACTTATTTAAAACTAATTACATGAGATTTCACTGCTGGATTCTTTGTATACATTAACAATAATTCATTCCTAATGCTTTTATTTATAAATTGATTCTCTATTTGAATAGATTGAGTAACGGTGAAAAATTTAGATCTAATTGTTCATTAACTAAATTACCCGTATGTTTTTCCCTATTTATTTCGACCATTTCCCAGTAATTAAGTTGCGCACCTTTATTCAAATTGTGTAGAATTTTGAAATCCGGGTTAAACTTATGTCCTTCTGCTAATAAATGATTCGAATAATTTGAATTAATTTTGTTGTTTTTGAAGCTGTGATGATGTTCCTTTATTCTTATGCCAAAATTTCTACCAGTTTTTCCTATATATGATTTGTCACAACTCCCGCAATTTAATTGATAAACACCGGATTTATCTTCTTTATTCTTTTTCGATTTATTGTTTTTTATGAATGTGGCAAGGTTATTATTTGTCCGGAATGAGATATTCACCTGTTGGTTTTGAAGAAACCTTTTAAGTTGTTGACTCGTTGTACCAAAATATGTTAAGCTATTGAATATTTTATTTTTATCCTTAATTTCTGGATATACTAAACTAATTGTTTTTCTAAATTGTTTTTTCGTCAACATTTTTCTGATTAACTCTGTGTTATATCCGTTGTTCACCGCTATTTGTTTGATAATTTCTAATTCTGTACCATAATTTTCTTCGGATAAAGGTATTTTAATTAGCCGGTGTAACATACTATGAAATGCCGCGACTTTATGTTCGAATGGATGACACGAGGATCGATGAATGATTGTATCCGTATGGGATGGTTTCCTAAATATTGAAAAATCATGTTGATTGTTTTTCCGCGTTATTGTTAAATCCAAAAAGTTAATTGCCCCATTATTTTCCATTTCAATTGTGAATTTGACGTTTGGATGAATGCTATTAATAAAATCTACAAATATTTTCAGTTGCCGGTCTGTTCCTTTGAAACACGCGAGCACATCATCTACGTATCTAAACCAATATACCAATTTGAAAAAAATAGGATGTGTTTTAGCGATGGCTTCTAGGTTGTCCATGAATATTTCTGCCAAAAGGGGGCTGAGCGGATTCCCCATGATAAGTCCTTCATCGCTAGTATAAATCTTATCGTTGAAACTAAAGTAATTTTGATTCAAACACGTTTCTAAAAGCTGGAAAATTTTCAGCTATACCTTTATCCGAAGAAAATTATGGTACAGAATTAGAAATTATCGAACAAATAGCGGTGAACAACGGATATAACACAGAGTTAATCAGAAAAATGTTGACGAAAAAACAATTTAGAAAAACAATTAGTTTAGTATTTCCAGAAATTAAGGATAAAAATAAAATATTCAATAGCTTAACATATTTTGGTACAACGAGTCAACAACTTAAAAGGTTTCTTCAAAACCAACAGGTGAATATCTCATTCCGGACAAATAATAACCTTGCCAAAACATAAAAAACAATAAATCGAAAAAGAATAAAGAAGATAAATCCGGTGTTTATCAATTAAATTGCGGGAGTTGTGACAAATCATATATAGGAAAAACTGGTAGAAATTTTGGCATAAGAATAAAGGAACATCATCACAGCTTCAAAAACAACAAAATTAATTCAAATTATTCGAATCATTTATTAGCAGAAGGACATAAGTTTAACCCGGATTTCAAAATTCTACACAATTTGAATAAAGGTGCGCAACTTAATTACTGGGAAATGGTCGAAATAAATAGGGAAAAACATACGGGTAATTTAGTTAATGAACAATTAGATCTAAATTTTTCACCATTACTCAATCTATTCAAATAGAGAATCAATTTATAAATAAAAGCATTAGGAATGAATTATTGTTAATGTGTACAAAGAATCCAGCAGTGAAATCTCATGTAATTAGTTTTAAATAAGTCTATTATGTAATTTGTTTTAAATAAGTTTCTCATGTAATTAGTTTTAAATGATTCTGTGTCCATGTCATCTAGGTATAGGGAGATAATAACTTGTTAAGAATTTAGTATGATGTAGTCTGATGAAGTCGCTGTGTCGACGAAACGCGTCACAATATTGAATAAATAAGTGTAAATCGTATATAATTTTTCATTGACTTATGATAAGTTTTGAACACCCCCGAATGTCCAGTAGTAGGTTTAGAATGAATTTGATTTATCAACCTAGAGCGAAAATCTTTTGGAATCAATAATTTCCAGTTATCATGTTCATCCTGCAAAATTTGTGGGATATTACTCTTTACGTATTTAAAAATTTTATCACTATCGAGACGCCATGAGGATAATTTCAATGGGTTTTCAGCAATCGAAAATTTTAATTTAAGGTAAAATTTATCCTTAGTTTCCGAAAAATCCAAAAAAGAAAAGTCAATGTCTGGAAGAACGACTTTAACAGAGTCACAATCAATTTTCGGAACCGAGCGCGAAAGATAGTCGGGAACAACATGATTTTTTCCTTTACGGTGTATTATATTGAAATCGAACTGTTGTAACCTCACAGCTCATCTACTCAATCTTCCATTAGGGTCTTTGAGATTGTGTAACCAGATCAAAGAATGGTGATCAGTTATTACAGTGAAGTGTGAACCTTCAATATATGGTCTCAACTTTTCCAAAGCCCAAACCACACAGAGTTATTCTTTTTCTGTTGTTGAATATTTACGCTCAGCTTTACTTAAGGATCGACTAAGGTAACAAACTACTTTTTCACCTTCCGAAGTTTGTTGGCTTAGTAGTAGTTAAATTTTGAATTTTTGTGTAAAAGTTGACACAACGGAAGAATTGTAGCAAAAAAATTTGGTATGAATCGCCTATACCAAGAAGCCATTCCAATAAAAGATCTAATTTCTTTAACAGTTTTTGGGGCAGAAATTCTCAAAATAGCGTCAACCTTCTCAGGGTCAACCCTAAGACCATATTTATCGACAATATATCCCAAATATCGTAATTCCGACTTACAAAAATAACTTTTCTCCCTACTGATTGTCAAACCGGCATTTCGAAGACGTTCAAAAAGTATTCCCAATATTTCCAAATGTTTCTTGAATGGATCAGTAATTATGATAATATCATCTAAATAAACAAACACGTAAGGTTCCAAATCTGTTTTTTTTTTAACAGGGAACAAAAAAGACTATTTCAGATTAATATTATGTCAATGTTGATTAATATTTAGAATTTTCAATTTACAGCCGGTTTCATAAACAATTTTAAAGTCTCTTTAATTTTAAAGCTTCCTTTAGTTGGACATTTTGGTTTCATAATAGATTTCAGCTTCCTAAAGTTGCTTTAAATTTAAAGATACAATTTCTTGACTTTAGCTGTTTTAAAGTATACATTAGCAATGACATTTTCGTTTCGTTGAGGAATTGACATTTGTCAATAAATATAATAATTATCCGATATATTGTATTGAATTTTATCCAACAAACTTGGAAAAAATATAATGGAAAATTTTGACAACAACTTCTGCAAACTCTACGATTTTATGCAACTGGTAATATGCTGATTACTGTGGCAGATTTCATTGGGGTTTCTAAAGCATCTGCGAGTCCTATAATTAAAAGAGTTTCCACGGCCATATAGCTTCGCGAAGTGGAACATATATAAAGATGACAGAAAGCAGTGCAGAAATGGAGGAATTAGCTGAAAGCTTTTATAGTTCAATGTTCACTATATCACACATATTAACCAAAACTCAACTAAATATCCAAACGAAAAGAAACTATCAAACGTATTACGAATGAGTTGACGTTAAATAGGTACAAAGATAGGTATCAATTTATCATAGAATCATATAAATATTGTAATTGCTGTCAATTTTAGTTCATATAAATCAGTATCAGTCATGCCAATTTCAAATACTTCGCTAAAAGGATACTTTATGTAAAGTCCCCTTGAAGTTTCATTATGAAATTAATATTCTTTTAAGGTAGGCTTTAGCTTGAAGAGCCCTTTATCTAAAGTCTACTTTAGAGGTTTATTATGAAACTGGCTGTTAATATATAGTTTTAAAATGAATTCTTGGGGAGAGATACTTGTTGAATGGTGCAATTGTTTACAATTAAATTCCAAAATAAAGGACATAAATGAACTAAGAGAAAGTGATTTCTTCAAGAATGTTTTATCAATTTTAAATAAGTCGGATCTTTTGATCAGCCATTTTTCCAAATATTGGCACATTTAAATGATACTTACAAATATGCCCAAATTGATAATATCAATTGTGATTCATTTATGGAACTACCGGAAGACCGATTTCTAATAATAACATCCTTATTATTGCATTCTTCTTGTATATATGATGGGAGAGAAAAGTTTACATTACCTTTATGCCAACATCTCTCTAAGAAATCACAATTATCTATCAAGGATTTCTTAGAAAAAATTAACAAAGATGCGAAATATTCTGATTTAGAGAAGTTTATTGTCAAAGAAAGGATATATGAGTATGTTGAATCTAAACCAATGCCGCATCCACTCACAGCTGTCTTCAGAACGCCCAGTTTGAAGCGCAAACTCAACTTTGATAAGGATAGAACTGTTACTAAATCAAAAACTGCTCTAGAATTAGAACAATATGAAAAGGCTGACGTAGAGGAAGAGTTGAAACTTCAAATGAAAAAAACTCAAACACTTGAAAAGTTGTTGAGTAAAAGCAATGATGAAATAACTGCCTTGAAATCAGAGATTTTCAAGTTGAAATGTCAAACGCCACCGCAGTGCTCAAAAAAGCATGATTCAGATCATAAAGTGAGACTTTTGAGAAAAGAGTTGGAGAACTTTGAACAATATATTGAAAATAATGAAAAAGGACATGAAAAATTGAGAGAGGAGAATCATATGTATAAAACAAAGATTGAGGAATACGAAATAGCGAATTTACGAAGCAAATATTTGGCATTCGAAGAACAAATCTATGAACTCACTGAGAAATTACAAGAAAAATCTACTAAGGTTACATATTTGGAGACATATTGTAAAGAACTTAATGAAATATTAGAGGGATTCCGGCAGCAGAAGCCTGAATCAATCGAGAGCAGTTTCAGTGAATTTGTACACCAAAATGAAATGAATACATCATATGTCAGCCAAGACAATCTTGCCAAGTGCAGTGAAGTGATAGATTGCGTTCCGATATTCCTGGACAGTACTGTGCAGTAAACTACGTCGTTCCGATATTACTAAAATTCACTGGTAATGATTTCGCGCAACTTTTTTCGATACAACAGAAAAAGAATAACTCTGTGTGGGTTGGGCTTTGGAAAAGTTGAGACCATATATTGAAGGTTCACACTTCACTGTAATAACTGATCACCATTCTTTGATCTGGTTACACAATCTAAAAGACCCTAATGGTAGATTGAGTAGATGAGCTGTGAGTAGAGAATACAATCCCGGGTTCTTTTTTCGATCCCGGGATTACGGGATTCTTTATGCACAATCCCGGGATCCCGGGACTATCCCGGGATTAGAATATGTGGTTTCTCAATGTGTTATGAGCTCAAATGGAAAAAAACTTGTGTAATTTCTTTAAAAATGTTTATGATGTAAAAGAACAAATCACAAACAATAATAAGAAAGACGAAAAAAATACACTGAACAAAAAACTATAATTTGAAATAAATAATAATTGAAAAACTACTTTGAATTTTTTAAATATGGGAGTGATTCAAAGAAAATAATAAAGCTTTCCTTTTATCATGGGCCGTAGACACATACGAATTGAAGCTAGAATTGAAATAAAAACACATGTGTTTTTTCTCAAGCTTTCGCTCAAGCGATCGATATTTCTTTCATTTTGCTAAATTTTTCCAAGTTTGGTTACAAGAAACTGTGAGAGAAACTTTACCTGGTCACCCCCATAGTTTCTACTGCTCTGCAAGCGTTTGGTTTATTTACTGTTATTTCCTATTCATTGAAATTTTTACTACTTAATTAATAATTCGAATCATATTATCTTAAATTAATATCCCGAATGTTTCGCGTATAGTTTTATTCATATCACCTTCAATTATCCATGATTATTCCCTTATGAGATCGCGATTATTAATGTTTGAGACAATCCCGAAAATCCCGGGATTATCCAAGTAAGATCCCGGGATTTTCGGGGTCAGAAATCAGCTGGGATCCCGGGATCCCGAGATTCGGGATCCTGGGATTGTATTCTCTAGCTGTGAGGTTACAACAGTTCGATTTCAATATAATACACCGTAAAGGAAAAAATCATGTTGTTCCCGACTATATCTTTCGCGCTCGGTTCCGAAAATTGATTGTGACTCTGTTAAAGTCGTTCTTCCAGACATTGACTTTTCTTTTTTGTGTCCAATACAGAAGAATGGACAATAGAACATACGCGCAAAAGCTTCTGACTTCACGTCAGTGCTTGAACCAATTTTTTAAGTAAGGCCTTTGATCTTCATCTAAATGTGATATTATGTATTCTGAAATAATTTTTTGCTTTTCACAAGGATCGGCAGCACAACTTTGGAATTTCGATTCGCTACCCAAAATCGACTTCCTATCTAGTTTTCCGAGAAAGTTGGCTGTTTACATTTTTTACAATTACGAACTGTAACATCAGGAGCGCCGCATCTATAGCAGTGAACTTTCGGTGGTTTTCTACAATTTTGTTGACAATTCCAACATTTAATAACATTAACTTCATAGCACTTTGTGCTTTTTGGAACAGAAGTTACATTTGATGCAACATCAACATAAGCAAGATCTGGTTATAAATCACTTCTTCTACGTGATGGTTTACTAACATTTTCAATACATTGTTTCTTTACTTCCGATTTTGTACATAATTCTACGAGATGATCAATTGAATTAACGTCAACTAATCCAAGGTGTAATTGGTAATATGGGTTGAGATTTTTCATCATTATTTTCAACTGAATTGATTCAGGACCTTTACAAGTCATTCTAGCAAAGAAGTTTTTCATATTCGCTACAAAAATACCTATATTTTCATCATCTGCCTGTGTTCGCCGTTTAATTTCTTCAAACAATTGATCGTCATAATCAGGTGGTTGGAATTGTGATTTCAAACCCGAAGCTAATTCGTTCCAACAACTAAAACGTGTGCAGTTTGCACTAAACCACTTTTCAGCAGTACCACTAAATAAATCAAAAGCCGACTCAAATAACTCATCTTCATCTACATGTCTAGCTTGACGTAATTTATCAACTTTTTCCAAAAATGAAGCAACCGACATTTTTTTATCGTCCCCGGAAAATTTCAAGTTCCATTTGAAAACAGGAACCGATTTAAAAGAAACATTTGCTTGTTTAATTGGACTCTGTTTAGAAGTTCCAGGTGTACTACAATTTAAATTCAAAAGGCTCGAATCTAAAACACTCATTTCTTGATTTTCTAGAATACGAATACGATTCTTTAATTTCGGCATCAAATTCAAACTGTTGGATAAAAGTTTACTTCGAATTTTACGAGAATTATCATCTTTTAGTTATTATTCTATCTACTCGTCGTACAATACGAGCGATTTTAGATCAAATTTTCTTATAAGGCCCACTAGAAACATTATCAGAAAAAACTTCAATCAATTCTGATATTTCAGTAATTTTAGTTTCAACAATTTTAAATTCAACTTCGCACTTTAAGTCATAGATCCTTCCTATGACTCTAAGCGTCTTTCCGGATTTTTCCAACTTCAATACATTTCGTAAACATCTTCGCATTTCGTCAACTGTACCAACATCTTGAAAACCTCTTATTTCCAATTCATATACAAGTTCGCCTTTCGCCAAACGATTACATTCGAAATTCAAATCCATTTGATCTAAATTGATCAAAAACAACTAATAAATTAACACAAAAAAAAATTAATTCCAAAATAGATTAATGGAACTATAAATCCCACGAAATAAAGTGAAAATATCAAAAAGGAATATATAAATCAAATTCCAATAATAAATGTTCGACTTATTTCTCTTCACATATATAATTGTATGTATAAAGAAACTCGATATAAACACTGCTTCCGACTAAAAAAGAGATAACACAAAAGCATATGTTTTGTTCCGCCAACAGTTCTCAAGGTAAATGAAAGAATTTGCGTACTCGAATTTCTCGGAATTTCCGCACGCAAAATCAACACAGAAAACAATACCTACCAATATATCGAAACACAACCAAATAAATCAGAAATCTAGCCCCAGAGGTTGGGCGCCAATTATTTTATGTTACGTGCTCAAATTGTTCCTAAGTCAATACCCTAATTATGGTAACATAAATAAGAATTTTCAAGGGGAAGCTCGCGGTTTTGCAGCAATGGAGAAGGGTGTGGGTACTCAAAATAATTATTTTAATAAAAGGGGCGCCAGGTGGTTTGAAGAAAAATACTAGAACCCTTGAAAATAAAAGAAAGAAACCACCAAATAATTATAAATCGGGAAATTGGAACGAAAAGTGAAATAATTAAAATATTAAAATGAAAATTGGTTGTACTTCAATATTCAGTCAGATCTAAATTATTTAATTAATAAGTTAACAGTACCTGAGGGGTTTTAATCATATGATTGCCGGCATTCACTTAAACAAAAAAAATATAATAATCACCAGTAATTAAGAATTTGGTTGTTTATATAATATAAACGAATTAATGGAATTTCAAATAAATTCTACTCATCCAGATATTTCCTAGTGGATGCAGTCAGGGATGATTCCCCTAAAGGTCGAAAACTTCCGAAGTGGAGAATACTGGAATGACGAACCCTCTGGATAGAAAGTCTGCCTTCTGTCCTCCGTGCTGAGTTCGGGTATAATGTATAATTTTCCAAAATAGAAATCACAAATTAAAATGGAAATGAATAAAGAAAAGCCTAAAAAGAAAATATAAAATTACATTACGAATACGATTTCATTCTCTCATTTACCTGGGATGTTGGGCGGCTTGTAAGTACTTTGTTGAACGATGTAATTTAATCCCGTCTAAAACGGAAAATCCACCATTTCTTCTCAAAATATCTCAAACCAAAATGAAGAAATGAAGGAATTTGTATTTCAGAAAGAAACAATAATCCAACCAATATAGTTGATTGAAAAAAATAATTCAATATTAGCTTCCACTGAACTTCTAACGATCGCTTCAACTTAAGAGTCAGAATGAGAATGGAAATAATTAGTGTCCGACCGAAACTGGTATTTCAGCCGAAACCGAAACCGAAACCGAACTTTCGGCCAGGGTCTCAGTTTCGGCCGAAACCGAAACCGAAACCGAAACTTTATATTTCATACTGAAATCTTCTGTATTTTTTACAATTTCATTCGCATAGACATAAAAATAGTTAAGGAGTGTTAAATAAAATGAAAAGACATTTTTTTTGAGATCTTTATTTATTATTTTGGTATTACCAAGTTATCAAAATAATCAGTCGAAGTATACAGGGTGATTCCAAATAAGACGTGAATCTTAGAGTAGGTGTTAGTATGGATCATTTGCTGTGGTTTGCGCCATTTTTATTGATGACCAAAAATCAACGGTTGCCGAGATATTTGAGTACTGATTCTGTTGAAAAAGTATTAGTATGATTTGAAAGGGGATATAAGAAGCAAATAGAGGAAAATAGCGAATTCAATATTTTTTGTTGCAACTAAGCTCGAAATTACATTAGAAAATGTATTCATAAATTATGTTCCACCATTCCATAGGCTATAGCACGTGCCGTCTTTTTGATGTCTTCATCTGTTATTTTCCGCCTGAAATTTACTCACGCTGTCTCTTGATACACATTCACTATTTTAAATGCCGGACATTCAAAAGGTTGCTTATAAATAATCTGCTGAAACGAAACTAGATATAGGCAATGTAACGAAATCTTTTAGAGAATGAAGAAGGAATTTTGCAAGTTTTTAAAATAATTTTGGCATACAAAATTGTGAAATTCGAAAGTTGCAGACAAATTCATATTAGAAATTGCACAGAAATTACACAGCATAGTTTTTTTTGTCTTACATATCATACTCTTTTCTGATGAAAATAAACCAAAATTATCACCTAATTTGGTCAACGTAGAAAAAATTGACGAAATATGTACTATAAGTTCAGAAATCTTTTAAAAATCACCCGAACTCCAAAAACCGTTGATTTTCGGTTAAATAAATATGGTAAACTACAGCTAATGAGTCATACTCCAAGTTTCACGTCTTATTTGGAATCACCCTATGTAATCTAATTAATAATCATTAAAGTGAATTCTCATGAATTCTCAGTCTTAACAAAGATAGATCACAATAACTCGTACGACAATTATGTATTTATACTTATAACTCCTGGCCAAACGACCAGGATAATTCACGAACATTCAAGTTTCGGCCCGGCCGAAAGTTTCGGCCATTTTGGGCCGAAACCGAAACTAAGGCCGAAACTAGATTTCTTGGCCGAAACTGGCCGAAACCGAAACCGAAACCGAACTTTCGGTCGGTCACTAGAAATAATTCGTGAGCATATGGATTCGGTTCTCTTCATAGATAAATGATCGTGTAATACTGATTGTCTTAAAGTAAGGCTTGTTTCACATGCATACGGTTTCATTCGGTTCGTTTCGTTTTCGGTTTCAATTCGGTCGCTGGCGACAAGTGTGAAACGGTGCTCCGGTTTAGATTCGGTACCGAATAGAAACCGTACAGCACCGAATACTCCCTCGACACGAATAGGTTTCTATCAGGTTTGGATTCGTGTGTAGGGAATACAGATCAACCGGGGCGTTCACACAAATACGGTTTAGTTTCGGTTTTAACCATAAAGTAATAAATATTTACATATGTTTTCTGTCTCGTTCTGTGGTTTTAACCTCAAATCGAGCAGATATCTTTCAATTTTTCACGAATTGTTCAAATATAGAAATATAAACATACATATTTTCGGGATATTGTTGCTATCTCAGTATTCATGAGAAAATGATGGTTTACCAAATGTGGATCCACTGATTTCTGCAGTAAATCTAAACCAGTGCTGCGGGACAAAACTTCCGAAAAATATAAAGATGAATTAAAGACGTAGGATGCATTCAAAGATGTATGTGTTCAATTTTGAATAGCTTTGATGAATCTGATGTCGCGGAAAAATTGGAATTGTGAGCCCGTGTCGGAAGATAACATAAAACCTAATATGAACCGTATATGTGTGAAAAGCCTTCATTCGTTTTCGGTTGAAACCGAAAACGAACCGAACCGAATGGAACCGTATGCATGTGAAACAAGCCTAATTCATCAATAAGAATAAACGAAATATTATTTCGCATCCGCCCAAAAATATTTGTAACAAATTGCAGACATTTTTAATAGCACAAGGATGCGGAAATACTCAAACTCGGTACGATTAATTATGAACACACATGTAAAAACTATCCCAAATTGTTCGATTTTCGTTTTATCGAAATAGTAAGAAATAAATAATAAATGACAGTTCATCAGCTCATGGTTAATTTCAATGCGAACAACCTAAATTATGTGACTTGAAATATAACTAGATGGACCGTTGCCAACTGAGTTTCGATTTTCCAAAGCCACCCTTGATGTCAATATATCTTAAACGGACTATACGTATTTGCGTTGTTATTCTACAAATAGTTACCAAATTAATTCGATCGGATGTGTATTTTTTTGAACTATCGAGAAAACAATATTCCAGATGGGTATAACTCCGAAACCGTTTGGCCGATTATATTCAACAATGAACTCAACTGTCCCATTTGGATGAGCAACCTACTCTGAAAATCACAAATCGCTACCTCTTTCCGTTCGAAAGTTATCGTGGCAACGGTCCCCCATCCAGCTATTGAACTTTCCCAAGGTTGCTCGGCTGCCATCACTTGATATTTATTTGAATGAAATAAATAAATGGACGAATCCTGTAGGCTTCGATGATGAGGATGCCGATGGATTTGTTGAGAAATAGGATAGGTTTTCGAGAATAGGAAGTTCTGGGTCACAGCAGATGATGAAGACTTGTTTCTTTTGAGAACTGATTCACTGAATAACACTTTCGTAATCTGTGATAATTTACTAACTATGTAAATTGTTAGAGATGAATAATCGAAATGAATTTTCCAGAAGATGTCGCAGTTTCGACACTAGTAGCGAAATCTATGGGCGGGAAGCTTTTGCTCGGTGTCCCCTTTCGATCGGGAGTAGATAATGGAGCTATCGTTGTTTATCTCAAATGACAGATAGATTCAAGTGTCTTTTGTCAGAGTGATTATATGACGTCTTATGTTTCTGCTCAGCTAGCTGCTAGACGAGAGTTTTTTTTAGGGATCAAAATTGAAATATAGTATTTTGTCTATTAGACGGATTTGAATCAATTTAATCCAAGTGAGGTTGAAGAGTAATCAGTGTTTGGTGAATGGTCGATTTTGTTGAGATCTAATAAGTGGAATACACGAAAGTGGATATATCTTGGCGCAAGGAAACCGGTGAGTTTTTCCTAGATGAAAATGGAATATTTGTGTTTTGTTGGTTTCCTCTTTTGTTGGAACCATCGGTCGAATGGACCTATGTTTGATGTTTCTAGCACTCTTGGGCTGGATATTTTATTTTGAGATTGGAAAGTTAACGTCGTTACGACGTCGGATGAGTTAGGGAGCCATACAAGCACACATCGATCAGCGAATCGCGGGAGCATTTCTCCTTGTAGAGAGATTTTAACCACCTGAATAGAGTCAACTAGGACTCCACAAAGATCAGTTATCGACTAATTCAGTATCTATGTACACTGAAGAATCAATATATACATCCAGCCTGAAGTAGTACCCAGGTATATTTTCTGTATGATTTTCTCTTTAAGTTTCAGATCTGAAATAGTATACTGGGTGTCCCAGTATACTTGTTCCAATGGATTATCTCAGACATTTCTAAAGATAAAACTTGAAAATTTGTTGATTTTCAATTCGTTCAAGGAACCTTCAACGTAGAAAAACAAAAGCAATAGTCACTTTCGGATTGACCGGAAGTGACTTTTTTATCTTAAATTGCACCCTGTATATTTTTTTAATTTTTTATTTCTACTCAAAATTACCTTTCCAATGATGTATCACAATTTGTATTTTACATTTTATTTGATATAGAAAATGTCAATAGAAATTTCAAATTGAAGGAATTGCAGTAGGCTACGATATTTCGTGTAATCTTGATTTTGACTTCAATAATCGTCACCTATTAAAAAAACCTTACTCAAGATGAAATCGACTATGTATTTTACCGAACGTTAAATAAAGACTGAATAGTAAAAGACATAAAAAATTACAAAAAAAGGGGGCAAACCTTTAATATCTAAACTAAAGCATATGTTCGAAATGGTGACCATCTGCTTCTACACATCTTTCAGCTCGGTGGACTAGTTCACGCGAAGTAACACTTCTCAACAACTCCGCATTAAGGGCTCTATATGCATCCCCTATTTTGTTTTTTAGATCTTAGATAAATCTATAGGAGAAGTCTGGTACACACGAACTTTCAAATATTTCCAATGGAAGAAATCTGGAAGTGTTAAATCTGGAGATCTTGCAGGCCATCTTATCGGTCAAGATATCCAGATTTAATACCGCTAGATTTCTTCCTTTGGAAATATTTGAACGATCGTGTGTACCAGACTCCTCCTATGGATTTGAAAGACCTAAAGAACCAAATAGGGGATGCATGTAGAGCCTTTAATGCTGAGGTGTTGAGAAGTGTTACTTCGCGTGAACTATTCCACCGAGCTGAAAGATGTGTAGAAGCAGATGGTCAACATTTCGAACATATGCTTTAGCTATTAAAGGTATTTTTTGCCTCCTTTTTTGTAATTCTTTGTTTCTTTTACTATTCATGCTTTGTTTAACGTTCGGAAAGGTAATTTTGAGTAGAAATAAAAAATTGCAAAAAATATATAGAGCGTTATTTGAGATAAAAAAAAATGGGTTCAAGCCCTGTGGACAGGAGCTTTCTGGCGCTCTAGTTCAAACAGACAAATTATATCTCCGAAAGTATTGGTTTCTCTGAGTTGGTAATTATATCAATGTATTCATATAATAGAACTGCATCCTAAAGGAAATTCAATTCAAATAATAGTTTATTTATCAAGATTGAATGAGCAATCATGAGAATGAGAAAAGCACCATGGAAGAAATCAAATTAAATCTGGCCAATTTTGCCCAATAACGAACTTAACCGAGATATTCATCTCCCTAAACTACTCTGAAAATTTCAACTACCTACCTCATTCCGTTCGAGAGTTATATCTATGTCTATGGATGAAAAGCAGTCTCACTACTCTCAGATCTCTTACTTCATGTTCAGTTCCGAAATGTAAGAATTTTCTGAGAAAAACTAATATCGGAGCAAACAACTGAGATTTAACTCACTTCGCTCACAATTCTTCGATTGATTAGTCTCAGGAACATCATTTGCATTATGACAATTCATATTCATACATAGAATAATATCATTCTGTGACAACGTTGAAATACGATTTATTATTGAAATTTTGAAAAATCATATCTGAGATTTTTCTCACTTCGCTCACAATTCTTCGATTGATTAGTCTCAGGAACATCATTTGACATTATGACAATTCATATTCATACATAGAATAATATTATTCTGTGACAACGTTGAAATACGATTTATTATTGAAATTTTGAAAAATCATATCTCCGAAAGTATTAGCTTGTTAGAGTTAAAAATGATATGATTGGATTCTCATTATAAAACTTTTTATTAAAAAAAATTTAATTTGGAATTTGTTTCGTAAAAAAAAAATTTTTTTTTTGTTACTCCGAAACCATTTGTCCGATTTTGCCCAATAACGAACTTAGCCGAGATATTTATCCCCCAAACCTACTCTGAAAATTTCAACTCTCTAGCTCATTCCGTTCGAGAGTTATCGTGCCTACGGCCGGCCGGCCGGCCGGACCGGCCGGACAGAATGAATTTCGACCACGGATTCTTGATCAGTGAGTCGAACCAAATCGTTTAAGACCATTTTCATCGAAATATTCGAAAATTACAGACATTTGGGCAAATTGATAAGCACTCAGTTCCGAGGAACTAGAGCGCCAAAAAGTCAGAGTCACTTCCGGTCAAACCGAAAGTGACTCTCAATTTTTGTTTTCCTCAGTTAAAGATTCCTTGAACGCATTGAAAATCATGACATTTTCAAATTTTTATCTTTTGAAATGGCTAAGATAATCCAGTGGAACATGTATACTGGGATACCCGGTATATGTACTTGAGTATGTGCACAGTACATTGAAGCCTTAGTATCGAAATTGTTGATAAATATTATACGATGCAACGGTCCTATTTCTTTTTTCTCCAAGAGTATATGTTAAATAAGTGATCAGTTTAGATCCCCGAATAATGAGAAACTCTTTTCGTCGAAAAATACAAATCCCCATTCATCGCTAAAAAGGCTCTAGGAAGAGACAAAGCAAGAGATGTGTTGTAAATAATAAAACATCGCCTCGCACAAAACACTGATGATAGCAGTCCCACAATCAATCCAAATTAGCGTGCAGCTCACGGTGCAAAATTTAAAACTCGCTTTGTTTTTATCTATACTGTTCAGGGGTTGACGATTTCGAGATTTATGACGGACTGTAAGGTTAACACATGGTTAACCCCATTTCAAAAGAACGTTTACGGAGACTGAGGTATTTTAATTATCCAGGGAAAACGGCGCATTTCAAACGGCAGACTGAATGTCAACTGTTTAGCCGTGCCGTCATTCATCAACCCCCGCTCGTACGACTTTCATAAAAAGAGCTGAATATTGTGAATGAACCGGTTGACAAGAAATCGCAAATGGGGTAGTATTTGTACATTTTTTACTATGCAGCTTTTCTCCACGGCTGGATTAAAATGTCTATTGTAGTGATTGTTTTCAGATTTTTCTAGAATGTTGCCGTTGAAAATGCGTAAAATAAAGAATTCTTGACAAGCACTGACGTGAAGTCTGGAGCTCTTGTGCGCATGCTCCTTTGCCTATTCACGCCTCAAACACCGTCAAGAAATAATGCATGAACCTTCAAGTTATTTTTATGCGCTCTTGTTCCTCGAAACAGAGTGCTTATCAATTTGCCCAAATGTCTGTAATTTCCGAATTTTGGGGAAATAAATGTCTTAAACGATTTGGTTCGACTCATTGATCAAGAATCCGTGGACAAAATCGATTGTGTCCGGCCGGCCGTTAACACGATAACTCTCGAACGGAATAGGCTAGACGGTTGAAATTTTTAGGGTAGGTTTGGGAGATAAATATATCGGTCAAATTCGCTATTGGGCCAAATCGGCTTGATGATTTCGGAGTAACGAAAAAAAATTTTTTTCACATCACAAATTTCAAATTCAATTTTTCTTAAGCTGCTGTTCCATCATAAGAATATATTGATATCATCTTCAACTCTAGCAAGCTAATACTTTCGAAGATATGATTTTTCAAAATTTCAATATTAAATCGTAATCCTATAATATCACAGAATGTTGCGAAAATCTGTCTTTGTTCATACATTTCATCTTATCTACCGATAAGAAACATGTCATATTCATTTCTGGTTCTATTCAAAATTCGTTACTCATGATATAAAATACCTCCTGTTCTAGAAAACAAAGTATGCAAAATGACCAATGAAATAACCTCACCTATCGTAGAATTATGAGAATTTTAGAATATTATAATATTTTTTTTGGGTGATAATATAATATAGGTATGGCCTTGGATAAACATATGATGATGGTAATAACTTTGGTAAGTTGATCAAATTCGGCTCAGAATATCTCCAATAAAAACAAAACTGGAATATTGGCCAAGTTTCAATTTATATAATATAATTTTCAGAGTAGATTTGAGGATTGAATATCTCGGATAAGTTCGTTATTGGGTAGAATCGGTCTGATGGTTTCGGATTAATAATTTTTGGCACTCTTGTTTTTTTTTAATAAAACTTTTTGGTGAACTGTTCTATGAATAGAGTGCCTATCAATTCGTCCAAATGTCTGCAATTTTCGAATATTTAGCCGACAATGGACGATTAGTTTCGACTCACTAATCAAGAATCCTTGGTAGAATTGATTCTGTCCGGTCGTCAGCATGATTACGCTCGAATGCAATGAGTTAGAGAGTTGAAATACTTGGGGTAGGTTTGGAGCCCAAATGCGCTGGCTGAGTTCGTTAATGGGCAAAATCCACCGAGTGGTTTCAGAGTTATAGCCATTTGAAATTTTTTCCCAATAACTCGAAAAATACCAATCTGATCGAATCAAATCACGCTTATTAGTTGAAAAATATCAATACGAAGTCTTATGCATAATTTTATGAGGATCGCACAACTGGAAAATTTGAAAAATTATATTCAAGAATAATTAGCCTTCAAAACCTGATTTTAGTGTAAAGTTCTAGATTTGAACTCGATCGGATCTATATTGGTGAAGATATTACCAAAATATTCCAACGATGGGGATGTACTGATCCACTATTTTAAATTCGACCAGACAAGTTGTCAACAGTTTTAGATTTTTGACGTGGCTCTAAATTATTTCATATTATATTATGTGCTCTCCATAGATCGTATATCTGTCTTTCATGAATTTCATGTTCCTCTATGATATTTACATAAACATATGACAATATGACATGTGTCCGACAATCTGTCAAGTTAATCTGGCAAGATCCAATTTCATTCTGTTCTGTTTAAAAAATGATTTAAATCGAAACTGAATGGATATTTACTTTGGCTCTATTCCAGTAAAATATTTAGTTTAACCCAGAAATATGAAAGAAGAAAAAGTAAGTTGTGATCTGGTTTTGCAGTTAATAGAAGGCTTTCCAGCAGTAACATTAAAACTAACTTAAAATGGAGAAGTATAACGGGTAATAAACTTATCCGCTTATCCTATTTTCTTATTAAAACTAACTTACCAAGGAAAATTGGTATAGTGACTTTGTGTAGAAAATGTTTATCACTTTTGTGTCAGAATCAAGATTTATCATGTGCAGATTTTCAAGCACCCAACAAAAAGGCCTAGCAGAGCCAAGATACTCTCTCTTAAATGAAAATCTGCAATCGTCTCTATATTTCATGTTATTGTTACTTGGCACAACGATATGGTATGATTTTTGATTGGGCCGACTTGGTTGGATGTGGGTTGCGTCCGAATATAAACTCCGTAGAGTATTATGCACTAAATTGTGTTCGAATACCGTTAAGTAGTGTATGTTTTACTCTATGTCTGTCGTTTAAAATGTCAGATTATTCGATTCCGAGTTAACTCTCTTAACTCTACAAAATAGCTGAGTTTATTTTACTCCACTCAAAATTGACACAACTCATGGCCCATGGGATGGAAACTCTCTTATCTTTGTCTCATTGTTTTATGAAGAGCCAGTGGCGGAATATCATGTGACACCTGAATAATTATGCTGGAAGATAGCTAGTGTAATTACCACAGGTGAGTGATGGATCCATGATCATATCCAAAAAACATACCTGCTGGATCAGAAATCTCAGATTCTCATTATTTTGATCTAGCATACATCTATACACTATTGAGTCAACCTTTTTACATGTATCTCCGTCTTAGACGGAGGTTACACGGTCAATCTCGCATCAGTTCAGTCCGTAATCTTGATCACGATGAGAATGATGTGGATTGAAGGTCTGACCAAGCACATTAATATGCATCAATATTCCATCAATCCATCAGTTGACCAGCATCAACCCATGATTGATGTGATGCGAGACTGATACCAGATTGACGGTGTAACCTCCATCTAAGGGTAAGAATTGTGGCATAGAGTTCAATAGCAAAATTGGTTTACTTAAGTAACATATAACCGGGCATATTTTGGGTAGAATTAACACAAACTGTTCAAGCGATGACTACAATATTGGATTTAATATTAAGTATCATTCGAAGTTTCACAAAAAAAAATATGTTTTTAATGGAGATGACTAGTTGTAATCATTTAAGGATACTGTGGGAGGTATATTCATTATTAAATGGTTTCTTTCTGGGTTTAAGAACTTTATCATTTGGCGATTTGCTTCTGCGTGAAAAACACAGATTTGTCAGAAGCAATCAATTGAACAATGTTGCCTAACAAACAATAACGAAACAACATCAACGATGATTGCAGTTTCAAAACAATAACTATTTAGTTTGAAGAAAGAATCGATATTAAAGATAACAATGCCCCTCAATAATTAATATTTCAGCTTATTTGAAGTTCTAGATTTAAACTCGATCGGATCTATATTACTGGAAATAATGGGAAGATATTATATTTTTTTCTAGAGCTAAGCAGCTTTAGACGAGTTCAGTACCTAGATGGGTGACAGCTGTGGCTGTAAATTTGGAGATTACGCCAAAGCTCCTGTCCACAGGGCTTTCCCACATTTTAAATTTCAAAAAAGTACCAGATTCCAATTCAATTATATCTGTAACTTTTCAAGAACGCTTGTCATCTCGTAAGCAGCAATGATATTGTCATGGGAAAAACTTAGTCGTGTTGCTGTTGTTATACGACGTTCTCAAATTCATGACCTAATCAGAATTTTCTTGCGGAGTAGAATGAAAATACTTGCCCCAGGCGAGAAAACTTGTTTTTCCAGCACCGTATAGAACGAGTGTTTCCGTTTTAAACATTAAATAATCTGCCAGTTTCGCAATTGCGACGGAACCTTAATGAATTGAAAACTTAATAATAGAGACTTGAGCCACCGTCTGAATTCATTCCAGAGTGAAGTTCTGATAGCGGGAAGTGAGAGGGAGAACCGACAGGAGAAGCTGAAACTGGAGATTACTCATAAAGAGTTATTTCGAGAATTAATGATTTAAACCATCTTCAGTTGTAAAATGTTGTTCATGGATCCTCATTAGGTTAATTAGCGACTAAAATTCACTCGCTCATTGAATGGAATTGAAAACAGTTCTAATATACAGGTGGTTCTTAAAGGTGGTCTATTCTTCAACAGGATGTATAACTCATCAGAGTAAACCATAAACTACATCAACACTAGTTAACAACCGATGTGTATGGTGAAGAAAGGAATACTCCTTTCTTCACCATACACATCGGAAAAATTTAAAACTACTCTTCACAATAAAAGGTAACTTCAGGAATAATATGACTCCATTGAAAAAATGTTGAAATTTTATTATTAAATGTTCAAGAGTAAGAAAATAAAGTGTTTCTCATAGGTATTAGTAAGCAAATTTTTATTCATAATACATAGCATCCTCGCGGGGAAAGAACAATTTTATAGAAAATCAGATGTTCTCATTTTTTGTGGAATTAATAATAGGTGATATAAATTTTTGTAAAGCACTTGAAAAGAAAAACCTATCTATATATAACCTCAAAATATGTGTGAAAAATTCAAATAAGCAAGTTTTTGGTTTTTTATTTTTATCTTTTACAAAAAATAATTTTTTACACTGAATTTGGTGAGAACTTTTCATGTCCCAAGCACACTTTAATTTGTTTGATTTAAAATATTCATTTTTGCGCGTAAGTTCTGGGGAACATCGCGTTATAGTTTTGCCCAAATGTCTGTAACTTTCGAATTTTTTGACGAAATTGGTCTCAAACGATTTAGTTCGACTCCCCGATGAAGAATTCGAGGTCAAATTTGATTCTGTCCGTCCAGCCGTACGGCCGTCCGTTGCCACGATAATTTGAGAACGAAAAGAGCTAGCGACTTGAAATTTTCAGGGTGGGTGGCGCATCGCAATACGACGGACAAGTTCGTTAATGGGCCCAGTGGTTTCCGAGTAATAATTTTGTTTTCAACCAATATAAATCCGATCGAATTGAAACTTGGTGAGTAGTTGTAGAATATGAACCTGAGCACGTTTGTGAAATTTTGGGCGAATCGTATGGCTAGAAAATTTTAAAAAATTATTAAAAAATATTTTTTTTGTCACGATAACCTGAGAACGGAAAGAGATAGCGGCTTGAAAATTTCAGGTTATGTTCTGTATATGAATGCCACATTTGAGTTTGTTTATGAGATAATCGACCAAACGGTTTCAGAGTTATAGCCATCTGAAATTTGGTGGTTTTTTGTTCCTCATTAACTCGAAAAATACTGAACCGATTGAATTCAAACATGGTTATTAGTTGTAGAATGCCAACGCGAAAATGTTTGCGAAATTTGGTGAGGATAGCATGTGTAGAAAATTTTTAATAAATCATTGAAAATAAAAAAAAAATTCTATATATCAGTAACTATACGTCTGAAATTGCTGAAATTTTGCAAGAGCGTTCATTACCTAACTCTACTGCCAAGTTTCAAGTTTTAACACGATCGGTTGAATATTGTTGGAGATTCGAGCATTATTGTGTGAGTTCAGTAGATGGGTGACCGTTGCCTCGATAACTTTCGAACCAAAGGAGATAGGGACTTGCAATTTTCAGGGTAGGTTGCGTATCCGAAAGGGAGAGTTGAGTTCGTTTTTGGGCATAATCGGTTTAACGGTTTCCGAGTTATATCCACCTGGAATATTGTTTCCTTGATAACTCAAAAAATAAATATTCGATTGAATTGAAGCTTGGCAACTAGTAGTAGAAAATCAACACAAAGACGTGTTTAAAATTCTGTAAGAACCGTACTCCTAGAAAATTTGAAAAAAATGAGGAAAAAAAAATTTCAAGAACCGCGCCTCCAGAAAATTAAAAAAAAATCTCGAAAAAAAAATTGGTTCAAGCACTGACGTGAAGTCAGAAGCTTTTGCGCGTATGTTCTATTGTCCATTCTTCTGTATTGGACACCCTTAATCGAATTTACCATGGTTAATTATGTCGTCCATTCTCCTGTATTGGACACTCTTAATTCAAAATTCGAATTAAGTGTCCAATACAGGAGAATGGACGACATAATTTACCATGGTAAATTCGATTAAGGGTGTCCAATGCAGAAGAATGGACAATAGAACATACGCGCAAAAGCTTCTGACTTCACGTGAGTGCTTGAACCAATTTTTTCACCTTATTTTGACTTAATATCGAAAAAGCAGCTTAATTTCAATCGAAAATTATCACATCAACATATCATATTTTTCAAAAATGTCACTGGGTTTTGAGTTCACTGAAATTTCTTTCTTCTGATGGTGTAAAAGAAATACATAACTATGGTGAAACTTCTGAGAAATTGCTACGAAATAACAGGTAGAAAGGCCCAAACCCCCCTAGCCCCTTCCGCAATTACCTATGAAATACCTTTTGATGGGCTAAAGTTGTCCGTAGGTCACTGAGTTATATAAGTGCTTGAAATAGCAACACATAGGCAACTACCCATATAATTTAGAGAAGATTCTTAACTTCCTCAAAATATTGTAGATGTCTCATTAAATACTAGTTTTATTAACTTAGCATTTTCTGAGAAAATTTATCATAGTAATGTATATTTTTTCCGCCATTAGAAAGTAGAGATTTCAACGAACAAAAAGCACACTGAGTTTTTTAAAAAAGCAGATGCTTTGAGGTGAGCATTTTCGATCGAAAATTAGGCTGCTCGTTCGATATTAAGTCAAAATAAGGTGAAAAAATTAATATTAAATGAAAAAAATTACAGTATATATTATGTCCCAAACGGGACATAAAAAGGTAAGTTTTCACAAATTTCGTGAAAAAAGAAAATTTTTGTAAAAGATAAAAATAAAAAACCAAAAACTTGGTTACCTATTTGAATTTTCCACATATACATATCTTGATGTTATGGGAAGTTATGAAAGTTGTAGATCTTTTTATTACCTACATCTTTGCTATTGAACTTTTTTCCATAGGACTTGTAGTTTTGCCGCAAATCGAGATAAACCGTTTTTTACCCTTAAAAACTCGCCCCCTTCCACTTCCCGAACTCAGATCGCCGGTAAGTTATTTCCCCTTTCATTTTTGTTATATTCTCTACCTTTTCCAATAGATTCAATGCCATGTACTATTATTTTCTTGTATTTCAAAAATTATCGAACCTGGTCTATATCAACAATTACCAGTTGTGTGTGTTTGTTGAAGTCGATTCCAGAAGTATAAATAACGCAATGAAAACAATTTTAAAAATGGGTTCAAGCCCTGTGGACAGGAGCTTTCTGGCGCTCTAGTTCAAACAGACAAATTATAATCTCCGAAAGTATTGGTTTCTCTGAGTTGGGAATTATATCAATGTATACATATGATAGAGCTGCATCATAAAGGAAATTCAATTCAAATAATAGTTTATTTACCAAGATTAAATGAGCAATCATGAGAATGAGAACTGCACCATGGAAGAAATCGAATTAAATGTGGCCAATTTTGCCCAATAACGAACTCAACCGAGATATTCATCTCCCTAACCTATTCTGAAAATTTCAACTACCTAGCTCACTCCGTTCGAGAGTTATTGTGGAAAAACTTTTTTTAAATTTTCAAATTTTTTTTTTAGACTTTGCGGTAATCTGGTCAATACAAAACTTCACATGCGTATAAACGTCATGATTCTACAATTTGATGCTAAATTTCAGATAGATCGAACGAACTTGTCCGAGATATTTACGCTCCAAAACCACCTTGCAATTTTCAATCCGCTAACTCCTTTCGTTCGAGAGTTATCGTGCCTACTGCCGGTCGGCCGGCCGGACAGAATCGATTTCGCACTCGGATTCTTGATCAGTGAGTCGAACCAAATCATTTGAGACCATTTTCAGCCAAAAATTCCAAAATTACAGACACTTGGGCAAATTGATAAGCACTCTGTTCCGAGGAACTAGAGCGCCAAAAAAACAAGTTTCGTATTACAATTGCCCAAAACAGGTTTAAAGTACCTACAAATAGTAGGTATTCCATAAAACATGTATGAAAGAAGATGAGTAATAATATGAAAGAAGATGAGTAATAAATAAAAAATTACCTTGTAATCGATCAAAAATTTCCTGATCTACGTTCACCAAATTTTCTCCTCTCTCGAACTTCAGAATTATGCTTTCAATATTTACGTAATATTTCCAAACATTTTCAGGTGAGGTCCCCGTTGCATCGCTAAAATACGAGTATTTCAACCCCAATATTTTTGAAGTTACAATATTCCCTTCTGTCAAGTTGACATTATGACAATTCATACATAGAATAATTATATCAATGTGTGAAATACGATTTACATTGAAATTTTGAAGAATCATATCTCCGAAAGTATTAGCTTGTTAGAGTTAAAAATGATATGAATGGATTCTTATGATAAAACTTCTTATTAAAAAAAAATTAATTTGGAATTTGTTCCGTAAAAAAAAAATTTTTTTTTGTTACTCCGAAACCCTCTGTCCGATTTTGCCCAATAACGAACTTTCAAATTTCTGACCTGAGGAGGTTGATACAATTGTTGCCATCCGTGAAATTCTTAAGACTGCCGATAGATCTTCCGGAGACCATGGAGTGGGTTTCACTCGGTTAGGAAAGAAGCTGATTGCACGTCCCCCCTTGCTAAGGGTGACGCTGTCAAACCCACATGTTGCGAACTCACTCTTGCGAAACAAGAACCTTCTCATGAATAACCCGGCCTACATGAACTACACTATTTCGGATGACAAAACACCACAGCAGCAATCAGAGATGAATAATTTGCGAAAGCTTTTGAAAAGAAAGCAGGAATCAGGAGAGACGGTTCTGACTAGATGACAAGATTTGTTAAGGGTAATCCTACCATTGTGTCACGTCCCCCTGGTTCTCCAAAAAACGTTCAGTGCCCTCTGAATGGAAACTCATTTACACCAACGCCCAGTCCCTCTACAGCAAATACAACGAATTGTTAACCTATGTAAATTGCAATAAAACAGATTTGATTTTGATTTCCGAATCTTGGCTTAAACCTACTATTCCCGACAGTGTCGTTGCCATTCCTGGTTTCAGGCTGTACCGTTGCGATAATTCCTTGCACGTGGGTCATGATGGTGTATGCATTTACGTCAGTGACCTTATCTGCCAGAACTATAATATATCAACCTCCCCGATCAACTCCCCTAACATAGATAATTTGTTCCTGGAGATAAAGCATAACAACGAGCTTCTGGTGACCATCGGTTGCATTCATAGGCCACGTACATCTGATTTGGACTCTATTATCTTCTCCCATCTAGAGTCTTTATCCCAAAGCAAAGGAACTGCTTTTGTTGCAGGCGACTTCAATTTCCCTGATTTGAAGTGGCCGTTGCAGACTTTACCTCAGGGTACCTCCGCTGGTGCCCAATTTGCCTCATTGATCCACAGTTCCTCCTTCACTCAATTATTTGAGAATCCTACAAGATATCGAAGTGGTCAGCAGCCCTCCGTATTAGATCTTGTGAATGATCCTGATTCGATAACTGGCGTGGAGTACTTGCCCCCTTTCGGGAGATCTGATCATATAGTACTCGCAACAAAATTCCAGTTCAGTTTGCTTGATACCCCGATGGTTCCTAAGGTAACGACAAGAATTGATTTCCGGGGCGTGAATGCGGATCTATCTCTCGTCAATTGGGCAGAAAAAATTAGAGATAAATCTGTTCAAATTATGTGGAATGTATTTGTCTCCATGTTCAATGATTTGTTAGCTTCACATATAACAATACACCAATCCAAACTCAATCCCATGAAACCATGGATAACCAGAGAAGTTTCTAAAATGTTGCATCATAAGAGGGTCCTTTGGTGGCGTTTCCTTCGTCATAGGTCACAGGAGAACTACCAGATCCATAGATCATACTCTAACGCACTACAGTCCAAACTCACTATAGCAAGGATAGAGTTCCAAAGGCGGATGGCAGGATCGAAAAATAGAAAACAACTCTTCAAATTCATCAGATCATCCTTGAATATTAAAGTTGGTGCCCCGGTCGTTGTTGATGCGAACGGAAGTCCCTGCATTGAACCCGATAGGTCTGCTGAAGTTCTTGCCGACAACTTCTCTTCCGCCTTCACCAGTGAATCTGGTGGTGCGATGCCCGAGATGGTGATCCCTAGACAACGAAGAGGACTCTCGGATATAGTCTTCTCTGCTGACTCTGTTCTTAAAGAGCTCAGTTCCCTGGACTCGTCTTCTGCCCCTGGCCCGGACCACCTGACACCTTTTGTATTAGCAAAATGTGCACCCTCATTGGCTCTACCATTACATCTCATATATACCGAATCATTCAATTCTGGTAGCCTTCCGGCGGAGTGTCTCGATGCGTCCGTTACTCCCATCTTCAAGTCGGGAGATAAATTAAATGCCTCTAATTATCGACCCATAAGTCTAACTTCAGTTTTGTCCAAGGAATGTGAGAGACTTATAGTTAAGGTGATGATACCTTTTCTTCTGCAGAATGGAGTGCTTCCGGAGTGCCAACATGGCTTCTTGCCTGGAAGATCTGTTCTCACAAATCTGCTGAGGTGTGTTGATGATTGGACAAAGATGGTGGATGATGGACGAGCTGTTGACGTACTCTACCTGGATTTTGCTAAGGCGTTTGATCCAGTGCCTTTAAGACGGCTTCTATAAAAGATTGAACATCTCGGTGTCAGGAGAAAGCTTTTGGGGTGGATCAGGGCATTCCTGAGTAACCGACGGTTTAGAGTTAGGCTGTCTGATAGTACCTCTACACCCAGGATGGTTTCGAGTGGTGTGCCCCAGGGAACAGTTTTGGGTCCAATCCTGTTCTTGCTTTATATTGCCGATCTCCCCCCTCTTCTTCGGTCGTTGTGCTATCAATATGCGGACGATCTAAAATTCTACGCTGATCCAGCAACAGACCATTCAACTCTACAGGACGACCTGAGATCCGTTTCCGCCTGGTGTGACGTGTGGCTGATGACATTGAACATCTCAAAGTGTAGAGTGCTTTACATAGGCAAAAATAACCCGGAGATGACTTACTATCTGAATGGTCTTCCGGTTCAGACGACTGACTCCCATGTGGATCTAGGCTTAACCGTGAATAAAATGCTTACCTGGTCTGACCATATAACCGCCATCACATCCAAAGCAAAGAAGATGTTGTACATTTTCCATAAGTCATTCTCTGGAATGGACGTTTCAATCTGTGCCTTACTGTACAAAACCTATATACGACCTATATTGGAATTCGCTGGGCCCGTTTGGTATCCGATCCATCAATATGACATGGACCTCCTGGAGTCGGTGCAGTGCTTCGCAACCAGATTGCCTTATGGGTGGCATCGCCCCGACTATCCAACCAGACTGAACATTTTCTTTTTACCAAGTGTTAGTGATCGCAGGCTGAGGGGAGACCTCATTGTGACGTACAGGGCTCTCAATGATCTGTTTGGCCTTAATCTGCGGATATGTTTGTGTTGAACCCAAATATAAATCTTCGCGGTCACAGTTTGAAGCTTGCTAAGAAGAGGTTTCAGACGACAAGGTTTTCTCCCGAATAGAATTTTCGATGTGTGGAATGGCTTGCCGGTGGATGTAGTGAACGCGACTAGTGTTAACTCCTTCAAGAACAGGTATGATGTGTTGAGAGTTCGGTATCCGCAGCAGTGATGTTGTCAACCAGTGGTCTCTGCATGCTTCGTTTGTTTTATATTTGTTTGGAAATCTATTAAGTTTAGTATGTTTTTTGTAAGCACTTGATTCCTTAATAATTGTTAATTGAGTTACAAAAGGCTAAGGCCTCGACTCTATCCTTCTGTTAATAATAATAATAATAATAATAATAATAAACCTACTCTGAAAATTTCAACATTCTAGCTCATTCCGTTCGAGAGTTATCGTGCTCACGGCCGGACGGACTGGCCAGTCGTAGTTTTTTTGCCACTTTACGGCAATCCGATCAATACAAAACTTCGCTTGCATATAAAGGTCATGATTCTACAATCTGATTATAAATTTCAGATAGATCGAGTGATCGGTTCCGGAAATATTAATAAAAAATGGTTTTACTAAAAAACGGCCATAACTCCGAAACCGCTTTGTGGATTTTACACGTTACCAAACTCATCTGAGATATTTAAGCTCCAAACCTACCCTGAAAATTTCAATTCCCTAAGTCCTTTCGTTCTAGAGTTATCGTGCCTAGGCCGGCTGGACAGAATTTATTTCGACAACGGATTCTTGATCGGTGATTCGAACCAAATCATTGACCATTTTCATCCAAAAATTCGAAAATTACAGATATTTGGGCAAATTGATAATCACTTTGTTCCGAGGAACAAGGGCTCCAAAAACGGAAAAAAAATGTATGCGATAGGTGAATGAAATGAAAGTAGGTGAATCGATAAAATGAAAAATCTTCATATTTTGAAAAGGAAATTATAAAACCAGGTTGAACATAATTTTTTTTTGTCGGTTTAAACAAATTTTGTTTTTCTCGTTAAATCTCTCTGTAAACACTCCAGATACAAAATATATCTTCAGAACATTCCTTAACCCTACATTCAAATATTTTTTCAAGGAATACATACGGCAGAGTCGCGAACAGCTGGAGTTAGACAAACAAGAACAAATGGAGAAAATGTCCAAGGGAGGGAGCCGAGGTCCCCGATCCAGCAGCGGTTCGCCGTCGATCGACAGGTTCGACATGGCGAACGTGGGGGCCACCACCCCCTGCTACGTCCCCGGGGGCGAACTGCTACCCATCCTGATCAGGCACAGCGAACACAGCCTAAGCCCTCCGAACGGGGATCCCAGCGGCCAGGGGATTTACACCGTGGACACGGAAAATTTGCCGGAGATGTGCGACAGCGCCTGTCAAACTAGGGAGAGTTTGTTCACGGCTCAAGGTAAGGAGGAATCATGCCGATTTTACGAATTAGGTTAGTTGGGGCGTATGCGATTATTGTCTTAGTCTTACGTTGTTTTTCATCCGAACCGAAGGACCAGGAGGTCGCGCACAATGGCCACAAGTTTAAAATACTAAATACCACTTTTCAATTCTTATTATACAGTGTGGAAAAGCCTAATATAATAAATTCATTATCTTGGTTACAGCACCTACATATGTATGTAAAATCCCCAAACACATCAAATTCAAAATTTTAAATTGTCATAATTATTCGCAAAAATGCGGACCTTCAACCTCCTTCGAAAGACAGGTACAACCCCCAACTTTTCAAATAGGAAGTATGGGCTTGGGACACATCGTTTGAAAGGTCGCATCATTCTCTATTCAGAAATGTCATCACTTTCATGTTTATTGCAAAACTGAAAATAGAAAAAAATATAAAATTATGTGATTACCGTAATTCAAGATGTGATAGAAAGAAAATGCAAAAAAAATATAAGATGAGTTTTCCAGATGGTAACATGTAAAATACTTTCTATGGCAATGTTAGTTTTTTAGAACACTTTCGCAAATTGTTTTGTGCTGATCAGTAGTTGTATTTTATAAATTGTCTATTTTGTTTTTGAATTTCAGTAACAATTTTTAATAATGGTTCGATTAACGGAAAGGCACAAAATAACCATTCTACCAACGATTGGTTACGGAGATTAGAGATTAGAGATAACACCCGAACACAAAAAGAAGTAATTCCCAATTTCACCGAGAAATCATTAATCTCAGCTCTAACAAACTCGGTTCAACCTAAACGGAGATCTAAATCTCGGTTTGGAGAATGCCGATTTCTCCATACATAATTAAAGGGCGTTCGAGTAATCCGAGTTGAAGCTCAAGAATATTGGCAACGACGCAAAATAAACCAATTTGACAATAGGTCTTACCTGAGTATTTACGAAATAAGCCTGCCTTATTCAAATTTGAGAATTGTTACCGTGAAGAGGTTAATTTAATTGAAAGGGAGTTGGTAATGTGTTGAAAATGTTGGGACGGAAAAGAAATGATATATTTCCAGTTTCAAGAAAAGCTAATTCACTTCATATAGTGCATAAATATTTTAGCATAGTCAAGTGTGAAAAAAACAGACAATCTGAGTATGGCTACGAAAAAAAACTACGAAAAAACCTGCAAAAAATAGCAAAAGAATTTTAAACTCTTCCTCACCGCTTATTTTCAAGCCGAACAAGAAATGGAAACATTGAAACAAAAAAGAATCAAAACTGAAATCCTGAATGAGGAATGCCAAAGAGAGATGAATTATAACATCGTTCACAGTATTTTTGTAAACCAAGTTATGTATTACAGCAATATTTTGTAGGTATTCGTTGTTTATGTTCAATAAATGATTTCAACTTTTTATGATCTATCTTTTATATTCCTTCAAAACCCTAAAACAATTCCCTACATCATTCAAATTAGGGATGCCAATAACATTTGTAGTATTGATAGCAAATTTTCATGTTAAATATAATTAAATTTGTATTTTGTTGTTTTCAATATTATGTAGGCATCTGGAATGGTACAAGCTAACTAGATAATATGAAATAATATAGTTTATATTTCTATTCTTAATTTCTTAAGCACAAAAACACCACAAATGCCCAGTTAACGTAAAATGCGGTCTACCCCTTGAACCAGAATGGTGAATTCCGACATTGTTTAGAGCTTGGTGAAATTGGCCTTAAGTCGCGTGTGTCATGAGAAGTTTCCGAATTTGCCGCCTATAACCCAAGGGATGAAGCGTTACTAATAAGTAACACTTCGTCTTTGAAGATGGAAAATTTGTTTCCGAAACATATGTCAGACGACAAAAACTGTAGTAGACAAGAATGTAGGTACTTTTGTAGTGAAAATTGGGAGGTTGAAGTTAGGGTTCGCATTTTTATGAAGAAGAATGACAATTTAAAATTTGTTGTGTTTCAGGATTTTCCATAAATATGTACAGTAACCAAGATAATGAATTTATTCCATTTGGCTTTTCCACACTGTATGAAACAAAGCATCATAAGTTTGTTCGGAAAGTAATTCAATTTTCACTCGTACTCGGGCGCTTCCTTTTCACCAAAAAGGTCTCAAATGATTATATTGGATTATATTAGACTGAGAATACGTGCTCAAATTCAATTTCGTCCGTCCATCCAGTGATAAGTTCCGATGGAAATAATTTCAATAAATAAGGGAATATTTAGCATTTTCGACATAAATTTTTTATGCCGAATGCCAATTTATACTTCATGTTTCACGTTGGATTTTATTGCCCCCTACTTCGAGGTCCTGTGAATGACCGGTAAACTTGTTGAGACACGGCGCAGCCGATTGTTCATTCGAAATTCAAAGCGGAAAGTATTTTTTTCATTTTTTGGGGTTGCTCATACCATAAATATTATTTGTCAAGTTTAGAAATTCATAGAAGCGCCAGAACGTAGATGATTTATTCAATTTATATGTTTATGGGTACAAAGAGGAAATACATAAATACTGTGAATTAAATCCATAAATGAGGTCACTGCGATGATGCATTTCAATCCGAACTTGTTCTGAAAAGTTTATTCAATACATTGAATTCAGCTCTTTTTTTTATCCGTATACAAGGCGAGGGTTTAAATTTCTACATTTTGTTTAACCAATGTTTTTCTCATTAAATGAAACACTTTTTTCATATACTATTTTCCAGATTCAGATGAGGATAAATGTTGCAAGTATGGAAAAAACTTATAGACTAACCCTGTATATGTTTCTAAAGGATTTTCCAATAAGAGGTGTTATTTTGATATTCAAAGAAAAATTCCATTTTTCAATATAAATGATCGGATGATCACCTTTTCGAGACATAACACGGTCCGGAAATTTTTCCCGCAAAAGATCAATGGTTTCGTTGCTTGTGTGGCACGTAGCGCCGTCTTGTTGAATGTAAACGTTGTCCGTATCAATACCATCCAATTCCAGCCATAAAAAATCATTAATCATCTCTCGATAGCGCAATGCATTCACCGTAACTGTTGCTCCAGCCTCATTTTCGAAAAAGTAAGGTCCAATGACTCCGCCGGACCATAAACCGCACCAAACAGTCACACGTTGAGGGTAGAGAGGCTTTTCAACAATAACTCTTGGGTTTTGCCCCAGATGCGACAATTTTGCTTGTTGCCGAAGCCACCGAGGAGGAAATGGGCCTCATCACTCAAGATGATTTTTCGATGGAATTCCGGATCATTTTCATGCATTTCAACGACCCAATCAGCAAAGACACGACGTCGTTGATGATCGGCCGGCTTGAGTTCTTGTGTTAACTGAACTTTATAAGCCTTAAGACCCAAATCTTTATGCAAAATACGGTGTAATGACGTTTGTGGAATGACTAATTCCAAAGATCGACTATCAATGGACAAACCTGGGTTTTCTTCAACACTTTCGGCTACAGCAGCAATATTCTCGGCTGTTTTAGAGCGACGTGCACGGGTTTTATTCTTCACATAACTAACTTGTTCCAACAGCTCGAATTTTTCCAACAATTTCTTTATTGCGGTCCGACAAGGTGCTTCACGACGACCCAAAAATGTTAGAGTTTTACGAACCGTCTCTGCCAAATTTTCACCATTTTTATAGTGAATTTTAATCATTTCAATGCGTTCTTGAAGCGTGTATCGTTCCATTTTTGCGCGTATGTTCTGGGGAACATCGCGTTATAGTTTTGCCCAAATGTCTGTAACTTTCGAATTTTTTGACGAAAATGCTCTCAAACGATTAAGTTCGACTCCCCAATGAAGAATTCGAGGTCAAATTTGATTCTGTCCGGCCGGCCGTCCGGCCGTTGCCACGATAACTTGAGAACGAGAAGAGCTAGCAACTTGAAATTTTCAGGGTAGGTGGCGTATCTCAATACGACGGACAAGTTCGTTAATGGGCATAATCGGCCCAGTGGTTTCCGAGTAATAATTTTGTTTTCAACCAATATAAATCCGATCGAATTGAAACTTGGTGGGTAGTTGTAGAATATGATCTTAAGCACGTTTGTGGAATTTTGTGCGAATCGTATGGCTAGAAAATTTTTAAAAAATTATTAAAAAATATTTTTGTTGTCACGATAACTTGAGAACGGAATGAGATAGCGGCTTGAAATTTTCAGGTTAGGATGAACACCAGAACGCGACATTTCAGTTTGTTTATGAGCATAATCGGCCAAACGGTTTCAGAGTTATAGCCATCTGAAATTTTCTGAAATTTCGTGGTTTTTGTTCCTCATTAACTCAAAAAGTACTGAACCGATTGAATTCAAACATGGTTATTAGTTGTAGAATGCCAACGCGGAAATGTTTGCAAAATTTGGTGAGGATAGCATTTGTAGAAAATTTTTAATAAATCATTGAAAATAAAAAAAAAAAATTCTATATATCAGTAACTATTCGTTTGAAATTGCTGAAATTTTGCAAGAGCCTTCATAACCTAACTCTACTGCCAAGTTTCAAGTTTTAATACGATCGGTTAAATATTGTTGGAGATTCGAGCATTCTTGTGCGAGTTCAGTAGATGGGTGACCGTTGCCTCGATAACTTTCGAACGAAAGGAGATAGGGACTTGCAATTTTCAGGGTAGGTTGCGTATCCGAAAGAGAGTGTTGAGTTCGTTTTTGGGCATAATCGGTCTAACGGTTTCCGAGTTATACCCACCTGGAATATTATTTCCTTGATAACTCAAAAAATAAATATTCGAACGAATTGGTGCTTGGTAACTAGTAGTAGAAAATCAACATCAAGACGTGTTTAAAATTTTGTAAGAATCGTATCCCTAGAAAATTTGAAAAAAATGACCAAAAAAAAAATTTCAAGAACCGTACCCCTAGAAAATTTTTAAAAAGTCACGAAAAAAAAATTGGTTCAAGCACTGACGTGAAGTCAGAAGCTTTTGCGCGTATGTTCTATTATCCATACTTCTGTATTGGACACCCTTAATCGAATTTACCATGGTAAATTATGTTGTCCATTCTCCTGTATTGGACACTTAATTCGAATTTACCATGGTAAATTCGAATTGAGAGTGTCCAATACAGGAGAATGGACAACATAATTTACCATGGTAAATTCGATTAAGGGTGTCCAATACAGAAGTATGGATAATAGAACATACGCGCAAAAGCTTCTGACTTCACGTCAGTGCTTGAACCAATTTTTATTAATGGCGTAGTTTCTACTTCTCAAATGTCAATAAATGACAGATTCAAAAGTGACATCTACTGAAATAGCGGGCTATTCAAAATAACACCTCTTATTGGAAAACCCTTTATATTATGAACAATTTTGTAAATATTATGCAGATTTGAATTTTCATGTTCTTGATTTGATGGATCTCTGATATCAACAGATATTTATTTATCATCTAATGACCAAGCGCGTCAAATACCCTGACACCAAGCCACGTCAGTAGTTAACTCAAACTTATACTGCTCCACAAAAGTTTTTGAATAGGACAAATCTAAATGTTTACTCACTTATCCAACACATTCCTTCTCCCATTTCTTCATAAGTTTTACAGGTTCATGTGATAATATATTAGTAGTATTTGTAGTGCAAAATCAGTTCACTCAAAAAATCGAAGAAATAAAATTCAGTACAGAGTATGATCTCCTCGAACATCAAATACAGCTTGACAATGCCTTTGCTTAAATTCGATCAGATTGTTGAAGTAGCCTTGATCAACTTCTCTCCAGAATTGCGGTAAAAGCCGTCTGAGTTGTTGAAGTGAATGTGTAGGTGGTTCATGAGAATCCAAAGGTCTTCATAGCTGATCCCAAGCGGGTTCAATGGGATTGAGGTCTCGCAACCGAGGGGGCAGGGACAAATTTGGAATACCATGGATTTTCAGAGCTCCATCGACAATTATTACACAATGGGGTGGTGCATTATCATCCAAAAATATGAAATTTGGCTCAATAGCAGCATGCAACAAAGGAATAGTATTGTCAATAACTTGCTCTATGTAAATCTGCGCTTTCATGGTAGCATCGAGTACCAAAAACAGACAGTTACTGTACCACCTCTGAACGGATGAACTTCCCTAACCGATCTGCGATTTCTGAGCACCAGAGGATGGGTCCATACCCGAACACGCCGACTTTCCAAAACCGTCCATTTCTCGACTCATCTGTGAACAATACAGACCTCCATTGATCGTTCCAATTCACGTGCTGAAGAAGGTGTTGAAGGATCGGAGTTTTGTGTGAGGTGTGTTATTTTGACAGGAATTTCATCCACGGGCGGATGAGGGGGATGATAGGGTCGTATGGCTTATGCTAGGAGTGGTTAACGTCTAGTGGTCATGGATTTGGTGCTCAGCCGATAATGTGAGGTTTTAAAAGAAAATTCATGGAAATTTTGTGCACGGACAGGTCAGATTCGAGGAAATGCAGATGGACTTGACTATGAAAGATAATGCGAAAAAAGCATTGACGTGGGGGTCAATCTGCTATAGACTAGGTTATGATAATACCGCCCCTCCAAGGTCTTCCCAAGGAGATCCCTTCGAATCTCCTAGGAGCTTGTACGTCCAAGGAGAATCACTTGTATTTATTCTCGACTTGGTTACTCTATCCTTGCGCCAGCCTTGCCACAGCAATGTTCATTTTTGACCCGATAGTGAATGATGTCCACTGCTCTATGAGTAGATCTCCGGCTCGCTCTATCCTTTGAGCTTGAAACACTCATCATTCAGTTCTAATGAGCCAACGTCAACACGTGCGCCAAAGAGTACTGACTTTACTTTATTTCAAACTGGGAGAGAATGAGAGTTTGTTGGTTTTATAGAAATTTGTTTCGCTGCACTCCATTTCTTATCCGTCAATTAAGCATATGAGGGATGCAAGTTCACAAATTTACCTACATGTTTGTCCAATTGAATACAATTTTATCTAACAATTCGGCGTAAACATCCTCAGTTTCAACGGTTTTCCAAAAATGCTTAGTGCTTAGTGCACGAAAAATCAAATAACTTTCATAAAGTGCTTAGTAATCGCAAGCTTTTTGTTAAAACACGGTGCTTAGTGCTCGAGGTTCGGGAACATTTATATTGAGTGCTTAGTACTTAGCACTTTTCTTGGACATGAAAGCTTTGGCGAATCAAACAGTGCCCCAAATTGTTTTCGTAAAATTGTAACGCCCCCCTTTTTATAAGTCAGCCCGACTAGCCAAGGGGCAACGATTACAATTAGGCTTCCTGGTATATTGGGTGAATACTAACAAAACTGGCTTCAAAAGGTTTTAATTATCAAATTCCTCTGATCACAAAGGATAACACGTAGCTCAAAATTTTAGCGGAAAATTGGAGATGTTCCTCTTGAATTCCTCCAGTCAACGAAGGTAGGCTCCTCGAACTGGAACCAGGATCTCGATCCAACAGCAATTTGAATAGTTGAATAGCTTTCAGCTCAGTCCATGCCAGTTTATTTTCTACGGTTTCTATACAAGCCATAAACTACAATGGATCGCTTCGATCCCAGCCCACAACTATTAATAAATACAAAAAAAACAGTGTTACTAATATCACACTACAAAACTACAATATTTTCCTGTACGAATCTGGGGTACACATAAGTTATCAGTACACATACTTTATTCATCAGAATTGATTAAAACCTAGAAAAACACAAGGCACATGGTCCCTTGAAAATTGAAGTAACTGTCCCCCGATTCGTTCAGAACAATATCAATACTAAAACCATACATACTAGAAAAATTAGTAGGAGTTAAAACAAGATACTCTACATTATTTTCTTAACAAAAATAGCATGCTAAACTTAATCTGAAATTATCATGTGAGACAATTTACCAAAACCAATTTCAACATTACAAAAACATATTTTCTCTATTTCAGTATCGTAATGAGTCCATTCCAGCACTAAAAACAGTGCTGGAATGAACTCATTCCCGCATTGTTTCTAGTTATATTTTTCGTTTTTGGTAGTCAGCACTGACATTCGATCCTATCAAATTTCAACACACGTCAATTGACAATACAATATAATTAGGATATAGTGAAATAATTGTTGAGGAAAAGTTTTATTTTCATTAAAGAATATGGTACTACAGATTTCCTTCTTGCTAATTTTGAATCATTCATGCTATTAAGAAACTGTTTTAAATCTGATCTCTATGCCCTACGTACGTTTCAAATTCAAATTCCGTAATCTGCCAACTTTCGTAACAGTCACACCAACTACCAAGATACAATACAAAAGTCACTATAGGATGTATAATCCGAATTTTTCATTAAATGATTCAACAGTATTTTACAAAACTTGCCTGAAATAGGGAAAGTATCGTCTAATACTCGTTGTAGAAGGCAATTCCAACACTCATGCGTTCGAAAACTCGCTCCTTCGTCGCTCGTTTTCTAATTTCGCATTCGTTTTTGAATAGGAGCCCATTCTGCAACTTGTTTTAGAATATACTATTAAACAACTCACCGCCAAATCTGACGAATATTTTCACAAAAAAAAACACAAAAATTATTATCAGCTCTTAGACCACATTTAATCTATCTCAACTATTGTGAAAAAATTCACCGAAGTAACTCATACCAGAGTTCAAACGCAAAAGAGAACGATGGGCTTGTCAATTCCCTGCACCTTGACAGTCAACCACAGAAAATTATGTTTCATAGAATCATAAGAGCAAGTTCACGGTATTAAACAATTTATAATGAAATGTTTTCTAAAATATATTGAAAAAATAGATAAGGGAAATCGACGAGAATTCAAAAGATAACATTTGAATTAATTTACATCCTGAATATGTTTCAAAATGTCAAACCGTAACTGCAACAGTTCATCCTCGTTGCATGGGTTGCATAAACACAAAAAGGCGTAACAATATCGTTACAAATGTATCCATTTTTTTTCAGGTTACAGTTCGGGCAACAGCACCCCCAGCCATTCGATGCGCACCAACTCTCCCCCCGCACCATTCAGCACCTTCGGCTACAAGAAGGAGAACAACAAGTTCAAGGCGGAAGCCACCATAGAGATGAGTCACAATCCCCCCAACAAATACGAGGAGAAGATGAAGAGGCCGTACAGCGTACAGACCACGAAGTCCGCTCCCGATGTTATAGTGACCCACTGACATCTATTGAGGGCCGAGTGGGAGCCCTACAAACGAAGGCACCCTCGGCACGCCAACACGGAAATACTGGTTTGTCCAGACCACAGAGACTTCGTAGACATAGAACAGTGCTCGGAACGCCACGTTAAAACGCAAACGTACGACGAAGATTTTTCCCGGGTCACGTGACAGTTCGGAGACGGTGAGGAGACTGTGAGCATGCATTTTTGAGTAGCGACGGGCCGGATCGGGTGCTTCTAAGAATTGGGGAATATTGCATTGCAACTATAGGCGAATTTTGGCGCTGTAACCACAGGTAACTACAGCTCGTAGTTACATGGTTACTACGTTTTTGCGGAGTTAACCATGTAACTATGACGTATCAATGACGTCAAGCATACCATACCACGTTACCTTCCTCAGGAGCAAGGTTACTCGCGTGGTATGTATATCTATCTCATTTCGAATGAGTGAAATGGAATGAATTTAGGATCATAGAACGAGTTAACGGTTTTCACCGAATTTATCTGAATCTGAATAATTACCTGTTATATCAAAATGTAATGCAATACCGTATACAAAAAACAAATCAGAAACGAGACACGACTGGGACTGGGCACAGGCAGAAGAGACAGTCTCTGGCACAGGACGGCAAAACAATAAATGAGAGCACATATAACAGAAAACTCTCATAAAGGAGTAGAAGGTCTTCTTCTCCAATTGAAACAGTAGGAAGAAGTCATACTCAAGATATTTTGATATATAACTCACATTTATGATGGACGTAATCTATTAATGAACTCGTCCATTTCAATTCATCGGAAGATTTGTTTTTGTTTTGATTCGATCAGCTGTTTCGTGTCATCAGTAACTATAAGTAACTATGACGTCATAGTTACATGTAACTATGGTAAGCTGTGGTTACAGCGCCAAAATTCGCCTTATGTATCGCTACTCCGGTGATACAGTCTTAACAACCTGTGAGATTTCGAAGAATCAATTGTTTCCTGTGTAGGCTTTGTTACTGTGTTCTTGCGACACTTTAGGCACAGCACTGTCAATTTTTGACCCAATGGTGGTAGCGGCCGTCTGACTAGATATTCCATCCCTAGGCTGAAATTAAACTCACTCCATGCAATTGAACTATCGGAACTCATTATTCAGGGTCGTTGATATGTATGGAAACGTTCGATTAAGTCCTAAAGTAACATAACTAACGAAAAATTTTAAGATCCAAAAGTTTTAGGAGTTTTTAAAATCCATTACAATAACGAAAAATTGGTTCAAGCACTGACGTGAAGTCAGGAGCTTTTGCGCGTATGTTCTATTGTAAATTCTCCTGTATTGGACACTCTCAATCGAATTTACCATGGTGAATTCTATTGTCCGTTCTCCTGTATTGGACACTCTTAATCGAATTTACCATGGTAAATTCGATTCAGTGTCCAATACATGAGAACGGCCATTTCAATTCACCATGGTAAATTCTATTAAGAGTGTCCAATACAGGAGAATGGACAATAGAACTTACGCGCAAAAGCTCCTGACTTCACGTCAGTGCTTGAACCATATTTTGTTTCGTAATTTTGAAAAATTTTCTAAGGTACGCTTCTCAGAATTTTTTTTTTTGTAATTTTGAAAAATTTTCTAGGGGTACGGTTCTCACAGAATTTTACACACTCCTTTATGTCGACATTCTACTACTAGTTACCAAGCTTCAATTCGATCAAGTCTATATTTTTTTAATTATCAAGGAAATAATATTCCAGGTGGGTATAACTCCGAAACCAATGGACCGATTATGCCCAAAAACAAACTTATCTCTTCCATTGGGATGTGCAACCTACCCTAAAATTGCAAGTCCCTATCTCCTTTCGTTCGAAAGTTATCAAGCCAACGGTCACCCCTCCAGCTACTGAACTCACACAAGGCTGCTCGGAACTCCAACAATATAGATCCGATCATGTTCAATCTTGGAACTCGGCAGTAGAGTTAGGTTTTGAAGGCTCTCGCAAAGCGCAGCGATGTCGGAGGAGTAGTTTCTGATATATAGATATTTTTATTCAATGATTTTCAATGATTAAAAAAAAATGGAGTTATAACATCCTCATGAAATTTTGCAGGAATTTTTGCGGTGGCATTCTACAACTGACAACCATGTTTGAATTGGATTGGTTTTGTATTTTTCGAGTTATTGAGGAAATAGCAACCAAATTTCAGATGGGTATAACTCCAACACCGTTTGGCCGATTATACCTATAAATGGACTCAAATATCCCATTCAGATGCACAACCTGAGGTTCTGAGGTTATGGTGACATAAATAATATTTTTTGATAATTTTTTAATAATTTTCTAGTGATCCGATTCACACATAATGTTACGAGCGTGCTTAGTTTTGCATTCTAAAACTACTCACCAAGTTTAAATTCGATAGAACTTGTATTGGTTGAAAACAAAATTATTACTCGGAAATCGTTGGGCCGATTATGCCCATTAACGAACTTGTCCGTCGTATTGGAATCCGCCACCTACCCTGAAAATTTCATGTCGCTATCTCTTTCCGTTCTAAAGTTATCGTGGCAACGGACGACCGACCGGGCAGAATTAAATTCGAACTGGAATTCTTGATCAGGGAGTCGAACCCAATCGTTTGAGACTATTTTCGGCGAAAACTTCGAAAATTATAGACATTTGGGCAAAATGATAGCATGATGTTCCCCAGAACATACGCGCAAAAATGAAGTATACAGGATCAGTCAAACTGTCATGACGAAACAAAGTTGGTTTGAATGAGGTGAACTGTGGCTAATTGCCAATAACTAAAACAAGACACACGGTGAAATATTCATTGATTTTAACCATCAACAAATATTCGGCGTGGCCGGGCTAGATCACCTCATCACTAAGTGTTCGCCAAAGAGCGTCATTCAAGGGCAGACACGAACCCAGGATTTCATGGTTATTACCAACCATCAGTATGACTTATCCGACACTGAATAAAACTGAAGGCGTTCTAGGAAACTTGAATCCATCGGTCGCGAACTGGCAGGAAAAGAATCCCACCAGCGGCACCTATGGAGATCCTTACGAACTCCGACCCTCAGCGATGAAGAAACCTTGAGCGATATTCATTCTTTTGCCGTAGAGGGTCAGGAATGGCAATGCCATCTACTTATAAACCGACCTTTACGGACTGAAAACGCCCGGTTCAGTGTGGTTAGATAAACCACCAACCAGTGAACATGTGGCTACTTGCCAATAACTGTAACAATAATGAAAGTTGCTTCTTCTTTAATGGAACACTATGTATATTATTGCATATTTCAATTCTTGTCAAAATTCTAAACAAAATTGATAACGCACATCAAATCCTAATTTCAGCCATTTTCGAATTTTTAAAATAATTTAATTCAAGTTTTTAAACTAATTTATTTCACACTCATACACTATATTTATTATTGTAGTGAAATCTTATAATGTGCAATCATCTCTAAGTCTCTTACTTACAGATATTGTATAAACAATTCACTGAATTAAATTCAGGGCAACCCTTTAATTTCCAGTGTATTTATTAGTTTAGATACGTAGAAGACATTTCAATTTGTTCCAAAGGCCATGTAGTTGAACACATGCGAAACTTCTTTATGAAGTCATTCGAACAGAATGGAATCAGTCTTTATTTCAGATGGAGAAAGTATAACTCGAAATGAAAGAGAGTAAACAAAAATTATATTTCATTCCAATAAGAAAATAATTTACTGATTATGGTTCAATTTCCAGTAGCAGTTGAAAATTCGCCTCAGGGTAGTCTCTGCTCTTATTTAGGGTGACAGTTTTGACTTTCACTCCAACTCGGGATCAACGCTATTTCCCCGGACTTGCACGCCCACAAAATTGCCATTCATTTTCATTTGAAACCTCACAATATTGGCTCTTCTTGGCCACTTCTCCTCTGCGCCTTTCACTCTTGGCTGAAATTCCTCCCAAAATTACACAACTCACACAAAACCCCGATTCTCCAGCACCAGTGGTTCAGGAGAGATTGCAGCTTCAATACACGCATGCACCGACCCTCCAAAGGGGATTATATGGAGGGATAGCATTCTCCATCTTAAAATCCCACTCCTCTCAGTCGAAAACCCCAGCAGTTAAATCCTTTTCCGTCTGCTCCTACGCAGAACGAATTATTCCCGAAACGAGCAACGTGCATTCAAAAATTCGCCCAAGTATCACGTTATGAAAAACCCCCTTGGAAATCTAAGCTATATCCTCGAAACTGGCTTGTACACACAAAGAATTGACATGATGTGGTAATATGGCCTTCCAGTAGGTACTTACCCACTCACCAACATTTGAAAAAAAAATTAAAATTCTGCACATCTTTCATCCATGGAAATATAGAATTTCTTCATAGCCATCCTGTGCGTATGCAGAACTCCCAAAGGATGATTTCACACATTTCACGATTAGTTGCCCTTGTACATATGATAGCGAATGCAATAATCAGATAAAACATGTGTAGGAGCCGAATTTGATAAGGAAACATATTTTGATTCATATTCAACTCGAATAATTCTCAATTTTTTTTAGAGTCTCCTGAGGGTCTGTTTTCAATGAAATTCTACACGCCTCAAGAGGTCATTATTGGTCACCTAAATGGAAAAACTAGACTCAATGCGATATGAGGTTATGGAATTTCAAGCCAAATTATTGAATATTTCTTCTAGTCATCTTCTACCGCGATCATTATGATATTTTCTATAAGTATTCGTGTCAGTATTTCGCAACTAACTACCGAGTTTCGATTCGATCAAGTCAATAGTTTTCGAGTTATTGGGAAAACGTAGTCATCCGATCAATACTAAAGTTTTCATGCATAAAAAGATCGTAATTCTACAATTTGGTGCTAAACTTCAGATAAATTAAGTGAGTAGTTTCGGAGATAATCCAAAAGAAAAATTCCACTCAAAATAGCGATAACTCTGAAACCACTCGGTGGATTTCACCTATGAACGAAGTCCACCCCGATATATTCATGCTACAAGCCTACCCTGCAAATGTCAACTCTCTAACTCATTTTGTTCGAGAGTTATCGCAGTGAGTTGAACCTAATCGGCCAAAAATTCCAAAAACTCATAGCCTGCTATTCCTGCTGGACCCAGCGCACAAAAATTGGCAAAATAGTGAGGACTGTATACAATCTAAATGACCCTTAAGCTCAGGGCAGTTGTGCCAGCTCAGCGACAAACGGAATTTTGACAATCACTTTGAACTCGGTTTTAAAATATCAATTTCCGGTACTTTTTTGACCGTTTGTATTATTGATTATTATTCATAACAATGACTCGTCTAATTCAACACAAAATGGATTTCTGAATTAATCAATGTCAATTAAATCGCAAACAACAACAAAAATGGTTACCCATGTAAACCGTGTCTATACGGTTTTTAGATTCAAAAATAATAAAAGAAATTTTGACTTCATGATCAAAAACTGAAATCACGAAACTAAAATACAACGGCAAAATATGATCAGCGAAACTAGTCCTATACTTACTACACATTTTTAAGTAAAATAATTGCAGTATTGCCTTTCGGACGGTCGATATTCAAACGCATCAAGAATTATGAATCAAAAATCGACAGGACACAAATCCGTTATAAACATAATTGAGGTACGTACAACACAATTATTGAAGTATTAGAATCCTACTTAAATTGTAGATGTCCTAAAGAAAAAACGAATTCAAATTACGCCAACTATTGCTTAGTAGCAAACCATTCATTCAATGCAGATTTTGAAATTTTACCTACGTTGGGAAAGGGTTTTAATTATAGAAAAAGAATTCATGCTGAAAGACCCTTAGTTGATGGCCGTTTGCAGTTCTGGCCAAATTCCGGGAAGTTGATGAACGAAAATAATTGCCCATTACTTAATGTTTTTCCAAGTCCAGGTACCTAATTGAGAGTTCTGAATATTACTGACTTGTTCTATTAAAATTGTATTTTAAGTATCTTTATTTCCTGTGCAGAATACCAGATCTTGTATCATTTGTTGAAACTTCAAGTTAAATAAAATTAGAAGAAGGCACTACATAATAAGATTTGCTGAATATCTGATGAAACATTTGATTGATTTAATTCACTGGAGTCACAAATTACGTTCCACGTAGGATACGAATTTTTTTCAAAATAGTTCACGCACCTGTTCGTCTTTTTAATATTTTGTTAATGTTGTAGAAATGGTAAAATATGTAAGGGCTTGCGTTCGTTTGATTTGGCAATCTGAAACCAATCGGATTCTGATATTTTAATAAAATGTTCAAGTTATTACGACAACATTGGAAGTATTCGTATACATTCATTTGATATATCACATTATCACATCGCTATGTGACAGGATCTATCAACAACCAACCCCAGAAATTTCGAGTAATACGTTTAAATCGTTCTTCATGGAGGAACATATTCTGGTTCTGAATTTATTCCGAATATATTCAGAATTCGAATACTTATACCTGAGATGCCGTATGGCTGATTTTGAAAAAATTGAATTGAAGATATCATCGACTTAATCGATATCGATAGTGGTGAATAATTTTTTTTCTTTCAAATTTATTAACAAACATGATTTTTAGTACAACTACGGCCCTGATTATTGTTGCAGTTTGGACGATCTCAAATATTTTCGTTAGGTAGTAAAAACAATAATATCTGATGATATCTTTCTACAATTGAATTAATGGATTATAAGTAATGGAAAAGTTTATTTATTTTTAAAATTAAAGTTACAGTTTACGACAGTATTATTCACTATCTTATTAATTGGTGTTGAATGAAAGATTGAATCTTTCCTCTAGTGATGCGATCATTATGACATTTTCTATGAGTATTCGTGTCTTTATTTAGCAACTAACAAACCGAGTTTCGATTCGATTGGGTCAGTAGTTTTCGAGTTATTGGGAAAACAAAATTTTCAAATTTTTTATACGTAATCATCCGAACAATGAAAAACTTCGCATTGACAAAAAGATCGTAATTCCACAATTTGTTGCTGAACTTCAGATAAATTGATAACTCAAATTGATATCTTAAAGAAAACACAAATTCAAATTACGCCAACTATTGCTTAGGAGCAAACTATTCATTCAATGCAGATTTTGAAATTTTACCTACGTTAGGAAAGGGTTAACATTTTAACTATAAGGAGAAGATAGAATTCAGGCAGAATGACCCTTGGTCGATGGTTGTCTGCTGTTCTGGCAAAATACCGGGAAGTTGATGAACGAAAATAATTGCCCATTACTTAATGTTTTCCCTAATACCAAATTGAGAGTTCTGAATATTACCGACTTATTCTATTAAAATTGTATTTCAATTTCCTGTGCAGAATACCAGATCTTGTATCATTTGTTGAAACTTAAAGAGAATAAAATTAGAAGAAGGCACTATGTGTTTAATATCTGGCGAAATATTTATTTGATTTTATTCACAAGTTAAAATTACGTTCCACTTAGGATAAGATTTTTTTTCAAAATAGTTCACGCACCTGTTCGCCTTTTTAATATTTTGTAAATGTTGTAGAAATGATAGAATATGTGAGGGTTTGCTTTTGTTTCGGGAGGCTCTCGAATTTACTATGGTAAATTCGATTGAGAGTGTCCAATACAGTATTGAATGGACATTTTCTAGGAGTGTGGTTCTCACAAGATTTCACGTCTTCGTGTCGACATTCTACGAATAGTTCAATTCGATCGAGTCTATATTTTTTTAGTTATCGAGGAAATAATATTCCAGGTGGGTATAACTCCGAAATCGTTGGACCGATTATGCCCAAAAACGAAACTAACCATCCCATCCGGATGCGCAACCTACCCTGAAAATTACAAATCCCCATCTCCTTTCGTTCGAAAGTTATAGAGGCAACGGTCACCCATCCAGCTACTGAACTCACACAAGGGTGCTCGGATCTCCAACAATGTAGATCCGATCGTGTTCAAACTTGGAACTTGGCAGTAGAGTTAGGTTCTGAAGGTCCTCGCAAAATTTCAATGATGTCGGACGAATAGCTTCTGATCTATAGAATGTTTATCAATGATTTCTTAAAAATTAGAAAGGTATAATCCTCACAAAATTTCGCATGAATTATAGCGTTGGCATTCTGCAATTGATAACTATGTCGTTATATCTTTCCGTTCTCAGGTTAACGTGACATAATATTTTTTAATAATTTTATAAAATGTTCTAGTGACACGATTCTTACTGTTCTCAGGTTATCGTGGCAACGGCGAAATCGGCCATGAACATTCTTCAAAAAAAAATTATCTGTAACAAAGCCTATTTCAAACAGGACTCTCGATTAGGTCTATGAAATAAGTATATCGAAGAAAAAATATCTATAAGACACAGGTTTCAATTAACTTTGATTCTTAGAAGAATTCAACCCGTACACAGTCCTATCCGAATTCGAAATGTTCATATATTAATCTAAAAAATGCTCACAGTCATCTTTACCGACGAGAAATGTCGTTATGATTTTGTGCCATGGACGCAAATGGGCCAATAAATGGTGAAATTTTCACGTGATATTGTAGCGAAAATTATCGCTCGATTGATTTTACAATCGATCTTAAATGCGAACTAAATAATACCCTTTGTACCTATAGTTAAATCAAATTGTTTGAATTTGGAAAGACAATCAGCTGAGTTGCTATCGGAGTTTGTTTATTGATATGTTGTTCACTTTATTCGAAGAATATTTGGAGAATTTTATGGAAGAATGAGATTTGGAAATACATATTATCAAATTTGCTGAATATTTTATTGACAATTCCCGCTCAATTTTTCCTCAGAAAGTCACCTACGATCATCAGAGAAATGTCATCTAAAATAAGGAAGGCTAGGCAGATATTTTAACTGAGTCATTATATTTATTCATTATTTTGTGGTTTCAATTCTGTAATTTATGACTATCAACTGTTACCAATGTTTATATAATACTTTGTATGCAACCAATAAACAATATGTTGTATCGTTCTGAAGTCAGTATGAATTGTAGGTAATTTTATAAATCAAGTTTACTTATCTCTAATGTTTGTTTTAAAGTTATCTCCAGTCAAATTCAAGTTAACATTAGTAAAATACAAATCAAAATGGGCATTACCATTAAAATAAGGCAGGAAATTGCTAAATTATAGTTCAATTATGAAACTACAGCACCTAATTGCAATGGGAATCCAAAAGAGAATATCAACCCAAGGTACGTATAATTATTCTTTATGTTTCTTCGAAAATTGAAGGAGAAACTGGACAAAATTGGTTCAAGCACTAACGTGAAGTCAGGAGCTTCTGCGCGCATGTTCTATTGTAAATTCGATTAAGAGTGTCCAATACAGGAGAATGGACAATAGAACATGCATGCAAAAGATTTTGTCAGAGAACTAATTTTTTTTCGTAATTTTGTTGAATTTTTTAGGAGTCCGGTTTTCAAATTTTACACACCTCTTTATGTCGATATTGTATAACTATTTACCAAGCTTCAATTCGATCCAGTCTATGTTTTTTGAGTTATCGAGGAAATGATATTTCAGGTGGGGTATAACTCCGAAACGGTTGGACCGATTATGCCCAAAAACGAACTCAACTCAACCCATTCGGATGCGCAACCTACCCTGAAAATTGTAAGTCCCTATCTCCTTTCGTTCGAAAGTTATCGAGGCAACGGTTACCCATCGAGCTACTGAACTCACACAAGGCTGTTCAGATCTCCAACAATATGGATTGGTGCGAGCGTGTTCAAAATTGTAACTTGGTGGTAGAGTTAGGTTCTGCACAATTTCAGCGACATCGGATGAATAGTTTCTGATAGAATTTTTTTCAATGATTTTTTATAAATTTTCTAGTGATACGATCATGACGACATTTCGCATGAATTTTCGCATTCAGATGCACAACCTAACCTGAAAATGTCAAGTCGATAGCTCTTTCCGTTCTCAGGTTATCGTGACATAAATAATAATTTTTAATAATTTTCTTTTAATTTTCGAGAGATACGATTCTCACAAAATTTTACAAACGTCCTTAGGACTGTATTCTACAACTACTCACCAAGTTTCAATACGATCAGATCTGTATTGGTTGAAAACAAAATTATTACTCAGAAACCGTTTAGCCGATTATGCCCATTTACGAACTTGTACGTCGTATTGGGATGCGCCACCTACAGTGAAAATTTCAAGTGGCTATCTCTTTCCATTCTCGAGTTCTCGTGGCAAAAGACGTCAGGCCGGCCGGACAGAATCAAATAAGACCTCGCATTCTTCATCAGGGAGTAGAACCCAATCGTTTGAGACCATTTTAGGCAAAAAATTCTTAAATTACAGATATTTGGGCAAAATGATAGCAGACATTTGGGCAAAATGATAACGCGATGTTCCCCAGAACATATGCGCAAAAACCGAAAATTGCTATAACTTCGCGGAACGATTAAGAATAGCAGAGGTTAGTGTGACAGGCTTCCATACAATTCGACGTATGATACAAAAGCTCAGGGAAAAATCTCAACAAATACCCTGTCTCCCCGTGAGTGTTGTGATTTGTAAACATTGTTGAAAGTTAAAAATATTAATAGGCATTTCTTTCTCCAATATGGATTCCTTCGTCAAAAAACGGAGAGGTTTCTCCAAGGTACCCGAAACTCAACATGAAAAATGGAAAGACAAGAGTAGAAAAATTGAAAGACAAGAGGAGAAAACCGAACAAATTAAAAATAATACATAACCTTTCAATGTCCACCCCCCCCCCCCCCCCCCCACAAAATAAATATACTTCTCTGTAGCCACATGGATCTCTTGAAGAAGAATCGCCTCCGCTAGTTTTCAAAGATATTCACTCTTGTTCTGAGAAATCCCTTCAATATTTAAATTCACAAAGGAAAATGTTGCTCGTAAGGCCAGTAGGGTCTCTTTCAAACCCAGCTCTGGCCAATCCAAGCGAAGATTAAAAAAAATAATAAACCTTTGGGATCGTATAATCCGACCTCAGATTTTGCTATTCTGAGCGGATTATAATCTTCTTTCAACAAACAAGTAACAAAAATTTCGAATTGTCAATTCCACCCTCATTACCATTTCAAATCCCAACAAAGATATTCGGGTAGCAAACCTGTTTTGTCGATCCCTCAGATTGGATTTTTTAATTGGCAGTTATGAAATAATGGACGCCCAGTGAAAATTTAATTATTATTCCTGCATCGAATATTCTATTGATATTTCTTTTTAATTCTCTCGGTTCACATTTTCACGATTTCTGAGTTGGATTTTGATTAAACTACGACGGTGGCAAGACTCGAAATAGGGTGAAATGGAAAGATTGTTTTGATAGAAAGGTTGAGGGATGGCAGGGGATTTTCATCAATTTTTCAAATAGGAAATATAGGTTTGTGATACATGGTTTGAAAGGCCTCGTAATTCTCTATTCAGAAATGGTATCACTTCAAAAATTCAATAAAAACAAAATAAAATAAAGTGATTAGCGAAATGTGTTACATTATCAAGAACTAGAATGTAATACAAAATGTAGCAAAAAATTGATGAATGTTAATGAAGTAGATTTTCAAAATGTTCACCGCGAATGCCTTACCAACATCCTAACCTCAAATAAAAATTTCTTCCAACATTATTCAACATCTCAGGAGAGATCGACCAAAACGCAAGCGTTATTCGATATTTTAGGTCACTCAAACCAAGGGGTTTAGTTTTGTACAAAACACTCTTCACATATCCCAAAAAAAATAAATCTAATGGGGTAAGATCGGGGGATCGCGCTAGCCATTCGATCTTTCCTGGCCTTCCTATCCACCGATTTGGAAATATTGCGCCGAGGTACTGCCGGACATTGCGTTGTTTATGTGGTGGTGCTCCATCCTGTTGGAACCGTTTCGTATTCTTTGGAACTTGAGGATTTCCTTGATCAGGATATAAATTTTCCAAAGTTGAAACGACATTATTTTGAGGTAGTGCTCAATAATTAGCTTCATTCCAATTGACCTCAATGAAAAAGGGACCTATGATATAATTTCGAACATTTCCTGCCCAAACATTAACCTCCGTGGGAATTGCGTGTAATCCTCTCTCATCCAGTGAGGATTTTCGGTAGACCAGTAGCGGCAATTTTGACGATTAGCATGGCAGTTGAGAGAAAAAGTCCACTCATTAGAAAACAAAACGTCTACTAATTGTATAATATTGTTATCCAATATGTCCATCATTTGTTCACAAAAATGAGTTCGTCTATCAATATCATCTCTCAAAAGCCTCTGGGTAGGTATCATTTTATAGGGCTACATATAATTTGGCTTTAATATGTTTTGAATGGATGTATGGCTGACATGCTGACATGCTAAATGTTGTCGAGGCATATCTACTCGATTTATGTGGATTTTCTTCAAAGTCAAGCATCCCATCTAATTTCACATCCTCACACAGTGTATCAGCAGCTGCTTTTTTAATCTGCCTTGCATGCCTATACTCGTGAAACTGCTTCTCTATTTTACTTATTGTCCCTTGGGTTACAGGAGGCAAATGCGGAAATTTCACATGAAACAAGCACTCAACTGATCCATAGAAAATAATTCATCATTTGAGTCATATTAGGCATTCTTTTTCCTCGGAACAGAGTGCCTATCAAGTTGCCAAAATTTCTGTAATTTTCAAATTTTTGGCTGAAAATGGTCTTAAACGATTTGGTTCGACTCGCTGATCAAGAATCCGTGGTCGAGATCGATTCTGTCCGGCCAGCCGGCCGTCCGTTAAAACGATAACTCTCAAATGGAATGAGCTTGACAAATGAAATTTTCAGAGTAGGTTTGGGACATAAATATCTCGGTTTAGTCCGTTATTGAGCAAAATCGGCCAGATAAAAAAAAATGTTTACATTACAAATTTCAAATTCATCAGTTTCATCATAAGAATCCATTGATATTATTCTCAACTCTAACAAGCTAATACTTTCGGAGATATGATTTTTCAAAATTCTATATGTTTTCACAGAATGCGAATTATATCTGTCTATGTTCCATCTGTTTGCGGTAGCTGTCATTTGGTCCCGTTTGAAAAATAAATGTCATTAATGTGAAACGAAACTGAAAGCGTATTCCTGTAGAGTTTGGTAGATGTAAACATGTAAACAATTTGAAATTTGGATTCGCTGAAGTTCATAGGCAGGGTTTTTTGCTTAGTGAGTCGAAAATGAATGATGCAAGGAAGTGGAGCATAAAATAGGAGTCATTCTCTAATTATAGAAGATTTAGAACGGGATTTCCGACTAATGTAGGTACAGGCAGTTATTCCTTAGTAACACTACTTAAGATTTCCTACATAAGTAATCTGGTTTGATTTCTCTCTGGACTGATTACATTAGATTCGTTTCATGAATAAAACTGGCTATTTGAATTAGTCAATTTTCCAGAATGACTCCTGATAGTTTTGAAACACTTGTAGCCAAAATTGGACCGTCATATAAAGAAAAGATGCAAAGGGATTTTAATTTATTTCATGTAGTAGTTTTCCCACTTTTTCATCGTGTTCTCGTATTGAATTCTTTATTTAAAAAAATTGGTTCAAGCACTGACGTGAAGTCAGTAGCTTTTGCGCGTATGCTCTCTTGTCCATTCTCCTTTATTGGACACTCTTAATCGAATGTACCATGGTGAATTCTATTGTCTGTTCTCCTGTATTGTAAAACAGTTTCTAACCATGAATTTTTAGTAGATAAATTAACTTCGAACTTAACTTCGGCGACCTATGGAAATATTTAATATAGGTTCAGAGGCGTTCTCTTTGAAATTCTGTGATTTGCTGATCGCCTGCAATAAATTGTTCCGCTGTATTGGTTATATTTTTTCTATATTGCCCCAATATCTTGAACTTCACTTTAAAATAAGGTTCTGAAGGCTTTCGCAAAATTTCAGCGATTTGTCACGGATAGTTTCTGAAATAGAGAATTTTTTTTTATTTTCTAGGCATCGAAATCATGTGTCGGTATTTTTCAACTACTGAGTTCTTATTCTTTCAGATTCGTACTTTTTCATTGATTGGGAAAATAAAATTTCAGATGGCTACACTCCTAAACCACTTGGCGGATTTTGCACATTAATATAAAAATTATTCAATTCAAATCTCGCAATCCATCCGTTAGCTATTGCTGAAATTTTGAAAGATCCATTATTTCACAGCAAAGTTCTAGATTTAGACTTGATCGGATTTATGTTGTTGGGAATATTTGAAAAATATTATGTTTTCCTGTAAACCAAGCACGCTTGGGCGGTTTCAGTACCTACTTGGATGGGTGGTCGCTGGCTATAAATTCGACTAAGCACGCCAGAGCAGACGGTTATTTTGTTACCCTAACAATTTTACCTGCAGAGGAAGATAAAATACTAATTCAGTGAATCATGACTATGGTTGATCAGGGTTTTTTAAAAGCCATACTGCAATCAACCCAAAAACGGGTCAAAATCAAGTCGAAATACCAAAGTTACCAAAACTCAAATTTGTAATTAGTTCCAAGTAATAGAAACATGTGAAAGCTTTCTTTCTGGATTTTATCTCCCAAACTCTGAAATATATCTATGAAATAAAAATTAATTATTTTGTGATTTGCTTCTGCGTAAGAGACACAAGATATCCGAAAGTTTTGCTTTCTCAGAGTTAGGAATGATATCAATGGATTCTTATGATAGAACTTCATCATAAAGGAAATTCAATACAAATAATAGTTTATTTATCAAGATTAAATCAGCAATCTTCACTGCTTTAATGCTTAAATTATTATCATCTAAAATAATAAGGAAAGTATCATCGAAATGTCTAGAGTAAGGCTGAGCATTCCTGATATTTGAGTAGATAGGGGCTGACGAACAAATTATTTTAATAGTTCAAAATATAAGTGAAAGGTTTAACGGGTAATTCCGCATGATCCATATTTCTATAGTTCAAAATATATTAATAAAATACAATCCACTTTTCATAATTTAATAGTTCAAACCACTAACACATCCATTCTGTATTATGAACCTTAACTCAAGAAAAAATATTTGATGTACAAATGTAGGTCCATATTTCAGCAATTTTTTGCTAGCAACATCATGAAAATACTGTATATAGGAATATGTCTCACTACATAAGGAAGTAAAAGGTAATATTAACCTCAGTGGTCAACGAACAGTAAATTCTTTTGATGATTCCATTATGTTCTTCTTTCCTATTGCCTTCATAAACTACATCAATAAAATGATCCAATTCTAAATCTTCTGAAACATCATACCGAATTTATACATAAATTAGTCAATATGCACTCAGTCAATATTATTTTCAGTTTCAAGACAGTCTTGTAGAAAATATTTTCAAACTACGAATTGACATGTCCTAATAGCTAGGTAAAATGACATGTATGAACAGTGAACACAGACAGATTTTGTGTTCACATTCTTCATAGAACTACCATGTATTAATGAAATTTTGAAAAATCATATCTCCGAAAGTATTAGCTTGTTAGAGTTGAAAATGATATCAGTAGTTTCTTATGATAAAACTGCATTTAAAAAAAATTGAATTTGAAAGTTGTGACGTAAAAAAAATTTTTTTTTCGTTTTTCCGAAACCAATAACGAACACAAACTAGATATGTATCCCCCAAACCTATTCTGAAAATTTCAACTGTCTAGCTTATTCCGTTCGAGATCAATCGTGATAACGGACGGACGGCCAGCCGGACAGAATCGATTTTGATCATGGATTCTTGATCAGTGATTCGAACCAAATCGTTTGAGACCATTTTCATCCAAAAATTTGAAAATTACAGACATTTGAGCAAATTGATAATTACTCTGTTCCGAGGAACAAGAGCTCCAAAAATTAATGGCTGACCGGACAGAATTGATTTCAACCACGGTTTCTTGATCGGTGAGTCGAACCAAATCGTTTAAGAATATTTTCATCGCCAAAAAAAAAATTATTTGGATATCGATATGAATAAGCACGCAAGAGCGTGAGTGCTCTTTCTAATTTTTTTTATTTCGTTATGAATGCTTGTTCCGAGATTGCACTTGTACAATAAGCTATCGACATTCCCCATCACTAATGAAGAACTCATTTTCAGATTACAATCTTCCAACTGCCAACTCATGAAGAAATGATAGTCTAACAATCAAGAAACACCGACATGAGAATCGGAACCCTTTTTTCCGACCTGCGAATGTCACTTTAAGGTAGATGCCGTCCGGGCGCCGTATGCTGAGTTGTCGACGCCATAAATTCAATTTTCATCCAATTCTGTACCATTTTCGGAGATGGAAAGGCAATATCTGAACTTCGAATTGAATAATCGTCGTCAGTTGGATGTGAATACTCCCCGATACTTTTATATGCAGGTGTATTTCAAAATGTTTACTGATGAAAATGAAAAATAGATACAGGTTAGGCAAATAGCATTGAAATTTTTCTTTATTTCACACGGTTCTCCAGATATTCCACAAAATGTATCGAATGGGCCAGAAAGTACTTTTCAAAAAAGTGGGTTTTAACAGCTGATATAAATTTGGCTGTACTTGTAAAGGATTTTCCAATAAGAGGTGTTATTTTGATATTCAAAGAAAAATTCCATTTTTCAATATGAATGATCGGATGTTTATTTCATTATAAAGACGAAGCTATGCCGTTAATAGTGGAAAATATCATCAGGCAAATGACCATCACGACCACGCTTACAGGACCATATCTTTTAATGAAATTTTCCATAACCATATCGCAAAGTGGCTACCCTATGTCCTCGATAGCCTCACGAATTCCATCTTTGAGGTCTTGAATCGACGCTGGGCTTTTGGCGTAGACCTTCTCTTTCACGTGGCCCCAAAGGAAGAAGTCGCAAGGTGTTAAATAACAAGATCTCAGTGGCCAATTGTGATCACCTCTTCGAGAGATAACACGGTCCGGAAACTTTTCCCGCAAAAGATCAATGGTTTCGTTGCTTGTGTGGCACGTAGCGCCTTCTTGTTGAAAGTAAACGTTGTCCACATCAATACCATCCAATTCCGGCCAAAAAAAAAACATTAATCATCTCTCGATAGCGCAATCCTTTCACCGTAACTGTTGCTCCAGCCTCATTTTCGAAAAAGGAGAGGATAGAGAGGCTTTTCAACAATAACTCTTGGGTTTTCCGAGCCCCAGATGCGACAATTTTGCCTGTTGTCGAAGCCTCCGAGGTGGAAATAGGCCCCATTACTCAAGATGATTTTTCGATGGAATTCCGGATGATTTTCATGCATTTCAACGACCCAATCATCAAAGACACGACGTTGTTGATGATCGGCCGGCTTGAGTTCTTGTGTTAACTGAACTTTATAAGCCTTAAGACCCAAATCTTTATGCAAAATACGGTATAATGACGTTTGTGGAATGCCTAATTCCAAAGAACGACGAGGAATGGACAAACCTGGGTTTTCTTCAACACTTTCGGCTACAGCAGCAATGTTCTCGGCTGTTCTAGAGTGACGTTCACGAGTTTTATTCTTCACATAACTAACTTGTCCCAACAGCTCGAATTTTTCCACCAACCTCTTTATTGCGGTCCGACAAGGTGCTTCACGACGACCTAAAAATGTTCGAGTTTTACGAACCGTCTCTGCCAAATTTTCACCATTTTTATAGTGAATTTTAATCATTTCAATGCGTTCTTGAAGCGTGTATCGTTCCATTTTTGCGCATATGTTCTGGGGAACATCGCGTTATAGTTTTGCCCAAATGTCTGTAACTTTCGAATTTTTTGAAAAAAATGGTCTCAAACGATTAAGTTCGACTCCCCAATGTAGAATTCGAGGTCAAATTTGATTCTGTCCGGCCGGCCGTCCGACCGTCCGGCCGTCCGTTGCCACGATAACTTGAGAACGAGAAGAGCTAGCGACTTGAAATTTTCAGGGTAGGTGGCGCATCCCAATATGACGGACAAGTTTGTTAATGGGCATAATCGGCCCAGTGGTTTCCGAGTAATAATTTCGTTTTCAACCAATATAAATCCGATCAAATTGAAACTTGGTGGGTAGTTGTAGAATATGAACCTAAGCACGTTCGTGAAATTTTGTGCGAATCGCATGGCTAGAAAATTTTAAAAAAATTATTAAAAAATATTTTTGTTGTCACGATAACTTGAGAACGGAATGAGATAGCGGCTTGAAATTTTCAGGTTAGGATGTGCACCAGAACGCGACATTTCAGTTTGTTTATGAGCATAATCGGCCGAACGGTTTTAGAGTTATAGCCATCTGAAATTTTCTGAAATTTGGTGGTTTTTTGTTCCTCATTAACTCGAAAAATACTGAACCGATGGAATTCAAACATGGTTATTAGTTGTAGAATGCCAACGCGAAATTGTTTGCAAAATTTGGTGAGGTTAGCATTTGTAGAAAATTTTTAATAAATCATTAAAAATAAAAAAAAAATTCTATATATCAGTAACTATTCGTTTGAAATTGATGAAATTTTGCAAGAGCCTTCATAACCTAACTCTACTGCCAAGTTTCAAGTTTTAATACGATCGGTTAAATATTGTTGGAGATTCGAGCATTCTTGTGCGAGTTCAGTAGATGAGTGACCGTTACCTCGATAACTTTCGAACGAAAGGAGATAGGGACTTGCAATTTTCAGGGTAGGTTGCGTATCCGAAAGGGAGAATTGATTTCGTTTTTGGGCATAATCGGTCAAACGGTTTCCGAGTTACACCCACCTGGAATATTATTTCCTCGATAACTTGAAAAATATAGACTCGATCGAATTGAAGCTTGCCAATTAGTTGTAGAATATCGACTTGAAGACGTGTGTAGAATTTTGTGTGAACCGTATCGCTAGAAAATTAAAAAATATATTTTTTATGTCACGATAACCTGAGAAAGGAAAGAGATAGCGATTTGAAATTTTCAGGTTAGGTTGTGCATCTGAATGCGACATTTGAGTTTGTTCATGAGCATAATCTATCAAACGGTTTTGGAGTTATATTCATCTGAAATTTGATTGTTATTTTCTCAATAACTCGAAAAATATAGCACTAATCCAATTCAAACTTAGTTATTAGTTGTAGAATGCCAACGCGAAAGTTCTTGCAAAATTTTTTGAGGATCGTATCACTAGAAAATTTTCAAGAAATCATTGAAAAAAAAATCTAGATATCAGAAACTATTCATCCGACATGGCTGACATTTTGCGAGAGCCTTCAGAACATAATTCTACTACCAAGTTCCAAGTTTGAATACGATAGGATCTATATATGTATATGAAATTTATTCCATTTTTGCGCGTATGTTCTGGGGAACATCGCGTTATAGTTTTGCCCAAATGTCTGTAACTTTCGAATTTTTTGACGAAAATGGTCTCAAACGATTAAGTTCGACTCCCCAATGAAGAGTTCGAATTTACCATGGTAAATTCGAATTAAGAGTGTCCAATGCAGGAGAATGGACAACATTATTTACCATAGTAAATTCGATTAAGGGTGTCCAATACAGAAGAATGGACAATAGAACATACGCGCAAAAGCTTCTGACTTCACGTCAGTGCTTGAACCAATTTTTTCATTAAATATTTAAAACTGTAATTAGTTCTTTGAAATACCATTGAATGAAGAAATTCTTGTAAGTTGACAAAATATCTTTATTTGAACAATTAAAATGCATCATTTTATTAAAATGATAGTTTGACTATCCAATCGCTTCTTTCCTTTATAATATTTTGACTGTAAGTCAGTATAGCTTAACTTTCAAAGTAACGTCCTACAATATTAATTTAAATGATATTATAAATAAAAAAAAATTTAAGAACTTCGCCTCCAGAAAATTAAAAAAAAATCACGAAAAAAAAATTGGTTCAAGCACTGACGTGAAGTCAGAAGCTTTTGCACGTATGTTCTATTGTTCATTCTTCTGTATTGGACACCCTTAATCGAATTTACCATGGTAAATTATGTTGTCCATTCTCCTGTATTGGACACTCTTAATTCAAATTTACCATGGTAAATTCGAATTAAGTGTCCAATACAGGAGAATGGACGACATAATTAACCATGGTAAATTCGATTAAGGGTGTCCAATACAGAAGAATGGACAATAGAACATACGCGCAAAAGCTTCTGACTTCACGTCAGTGCTTGAACCAATTTTTATTAATGGCTCAGTTTCTACTTGTGAAATGTCAATAAATGACAGCTTCAAAAGTGACATCTACCGAAATATCGGGCTATTCAAAATAACACCTCTTATTGGAAAACCCTGTACTTAGTTGTGCCGTTAGCCCAGCACTTTTGCTTCTTCTTCTAAAAAATTGTGGTACATTTGTGCTAACACAAAATTTCATGAAAATTCTTTGGATTTTCCGGGAAATCACGAAATTGCAAAAAAAATTAAAATCCCGCAAATTTTCCGAAAAATAAAGATTTTGGAAAAAAGTTAACCTAGCATATTCGTTTTTCTTCGTCAAATTTTGTTTTATAAAATAGTGCTACATTTGAGAAAAATTTCAACTCCTCCTTCAGTCTAGTAGAATCTAGATCTCCAGCCTGTTGCCATGTACAGTGATTTCCTAACAATCTACTGCTTTCGTCTCATTTTTATCAGTCGAATGACTATGCTCTATAAAATCTCCCGGTTGGCCATGAAATTTTGACACATTTCACCGTGTATATTTTGAAAATGTTAGGTTATGCTCATTTTCCTGTCAGATACCTACGCAACGTTGTCCTCTCTATATAGAAGTCATAGCAATTACGTATTTTTCACAATGTGATTTTTTTTTGGAAAAATAATGAATTTCAGAAGATATTATGTGAATTCAACAATTCCAAAGACCTGGTAACTGTTGAAGAAAATGTTTCATTTGTTGTTATTATGGAAATATTTCACGTATATAAACTGGTTGGAAGATTCACTTATGCTATTTTCTTGTACGGAAATCAAGAATCAAGTGTTGAAATTTTAATGAAAAATAATGGAAACAGTAGTCCGTTACTTTGAGATAGTTCATTTGAAAAAATAATAAAAGTACCTGAATAACCGGGCAGGAAAACTTCTAAACGAACAGACCTACCTATGGAATTCCCCACCTTTCGAAATGATCAAGAAATAAGCCTACAGAAGACATCTAAATACCTTGCACAACTTGAAATACACCAGTTTCAAAATGTAGTAATACTACCAAACCGAGTCACTTTTAAACGATAATAATATATAGTGATAGGATAGGAAACTAAGTAATTACATTCGAGAGTTCAACATGTCCTAAGACAGAATGAAGTTTTCCTATTGCAGATTTCAGTTCTGTATAGCCATTCCTGATTATTTGTCTCTGATTCTTCAAAACTGCTTTCGGCATTTTCAATTTCAAAGCGAAGAGTTCTTTATTATTCGAAGCTAATGATCTATGATAGTATCTTGTCTAAGATGGAACATTATGTTGATTGTTGAGAGTAGACATTGGAAACGTCTCAGAGAATCGTTTTGACATTGACGATATTTCAGGAGTGCCAACCAGCCTTAGTTTTAGTTATAGAAACGTGATAGACCTAAATCATGGCCAACCGGGAGACTTTATAAAATTTAATGGAGTATAGTTGAAATTTCTTTCTGAAAATCTGAACGGCACCAGTCAGTACAAATGTAGCACCCACTATACAAGGTGTCCGGAAATGATGAGCAAAAAATCAGGGGTGATTTCTAAACCAAAAATAAATGGTACTTCTTCCTGTAAATTTTTTTCGAAAATTGATTATTAACGAAGTTACAGGGTGATAAAGTTAAATTTTATTCCCAGTTTTTTTGCTCTATGTTTTGCCACGTTGATAATATTTCAACGTCATTTTGAACCTTTGATCTGAATGACTGATTTATTGTTATGTATTATTATTATTATGTGTGTGTATTGCTATGTTTAAGGTTGAAAATAAATTAAAAAGATTTCGTATTCATCGCATGCAAGTGATGCTATTTTGCGTTTTTCTCGAATACGCTTAGATTTATCGAAACAAAATTGGTATACCTTTTTTGTGTAAAAAAGTCTAGAGAATGAAAATATTTGGTCAAAAGTTGCATACAGTCTAGCACAATAAAATTGGGACCATTCAAACAAAAGTATAGGCTCGTATGTGGTGCCCTCTACAAAATGAGAAAAAATGGTTTGCAAATTCGTTTTGCTCATCCCGTAAGAGCCACAAATAAGAAATTTCGTCGAAATATAAGCAACGTGGCAAAACGTAGAGGGCAGCTGCTTTGGCGCTCTTTTTCAAACTTTGACAAATCATAACTCCGAAAGTATTGATTTCTCAGAGTTGGGAATTATATCAATGGATTCTTGTGATAGAACTTCATCATGAAATAAATCAAATTCAAACATCATAAACAATGTTTAATTCAACAATTAATCCAAAACCAACAGACCAATTTTACCCAATAACGAACTTATCCGAGATATTCATTCCTCAAATCTACTATGAAAATTATATTACATCAATTGAAACTTAGCCAATATTCCAGTTTTGTTTCTGCTGGAGATATTCTGAACCCAATTTACTTACCAAAGTATATATTTTTATCATCATCATCATCATCATCATATGGATTATCCGAGAACTATCTACGATATCTGAGGTTATTACATTGGTCATTTCGCATTCAATCATACTTTGTTTGGCATGTCTCTTATATGTAGATGAGATGACAATGATGAAATGTATGAAAATAGATGAAGTTATAGATACGGACGTTAATTTTCGATACAGCATTCTGTAAAATCATAGAGTTACATAGAGCTACAACAAATATTGAAAAATCATATCTTCGAAAATGTCAATTTGTTGGAATTGAAAACTATATCAATGGATTCTTATAATGAAACTGCATCTTAAAAAAAATTGAATTCGAAATTTGTAATGAAAAAAAAAAATTTTTTTCGTTACTCTGAAACCATCCGGCCGTTCATATATTGTTCAGTTAAAATAACAAGCAATTATTGCAAAATTCATTTATGCAAACTAATTCAATTCAAATTAACAATAAAACTTTAAAAAAAACCAACTGTAACTTAAATAACCTGAAGAAACGTACATTTTACAACAAATTCTGCTTGCAGGCAGGCAGTATTAAGAACTAGAGGTGCTGAATTTGTTGTAAAAAGTACGTTTTTTCAGGTTACTTAAGGTACAGTTGAATTGGTTTGTTTTGAAGTTTGATTTTTAATTTGAATTGAATAAGTTTGCATAAATAAATTTTGCAATAATTGCTTATTATTAATACCGAACAATATATTGTTGCCTTCTCATGGCTAGACTCATAAACTGAGCTGTCAACCTGACATTATAGCACAATGGGCAAAGCCATCTCGTCAAAAAAAAAATTCATGAAATTGGGTAAGCTGTTGTTTGGAGTTCATTTCTCTTAAAAATGAACTAGCGCACTTAAGGCCATGAACCAAAATCGAAATATTGGAAAGGAAAAAAATTGTTATTTTGAAAGAATTTGACCACGAAATTATTCGACAAAATGTTTCAAAATTAGATTTTAACAACAAACTTCTAATTAACCCTATATAATGAGTAATATTGAAATTAATAATTTCATCTAAAGTTAGATCTGAATTAAATTTTGAAAATTGAACTAAAAATAAAGAAACTATGAGATGTCAAATTTCCCCACATATTAACTTGTTGCGTTTTTTGCATTTGACCTTGGTTACCAAATATAAATTTGATCGGATCTGTATTGATATTTATTCGATTCTGACAATCTAGAACGATCGGTGTTTTTTTATGGTTAGTGTGCTAGGCCCACATCGGGATCATTAGTATCGGTCAGTCCTTGAAGTACCTATGAACTCTGTTACTTTGTAACTTTTAAATGAGCGACTTCTGTGGTTGGGTTAGGAGAAATAAAAATTCCATTTTTCTGTACAATTTTAAGCGTTTTTTAATCGAAAATCCATGTTCCGATAAATCTGTATCCAGGGACGAAAGAAAAACCAGACAACCAGACACTCGAACCACAGTAGACGCATTTGGTATGCGGACATAGAAAAATGCATTTGCAGTGTACATCTCGCAAAATTAATCAATGTAAAAAAATATTATCGGAAAGGTGCAGGAAAAAAAACCCTGTTCATTGAATTAGCATAACCGCATTATCCAATTTCTATATCAATCAATGTTTTCAAAATATTTATAATTTGCTAATCTATGCTGTTGAGAAGCAGGATAATACCGATTAAAATCTCAAAAGTAAATAGACAGAAAACAGATACATATAAAACCACTATTTTAAACAAGTTGTAACGTATCTAATATTAGATTCATCACTATCCTTCCTAAATTCATTTTGAAGCAAAAAAAATCCTAAATTTATATGGGCTCATTTTAATTCATATATAGAGTATATATACATACAACAATAAGGCTTAGACAATAAAACAAAGAAATATAGGAAATATCACAGTGTTTGTTGCAATCAGGCATTGTTCGGTCCCACTCTCATCGAAAGAGTTCTTGAAAAAAAGAGCAATTCTAAGGTAGGAATGGCATCATTTAACTAGGTCATATCATGTGCAACATCAATGATATGGAAAACAAGTGATATCTTCACCTACGATGTTGTCATTAGTGATTGCAAATTTTTGAATAAAATATCCAAAATTACCTAAATCTTGATAGAAATCGTTTTCACATTAACATGATTTTAAAATAGGAGAGGTGATATTATCACAATAGCTTTCAGACCTGTTTGTTGAACTGATGGAGCAAACTCGCTTCCAATCAGTTGAATAGGCTATAATCCTAGAACATGGGGATACAACTGTAGCTTTTGACATTTTATATGTAATTAATTAAATTAAATAATTACACGAAACTATCGATATATATTATGATACATTCTCCTTATCTATTGGACTCTCGTGGCATCTTGAAAGTCAATTGAAAATTATTTTACTAATTAAAAATACATAAATGTACCACTAATTAAAAAGAAGTATTTGAAAAAAATTGCAAGGCATAACAGAAGAATCAAATGAATACATACATCAACAAACCCACCTTTAGATTTTTAATGATTCCAGATTTTTTTCTCGAAATCTCCCAAAAATATTCTATTGTATATATTCCTCTATTTTCTCTTTGCAAATTGGCCGAATGTTTATTTTTATTGTTTATGTTTACCTCAATAGCAGTTGTATCGGATTCAATCGGATATCTTCGGTATATGCCGAAGCCGCCATCTTATTTGGTTGCTAAGTACTAAAGAAGGGGAGGCTTCACCCCCCCGGGTACCTGTTACCTTGCTACTTATACCTAATCGCTCGCACCTCCCTCTCAGTGCGTGCTCAGTACTTTAACAGTGTTCGTTAGTATTGTATCGAAGCATAAAGTGTGGTATCTTCTTCATTGAATTCATTTTGAAAGATAAAGATGGATTTATTTGAAATTAAAACAGTGCTCCGGAGTATCTTGACATCTTCATCAGTTGGTATAAATGTTTCTCAACTCAATAAGGAATTCATGAAATATGAGGGTAGTTGTATTCCCTTTAAAAAATTAGGGCATAATTCTTTATTAGGATTTTTTAAATCTATTCCTGACGTGTTATTGGTGAAAGGTGATTCTTGCTATTCAGAAGTGACTCTTGTGGAATCTACAAAATCCTCACATGTTAGGGATCTAGTGTTGGGGCAAAAGTCCTCAATTGCCAGAAATTACAGTGATGGGTGTCGTCCTACAAAAACATATTTCAAAAAGTAAGTATTAATTACGATTGCTAATGTTTCGTGTTTCGTTTGCAATTTATATTTCATGATTTATAATGTGGACTATTAATACAGGTACTTTAGAGATAGCGGGTACCTTTTCAAAATCGGTCAAAAATGCAGTAGATATAAAAGGATTGGAACAGAAAATGCGCACTTACTCTGCGTATAGGTACTTTATAGGAAATCGAATTAATGCAGACTTAATCGTTGATATGATGCTAATTTTGATGGGGAGTAATCAATGCGTATCCCTTTTGGGTACCGAAAATATCGGAGTGTTGCGCTTGCTCCATATGAACTATCTAAAAAAACTGATTTTGTATCGCAAGGTAAAAAAATGTATGTAAATAATTTTCGAGTATTTGTCCATCAGACGTGAAATATATTATCAATAAATATTCTAACTTTTCAGTAATACACCCAGGTAACTTGGTTGATTGTAGTTTTTTTTTCAACCAGATATCAACTAAATAAAAGCTGAACGACCAAAACGTATTTGTCGTGAAGAGAAAAAATTTGTCGTGCGCTTAGTTTTTTTTTATATGGGGTGGCTCTCCTAACTTAATATCAAGTTAGCAGAGCCACTTGCAAGAACTTGAATTAAACCTTGTTGCCTAACAAACAATAAAGAAACAACATCAACGATGGATCAACTATATTGTAACGTTTCGGAGTCTATATCAGACTCCTTCTTCAGACGCTCATCGAAAATCTTCAGAATTATTTTTTGTGGATTGCTATTGACAATTACCGAATTCCAGAATAGCAATCAATAAAAAATAATTTGACTTGCAATTTTCAGGGTAGGTTGAGCATTCGAATGCGATAGTTTAGTTCGTTAATGATCATAATCATCCGAACGGTTTCGGAGTTCGGAGTAACCATCTGAAATATTGGTACCTTAATAAGTCAAAAATATAAATCCGATCCAATTTCAACTTGTTAATTACTTGTGGAATGTCGATGCACTAGTCTTTGCAGAATTTCGTGAAGATCGTATAATTAGAAAAAAATATAAAAATTTTATATTTCAGAAACCATTTCTGCTTTACAATCGAATACCGAATTTCAGCTCGATAGACTTTATATGAGACGTGAATAGACAATGGAACGTGTGCGCAGAAGCTCCTGATTTCACCATAGTGATATTTAAGAATTTTTTGATTATCGTTTAATGCACGCAGGTGACCAATTATGTGCAAGTCTATCACAGTACCATGCTCCTCAAATTTGTGAAATATCTTGCTAATAGTAGACTTTTTATGAATTGTATATTTTTCCTACCGAGATTTCATATCTCAATTTGGCTGAAAAGGAGGAAAAGAGAGAAATAATAAACCTTAAGCGTTTTGAAATTATCCAGAATAATTCGGAAGTTGTGAACAAAAAAAATGAAAATTTATTTACAACGCATCTTTTATTTCACAGGGATTATCACCGCGCCCCAAAATCATCAGAAATGGTATCGTTTAACGACATTCTAACCAAAAAATGCAGTACAAAATTTGATGACGTATATGCTAAACATGACCATCTCACATCCAAAATGATAAAAAACAAATCCGAAGGAAGGAAATCACGAAGGGACCCAGAACCCATTCGCAATTATGGAGATAGTAGAAGACAAAGTAATCTGAGGGCAACAGTCACCGACAAAGACAGTAGAGATGGAGCTTCTGAACCGAATTCGGACAAATGCATTGTCTCATCTAGTATACAATTAGAACATAAAACAAAATCTACTGGTCATCAGGATCTCCTAAACGAATGGCTAAATGAAAACGTGAATAGAAAGATTAAAGAACAAAAATATGAATCAAGAAAAGAAGGTTCTTACAGACTTAATAAACAGGAATTCACTGATGATAGCAATGAAAGAAAAACTGAGATGGATAATGTGTTAATCCCTAAAGAATTACAGAATAACCTTCAACAGGTAATATCGGACTATCCAGATGGGCTTTGGAGTGCAGACTTGCCAACCGTATATAAAGAGTTCACAGGAAAAGATTTAAGATTTGAAAAATATGGCTATAAGAGTCTCAGATTCCTATGCTACGATCTAGGGAATATTTTTCATTGTATCACAGAATCTTCAAGCGATATCAAGCTTTACGATGCAAGAAAACCATTTCCTAAGGTGAGTTATAAAATTTTGATATTCCAGATACACTCGAGAATTCTCCACCAAAATTCCTGACAATTGTTTTGTTCAATTATCGTATTCACTGTTGTAATAGTAGAGCTACCACGCAAGCGGATCCATGTTTTTACTGAATGTAGCTTGGATTAATTTGCCGCAAGTGCCCGCATGAAACATTTTCAGATTGCCTTCTTGGCAATTACGATTTTTCAGTCGTGTGACAAGAAAACAGATGTGAGCGCCTATAGTCTAGTCATTAAGTGCTTTTTAGGTCGAAATTTTTTCGTATTCTCCAAAAACTATCAATGAGGTGTCATGAATTCTATAGGAACAATTTTCAATATACGGGACCGAGATTATATAATGTTCTTCTCCTAGAGATAAGGTCGGTGAAACTTGTGAGCAAGTTCAAAAGAGAGAGTAGAAAGTTTATATTTGGAAATAGAGACATATATTCTTTGTGGTTTTGAGTTGATTTTTTTTCCTGCTTTTGGTGGACTGGGGTTGCGGATGTTGGTGAGTTGCGTATGTACAATAATTGTTTTTCAGCGCATACGCAGGTGAGAACCTACGCGTAACAAATTGAGTTGTAACAAACATAATTATAAGAACCAAAATATGTAAATATGTAACTTATACTTTGGTGATTAAACTATTTGATTTGATTTGATTCAATTTGAGAAAATGCTTAGAGCCGCTCGCAATAAGTGCAATAGTTATAAACAATCAAGTGAAAAAAAAAAGGCGGAGGTTTAGGTTTTCACCAATATCTCAAAAACTATTTGAGATAATTCAAATTTGAAAAAAGATTCAAATAGAAGAAGAAATTTCCTGAAAAAAGGTCCTGACTGCTGAAACAGTAGGACCAATATTTATAATTTTCCTAGAAAGTTGAAAATACGCCCGAAAACAGGTACTCTGGCTTGCGAAAGCCTCGCCCTCTTCGTACCTTTGATGAATAAACATTATTTAAACTTATTGAATATGAAAATAAAAAATTGAAAAGATTCTCAGGCACCTGCAGGATTGATCAATGAACAATAATCCCTGGTCCAAAAATTTTTATCGCGATTTTTCAATTAGTTATCCATTAGTTAATTAACATTTTTTTGTAACTCGAGCATTAACATTGCAAGTACGCTAATTGTTAAACTATTAATCTGAGAATTTTTTTCTTTGCTTCCTGGAGCTATTTTTCAAAGGTCCTAGAATAGATTGCTATTGAAAATTTTAAAAATTGTAAATTCTCTTCTGTTATGAACAATTTACTTAAGTGAAAAATTATAAAGCTTCAACTTATAATATTACTATTGACCAGAAGCTACTCAAAAATGATTTTTAATAATTACTATCTCCTATTGTTTAAAACATTGTTATAAACCAAAGCGTTGTTTATGAGATAATTTGAAATTTTCACCTAAGTAAATTGTTAATAACGAAACGAAATTAACAATTTTTCAAATTTTCAACGGGAATCTATTCCAAGACCTTTGAAAAATAGCTCCACGAAAGAAAAAAATTCTCAGATCAATAGTTTAAGAATTATCGCACTTGTAATGTTAATGTTCGTACTACAAACAATTGTTCAGTAACTAATAGATAAGTAATTGAAAAGTAGCCATAAACAATTTTGGACCACGGATTATTGTTCATTCATCTATCCTGCAGACGCCTGATTTTTTTTAAATTTTTTATTTCCATATTTAATAAGTTTGAATAATATTTATTCATGAATGGTCCGAAGGGGGCGAGGCTTACGCAAGCCGGGGGACCCGTTTTCGGGAGTATTTTCAACTTTCTGAGAAAATTATAAATATTGGTCCTAGTTCCGGGAGGTGAGATTTTTTTTTAAGAAATGTCTTCTTCTTCTTGAATCTCTTTTTCAAATTTGAATTATCTCAGATGGTTTTTGAAATATTGGCTAAAAGCCAAAGCTCCTTCTATATTTTTCACTCAATTGTTTATAATTCTTGCGAGCAGCCTTAGCATTTTCTCAAAAACCATCTACCTTCGATTCCGAATCGAATGACACCTCAATCATAATTTTCGGAGAATACGCAAAAATTTTGACCTAAAAAGCACTTGTTGACTAGACTGCTAGCTTAAGAGCCTACGCACACGTCAAAAGTATATTTAAATGGGAATGTTTAATGGGTAAAGGAGCAGGGAAAAATCATTCTGCTGGTATCTGCCGGCACGTGTTTCTGTTAATCGGCTTCCTCAGGGCAGGGCAACCAAGAAACCAAGGAAAAGATGGAAAGAAAACTGAAAACAGGTGACACCACAGCTGCAGCAGCAACCAATTTGTGCCTTCAGCTGTAGGAGCTCCAGTTCGGAGGAAAACTTTGGCATCGGCACGAAGGAAGCGTAAGCAGACTGTGCGATGCGACCTCAGCTCCTCCTCCTCCTGTTGTGGTGTCACCTGTTTGCCGTTTTCTTTCCATCTTTTCCTTGGTTTCTTGGTTGCCCTGAACTGAAGAAGCCAATTGGCAGAAACTCGTGTCGGTAGATACCAGCAGAATAAATTGTTCTGCTTGCGGAATTACCCATTAAACTTTCCCATTTAAATATACTTCTCCAAATTATCCCGATATTGATGATATTCACTTGGACTAGGATATCCATCTTGATATATACTTTATTCATCCACAGATCAATGTTGTTCAAGAAGAGAGTGCCCAAGATCTAGAAGAATCTTCCCTTTCAGAGTTACCCCCCGCAATTCCTGACATGTGTTGGGGTGGTTTTGATAGTTTTATTCCTCAAGATGCCATAAAGTTGGAATTCGAGATACATAGAATCCAAGTAGCTGACATTTTCGATGTTGGTGTTCGTATAAAAGTGGTTGTTGCAGACATTTATGATATTTCCAAATTCTGGATTTACCTGGATGATTCAAAATTGATTACTCTGTTCAGTAAAATGCAAGATTTTTACGAAAATAACGAGAGGTATTTGGTACCGAAGTCGCTGTTGGAAGCAGGTCTTCACTGCGTCGTTTTATACAATGATGAATTTCATAGAGCGGTCATTCTCGAAGAACTGGGTGATGAAGATTACCTGAAAGTTTTTTATTTCGATTTTGGTACCCTAGGAAAAGTTTCTAAAACGCAAGTTTGGTTCTTGTCTCATCAGTTCAGTGAGCTTCCTGCTCAGGCCATCAGAGCTAGGCTTGCTGATATTCGTCCAACGTATGACGGTGCTATTTGGTCTCAACAGGCCAATGCTGCATTCAGTACGTTAACACTTATGGAAAAAATGACTGCAAAAATTGTGAGAATTGACAAACGCAAGAATACATTAGAAATAAAATTGAAAAACGAGAAGGATTACATAAGTGACATATTAGTGAAAAGAGATCATGCAGTGTTCAATAACACTACTCCTAAACAAAGAATTGAAGATCCAAATTGTCAACCCAGAGTAAAATATATGCATTTTTTTCCTACATTCGAAGAAATTGAGAACTGGCTTGTACCATCTAAGCAAGAATTTGCAGAATTCTTGAAAACTCCTGTCACTGCAGATTTATTGTATTCTCAATATTTCATAAGACCTTCTCATATAGATATGATCAATAGCATTGAGGAAAGAATGAGGAAAGCCTTGAGAAGAAATAAGGGCCACGTGAAGTCCCTCAAGCATAGCCAGATGTTGCATTGCCAAAGTATGGAAGATATGAACAAAATTTCATATGGAGAATCATATGAACCAGAAGTGTTCGAAATGGAAAATGAATATGGGGAAGATAAATCATGGCTGGAAGAGAATGATGAAAGGATATCCCGAAGGTTAGGAAAGAAAAATTTCAAGAAATCATATTATTGAATAAAATTTAAAGAAAAGCACTCTGTTCCGAAGAACAAGATCGCCAAAAACCAAAAATCGAGATTTTTAACTTATCTAACGCCATTATTTTATTATTCAGGAGTACTTTGTTGCCTATTTAGTAACTTCGATTTAGACCATCAAGATACATTCCTGGTTTTCCTCTATTCCAGGGCATCCTGCGCCCAAAACAGCTCAATACGGCTGCAGGAAATAAAGCCGTGCTCACTTCCCGTGGGGAGTGGGAACAGAGGAGTTTTTAGTGAGTAGGCCCCCGAGTAATCGAAGGGAGAGTCTCACACTACCCTCTGTCAACGAGGGTGTCTATAAAAGATTTCCTCCTCTCCAAAAAAAAAAGAAAAAAAAATTTACCCAAAATCTTGACCTAGTGCTTTTACGTAAAAATAAAATTAGTTTTACTTTTGTAGCTTAGACATGTAATCAGAATAAAATGAATTTTGATATGAAGTTTTCTATAACTAAGTATGAAACACAGTATCCAATTAACAGTTTTTCCCTTCTTCCAATGGTTTCTTAGTTATAGACTCGCTGGTTCAAAAAATCATGAGAAATTAGCATAGTGAAAGCAGATGAAGGTTATCTTGAGTTATTTTAAGAATACTCATTAATTTTAGAAAATAAAACTATTCTGCAGCATTTCTCATAAGACTTACCTGTTTCGAGATATTCTTCATTGAATGTCATAAAACTATGATAAAAATTCCAGAAATTTAACTGCTTTTGTCAATCCGGGTCTGGACTAGAATCAAAGATGAGTGTGTTCTAAAAAAGGCCTAGACTGAGTATTGATCTCGAACTTAACACTTATGCAAGGAGGTATAGCTAGTAACTTCCGTATCTCACATAATATTTTATATTTTATTTATGCGTTTCAATTCAATCTCGCTTGTTTACAAATTTATAATCAATCAATTTGTAAACAAGCGAGATTGAATTGAAACGCATAAATATAAAATATTATGTGAGATACCATCTTATTACGGAATAAGTTAATGAGGTATAACTTGAGAATACCTTGTAGTCAAATTTCAATTTCTTGATGAATGATCAGTTAAAAATTTAAACCATTTTTTATGAAATGTGCAAATTCACCTGCAATTCAAACATCTTGAAGCTAGTTATTTAACATAATAAAAACCGTAGACATCGGCTGTGGCTAACCTCATATTCTAATAATTATTACATGTGTATACTAGGTTTTCACTTGTCAGATTGTTTCGATTAATCGACGGTTTTGGTCACGTCAATTATGTCACGACAGGGATGCTGTGAGAGAAAATGTCTGAACAGGTCAATTTTTATTCGGAGGGGGACATACAAATTACAAACATTGGAGAAAAGACTGTATTATTGTTCGGCTAGTAATGGAAATCATTTCGAGCATCACATTTGATTACTACACTAAGTATGAATACCCTGTAACTACTTCAAGGGCTCAATAAAAATTTGCAAACTGTAGTATTCATGTAGAGGGACAAGCTGTCTTTCAATTGAGATATAGCTCTCCCTCTATTCCCTATTAAGAATGTATGGATGACAGCCCCTACACCTAGGCTTGAGAAGATTTTAGCTTACAATTGTGCTCAAGATATGTCCCCCTCCGAATAAAAATTGACGTGTTCCGGCATTTTCTCTCAAAACATTCCTGCCGTGACATAAAGGGCCTGTCAAGTTTCCAAATTGACACCCTGTATTTATTTTGTGTAGAAATGTAAACTTTCAGGATACAGATTATGTGATTTTTTCTTCCTAATTTTCGACGTGGAATGTACCATCAAATTTGTTTTACTTGATTTCGGGACATAACGTAATCAAGCGCGCAAATGCTCCTAACTTCACGTTAGCGTTTTTCTCGAATTTAACTTTCAACAATTTGAAGCAATTTTTGCTCGCATGTTCTAACGCCCAGGATGATATCATTTTGCCCAAATGTTCGACTCACTTACAGAGAATTCAAGGTCAAATTCAATTCCGTCCGTCCGGCTAGCCGTTACCACGATAACTTTCGAACGGAAACAGATGGCGACTTGCAATGTTCAGGGTACATCATGCATCCCGATGCGACGGTTAATTTCATTGATAAGCATAATCAGCTGAACGGTTTCGGAATTCTATCCATCTCAAATATTGTTTGCTCAATAACTCAAAAAATACAGATCCGATCGATTTGAAACTTGGTAATTAGTTGTAGAATGCCGGAGCGCGACGAAATTTCGAGAGGATTGTATCACAAAAAAAAGTGCTTTGGAGCTGTCATTTTACAATCGAGTATCGGAGTTCAGCTTGATCAGCTTCTGAAATTTCAAATCATGTAAAGCTCGGATCAGTAAATAACTCCTCTATAGCCAAGATGCGCGTCCTTACCTACCGCGCAGGAGCTCCGGGTTCAAATTGGCGCTGAGTAAGTTCACTATTTCTTTATTTTATTTACTCTTCAAGTTCATGCAGTATTTCATGAGGGTATATAGGTGTGAATAAAACATGCGCTCAAAAGCTCCTAAGTTTAAGTCAGCTTTTTGGCGCTCTAGTTCCTCGGAGCTGAGTGCTTATCAATTTGCCCAAATGTCTGTAATTTTCGAATTTTTCGATGAAAATGGTCTAAAACGATTTGGTTCGACTCACTGATCAAGAATCCGTGGTCGAAATTCATTCTGTCCGGCCGGCCGGCCGGCCGTAGGCACGATAACTCTCGAATGGAATGAGCTAGACAGTTGAAATTTTCAGAGTAGGTTTGGGAGATAAATATCTTGGCTAAGTTCGTTATTGGGCAAAATCGGACAGATGGTTTCGGAGTAACAAAAAAAAAATTTTTTTTTACAAGGCAAATTCCAAATTAATTTTTTTTCAATAAGCTGTTTTGCCATAAGAATCCAATGATATCATTTTAAACTCTAACAAGCTAATACTTTCGGAGATATGATTTTTCAAAATTTCAAAAATAAATCGTATTTCAACGTTGTCACAGAATGATATTATTCTATGTATGAATTGTCATAAGGTCAACTTATTTTCCTGAGACATGACATTATCTAATCAATCGAAGAATTGTGAGCGAATTGAGAAAAATCTCAGTTGTTTGCTCCGAAATTAGGTTCTCTCAGAAATTCTTACATTTCGGAACGGAACATGAAGTAAGAGATCTGAGAGTAGTGAGACTGCTTTTCATCCATAGACATAGTTATAACTCTCGAACGGAATGAGGTAGGTAGTTGAAATTTTCAGAGTAGTTTAGGGAGATGAATATCTCGGTTAAGTTCGTTATTGAGCAAAATTGGCCAGATTTAATTTGATTTCTTCCATGGTGCAGTTCTCATTCTCATGATTGCTCATTTAATCTTGATATATAAACTATTATTTAAATTGAATTTCCTTTATGATGCAGTTCTATCATATGAATACATTGATATAATTCCCAACTCTGAGAAACCAATACTTTTGGAGATATAATTTGTCTGTTTGAACTAGAGCGCCAGAAAGCTCCTGTCCACAGGGCTTGAACCCATTTTTTATAGATATGATTATTTGAAACTCCGAGATTCCCGATGTTGTTTTATATATTTTTTTTTGTTATTAAACTATATTTTTTTTATTCATTTTCCACTACTACGAACAGATGAATTTTTTAACGAAATAAATTTAATCTCAAGCACTTTCCTTAGACTGGCGATAGTTATACAGACTCACAAGTTCAACGTAAGCTTCACCGTTTTCCCTGTACGTTCAACGTAAGCTTCACCGTTTTCCCTGTATATGCATTGTTTTAACTTGCGAGACTGGTTCCAAAATCCTATCAACATGTTCGCTAAGTTTTGTTTCATATCATCTGACTTACTGACTGTGAGATGGTCTTCATATATGTCAATATACAGCGTGGTCCAACGAAAACTTAAAATGTGGAAAATCGCGATACCTCATTTTGGGAAATTTTCATCTGAGAAACGAAATGAGGTTGGGCGCCATCTTGTTGGAAAATGATCGTTTGATGGTCTTCTGTATTCTCCAATACTTTCACGAGGGCTGGATAAATAGCGTTCTCCAATAGATCTGAATACATTTGGCCGGTGAGATTACCAGGTATAAAAAAAATGGCCGATTATGTTATTTCCATAAATACCCGCTCAAACATTTAATTTTTGGGGACGCTGAGTATGCACCTCTCGAAATAATCTTGGTTTTTCATCTGACCGATACAGACAGTTATGCCGGTTTACAATGCCGTTAAGTAAAATGAACACTCGTCCGAAAAATAGATATCGAACAAGTAGTTTGATAACCGTTAATCATTCCACTGACCACTTCACAGAACTGGAGTCTGCGATCGGGATCATCCTCATTCAGTTCCTGAACCAATCGTATCTTATAAGGATGAAATTTATGTTGTTTCAGAATTATCATGATTGTTGTTCGTGAAACACCAGATACATCGGACAATTTCTTAGTACTCAAGGTCAGATCCATTGCTACATGACGTCCATCGCTTTGTCTCTTTCATGCACCCTCTTTTTGTTTCCGACTGAACCAGTAGCGTCAAATTTGGCAACCAGCTGCACAACGTAAGCACCGGATACATTTTTTCCAGGATGTCATTCGTTAAATAAAGCCACTTTGCTCGCGCAGAATTGTTATTCCTAAAAAAAAAATTGGCACACTTTTAAGGTAGACGCTCACTTAGAAGAAGCGCCGCGAACGGAAGAGGCGCGTTGTTTTCCGCCCAAAAAGTTCACATTGAATTAAATGGAAACCCGCTCACTTACGCGAAGCGAAGAGAAGAGGCGAGTCGGTTGACGCGCGAATGATCTTCGAGGCAACTAGGAGTCATATTTCCTGACGCTTCGCTCAAGTGCGCGGTCTCAGGGGAAGAGAAGAGTCAAAATTGCATTCTTGATCCATGTTCTATAGTCAGTCAGTGGTAGTATTCAGTAGGAAATGCTTGCTGTTATTATTTAAAATATTTATTTTTCTTTTGTCTGAAGTCGGGAAACAAGTGATGAAATTCACTGTACGTTTTCCTCCTTTGATTTATGTTCCTGAGCCAGCATTTTTGATTTGCATCTTCTTCCTCTTCCATAGTGGCAATTAAACCCGATACAAACAGATCGTCCTCAGAGGAAGAGCTGCTCAGCTTGATCGCATGATATGAAATATTCAAATGATACTGAAATGATTCAAGGGACTCTCAATTCCTTCCGAAACGCAACCTGACGCTTCGTCCCAATGCGCAGTCCTCGGCGAAATGACTCTTCTCCTAGTTCTCCTCGCCACGCTTCCGTTCGCGCCGCTTCGTCTAAGTGAGCGCCAACCTTTAAAAATTCACGATATACTAAGGTAAATCAAAATCATGGCCCGTCTAATTTTTTGGACAAGAAATTAATACTTTTTTGGACAAAAACTTAACAACATATCGTCGGCGACACCGCAAAACCAAGTATCTGATACAAATTCAAAAATGAGATTACGGCGGTAATTATCTGATTGTATTTGTGGGGACGAGTGTGCAAATTCTTTTCAAAAAGTATACAGACACTGAGATAATCAATACCAAGTGGTTTGTAACTATTTTGAATTTAATCTATTTCATCAATCCAAAATTATGAAGTTTTTAGTGCCTCCTGAAAATGTTGGTTTTTCCAGTTACTTGGTTGTGCGGTGTCGCCGACGATAAATACTACATGAAATGTGTCGGATACGAATAATATGCTCGAGATAAATTCGACATTGCCTCTTTAACTATTTTCGCTGTTATTTCATTATCGATGGATATTTTGAAGCGAAATTTTAGGGTCAGATAGTACTCTATACGATCTTCGAAATTTGTTATCGCAACACCCCTCATTCCTATTCAAAATCAAGGCGTTGTGCTCACTCCCGTTAGGGGGTTGAAGTTACGGGGATGAAAAAAGGGAAAATGTTCTTCCCCCTCGAATCAGAAATGGACGGGGCCGAGCAATATTCCACATTTACATTACAAAGTCGGAAAATCGAGGTGTTAAGTTTTCGTTGGACCACCCTGTATGTTATTTGTGAGAAAGTATTCTAAATTCTTTACAGAATGCTTAAATGTCAATAAAACGAAACATAAGATGCCTTACATGTAACTGCGTAGTGCGTTAGAAACACATGACATCTATTTTTGGCGCTCTTGTTCCTCGGAACAGAGTGCTTATCAATTTGCCCAAATATCTGTAATTTTCGAATTTTTGGCTGAAAATGGTCTCAAACGATTTGGTTCGACTCACTGATCAAGAATGCGTGTTCGAAATCGACTCTGTCCGGCCGGCCGTCCGAACGAAAGGAGTTAGATGATTGAAATATGCAGGGTAGGTTTGGAGCGTAAATATCTCGGACGAGTTCGTTAACGGGCGAAATCCACCGAGTGTTTTCGGAGTTATGGCCGTTTTTATTAAAATATTTCTCATAAATATTTCCGAAACCGACCACTCGATCTATCTGAAATTCAGCATCAAATTGTAGAATAATGACTTTTATACGCATGCGAAGTTTTGTGTTGATCGGATTGCCGTAAGGTGCCAAAAAAAAGTTTTTTTTATTTTAATTTTTTTTTTCTACAATAACTCTCGAACATAATGAGCTAGGCAGCTGAAATTTTCAGAGTAGGTTTGAGAGATAAATATCTCGGTTAAGTTTGTTATTGGGCAAAATTGGCCAGATTTAATTTGATTTCTTCCATGGTGCAGTTCTCATTCTCATGATTGCCTATTTAATCTTGATAAATAAACTATTATTCGAATTGAATTTCCTTTATGATGCCGTTCTATCATATGAATACATTGATATAATTCCCAACTCTGAGAAACCAATACTTTCGGAGATATAATTTGTCTGTTTGAACTAGAGCGCCAGAAAGCTCCTGTCCACAGGACTTGAACCCATTTTTTCAAATGAAATATCACGGATTACTGTTTCGGAGTAACGAAAAAAAAATTTTTTTAACTTGCAAATTTCAAATTCAATTTTTTTTAAGATGCTTATTCTCCATAAAAATCCATTGATATAATTTTCAACTCTAACAAGCTGATACTTTCGGAAATATGATTTTTCGAAATTTCGATAATTAATCTTACTTCTATGTTTTCACAGAATCTATCTATGAATTATTATATGATCTGTGTTCATACTCGAACATGTCATCCTGTTCAGACAGAGAGAGTCAAATTTATTTCAGCCATTTTAATTTGATTTCTTCCTCATTCTCCGATTGCTTATTTAATCTTGATAAATAACAACAAATCTTATCAAAGTTTGAACAATAGCGTCAAAGCTCCTGTCCACAGGGCTTGAACCAATTTTAAGTTAATTTTAACGGGTATTCAGAAGGAAGATTAACTTTCAAAACTGCATACAGGGATACAGGCAAACTATTCGTTAATTACGGTCTGATAATTTTGCATGTATATCTGTTTGCTTTCTGAATTATTTTCAACATTCTTGTGTTTGTTACGGAATTAAACTTATATAATTATATTTTTTTATTTATTATCCATTACTACGTACAGATGAATTTTATAATGAAATAAATTTAACCTCAAGCACTCTCCTGCGACTGGCGATAATTATACAGACTTCCACGTTCAACATAAGTTACGCCGTTTTCCCTGGATCTGCTGCAAGAAGTAACGTCCTCTCCGTTGCTCGTGCTGTCTGCTCTACCGTACCCCCCACCACCGGGGGTTTGCAGTTGAAACACATCCTGAAAATAAAAAGGATGTCACGTTGTTGGTTTGGTTTTATCATGCATTGAAGATCAACAATAGTTAGTTTAGCCCTGAATTTCTGATGGCCAGTATTACGAGAGTTTTATTAAATTCCCCATAAAGGGAACGTGACGGGGATGCCAAGCAGGAAATTATAAAATAGCATCCGTGTTTGACGGTTTTTTAGCAGGGGTTGATATTATGCTCCAACTTCCTAATTTTGGTTTGACTCCGCCGTTAAAAGTGTGAATTTTTTTCGGATTCAAATGGTAGAAGCTTGTTCTACCGGGTGGCCCACCAAAGAGGCGGAGCTGGTTTTGAAGGAGTACATGAAGATATTTAAAGAATATTTTTTGTGATGTATGTAGGGTGTTCAAAAGTACAATTTAAAACTATTTTCATATATACAGAGTCTTCGAAAACAAAAATATAGACCAAAGTTACATTTTTTTTAAATGTAGCACCCTGTATTTGACCTAAAAATGGAATGACAAGCTCAAATTATGATGAATTTCTTTAAATCACTTTTTACCTTAGAAGCACCATTCACGAGAAAATGGCACAAATAATGGTCGTAAATTGCTGAGAAACTATCAGGTTTAGGAGTAGGAAAACCTTATGAAGATAGTTTCGAAATTAATATTCTCTATTTCAGTATCGTAATGAGTCCATTCCAGCTCTGAAAACAGTGCTGGAATGAACTCATTCCCGCATTGTTTCTAGTTATATTTTTCGTTTTGTGGTAGTCAGCACTGACATTCGATCCTATCAAATTGTCAATTGACGTTGATAATACAATGTAATCTGGATATAGTGAAATAATTGTTGGGGAAAAGCTTTATTTTCATTAAAACTAGAGACTACTAGAGATTTCCTTCTTGCTAATTTTGACTCATTCATGCTATTAGGAAACTGTTTTAAATCTGATCTCCATGCCCTACTTACGTATCAAATTAAAATTCCGTAATCTATCAACTTTCGTAACAGTCACACCAACTACCAAGATACAATGCAAAAGTCACTAGGATGTATAATCCAAATTTTTCATTAAATTTCAACAGTATTTTTCAAAACTTGCCTGAAATAGAGAAAATATCGTCTAATACTCGTTGCAGAAGGCAATTCCAACACTCATGCGTTCGAAAACTCGCTCCTTCGTCAATAGTTTTCGAATTTCGCATTCGTGTTTTAATAGGAGCCCATTCTGCAACTTGTTTTAGAATATACTATTCTCTATTTCAGTATCGTAATGAGTCCATTACAGCACTAAAAACAGTTCTGTAATGTACTCATTCCCGCATTGTTTCAAGTTATATATTTCGTTTTGTGGTAGTCAGCACTGATATTCGATCCCATCAAATTTCAATACACGTCAATTATCAATATAAAATATTCTGGATATAGTGAAACAATTGTTGAGAGGAAAAGTTTTATTTTCATTAAAAAATAAGGTACTAGAGATTTCCTTCTGTCTAATTTTGAATCATTCATGCTATTCGAAAACTGTTTTAAATCGGATCTCCATGCCCTACGTACGATTCAAATTCAAATTCCGTAATCTGTCAACTTTAGTAGCAGTCATACCAACTGCCAAGATACAATACAAAAGGCACTTGGATGTATAATCCGAATTTTTCATTAAATTTCAACAGTATTGCACAAAATTCGGCTGAAATAGAGAAAATATCGTCTAATACTCGTTGCAGAAGGCAATTCCCATACTCATGAGTTCGAAAACACGCTCCTTCGTCGCTCGTTTTCGAATTTCGCATTCGTGTTTGCATAGGAGCCCATTCTGCAACTTGTTTTGGAATGTACAATTTAAGTTCAATGAGATATTTAAATACTGGGTGTGCCATTTTTCTACTCCTAAACCTGATAGTTTTTCAGCAATTTTCGAATATTATTTGTAGTTGATGTTTGGAAAATAATTATGCTCACTCTGTATATTACAGAGTTAATTTTTTTTTCTTGGTGGTTCTAAGGTATGAAGTGATCTGAAGAAACTCATCATAATTTGAGATTTCCATTCCATTTTTGAGGTCAAATAGATGGTGTTACATTTCAAAAAACTAAGATGTTTTTGGGTAGCTAACTTTTTTTAATTGTTTGTATCTTGCGAGACTGGTTCCAGAATCCTATCTTTTCATCAAGATTTGCTACATTATATATGCATTTTTTTCTCATTTTCAAACTGGTTTGTCTGTCAGTGCCTGTCATGTCAGATAACATGAACTTCAACATAGAGAGATATTAAATATGAATAACATCATAGAACATCAATAATAATGATCAATGCAAACACGTCATGATTACCTGAATTATTCTTTCGAGTCACGTACAAAATTGAAATTTTTTGACAACTTGTTTGGCTGAATGTAAAAACAGTGGACCAGTACACCTCGATCGTTGGAATATTTCGATATTTTGGCAATATCTTCACCAATATAGATCCGTTCGAGTTCAAATCTAGAGCTTTACTGTAAAAAAAGATTTTTTTCATTTTTCCACTCATGTGACACAAATTATTGTGTCTTTGTGTCGGTATTTCTCAACTATTTACTGTGCTTTGATTCGATCAGATCAGTATTTCGAGTTATTGGGAAAACAAAATTTCAAATGTTTATAACTCTGAATCCCCTCGATTGATTTTGCCCATTAACGAGCTTAGCTGGCGCAATTGGACTCCAAACCTACCCTGAAAATTTCAAATCTCGTACTGAACTGCGTTCGAGCGTAATCGTGCTGACGGCTGGCCGGCTGGACAGAATCATTTTTGACCTCGGATTCTTGATCAGTTATCTCTTTCCGTTCTGAAGTTATCGTGGCAACGGCTGGACATAATCGAATGTGACCTCGAAATCTTCATCAGCGAGTCAAAATTAATCGTATAAGACTATTCTCGGCCAAATATTCGAAAATTACAGACATTTGGTCGAATTGAAAGCGCGCCAAAAAAGTTCAGTGCTTGGGCGATTATTATTTATATTATTACTTAATGGTTTCCTTTCATTTGATATTGGCATCATATTGTTTGCTGACGAAACGTAATTTATCATAACAGCACCTGATCTGGGGGAACTTAAATCAAAATGTAAGTTACTTTTCGCGTGCTTCTCAGATTGGTGCCTGAAATATTCCCTGATATTTGTCGAAATGTTTCACCAAGTGTTTAGCGAGAACTCAATATCTGTGCAGGAATATTTCGAAATGCAAGTTTTAGGAGAATACAAATATTTACTTTTTTGCAGTGTATGCGAAAAGTTTTCTAAATTTAAATTTGCGTTCGGTAGTTTTACGATAAGTGTTACAAATGAGCTCTTTTGCAATTCTTGCACTATTATTAACGCACTAGAATCATGGCCGTTGCGCATCCATATTGGTCCTTAAATTCGAAGCATTATGATCTGTTGACTCCTACGTCTCCCGTTCGTCCTGAGGTATCTCACCGCGGCCGTCAAACAAACCATTATCTCATCGGATTCGTTTCCGTTCGACATTCTCCCATTTCCGTGATTGCTTCTGTATAGATTGGCTCATTACAGTCACAGTGGCCGGGCGACCGACGACGTTGGGCGACGTGACACATTCTCCGATTCTCCATAATATTTCGGTCTGTCGTATTCGGATCCGATTTCACACTTCATCGGGATAGCCTCTGAAGGCACGTCCAGACCATGGGGTGGAAACTGATGAAGAATTCGAGATCAAATTTGATTCTGTCCGGCCGGCCGGCTGTTGGCACGATAACTTGAGAACGGAAAGGGATAGCGACTTGAATTTTTCAGGGTAGGTCCCAATATATACGACGGACAAGTTTGTTAATGGGCATAATCGGCCCAATGCGTAATGAGTAATAATTTTGTTTTCTACCAATAGATCCGATCGAATTGATACTTTGTGTGTAGTTGTAGAATACAAACTCAAAGATGCATGTGCAATTTTGTAAGAATCGTAAGTCAGGCCGGATGGTCTTGTCACTATGATGCCGTCAATCGATAAAAAATAATTATGATGACATTTTCAGCAAAATGGAGAAAGTGCAATTCTAATTATTTTTCGGGAAGATATTTTGTAGAGATTTAATTTAGTTAATGAAAATCAAACAAGCACTGACGTGAAGTCAGGAGCTTTTGCGTGTATGTTCTATAGTCCATTCTCCTGTATTGGACACTGGTAATCGAATTTACGATGGTGAATTCTATTGTCCGTTCTCAGGAGAACGGACAAATCGATATTCTACAACTAGTTATCAAGCTTCAATTCTATCGAGTCTATATTTTTTGAGTTATGGAGTAAATAATATTCCAGATGGGTATAACTTCAAAACCGTTAGGCCGATTATGGACAATAGCGAACTTAACTCTCCCATTCAAATGCGCAACCTACCCTGAAAATTGCAAGTTCCTACCTCCTTTCGTTCGAGAGTTATCGAGGCAACGGTCACCCATCCAGCTTCTGAACTCACATGCACAAGGCTACTCGGATATCCAACAATATAGATCCGATCGTGTTCAAAACTTGAACCTTGGTAGTAGAGTTAGGTTCTGAAGGCTCAGCCATATCGGGTGAATAGTTTCTGATTTATCGAATTTTTTTCAATGATTTTCAATGATTTTTTAAAAATTTTTTTGTAATACGATCCTTACGAAATTTTGAAAGAATTTTCGTGTTGGCGCTCTACAGAACTAAAAACCATGTTTGAATTGGATCGGTTTTGAATTTTTCGAGTTATTGAGGCAATAACAACCAAATATCGGATGGATATAACTCCAAAACCGTTTGGCCGATTATGCCTACAAACAAACTCAAATGTCGCATTCAGATGCACAACCATACCTGAGAATTTCAAGTGGACATCTCTTTCCGTTCTCAGGTTATCGTGACATAAATAATATTTTTTAATAATTATTTTAAAATTTTCTATCAATACAATTCTCACAAAATTTCACAAACATCCTTAGGTTTGTATTCTTCAACCACTCATCAAGTTTCAATTGGATCAGATTAGTAATGGTTGAAAACAAAATTATTACTCAGAAACCGTTGGTCCGATTATGCCCATTAACGAACTCGTCTGTCGTATTGAGACACGCTACCTATCCTGACAATTTCAAGTTGCTACCTTTTTCCGTTTTCAAGTTATTGTGGCAACGGCCGGCCGGACAGAATCAAATTTGACCTCGAATTCTTCATTATAATTTACATAACGACACATAACCTGTTAATTTCTTTTGCGATACAGTTGCTGTTGGCGTACACAAGTCAAATTAAATAAATAAAATATTTCATTATGCTATTTTCTTCCTATACAGTACACCTACATCACTCAAGAATACAGTTTTTTGAGGGCCCCTAAGTAGTCAGGGCCCCAAAAATTCACGATCCGCCCCTGATCATGCTGGAATGAAACGTGATGATCTTTCGAAATTACATGAAGATATTGTTAGATCATGGGACTCATGTCGTGGCACTTGTTTGTGATCAAGGTTTTGGAAATGTAGCTGCTATAAATAGGCTACCTATATACAGAAACCACTGGGTGATTTTCACGTACAAAATGTTTTTCACATTATGTTGTGCATAATGATATCCATTTTTTGTATTATATTTCTCATTTGATTATGTCCTTCTAAATGTATATTGGAGTAGAATATACTTCCACATTGTGTTGTACTCGCATAATGATATCCATTTTTTGTACGATATTTCACATTAGATTTTGTCCTTGTAAATGAATATTGGAATTAAGGCAGCCATTCATTCAACTGCTCCTTCAAATTTGAAGGTATATAAAGATAATTTTATTGAAGAAAGTTTTTACTGCATATTCTGTATAGGTAATTATTTTTTTAAAGATGTCACACTAAATTTTATTTTCATGCCAAATGTATTTTTTAATTTTGATATTCTCTCTTTTTCTAATATACATGTACATTAGCTCACATGAAATGTTGAACTTAAATTCATGAATCTGATATAATTTTATTAAAGAGAGTTTTGGGATTTCATTTGTTTTCTTTCGATTACAGCGAAAACCATTGTTCCAAAAACATTGTCAAATGCCAGGTTTTTGACGAATTATCGTCAACTTGTCAACAATATAATAGAATATAGGATATATGGGAGATATATTCGAATTTCCCACTCATTCGAGCTTCAAATAATCCCAGTGCCGCACCGCTAGTGTTGCAAGGAACAGAAGTATGAGAGTGGCCCATCTATAGTGTATCTTGTCTATGGTCCAGACTATGCCCATCGGCACCATTCAGCCTGTGGCGATCCGCAAAGCCAGATAAGTGTGGACGCGTCTTTCGGCCATGCCGTTCCGAACCGAATCATGTCGGCACCAACCCGAATCAGCGCGGTCCAGTTCAAAGAAAGCCGAACCGAAGGAAAACAAAATTCACAATTTGGACGGGACGACCGGCTTCAGTTCAGTGGAAGACAGTCTTTCCGCCGTATTCACAAAGCATTCAATCTCCATTAAGTCCTAACTGAGGTCCTCGGTTAAGGATAAATGATAATCGCAACCTCAGTTAACGTATTTAATGGTGGTGAAACAGGCCTGTTTCACGTTATTCATTTTCACGTTAACAGAGGTTGCGATTCTTATTTATCCTTAACTGAGGACCGCAGTTAGGACCGGAGATTGAATGCTTTGTGAATACGGCGGTTTGAAGGGCGATCTCGTGTTAATCTGTAAGTGTTCATTTGTTTGATCCCTTTTTGACAGTGAAATGAACTGGACGGATGATCAAACTAATAGATATGTATCGTGTTCGTCCACAATTATGGGATAGTACTAATATGAATTATAAAAATAAAAATCGGAGACACGATGCAATAACTCAATGAAAAATTATATACGATTTATGCTTATTTATTCAATATTGTGACGCGTTTCGTCGACACAGCGACTTCATCAGACTACATCATACTGATGAAGTCGCTGTGTCGACGAAACGCGTCACAATATTGAATAAATAAGTGTAAATCGTATATAATTTTTCATTGAGTTAATATGGATTTGCATCAAGTAAAAGCCACAAGCATTAAATTTACGATGCAATAACTGAAATTGAGGTGTCATTTGGCATTGACAGGTTGGAGGTCGCTTTTCAAGTGAAAGAAAAAATATATTAGCAGTAAAATAACTGGCAGGGATGCCGAAGAATAGCGTCATCATTTATACTCTTTATTGAAATTAAATTATTTCACTCCTTCAATGCTCGAACATAACTGAGTCGTTCGGGACGTCTGGCAAAGCCATTCGGGACGTCTGGCAAAACCAGTCTGGACGTCATGCCAAACCGAACGTGCCGCCTGGCATTAGCCGAATGGTGCCGATCTTCATAGTCTGGGCGCACCTTGGAGGAAATTTACTATGAACTAAGCGAATGCGCGGACATATTAAGGTGCGTCCAGACTATGCCGATCGGCACTTTTGGGCCTGTGCCGACGGCAAAGCCAGATGAGTGTGGACGCGTCAGGTGCTTCCAGACTATGCCGATCGGCACCATTCGGCCTGTGCCGATCGCCAAAGCCAGATAAGTGTGGACGTGTCTTTAGGGGCCAAGATCGAGGATGCATCTCGATATCGTATTCAGTAGGAAGATAATCGAAGATGGCGGTGGTCGTGGCCTTCACACTTACATTTTTCCCTATACCTATGGATAGCGCACTAGTAAAACTAGTTGATAGTCCAGTCAATATAGATATCAAAAGGGATGTTTACCTGCAAAAGGTCAGCAGATGTTATGTTTGACGAAGCGTTACTACAAGACGGAGGATGCTTCGAATTGCATAAACTTGCAATACAATCAGTTTCCCGTCAGTCTGACATCAATCCATGACGTCTTAGACGGTCTTACACGGTCAATCTGGCTATAGTTCAGTCTGTTATCAATGATCAGACTGAGGAGAAACTGATTGTATACGCGTAGACTGATGGTTAGAATAGATGGAATATTAAATATTTTTGTCAGTCTGGTCAGACTGGCGCCTGACTGAACGTGTCTTCAATAGCTATCCGTCTGATGTCAGCTTAGACAGCGATGGAGACGTATGTACAGTGCCGGAAACCGAAAAGTGAACGACTCTTCAGAGCATATTTGGATATTTTTAGTTGATTAAATGAGGCTTTGGCAAAGAATAGCTCTATTCTGTGGTTTTGTATTGCTAGTCCATGAAAGTGTCAAACCCAAACACTTCGCAGGTTCATTTAAACCAGGGGTCGGCAAGTACTTTGAAGTGGAGTCCGAATACTTTGGGTAATTTGCTGCGACGTCCAGACCTACACTCTAATAACAATTACGTATATATACTAAGTTTCGGTCACTGTATTTCTTTTAAAATACTAGAAACATTGACAAACATAGCACTGGCTAATATTTATCTGTTCAATATTTTTTTTCAATTATTTTATTCCGATTTCTTGCGGTCCGAATATGGACCGCGGTCCACCAGTTGCCGACCCTTGATTCAAACTCTGAATGAAAACGAGTCAACGAGATTGTATATTTTGTATCTATTGATACAACTCAATCAATATTTCATAGCACACCATTGGCTATTATAACCGCTTCCAGGCGACTCCTCATTGATAAAACTAATGATCTCGTAGCACACGTATCAGTTATATGTTCCCAAACATTTTCTATGGGTTCCCATAATTCTTTGGGCATTTGCTGGTCTGAAATTTCGATTATACATTAATTTCACCATATGCCCCAAATTATTTTCCATTGGGTTCATATCCGGAATTCTTGCAGGTCAAAGTATGTAACGAAGTGATTTTTCGTTACTAGCAAATTTCCCAAAATTACATTTTTCATATTCATATTTAAAGCTAACAGCCGTCAACAAGTCGAATAACTCGAAGGTATTTCGATTTATTCGGTAAAGATCTCACCAAAGTCCTGATAAATTTAATTTATTAATTTTCCATTCAGCGCAATGAGAAATATAAGTCGAATTAGTCGAATTATTTATTTCAGTTTATCCGACAAAGAGCCCACCGAAGTCCCAATAATTTCGTTTATTAATTTTCCATTCAGCGCAATGAGAAATATAATTCGAATTATTTAAAGTCAAACTCAAATTCGGTCCTATGTATAAAAACACGTATGTCGACCGCGGTCGCTGGTTATCTGTAACGTTGCAGTTTTTTTCGCGTGTTGATGTGTTTTTCTAACGCTCGAATCGGACCCGGGACGACGACAGGAATTGCGCCGACATGATTCCGGACTCGCGCTGGAAAAGTAGTGCCGATAGGGCAATAGAGTCTGATCAATCCGCAGGCCCCTTGGGCCCCCCCTCGGGAAAATATCCCCAAAATCAGGGCACATGACGTACTCACATACCGAACATATAAATTCGCGGTGCGCAGCAATTAGGCATTCATTCCGCATTAATTGATTGATTATAGATTCATTTTCCGAGATTCCGAGTTTCTTTAGTTATCATTCATTTTTCCGCTTAGAATTCCGCTCGTATTGTAAAAATTCCGAAATTTTAACTCTCCGAGATATAATTTATTATCACTCCGTAGAAATCCATTTTTAGTTTATATTTTTCCGTAGAATTTCTCTTTTTATTTTTATTTCATTTTTGGGTAAATTAAATTCAGTTTGTGCAAGTGAAAATACCTGGTGAGTACGCTGTGGTAGGTTTGAAGATTCGTTTATTCGGCGATCTGTGTTCCGATCTGAATTTATTCCTTTCCCTGCTACACAATAATCGTTGTGTAGTTACCACCGGGGGTGTCGCTCACATTTCGTTCTTGATTGCCTTCTCCGTTGAGGTATCCTCGCTTTGTAGGCCTTCGAGACGAAATAAAAGACACAACCGAGAACCCCTCAGATCATTTGGTTGAGGCGAGCATTAGGTCAGTTGCTGACCCGGTGTTCCTTGACCCGGTGTTCCTTGACCCGGTGCCTGAGTTTCACCATTCCGACTCCCGAAAGAAAATACCACTGTTGTTGCTAACAACGTATTTTCCGACCGAGAACACTAGCCGATTCCGTATGTTCGACCTATCATAATTTGATTATTCCCTATTCGCCTGAAAAACGCTTAGTGTGCTCTCACCTATCTGCTTAACCTGCTCTATCCGTTTCAACCGCTATGTTAATAATTCTTATTCATTTGCTTGCATAGAAATTAATCAAATTCATCGTTTGCTATTTCATTCTTAGTCAATTCTTACTATCACCTATTAGCGAGTTGTTCTTTGCATGTCCAGGTCCCGCTTTGTATATCATATTTCCGTACATCTGATTTGGATGAAACTTTTTAATTTAATTTGAGATACAGGGTGGGCCTTATCTAACTGTTAATTACTGACATTGCTCATTTGAAATTGCATTTTCAGGAACTATTCTGTATATCATATTTCGACTCGGTCAATTTATACCGAAACATTTAATTGACATCGATATACAGGGTGGTCCTTGTTTTACTGTCGATTCTTGATTTCACTTATTCTGAATTGCATTTGCCGTAACTACTCTGTATAACCTATTTTAACTCGGTCCATTTATACCGAAACTTCAATTGACGTGGATATACAGGGTGGTCCTTCTTTTACTATTGATTCTTGATTTTACTTATTTTGAACTGCACTTGCCGTAACTACTCTGTGTATCATATTTCGAATCGGTCAATTCATACCGAAACATTTAATTGACATTGATATACAGGGTGGTCCTTGTTTTAGTTTGATTTTTCGCATTACTTATTTTGAATTGCAACTGCCGTAACTACTCTGTATATCTCATTTTGACTCGGTCAATTTATACCGAAACCTTCAATTGACATCGATATACAGGGTAGTCCTTGTTTCATTTTATTTTTCGCATTACTTATTCTGAATTGCAACTGCCGTAACTACTCTGCGTATCATATTTTGACTCGGTTAATTTATACCGAAACTTAATTGACGTCGATATACAGGGTGGTCCTTGTTTTATTATTCATATTACCGATCATTGAATTTCTTTTGCCGTAACTGCTTTGTATATCATATTTGAACTCGGTCAATTTATACCGAAACTTAATTGACATCGATATACAGGGTGGTCCTTGTTTTATTATTTATTCGTCATATTACCTATCATTGAATTTCTTTTGCCGTAATTGCTTTGTATATCATATTTGAACTCGGTCAATTTATACCGAAACTTAATTGACATTGATATACAGGGTGGTTCTTGTTTAATTACCGATTCTTGACATTTTAATTTACATTTGCCGTGACCGCTTTGTGTATCACAGTTCAACGGTGTCACCTTTAACCGACACATTCTACTCGTGGTGGTATACAGGGTGGATCATATTTCCGAAGTCAGCCACACCGGTGTCCATTATTGAGTAACTACATTTCTGGTCAGACATATAGCGGTCTGCCGTTTGATTCCATTCTTGGACACTACGCTGTATATCGTTTTCTTATATTGATTTTCATTCCGACCGATATACAGGGTGCGAGTTCTACTTTTGGACACTGGTGAATCTGAATAGGTTTTCATCTGACAAGTTACTTTTGCTGTGTTGCTTTTCTCCTCTTACCTCTCTGCTCTGACACTGTATATAACTGATTATACTGATTTGGAATTTGTGTGAATATATTGTAAATAAAGTTGTACATAATCCTTTTGCGTTTTATTGAATATTATTACACAGTGTCAGAGTCCTTTTTCAGTGAAAGAATATATAACATTGCATCGCTAATATCTTAGATCAAACAGAGCCCTTCTCCAACTGTTTAAAGGTTACCCAGGGAATATTATTTTCAGTGATCGATTCTGTCAAGGAGTTGCAACCTTGCAAAACCTATTGCAACTGGCGCCCGAGTAAGGTTTGGATAGTAAGTTTCACCGCTCCGGAAAAAAGGGCGTCACAAATTGGCGCCCGAGCAGGGACCTTATTCTTTCATCAACGATCCGAGAAGAGGAGAGAAAGTTAAAAGCAGACATGGAAGTCAACAGGCTTAGGGCCGAGGAGTTAGTATGGGAACTCGAAGCCCGCGGATGCGTGGCTAGCAGAACTGTCCATGAGAATCGGGCTGAACTTAGGAAAGTTTTGGCTCGGCAGGTGCCTTACTCTACAAGGAACAGAAACACCGAGGAGGAACTACACAGTGTTCATCGAATCCTGGGGTCTTTGGTGGAGGAGATTCGAGACTTTGATGAGGACAACGCTGTTAATGAGGATGTCCGCATCAGGAGCCGATTGGTCCACGTCAGCAACCGCATTGAGCTGGTCAGACCCAGCACCGAGGAGGAACAGGGCAGATTGGACGATCTGAAGTCGGTTCTGGCACAAGGGTACGAGATGCTGAAGGATGCCAAAAACCTCGCAGAGGCGAGGAGGGTCCTTCAGATGCCAGTAGGAGAAGCTGTCAGGGAACGAGACCATCCTGAAGTGGATGTCTTTTCCCGAATAGAGCGAGAAGTCGACTTGATTTCTTTGGATGACCCCCTGGAGCTCAACCGTCGGAGGACCACGGCCAATGAACCACAGGAAGTTGGGACCTTCCACCAGGGAACTCCAAGTCCGGCAAGGAATGCAGGAGACTCGAGGAACCCTGATGAACTGCACGAAGCAGGTGCAGCTCAGCAGTCGGAAATCATCCAGAGGACCGGATTGACCACCGATTTCCTCCAGCGTCTACGAGAGCGAGCCTGCGATGCCGTCCGGAGGCGCCTGGTCCTCACCAGCCCTCTAGGGGAACCAAGCCGAAGAAATGGGCTCGCCATAGCCGAGTCCACCAGGAGGGTGTCGTTTCCTTTCCTGGAATCTGAGGAGTTAGACTGCTCTGTCCATCACAGTCCCGTAACTAGGGACGTCCGGCAGGAGCAAGGGGTTCAGGAACGAGCCGAGCGTGAGTCTCGGACAGGACACCCACAGGTATCTCACCAGGGAGGACAGAAAGTATCCGATCCCGATAGGAGTCAAGGTAACAGGAGCGACCCCAATACTAGGACTTGGTCACCGGACCGCCCGTCCATACCGGTCTACAAATGGAACGTTCACTTCGACGGATCTTCCAGCGTGAATAGTTTCCTGGAGGAGGTCGAACAGTTGGCCGAAACTCGCAGTGTGACTCACCGATGCCTGTTTGAGTCTATCTTCGAACTCTTGAGGAAGGATGCCAGAGACTGGTATATCCCTAGGCGAGGTTCATTCCAGGATTGGAATGACTTCAAAAACCAACTGCGTGAGGCGTTCTTACCGCTTGATTATGAGGAGAACCTATTGGACGAGATACGGAAGCGAACTCAAGGACAAGGGGAAAAGTTGTTGCTCTTCGTCACTAGGATGCAGAATCTCTTCCTAAAGCTGACAACGAGGAGGCCTTCTGAGGAGGAACAGGTAAACATGATAAAGAAGCGCCTGTTACCATCCCTCCAGACAGCCCTTGCCTTCCAGGACACGCCGACGTATCAGGATCTCTTAGGAAAAGGAAGAGTGTTCGAGTTGGTGCAATGGCACGTAGATGGCTATACACCTCCTCCGAACCAAAAAGGCTTGATCGACGAACCCCACCTGGTATACCAAAGCCCACAGCCGAAGATTTCTAGGAACCTATCCGTCAGCTCTTCGCAGCGAGGAGTCCCGGAACAGCGGCCACCAGCCTTGCCAGGCCCCCCTCCGATTGCCCAGGCCGGGGTACCCAAAGGGAAAGGCCCAGCGAGTCCCGTCGCTGTTGGCTCAAGGGAGACGCCAGCCCCACCGAAGAGGGTTAGCTTTAACAACACCGGGCTTCAATGTTGGAGATGTGGAAAGATGGGACATATGAGGCATGAATGTCGCTCTCCACCGAGGGTGTTCTGCTCACGATGTGGAAAACCCGGGGTCATGTCGAGGGAGTGCAGCTGTTCGGGAAACTAGAACGGAACTGTCAAAGTCTGGGGAGAAGACAGTTCCGGTTTCCTACCTCCCCGATAGCACAAGACCATACACCACGAGAAACTCGCCCGATCGTCACCATATATATAGGAAAGGAACCTGTCGAAGCATTACTAGACACCGGAGCTTCGAGATCATTCCTGAGCCAGGCTACAGCGGAGTTATGTAAGAATATGGGGGTGTTTCCAACAAGGGTCGCAGACATGTTGGCCACCGTCGCTGATGGAAATTCCGTTGCTGTCAGGGAATCCTACAGACCCGCGCTGAAGATCGGCAAGGCACTGATTAAGGCGAGTTTGTATCTGGTTCCTCAGCTGCCCATGGACTTGATCTTGGGCATGGACCTACTCACCCAGCATGATTTCCGGATCGACTTAAGGACAGCCCGATGTTTCCTGGGAAAGGAACGGCTGCCAAGGCCAGAACGGTCGTCGAGGTCAACAGGGAACCCCGAAGTACACTCCTTGAATTCTAAGGAGAAGCGTACCCTGAAGGACTTCCTGGACCAGGAGCTGGGAAACTTCGAGAAAGTACAAGGGTTAACGGACATGATAATCCATGATATCAAACTCAAACCAGGAACCGAGCCGATTAAACAGAGGTATCGACCCTACAACCCCAAGATGCAGGAAATTGTAAACCAGGAAGTGGATAGGATGCTGGAAGAGGACATCATCGAACCATCGAAATCACCGTGGAGTTCCAACGTGGTGATCGTGAAGAAGGCCAATGGGAAACCCAGGTTCTGCATCGACTTTCGTGCTGTAAACGAAGTCACGGTAAAGGATGCTTACCCGTTGCCGCACATAGCCGGAATTCTGGACAAACTAAGGCGAGCAAAGTACATATCCACGCTGGATCTGAAGCAAGGATATTGGCAAGTCCCCCTCGCCGAAGAAAGCAAACCTTTCACAGCATTCGCCGTTCCTGGCCGGGGTTTTTTCCAGTTTAAGGTGATGCCCTTCGGATTGCACTCCGCGGGAGCCACGTTCCAGCGAGGTTTGGACCGAGTCATCGGGCCAGATATGGACCCCCACGCTTTTGCATACCTTGATGATATAGTGGTTTTGGGTGAGACCTTCGAGGAGCATCTGTCCAACCTGAAAGCCGTATTTCACCGACTCCGAGCCGCTAATCTGAAGATCAACCCGGAAAAGTGCGAGTTTGTTAGAAGCTCGCTGAAGTATCTGGGACATGTTGTGACCAGTGAGGGCATTGCGACCGATCCCGACAAAATCGCGGCCATAAATTCTATGACACCGCCAAAAACTGTACGACAGCTCAGGAGGTTCTTGGGAATAGCGAGCTGGTACAGGAGGTTCGTGGAAGAGTTCACGAAAGTGGTGACCCCACTCACCCTGCTGTTGAGAAAGAAGCAGAGATGGAAGTGGGAAGCCGACCAACAGCAGGCCTTCGAAACTCTTAAGAGGAAGCTCACTGAGTCCCCAGTTTTGGCTTGTCCAGATTTCTCCCGAGCGTTCACGCTGCAAACCGATGCCTCGGAGACTGGACTGGGGGCTGCATTGACTCAGGTCCTGGAGGGCCACGAGCGAGTGATAGCCTACGCGAGTCGGACACTGAATGACGCCGAAAGAAATTATTCGGTAACCGAGAAGGAGTGTTTGGCCATCGTTTGGGCTATAGACAAGATGAGGCCATACCTTGAAGGGTACCATTTTACCGTGGTGACTGACCATATGAGTCTTCGATGGTTGCAGTCAATCAAGTCCCCTTCAGGAAGGATCGCAAGGTGGAGCGTCTTCTTGCAGCAATACGACTTCGAAATTAAGTACAGGAAAGGAGCCCTGAACCGAGTGGCAGATGCGTTGTCACGGGACCCCCTTCCCAGTAGCGAGGAGTCCTGCTTGGCCGAGGACGTGATTCTGTGCCCATGGTACACCAGGAAGCACCAGGAACTCACGAAGGACCCTGCGTCGCACCCCGACTGCCGAATACAGGACGGTAAATTATACCGACACTTTTGGAGTTCGAGTGATTTCACGGAACCCGCTATGGGGTCTCCCTGGAAGCTGTGCGTCCCCACCGAGAGCCGGCTGGCCGTGCTGCGAGAGAATCACGATGAGCCTGTAGCTGGACACCTAGGGATTGCTAAGACAATATCCAGGTTAGCGCAGAGCTACTACTGGCCCGGGATGTTCCGGGAAGTGGCCCAATATGTCAGGAAATGCGAGCAGTGCCAAAAATATAAGGTTTGCCAACGGAAACCATCAGGGAAGATGCAGCCTTACCCCATTAAGGGACCGTGGAACACGGTGAGCACCGATCTGATTGGCCCACTACCCCGTTCCCGAAAGGGGAACACATTCTTGGTGATGTTCCAGGGCAGATTCTCCAAGTGGGTGGAATGCAAACCCCTCCAAGCGGCCACTGGCAAGGGAGTGTTCCAGGCGTTCTACGACCAGGTGGTGTTGAAGTTTGGCTGCCCACGGACAGTGATCAGCGACAATGGTTCCCAGTACGATGGGAAACTCTTCACTGGAAACCTCAGGGACCTAGGGATTAGGCACAGGTTTGCACCAGTGTATTCGCCCCAGTGCAACCCAGTGGAGAGGGCTAACCGGACCATCAAGACAATGATCGCCCAGTTCTGCGAAGGGGATCATCGAAATTGGGATGAACGCATGGGGGAACTGACTTTCGCCCTGAACTCGGCGAAACACGAGTCCACCGGATTCACCCCAGCGTTCCTAAACTTCGGGAGAGAAATCCGCTCCCCAGAAACGAACCGGAGGGTTCCGCAGGGGCCAAATGCAGGTGAAGGGGATGTCGAAGAGCCAGCCGCCCAGGACGTCGCACAATATGCTGACAGAATAAGACATCTCCAGGAAACTCACGAGTTCGTACGCATACAACTGGCAAAGGCATTCAATAGGCAGAGTCACTATTACAACCTACGCCGAAGAGAATGGACCTGCAGGCTGGGGGACAAGGTCTGGCGAAGGGAGCATCCTTTGTCTTCGGCTGCAGACAGCTTTGCTTCGAAGTTGGCCGCAAAGTACGCCGGTCCGTATACGGTCACTAAGGTAGTGTCTCCAGTGGTGTACGATCTGAAGAGTGGTTCCGGGAAATGTCTCCGCAGCATCCACATAAAGGACTTGAAACCGTTTCCCGACGACGGTTCCGCTAACTAAAGACCGGGAACCGCGACCGTCCGGTAGCCGCGAGCGGTGTGAGAGCATGCTCGTTTCTGCGGGCAACCGTTAGCTTCCCCCGACGCTAAGGTACCGTCCGTACATTTGGAGTCTTACAAGACCAAAATCCAAATCATCACCAGGTGAGAATTGTTGATCCATGACTCATACTTTTGATTTTCAGAATTGGTTAGAGATGTCCCAGACCGAGTGGGAAATGATCGACGCCGGCCTGCTCGATTCACCCATCCGGGCCATCGACGACCTAGTAGAAAGCGAGTATGAGCGTTGGCTAGAAGACCAGGGCAAGAGCCGAAGTACTCCGAGTCCCCCAGTCGACGCCAGCTACCATGGACAATCCGAGGCGAGGGAAGGAAGACCTCCAGCCTATGACGAATCTTCGACGCCAAGGACGAGAATAGGGCTCCCACCCACTACAACAACTGCCAGAACCAAGAGATGCGCCCACGCAAGGTGCAACAACCGGAACTTCGAAGAGAGGCCCAGTCCACGACCAATAGAAGGCCCATCGACGTCTACTACAGCCACCGTCAGGACCAAGAGATACACCCACACGAGGGGTAACAACCAGAACTTCGACGAGAGGCCCAGTCCACGACCAATAGAAGGCCCATCGACGTCTACTACAGCCACCGTCAGGACCAAGAGATACACCCACACGAGGGGTAACAACCAGAACTTCGACGAGAGGCCCAGTCCACGACCAATAGAAGGCCCATCGACATCCACTATGGCCACCGTCAGGACCAAGAGATACACCCACACGAGGGGTAACAACCGGAGCTTCGACGAGAGGCCCAGTCCACGGCCAATAGAAGGCCCATCGACGTCTACTACAGCCACCGTCAGGACCAAGGGATACACCCACCCGAAGTGTAGCAACAGGAATTGTGAAGAGAAGCCCAGTCCACGACCGGTAGAAGGCCCATCGTCACCTACTAAGGTCCCCACTACTCGAAGAAGAAACCACCATCATAAACGAGGAGCATCCAGAGCCATCCACCGAAGCCAAACACCCCGATATGTTGAGCTTGCTGCAGCAGCCTGCTGGCGCTGTGGAGAAATGGGACATTCACGGAATAAATGCACCGGGACACCCCGGCTATTCTGCTCGAGGTGCGGCCTATTGGGAGTCATGTCCCGAGAGTGTGATTGTCAACGTCGTAATCCAGCCAAAAGGGTGAAAACCCACACGACCGATGTGGGGATGTTCGCCACGAAACATCCTATCTCACACCAGGAAGAAACCTTCCCTAGGACCAGGACGCCGAAATCAAGAGGACCACCATCAGCCCCGACCAGCGGAATGCCAGGAGATCCATCGGCGTGCAGTGCAACATCCTGCGAGCAGCGCCCTATCCCAGGCCGCTGGCCCTAGCGGTGCAGCCTCAGGTGTTCTTCACCGTATGCGAATAGAGTAAGAGCGGTAGGTGAGAGAGAAGTTTGAAAAAAAACTTTGTTTTTTTTCTTAAGAAGTGAGGGGGGTGTGTAACGAAGTGATTTTTCGTTACTAGCAAATTTCCCAAAATTACATTTTTCATATTCATATTTAAAGCTAACAGCCGTCAACAAGTCGAATAACTCGAAGGTATTTCGATTTATTCGGTAAAGATCTCACCAAAGTCCTGATAAATTTAATTTATTAATTTTCCATTCAGCGCAATGAGAAATATAAGTCGAATTAGTCGAATTATTTATTTCAGTTTATCCGACAAAGAGCCCACCGAAGTCCCAATAATTTCGTTTATTAATTTTCCATTCAGCGCAATGAGAAATATAATTCGAATTATTTAAAGTCAAACTCAAATTCGGTCCTATGTATAAAAACACGTATGTCGACCGCGGTCGCTGGTTATCTGTAACGTTGCAGTTTTTTTCGCGTGTTGATGTGTTTTTCTAACGCTCGAATCGGACCCGGGACGACGACAGGAATTGCGCCGACATGATTCCGGACTCGCGCTGGAAAAGTAGTGCCGATAGGGCAATAGAGTCTGACCAATCCGCAGGCCCCTTGGGCCCCCCCTCGGGAAAATATCCCCAAAATCACGGCACATGACGTACTCACATACCGAACATATAAATTCGCGGTGCGCAGCAATTAGGCATTCATTCCGCATTATTCCGAGATTCATTCCGCATTAATTGATTGATTATAGATTCATTTTCCGAGATTCCGAGTTTCTTTAGTTATCATTCATTTTTCCGCTTAGAATTCCGCTCGTATTGTAAAAATTCCGAAATTTTAACTCTCCGAGATATAATTTATTATCACTCCGTAGAAATCCATTTTTAGTTTATATTTTTCCGTAGAATTTCTCTTTTTATTTTTATTTCATTTTTGGGTAAATTAAATTCAGTTTGTGCAAGTGAAAATACCTGGTGAGTACGCTGTGGTAGGTTTGAAGATTCGTTTATTCGGCGATCTGTGTTCCGATCTGAATTTATTCCTTTCCCTGCTACACAATAATCGTTGTGTAGTTACCACCGGGGGTGTCGCTCACATTTCGTTCTTGATTGCCTTCTCCGTTGAGGTATCCTCGCTTTGTAGGCCTTCGAGACGAAATAAAAGACACAACCGAGAACCCCTCAGATCATTTGGTTGAGGCGAGCATTAGGTCAGTTGCTGACCCGGTGTTCCTTGACCCGGTGCCTGAGTTTCACCATTCCGACTCCCGAAAGAAAATACCACTGTTGTTGCTAACAACGTATTTTCCGACCGAGAACACTAGCCGATTCCGTATGTTCGACCTATCATAATTTGATTATTCCCTATTCGCCTGAAAAACGCTTAGTGTGCTCTCACCTATCTGCTTAACCTGCTCTATCCGTTTCAACCGCTATGTTAATAATTCTTATTCATTTGCTTGCATAGAAATTAATCAAATTCATCGTTTGCTATTTCATTCTTAGTCAATTCTTACTATCACCTATTAGCGAGTTGTTCTTTGCATGTCCAGGTCCCGCTTTGTATATCATATTTCCGTACATCTGATTTGGATGAAACTTTTTAATTTAATTTGAGATACAGGGTGGGCTTTATCTAACTGTTAATTACTGACATTGCTCATTTGAAATTGCATTTTCAGGAACTATTCTGTATATCATATTTCGACTCGGTCAATTTATACCGAAACATTTAATTGACATCGATATACAGGGTGGTCCTTGTTTTACTGTCGATTCTTGATTTCACTTATTCTGAATTGCATTTGCCGTAACTACTCTGTATAACCTATTTTAACTCGGTCCATTTATACCGAAACTTCAATTGACGTGGATATACAGGGTGGTCCTTCTTTTACTATTGATTCTTGATTTTACTTATTTTGAACTGCACTTGCCGTAACTACTCTGTGTATCATATTTCGAATCGGTCAATTCATACCGAAACATTTAATTGACATTGATATACAGGGTGGTCCTTGTTTTAGTTTGATTTTTCGCATTACTTATTTTGAATTGCAACTGCCGTAACTACTCTGTATATCTCATTTTGACTCGGTCAATTTATACCGAAACCTTCAATTGACATCGATATACAGGGTAGTCCTTGTTTCATTTTATTTTTCGCATTACTTATTCTGAATTGCAACTGCCGTAACTACTCTGTGTATCATATTTTGACTCGGTTAATTTATACCGAAACTTAATTGACGTCGATATACAGGGTGGTCCTTGTTTTATTATTCATATTACCGATCATTGAATTTCTTTTGCCGTAACTGCTTTGTATATCATATTTGAACTCGGTCAATTTATACCGAAACTTAATTGACATCGATATACAGGGTGGTCCTTGTTTTATTATTTATTCGTCATATTACCTATCATTGAATTTCTTTTGCCGTAATTGCTTTGTATATCATATTTGAACTCGGTCAATTTATACCGAAACTTAATTGACATTGATATACAGGGTGGTTCTTGTTTAATTACCGATTCTTGACATTTTAATTTACATTTGCCGTGACCGCTTTGTGTATCACAGTTCAACGGTGTCACCTTTAACCGACACATTCTACTCGTGGTGGTATACAGGGTGGATCATATTTCCGAAGTCAGCCACACCGGTGTCCATTATTGAGTAACTACATTTCTGGTCAGACATATAGCGGTCTGCCGTTTGATTCCATTCTTGGACACTACGCTGTATATCGTTTTCTTATATTGATTTTCATTCCGACCGATATACAGGGTGCGAGTTCTACTTTTGGACACTGGTGAATCTGAATAGGTTTTCATCTGACAAGTTACTTTTGCTGTGTTGCTTTTCTCCTCTTACCTCTCTGCTCTGACACTGTATATAACTGATTATACTGATTTGGAATTTGTGTGAATATATTGTAAATAAAGTTGTACATAATCCCTTTTGCGTTTTATTGAATATTATTACACAGTGTCAGAGTCCTTTTTCAGTGAAAGAATATATAACATTGCATCGCTAATATCTTAGATCAAACAGAGCCCTTCTCCAACTGTTTAAAGGTTACCCAGGGAATATTATTTTCAGTGATCGATTCTGTCAAGGAGTTGCAACCTTGCAAAACCTATTGCAACTGGCGCCCGAGTAAGGTTTGGATAGTAAGTTTCACCGCTCCGGAGAAAAGGTCGTCACAAGTAATACGATTATATTTTTTTCCTGCATCCATTGTCGTGCTATATTTGGCTCTATTCGCTGAAATATAAGTTGTTTATAACAAATTGTTTATTAAATAAACAATGAAAATTTAAATAATAATCGATTTTTTTTTAATCTCAAAGACCAACATAAATACTGTTATAAAAAAATGGTTTCTTAATTTTCGTAACAAGTGGTAAAAAATTGTTATTTCACAAATGCGTTTTTAAGCAATAGAAATTATTTTCAAGAACTAGTTTTTTTTTAAATCATAAATCATCAAGGATTATGTTATAAAAAAAAAACAAAAATAAACAACACATTTGTTTATAACAATTTTTTAAGCAATAGGAGATGAAAATTATTAAAATCATTTTTAAGTAGCTTCTGATCACAAGAAAACGGATCAATAGTAATATTTGAAACCACACCATTGGCTATTATTTCCGCTTCCAGGCGACTCCTCATTGATAAAACTAATGATCTCGTAGCACACGTATCAGTAATATGTTCCTAAACATTTTCTATGGGTTCCCATAATTCTTTGGGCATTTGCTGGTCTGAAATTTCGATTATACATTAATTTCACCATATGCCCCAAATTATTTTCCATTGGGTTCATATCCGGAATTCTTGCAGGTCAAAGTAATACGATTATATTTTTTTCCTGCATCCATTGTCGTGCTATATTTGGTTCTATTCGCTGAAATAAAAGTTGTTTATAACAAATTGTTTATTAAATAAACAATGAAAATTTAAATAATAATCGATTTTTTTTAATCTCAAAGACCAACATAAATACTGATATAAAAAAATGGTTTCTTAATTTTCGTAACAAGTGGTAAAAAATTGTTATTTCACAAATGTGTTTTTAAAAAATAGAAATTATTTTCAAGAACTAGTTTTTTTTTAAATCATAAATCATCAAGGATTATGTTATCAAAAAAAAACAAAAATAAACAACACATTTGTAAATAACAATTTTTTAAGCAATAGGAGATGAAAATTATTAAAATCATTTTTAAGTAGCTTCTGATCACAAGAAAACGGAGCAATAGTAATATTTGAAAAAAAAAGGTTTTTCAAAGCTCAATGAAGCTTTATAATTTTTCACTTACGTAAATTGTTAACAACAAAACGAAAATGAACAACTTTTTTATTTTTCCAACGGTAATCTATTCTAAGACCTTTAAAAAATAGCTCCACGAAAGGAAAAAATTCTCAGATTTATAGTTCAACAATTATCCCACTGGCAATGTTGATGTTCGTGCTGAAAAAAATTGTTAATTAACTAATGGATAATTAATTGAAAAATCACAATAAAAATTTTTGGACCCCGGTTTATTGTTCATTGATCTATCCTGCAGGTGCCTGAATTTTTTCAATTCTTTATTTTCATATTTAATAGGTTTAAATAATATTTATCCATTAAATGTCCGAAGGGGACGAGGCTTGCGCAAGCCGAAGTACCCGTTTTCGGGCGTATTTACAACCCTCTGGGAGAATTATAAATATTGGTCCTACAGTTCTGGGAGTTCAGAGTTTTTTTAGGAAATTTCCTCCTGTTTGTGAATCTTTTTTTTTGAGATATTGGCGAAAAACCAAACCCCTTTTTTTGTCACTTAATTGTTTATACCTATTGCAATTTTTGCGAGCGGCCTTAGCATTTTCTCAAAAACTATCTACATGCCATTCCGAATCGAATGACACCTCAATCATAATTTTCGGAGTATACGCAAAAATTTTGACCTAAAAAGCACTTGTTGACTAGACTATTAATTATGTACAGTAAGTTCATTAATTATACGAACCTATTTCAATACCCTATTGGCATAACGCTCCGAACTTGTTGATTTGTATATATTTCCGCTGATAATTTTTACGCTGTCACTCCGTTCCTCGCAAGTCCTGAAGCCCCATGCAGCCAGATCTATTCCTCCAACATTCATCATATCTGTCTTTCCACCTTCCAGCCGTGAAGTCTGTGATGCATGTTACGCATCATTAACGTGATTGATTATCACCAGAGGAGCTTAATATCAGTAGTGACGGTCTACATTTACCCATTACATTCTACAACACGCCGTTTGATAGCTTAATAAGGGTTGTTGTCATCGGACATGATCGGTTGTCCGGCTCTTTCATGTCTTCATTTGCTAATTCAACCCGTTCGTATGGAACTGTCGATTCCATTCTGGAGTGATATAATCGAACCAGTATGTTCGCGATCTACAGTTGAGAATTAATCACATTTCAATAATTAATGAATAAACCGATAAGGTCTTCGTTTCATCGTGAACTATGGATTTGATTTACTATTAGTATTATCTTGTGTTTCTGAAGACTATCTATGGGGAACGATACAAATTAATTAAGCTGCATTCAAAATATGTTTATTTGCATCTAAAAAAATGTGGGAAAGCCATGTGGACAGGAGCTTTGGCGCTCTTGTTCAAACTTTGACAATTCATCTCCGAAATTATAGGTTTCTCAGAGTTGGAAATGATATCAATGGATTCTTATGATAAAAACAATTGAATTAAAACTTCATAAAAGATATTAAATTCAACAAGAGTGCCAAAAATTATTAATCCGAAACCACCAGACAGATTCTACCCAACAAGGAACTTATCCGAGATATTTATTCCTCAAAACTACTCTGAAAATTATATTATAGAATATAATTTATTTATTGAAATAGGGGTAGCCCTAATATGCATACAACAATTATAAATAAACAATAATACATTTAAACGATTATTCTCAAAAAGTTTCAGGATCTTAATGTAACAAAGAAAAAGAAAAAAATTACAACTACACTCCCACCAACAGCAAAAACAAAGCAAAAAAAAAAGAAATCCCACTTGGTCTGAATCCCACTAACATTACCCCTCCCCACTGAGTTTACTTCTGAGGTGACGAGATAGATTCTCTCTGAAAGATGAGAGGGAGCAAATGGTCTTAAGATCCACAGGTAGTCTATTAAACAAATCAAACCCCTTGAAGAAAATAGAATTCATGGCAGATGTAGTGCTCGTTTTCCTAATGTAGATATCACAATTATTTCTTGTTGGATAGCCATGCACTTCCCATCCATAGGTAACGAATTGTCTTAAGTAAGGTGATGAAATGCCTCGTAAAATCTTTAAAAAAACAACATTGTCATGTAGTACAACCTCTGTTCCACTGTTATCCACTGTAATGACCTCAACATGTATGTGATAGGTGTAAGCCTGCCACACTTTAAGATGATTCGCATTCCTCTGTTCTGCAACTTTTGCAGTTCATTCTTCTGGGTTTTATTGAACAGGAACAATACTGATGGGCAATAATCAAAATGAAGCTGAATAATAGAGCTGTATACAGCAATTTTCGTCTGAATTGACAAGCATTCACTGATCCTTGCGAAAAAGTACAGCTTCATAGATATTTTTCTCTGGATGTACTGAAAATGTTCAGCAAAAGTCAACAGGTTGTCCATTTGAAAGCCCAGATATTTCACCGAAGACACAAACTCTATTCTCTCATTATTCAGCTGAAGCGACAGGACATTCGAGTCCAGACATTCCCGTTTTCTTCTGGTACAGATAACCATGGCTTTAGTTTTAAGAATATTGAGCTTCAGTTTATTACTAGCCAAATATCCGTTTACCTCCGCTAATGTCACATTCATCCTCCTCACAGCATACTCCAAGACAGGATCCTTACAGGCTAAAAGGGTATCATCAGCAAAGAGATTGATGAAATCACTCACCACATAGAGTCCCATATCGTTCAAATATAATAAGAACAAAACTGGGCCCAGTACACTTCCCTGTGGCACACCAAACCCATTATAAACTTCTTCCGACCATCCATGTTCAAATCGAACTTTCTGTTTCCTATTCGTGAGGTAATCTACCATCCAGTCTAACACATATTATATCAATTGAAACTTAGCCAATATTCCAGTTTTGTTTTAACTAGAGATATTATGAACCCAATTTGATTAACGTACCAAAGTATATATGTATTTCCATCATCATATGGATTATCCACGGGCATTATATTATCACCTTAAGTATAGCTGATGCTATTTCATTGGTCATTTTGCATTCAATCATACTTTGTTTTCTAGAACATATCATGAGTAACTAACCAAAAATAAATTTGACATGTCTGTTATAGGAAAATAAGATGACATGTATGAACACAGATAATATAATAAATCATAGAAAGAATAATTACAGCATTCTATGAAAACATAGAAGTAGGATTTATTATTGAAATTTTGAAATATTTTATCTCCGAAAGTATCAGCTTGTTGACGTTGAAAATTATATCAATGAATTCTTATGAGGAAGCTGCATCTTGAAAAAAGTTGAACCTGAAATTTGTAGTTTGTTTTTCTTTGCTCTGAAACCATTAGGAATTAGGCCTATCTTGCCCAATAACGAACCTAACTGAGATATTTATCTCCCAAACCTGCTCTGAGAATTTCAACTGTCTAGCTCATTTCGTTCCAGAGTTATCGTGTTAACAGCGGGCCGGCCGGAACAGCCGGTCGGTCAGACAGAATCGATTCTCGAACGGAACGAGCTAGGCAGTTGAAATTTTCAGAGTAGGTTTAGGGGATAAATATCCCGGTTGAGTTCATTATTGAGCAGAATCGCTCTGATGGTTTGGGAGAAATGAAAAAAATATTTTTTTACTTTACAAATTTCGAAATAAATTTTCTTTAGCTGCATCTTAAAAAAAAATTATTTCGAAATTTGTAATGTAAAAATATATATTTATATATATGATGTAATTCCCAACTCTGAGAAACCAATACTTTCGGAGATATAATTTGTCTGTTTGAACAAGAGCGCCAGAAAGCTCCTGTACACAGGGCTTGAACCAATTTTTTTCATGCGCATGAGCAGACGAGAAGTGATTTAACTGCTGGAGTTTTCGTCTGAGGGGATTGGGGTTTTGAGGCGCAAGATGCTACTCCTCCATAGAATCCCCTTGGGAGGGTCCGCCCATGTGTGGATTGAAGCTGTGATACCTCCTGAAGCTCTGGGGTTGAAGGATCAGAGTTTGTGTGAGGTGTGTGATTCTGAGAGGAATTTCAGCCATGAGTAGATTACACTGGCGCAGAGGATAAGTGTCTCTTTTCTGGTTGTATGGCTTGTGCTAGGAGTGGTGTACGTCTGGTGGTCATGGATTTGGTGCTGAGCCCATATTGTGAGGTTTTAAAAGGAAGTTCATGGAAATTATGTGCACGGACAAGTCAGATTCGAGGAAATAGCGTTGTTTCCGAATTTAAATGTCCGTACCGTATCTCTGAGACCAACTTAAAGATAACTATAGTCGAAAGATCTATTTAAAATTAGATTCGGGTTTGAAGAATAGGCGTAAGGCATTGCGTTGCCAACGGAGGTCCCATAACCATATTTTTTTTTTATTTTGAGCTACGTTAAAACTAATAGCCAGAATTGTCAAAGAAACTTAGAAACTTGAAAAAACATAAAAAAGGACTGACGTGAATCAGTACTCTTTGGTTGGCTTGTTCACGTTGGCTAATTTTGAATTGAATGATTAGTGCGAGCGGGAGATCTAGTCAGAGGGTAGTGAAAACCACCCCTAGGAGCTTCTGAGGGATCTCCTTGGCGAAGACCTAGGAGGGTCAGAATAATAATAATCATGTCTACAGCAAGCGCGCCAATGCAGATTAACTCCCCTATGAAAGAAGTAAAAACTCTAGAAAAGCATTGACGTGGGGTCCATCTGATTTGGCGCGCTTGCTATTTACATCATTATGATTAATCACAGTTTCAGAAATCAAATTGCTATATCCAATTTTCAATTACATCAAGAGATAATTCCAATGGAAAAATCTACCTAATCCGAAAGCAACTTTCAATTGGAACCTAACATTCATTAAACTTAGGGAAACATTCATCAAGTCGGGTTTGGCAAGATCCTCCTCGAACGTCTGGAAATTCGGTGAATTCTCCACCGATAGGGAGCCATCCGTCTAGATAGGGGAGGGCCTCTCCTAATGAACTCTTGTAAATGGATGCAGACTTCCATGTGCATTCCGGCGAAGTTTAAACTGAAGTATCGCATAGTAACACTGCAATTCATCCATTAAACACTGAACGTAACGGAAAACTTCATGTTCCAGATTTTCCTACGTTCGCGAAAGGAGAATTGGATAATCCGGACAAGATCAACGGGACTCAAAATGTTCTTAACGAGCAGAAAACGATATGCTACGGGAATTAACCCTTCAATCCTCATGCCCGAGCACATATACGCAGAATGCTCCACGTTTCAGCCAATGGAACGAAATCTGATTAAGCGGCCTACAGTCGAGCAAATTGGTTGATAACCATGTCGTCAACACTTCGTGTTGACGACCAAGTTGATCGTCTGTGGGCCGGATGGTGGTTGATACTTCAGGTTGAGAACTAGGTTGTCGAAAGATTGAAGCGGCCTACAGAAGAGCAACTTAGTTGACAACCATGTTGTCAACAATGCTGTAAACCATACGAGGGTGAAGATAGAAGTTGTCGACCAGGTTGTAAACATCATTTCAGTGGAGGTTTTGAATCCTGATTGATTGATTGATTTTGGCAAAAGGAGCAAAATTGTGGAGAGGAATTCGGAGAAACGGTGGCGTTCGGAACAAGGGTATTTGCGGGAACGTGAAGATGAGATTCGAAATAAGTGCATAACGGAGCCCTTTTTTCGATCCTCTTTTTCCCGGAAGAACGATAGGAAAATGTGACTTTTCGCGAAAATCGACAAAATTCTGACGCTTCACGTATTTCTGTGGGGAATTTTAACTCGGCTCCTTCAAGGTCGACGTTTTCGGTCAGAACGAGTGACGAGAAATGTCAAATCGAATTTGAATTTCGAAAAAAAATTACTTGACAATCTTGGAATCGTCTAGAAAAACTGTGAGAAATATGAACGGGTAACCGATTTCGATCAATCGCTTGACAGGATTGACGATATTCTGAAAATCGAAAGACGGAAATCATCCGACTACTAAAAATCTTTATTTGGTACATAATCGGAGTGGATTCACGTGGGCAACGTAGCCGAGTGAGCTGAGGCGTTGGATTGGGAATTTATAGCTCCCGAGCCTTCCGAGCCTCGCGGGGCGGCGGGATCGAAACTCGGAGCGTCCGAAATAGCTTCCTCTTAAGTTTTTTTCATTTTTACCCAATGAAAAACTTCAAGGAGCGTTAGTACAGTAAACGTATCTTGGGATTTGGATCTTTCCTTTAAGTCACGAAATCTATAATGAATATCCGTTCGATCGGACGGATTTTTGCATTAAAATTACTCAAAATATTCAAACATTAAGCAGAAAATTAACGGTTGAAAATGAAAAACCCCAGCCGTTTGTTTATTCGTGCTCAAAATAGAAAAAAAATATTGTTTATCCAAATGTTTTGGATTTAAAAGATTTAAAATAGCTAGCAATCAATAAAATATTTTTTTGTTTGAATAAATGAATTTGATATTCCAATTAATTTTTTTTTAATATTTCACTTCATACGTAGCGAAACACGTACCGTGCCGCTAGTACAATATAAAATCTTCCTTCTATATGAAAATGTATAGCAAGGAAGAAGTGACTAGATATTTGGAAGGAGAACTAAATAAGTATTAGTTTCGCGACCGAACAAAATATAAGTAATTTCTCTTGCACTAAGAGATGTAGCAGTACTTGGTGTAGTATTTGTAGTAGTGTCGTTAATTATTTCGGTGTAAAATGTATTTAAAAGACCAGATAGAAGAAAAATAGGAGGTTCCTTCATCGGCAATCGGGGGAAATATTAACAATGATTGGGGTTTCGATCTTAAAACCGCCCCTGATATGTTACAACAATACTCTCAGTTGTCGTTTTACGAGAAAGATTGGGAAAGCATACTAAATTTCCGATGTCAGCACCAATGAGTGAACTTCTAGGGTGTTTAATCTTAGGAATTCGAAATCTGAAATTTCTCCCACTATCCACCCTAACTTTACTTGCTTTCTGCAATCTATCAGCAACAGCTGACAACTTTCACAGATAAGGGGTTTCTATTGCGTCTTGAGAAAAAGAATACCAGCACTGGACAATGTGTTAGAAACCTGATAAGTTTCTTAAAACTTCAGTTGTTGAATGCATTTTAGCATTATTTTACAGGAAATAGGCAATAAATCACTCTACATAGGTCGAAGCTTAACAAGAAATTCTACTCGCAGTTATCTTGTCGTATAAGTATTATTATCAAGGGTGAGACCCCACATGTTAAAGTAAAACCCAGTTAACTCAATAGACAAATATTCACTCGCGCTCCTTTGTTTTGAAAAAGAAATCTACGTTTCCCAAAATGTGACGTCATGAGACTTAACAGGAGGTTTCCGTCGATTGAACTAGTCGATTCAGTCGGAGGAATTTTTTGAAAATGGAGAAAGATCTTTTATTATATATAATAATAAACGAATTATGCGACGATGAGGTGCAGCACACTTCTAAAAAGGGGAGAATTTGCACAAAGGAGTGGTACCAAAATCGGGCACAGTTTTCCCATTCCCGTTTAATGACAGAACTACGGATCAGTGCACCTAATGATTTAAAAAAATTCCTGGATGGAAAAGCATTTGATGAATTGTTAGGAAAAGTGCGACCTTATATTGAAAAGCAGGACACAGCAATAACTGCCAATGAACGACTGTCTGCTAACCTGCGATTTAAAGCAAGTGAACAGACTTTCGAGGATTTGAAATTCCTTACTGCTATTTCACCACAGAGACTTGGAGCAATGATATCGATACTTGGAATTATCATAAACAGAGAACTGAAAGAATATATTCAAGAAGGTGCTCTTTGTAAATCTGAAGAGATGTCGAATTGATTGTTAAAATTATTGATTTCAGTCACCGAAGACGAACGCTGACTGGGTGAATGCATCTATAACTAATGAATTTGAGAGAAAATGGAATTCTCCGGACTGTATTGATGCTATCGATGGAAGGCATGTGGAAATTATTAAACCTGGTGGGTCCTATTATTTTAATTACAAGTTCAGCAAAGTTAAATTTGCCTTAGTTAATTTTATTTGATGAAAAATTCAAAGAAAAGTTTAATGAAACTCTATAGAGAAAATAAACTCTCGAACGAACAAATAATATTCAACTATAGACTATCTAGAGCCAGGCGAATTGTGGAGAATGCGTTTGGCATTCTTGCATCCAGATTTCGGATCCTCCCGAACACAATAAACTTGTCTCCCGAAAGGCCTGCCATGTTAACCCCAACAACTTGATATTTGCACAATTTTTCTTTATGATTTTTTTTAAACTTTACCAGTGATATGATTCTCACAAAATTTCAAAAACGTGAGTAGTTGTAGAATGCCAAACTAAGGACGTTTGTGAAATTTTGAGAGAATCGTATCACTAGAGAATTTCAAAATAATTATCAAAAAGTATTATTTATGTCACGATAACCTGAGAACCGAAAGAGATAGCGACTTGAGTTTTTCGTGTAATGTTGGGCATCTGAATGGGAGATTTGAGTTTATTTATAGGCATAATCAGTCAAACGATACAAAAATACAGAACCGATCTAATAAAAGATGGTATCAGATGTAGAATGCCAACGCAAAAATTGATGCGAAATTTCGTGAGGATCGGAACACAATTTTTTTTTTAAATCATTGAAAATCAGTGAAAACAACTCTATATATCAGAAACTATTCGTCCGACATCGCTGAATTTTGCGAGAGCCTTCAAAACCTAACTATACTGCCAAGTTCCAAGTTTAAACACGATCGGATCTATATTGTTGGAGATCCGAGTGGCCTTGTGTTAGTTAACCGTTGCCTCGATAACTTTGGACCGAAAGGAGATAGGAAGCAATTTTTAGGATAGGTTGCACATCCCAATAGGAGAATTAAGTTCATTTTAGGGCATAATCGCTCCATCGGTTTTGGAGTTATACCCACCCGGAATAGTATTTCCTCGATAACTCAAAAAATATAGACTCGATCGAATTGAAGCTTGGTAACTACTTGTAGAATATCGACATAAAGGCTTGTGTAAAATGATAAGTGTACCCCTAAATTTTTTTTTTTTAATTACGAAAAAAAGAATTTGTTCAAGCACTGACGTGGAGTCAGGAGCTTTTGCACGTATGTTCTATTGTCCGTTCTCCTGTATTGGACACTCAATCGAATTAATACCATGGTAAATTCGATTAAGAGTTTCTGAATTTACCATGGTAATTTCGATTAAGAGTGTCCAATACAGGAGAATGGAGAATAGAACATACGCGCAAAAGCTCCTGACTTCACGTCAGTGCTCGAACCAATCTTTTATACTTAGATATTTGATGGGTATAACTCGAATTCTTCATCAGGAAATCGAAGAGACATTTGGGCAAAATGATAAAGGGATGTTATCAATAGGTCTCTTGCATGTAACACTAAATACCACATGTTTATGTTTTTCTGAATCTACTTCAATACCAGGTCAACATGTATGCCCTCATACCCTTTCATAATTTATAATTTTGAATGTTTCGGTATTGAAAATCGGTAAATCAAGAAGCAATTTCAAATGAGGTGAAATAGACTACTGGCCCATGCTGAAAAAATTATGGGTCATTTGAACCACCAGGTGACCTATCTAGAACGATATAAGAGCATAAAATAATAAGATTCAGCACTATGCCGTCACTTGTAAGCTGTCCAACTGAGTGCAGGTGAGAATTCGAAAGTACAGGTAGAGTGAGTACATTTTGGTCACATATTTTTGTACGGCATTCTTACCACCGATAGATCCATGAAAAATAATAAGAAAACGCGCAGTGCCGTACAAAAATGGTGGTCCACAAAGTCGAATTTTTTTTTTTTTTTTTCTGACAATTACCAGGGTAAATTTGGTCATTTGATCTTGTACGGCATCTGTGTCCTACTATTTCAATACTGCTTCTAATCCATTATTCCGCAACGCCGTACAAAAATCATGCGACAAGGGGAAAAAATCGAGGGTTGTAATCCCCTCTCTTCCCGTAGTCCAGCAGGTGATTTGACACAACATGAAATAAATTTATTTTGAAAGTATTTTATGCATAGATAATATTTTTTCATATGCCGTACATTTTCGTTGGTTCAAAGGGGAAAAAAAATTAAATAGAAAAAATCAAAAAGAAAATTCTATATAACGAAATGTAAGGTGAAATTTATTTTATACGGCATTTAGATGGTTTATTTGTACAAATTTTCAGTCTTTTCGTGATTCTAGGTTCCTAGTTAGAAACTATGTCATATATGGGTTTGTTTACTATCGATTTATACTTGAATTATGTAGATGTGCAATTTTATTTTTAATTTTTCAAAAATAATTCTGCTAATTTCAGTATCATAAGTACTCGCACATTTTTGGAGCGACGTTCTGTTACGACGTTCAGCATTTGCAGGCAATGTAGGGAAACCATATTTCTTATTATCATCATTAAATTTATGATTTTTTTTTTTATGAAATGACCATTTTTTTTATTATTATCATTAAATATTTCGAACTTTTCTAAAACATGATTATTTATTTATTCACATCATTACAATGAAAAAAATCAATTATATGTATGTATCAATAAGGTTTGAAGTATATATTGAACCAAAAAGTATACAAAACTGTTGATACTGGGATTGACAGTTTCAATTCTTGGACATAATATACACACCGTTTCAGTTCAGTTAGACGTCATAGTGATTTTATCATATTATCAATTGTTCTATTTAAATTATGTTGATACCGTACTGTATCAGATGGCCATAAAGTACCCTCAAAATTGTAGCGTCACTTTCATCAGCCTAAAAGATATGGTGTGCATAAAAATGTACGGCATCATTTTTTCCTAATTTATATATGTTAATACTATTTAAAACAAGGGATAAAATGTAGAAAACTGCTATATAACATTAATCTATGATATTTAAACTTTTACAATAATTCGCAAAATTTCAGTTTTTGTATTTCTCTATAATTTTTTTTAGAACGGTTTTTTTTGAACGGCAATACTATACAACAATTGTATTTTACAATATCCTGTTAAAAAAAAAGTTCCCGTACAGGATCAAATGACTTTACAGCTCTAAAAATCAAGGATACGATGCAATTAAGGTAATTATTGATTTACATTCAAATGAACAATCATTTTTTGACGGCATTATTTTTAATAGTACTTTTGAGTGCTAGATAATGTTTTGGAACCGAAGCCGTACTTTTTCAAATCACCCCCTGGACCACGGAAAGAGAGGGGATTACAACCCTTGATTTTTTCCACTTGTCGCATGATTTTTGTACGGCGTTGCGGAATAATGGATTAGAAGCAGTATTGGAATAGTATGACATAGATGCCGTACAAGATCAAATGACCAAATTTACCCTGGTAATTGTCAGAAAATAAAAAAAAAATTCGACTTTGTGGACCACCATTTTTGTACGGCACTGCGCGTTTTCTCATTATTTTTCATGGATCTATCGGTGGTAAGAATGCCGTACAAAAATATGTGACCAAAATGTACTCACTCTACCTGTACTTTCGAATTCTCACCTGCACTCAGTTGGACAGCTTACAAGTGACGGCATAGTGCTGAATCTTATTATTTTATGCTCTTATATCGTTCTAGATAGGTCACCTGGTGGTTCAAATGACCCATAATTTTTTCAGCATGGGCCAGTAGTCTAAAACGCTTCTGAATCTTTGCTATTACGGATGAAGTAATCAAAATTTACCATCTGCTAGTTACAGCCAATGCTGGCTACGAGCCCTATATAGGGAGCTGTGTTACACTGAAATAAAGAGTGAAACGGACACGAGAAGAGAGTGAGAGTAGGTATGACGGGTTAAGTGACGGACTGGCGCTAAGTTTCGATCGTTTGAACAGGCACTATGTGCAATCAAATTTGAATGATCGTTTTCTCGTTGAAAATTGGAATTTTTGACAGCTGTTGAACTTTTTGGTATTCTTATGGATATAATAATCGATTCCAATAATAAAAAAATTGGTTGGTGGTATGTTCTATTGTCCATTCTCCTGTATTGGACACTCTTAATCGAATTTACCATGGTGAATTCTATTGTCTGTTCTCCTGTATTGGACACTCTTAATCGAATTCACCATGGTAAATTCGAATTAAGAGTGTCCAATACAGGAGAATGGAGAATAGAACATACGCGCAAAAGCTCCTGATTTCACATCAGTGCTTGAACCAATTTATCATTCTTAGAAATTTTTTGTATAACAATCAAACAAGGGATGTTCGACATCTGAATTATAAACTAACTTTGCCGTTAACATAATATAAATCACTATTATTTAATAATGTAGAATTCATCCTGCGAGTCCGGATCTGTGATGATTTTTCATGGCAGGCATGTCCTGAAGGTTTCTAACGAGACCTATAAGAAAAACCCTCTCGCCACAGCACAGCGGCGCACCAATCTAATCAAACTGATACCGTGCTCGCTGAAGCAAATTATTAGTAAACATGACATCAAACCGACGAGGTTAATGAGAATTTTTAATTGTAACATGATAAAGTGGATCGAGGGGATGCTTGTTCTCCCAAATAGCGGATTCACCCTCGACTTTACGCTCTTCCACCTTGATTATCCATCTGCTTTTTTATCGAGATGTAATCCAATGATGTGTCTTGGTGACGAGTTTGAATGCGAAGAAGGCGGTAATTTACGCAATATCTTAACATGGCTCTCACGATCTCGAATCTGATTAATATTTCAAATAGGTCTCTTGTATGAATTTTTTGCGCGTATGTTCTGGGGAACATCGCGTTATCATTTTGCCCAAATGTCTGTAATTTTCGAATTTTTCGCCGAGAATTTTCTCAAACGATTGGGTTCGAATCCCTGATGAAGAATTCGAGGTCAAATTTGATTCTGTCCGGCCGGCCGTTGCCACGATAATTTGAGAACGGAAAGAGCTAGCGACTTGAAATTTTCAGGGTAGGTGGCGCATCTCAATACGACGGACAATTTAATGGGTATAATCGGCCCAATGGTTTCCGAGTAATAATTTTGTTTTCAACCAATATATAAATCCGATCGAGTTGAAACTTGGTGAATAGTTGTAAAATATAAACCTAAGTACGTTTGTGAAATTTTGTGAGAATTGTATCATTAGAAAATTGAAAAAAAATTATTAAAAAATATTATTTATGACACGATAACCTGAGAACGAAAAGAGATGGTGGCTTGAAATTTTCAGGTTAGGTTGTACATCTGAATGCAACATTTGAGTTTGTCTATAGGTATAATCGGCCAAACGGTTTTGGAGTTATACCCATCTGATATTTGGCTGTTATTTCCTCAATAACTCAAAAAATACAAAACCGATATAATTCAAACATGGTTATTAGTTGTAGAATGCCAACGCGAACATTCTTGCGGAATTTCGTGAGGATGGTATAACTGGAAAATTTCAAAAAAATTATTGAAAATAATTGAAAAAAATTCTATCTATCGTAAACTATTCGACCGGCATCGCTGAAATTTTGCAAGAGCCTTCAGAACCTAATTTTACTGCAAAGTTCCAAGTTTGAACACGATCGGATCCATATTGTTGGAGAACCGAGCAGCCTTTTGAGAGTTCGGTAGCTGGATGGGAATCGTTGTATTTTTGCGAGAACCTTCAAAACCATGAATGTCATGATGACATATTTTTTCATCACAAATGTATGGATATGATAGGCCTGCATTAGAGTCTTGTAGCGGTCAGACCTTGTTTTGGAAGAGATCCTCCTTAGGAGGAGGCAACTAAATATTGAAGAGATTTCTATGAACAAGAGTGAATATCTTTGAAAAATAGAGAAGGCGATTCTTCTTCAAGAGATCCATGCGCCTGCAGAGGAGTATATTCGTGAGAGGGGACTTTTGAAAGGTAATGTATTATTTTTAATATGATATCGCTGAAATTTTGCTGAAGGCTTCAAAACTTAACTTTGAATTAACCACACTTTCTGATCTTGTGAGGTTAGAGGCTCATTTGTGGATATTAAATCTCGTGATGGGTAGAGAGGCATTTAAGGCCAGTTTTTCTATCACTAATGAGAATATATCTTTATGTTTCACCTCAACACCTTTAGATATATCAATGGGCATTTATTGGTTATGAATAAGTAATTGAACATTACTGGAATTCAATTGAATTTCATTCAATATGTTAGTAACTAAACTTATAATTTTCTTAAGTTTGATTACTTAAATATGACATTAATTCCAGTATAATTTTTCTAGTATAATTATGTATTCTTCTCCTAAAGAAGAATTCAAGGTAGATAATGTCTTAATTTTTTCATCATTGCATTATATCCTGACTTCATGAAAAAAAAATTGCACTGACGTGAATTCAGGAGCTTTTGCGCGTATGTTCTATTGTCCAATCTCCTGTATTGGACACTCTTAATCGAATTTACCATAGTGAATTCTATTGTCTATTCTCCTGTATTGGACACTCTTATTCGAATTCACCATGGTAAATTCAATTAAGAGTGTCCAATACAGTAGAACAGACAATAGAATTCACCATGGTAAATTCGATTAAGAGTGTCCAATACAGGAGAATGGACAATAGAACATACGCGCGAAAGCTCCTGACTTCACGAAAAAAAAATTGGTTCAAGCACTGACGTGAAGTCAGGAGCTTTTGCGCTTATGTTCTATTGTCCATTCTTCTGTATTGGACACTCTTAATCGAATTTACCATGGTGAATTATATTGTCTGTTCTCGTGTATTGGACACTCTTTAATTCGAATTTACCAAGGTGAATTCCGTTAAGAGCGTACAATACAGGAGAATAGACAATAGAATTTACCATGGTAGATTCGATTGAGAGTGGCCAATACAGGAGAATGGACAATAGAACATACGCGCAAATGCTTCAAGCACTGACGTGAAGTCAGGAGCTTTTGCGCTTATGTTCTATTGTCCATTCTTCTGTATTGGACACTCTTAATCGAATTTACCATGGTGAATTATATTGTCTGTTCTCGTGTATTGGACACTCTTTAATTCGAATTTACCAAGGTGAATTCCGTTAAGAGCGTACAATACAGGAGAATACACAATAGAATTTACCATGGTAGATTCGATTGAGAGTGGCCAATACAGGAGAATGGACAAACTGACTTCACGTCAGTGCTTGAACCCATTTTTTTATTATTGGAATCGATTATTATATCCATAAGAATACCGAAAAAGTCAAAAATTTCAATTTTCAACGAGAAAACAATCATTCAAATTTGGTTGCACATAATGCCTGTTTAAACGATCGAAACTTAGCGCCAGTCCGTCACTTAACCCGTCATATCTACTCTCACTCTCTTCTCGTGTCCGTTTCACTCTTTATTCCAGTGTAACTCAGCTCCCTATATAGGGCTCGTAGTCAGCATTGGCTGTAACTAGCAGATGGTAACTTTTGATTACATCATCCGTAATAGCAACGATTCAGAAGCGTTTCACCTCATTTGAAATTGCTTCTTGATTTACCGATTTTCAATATCGAAATATTCAAATTTTATAAATTATGAAATCGTATGAGGGCATACATGTTGACCTGGTATTGAAGTAGATTCAGAAAAACATAAACATATGGTATTTAGTGTTACATGCAAGAGACGTATTGATAACATCGCTTTATCATTTTGCTCAAATGTCTGTTCGATTTCCTGATGAAGAATTCGAGGTCAAAATTGGTTCTGTCCGGCTGGCCGTTGCCAGGATAACTTGAGAACGAAAAGAGATAGCGAATTGAAATTTTCAGGGTAGGAGGCGCGTCCCAATACGACGGGTAAGTTCGGTAATGGGCACAATCGGCCAAATGGTTTCCAAGTAATGATTTTTTTTTTCAACCAATACTGATCCGATCGAATTGAAACTTGGTGAGTAGTTGTAGAATACAAACCTAAAGACGTTTGAGAAATTTAGTGAGAATCGTCTCACCACAAAATTTTGAAAAATTATAAAAATGTTATGTCACGATAACCTAAGAACGGAAAGAGATAGCTACTTGCAATTATAGGGTTATGTTGTGCATCTGAATGCGACATTTGATATTGTTAATAGGCATACCTAATCGGAGAAACGGGTTTTGAGTTTTACCCATCCGAAATTTGGTTGTTTTTTCCTCAATAATTCGAAAAATACCGATCCAATTCAATCATGGTTACTGGTTTTGCATTGATGTTCTTAATAATTGCAAATCATTTAAAAAAATTCTATATGTCAGAAACTATTCGTTTGAAATCACTGAAATTTTGCGGGGGGCGTCAAAATCAATCTCAATCGTCCAATACGGGAGAATGGACAATAGAACATACGCGCAAAAGCTCCTAACTTCACGTCAGTGCTTGAACAAATTTTTTAGTCTGCCTGACATGCCCAAAATTGCGAAACTGCTTCTACTTTCTACTTATTGTCCCTTGGTTTATAGGCGGCAAATTCTGAAATATTTCATGAATCAAACGACTTAATTCTTTTTGTGTTCGGGTGTTTTCTCCGTAACCAATCATTCCTAAAATTGTTATTTTCTGCATTTCCATAAATTGAACCATTATTCCAAATTGAAGTTAATGAAATTCAATAACTTATGAGTACAAAATAATTCGCGAAGGCTTTCTAAAGAAAATAAAATTGACACAAAAAGTGTTTTACGTGGTTTTCATGGTATCATTTGGAAAACATGTTATGGGTTTCTTCATTTTCTTTCTATCACATCTTGAGGCAAATACGTTTAGTATTATTGTAATAAGATTTTGAAATATTCGAGGGAATATTATAATGAATTTCGGTAATCACATGATTTAATTTTTTTCTATTTTGAGTTTTGCAAAAAACATGAAAGTGATAAAATTTCTGAATAGAGAATGATGCGACCGTTCAAACGATATATCACAATCCCATAGGTTATACCTGTCTTTCGAATAGGGCTTCACACGAGAGCGAGATTTTTCTCGTCTCGTCTCGTTCTCGTCTCGGAAAAGCGAGACGAGACGAGACGTTTTGAAAAATATTATAGGTGATACCAAGACCACATACAGCGCAACCCGAGAGTCTCGTTTTTGGTCTCGTTAAATTTTTTTTATGAAGTTTTCATTCGAAAACTTAGGAATGGTCTACATAGAGAACAATATATTTTACAAAATATCAACTCTGTGACTATCTGTGAAATATTTCTGTTCTTATAGTAACGTATCTCTAATCATAAATATGTATCCTAGCAGATTTTTATATTTTAGGTTTGAATGTATTTTTCCAAGATCAATTATTACTCTAGGTTGATTATACTAGTATGTGTCTATAAACTACTGAGTAATAAACGTGTATACTCCATTCAATTTTACAAAGTCTCCCGGTTGGCCATGATTTAGGTCTATCACGTTTTTGTTACTAAAACACAGGCAGGTTGGCACTGCTGAAATATCGTCAAGGTCAAATCAATCCGCAGAGACGTTGCCAATTTCTACTCTCAACACAATCATAACAGACCATTATCTTCGAATATAATAAAGAACTCTTCGCTTTGATATTGAAAATGCCGAAAGTAGGAGTGCTATATAATACAGAACCGAAAACTGCAATAGGAAAACTTCATTCTGACATGTTGAACTCTCGAATGAAATTACTTAGTTTCCTATCACTTTATTTTATTAAGGTATAAGAATGATTCAGGTTTCGTAGTACTACTACATTTTGAAACTGCTGTATTTCAAGTTGTGCAACAAGGTATTTGAATGTCTTCTGTAGGCTTATTCCTTGAGAATTTCGAAAAGTGGGGAATTCCATAGGTACGTCTGTTCGTTTAGAAGTTTTCCTGCCGGGTTATTCGGGTACTTTTATTTTTTTTTCAAATGAACTATCAAAAAGTAACGGAGTACTCTAACGATTATTTTTCAATAAAATTCCAACACTTTGTTCTTGATTTCCATACAAGAAAATAGCATAATTGATTCTTCCAACCAGTTTATTTACGTGAAATATCCAGTAACAACAGAGGAGAAATTTTCTTCTACAGTCGCCAGGACTGTGGAATTATTGAATTCACATAATATCTTCTCAAATTCATTATTTTTCCGAAGTAAATTCACATTGTGAAAATACGTAATTACTAGGACTTCTATGTAGAGGGGACAACGTTGCGTACTTATCTGACAGGAAAATGACTATAACCTAACATTTTCAAAATATACATGGTGAAATGTGTCAAATTTTCATGGCCAACCGGGACACTTTATAAATGTGAATGGAGTATATACTATTGAAAGGGTTTCTTTGGCTCGAAAATGTCTACCTGAAAGATCGTCTTTCCTTACTACAGATACACATAGTAAACTTTTCTTATATATGATTCGACCTTTTCAACGCCCACAGAAAACAATTTAATATGAAGAGTTTCCACTATAATTACCAATATATTTTGTCTATATATTATACGTCGAACGTTCTAGAAATACACGATTTTTTTAAGACCTTGCGATAATTGAGATTATTTTTCAAGAAGAAATAGAATTCACAACCATAAAAACTGATACCATTATGAATTCAATAATTAACGGAAAACTCTTATTGCCCCTAAATCCCAATGCTTTCGTCTCTATTTGAACATCTGGAGAAATTTATCGTCTTTTGCTTCTTGTAGTGAAGATGTGAACACTTATTGTATACATCTGTGGAAGTACATATGATAAAACTGGTAAAGAAATGAAGCTATTTAATGTTTCGAAAATTGTTATGAGGAATACACCAAGAACACCCTTAATGATCTACCCACTGGGAGGGTTTTCATTGAAAACTATACCAATTTGTCAAATTCTATTAAAAAATGTATCAACATCGATAGCCTCTTTAAAACATCAACAAAACCTTCGAAATATTGGAAAGCTGAGTTTGAATAATATTTGCTGTTAGAAACAGCAAATAGGAATCGAAATATTTTACAGTGGTAGAATGTTATGAAAGGTTCTTCCTACCCTATCCAAAATGGCCGATGATTTGTTAATGGCTGAATTCATACCTGTTGAAAGATTATTTTCCACATCAGGTATGATCATGGCAAACACACGTAGGTATATCATTGAAAGATGTTGTGATGCAAGAGTGATTATGTTTGAATTCTTGGTCATCGAGTAATTTAAAAGATGAAATTAAGAGTGTTTAAAATCACAAGTAATATGTACATGTACAATGTACATGTACAAATATTTTTGTATAAGAGCGTAATAAATATAGCTTTACAAAATTATTCAATATTATATACCATTTCATTTATATATTACATATAATATTTATTATTGTTATTCAGAATTAAGCGAGACGAGAGGAGACAACTGATAATTTTTTGGGAATTGGTGAGACCGAGACGAGATTTTTTTATACTCTCGCCAGCTCTCGTCTCGTGTGAAGCCCTACTTTCGAAGGTAGGGTTCACATTTTCACAAGAATAATGACAATTTAAAATTTAAATGTGACGTGTTTCGAGATTTTCCATAAGTTTGTACTGTAACCAAGATAATGAATTTATTCCATTTGGCTTTTCCACACTGTATGTACTGTTCACATTCGCAATTCCATCCACAGAATGTATTTTCTGACATAACAATTATCAAGGCTGTCAATTTCCAAGGCCTGTGAAATACTCAGGAGCCTTTGCGAAGAGCGGCAAAAAATGATTCAAATCCCACTGCGATGTTACAATAATTTATAAAGACCCTGTATTATATAGGTACATTTAATGTCATTTTTGATGAATGTCTATATCGCGACATAACTGTGATCTATACATAGAGTTTATCAAACTGTGGATCTTTCCGATTTCCCAGCTGATTGCTGATTGTTCCAGAGCCAGAGCCGTGAATTACGGACAAAAACTCTTGGTTTGCTCTGTGCGCACTGAGGCACTTGAAGGCGACGTTTTATGGAACAGTCATAGAAGTTATAGCCTAATGAAATTCAATACCAACACCAGCACAATAAACCACGGAAAATAAGCGAAATCATTGCCAATCTCCTTGTTCCCTATCTGTAGATTCAATTGAAATAAGCGAATATCCAATTACTACTCAAACAATGGCCCGTTAATGCATGTCGCCTTCGCTGCTAAAGACAATTCCAGCAGTATAATGCTGAAAACTAGGTTAGCGCTAAGTGAACCTGAATGTCGGAACGGATGAAACAATTCTCCTTCGAAGAAACTACGAGTACATCAACTCCGAGAAATATCAAAAGGACGTCGGGATGTCATTTTTCGGCTCAGAAATTGTTTTCGGTTAGAACTGTCCAGAACAGAAAATTAACAAGGAATCTTTGAGTCAACAGAATAAATAACTTTGCGTTTCATTAAACTCACTGTCGAACGTAAAATCATCTCAGTTTCAAAATAATTCGTTTCATCCGTTTTAATTTCGATTACTACGACTGAAATTATTGGGTTATGCCAATTATATTTACCATTCAGACTGACTTATAGGGCCTCTTTCTGCGCCCTGTGCCGTGATTTGCTCGGTGATTCGTCTCTAGTGATTTGATTTACTAATCACGAATCCGTTCTTATATATTTCATTATTTCCCCAATCAATATATATAAAAGAAAGTCGTGTTAGTTACTCCACTTATAACTCAAGAACGGCTATACCGATTTGGCTCAAAATTGGTGGGGAGGTAGCTTAGAACCAGGAGACGGACATAGGATACTTTTTTGTGTTATACAGGGTGTTTTTATTTTAACGTCAATTAAAACTTGCTGTTTTTCCTGCCATAATCGTACAATTTTAGTCATGTGTGTTTAAAAATAAACTTTCGAGGCATACACCATTGTAAATAAAGCATTACTATACAGGGTGTCCTTTTTCTCATGGCACAATTGTACGTGATTGAAGTGATTTGTGTCACAAACAAAGCATTAACTAAATAGGTACCTTGGATGGATTCTCATAATGTATTCGTCCGAAATCTCCATACAGGGTGTTCTTCTTTTAACTTCAATTGCAACTTGCTGTTTTCCATGCCACAATCGTACAATTTTATTCATTTGTGTTAAAAAATAAACTTTAGAGGGACACATCATTGAAAATAAATCATTACTGTACAGGGTGTTTTTTTTCTAATTGCACAATTGTACGCGATTGAAGTGATTTGTACCAATAAAATTAGATAAAAATATAGTGTATTTACTCATATACTTCAAATTGAAATTCCTAAACAACGATTTGTGGGTTGGATCCTTTATGCTTAACTACATCCAATTAACGTTCAATTATTGAGACATAAAGGGATTGTATAGAAACGGTGAATATGAACTATCTATATTTTATGACAAACGTGTATAATAAAATCTAAAATCTGCTTATTTATTGCCTCTAAGGCGGAACAGAGTTCGCTGGGTCAGCTAGTATCTTATAAATTAAATATCCTGTCGGGTTGAAGATTGTTTATCAGGTGGAGAGCAACGATTTAAAGTTTCGTGCAAAATTTTGTGAGAATCTGATGTATGTATATGTGTTGTGTCGGCGGACGAAACCCACCCTAACACCTCGAACTGTTGATCTATAGTGGCACACCAAAATCTATACCCACAACTTCGAGTCTTTTGATAAAGGAGATGTGCCTGGTGGGTGAGAATTTGTCCAGTTCCCACAGTCTCAGTTTGAGCACTCCTCAAATCTGATCGTGTCTCCAGCGGGACAGTCACACATGATGTGCTCAATAGACGTCATCCTTCAGGTATAGTCTGCAGAGTCCTCAACCAACACCAACTTACTTACTCAGGTGTTTTCTCAGGCCACAGTGTCCCGTGTACACAGCTGTTAAAATTTTCAGGTCTAACTTGGAGAATTTGAACCATTTTCTGGCTCTTACAGCTGATGGGCCAGTAATTGTAGAGCGGGCATGTCTGTGACCAGGTATGCTGCTCCAGATTTCCTCTGTTGTTCTTCCACCCTGCTGCCTTCAGAGAGATGCCACAGGCCCTCGTGCCGCCAATGAGTCGCTTGTATCGCTCTTCCAGTTTAGCAACTGTGGTCCGACAGTCCTGCACAAGCAGGGACTTGCAGTTGTATGAAATCAAGGCACTCAAGGCGACTTGGCCATACGATAGGATCTTAATTGATCTGTGAACCCATCATTTCCCAAGTATGAGCTTCGCGCAGTGACCAATTGCGAAGATTTCTGCTTGAAATCCATCACCACCAGCAATTTTGCAACCACTGACACCCGCTCCCACCTTTGGGTGGTAACGGAACCTGTGAACCAGCAGAGACCCTCGAGTAGTGATGGTCCAATCGTCTACTAGGAAAGACGACACGATTGGGTCACTCTGTGCAGGTTTTCGTTATAGATACGTCAGACCAAATGCTCATTATCTCATTTGCCTACAATTCGGCCTGCAGAGAACCAGGCACGTATCCGATCGCATCAGGCACATGGCGAGCCATATGCAGAAATCTGTCGAATTTCGCCATCCGGGCCACACTCCTGACCACTAGGTAAAGAGAGACGAGGTCTAGTAGGCATTCCATGGCTGCGGTGGGGGTGGAGCGATAAGCTTCAGTCACCATCGCGCACGCAGATCTCTGGATTTTCACAAGCTTGAGTTGAGACTGCATTTTTAAAGTGCAATACCACCAAGCAATACTGCTGTAAGTGATTTATGGTCTCACCACCATCACATCACGTACAGCCAGTGGAGCTGTAGGGAGTGCCTAGCCGATCACCCTTTCTAGGTGCGAATTCCAATTCTGCTTTCTATGCAGAGTTGATAGTACACCAGAAGAGACACTAGGAGAGGGTCCCTGTGGCTCCTCCTGGCGACGAATCTGACTAAACCATCACATAGGGATGTGGAGATGAGTCTGTTATTCAAATGGATCTTATCCATTCAACAATAAAGTCTGATACTCCCGTGACCCGAGCCGCTCCATTGAGCGAGCTCATTAGCGATGCATTAAAAGCGCCATCATGGTCCAGGAAGGTCGTCAGAGTAGTCTCCTTGAGGTCCAGATAATGCTTCAGCCTTCCAACCAAGTTATTCAAAGCCGGGTGAGTTGACTTACCACTCTAGAAGGCATACTGGTGCACACTGAGTGGATTCAGTAATAGAACATTGCTCCTGATGGAACGTTCCAGTATCTTCTAGAATATCTTCAGAACTAAAGACGTAAGACTTATCGGTCTATATGAGGTAGGTTGCAAGCAGACCTTGCCATTTTAGGGATGTACGCAACCCTAACCTTACGCCAGTTTGTCGGTACAAAATTTCAGGCTACACTGCCTCTGAAAAGCCTAATCAGGTACGATCAGAATCGTAACACAATAGAAGCGAACAGTTTTTTGGCGCTCTTGTTCCTCGGGACAAAGTGTTTATCAATTTGGCCAAAGGTCAGTAATTTTCGAATTTTTTAATGGAAATGGACTTAAACGACTCACTGATCAAGAATCCGTGGTCAAAATCGACTCTGTCCGGCCGGCCGGCCGTAGACACGATAACTCCCGAACGGTTGATCTATACAGTTGCAATTTTCAGAGTAGGTTTGGAACATAAATATCTCGGTTGAGTTTGTTATTGGGCAAAACCGGCCAGATGGTTCCGGAATAACGAAAAAAAAAATAAACATAGAAGTTTAAATTTAGAATTTTTAATCACCCAGTCATCATTTTGTCGCTCTTGTTCCTTGGAAGAGAGTGCTTATCAATTTTTATCATTACAAATTTCAAAGTCCATTTTTCTCAAGATGCAGTTTCACCATAAGAATCCATCGATATCATTTTCAATTCTAACAAGCTAATAGTTTCGGATATAATGGGTTGGGGAAAAAGTTCGTGGCGATATTAAGGTATATTTGATATCGAGTTGTTTCATATTTTTTATAATCTCCCTCAAATTAAATATTGTCCATTTTGATCGACGACCTTCTGCCACTTCTCTGGAAGAGCAAGAATTCCATCGCTGTAGAATTTGGTAGTTTTTTGGTTGAAAAACTGAATGAGGTGATTTTTACATGCCTCTGGTGAGTTCAGCTTAACTCCATTAAGAGAGTTTTGAAGCCACCGAAACATATGAAAATCGGAAGGTGCTAAGTCCGGACTATAGGGAGGATGCAACAAAATTTCCTATCCAAGCTCTTTCAATTTTTGTCGAGTTACTAAATGGAAATTCTGTCCAGTAGATTTTTCTCAGACAGCTCATGCGGTATCCATACTTCGAGCTTCTTTTTGTATCCAAACTTATGCAAATGGTTTAAAACAGTTTTATGGTCAATGTTTAGGTCTCTAGCGATGTCATGACTACTTATATGCCGGTCTCCTTCAATTTTTTCCAAAATCTCATCTACTTTTTCAGTGATTGGGCGACCACAACGAGGTGCATCTTTGACATCGAAATTTCCAGAACGAAAACGAGCGAACCATTTGCGAGCTGCCGATTTTGAAAGAACATCTTGGCCATATACAGCACAAATTTTATCACAAGCCTGTGATGCATTTTCACCTTGATCAAAGTGATATTGTAAAATGTAGCGAATTTTCTCGTTATTTTGTTCCATTTTCGAAGACTTGTAAATGCTATTACACCTCACTGATTTTAAAGAGTTTTATGTTCTTATGTAGACCGAAATCCCACGTTTTGAATACACTAACGTAAACTTCGATACAGGCAGGAATTAGGTTATAATAGATGACGTAACGCGGCACATACGCTCAAACGCCACGAACTTTTTCCCCAACCCATTATTATGATTTTTCAAAATTTCAATAACAAATCGTACTTCTATGTTTTCACAGAATGCTTCAATCATTCTATCTATGCATTATTATATATGTCTACATTATCTTCATTATCTTATTTTCTGATATGAGACATGTCAAATTCATTTCGGCTATCGTTGAATTATGAGGATTATAATATGATATTATAGTTGTTGGGTGATATTTCAATGCCCTTGGATTATCCATATGACGATGGATATATATACTTTGGTAATTTAATCAAATAGGGATCGGAATATCTCCAGTAAAAACAAGACTGGAATATTGGCTTAGTTCCAATTGATATAATATAACTTTCACAATGGATTTGAGGAATGGATATCTCGGATAAGTTCGTTATTGAGTAGAATCGGTCTGGTGGTTTCGGATTAATAATTTTTGGCACTCTTGTTGAATTTAATTTCTTTTATGATGGAGCTCTCTCATAATAATCCATTGACATCATTCCCAACTCTGAGAAACCAATACTTTCAGAGATATGATTTGTCAAAGTTTGAATAAGAGCACCAAAGCTTCTATCCATAGGGCTTTCCTACATTTTTTTTAAACTTCAATATCTCGCAAACTTATCTACAGAATTCACTGAAAGTTTTTATGTACATAAAGGGCAACGGTAAGATGAGCTATCCGAAATATCAGGTCTACAAGATGTCCCAGAGTAGTTGTAACAAACTGATAGGGTAGATAGTACCACAGATCAACCAGATGCGCCACTCCCGGTATTTATGAATGAACTCAGCTGACGCGTAATGTTGACCATGGAATTCTCGGCCCCCCAAATAGTTCCTAGCTCCTAACTATTTGGGGGTGCCAATAAAATCGCAGATATAGGATCACGTGACCCCTCGGCCAATCGCAACTATGGTAGAGGCAGAACGATGTTCATTCATAAATTTATAACAACAAACGTAAAGGTTAACTAAAATACTCAGCTTATGTTCGAAAATTTGTAACTCAAGTGGGATTAATTTAATCAATTTTATAAAGTGTAATGAAGAGGTTCAAGATGCAGTCGAGCTCGAAAACTAGTGTGTTAACGGAATTTTTTCCTGCACTTCTGATACTTAACGATCCTGAAAGTGTGATATATTTGTCATAATTAATTGAATCGTCCTATTCAAGGGATGAAGAGTGAAAGCTACACACTATTCATGATCTTTCAATACATATTTCTATTGCTAATTTTTTTTTGTTTCACTTGTGTGCTGTTAGTCGTTCAGGTCGAGTCAAATAAGTGAATAATTATTTATTACGTTTAACCTGGAAGTGTGGTTCTTTACTTGATATTAAGATGTAAATCATCTATTGGAAAAAATCGTTCTATATTAGTCAAATTAAATGTTTTGAACAGTTCTTTCTTCGCAAAAAAATCATGAATTCACTTGCAACTACTTTTGTAGAATATTAAATTAAAACAGACTATTTGGTTTTGTTTTATTTGCAAATCTACATCATGTTATGTATTCTAAATTAAAATGTCCTTTACATAATAATAAATGGTATATTGTAACCTGATAACATAGTTCTGATTACATTTATCTGTGACCAAAATAGCAAATTTCCTCTGAATCCATGATTGTACTGTAAACGTTTCTTTGTTCAATAAATAAATTCTATCCTTGAAATATTCTACTTCTATTTTCAATCCTCATGAACTATGAATCAGAAATAAAATTTCAAGAGGAACAAAATTAGAATCCATATATCAGAAACCAGGGTCATACATCGAGTCCTATCTCCTCCATTTTGCCGATACAATCAAAAATAATTTCCTCAGATTTGTCGCACTACAAACTGTATTAAAAAAGTGTCCGCTTCCAGTAATCATGTATTTCTCCAGCCATTAGGACTAATTCATTTTTTTCCTAAGCCTGAAATAAAATTACTAAAAAAAAAAATCCTGTGCAACGTTAAATAATGGTTTCAGATACTGGCCAATAATATGTAATCCTACTATTTTATAATTTTTCAGATAATTGTACAAATTAGCTTTAAGCAATACTTCATCCATTGAAAGAACACATATGCTATCAACGTTGTTTTTTCCTTTCAATCTCTAGTTGAGACTCCAGAAAACAATCAGTTAAACCAGTCTTTTCTTTAAATGTTTTCCGTCATTTCTTCAGAGTTGTCACTGAAGGGAAATGATAAGTTGTAATCATGTTTCCATTGACTTTTTGTCCAGAATAATATAATGAAAGGGCATGTTGCATTAGTTCATTTGTTTATCTCGTATATCTTGACTATATTTCCCAAATTGTTTGGTAGATAGACATAATCATCCATAATGCATATGCGCAATCCATCAAAAGAGTATTCCAGCTTTAATTTTGCAAGATTTAATTCTTCATTCACAGGACTGAAAATTAAAAATCTATGGGATACTGTTTACAAAATTTCCTCCACCAAGCTTAATTTTTCTTGGTGTTTGTTGGAACACATCCTTAGCGGTTTGTGTTACTACACAGTGGATACTACAAATTCTGTCATTTAAATATAACAGCACCGAATCTTTCCTCATTATTGCTTCATCGCTGTAGCTAATTTCTACTGGAGTATTCGTTCTAAATTATCTGGATTTGGAAACCTGAAAAATCTAATACTCTTGGAAGAGCTCCCAAGATAACGACGACTAACCCAACCCAATTTTTAACGGAGGACTTTGTGCAAAGTTGTCGATCTCCCTTATTCGTACAATGCTTCATGCAAAAAGTACTAAAATAAACATTCGGCAACAATATCTGAGTTTGTACGTGCTAGAATGCTAGAAATAAATTAAATTTTATTATTTGACAGTTGGTGTAGTTGAGGTTAAAGTTGGTTTTGAATTTCAAAGAGCGAGAACGCAGTACATTTCTCTCTGTCATTTTACTACGTCTTCATCGGTAGTAAATCTGAAGGTCAAAGCTTTGTGCTTCCCGCCAAATGTCGAATGCACTATCTGGTAATCTGTGATAGTACTGATGAAAATAAGAATGAGTTTCCTGCAAACGTGGGTCCTAACTCTGATTGAAGGTAGATACAAAATGCAGTTTGTGATCATTGATGAGGGAGTGATAATGAATTTCCTTTATATGTTCCAGCAAAACTTCCTCCAGAGACAACCTGTATATTCGAAAATTGAATTAATTACTGATACTGTTCGAATATGTGAAAAGCGAATCGCCCTCACCAACCCCATTCGTTTATCGACAAAGATCATCGTGGGTACTTCATCAAAGCCGCCCTCAACCGCAGACAAACCTATCGAAAGGATGTTCTCCAGACCAGGGTTGACGCACATCGGTCGGCTTACCCTTTCATCCAGCCGGGAGTGTAAATGTTCCGCCGTTTGTAACGTGCGACGAAGGCTCCCCGCCAGAACGCGATATATCGCCTTCCGGCACGATACGATCAGAAGGACCAGATAGCTTTCGGATCTCCATTTTTTATCAGTCGCGTGACCCTCGTACGCAGTTTTGCGGCACGTCCTGCCGAACCGGACTCACGAAATGGACACGCGGGGGATTACGTACTTTTGTCTTATATTTCCTGATGCAGGAGACGAAGAAAGGGGGATTAGTTTTACGCACATCCGGTCGCGAAGAGCACAGTGACTTTTCCTTCGAGGAATGGTCGGTGAGATAAGACGAGGGTCACTGGAATGCAACGTCTAGAGATCAACGGATAGTGATAATATATTACAGAAAGTGTCTGGGTTCTGAGTGCGAAAGAAAGCCTCATATTGATTTCGACTATCAAACGCACCCAATATTACGCCAAATTTGATCACGCTGCTCGTTAAAGGTTAGGTATACAGGGTGATTCATGAACACCGTTCGTTAGAATATTTCAAAGAAAGACTCGAGACAAATACTTGAAATTATATAGTTAAGCTTTGCTAGGAGAGATGAATTCTTGAAAAAATTCAGATTCGTTCGACTTCCGGTTTCACCGGAAATTATACCAACTTTCGCTTTTTAAATGTAATACCCAGTTTTTTCATTGATTTTAAGATTACCCATTGAATTCTACATTGTTTCAATGTGTCACTTACATATTATTCTCAGAAAATTCGTGTGAAATCTGAGAAACCCTTTAAATTTTCTCAATTAGGGTTTCATTCCAATGTTAATAACTTGTAGATTTTTGCATGAAAATTCCTAATTTTCTAAGTTCTATCAGAAGACATACCAATGCTTCTCCTTCGTTAATTAAGAATTCAATTGAGCATACCGGGTGTTTCTATTTCAATGTCAAGGTCAGTCATCACAATAACCTCAGAACTAATTTTTTTAAAATGACAACCTATTTTTTTTATTGGTCACCTGGATCAACGTTGAAAAATAGTTTTTTCTCCTCCGGGATGAAAAGTTCACTTTTCGAATTTACCATGGTAAATTCGAATTAAGTGTCCAATATAGGAGAATGGACAACATAATTAACCATGGTAAATTCGATTAAGGGTGTCCAATACAGAAGAATGGACAATAGAACATACGCGCAAAAGCTTCTGACTTCACGTCAGTGCTTGAACCAATTTTTTTTTCGTGATTTTTTTTTAATTTTCTAGGGGTGCGGTTCTTAAATTTTTTTTTTCGTCATTTTTTAAAATTTTCTAGGGGTACGGTTCTTACAAAATCTTAAACACGTCTTTATGCTGATTTTCTACTACTAGTTACCAAGCTTCAATTCAATCGAATCTTTATTTTTTTAGTTATCAAGGAAATAATATTCCAGGTGGATATAACTCGGAAACCGTTAAACCGATTATGCCCAAAAACAAACTCAACTCTCCTTTTCGGATACGCAACCTACCCTGAAAATAACATGTCCCTATCTTCTTTCGTTCGAAAGTTATCGAGGCAACGGTCACCCATTTACTGAACTCACACAAGAATGTTCGAATCTCCAACAATATTCAACCGATTGTGTTAAAACTTGAAACTTGGCAGTAGAGTTAGGTTATGAACGCTCTTGCAAAATTTCAGCAATTTCGAACGGATAGTTACTGATATATAGAATTTTTTTTTTTATTTTCAATGATTTATTAAAATTTTTCTACATATGCTATCCTCACCAAAATCTGCAAACATTTTTGCGTTGGCATTCTACAACTAATAACCAATTTTGAATTCAATCGGTTTGGTATTTTTCGAGTTAATGAGGAAAAAAAAACCACAAAATTTCAGAAAATCACAGATGGCTATAACTCTAAAACCGTTTGGCCGATTATGCTCATAAACAATCTCAAATGTCGCATTCAGATGCACAACCTAACCTGAAATTTTCAAGCCGCTATCTCTTTCCGTTCTCAGGTTATCGTGACAACAAAAATATTTTTTAATCATTTTTTTAAAATTTTCTAGCCTCACGATTCGCCCAAAATTTCACAAACGTGCTTAGGTTCATATTCTACAACTACTCACCAAGTTTCAATTCGATCGGATTTATATTGGTTGAAAACAAAATTATTACTCGGAAACCACTGGGTCGATTATGCCCATTAACGAACTTGTCCGTCGTATTGCGATGCGCCATCCACCCTGAAAATTTCAAGTCGCTAGCTCTTTTCGTTCTCAAATTATCGTGGCAACGGAAGGCCGGACGGCCGGTCGGCCGGCCGGACAGAATCAAATTTGACCACGAATTCTTCATTGGGGAGTCGAACTTAATCGTTTGAGACCATTTTCGTCAAAAAATTCGAAAGTTACAGACATTTGGGCAAAACTATAACGCGATGTTCCCCAGAACATACGCGCAAAAAATGGATTTGATTAACTCTGATGGAAGTGAATTAGACGGAGAAGAAAAAAATCGTATACGCACCTAGGGAGAAAAGTAGGACATCCTCGCCCGCGATTGTCACCCTCGCCTCCGGCTCGGGAGACAATCATTCGCGGGCCTGAATGTCCTACTTTTCTCCCTCGTTGCGTAATATACTATTATTTTTCATAATACATACTGCTTCTCTAAAATGCATATTTCCCGAGATATTCGGTAAGTAAAGCAAAAATACACTATTTTTTAATGTAGATTCCAGCTAACCAATAAAGAAATGGGTTCAAGCCCTGTGGACAGGAGCTTTCTGGCACTCTAGTTCAAACAGACAAATCATATCTCCGAAAGTATTGGTTTCTCAGAGTTGGGAATTATATCAATGTATTCTTATGATAGAACTGCACCATGGAAGAAATCAAATTAATATAGCTGGACTGAATTTAACTCTCTCTTATAGAACAGGATGACATGTACGAGTATGAACACAGATCATATAATAAGGCTTAGATAGAATAATTATAACATTCTGTGAAAACATAGAAGTACGATTCATTATTGAAATTTCGAAAAATCATATCTCCGAAAGTATTAGCTTGTTGGAGTTGAAAATGATATCAATGGATTTTCATGGTAAAACTGCATCTTAAATAAAAATTTAATTTGAAATTTGTTACTTAAAAAAAATTTTTTTCTTCGTTACTCCGAAACCATCTGGCCTATTTTGCCCAATAACGAACTTAACCTAGCTTATTCCGTTCGAGAGTTATTGTAGAAAATTTTTTTTTTTATTTTCAAAATTGATTCTAAATTTCAGATAGATCGAGTGATCGGTTTCGGAAATTTCCTTAAAAAAATTTTCTACTAAAATTGGCCATAACTCCGAAACCGCTTTATGGATTTCGCCCATTAACGAACTTGTCCGAGATTTTTACGCTCCAAACCCACCTTGAAAATTCCAATCCTCTAACTCCTTTCGTACGAGAGTTATCCCTAGAAAATTTCAAAAAAAATCTGAAAAAAAAATTGGTTCAAGCACTGACGTGAAGTCAGGAGTTTTTGAACGTATATTCTTTTGTCCAATACATTAAAATGGACAACAGGACAAACGCGCATAAGCTCCTGACTTCTCGTCAGTGCTTGAACCAATTTTATTCTTCTATTATTGAAATTCAATTTCACTTTTAGGAGCGTTTTTTGGCGCTCTAGTTCCTCGGAACAGAGTGCTTATCAATTTGCCCAAATGTCTGTAATTTTCGAATAACTCCCGAACGAAAGGAGTTAGAGGATTGAAATTTGCAAGGTGGGTTCGGAGCGTAAATATCTCGGACGAGTTCGTTAATGGGCGAAATCCATCCAGTGGTTTCGGAGTTATGGCCGTTTTTATTTATGAATATTTCCGAAACCGATCACTCGATCTATCTGAAATTTAGCATCAAATTGTAGAATCATGACCTTCATACGCATGTGAAGTTTTGTATAGATCAGGTTACTGCAAAGTGTAAAAAAAAATTTGTTAAATTAAATAAAAAATCTACAATAATTCTCGGACCGAATAAGCTAAGCAGTTGAAATTTTCAGAGTAGGTTAGGGAGATGAATATCTCGGTTAAGTTCGTTATTGGGCAAAATAGGCCAGATGGTTTCGGAGTAACGACAAAAAAAAATTTTTTTTGGGCAACAAATTTCAAATTCAATTTTTATTCAACATGCAGCTTCACCATAAACATCCGATGATATCATTTTCAACTCCAACAAGCTAATACTTTCGGAGATATGATTTTTCGAAATTTCAATAATGAATCGTACTTCTATGTTTTCACAGAATGCTATAATTATTCTATCTATGCTTTATTATATGATCTGTGCTCATACTCGTACATGTCATCCTGTTCTATAAGAGAGAATCAAATTCATTTCAGCTATTTTAATTTGATTTTTTCCATGGTGCAGTTCTCATTTAATCTTGATAAATAAACTATTATTTGAATTGAATTTCCTTTATGATGCAGTTCTATCATAAGACTACATTGATATAATTCCCAACTCTGAGAAACCAATACTTTCGGAGATATAATTTGTCTGTTTGAACAAGAGCGCCAGAAAGCTCCTGTCCACAGGGCTTGAACCAATTTTTCCATATCACTTTGCGCAAATGTCTGTAATTATCGAATTTTTGGCAGCAGTACCTTAGATGTCAGTAGACAAGTCGAATTCACATTCGAATAACATCTGTCACGTCTGCTAGTTCTGAGTATAATTTCAGGACAGGTTATACATTTCTTTGCCGCTCCACCCTGAGCCGTTATGTGAGATATTATAAACCAACAGCTGAATTCAGCTGCGAAACTCTGTAAATAGGAAAAGCACCTTGCACGGAATTCTCAATCGTATGTTAATTTCCAAAAAGAATTCTCACCAAGTTCAAAGACGTAGGTAGCACCCCAACCATCAAACATCCACGGTCTGGAAACGAACAACGAAAGATAAGGAGCGCCTCCTTATTCACGACTTTTAAATCCGCATTATTCAAACTTTTCCTCTTGCAGTTAGCGCGACACCCTCTTGAGCCTCGAGCAGACGGGGATCCGCCAAGATTCAACAGATCCTCGGCAGTATTGTGGCAGAATCTTGTTACGGCGAGTTATGAAACATTCCAGGCGTGAAAGATCCCGAATACGGACTTACCACGTATTCTTCCTGACAATTAAAGAACGTTCCGGACCAGATCCAGAAGTTGGCAGTTTATACCCATATAGCAAATCCTACGGATGAAATTCCTCTCGACAAAGATTACCGTGGTCCTCGATAAAAGGATAAATATGTCTGGGATAAATATATAATATATATATATATATATATAGAAACGGATATAGGGAGTAATCCCTAAAGCGATTTTTCATCATGTATTTCTTGGAGATATCGCCCGAACGTAAACTTCAGCGAATAAAATAGGTTGGAGTTGGGATTTCGTCGACCGAAATGCGGAATTTTCTTCAGTTGATTTCAACAGGAGGGACGGATTATTTCTAAGAACACTAGCTTTCGTTTTGCGCGCTTGTACCAGGGCGCTGTTTTTGGCGCTCTAGTTCCTCGGAACAGAGTGCTTATCAATTTGCCCAAATGTCTGTAATTTTCGAATTTTTGGCTGAAAATGGTCTCAAACGATTTGGTTCGACTCATTGATCAAGAATCCGAGGTCGAAATCAATTATGTCCGGCCGGTCCGGCCGGCCGTAGGCACGATAACTCTCGAACCAAAGGAGTTAGAGGATTGAAATTTGCAATGTGGGTTTGGAGCGTAAATATCTCGGACAAGTTCGTTAATGGGCAAAATCCATCAAGCGGTTTCTGAGTTATGGTCGATTTTAGTAAAAACATTTTTTATGAATATTTCCGAAACCGATCACTCAATCTATCTGAAATTTAGCATCAAATTGTAGAATCATGACACTTATACGCATGTGAAGTTTTGTATTGAGCAGGTTACCGCAAGGTGTCAAAAAAAAAATTTTAAACTAAAAAAAAAAATTTATACAATAACTCTCGAACGGAATGAGCTAGGCAGTTGAAATTTTAGAGTAGGTTAGGGAGATGAATATCTCAGTTAAGTTCGTTATTGGGCAAAATAGGCCAGATGGTTTCGGAGTAACGAAAAAAAAATTTTTTTTTAAGTAACAAATTTCAAATTCAATGTTCAGTTAAGATGCAGTTTCACCATAAAAAGCATTGATGTCATTTTTAATTCCAACAAGCTAATACTTTCGGAGATATGATTTTTCGAAATTTCAATAATGAATCGTACTTCTATGTTTTCACAAAATGCTATAATTATTCTATCTAAGCTTTATTTTATGCTCTGTGTTCATAGTCGTACATGTCATCCTGTTCTATAAGAGAGACTCAAATTCATTTCAGCTATTTTAATTTAATTTCTTCCATGGTGCAGTTCTCATTCTCAGATTGCTCATTTAATCTTGATAAATAAACTATTATTTGAATTGAATTTCCTTTATGATGCAGTTCTATCATAAGAATACATTGATATAATTCTCAACTCTGAGAAACCAATACTTTAGGAGATATAATTTGTCTGTTTGAACTAGAGCGCCAGAAAGCTCCTGTCCACAGGACTTGAACCAATTTTTTTGCCTAAATGAGTGAAATTTTCGAATTTTGAGCAGAAAATGCTCTCAAACGATTCCATTTGAACTGATGAAGAATCCGTGGTCAACTTTGAGGACATGAAATTTGCGCGTTAGTTTAGAAAGCCACCACGAAAACGTAAACATGTGAAATCCGCCTGATGGTTTCAAGGATATAACCATTTGAAATTTTATTTTTCCGATATTTCCAAAATTACAGATCCGATCGAGTTGAAATTTGGTATTTAGGTGCAGAACAACGACTACAAGAATATTGCAAAATTCACTGATAGCGACAAAAAAGCCTTAGAATCATTTGTGACGATCTCCACATTTCAGAATAACTGTCATAAAAATATATTTCTGAAGATTTTCGCTTGGTGTCTGATGAAGGAGTCTGATCTAATATCCGAAACTTTGCAAAATAGTTGTTTTATCGTTGATGTTCTTTCGTTACTGTTTATTAGGCAATATTGTTCTATATACAGGGTGAGTCTTTGACCACTGCATTAAATTTAACCAAAGATTCCTCTCATCAAATGAAACGCTTTTTGGCGCTTTAGTTCCTCGGAACTGAGGCTGGTTTTCCTGTCACGCTGACGGTCGGCGCTGATGAGTCAATATGTATGTAGCTATAGGTAGCGTTTTCGAGTCAAGCAGCGCTGACGGCCGTCAGCGCTGATCTATTTACGCGCACGTACGCGCCGGCGCGTCGGCGCCGCTGACTAGCTGGCGCCGACAAGCCTCCACATTCAGTGAGCCAGAGACAATAGCATCCTTCTATTTCTTTTTGTGATCAGCGCGATACTAAAAGGATCGAAGCTGACCGATCAGCGCTGACCGTCAGCGCCGACCGTCAGCGTGACAGGAAAACCAGCCTGAGTGCTTATCAATTTGCCCAAATGTCTGTAATTTTCGAATTTTTCGATGAAAATGGTCTTAAACGATTTGGTTCGGCTCACTGATCAAGAATCCGGGGTCGAAATTCATTCTGTCCGGCCGGCCGGTCCGGCCGTCCGGCCGTAGGCACGATAACTCTCGAACGGAATGAGCTAGAGAGTTGAAATTTTCAGAGTAGGTTTGGGGGATAAATATCTCGGCTAAGTTCGTTATTGGGCAAAATCAGACAGACGGTTTCGGAGTAACAAAAAAAAAATTTTTTTTTACGAAACAAATTCCAAATTAATTTTTTTTTTACTGAGCAGTTTTATCATAACAATCCACTCATATCATATTTAACTCTAACAAGCTAATACTTTCGGAGATATGATTTTTCAAAATTTCAATGTAAATCGTATTTCACAGATTGATATAATTATTCTATGTATGAATTGTCATAATGTCAACTTATGACATGACATGACATTATCTAAGCAATCGAAGAATTATGAGAATAAAGTGTATTCAGAATGTGAGCGAAGTGAGAAAAATCTCAGTTGTTTGCTCCGAAATTAGTTTTTCACAGAAAAGTCTTAAATTTCGAACCGGAACATGAAGTAAGAGATCTGAGAGTAGTGAGACTGCTTTTCATCCATAGACGAATGCTCAGTTCTCTCAATTTATGACGGGACTGACAGAAGGGAATATTGTAACTTTAAAAATATTGGGGTTGAAATACTCGTATTTTAGCGATGCAACGGGGACCTCACCCGAAAATGTTTGAAAATATTACGTAAATATTGAAAGCATAATTCTGTAGTTCGAGAGAGGATAAAATTTGGTGAACGTAGATCAGGAAATTTTTGATCGATTACAAGGTAATTTTTATTATTACTTATCTTCTTTCATACATGTTTTATGGAATATCTACTATTTGTAGGTACTTTAAACCTGTTTTGGGCAATTGTCATACGAAACTTGTTTTTTTGGCGCTCTAGTTCCTCGGAACAGAGTGCTTATCAATTTGCCCAAGTGTCTGTAATTTTGGAATTTTTGGCTGAAAATGGTCTCAAACGATTTGGTTCGACTCACTGATCAAGAATCCGAGTGCGAAATCGATTCTGTCCGGCCGGCCGTAGGCACGATAACTCTCGAACGAAAGGAGTTAGCGGATTGAAAATTGCAAGGTGGTTTTGGAACGTAAATATCTCGGACAAGTTCGTTAATGGGCGAAATCCATCAAGGGGTTTCGGAGTTATGGCCGATTTTAATAAAAATATTTTTTATGAATATCTCCGAAACCGATCACTCGATCTATCTGAAATTTAGCATCAAATTGTAGAATCATGGCCTTTATACGCATGTGAAGCTTTGTATTGACCAGATTACCGCAAAGTGTCAAAAAAAGAAATTGAAAATGTGGTGCAGTTCTCATTCTCATGATTGCTCATTTAATCTTGATAAATAAACTATTATTTGAATTGAATTTCCTTTATGATGCAGTTCTATCATATGAATACATTGATATAATTCCCAACTCTGAGAAACCAATACCAGATATAATTTGTCTGTTCGAACTAGAGCGCCAGAAAGCTCCTGTCCACAGGGCTTGAACCCATTTTTTCATTTAACATTTTTCCAAATTGAGCTCAGGTAAAAAGATACAGGCTGTTGAAATTTTGAAAAAAAATCAGTTTTTATTTTGTAGCTTTGACATCCTTTTTTCGAATAAAATGAATGTTGGCGTCAAGTTTCCTATAACTATGGTACATATTTTCCAAATATTAGTTATTTTCTACTTCTACTAGTTTTCTAGTTATGGACTCGTGGATTCATAAAACTAAACGAAATTAGCATAAAGAAAGCATATAAAGTTTTTCTTGAGTCATTTCAAGAATTTTCCATCATTATAGAACATAATATTATTCCTCATCATTTCTCCTTAAACGCACCGTTTTCGAGATATTCTTCATTGAATGTTTTAAAATGGAAAACTCCAGAAATTTCACTACTTTTATGGATCCGTCCATGAGCGTTGGAATCCCGAATCAAGCTGTAAACCACGTTACCATGCCTTATTCTCGTCCGCCAACAATGTCATAGATAATTTATATGCGGGAGTGAATTAGCACATTGTGAAATCTTTAACACGTTCGTTACCAAGGACGCATATGTGGCGTCCTCAAGCTACTCATGCGCAGAGCCGAGGACGCCACATATGCGTCTATGCCAAGTGTGAATATAATGCGTTGCTATCAAACTACCGGTCGAGTAGAGCCTCGGACGCCACGTATGCGTTTTTTTTTCATAGCTTTTTTTTTGAAAATAACTTTTTGAAAAAAACTTGAATTAGACTTATTCCATTACTATTTTTATTTAAATCGATACAGAAATGTATAAACAATTAAAAAATGTATTGGGCCTGCAGAAGGACCTCTTGAATTGATGTTGGTAACGAACGTGTTAAACGCTTGTAACTTTTTACCTGAGCCGAATCTGGAAAAATGGCAAATGAAAAAAGTGTTTCATTTGATGAGAGGAATCTTTGATTAAAATTAACGACAACAAACTGTAGTGGACAAGAGTGTAGTCACTTTTATATTGTTCTATATATTGATGCTTCAGACAAATATCTTGTGTTTCTAACGCAGAAGCAAATATATACACTATTGACGCCACTGTCTTGTATAGAGTACTGTATAAAAGTGTACAGTGACTCTGCACAAGGCAGTGGCGACAATAGTGTTCCTATTTTTGATCGGCTGTTGGCGTCACATGGTTCCAGCCGCCATGACTAGGCTAAATTCGAAAATAGGAACTTTATTGTCACCACTGTCTTGTATAGAGTCACTGTACGTCGGACAAATTCATTAATGAGCATAATCGGCCCAATGGTTTCAGAGTGATAATTTTGTTTTCCGCCAATACAAATCCAATCGGGTTGAAACTTGGTGAGTATTTGTAGAATACAGGACGTTCGTGAAATTTTGTGAGAATCGTATCACTAGAAAATTTTAGAAAGATTATTAAAAAATATTATTTATCTCACGTTAACCTGAGAACGGAAAGAGATAGCAACTTGAAATTTTCAGGTTAGGTTGTGCATCTAAATGCGACATTTGAGTTTATGGGCATAATCGGATAAACGGTTTTGGAGTTATACCCATCTGAAATTTGGTTGTTATTTCCTCAATAACTCGAAAAATACTAAACCGATCCAATTCAATCATGGTTATCAGTTGTAGAATGTCAACGCAAAAATTCTTGCGAATCTTATTAATTAAGGACAAAATCTCCGGACGGACGAAATTTTTTATTTGAATTCAAAGTTCTACACTGTTTCTTCTGTGATCATTTCAGAGGGGCTTTAAAATAAGAATCTTTACATCATTTCAAATCATTTTGAGATGACATAAATATACCAGAATGTAATTTTTATTCGCAGAGACGATGGCCGAACTAGAAACGGAAATTAACATTCTCGGTCAAAAAATATCTTTCACAGGTTGCTGGAGGGGGTTCCGTTCGAGAATATCAATTTGGGAACACTTGACGTCCTAGTTTCCACACGAATGCGACAGATATAACTTATCTCCGAGGACAAATCGTCGAAATGAAGATTATAGTGGTACGTTTACTCACCCCTGGTTGCACATTGACCGAGGTCTTAGCCCCTAGATTGATAATCCTGCCATCAGCCCTGACTAGGAGATTCATTCCACGTTCACCAGGATGGCCACCTGAAATAGTTCATAGTTTTACCAAGGCAAATATGTTCTTCGACTGGAGCTAAGTAGTGTGTTACGACGAAACCCATTGGATTAACATGATAATATAATTGAAATGAAATATTTCAAATGGATATTTGAATTTTTTGAGAGGTTGTAGACTGCTACTTATAAGTAATCATTATAAAGGATGCTTTGGGAGGTGAATTCATTAAATTTCTGGGTTTTCTCTACTAAACACTAAAAAATATCTATGAAATAAAAAAATATTATTTTGAAATTGCTTCTGCGTTTGAAACACTACATATTTGTAGTGTAGAAGTAACTCTTTCATCAAACACCAAGCGAAAATCTCCAGGTTTATTATTTTTTGACATTTATTCTTTTTTTAACGCTTGTGGCTTTTACTTGATTCAAATCCGTATTAACTCAATGAAAAATTATATACGATTTACACTTATTTATTCAATATTGTGACGTATTTCGTCGACACAGCGACTTCATCAGACTACAAAATACTAAATTCTTAACAAGTTTTTATCTCCCTATACCTAGACGACATGGACACAGAATCTTATTTAAAACTAATTACATGAGAAACTTATTTAAAACAAATTACATAATAGTCTTATTTAAAACGAATTACATAATATTACAGTGCTGGTTTCTTTTTACACATTAACAATAATTCATTCCTAATGCTTTTATAAATTAATTCTCTATTTGAATAGATGGAGTAACGGTGAAAAATTTAGATCTAATTGTTCATTAACTAAATTACCCGTATGTTCTTCTCTATTTATTTCCACCATTTCCCAGTAATTGAGTTGCGCACCTTTATTCAAATTGTGAAGAATTTTGAAATCCGGGTTAAACTTATGTCCTTCTGCTAATAAATGATTCGAATAATTTGAATTAGTTTGTTGTTTTTGTAGCTGTGATGATGTTCCTTTATTCTTATGCCAAAATTTCTATCAGTTTTTCCTATATATGATTTGTCACAACTTCCGCAATTTAATTGATAAACACCGGATTTATCTTCTTTATTCCTTTTCGATTTATTGTTCTTTATGAGTTTTGCAAGGTTATTGTTTGACCGGAATGAGATATTCACCTGTTGGTTTTGAAGAAACCTTTCAAGTTGTTGACTCGGTGTGTAACGTTCAAATTTGAACGTACGCTCTAGAACATGCGCAAGGGTCGCCAATACTCGAGCGCAAGTGTTGAGTAATCAGAGTGAGGTGCTTCATCAGATTCATTATTATTCTGAATGCGGTTCGTACTTCTCGAAGCAGAATTATTATTGAAAGAAAATTTTCTTAACCACTAAAGTGGGATTTGATGACATTCGCTTCAAGGAAGGGTAGAACTGGAGTGGTGTTGTGAACACCATATTACGATTAATTCGGAGTTAAGAAATAATAAGGTAACCGAAGTACTTGACACTTTTGAGGGAAATTTCTTAAACATTGTATATTTTAGCGCTACGAGAGCGATTTGTTGTATAGGAAGCACCAGTCCGATAGTTCCGACCTCCCAACTACGCACAAGGACGTCAGTACTTAACGGGGCGTTCCATCCCTTGCAGTCCTTGCACCCCGAGGAACATTTGTGCCGTTTCATAAACCTCGCTAAGTATACTACCCAGTTGATTTCATATGAACCTCCTATATTCAGTTTTTTTTTTAACACGTTTATTGAAATTTACAATCTACTATTCATAAGTATTAAGTAAATGTGTTGATAATTTAACTGACATGAAGAAGTTATCAAACAATATTGATACTTCTGTACAATACTTTAATTAAAGTCAATTGGCCAAGTTCTCTGTAATCTTCTTTGTCTGAAGGGGTTTTGTGCCAGTTGATCTATGAGGTTGTTGTCATGTCCTTCAAGTTTTTGATGGTACTTTGTTGTACGTTTTTTGATTTCATCATCAATAAATGGTATCATCAAATCATTATGTATGATGTAGTTGGATACGTACCAAGGCGCATTTGTTATCGAGCGAAGTATTTTGGACTGGAGTCTCTGTATTATTTGTATATTTGATTTCTTAGCACATCCCCAAAATTGTATGCCGTATGTCCATATAGGTTTTATTATTGCCTTGTAAATCAGTAACTTATTCTTGAGGGATAATTTGGATTTTTTACCTATGAGCCAATACATTTGTCTGATCTTCATGTTTATTTGTGTTTTTTTGGCCAAAATGTGTGGTTTCCAAGTGAGGCGTTGGTCTAGATGAATGCCAAGGTATTTTGCTTCTGTTTTAACTGCTACTTGGATATCATGGATTTGGACCGGGGGGCAGATTTTTCTTTTATTGGTGAATGTGACTTGTACTGACTTTGTTTCGTTGATAGTGAGTCGCCATTTTCGATACCATTGTCCCAACTCAATCAGATGTTCCTGGAGGTTTTTGGAGGCTGTATCAGCATTTTCGTGAGCTGTAATTGTCGCTATATCGTCTGCAAATGAGGCTAATGTGGTATTTGGATTTTCTGGAATGTCAGATGTATAAATTAGGTAGAGCAGTGGACCCAATATACTTCCTTGTGGAACTCCTGCTTTTATTTTAGTTGGGGTTGATATAGCATCACCATATTTCACGGCGAAGTGTCGATCCGTGAGATAGGATTTCAGCATCAGATAATACGGTTGGGGAAGGAGATTCTTCAATTTGTATAGAAGTCCGTTGTGCCATACTTTATCGAAAGCTTGAGATGAATCCAGGAATACAGCAGTGCAGTATTTGTTCTCTTCTAAGCTTGTTGAAATAGTGTTCACTACACGGTGTATTTGGTGAATTGCAGAGTGGTTTTCCCTAAAACCTAGTTGATGATTGGGTATGAGTGTGTTCATGTTCTATTGAATAGGAGTTTCTCGAACAGTTTTCCCAAGATTGGTAAGAGACTTATGGGTCTATAGGATTTTACGTCATGTTCAGGTTTGTTTGGTTTTGGTATCATTATCACCTCAGCATATTTCCAGATTGTGGGAAAATAAGACAGACTCATCATTCGATTGAATAGGGTATTGATGAATAAGATAGCTTTCTGTGGCAGTTGTTTCAAAATTTCAGCTGTTATCAGGTCGAATCCTGGTGCTTTCTTATTTTTTAACTTTTTTATTTCCTGAAAAACTTCTTTTGGCTTGAAGGGTTTAACAGGGAGCGACAATTGACAGGCAGTATCTATGAAAGACTCAACTTCTGTATCGTTGATTCCTAGATGGGGATCATCTGGGGTAAATACTTTTGACAGATGTGTTGCGAACAGTGTTGATTTATCCTCATCAGAGCTAGCCCATTCTCCATTCAACTTTTTGATCGGAGGATTTCGCTTTATTGGTCTTTTGTACTTTTTTGTTGCTTTCCAGATGTTGTGATCACCGTTATTGTCAATGTTCTCTATGTGGTGTTGGAATTGAGAATTGGAGTACTCTTGTAGGATCTTATGCAGTTTTCTGGTTAGGTAATTGTATTCTTTTCTATCTGCCGAATTACGAGATCTCTGCCATCTACCTCTCGCTTGTCGTTTTGCGGTTATAAGTTCTCGAATGTGTAGAGATTTCTATCAGTTTTTCCTATATATGATTTGTCACAACTTCCGCAATTTAATTGATAAACACCGGATTTATCTTCTTTATTCCTTTTCGATTTATTGTTCTTTATGAGTTTTGCAAGGTTATTGTTTGACCGGAATGAGATATTCACCTGTTGGTTTTGAAGAAACCTTTCAAGTTGTTGACTCGGTGTGTAACGTTCAAATTTGAACGTACGCTCTAGAACATGCGCAAGGGTCGCCAATACTCGAGCGCAAGTGTTGAGTAATCAGAGTGAGGTGCTTCATCAGATTCATTATTATTCTGAATGCGGTTCGTACTTCTCGAAGCAGAATTATTATTGAAAGAAAATTTTCTTAACCACTAAAGTGGGATTTGATGACATTCGCTTCAAGGAAGGGTAGAACTGGAGTGGTGTTGTGAACACCATATTACGATTTATTCGGAGTTAAGAAATAATAAGGTAACCGAAGTACTTGACACTTTTGAGGGAAATTTCTTAAACATTGTATATTTTAGCGCTACGAGAGCGATTTGTTGTATAGGAAGCACCAGTCCGATAGTTCCGACCTCCCAACTACGCACAAGGACGTCAGTACTTAACGGGGCGTTCCATCCCTTGCAGTCCTTGCACCCCGAGGAACATTTGTGCCGTTTCATAAACCTCGCTAAGTATACTACCCAGTTGATTTCATATGAACCTCCTATATTCAGTATATGCCTATTCTTTTACGAAGAAAGATATGTAGATTTTTGTATAATATTTGTAATCTCGAAATTGCTGGCTATGCCTCACAGTGGGATTATATGATTGAATATCGATTATTTAGGAGAAAGCATTCTAACATTAAGGTACTAACAGTTGAATTTGATGATTTATTGAATGAGTGATTGTGATGGCGAGTGGAAAATAATAAAAAAAAGATACATATACATATAAGTGTTATCCTGTTATTGAACCCTACCAAGTAGAGAAGAGGGAGAAGGTATTCATTGTTTTATTTTTTTATCATTGTACGTTAGAACGAGGAAAATTCGAGCTAGCTGGGGTTCTAGCGTTACAGGTGTACCAAATATACAATATGCAAAAATATGTTAAGCTATTGAATATTTTATTTTTATCCTTAATTTCTGGAAATACTAAACTAATTGTTTTTCTAAATTGTTTTTTCGTCAACATTTTTCTGATTAATTCTGTGTTATATCCATTGTTCACCGCTATTTGTTCGATAGTTTCTAATTCTATACAATAATTTTCTTCGGATAAAGGTATATTAATTAGCCGGTGTAACATACTATGAAATGCCGCGACTTTATGTTAGAATGAATGACAGGAGGATCGATGAATGATTGTATCCGTTTGGGATGGTTTCCTAAATATTGAAAATTATGTTAATTGTTTTTCCGCGTTATTGTTAAATCCAAAAAGTTAATTACACCATTATTTTCCATTTCTATTGTGAATTTGATATTTGGATGAATGATATTAATAAAATCTACAAATATTTTCAGTTGCCGGTCTGTTCCTTTAAAACACGCGAGCAGAAATGGTAGAAGAATGGTAGTAGAATAAAGGAACATTATCACAGCTACAAAAACAATAAAATTAATTCAAATTATTCGAATCATTTATTAGCAGAAGGACATAGGTTTAACCTGGATTTCAATTTGAATAAAGGTGCACAACTCAATTATACTCGGAAATGGTGGAAATAAATAGAGAAAAACATATGGGTAATTTAGTTAATGAACAATTAGATCTAAATTTTTCACCGTTACTTAATCTATTCAAATAGAGAATCACTTTATAAAACCATTTGGAATGAATTATTGTTAATGTGTACAAAGAACTATTATGTAATTTGTTTTAAATAAGTTTCTCATGTAATTAGTTTTAAATAAGATTATGTGTCCATGTCATCTAGGTATAGGGAGATAATAACTTGTTAAGAATTTAGTATGATGTAGTCTGATGAAGTCGCTGTGTCAGCGAAACGCGTCACAATATTGAATAAATAAGTGTAAATCATATATAATTTTTCATTGAGTTATTCTATTTTTTCACACTGACAGTCTTTGAAAGAAGACAGTTTCACTATACATAGAAATTTCCATGATCTGACTCTTTTTTCAACAAAATTCAACCAAATATGGTCAACTCCAACTGGGCAAGTTGCAAAATTGTTTTCTCTGTTCAACAAAGACGACTCCTTAAGTATCCTTTTCATGTCATCAGACTCTGTTATCACAATCTTTTTTGACTCCAATCCATCCTGTGATCTCCATTGAGTGTACCTACATAATCTGCTAATATAATATATAGGGTGTTCCATTTGAAATATCGAAATTGTTAGTACTTTTTAATATGAGCGGCAACGCCACAGCGCTGAAAATATTCTAGATCGATGGACCAGTGGTTCCTAGTCAAGGAACCAGATTTCAATAAAATCGTACGTCTCGTTCCCCGTAAGTAAAAAGGGTACCATCGATCGTGGCCCACCCTGTATATTGAACTTAGAACCGATTCTCCTGATTTTTCCGAAAAGCCGGGAGCATAAAGGATCATATTCAATAGATTGATTATCAAAAGGTTTCTTTCTAGGTTTTCTCTCCCAAACTCTGATAAATATCTATAAAATAAAAATTTATTATTTTGTGATTTGCTTCGAGAATTCGAAATCTGAAATGTGAGAATTCTCGAATTTCAGAATAACTATCAACAAAATAATTCTGGAGATTCCCGTTAAGTGTCTGACGAAGGAGTCTGATATAGACTCCGAAACGTTACGATATAGTTGTTTCTTCGCTGATTTTGTTTCGTTGTTGTTTGCTAGCCAACATTGTTCGGTTGATTGCTTGTGACAAATATCTTGTGTTTCTTACGCAGCAAATCACAAAATAATAAATTTTCATTTTATAGATATTTTTTCGAGTTTGGGAGAGAAAACCCAGAAATAAACCTTTTAATAATGAGTATACCTCCCACAGTATCCTTTAATGATTATTCAATAGATTGAGTTGTTGAGTATTAAGTAAAAAAAAATTTTTGTAAATGGTTAATTGTTATTTGATTAGATTTGATTGATTTGATTGATTTGATTGATTTCATTGATTTGATTGATTTGATTGATTTGATTGATTTGATTGATTTGATTGATTTGATTGATTTGATTGATTTGATTGATTTGATTGATTTGATTGATTTGATTGATTTGATTGATTTGATTGATTTGATTGATTTGATTGATTTGATTGATTTGATTGATTTGATTGATTTGATTGATTTGATTGATTTGATTGATCTATCTACTTATAACTTTCACAGAGCCAAATATTTTTTGCGGCCGGGTGCTGTAAGTCCGTCAAAAATGCCCAAAGCGAATTTTCGAGTAGAAATTGGTCTGAATTAGAACTTATTACATACTGTACAGAGTGAGTAAAAGATAACGCACAAAATTCAAATCGTCGGTTTTTACTATTTCGTAGACAAATGCTCGGCCAAGTCAATTTTTGGCGCTCTTGTTCCTCGGAAAAGAGTGCTCATCAATTTGCCCAAATGACTGTAATTTTCGAATTTACGTCTTAAACGATTTGGTTCGTCTCACTGATCAAGAATCCATGGTCAAAGTCGATTCTGTCCGGCCGGCCGTCCCTTAACACGATAACTCCCGAACGGAATGAGCTAGACAGTTGAAATGTTCAGAGTAAGTTTATGAGATAAATATCTCAGTTGAGTTCGTTATTGGGCAAAATCTTTTTACATTAGAAATTTTGAATTCAATTTTTTTTAAGATGCAGTTTCACCATGAGAATTCACTGATGTCATTCTCAACTCTAACAAACTAATACTTTCGGATATATGATTTTATTAAATTTCAATAATTATTCTCAATTCTATATGATTTCATAGAATACTCTAATTATAATTTCCTGATGTATATAAAGCCAATATGAGATGAGTCATAGACCTACATTTTGAATTTAATTATGAAAAATTATTGAGAATTGACGCACAGAAGCCAAATTGAAAAAGTGGGAAAGCCCTGTGGACAGGAGCTTTGGCGCTCTTGTTCAAACTTTGACAAATCATAACTCCGAAAGTTTTGGTTTCTCCGAGTCGGGAATGAGAGCAATGTATTCTTACTTAATTTATTTTATTTTATGATGCAATTCTATCATAAGATTCCATTGATATCATTCACAACTCTGAGAAACCAATACTTTCGGAGATATAATTTGTCAAAGTTTGAACAAGAGCACCAAAGCTCATCTCCACAGGGCTTTCCCACATTTGATTTTAAATTACGCAACTTTTTATGTATAATTGAGAATTTTGTCATCCACCCTCTAGGAGAGGTGGGGGTAATTGGGTTTTCTTAAATGGTAACCCTAATTTTGTGGCAGAAATGGTTAGACCTTTTGTTGCTGAGGTTGATTTGGTCATTGATGGGGTTTTTATATCAACCCTTTTTGCGTGCATGTTCTGGGAAACAGCGTACCATCATTTTGCCCAAAGGTCTGTTTCAATTTTTTGTCGAAAATGGTCTCAAACGATTAGGTTCGACTCACTGATGAAGAATTTGAGGTCAAATTTCACTCAGTCCAGCTGGCCTGCCGTCCATTGCCCCAATGACTATAACCTAACAAAATATACATGGTCTCAAACGATTTGGTTCGACTCACTGATCAAGAATCCGTGGTCGAAATCGATTATGTCCGGCCGTCCGTTAACACGATAACTCTCGAATGAAAAGAGTTAAAGGATTGAAATTTTCAGGGTAGGTTTGGAGCGTAAATATCTCGGACCTGTTCGTTAACGAGCAAAATCCACCAAGCGGCTTCGGAGTTATGGCCGTTTTTAGTAAGAACATTTTTTATGATTATTTCCGAAACCGATCACTCGATTTATCTGAAATTTCTCATCGGATTGTAGAGTAATGACCTCTATACGCATGCGAAGTTTTGTATTGATCGGGTAGCCGTAAAGTGTCAAAAAAAATTTTTTTCAATTTTTAAATTTTGTTTCAGGAAGTTGAAATTTTCAGTGTAGATTTGAGAGATAAGTATCTCGGTTGAGTTCGTTGGTGGATAAAATAGGCCTGATGGTTTCGGAGTAACGAGAAAAAGAATTATTTTAAACTTACATATTTCGAATTGAATTTTTTTTAATATGCAGTTTCACCATAAAATTCCATTGTTATCATTTTCAACTCTAACATGCTAATACTTTCGGAGATATGATTTTTCGAAATTTCAATAATTAATCGTACTTCTATGTTTTCACAGAATGCTATTTTTTCACATAATCTATGAATTAATATATGATCTATGTTCATACTCGTACATGTCATCCTGTTCTATAAGAGAGAGTCAAATTCATTTCAGCTATTTTAATTTGATTTCTTCCATTGTGCAGTCCTCATTCTTAGATCGCTCATTTAATTTTGATGAATAAACTATTAGGTATTTGAATTGAATTTCTTTTATGATGCAGTTCTATCATAAGAATCCATTCCTATAATTCCCAACTCTGAGAAATCAATACTTTCGGCGATATAATTGTCTGTTTGAACAAGAGCGCCAGAAATCTCCTGTCCACAGGGCTTGAACCAATTTTTCATTATTATTCTTCAATAATTTTGTATACCTTTAAGCCACCATTTTTAAATCGAGCACCGAATTCCAGCTAGATCGAATTTCTATGAGGCGTAAATAGAGTATGGAACATGCGCTCAAAAGCTCCGTATATTTTTCACCTACTCAATGAATCATTGGCGTAGGACATGATTCAGTGAAATTTTCCGAATTTTATTGGGCGCATGTTCTAGGGGAACATCGTCCTATCATTTCTAATAGCTAATAGACTAATTCGGACTCCCTGATCACGAATCCGGTGTCAGATTCTTGGGTGCCGTAGGCACGATAACAGGAGCACCGAAGGTCCTATCGACTTCAAACTTTCAGGGTAGGTTTCTGATCAAAATGCGACGGTTAAGTTCGTTAACGGGCAAAATCGGCCGGACGGTTTAGGAGTTATAGACATTTAAAATTTTGAGGTTATTTCCCTGATATTTCAGGAACTAAAGAAGATGTTGAATCGAAACTTGGTAGTCAGTTCGAGGATATAAACGCGCAACTTTTGGCAAAATTCTGTTATGATCGAAATGTTGGTAATTTTTAAAAAAATATTTCTTTTAATTTTTTCGAAAAAAAAATTTTTTTTTCGTGAACTATTCATAAGATTGCAACAAAAACTTGTACTAACGTCAATTGTAGTATTTTGCAACATTGTGCAAAATTTTGGCTCTATACGATTTCAATTTCTGGAGATATAAGACAAAATGTGTCAAATTTCCTGGGTCTCTCTCAGTATTCTTTTCTTTACTGGTCAGTACGGGCCACAAGGAAGATGAACATGCGCCCAATAGTTCCTGTCCACAGGGCTTGAACCAATTTTTTTTCCTATTAATCATTTTCCCCAATAAATTCTACCACTTCGATGAAAATATAAAAGATTTTAAGGTTGTTCTAGCCACCCAATTCATTTAATCCAGCATCTAAACGGTCTTTTCGATTTTATTTCAGCGTGATTTAAGAACCGGATTTAACTCGCCGACATAAATTGCACGGCTCCCCGATAGAACTTTGGTATAATGCTTTCTCAGAGCATGATTCTTTATTACAGGGAAATATTTCCGCCTCTTACCCATAGGTAAAATTTCGAACCTGGGCGGTCTTAATTTTCCCTTTCGGAAGGACCATGGCTGCGGTGAACCGGAAGTATAGTGAGGTTTGGCTTTATAAATAGGAGTTCTCGATAAAGGTTCTAGAGATTTATTAGATGAAAGGTGATGCATGGCATGAAGGTTGAAAGATTAAACTCTTCTGTTTTTTGCCTTCCATCGGGTTATTTCGTTTTTGATAAATCGCCTACCTGAAAAAACTCACTTTAAAGGGAAGGCTCAATATTTCCTATTCGAAGTGTACCGATTCAGATATTTTTCAGAAGTAGACACAGAATAACTTGTTGGGGTTTGAAACCTCGCCACGGGTAATCTCTAGAGATAACCATGGTTTATTATACCATTATTTGTAATATCATATCACTACTCGTAATCTCTAGAAATATACATATACTTTTAATTTAAATTAGTTCGATAATATTACCGTAGATTTCAATAAGGATTGGATTCCTACTCGTATATCGGGTGTTCCATTATACATGTTCCAATAGATTATCTTAGCCATTTCAAAAGATAAAAATTTGAAAATTTTATGATTTTCAACTCGAAAACTCAAAAATTGAAAGTCACATTCGGTTTGACCGGAAGTGACTCTGACTTTTTCATCTAAAATAGCATCCTATATATTTTTGGCAACTCTACTCAAAATTACTTTTCCAACGATGTATTTTACATTTGATTTGAGGGAGAAAACGTCAATTGAAATTTCAAATGGAAAGAATTGCAGTAGGCTGCGATATTTTGTGTGATCTTGATTTAAACTTATTATCCGATCCATCTATCTTCAAATGGGACGATAAGATGGCCTGCAAGATCTCGAGATTCAACACCGCTAGATTTCATCCTTTGGGGATATTTGAAATATAGTGTGTACCAGACTCCTCCTATTGATTTTGAAGATCTAAAAAGCAAAATAAGGAATGCATATAGAGACCTTAATGCTGAGGTGTTGAGAAGTGTTACTTCGCGTGAACTAGTCCACCGAGCTGAAGGATGTGTAGAAGCAGAGGGTCAACATTTCGAACATATGCTTTAGTTATTACAGATATTTGTTTGCCCCCTTTTTTGTAAATTTTTGTTTATATTACTATTCATTCTTTGTTTAAAGTTCGGTAAAATACATAGTTAATTTCAACTTGAGGAAAGTTTTTTTTATTGATCTCGATTGTTGAAGTCAAAATCAAGATTACACAGAATATCATAGCCTACTGCAATTCTTTCAATTTGAAATTTAAATTGACGTTTTCTCCCTGAAATCAAATGTAAAATACAATGTGTGATACATCGTTGGAAAGGTAATTAAGAAATTGCCAAAAATATATAGAGTGCTATTTGAGATAAAACAGTCAGAGTCACTTCCGGTCAAACTGAAAGTGAATTCCAATTTTTGTTTTTCACAGTTGAAGATTCCTTGAACGAATTGAAAATCATAAAATTTTCATATTTTTATCTTTTGAATTGGCTGAGATGATACATTGAAACATGTATACTGGGACACCCGGTATAGTTAGAATTAGGATTAAATTTTAAGGGTACAAACGACGCATTATTTATACATCATACCTTCTCTGGAACCTCTGTCGCCTGAAATCCATTATCATACGATACTATACAGATTTCGAAGACGATGATAGCAGATGAAGAATGTAAGACCAAACCCCGTCTCTCAGGCGTCTCCAAGGAGGTCGGCGTTAACGGGATATGTATATCTGGATATTAACAACGACTATATTCCCGGAATTGCCGTAAGACCGTGGGATCGTTCCCAGGGAATCCTATTGGTCCAAGGCGGGGTAGTTCAACCAGAGAATCACCAATCATTGCACTACTTCTGACTTAGACGAATTTATTTTATATTGCGGTAGTTGGCGAACTTCAGTAATTGCGGATTTATGTCAAAGTTGTAAATATTTCTTCGAGTTAAATTGTAAATAAAGTGTGTAAATAGCAGAACGACTGTTTTCTGAAAACCCAAGACGTTAAAGACGAATGTTAGGAGTGTAAATCAATCAACCCCAAGGCGATTGATATAAAAATCCTACATTACTAATTCCATTGTTGCTAAATCATGTCCTGGAAACTTATCCACCTACGTACAGTTGCTGTGTTGAATTTGGACGAATTGTTTGGTAGCAAAAAGACGCAAACTACCATTGTTTTCCTTTCTGAAGAATATTCATAATGATACCAGCTACAATACAAAACAAAGGTATCTTCTAATTCCTGGTTAATTTTCTCGAAAAATGAGCTAAACGGAAATGTGCCACTAATAATTTGGCTGCCCACTGTGCATTTCCATTTTTCATTATCTCTTGAACTATGCGATAAAATATTATGGTGTACTTGGAAAATATTTCATGTTCACAAAATATTTCTAGAAGATAAAATTATTCTCTTCTCATAAAGATAAATATATTATAGCCATTCAGTACATTTCAAGATCCCCATATAATTTTCAATGTGTTTTCAACATAGAAAACGGTATTGTAGGTTTAATATAAAAGCTAATTATACCTCGTCGTTGGCTTTTTATTTGATGATAAATATTTTCGTTCTACATTATGTTCTCCACTTGGTCGGTGCACGTCAATAAAACAGCCAAGCAGCACTTTTCTTCCGTCTTGATTCATTGATATTGAGTTTTTGAAAGTATAAAGTATAGGACATATAGGTTAATTGCTAAATGAGGAACCATTTAGTAATTAACCTAGGTTTTCTCTCCCTAACTCTTAAAATTATGTATAAAATAATAAAAATTCGTTCAAGCACTGACGTGAAGTCAGGAGCTTTTGCGCGTATGTTCTATTGTCCATTCTCCTGTATTGGACACTCTTAATCGAATTTACCATGGTGAATTATATTGTCCATTCTCCTGTATTGGAAACTCTTAATCGAATTTACGATGATGAATTCTATTATCTATCTTAATCGAGTTTACCATGGTGAATTCGATTAAGAGTGTCCAATACAGGAGAACAGACAATAGAATCCACCATAGTAAATTCGATTAAGAGTGTCCAATACAGGAGAATGGACAATAGAACATACCCGCAAAAGCTCCTGACTTCACGTCAGTGCTTGAACCATTTTTTTTTCGTGAAGTCAGGAGCTTTTGCGCGTATGTTCTATTGTCCATTCTCCTGTATTGGACTCTCTTAATCGAATTTAGCATGGTGAATTATATTATCTGTTCTCCAGTATTGGACACTCTTAATCGAATTGACCATGGTGAATTCGATAAGGAGTGTCCAATACAGGACAATAGACAATAGAATTCACCATGGTAAACTCGATTAAGAATGTCCAATACAGGAGAATGGACAATAGAACATACGCGCAAAAGCTCCTGACCTCACGTCAGTGCTTGAACCAATTTTTTTTTTCGTGAAGTCAGGATAGAAAGCAATGTTGAAAAAATTAACACATTGTCTACCTTCAATTCTTCTTTGGGTAAAGAATACATGATTACATATTCTAGAAAAATATTACTGGGATTAATGTCATATTTAAATAATCAAAGTAAAGAAAATTACAAGTTTAGTTACTAACATATTGAATGAAATTCAATCGAATTCCAGTAATATTCAAATACTTATTCTTAACCAATAAATACCCGTTGATAGATCTAACGGTTTTGAGGTGAAACATAAAGATATATTCTCATTATTGATAGAAAAACTGGCCTAAAATGCCTCTCTACCCATCTTAATATCGACAAATGAGGCTTCTCACCTCACAAGAGCAGAAAGTCTGGTTAATTTAAAGTTAAGTTTTGAAGCCTTCAGCAAAATTTCAGCGATATCATATTAAAAATAATACATAACCTTTCAAAAGTCCCCTCTCACAAATATACTCCTCTGCAGGCACATGGATTTCTTGAAGAAAAAGTGCCTTCTTTATTTCTCAAAGATATTCACTCTTGTTCATAGAAATCCCTTCAATATTTAGTTGCCTCCTCCTAAGGAGGATCTCTTTCAAATCCAGGTCTGACCGCTACAGGACCCTAATGTAGGGCTATCATCTCCCATAGATTTGTGATGAAATAACGCGATTTTCCCCAGAACATACGCGCAAAAATATGTCATCATGACATTCATGGTTTTGAAGGTTATCCATTATCTTCAAGAAATTTTTTGATGAAATTTCATTATTTCGAATTACGAGATAGAACAATTTAGAATATCTCCATCGTAAAGTGTTTCAATAACACCTCTTTTCACACTAAGTTGAGTAAGATAATGTCAGTAGAGGGTAGCTACTATTGATGCAAGAATTTGCATAATCGGTTCAGTCGTTCCTGAGATTGATCCGTATAAACAAACCAAATTATGAAGATCATCTCTTTATAATTCTGGTTTGAAATGCAATCACTCGTGGAATCGCCCACGTGCGTTGCATTTACGTAGTCATATTTTATTCAATCTGCGGCATACTCCTTTGCAGTGCAAATATGCTCAACCTCTCATTCACGAAACGAAATAAATTCGACATAATGTTCAATGGGGGTTGAAAGTTTACTTTCAAATGAAGTTTCTGGTTGTCAACCGGTTTTAATGGAATGAGATGAATAAAATAATTGAGGCCAAGAGCGATTTCTCTTCAATATTCGATGAACATTGGATTTCGAAATATTATTTCTAGAGGAGATTTAATTTAGAGAAGTTTTTTCCATCTTCCACGACAGAGCCATAATATTTCTAGCAAATTATTTTAATTTCTGGCACATTTCAGGCGTTTCAGGAGTGACGTACACCTGAACAGTGTCTATAGTCTGTTATAAAGTCTTCCGGTTGGCCATGAAATTGTGACACATTTCACCGTGTATATTTTGAAAATGTTAGGTCATGCTCATTTTCCTGTCAGATAACTACACAACGTTGCCCTCTCTACATAGAAGGTTTAGTAATTGCTTATTCTTCACATTGTGAATTTTCTTGGGAAAAATAATGAATTTGAGAAGATATTATGTGAATTCAACAATTCCAAAGACCTGGCGACTGTTGAAGAAAATTTTTCATCTGTTCTTACTATGGAAATATTTCACGTACCTATAAAAACTGGTTGGAAGATTCAGTTATTATTTTCTTGTCCAGAAATCAAGAATCAAGTGTTGAAATTTTGATGAAAAATAATGGATACAGTAATCCGTGATATTTCATTTGAAAAAATGGGTTCAAGTCCTGTGGACAGGAGCTTTCTGGCGCTCTAGTTCAAACAGACAAATTATATCTCCGAAAGTATTGGTTTCTCAGAGTTGGGAATTATATCAATGTATTCATATGATAGAACTGCATCATAAAGGAAATTCAATTCGAATAATAGTTAATTTATCAAGAATAAATGAGCAATCGTGAGAATGAGAACTGCACCATGGAAGAAATCAAATTAAATCTGGCCAATTTTGCCCAATAACGAACTTAACCGAGATATTCATCTCCCTAACCTACTCTGAAAATTTCAACTACCTACCTCATTCCGTTCGAGAGTTATATCTATGTCTATGGATGAAAAGCAGTCTCACTACTCTCAGATCTCTTACTTCATGTTCCGTTCCGAAATGTAAGACTTTTCTGAGAAAAACTAATTTCGGAGCAAACAACTGAGATTTTTCTCACTTCGCTCACAATTCTTCGATTGATTGGATAATGTTATGTCTAAGGAAAATAAGTTGACATTATGACAATTCATACATAGAATAATTATATCATTCTGTGACACGTTGAAATACGATTTATTATTGAAATTTTGAAAAATCAAATCTCCGAAAGTATTAGCTTGTTAGAGTTAAAAATGATATTATTGGATTATTATGGTAAAACTGCTTATTGAAAAAAATTTAATTTGGAATTTGCTTTGTAAAAAAAAAATTTTTTTTTGTTACTCCGAAACCATCTGTCCGATTTTGCCCAATAACGAACTTAGCCGAGATATTTATCTCCCAAACCTACTCTGAAAATTTCAACTGTCTAGGTCATTCCGTTCGAGAGTTATCGTGCCTACGGCCGGCCGGATCGGCCAGCCGGACCGGCAAGACGGCCGGACAGAATGAATTTCGACCACGGATTCTTGATCAGTGAGTCGAACCAAATCGTTTAAGACCATTTTCATCGAAAAATTCGAAAATTACAGACATTTGGACAAATTGATAAGCACTCAGTTCCGAGGAACTAGAGCGCCAAAAAGACTAAAAGTACCTGAATAACCCGGCAGGAAAACTTCTAAACGAACAGACATACCTGGAATGGAATTCCCCACTTTTCAAAATTCTCAAGAAAGAAGCCTACATAAGACATTTAAATACCTTGTTGCACAACTTGAAATACACTAGTTTCAAAATGTAGTAGTTCTACGAAACCCGAGTAATTGTTAAACCTTAATAAAATATAGTGATAGGATAGGAAACTAAGTAATACAATTCGAGAGTTCAACATGTCCTAAGTTTTCCTATTGCAGATTTCAGTTCTGTATAGCACTTCATAATACTTTATCTCTGCTTCTACAAAACTGCTTTCAGCATTCTCAATTTCAAAGCGAAAAGTTCTTTATTATTCGAAGATAATGATCTGTGATAATATCTTGTCTACTAATAAGATTCTTGAGAGTAGAAATTGGCAACGTCTCAGAGAATTGTTTTGATATTTCAGGAGTGCCAACCTGCCTCAGTTTTAGTTACAAAAATGGGTTCAAGCCCTGTGGACAGGAGCTTTCTGGCGCTCTAGTTCAAACAGACAAATTATATCTGGTATTGGTTTCTCAGAGTTGGGAATTATATCAATGTATTCATATGATAGAAATGCATCAAAAAGGAAATTCAATTCAAATAATAGTTTATTTATGAAGATTAAATGAGCAATCATGAGAATGAGAACTGCACCACATTTTCAAATTTTTTTTTTGACACTTTGCGGTAATCTGGTCAATACAAAACACATGCGTATAAAGGTCATGATTCTACAATTTGGTGCTAAATTTCAGATAGATCGAGTGATCGGTTTCGGAAATATTCATAAAAAATATTTTTACTAAAATCGGCCATAACTCCGAAACCCCTTGATGGTTTTCGCCCATTAACGAACTTGTCCGAGATATTTACGCTCCAAAACCACCTTGCAATTTTCAATCCGCTAACTCCTTTCGTTCGAGATTTATCGTGCCTACGGCCGGTCGGCCGGCCGGACAGAATCGATTTCGCACTCGGATTCTTGAGTTGTGAGTCGAACCAAATCATTTGAGACCATTTTCAGCCAAAAATTCCAAAATTACAGACACTTGGGCAAATTGATAAGCAATCTGTTCCGAGGAACTAGAGCGCCAAAAAAACAAGTTTCGTATGACAATTGCCCAAAACAGGTTTAAAGTACCTACAAATAGTAGGTATTCCATAAAACTTGTATAAAATAATAAATTACCTTGTAATCGATCAAAAATTTCCTGATCTACGTTCACAAAATTTTCTCCTCTCTCGAACTTTGGAATTATGCTTTCAATATTTACGTAATATTTTCAAACATTTTCGGGTGAGGTCACCGTTGCATCGCTAAAATACGAGTATTTCAACCCCAATATTCTTGAAGTTACAATATTCCCTTCTGTCAAGTTGACTTTATGGCAATTCATACATAGAATAATTATATCAATCTGTGAAATACGATTTACATTGAAATTTTGAAAAATCATATCTCCGAAAGTATTAGCTTGTTAGAGTTAAGAATGATATAAATGGATTTTTATGATAAAACTGCTTATTAAAAATAATTTAATTTGGAATTTGTTTTGTAAAAAAAAAATTTTTTTTTTATTACTCCGAAACCTTCTGTCCGATTTTGCCCAGTAACGAACTTAGCCGAGATATTCATCCCCCAAACCTACTCTGAAAATTTCAACTCTCTACACGGAAAAAAATGATCCAGAACGACGTCGTACGAACATGTAACATATACCAGTAACATGAATTTCCTATATTAACGATATAATGTTTCAATGATTTAGAAACCCTTTCCGATACGAATCAAAATATCAATCTTTCTAGAAATCGTGGTCCAATGACAGATTTCTAGCTTATCGATCGAATAGAGCATTATATACGCGTTATATTCTCAACCATACTATAAAATTTCGCACGGTTCTAGTATTCCCATCGTATAAATGGAATTATCCCGTCTGTTCGAAATGAACATTCGTTGTTCAAGAAGAGAAGATGATGACCCAATGACCGCCTAAATCTTCACAAACTTGCAGTAGGTTGCGGAAGTTGTGTTGTGTAGGGCATTTCCATTTGTGAAGTGATTCAGTAATAGTTTATTATTTTTATATTTGTGCGAAGAACAATGTATACTTATAGGTACCTACTTAAGTGAGCGATTTCAAGAATGGAAGTCTTCCTGAAGGATTTAAATTTGGAATATATTTTAAGATTTCTATAGGTAAGTACCTACACGCCATTCGCTTATTGATTGATAGTGTATGATACTTGGAAAATATTTTCTTTAATTCTTTGGGTATTGATTCATGTCTGTATACATCAGAATCGTTAATTTTTTTTAAGTATGTATATACGTCAGTAATACCCAACTCTGGGAATAAATTCTTTTTGTTCAGGGGGAAGTTTTTGATGTTTCATTGTTACAACTTTCAAACTATAAGAGATAGCGGAAATCTAATACCATATCCTTGGTTTATTTTTAGAGAAACTGATGAAATGATACTATCCGCGTTTTTTCCTATCTTCTTTTGGTTTGATTTATAAACGAAAATCGGAATAATGGCTAAATTGAAAACGAATCATAACCACTTTCTCTGAAACAATAACATTATACAGACATTTTTGAATACAGGGACTTATTCACATTGTTTGTAGAGGTTCAAATTATAAAAAAATATGAGGTTAATTCGCAGTTTATCGCCCCTCACCAGTTTTCAATATATTTTACATATTTGGGCAGGTTAGGTTAGGTTAGTTTAGGTTAGCTATAAAAAACAACGTCAAAAATACATTTTTTATCATTTTAAATAATGTAAAATGAAGAAAATAATTGGAGTATTGAAAAATGTTTTTGTTATGAATGAAAATCATCAGTGATCGTTTTAAAATTTTCCTTCATTAACATTGCCAAAAAATCGAAATTACACATCCAATTGAAATCTCAGTTCACATCCATACATCCATAAGAATAATGACGGAATAAAACCATTTTGAAAAAAATCAGCCCCTGATTTATTTGCTTATCTATTGTACATTTTTCTTGCAGATGAGGGAATTGATCAAGGGTCCGTTAAAATGCTTAGCCAAGACACGTTGAAAATATTGATCCCGAAGATTGGTCCTCGCCTTAAATTTTAAACTGCACTCGCTCTTCATGTAAGAAATGGAAGTGCCAGTGTGAGTATTATGTAGTACCTATTATGATTCAAATTTGTATAACTGATTACATTTTTCAAAAACTCCAGAATTTTCCGATGAAATTCATTATTCAAGGCAATCAATGATATGCTAATATTAGAATCATCAAATTGCATCATCAATTTGCATCATTTTTCCTCCAAATGGTTCTTTTCATTCTGTTAATAATTTTTTTTTTTTCAGTACGAATCTCCCAGTATTGGACAAACTCCAATATTCGAATCTACAGACACTGACGGCGAAAGTAACTCTTTTTCTGAGGGATCAGAATTTGAGTCCATTTTGAATGAAATTCATTAGAACACGAACCCTTCATTGACTTCAGTATTACCGAATTAATGTATATATACCTTTTGTAGTATTAAAGCTAGTCATTTTTCATGTTATTTATAATATTTTATAGTGTTATGTATATGTGACAGACTGGCACAAGAATTGTTATTAATTTTTATTGAATATTTTCTATGTTAGAATTTTAGATGTTTATTTTCATTATGTGAAGAGATCAATAAATTTTCCCAGGATAAAATCGTTTTTGTTTGTCTTGAGTTTTTTTATAATATTTCTATCTATTCTGATGATGTTCGATTTCTTGTTCATCTGGCTGATATTGATCTCATCTGATACATATGGATGTGCTTGAAGAAATGATCAAAATGATTCGAAAAAACTTCTTTTTCGAATAATTTTTTTCGGTTCTCCGGGCTCATACGTATAAATATAAAATAGATCATCATCTGCCAGATAAACGAGAAATAAAGACTCATATGATGAGGATACTAGTTTTATATTACAAGATTCAAGATTACAGGTTTATATGATGAGATTACTAAATTCATATAACTGAATCATAAGTCTAATATGACTGGAATATAACCAATGTACGACAATAATGCTAGGTTCGAAAGCGGGACTAACTAGTACTCAAAATCGTTGGTATACTGTTAATCTGATTAGATTCTCATCTTTATATGCTCGGGATCCTACATTGGTATACGATGGTTCTAGTTCCATATGTCAAATTCATCAGATCCTTCAGACCTGACTGTTACTAATAATATGAAAGTAGATTAGTTTCAAGATCCGGATGCGTGTTATGAATAGGTGCTGCAGTCAGATAAGATTAGATGTAAGTTCTTCTGTCACGCCGAGTATATGAAATTCAGTTAGTCAGTATATGAATTTCATATATTAGAAGCAATATTTTTTTTCCGTGTAGCTCATTCCGTTCGAGAGTTATCGTGCCTACGGCCGCACCGGCCGGACGGCCGGACAGAATGAATTTCGACCACGGATTCTTGATCAGTGAATCGAACCAAATCGTTTAAGACCATTTTCATCGAAAAATTCTAAAATTACAGACATTTGGGCAAATTGATAAGCACTCAGTTCCGAGGAACTAGAGCGCCAAAAACGTGATATACCATATACCTAAATCATGGCCAACCGGGAGACTTTATAAGAGTGAATGGAGTATATCAATTGAGTTTAAATCTTCAGAGTAAGTTTAGAGACTAAATGCGCTGGTGTAAAGGTGTAAAGTGTTCCATAGTATTAAACACTTTGTAACGGTATAAAATCCTCCGTTCGCATGACATATTCCTACGATGATATCATGCAAGATTGCAAGAATTGATTTGAGGAGTGTATTCAACTTCAGAAAGAAAAACTGCCTTCTCGCCCCGTAAACTATATCAAAGTGATCGACCTCAACTTAATGTATATGACGCCGCGGTTGGCTAGACATACCCCATTATCCCTCCTAAAGGAATCGTCCAATCTTTGATTTAATCCAATTCGAATCCGGCTGGGAGTCAAGCTCCCCAGTTTTTCTTGCAATCAAATCAATCGTGATCTATCCCATCCAAATGTCTGCGTCTCGCAAACACTTCTCACCCTCTTCAACCTCGTGTCTTGGCCATGAGCGTAGACTATTTACGATAGAGGATATTGGGTTTCGTGCAGAGATCATTTCGTGGGTTAACTACTACAATTAAACTGTTTCGAGTAAAATCCAAATTGAAGTTGTTCCTAGATTTTTGGAGAATATAAAGAATTGATTAAATGTAATTTTACTACCATTTCTAAGTACAGGGTGTTTCACGAATGATTGTAGAGGCTAATATATATATATTCGTCCAAGAGGATATTTTTTGTATTTTATCAAAAACTTTCAATCGGTATAACGCCTGCATGGAGCTTCATGAAAATTTCAGGGAATGAGTATAGGCCGTTGCCTAATATTCACTCATAATGACTTGTTGATAGTGCAGGTAAGGACTGAGAAAATAATTTTATTCATTCCACATCTTGTAAAGCACACTGTACATCAAATTTCAATCAAGAAGTGAAATTTTTCTCTGAATCTGCAATAAATACTCTTTCAATCAAGCCTTTTGGCAATAATGGCACACTTTTTTTTATTCCTTTTTTTGTTATTTTTTTTTATTTATTTTTTTTTATTTATTTTTTTTATTTATTTATTTTTTTTTTCATTTCGCACCAATATTTTATGAACCATTGAATATCTGGAATTTTCAGTTCATAATAAACACGGACCTATGTGCCTCTGAATAATGAGATGTTACCAAAACTTTTACTTGGAAGTATTTTAATCCTGATGATATTTTTGGGTTCAGATTTTGAATCCAAATATATTCAGTGAGTACCATTTTGAAAATTTCGATTAGTTTTCGAAAAAACACCGTCCTTTTATAAGAACCCTGGTAATATGAACTGCTTTGGATATCTAAGTTTTATTCAATATGAGAAATGTTCATATTTTTGGATTATAACAGAAAAATGTATTATTCCTGAATATATTTTTTTCGCTGACTGAGGAATCATGTTGGTGATCCTTACGTAGGTCAACAAGGGAAGATCATCTTCATCAGGGTCTGAAGACTTAGAACTTTGTCTAATTTCCGCTTCGGCTGTAATATGCCTACCAGTAGGGCTTAACACAAGACGAGAGTAGGCGAGAATAAAAAAAATCTCGTCTCGGTCTCGCCAATTCCCAATAAATTAAGTCTCGTTTAAGTCTCGGTCTCGTCTCGCTTAATTCTGAATAACGATAATAAATATTATACTATATGAACGAAATGGTAGATAACAATGAATAATTCAGTAAAGCTAAATTTATTACGCTCTTGTACAAAAATATATGCACATGTACATATATTATTTTTTATTTTAAACAATATTAATTTCATCTTCTAAATTACTCGTTGACCAAGAATTCAAACATAATCCAGCTTGCATCACATCATCCTTCAATGATGTACATGTTTTTGCTATGATCATAACTGCTAAGGAAAATAATCTTTCAACAGATACGGTTGTAGCCATTAATAAATCATCGGCCATCTTGGAAAGTTTAGGAACTTTTTCATGCACTTTCCACCACTCTAAAATACAATTTTGATTCCTATTTGCTCTTTCTAACAGCAAATGTTCTTCAAACTCAGCTTTCCAGTGTTTAGAAGGTTTTGTTGATGTTTTGAAGAGGCTATCGATGTCGATACATTTTTTAATAGAATTGGTTAAATTGATATCGTTTTCCATGAAAATCTTCCCAGTGAAGAGATCATTGAGGATGTTCTTTGCGTATTCCTCGTAACACTTTTCGAAACATGGAATATCTTCATTTTTCATTTATTTACCAGTATACCATGTATTTCCACAGATGTATACAATAATTGTTCACATCTTCACTACTAGAAGCACAATAAAAAACAATAAATTTGTCCAGATGTTCAAATAGAGACGAAATCTTAAAAGCATTGGGATTTAGGGGCAATAAAAGTTGTCCGTTAAGTATTGAATTCATAATGACATCAGTTTTTATGGTTGTGAATTCTAGTTTTTCATCAAAAGTAATCTCAATTATCGCAAGGTCGTGTATTTCTAGAACTATCGATGTATAATATAGACAAAATATCTTGGTAATTATAGTGGAAACTCTTCTAATTCAATTGTTTTCTGTGGGTGTTGAAAAAGGTCAAGTCGTATACAGTATGGTGCAAATGAAAGGAATAAATTCGTTATTTCGTAAACCGGCGACTTTAAGGAAACATCCTGAAACCCGTCGATTTTTATTTTAAAACGGGCTATTCGTAAGGATACTTTTTTATTTTTGACGTCATCTATGTGAGCGTGATGACGTCATCGCTAAAATTTTCAAATGGAAATGTGGGTGTTGTAATACATTATTTGAAAGGTCTTTCAAATACCTATATTTAGCCATATCAAATGTACAGTAATTGATTTTTGTATTTTTTTAAAAAATTTATAAAATTTTATTATTATTATTTAATATGTATTACTCATTAAATACAACGAAACCTAAATTAAGTGCTCAAATTGTTTACCTCCAGTTAAAATACAATGAGAAGGACGTGCCGCCAACTCTTCTCGAACCTTCTCTATAACTTCCGGAGTTATTTGTGCAACCTCAATACTTATACTTTCTTTGAGTTCATTGATATTTTGTGGTCTAAGTTGGTACACGTTGCTCTTCAAGTATCCCCATAAAAATAAATCAAGAGGAGTCAAATCAGGTGACCTAGGCGCCCATTCTATTGTTCCTCTTCGACCTATCCACCGATTTGGAAAGACGTTGTTCAAATAGTTGCGCACCAAGACAGCATAGTGTGGAGGCACACCATCTGTACGCATGCTGGATTAAATACCTATTTAGCCATATCAATATGTACAGTAATTGATTTGCGTATTGTCACAAATATTATTGATGAAATTTCAACAGATTTCTTAATAAAATGTATGGAGTATCGGTATGATCTACTTATTTATTGACACACAAAAATAAATTTTGTAAAGGACGTCACTGGTAATGAAATGTCTTATCTACCTAAAAAACTAGTTACCTTATCAACATCAACATTGGCACATGGACATAATTAACTTTATTCCAAGTGATTGATAGTATTATTGTATTAGACGAATTCAAAACGTTTTTGTATCTATCAACATGAAGCTGACTGAAACGCAAAGAATTGAAATTCTAATAATGATTGGCTGTGGAGATAAAGCACGTACACAGAAAGAAGTATGTACGTTATTTAATAATAAATACCCCAACCGAGAACCAATTTCACAATCCACTATAAGCAAAATTGAGAAGTAATTCAGAGAAACGGGTCATGTCAAAAACCTCCCTAAAGGTAGTAGAAAACCGAGTAGAAAACCAATATCAGAAAACAAACAACTAGATGTTCTGTTCGCCTTTCAAGATAATCACCATACCAGTTCACGGCAAGTAGCATTAGATAACGACATGGACCATTCAACAATTCTCAGAAAGCTAAAGAAGGAAAAGTGGCATCCCTAAAAAGTAAGTTTAGTACAAGAGCTTATGGAAGATGAACTTGATAAACGAATTGAGTTTTGTGAAATTATGATGGAACAAGATAACAGAGATTCGATGTTTTTAAAAAAGGTTCTTTTCTCGTGTGAAGCTACATTTCTACTAAACGGTCATGTAAATCGTCAAACTTATCGGTACTGGGCTACGGAAAATCCACACTGGATGCAAGAATACCGTACTCCATACCCAGAGAAAGTTAATGTTTGGGCGGGAATAATAGATAATAGGATTATTGGAACATACTTTTTCGAAGAAACCTTAATAGGTCTTCGATATTTAGAATTTCTTCAAAACTTCCTGCTAACTGAATTGAACCGGCTGTTTCCAAACAGAAATGATTTATGGCTGCAGCAAGATGGTGCGCCTCCACACTATGCTGTCTTGGTGCGCAACTATTTGAACAACGTCTTTCCAAATCGGTGGATAGGTCGAAGAGGAACAATAGAATGGCCGCCTAGGTCACCTGATTTGACTCCTCTTGATTTATTTTTATGGGGATACTTGAAGAGCAACGTGTACCAAAATAGACCACAAAATATCAATGAACTCAAAGAAAGTATAAGTATTGAGGTTGCACAAATAACTCCGGAAGTTATAGAGAAGGTTCGAGAAGAGTTCGCGGCACGTCCTTCTCATTGTATTTTAACTGGAGGTAAACAATTTGAGCACTTAATTTAGGTTTCGTTGTATTTAATGAGTAATACATATTAAATAATAATAATAAAATTTTATTAATTTTTTAAAAAAATACAAAAATCAATTACTGTACATTATTGATATGGCTAAATAGGTATTTGAAAGACCTTTCATCACGCTCACATAGATGACGTCAAAAATAAAAAAGTACCCGTTAAACCTTTCCATAAAAAAGTATCCTTACGAATAGCCCGTTTTAAAATAAAAATCGACGGGTTTCAGGATGTTTCCTTAAAGTTGCCGGTTTACGAAATAACGAATTTATTCCTTTCATTTGCACCATACTGTATAAGAAAAGTTTACTGTATGTATCTGTAGTGAATAAGACGATCTTCCAGGTAGAAATTTTCGAACCAAAGAAACCCTTTTAATCGTACGTTTATTACTCAGTAGTTTATAGACACATATACTCAACCGAGAGTTACAAATCGATCTTGGAAAAAACACATTCAAACCTAAAATATAAAAACCTGCAAGGATAGATATTTATGATAAGAGATACGTTACTATAAGAAGTTATAAGAACAGTTAACAAGTTGAAATAAAAATGTGAAAATATTATTTTAATCTAGCATAAAATATTTCACAAATAGCCAGAAGAGTTGGTATTTTGTAAAATATATTGATCACTATGTAGACCTTTTCTAATTTTTCGAATAAAAATTTCATAAAAAAAAATTTACGAGACCAAAAACCAGACTCTTGGATTGCGCTGTACCTATATGGTCTCGGTATCGCCTATAATATTTTTCAAAACGTCTCGTCTCGTTCTCGTTTCGGAGAAACGAGACGAGACGAGAAATATCTCGCTCTCGTGTGAAGCCCTACCTACCAGGTATATTGTGAACAGTAACCTCCTCTTCACTTCACCCGAATGTTCATATGTGGCTTTGGAATTTGCATTTTCAGGTGGGAGCAATATTATTTCCCTTGCCGGCTGGGCTTATATCAAGTGGGGTTTACACGTTATATATGATACAAGTCATCGCATTATTCTAACAATACCTGAAAACACAGTATACAAGTAGAGCGTTCTTCATTCAAGATCAAGATACCCAATGAAAATACGTTTATTTGTGTTCCCACCATTAAATTCAACCGCGTGACGTCATTGCGTAGAGAAAATCAGGAATCGTCCAATCAACTGACATACCGGATATTCGTTAATCGAGGTCTCTACAAGTTTGAACTTACCTTCCATGCCGTAGGGCTGCAGTACTCTTCTTTCCGTTAGGACAGACAGTATCACTTGAGAACGAAACAGTATTTCCCTCTGTATACCGTCACCACCTCTGAATTTTCCACGACCCCCACTGCCTTTCCTCAAAGTAAACTTGCGGACGAATACCGGATATCGCTTTTCCAGGATTTCGATGTCTGTTATCCTGGTGTTGGTCATGTGAGTGTGCACTCCGGAGCAGCCATGCCATGTTGGACCCTTTAAAGATAATGGAATTAAAACGAAAATATTCTGTGCAATATTGTGGCGAATAACTAGGCATGAAGAAAATATTCTAGAACTGGAAGCAAAAATAATATCGGTGAAAGGTACAAAATAAATAGTGATCTGAATTTTTCTGCTAGCTCGTACTAGCTTTAAAATGGTATTTCTGGCTGTTTGGCGTTCTCACCAGTAGATGTCGCCTCGTCTTGACGAACACCTCTCACCACTGTGCGTGACACATTAAAACGGAAGCGCCGCAGTGAAGATATTACATCGGAACCTTCGTACTGAAGTCAAAAGTGTCTACGGCAGGCTCTCACTGAAGAAGGCGTATCGTATTAATAAGTTCATCAGTGAGAGACGGAACGAAACGCTGAACAACCAAGAGGTTGTGGGTCCTTACACCATCACACGCAACGACACGCAACCCACATTGGTGACCCCGACGTGATGGTGAGCACGTGACGTCCTGCTAGGCGAACTGATGTGCGATATATATCTCTTGTCTATGTGTGCGATACTTAGTCGCACCTTCCATGCTGCAAGTCCACTCGACGAGGTTTGGTCTCCCTCAGATCGCGTCATGGTTACATGTGAAAGTACACATCACACCCAACGCATCGTGACTTCGCCACTAGCAGGGGGGTATTGTAGGGAACTACCTTATTCCCTCCGATTCTTTTGCCTCTTCGCCGTTCTCGCCAGTAGATGTCGCCTCATCTTGATGAACACCTGTCACCACTGTGCGTGAATTTTTTTCTACATAACAAATTTCAAATAAAATTCTCAAATACAGTTTAACCATGAGAATCTATTGATTTCAACTCTAACAAGCTAATACTTTCGGAGATTCTTCAAAATTTCAATAATACATCGTACTTCTAATGTTTTCACAGAATGCGAATTCTATCTGTCTGTGTTCACTGTTCATCCATGCCATCTTATCTACCAGACATGTCAAATTTATTTTTGTTCTAGAAGGCAAAGTATAATTGAATGCAAAATGACCAAATAGGATATTATATACCTTTATTATATACCCTATATGCCCTTGGATAATCCATATGATGATGGAAATATACAGTGCGCGTCAAAATTATGGAACAAATTAATTTTCTCAGAAGAAAAATATTTGGCAACAAAATCCTGAAACAGGTCAAATTTTGTTTCACTTTTACCAAAATTTTATGCATTTTGAAGGATTTTTTGTTGCACCCTGTGCCATCCCCATCAACCCCTCTAAATTTTTTGAATAGGGAAAGTGGGTCAGGTGGTACTTTTTTGGCAAGGTCTTTGTATCTTCTTTACAGGCGTGCACAAATTTTCAAGAAAAAATTTTCCTTCTTTGAAAAATATATAGTTCAAAGAGGTTTTCAGTATGTGAACTTTGTCATGGCTCATTTACTTTGAGACGATGGTACCTGATGAAATTTGTCTCCGAATGAAAGTCTACCATAACAGTTGTGTCCATGCACAACTTTCAACCCCTACGAACCCTTCAATGGAGAAAAAGATGGGGAGGGGCGTGAGGGAGTTGAAAGTTGTGCATGAACAAAACTGTAATGGTCGCCTTCCAATTGGTGATAAATTTCATCAGGTAACATCGTCTCAAAGTAAATGAGCCATGACAAAGTGCACATACTGAAAACCTCTTTGAACTATATATTTTTCAAAAATTGGTTCAAGCACTGACGTGAAGTCAGAAGCTTTTGCGCGTATGTTCTATTGTCCATGCTTCTGTATTGGACACCCTTAATCGAATTTACCATGGTTAATTATGTCGTCCATTCTCCTGTATTGGACGCTCTTACTTCGAATTTACCACGGTAAATTCGAATTTACCACGGTAAATTCGAATTAAGTGTCCAATACAGGAGCATGGACAATAGAACATACGCGCAAAAGCTTCTGACTTCACGTCAGTGCTTGAACCAATTTTTTTTTCGTGATTTTTTTTTAATTTTCTGGAGGCGCGGTTCTTAAAATTTTTTTTTTCGTCATTTTTTTCTAATTTTCTAGGAGTACGGTTCTTACAGAATTTTAAACACGTCTTTGTGTTGATTTTCTACTACTAGTTACCAAGCTTCAATTCAATCGAATATTTATTTTTTGAGTTATCAAGGAAACAATATTCCAGGTGGATATAACTCGGAAACCGTTAAACCGATTATGCCCAAAAACGAACTCAACTCTCCCTTTCGGATACGCAACCTACCCTGAAAATTGCAAGTCCCTATCTCCTTTGGTTCGAAAGTTATCGAGGCAACGGTCACCCATCTACTGAACTCACACAAGAATGCTCGAATCTCCAACAATATTCAACCGATCGTATTAAAACTTGAAACTTGGCAGTAGAGTTAGGTAATGAACGCTCTTGCAAAATTTCAGCAATTTCAAACGTATAGTTACTGATATATAGAATTTTTTTTTTTTTTTTTCAATGATTTATTAAAAATTTTCTACAGATGCTATCCTCACCAAATTTCGCAAACATTTTCGCGTTGGCATTCTACATCTAATAACCATGTTTGAATTCAATCGGTTCAGTATTTTTCGAGTTAATGAGGAACAAAAAACCACCAAATTTCAGAAAATTTCAGATGGCTATAACTCTGAAACCGTTTGGTCGATTATGCTCATAAACAAACTCAAATGTGGCATTCATATGCACAACATAACCTGAAATTTTCAAGCCGCTATCTCTTTCCGTTCTCAGGTTATCGTGACAAAAAAAATATTTTTTAATAATTTTTTTAAAATTTTCTAGCCACACGATTCGCCCAAAATTTCACAAACGTGCTTAGGTTCATGTTCTACAACTACTCACCAAGTTTCAATTCGATCGGATTTATATTGGTTGAAAACAAAATTATTACTCGGAAACCACTGGGCCGATTATGCCCATTAACGAACTTGTCCGTCGTATTGCGATGCGCCACCCACCCTGAAAATTTCAAGTCGCTAGCTCTTTTCGTTCTCAAATTATCGTGGCAACGGACGGCCGTACGGCCGGACGGACAGAATCAAATTTGACCTCGGATTCTTCATCGGGGAGTTTTCTTGAAAATTTCTGCACGCCTGTAAAAAAGATACAAAGACCTTGCCAAAGAAGTACCACTGGACCCACTTTTCCTATTCAAACAATTTAGAGGGTTGATGGGGATGATACAAATGCATACAAATTTGGTAAAAGTGAAACAAAAATTGACCTGTTTCAGGATTTTGTTGCCAGGTATTTTTCTTCTGAGAAAATTAATTTGTTCCATAATTTTGACGTGCCCTGTATACTTTGGTAAGTTAATCAAATTTGGTTCAGAATATCTTCAGTGAGAACAAAACTGGAATATTGGCTAAGTTTCAATCGATATAATTTAATTTTCAGAGTACATTTGAGAAATGAATTTCTCGGAGGAGTTCGTTATTTGATTTTAATTTAATATCTTTTATGATGCACTTATATTATAAGAATCCATTGATATCATTTCCAACTCTGTTGTTTACCCCTTCAATATAGAAAACTGTTTCTGAAATATATTGTATAACAACAAAAATCTCATACATCGGATGCTTGAAATTCGGTGACCTGGGAATACTCAATTTAAATTCAGAATATTATCGAATAATTCCAAGTGAAAGAATTATTATATTCAAATCAATGATACAGGGGACCTAAACTTTACCGGCCATACAATGTATTAATCAACAGGGCGTTAAGAAGTCAGACTTGTGCCGATTGTGACCGGAGAACCGCACTGCGATAGGAGAGTTTAATGTTTACCTAATGGGAAACGGCAACCTGAAAGCCAGACTACAATGTACCTTTGAATTGATGGATGTACGGATTTTTGAGAGCTAAGTTTGCAGTAATACTGCGATAAGAAATTGAAACGTTTATTTGCCTGGGTGGTACATGGTACAGCCTACGCTAATTGCGTAGGTTTCTTTCAAGCCGTTGAAGTGAGAGGAACCAAGAAAAATGTCGACTTAGGAGAAAACTTGTGAAGGGGGAAGGCCCCACCCGGGAGAAGTAGCTCATGTTTATTTGTGGTACCGAGAAAAATACGGGATAAGGTGGAGATTTTCCATTAGAGTTTGTGGTAATTCAAAGTAGAACGAATAATCCGTTATATTCATAGCGTGAGTGCGTATTATTCAGTTTGGTTTACGTGTGAAGTTTATTACAGGTATAAACATTGGATTAACTGCCTAGCTGCTAAGGTAGGAGAGGTTTTGATCACATAATTAACCCTTTATTGCGCGCATGTTCTGGGAAAATGCGTGCTATCGTTTTGCCCAAATGTCTGTAATTTTCAAATTTTTTATAAACGATTATTATTATAAACTCACTGATGAAGATTTTGAGGTCAAATTGCATTCTGTTCGGCAGACACGATAACTTTAGAACGGAGAAAAATAGCGACTTGAAATGTTAAGGGTATGTGGCGCATCCAACTGCGTCGGACAAGTTCGTTAATGAGCATAATCGTCCCAAAGGTTTCCGCATAAAAATTTTATTTAAACAAGCACTGACGTGAAGTCAGAAGCTTTTGCGCGTATGTTCCATTGTCCATTCTTCTGTATTGGACACCCTTAATCGAATTAACCATGGTAAATTATGTTGTCCATTCTCCTGTATTGGACACTTAATTCGAATTTACCATGGTAAATACAATACAGGAGAATGGACAACATAATTTACCATGGTAAATTCGATTAAGGGTGTCCAATACAGAAGAATTTTTTTTTTCGTGATTTTTTTTAAATTTTCTAGGGGTACGGTTCTTAAAATTTTTTTTTCGTAATTTTTTTTCAAATGTTCTAGGGGTACGGTTCTTACAAAATTTTAAACACGTCTTTATGTTGATTTTCTACTACTAGTTACCAAGCACCAATTTGATCGAATATTTATTTTTTGAGTTATTAAGGAAACAATATTCCAGGTGGGTATAACTCGGAAACCGTTAGACCGATTATGCCAAAAAACGAACTCAACTCTCCCTTTCGGATACGCAATCTACCCTGAAAATTACAAGTCCCTATCTCCTTTCGTTCGAAAGTTTTCGAGGCAACGGTCACCCATCTACTGAACTCACACAAGAATGCTCGAATCTCCAACAATATTTAACCGATCGTATTAAAACTTGAAACTTGGCAGTAGAGTTAGGTTATGAAGGCTCTTGCAAAATTTCAGCAATTTCAAACGAATTAACTTTCATGTTCCTGCTAGACACCTCAGAAATCATGTTTCATTTCACTTACCCACCTACAGAACCAACAGTGCGTAGTTTTCACCTCTATCGAGAATGATGGATTTATGTAATTATTATGAGGGAGGTCTCAACCTGTTTTCGGGTGGGAGCGTGCGTTCTTTCAGAAAAATTGTAAAAGATATTTTCGGGTAGCTTATCAATAAGAAAACATATATATTTTTTTTTTGCTGCTTTTTATGATGTGTATAATGTTGTTAATAGAATTTTAGGTTAATTTGTATCACTGTCTATTTTGACTTTTGTAAGTGGACGCTGCTTTGGGTGTTCTCACCTGTTTGCAATCTATGTTCTAAGTAAATAAATAAATAAATAAATAAATAAATAAATAAATAAATAAATAAATAAATAAATAAATTAAAATATATCATCTTACGAAAAATTAAGAACGGAAGGAGATAGCGACTTACAATTTCCAGGGTATAGTTTACGCATATGCAACATTTAAGTTCATTAATAGGCATAATTGGCCAAACGGTTTTCGAGTTATACCCATCGGAAATTTTGCCGAATAAACAACTTAGCTGAGTTATGTATCTCCCAAACCTACGCTGAACATTTCAACTGTCTATCTCATTCCGTTCGAGAGTTATCGTCTTAACGGCCGGCCGGGCAGAATCGATTTTGACCACTGATTCCTGATCAGTGAGTCGAACCAAAACGTTTGAGACCAATTTCAGTGAAAAATTTGAAAATTGCAGACGAATTGATAGGCACTCTGTTCACCTGAGCAGTGCGCCAAAAACCAGTGAAATTATAAATCTGCAGGTCAGGGCTATAAAACACTGATTTTTTTCTGTAATTTCAACAGCCTTTGTCTTTTTACCAGAGCTGAATCTGGGAAAATGGTATATTGAAAAATGAAGGGGAAAGCCCTTTGGACAGGAGCTTTGGCGCTCATGTTCAAACTTTGGCAAATCATATCTCCGAAATCATTGGTCTCTGGGAATTGTATAAATGGATTCTTACGATAGAACTGCATAATGAAAGAAATTAAATTCAAACAGACCGATTCTTCCCAATAACGAACTTATCCGAGATATTCATTCCTCAAATCTAGTTTGAAAATTATATTATATCAATTAATACTTAGATAATATTGCAGTTTTGTTTTTACTGGAGATATTCTGAACCCAATTTGATTATGTATGTTACCAAAGAATATATTTCCATCATCATATGGATTATCCACGGGCATTATATTATCACCTCAAAAGTACGATCGTTGAGGTTATTTCATGGGTCATTTTGCATTCAATCATACTTTGTTTTATAGAACAGGAAGGGTATTTTATATCAAGAATAACGAATCAGAAATAATTTTGACATGTATCTCTCATAGGAAAATAAGATGACATGTAAGAACACAGATCATATAATAATTCATAGATAGAAAAATTAGGTACAGCATTCTGTGAAAACAGTAGGATTCATTATTGAAATTTCGAAAAATCATATCTCCGAAAGTATAAGCTTCTTAGAGTTGAAAATTACATCAATGGATTTTTATGGTGAAACTGCATTTTAAAAAAAAATTGAATTTGAAATTTGTAATGTAAAAAAAATCGTATTAACGGCCGGCCGGACAGAATCGATTTCGACCACGGATTCTTTATCAGTGAGTCGAACCAAATCGTTTAAGGCCATTTTCAGCCAAAAATTCGAAAATTACATACATTTGTCAAATTGATAAGCACTCTGTTACGAGAAACAAGAACACCAAAAAGTAACATTTAAAAAAAAAAGCACTGACGTGAAGTCAGTACTCTTTGGCGCGCGTGCTCACGGTGGCTAATTTGAATTGAATGATGAGACTTCAAGCTCAGTGGATAGAGCGAGCCGAAGATCTACCCAAAGGATAGTGGACACCATTCACTGTCGGTTCAAAAATTAACAGTGCTGTATCTAAGCTGCCATCAGGATAGAGTAACAAAGTTGGAAAAGAACACAACTGACTCTCCTCAGTCGCACAAGCTCCTAGAAGATTTGGGAGGGTCAGTATAATCCTAATCATGTTTATAGCATGCGCGCCAAATCAGATTGACTTTTTACACTTTTTCTTTCATTGTTACATCATGTCTGCTTTTGCGCGCGTGCTATAAAAATGATTAGGATTATACTGAGCCTCACAAATCTTCTAGGAGCTCGTGCGACTAAGGAGAGTCAGTTGTGTTCTTTTCCAACTTAGTTACTCTATCCTGATGGCAGCTTAGATACAGCACTGTTAATTTTTGAACCGACAGTGAATGGTGTCCACTATCCTTTGGGTAGATCTTCGGCTCGCTCTATCCACTGAGCTTGAAGTACTCATCATTCAATTCAAATTAGCCACCGTGAGCACGCGCGCCAAAGAGTACTGACTTCACGTCAGTGCTTTTTTTTTTCAAGTTCTTTTAACAAATATAGCTATCAATACAGTTTGGCTGTTAGCTTTACTGTAGATCAAAAAAAATTGCGGTTGTGGGACCTCCGTTAGGAAAGCAATTGCCTCTTCTCCAAATCCGAACGTATTTTAATATAGATCTACCGAATATAGTTATTTATAAATTTGCCTCAGGGCTACCATACAGACATTTCAACTCGGAAACAACGCTATTTCCCCCAAACTGACTTCTGTCCGTGCACTGAATTGACATGAATATTCTTTTAAAACCACACAATATCGGCTCATTACTCCCAACATAACCCAAACAACCCAAAACCATTCACTTCTCGTCTGCGCATGCGCAATATACTCGTGGCTGCAAGTCCTCCCAAAATTACAAACCTCACAAAAAACTCCAATTCTCCCACACTAGTGGTTCAGGAGATATCGCTTCTTGAATCCACGCATGCGCAGACCCTCACCAGGGGATTCTATAGAGGAATAGCATCCGCCACCCCAAAACCACAATCCTCTCTGACGAAAACACCACCAGTTAAATCACCGATGGTCTGCTCATGCGCATAACGAAAAATGCCTGTAAGGGGTAACGTCAATTTCAAAATTAGCCCTAGGGCCACGGTACGAACACTTTAACTCGGAAACAACGCTACATCCCCCAAACTGACTTGTCCTTGAACTGAATTGCTATGAATATTCTTTTAAAACCTCACAATATCGACTCAGCACTCCCAACATAACCCATCCAATTAAAAACCAGTCACTTCTCTTCTGCGATTGCGCAATCTACTCGCGGCTAAAAGTCCTCTCAAAATAACACACCTTACAAAAAACTCCGATTTTCCAACACTAGTGGTTCGGGAGATATCGCATCTTTAATCTAAGCATGCGCAGACCCTCATCAGGGATCTGGATTCTATGGAGGAATAGCATCCGCCACCCCAAAACCCCAATCCTCCCTGACGAAAACTACTGCAGTTAAATGACTTCTCATCTGCGCATGCGCACAACGAAAAATGCCCGGAAAAGGAAGCATGAACCTCAAAAAAATAGGTTTCGGCATTTTAAGCAAAGTATTCCGCAAAATAGTAGTAATTTTTTGATTTTTTTCATGTCACGTGATCTTCACGAAATTTTGCAAAAGTGTTTGCATTGGTCTTTTGCATCTAACTACTGAGTTTCAATTTAATCAGATCAGTATTTTTCGAGTTGTCGTGAAAACAAAATTTTAAAATTTTTGAATTTTTTTTTTGCCATTTAGGGCCGTCCGGTCATAACAAAACTTCGCAGGCATATAAAGGTCATGATTCTACAATTTGATGCCAAATTTCAGAAAGATCGAGTGATCGGTTCCGGAAATATTCTTAAAAAACGTTTTGACTAAAAACGGCCTTAACTCCGAAACCGCTCGCTGGATTTCGCCCCTTAACGAACTTGTCCGAGATATTTACGCTACAAAACTACCCTGCAAATTTCAACGCTCTAAGTCGTTCCGTTGGAGAGTTATCGTGCTAACGGCCGGCCGGCCGGCCGGACCGGACGGACAGAATTGAATTTGACCTCGAATTCTTCATCAGGGAGTCGAACCCAATCGTTTGAGACCATTTTCGAAAAAAAATTCGAAAAATACAGACATTGTGACGAAATGATAGCACGCTGTTCCTTGCGGAACACGCGCGCAAAAATAGCAAGAGTGCCAAAATTATTAATCCGAAACCACAAGAACGATTCTTCCCAATAACGAACTTATCAGAGATATCCATTCCTCAAATCTACTAAGGAAATTATTTTATATCAATTGAAACTTAGCCAATATTCTAGTTTTATTTTCACTGGAGATATTCTGAACCCAATTTGATTAACTTATCAAAGTACAAACATATATATAATCATCATATGGATTATCCAAGGGCATTATATTATCACCCAAAAATTATAATATCCTATTATCCTTATAATTCTACGATAGCTGATGTTCATTCATTGGTCATTTTGCATTCAATTTTATACTTTATTTTCTAAAACAGGAGGTATTTTGTATCATGAGTAACGTGACAGGCATGAGCACAGATCATGAAATTCATAGATACAAATACGAACGTTAATTTTCGATAACAGCATTCTGTGAAATCATTACGAATTATTACGATTTATTATTGAAATTTTGAAAAATCATAAATCATATCTCAAATTATTAGCTTGTTACAGTTGAAAATGATATCAAAGAATTCTTATGATGAAACAGCATATAAAAAAAAATTGAATTTGAAATATGTAACGTAAAAAAATTTTTGTTTTTTCGTTACTCCGATACCTCCAGGCCGAATAACGAACTGAACCGAGATATTTATCTATTTCCATATCTCAAAGTACAATACAATACAATACAATACAATTTATTCATCCTTTAAGACAATACAATGTTGTATAGGGCATGTCAAGAGAATTGCAATATAAGCACCAAAGAAAAGAAAACAAATGTAACAACAAAAGAAAATTGCAACGACATAAACATCCTAACTTAATGAGCTAGTAAGAAATTCATTCGTACTGTAGAAACATTTTTGAATGAACAGAATTTTTATTTCTCTTTTGAACTGTCTATCATTCAGCAATTTGTATCTATTCGGCAGATGATTGTACAATTTTATAGCGGCCATTCTTGGTGGTGACTCATATTTAGACGTTTTGTGTTTGGGTACACAAATAATGTTTTGATGTCTAGTATTATAATTATGGAAATCTGAGCACTTCTTGAAGCCACCCAGGTTATTTCTCACAAACATTAAACAATTCAGCATATATATGCAAGGAAACGTCAAGATACCGAACTTTCCAAACGTTTCCCTACAAGATTCGCGAGGCTTCAAACCAAAAATCAAACGTATTATCTTTTTTTGTGCAATGAGAACCCGATCACTTTCCGTTGAAGCACCCCATAGAACAACGTTGTAACAAGGATGACAGTAAGTGAGGCCATAGTAGATGTTAATTAATGCATCAAGGGGAAGAGAGTTCTTCAATCTGTGCAAGGCATAGAAGGACTTGTTGATTTTCTTGCACACGTTGTCGATATGGCAATGCCATCTTAAATTTTTGTCAACGTATAGACCCAGGAATCTAACACAATCAACCGCAGAAAGGTTACCCGAACTCCCAAAGTCGAACTGGACTCACGATTCTGGAACTTAATGACTTGGGTTATATTGGTATTCACAATCAGTGAATCCACCTTACACCAGTATGTAAATCGCTGGACAAGTTCACTGCAAATCGTTACCAACTCCTGGTGACTACCTGCTCTCACCGCCAGTGATACATCATCAGCAAACAGAACAAGAATACATCCAACCAAGTAGTCTGGCAAGTCATTAATGAAAAGTATAAAAATTAGAGGACCCAGGACTGGTCCCCTGTGGGACACCCATATCATTTTGATATACGCTGGAAGAATAACCACCATGCCTGACAAACAAACTGCGCAGTGACAGATAACTCCTCAGCCAGTCAAGGAAGATACCCCTGAAGCCCATTTGATAAAGTTTGTCAATAATGAATCCTTGCCGTAAGCAATCAAATGCTCGTGACAAATCGAAAAATACCCCAGCTATATATTCACCCCCATCCAAACAGTCAAAGACAAATTCTATGAACTCAATAGAGGCAGATTGGGTCGACCGAGCTACTCGAAACCCATGCTGATGTTGAGAAAGAATGGAAAACTTCGTCAGGAATTTGTACATCCTGTAGTGGACTATTTTCTCAAAGACCTTGGATATTTGACTCAGGATAGAAATGGGGCGACAGTTTGAAATTTCGTTAACAGAGTTCTTTTTATGTACCGGTATGACCTTGGCTAATTTTAGTAGTTCCGGAAACTGGCCAGATGAAATTGAGGAATTGAAAAGGTGATTCAAATGATCCGATATGAAAGGGGCAATAGCTTTAAATACTCTGCCAGAGATTGAGTCAGAACCTGAACTGCTACCATTCTTCAAACAATGAACGACAGATAGTATTTCCTCAGATGTAATAGGATAAAAAAAGAAAGTGTGGTCAAGTAATCTATCTGTCGTGCAGGATCCAGAGATAGAGTGCCCATTGTGATCTCTCAAAGACTGACTATTGATCTCGGAGAAATATCTGCCGAATGTCTCTGCTACCCGCTCTGGGTTGGAAATAAAATGGCCATCAATGTTGAGAGTTATGAATGACTTAGTTTTTGTAGATCTGCCTAGTTCTTCAGAGACCATCCTCCAGACAGTCTTGTTAATATTATCGAATTGGTTTAAAATAAATTTATTATAGTTAAATTTTGCTGATGTAAGCAAACAAGAATATTCTTTTCTCGCAGTTTTGTATTTCATGCAAGCTTCTGGTGAATTAGAATTCGCAACTAGCCAATGTAGATTTTTCAAACGTCGCTTTGCCTCCAAGATTTGGGAATTGACCCATCTAGGGCGTCCTCGTTGACAAGACTGTAGACTCTGCAGTGGAAATGCATCATCCACCAGGGACTTCAGAATATCGATGAAACCCGAAAACTTATCATCAATAGAAAGACACTCGTATACGATTTGAAAATCAGCATTTTCAACCAGAGCAGCAAGGTTATCAAAATTGTCTTTCGACATAATCCTAGAAGTCCTCAACTCCTGAGAATCTTTCTCAAGCAAATGCGGCAGAATATAGTCGAGTACGACAACCCTGTATTAGCTTGTTATTAGCTTGTTAGAGTTGGAAATGATATCAATGGATTCTTATGATGAAACAGCATGTTAAAAAAATTGAATTTGAAATATGTAATGTAAAAAAAATTTTGATTTTTAGTTACTCCGATACCTCCAGGCCGATTTTCCCAATAACGAAGTCAACCGAGATATTTATCTATTTCAACTGTCTAGCAGCTAGCTCACTTCGTTCCAGAGTTATCGTGTTATCGACGGGCTGGCCGGACAGAAATGATTTTGACCAGGGATTCTTGATCAGTGAGTCGAACCAAGTAAATTAAGACCATTTTCATCCAAAAATTCTAATTACAGATATTTGGGTAAATTGGTAAGCACTGTGTTCCGAGGAACAGGATCTCCAAAAAGCGTTTTATTTGATGAGCGCAATCTATGGTTGAAATTAATCTACAACTTAAATACTCACCCTGTCATGAGTATACTTCAGTAGTTCTACCGCGGACCTGGTTCTACTGTCAGGGCGGTTCTTGGATACACTCTAATCTAAAGGTAGACGCTCACTAAAGCTGCGTATAAACGCGGCAGTCCCGTCTACATATAGACTAGTCAACAAGTGCTATTTGGACCAACTTTTTTCAGCAGTCTCCGAAAATTCTGTATGAGGTGTCATTCGATTCGGAATGGCATCTAGATGATTTTTGAAAAAAATGAAGTTCCGCTTGCAAAAATTGTAAAAGTTATTAACAATTAACTAAAAAAAAAGGGGGTTTTAGTTTTTTGTATATATCTCAAAAACTAATAAAGATTTTTCAAATCTGAAAAAAGATTTAAAAATAGGAGGAAATTTCCTGAAAAAAGTCTTGACTCCCGAAACTGTACGATAAATATTTATAATTTTACCAGAGGTATGAAAATGCGGCCGAAAACGGGTACTCTGGCTTGGAGAAGCCACGTCCACTTCGGGCACTTCAACAATAAACATTTTTTAAACATAGTAAATATGAAAAAAAAAATTTAAAAAATTCAGGCAGCAACTGAATAGATGAATGAATAATAATTCGCTTGAACAAGATTTTTATAATAATTTTTCATTTAGTTATTCAATAGTTAATTAATAACTTTTTTCTGCTTGCACATTAACATTGCAAGTGTGATAATTGCTAAACTATAAGTTTTAGATTTTTTTCCTCTCTTGGAGCAATTCTTCAAAGGCTTAAGAATAGAATCCCGTTGGGAAAATAAAAAATGTTTATTTTTCAATTTTTTATTAATAATTTTCGTTGTTGCAAAATTAAACACTTGAATTAATCATCGAACAAAAATTTTTTTTTTAAATATTATTAACGATCCGTTTTTATGTTAATAGAAACTGCATAGAAATAATTTTTTCAAATTTTTATCTCTAATTGTTTAAAAAATTGTTATAAACAAATGCGTTGTTTATAAGATAATTGAAAAATTTTTTTTGGAATATCAATCTTTGATACAAATAATGATTTTTAAAAGAAAAATTGTTCCTTAAAAAAAATTGTTATTGCTTAAAAACGCATTTGTTAATTAACATTTATTTTCTCCCACTTCTAATTAATATTAAGGAACGATATTTTTTTTAAAAATCATTATTTTTTATTCTTTTCGATATAAAAAAAAAATTTTCATTTTATTTATTTTTTCATTGTTTATGCAATAAACAATTTGTTATAATCAAATAAATTTTTACCTTTTATTTTTTTTTCTATTCTATTTTCTGTCACAAAAGCAGAAATGGATCGTTAATAATATTAAAAAAAAAAAAATTTGTTCGATGATTAATTTAAGTTTTCAATTTTGCAACAACGAAAATTATTAATAAAAAATTGAAAAATAAACATTTTTTAATTTTCCCAACGGGATTCTATTCTAAAGCCTTTGAAGAGGTGCTCCAAGAGAGGAAAAAAATCTAAAACTTATAGTTTAGCAATTATCACACTTGCAATGTTAATGTGCAAGCAGAAAAAAGTTATTAATTAACTATTGAATAACTAAATGAAAAATTATTATAAAAATTTTGTTCAAGCGGATTATTATTCATTCATCAATTCAGTTGCTGCCTGAATTTTTTCAATTTTTTTTTTTTCATATTTACTATGTTTAAAAAATGTTTATTGTTGAAGTGCCCGAAGTGGACGTGGCTTCTCCAAGCCAGAGTACCTGTTTTCGGCCGTATTTTCATCCCTCTGGAAAAATTATAAATATTTATCGTAAAGTTTCGGGAGTCAAGACTTTTTTTAGGAAATTTCCTCCTCTCTTTGAATCTCTTTTCAGATTTGAAAAATCTTTATTACTTTTTGAGATATTTACAAAAAACTAAAACCGCTTTTTTTTTTTTTAGTTAATTGTTAATAACTTTTACAATTTTTGCAAGTGGAACTTCATTTTTTTCAAAAATCATCTAGATGCCATTCCAAATCGAATGACACCTCATACATAATTTTCGGAGACTGCTGAAAAAAGTTGATCCAAATAGCACTTGTTGACTAGTCTAATAGCGCGATGCCGCCTCGCGTATCAATGTTGGAGGGTTTGCCTCGCGTAGTTTATACGCACCTTTATGCGAGACGTCGCGAACGGAAGCGCGGCGAGGAGAAGAGTCCACTCTGTGGATTGCTCCAAAACTTTGGCCTCTGCTAGCCCTTCCATCTAAAACATCTAGTGGTTAGCTTACCGAAAGTGTTATTCTCTTTGTATGGCTCCGTTGCGCATTGCGTGTTAACCTGGGCGTTTTCGCTCCCCAGTGGTCAACTACATGAGACTCACATCCGAGTACTTGCTGATTACCACATAGGGGTAAAGAATATACGTAGAGATCTATAGTTTTGGGTAGCCACAGCGAGGAGCTTGGTTGATTGAATTCCAGGTGTGTCTAAATTCTACTCACAAGTGATTGCCGGTTCTTTCGTAGTATTGATTTCATCAGCTTTGAATTGTGCTCCACTGATGATTCCTAATAAGGATGAAACCACGGTATGTAGCTATTCAACTTTGATGAAATCATACACACTCTGTGGATTGCTCCAAAACTTTGGTCTCTGCTAGCCCTTCCATCTAAAACATCTAGTGGTTAGCTTTCCTAAAGTGGGTCAGAAACATAAATCAAAGCAGGAAAACGTACTGTGAATTTCATCACTTATTTTCCGACTTCAGACATAAGAAAAAGAAATATTTTAAATTCTACAGCCAGCATTTCCTACTGAATACTACCACTGACATACTATAGAACACGCTACAAGAATGCACTTTTGACTCTTCTCTTCGCCTGAAAGTTGACGCTCACTTGGGCGTCGCGAACGGAAGAGGCGCGTCGTTTTTCGCCCAAGAAGTTTACATTGAATGAAATGGAGACCCGCTCACTTAGGCGAAGAGAAGAGAAGAGGCGAGTCGGTTGACGTGCGAATGATCTTCGAGGCAACTAGGAGTCGTTTATCCTGACGCTTCGCTCAAGTGCGTGGTCTGAGGCGAAGAGAAGAGTTAAAATTACATTCTTGATCCGTGTTCTATAGTCAGTGAGTGGTAGTATTCAATGGGATATGCTTACTGTAGTTTTTAAAATATTTCGGAAGACAAGTAATGATATTCACGGTACGTTTTCCTGCTTTGATTTATGTTTCTGACCCATTATTTTTTATTGGCATCTTCTTCTACTTCCATACCGACAATTAAACCCAAAACAAACAGATCGTCTTCAGAGGAAGAGCGCACGATATGAAATATTCAAATGATACTGAAAAGATTCAAGGGGCTCTCAATTCCTTCCGATACGGAACCTGACGCTTCGTCCCAATGCGCGGTCATCGGCGAAATGACTCTTCTCCTCGCCGCGCTTCCGTTCGCGAAGCTTCGCCTAATCGAGCGTTTACCTTAAGGCCTGGTTTCGCTAGTGCGTCGGCTGCATGCAGTAACTGCAGAAAATGGCTGCACCGTCTTTCGAATATACTGGTAAGTAAGTGGTTTCGCTTCTGCGTCCGACGCAACAGCACTGCAACAGACAAATGGCTGACTGCTTGGGGTACCAGTCTGTGCGACGTCGCTGCAGCGTAAATAAGAGAAGGGACGAAGAGATGAATCTCATTGAATTAGTTCCGCCAATTTTTCTTCAGGTGACAAAGGAAGTTGACTTCTTCGTTAATTTTTCTTTGATTGCTTCTAGCACAAAATTGAACTGGTTTCTGTTCAACCGAAAAAAACTCTGGAATTTTTCTTCATTATCCAGAAGATGCCTCGTTATGAGGTTGTTGAAGGTACCTTCCTCATCCCAGTTTTTATGCACAAGTCGCCTTTTTTTATTTTTTTGCTTCAGATATTTTAAAATCAATTCATCCTACTCTTCTTCCAAAACATGAAGCGCAAGTACATACTCCATTGCTAATGAATTATCACTGACGACACACAGAACGCAAATAAAAATGCCAGCTGCAGTAGTTTCGCTGCATGAAACCACTCAGACGACGCAGCGGACGCAAGCATTCGCTCCAGGCAGTCACTGGATGCATCCGACGCACTAGCGAAACCAGCATCCGTAGTTTTTCAGAGAGGTGGATGCTCGGGTTAGATGTTTCACGACACAATGAATTATTTCTATGTCTGGTGTGAATTATTTGCCAATAGGTCATACATAATTGTGAAGAAATAACATATAAATTACTCAACAGTTACAATCAAACCGATTAATTTTGGACTCAAATTGTGAATGGAATTTGGTATGATATCATTTCCAGTACTTTTTTCAGAGAAAATGCCACTTTTCAATTCCAATTTCTGGAGGCTATCCGACGAATTTATCAACAGTAAGGAACCTAAGAACACAAATCTGACTCGAACTCCAAGTATTTCATTCCTAGTACTGAAACTTCTACTGTATTCCGTATTTGCGGACATAAGTTGTCAAACAGTTAAGCTATTCGCCCCGCAAAACATTGAGGGAACCCTTGCCCCGCAATAATTCCTCAGAAAGAACGATCGCATCATACAGTCAATTTGGTAAGAATTCAATCTCATTCGACTCACCGCTCCACTGCCTCCTGCGACCGTCTCATAACAACCCCAGTTCTCACAGCCGAAAGTGATGTTGTTCATGCATCCCTGAGATGCGGCACACACCCTGTTCAAATATAAATATAGCATCAGTAAACGTCATATTATCTCATTCAATAAAACAAAGACGATAGCTTTTACCAGTCAGAATGTGAATATGAGAGCTCAGGCTATGTCCATGTATGCATGTCTGCATCACTACACCAAACAATTAATCTCGTTTATTTAGACAACTCAATCTCTTTGTTTCTTTGTTAGATGAAACTTTTGAATTTTGAGTAGGTATTGATCGAAATTCGTCACATAAATACCCTGATAGTTTGCCTTCTTTTCACTTCAAACCGTTACCAGAAGAGAGCTTTTCAAAAACGCTGCGAAATTTATACGAAAAAAATACGGGATGTCCCAGCACTACGTGACACTTTCTCATGTGTAAATAAAGTATGTAAAGAAGAGTCAGGAATGCTATATTTTTTTCCTACGACGTCCCCCTGCGAAGATATGTGCCTTCAAATGGTACTGCTATAACTCAGTTATATTTGAGGAGCAACTTTTCAAAACGCATTTAGTCCAAAAACCATTCTATTGGGAATCAACGAATAACGATTTTTTCTTCCACCCTGGCTTATAATTTTAGTACGTCGAGTTTCTTTGATAGAAATTCACATCTAAAGTTAATAACTAATCTCATTTAAATCAATATTGATCAGATATACACAGAAAATGTAAAACTCCGTTGCCCTAACAGCATTACAAAATGCAAACGTGTGTGTCAATTGCATATTCACATATTCTTTGTTTTCTTTTTGCCAATGGAAGTTTCAGATAAATAAACAATCACAGAAAAAGAAGTTTCACAGCTTGCAATATTCATGAAAAAATATTTTTATATTCAATCATAAAAATTCTTGTAACTCGAAAACGGTGCATTTTTCAATGTCACACTAGTATACCTTTTTTGCAGAATTAATGATAAAATACAAAAATTGAGGAATTCCACCTATATATTCAACTGAAAAGTGTAACATAAAGACATTGAGGTAGCATTTCGAAATCACTGCTAATTCTACACAAAATTTCAATGTTTTCAGTGAAATTTTTTGATTTTCAGAAGAGGTAGCCTTTTTTTGAATTCATTAGAACGTGGGATTTTGGGTTATATTCAAACTCGTAACGTTCCTAATATAGAAGGTATATTCTTTGTATATCTAAACTTTTTAATTTTTTTTACAGCCGTTATTCTATACTTCGCGAACAACTAATCATAGAAAATTGCTTTAATGGTTTTTTATTGAACGTGAGAAAATCGACAAAACAACCTCAGTCCTCCTCACAGATAAAAGTGATTTTGTTCATGCATACCTCTGAGATGCGGTACACACCTTATTCAAATATAAGTATACCATTACTAAACCTCTGATTTTCTCATTAAATAATACAATGACCCTTCCACCAGTGAAGTCAGTATGTGAATCTGTATAAGCACGTACCAATTTACATGGTTTTACGCACCTCCATTCATTTGTTTCTTTGTGAGATGTATTGCTCTCTATACTATTCACATTTATAAAGTATTTAGGTTGGCCATGACATTTTGACACATTTCACCGTGTATATTTTGAAAATGGTCGGTTATGCTCATTCTCCTGTCAGATAACTACGCGTTGTCCCTTCTACATAGAAGTCGTAGTAAAAATAAAGGAATTTGAGAAGATATTATGTGAATTCAACAATTCCAAAGACCTGTCGACTGTTGAAGAAAATGTTTCCTCTATTGTTACTTTGGAAATATTCCACGTATTAATACTGGTTGGAAGATTCAGTTATGCTATTTTCTTATACGGAAATCAAGAATCAAGTGTTGAAATTTTAATAAAAATTAATTGATAGAGTATTCCGTTACTCTGTGATAGTTCATTCGAAAAAAAAATAAAAGTACCTGAATAACCCGGCAGGAAAACTTCTAAGCGAACGGACGTACCTATGGAATTCCCCACTTTTCGAAATTCGCAATAAAGAAGCCTAGAGAAGATATTTATATACCTGGTTGCACAACTTGAAATACACCAGTTTCAAAATGTAGCAGTACTGCGAAACCCGAGTCACTGTTAAACCTTGATAAAAAATAGTGATAGGATAGGAAACTATTAGTAATTTCATTCGAGAGTTCAACATGTCCTAAGACAGAAAGAAGTTTTCCTATTGCAGATTTTAGTTCTTTTTAGCACTTCCTGATACTTTGTCTCTGCTTCTTCAAAACTGCTTTCGGCATCTCAAAGCGACGATTTCTATATTATTCGAAGATAATGATTTGTGATAATATCTTGTCTAAGATGGAACATTATGTTGATTGTTTAGAGTAGAAATTGGCAACATCTCAGAGAATTGTTTTGACATTGATCAGGATTTCGAGGCCAACCAGCCTTAGATTTATTTACAAAAATGGATAGACCTAAAACGTGGCCAACCGGGAGACTTTATAAAAGTGAATGTAGTATACATTCAAAGTTCCAGATATGTATCTGTTATCAACTGTAAAACAAGTTCTATTGAACACGCCGTGTACAGGAGATTTCCAAAATATATTACAATTCTCCCTCCAAACGCTTTATTATCAAATCAGAGTAATTCTATGTCGACCTCCAATTAATTTTGAATGCAACCATCGAATTCATTCTATAATCAATCGGACGTATGTTTTGTGAAACCCATTTTCAGTCTACTATGGATTTACAGTAGTAGGATTGAGCCCCATCATTAACATTTTAATCATTAATTTATATTGATTCATTGGATTTAGCAAGATGAGCTGCATTTCAGAGATTCGCCTACCATTAGATGATCAATTCTACTCACCTGAAAGCTTTGAGTACAACATCCACAACTCTTTGTGAAGTCAAAACGTTACCGCCGACTACTGCAGCATCATCACTTGGGTTCAAAATAGATCCTGGAGGGAGAATTACCTTCACAGGTTTAAGGCATCCCTGGAAAAGATAATTATTTTCACAACTGTTTGAAATCTTATAATTCAATAATTGAGTTAACAATTTTTATCAAATTTATTCATTGGGAATCCTTTGCTGCTGATGTATTACATTGTTTTTTCGGACGTTAACAATGAATGATAACTAAAGAAGACACACGGTGAAATATGCTTTGATTTTAACCATTGACCAATAATTCGCATGAGCCGAGCTAGGTCACCTTATTGCTCAGTGTTCCTTCAAAGAGAAGAATGATTTTTCTCTTTTCCTTTTGCGGAATTACCCGTTAAACCTTCCCACTTGAATATACTTCTCTGCATTATCCATGTTTCTATAAATCAATATAATTATATAAAAAAAAAAAAAAGCACTGACGTGAAGTCAGTACTCTTTGGCGCGCGTGTTCACGGTGGCTAATTTGAATTGAATGATTCAAAAATTAACAGTGCTGTATCTAAGCTGCCATCAGGATAGAGTAACAAAGTTGGAAAAGAACACAAGTGACTCTCCTTAGTCGCACAAGCTCCTAGAAGATTTGGGAGGGTCAGTATAATCCTAATCATGTTTATAGCACGCGCGCCAAAGCAGATTGACTTTTTACACTTTTTCTTTCATTGTTAAGTCAATCTGCTTTTGCGCGCGTGCTATAAACATGATTAGGATTATACTGACCCTCCCAAATCTTCTAGGAGCTTGTGCGACTAAGGAGAGTCACTTGTGTTCTTTTCCAACTTTGTTACTCTATCCTGATGGCAGCTTAGATACAGCACTGTTAATTTTTGAATCATTCAATTCAAATTAGCCACCGTGAACACGCGCGCCAAAGAGTACTGACTTCACGTCAGTGCTTTTTTTTTTTTTTTCAAGTTCCTTTAACAAATATAGCTATCAATACAGTTTGGCTGTTAGTTTTACCGTAGATCAGAAAAAAATTCGGTTGTGGGTCCTCCGTTAGGGACGAAATTGCATCTTCTCCAAATCCAAACGCATTTCAATATAGATCTACCGAATATAGTTATTTATAAATTCGCCTCAGGGCCACCATACAGACCATTCAAATCGGAAACAACGCTATTTCCCCCAAACTGACTTGTGTCCGTGCACTGAATTGACATGAATATTCTTTTAAAACCTCACAATATCGGCTCATTACTCCCAACATAACCCAAACAACCCAAAACCATTCACTTCTCGTCTGCGCAAGCGCAGTGTACTCGTGGCTGCAAGTCCTCCCAAAATTACACACCTCACAAAAAACTCCGATTCTCCAACACTAGTGGTTCAGGAGATATCGCTTCTTGAATCCACGCATGCGCAGACCCTCACCAGGGGATTCTATAGCGGAAAAGCACCCGCCACCCCAAAACCCCAATCCTCTCTGACGAAAGCACCACCAGTTAAATCACTGATGGTCTGCTCATGCGCATAACGAAAAATGCCCGTAAGGGGTTACATCCATTTCGAAATTAGCCCCAGGGCCACGGTACGGTCACTTTAACTCTGAAACAACGCTACAGCCCCCAAACTGACTTGTCCTTGCACTGAATTGCTATGAATATTCTTTTAAAACCTCATAATATCGACTCAGCACTCCCAACATAACCCATCCAACCCAAAAACAGTCACTTCTCTTCTGCGCATGCGCAATCTACTCGCGGCTAAAAGTCCTCTCAAAATAACACACCTTACAAAAAACTCCGATTCTCCAACACTAGTGGTTCAGGAGATATCACATCTTTAATCCACGCATGCGCAGACCCTCAACAAGGGATTCTATAGAGGAATAGCATCCGCCACCCCAAAACCCTAATCCTCTCTGATGCAAACACCACCAGTTAAATCACTGATGGTCTGCTCATGCGCATAACGAAAAATGCCTATAAGGGGTAACATCAATTTCAAAATTAGCCCCAGGGCCACGGTACGGACACTTTAACTCGGAAACAACGCTACATCCCCCAAACTGACTTGTCCTTGCACTGAATTGCTATGAATATTCTTTCAAAACCTCATAATATCGACTCAGCACTCCCAACATAACCCATCCAACCCAAAAATAGTCACTTCTCTTCTGCGCATGCGCAATCTACTGGCGGCTAAAAGTCCTCTCAAAATAACACACCTTACAAAAAACTCCGATTCTCCAACACTAGTGGTTCGGAAGATATCGCATCTTTAATCTACGCATGCGCATACCCTCATCAGGGATCTGAATTCTATGGACGAATAGCATCCGCCACCCCAAAACCCCAATCCTCTCTGACGAAAACTACAGCAGTTAAAGGACTTCTCATCTGCGCATGCGCAATACGGAAAATGCCCGGAAAGGGCAGCATGAACCTCAAAAACATATGTTTCGGCATTAAAAGCAAAGTATTCCGCAAAATAGTAGTAATTTTTTTATTTTTTTCATGTCACGTGATCTTCACGAAATTCTGCAAAAGTGTTTGCTTTGGTCTTTTGCATCTAACTACTGAGTTTCAATTTAATCAGATCAGTATTTTTCGAGTTATCGTGAAAACAAAATTTTCAAATTTTCAAAAATTTTTTTTGCCACTTTAGGGCCGTCCGTTCAACACAAAACTTCGCAGGCATATAAAGGTCATGATTCTACAATCTGATTCCAAATTTCAAAAAGATCGAGTGATCGGTTCCGGAAATATTCATAAAAAACGTTTTTATTAAAAACGGCCTTAACTCCGAAACCGCTCGGTCGATTTCGCCCGTTAACGAACTTGTCCGAGATATTTACGCTACGAAACTACCTTGCAAATTTCAACGCTCTAAGTCGTTCCGTTCGAGAGTTATCGTGCTAACGGCCGGACCGGCCGGCCGGACCTGCCGGCCGGACCGGACGGACAGAATTGAATTTGACCTCGAATTCTTCATCAGGGAGTCGAACCCAATCGTTTGAGACCATTTTCGAAAAAAAATTCGAAAAATACAGACATTGTGACGAAATGATAGCACGCTGTTCCTTGCGGAACACGCGCGCAAAAATCAATGCCACTTTTCGTTGTAATTTTATAACTCAAGAACGGGATCGCCTATCCAAACCAAATGTTGAGGCTTTGTTCGGACTATTTTGTAGTAACTGTTTGAAAATATTACTATAAACGTTATGTTTTTTTGGATGTTAGGAGAGGATTTTGGGGGAAATTTCGAAGGGGTTTATCGAGGAAAAATACGGAAGTTTTGTAGAGTTTCGCGTTTTCGGAGCCAAACGATGGGGGTGTATTTAAAAAAAATCGCGAAAAGGCAAAAAACGCCGATTTTGGCAAAAGGAGCAAAAATTGTGGAGAGGAATTCGGAGGAACGGTGGCGTTCGGAACGACGGTATTTATGGGAACGCGAAGACGAGATTCGAAATTAGTCCGTAACGGAGCCCTTTTTTCGATCCTCTCTTTCGTTTTACCGGAAGAACGATAGGAAAATGTGCCTTTTCGCGAAAATCAACAAAATTGTGACGTTTACAATATTTCTGCGGCGAATTTTAACGCGGCTTCTTCAAGGTCGACGTTTTCGGTCTGATATATTATTATTATTTATTATTATTATTATTACATGTAATAAGGGCTGAGGTTTGAAACCTATAAAAGCCCAGAAATGAAATTAAAAAAAAATAATTTCAAAAGAAGTAGGTACACTAAAACGAGAAAATTAAGCATAATACATTAGAAAACATAAAGGTAAATCGCACAAAACAACACAGTCACCGCCGCCGCGTACACCATGTGTCGTATCTCGACTTGAACGCGTTCACTGAAGGGGCCCCAACAACATCAGCTGGCAGACTGTTCCAGACGTTGAACACCCGGTTTGGCAAAAGCTGTTGTCTTGTAGTTGATCTGAAGTTTTGCTTCAGAAGCTTGAAATCATGACCACGTAGATGATTTTTATTGAGAAAGAAGGTGTTAATATGATCCAGTCCGTAGAGCACTTGGTGTTTGGCTCTATATGTAATTATTAGATCTCCTCTCATATGTTATATGTTGTCTATGGTCTGAACGAACGACGAGAAATGTCAAATAGAATTTGAATTTCTATCGGACTAACTCGAAAATCTTGGAATCCTCTAGAAAAACTGCGAGAAATATGAACGAGTAACCGATTTCGATCGATCGCTTGACAGGATTGACGATATTCTGAAAATCGAAAAACGTAAATCATCCCAGTACTAAAAGTCTTTATTTGGTACATAATCGGAGTTGATTCACGTAGGCAATGTGGCAGAGTGAGTTGAGGCGTCGGATGGGGAATTTATAGCTCCCGAGCTTCGCGGGGCGGCGAGGTCGAATCTTGGAGCATCCGAAAAAGCTTTCTCTGAATTTTTTTTCATTTTTACCGAATGAAAAACTTAAAGGAGCGTTACTCCAGTAAATGTATCTTGGGATTTGGATCTTTCCGTTCAGTTACGAAATCTATAATGAATATCCGGATTTTTGCATTAAAATTACTCAAAATATTCAAAAATTAAGCAGAAAATTAATGGTCGAAAATAAAACCACCAGCCGTTTTTTTATTCATGCTCAAAATGGAAAAACAAAAAATATTGTTTATCCAAATGTTTTGGATTAAGTTTTAAAATAGCTAGCAATTAATAGAATATTTTTTTGTTCAAAAAAATGAGTTTGATGTTCCAATTAATTTTTTTTATTATTTCACTTTATACGTAGCGAAGCACGTACCGGGCCGCTAGTAATAATTATAAAATGCGCTTTGAGTCAGTACTCAGTGCTACCAATTCACCAAAAAAGTATACGGAAAATTAAATATTTTCGGTACTTCCTTCACAGAGTGATATATATACATTTCCTATTATCTGTCTCAAGGAGTCCCGAGGCGAATTGCCCCGCCATAATAACCCTTCGCTCAACTTCCGACCGTCACTTTGCAATATCAACGACCGTACTCGCAACCCCGAACCCGGAATAAATTGACGCACGGCAGAGTTAAAAACTTCTCTCAGCCCGCTCGCACCCCCGATCCATCATTTCCGACAAAAAAACCGGCAAACCCTGCCCACCCTTTCCCGCCCGGCGCCCTGGGCGTCGTACCGGAAAAACCGGATTCCGGCATTATCGAAAACGCGGGACGTCAACGAAACTTTTTAATTGATCCGTTCGGGTTGTTCTGAATATCGCGATTGTAAAGCACAAACGGCGAAATTCCTTTCGGATATCTGCGAACTTCTTATACGGGCATCACGGTTCTGGGAGGAAGAGAAGGGATACTTCGGAAATTCGAAAAGCATGTCTTGATGCTGATCGCTGGTAGGGTAGTAATATTTAACCTACTGCATTGGGGTAATAGGTCTTTTGCATGTAACACGAAATACCGTAGATAGAAAGATAGATATACTCCATTCACTTTTATAAAGTCTCCCGGTTGGCCATAATTTGACACATTTCATCATATACTTTTGAAAATGTTAGGTTATAGTCATATTCCTGTCAGATAACTACGCAACGTTGTCCTCTCTACAAAGAAGTCGTAATAACTACGTATTTTCATGATGTGAATTTAGTTCGGAAAAATAATGAATTTGAGAAGAATTAAATAATTCCACAGTCCTGGCGACTGTAGAAGAACATTTTTCCTCTGTTCTTACTGGATATATTTCACGTATATAAACTGGTAGGAAGATTCAATTATGCTATTTTCTTGTGTGGTAATCAAGAATCAAGTGTTGGTATTTTATTGAAAAATGGTGGTAGAGTAGTCCGTTACTTTGTGATAGTTCATTTGAAAAAAGAATAAAAGTACCTGAATAACCCGGCAGGAAAACTTCTAAACGAACAGACGTACCTATACTATGGAATTCCCCACTTTTCTCAAGAAGACATTTAAATACCTTGTTGCACAACATGAAATACACCAGTTTTAAAATGTAGTGGTACTACGAAACCTGAGTCATTCTCACCTCAATAAAATATAATGATAGGAAACTAAGTAATTTCATTCGAGTGTTCAACATGTCAGAATGAAGTTTTCCTATTGCAGATTTCGGTTCTGTATAGCACTTCTGCTTCTTCAAAACTACTTTCGGCATTTTCAATTTCAAAACGAAGAGTTCTTTATTATTCGAAGATAATGGTCTGTGATAATATATTGTCTAAGATTAAAGATTATGTTATGATTATGTTGAGAGTAGAAAGTGGCAACGTCTCGGCGAATTGTTTTGACCTTGACGATATTTCAGCAGTGCCAACCTGCGTGTGTTTCAGTTACAAAATCGTGATAGACCTAAATCATGGCCAACCGGGAGACTTTATAAAAGTAAATGGAGTATAGATACTTTATTCGCAAAGATATACCCTTACAACTTATCGTTAAGAAAAGATACTTAGGATATAAAATACAAACACGTCATATATACACATACAGAGTGATCATCTCAACAAACGAAAATCAACAACACTCTCCTCCTTATATACAAGAGTTGAGTAATCCCCAATATTATAAGGCTCTATGTTTAAGAGGATATAACACATCTTTTCTCCTCAGTGATCAGTTCCACATGGTTGGGCAGGTGATTGGCCTTGGATAAATATAGCCGATGCTTCTAGTGATTACAGACGTCTTAAACAATTCCTTATGTCGAAAATTTAATATAAGGCACTCTCTTATATATAGACCATAAATTGTTAAAATGTTTTATACTTTTTAAATAATCCTCTGCAAGATTTGCGATATTGTAGTCCAAAAATAGTTCTTATAACGAGTTTTTTAAGCGTAGATACCCTCCTAGCACCAGCTGCATTGCCCCAAAACACAATCCCGAAATTCATAATTGATTGAAAATTGGAGAAGTAAAGGCTGATCATTGAGTAAACATTGATAAAAAATTTTATAATACGAAAATTGTAGATTATACTAGTAAATTTCACAGGGAGTTGGACAGAATAAAACCAATCAATTATGATTTTGAGAATTTAAAAAAAAATTTTCTACAATAACTCTCGAACGGAATGAGGCAATTTTCAGAGTAGGTTAGGCAGATGAATATCTCGGTTGAGTTCGTTATTGGGCAAAATAGGCCAGATGGTTTCGGAGTAGTGTTTTCTAATGAAAAAAAAATTTTTTTTTTAAGTAACAAATTTCAAATTCAATTTTTTTTTTTGACAGTTTTACCATAAAAATCCATTGAAATCATTTTCAACTCCAACAACCTAATACTTTCGGAGATATGATTTTTCGAAATTTCAATAATGAATCCTACTTCTATGTTTTCACAGAATGTTATAATTATTCTATCTAAGCTTTATTATATGATCTGTGTTCATACTCGTACATGTCATCCTGATCTATAAGGGAGAGTCAAATTCATTTCAGCTATTTTAATTTGATTTCTTCCATGGTGCAGTTCTCATTCTCAGATTGCTCATTTAATCTTGATAAATAAACTATTATTTGAATTGAATTTCCTTTATGATGCAGTTCTATCATAAGAATACATTGATATAATTCCCAACTCTGAGAAACTCTGAGAAAATACTTTCGGAGATATAATTTGTGTGTTTGAACTAGAGCGCCAGAAAGCTCCTGTCCACAGGGCTTGAACCCATTTTTTAAATCATAATTATCATGAAGGATTACGTTATCAAAATAATTTTTAAATTATCTCATAAACAAAGTTGGTTATAACAATTTTTTAAAAAATTGGAGATAAAAATTGTTAAAAATCTTTTTTAAGTACCTCCCGATCATAAGAAAATGGATCAATAGCAATATCATAAAAAAAAATTTCAATGTTTAATGATGCTTTATAATTTTTCACTTAAGTAAATTGCTAATAACAGAACGAAAATTAACAATTTTTTAATTTTTTCCAACGGCAATATATTCTAAGACCTTTGAAAAATAGCCCCAAGAAAGGAAAAAATTCACACATTGATAGTTTATCAATTATCGCACTTGCAATGTGTTCGTGCTACAAAAAAATTGTTACTTAACTTATGGATAACTAATTGAAAATTCGGATAAAAATTTTTGGACCATGTATTATTGTTCATTGATCTACATGAATTTTTTAAATTTTTCTTTTCATATTTGATAAGTTTAAATAATATTAATTCATTAAAGGTCCAAAGGGAGCGAGGCTTGCGCAAGCCGGAGTACCCGTTTTCGGGCGTATTTTCAACCCTCCGGGAAAATTATAAATATTGATCCTACAGTTCCGGGAGTTCAGACTATTTTTTAGAAAATTTTCTCCTCTTTTTGAATCTTTTTTCAAATAAGAATTATCTCAAATATTTTTTTAGATATTGGAGAAAAACCAAACCCCCTTTTTTTCACTTAATTGTTTATAACTATTGCCATTTTCGCGAGCGGCCTTATCATTTTCCCAAAAACTATCTACATGCCATTCCGAATCGAATGACACCTCAATGATAATTTTCGGAGAATACGCAAAAATTTTGACCTAAAAAGCACTTGCTGACTAGGCTATAAAGTAGTGTTTTTTCATCAGCGTTGAATATGTTTAATATTTTGATTTTAAAAACAAGTATATTCCGTAATCTTGGTTTGTTCCAACAGCCAAATTCCGAAACGATTTAATTTATGTTTGGAGCTTGTTTTGCCTCTTTCAGTAAATAATGTTTTCAGCCGTCGGGTATTTTGTAATTTTTGGCTCGTTGTTCAGGTGAACAGATTGCCTATCAATTCGTCCAAATATCTGTAATTTTCGAATCACTGATCAAGAATCCGAGTCAAACTTGATTCTGTCCGGCCGTCAGCACGATTACGCTCGAACGCAATGAGTAAGAAAGTAGGTTTTGTCCAAATGCGCCGGCTGAGTTCATTAATGGGCAAAATCCACCGAGTGGTTTCAGAGCTATCTAACCATCTGAAATTTTTTTTCCCAATAATCAGAAAAATACTCATCTGATCGAATTAAAGCGCAGTAGACTTATGCAGAATTTGTGAGGATCGCACGACTGGAAAATAAAAAAAAAAAAATTAAATTTGTAACTATTCGTCTGTTATCATTGAAATAATTAAATGGTTTCATTCTTTGTTTTCTCTCCCAAACTCAAACTGAAAATTATATATAAAATAAAATTATTATTATTTTGTGAATTGCTTCTGCGCAAGCAACAGAAAATATTTGTCAGAAGCAAACTATCGAACAATGGTGCCTAAGAAACAATAACGAAACAACATCAACGATGAAACAACTAGTTCGCCTTCAAAACCTTATTTTACACAGTTCTAGATTTGAACTCGATCGGATCTATATTGGTGAAGATATTGCCGAAATATCGAAATATTTTTACGCTTCACCAAAGAAGTTTTCAATAGTTTTTGATTTTTGACGTGCCAGGAGAGAATTTAAAGAACAATGACGTCTTTGCGGACCGTTTTCGAACGGGAAACATTGCAAAAAGTGAAGATGAGGGATAAAAACCGTCGAATAATATGTAACATGACGATAATTTAACGAAATAAGAAAATTGTGAAAACAGGTTTAAGTCCCTGCTTTCACAGTTTTTCTATACTCATCATTTATAGCGTCAAGGCTAGAGCTCTGGCTTCATAAACCGAAGGTAATGGGATCGATTCCCATGGCCGAAATAGCTCTTTTACGTTCTTCTCTTCATTTCTATCGTAATAATATCTGTGATATCAGTATATCTACTGAACTTAAGTCGATCTTTCAATAAAATCACGCGAAACTCGAATCATTTCCTATATTATTGGATATTTTATGAATTTCAATTCCGGGTGTTTTTCATCTCATGGCACAATTGTTTTGATTGAACTGATTTCCTTACGCCACCACAAACAAAGCACTGTTTATTTTCGACCGAATGTAAATGTAAATATTCGAATGGGTCCTTACGCCACCACAGATACAGCACTGTATTTTTTCGAACCAACATTGAATATATGTATTTGAGTCGAACCTAATCGTTTGTGACCTTCCTCGGCCAAAAAGTGTACCATTTTTTTTGGAAGCTTGTTTTATAGTCGGATTTATATAATTATGTTTCCCGACTCTCTAAGTCTGTTTTTAAAAAGAACTTTATTCTTATTCGAATTGTTACTCGCAATACAGATGATAAAGGAATAACAATTCTACAGGTCAAGAGTAGGTATTGACAGATGACCTTAATGTTAAGAGATCTAATTCATAACTGTCCTTATTACATTCTAAAACTTATGAAGTAAACTATAATGTCTATAGGGCGTTATCTATTTCTAACACTCTCCGGACGCTCGGTTTGTCTCGGCATGGTCAGCAGAGTTGGTTAGTCGGAATTCCATTACTATATTCTTAGAAATATTGGGAATATTATTGCTTATTCCCGTAGCTAAGCAGCTTTGGGTGAGCTCAGTACCTGGAGGGGCTCTAATTTGTTATAACTCATTTCTGATAATATTTAATAGAACTATTTTTTATTTCGATGAGTTCAATACGCAGCTGAAACAGAAGTGCCTACTTCTGAATCATTAGCGAAGAGTTAGGATTTCAGGTATTCCCCACTACTTACAGAAAAGTTGTTTAAGCCTGGCGAGCGAGTTGCGTCTCTTGAAATACAACGAAAAGTTTCTGTCCGAGAAATTGTGTGCAATTCGGAAACAATGGAAACGATAGAAATGTTCCGAGTATTGCAGATTGGTTAATTCTGTCGAATTCGGGAGATTGCTAACGGAATTAATGCTATTCACGTGGAGCAACTATTGTTTCAACTTTTCGGCTTTGAGAGCTACTTATCCCCGGCAATTTGACTCCGAGAAGTCTTTTGCCGGAATGGGGCAATTACGGAATTGTTAATATTCTCAGCCTAACGAGCGGAGTAATATCGTTTCCATTTTGTTGCGAATCACTCATTTATCGTTGGACTATTTTGAGCATCTTCGAGGAGAATAAGCCTTGTGGATTTTAGAGTAGTTCGCAACAGCCAATCAATTACTGTTAAAACGATATACAGGGTGTTCCTAAATAAGTATCGCAACGGAAAACTATATATACCCCACGATTAATGAAACGTCTTTTTCGTCTTCCATTTTTCTCTCCGGGCATTCGTTTTTGCGCGTATGTTCTGGGGAACATCGCGTTATCAATTTGCCCAAATGTCTGTTATTTTCGAATTGTCTCAAACGATTGGGTTCGACCCCTTGAAACAGAATTCGCGGTCAAATTTGATTATGTCCGGCCGTCCATTGCCACGATAACTTCAGGACGGAGAGAGATAGCGACTTGAAATTTTCAGGGTAGGTGGCGCGTCCAATACGATGGACAAGTTCGTTAATGGGCATAATCGGCCCAATGGTTTCCGAGTAATAATTTTGTTTTCAACCAATACAAATCCGATCGAATTGAAACTTGGTGAGTAGTTGTAGAATACAAACCTAAGGAAGTTTGTGAAATTTCGTGGGAATCGTATCACTAGAAAATAAAAAAAAATCATTAAATAATATTATTTATGTCACGACCTGAGAACGGAAAGAGATAGCGACTTGAAATTTTCAGTTCAGGTTGTGCACCTGAATGTAACATTTGAGTTTGTTTATAGGCATAATCGGCTAAACCGTTTTGGAGTTATGCCCACCCATCTGAGATTTGGTTGTTATTTCCTCAATAACTCGAAAAATACGAAACTGATTCAATTCAAATGTGATTAAAAGTTGTAGAATGCCAACGCGAAGTCTTTGAAATAAATTCTATATATCAGAAACTATTCGTCCGACATCACTGAAATTTTGCGAGAGTCTTCAGAACCTAACTCTACAGCCTAGTTCCAAGTTTGATCATGATCGGATCTATATTGTTGAAGATCCGAGCAGCAGTGTGAGTTTAGTAGCCGGATGGGTGACCGTTGCATCAATATCATTAGAACGAAAGAAGATAGAGACTTGCAGTTTTCAGGGTAGGTTGCGAATCTGAATGGGAGAGCTAAGGTCATTTTTAGGCATAATCGTGTCAACGGTTTCGGAGTTATAGCCACGTAGAATTTTATGTCCTCGATTACTCAAAAAATATAGACTCGATCGAATTGAAGCTTGGTAACTAGTCGTACAATATCGACATAAATACGTGTGTAAAAGTTTGTGAGAACCGTACACCTAGTTGAGATTAAGGGTATCAAAACAAAATTTAGTTTTTTAGTTTTTGGATTATATCTTAGGAACCGTTTGAACTATAGGACCAATAGGATGATTTCTCTTCAACGGTAACTTTTTTCCGATAACATGTGGAGGCAACATAGCGAAACATGCATTTAGCATTACAAAAGATTCTCGAAACGTTATGAAAATTTTTATTTTTGTTCATAAAAAGCTATTTTTCTCGAAAGTGGTTGTCTTTAGAGCAATGATGCGAGAGAACTCTTTTTGTGTAAAAATCATTAGCGTCAGAATTTGATGTGATAATATGTGAACACATTTTTATTGCAAAAACGATACATGATGGTGTCATTGCTTACAAAAGTTATCAAATTAAGTGTTCAAATTGATTGTCATTCACTTCTTGACAGTACGCCAATCGAGCTTGAAACTCTGATCAAACATTTTGGAAAGTTTCTAGCTGTATCACTCTTATTTCGTCCCGAATTCTCTGTTTCAACTCCTCGATGTTGTTTGGACGATGCAGGTTTTGCTTTGGATATAAGAAGCCCATATGAAAAAGTCTAACAAAGTCAGATCTGGAGACGGAGCCGGCCTTCAATAAAACCTCGCTGACCGATCCACCTGTTCAACAAGTAGTTCAGGTAATCACGTACATCTTGATTGAAAATGACCTCAAATTTTCAACGTAAGTTGCTCGAGATTTATTTATCAAGCAATAAATGAGTGCAAAAAACCTCCTGATTACATATTTTTTTTAATTAAATTAAATAACTCACTTGATTTAAAGGAACATCGTGGTCAACCATACATCGGAGACAGTAAATCAGGGCTGATAACGTAATAGCCTTAGGTGCATTGCAGTTACCCCAAACTTCCACTCCAGTACCCCTACAAACAAATAAGAAATATAAGACGGATTATAGAATTCGGTGGATGAAAAAGTCTAAAATGTCCTGGAAATTTGGAGGCCTATGATTAATTTCATCCTTATCAATTAGTGTAGAACTAGAGCGCCAGAAAGCTCCTGTCCACAGGGCTTGAACCCATTTTTTCACTTAATTGTTTATAATTATTGCAATATCTGCTAGCGGCATTAGCATTTCCTCAAGAACTATCTACATGCCATTCCGAATCGAATGGCATTGCAATTATAATTTTCGGAGAATACGCAAAAAATTTGATCTAAAAAGCACTTGTTGACTAGACTGAATTATCAGGATAGGATGAACCGTTCCCGAAAAAATCCAATTGAGATTAGTGAAGACCAGTTGATCTACATTTTTCCGGTAGATCCACGTTTTTTCGGTAGATCTACATTTTTCCGGTAGATCTACATTTTCCGGTAGATCTACATTTTTCCAGTAGATCTACATTTTTTCGGTAGTTCTACATTTTTCCAGTAGATCTTCATTTTTCCGGTAGATCTACATTTTTCCGGTAGATCTGCATTTTTAATGGTAGATCAATATAACGGTAAATCAATCGAACCCGTAGTTCAACGCCATCTAACGTGTCCTGTTGTGTGAAAGTCCTATCGAAATATGTCGAGGCGTTTTTGAGTTCCTAGAAGCCGAATGTAGCGCCACCTACCATATCGTATCGTGAACCTTAGGCCTTCCGAAACACGATCACAAAGTTTCATGAAAATCGGTAGAGCCATTTTCGAGTTCCTGTGAACCGATCATATAGCGCCACCTATGGAGGGTATATCGTGGATCTGAGACCTCCTCAGACACACAGAAAGTTTAATCGAAATCGGTCCGGTCGTTCTTGAGTTTCTAAAAGCCGAACACAGCGCCATCTACCGGATTCCTATTGTGACTCTGAGACCCACTCAAGTACGCACACAAAGTTTCATCGAAATCGGTGGAGCCGTTTTCGAGCTTCTATAGATCAATCGAGGCGCCCCCTACAGGATGCTATTGTGAATCAGAGACACGCCGATACAAAGTCACAAAGTTTTATCAAAATCGGTCCGGGCGTTTTCGAGTTCCTATACATCGATTGTAGCGCCACCTACAGGGTCTAAAAAACACGAAAAAGTGTGATTCCCTCTCCGGGATTCGACCCCGCCTTCTCTCGGTCTGACACCGGTAGTTCGATCGTCAGACGCATGCGCCACCGGCTTCAACGTAAATTGTGACCGATCTGCGGTATTCGAATAATTAGTCGGTACTTACCGGGGATAGATATTCTTAATTTTCACTTTTCGACATAAAATCGCTACATGGAGGTTTATTTGACGGTTTTTTACTCTTATCTTTGCTTTTCGTCAACTTTCAGGCCCGAAAACGACCTAAAAGGGCCGTTAGTCCGTCTCTCATGTCAATAGGAAAAATCGCAAAAATTTCGCCGATTTCTCTAACGCATAAGGACCCCTCCGAAAAATCTTCTCGATAGCCTATATTGTGTAGAAATCTTTCCCCTTTCCCCTCCTGTCGTAATATAGCGGTTATATAAGAGGGTTTAGCCATCCAGATACCGCCCGTGTTTACACATCTTTCCCTCAATTTCAATTAGTATATATGGAATACTAGTGGCCCGCAGTCCATTGTTGGAGGCTTCGATTATCCGGTAGTTTTTATTCATAGGTAAAATTTTATAAAAAAAAAAAAATTTGTTATATGAAAAAAAAAATTCAAAAAAAAAATAGAAAAAATATTATTATTTGAAAAAAAATTTGAAAAAAAAAATTTTGGAAAAAAAAAATTGGAAAAAAAATTTTCGAAAAAAATTGAAAAAAAAAATTTAAAAAAAAATCTTCTCGATAGCCTATATTGTGTAGAAATCTTTCCCCTTTCCCCTCCCGTCGTAATATAGCGGTTATATAAGAGGGTTTAGCCATCCAGATACCGCCCGTGTTTACACATCTTTCCCTAAGTAATCGGTTGCCATGACTCAATTTCAATTAGTACACAGGGTGAGTCTTTGACCACTGCATTAATTTTAACCAAAGATTCCTCTCATCAAATGAAACACTTTTTTCATTTACCATTTTTCCAGATTCGGCTCAGGTAAAAAGTTACAAGCGTTTAAAGATTTCACAATGTGCTAATACACTACCGCATATAAATTATCTATGACATTGTTGGCGGACGAGAATAAGGCATGGTAACATGGTTTACAGCTTGATTCGGGATTCCAACGCTCAGGGACGGATCCATGAAGGTAGTGAAATTTCTGGAGTTTTCCATTTTAAAACATTCAATGAAGAATATCTCGAAAACGGTACGTTTAAGGAGAAATGATGAAGAATAATTTAATCTTCTAAAACGATGGAATATTCTTGAAATGACTCAAGAAAAACTTTATATGCTTTCTTTATGCTAATTTCGTTTAGTTTTATGAATCCACGAGTCCATAACTAGAAAACCAGTAGAAGTAGAAAATAACTAATATTTGGAAAATATATCATAGTTATAGGAAACCTTACGCCAACATTCATTTTATCCGAAAAAAGGATGTCAAAGCTACAAAATAAAAACTGATTTTTTTTCAAAATTTCAACAGCCTGTATCTTTTCACCTGAGCTGAATTTGGAAAAATGTTGAATGAAAAAAGTGTTTCATTTGATGAGAGGAATCTTTGGTTAAAATTAATGCAGTGGTCAAAGACTCACCCTGTATATGGAATATAGTTTGTATGCAATTATGGAGGCTGAGGAGGATGGGGTGGAAGACCGAATTAATTTAGGAACAGAGTAATAAATGAGTTCGTGAGATCACTGAGATAATAGAAGATATTCTCGATAAAGGTTAATTCCAGATTTGCTCCAATTTTCTAATCCAAATTTATTTCAATAAACTCAACAAACTTCTGAGATTCCCTAATAGCTATTTTTTTTCCGCTCGAGAGAAAAAACCTTTTATAGGCCCGCCCTGAGAGGGTCCACTTCCCTCACGAGTGTTGTTGATTGGTTACTCACTAAATGAAATTGGTTCAAGCCCTGTGGACAGGAGCTTTTTGGCGCTCTTGTTCAAATTGACAAATTATATCTCCGAAAGTATTGGTTTCTCAGAGTTGGGAATTATATCAATGGATTCCTATAATAGAACTGCATCATGAAAGAAATTAAATTTAAAAAAAGTGTAGTTTAAAAAAAATGCTTCAAAATTTTCTTTAAAAAAAAGAGCAATCTACAATGCTTCAATTAATGGTTCAAAATTGTCATTAAGTTTATTTATCAAGATTAAATGAGCAATCTGTAATGATTCAACCTCATGAAATGGGTTGTTGCAACTTACACTTGGTGCATAGTTCTCACAACTCGAAATACCTAAGGAAAGTATCATCGAAATGTCTAGAGCAAGGCTGGAGACAATCATAGCAGATTAACAATTTATTCCTGATATTTGAGTAGCTAGTGGATTACGAACAACTTATTTTAATAGTTCAAAATATATTAATAAAATACTATCCTCTTTTCATAATTTAAAATATAATAGTTCATACCACTAACACATTCTTTTCTGTATTATGAACCTTAACTCAAGAAAAATGTTTGATACACAAATGTAGATCCATATTTCATTATTTTTTTGCTAGCAACATTATGAAAATACTGTATATAGGAACATGTCTCACTACTTAAGGAAGTAAAAGGTAATATTAACCTCAGTAGTCAACGAACAGTAATTTCTTTTGATGATTCCATTATGTTCTTCTTTCCCATTGCCTCCATAAACTACATCAAAACAGTCTTATATATATTCACAAATTCAAGAATCAAACACTTGCTTTCCAAGAGAAAATATTTTCAAACTACGAATCTCTAATAGCTAGAAAAGATGACATTTATGAATAGTGAACACAGAAAGATTCTGTGTTCACATTCTGTGAATACATAGAACTTACGATGTATTATTGAAACTTTGAAACATCATATCTCCGAAAATATTAGCTTGTTAGAGTTGAAGATGAAAACAATGGATTCTTATGATGAATCTGCATCTTAAAAAATTTGAATTCAAAACGAATGTAAAAAAAAATATTTTTTTTTTCGTTACTCCGAAAGTATTAGACCGATTTTGCCCAATAACGAACTTAACTGAGATATTTATCCCTCAAATACTCTCTGATAATTTCAACTGTCTAGCTCATTCCATTCGAGAGTTATCGTGTTAACGGCCGGCCGGACAGAATCGATTTCAACCACGGATTCTTGATCAGTGCGTCAAACCAAAACATTCAAGACCATTTTCAGCTAAAAATTCGAAAATTACAGACATTTGGGCAATTTGGTAAGCACTCTGTTCCGAGGAACAAGAGCGCCAAAACTCTCTCGCACGTTCCTTGGAGTAGTTCTTCGTCCTGCCCTTACAACGTCCCTTAACAAAAGAGATGAGCAAGCGTCATTCACAGTTGATGAGAACTGATGACTCGAAGTGATCCGAGCAACACTGCTTTCCGCATTATGTGTGCCAATTCTTCGGTCAGGCATCTACAGGCTGGAATCATCCGCAATTCTACCACGTAGTTCGCTTTCATTCCGCCTAGGCATCCTATGATTAGAACGACCATCCTAACTTTATGCCTTGTGTACAGGATTCCCAGTTCGAATATTAAATCCCTGTATTTTTCACTCTTCTGTTCTTCTTTCATCACCACATTATTTTCAGCGGGGGAGGAAAATTCGACGACGAACAATACCTTGAGTTCTTTATCCAGCAGGACTATATCTGGCTTTACCTCTTATATAATATTTGCCCAATATCTCCAACAATATAGTTCTGATTGAGTTTAAATCTAGAATTTGGCTATAAAATAAGGTTTTGAAGGCTCTTGCAAAATTTTAGCGATATCCGAACTGTAATATAAAAAAATATCAAGAAAATTCTAAGATATCATTGAAATCGTGAATCTTCTATGAACGGTGCATGTTATTATTTAATTCAACATCAGAAAATTTAACTAGTCTAGTCTTATTTTGAGGAGACCTGTTTTGGTAACAGACGGTACTTTACCAAATTGTTACTGAGTACCCTTCTCGGGTGATCCGCCTTCATACCTGCTAATGGGTTCACGGATCTGCGCCTGCTAAGGTTTCTACCTGACGGGGGAAAGTTATTCTCCTTGTTTTAGATTCCAGGAATTTTTCTGTCATAAGAGAAAGTTAATAGGATACCGGGTTGAGGTTGAGGGGCGGGTCCATGAAATCCATTGTTACAAATGTGCAGATATCTTTCCTCTGAGTCAAATTATAACGTAAATTTTCCAACTTCCGTTTGAATTGAAACATTGAATGGATTCCAAGAACAAGAGTGAATATCTTTGAAAATTAGCGGAGGCGATTCTTCTTCATGAGACCCATACGGCTACAGATGAGTATATTTGCCATAGAAGAACTTATGAAAGGTTATGTATTTTTCGGTATTCGGATTTCTCGGTATTCGGAAATTCATAGATTCGATTTCTATCAACGATAAGCACGAATTTCCCTGCCTCACCTTTTTTTTCCCGCAACTGGATGGGCAATTCAGTCGATAGTCGTCGAGTTTGAGGGACAAGGAATCTGAAAGAGGGCGTTCCTATCGTTAATCACCTTCAAAGATTAATTTGCAGCGCGCGCGTTAACGTGTTTATGAATATTGAAATTTTTTCCTTTTCATGGCTTTCCATCCGTTTAGGGCGGATTCTTTCAGAGAGGTTTAGATTGATGGTGAGAGAAATATTTACTGGAAAAATGCCATTGGGAAATTGGGATGGAAATTATGTATACCTCAACAGCATTGAAAGCAAATTTATAAATTCTTGAAAAGCACTTATGTGAAGTCAGGAACTTTTGCGCTCATGTTCTTTTGTCTATTCACGCCTCACACACCCTCATGAAATAATGTATGAAACTTCAAGCCGTCTTTTTTCAAACGAATACTAGACTTCATTTTAATCAGATATGTATTTTTGAAAATATTGGGAGAATATAATTCGGCTTGAAGGTTTGTTCCGAATTTCAGTTATATCTGACGGATAGTTTCTGAAATCTAAAATATTTGAAGAATATAATTCATTTTTTTTCGAAGAAATAGTTTTTATTTTTTTCTACTGATACGATGCTCACGAAATTTTGCAAAAATTTGCTCCTAGGCATTCTACAACTAACTGTCAACTTTCAATTCAATTGGATATGTATATTTCGAGTTATTTTAATTTCACATATATTATTTTCACAATACAACTACATGGCCGATCGAGCTGAAATGCGGTAATCTACTTTGAAATGGCGACCTGAAGGATTGTGCGATTCAGCGAAATCGGGCAGATAAAATATTTTTGAAGAAAAAAGTCACGATCCTCACGAAATTAGCTGAAATATTCATGGGCATTTCTTTCTTGAATGTGGATTCCTTCGTCAAAAAATGGAGAGGTTTCTCTAAAGCAGACGTTTTCAACCACCAGTGTGCCGCGTATATTGTCGGGTGTGCCAAGATTTCCGCAAAGTGTATGCTACATTTTTAACCATGTAAATGTGTCAACCCTATGAATAAGCCTCCGCTATCCATTATGTTATACATATTATGGGAATATATATTCTTTTGACTGAGAGTTTTATATGTTAGCAGAGGTTGGTGTAACGGGGTACCATACAATTCTGCTTATGATACAAGAGCTTAGGGAAAAACCTCAGCAAAAAACCCTTTCTCCCCATAAGTGTTATGGGTATACGTGGTATATGGGTACGGAACCCTCTACACGCCAGTCCGACTCGCACTTGGCTATTTTTTGCTGGTGTGCCAATAGAATTCACCATGGTAAATTCGATTGAGACTGTCCAATACAGGAGAATGGACAATAGAACATACGCGCAAAATCTCCTGACTTCACGTCAGTGCTTGAACCGTAACCTATTTAAAATTTTCTAGCGGTACGGTTCTCTCTACGTCTTTATGTCAATATTCTACAACTAGTTAGCAAGCTTCAATTCGATGGAGTCTATATTTTTGGATTATCGAGGAAATAATATTCCAGATGGATATAACTCCGAAACCGTTGGACCGATTATGGCCAACAGCGAATTTTACTCTCCCATTCAGATGCGCAACCTAACCTGAAAATTGCAAGTTCCTATCTCCCTTCGTTCGAGAGTTATCGAGGCAACGGTCACCCATCCAGCTACTGAACTCACACAAGGCTGCTCGGATCTCCAACAATATAGCTCCGATCGTGTTCAAACTTGGAACTTGCTAGTAGAGTTAGGTTCTGAAGGCACTCGCAAAATTCAGCCATGTCAAATGGATAGTTTCGGATATATAGAATTTTATTTAATGATTTTCAATGATTTTTTAAAAATTTTCTAGAAATACGATCCTAACGAAAATTTGCAAGAGCTTTTGCGTTGTCATTCTCCAACTAATAACCATGTTTGAATTAGATCGGTTTTTTATTTTTCGACTTATTGAGGAAATAAAGTTCAATTTTCAGATGGGTATAAATCCAAAACCGTTTGGCCGATTATTCTTATAAAGAAACTCAAATGTCGCATTCAGATGCACAATCTAACCTGAAAATTTCAAATCGCTATCTCTTTCCGTTCCCAGGTTATCGTGACAGAAAAAATATTTTTCAATAATTTTTTTAAAATTTTCTAGTAATACGATTCTCAAAAAATTCCACGAACGTGCTTAGGTTTATTATCTACAACTATTCACCAAGTTTGAACTTGATCGGATTTCAATTGGTTGAAAACAAAATCATTACTCGGAAACCATTGGGCCGATTATGTCCATTAACGAACTTGTCCATCGGATGCGTCACTTACTCTGAAAATTTCAAGTCGCTAGCTCTTTACGTTCTCAATTTATCGTGGCAACGGCTGGACGGCCGGCCGGACAGAATCAAATTTGACCTTGAATTCTTCATCAGGGAGTCGAACCAAATCATTTGAAACCATTTTCGTCAAAAAATTCGTTACAGACATATGAGCAAAATTATAACGCGATGTTCATCAGAACATACGCGCAAAAATGAACTATGTAATTAAAAATGATACTTAACGTTTCAAAAGTCCCCTCAAGCAAATATACTCCTCACAGAAGAATTACGGCATATTTCATTCATATCTTCAGTAGTTCTCCGTATAATTTTTGGATGAGGCTGAGAAGGAATGACCCTGTATTAAATAGGCAACCGAACAAAGTCGGAAAAGGCACATAAATATCAATTCATCACATTTCTTTATGACTTACGTAAAATCGCAAACGGCGGTCCCTTCCTTGGCATCCAAATTAACGCTCAATTTTATGAGTGTTCCATCATCCATCCTGTCTTCAGCTTCCAACACGCTACAACCGGTTCTTTTCAGGGCGTCGGCAGCCACCTGCCTCAACATAACTCTAACTGCCACCTCTGCGTTGGTCTGGATATGATCCATATACGCTTGGACGACTTTGAGTCCATATTGGTCGATCAATTCGTTCACGAGTAATATACCTGAAATCATAAATTATATACCATGCAGGGTGGTTCCTAAATACAGAACAATACTTTCAATTTGGATAGCCTAGCCTCTAGTTTCTGTCGTTCGAATGATGAACTTGGGGGTGGAAGTGCTATTTATATCGAAGAAACTTTTCAATTTCAGCTCAGAAATGATTTTAACGAATTGAGTACACTTTTCATTTTTTAATGCTGCGCTGCTCAGGTGGATACTGGCAGTGCAATCATAATTTTAATTCGTATTTATCACCTTAGATCTCCTGTTAATTTCAATGTGAGGGTTTTTTCGAAAATGTTGAATGGCTCTTAGGTAAGTGCGCGGAAGAAAAATGGGTTCAAGCCCTGTGGACAGGAGCTTTCTGGCGCTCTAGTTCAAACAGACAAATTATATCTCCGAAAGTATTGGTTTCTCAGAGTTTGGAATTATATCAATGTATTCTTATGATAGAACTGCATCATAAAGGAAATTCAATTCAAATAATAGTCCAGTCAATTTAGACATTCGAAGGTACATAAATTCCCAACAAGCTGAAAATGAGTAAAATTGTTCAAAACATAATTATATACATTATACAATACCTGAAAGTTCCCCATCCCGTGTAAGGAAAAAATTTTATTCAAGGTCAAAGGTCAAAAAAATGAGTTTTTCACGATTTTCAGCAAAACAGTAAGTTTTATCATAAAAGTACCTCAGACAAAAATTGTAGACTGTAAAATTATCTATACAAAATGTATCCGTAGTTTTTTTCCTACGAGCCACTGTTTCTGAGATATACCGATTCAAAAAGTTATAAAATGTGGTTTGCCCATTAGGCCTACTCCACGGGTCAGTTGTGATCCTATTTAATGTGAAACTATTGCAAACCATTGGAAATTTTAAGAGATTGGAAAAGATAAAAGCGGTGTAAATTAAAAAAAATGATGAAGTTCATTCGCCTGATTCGTAATTTTCAAATTCTTATTATTCTTCTTGATCTTCTTCTTGTTTTTGTTCTTCTTCTCCTGCTTCTTCTTCATCTTCACTTTGGAGGCAAGTAAATTGCGTCAATATCGATGTATCGCATGACACTTGTCGGAATCAAACGAATCCTCCACCGTTTGTGGTTGAACATAAGAGCACGACCGGCCTTGACAATTTGTGCATGCTAGAGAACAAAACAGTCCAACTTTTTTGCAACTACATTTAGCACTGCATCCCTTTTTGCAGTTGCAAAAAATAGTGTTCAGCAGTTTTTCCGACGCAGGTGTGAGTAATGTTTGAACTGGCTCCCCCATTCTGTAGGGTCTAGCTGATAACCAAGCCACACTTATGGCCACAACACGACGAAGTTTCATGCGATACATCGATGTTGACGCAATTTACTTGCCTCCAAAGTGAAGATGAAGAATAAGCAGGAGAAGAAGAACAAGAACAAGAAGAAGATCAAGAAGAAGAACAAGAATTTGAAAATTACGAATCAGGCGAATGAACTTCATCACTTTGTTTTAATTTACACCGCTTTTATCTTTTCCAATCTTTGAAAATTTCCAATGGTTTGCAATAGTTTCACATTAAATAGGATCACAACTGACCCGTGGAGTAGGCCTAATGGGGAATCCACATTAAAAAAAAAAAAAAGCACTGACGTGAAGTCAGTACTCTTTGGCGCGCGTGTTCACGGTGGCTAATTTGAATTGAATGATTCAAAAATTAACAGTGCTGTATCTAAGCTGCCATCAGGATAGAGTAACAAAGTTGGAAAAGAACACAAGTGACTCTCCTTAGTCGCACAAGCTCCTAGAAGATTTGGGAGGGTCAGTATAATCCTAATCATGTTTATAGCACGCGCGCCAAAGCAGATTGACTTTTTACACTTTTTCTTTCATTGTTAAGTCAATCTGCTTTTGCGCGCGTGCTATAAACATGATTAGGATTATACTGACCCTCCCAAATCTTCTAGGAGCTTGTGCGACTAAGGAGAGTCACTTGTGTTCTTTTCCAACTTTGTTACTCTATCCTGATGGCAGCTTATATACAGCACTGTTAATTTTTGAATCATTCAATTCAAATTAGCCACCGTGAACACGCGCGCCAAAGTGTACTGACTTCACGTCAGTGCTTTTTTTTTTTTTTTCAAGTTCCTTTATCAAATATAGCTATCAATACAGTTTGGCTGTTAGTTTTACCGTAGATCAGAAAAAAATTCGGTTGTAGGTCCTCCGTTAGGGACGAAATTGCATCTTCTCCAAATCCGAACGCATTTTAATATAGATCTACCGAATATAGTTATTTATAAATTCGCCTCAGGGCCACCATACAGACATTTCAAATCGGAAACAACGCTATTTCCCCCAAACTGACTTGTGTCCGTGCACTGAATTGACATGAATATTCTTTTAAAACCTCACAATATCGGCTCATTACTCCCAACATAACCCAAACAACCCAAAACCATTCACTTCTCGTCTGCGCAAGCGCAGTATACTCGTGGCTGCAAGTCCTCCCAAAATTACACACCTCACAAAAACTCCGATTCTCCAACACTAGTGGTTCAGGAGATATCGCTTCTTGAATCCACGCATGCGCAGACCCTCACCAGGGGATTCTATAGCGGAAAAGCATCCGCCACCCCAAAACCCCAATCCTCTCTGACGAAAGCACCACCAGTTAAATCACTGATGGTCTGCTCATGCTCATAACGAAAAATGCCCGTAAGGGGTTACATCCATTTCGAAATTAGCCCCAGGGCCACGGTACGGACACTTTATCTCTGAAACAACGCTACAGCCCCCAAACTGACTTGTCCTTGCACTGAATTGCTATGAATATTCTTTTAAAACCTCATAATATCGTCTCAGCACTCCCAACATAACCCATCCAACCCAAAAACAGTCACTTCTCTTCTGCGCATGCGCAATCTACTCGCGGCTAAAAGTCCTCTCAAAATAACACACCTTACAAAAAACTCCGATTCTCCAACACTAGTGGTTCAGGAGATATCACATCTTTAATCCACGCATGCGCAGACCCTCAACAGGGGATTCTATAGAGGAATAGCATCCGCCACCCCAAAACCCTTATCCTCTCTGACGAAAACACCACCAGTTAAATTACTGATGGTCTGCTCATGCGCATAACGTAAAATGCCTGTAAGGGGTAACATCAATTTCAAAATTAGCCCCAGGGCCACGGTACGGACACTTTAACTCGGAAACAACGCTACATCCCCCAAACTGACTTGTCCTTGCACTGAATTGCTATGAATATTCTTTTAAAACCTCATAATATCGACTCAGCACTCCCAACATAACCCATCCAACCTAAAAACAGTCACTTCTCTTCTGCGCATGCGCAATCTACTCGCGGCTAAAAGTCCTCTCAAAATAACACACCTTACAAAAAACTCCGATTCTCCAACACTAGTGGTTCAGGAGATATCACATCTTTAATCCACGCATGCGCAGACCCTCAACGAGGGATTCTATGGAGGAATAGCATCCGCCACCCCAGAACCCTAATCCTCTCAGACGAAAACACCACCAGTTAAATCACTGATGGTCTGCTCATGCGCATAACGAAAAATGCCTGTAAGGGGTAACATCAATTTCAAAATTAGCCCCAGGGCCACGGTACGGACACTTTAACTCGGAAACAACGCTACATCCCCCAAACTGACTTGTCCTTGCACTGAATTGCTATGAATATTCTTTTAAAACCTCATAATATCGACTCAGCACTCTCAACATAACCCATTCAACCCAAAAACAGTCACTTCTCTTCTGCGCATGCTCAATATACTGGCGGCTAAAAGTACTCTCAAAATAACACACCTTACAAAAAACTCCGATTCTCCAACACTAGTGGTTCGGAAGATATCGCATCTTTAATCTACGCATGCGCAGACCCTCATCAGGGATCTGAATTCTATGGAGGAATAGCATCCGCCACCCCAAAACCCCAATCCTCTCTGACGAAAACTACAGCAGTTGAAGGACTTCTCATCTGCGCATGCGCAATACGGAAAATGCCCGGAAATGGCAGCATGAACCTCAAAAACATATGTTTCGGCATTAAAAGCAAAGTATTCCGCAAAATAGTAGTAATTTTTTTATTTTTTTCATGTCACGTGATCTTCACGAAATTTTGCAAAAGTGTTTGCTTTGGTCTTTTGCATCTAACTACTGAGTTTCAATTTAATCAGATCAGTATTTTTCGAGTTATCGTGAAAACAAAATTTTCAAATTTTCAAAATTTTTTTTTGCCACTTTAGGGCCGTCCGTTCAACACACGGACCGGCCGGCCGGACCGGACGGACAGAATTGAATTTGACCTCGAATTCTTCATCAGGAAGTCGAACCCAATCGTTTGAGACCATTTTCGAAAAAAAATTCGAAAAATACAGACATTGTGACGAAATGATAGCACGCTGTTCCTTGCGGAACACGCGCGCAAAAAAACGCGCTAATTACACTACCTCATAGGTGGCGTGGAAACTTGTACATATTATGACGATAACAACTTTTATAACTTTTTGAATCGGTATATCTCAGAAACAGTGGCTCGTAGGAAAATAACTAGTGACACATTTTTGCGCGCGTGTTCCGCAAGGAACAGCGTGCTATCATTTCGTCACAATGTCTGTATTTTTCGAATTTTTTTTCGAAAATGGTCTCAAACGATTAGGTTCGACTTCCTGATGAAGAATTCGAGGTCAAATTCAATTCTGTCCGTCCGGTCCGGCCGGCCGGCCGGCCGGCCGTTAGCACGATAACTCTCGAACGGAACGACTTAGAGCGTTGAAATTTGCAGGGTAGTTTTGTAGCGTAAATATCTCGGACAAGTTCGTTAACGGGCGAAATCCACCGAGCGGTTTCGGAGTTAAGGCCCTTTTTAGTCAAAACGTTTTTAATGAATATTTCCGGAACCAATCACTCGATCTTTCTGAAATTTGGCATCAAATTGTAGAATCATGACCTTTATATGCCTGCGAAGTTTTGTTTTGATCAGACGGCCCTAAAGTGGCAAAAAAAAATTTCAAAAATTTTAAAATTTTGTTTTCAGGATAACTCGAAAAATACTGATCTGATTAAATTGAAACTCAGTAGTTAGATGCAAAAGACCAATGCAAACACTTTTGCAAAATTTCGTGAAGATCACGTGACATGAAAAAAATAAAATAATTACTACTATTTTGCGGGAAACTTTGCTTAAAATGCCGAAACCTATTTTTTTGAGGTTCATGCTGCCCTTTCCGGGCATTTTTCGTTGTGCACATGCGCAGATGAGAAATCATTTAACTGCTGTAGTTTTCGTCAGAGAGGATTGGGGTTTTGGGGTGGCGGATGCTATTCCTCCATAGAATCCAGATCCCTGATGGGGGTCTGCGCATGCGTAGATTAAAGATGCGATATCTTCCGAACCACTAGTGTTGGAGAATCGGAGTTTTTTGTAAGGTGTGTTATTTTGAAAGGACTTTTAGCCGCGAGTAGATTGCGCATGCGCAGAAGAAAAGTGACTGTTTTTGGGTTGGATGGGTTATGTTGGGAGTGCTGAGTCGATATTGTGAGGTTTTAAAAGAATATTCATAGCAATTCAGTGCTCGGACACTAGTCAGTTTGGGGGAAATACCGTTGTTTCCGAGTTGAAGTGTGCATTCCGAGGCCCTGGGGCCAATTCTGAAATTGATGTTACCCCTTACGGGCATTTTTCGTTATGCGCATGAGCAGACCATCAGTGATTTAACTGCTGAAGTTTTCGTCAGAGAGGATTGGGGTTTTGGGGTGGCGGATGCTATTCCTCTACAGAATCCCCTGGTGAGGGTCTGCGCATGCGTGGATTCAAGAGGCGATATCTCCTGAACCACTACTGTTGGAGAATCGGAGTTTTTTGTAATGTGTGTGATTTTGGGAGGACTTTCAGCCACAAGTAGATTGCGCATGCGCAGAAGAGAAGTGACTGTTTTTGGGTTGTATGGGTTATGTCGGGAGTGCTGAGCCAATATTGTGAGGTTTTAAAAGTATATTCATGGCAATTCAGTGCACGGACAAGTCAATTTGGGGGATGTAGCGTTGTTTCCGAATTGAAGTGTTCGTACCGTGGCCCTGGGGCTAATATTGAAATCGATGTTACCCCTTACGGGCATTTTTCGTTATGCGCATGAGCAGACCATCAGTGATTTAACTGCTGGTATTTTCGTCAGAGAGGATTGGGATTTTGGGGTGGCGGATGCTATCCTCCATAGAATCCACTGGTGAGGGTCTGCGCATGCGTGGATTCAAGATGCAATATCTGCTGAACCACTAGTGTTGGAGAATCGGAGTTTTTTGTAAGGTGTGTGATTTTGGGAGGACTTGCAGCCGCAAGTAGATTGCGCATGCGCAGAAGAGAAGTGACTGTTTTTGGGTTGTATGGGTTATGTTGGGAGTGCTGACCCGATATTGTGAGGTTTTAAAAGAATATTCATGGCAATTCAGTGCAAGGACAAGTCAGATTGGGGGATGTAGCGTTGTTTCCGAGTTAAAGTGTCCGTATCGTGGCCCTGGGGCTAATTTCGAAATTGATGTTACCCCTTACGGGCATTTTTCGTTATGCGCATGAGCAGACCATCAGAGATTTAACTGCTGGTGCTTTCGCCAGAGAGGATTGGGATTTTGGGGTGGCGGATGCTATTCCTCTATAGAATCCCCTGGTGAGGGTTTTGGCATGCGTGGATTCAAGAAGCGATATCTCCTGAACCACTAGTGTTGGAGAATCGTAGTTTTTTGTGAGGTGTGTAATTTTGGGAGGACTTGCAGCCACGAGTATATTGCGCTTGCGCAGATGAGAAGTGAATGGTTTTGGGTTGTTTGGGTTATGTTGGAAGTAATGAGCCGATATTGTGAGGTCTTAAAAGAATATTCATGTCAATTCAGTGCATGGTCACAAGTCAGTTTGGGGGAAATAGCGTTGTTTCCGACTTGAAATGTCTGTATGGTGGCCCTGAGGCGAATTTATAAATAACTATATTCATTAGATCTATATTAAAATACGTTCGGATTTGGAGAAGAGGCAATTGCGTTCCAAACGGAGGTCTCACAACCGCATTTTTTTTCGATCTACGGTAAAGCTAACAGCCAAACTGTATTGATAGCTATATTTGTTAAAGGAACTTGAAAAAAAAAAAAAAAGCACTGACGTGTAGTCAGTACTCTTTGGCGCGCGTGTTCACGGTGGCTAATTTGAATTGAATGATGAGTACTTCAAGCTCAGTGGATAGAGCGAGCCGAAGATCTACCCAAAGGATAGTGGACACCATTCACTGTCGGTTCAAAAATTAACAGTGCTGTATCTAAGCTGCCATCAGGATAGATTAACAAAGTTGGAAAAGAACACAAGTGACTCTCCTTAGTCGCACAAGCTCCTAGAAGATTTGGGAGGGTCAGTATAATCCTAATCGTGTTAATCGCACGCGCGCAAAAGCAGATTGACTTAACAATGAAAGAAAAAGTGTAAAAAGTCAATCTGCTTTGGCGCGCGTGCGATTAACATGATTAGGATTATACTGACCCTCCCAAATCTTCTAGGAGCTTGTGCGACTAAGGAGAGTCACTTGTGTTCTTTTCCAACTTTGTTAATCTATCCTGATGGCAGCTTAGATACAGCACTGTTAATTTTTGAACCGACAGTGAATGGTGTCCACTATCCTTTGGGTAGATCTTCGGCTCGCTCTATCCACTGAGCTTGAAGTACTCATCATTCAATTCAAATTAGCCACCGTGAACACGCGCGCCAAAGAGTACTGACTACACGTCAGTGCTTTTTTTTTTATAGATTATTTCATAATCTACAATTTTTGACTGAAGTAATTTTATGATAAAACTTACCGTTTTGCTGAAAATGACGAAAAACTATTTTTTTTTGACCTTTGACCTTGAATAAAATTTTTTCCTTAGACAGGAATGATGGGGAACTTTCAGGTATTGTTTATAATTATGTTTTAACCAATTTTACTCATTTTCAGCTTGTTGGGAATTTATGTACCTTCGCCCTAATTTTTTGGTCTGAATTGACCGGACTATAATAGTTTATTTATCAAGATTAAATGAGCAATCTGAGAATGAGAACTGCACCATGGAAGAAATCAAATTAAAATACCTGAAATGAATTTGACTCTCTCTTATAGAACAGGATAACATGTACGAGTATGAACACAGATCATATAATAAAGCTTAGATAGAAAAGTTATAACATTCTGTGAAAACATAGAAGTACGATTCATTATTGAAATTTCGAAAAATCATATCTCCGAAAGTATTAGCTTGTTGGAATTGAAAATGATATCAATGGATTTTTATGGTGAAACTGCATCTTAAATAAAAATTGAATTTGAAATTTGTTACTTAAAAAAAAAATTTCTTTTCGTTACTCCGAAACCATCTGGCCTATTTTGCCTAATAGCGAACTCAACCGAAATATTCATCTCCCTAACCTACTCTGGAAATTTCAACTGCCTAGCTCATTCCGTTCGAGAGTTATTGTAGAAAAAATTTAACAAATTTTCAATTTTTTTTTTTTACACTTTGCGGTAACCTGGTCAATACAAAACTTTTCATGCGTATAAAGGTTATGATTCTACAATTTGATGCTAAATTTCAGATAGATCGAGTGATCGGTTTCGGCAATATTCATAAAAAATATTTTTACTAAAATTGGCCATAACTCTGAAACCGCTTAATGGATTCCGCCCATTAACGAACTTGTCTGAGATATTTATGCTCCAAACGCACCTTGCAAGTTTCAATCCTCTAACACCTTTCGTTCGACAGTTATCGTGCCTACAGCCGGCCGGACCGGCCGGACAGAATCGATTTCGACCTCGGATTCTTGATCAGTGAGTCGAACCAAATGGTTTGAGACCATTTTCAGTAAAAAATTCGAAAATTATAGACATTTGGCCAAATTGATAAGCACTCAGTTCCGAGGAACTAGAGCGCCAAAATGCAAAATTCGTTATAGCAGGTGGCTTTAACATATAAATTCTCACTAATTCAATCGACGCCAGATCTTTTCTGTCCATTGTAGATGGATTCAGTGTAAATGCCATTATCAGACAGCCAACTCGTATTGGCATAAAGTAATCCACTTGTGTTGATAACATATTAACTAACTTAGAAGGGGCTGCATCAATTGAGGAGGAATATATCTCGGATCACTCGGATCAGAGAGTTTGTATTTCAACATAGGTAGAGTGCTTACTAAGTTGAACCAAAAGGTCCAAGAACTCTGGAGCAGCATATCTGGTATCAGAAATGCTTGCTCAACAATTATAATTGGTTCCTGAAAGAGCCAGATGATGGCTCAAACTCTCCAGTCTTAACAGCTACAGATACGGGACACTGGTCTCAGGAAACACCTGAAGATATATCGAGGATATTATATCTGATTGTCTCGTCGAGGACAGGATTGGATTTGAGGAACTAGGAGTCCACATGCTGAGGCTGAGGGAACTGGACAAGGTCTCGCCCACTAGGGCCATTTCAGATGTAAACTGCAGCGATATTTTTCAGCTTGATCCGATGGATAATAACCCCATGTGGAAAAACTTTTCTTCACGATTCAATAATATATTCGTTTCTTGCTTCCCTTTTAAGAAAAGACAACACCAGTCTCCCTCTACAAGACACAATTTTGGACTCCCCAGTTGAAAATTCACAAGAACAATTCAGACATATTGTTTATAATCTCAAATAATTGTGGGGACTATGAGTTGTTATATAAAAGAGCGAAGTATAACTATGATGAGGCAATAAGAAAGGCCAAGTAGTCTTTTGTTGGTAATAGTATTAGAGATTCGGAGGATAAAAGTGAGACTGTCTGGGGTATAGTTCGTAATGTTAGTTGGGTAAAGAAAAGAGTTATGGAATAATTACAGACTACAGGAAATCTTTTACAACAAGTAAATTATTTTTATGGATTTTATATAAATATGGCTCCAAATTTGTTGAGGGATGCTCCTCCTACTGCTCCACAGATAAGAGGGCGAAAATTAGAAAAGTATTTATAGGTATTCGATTTTGAAGAGAATGCAACAATAAGGGCAGTTAAAAATTAAAGGATAAAAGCTCCAGCGGGATTGATGGAATTCTAATGAAGTTTATTAAGAATTATTAATATTATTGCGGAACTACTTACCTACATAATGAAAAACTATTTCAAAAATTAATTAATGGGCAATTAATAGGCGAAGTTATACCCATCTGAAAAATTATCTCCTCAATAACTCAAAAAAAAATTTGTTTTCTTAAAAATGTTATATTTCGGAAAGTATATGTCAGATTCCGCAGAAATTGTGCACAAACGTTCAAGCCGCTGTTTTATAATCGAGTACTGGATTTCAGCTCGATCGGCTTTGTATTTTAGCCCTGCGTAGGGGTAGTAATGTTACCTTTTTGATTTGCTGCCACCTGAGCCCTCAAATCAGAAATATTTTCGCTTATATTTCTTCCACCGGCCAATTTCAACTGTTGGGTGAGTTTGTTTTCCATGAATTGACCACCATCTACCAATAGGAAAGATTTAAAGGCAGCTCCTTCCTCTGACAACGTCTTGGAATGAGGAGGCATAGAACCCGGGGTTATGCCTCCGATGTCTGCGTGATGTCCTCTAGCGGCCACAAAGAATACGGGATTGTTACTGCCCCTGCAAATAAATTGTAAATATTATTGAAAATCAAAGCATGACTTCTCACTTTGAAGATTGGTTACGTTTTAGGTCAGCTATTGGAGGGAAATGTTCGGATTCTGCAAGGAACTGTGCTTGATCGGGTGTTCTTTCTGGTTTTCATTGGTCGTTTTGCGCTTCAAACTTATGACTTATGACCTTCGAAGGAAATACAATGTCTGGATTGAAAACTGTGATGTTATTTTGTGGAGTCTCAATTCAAATAAAACTGAATTCTTCACATTTGCTTGAGCTGAAGTTGTAATTAAACAATCCACAAGGGATCTAATTCCATAAAACAATTTGATATCGTCTGTGAATATCAGATACAGCAACTCAAGATCATCCATGAGATCATTCGCAAATAAAATAAACAGCAGTGGCCCAAGATTAGACCCCTGAGATTTCTCAGAGGTGGGTAAAAACGGACGATAACACCCCCCCAGCTGAACAAATATATGAGGGGTACCTCGATATGAATGAAATAGTTTGACAAGTCACTGACGGCCGGACGAACAATATTGTAGACTATACTTTGAAGTAGTTAGTTTGGAAACGTCATTAATCATTTTCAAATTTTGTTCATACTAACTGAAGGGACTTATCGACTGGAACATTTGGGAACAAACTAACAACACAACAAAACTTACTAGAATGTCATTTTGCTTCAAATTTATATTTCGTAGTTTTCCACGAAAGTGTTTGGTGTTCTGTTTTTCCTTTCAAATTAATGTAGATCACAATGATAGATTGGAGTGAAACAAAGATTATGATTACATTAAAAGGAAACTTAAGGAATCGACTTGTATTTTGTTGAGCAGAGAAAATAATTTTGCAAATTTTTCAATTAGAATTATCTATTATCTAGAGTTTTTAATACAGAAGCAATTTCGAAACAATTTATTATTTTCATTTTACAGATATATTCAGAGTTTGGGATATAGAAAACCCAGAAGAAGGTATTTAATCCAAGGAAAATAAATTATTGTAATGAAATAAATCCTACTTACTGATAGAATACCGGAGTTATCACAGTGAAATCAGGTAGATGAGAACCTCCAGCGGCTGGATGATTGCTGAGAATAACGTCGTTCTCCTTGAACTCTCTCCTGTGGGATATTTGGTACTGTACAGCTTCCTGCATGGAACCCAAGTGGACGGGAATATGCGGAGCATTTGATACTAAACCTCCATCTGGTCCGAACAGCGCACAAGAAAAATCTAAACGTTCTTTGATATTGGTGGAAATTGAGGTCCTCTGAAGTATCCTGTAACAAATTTCGGCCATCGATTTTCAAGCCAACAAATACATAAAGTTGCGACGATTAAGTTCGTCAATTGGCATCATCGGCAAACGGTTTCTGTAGTTTTGTTTTTACCTCAATAACAAAAAAAAATACATATCCGATGAAATTGAAAAATTAATTAGTTGTAGAATGCTGACCCGCAAATTTGTGCATGGTTTCAGGGACGGTAGAAATATTAGTAGTGCTATTTTTGAACTCACACAAAATATAATAAAAGCACTTGAGAAGGGAGAAGTACCGATTGGTCTATTTCTGGACCTTTCAAAAGCCTTTAATTGTGTCCAGCATGACAATCTTTTGAGGAAACTTGAGGTCTGTGGTGTGAGAGACAACCAGCTTCGTGTGTTAGAAAGCTATCTTAAAGGCCGTAGGCAGAGAGTTCGAGTGAATACAGAATCGGGATTATGCACATCAGATGACAAATACCTGAAGCAAGGCGTGCCTCAAGGCAATATACTAGGCCCATTGATATTTATCATTTATATCAATGACTTACCTGATACAATAGATCAACCAATGCAACTGACCGTATATGCAGATGATACGATTATAATTATCATTATCATTATCCAACAATAATGATAATAGTGAACAAGGTTTGAATATAGCATATAATGAAGTCAAGAAATGGTGCAATGAAAACAGTCTGTCCTTGAATATTACAAAGACAGAGTGTGTGCTGTTCCACACAGAAGGATCTTGGGTAAGAATACCGCAGAGGATTACCATAGATCGAAGTGAGGTGACTGTCTCAGAGTCTACGAAATTTCTTGGACTATTCATCGATTCCAACCTGAAATAGAACAAACACAAAGAATATATAGATAGAAAACTAAACATGGTGATATATAAGGTCAATGTACTTGAAAAGTCTGTCGACTTGGAAACACAAAAATTGGTTCAAGCCCTGTGGACAGGAGCTTTGGCGCTCTTGTTCAAACTTTGACAGATCATATCTCCGAAAGTATTGGTCTCTCAGAGTTGGGAATGATATCAATGTATTCTTATGATAGAACTGCATCATACAGCAAATTTATTTAATTTAATTTAAATAATAGTTTATTTATCAAGATTAAATGTTCAATCTGAGAATGAGAACTGCACCATGGAAGAAATCAAATTAAAAAAGCTGAAATGAATTTGACTCTCTCTTATAGAACAGGATGACATATACGAGTATGAATACAGATCATATAATAATTCATAGATAGAATAATTACATCATTCTGTGAAAACATAAAGTAAGATTTATTATTGAAATTTCGAAAAATCATATCTCCGAAAGTATTAGCTTGTTAGAGTTGAAAATAATATCAATGGATTTTTATGGTGAAACTGCATCTTAAAAAAATTGAATTTAAAATTTGCAATGAAAAAAAAATTTTTTTTTTCGTTTATTTTGCCCAATAACAAACTTATCTGAGATATTGGTCTGCCGAACCCACTCTGAAAATTTCAACTGCCTAGCTCATTCTGTTCAAGAGTAATTGTAGAAACAAAATTACAAAACTTCGCATGCGTATAAATGTCATTATTCTACAATCTGATGCTAAATTTCAGATAGATCGATTGGTCGGTTTCGGAAATATTCATAAAAAATGTTTTTACTAAGAACGGCCATACCTCCGAAACCGCTTGGTGGATTCCGCCCGTTGTAGAACTCGTCCGAGATATTTACGCTCCAAAGCTACCCTGTAAATTTCAATCCTCTTACTCCTTTAGTTCGAGAGTTATCGTGTTAATGGACGGACGGCCGGCCAAACGGCCGGACAGAATCGATTTCGAACACGGATTCTTGATCAGTGAGTCCAACCAAATCGTTTGAGACCATTTTCAGCCAAAAATTCGAAAATTACAGACATTTGGGCAAATTGATAAGCACTCTGTTCCGAGGAACAAGAGCGCCAAATAGTAGTTTACTTCTCAAATTTTCAATCGATCATCTCTTATGCTATAATCTTCTGGGGTAATAGCTCACATGCTACACGCATATTCATAAAGCAGAAAATGATAGATAGATCCATGTTTAGGATGAAGTATAGACAGTCCTGCAGGGCCGTTTTGATAACATCTATATCACAGCCTGAAGTTTCTGCAGGACCACAAGGAACCCTTCGAAAATCAGATAAATTGGAACAACACAAGAAGAATTAATAAATAACATCACCCCCCCTTATAGACTTTCACAAAATAATTCAATGTATATGTGTATCAAAATATTCAATGTTATACCCAAGAATCTACAGGGACAACTTGATAATAGAAGGCAATTTCAGAAAAGCATTCAAAGATTTTTAATCGAAGCCGAGCCCTATGATATGGAGGAATTTCTGAATTGCTGTAAACAGGGGAGGATCATCCGTATTGTTTTGTGAATCCCTTTATTTATGAATTAATGTTTCTTTGTTGACATGTTTTCTGTTTTGTTACAGTTTATTTGTGATAAAATTTAGACCCAGTAATAATTGAAGGGGCAAGTGGAAGAAGGAGTTATGTTACAAATATGAGTTTGCGAGAAAATTAGATTTTAGTGAAGTGAGCTGGCATTTTTTGATGGAAGGTAGTTTAATAAATTGATTGGTGCAATTGTGAGGATTAGTTTTTGGATGATTCTTCATGATTTACAGCATTCTGCTATCATATTTCTTTTCGATATAAATTTTGATTCATGCGTACATAACTTTGCGTGCTTGATGTTTAATGTAACATAGCCCCTTCTACCACTGTGTATCTGCTCAGATATGGAGAATAGAAGCAAATCCGGACAGGACAAGTTACATATGCACATGAAACCATCCATGATATAACCGAATATTTTCAGAAAATGTCACTTGACCCCTTTTTCCACTTGCCCCTTCAATTATTATTATTTTCAAAAAAGTAGATATTAAATACGAACATACCGAAAATGAGTCTGATGGACACAAAATTGAACTGAATATTTTGTCCGAAATTGAATTTACTTTTTCCGAAATTGGTTTTACTTTTTCCGAAATTAACCTTGAAAAGGTATACATGGTGTCCCAAGTTCGACTGCCTATTAGACGTTTCTGGAGAACTGGACATATTTGAAATCTGAAAATTGGGATTATGATATGGCTTGAAGTTCTCTACAGAGCTAAAATATTTTCGAAGCCAAGCACTTCCGGTTATACAGGGAGTGAAAATAAATTTGATGAAACACAAATTTTTCAATTTTTGCATTCCTGGTAGGATCCAGTATTCAATGCTTAATACATTTCTGTTAAAACCATTGTATTCATCCGAACAGTTTTAAAATATCGAAAAAAAAAACGGAAAAAAAGTCAAATATGTTTAGTCAGTATTATGTTCATTATTCTTATTTTAAACATCCTGAACGTAAACCGTTTTTACAACATCGAAGAGGAAGAATGTGGAAAGGTCATGCATATTTTGAATTCCAGAAATATCATCACTGGGTGTTTCAAATTTTGTGTCGAAAATTGTGATCAAAAATTGGTCATAACTTCTGTTTTTCAAATTAGAACCCTATTTTTGCGCGTATGTTCTGGGGAACATCGCGTTTTCATTTTGCCCAAATGTCTGTAACTTTTGAATTTTTTTACGAAAATGGTCTCAAACGATTTGGTTCGACTCCCCAATGAAGAATTCGAGGTCAAATTTGATTCTGTCCGGCCGCCCGGCCGTTGCCACGTTAACTTGAGAACGGAAAGAACTAGCGACTTGAAATTTTCAGGGTAGGTGGCGCATCTCAATACGACGGACAAGTTCGTTAATGGGCAAAATCGGCCCAATGGTTTCCGAGTAATAATTTTGTTTTCAACCAATATAGATCCGATCCAATTGAAACTTGGTGAATAGTTGTAGAATATAAACCTAAGCACGTTTGTGAAATTTTGTGAGAATCGTATCGCTAGAAAATTATTAAAAAATATTTTTGCAGTCACGATAACCTGAGAACGGAAAGAGATAGCGGCTTGAAGATTAGTTAGGTTGTGCATCTGAATGCGACATTTGAGTTTGTTCATGAGCATAATCGGCCAAACGGTTTTAGAGTTATAGCCATCTGAAATTTGGTTGTTTTTTGTTCCTCATTAACTCGAAAAATACTAAACCGATTGAATTCAAACATGGTTATTAGTTGTAGAATGCCAACGCGAAAATTCTTGCATAATTTCGTGAGGATAGTATTTGTAGAAAATTTTTTAAAAATCATTGAAAATTGGAAAAAAAATTCTATATATCAGTAACTATTCGTCTGAAATTGCTGAAATTTTGCAAGAGCCTTTAGAACCTAACTCTAATGCCAAGTTTCAAGTTTTAACACGATCGTTTAAATATTGTTGGAGATTCGAGCATCCATGTGTGAGTTCAATAGATGGGTGACCGTTGCCTCGATATCTTTCGAACGAAAGGAGATAGGGACTTGCAATTTTCAGGGTTGGTTGCGTATCCGAATGAGAGAGTTGAGTTCGTTTTTGGACATAATCGGTTCAACAGTTTCCTAGTTATACTCACCTGGAATATTATTTCCTTGATAACTCAAAAAATAAATATTCGATCGAATTGAAGCTTGTAAACTAGTAGTAGAAAATCAACATAAAGACGTGTTTAAAATTTTTTAAGAACCATACCCCTAGAAAATTTCCAAAAAATCACGAAAAAAAAATTGGTTCAAGCACTGACGTGAAGTCAGAAGCTTTTGCGCGTATGTTCTTGAAGTGCTTGAACCAATTTTTTATGATTGCGTTGGATTCTGTAGTGAAAAATAATTATAGTTTTTCAACATGATTATGCTCCTAAATTCAATAATTTCTGAGTTTTTTTTTTTAATTTAGGAGCATAATCATGTTATTATTTTATCATTATTGATAAGGGGGTTACGTTGCACCGCGACCTTGAGATCTATTGTGCCCCATAATCATGTTAGAAAACTATCACTATTTTTCACCACAGAATCCAACGCAATCATAACAAAATTGGGTTCTAATTTGAAAAACGAAAGTAGAAGTAATGTACAATTTTTGATCACAATTTTCGACACAAAATTTGAAACTACACTGTGATAATATTTCTGAAATTCAAAAGATGCATGACCTTTCCACATTCTTCCTTCGATGTTCTAAAAACGGTTCACGCTCAGGATGTTTAAAACAAGAAAAATGAACTCAATACTGACTAAACATATTTGACTTTTTTTTGTTTTTTTTCGATATTTATAAAATTTATTTTCACTCCCTGTATAACCGGAAGTGCTTTGGTTTGGAAAATATTTTAGCTCTGTAGAGAATTCCAAGCAATATCATAATCCCAATTTTCAGATTTCAAATATGCAAATTTCTCCAGAAACGTGTAATAGGCACTCGAACTTGGGACCCTGTATACTAATCAACCTATTCATATTGCAACCTTTTTGTCAAGTCTAATTCAAATGAAGTGAACTGAATCTGATACACGCCGTAATCAATCAGAGACCTTCAAACACACAGCTATCCACCATCGGCTTTATCCCAGTCGAAGTTGCGGACAAGAGCTAATTGCAGTCCGTTTGAAAAACTATCATGGGGAGGTGTGTATTGATTAAGGTCAAAGAGAACCTTTTAACTACAGTGGAAAATGAATAATTCGAACAGGTTGGTAAACATACCGCAAATGGGTGAAATGATTTTACTGCGCGAAGCAGGGTGTCCACTGTCCAATGTATTAAAACAAGAATGGCTAATTGGCATCTATCTTCCATCCGTACGTTCGCTAATAATTTCGAACCGCAAACGTTGGCTAGTTTTGAGGCGACCTATCGGGAGTTTTATCGAAAAAATCGGAAATGCTATTTGATTCATGTTTACTGCAATTTGCAGTGAACTGTTTCGGTTCGACATTTCCAATACCCAAATAATCCTGCAGAACATTAAAATGAAATTAACATTTTCACGCTTTTTGTGTATTTATTTTCTCAGAATTTAAACCTTTGGAATCGTGCTGCGGAGATATGTTTGTAAACGCCCTCAGAAATTCTCAGTTTTGATGTAATTAATTGGAATTCAAATAACGAATAAAACAATTCTTAAAGGGGGAAAGCCCTGTGGCTGGAGTATTGGTTTCTCAGAGTTGGGAATGATATCAATGATAGAACTGCACCATAAAAGAAATTAAATTCAAGTATGTAATAGTTTATTTATCAAGATTAAATGAGCAATCTTCAATAATTTAACATCGTGCCCTAGCAACAACCCATTGTTGCTAGGGTTTCACACGAGACGAGAGTAGGCGAGAGTATAAAAAATCTCGTCTCGCTCTCGCCAATTCTCGCCAATTAATGGCGATTTCCATTGACACGCTCGGAGCACTCGAAATCGATCTCATCTGTCATGCATCTGTCCAAATGAACCGAAAATATCTGTCAAATATGTCAGTGTGACAGCTCCGAGTGATCCGAGCGTGTCAATGGAAATCGCCATAAGTCTCGTTATCAGTTGTCTCGTCTCGTCTTGCTTAATTCTGAATAATGGTAATAAATATTATAATATATAAACGAAATGGTATACAAAAATGAATAATTTTGTGAAGCTATATTTATAAAATTTCAATTACTCGATGACCAAGAATTCAGACATAATCACGTTTGCATCACTTCATTTTTCAATGATGTACGTGTTTTTGCCATGATCATACCTGCTGTGGAAAATAATCTTTGAACAGGTACGGATGTAGCCATTAATAAATCATCGGCCATCTTGGAAAGTGTAGGAAGAACTTTTTCATCACTTTCCGCCACTGTAAAATATTTTGATTCCTATTTGCTCTTTCTAACAGCAAATATTCTTCAAACTCAGCTTTCCAATATTTAGAAAGTTTTGTTGGTGTTTTAAATAGGCTATCGATGTCGATACATTTTTTAATAGAATTGAATATTTAGGTATAGTTTTCAAAGAATACCTTCCCAGTGGGTAGATCATTGAGGATGTTCTTGGCGTATTTCTCATAACACTTTTCGAAACATTGGATAGCTTCATTTCTCTACCAGTTTTATTATACGTTGTTCCACAGATGTATACAATAATTGTTCACATCTTCACTACAAGGAGCACAAGAGAATACATTTCTCCAGATGTTCAGATAGAGGCGAAATTTTCAAAGCATTGGGATTTAGAGGCAATAAAAGTTGTCCGTTAAGTATTGAATTCATAATGGCATCCGTTTTTATGGTTTTGAATTCTATTTTTCTTGAAAAATAATCTCGATTATCGCAAAGTCATAACGAATTAATAATCTTCTAAAAAATCGTGTATTTCTAGAACGATCGATGCATAATATAGACAAAATATCTTGATAATTATAGTGGAAACTCTTCATATTCAATTGTTTTCTGTGGGTGTTGAAAAAAGTCGAGTCGTATATCTCGCTCTCGCGTGAAGCCCTAGTTGTTGCAACTTACACTTGGTGCATAATAATAATAATAATAATAATACTTTATTCATCCTGTCAGACAAATACATGTATAGGACAAGTCAAAGAAAAAAACAAAATCGAAATAGAAAACTACTCACAAGAATCAGAAAAATATTCAGCTACAGAATAATAACATCTACTAACTAAACTAACTTTAATTGCCTTTTTAAATTCATTCAACTTAAGACTTCGCAATGATTTTGGTAAGTGATTAAAAAGTTTGATACAGTGGTACATTGGTGAAAATTCGAATCTAGAAGAATTGTGTTTTGGTATGCACAACAATCCCTCATTTCTTGTTCTGTAGCTGTGAAAGCTAGAAAGTTTGGTGAACTTATTTTCGTTTTCTTTAGTATAAATCAAACATTTGAGAATGAAAATAGAGGCTAGGGTGAGGAGGCCATTTTCAATGAAAACTGGTCTACAGGAGGACCTAGGTTCGATATTAAATATCATACGCAAGATCCTCTTCTGTACAACAAAAACTCTGCCAACATCTGATGAAGCACCCCAGAGTAGGATATTATATGAAAGGTGACTGTACACCAAACTGTAGTAAATGTTGATGACGGTTCGCAAAGGAAGGGAATTCCGAACTCTACTTAAAGCAAAGTAGTAGCCATTGAGTTTTTTACAGATAGCATCAATATGAGTGCTCCACTTCAAGTTGGAATCGATGTGGATTCCCAGGAACTTGGTATGGTCCGCAGATGAAATAACCTCGTCCAAGTAGCGTACAACTAATCTGTGTTCGCTGGATCTCAGAGTAAAATAAACGCATTCAGTTTTAGCAATATTGATCATTATTGAATTAGAACGACACCAATCAACAAAGCACTGGACTAATAGGTGACATAACCTCTGTAACTCGTCAAAGCTACGCGCAGTAACTAATACTGAGGTGTCATCGGCGAACAGAAGTATTCTGATCATGTTCAAATGACTATGGAGTTCATGGCGAGCTGATGCAGCGATCATCGTCTTTTTTAAGTTGGTAGGTAGATCGTTGATAAAAAGTAAGAATAGGAGCGGCCCCAGAACTGATCCCTGAGGGACACCCAAATTCACTTCACGTTCGTCCGAATACGAGTTGTCAATTCTGACGATCATAGTTCTGCCCTCGAAATAGCTGGAAATCCATCTCAAAAACACGCCCCTAAAACCCACACTGTAGCATTTTTCGACTAAAAATTGGAAGGAGAGACTGTCGAATGCCCGAGACAGGTCAAAAAACAATCCCGCGACAAACAATCCACTATCAAGGCAGTCATAAACGCACTCAACGAAGCAGAATGCTCCCGATTCAGTTGAACGGCCCTTCCGAAAACCGTGCTGTGCGGCGTCAAGTACCTGATGTCTATCGAGGAAATTCATCATCCTGTCCAGCACAATCCTCTCGAAGACCTTTGCAAAGACACCGAGGACGGAGATGGGTCTATAGTTAGCGATATCATTCAAGTCATTCTTCTTGAATATGGGGATGACAATAGCCTTCTTGAGATGGTCGGGAAATATGCCACTACTTATTGAAAAGTTGATGATATGGGCGAAATGTGGAGCAATGGCCACCCCAATCAGTTTTAAAATTCTGCCAGAAATAAAATCCACTCCAGTGCTTTTATTATTTTTGAGAGACTTCACCGCATCAATCACTTCAAATTCCAGCACAGGATGAAAGAAGAATGTTGAACTATTCATCGGTGACGTAGTGCATGAGGACGACAAAGAGTTAACGTAGTAAAGAGTCAGCGTTCGCTGGGTAATAGTAGAGAAATAATCTGCAAACACCGAGGCCAGATGCCCAGCTTTAACGTACGAAACACCATCAGCTAAAATCTCCTTGGGCCGAAGTTCTTTTTTTCCTCTACCAGTAAGAGCATTCGCCAGCGACCACACAGTCTTTTTTTTATTGTCCGATTTTTCAATCAGTCCGGTATGGTAATCTAACGTTGCATTCCTGAGTAAACAATTGTAGGAGGATTTGGCCTTCCTATACAGGTCACTAGCGGACTGACAGGTCATATTTGTACGCAACCAATGAAGATGCTTCAGATCACGCTTTGCGGAGACGATCTCCGGAGTAATCCACTTCTTGGCCTGGTGTGGAGAACCTGTATACTTGAATAGTGGACAGCACATCTCAAATGTCCTCTGAATCACATCAGCAAATTCACCGAAACATCCATTCACATCCAGAACGCCATACATCCCATGAAAGTCACATACAGATATACGGTATACAAAGTAATCGAGATTATATTGGCTCAAATTTCTAACTAACTTTGACCCATGTTGGGCCACTGGCGAGGGACTAATGGGAAATTCAAGCGAAAGAGCACGATGATCGCCCAAATGAGCTTCGTATAGTTGGGTGGTACAAACAGATAAATCTACATTATTCAAAATACAGTCTAACTTTGAAACGGATGTGTGCCCTGTAATGTCCGTGAAGATCCTAGTAGGTTCTCGAGAGGAAATATGCAAATTGAAACACTGAAGCAAGTCTACAAATAACTTAAGATTAGGACAATTAGTATTTAAAAGATTGACGTTCATATCGCCACAAACAAAAATTGTATCGGCTAAACCGCTACAATAGTCCAAAGTCGCAGAAATTGCATCCAGAAATATTCCGAAATCTCCAGAGGATGGTCGATACACGCTGAGAACAACCAGACGAACCTCCCGGACGAGCACCGTAGTTCCACTCACCTCAAAATGCATCTCCTGGGAGAACCGCGACACGCACAATTTTTCCACTTGTACACCATTCCGGATATAGATCATAGATCCACCATGAACTCTTGAAGGGCGGCAATAGAAATCAGTCAGGTAGTATCCCGGAATTGTCATTGTTAGGATCGCCTCAGGACAGCACCAATGCTCGAAAATACAGACGACATCAGGATGCTCGTCGGTGAAAAGAACTTCAAGATTTTCCAGCTTGTTAGAATTGCATTGGACGTTTAATTGTAGTAATTTAAATTTATTTTTGGCATCAGGGCAATTATTACTACCGGAGGATGTTTTTAGCGGTTCAGTACAAGCTTTAAAAATCAACTTGTGACCATAGGTTGATGTCGCTTTATAAAAAACTTTTTCACAGCAATTCCTTCAGGCCAAAATTCAGGATTCATAACTGTGTTCAAGTATTCCGTAGGCAGTGATATCTTGAAAGAAGAATACAACTCCGGTTGTTTCGAATTAAGTTTTGCGCAAGAGACACCCTGTATATGATGTTTAAAGAAAAAGAAACTTTTCACAATTCGAAATACCTAAGGAAAGTATCATCGAAATGTCTAGAGCAATGCAGACAATCATAGTAGATTGTCCATTTATTCCTGATATTCGAATAGGTATAGGCTGACGAACAAATTATTTTAATAGTTCAAAATATATTAATAAAATACAATCCTCTTTTCATAATTTAATAGTTCATACCACTAACATATTCATTCTGTATTATGAACCTTAACTCATGAAAGAATATTTTATACACAAATGTAGATCAATATTTCAGTATTTTTTTGCAACCAAAATTATGAAAATACTGTGTATAGGAACATGTCTCACTACTTAAGGAAGTAAAAGGCAATATTAACCAACAGTAATTTCTTTTGATGGTTCCAATATATTGTTCTTTCCTATTGCATTCATAAACTACATCATTAAAATGATCCAATTCGAAATCTTTTGAAACATAATCCCCAATATTTACACATAAATTATTCAATATGCAAGAAGTTAATATTATTTTTGGTATCAAAACAGTCTTGTATAAAATTCACAAATTCATTATGCGGAACACAGACAGATTGAATTCGCATTCTGTGAAAACAAATAAGTACGATGCGTATTATTTAAATTTTGAAAAATCATATCTCCAAAAGTATAAGCTTGTAAGAGTTGAAATTGACATCAGTGGATTCTTATGATGGAACTGCATCTTAATAAAAATGAGTTTGAAATTTGTAATGTAAAAAAAAATTGTTTTTCGTTTTTCCACATTTTCATTTTAAAGGCGGAAAATCGAGGTGTTTTCATTGGACTACACTTTACATGCTTTTCTCGAAAAAGCGAAATTAAATTAAAATTTTTTATACTTTTTTATTACTTCGAGCTTGTAATTAAAATATCGGTAACTGAAATATACATTTTATTGTTAGTTTAAAGTGCGTTAGATTCCTTCATGACTTCCTCTCTTCGTAATTATTGCCATCTAATTGCAAGTAACAATTTACGCTGTAATCGACGAATTTACTGCTGGTTGCTTAAAATTAAGTATACCCTCTTTTCATCGGTTGTGCATTCACAACGATATTAATCAACTAGATTTAATATTTTTCACCCGTTGTTTCTCAAAGTAGAAACAACAAAAACTCATCCTCCTAATAAGACAATCAGGGTATACGGAACATCTGGTCCTTCGAAACATCATAACCCTGGTAGAACAATCGGGATTCAACATTTGGTCATCCGAGCCGAATTATCCTGGTAAAACAGCCAGGATACAACAGTAGTTATAAAACTTGTTTAATAGTTATCAAAGAAATTTTGAGACAGTTTTCTGATTCTTTGGTTCTTTGTTCAAATGTATGATGTAATTCGTCGTCGTAAATGCCTTATTTTAACACAAACATGTAGGCAATCACACTGAAAAAAATATTCAGTGTTGGTTAGTGAATATTCGCATGTCCCCAGTGAAATTTTCATTGAAAAACGGGACAAGTACACTCTTTCAATATGCCTAAATGAAATCTGTTTCCTGAACGGAGTCACTAAGGAACAGCTTTCAACTAGGAAGCATAATTTTCATTAGTTATAGGTCAAATTTTTTATTTGTTTTTAATGAATTGTTTACTACTGATTAAATAAATATATATTTATGATTGGTAGACAGTAATTAAATACTAATGATTATATTATTTATAATAACTGGCATGATGCTTATGTTGAATTGTTTTTCTACTGTTTTAAGTGAATATATTCACTAAGAACTATTTTTTTTCACTCAGTATTACCGGATTTTTCATTAATTATAGTTAAAATTTTTATTTGTTTTTAATGAATTGACAAGTACTGATAAAATAAATATCCACTTATGATTGTTAGCCATTGATTAATTACAAATGATAATATTATTTATAATAACTGACACGATGGTTATGAACGAATGAACCATAGGTACGTCTGTTCTTCTAGAAGTTTTCCTGCCGGGTTATTCAGGTACTTTTATTGTTTTTTCAAATGAACTTTCACAAAGTAACGGACTACACGATCCATTATTTTCCAATAAAATTTCAACACCTGATTCTTAATTTCCATAGAAGAAAATAGCATAACTGAATCTTCCAACCAGTTTAGACACGTGAAATATTTCCAGTAACAACAGAGGAAAAATGTTCTTCTTCAGTCGCCAGGACCGTGGAATTATTGAATTCACATAATATCTTCTCAAATTCTTTATTTTTCTGAATTAAATTCACATTGAGAAAATACGTAATGAACGTCGAGAGTCCCCAATCCTCCAGCAAGGATTCGTAATAAAACATAATTTTTAGTTTAGTTAGGTAAAAATGACGATCACTTCTCACTTAACAATTCACGTTCACTTTCAACGTTCCCCAATTTCAAACTAAACAAATCAGACACGTCGCACGGTCGCACGTCGTTTTCCGACACGAAAGAAACGAACACCTGCCAGAGGCTGCAGCTGCAAATATTCAAATATACTAGTAATAATATTTTAATCTTGATGACTGATAAGTATTGATTAACAGCAAGTGAATGCATATTAATCATTACTAACTAATAGTCCAGTAGAAATTTTTAATATTTCCTGATGAAATTTAATTGAGTATCAGTAAAAGTTTATTAAATGAAAAATCTTTATTCTGATCCTCAATGACACCTTTCAAGAATCGACTTTCTTTTGATATTAGTGAACAAGCTCATTTAGCAGAGCATTAATTTTACTGAACACTAATGAAATTAGATCAGGAGAACAGTTTACTAACACCACTTTTCTCAGTGCATAAAGAGACACATATAAATTTAATATATTAGTTAAAAGTAAGGAAAAAGCTGCAGGCTGCAGGAGCAGTTCCCTGAAAATAATCCTGCCGGTCCCTATAACATGTCGCGTCTGACAAACTTTACGAGCAAGTGTCAACGCCATACCAGCTGCTGGACGTAACATGTTAGCGGCCATGATGCGTCAAATATTTTAGTTCACTAGCGTCCTTCGGCGAAGTGGATATTAAAAACACTGAAAATGAAATTTCTCATCGTGATTAACGTGAATCGTAAAGTATTATCGATGATACCGACTGAAATCCATTATCGTTTTTTATTAACATACTCTTTTTTGCGCGCGTGTTCCGCAAGGAACAGCGTGCGTATCATTTCGTCACAATGTCTATATTTTTCGAATTTTTTTTCGAAAATGGTCTCAAACGATTGGGTTCGACTCCCTGATGAATAATTCGAGGTCAAATTCAATTCTGTCCGTCCGGTCCGGCCGGCCGTTAGCACGATAACTCTCGAACGGAACGACTTAGAGCGTTGAAATTTGCAGGGTAGTTTCGCAGCGTAAATATCTCGGACAAGTTCGTTAACGGGCGAAATCGACCGAGCGGTTTCGGAGTTAAGGCCGTTTTTAGTAAAAACGTTTTTTATGAATATTTCCGGAACCGATCACTCGATCTTTTTGAAATTTGGCATCAGATTGTAGAATCATGACCTTTATATGCCTGCGAAGTTTTGTGTTAAACAGACGGCCCTAAAGTGGCAAAAAAAAATTTTGAAAATTTGAAAATTTTGTTTTCACGATAACTCGAAAAATACTGATCTGATTAAATTGAAACTCAGTAGTCAGGTGCAAAAGACCAAAGCAAACACTTTTGCAAAATTTCGTGAAGATCACGTGACATGAAAAAAATAAAAAAATTACTACTATTTTGCGGAATACTTTGCTTTTAATGCCGAAACATATGTTTTTGAGGTTCATGCTGCCCTTTCCGGGCATTTTCCGTATTGCGCATGCGCAGATGAGAAGTCCTTTAACTGCTGTAGTTTTCGTCAGAGAGGATTGGGATTTTGGGGTGGCGGATGCTATTCCTCCATAGAATTCAGATCCCTGATGAGGGTCTGCGCATGCGTAGATTAAAGATGCGATATCTTCCGAACCACTAGTGTTGGAGAATCGGAGTTTTTTGTAAGGTGTGTTATTTTGAGAGGACTTTTAGCCGCCAGTAGATTGCGCATGCGCAGAAGAGAAGTGACTGTTTTTGGGATGGATGGGTTATGTTGGGAGTGCTGAGTCGATATTATGAGGTTTTAAAAGAATATTCATAGCAATTCAGTGCAAGGACAAGTCAGTTTGGGGAATGTAGCGTTGTTTCCGAGTTAAAGTGTCCGTACCGTGGCCCTGGGGCTAATTTTGAAATTGAAGTTACCCCTTACAGGCATTTTTCGTTATGCGCATGAGCAGACCATCAGTGATTTAACTGGAGGTGTTTTCGTCAGAGAGTATTAGGGTTTTGGGGTGGCGGATGCTATTCCTCTATAGAATCCCCTGTTGAGGGTCTGCGCATGCGTGGATTAAAGATGTGATATCTCCTGAACCACTAGTGTTGGAGAATCGGAGTTTTTTGTAAGGTGTGTTATTTCGAGAGGACTTTTAGCCGCGAGTAGATTGCGCATGCGCAGAATAGAAGTGACTGTTTTTGGGTTGGATGGGTTATGTTGGGAGTGCTGAGTCGATATTATGAGGTTTTAAAAGAATATTCATAGCAATTCAGTGCAAGGACAAGTCAGTTTGGGGGATGTAGCGTTGTTTCAGAGTTAGAGTGTCCGTACCGTGGCCCTGGGGCTAATTTCGAAATTGATGTAACCCCTTACGGGCATTTTTCGTTATGCGCATGAGCAGACCATCAGTGATTTAACTGCTGGTGCTTTCGTCAGAGAGGATTGGGGTTTTGGGGTGGCGGATGCTATTCCGCTATAGAATCCCCTGGTGAATCTCCTGAACCACTAGTGTTGGAGAATCGGAGTTTTTTGTGAGGTGTGTAATTTTGGGAGGACTTGCAGCCACGAGTATACTGCGCTTGCGCAGACGAGAAGTGAATGGTTTTGGGTTGTTTGGGTTATGTTGGGAGTAATGAGCCGATATTGTGAGGTTTTAAAAGAATATTCATGTCAATTCAGTGCACGGACACAAGTCAGTTTGGGGGAAATAGCGTTGTTTCCGATTTGAAATGTCTGTATGGTGGCCCTGAGGCGAATTTATAAATAACTATATTCGGTAGATCTATATTAAAATACGTTCGGATTTGGAGAAGATGCAATTGCGTCCCTAACGGAGGACCCACAACCGCATTTTTTTCCGATCTACGGTAAAGCTAACAGCCAAACTGTATTGATAGCTATATTTGTTAAAGGAACTTGAAAAAAAAAGCACTGAGGTGAAGTCAGTACTCTTTGGCGCGCGTGTTCACGGTGGCTAATTTGAATTGAATGATGAGTATTTCAAGCTCAGTGGATAGAGCGAGCCGACTCTCCTTAGTCGCACAAGCTCCTAGAAGATTTGGGAGGGTCAGTATAATCCTAATCATGTTTATAGCACGCGCGCAAAAGCAGATTGACTTAACAATGAAAGAAAAAGTGTAAAAAGTCAATCTGCTTTGGCGCGCGTGCTATAAACATGATTAGGATTATACTGACCCTCCCAAATCTTCTAGGAGCTTGTGCGACTAAGGAGAGTCGGCTCGCTCTATCCACTGAGCTTGAAATACTCATCATTCAATTCAAATTAGCCACCGTGAACACGCGCGCCAAAGAGTACTGCTTTTTTTTTTTTTGAAATCCTCTGTTGTCTTTCTGTCAGATTTTATTGAAATTTTGATGAGTTCTAATGGAAATGGAGCAATTTTTAATCCGCTTATGCATCCTGTATAATTACATGTATACTCCATTATCTTTTATAAAGTCTCCCCCTTGGCCACGAAAGTTTGACACGTTTCACCTTGTATATTTTGAAAATGTAAGGTTATAGTAATTTTCCTGTCAGATAACTTCGCAACGTTGTCCTCTCTACATAGAGGTCGTAGTAATTACGTATTTTTCACAATGTGATTTTACTTGGGAAAACAATGAATTTGAGAAGATATTATGTGAATTCGACAATTCCAAAGACCTGGCTACTGTTGAAAAAATGTTTTCCTCTGTTGTTACACGTATATAAACTGGTTGGAAGATTCAGTTGAAATTTTAATGAAAGATAATTGATATAGTAGTCTAAAAATTAAAAATTGGTTTAAGCCCTGTGGACAGGAGCTTTCTGGCGCTCTTGTTCAAACAGACAAATTATATCTCCGAAAGTATTGGTTTCTCAGAGTTAAGAATTATATCAATGTATTCTTATGACAGAACTGCATAATAAAATAAATTCAATTAAAATAATAGTTTATTTATCAAGATTAAATGGGCAATCTGATAATGAGAACTAGACCATGGAAGAAATCAAATTAAAATAGCTAAAATGAATTTGACTCTCTCTTATAGAACAGGATGACATGTACGAGTATGAACACAGATCATATAATAAATCATAGGTAGAATAATTATAGCATTCTGTGAAAACATAGAAGTACGATTCATTATTGAAATTTCGAAAAATCATATCTCCGAAAGTATTAGCTTGTTCTAGTTGAAAATGATATCAATGGATTTTTATGGTGAAACTGCATCTTAAAAAAAATTTTGAAATTTGTAAGTTGAAAAACAAAATTTCGTTACTCCCAAACCATCTGGCCTATTTTGCCCAATAGCGAACTTAACCGAGATATTTATCTCCCTAACCCACTCTGAAATTTTCAATTGCCCAGCTCATTCCGTTCGAGAGTTATTGTAGAAACAAAATTTAAAAATGTTCGAATCTTTTTTTCATACTTTACGGATACCCGATCCATACAAAACTTCAGAAGCGTCTAAAGGTCATGATTCTACAATTCGATGCTAACTTTCAGATAGATCGAGTGATCTGTTTCGGAAATATTCATAAAAAATGTTTTTACTAAAAACGGCCATAACCCCGAAACCTCTCGATGGATTTTGCTGGTTAACGAACTCGTCCGAGATATTTACGCTCCAAATCTACCCTGCAAATTTTAATCCTCCGAGTTAACGGACGGAAGGCCGGCAGGCCGGCCGACGGCCGCACAGAATCGGTTCTTGATCAGTGAGTCGAACCAAATCGTTTGATACCATTTTCAGCCCAAAAATCGAAAATTGCAGACATTTGGGCAAATTGATAAGCCCTCTGTTCCGAGGAACAAGAGTGCCAAAAAGAATAAAAGTACCTGAATAACCCTGCAGGAAAACTTCTAAACGGACAGACGTACCTATGGAATTCCTTGCTGTTTGAAATTCTCAAGAAATAAGCCTACGGAAGACATTTAAATGCCTTGCTGCACAACTTGAAATACACCAGTTTCAAAATGTAGTAGTACTACGAAACCCGAGTCACTGTTAAACCTTAATAAAATATAGTGAAAGGAAGCTAAGTAATTTCATTCAGGAGTTCAACATGTTCTCAGACAGAATGAAGTTTTCCTATTGCAGATTTCAGTTATGTATAGCACTTCCTGATACTTTGTCTCTGCTTCTTCAAAACTGCTTTCGGAATTTTCAATTTCAAAGCGAAGAGATCCTTATTATTCGAATATAATGATCTGTATGATAATATCTTGTCTATAAGATGGAACATTATGTTGATTGTTGAAACAACAACGTACAAAAACGTAATAGACCTAAATCATGGCCAGCCGGGAGACTATAAAAGTGAAGGGAGTATATATGGCGAATATACTTTTGCTTTATTATAGTACGAAGAATTAAACAAGTTGGAAATGCACTGTGGCCACGAGCTTTGGCACCTTTTCAAATTTATAGCCAGAGCGGTCGCCCATCCAGGTACTGAACTAGCCCAAAGCTGCTTAGCTCCAGGAAAAATAATTAGATTCCCAATATTTCCAAGAATATAAATCTTACTGTAAAAATAAAACAAGCGTCCAAAGAAAACTGGTCCACTTTTTATCCGAGAATGGTCTCAAACAATTTGTTTCGACTCTTAGATATAAATTCTATTGTATCGATTTTCTACATTTAATATTTCAATATACATATTATAAAAATTATTTCCGTGTAATTTCTTTCAATACCGTGAATTTATAGTTTCAATGCGACCAGAATTTTCTGTGGTCATACGATTGATTGGCACAGCAAGCTCCCAGGGATTTATTGGTTCTTTACGGTCGAAGCTCTCGAGCGAGTCAATTCTTCTAAAGGCTGGTTTATGCTGGCTGGTAACTTTAACTTAATCATATATATATAATATATATAGACATTTATTTTTAGTGTTATGCTTTATAATCAGACTAAATAATCCGTTAACTTATTACTTATTATTATTAATAATAAGTAAACGGATTATTCAGTCTCAGTATCAACCATAGCGTTAGAAATCTATGTTTCAATTTTTGGCGCTCTAGTTCCTCGGAACTGAGTGCTTATCAATTTGCCCAAATGTCTGTAATTTTCGAATATTTCGATGAAAATGGTCTTAAACGATTTGGTTCGACTCACTGATCAAGAATCCGTGGTCGAAATTCATTCTGTCCGGCCGGTCCGGCCGGCCGTAGGCACGATAACTCTCGAACGGAATGAGCTAGAGAGTTGAAATTTTCAGAGTAGGTTTGGGGGATAAATATCTCGGCTAAGTTCGTTATTGGGCAAAATCGGACAGATGGTTTCGGAGTAACAAAAAAAAAATTTTTTTTTTACGAAACAAATTCCAAATTAAATTTTTTTTAATAAAAAGTTTTATCATGAGAATCCAATCATATCATTTTTAACTCTAACAAGCTAATACTTTCGGAGATATGATTTTTCAAAATTTCAATAATAAATCGTATTTCAACGTTGTCACAGAATATTATTATTCTATGTATGAATATGAATTGTCATAATGTCAAATGATGTTCCTGAGACTAATCAATCATAGTATATCTTGTCTATGCTAATCAATCGAAGAATTGTGAGCGAAGTGAGAAAAATCTCAGATATGATTTTTCAAAATTTCAATAATAAATCGTATTTCAACGTTGTCACAGAATGATATTATTCTATGTATGAATATGAATTGTCATAATGTCAAATGATGTTCCTGAGACTAATCAATCGAAGTATTGTGAGCGAAGTGAGTTAAATCTCAGTTGTTTGCTCCGATATTAGTTTTTCTCAGAAAATTCTTACATTTCGGAACTGAACATGAAGTAAGAGATCTGAGAGTAGTGAGACTGCTTTTCATCCATAGACATAGATATAACTCTCGAACGGAATGAGGTAGGTAGTTGAAATTTTCAGAGTAGTTTAGGGAGATGAATATCTCGGTTAAGGTCGTTATTGGGCAAAATTGGCCAGATTTAATTTGATTTCTTCCATGGTGCTTTTCTCATTCTCATGATTGCTCATTTAATCTTGATAAATAAACTATTATTTGAATTTCCTTTAGGATGCAGTTCTATTATATGAATACATTGATATAATTCCCAACTCTGAGAAACCAATACTTTCGGAGATATAATTTGTCTGTTTGAACTAGAGCGCCAGAAAGCTCCTGTCCACAGGGCTTGAACCCATTTTTAAGTTAGGGAATAAGTTAAAGTTACCAGCCAGCATAAACCAGGCTTAATAGTTCTCGTGAGATCATTTTCTTCTCAATAGTTGAGATGAAAGAAAAGGTGGTCTGAATATCTCTTAACAGTTTGTGTGATTATTTGTAAAGATAAACGTCAAGTAGACGGTGAGTAATATTTAAATATGTTTTTGTGAATTGCTTTTGGTAAATTAATTTACGTGATGATTTCTGATTGAAATTAGTTAATATAGTTTTACACGTTATTTTTGTTAGAAAATAGTGTAGAGTATTTTGTGCTGGATTATTTCGATTTCTACTAATTTTTGTGGTATATGTGAATTAATTATTGATGTTGTTGTGGAGAAATCAGGAGAGAGATTCTTCAATTTTAAAGGGATTGTGTGCCTCGAGTTTTTCTAGGCTTTAATGAATTCCGATGAATAAGTTTATGTAGTGTTAATTTATATCCCCAGATTCCTACAGAGAAATATTTTGCAAGGTGGCATGCGTATCACTGATTTCATTGTTTGTAGTTTTTGGCTAGTGTGAGAAACTCACCCCAGTTACCCTTTTTTGGGAGGCTGCATGCATAACGCGTGTTACGTTGAAACTATTGTTGAATTGAGGTGAAAATCAACATTACTGAACCCTTTCAATATTCTGATGTTTGATGTTGTACTAGGACTGATCCCTACATTACCTACAACGTGTCTGGAGACATGGTGAATTCCTGATTATCTATCAGGAAGAAAACCATCAAATATCCCTGGAAATATGAGCAAAATGTTTTCTTTGTGATCAAAGAAATTTTTTGCGCGTATGTTCTGGGGAACATCGCGTTATGGTTTTGCCCAAATGTCTGTAACTTTCGAATTTTCTGACGAAAATGGTCTCAAACGATTAAGTTCGACTTAATACTTAATTACTTAGATTTGATTCTGTCCATCCGGCCATCCGGCCGTCCGTCCGGCTGTTGCCACGATAACTTGAGAACGAAAAGAGCTAGCGACTTGAAATTTTCAGGGTAGGTGGCGCATCCCAATACGTCGGACAAGTTCGTTAATGGGCATAATCGGCCCAGTGGTTTCCGAGTAATAATTTTGTTTTCAACCAATATAAATCCGATCGAGTTGAAACTTGGTGGGTAGTTGTAGAATATGAACCTAAGCACATTCGTGAAATTTTGTGCGAATCGTATGGCTAGAAAATTTTAAAAAAATTATTAAAAAATATTTTTGTTGTCACGATAACTTGAGAACGGAATGAGATAGCGGCTTGAAACTTTCAGGTTAGGATGTGCACCAAAACGCGACATTTCAGTTTGTTTATGAGCATAATCGGCCAAACGGTTTTAGAGTTATAGCCATCTGAAATTTTCTGAAATTTGGTGGTTTTTTGTTCCTCATTAACCCGAAAAATACTGAACCGATTGAATTCAAACATGGTTATTAGTTGTAGAATGCCAACGCGAATATGTTTGCAAAATTTGGTGAGGATAGCATTTGTAGAAAATTTTTAATAAATCATTGAAAATAAAAAAAAATTCCATATATCAGTAACTATTCGTTTGAAATTGCTGAAATTTTGCGAGAGCCTTCATAACCTAACTCTTAAGCCAAGTTTCAAGTTTTAATACGATCGGATAAATATTGTTGGAGATTCGAGCATTCTTGTGTGAGTTCAGTAGATGGGATACCGTTGCCTCGATAACTTTCGAACGAAAGGAGATAGGGACTTGCAATTTTCAGGGTAGGTTGCGTATCCGAAAGGGAGAGTTGAGTTCGATTTTGGGCATAATCGGTCTAACGGTTTCCGAGTTATACCCACCTGGAATATTATTTCCTTGATAACTCAAAAAATAAATATTCGATCGAATTGGTGCTTGGTAACTAGTAGTAGAAAATCAACTTAAAGACGTGTTTAAAATTTGTAAGCACCGTACCCCTAGAAAATTTGAAAAAAATGACGAAATAAAAAATTTTAAGAACTGTACCCCTAGAAAATTTTAAAAAAATCACGAAAAAAAATTGGTTCAAGTACTGACGGGAAGTCAGAAGCTTTTGCGCGTATGTTCTATTGTCCATTCTTCTGTATTGGACACCCTTAATCGAATTTACCATGATAAATTATGTTGTCCATTCTCCTGTATTGGACACTCAATTCGAATTTACCATGGTAAATTCGAATTAAGAGTGTCCAATACAGGAGAATGGACAACATAATTCACCATGGTAAATTCGATTAAGGGTGTCCAATACAGAAGTATGTGCAATAGAACATACGCGCAAAAGCTTCTGACTTCACGTCAGTGCTTGAACCAATTTTTTATTATTAAACCTTTAAAAACCAGTTTCATCAATTATCACCGTATACCCCAGGATGCGAAAGTGTATCGTTGACCTCCCAGCTAGTTACAAAACAACAAAACATGTGTAACTCACCTCCCCATTTGTTCGGCGATACTCATGAACCTGTGACTGAATATGCTGAGCTGTATCGAGTCCAGTTCTGTTCCTATACGTTTCACTTCTCCAACGCCTATGGTTATTCTAATATCTCCCCTCTGTGTGATCACTGCCGTACAATCAGGCTCGACTAGGATGGTACTTAACTTGTCCATGATAATGGCGGGACCGTCTATCTTGTCTCCAGCTAAGAGATCTCGAAGCTGAAAGACCTTGGTTTCGAGGTATTTGGAATCGAAGAAGACTTTCGTCGATTTTTCCGTATTAGGGTTTCCGTTTGATTTCGGTATGCAGGACTCTTCAGCGACGAAGCTTCTGCCTACACCTAGATCCAAAATTAGATAGATTAATTGGTTAACTTTGAAACCAAACCTAATACATCAGGAAATTCATTTCGAGAAAAATCGTCACCGACACCTCGATATTCATCGAATCAATCATCTTAACATTAATTTCGTCTTATCATCGCCAAATCATCATATTCATCTATTTAAATCAAGTCATCTCTCACAATTCTGATAATAAGGAAAACGATCGTCATCATCTGCTGTGGAAAAGGAGATTACCATATGGAAGTGACTATATCCGAATTCCTCTGCCACCAATCTTTCTAATCAAGTTACTTCCGACCTTCACCGTACTCAGCTCTATCCATCATCTATTTCATCGAAGGACATTTCAGTTTTTCATCAAGATGGGAACATTCAAAGATCAGCATTTAACGTGGTGTTAATTAATTAACAAGTTGATACCAATATCTTTATGAATTTATACTTCTTGTGCATGGTTTTCACAGATGAATCTTTTGACTTTTATTATTTTCACTTATAATGAACCTGAGTCGTGCAGCGAAAAAAACTCTGTAACACCCACGTAAATTTAGCACAGTCTACGTTCCAGTGGTGAGTTATGAAGAAGAATATGGTGAAAATTGGATGGAAATTCTTGGAACAAAAATGAAGTATAACAGTTAGTTAGTGGACTCTCGACTTTTCCGGTTGAGTAATTTCAAGATGTGAAATTTAGGAGTTTAAAAAAAATATTTCTCGAAATTCAATCAATGTGTCTATATAAAATTCTCCAATTTTCTTACAACCAATCAACATTGTTTACCGCTATTATTCAAGGTTTCTGAGAACGATAACTTTAGAATGAAAAGGATAGCGACTTGAAATTTTCAGGGTAGGTGGCGTCTCCCAATACGACGGAGAAGTCCGTTAATGGGCATAATCGGCCCAATGGTTTCCGAGTAATAATTTTGTTTTCAACCAACACAAATCCGATCGAATTGAAACTTGGTGTTCATTTGTAGAATACAAACTTGAAGAAGTTTGTGGAGTTTTGTGAGAATCGTATCACTAGTGAATTTTTAAAAAATCCTAAAGAAACCTAAGAACGGAAAGAGATAGCGGCTGGAAATTTTTAGGTTAGGTTGTGGATCTGAATACCACATTTGTGTTCGTTTTGGAGTTATACCCATCTGAAATTTGTTTGTTATTTCCTCAATAACTCGAGAAATACAAAACCGATCCAATTCTAACATGGTTATCAGTTGTAGAAATTTCTTGCGAAATTTCGTGAGGACCTTATCATGGGAAAATTTTTAAAAATCATTGAAAATCATTAAAAAACATTATATATATCAGAAATTATTCGTCCAACATCGCTGAAATTTTGCGAGAGCCTACAGAACCTAATTCTACTGCCAAGTTCCAAGTTTGAATATAATCGGACCTATATTGTTGGAGATCCGAGCAACCTTATGTTAGTTCAGTAGCTGAATGGGTGACCGTTGCCTCGATAACTTTCGAACGAAAGAAGATAGCAACTTTCAATTTTCAGGGTAGGTTGCGCATCCGAATGGGAGAGTTCAGTTCGTTTTTGGGCATAATGGGTCCAACGGTTTCGGAGTTATACCCACCTGGAATATTATTTCCTCGATAACTCAAAAAATATAGACTCGATCAAATTGAAGCTTGGTAACTAGTTGTGGAATATCAACATAGAGACGTGTGTAAGATTTTGTGAGAACTTTACACCTAGAAAATTTTTAAGAAATTACGATAAAAAAAATTGCTTCAAGCAATTACGTAAAGTCAGGAGCTTTTGCGGGCATGTTCTATTGTCCAGTCTCTTGTATTGGACACTTCGAATTTACCATGGTAAATTCGATTAAGAAGGTACAGGAGAATGGACAATAGAACATGCGCGCAAAAGCTCCTAACTTCACGTCAGTGCTTGAACCAATTATTTTTAATCATTTTTCAAATTTTTCTTGTGATGCGATCCTCACGAAATTTCGCATAAGTCTTTGGGTCGGCATTCTACAACTAATTGACAAGTTTCAATTTGATCGGATCTGTATTGTTTGAAAACAAAATTTGTACTCAGAAACCTCTGAACCGACTATGCCAATTAACTAAAATAAACATAGCATTCCGATGCGATATCTCTTTCCGTTCCGAAGTTATCGTGGCAACGGCTGAACAGAATCGAATTTGAATTCGAGTTCTTCATCAGTCAGTCGAACCTAATCCTTTGAGGAATTTTTGGCCAAAAAAAAATGGGTTCAAGCCCTGTGGACAGGAGCTTTCTAGCGCTCTAGTTCAAACAGACAAACTATATCTCCGAAGGTATTGGTTTCTCAGAGTTGGGAATTATATCAATGTATTCTTATGATAGACCTGGATCATAAAGGAAATTCAATTCAAATAATAGTTTATTAATCAAGATTAAATGAGAATGAGAACTGCACCATGGAAGAAATCAAATTAAAATAGCTGAAATGAATTTGACTCTCTCTTATAGAACAGGATGATATGTACGAGTATGTACACAGATCATATAATAAAGCATAGATAGAATAATTATAACATTCTGTGAAATCATAGAAGTACGATTCATTATTGAAATTATGAAAAATCATATCTCCGAAAGTATTAGCTTGTTGGACTTGAAAATGGTATCAATGGATTTTATGGTGAAACTGCATCTTAAATGCAAATTGAATTTGAAATTTGTTACTTAAAAAAAATTTTTCGTTACTCCGAAACCATCTGGCCTATTTTACCCAATAACGAACTCAACCGAGATATTCATCTCCCTAACCTACTCTGAAAATTTCAACTGCCTAGCTCATTCTGTTCGAGAGTTATTGTAGAAAAAAAAATTTTTAATTTTCAAAATTTTTTTTTGACACTTCACATGCGTATAAAGGTCATGATTCTACAATTTGATGCTAAATTTCAGATAGATCGAGTGATGAGTTTCGGAAATATTCATAAAAAATGTTTTTACTAAAATTGGCCATAACTCCGAAACCGCTTTATTGATTTCACCCATTGACGAACTTGTCCGAGATATTTACGCTCCAAACCCACCTTGCAAATTTCAATCCTCTAACTCCTTTCGTTCGAGAGTTATCGTGCCTACGACCGGCCGGACAGAATCGATTTCGACCTCGGATTCTTGATCGGTGAGTCGAACCAAAAATTCGAAAATTACAGACATTTGGGCAAATTGATAAGCACTCAGTTCCGAGGAACTAGAGCGCCAAAAACGAAAATTACAGACATTTGGGCAAAATGATAGTACCCTGGAACATGCGCGCAAAAGGCTCACCTTTGAAAACACCCTATATTTCTTGGAAAAAAGAAAATCCTCTTGTTCTAATTCTAGTTGGACTCTATGGGTACCAATAGGATAATTCATAAAAATTTTCTAATCATCATTCATTTGTCTTCAAAATAGTAACGACCTTTATTAAACTTCCCCATTTTGCAACATTTAGTTGGACAATGTCATAACGAATAGTTTTTATCATGCTGATTTCAACCTCCAGTTTAAAAAAAAATTCTCCTCGAAAGATGCACTGTATAGTCAATTCTCATAACCCACCTCTAATCCGGATATCATCAACGATGACATCTCTTCCTTCGATCACAAATCCAAATTCTACCCTATAGCCTCCAAGGAAGGAGTTCAGGAATCCATCGTAGTCGAATTCCTCACCTCCCACCATGATAGCACAATCGGTCCCATCATATCTCATGTGTAGATACGGTTCCAAAACGATCATGTCTTCGGTGAATCCCTGATCTATTAGTTTGTTGCGAGCCTGCTGCTTCAGAAAACCCAAACGCCTTTCGAAGAACGGAAACTCCTTCTTCGAGAACACCTTGGCGCATGGTTCTTGGGCCTCGTGGACGACGTCTGCGAGAGCCATGCCATATGCGGAAAGGATTCCTATGAGAAATAAAGTCAAATATCTACAAAACTTAAGTTTTTGTATGGATAACATAATATATCATTTACTTTTTCAATTTTTTTAAAATTTGATGATTCTGTAGCCAGTTGAATGAATTAATTAATGAAAATAACACTAAACTACATATATGAAAGATCTGGTATCAAAGCTTCCAATCGTCATACTAAATATGCAGAGTTTTCATAGCATAATTTTCAACACGCTTTATGCAGCCCATACACGCTCAATATTATTATACAATATTTTATATTTGTGCAATATAATCGATCATGTGTGGGCGATATTGAAGCGCAATATATTATACATTATCAATATCGCCTCCATACGATAGAAATGTTTGATCAACCAACATATTGTACAATAATATTTACCGTCTAGGGGCCACCGTCATATATATATACATAGGTACATATATATTGTGCAACCCATATTGCACAATAATATTGAGCGTGTATGGGCCATGTTGGTAACTGTCGCTAACTTAGTATGTTTGTATGTTGGTAACGGAATATTTTAACGTGATTTTTCACCCCCTTCTAAACGTCGGATTAATTTAAAACGCTGCACACTTATCAAGAACCGATGACAATGCAGTCATTTAAATAGTTTGTCCCATTATATTCACCAGGATCTTCGGAATTAGCGATTTTTAAATGCGGCTATGATACCGCATACGAAATTTGTCATTTATCCTGAATTTATCTAGGTTCTCGACTATTTGCTGCTGAAATGGGATTACGAAATAATTCATAAAACAACTTGGTTCAACCTTAACTAGTTTTCATCGTTTTGAGACTAAAAAGGCAAAGATATATAATAGTTAAAAAAAAACATTTTTTTAGTTAGCCGAATTAAATAATAGGAAGTGAATAATAGTTTAAAAATAACTAAAATCATGCTTTTATAGATAATCGAACTAAAAATTAGAAAATACTTCCCAATAAATTTAAAGTTAGAATATTAATAATTAATAATTTAACACAAAAACGTATTTTATTGTAAATGAGCGTGGGGTGGTTTTTAAGATATTTATATTCAAAATGACTCAATTTTAACCGATATCTGTAGATAAAATATTTATAGCAATCGACATCAAGCACACAAAGTTTTTTTACTATAAAATACATTTTGTGTAACGCACTATCTTTAATTCAAATTTATAGAAAAATTATTTTCTACTTTTCAGTTCGGTTATCTACAAAAGCATGTTTTTAGTTTTTTGAATTATTATTAATTATTTACCCAAGTGTACCTGAGAAGTAGGGACAAAAATACATAACTGCATTATTGTTTTCGAACAAAACGCTCGACAGGTCAATTTTACTTTTTAATTAACCACCTTATGGCATAAAAAAAATTGTTGCTACTATATTAAACTAAATGACGTAAAAAATGGTTACCGTAGATAACATTTTTTTTGGGAATAGGTACATGTGTTATTTTCTGAAAAAAATTGTTATCTACAGTACAAATGTTTTACACCATTCATTTAGGTAAGTTGCACCGTCCAATAAAACAGCAAAATAAACTTTGGGTGGTCATTAAAAAAAAATAATGACGTCAATCTGTAAAAATAAATTACGTCATAAGTATAATGCGTATGCCATAAGGTGGTATGTAGGACTATTTTGAGTTAAATCATGAGTTCTCACCTGCGTACTTATGAATGAATACAGTTGACATTCCTAAACTTCTAGCTATGGCACAGGCGTGTTGTCCGCCTGCACCCCCAAAGCAAGCCAATGCATGTCGAGCAGTGTCGTATCCCCTAGCCTGAGTGAGAGCTCTGATAGGTCTACACATTGCCTCGTTAGCTACCCTTATAAATCCCATAGCGACATCTTCGATGGACATTACCGCCTTCAGATCAAACAAAAATTAATGAATATTCGTATATAAACTAGAATATATTACCTTATTGTTATTATCTTGTTTGTCAAGAAAATTATTTATGTGAGTAGTGAGTTCTGTGAATTTTGCAACTGATGCCTTACAATCCAAAGCTTCATTTTCGTTTTTTCCGAAAATTTTTGGGAAATACTCTGGTAATAGCCTTCCCAGTACCAAATTTGCATCTGTCACAGTCAGAGGACCTCCTTTCTTGTAACAAGCTGGTCCTGGATCAGCCCCTGCAGAGTCAGGACCAACCACAAACATTCCGGATCTATGGAGTAGAAAATTTTATACGATTCAGAAACTTGTGAAATATAGTAGAAAACAATAAGATTCCCAAGAATGAGTTAACAAATGGGTTAACAATGAAACAAAATAGAACAAAACGAAGAGATAAATGGAGATCAATTTAAGTCATGGATGAAAATGACATGAACATGTACAATGTACTATAGGGGGGGGGGGGATTTCAAATCATTCAAAGAACGTTGCCAGAAAGAACTAAAAAAGTTAATGTTGAATTAAGTATGATTTAATATCATATAAGATGATATTATTCCGCTGAAACTCCGAAGTCTTTCAAAGGAACTCCTCAAACGCTATTGCAAGAGTAGGCAAGTGATGAAGACTTCGTTCGAATCAAGAAGGTTATCTGATGGGCCACCAATTATTAAATTATAACCAGACAGGGAATAGATATATGGAGCTCAAGTATATAGTCACTAATACGGATTTCCATTACAATGGGGCACAAGACTACCTTGAATCAAGTAATAGGAATTAAGTAACGATCAGGCACCAAGAGATTATCATTATGGCTATTACTCAGTAGCCGTACGCAAGCTGTCCTCAGTATCACCGAAAAGTGGTGTGAGGAACAAGGCCTTAACGTCAATTCCTCTAAGACCCACCTTGATTCCCTTCACTAGAAGGAAGAATCTGAATCTCAGAGCTCCAGTCCTAAATGGCCAGAATCTGAACTTCTCCAGTGAGGGCAAAGTTCTAGTAGTCAAACTGTATAGTAAACTCAACTGGAGAAAACACAAAATTCTTTCCAAAGTCACAGTGGCTATGGGGGCCTGCAAAAGGTTTTTTGGGAAGACATGGAAATGGTAATGCCGTTAAACATAGCATTAGTATACCCCATTGTTACCTATCCATCCTTAGCATGGTTGACAAAAACTGACGCGGGTACCACATGCAGTGGGTTGCAGAAATTGCAACGGTTTGCCTGTATTGGTTTCACAGGAGCTAGCTATACTAATCCCACCGCAGTGATTGAGGTCATACTTAATCTCCCTCCCTTTGCAATGTAGCCTGCTGGATGCAATAAGAATTTCTTGTAGTGGGAAACTCCTACCTTGTAACTGAGTAGTGAGTAGAACATATGAGGTTACTGGACCAACTGGACTCAAACCTCTTGGCAAATCCCTCAGATTTAACGTCAACTATATTCGATTTCGAAACACCCTTTGCAACGGTTATAAGAGACCGTCTAAGTGCGATTGGACAAAAAGCCATGTGGTATACGGATGGATCAAAATTAGATTAGAGCCCAGGTATTGGGGTATCTGGGACAAAACTAAAGATATCTGTGCCCCTATGACATGAGCCCTCTATCTCATAGACAAGACATTAGCTATCTTTATTTAAGCTCAAAAGTGTCTGAAAAGAAATACCATAAAGCAACTGGCAAGAGGCAATAAGGAGGCAATAAGAACCTTCTATGGGGGCAGGGCACTGTGGTACTGAAGGAAATGAGTAAGCTGATGAACTTACGAAAAGGTCCTCCAGGGTAACACTTGCAGGAGCAGATACCTTCTGTTGGCTTGGAAAATACCACTACTGGGCAGCGGTGCAACAATGAGAGCTAAAGAACAGAACAGCTTATCTTCAGTTCCGAGATGTTATAGAAGTGTCTGGGTAATCTAAAAAAAAAAACAGCAAAAAGGTCATCTTGTTCCGGATTCCTGATCATCCGAGAATAAGTAAATAGCAACTTATACACTAACTGAACTCTTGCTACCTCTGCATGACCAGAACCTTACTGTGCGTCAGAAAAACACTCCTAGGAAAAAAAGTTCAGTAGAAAGAGGAAACAACAGTGATAAATCGAGGAAACATGGTTCATCTTACATTGCCTACCTTACGGAGCATTGTTGCCTGAGAAAGAACTTAGTCAGTTAAGCAGAAATTGGCCAGTGTACATTATACGTGCAGGAGGAAGAAACTTCCAAACACTAGTACCAGAATACCTCCGAGCAATTAAAAATATGCAACTGAATGAGGCAATAGGGAAATGTAGCTCGAGATACACCTCCGTCTGTCAAGAAATAGTGGCTGACAATGGTGATAAAGACTCATCCATTCGAATGGTGAAGGGATTCTTCTGGGCAGCTAGACGAGGAGATCAAACAAGCTCAGTTTGAGTACTGTCAGTGATGAATACTTATATTCAATTTGATATGATGAAGACTTCTCCATTCGGGTGGAGAAGGATATCTACAAGGCGACTTTAAAGTATAGAATAGATCAAAGTGAGATTTATTTCCCCAAATCATTGATACAAATACACCAACGAATAGAAAAATAGGGCAAATAAGATAATAATATCAAATATGAATATAAAAAATTGGTACAAGCCCTGTGGACAGGAGCTTTCTGGCGCTCTAGTTCAAACAGACAAATTATAAGCCGTATTCACAAAGCATTCAATCTCCGTTAAGTCCTAACTGAGGTCCTCAGTTAAGAATAAATTATGGATAATAAGGGACAATAAGGGATATAGGTGGTGAAACAGGCCTGTTTCACCACCGCTAAATACGTTAACTGAGGTTGCGATTCTTATTTATCCTTAACTGAGGACCTCAGTTAGGACTTAACGGAGATTGAAAGCTTTGTGAATACGGCGGTATATCTCCTAAAGTATTGGTTTCTCAGAGTTGAGAATTACATCAATATATTCTTATGATAGAACTGCATAATAAAGGAAATTCGATTCAATTATAGTTTATTTATGAAGATTAAATGAGCAATCTGAGAATGAGAACTGCACCATGGAAGAAATCAAATTAAAATAGCTGAAATGAATTTGAATCTCTCTTATAGAACAGGATGACATGTACGAGTATGAACACAGAGCATATAATAAAGCTTAGATAGAATAATTATAGCATTCTGTGAAAACATAGAAGTACGATTTATTATTGTAATTTCGAAAAATCATATCTCCGAAAGTATTAGCTTGTTGGAGTTAAAAATGACATCTATGGATTTTTATGGTGAAACTGCATCTTAAATGAAAATTGAATTTGAAATTTGTTACTTTTTTTTCGTTACTCCGAAACCATCTGGCCTATTTTGCCCAATAACGAACTTAATCGAGATATTCATCTCCCTAACCTACTCTGAAAATTTCAACTACCTAGCTCATTCCGTTCGTAGAAATTTTTTTTTTTAATTTTCAAAGATTTTTTTTGACACTTTGGGGTAACCTGGTCAATACAAAATTTCACATGCGTATAAAAGTCATGATTCTTCAATTTGGTGCTAAATTTCAGATAGATCGAGTGATCGGTTTCGGAAATATTCATAAAAAATGTTTTTACTAAAATCGGCCATAACTCTGAAACCGCTCGATAGATTTCACCCATTAACGAACTTGTCCGAGATATCCACGCTTCAAACCCACCTTGCAAATTTCAATCCTCTAACTCCGTTCGTTCGAGAGTTATCGTGGCCGGACCGGCCGGACAGAATCGATTTCGACGTCGGATTCTTGATCAGCGAGTCGAACCAAATTGAGACCATTTTCAGCCAAAAATTCGAAAATTACAGACATTTGGGCAAACTGATAAGCACTCTGTTCCGAGGAACTAGAGCGCCAATAAAAAATAGGACAAATAAGAATATCAAATATGAATATAAATAAAAAAATGGGTTCAAGCCCTGTGGACAGGAGCTTTCTGGCGCTCTAGTTCAAACAGACAAATTATATCTCCGAAAGTATTAGCTTGTTAGAGTTAAAAATGATATGAGTGGATTCTTATGATAAAACTTTTCATTAAAAAAAATTTAATTTGGAATTTGTTTCGTAAAAAAAAATTTTTTTTTTTGTTACTCCGAAACCATCTGTCCGATTTTGCCCAATAACGAACTTAGCCGAGATATTTATCCCCCAAACCTACTCTGAAAATTTCAACTCTCTAGCTCATTCCGTTCGAGAGTTATCGTGCCTACGGCCGGCCGAACCGGCCGGACCGGCCGGACAGAATGAATTTCGACCACGGATTCTTGATCAGTGAGTCGAACCAAATCGTTTAAGACCATTTTCATCGAAATATTCGAAAATTACAGACATTTGGGCAAATTGATAAGCACTCAGTTCCGAGGAACTAGAGCGCCAAAAAGTAAAGGGTTTCAACGAACAGTTCTGAACCAAAGAACGACAGTCCATTCCGAATCCGTCCATAAAGTAATTCGAGGTTCATTGGAAGACAGCCAGAGAAAAAGAATTCCCGATGGGAACATAGCAGGAGAACTGCGAAGCTGCTATAAATTGATACTTACTGGAAAAATAGCATAGATCCTCCACCAGCTGCCACGGTATTGACATCAAGCTGAGGAGCCTGAATTGTCACACCTGCTGTCGTGGATTCATATACGTGGTCGTAGCTTCCAGCAAATCTTGATACGTCCGTTGAGGTGCCCCCCATGTCGAAACCGATGACTGGTAGATCGGTTTCCTTCTGCCACGTCGTTTTAGCATAGCCCACTACTCCTCCTGCAGGTCCAGAGAGAACAGCCCTTGCTCCATTGAAGCTTTCCATCGAAGTGAGTCCACCGTCACTTTGCATGAACAGTACTCGAGTTCCTAAAAGTATAATTCGAAGAAGAATTATACAGTGCGTTTCAAAAAGTACGCACCAATAGAAAATTTTCTCGCCTGTATAGTTTACAGAAATTTGGGTTTTCGGGAAAGTTGGTGCTCAAGAAACGATGATTTTTGACATATATGTCATTGATTTGTTACCCTGTCAAAATGGACAGTCTTAGAAAAATTACCAAAAGACGTAGAAATCGGAACAATATCCAAAGGTTCTGAAAAAAGTGTTTTTCAAAATTTCATTTTATACCAAACTGCCAAATTTCATAGTGAACATTCAGAAATTTTTTGATATTGATGTATTGATGACAGCACGTAAGTGGCAGCTGTGGGCTTTGCGGAAATTTCAAAAATAATTCGGAATGTCATTCCAATGCAAGAGACATTGGTCGCGTTCAGCAGAACCAACAGTTGCGGAACAGTTGTCACATTTCGATGATTTTTCTGGCGAACGGTACGCTCACTTTGGAACATGTTGAGTAGCGGTTGTCATTTTAAGGAGCGTAGATTTTTTCCGCTCAGGGTTCTGTTCGAAAATTAACTCCGTAGAGTAATATTTACTCCATTGCGTTCGAAAAGTCGGAGTATTCGACTCGGAGTTCATTTTACTCCTGTCAAAATTGACATAACTCATCTCATGGGACGGAAAATCTCGTATCTTTGCCTCACTGTTTTATGAATGTTTTGTGTGGTAATTAAATAGTTTCAATACTGCTCACAATATATATTTATGATTAGAGTTACATAGATGTGAAGAAAACAATAATAATAGGATCTTTCTTAAACCAACATAACCTATTTTCCGATATTGGCACCTTCTGTCACTGTCAGAGTAAACTAGAGTAAATCTGTCAAACCTTCAAAAACTCTACTCTACTCCGTGGAGTTAATTTTCGAACACAACTCAGTATCGGTAACATGTTGTAAGTTTGACAGTTGTGACATTTATTCTAAAAATAAGAAGCGAAAAAATGGATACTGGACATATATTTTCGACGGAAAGAATTACCTGCATTTCGGGACATTCTAAAATGGTCTTTGAATAAATCAGTCATATATTGAGGAATTGTCTATTCATAAAAATTCTGATTCCTTGGAAAAATTTCTCTGTTTTCATCTTCCAATGAAGGCAATGGGACTGTTTCGAGCAGCAGTGAATAAAATCACGATAGCCAGAATGGTCTCCAATATCCGATAACGGATTGGCACTATCAAGAAGAAGAAGAATGAAGGCTGAGGTTGAGCCAATAATTTAACAAGTAGACTTCTTATGTTGGCCGTAATATATCATCTTCGAAGAGTAATGTAATGATATTTGGATTCATGATTAAATATTCATTTTTGTGACAGGCAATCAAAGTAAATTCGAATCACCTAACCTGAACTTCAAACATCTGTGATGTCCTGATAAGAGGAGCTGTCCGTTCGGCAGAACACGATACCGCTACGTATCGGTAGCGTACCGGTTCATGCTACCGATCTTTCTGCTGAACGCGACCACCATCACAATTCAAATAAAGTTAATATTAATTTAATGTTCCTGATAAATTATGATTTCTATAGTGAAATCCTCACAATCTTGGTGCAAATCGAATTATACTTGAGAAATGTAATGCGCAAAGAGCTAATATCTCGCTAATTATTCTTGGAACATCATAAGAAATTAAATTCCTCGATTTTATATCTGAAGAATAATTCTCCAAACCCTGTAAAAACGCTTTTGAATATATTTTCTCGAATACTCGCTCAAATACCACTGAAAAAGCAATAAAGACCTCATCTAAAACAAAGATACCTGTGAAAATGAAATCGAGTTGACAGGCGGATAATTTCTTATGATGTCCCAAAAATAATTAGGGAGATATTAGCTCTTTGCGCATTTAATTTCTCAAGAATTGTGAAGTTTTCACTATAGAAATCATAATTTATGAGGCACATTAAATTAATATAAACTTTATTTGAATTGTGATAATGTCTCTTTCATTGGAATTACATTCTAAATTATTTTTCAAATTTCCGCAAAGCCGACAGCTCCCTCTAACGTGCTGTCATCAGAATATGAAAATCAAAAAATTTCGGAATTTCACTATGACATTTGGCAGTTTGGTATAAAATGAAATTCTAAGCAACATTTATTTCAGAAACTTTTTGATATTGTTCTGATTTCTACGTATTTGGTAATTTTTATAAAAAAATTTCAATTTTGACAGGTTTGCAGAGTAAATGCGAAAATTCATGAGACGATTTTGTCGTCGAAAACCAACGATTTTGTCGTCCAAAATTTCGACGATTTTGTCGTTCAAAAGCAACGACTGTCGTTCAAAATTTCCCTTCCCCTATATTTCATGGAACGACAAAATCGGACGACAGATTATTTTGAACTGACAGAAACATAACCTAATTGAATTTAAATATTACAACTAAATACATATTTAGGTACTAAATGAGTTCCTAAAGTACTACAGTTATGGGTCAAAATCAGAGAGGTGAGCATTACGCTTCTGACAAAGGTTTTCTTGATGAAATAACATGATATTACTAAAATATTCATTTTAAAATAAAGGTTCTGTGCTTAATTACGAGGCAGTTAGCTTTCTTATTTTTCAATAATAATATTTTAATTGATTTCAAAGAAAAAAGGGTCTGAATAGTCATTCCGGGAATGCGTCCTTATACCATGTTTCATAGATCAGACCAGTCAAAAATATGTACAATTACGACTTACAAATGTCATATTTTAATATAAGCGTTGAAAATCATCTGATTAAGAATATACGTATAAATTGAATGAATACCAGTTTGATTTCTTCATATTTTGGCTATTCAAATGCTGTCTGACGTTTATCAAATCATTCCGTGAACGTGGTGGAGGATATTAGTCGATGTAATTAAAACAATACATGTTATGTGACGTTAGTGAGCTTCAGTGTGAACTTCACTAGTCAAAGTAAAAGGCGTGTGTCTTGTTTACGGAAAAAAATAATTGATTTTGTTGAAAAGTACCTACCTTTTAATTTGATATGTGTGAAGCGTACTTCAATTGCCTGTCACTACGGGAACGCTGTTTGGTGATTTGGTTTTCGAAAATTTGCATACTTTTTGTGAAATTCTTATAAATATTACAGCTCACTTGTTCATAACCTCTAAAACTAATATCTAACATGGCGGCGTCAAGCGTGACATGAAAATATTTATCGAATAGTCATTTCGGGAACGGTCATTTCGGGAACGGTCTCGTATGAAGGGCGTTCCCTAAATGACCTGGTGTTTCTGAAATGACATGTTTTATAGGCAACATGATACTCTAATGCTTTTAAAAGCATAACCATGCAAAATTTTGGTTTTAGGTATCCATTTAGTACGAGTATCAGGGAAAATGATAAAACAAGACAGTATAGCTTATAAAAAATATCGTGAAAAGGCTAATGCAAGGAGTTGCAAGTTTAAAATAAAATATAACTGTAAGTTATATAACTGAAAGACAGAAGAGGAAACAGAGAAAGTTATGGAGAATAAATTCCCAAAAGTATATACAAAAAAAAAGATGATGACAAATATTTTAGCTAACAGCCTCCCAGATTCTGAATATGAGATAGAAAACTATAATCGCGTGTCGAGGAAGAAATTAGGATGAAAACAGGTTTAAAAAGAAAAAGTACAGGCTTACCAAACTATTAAAAAACAGAAACATAAAATACAGAAAATGCAAGGAATTATAGATCAGCTGCGTCAAAAAGTTCAGAGAAGCAGAAGACGCGAAGAAAGAGCATCCCAATAGAGTGCTGATACGCCTACTCGTGAAGTTGATGAAATAATAAGAGGATGTTCTGTTACTCCGGAAGTTCGTAAATGCCTATTATTTGGCGAGGTTGTGGCAAAACACAACTAAAAGACACCGTTGATGAATTACAGAAAAATTTTAAACAGCGGGAGGCTTTACAAAAATGCGTAAGTGGCAACCATATGAAAAAACACCGATTTCGAGTTTAAATTTTTATATTCATGTTCCTCATTCCTTAAGTACAAATGAAGGTATAATACTCTGTAAATGTGTAATATTTTCATGCATAAAATAGGCCAAAACCAGGCGTTGCGTTCATTCAGGGAACGTCAACGTCATTTAGGGAACACCCCATCATTTTCGGGAACATCGCAAAAACAGCAGATACATTACTAATAAGTAAAGCTATAGTTAAATCTTATATATACAACATGAAATGATCTTTTGAACTTTTGTATTTATATTATTAATACTAGCTGGCCCGTCAGACTTCGTACTGCCTCCTCAACGCCTGCCCAACGCCAACGCCAACGCCAACTCCAAATCCAAATCCAACTCTAACTCCGACTCCGACTCCGACTCCGACTCCGACTCCGACTCCGACTCCGACTCCGACTCCGACTCCGACTCTGACTCCGACTCCGACTCCGACTCCGACTCCGACTACGACTCCGACTCCGACTCCGACTCCGACTCCGACTCCGACTCCGACTCCGACTCCGACGACTCCGACTCCGACTCCGACTCCGACGACTCCGAATCCGAATCCGACTCCGACTCCGACTCCGACTCCGACTCCGACTCCGACTCCGACTCCGACTCCGACTCCATTTCCACCTCCATCTCCATTTCCACCTCCATCTCCATTTCCACCTCCATCTCCATTTCCACCTCCATCTCCACCTCCAACTCCAATCCAACTACAACTACTACAACTCCAACTACAACGCCAACTCCATAACCAATGCCAACCACAATACCTACTCCAACTTCAACTCCAACCCCAACGCCAACTTCAACGCCAACTCAAACTCCAACGCCAAAAACATTTTCCAGTAGACCAAATTGTAAATCTAAACCATTCTCGAATCTCCACGAACACACACAAAAAATTTCATCAAAATCGGTCCAGTCGTTTAGGAGGAGTTCAGTCACATACACACGCACACAAGAAATATATATATTAAGATATAACGAAGTACAAAAATGAATACAATAAATTGAAATTTTTGGAGCGAAATTTACACCAATGGAAAATTCATGGAGAGTAATTTGCAAAATAAGTGTTTTTATTATAAAAATATACAAAATAATAACATTTTCCGAGTAAGGAACTGGTTAATTACTTTTTTTTGAAGGTGAATCTTAAATGCATTGGTTATATTATTATTAAAAAAAATATTTAAAAGTGTTCCCAATTATGACTATTGGCCTTGGTATAATGCTTCTTGACAGGTATAATTTCTAACATATATATTCTTGTGCGTGCCTCTTCACAGGAAAGGTTCATGACTAATGACACAACGGACTCCCCTTGTTAGTTTTCTTCAAAATAAAACTTAATTTCTCAGATATTTGGAAACATAAAATGCTCACCTCTCTGATTCTGACCCTTATCTCTAATAATTATATAAATGTATTAAATCGCAAAAGATAAACAAATGGGAACTTCCAAGACGATGCAATTTCTGAAGTACATAGGAGCTTCAACTTATAATTCTGCAATCCTTGTACAAGGAGAATAGGTTCTAAATGTAGATCATGTAATCATGTATGACAAAACAAATTGTGGTCCCATTTTTATAGACATTTGTTCCTTATGTTTACAAAGTATTGCCCTTAATTCAGAACCACATAAAATTGATGGCCCATATTAATGTGGAGAATGGTGAACTTAAAAAAAGTACCTATGGTATATTCTTGTAAAGTCGGAGCATGGAGCAGGTGTAAACATATTACTGATGTTTTAATTCAAGTTCAGGTGCATGCTGTTCTAGTTCATTTATGAGGATATATCGTGTCTAATTGATCCAGATAAAGCTGTGGTAAAACAGTTATCCATAATTAAAATGATTTTTTCAAGATATGATACATATTTATTATGTGAAAATAATTATTAACAATAAGTGTAATGTTTGAGGTATAATAAAGTTGCTTTTTTTGTTTTGTAATCAAGAGTTTTGATGACCATCTCTTCTATTCAATTGAAAATATCAAAATTGTGTATGCCTGTTAAACTTTTCAAAGCACTGTCACTGTTCATGATATCACTCTTTGTAGATAGCCGGGATATATCTATGGCACAAATGTTAGGTGGTCTGGTAACAATGTACACAACCAAGTATACTACTAAAATTATTATTGCTGCTCAACTAACTCAAGAGTGCTTGGGTGATGCTTATTTCTTCTTCTGAATGAGGTTTTTCAGCACAGCAAGTCATCGACACATCCTTCCTAAGTTCTCTTTCGAGGTACCTCCTTGTACTCTGTTTGAAGATGATGTAGTTCCAAGTTGAGTACTCTTCGGTCTATTAGTTATCTTCCTAACGCAGTTTCAATAATTATATTTATATTTGGTTTTCCGGAGGTAAGAAGTGAAAACACAAACCTATACTAGTAAATTTTACAGGGAGTTGGACAGAATAAAACCAGTACAGAATAAAACCTATACATTTTGGCATTTTTTTGGCCCATGAATTGCATTTGGGCACACAACAATAGTCATTTCTGGTCGAAGACATATTAGATAGGATAATATTATCTATTTTCATTTGAATTTGTCCAATAGAGCTGAATGGACAATAGAATATGCGCGCAAAAGCTCCTAACTTCACGTCAGTGCTTGAACCAATTTTAATTTTCGCGGCTGTCAGAGGTATGTCATCAGTTGTCGTTGGAATGCTGGATTAATCCAGCGACATGGACGACGTCGTCCAAATGACTGTATACTGTATACTCATTTGGAAGACAAAATCGTTGGTTTTCGACGACAAAATCGTCTCATGAATTTTCGCCTTAAAGCAACGCCCTGAATGACAGATCGATAAATTGCCGATGCGTTTCCGATCGCGTCAAACATATACCAGTCGACCCGTGTGCGTCGGCTCTTAGGATACTTTCAGAGATGACAAACTGCATCAAATTATTTGAGCACAGCCGTTTCCTCACCTTCAAGATTATTTTTGAATCCCTTGCAGAAGCCTTCGACATATCTTCTTATGTGAGGTGTCAAATAAGCATCGGCACAGGAGGTGAAACCCCGCGAAACCAATCTGACCATTGGCATCACCTTGTGTGATAACGACACGTGGGAGAATCCTACAAAAATAGTGATTAAAGTAATATTGAATTAATATTCGACAATATGACATTACCTAATCCTTCTGCTATTCTTCCCACTTCCAATTCCTGCTCGTTAACATTGTAACTGTGCGCCAGAGAAACCGATATGCTGTTGATGCCTGCTTTCTTCAAACGTTCCAGGCTGCGGAAGACTTGTCCTCTATCTAACTCTCTGACTACATAAAACTCTTCTCCGGTAGCTCCTGTGATCTTTCGAAATTCTGCAGTATTCTTCAGTTCACAGATTCCGTTCTGAGCTGGTATAACTCGACAGTCGATTTCTACCACTTCCGAGTAGAGCACCTCTGGACGGACAATGTCCTGAAAAGGTGAATTCAAACATAGTAAAGCAGCAACTTTGCTTGGAAAAAGCGTTGTAAATGTTGCACAAAGATGTATTTAGAAAATTGGTTCAAGCACTGACGTGAAGTCAGGAGCTTTTGCGCGTATGTTCTATTGTCCATTCTCCTGTATTGGACACTCTTAATCGAATTTACCATGGTGAATTATATTGTCTATTCTCCTGTATTGGACACTCTTAATCGAATTTACCATGGTCCATAGCTTTCCATGTTCCATGTCGTTCCTTGAGAAGTAGTGATTTGTTCCATATCCCTTTTTGCGCGTATGTTCTGGGGAACATCGCGTTATAGTTTTGCCCAAATGTGAAATTCTGTGGTGCCGTCCGGCCGTTGCCACGATAACTTGAGAACGGAGAGAGCTAGCGACTTGAAATTTTCAGAGTAGGTGGCGCATCCAAATACGACGGACAAGTTCGTTAATGGGTATAATCGGCCCAATGGTTTCCGAGTAATAATTTTGTTTTCAACCAAAATGAATCCGATCGAATTTAAACTTGGTGAATAGTTGTAGAATATAGACCTAAGCACGTTTGTGAAATTTTGTGAGAATCGTATCGCTAGAAAATTATTAAAAAATTATTGAAAAATATTTTTGTTGTCACGATAACCTGAGAACGGAAAGAGATAGCGGCTTGAAAATTTGAGGTTTGGTTGTGCATCAGAATGCGACATTTGAGTTCGTTTATGAGCATAATCGTCCAAAAGGTTTTAGAGTTATAGCCATCTGAAATTTTCTGAAATTTGGTTGTTTTTTGTTCCTCATTAACTCGAAGAATAGAAAACCGATTGAATTCAGACATGGTTATTAGTTGTAGAATGCCAACGCGAAAATTCTTGCAGAATTTCGTGAGGATGGTATAACTAGAAAATTTAAAAAAAAATAATTAAAAATATTTGAAAAAAATTCTATATATCATAAACTATTCGTCCGGCATGGCTGAAATTTTGGAAGAGCCTTCAGAACCTAACTCTACTGCAGAGTTCCAAGTTTGAACACGATCGGATCTATATTGTTGGAGAACCGAGCAGCCTTTTGTGAATTCGGTAGCTGGATGCGAATCGTCGTATGATATGTTGTCTATGGTCGTATTTTTGCGAGAACTTTCAAAAATAAAAATATGAATGTCATGATGACATATCTTTTACGCGTATGTTATGGGAAAATCGTGTTATTTCTTATTTCATCACAAATCTATGGGAGATGATAGCCCTACATCGCATGCGCCCCGTTTTAACCTCAACATCGAATCTGAATCTGATCAAAATACAAAACGTAAACAAAATATTCTCAATCCACGAAGTACGAACGAGTATTCCTTCCGTTGAAAATAATCGAGATTACCTTGTATTTGAAGATTGGAGGAATCTAGAAATATTGTTTACGTATGTGAAAGAAATTCCAAATTATGGAGAACTGTGGAAAAGTTGTTCAGAAAGAAGATATCTGGTATATGTCCTTCAGGATTTCTGGCTAAAAATCAGCAGTAAGTAATAGAAGTGAATTGAATGAATTACTTTACTCAGAGAAATCCAAGTCCTAATATTTCCTTTCAGGTTGGAATGAATTAAGGTCCAGTTGACGTAGAGCAAAAAAGTAATGCTTTTCGACAAATAGAATGCATGAGTTACTCTTGGAGTTACTGCAGATAGAATTCTTAAAAATTGGTTCAAGCACTGACGTGAAGTCAGGAGCTTTTGCGCGTATGGACAATAGAACATACGCGCAAAAGCTCCTGACTTCACGTCAGTGCTTGAACCAATTTTTTTTAATACTAATAGTGCGATGAATTCACCTCTCTGCAGGATGATGCGATGCTGTAACCATTTGAGTGATATAGATTTGTTTCATCTAAGTCAAAATTCAATAAAACAGAAACTCAAAAAGATGTACTTGTGTCAATAAGATGTTTCTTTTTTTTTTTTTTTTAATTGACCGTTTCATTTGCTAGCTTCTCCATACTGTATTTATCTTTATTTTTGCTGTTTCGCTGTAGATTATACTTTCTTTGTTTTTTTACTTCACTACATTTTGATTTCATTGTTTTTATTGTCTCATATAGGATATTATTTGTTCTTTTAGTTTGGTTAACTTCTTCGTTCTAGAAATATAACTGTTTGACACACTTTGTATTCCAGAATAGTGGATACTGTATTGGGTGGTTATCACCTGTTTGTATTCCGGATCATCTAAATAAATAAATAAATAAATATAATTCACCATGGTAAATTCGATTAAGAGTGTCCAATACAGGAGAATGGACAATAGAACATACGCGCAAAAGCTCCTGACTTCACGTCAGTGCTTGAACCAATTTTTTTTTCGTAACATATTAAAAATTTTCTAGGGGTACGGTTCTCACGAAATTCTACTCGCCTTTATGTCGATATTCTACAACTAGATACCAAGCTTCAATTCAAACGAGTCTATATTTTTTGAGTTATCGAGGAAATAATATTCCTGGTGGGTATAACTCCGAAACCGATAGACCGATTATGCCCAAAAACGGACTTAACTCTCCAATTGGGCTGTGAAACCTACCCTGAAAATCGATGACCACCAGGTTCATTAGCAATTTAATCTCCAATTTCCACAAACAAGCAACGATCTTCTACCAGGTGATTATGAAAATATGAATATATGAAAATCTATATTATATTTTTATATGTCATCATGACATTCATGATTTTGAAGGATCTCGCAATTTGTCAGCGATGCGATGTCGAACTACTGCTATTACTATTATAAAATTGTTTTCAGAATGATTTTTTTTTAATTTTCTAGTAATACGATCTTCACGAAATTTGCAAACATTTTTGCGTCGGCATTCTAGAACTAATTACCATGTTTGAATTGAATCGGGATGGTATTTTTTGGGTTATTGAAGAAATAATAACCAAATTTCAGATTGATATAACTCCAAAACCGTTTGGACAATTATGCTAATTGATGAACTCAAATGTCGCATTCAGATGCGCAATCTACCCTTAAAACTTGCAAGTCGCTATTTCTTTCCGTTCTCAAGGTATCGTGAGATACATAATATTTTTTCGGATTTTTTTTTAATTCGCTAGTGGTACAGTCCGCACAAAATTTTACACACGTCTTCAGGTCGATATTCTACAAGTAGTTAGCAAGATCCAATTCGATCGAGTCTATATTTTTTGAGTTATCGAGGAAATAATATTCTAGATGGGTTTTTCTCCGAAATCGTTGGGCCGATTATGGCCAACAGCGAATTTAACTCTCCCATTCAGACGCGCAACTTACCCTGAAAATTGCAAGTCCCTATCTCCTTTCGTTAAAGAGTTATCGAGGTAACGGTCACCCATCCAGCTACTGAATTCACACAAGGCTGCTCGGATCTCCAACAATATAGATCCGATCGTGTTCAAACTTGAAACTTAGTAGTGGAGTTAGGTTTTGAAGGCTCTCGCAAAATTTCAGCCATGTCGGATAAACAGTTTCTGATATATAGATTTTTTTTCAATGATTTTCAATGATTTTTGAAAAATTTCTAGTGATACGATCCTCACGAAATTTCGCAAAAATTTTCACGCTTGCATTTTACAACTAATGTCCATATTTGAATTGGATCGATTTTGTTTTTTCTAAGTTATTGAGGAAATAACAACGAAATTTCAGATGGGTGTAACTCCAAAACCGTTAGGCCGATTATACTCATAAATGTCACATTTAGATTGTCACCAAACCTGAAAATTTCAAGTCGCTATCTGTTTCCGTTCTCAGGTTACCGTGACATAAAAAATATTTTTTAATAATTTTTTTAAAATTTTCTATTGATACGATTCTCGCAAACGTGCTCAGGTTTATATTCTACAACTACTCACCAAGTTTCAATTCGATCGGATTAATATTGGTTGAAAACAAAATTATTACTCAGAAACCATTGGGCCGATTATGCCCATTAACGAACTTGTCCGTCGTATTGGGATACACCACCTATCCTGAAAATTTCAAGTCGCTAGCTCTTTTCGTTCTCAAGTTATCGTGGCAACGGCCGGCCGGACAGAATCAAATTTGACCTCGGGGAGTGGAACCTAATCGTTTGATACCATTTTCAGCAAAAAATTCGAAAATTACAGACATTTGGGCAAAATGATAACGCGATGTTCCCCAGAACATACGCGCAAAAATTAGATGGCTAAAGGTTCAACGTTGCAACTTAGGTGCTATCATGCTGAGGTCGAATCTCTAGTCAAATGGAGAAATGTTGTCTCTGAATTTTGACACACATTGAACACAAATTACATGAACCGTTCGGACAAAATGGCTATGCGTCAATGACGGAGGCTATCAGCTCTCCATTGAATATACCAGGGATGGATTTTATTCGTTGATCCTTTTGGCACTCGAAAATTTCGTTTACAACTAATAAGATCATTTTATTTTCCATAATATATTTCTCATAAAATCACATTCCACAATTCAGTTCGCTGGAGCTGTGGCCTTCGTACTCGCGCGGTGTGCTAAACCTGATCTATTATTCCGGCTAAGGTGTTAAGGTGACCGTTTCTTCTTATTCAGTCATCTTTCGTCCACTCCTGAACAAAGGCCTCTTTCATTATTCTCCATATTGTCTGTATATCTTTTAATGTCATCAAGCCATCTTTTCTGGGGTCTTCCTGTGCTATACTTTGGTCTCGGTCGCCAGTGTGTAAGTCTAGTTGTCCATCTACCCTGATCTTGGCGAGCCACATGTCCTACCCATTGCCATTTCAGTTCCGCAATTCGTTCTATTACATCTACGACTTTGGTTTTTTGTCGGATATCTTCATTTCTCTATCTGTCTGTGAGACTAATACCAAGCATCGCCCGTACCATCACTCGCTGCATCACCCTCAATTGATTTGCTGTATTTTTGGTCATTGCCATAGTTTCTAGTCCATTAGTCGCTTTTGGTGATATACAAGTATTAAAAACTTTTCGTTTTAGGTTGATAGGTTTCACTTTTATAAAATCTCCCGGTTGGCCATGAAAGTTTGCCATATTTCACCGTGTATATTTTGAAAATGTTAGGTTATGCTCATTTTCCTGTCAGATAACTACGCGACGTTGTCCTCTCTACATATAAGTAGTAGTAATTACGTATTTTTCACAATGTGAATTTTCTTGGGAAGAATAATGAATTTGAGAAGATATTATGTGTATTGAACAATTCCACAGACCTGGCGACTGTTGAAGAAAATTTGTCATCTGTTCTAACTATTGAAATATTTCACGTATATAAACTGGTTGGAAGATTCAGTTATTCTATTTTCTTGCACGGAATTCAAGAATCAAGTGTTGAAATTTTAATGAAAAATAATGTATGCAGTAGTCAGTTACTTTGCGATAGTTCATTTGAAAAATGAATAAAAGTACCTGAATATCCTGACAGAACTTCTAAATGAACAGACGTACCTATGGAATTCCCCACTTTTCGAAATTCTTAAGAAATAAGCCTACAGAAGACATTTAAATACCTTGTTACACAACTTGAAATACACCTGTTTAAACATGTAGTAGTCACTGTTAAACCTTCATAAAATATAGTGATTGGATAGGAAACTAAATAATTTCATTCGAGAGTTCAACATGTCCTAAGACAGAATGAAGTTTTCCTATTGCAGGTTTCAGTTCTGTATAGCACTTCCTGATGTGTACTTTATCTTGTCTCTGCTTCTTTTAAACTGCTTTCGGTATTTTCAATTTCAAAGCGAAGAGTTCTTTATTATTCGAAGATGGTATGAGATAATATCTTGTCTAAGATGGAACATTATGTTGATTGTTGAAAGTACAAATTGGCAACGTCTCAGAGAATTGTTTTCACATTGACGATATTTCGGAAGTGCCCACCTGCCTTTGTTTTAGTTACAAAAACGTGATAGGCCTAAATCATGGCCAACCGGGAGACTTTATAAAAGTGAATGGAGTATATGTTCGTATTTCTAAATATATAGTTCATTTTTCCGAACCCTGTCCAGGTCAGACGTATTCTCCGTTTTATCTTGGCTGTTGTACGTTGTTGTACATTAATTTTAACTATAGAATCATATCGTCAAATAATGCTCAGGTAAAAAGTTACAGGCTGTTGAAATATCGAAAAAATATCAGTTTTTATTTTGTAGCTTTGACATCCATTTTTTGAATAAACTGAATGATGGTGTGAAGTTTCCTATAACTCTGATACATATTTTCCAAATATTAGCTTTTTCCTACTTCTGCTGGTTTTCTAGTTATAAACTCGTGGATTCATAACTATTTACCTGAGCCGAATCTGATAAAATGGTAAATGAAAAAAGTGTTTTATTGGATGGGTGGAATCTATGGTTAAAATTAATGTCCAACATAAAGACTCACCCTGTATATGTATTCATCTACGTTTTTCAAATTTGTACCATCTATACATATCGGATCTTCGGTGTTGCTTATAATTTTGGTCTTTGAGCCGAAGTTTTTTGAAGCATCATTGGGTTGCTTTAACATGTTGCTTAGTTCCTGAGCATCACTACTTATCAGGAGAATGTCGTCAGCAAATCTGAGATGGTTTAAGTACGATCCGTCAATATTAATGCCGTTAGTTTCTCATTGCAAGCTTTTAAAGATATTTTCTAGAGCCTGGGTAAATAACTTGGGAGATAATGTGCCCCCCTGACGAACTCTCCTGTTTATTTTGATCATATCTGTTTTTAGGTCTTCGCTTATCTTTACGTGGAAAGTGGCATTCTTATATTTATGTGTTTTAATGGGTTGGTGTATCTGGAGTCCACTCTAGCATCGTCCATAGCTTGTATGAAGAAGGCCCACGTTTCTATAGAATCGAATGATTCATAGAAATCTATGCAGAGTGGAGGGGTACGTTATATTCTGTTGTTTTTGGCGCTCTAGTTCCTCGGAACTGAGTGCTTATCAATTTGCCCAAATGTCTGTAATTTTCGAATATTTCGATGAAAATGGTCTTAAACGATTTGGTTCGGCTCACTGATCAAGAATCCGTGGTAGAAATTCATTCTGTCCGGCCGTCCGGCCGGCCGGTCCGGCCGGCCGGTCCGGCCGGCCGGTCCGGCCGTAGGCACGATAACTCTCGAACGGAATGAGCTAGAGAGTTGAAATTTTCAGAGTAGGTTTGGGGGATAAATATCTCGGCTAAGTTCGTTATTGGGCAAAATCGGACAGATGGTTTCGGAGTAACAAAAAAAAAATTTTTTTTTTACGAAACAAATTCCAAATTAATTTTTTTTTGATAAGAAGTTTTATCATAAGAATCCACTCATATTATTTTTAACTCTAATAAGCTAATACTTTCGGAGATATAATTTTTCAAAATTTCAATAATAAATCGTATTTCAACGTTGTCACAGAATGATATTATTCTATGTATGAATATGAATTGTCATAATGTCAAATGATGTTCCTACATTATCGAAGAATTGTGAGCGAAGTGAGAAAAATCTCAGTTGTTTGCTCCGAAATTAGTTTTTCTCAGAAAATTCTTACATTTCGGAACTGAACATGAAGTAAGAGATCTGAGAGTAGTGAGACAGCTTTTCATCCATAGACATAGATATAACTCTCGAACGGAATGAGGTAGGTAGTTGAAATTTTCAGAGTAGTTTAGGGAGATGAATATCTCGGTTAAGTTCGTTATTGGGCAAAATAAGCCAGATTTAATTTGATTTCTTCCATGGTGCTTTTCTCATTCTCATGATTGCTCATTTAATCTTGATAAATAAACTATTATTTGAATTGAATTTCATTTAGGATGCATTTCTATTATATGAATACATTGATATAATTCCCAACTCTGAGAAACCAATACTTTCGGAGATATAATTTGTCTGTTTGAACTAGAGCGCCAGAAAGCTCCTGTCCACAGGGCTTGAACCCATTTTTTCAATAAGCGTCCTAATGACTTGTAAGTGATCTGTAGTACAGTACCCTTTGCGGAATTCTGCTTGCTTCACTGGCTGGTATGCATCAAATTTGTTTGTTAGTATATTGGTTATTATTTTAGCGAGCTTATACGACTGGGACAGAAGGCTAATTGTGTATGTTGTGTAATTATATTTCCACTCAAGAACACTATGACTTGACGAATTCAAATTTGGTGGGTATCCTCAAGAATGATTGAAGTATGATATGAATATATCGAGCTTAATTTCATTCTGAAAATTGATTACATTATTTTAATAATTGAGGAAAATGAAGGTTGCATGTTTTTGTCTCGGTTCAACAATGAAAATAGTTCAACTTCCCATTGGAACAGAATCTCCAGCAAGAAGACAGAAGATATCAGTATAGTTCAAGAAATTAGAAAAGTGCCCAGTTTGACCATTGTATAAAGAATATATTCTATATACAATGGTTTGACCACAAAGCAGTAAATAGTTTCTACTATATCAACATTTTGAATGATTTCTTAGTTTAGTAGTTATCGGATAGACCGCCGTATTCACAAAGCATTCAATCTCCGTTAAGTCCTAACTGAGGTCCTCAGTTAAGGATAAATAAGAATCGCAACCTCAGTTAACCTATGTAACAATGTAACGGTGATGAAACAGGCCTGTTTCACGTTAATTTTCACTTAAACTGAGGTTGCGATTCTTATTTATTCTTAACTGAGGACCTCAGTTAGGACTTAACGGAGATTGAATGCTTTGTGAATACGGCGGAGAGAGTATCATGGTATCAGGCTCCTACAGTGATTTTAGCGGCATCTGTTCTGACCGAAGATCTAACCGACATCGGGTGAATGTTCTATAATTAATAATTATTTCCTATTAGATTCGTAATTGATATGTGCGGATTTTCGGGGTCGAAAATTATGATGATTGTTATTTGTGAACTTTTGGGGTCGAAAATTATTACTTTTTTGTCATAATAATAAAAATTAGTCTCCCCAGGCTCTTAACCTAACGTTGCATGCCCATTTAGTTTTTTGTAAAGGACCTAGAGAGATCATGGGAACATGGGACACCCGGTGCTGGACGTACAACGTTAGGTTTCTGCACAGATAAGCATTGCCCTATCATGCATATTTAGGCATGCGATTGAAAAGATTTATTTGTATGAGTTGTACCTTATGTTAAAAAAAAACTAACCCTTGAAAACACTCAATCCGCCGTATTCACAAAGAAACATGCCTGTTTTACCACCTTTATTCCTTATTGTCCCTTATTATTCCCAATGTATCCTTAACTGAGGACCTCAGTTAGGACTTAACGGAGATTGCTTTGTGAATACGGCGGTATATATGAAATAGTATACCACATTTCTGATATTTTCTACTTCGTGTTGACAGCATTTAATTGTGAGGGATTTTATAAATTTACTAGCTGGCACGGCGAACTTCGTACCGCCTAACTTAATAAAAAATAAGGCTCGGTATGAATTATATTTTTTATTATTTTCGATTAATTGGACATGATGTTAATTACTTACAAAACATAGTTTTCCTGAAATACTGGCTATTTATAAGGTTTCAATTTGATATTGACAGACACACACAGTTATGATACAGTCTCTCAATCAATTTAAAGCGTAAATAAACAAAGATGACGGTTTTCCGACGCGCGAACACGCGATGTATAATTGTCCATGCGCCATGTCCACACATCAAAGGAAAAACAAAATTGTTACATTATGAGAATCCATCCAAGGTACCTATTTAGTTAATGCTTTGTTTGTGGCACAAATCACTTCAATTGTGTACAATTGTGCCGTGATATAAAGAACACCCTGTATAGTAATGGTTTATTTTCAATGATGTATGCCTCGAAAGTATATTTTTTAACTCAATTGAATGAAATTGTACGATTGGCGTGAAGCACAGCAAGTTGCTATTGACGTTAAAAGAAAAACACCCTGTATGAAAATTTCGGACAAATACATTATGAGGATCCATCCAAGGTACCTATTTAGTTACTGCTTTGTTTGTGGCACAAATCACTTCAATCGCGTACAATTGTGCAGTGATATAAAGAATACCCTGTATAGTAATGGTTTATTTTCAATGATATATGCCTCGAAAGTATATTATTTAACACAATTGAATGAAATTGTACGGTTGGCGTGAAAAATAGCAAATTGCAATTGACGTTAAAAGAAAAACACCCTGTACGAAAATTTCAGACAAATACATTATGAGAATCCATCCAAGGTACCTATGTAGTTAATGCTTTGTTTGTGGCACAAATCACTTCAATCGCGTACAATTGTGCCGTGAGAAAAACACTCTGTTTAGTAATGGTTTATTTTCAATGATGTATGCCTAGTAAGTATATTTTTTAACACAATTGAATGAAATTGTACGACTAAAAAAGAGCAAGTTGCCATTGACGTTAAAAGAAAAACACCCTGTAGATATTTTTATATGTATTCACCTTTCAAACATTCCCTGGACTTCCACAAATAATTCAAGACCAAAATTAGCCAAATCGGTCTAGCCGTTCTCGAGCTTTAGCGAGACTAACGAACAGAAATTCATTTTTATATACAGGGTGAGTCTTTGACCACTGCATTAATTTTAACCAAAGATTCCTCTCATCAAATGAAACACTTTTTTCATTTACCATTTTTTCAGATTCAGCTCAGGTAAAAAGTTACAAGCGTTTAAAGATTTCACAATGTGCTAATACACTCCCGCATATAAATTATCTATGACGTTGTTGGCGGACGAGAATAAGGCATGGTATCGTGGTTTACAGCTTGATTCGGGATTCCAACGCTCAGGGACGGATCCATAAAAGTAGTGAGATTTCTGGAGTTTTCCATTTTAAAACATTCAATGAAGAATATTTCGAAAACGGTGCGTTTAAGGAGAAATGATAAAGAATAATATATTGTTGTAAAACGATGAAATATTCTTGAAATGACTCAATAAAAACTTTATATGCTTTCTTTATGCTAATTTCGTTTAGTTTTATCAATCCACGAGTCCATAACTAGAAAACCAGTAGAAGTAGAAAATAACTAATATTTGGAAAATATGTTTCATAGTTATAGGAAACTTTACGTCAACATTCATTTTATTCGAAAAAAGGATGTCAAAGCTACAAAATAAAAACTAATTTTTTCTCAAAATTTCAACAGCCTGTATCTTTTTACCTGAGCTGAATTTGGAAAAATGTTAACTGAAAAAAGTGTTTCATTTGATGAGAGGAATCTTTGGTTAAAATTAATGCAGTGGTCAAAGACTCACCCTGTATATAGAAGAAGATATGTGAAAATTTGTATAATTTCATAAAGTAACTTACTAATTCAAAAATTTTAGGTCTTGCTTGGTTTCCAATCAAGAGGAGGTCGTGAAATCCCTTGTTTATAACTAAGGCCATTTTTTCTCCTTTCCTTTCTAGAAGAGCATTGGTAGCTACCGTTGTTCCCATTCTGATCCATTCGATTCTAGAATTGTCTACTGGTTGGGAACGATCTAAGTTTTTTCCAGTAGTCTGCAAATATAATAAAGTCAGCAAAATAAAATTTGATATTACATCAAATAGATAAACATGTCCATTCACGGAGGCCATGCAGAACTTGCCTGCAAAACTTGTTTAGAGAAATCTAATGAATTATGACTTTTTATTTGAACCCTTAAATGCATGAATTCGTTTTTCCGTTACGAAATTACATCAGGAATATGGAAAAAATATTCACTTATAATACCACAAGAGCTTCAAAATTATCGGGTATTTCCCGATAGGTTCGTTGCAAACAAATGAAGGAGTCAAGTTTTTCAGGTTAAAAAATCACGAGCGCGAAGCGCGAGTGATTTTTCCTGAAAAACTTGATGACTTTATTTGTTTGCAGGGAACCTTGAGGGAAATGCCAGATAATTTTGAAGCTCGTGTGGTATTCGGGGGATTATTTTTCCGTCCCAAAAGTCGGCCAATAGAATTGCACCATGAGATGAAATGAACAGTTAACAAATAAGAATTTCATAATTGTACCTTCCTTATAGTCTTCTCCATCCATTTTCTTCATATTGTAAGCGTAATCTTTCATAATGTTTACCAATTGCGCTTCACTCGTTTCAGCACTCAATGTGTATTCCCTCTCAGTACAAAAAGTAGTAAATTGGTTCCAAACTGTTTTTTTTGCCTTCTCCGTATTAATGGGAACATTTCCTTTGACTTTTTTATCGATGGTGGACAGAGAACAAACTCCAAATCGACTCATTTTCATGCAAAATCTCCAATTTTCACAATTGAATTCAACCTGTCAGTTTGACGTTTGTTTAATTTGACTTTTTTTTATATATAGCAACTACCAGAGAAAACAATCAAAAAATTATCAGTATAATACCATGTAGGTTGTACCACGTGACGTCGAATGGTGCAATTCTATTGGTCGATATTTGGGTCGGAAAAATAATCAAAGCAAACTCTAAAAAAATCGATTTACATGAATTGAAATTTGGAAGAACTACATACCAGTTCGAAATTTTATTTTAACAATCATTCCTTAAATACGAAATTGATCGAGCTGAAATCCGGTACTCGAGTGTGAAATGCCTGTTTGAAGGTTTGACAGTATCTCAGCGGAATATAACGGATAGTTTCCGAAATATAAATATTTAGAAGAAAAAAAATGTTTTTCTAGTAATACGATCCTCACGAAATTGTGCAAAAATTTGCGCGTCGGCATTCTACAATTAATTACCAAGTTTCAGTTTGATCGGATCTGTATTATGAGTTATTCATGAAATAATATTTCAGATCGGTATAACTGCGAAACCGTTTGGCCGATTATGAAAATTACAAGACCCTATCTCTTTTCGTTTGCATCTTGGCAACGGAAGGCCGACCGGATAGAATTGAATGTGACCTCAAATCCTTCATCGGTGAGTCGAACCTTATCGTTTAAGTCCATTTTCGGCAAAAAATTCGAGAATTTCACACATTTGGGCAAAACCATAGCACGCTGTTTCCTAAAAAATAAGTAGGTACCTACAAGTTGCAAAAATTCAACACTATGCATTTCTTAACGCTTTAGCGTTAATTGTTGAGTAATTTGAAGCAGTTAGTTTTCTTATTGAAACACATTTTTTTCCATATTATTAGATATTCCTTGCGTTCCGAAATTGCTGGCATTACTGGCCGCAGTAAGTAATTTCGGAACGCTCTTAAGTAACAGTAAGCATCGCCAGTGAATTTCAGTAATATCTGACGTTTCAATTTACTGCTCAGTACTGTTCAGGAATATCGGAACACAGCATCTATTATACTGACCCTCCTAGATCTGTCAAGGGTATAGCCCATAAGAGTGATAAGCCCATAAGGAGCTTATCACTCTGAAGCGCAGCTCTGTTAATTTTCTACCCACCAGTAGGTGCATATGGTAATTACATCGAGCGGATTTTATGATCACGTGATTTTCGAGTCTTTCGAGCGTCTAGGAATATCCAAACGCGATTGTTTATTCTGAGTTTGAAATTCTAACCTAAATAATATACTGCTTCCGTCATATTAAAATTTCAAAAATATGAATAATGAATTATTATTCAATCTATTACATATAGGGAAGAGATAGATACTCGATAGCCATTCAGAAGATGAGGATCACAACCATGAAGAAAAAATATGGTATTTTGCCGAAGATACCGCTATGAGATTTACAGATAATCAATTTGGGCGTCATTTTCGAATAACTCCGGTCGCCTTTTTGCTCTAGTTCCTCGGAACTGAGTGCTTATCAATTTGCCCAAATGTCTGTAATTTTCGAATTTTTCGATGAAAATGGTCTTAAACGATTTGGTTCGACTCACTGATCAAGAATCCGTGGTCGAATTTCATTCTGTCCGGCCGTCCGGCCGGTCCGGCCGGCCGTAGGCACGATAACCCTCGAACGGAATGAGCTAGACAGTTGAAATTTTAGAGTCGGTTTGGGAGATAAATATCTCGGCTAAGTTCGTTATTGGGCAAAATCGGACAGATGGTTTCGGAGTAACAAAAAAAAAATTTTTCTTACAAGGCAAATTCCAAATTAAATTTTTTTCAATAAGCTGTTTTACCATAAGAATCCAATGATATCATTTTTAACTCTAACAAGCTAATACTTTCGGAGATATGATTTTTCAAATCACAGAATTCACAGAGTGATATTATTCTATGTATGAATTGTCATAATGTCAAATGATGTTCCTGAGACATGACTATCTAATCAATCGAAGAATTGTGAGTGAAGAGAGAAAAATATCAGTTGTTTGCTCCGAAATTAGGTTTTCTCAGAAAATTCTTACATTTCGGAACGGAACATGAAGTAAGGGATCTGAGAGTAGTGAGACTGCTTTTCATCCATAGACATAGATATAACTCTCGAACGGAATGAGGTAGGTAGTTGAAATTTTCAGAGTAGTTTAGGGAGATGAATATCTCGGTTAAGGTCGTTATTGGGCAAAATTGGCAAGATTTAATTTGATTTCTTCCATGGTGCAGTTCTCATTCTCATGATTGCTCATTTAATCTTGATACATACACTATTATTTAAATTGAATTGCCTTTATGATGCAGTTCTATCATATGAATTCCCAACTCTGAGAAACCAATACTTTCGGAGATATAATTTGTCTGTTTGAACTAGAGCGCCAGAAAGCTCCTGTCCACAGGGCTTGAACCCATTTTTTTAAATAAAATTGCATGAGGTTCATGAAGATAACGTGCCGAGAGGCCATCCTGAAGTCGCCATGTAGAAGCAATTAATGATTTGCGTGTGGTACCTTGCTAACTTAGAATCATGTTTTAAAAAAACATACGTTCTTCCATATGTATTTTCATATAACAGAAATGTTTGCTGTTGCTTGGCAAATTTTGCATTCATAAATCATTCTCAAATTTTTTTGGGCAATTATTTCGTTGAACGTTTGACGGTTATATTGACATTGAAATTGAAAATAGTTGATAGCTGGATCCGCTCCACCGATTTCCTCGGAGCCTTCGAGTGACGTCCGAACAATCGCTGAGGTAATAATCATACACCATTTTGATCACTTAGTGTACTCGATTTGTAAATAACAAACACGATTGAGCGATCCGAGCGCTCAGATGTATTTAACAAATGCACCTAGGGAATGATAGCCGCTACCGTGTGACAAAGAAATTTTCTGTCCGTGAAACATGCACAAAATACGCACAGATTTCTAGGTACTTTCGTAGTTATGTATTTGGCGGATGCGCAAATCATTCAGAAGGCTCTATATGTAGAGCTACTGGTAAACTATGGTCGAAATCCAATGTTGGCGTTGATCTATAATCTATAATTCTATATGATGCATTTAAGGGTTCTAGGGTTCGTACCCACAACATTTGGAACATGCAATCCCTTGTGAAACTCTTACATAATTATAATCATACTCTAGCTATTGTATATGCTCATTCCAGTGGCAGCTACTCCGGGACGGCACTCAGCAACCGAAAATGTACACTGTCAGCGCAGCTGTCTAAGTTCCTATCGACGTCGCGAGTTTAGGCCAGATTACTTTCTGCCGACCCACAATAAATATTCATGAACCGCCACTGGCTAATTCTCTCAAAAAGTGTGATCCACTTACCTCTTGAATGATCCTACGTATTCCTTCAGTGGGAGCATCAATATAGTTCTGGGGATCCTCAGAAAGCAACTTCAGCACCTTCAATTGACCATCAGGACATCTGGCAAACACATCAGTAAAAGTGCCACCACGATCTATGGCGAACTGAAATTTATCACCAGATGACATTTCCTGAAATAACGTCAGATATAATGAAAGGATTTAAGAGACCCGTAGCTACGACAATAATATTAATAATATACCTATCAGAATAGATTCCACAGATTAAAATTATTGGCGAGACAAATGTTAAGAAATTAGAGATCAAAACAATTTTTTCGTCGACCTCGAAATCATCATGAGTAGTATCTCAGTTTCGCAAGAGAGCCAAAGCTTCAGAAAGATATACGGTGTGGGTAAAAATATATGAGGCGATGAATAAATGGACAAAATGCATAAAACATCCATAAGCTCGATAATGAGGGAGCAGAGAGGCAGACCGCCGTATTCACAAAGCATTCAATCTCTGTTAAGTCCTAACAGAGGTCCTCAGTTAAGTATAAATTTGAATCGCAACCTCAGTTAAAGTATTTAACGGTGGTGAAACAGGCCTTTTTCACGTTAATTTTCACGTTAACTGAGGTTGCGATTCAAATTTATCCTTAACTGAGGACCTCAGTTAGGACTTAACGGAGATTGAATGCTTTGTGAAGTGAATACGGCGGAGAGACTCATGAAGTATAGGATATCCTTAGTAGCCCCTATGCGCAGTTAAAGGTTCCCCTCTTCCAGTGAAACATCCTGTATAATTATATTTTGGTCCTCTAGAAAAATTTGTGTGGCATCTATGCCAATACGTTCTTTACACAGTATACCAGTACCATAGAATAAATATTAATATTTATTTCAGTCGATCTCTAAATAAAAGCTCAGTTTAACGTTCACGAAATTGATCAATTTAATGTACGATTTCTCCTATTTTAATGTATGATTGTCATGGGTAACCGAACATAAATTGTAGGTAATGATATCAATATGAACTATTCAGAGTGTCACATGTCTTGTAATATTCCCTCCATGAATTTCTGCGTTGCGTTCGAATATTAACTCCGTAGAGTAATATTTACCAAATTGCGTCCGAAAACGGAAGAGTTGAGTGAATTTTACTCCATGACTGTCGTTCGAAAAGTCGGAGTATTCTACTCGGAGTTCATTTTACTCCTGTCAAAATTGACATAACTCATCTCATGGGACGGAAAATCTCGTATCTTTGCCTCACTGTTTTATGAAAGTTCTGTGAGGTAATTTAATAGTTTTGATACTGCTCACGATATATATTTATGATAAGAGTTACATATATGTGAAAAAACAATAATAATAGATTCTTTCTTAAACCAACATAACCTATATTCCGAGATTGACACCTTCTGTCACTGTCAGAGTAAGATGGAGGGAATGAAAATCGGCAGCATTTTTGCGCGCGTGTTCCGCAAGGAACAGCGTGCTATCATTACATCACAATGTCTGTATTTTTCGAATTTTTTTTCGAAAATGGTCTCAAACGATTGGGTTCGACTCCCTGATGAAGAATTCGAGGTCAAATTCAATTCTGTCCGTCCGGTCCGGCCGTTAGCACGATAACTCTCGAACGGAACGACTTAGAGCGTTGGAATTTGCAGGGTAGTTTTGCAGCGCAAATATCTCGGACAAGTTCGTTAACGGGCGAAATCCACTGAGCGGTTTCGGAGTTAAGGCCGTTTTTAGTCAAAACGTTTTTTATGAATATTTCCGGAACCGATCACTCGATCTTTCTGAAATTTGGCATCAAATTGTAGAATCATGACCTTTATATGCCTGCGAAGTTTTGTTATGACCGGACGGCCCTAAAGTAGCAAAAAAAATTTCAAAAATATTAAAATTTTGTTTTCACGATAACTCGAAAAATACTGATCTGATTAAATTGAAACTCAGTAGTTAGATGCAAAAGACCAATGCAAACACTTTTGCAAAATTTCGTGAAGATCACGTCACATGAAAAAATCAAAAAATTACTACTATTTTGCGGAATACTTTGCTTAAAATGCCGAAACCTATTTTTTTGAGGTTCATGCTGCCTTTTCCGTGCATTTTTCGTTGTGCGCATGCTCAGACGAGAAGTCATTTAACTGCTGTAGTTTTCGTCAGAGAGCATTGGGGTTTTGGGGTGGCGGATGCTATTCCTCCATAGAATCCAGATCCCTGATGAGGGTCTGCGCATGCGTAGATTAAAGATGCGATATCTCCCGAACCACTAGTGTTGGAGAATCGGAGTTTTTTGTAAGGTGTGTTATTTTGAGAGGACTTTTAGCCGCGAGTAGATTGCGCATGCGCAGAAGAGAAGTGACAGTTTATTAATTGGATGGGTTATGTTGGGAGTGCTGAGTCGATATTGTGAGGTTTTAAAAGAATATTCATAGCAATTCAGTTCAAGGACAAGTCAGTTTGGGGGATGTAGCGTTGTTTCCGAGTTAAAGTGTTCGTACCGTGGCCCTGGGGCTAATTTTGAAATTGATGTTACCCCTTACAGGCATTTTTCGTTATGCGCATGAGCAGACCATCAGTGATTTAACTGCTGGTGCTTTCGTCAGAGAGGATTGGGATTTTGGGGTGGCGGATGCTATACCTCTATAGAATTCCCTGGTGAGGTTCTGAGCATGCGTGGATTCAAGAAGCGATATCTCCTGAACCACTAGTGTTGGAGAATTGGAGTTTTGTGTGAGGTGTGTATTTTGGGAGGACTTGCAGCCACGAGTATATTGCGCATGCGCAGACGAGAAGTAAATGCTTTTGGGTTGTTTGGGTTATGTTGGGAGTAATGAGCCGATATTGTGAGGTTTTAAAAGAATATTCATGTTAATTCAGTGCACGAACACAAGTCAGTTTGGGGGAAATAGCGTTGTTTCTGAGTTGAAATGTCTGTATGGTAGCCCTGAGGCGAATTTATAAATAACTATATTTGGTAGATCTATATTAAAATACGTTCGGATTTGGAGAAGAGGCAATTGCTTTCCTAACGGAGGTCCCACAACCGCAATTTTTTTTTATCTACGGTAAAGCTAACAGCCAAACTGTATTGATAGCTATATTTGTTAAAGGAACTCGAAAAAATAAAAGCACTGACGTGAAGTCAGTACTCTTTGGCGCGCGTGTTCAGGGTGGCTAATTTGAATTGAATGATGAGTACTTCAAGCTCAGTGGATAGAGCGAGCCAAAGATCTACCCAAAGGATAGTGGACACCATTCACTGTCGGTTCAAAAATTAACAGTTCTGTATCTAAGCTGCCATCAGGAAAGAGTAACAATGTTGGAAAAGAACACAACTGACCCTCCTTAGTCGCACAAGCTCCTAGAAGATTTGGGAGGGTCAGTATAATCCTAATCATGTTTATAGCACGCGCGCAAAAGCAGAGTGACTTAACAATGAAAGAAAAAGTGTAAAATGTCAATCTGCTTTGGCGCGCGTGCTATAAACATGATTAGCATTATACTGACCCTTCCAAATCTTCTAGGAGCTTGTGCGACTAAGGAGGGTCAGTTGTGTTCTTTTCCAACTTTGTTACTCTTTCCTGCTGGCAGCTTAGATACAGAACTGTTAATTTTTGAACCGACAGTGAATGGTGTCCACTATCCTTTGGGTAGATCTTTGGCTCGCTCTATTCACTGAGCTTGAAGTACTCATCATTCAATTCAAACTAGCCACCCTGAACACGCGCGCCAAAGAGTACTGACTTCACGTCAGTGCTTTTTTTTTCAGTCATACTTCGACAAGATACCTATCACAAAGCAAGAATCAAAAAGTTTACATTGGTTTTCACAATTATAAATACTTTAAACAGGGGGTCAGATCAATATATAGATGGCGGAGAAGAATTTGCAACAAGTACTGTAACAAGTATGCCATTGAATGATCAGAATTCATCCATGAACCATTGATTTGAGTTGGCTCACTAACATACTGTAGGACAGAAAAAGATTTATCTATGCAACAAATCCTATGTTATCTGGCTAATTTTTTCCATAGCACCAAGCAAACAATACATCATATTGCAATATGAGTCATCAGAACCTTGAGATGAATTTCAAACACTTATGACGAAAATCATCTTGTTTGTATCACTAATACTTACGTACAAGGAAACAGGGATCGTCTGATCAAGTAGTCAATAAAAAGTACAGCATGAGATTTATGGTGAAATAATTGTCAATGAATAGTCTCAAGGCCATTCGAAATGTATCCTGATATTATACTTCCAAATAAAATTCCTTCATTAATCTTCATGGTATTGTAATTTAAATATAAATAAAAAATGTTGGGCTCCCTCCTGGGCCGTTTCATTTTACCCATATGTATTTGGAGGGTAGGGTTGAGGTCTGAATTCATGAAGGGACAAATTCCACTCAAAGTTTTCGGAGATTTATATCCAATTGAAATTTCATAATGTTTCCAAATCTACAGATCCGGCCAATTTGAAAATTGGTAGTTATCGATGAAAAATTACGTTTTCAAGATTCGCGCGAAATTTTTTGAGAATCTTCTTCCTAAACTCGAAAAATAATGAATTCGATATTTCGCAAACTTATCTCCAGAATTAACTGAAATTCTAAGGCATTAATAACAGGAGTTAAACACAAATTGGTTCAGGTGCTGACGTGAAGTCAGGAGCTTTTGCGCGCATGTTGCGTTGTCTATTCACGCCTCATACGAAGTCGATCGAGCATAGTTTCTGAAATATAAAATTTTTCAAAATAGCTTGAATGGAAATTTAAACTTAGAACTACAACTTACTGTTAATAATGTTTTATTCACCTGTACTGGACACTCTTATTCGAATTTACCATCGATATAGACCGTTTTCTCACCTTTTATAAGATAGGAATACATTTCGTACCATTTTATGACAGATTTGAGTTGTGAGAGAATCGTCTATGATCACACAATTTTTAATTCTGACATATGTATTCTATCTGAATTGAAATTATTTAAATATCTAATAATAGACAAAAACACATACTACTGAAGTAATTTCAAAATACGATATTCACGAAATTTGCGAGTACACATTCCACAAAATAGGTAATTACCGAGTTTTAATTGGATCGAATTTGTATATTTTAAGATATACAGGAAATGACAACAGAAATTCATATGTGTTTAACTACAAAACCATTTGGCCGATGTCAAATGTCGAAATGCCAAATGTTGAATTCGGATGCCCAACCTACTCTAAAAATTGCGAGTAGCTAATCTTTCCGTTCTTAAGTTATCGTGAGATACATAATATTTTTTCATAATTTTTTTCAAATTTTCTACTGATACGATCCTCACAAAATTTCACATAGGTGGGTACGTCTTTATGTCGGTATTCCACAACTAGTTACCAAGTTTTAATTCGATCGGATTTGTATTTTTGGAGCAAGTCGCTATCTCTTTACGTTATCGTGCCAACGGTCACCCATCCAGCTACTGAATTCGCCCAAGGCTGCTCTTATCTCCAACAATTTGAATCCGATCGTGGTCATACTTGGAATTTGGCTGTAATATTAAGTTTTGAAGGCTCTCGCAATGTCAGCGATTTCGTACGGATAGTTTCTGAGATATAGACTTTTTTTCGATGATTTTCAATAATTTTTTTTAATTTTCTATTGATACGATCTTCACGGAATTCCTCAAAAATTTGCGCTTCGGCATTCTACAACTGATTGGCATGTTTGAATTCTATAGGATTCATATTTTTTGAGTTATTGAGGAACATAATTTCAGATAGGTATAGCTTCCGAAACCGTTTAGCCGATTGTCTATTAACAAACTCAAAATGTCGTCAAGATGTCGGGTGGAATCTACATAACTGAATGATGGTATCTAAGCAAACGATTCATTCGTTGCTAGGAATTTGATTTAGCAAATATTACTATTATTTTGGGTCATGAAAAATATCAATAGTTTCTGGGACATATTCACTAAACTGGATTAAAAATCTATAGATTCGCATCCCAGAGTTCTTTGGATATTCAACGGATTTCCGTATTTTTTCGATCGAATACATTTCGAAAAAATTCTGTGAGATTTCAAAATGTTTACAGTGTGGAAAAGCCAAATGGAATAAATTCATTATCTCTCAAAGGGTGTTGAAGATACCCTTCGAAAGACAGGTAGGTACAACCCCCAATTTTTCAAATAGGAAGTATGTGCTTGCGATACATCATTCGAGAGGTTTCGTCATTCTCTATTCAGAAATTATATCACTTTCATGTTTATTGAAAAAGTCAAATTAGAAAAAAATAAAATCAAAGTGATTAGCGAAATTTGGTGCAACATCAAAAACTAAAATGTAGGAAAAAAATTATGAATGTTAATGAAGTAGATGTTCAATGTGTTCACCGCGAACGCCTAGGAAACATCCTAACCTCAAATAAAATGTCTTCCAACATTATTCAACATCTCAGGAGTGATCGACCTAATCGCAAGCGTTATTCGATATTTTAGGTCATTCAAATCAAGGAGTTTAGTTTTGGACACAATGCTCTTCACATATCCCCATAAAAAGAAATCTAATGGGTTAAGATCAGGGGATCGCGCTGACCATTCGATCTTTCCCCGGCTTCATATCCACGGATTTGGAAATATTGCGTCGAGGTACTGCCGGATAGTGCGTTTTTAATGTGGTGGTGCTTCATCCTGTTGGAACCATACCGTATTCCGTGGAACTTGAGGATTTCCTTGATCAGGATATACATTTGCCAAAGTTGGAGCAACATCATTTTGAAGTAGTGCAATAGTATGTTCTAATACAAGTTGCAGAATGGGTCCTATTCAAACACGAATGCGAAATTTGAAAACGAGCGACGAAGGAGCGAGTTTTCGAACGAATGAGTGTTGGAATTGCCTTTTGCAACGAGTATATTAGACGATATTTTCTCTATTTCAGGCAAATTTTGTAAAATACTGTTGAAATTTAATGAAAAATCCGGATTATACATCCTAACGACTTTTGCATTGTATCTTGGCAGTTGGTGTGACTGTTACCAAAGTTGACAGATTACGGAATTTGAATTTGAATCATACGTAGGGCATAGAGATCAGATTTAAAACAGTTTCCTAATAGCATGAATTATTCAAAATTAGCAAGAAGGGAATCTCTAGTACCTTATTTTTCAATCAAAATAAATCTTTTTCCTCGACAATTATTTCACTATATCCAGATTATATTATATTGAAAATTTTTTGACAGTTCCAACAACCAATCAAATTTCCTCATTTTGTATCATATGAACAATTTCACCCAATCATGTCAACATTACATCCATAACAGACCATGGGCTGTTTTCACGTTGCTATGAACATATATTGATTTATTTCGATTATGAAGTTTCAAATATTTAATATTTCGAAATGTCACGATTTGGTTGTAATACTGACGAGAATATTAATGAAATTATTGAATCGAATATACCCAAAAACACCGTTTACAGTAAGAAATTTGTATGGAAAGCATTTATGGACTTCTGCAACGATAGAAAGTATCAATTAGATGGAAATCGGACGGCGGAAGAATTGGCGTTGATTTTAAAGGATTGGGCTGTGAACATGAGGAAAAAAGATGGTACAGAGTTCAAAGAAAATACGGTCAAAACCATGTGGAATATAACAAGTAAGCTGTTACAAGAAAAATATTATAAAGAAATGAAAGTTATTATTGACCCATTCAAAAGTGTTGTATTTCAACAAGCGCGAGCTGCCCGCGATTCTGTACGACGAAATCTGCAATCAGATCCTTGTAAAAGGAAACAAAGTTCGGCAGCATTAAGTTCTGTAGAAATAACGAAAATGGTAAATTTATGGAATGAAAATACTCCCGAAGGGCTTCAACGGAAATTCTATCACATAGCCGCGGTAAAATTAGCTTGGCGAGGTGGGGAAGCTGCTGCTTGCTTGACTGATTTTTTTTCTATCGAATCAAACAACGATGGTTCTGTAACAAATCGAGTTGAATATAACCCTGTATTCAGCAAGACCTGCCAGGGTGGTTCAAGAATGTGTACTGGAAGCAAATTTTTAATAAAAAACAACGACAGCAACGTTTGTCCTGTCCGATTATTCAAAAAATTGATGTCCAAAAGGGGCCCAAATATTAAAGCCAACAGATTATTCCTTAGACCAAATCGTCAGTGGAAATCTGAAAATGATCACTGGTATGATAATATGCCCATTGGAAAAAATACGATTCAAAATTGGACAAGATCGTCTGCCGAAGCGATTGGCTTGAATACAAAGGAAAAAAGAATTACTAATCATTCCAATAGATCGACCGCGGTTAGTCGATTGGCCAAAAGTGGTGTACAAGAACAACAGCTTATAAAAATTACGGGTCACAATAATGACAACTCAATAAAACCCTACTTGAATATTGAGGAAAAACATCATAATCAAATTATTAACAGCATGCGTAGTGGAAATACATCTTCATCAGTTATAGAAACTAACACGTCTGGATCTTCATTGAACTTTTCTAATTGCTCCTTTGTTAATTGCACGTATTAATAAATTGTTTTGGCTCCGCATTTTTTCTATAACTAGCAAAAAATTTTCTATCCGAATAACCCTCGGACATTGATAAATGCTCAAAAATTTTATGACAACTTTCTCAAGCTTGTTGCTTGTAGGCAACAGATCTCCGCCTACGGCGTCGATCTGTTTCCAAGCAACAAGCTTTCGAAATCTGTCATAAAATTTTTTCGAACAATTATCAATGTCTTTGGGTTATTACTACTGATAATTGACGGGTGTTGAAATGTGATAGAATCAAATGTCAGTGCTGACTACCACAAAACGAAAAATATAACTAGAAACAATGCTGTAATGAGTTCATTCCAGCACTGTTTTTAGTGCTGGAATGGACTCATTACGATACTGAAATGGAGAAAATAATTATCGCCATTCAAATTGCCCTCAATGAAAAAGGGGCCCATGATATGGTTTAGAACATTTCCTGTCCAAACATTAACCTTTTCAGGGAATTGCGTGCGTTCCTCTCTCATCCAGTGAGGATTTTCGGTAGACCAGTAGCGGAAATTTTGACGATTAGCATGGCCGTTGAGAGAAAAAGTGCTCTCATCAGAAAAAAAAACATCTACTAATCGCATTAAATTTGTTATCCAACATGTCCATCAGTTGTTCACAAAAATAAGTTCTCCTATCAAAATCGTCTTCCAAGAGCTCCTGCATTTTATTTTGTTTTAATATGTTTAGAATCGATGTAAGGCTGATATTGAATGTTGTGGATGCATCTATATTCGATTTATGTGGATTTTCTCCGAAGTCAAGCATCACATCTAATTTCACATCCTCACACTGTATTAGCGGCTGCTTTTTTAATCTGCCTTACATGTCCAAACTTGCGAAACTGCTTCTCTATTTTACTTTTTGTCCGGTTGTAGGCGGCAAATTCGGAAATGTCTTATGAAACAAGCGACTTACTTCTTTTTGTGTTCGGGTGTTATCTTCTTAACCATTCATTTGTAAAATTGTTCTTTTGTGCATTTCCGTTAATCGAACCATTATTCCAAAATTGAAGTTAATGAAATTCAAACACAAATTAGACAATTTATAATCTACAACTTATCAGCCCCAAATAATTTTCGAAGGCGTTCTAAAGAAACTAACATTGCCACAGAAAGCGTTTTACGTAGTTTTCATGGTACCATCCGGACAACACAATGTTATGGTTTTTTTTTCATTTTCTTTCTATCACATCTTGAAGGTAAAAAAGTTTCGTATTATTGTAATAAGATTTGCGAATATTCGAGGGAATATTATAATGAATCTCGGTAATCTCATGATTTTATTTGTTTTTTATTTCGTGTTTTGCAATAAACATGAAAGTGATAACATTTTGGAATAGAGAATGACGCGACCTTTCAAACGATGTAGGTATCACAAGCCCATACTTCCTATTTCAAATTGGTTCAAGCCCTGTGGCCAGGAGCTTTCTGGCGCTCTAGTTCAAACAGACAAATTATTTCTCCGGTAGTATTGGTTTCTTAGAGTTAAGAATTATATCAATGTATTCTTATGATAGAACTGCATCATAAAGGAAATTCAATTCAAATAATAGTTTATTTATCAAGATTAAATGAGCAATCTGAGAATGAGAACTGCACCATGGAAGAAATCGAATTAAATCTGACCAATTTTGCCCAATAACGAACTTAACTGAGATATTCATCTCCCTAACCTACTCTGAAAATTTCAACTACCTAGCTCATTCCGTTCGAGAGTTATTGTAGAAAAACTTTTTCAACTTTTTTTGACACTTTGCGGTAATCTGGTCAATACAAAACTTCACATGCGTATAAAGGTCATGATTCTACAATTCGATGCTAAATTTCAGATAGATCGAGTGATCGGTTTCGGAAATATTCATGAAAAATATTTTTACTAAAATCAGCCATAACTCCGAAACCGCTTGATGAATTTCGCCCATTAACGAGCTCGTCCGAGATATTTACGCTACAAACCCACCTTCAAAATTCTATCCGCTAACTCCTTTCGTTCGAGAGTTATCGTGCCTACGGCCGGCCGGCCGGCCGGACAGAATCGATTTCGCCCTCGGATTCTTGATCAGTGAGCCGAACCAAATCGTTTGAGACCATTTTCAGCCAAAAATACCAAAATTACAGACACTTGGGCAAATTGATAAGCACTCTGTTCCGAGGAACTAGAGCGCCAAAAAAAAAAGTTTCGTATGACAATTGCCCAAAGCAGGTTAAAAGTACCTACAAATAGTAGATATTCCATAAAACATGTATGAAAGAAGAGTAGTAATAATGAAAAATTACCTTGTAATCGATCAAAAATTTCCTGATCTACGTTCACCAAATTCTCTTCTCTCGAACTATAGAATTATGCTTTCAATATTTACGTAATATTTTCAAACATTTTTGGGTGAGGTCCCCGTTGCATCGCTAAAATACGAGTATTTCAACCCCAATATTTTTGAAGTTATAATATTCCCTTCCGTCAGTCCCGTCATAAATTGAGAGAACTAAGCATTCTATGTCTATGGATGAAAAGCAGTCTCACTACTCTCAGATCTCTTACTTCATGTTCCGTTCCGAAATGTAAGACTTTTCTGAGAAAAACTCATTTCGGAGCAAACAACTGAGATTTTTCTCACTTCGCTCACAATTCTTCGATTGATTAGATAATGTCATGTCTCAGGAAAATAAGTTGACATTATGACAATTCATACATAGAATAATTATATAATTCTGTGAAAACGTAGAAATACGATTTATTATTGAAATTTTGAAAAATCATATCTCCGAAAGTATTAGTTTGTTAGAGTTAAAAATGATATCATTGTATTCTTATGGTAAAACTGCTTATTGAAAAAAAATTAATTTGGAATTTGTTTTGTAGAAAAAAAATTGTTTTTTGTTACTCCGAAACCATCTGTCCGATTTTGCCCAATAACGAAGTTAGCCGAGATATCTATCTCCCAAACCTACTCTGAAAATTTCAACTGTCTAGCTCATTCCGTTCGAGTGTTATCGTGCCTACGGCCGGCCGGACAGAATGGATTTCGACCACGGATTCTTGATCAGTGAGGCGAACCAAAACGTTTAAGACCATTTTCATCGAAAAATTCGAAAATTACAGACATTTGGGCAAATTGATAAGCACTCAGTTCCGAGGAACTGAGCGCCAAAAATTGGGGGTTGTACCACCTATCTCGAACGGGGTTGAAGGTTGGGTCCGCATTTTTACGAAGAAGAATGATACTTTAAAATAAGAATTTGACATGTTTCGGGATTTTCCATATATATGTACAGTAACCACGATAATGAATTAATTCGGCTTTTCCACAGTGTACCTATGTTACAAGGATGACATTTTATTTATTTATATATGTAATGAAACTTCCCAACCGCCAACCGTACTGCTTTTATTCCAGCAGCGCATGTAATGTAAGAAAACATTTGTAGTGGGCAATTGGGCAGAGTGTACTTACTACTTATTCGTGTAGTGTTCATAGGAACATGATTAACAAACATTTCCGGGTTTTTCACTTTCGGCCGAAATTTACCCCTCACAGCATAGTAGCTATACAACACAAAATACTTCAATGCCGAAATATGTACCTAAATACCTCTTCTATTTTATTTTTGTTCGATATGTTCGAATTAAACGAAAGTTGATTAACTTATTTATTGGCATGAATAATGACATTAAAGCAATCTTGCTTCCACTTACCTTTTAAGCAGCGACTTCAGCGGAAACTAAATAGATAGCTCTTCACACTAGTTTTCGGCACCAGACTAGATAAAAATGGATCTTCCGATCCGATTAGACATATTTTCAAGGTTAAAACGGCTGATAGCTTCGTACCTAAGCTCGCGGAAATCTGTTGTCTAATATATAAGAAATTTAAGCGCTAGCGCATATCGACTACAAGTCCCTTTCAATTAAATTAATCCTAGTCAAACTCTGCTTTTTATTTAATCTGGTATATGTTCATTGTTTTGATACCGAGAGAAATATTGAAATAAGAGTTCACCGCAAACATGCAAGTCATGAATTGCAGGTTGAGTTTCGGGTTCCTTGGAGAAACCTGTCCGTTTTTTGATCAATAAATCCATATTGAAGAAAGAAATTCCCATCAATATCTTAAATTTCAGCTACTTTTGTAAACAAATTCAATTTTTGCAAATCACAACACTCACGGGGGGCAGGGTTTTTTGCTGAGGTTTTTCCCTGAGCTCTTGCATGTATATAGGTATCATGCGTCGAATTGTATGGTACCCCGTTACACTAACCTCTGCTAACACATCTAAAGCTCTCAATCAAAAGAATATATATCTATATAAATAAAGAAATGCAATTGGGAAGCGTAGACTATTCAAGTGGTAAAATAGTAACGAACCTGATATATTATCACATGATAATACATTTCTACATATATAGATTATTACTAAATTATGTTATGACTGAAACAGTATATCTGAAATAGGTTTTTCCCCGATATGCATGATGCCTATTTATAATTTTATGTCGGTATAATAATAATTTTCAAATTCCAAATAAATTTCTAGCACTGAATGAATACGAAAATGGAGATTTTCACAAAATTTGTAGTTCAGTGAAAAATTATGGAAATGCGTATTCTTATATAGATTTATAATAGATTTTCCACATGTATTCGCCAATTAAATTTGATCTTCACTACTTCACTATTCTCCTTTCCTAAACATGCCAAGTTGAGGTTAATATCATCGATTTGCCGCCCAAATCAGAGTCTTAATTTGCCCATGTAACAAAATTTTACTTTTTCTTAGGTGGAAATAACTTGTATCAATTCTGTAGAACAACAATAAAATTATTATTTTGTAGTCAGGATCACGACAAAAAGACATTCAGATTAAAATCTTTCAGGAACAATAAGTTATTGGAATATCACTGTAGCCATGAGCTTTGGCAAGCTGTTCAAATGTATAGCCAGAGCGGTCACCCATCCATGGACTGAACTTGTCCAAAGCTGCTTTAGCTCCAAGAAAAAATAATATTCCCAATATTTCCAAGAATATAAATACGGCTGTAAACACGAACGTCAAAAAAATGGTCTTAAACGATAAGTTTCGCCTCAAATACATTCACTGTTGGGTCGAAAATCAACATCAGTGCTGTGTTTGTGGCGGCTTAAGGACAAAAATCATTTCAATCGTACAATTGTGCTATGACCACTGTATAGCAGTGGTTAATTTTCAAAAATTTATTCCAAGAATTATTTTTATCACACAAATCAGTCGAAGTTTCGACTCAAATACATTCACTGTTGGGTCGAAAATCAACATATGCAGTGCTTTGTTTGTGGCGACGTAAGGACCGTAACTTTATTGAGCAAATGTTATTATACTGACCATTGATACCTTGTTTTTAAATTTCAGTAAAATATCATCACGTTTCATATTATTCGATAAAGTTACATCGAGAACTTGGCTGTAAAATGAGTTACATATCATAAACAAGATATATCAATTTTCACTAGGTATTAAACGAATGTTATTACTGCCGTATCGGCTTGTCAAATTTGACTTCATTAAATTCTCATCAAATTCTCTCCAGGCACGTCAAAAATCTAGAATTGTTGACAACTTCGTTGGTCGAGTGTAAAACCAGTGGACCAGAATATTTCAGCAATGTCTCCACCAATATAGATGCGATCAAGTTCAAATCTAGAATTTTAGTGTAAAATAAGGTTTTCAAGGCTCTCGCATAATTTTAACGATATCTGACGGATATTTCCTGAGATACAGATTTTTTTTATATATTTTTTTATTTTCCATAGTCATGCGATCCTCACAAAATTTCGCATAAGTCACCGTGTCGGTATTTTGGAGCTAACTATGAGCTTTAATTCGATCAGATCAGTATTTTTCGAGTTATTGGAAAAACAAAATTTCAGATGGCTATAACTCTGAAACCCCTCGGTTGATTTTGCCCATTAGAGACTTAGCCGGGCCGGCGCATTCTGACTCCAAACCTACTCTGAAAAAGTCAACTCTCTAACTCATTGCATCCGAGTGTAATCATATGCTGACGGCCGCCCGGATAGAATAAATTTTGACCCCGGAAGCTTTATCACTGAGTTGAAACTAATCGTTTGAGACAATGCTCGGCCAAATAATTGAAAAATACAGACATTTGGACAAATCGATAGGCACTCTGTTCGCCTGAACAGCGCGATAAAACTAAAAAGAAGGCAAAAACATAGCCATAATATCAATTTTAATCATTTGAGCAAAAGATATTTTGAAAATATACTCTTCAATTACAGAGTAATGATTAAGATTGATTATGATTATACTAACACTCCTAAGTCCTCCAAGGAGGCCCCTCAAAAGATAAGTGTGTTCTGTGTAGTGGTATCGTGTCCTTATGTCACCTTAGACAAAGCACTAATAATTTCCATATAATATAATCTGAACATAACGCATAGACTAAGCAGGTCTGTGGTACAAATGAGTACTGAATTTGAGTTGAACTAGTAGATCATATGCAAGGTAATAAAAAACTTCAGTAAACTCGTAAGTATATTTGTTCTGTAAAAATATTATAGTTTTTAAATAACACATCAAAAATATAGAAAAAATATTTTTCACTAAGTTTATTCCTCTGCCTTATGTACAGAAGATTCCTCTTCCTTATCTACAGATGATTCCTCTTCCTTATCTACAGAAGATTCCTCTTCCTTATGAACAGAAGATTCTTCTTCCTTATGAACAGAAGATTCTTCTTCCTTATCTACAGAAGATTCCTCTTCCGCAAATGGAGCCTCCTTTGCTGGTGGATGTTCTTCACCTGGAGGAACGTCACCTCCTACCTCACCATAACCTTCCTCTTCTCCACTTATTCGTTCATCTTCCTCTGCCATTTGAAATTAAGGTAAGTGCTTTGTATGTTTTAATATTCAGGCCCTTTGAATACTTCAACAACAAATGTATTCTACAACTGATAATTTATTCCATGGAATGAATTAAATTTTTGAATGATAATTTGGAGTTACCCTTGATGAAGTATTAAGTAAGAACCAGATATTTTCAAAAAGACAAAGCATAATCAAACAACTAGTATAATATAAAAATATCATCAAAAACCTCTAAGTCTTCCAAGAAGATCGCCCATAATCCCTACAGAAATGAACACAAAGCCTTTCCAGTCCATTGCGGAACTGCTATATAGATCACATCAGTTAGGTTAGAATAATTATCTTGGTGGGAGATCCATAGTTAGATTTTTCAACATTGTCAGCCTCGATATAAAAATATATTATTCACACATTACTCATAATTATTCAAGAGTATTGTGTATACCTTGCTGCTATTTGAATCGTATTAAAAATCAACATCGATGTCATGGCTGTGTTCGAATTTAGAAGTACTGAAATCATGTTCTCAACATTCTTTAAGAAACAGGAAATGCCCATTATGTTAAATAACCAGAACAAATATAACTCTTTTTGAATCAAGGTAACTCCAAATGTAATCAATCAGATAATTTCAACCCTCCCACTCCATATATTTTCAAGAAGAAGAAGAAAGTTAACGGTTGTGACACGCTTCTCCATTTTTAATTACCATCCACTTCTCCTTCTTTCAGCCTATTCTCTTTGATGAAACTGATCAAATTATTCGTGGATGAATCATGAGATTTGATTTCATCATTGTTAGAAAGCTCAGGCTCGATGACCTTGGCCAGCTGTTTGCCTAGTTCTACACCATACTGATCGAAGGAGTTTATATCCCAAATGATGCCTTGCACAAAGATCTTGTGTTCATACAGTGCTAGAAAAATAAATTTATGATAAATAATAATACATCATTCCACTAAAATTCTGTGAAATCAAACAATGGCAAAACTTCCAATAGACCACATTAGTTAGGTTAGGCGGGAAATTTGAATTACGATCCATCCGTGGATCCGAGCACTGAATTCCCCATGCATTTAGTATGGACCTAAAATTTACGCGAATTTCTCGCCTCTTTTTAGATACTTTGGCTAATTTCTTAAGGTTTATTTTGGTTGAAATAGATTCTGTGAACCTTTCTCAACCATCTAGAATCAAGTTTTCATAACAAAATTATATATTTCCAAAATAATTAATAAATATAAAAGTGTTCACTAAATTCGATTGACGTATGTCTTAGCTCACTCGAAATCAGTCAAAAATAATAACATAACCCTAAATCGGCCTTGTGATGACGCACAACAAAAGTCATCTACGACATACGGAAATCTTTCGAACTAGAATGGTTTCAATTTTGATTTAAGAATAAATAGAAGTAGATTTTAATGTGGAAATAACATGAAAACATGCACTAATGATGAAGGTACCCAATACTTGTTGTCTCTGTACTAACAGTCTCTTTTAAATAGGGTGGTTTCCTCTCAAAGTTGAAATTCCTTGTTAAAAAATTTGAATATGGATCTCCCGCCAAGCGAATGATTCTAACCTAACTAATGTGGTCTATAGACCACATTAGTTAGGTTAGGCGGGAAATTTGAATTACGATCCATCCGTTGATCCGAGCACTGAATTCCCCATGCAATTCTTATGGAAATTTACGGGAATTTGTCGCCTGTTTTTAGATACTTTGGCAAATTTCTTAAGGTTTATTTCGGTTGAAATAGATTCTGTGAACCTTTCTCAACCATCTAGAATCAAGTTTTCTTAACAAAATAGTATATTTCCAAAATAATTAATAAATATAAAAGTGTTCACCAAATTCGATTGACGTATGTCTTAGCTCACTCGAAATCAGTCAAAAATAATAACATAACCCTAAATCGGCCTTGTAATGACGCACAACAGAAGTCATCAACGACATACGGTAATCTTTCGAACTACACTGGTTTCAATTTTGATTTAAGAATAAATTGATATAGATTTTAATGTGGAAATAACATGAAAACATGCACTAATGATGAAGATACCCAATACTTGATGTCTCTGTACTAACATTCTCTTTTAAATAGTAGTTTCATCTCAAAGCTGAAATTCCTTGTTAAAAAATTTGAATATGGATCTCCCGCCAAGAGAACGATTCTAACCTAACTAATGTGGTCTATTGATGACACAATAAGTTTAGAGAAAACCAACTCACCAATTAATGCTCCAAGGGTGAAAGGCGTGATCTTCCTAACTAAAATACTATTCGTAGGCCTGTTACCCTCGAATGTTTTATGGGGAAGCAATTTCTTCAGCTCATCTGGTCTCATTTTAGCCGATTCAAGTTCTTTCCTGGCCTCCTCTTCAGTTTTACCCTTCATGAGAGCTTCTGTTTGGGCCAAGAAGTTCGATAAAAGGAGTGTGTGATGGTTTCCGATAGGATTAAAAGTTCTTACAGGCATTATAAAGTCTGCTGGTACCAACCGAGTGCCTTGATGGATCAATTGGTAGAAGGCATGTTGGCCATTGGTGCCAGGTTCTCCCCAAACTATGGGTCCAGTATGATAATCCACCTATAAATGGATAATTTGATAGTTCTCATCGAATTGAGCATCTCATATCATAAAAATATGAAAAACTGAATGTATGGCAACCAAAAAACAGCCCAACAATGTACGAAGTTTTGAAACGGGATTGGATATGAGGCCGACATTTCAGGAAAAGCTACATACTTCATTCACCGAGCAACTGTAGAATATTGAAATATTTCGATATCAGGAAGATACTCCTTTTACAAACGAATACTCACAGCATTTCCAGCCCTTGTAATATGCTTTCCATTGCTCTCCATATCTCCTTGCTGGAAGTAGGCAGCGAAACGGTGCATATATTGATCATAGGGCAACAAGGCATGAGTTTCAGCTCCGAAAAAGTTGGAATACCAGATTCCAAGACAGGCAAGAATGACAGGTGCCTGTGAATTAAAATATAGCCTTGATTCGCATTATCCACAATCTCAAAAAATCCTTAAATCTACAAGTGTATATTGATTCTTCAGAAAGATTATAATAATTGTAATCATGGAGAAAAGTAAATCTTTATAGCACAAACTAGTAAGCCAGCAGATCTACCTAGCCAGCATATCAATGAACCGGTAGATCTACATAACCGGCACATCTACATGACTGGTAGATCTACATAGCCAGATAATCTACTTAACTGGTAGATCTACACAGCCAGCATATCAATGAATTAAAAATATTGCAGAATATTATTCATTAAATATTACCGATTTAATTCTTTGCACAGAATATCATTTTTTGTAGGGAGTGATTTTAGAGCTTTTTGACTTCAGGGATAAAAATTTCTGACAGTTGGGAACACAGAACCGAGAAACACCTACAAATCTACAAAAAGCGTCCCATTTTGTAGATTTGCGGTGTTTCTCGGTTCAGTATACCCAGAAATTTGTATCTGCAGAGCATGGACAAAATGGCACATTTTTGAAGGGAAAGTCCTATTTATAAACTAGTTGGGCAAAAACTGATCGGTGGCCGAGGATCCATTTTTTTTATCATGCAAAAATAATCTTATTCTGGAAACTGCATAACCCAACAATTCATTCGTTACTATGAATAGGATAAAGGATAAATATTATTTTGGGTCACTGAAAAATATCGATAAACGATTACTACGATAATGGGACACCCTGAACAGTATTTTGAAATAAATTTTTGATTATCGATATTTTGTCTTTAGGGTTAAACTTACATTCTTCTCAAGAGGTTCATTAATAAAATGCTGATCCATGAAGTAAGCGCCACCCAGAAGCCTTTCGAAATTTTTAAAACCAATAGCCAAGCATATGCTCAGACCAATGGCGGACCAAAGGGAGTACCTACCCCCCACCCAATCCCAAAATCCAAACATATTGGCTTCGTCTATCCCGAACTCCTTAACTTTCTCCGCATTAGTACTCAATGCCACGAAATTCTTGGCAATGGCTCCCGCCTAAAAAAAATATGTCTTTTTAAAATAGATCCAATATTTTGAACGGTATGGACTTACATCTCCGGCCTTTTTCAAGAACCAGTCCTTGGCAGTGTTAGCATTAGTGATGGTTTCCTGAGTTGTGAAAGTTTTTGAGGCAATTATGAATAGAGTGGTCTCCGGTGATACTTTCTTGAGGACTTCAGCTATGTGTGTACCATCCACGTTAGACACAAAATGACATTTCAGTCCAGTGGCATATGGTTTCAGAGCTTCGGTGACCATAAGAGGTCCTAAATCTGAACCACCAATACCGATATTGACCACATCGGTTATTGCCTTACCAGAGTAACTGGAAATTGTTTCAAAGTGAAACTAGATTGGAAGCACAATTCTTATCGATTAAATTTAATTGAAAACATTTTCTGGCAATTAATTTTTTTGCTATTTGACAATGCTATCATCAGCGAGTGTTTACTCGTTTTCTGATGATTTTAGTAGTTTCTTTTGGCGTTTTCAATAATTTTTAACTTGAAAAACACAACCCTTAAAACTTACCCCTTCCACTCTCCACTGATTACCTTCTCTGAAAACTCTCTCATATGGTCCAATACCCCCTTTATATCAGGCATAATATCTTTGCCATCAACGATGATGGGGTTGTTTTCTGGGTCCCTATTCCTCAGAGCTGAATGGAGCACCTGACGACCTTCAGTGAAATTCATCTTGCTACCTTTCATGATGCACTGGCGTGCTTCTGGCAGTTTTCTGTCTTTGCATAATTGGATGAACAATTTTAGACCTTCCTCGTCAATACGGTTTTTTGAATAGTCAATGAGAATGTCTCCATCTTTTGGTGTAGTTAATTTCAAACTGAAAATGAAGAGAATGAAGAAGATCGAGGAGCAATTTATATAATCAGTTTAATTCCAAGAATTTCCAATTTATTTTATTTGATTTCCTTGCCTGAAATATATACTTACAAGCAAGAATGGAATGTTTTAAAATATTCTAAATTGGAATTAAATCATGATATAAAATATTCTTCTCAAGTACAACAAGAATCTAAAACGCTGCAAATTTTACAGAAAGGTTTCATAGGTATTCATCCTTGCAAATAGGTACTAATAATAGTAGTGAAAATAGATTTTCAAAAAAAAATAATTTCCAATCCTATTTGAGGCAACTAACAAATGATAACTTCATATGTGATAAAACAAAAAGCATTAAATTAAATTCATCATAAGAAAATATAATCGTTCCTACATTTGTACCTATATTAATTGGTTGGTACTTAATGTTATTACATGAAAAATCACATTATGTGACAGGTACCTAATGATGGAAAATATAGAAATGCTGACTTCAAACGTACTCATGAAAATCAGCAATTATTACATGAAATTCTTGGCGTAATAGGAATAATAGGATACAAATAAGCCCCTTAAGTTCACCTTGAAAAACTCAAGAAGTTCATTTTTATTAGTTTCTAATTTCTTGATTATTTAAGATACCTATTGAATTTTAGTATGCAACATGTTTATATATGTATGGAAAAATAGAAATCATTTTAAATATTTCGACCTCCATCTAAATTCTGCCTTAAATTTATTATGAATCATTTATCTCAATTATGATTTCATCATTTCCTCTGAGAAACATGAAAATTTGCTATGAAAACACTTAAAGGTCACCTCAAGGTGACTCCTGACAGCCAGATTCAAATTAAGGTTAACTATCTCTCAATTCTCTCATAGAAATCAAAACAAACTCACCTGTATTTACCGAATCTGGACGCATCTTTCTCGAACAAATCCCTAATGTGGAATTTGCTACCCTGTTTATCGTAGTATTCCACTAATTTTTTCCATGTTGGTTCGCCGGTTAAACAGGGTTTCGGTTCCATGCCTGTACGATAACGATTACACTTGCCTGTGCACGTAATCAGACAAGGTTTTTTCGACTTGGGTGCGTTACTAGCCATTTTTAGTTGGTCACGAAATCTTATCTGAAATTCAAATCGGTGAAATGTTTATAAAGTCATAATAGGGAATACTAATAGGTCGAAATGATAATGGCATCAATTTTAAATCAAAATTACATTTGAATATGTGAGTTAGGTCGGGAATTTAGATGGTACGATTTATTTTTAAATGTTTTCCTTACTATTACTATTGTTCATCATAATTCATAATACATTTTTAATGTATTTTTTAACAAATATTCAAGTTAATACTGATTTCCAGTGGCACTCTTCGGGGGCCTTTCTACACTGCAACCAATATGATCTTTTGAGCAAAACCATGCTTCAATCAGTTTTCCAGGCAAGTTATCTTCTTGACGAAGTTTATAATTTTTCTGGGAGATTTGCCTTGAAATCCTCGGATGTCTATGGGTGACAGAATTTTACCGCCAAGCACTACGAGTCTTGACTCTAGCGGATGAATGATTATAATAGGTAAACTGACACAGGTGACAGTATGTAGTAGTTTCTGCTGCCTATTCACATAATCTGCAAGTCGAAGAACTTTCCTTTCTGATCTTATGGAGGTAATACCATACCCCACAGTGACCTATGAGCATAGGCCTGCTATACCTGCTATTTATAATGGGAGCAGCAATACTTGAGGCATCAAGACTACAGGCAGAAGAGCAGTGGGGAGTGTCTCAACTCGGATATGCTCGATTAACACAGGTCAAAGGTCTACCGATATCGGCAGAAATATATGAGGCGAAACCTAGGAAAGCCTTGAAGCTAAGCCTGTGGCGTGCAATTCGCCACAGTATTTCAGGCAGAAATTATAGCTATATCGCGGCATGTGAGAGAGATAATAATAATGTGAGGAACACCTATGTAGTCCCAATCTGTATTATCTCAGACAGCCAGGCTGTCATAACAGCTGTACAGTCCTGTAAAATATGATCTGAACTTGTTTTGGACTCTCATAACGTACTCAATGCGCTAGGAGCAGGCAATAAGGTCACAATGATATGGGTGCCAGCTCACGTGGGAATAAGGGGCAATGAGGAGGCTGATATCCTTGCCAAGGCGGGAGCGGAATATCCTCTAATAGGCCCTGAACCAGGTTGAGAACTCTCTTTCAGGTAAGTCCGCCAAGATATTGAGCAGTGGATTCAGAGCCATCATCTCTCCACCTGGAACGATGGAATTTGGTGATTGTCTTCAAATATCTTTTTCAGCATGACGTTTGTCCCATCCTCCACCTAGTATCTCCAATTTAACTCCACCATCAAGATTAGGTTGACAAATACAATACACAGGAGTCACAGGACGTTGAGCAGATGGAAAACTTACCAAAAATACTATGCTAATATTTATTTGATAAATTCTAACTTGGTAGATTCCATGAATTCCATAAATTTTACTGAAATTTTATTCGTCTCCGGAGTAAATGCTGAGGTGAAAACTAGACCGTTCAGTTGAAACGTCACTTGAAACCCGTATTTGCCAAATAAGATTCAGCTGAAACATTTATTTGGTGTTTTCATAGAAATTTATAAATTATTGGAACAAATCGATTGAAGTATATGCAGAATGTGTATTCGTTATTTCATTAAAATAGATTAATTGCCTACGTCTAAATGAATATTGAAGGAATGAAAAGATCCTAGGCCTGCCATTCTAAATTCGCTGGCATTATAAACATTTCTGAGGAGTTAAAATAGTTTGACGGTGGTTTCACAAAGCTTTGACAGCTTTGACTTAATTGCCAAATCAGTGTGATGCTATGTCAATTTCCAGTTCATTTTTGATGCTACCACGGAATTAAATCCACAATTAAGCTTATCGAAGCCTCGTGAAACCCACCATGAATGTACTCAAATATCTCTTATATGAAAATTTTAGAAATTAAGGGTGGGTCACGAAACATTGATAGCTATTAATTGCTAAATCACTGAGATGCTACGTTGATTCCCAGTTCATTTTTAATGCAATCATCGAATTAAATCTATAATCAAGCTAATCAAAACTGTGAATCCCACCGTCATGTCAGCTCGAAATAGTTATTTCTCTATTTCAGTATCGTAATGAGTTAATAACAGCACTAAAAACAGTGCTGTAATGAACTCATTCCCCCATTGTTTCTAGTTCTATTTTTCGTTTTGTGGCAGTCAGCACTGACATTTGATCCGATCAAATTTCAACACACGTAAATTGCCAATATACATATACAATATACATACACAATTACATCTGGATATAGTGAAATAATTGTTGAGAGGAAAAGTTTTATTTTCATTAAATAATAAACTACCTACTAGAGATTTCCTTCTTGCTAGTTTTGAATCATTCATGCTATTAGGAAACTATTTCAAATCTGCAGATCTCCATGCCCAACGCGCGATTCAAATTCAAATAATCGTTGCAGAAGGCAATTCCAAGACTCATGCGTTCGAAAACTCGCTCCATCATCGCTCGTTTTCGAATTTCGCATTCCCGTTTGAATTGAATAGGAGCCCATTCTGCAACTTGCTTTAGAATAAACTATTTCCTAACAAGTGCGCAAAGTTATACTTTTCCGCACGCATTTATAGTTAGATGAACGACGCGAAGCGGAGTTCGGATAAGTTTTTGCGTGCGGAAAGGTCACCTTGCGCACGTGTTAGGAACAATGTATTTCCTACGACTCCTACGGAGCGTCTTATGCCGGGTCCAGAAGGGTGTAATGTAAGGCGAATTCTCCGTGTGGACGAGCGTTACATGCAATGCTCGTAGTACCGTCCACACGGAAAATTCGCCTTACATTACGCATTACATCACGCGTTACATTACACCCGTCTGCACCCGACATTATAATAACAAAAAAAAAAAGAAACCAAATTGAAATATAATAATTTATTCTGAAACTTTTAATTAATCCGGAATGATGAAACAACTGAATTATTCAAAAATAAACAACAACTGGGAAAAAAGAAATAATATCAAATGATTTGTTCGCAATATTTATGATGAAATAACAATTATTAAATTAACTTATTGTAAATTGATTGCTGATCCTGTTCATTCAATGGGTGTCTCGATGAACACTGATTCGGCGCAAAAGGGCAAGTAATGCTCTCGCTCGTTGAAGTTGAAGGACGGTCATATTATATGTTCTGTGACGGTCATTCGAAGGTTGATGATTCTCTGTGTCTGTAGGGTAGCTGTATGCTGTATGGATGGCTTGATAAAGGTTGATTATTTGAAGTAGAGTTATCTGTGGGCAATATCTTATTAGACATTTCCTTTTTTGATCAGTTGACTGGTCGATGTAACTCTCGGCGACAGTGGTACAGTGACTATATTCTCTTCTATAAGAATATAGTCACTGTAGACAGTAGTAGATTTCCACGGCCCCTATATTCCTCCGAAACTACTGGGGGGAAATTAATTGAACTTGTCAAAATCGAGTGTATTATCCTGGAATATGATACTCCAATCTTTTCGGTCCGGTTGATTCATCCTAAGGGGCTAAGATTGAAAAATAAGTTGTTTTATAATAAAATAAAAATTATACAAATTTTGATATGCATATATCGTTATTGTCGTGATGAATACATGACATATTTCTTCTGGTAGTCAAAAGAGAAACAATAATAAACAATTTGGTATCGCGGGCCGGATTGATGTAACAGGAGACCCCTGCTCTAGTGCATCAGATGAAATCAGGTTGAAAAAGTATACCCCAAATGTATGCAAAGTCGCGTAAGCCGTTTATCTCAACCGCATACTAAGCCGGTAGCTCAAATAATTAGCGCATTGAACTAATATGCTGGTTGCATGCAGAGTACCTCGGATTCTGGTTCGGGACTCCGAACTTTTTCTCAGTTTCGCTCGGTAGGTATTTCATTATTAGATTATGTTATTGAAGATTCACAATGGGATTCATGATTAGTTCTTAAATTTCAGTAGGTGCGGCGCGCTCTTCTCCTGAAGTAGGTATTGCAGTTGAACAAGAAATTTAAATGCACAAAAATTTAGTAGTGTCATTGTAATAGAGGTATACATCAGACATTTGATTAAAATCGGTTTACTGCAAGAGTGACAATTAGTGGTGCAGATATCTAGATTATATTTCGACTCGAGAATCATATTTAGGATTCAATTTTAAATTTAGCTCTTATGGGCACTGATTATTACCACGGCCTGTGTTTTAACTGCGTTACTGAAGAAGGCAACGAATATAATTCAATATATGTGCGTTCATTAGTTTGTAATATCAATATTTTGAAAAATGTAGGAAGCCATTTTTTCACATCAAAATTGACAGTTTCATGACACATCTTCCGAACCATAATCACAACTTTTTCAGGAAAGGCCAAATGTTGAAATAGTTGAATCAACATGAAAATTACAGAATAACCCCAAACGAACGGAATTATTAAACTCAAAAAAATTGAAAAATCTGTTGGCTAAAATGGCGAGCAGTTTACCCCCAAGCTCTAACGAGGAATATAGTGGAGACCTGACTGTAAACGAAGAGGTTGATCCGATTTTCAGCGTGAGTAGAACTCATTCTCTATCAATAATGACGGCAACAAAACCTATATCACAGATGGAACACAAGAATACGGAAATGCACCATACAGACTTCGCAATGCACATGAGAAAGCCAGACCATATGAAAGAGTTCGATTTGAATCATCCCGACATAATTTTTGCAATAAATTTGGGAATTCAAATGCAAGCCATAAATGACGTCACGGGAACAATTAAACCAAAATTGAAAGCTGATTTGCAGTGTTTAGTTAGCGAAGCTTGTATCAAAGCTTTAGATAAAAAACAAGTTACATTTTGCTTGGATGCTGAGAAGTAATATGATCTTATAACAGAATAAAGTATCTTGGCATTTCAACTTTCATTTCTTATAGCTCAATTTATTCCAATAAAATTTTTGTAAAGTCATGGAAAAATGCCTCTATCGCGATGAAACAAAAACATCACGTGGTAAATGTCAACTGTGTTGTTGACGTTAAAATAGCAGTTGCCAGTTGCTGTTATGGTTTATGGTGTTATGTCAAAATCATCTGCATAAATTGACGAATGCTTCTCTGGATAAAATTTTATAGGAAGACAATTTCATATTATGTTTTTTTAAACTCTCATTCTTTTATATAATTTTGACAAGTGAAAGCCGTTGAAATCAATGTAAGTATATGTTAATTTGATCAAATTGAAATTATACGTTCTCAAATAGATTTTTTCGAAAAATTTCAGTAATTCTTGCGAAAACAGGAATTCGTCTGTGTCTCTTTTAAAGACATCTCTGTTTTGGGACGAAAAGATGAGCAGCCAAAAATACCTACCCAATCCGGAAAACCTAAATCCGCGGCTTGGAGACATTGAGCATCTTACACAGTTATCAGAAAACTTATCAGCTCTTTGCATGAGTCATGAATATTCTGATGTTATTTTGATAGTAGAAGGACAGAGGCTACATGCCCATAAGGTAAGCATATCCAATGAAGAATAATCATTTCTTCTTGGTTGAAGAAATATAAAAGCATATTTAAACAAAAGCATATCAATAGAACCTGCTCATTTGTAGTACACCAGGATTTGTACAGATTGCGTTTGCTCCCAGTTAATTTGTATGTACCTAGCTTACATATCGTCTGTACAATGCCAAATCCACTAATGTTCAGACTTGTCATTTTTCACCTATGTACAAAAACAGCGACGTTGGACTTGGAAGCACTCAATGCCAAAAGTATGAATGTCTTCAGAAATGCATAACCCCTGGGTAGCCTGATCATCTTCGCGAGAGTGTGAAGTTAGTAAACTTCCGTGAATATTCGAACGCCTTTATTTCATTAAATGGTTGAAAACGTTAATTCTAAACATACTTTTTACTTAGAATCAATTTGAGATAGGTATACAGCATGTGATGGTGGTTATATTGCAAAAAGAATCTGTATACAACCTGTACATAGGTTGATCAGATATATTTCAATGAATTAAGTAACAAGTAAACTAAGTTCTGAGTTCTGTTACGCATACCACTGTGCAACTGAAAAAAAGTTATATAACCTTCATACAACTATGTAATTATGGTTGCCTATAGTGTCATTCCTTTTACATATTGCCATATGTAATGATTTCTGTTACACTAATTGAAGGGCTATCATATTTGCACTAATCTTTATATCTGGAACTGTTGTGAAACATAGCTTCTTTAAATTGCAGGTTATTTTAGCATCTAGAAGTGATTACTTCAGAGCATTGTTATATGGTGGATTGAAGGAAACAAATCAGGTAATATTGGTTGAATTTTAAAATTAGGAGATATTACACAGCTTCTCTGTTTCAGTCTGAAATTGTGCTGTCAGATGCACCTCTTAAGGCATTCAAAATTCTGCTGAAGTATATCTATACAGGTAAAACATCAATTGAGCTGCTCAGAGGAAAAGTGGTATAACTCCATTTAAGTGATTTGTAGGGAAATTAAGGTTTTAACTTTCAACAGATTAGAAAATCAAGGTACTTTGTTGAGAGGTAAAAGATGAACAAGCTCTAACTCTGTCACAAAATTGTTTCGACATATACCATTCATTCAGAGAATTAATTACAATCTTAGGTACCAAAATATCGGTATAACTTGAAAATTCGAAATTTGTGAGTTATACTACTTTTCCTCTGATCAGCTCAATTATCTCATCAATAAATCTTCGGAATCTCCAAATAATAAAATTTCAAGTACCACCTTGTTATATCGAGTATTACCACAAAACAATATTCCCCATCTAGCCTGATTGGCACTAAGGTTAGAAAATTATTAATTGGGAAAAAACGGATTTATGTGAAATTTGGAATGTGTAGTTACATCAACATACTTAGTTTTATAACTTATAAAAGCACTGAAGTGGGGTCAAGAGTTCTAGCGGGCTAGGTCATGTAATGATTTTATTTTCACTGGTTCATAATACCTTACACTACAGAAATTTATGGTTATTTGAGATTCGTTATATCAAGAAATCAATATTTCGAATGTGCCAATGGACGTTCAAAGAACCTTGGTTTTCAAGTTTAATTTCTATTATACAAAATTTGAGAGAATTTTGGAGAACTTATCACCATATTGAAATTTTCAAAAAAAAGTTACGATTCTCATGATATTTTGCTTGAACCTTGAAATCGTTATTCTACACCTGAATACCAATTTTCACCCCGATCGGATCTGTAGTTTTGGTAATATTGAGAAAATATAATTCCAAATCCATTGAGCGGATTTTGTCGATTTGTTTGGGCAAAATCACAGCGCCCGAAAATGATCTGCAATCAGTAGAGTTTGAGAAAAAAAATTTCAACCCCTTCTCGGGGGATTGGGCTGCTTTATACCTGCCCAATGGGTTCCTGCGCCTGCTAAGGTTTCTACCTGACTGGGAAAGTTATTCTCCCTGGTTCCAATACCGGGAACTCTCTGTTCGCTAGAGAAAGTTGATGGTCCATGAATACCATTGTTAAAATGTGCAGGTATCTTTCCTCTGACTCATGGCATGACATTCTCGATCCGATTATGTCGCATCGCTCTTGTCACCACAACAGTTTGGCCTGTCTGAAATTTATCATCGACTAAGGACTGGATTTTACAGGTATTTATTTCTTTGTACTTGAATATCCACAATAATATGATATTATCGAGGTTATTATTAGGCCAACGGAAAATAAAAGTTCATTATTTGTAATTACAGTTAATATTGATAGGGAACCGTACGGGGTGGGTGTCCGGATAAGGTTTTATCTCGACAATGGTAAGGCCTAGAGGTTTAGAAAAATAATTCTCAGGAATAATATGGGCAAGAAGAGGCTAATTTTCGACTCTTATTATCTTTCTTCACCATTTTCTGTTATTTCTTTTTTTTCAATGTAATTTAATGTTCTTGAAATTCTTGTTTTGTTGAATTTTGTTATTGTTAATAATAATATTATTATGGAAATCAATGTTCTTTTGACGTCTTTAATCGGGAGTTTTTCTTGGATGAATAGAAGGTTTGGTAATATAACTAGTCCAATTTGGAAAAAAAGATAGAACTGCATTTTTATTCAATTCTGCCAATCTCAGTGCAGTTTTTGCGAGGTGTAGAAAAACTAGTGTCATATTTAAATTGGGGTCGTTCGGAAATTTGAAAATTGACCCAAAAAAATTTCTGAGACCTAACATGAATACTGTTGCACAACATTGACAAGTGATTGTGAATGAAAACTAGACGCACCCATTCACCCAATTTGCTTTACAGTTTTGTTCATGCACAACTTTCAACCCCTACGAACCCTTTAATGGGGGGGGGCGTGAGGGGGTTGAAAGGGGTTGAAAGTTGTGCATGAACAAAACTGTAATGGTCGACTTTCATTCGGTGACAAATTTCATCAGGTACCATCGTCTCAAAGTAAATGAGCCATGACAAAGTGCACATACTGAAAACCTCTTTGAACTAACTATTTTTCAAAGAAGAAAAATGTTTTCTTGAAAATTTCTTCACGCCTGTAAAGAAGATACAAAGACCTTGCCAAAAAAGTAACACAGGACCCACTTTCCTTACTAAAAAAATTTAGAGGGTTGATGGGGATGGCACAGGATGCAACAAAAATGCATAAAAAATTTGGTACAAGTGAAACAAAAATTGACCTGTTTCAGGATTTTGTTGCCAATTATTTTTCTTCTGAGAAAATGAATTTGTTCCATTTTGATACGCACTGTATACAAGTAGAATTGAATTCCCTATTGAAATCCTACAATTATATAAATTTTACAAAATTAATAATTGGTTTGTTTATTCCTTCAGGTCACATGTATCTGATGACACTAAAAGAAGAAATCATTCTGGACACGTTAGGCCTAGCCAATCAATATGGTTTTGTGGAATTGGAGTCTGCGATCTGTGATGTCCTTCAGCAACTCCTTTCTTTACGTAATGTTTGTGCTGTCCTTGATACGGCGCAGGTTTATGGACTTGACAATCTTGTTAAAGTATGTCATACTTTCATGGATAGAAACGCTTCTAAGATATTGGCGCATGAATCATTTCTTCAATTGTCACAGGTAAAACATCTATAATCTGGTATATAGGGTAGGCAAATTTAAATGTTCAAATAGGGCACGTGTGATAAATACAATATGTTTCTCCTTTTTGAATTGCATAAGGAACTAGTCAAAATAAAGAAGATTTTTAAATTAAATTAGTCTTTTTTTTTCCAAAAATATACTACTTATGGCATAGCAGCATATCCAAGGAGAGCAAAGTTAGACGTGTTAGTTATTTGATTTTTGTTGTTGTAGATGTTCTAATAACTTAGGCCATTACATTTTCTTCGATCTTGTTTCTAACTTGCACAGGGCTTATAGGCATGCTGTTTGTCATAAGAGGAAGGTGCATTATTAATAAACTTTTCATGAGATGCATGCGCTCTTTGAAAAGGAACCTCAATTTTAGAAACAGCATGTTAAAGTTATGAAACATGTATGTCAACAGTATATTATACCTGGTGAAAGTTGAGCCAAGTGCTTTCCTTTTAATGGCTATTAGTAATAGTATTAATTTATTTACTGAAAACAAATATTACACAGTAAATAAAAAAATTTAAAAAAAAGATTAAAGTTATTGCACCAAGTAAATTGTGGGAAATCAGTGTCGATTCTTTCGACCATTGTCTTGACCGAACATGCATATTTTTACCGATATTTCTATTGCAGTCCTCCCTCATAGACTTGCTCAAGAGGGATTCATTCTTTGCTCCTGAAGTAGAAATATTTCAAGGAGTGCTCAACTGGAGCAAGGCTAACGAAGATATTGGAGATAATGTGCTTAAATGTGTTCGACTACCATTGATGACAGTTACACAACTACTATCAGTTGTTAGACCCGCTAGTATTGTCAAACCGGATGCTCTGTTGGACGCAATTGCCGAGAGGACGAACGTGAGATTAAGCAGTTTGCCCTATAGGGGACAATTACGTAAGCTCATTACCTTTTTTATTGAATTTATTTTAATCTTCCCAATAATATAACTTTTGCTTCTATTTCTTCTGATTTTAAATGTTACGACTTGTGGAATATCTTCGTTTCCTTTATTTGAACATTGTTCTTCACTAAGTGAATCGATATGGTGATAGCTTAGGCCATTTTGAAAAGTTTGATCGCATCTCATACTAAATCTGATCGTTTTTGATTTCTTGTAATACATATTATGAATTTTTCCATAAAATCTTAATGGCTAATAGTGCCTCATAATCAGTATAGTGTTGTCTGATGAAGTTACAACGCAACGAAACATGTCACAGTGGTCAATTGGACACTATGTTTAATTTCGTGCGATATGTATCTTACATAAAAAAAAGCCTTATGGTAGGTTTCACGAAGCTTCAATTAGCTTAATTGTTGATTTAGTATGTAGATTTAGATGAACTGAAAATCGACATAGAATCACACTAATTTGGCAATTTAGAGCTGTCAAAGCTTTGTGAAACCCACCGTTAAAGTGTGAAAAATATGGAAATTGAAGCATTTGTTTTATTCTAAGTGTTTTTAACATATGATTACTAATCTGTTTAAAGGGATTTGGTGGCGGTCTAATATAGTAAAGATTATTTCAAAAAGGTCATTGTTCATTTATTTTAATCAAGTTATATAAGACAGTAATCATTATTTCATATTTTATTTCGAAGGCTTGTTTTATATCTAGCCGGTGTTAATTATTCTATTTATAATATATCAGTTGGGAATCAGTTTGACTAACTATTCTAGTTTCTTCATTATGAGTAAAACACAAACCACATCAATATTAGATGATAGTGCTCCTTCAAGTACTAAGAACATAAAACTTCTAAACGTTCCTTACTTTGAGTATTAACCCGAACTTAATTTGGATATACTCTGATTGTACACATTAAATTAAAAAAAATCAAAGAAATAATAGGTTCTTGTTGGATTTAAGTTCAATAGATATAAGTTTACTGGGGGATCTAAGATTATTGATAAATGACAAAACTTTATTATACACATTATCAATTTTAAAGGGCAAACCTCGTTTAATATTAATTCGTTTATGTTCCTTATTGAAGATATCGATCAGAAGTCCTATTTTATTCTTCAGCAAGCCCTACATGAAAATGGCTATAAATCCTAGACTCTGCCATTCTGAATATCTATTCAAGTATCAAATTATTTGCACTTTGCACTAATTCCAGTGTATCCTTCAAGCCAGGAATTTCCTGGGGTCTAGTCTGAAGTGCGTTGTGCTTAATTTGGATAGTTATATCACAACTGGAACTATATTTGAATGTAATAGTTTTGAGAAATTCCAATAAGACACTTCTCGTCAGTGAATAGTCACCGTCAGGTGGTTTGTCTACCAGCCATCTGTGACATATCATATATCATATTCTTATGAGAATTTTGAATTTCTTATACTTAGGTAAGTTAATGAAATTGCGTTCAGAATATCTCCAGTAAAAACAAAACTGGAATATTAGCTAAGTTTCAATTTATATAATATAATTTTCAGAGTAGATTTAAGGATTGAATATCTCGGATAAGTTCGTTATTGGGTAGAATCGGTCAGGTGGTTTTGGATTAATCTCTTTACTTATAAGCCAGACATACATCATTAATCTAACATTTTCATATTAACCGTATCTCGTGCCTCGTGTCTACCTGGTGCCTGCAAGGCAATTGCCGGCGCTCTAGCTAGCTTTTCTCCCTACCAGTTCGCAACAAATGGGATTAAGTTTCCTAGAACTCCTTCGGTTGTCATTCAGTGTTCCTAAGTTGAGCTGACGATTGGTAATAACCATGAAACCGGTTCGTATCTGCCTCTGAATGACGCTTTCCTCTTTGGGGGAACACTGAGCGATGAGGTGACCTAACTCGGCTGACGGGGAATATTTGTTGATGGTTAAAATCAATGAATATTTCACCGTGTGCCTTTTTTAGTTATTGGCTATTTGCTACAGTTCACCTCATTTTATGTCCATTTGTGTAAACCTTCAAAACCAAAATATGAAGGGCAAAAATTAATTTTGAGAAGCAGTGGCATATATGTAGTAGATTGTCAGTGGGCAGCCATCATAGAAGACTAGCAATCCGTCTAATATCCGCTTTTTCCATCAATGAGTGAAACACCAATTAAACCCTTCGGTATTCCGAACACTATAAAATTTAATTTTTGGAGAATGTATCTGACCAAATGTATGAGCTTAGTTCGAAATTATATAAGATGTGTTTCTGAAGCTTTTAGAGAATGGTACGCACTGCGGAGGTATCAATTAATGAATCCACCTGAAACTCCACCGGAACCTGTATTGCCGTGTCTGAAAAAAAATGCCGTGTTCTCGGATTTCGGATCGGAGCCATGCGAGGATAATCAGGAGGAAGTTGCCTTATTGAATTCTTTTGAGGAACTTTACGATTTTGAAATATAACAAATTTGAAAATAATTGGTTTTATTTCGAATACACATCACAATTTTTGCTAAAAACCTCTACTCCAAAATTATCAGAATGAAAGAGTCTTCCAGGAAGGCAGTTAATATACTGGAATAAAATCTCTCAATTAGGTACGAGACGGGGCAATTAAATCACCAAACTGCATCCCTTCCAAAAGTGTTTTCTAGTCAAGTTGTGAGGAATGTAATCGATTTTGATACTTAAAAATTGACAACCTGTTGTTTTGTCTCCTTGTTAGTTGAATTTTACTCTCTAGTGTTGGATGCAGAAAATAGCACCGCTATCAAAAAGGTTCAGCTTCCAACTAAACTCAAATTACTTGTGAAATTTAAAAAAAATCACTAATTAAATCTTCACAAATGGCAATGAAGTTGTTCGGTAATTGTGTTATGTTACATCAGATATCAACTAATTGAGGTTATTTAAAAATCACAATTCTCGCAAAAATCATAATATTTGATTGCCACTATTGTTAATTACTTACGTAAGTTATGTTTTCCAAAAAATTATGATTGGGAACTTATCACCTATGTCCTATATAATAAGAATCTTATTTTTGGAACGTTTGTTTAGATAAATTATAAGTGGATATGACCCAAACAAATATTCTAGGAAATTCTTAATACAATATCTTTTACCTATCAGATACAATATTGAAGTTTGATGTTCCTTACTACTGAAATTTCACAAGTAATTTTTCTTGCAAAGGTGGTTGTTTGAGTTTTACTGATATACATTAATAGTGATTATTATAGATTGAATGCGTCTATTGGGATATTATCTGCCAAAATGACCGTTAATCAAAGTTTCGACCAATTTTCAAACTCTCATAGTTTCGGTCTGGATAACACTATAAGCATACATACACAATTACATCTGGATATTGTTGAGAGGAAAAGTTTTATTTTCATTAAATAATAAGCTACCTACTAGATATTTCCTTCTTGCTAATTTTGAATCATTCATGCTATTAGGAAACTGTTTTAAATCTGATCATCATGCCCTACGGATGATTCAAATTCAAATTCCGTAATCTGTCAACTTTCGTAACAGTCACACCAACTGCCAAGATACAATACAAATTCAAATACTCGTTGCAGAAGGCAATTCCAAGACTCATACGTTCGAAAAGTCGCTCCATCATCGCTCGTTTTCGAATTTCGCATTCGTGTTTGAATTGAATAGGAGCCCATTTTGCACCTTGTTTCAGAATAAACTATTGCCTAACAAGTGCGCAAAGTGATACTTTTCACTTAAAATTTCAACAGCCTGTATCTTTTTACCTGAGCTCAATTTGGAAAAATGTTGAATGAAAAAAGTGTTTCATTTGATGAGAGGAATCTTTGGTTAAAATTAATGCAGTGGTCAAAGACTCATCCTGTATAGCTCAAATTCTAAGGATATGATTTCATGTTGTGTCAAATCACCCCCTGGACTACGGAAAGAGAGGGGATTGCAACCCTCGCTTTTTTCCACTTGTCGCATGATTTTTGTACGGCGTTGCGGAATAATGGATTAGAAGCATTATTGAAATAGTATGACACAGATGTCGTACAAAATCAAATGACCAAAATTGTCGGAAAATTTTAAAAAAAATCCTAATTTGTGGCGCACCATTTTTTTACGGCACTGCGCGTTTTCTTATTATTTTTCAAGGATCTTTCGGTGGTAAGAATGCCGTACAAAAATATGTGACCAAAATGTACTCACTCTACTTGTACTTTCGAATTCTCACCTGCACTCAGTTGAACAGCTTACAAGTGACGGCATAGTGCTGAATCTTATTAGTTTATGCTCATATATCGTTCTGGATAGGTCACCTGGTGGTTCAAATGACCCATAATTTTTTCAATATGGGCCTGTAGTCTATTACACCCATCTGGGCCCGGCTTAAGTTCCATTTGCCTAACTTTTATACTCTACCTGTACTTTCGAATTCTCACCTGCACTCAGTTGAACAGCTTACAAGTGACGGCATAGTGCTGAATCTTATTAGTTTATGCTCATATATCGTTCTAGATAGGTCACCTTGGGGTTCAAATGACCCATATTTTTTTCAACATGGGCCTGTAGTCTATTACACCCATCTGGGCCCGGCTTAAGTTCCATTTGCCTAACTTTAATACTTTAGCTTTTATAAATACCTGAAATACGTCCATTTTGCCAATTACTTACTTATCATTGAAACCTTTAGGGTACTTCCCGAAGTCTCAGAAAGCTGAAATTTGGTGTGCAGACTAGAATTAGACCTCAAACAACAAAAAAACAAACAACAGAAAAATTAAGAAATCTGTAACTTCTACCCTCCAACCACCATATAAGGGAGTTGCAATTTTATATATACTTATCGCAAAAATTAAAGGAAAAAAAAGCCTGTTGAAAATTTTTTGGCAATTTTCAACAGGCTGTATTTCAGTGAAAAATGGCCGTACAGAAAATAAAAAACATAGCTTTTCAAGCTTGAAGACTCTAGTTTACGAATTTCTTCGTTAAACATTTTTTGGAGTCCCGGTAATCATGCGATTCTTGGATAAAGCACAAAGAAAAAATTTTCTAAATTTTTTTAATTTTTTTTTCGCTCTACAGACATGGAAAAATTTTTTCGCCCTAGACCAATGCATAGGTCGTATAGCCTGTTCATTCAGCTTCAATTTGCTTTTTTCAAGAGTCAAATACGACCATTTGTCTTCGAGATATCGAATTTTGAATGCAAAAGGATCCTTTTTGCGCGCGTGTTCCGCAAGGAACAGCGTGCTATCATTTCGTCACAATGTCTGTATTTTTCGAATTTTTTTTCGAAAATGGTCTCAAACGATTGGGTTCGACTCCCTGATGAAGAATTCGAGGTCAAATTCAATTCTGTCCGTCCGGTCCGGCCGGTCCGGCCGTTAGCACGATAACTCTTGAACGGAACGACTTAGAGCGTTGAAATTTGCAGGGTAGTTTCGTAGCGTACAAGTTCGTTAACGGTTGAAATCGTAGCGGACAAGTTCGTTAACGGTCGAAATCGACCGAGCGGTTTCGGAGTTAAGGCCGTTTTTAATAACAAAGTTTTTTATGAATATTTCCGGAACCGATCACTCGATCTTTTTGAAATTTGGCATCAGATTGTTGAATCATGACCTTTATATGCCTGCGAAGTTTTGTGTTGAACGGACGGCCCTAAAGTGGCAAAAAAAAATTTTGAAAATTTGAAAATTTTGTTTTCACGATAACTCGAAAAATACTGATCTGATTAAATTGAAACTCAGTAGTTAGATGCAAAAGACCAAAGCAAACACTTTTGCAAAATTTCGTGAAGATCACGTGACATGAAAAAAATAAAAAACTTACTACTATTTTGCGGAATACTTTGCTTTTAATGCCGAAACATATGTTTTTGAGGTTCATGCTGCCCTTTCCGGGCATTTTCCGTATTGCGCATGCGCAGATAAGAAGTCCTTTAACTGCTGTAGTTTTCGTCAGAGAGGATTGGGGTTTTGGGGTGGCGGATGCTATTCCTCCATAGAATTCAGATCCCTGATGAGGGTCTGCGCATGCGTAGATTAAAGATGCGATATCTTCCGAACCACTAGTGTTGGAGAATCGGAGTTTTTTGTAAGGTGTGTTATTTTGAGAGGACTTTTAGCCGCCAGTAGATTGCGCATGCGCAGAAGAGAAGTGACTGTTTTTGGGTTGGATGGGTTATGTTGGGAGTGCTGAGTCGATATTATGAGGTTTTAAAAGAATATTCATAGCAATTCAGTGCAAGGACAAGTCAGTTTGGGGGATGTAGCGTTGTTTCCGAGTTGAAGTGTCCGTACCGTGGCCCTGGGGCTAATTTTGAAATTGATGTTACCCCTTACAGGCATTTTTCGTTATGCGCATGAGCAGACCATCAGTGATTTAACTGGTGGTGTTTTCATCAGAGAGGATTAGGGTTTTGGGGTAGCGGATGCTATTCCTCTATAGAATCCCTCGTTGAGGGTCTGCGCATGCGTGGATTAAAGATGTGATATCTCCTGAACCACTAGTGTTGGAGAATCGGAGTTTTTTGTAAGGTGTGTTATTTTGAGAGGACTTTTAGCCACGAGTAGATTGCGCATGCGCAGAAGAGAAGTGACTGTTTTTAGGTTGGATGGGTTATGTTGGGAGGGCTGAGTCGATATTATGAGGTTTTAAAAGAATATTCATAGCAATTCAGTGCAAGGACAAGTCAGTTTGGGGGATGTAGCGTTGTTTCCGAGTTAAAGTGTCCGTACCGTGGCCCTGGGGCTAATTTTGAAATTGATGTTACCGCTTACAGGCATTTTTCGTTATGCGCATGAGCAGATCATCAGTGATTTAACTGGTGGTGTTTTCGTCTGAGAGGATTAGGGTTTTGGGGTGGCGGATGCTATTCCTCCATAGAATCCCCTGTTGAGGGTCTGCGCATGCGTGGATTAAAGATGTGATATCTCCTGAACCACTAGTGTTGGAGAATCGGAGTTTTTTGTAAGGTGTGTTATTTTGAGAGTACTTTTAGCCGCGAGTAGATTGCGCATGCGCAGAAGAGAAGTGACTGTTTTTGGGTTGGATGGGTTATGTTGGGAGTGCTGAGTCGATATTATGAGGTTTTAAAAGAATATTCATAGCAATTCAGTGCAAGGACAAATCAGTTTGGGGGCTGTAGCGTTGTTTCAGAGTTAAAGTGTCCGTACCGTGGCCCTGGGGCTAATTTCGAAATGGATGTAACCCCTTACGGGCATTTTTCGTTATGCGCATGAGCAGACCATCAGTGATTTAACTGGTGGTGCTTTCGTCAGAGAGGATTGGGGTTTTGGGGTGGCGGATGCTTTTCCGCTATAGAATCCCCTGGTGAGGGTCTGCGCATGCGTGGATTCAAGAAGCGATATCTCCTGAACCACTAGTGTTGGAGAATCGGAGATTTTTGCGAGGTGTGTAATTTTGGGAGGACTTGCAGCCACGAGTATACTGCGCTTGCGCAGACGAGAAGTGAATGGTTTTGGGTTGTTTGGGTTATGTTGGGAGTAATGAGCCGATATTGTGAGGTTTTAAAAGAATATTCATGTCAATTCAGTGCACAGACACAAGTCAGTTTGGGGGAAATAGCGTTGTTTCCGATTTGAAATGTCTGTATGGTGGCCCTGAGGCGAATTTATAATTAACTATATTCGGTAGATCTATATTAAAATGCGTTCGGATTTGGAGAAGATGCAATTTCGTCCCTAGCGGAGGACCCACAACCGAATTTTTTTCTGATCTACGGTAAAACTAACAGCCAAACTGTATTGATAGCTATATTTGTTAAAGGAACTTGAAAAAAAAAAAAAAAAGCACTGACGTGAAGTCAGTACTCTTTGGCGCGCGTGTTCACGGTGGCTAACTTGAATTGAATGATTCAAAAATTAACAGTGCTGTATCTAAGCTGCCATCAGGATAGAGTAACAAAGTTGGAAAAGAACACAAGTGACTCTCCTTAGTCGCACAAGCTCCTAGAAGATTTGGGAGGGTCAGTATAATCCTAATCATGTTTATAGCACGCGCGCAAAAGCAGATTGACTTAACAATGAAAGAAAAAGTGTAAAAAGTCAATCTGCTTTGGCGCGCGTGCTATAAACATGATTAGGATTATACTGACCCTCCCAAATCTTCTAGGAGCTTGTGCGACTAAGGAGAGTCACTTGTGTACTTTTCCAACTTTGTTACTCTATCCTGATGGCAGCTTAGATACAGCACTGTTAATTTTTGAATCATTCAATTCAAGTTAGCCACCGTGAACACGCGCGCCAAAGAGTACTGACTTCACGTCAGTGCTTTTTTTTTTCACTCAACTGCCGATATCTCTGAAACTACTGGTCGCCCAGCAAGCGGACAGGGAGTTTCGTTTTCTGCAGAAAATTTCCGATAAAAAAGTTTGTCATGGTTGATTGGAAAAAATTATTTTCCACTTGAAACGTTAACGTGAAAAAAGAGCAAAAAAATGCCATTTTCCCTTTTTTTGGTTAATCGACTGTACTTTCGACAATATTAGGGGAAATGCTTAGGTTGGAAGAAAATTTTACTGTCTAATGTACCCCAAAAGCCCCCCTAAATCGGTAGATCGATCGGTTCAGCGGTTTCCTTGGACCGATTGATTGAAATTTTGAAAAAATTAAGGGATCAAGATTTTTGTTCCTTAAACTTGACCTAATCTTTTCAAAAATCAATAATTTCATTTTTTTTTACAATTTACTCAATTTTGAGTCTTCTAAAGATTGATTAGCAAAAAAAAATCCAAACAAATTTTTTTTTTGAAAATTTAAAAAAACTTTGAAAAAAATTTTTTTTTACGATTAAAAAGATTCTGTAAAATTTCCTTTAGAAAATATCGAAAAATAAAAAAAAAAAATTTTCCATTTTAAAAAATTCAAAAAAATTTTTTTTTGGAAAATTTTAAAAAATAAAAAAAAGCAAGAGGCCATTTGTGACTCACCTCGCTAAAGCTATGGACACATTCAAACCTTTATTTTCCTTAAAAAAATTTTCATTGAATAAAATTAAAGTTGATACCCCTAAGGTGCCCACGGTACGTACTCGTTGTGCGAAATTCTGAGCGATACATTTTTTACGTTTTCTGCAGAGCCATTACGTGTTACAAAACAGTTTTTTTTTAACTTTTCGACTTTCTTGGTAAAAAATGCCAACCAACAGTTTTTTTTTAAACTAACCTTTTTTCGTTATTTTCAAAGATAAATTACTGACAGCAGCTTTCAATATTCGATTTATGTCATAATGCCGCCCAGGCGACATTTATCCGCCCCAGAAGTCGCTCGGCTAGTGACTCTTGTTCAGGAGGGGTACAGTAATCGGCAGGTTGGTGAACAACTCGGTGTAAGTGCTTCGGTCGTGTCTCGTGCCCGTGCGTACAACCGATTCCTGGAAACAAATGCATATGATAGACGTGCTGGACAAGGCTGTCATCGAGCAACGACTCGTCGAGATGACCGGGCAATCATTCGACAGGCTATCCAAGACCCTTTTGCTCCAGCAAACGTCATCGCCCGATATTTCCCAAACCGTCAACGACAACAACAACAACGACGACGACAGCAGCGAAACATTTCTCGATCGACGGTAAGAAATCGTCTTCTCGAATCTGGACTCTCTGCTAGAACTGCTGCCCGTGGACCGATGTTGACCGTTGCACATCGTAGAGCTCGTCTGCAGTACGCTCGCGACCATGTGAACTGGCCAATGAGAAATTGGAACAACGTTTTTTTCTCTGACGAGTCTCGGTTTTGCCTGTATGGTAACGACCGAAGACCTCGAGTTTGGCGTCGTACAGGTCAACATTATGAACAACGTTTTATTCGTCCCATAGCTGCTTACGGTGGAGGATCGGTGAAGGTTTGGGCCGCAATTTCACGGGATTCTCGAACTCCTTTAGTAATTGTTCGAGACACTCTCAATGCTAGGCGTTATATCGACCGAATCTTGCAACCTCAGGTGTTACCTTTAGCAAGAAACAGGAGAGGATTTATTTTCATGCAGGATAATGCTAGGCCTCATACAGCGAATATCACCTGTCAATTCTTTCAGGGCCCGTATACTCGACGTTCGTAGAGATGAGTATTCACATGCGATAACTCCTACAAGAATTCTCATCTCACTTCTCCCTCACTATTTAGTAGTAGAGAAACACATTTCAACCGACAATTCACATACGGAGTTTGCGCAGAGTCACTGACGTAATAAAACTCGTAGGAGATATCTCTCTCAACATTTCGTGAATAGGGGCCCAGAGAAACAACATTACATTGTTGACGCATCCTGCAATGAGTCCTGATCTGAATCCCATAGAGCACGTCTGGGACATACTGGGCCGCCGATTGCGACAAAATTATCCGAATCTGAATAATTTAGCAGCATTAGAGAACGCTTTGATAAGAGTTTAGCGTCAGATTCCTCAACGGTTGATTCGAATATGCGACAAAGATTGCTAGCTGTGATTAGGGGTAGAGGCGGGAACACTCGATACTGAACACGACACACACACACACACACACACACACACACACACACATTACACACTTTAGAAAATGAGTTTGGAATTGTAAAATACTGTGGAGCTAACGAACCACGGGGTCTCATTTCTTTTAAAAATTGCTTACACGACACTGACACACACACCCTTCGGAAAATGAGTTTGGAGTCATTAAATACTGTGCAGCTGACGAACCGCAGGGTCTCATTTTTTCCGAAGAATCATAACACATGTGCGTAAGCTCAAAGAAGCGTAAATCCGACCGTGCAACCTCCACGTGGTATGCTTTGGATAACGCTAATGCCGGCGGTGAATCAGTTATCAATGAAAATTTTTGTCAGAACCTTTGATTTTCTTTAAAATGAAAATAAAAACTTTTTTTAAATTTTCAAAAAAAAAAATTTTTGAAATTTAAAAAAAAAAAATTTTGAATTTTTTTTTGCTAATCAATCTTTAGAAGACTCAAAATTGAGTAAATTGTAAAAAAAAAATTAAATTATTGATTTTTGAAAAGATTAGGTCAAGTTTAAGGAACAAAAATCTTGTTCCCTCAATTTTTTCAAAATATCAATCAATTGGTCCAAGGAAACCGCTGAACCGATCGATCTACCGATTTAGGGGGGCCTTTGGGGTACATTAGACAGTAAAATTTTCTTCTAACCTAAGCATTTCCCCTAATATTGTCGAAAATACAGTCGATTAACCAAAAAAAAAGGGAAATGGCATTTTTCTGCTCTTTTTTCATATTAACATTTCAAGTGGAAAATTTTTTTTTCCAATCAACCATGACAAACTTTCTTATCGGAAATTTTCTGCAGAAAAAGAAACTCCCTGTCCGCTTGCTGGGCGACCAGTAGTTTCAGAGATATCGGCAGTTGAGTGAAAAAGGATCCTTTTGCATTCAAAATTCGATATCTCGAAGACAAATGGTCGTATTTGACTCTTGCAAAAAGCAAATTGAAGCTGAATGAACAGGCTATACGACCTATGCATTGGTCTAGGTCGAAAAAATGTTTCCATGTCCGTAGAGCGAAAAAAAAATGTAAAAAATTTAGAAAATTGTTTCTTTGTGCTTTATCCAAGAATCGCATGATTACCGGGGCTCCAAAAAATGTTTAACCAAGAAATTCGTAAACTAGAGTCTTCAAGTTTGAAAAGCTATGTTTTTTATTTTCTGTACTGCCATTTTTCACTGAAATACAGCCTGTTGAAAATTGCCAAAAAATTTTGAAAATTTTTTTGTTCCTTCAATTTTTGCGAGAAGTGTATTTAACTTATAATTTCTGAATTCCTAGAAAGCTGAAATTTGGAATGCTGATAGGATTTGCGAACATACATTAGCAAAATTAATAACTTTCACCAACCAGCCCTCGTGAAAGGGGTGAGGATCTGTGTATAAAACTAGGGTAATTCTCAAACTACTTGAAAGCTGAGATTTGGTATGTAGTCCAGTATTAGCGAACAAACAACAGAAAACTTGAGAAATACATATATAAATTTCACCCTCCAATCCCCATAAAGGGGCGTGCAAATCTGTGTATACAACTAGGGTACTTCTCGAAATCCTAGAATGCTGAGATTTGGTATTTAGGCTAGGATAGTCATGCAAACATCGACAAAACTGAGAAATCTGTAATTTTCACCCTCCAACACCCATTAGGGGGGTGCAAATCTGTGACTAAATCTATGGTACTTGCTAGAGAATATGTAGTCTAGGGTAAGCATACAAACAACAACAAAATTGAGAAATCAGTAACTATAATCCCCTTTTAGAGACAACTCTGAATATCAAACTAATAAAACTGGGTAAGTCCTAGAAATCTTAAATTTGGTATGCAGACCAGAATACGTAGGGTGCAGATCTCTGTATGAAACTAGTGTACTTCTCGAAGCATTCAAACAACAGCAAAATCGATAAATCTGTAATTTTCACCTTTTACCCTACCCACTGATAAAGGGGGGTGCAGTTCTAAACATAACATTTCTTATGGACATGTACTTCCTTGTGAAAACTAGATTATTGTATAAATGACGAGAAAGTTAGTGGGCTATATTGGCCATGATGAAAGAACTTCTGGTGTGCAAGAAATACCTATTTTACCCGACTATGCTAGCCTCGAGCTCAGTGGATATACAGGGTCTTTCACGAGGAACCTCACCCATATTTATACGGGAAACTACTGAACGTATTTTCATGAAATTCAGCACTTATAAGTATTTCACGATGCTGATGAAATCTAAAATATTTTCAAGGCATGAGCACCTCCGGTTTTTTCGGAAATGACGTCAACTTCCGTTTTTCAAATTAGAACACCATTTTTTTATTGCAGAAATAGATTCCTTAGAAAATTTCAAGTTATTTTGATGTAACATTTTTCAGTTTTGGTTGGAAAATTCTCTCTGAGCGGGAAAATTAGAAAAAAAAAATCGAAACTAGAGCTCCGCTGAAACAAGAATAACTTCGAGGTTTTTGGATGGAAAATTTTCATTTTTGGGATTTTTCAAGATGTAAGATTGATGTATTCACTTTAAAAATCGAAATCGCGATTCATGATACATGGGGTGAAAAAATCGCTTTCAAAGTTAAGGATGACAAAATCGTGAAAAATCAATTTTTTCAAATTAGAACCCCATTTTTTTTTATGGCAGATATTGAATCTAGGTTAAAAAATAATGTGAGTGTATGCATCACACCATTGCCCTAAAATGGACATTTTCTGAGTTATTCACAAAAAACTGTTTTTCGTCTTGAATTTTCAGCTATTTCTTTTCCCTTCACGCCAAAAAGATGAAATTTTCAGGAACTGTTATTTGAACCATGCTGTAGATTTTTCACCCCGTCTTGAAACCGACTTCAAGTTACTATTAGGAGAACCATGGCAAACTCTCGCAGTTATAACTAGAGAAGATGCTCAAAGTTTTGACCGTTAATTTCTAGACATTTATTTATACGTCTCAGGAATGCTTCGTGCGTTGCTCTTCTTATTTCATCGGGAGGAAGAGATCTGCAAAAGTGTTTAAAAACCAAATTGAGTTTCAAAACTATGAATCTAAAAATCTAAACAAACCTGAACGCATTTCTGACTCGTTCTATGCAGTCCTCTTTATCAGTCAGGGAAGTTGAGTAGACAATATTTCTTATCCTACCCCAAACATAATAGTCTAAAGGAGTTAAATCGGGAGAACGTGGTGGCCAAAGATGTGGACCATTGTTCGCCAACCATCGATCTTCTAATAGCCTGTAGAGGATATATGACACATTGAGTGAATTGTGTGGAGGCGCGCCATCTTGTTGATACCATAAGTCATTATGGTTCTGTACTAGCGGCTCAATTATTTGAGTCAATATGTCAGAATATTTATCTCCTAAGGGAGAACATTCTTTAAATAATGCAAACATGTGTAGTGTTCTATCTTACCAGTTAAAGTCCCATCATAAATGTGAACATCGAGAATTGCATTATTTTTGATGGCGCAAAAAACTTTGAAACTCCAGGTCTCTTGAAAGTTCCATTGTCTGAAGTGGTGGTTGTTCTCTTCATCCCAATAATGACTGTTATGCCTATTGAAAGAACCAATCTTTGTGAATTTAGATTCATCTGTCCAAATTATACAGTCCAAAAAGTTTTCATTCTCTTGAAATCGAATCATCATAGCTTCGCAAAACTCTGTTCTCCTGACGAAATCAGTTTCCTTCAAATGCTGTACCCTATTGAATTTATATGGCTGCATTTTATGTTTTTTTAATATTCTCCAAACACTCGATTGAGATAATCCCAGATCAATCTCGGCATCTTTGAGAGAATTTTGAGGATTCACACGAAAATATGCAATAACTGTAATTTCGTTGTTCTCATCTTCTACTACACTTTTTTCGTCTGTGTATAGTTTTCTTAACGAAAGATCCGACATTTCTCAAGTTTGTCATGGTTCTGTTAATGGTATCTCTCGTTGGTCTGGGTCGGTCAGGAAACCTCTCAATGAACAGTCGAATCGTTCTATCTACAACTTTATTACATTCTCCATGAGGTAGAATGAGATTTAAATAATCTTCATTGGTAAAATTAGGCATAGTGATCGATTTTATAACTTAATACGAATTATCACCAAATTAATAGTAAACACAAAATGCTACTGAATAAAGAGGAATTTGGCAGATGTAATTAATGATATCTATCGTTAAAAAAAAAGAATGTAAAACATGGTAAGTTTTTGCATATGGTTCATAAGGAATTATTTATTTATCACTGGAGAGAAAACCGATGGCCGATTAGTTGAAATAAAGAGGTTTCCGATACAAATTCGAATCAAAATTCGCCATCTATTTAGGAACAACCTGTAACTTTTTTCTCTTGCATATTAGGGTAGTAAAATCTAAAACATGGTTTAAGTTACAGTTCCTGAAAATTTCATCTTTTTGGCGTGAAGGGAAAAGAAATAGCTGAAAATTCAAGACGAAAAACAGTTTTTTGTGAATAACTCAGAAAATATCCACTTTAGGGCAAGGGTGTGATGCATACACTCACATTATTTTTTAACGTAGATTCAATATCTGCCATAAAAAAAATGGGGTTCTAATTTGAAAAAATTGATTTTTCACGATTTTGTTATCCCTAACTTTGATAGCGATTTTTTCACCCCCTGTATCATGAATCGCGATTTCGATTTTTAAAGTGGATACATCATTCTTACATCTTGAAAAATCCCAAAAATGAAAATTTTCCATCCAAAAACCTCGAAGTTATTCTTGTTTCAGCGGAGCTCTATTTTCGATTTTTTTTTCGAATTTTCCCGCTCAGAGAGAATTTTCCAACCAAAACTGAAAAATGTTACATCAAAATAACTTGAAATTTTCTAAGGAATCTATTTCTGCAATGAAAAAATGGTGTTCTAATTTAAAAAACGGAAGTTGACGTCATTTCCGGAAAAACCGGAGGTGCTCATGCCTTGAAAATATTTTAGATTTCATCAGCATCGTGAAGTACTTATAAGTGCTGAATTTCATGAAAATACGTTCAGTAGTTTCCCGTATAAATATGAGTGAGGTTCCTCGTGAAAGACCCTGTAGAGAACCGGAGATCTAGTCAGACGTAGTGGCCATCACTGTAGGGTTAACTATAGAGATAACCTGGAACACAGTCTGACAACGCCGCAATTTATAGTCTCTTAGAGGCATACTTCTTCAATGCGGTAGCGCTGGATATCGTATATTTCCAATTTAAAACTCTAGTGAACTCATTGAATAGGTTTTCTTGCTTGGAATCCCTGGATGAATAAACAATCTGAGACCCTACTTTTTCAATAAATTGAATAACTACAATTCATTCTGCACAATATTATTGCGTTCAAGTTGAAATAGAAACCTAGGTAGTTGTTATTCAATTCATTGTTCAGCAAGAACCACGAAAAGGTGTAGGGTTAACTAATGGCCAAAAAAATTATAAACTTGAATGAAATTCTCAAAATAAAAATACATTCCCAAACAAATCTATTATATAAGACTAATAAGGTAGGCTAATGAAAATTGTGATAATCATCTTAGAGTTTGTCCTGTTTTGGTTCTTAATATAATAGTGAGTTTCTGCTATCTACAAATGTTTCTGTTTATTTTCCATTCGGTGGACAATAACATTGTAATTCATATTTTCTAAAAGTAAATTTGCGAAAACAGAACAAAGTGAATTTAGAATGATTTACAAATGTAAACCACAACTACAAGTCACTGTGAATTCAGAATATCAATTCAATGCTATAAAGAGTAAATTCACATAAAATAATTTTCTGATCTGAACTGTGTAAAAATGTTGATAGAACAAATTGATAAATCCCGAATCTGAATCCCCATTAATTATATTTTTGTAGCGGGAAAGCAGATTAGTAAGTTGAGACCATCTGCTCGGGGTAAGATCGAAAGGAAGAATCCATTTCCAATCACTGCAGGAAATCTGAACATTGTTAATGAATAATTTAAGATGAATAAGGTCCTTATTGATTTCAACCGAAGCATCTACAGATGCAGACTTTTGGAAATTGAATACATACATAAAAATAAATAGATTCTTTGAGCTTCTTGATCTCCCATCCAGATGTATCAATTTTTGTTCAAAAATTATTAGAGAGGTCATCAAAATCTTTTATAAAATTGGAAGAAATTAAAGTTCTATTTCACTCATATTTCTAGTCCATCCTGTTGTCTATAGTGTCAACTGAAATGTACTCATCCCGAAGTAGAAATAATCCAAAGGAAATTTCACTATTTACACACTGCAGTTTAATCACAGAACAAATAAATATCAAATATCCGACCATATTTATCACTGCATTGCATTAATTCACATTTGACACCGTTATACACAAAAATACCACGAGTTGCCCGCGAAAAACAATAATGGTTAACTCCAGAATCAGAAGTAATCGTCCATTTACAATAACAACGTTCGACTGAATCGCCTGGCGTACGACTCAGAGCGGTGTTGCCATTTTATCATCTAGTAGGCTAGTAGATATAGGGGGCTGTGGTATAATCATAATCATGTCATTAGCAAGCACGCCAAACAGATTGACCCCACGTCAGTGTATTTTAAACTTTTTGTATAATGACTTAATAAATAATGTTTCCAACTGATAATTTATTGATATAGCAACATTGAAAGAGTGTAGACTTGTTTTAATTTTTGGCCATATTGTTAGCATTTTTTTTTAAACTCACAACAGAAAAGGATGCAATTGTTCAACTCTTTCTGGATGGTCAGATTTTTAGTAGAATGAGTATATGAACATTCCGCCAAAAACATTATGTGTAAAATTGATTTTGAAGAATCACAAGTAACTTACACTTTTAAAAAGTTCTCAATTCTCGTGAATTGACATCACGTTTACGTCAGTGCTTTTAAAGCTATTTTTTTCAAATTTAATTGAACACATCTGTAAGTGGATATCACGTGAAAACATCTGTAAGCCTCAGTTTAGCTTATTATTAAGCAATTTTTGCACATAATTATCGAAAATCTGCTGAAAATTTTTTTTTCAAGTTGCTGGACTTCTATATTATGAATTATTGTAAACGAAGTCACATTTTTAGTCGAAGTAATTGAAAAATAGGATTAAATCTGAATGGACATAGTACGACAAAGGTAAATTCACAATACCTTTACTATGATGAACGACGATAATTGGCCAATTTATAGATATAGGTTGAGCCATTGAAATAAAATATATCAATGGTATCAGCTTTTAGATGGCATTTTTTACTCATTAATAACAATCTGATGACAGATCTAGATGACTAGCTAGCTCAGAGGTTATAGCATCAGATTTGGAACCGGAAGGTCCCGAGTTCAATCGCGGACTATGGAAGCTGAAAAGATCCAAGAGGATCAATATGGTCAAATAACAACATTACACGAGTAACTACACTCTTGTCCACTAAAAATTTTGTCGTCTGGCATATGTTTCGGGAACGATGTTCCCATAGTGGGGTTGGCTCAGTGGGTAGAGCGTTTGACTTGGGAGCGGAAGCCCCAGGTTCCATCCCGAGGCTTGGAAATCAATTTTCTAGTCATGGTAGTCGCCACCATTCACCGTTGGGTCAAAAATTGACAGTGCAGTGCCTAATGTGACGTAAGGACACAATAACAAAGCCTATACAGAACACAACTGATTCTCCTTACTCGCTCAACCTCTCGAGAGCTTATGAGGGGTCTCGGGAAGACCTAGGAGGATGAGTATAATAATAATAATCTTCTGAGATGGAATGTTACTAAACTAAAGCATGCTGTCTATTACTTCATTCTCTACTCAAGTATGGGCTGACATTACGCTTAAGGCTGGTTTATGCTGGCTGGTAACTTTAACTTAATCATATATATATATATATATATATATATAATATACATAGACATTTATTTTTAGTGTTATGCTTTATAATCAGACTAAATAATCCGTTAACTTATTAATTATTATTATTAATAATAAGTAAACGGATTATTCAGTCTCAGTATCAACCATAGCGTTAGAAATCTATGTTTCAATTGTTAAGTTAGGGAATAAGTTAAAGTTACCAGCCAGCATAAACCAGCCTTTAGTCATGAACTGATTAGTGATGACAAGGAGTTTTTAACAGGGTTTAGATCATTGTTGAGTATAACATCGTTTCTTTTATAAATTTCGATGACTACAAGAATTTCCTGGTACATTTTATTGGAATTTTTAACAATTTAAAGGAATTTTCGAAAATTGAGAGGCCGGTTGTTAAAACATGATTTGCAACAGCAGAACAAGAGTGTAGTTGATATATGATAAGCTCATAAAAATTCACACACATCCGTTCTCGACCTTGAACTACTTATTTTAAATATTTGGAGTTTTCTACCACTTCCAGTTATACCGGAAGTAGCTATCAACTTCCTTATTTTAAATGGCATTTTTTATTCCACATTTAGATTCCGCTTCGAAAAATAAGGTCTGTTTATTCAACCATATCTACGGCCATCTTTGATCGTTTTGGAGATATTTGCCTTCTAAGAAAAATGTTGACAGCTAAGAGGGGTTCTTTGATGCCTTGTATCTCAGTGACTGTAACAACAGTGACGTAAAACAATAAAACTTTGGGATTACCTATAACAAGTCAATAATAAAATATTCCGCGCGGAATATTTGTTGATGGTTAAAATCAATAAATATTTCACCGTGTGCCTTGTTTTAGTTATTGGTAATTAGCCACAGTTCACCTCATTCATGTTCACTGGTTTTCAGTTCGTGAAGGTCGCTTCACAGGTAGATAGCATAGCCATTTCTTGACCCTCTTACGGCAAAAGAATGAACATCGCTCAAGGTTTCTTCATCGCAGAGGGTCGGAGTTCGTAAGGATTCTCCATAGGTGGCGATGGTGGATTTCTTTCCCTACCAGTTCTCGACCGATGGATTTAAGTTTCCTAGAACGCCTTCAGTTTCAGTCACTGCCGGCTAAGTCACACTGTTGATTGGTAATAACCATGAAACCCTGGGTTTGTGTCTGTCCCTGAATGATACTTTCCTCTTTGGGGAACACTGAGCGATGAGGTTATCTAGCCCGGCCACGCGGAATATTTGTTGATGGTTAAAATCAATAAATATTTCACCGTGTGTCTTGTTTTAAGTCAATATATTAAAATGACAGGGATTCTGACTGAAAAATAACTTTCCCACATCAAACTTGCAACTTTTCTAATTTATCGATTTAATTTACAGTTATAAGCGAAAATGTACTTGTTCCTTGGTCGGAATCCAAAGTCATTGAAGGTGAATTGAGGGAATATCTGCTGGATGGGGACTTTACCTCTTACGACATGGAGAGGGGTTATACCAGACATGCCATTGTAGGACCAGGTGATACAGGAATTATAGTCAAACTTGGTACTCCATCTATCATTAATCATATTAAAATGCTCTTGTGGGACAGAGACTTGAGGTAAGATGTTCAAAACAAATTAACAATTAACAATAGTGTAAGTTAGTTAGTAATTGCCTTGTAACGGAAATTTTTTGGTTGTTTTTGTTTTTCAGCCTGATGATTAATTGACAGTTCACTTGTGATTCGTGACTAAAATGTCTATAAAGTGGTGTATGCACTGAGTCGATTTTGTTTTGCCATTTTCCAGAACATGGACAACATGGTAGATCGTTCATTTTCTTTCCTGTACCTAGCGCTATTCAGAAGTTACATAATTTATTGTCATTCTGAATAGTGAATATATTTCTGTCAAACGTCTCTTCCTCAAGCGATGACAATTTTACTTAACTTTTCAGGTTAGAATTCTGTATTAGGCAATAAGGGAATCATACCTTGCCAACATTCATCAACAAGGTAGACTTAAGGGTAAATTTTGCACATTCCCTATTTATAACAAAATGAAATCGATGCGATTGACATTATGGCGACTCTGTCAATTTTGTCCAATTTCTATCTGTCAATAAACAACGAGGAGTTCATATACCATTGTTTTAGACATCTTAATTGTGACGCATATGAAAGTCCAAAATCTGGGATTCTTCATTGCAGGATTAGAAAGAGTATATACTATACAGGGTCTTTCACGAGGAACCTCACCCATATTTATACGGGAAACTACTGAACGTATTTTCATGAAATTCAGCACTTATAAGTACTTCACGATGCTGATGAAATCTAAAATATTTTCAAGGCATGAGCACCTCCGGTTTTTCCGGAAATGACGTCAACTTCCGTTTTTCAAATTAGAACACCATTTTTTTATTGCAGAAATAGATTCCTTAGAATATTTCAAGTTATTTTGATGTAACATTTTTCAGTTTTGGTTGGAAAATTCTCTCTGAGCGGGAAAATTCGAAAAAAAAATCGAAAATAGAGCTCCTCTGAAACAAGAATAACTTCGAGGTTTTTGGATGGAAAATTTTCATTTTTGAGATTTTTCAAGATGTAAGATTGATGTATCCACTTTAAAAATCGAAATCGCGATTCATGATACAGGGGGTGAAAAAATCGCTTTCAAAGTTAGGGATGACAAAATCGTGAAAAATCAATTTTTTCAAATTAGAACCCCATTTTTTTATGGCAGATATTGAATCTACGTTAAAAAATAATGTGAGTGTATGCATCACACCCTTGCCCTAAAGTGGATATTTTCTGAGTTATTCACAAAAAACTGTTTTTCGTCTTGAATTTTCAGCTATTTCTTTTCCCTTCACGCCAAAAAGATGAAATTTTCAGGAACTGTTACTTAAACCATGTTTTAGATTTTACTACCCTAATATGCAAGAGAAAAAAGTTACAGGTTGTTCCTAAATAGATGGCGAATTTTGATTCGAATTTGTATCGGAAACCTCTTTATTTAAACTAATCGGCCATCGGTTTTCTCTCCAGTGATAAATAAATAATTCCTTATGAACCATATGCAAAAACTTACCATGTTTTATATTCTTTTTTTTTAATGATAGATATCATTAATTAAATCTGCCAAATTCCTCTTTATTCAGTAGCATTTTGTGTTTACTATTAATTTGGTGATAATTCGTATTAAGTTATAAAATCGATCACTATGCCTAATTTTACCAATGAAGATTAAATCTCATTCTACTTCATGGAGAATGTAATAAAGTTGTAGATAGAACGATTCGACTGTTCATTTAGAGGTTTCCTGACCGACCCAGACCAACGAGAGATACCATTAACAGAACCATGACAAACTTGAGAAATGTCGGATCTTTCGTTAAGAAAACTATACACAGAGAAAAAAGTGTAGTAGAAGATGAGAACAACGAAATTACAGTTCTTGCATATTTTCGTTTGAATCCTCAAAATTCTCTCAAAGATGCCGAGATTGATCTGGGATTATCTCAATCGAGTGTTTGGAGAATATTAAAAAAACATAAAATGCACCCATATAAATTCAATAGGGTACAGCATTTGAAGGAAACTGATTTCGTCAGGAGAACAGAGTTTTGCGAAGCTATGATGATTCGATTTCAAGAGAATGAAAACTTTTTGGACTGTATAATTTGGACAGATGAATCTAAATTCACAAAGAATGGTTCTTTCAATAGGCATAACAGTCATTATTGGGATGAAGAGAACAACCACCACTTCAGACAATGGAACTTTCAAGAGACCTGGAGTTTCAATGTTTTTTGCGCCATCAAAAATAATGCAATTCTCGATGTTCACATTTATGATGGTACTTTAACTGGTAAGATAGAACACTACACATGTTTGCATTATTTAAAGAATGTTCTCCCTTAGGAGATAGATATTCTGACATATTCACTCAAATAATTGAGCCGCTAGTACAGAACCATAATGACTTATGGTATCAACAAGATGGCGCGCCTCCACACAATTCACTCAATGTGTCAAATCCTCTACAGGCTATTTGAAGATCGATGGTTGGCGAACAATGGTCCACATCTTTGGCCACCACGTTCTCCCGATTTAACTCCTTTAGACTATTATGTTTGGGGTAGGATAAAAAATATTGTCTACTCAACTCCCCTGACTGATAAAGAGGACTGCATAGAACGAGTCAGAAATGCGTTCAGGTTTGCTTAGATTTTTAGATTCATAGTTTTGAAACTCAATTTCGTTTTTAAACACTTTTGCAGATCTCTTCCTCCCGATGAAATAAGAAGAGCAACGCACGAAGCATTCCTGAGACGTATAAATAAATGTCTAGAAATTAACGGTCAAAACTTTGAGCATCTTCTCTAGTTATAACTGCGAGAATTTGCCATGGTTCTCCTAATAGTAACTTGAAGTCGGTTTCAAGAAGGGGTGAAAAATCTACAGCATGGTTCAAATAACAGTTCCTGAAAATTTCATCTTTTTGGTGTGAAGGGAAAAGAAATAGCTGAAAATTCAAGACGAAAAACAGTTTTTTGTGAATAACTCAGAAAATATCCATTTTAGGGCAAGGGTGTGATGCATACACTCACATTATTTTTTAACGTATATTCAATATCTGCCATAAAAAAATGGGGTTCTTATTTGAAAAAATTGATTTTTCACGATTTTGTCATCCCTAACTTTGAAAGCGATTTTTTCACCCCCTGTATCATGAATCGCGATTTCGATTTTTAAAGTGGATACATCAATCTTACATCTTGAAAAATCCCAAAAATGAAAATTTTCCATCCAAAAACCTCGTAGTTATTCTTGTTTCAGCGGAGTTCTATTTTCGATTTTTTTTTCGAATTTTCCCGCTCAGAGAGAATTTTCCAACCAAAACTGAAAAATGTTACATCAAAATAACTTGAAATTTTCTAAGGAATCTATTTCTGCAATAAAAAAATGGTGTTCTAATTTGAAAAACGGAAGTTGACGTCATTTCCGGAAAAACCGGAGGTGCTCATGCCTTGAAAATATTTTAGATTTCATCAGCATCGTTATAAGTGCTGAATTTCATGAAAATACGTTCAGTATTTACCATAGACATATACTCCATTCACTTTTATAAAGTCTCCCGGTTGGCCATGATTTAGGTCTATCACGTTTTTGTAACTAAAACAAAGGCAGGTTGGCACTTCTGAAATATCGTCAAGGTCAAAACAATTCTCTGAGACGTTGCCAATGTCTACTCTAAACAATCAACATAATGTTCCTTCTTAGACAAGATATTATCACAGATCATTATCTTCGAATAATCTGCAATAGGAAAACTCCATTCTTTCTTAGGACTCTCCAATGAAATTACTTATTATTAATGTAGGCTTATATATTGACAATTCCGAAAAGTGGGGAACTCCATAGGTACGTCTGTTCGTTTAGAAGTTTTCCTGCCGGGTTATTCAGGTACTTTTATTCTTTTTCCAAATGAACTATCACGAAGTAACGGACTACTGTATCCATTATTTTCCATTATAATTTCAACACTTGATTCTTGATTTCCGTAAAAGAAAATAGCATAACAGAGTATTCAAATCAGTTTATATACGTGAAATATTGCCATAGTAACAGATGAAAAAATTTCTTCAACAGTCGCCAGGTCTTTTGGAATTGTGTAATTCACTAATATCTTCTCAATTTAATTATTTTTCCCATGAAAATTCACATTGTGAAAAATTCGTAATTACTACGACTTCTATGTAGGAAGGACAACGTTGCATAGCTATCTGACAGGAAAAGGAGCATAACCTAACATTTTCAAAATATACACTGTGAAATGTGTCAAAATTTCATGGCCAACCGGGAGACTTTATAAATGTGAATGCAGTATAGAATAACATGGACTGTCCCTCACGTAATTTTATCACACTGTTCATTGCGGAATACATTAGAGAGAGAGAGATGTTATGAAGGATGGAATAATTCAAGGCATATATCATGGTATAAAAATAATGGTGTTTTTATACCATGGGCAAATATACATGGGATATTTATTGGCAACTTCCAAAACTCTGGTGGCGGGATTCGGCAACTAACCAGGCTAGTAATAAATGTAAACAATCTCGTGTTGGACAGGTCAGTCGACGAAGTTTGACCGAAATTTTCATGGAAAATTTAAATTATAATTGACTTGAGATCATTGTTGGATTACTTTGTGATATAGATTATAATATTGATCATTATATAACTAATTTTATGGCACTTGATTTATATAAAGACTACAACCAGTAAGTATATTCATATATGTTTGTCAAACTTCCATTATATTTAAAAGTTCTTTCAGTTACTATTTGCGAATGATTAGGAAGGGACTCAGTTGATTAGAATTTCTGGAGTACATAGGAGCTTCAACTTCTAATTCTAGAGTCCTTGTAGAAGGAGAAGAGGTTCTAAATGTAGATCATGTAATCGTGTGTGACAAAACAAATTGTGGTCCCAGTTTTATAGATATTTGTTCTTTATGTTTACAAAGTAGTGCCCTTAATTCAGTACCACATAAAATTGATGGCCCATTAATGTGGAGAATGGTAAACTTAAAATAGAAGGTATGGTATATTCTTGTAAAATCGGAGCACGGAGGAGGTGTAAATATATTACTGATGTATTAATTAAAGTTCAGGTGCATGATGTTCTAGTTTATTTATGAGAATATAGTGTCAAATTGAACCAGATAAAGCTTTTGTAAAACAGTTACCAATAATTGAAATGATTTTTTCAAAATATGATACATAATATATTATGTGAAAAGAATTATTAACAATAAGTGTAATGTTTGAGGTATAATAAAGATTATCTGGATGTAGGTCCAGGTTAAGTACTCTTCCAATATTTATATTTGGTTTTCCGGAGGTAAGAAGTGAAAACTCAAACCTATACATTTTGGCATTTTTTTTCGCCCATGAATTGCATTGAGGCACACAACAATAGTCGTTTCTGGTCGAAGACATATTAGGCAGGATAATATTCACTATTTCAACTTGAATTTTTCTTTTAAACAAAAGTTTATTGACGAATACTGAACAATTAAACTCGAACACGTGGCTCATTAGGAGCTTGGTTAGTTGTCGAATCCCGCCACCAGAGTTTTGGAAGTTCCCAATTGCCACAGTATAAGAATATATTCTTATACCGTCACACCGTGGTTTTGCCCATAGAGAAATAGAATCTATTCTATTGTCTCTGGTTTTGCCTTGAAGTATTCTATCTCTTTTTAATGCTGATATCAATGGTCTCTTTCTCAGAACCAGTCCATATTATTCTATGTCTATGGTATTTACCCGTATAAATATGGGTGAGGTTCCTCGTGAAAGACCCTGTATATGTTCACATATAAGAATTGGCGAGAAATATTTCAAATATGTACATACATTAAAACCCTTTATGAATAATGTGACGACACTTATTTATTTTCATAACATGTTGTACTTCATTTAAGCCATAAAAAATGATTTTAGGTCATACTCATACTATATTGAAGTCTCCATGGAACAAAAAGACTGGGTTAGAGTGATAGACTATAGCAGATACTCATGCAGATCCTGGCAAAATCTATATTTCGATAGCAGAGTAGTTCAGTACATTAGGGTGGTGGGAACACAGAACACTGTGAATAAGGTAATTAGTGAATTCCCTTTGTTTTCAGTTGTCTTAATTGTGTATCCGATTTTTCTTTTAAATATCCTGTTTAGGAAGTGAAACGTCAAATTCAAATTTTGAGTTGTCATTCTTCTTCGTAAAACTGTGAACCCTACCTTCAAGCCCCTTCGAAAGACAGGTACAACCCCCAATTTTCCAAATAGGAAGTATGGGCTTGTGATATATCGCTTGAAAGGTCTCGTCATTCTCTATTCAGAAATGTTATCACTTTATAATGTCTATTGCAAAAATCATATCAGAAACAAATAAAATCATGTGATTACCGAAATTCATAATAATATTACCAAATCACTCCTGAGATGTTGAATAATGTTTTAAGAAATTTTTATTTGAGGTAGTATGCTGCCAAGGCGTTTGCGGTGAACACTTTGAACATCTACTTCATTAACATTCATATTTTTTTGCTACATTTTAGTTTTTGATATTGTACCAGATTTCGCTAATCACTTGATTTTATTTTATTTAAAGTTGATTTTTGCAATAAACAAGAAAGTGGCATTTCTGAATAGAGAATGACGCGACCTTTCAAACGATGTATCACAACCCTATACTAAAATTGGGGGTTGAACCTATCTTTCGAAGGGGGTTGAAGGTAGGGTGCGCATTTTTACCAAAAAATGACAATTTAAAATTTAAATTTGACGTGTTTCGGGATTTTCCATAAATATGTACAGTAACCAAGATAATCAGGCCTATTCACTAAAGGTTGACTTGGAAGTCAACGTTGATTATTTGACATTATATTGTCAAATTTCATATGAATCAACCTAAAGTCAACTTTTCCTATTCTGTATCAGTTGAAATCATATCAATTGTTGACTTCAAGTCAAGACGAAGTCAAGAATCTACAAATATCAACATGAACATAGTTTTGGTATTCACTAACCATAATTTTAGTTGATTTGTAGATATATGTTGACAAATGTCAATTGACTCCAGGCAAGTACTTCGAAGCACTTGCCAAGATTTAAATTGTTGACTTGGACCAAAATAAATACAGTGGTAATTAGTGTTGTTACTATATATATGGATTATTTAATATTTTTGGGCGCATGTTCTAGGGGAACATCGTCCTATCATTTCGTCCAAATGTCTGTAATTTTCGAATTTCGAGCTGAAAATTGGCTAATAGACTAATTCGGACTCCCTGATCACGAATCCGGTGTCAGATTTTTGGGTGCCGTCCGGCCGGCCGTAGGCACGATAACAGGAGCACCGAAGGTCCTATCGACTTCAAACTTTCAGGGTAGGTTTCTGATCAAAATGCGACGGTTAAGTTCGTTAACGGGCAAAATCGGCCGGACGGTTTAGGAGTTATAGACATTTAAAATTTTGAGGTTATTTCCCTGATATTTCAGGAACTAAAGAAGATGTTGAATCGAAACTTGGTAGTCAGTTCGAGGATATAAACGCGCAACTTTTGGCAAAATTTTGTTATGATCGAAATGTTGGTAATTTTTAAAAAAATATTTCTTTTAATTTTTTCGAAAAAAAAATTTTTTTTTCGTGAACTATTCATCAGATTGCAACAAAAACTTGTACTAACGTCAATTGTAGTATTTTGCAACATTGTGCAAAATTTTGGCTCTATACTATTTCAATTTCTGGAGATATAAGACAAAATGTGTCAAATTTCCTGGGTCTCTCTCAGTATTTTCATCGATTATTATATAATAATCAATAATATTAAGGTATTCAACATGATACTGCTTTTTTTCTTTACTGGTCAGTACGGGCCACAAGGAAGATGAACATGCGCCCAATAGCTCCTGTCCACAGGGCTTGAACCAATTTTTTATCTTATAAGAGAAGAATTACAATAGTAAGTTCTATATTTAATTGAAGATATATTCATAAAATGAAATGAGAATGCATTTTGTAATCAACATAGTATTATTTCGGTAGAAGAGCTCTGCATATAAACTGCCGGTAATTAAGGAACGAAAATAATCCTCTCACATTTTCTGATGGCCACTTAAACAATTTTTTTTGCATTTCCAAAGAAGTGTTTTGGCTAAATTACTCCAGGCTTCTTATTTCACACTAGGCTCACCTTTTCCATATCTAAGCACCTCATTGCTCTCGATAAAAGCGATTAGGGCTCTTAGTTGTTGAGTACTGGGTTTTTTCCTGTTGGGGCCATTTACCAATTAATATTATTATTCAACTAGTATTTATTTGTACAAACTGTACTATATTCTATATTTATATCAAATTGAACGTTTGTCAAAATAGTGTTCCCTCCGTACTTTCTTCCGCCTCTAAAAACTTCAGATTATTTGAATAATTCGAAAACTATAGGTTAGAATACACAGTAAAACCAAAGAGTACAACTGATAAAACATAAAATATTATGATACTTAAGAACTACTACGCTGTTGTCAGATTTATATATTGAGTTTTCTTGTCAATGTTGACTTGTTGTTGACTTTGGTTTCAACATGAGTTAGCGAATAGAAAATCAAGTCAATGTTGTTATGAAAATGAGGTATATCAACTTGACTTCAAGTCAACATTGATAAATGTCAATAGATAGTGAATAGGCCTGAATGAATGTATTCCATTTGGCTTTACCACACTGTATAATTAAGTGAATATATTTTTCATATCGTTTGTTGAGAATAAGAAAACGCCCTTGTCATAATGCTGCATTTTATTGTTAAGTTTTCGAACTTCTGTATTTTGCTGAATTGAGTTTTGGTAAAACGGATTGCTTTGATGAGTGCCTTCGAAAACGGATTTATGTAGACTGTATATACTGAACACAGTTTACACCAGGGGTGACTGGTGAGGGGTAGAAAATTGACGTACATACATAAACAATTAATTTGTGTATTTCATATTCGTGCTCTTCAAACTGGATTCAATTAAAATTAAAACATTTTTACCATGGGACCATCTATATTTCACAATAGTTACATTTGCGTTAAGCGTACGCATAGATAAGGTATGCTATGAGCGTCCGCACTATGCCGGGCTGAATCTGTATCGCCCAAGCGAAATCGCCGGTTGCCATGGAAACGACAAACATCCTTAATCAGAAACCAGCTAGTCTCACGCAATTCTCAGAGATGATTCGGGAGTATTAGCAGAAGCCCACAGAGGATAAATAGCTAGGCTCAGTAGAAGTATACCGTGTTTATGGTTACGCTAAATAGATAGGTATTGTAGGTGCCAATTTATTGTTTCGTGTTATAAATTTGCGTTGAGGATTTAAAGACTGACACTGAGAGTGTGTAATCTAACAAAATTAAACTTTAGTTGTTTCTTAGAAAATACTTTATGGTTGTGTGGATGTGAAGAAGAACATGCGTTTTTTTTGTTTAGTTGCTTTCTGTTTGGTGGAGATAACTGGACAAAAGAAGGTGTACGTGATTTGAAACATCTGGGTGAAAAGATAAAAAAACAAGAAAAATCGGCCAAACATACGAACAAAAATGTAAGCTTCCACCTATTGGCCACAACTAATATCGCTTCAGTTTTAAGTAGTGCATATGTCGAAAATATTCGTAAGCACAACGAAATGGTATGAAAAACCGTTACGTCCTGTCAAAAATAATCGATCTGGAGTTGTGTGGCCCAAGAATCTTGCACTACGTGGTCATAATGAGTCGGAAGATTCGATTAATAACACGAGAAAATGAGAACGTGACCGGTTGCTTACGTACTTTAAATTTAATATGTGTCGTATGGTTTGGATTCAACGTTTTGTGAAATAAAAAGTTTTGGTTATTTCAATATCGATGCCACTGACAACCGCAAAAACTGATGTTTCTCTACTTTAAAATTGAGCAAGACGTTTCTAAGGAATACAATGTCGGAAGAAAGACTGACGGCGCTCGCAATGTTTTCCATCGAACAAAATTTAGCTAAAGACATTTCTGACTTCAACGAAAAGGTGATCGAGATGTTCATTTGCGACAAAAATAGAAGGATTGAGTTTCATTTTAAACTATAGGCATTTGGTATTTACCTTTTAAAACATACAGGGTGTCCGGGAAAATGTGGGAAATCTCTCGGATTCAGATAATACATAACAAAATAAGATGACAAGTTCCCATCAATTTTTTTCCTAACGGCCCTCCCTAGGGAGATACGTCCTCCTAGATGACGCCACTGGAAATCCATTTTACTGGAATACATTTTAAACTACTTAATATAATTTAATGAAAATTTGATATGAAAAACGGTTGTAAGGGCCTCTTAAAATACTGCCCTTAAATTTAAATTAGCTTGTTTAGCTTACCAGGGGCGGACTAGGTTGTACATTTTAATGCTTACATTTTTAACACCCTGTATGATAAGGAGTTAAAAAAATTTGGATACCTTGAACATTAAGCTTAAGAAAAGGTACTCTTGTTCATTGTCGATAAAATGAAGCGTATTCAAGGTGTCCAAATTTGTTTTTCCAGGAAATGGAAAAGAATCGAAATCATTCGGGAGATAGAAGAAACAAAATATGATTTTATCGCAATTTTCATTAGCCTACCCTAGTTTTATAAATGTCATGTTTCTAAAACTACGGTAGGCTAATGAAAATTGCGATAAAATCATATTTCATTTCTTCTATATCCCGAATGATTTCGATTCTTTTCCATTTCCTGGAAAAACAAATTTGGATACCTTGAAAACGGTTCATTTTATCATTATTGAACAAGAGTACCTTTTATTTAGCATTATGTTCAAGGTATCCAAATTTGTTTTTTTCAACTCCTTATCATACAGGGTGTTAAAAGTGTAAGCATTAAAATATACAACCTATTCCGCCCCTGGTAAACTAAACAAGCTAATTTAAATTTAAGGGTACTATTTTGAGAGGTCCTTACTACTGTTTGTCATATAAAATTTTCATTGAATTATATTAAGTAGTTTAAAATTTATTCCAGTAAAATGGATATCCAGTGGCGTCATCTAGGAGGCCGAATCTCCGTAAGGAGGGCCGCTAGGAAAAAAATTGATGGGAACTTGTCATCCTATTTTTTTATGTTTTATCTGAATCCGAGAGATTTCCCACATTTTCTCGGACACCCGGTATATACTTTTTTGTATTCTTGAATCAGCGCCCCCTGAAAAAAATTATCACTAGCCGCCACTGGTTTACACTACCACTACACCAACACACTAATACATTCCACTATCTTACGCGCGTTATCTTCTTCAGAGACTGAAGGTAAACTTCAGTTGGTGTTGGTATAGTGGTAGTGCAAACTGTATTCAGTATAGAGTATCATCAACGGTTCCAGAAATTCTCAACTTATACTGCAAGTATTGAATCTAGTGTATAGTCATTGGTTGCAATATGTTTTTTCTTTAGACTTTCACAAACACTTCCTTCATTCAAACAGGATTATTTTTCAATCAAGGTATTCCATCTGGTGACCTTGGAAGCGTACTTCAGATCTGAAATCCCGAAATTGGTTGATGGGGTCATATGTCCCAGCTACAATGTTGCCACTTTGAAAAAGAGCGCCATCGTTATAGAAGGGGTGAGGTGAGCGTAATTCAAATATATTCTACTGACACTTGACGTTTATACACTTTCTAGCCGGGCCAGAAACGCTCTCCTGAACGGCGACACTAAACACTATGACTGGGATTCGGGGTACACTTGCCACCAGTTGGGTTCCGGTTGCATACTGGTTCAATTAGGTAGGTCCATTCATTTTGGTTATATATGAATGCAAGAATAAGTGAATAAAGTTATAGAAGCGCTGACGCGGGGTCAGGAGCTTAGTTGTACTATATTTATTCTAATACAAACGCAGGAGGCACCGGAATTTTAAAAAACAAGTCAAAATTTTGACTAGATGTGTGAGAACTGGGAATATGACATACATGCAATATTTATGTGGAAGAATGATATAAATACAGGGTCTTTATAAATGATCGTAGATGGTTCTGAAACCCTCTCATTTTGCCGCTTCATATGCATGCTGTTCACATTTTCAATCCAGCCACAGAATTTATAATATAGGCATAACCACACTTTCTCCTTTGTTTTCATCGGCAATGATAAATGATGAGTTCCTTAATGATAGTCACTGGAAGATTACTTTTCCTCCCGTTCCAGTTTGGGCCAAAAATGTTTAATATACAAAATAAATCGATTTAATAGTAGTTATGGTTCGCATCAAGTTTGTAGAAAGTGAAATTTTCAAGTAAATGAATATTTGGATTTTAGTTTTTATTACACGTGATTTTGGGTACACACCATAATTGCTGAGCCTATCTCCTTCCCTGGGTTTACAATAGGCCTTGTGATGACCAGAGTAGTGTAATGTGATTGAATGAATGATAAATGATACTGGAATTTTACTCCGTTTTAAGGAGTTTCCTTTCAGAAAATATCAATCTGAACACATATGAATAATCCCTTGTGTTTGAAGGGAAGAAGTTTTGAAATCCTATTTAGAATTTTTGAAATGTAATGATGATCAGTATAATAAAATACAATATACAATGATAACTGAATGCATACTGTTGAACTAATTTTAATGTTCGAAAGCAGGTAATAAATCAATACAAATGGACAGAATACACTGAATAACTGTAAGATAACTCACAGTTTATTATTATTATTATTATTATTATTGATAAGGGGTTACGTTGCACCGCGACCTTGAGATCTATTGTGCCCCCCATCAGAGCTGTTCTCACCATTACGCCATCTACAGCTCGCCCTCCAGTTCCAGAGTATAAATGAACCTCAATATCTGGGAAGGCTTCAAGGATATTACGTCTTCACTCCTACAAGTTTCCTGTCCAAAGCATTCCTTTCGCTGACTTGCAATGGCGAGGCATTCTGTAACAAGGTGAAGAGGAGTTTCTTCCTCCTCCCCACAGAATCTGCACTCGTCAGTATCTGATAAACCTATTCTCATCAAATGCTTCCTGAGGCGACAGTGACCAGGTGTAACTTATTCTTACAGAGATCCAGATACCTTTTGGATCTCACTTCTTTAAAGTTCCTAAGGAACTTTTTGGAATGAATCAAACCTGGAAGATTCCGCCAGAGTGTCTCTCTTTTGGTTTCCTCCTTCTCCAGAAACTCTTTCTTGTAGGTGCATTTTCCTATACCGCAGAAAGGTTCTGGGCCGATAAAAGGAGTTCGTGCTGCCTTTCTGGCAAGTGTATCGGCCTCTTCGTTCCCCTTGACTCCCGAGTGACCGGGGACCCAGACTAAAAAGACCTTATTATTCTTGCCAATTTCATTTAGTTTTCTTCGGCACTCCCATATCAACTTTGAATCGATGGCATGGGAGCTCAGTGCTTTGATAGCAGATTGACTATCCGAATGGATTGCTATGTCGCATTTCTGATATTTTCTTTCTAGGTTAATATCTGCACATTTTTCGATTGCGAGTAATTCTGCCTGGAAGATACTCAAACGGGAGCCTACCGACAGTGCGCACTTGGTGCCTGTCCCATATACCCCAGCGCCAGCTCCCGTCGTGGTTTTTGAGCCATCTGTGTACCATTTTATGGTATTTTCTTTGAAAGTCTGGGTGGTGAACTCCCTTTCCCATTCTTCCTTTCTACTTATCATCGTGGTGAAGTTCTTCTCAATGCTTACTTTTTTGACAATTGCATCACTAGGAAGGTTCACTGATGGGATGTAATTAGTCAAAGAGGTCCAGGCTCTCTGACATTTAATCCTCTCAGTTCCTGTACCTTCCTTAGATATTCTGAGGGTGGCCTCATGGGCTAACCTCTCAATCACTAGATGCAGAGGTGAGAGATCTGTGATGATCTCAAATGCCCTGGTTGGACACGTTCTCATAGCTCCCGTGATGCACACACAAGCTAGCCTTTGCACTTTGTCAAGCGCTTTCCTAGTAGTTGTCTGATCTGCTTTGGCATGCCAGACTACTGCCCCATAGGTAATTATTGGTCTCACAATCATGACGTACATCCATCGCAGTATTTTAGGGCTACAGCTCCAAGTCTTACCGGATAGATTTCTGCACGCCATCAGAGCTCTTATTGCTTTACTTGCAGTGATATCCACATGCTTGTTCCACAGAAGCTTTCTATCCAGAGTTATTCCCAGATATTTAACTTCAGTCTTCCAGTCAATCACTTCTCCATTTAATGAGAGGGATTTTATGGCTGGAAGGTTTATTTTCCGGGTGAATGGAATTACTGTGGTCTTGGTTGGGTTAATACTCAGCCCCACCGACTGGCACCACTGCTCAATAATTCTGAGGCCCTCCTGTAGTAAGTCACATAAGATGCCCTCGAATTTGCCTCTCACTATTAGAACTATGTCGTCAGCATAGCCTACGCATTCGAAGCCAAGCTCCGTTAGCCTGTGTAGTAGTTCATCTACTACCAGGCTCCATAGGAGGGGAGATAATACCCCCCCTTGAGGTGTCCCGCGAGTGGCTTTGACAGAGATGGGTTGATTTCCCCCCAATGTCTCAGCTGTCCTCGTTGTCAGCACGTCATACATCCATTTTATTATGGTAACTCACAGTTTGGTAGTTTAGCCATTTGTGAGAATTCTAACAATGAATTCACATCAAATGTTCAAAATGTGCTCCACTATTCTCAAGGCATTTATAAATTCGAACAAATTCCGTTTTTGGCGCTCTAGTTCCTCGGAACTGAGTGCTTATCAATTTGCCCAAATGTCTGTAATTTTGGAATATTTCGATGAAAATGGTCTTAAACGATTTGGTTCGACTCACTGATCAAGAATCCGTGGTCGGAATTCATTCTGTCCGGCCGGTCCGGCCGGCCGGCCGGCCGTAAGCACGATAACTCTCGAACGGAATGAGCTAGAGAGTTGAAATTTTCAGAGTAGGTTTGGGGGATGAATATCTCGGCTAAGTTCGTTATTGGGCAAAATCGGAGAGATGGTTTCGGAGTAACAAAAAAAAAATTTTTTTTTACGAAACAAATTCCAAATCAAATTTTTTTTAATAAGCAGTTTTATCATAAGAATCCATTCATATCATTTTCAACTCTAACAAGCTAATACTTTCGGAGATATGATTTTTCAAAATTTCAATAATAAATCGTATTTCAACGTTGTCACAGAATGATATTATTCTATGTATGAATATGAATTGTCATAATGTCAAATGATGTTCCTGGGACATTATCTAATCAGTCGAAGAATTGTGAGCGAAGTGAGAAAAATCTCAGTTGTTTGCTCCCAAATTAGTTTTTCTCAGAAAATTCTTACATTTCGGAACTGAACATGAAGTAAGAGATCTGAGAGTAGTGAGACTGCTTTTCATCCATAGACATAGATATAACTCTCGAACGGAATGAGGTAGGTAGTTGAAATTTTCAGAGTAGTTTAGGGAGATGAATATCTCGGTTAAGTTCGTTATTGGGCAAAATTGGCCAGATTTAATTTGATTTCTTCCATGGTGCTTTTCTCATTCTCATGATTGCTCATTTAATCTTGATAAATAAACTATTATTTGAATTGAATTTCCTTTAGGATGCAGTTCTATTGTATGAAAACATTGATATAATTCCCAACTCTGAGAAACCAATACTTTCGGAGATATAATTTGTCTGTTTGAACTAGAGCGCCAGAAAGCTCCTGTCCACAGGGCTTGAACCCATTTGTTTTCAATACTTTGTGGCAAGTACTCAAGGGGACTCCTGACTGAAAAAATAATGTATTCAGGGACATTTGAGGATTTTGTTCTACTTGTGTTCTCAGTTCTTCAACAACATCTTGAGAAACTTGAGGTGTTCCTGTCGATTTTCTCTTATTAACGTTTCCGTTCTGTATGAATATGTTTATAACACCTCTAATGGGGGCTTTCAGAGGATATTCTAGGATCTGAACATCAGGATATTTCGCCAGATATTCATTTTTACAGGCCTCTACAGACTAAATTCATTCACCATTGTGGTAATAGGGCGTCACAATAAATGGGTTTTGTTCTAAATCATTAATCATTGCAGATTTAAATAATTTAGAAACTGAATTTACATGAATTTTGAATAGAATTGACCATAAAGGCGAAAATTCATGAGACGATTTTGTCGTCCAAAAGCAACGACGCTGTCGTTCAAAATTTCCACGATTTTGTCGCTCAAAAGCAACAACTGTCGTTCAAAATTTCCCCTTCCCCTATATTTCATGGAACGACGAAATCGGACGACAGCTTATTTTGAACTGACATAACAACATAACCTAATTGAATTTAAATATTACAACTAAATACATATTTAAGTACAAAATGAGTTCCTAAAGTACTACAGTTATCTCTAATAATTATATAAATGTATTAAATCGCAAAAGAGAAACAATTGGGAACTTCCAAGACGATGCAGTTTCTGGAGTACATAGGAGCTTCAACTCCTAATTCTAGAATCCTTGTAGAAGGAGAAGATGTTCTAAATGTAGATCATGTAATCATGTGTGACAAAACAAATTGTGGTCCCAGTTTTATAGACATTTGCTCTTATGTTTACAAAGTAGTGCCCTTAATTCAGAACTACATAAAATTGATAGCCCATATTAATGTGGAGAATGGTAAACTTGAAATAAAAAGTATGGTATATTCTTGTAAAGTCGGAGCATGGAGCAGGTGTAAACATAATACTGATGTTTTAATTCAAGTTCAGGTGCATGCTGTTCTAGTTCATTTATGAGGATATATAATTAATTATATTAGATAAAATACTCAATCATTTTATATAGTTCTGTAGTGCCTTTTTTCAATAAACTTATAATAATAATAATAATAATATAGTGTCTAATTGATCCAGATAAAGCTTTGGTAAAAAATTGGTTCAAGCACTGACGTGAAGTCAGAAGCTTTTGCGCGTACGTTCTATTGTCCATTCTTCTGTATTGGACACCCTTAATCGAATTTACCATGGTAAATTATGTTGTCCATTCTCCTGTATTGGACACTCTTAATTCGAATTCACCATGGTAAATTCGAATTAAGTGTCCAATACAGGAGAATGGACAACATAATTTACCATGGTAAATTCGATTAATTTACCATGGTAAATTATGATGTCCATTCTCCTGTATTGGCCACTCTTAATTCGAATTTACCATGGTAAATTCGAATTAAGTGTCCAATACAGGAGAATGGACAACATAATTTACCATGGTAAATTCGATTAAGGGTGTCCAATACAGAAGAATGGACAATAGAACATACGCGCAAAAGCTTCTGATTTCAGGTCAGTGCTTGAACCAATTTTTTTTTTCGTGATTTTTTTGAAATTTTCTAAGGGGGTGCGGTTCTTAAAATTTTTTTTTCGTCATTTTTTTCTTATTTTCTAGGGGTACGGTTCTAACAAAATTTTAAACACGTCTTTATGATGATTTTCTACTACTAGTTACCAAGCTTCAATTCGATCGAATTTTTATTTTTTGAGTTATCAAGGAAATAATATTCCAAGTGGGTATAACTCGGAAACCGTTTGTCCGATTATGCCCAAAAACGAACTGAACTCTCCCTTTCGGATACGCAACCTACCCTGGAAATTGCAAGTCCTTATCTCCTTTCGTTCGAAAGTTATCGAGGTAACGGTCACCCATCTACTGAACTCACACAAGAATGCTCGAATCTCCAACAATATTCAACCGATCGTGTTAAAACTTGAAATTTGGCAGTAGAGTTAGGTTATGAAGGCTCTTGCAAAATTTCAGCAATTTCAATCGAATAGATATATAGAATTTTTTTTTTCAATTTTCAATGATTTTTTTAAAATTTTTTACAAATACTATCCTCACGAAATTTTTCAAGAATTTTCGCGTTGGCATTCTACAACTAATTACCATGTTTGAATTCAATCGGTTTAGTATTTTTCGAGTTAATGAGGAACAAATAACAACCAAATTTCAGATGGCTATAACTCTAAAACCGTTTGGCCGATTATGCTCATAAACGAACTGAAATGTCGCGTTCTGGTGCACATCCTAACCTGAAAACTTCAAGCCGCTATCTCTTTCCGTACTCAAGTTATCGTGACAACAAAAATATTTTTTAATCATTTTTTTTAAATTTTGTAGCCCTACGATTCGCAGAAAATTTCACAAACGTGCTTAAGTTCATATTCTACAACTATGTACTCACCAAGTTTCAATTCGATCGGATTTATATTGGTTGAAAACAAAATTATTACTCGGAAACCACTGGGCCGATTATGCCCATTAACGAACTTGTCCGTCGTATTGGGATGCGCCACCCACCCTGAAAATTTCAAGTCGCTAGCTGTTTTCGTTCTCAAGTTATCGTGGCAACGGCCGGCCGGACAGACAGAATCAAATTTGACCTCGAATTCTTCATTGGGGAGTCGAACTAAATCGTTTGAGACCATTTTCATCAAAAAATTCGAATGTTACAGACATTTGGGCAAAACTATAACGCGATGTTCCCCAGAACATACGCGCAAAAAGTTATCAATAATAAGAAAATAGGATAACGCGGATAAGTTTATTAAAATGGAAAAGTATAACGGGCAACTCCGCAAAAGGAGCAGAGATAATCACTCTGCTGGTACCTGCCGACACGTGTTTCTGCTAGTTGGCTTCTTCAGGACAGGGCAACCAAGAAACCAAGAAAAGGTGGAAAGATAACTGAAAAACAGGCGACACCACAACAGGAGCGAGCAACCAATCTGTGCCCTCAGCTCTAGGACCTCCAATTCGGAGGTAAACTATGGCATCGGCACGAAGGAAGCATAAGCCACCTGTGCGATGCGACCCAAACCCGAGGATATGTAATAAGAAAATAGGATAACGCGGATAAGTTTATTAAAATGGAAAAGTATAACGGGCAACTCCGCAAAAGGAGCAGAGATAATCACTCTGCTGGTACCTGCCGACACGTGTTTCTGCTAGTTGGCTTCTTCAGGACAGGGCAACCAAGAAACCAAGAAAAGGTGGAAAGATAACTGAAAAACAGGCGACACCACAACAGGAGCGAGCAACCAATCTGTGCCCTCAGCTCTAGGACCTCCAATTCGGAGGTAAACTATGGCATCGGCACGAAGGAAGCATAAGCCACCTGTGCGATGCGACCCAAACCCGAGGATATGTAATAAGAAAATAGGATAACGCGGATAAGTTTATTAAAATGGAAAAGTATAACGGGCAACTCCGCAAAAGGAGCAGAGATAATCACTCTGCTGGTACCTGCCGACACGTGTTTCTGCTAGTTGGCTTCTTCAGGACAGGGCAACCAAGAAACCAAGAAAAGGTGGAAAGATAACTGAAAAACAGGCGACACCACAACAGGAGCGAGCAACCAATCTGTGCCCTCAGCTCTAGGACCTCCAATTCGGAGGTAAACCTATTTTCTTATTACATATCCTCGGGTTTGGGTCGCATCGCACAGGTGGCTTATGCTTCCTTCGTGCCGATGCCATAGTTTACCTCCGAATTGGAGGTCCTAGAGCTGAGGGCACAGATTGGTTGCTCGCTCCTGTTGTGGTGTCGCCTGTTTTTCAGTTATCTTTCCACCTTTTCTTGGTTTCTTGGTTGCCCTGTCCTGAAGAAGCCAACTAGCAGAAACACGTGTCGGCAGGTACCAGCAGAGTGATTATCTCTGCTCCTTTTGCGGAGTTGCCCGTTATACTTTTCCGTTATCAATAATTAAAATGATTTTTTCAAGATATGATACATATATATTATGTGAAAATAATTATCAACAATAAGTGTAATGTTTGAGGTATAATAAAGTTGCTTTTTGCGCGTATGTTCTGGGGAACATCGCGTTATAGTTTTGCCCAAATGTGAAATTTAATTCTGTGGTGCCGTACGGCCGTCCGGCCGTTGCCACGATAACTTGAGAACGGAAAGAGCTAGCGACTTGAAATTTTCAGGGTAGGTGGCGCATCCCAATACGACGGACAAGTTCGTTAATGGGTATAATCGGCCCAATGGTTTCCGAGTAATAATTTTGTTTTCGACCAAAATAAATCCGATCGAATTTAAACTTGGTGAATAGTTGTAGAATATAGACCTGAGCACGTTTGTGAAATTTTGTGAGAATCGTATCGCTAGTAAATTATTAAAAAAATATTAAAAAATACTTTTGTTGTCACGATAACCTGAGAATGGAAAGAGATAGCGGCTTGAAAATTTCAGGTTAGGTTGTGCACCTGAATGTGACATTTGAGTTTGTTTATGAGCAGAATCGTCCAAACGGTTATAGAGTTATAGCCATCTGAAATTTTCTGAAATTTGGTTGTTTTTTGTTCCTCATTAACTCGAAGAATACAAAACCGATTGAATTCAAACATGGTTATTAGTTGTAGAATGCCAACGCGAAAATTCTTGCAGAATTTCGTGAGGATGGTATAAGTAGAAAATTAAAAAAAAAATAATTAAAAATTATTGAAAAAAAATCTATATATCATAAACTATTCGTCCGGCATGGCTGAAATTTTGGAAGAGCCTTCAGAACCTAACTCTACTGCAGAATTCCAAGTTTGAACACGATCGGATCTATATTGTTGGAGAACCGCGCAGCCTTTTGTGAGTTCGGTAGCGGCGCTACCGCTTCGCGTAGCGCCGGTAGCGGATGCGAATCGTCGTATGATATGTTGTCTATGGTCGTATTTTTGCGAGAACCTTCAAAAATAAAAATATGAATGTCATGATGACATATCTTTTACGCGTATGTTATGGGAAAATCGTGTTATTTCATCACAAATCTATGGGAGATGATAGCCCTACATTAGTGGTCAGACCTGGTTTTGAAAGAGATCCTCCTTAGGAGGAGGCAACTAAATATTGAAGGGATTTCTATGAACAAGAGTGAATATCTTTGAGAAATAGAGACGATGATTCTTCTTCAAGCGATCCATGTGCCTTCAGAGGAGTATATTTGTGAGAGGGGACTTTTGAAAGGTTATGTATTATTTTTAATATGATATCGCTGAAATTTTGTTGAAGGCTTCTGATCTTGTAAGGTGAGAGGCTCATTTGTGGATATTAAATCTCGTGATGGGTAGAGAGGAATTTTAGGCCAGTTTTTCTATCACTAATGAGAATATATCTTTATGTTTCACCTCATCACCTTTATATCTATCAATGGACATTTATTGGTTAAGAATAAGTAATTGAATATTACTTTGAATTGAATTTCATTCAATATGTTAGTAACTGAACTTATAATTTTCTTTACTTTGATTATTTAAATATCACATTAATTCCAGTAATATTTCTCAAGAATAATTATGTATTCTTCTCCTAAAGAAGAATTGAAGGTAGACAATAATGTGTTAATTTTTTCATCATTGCTTTCTATCCTGACTTCACGAAAAAAAAATTGGTTCAAGCACTGACGTGAAGTCAGGAGCTTTTGCGCGTATGTTCTATTGTCCATTCTTCTGTATTGGACACCCTTAATCGAATTTACCATGGTAAATTATGTTGTCCATTCTCCTGTATTGGACACTCTCAATTCGAATTTACTATGGTAAATTCGAATTGAGTGTCCAATACAGGATAATGGACAACATAATTGTATTGGACACTCTCAATTCGAATTTAATATGGTAAATTCGAATTGAGTGTCCAATACAGGATAATGGACAACATAATTTACCATGGTGAATTCGATTAAGGGTGTCCAATACAGAAGAATGGACAATAGAACATACGCGCAAAAGCTTCTGACTTCACGTCAGTGCTTGAACCATTTTTTTTTTGTTTTGTTTCCAAGAGTTTTGATGACCATATCTTCTATTCAATTCAAAATATCAAAATTGTTTATGCCTGTGAAACTTTTCAAAGCACTGTCACTGTTCAAGATATCACTCTTTGTAGATAACCGGGATGTATCAACGGCACAAGTGTTAGGTGGTCTGGTAACAATGTAAACAAGCAAGTCTACTTCTAGCATTATTATTGCCGTTCAACTAACTCAAGAATCCTTGGGCGATGCATATTTCTTCTTCTGAATGAGGTTTTTCAGCACAGCAAGTCATCGACACATCCTTCCTCAGTTCTCTTTCGAGGTACCTCCTTGTACTCTGTTTGAAGATGGTGTATTTCCAAGTTGAGTACTCTTCGGTCTATTAGTTATCCTCCTAACGCAGTTTCAATAATTATATTTATATTTGGTTTTCCGGAGGTAAGAAGTGAAAACACAAACCTAGACATTTTGGCATTTTTTTCGCCCATGAATTGCATTTGGGCACACAACAATAGTCATTTCTGGTCGAAGACATATTAGATAGGATAATATTATCTACTTTCATTTGAATTTTTCCAATAGAGAGGAATGGACAATAGAATATGCGCGCAAAAGCTCCTGACTTCACGTAAGTGCTTGAACCAATTTTAATTTTAGCGGCTGTCAGAGGTATGTCATCAGTTGTCGTTGGAATGCTGGATTAATCCAGCGACATGGACGACGTTGTCCAAATGACTGTATACTCATTTGGACGACGTCGTTCGTTTAGAAACTAAAGGCGAAAATTCATGAGACGATTTTGTCGTCGAAAACCAACGATTTTGTCGTCCAAATAAGTAACAGTCATTTGGACGACGTCGTCTATGTCACTGGATTAATCCAGCATTCCAACGACAACTGATGACATACCTCTGACAGCCGCGAAAATTGAAATTGGTTCAAGCACTGACGTGAAGTCAGGAGCTTTTGCGCGCATATTCTATTGTCCATTCATCTCTATTGGACAAATTCAAATGAAAGTAGATAATAGTATCCTATCTAATATGTCTTAGACCAGAAATGACTATTGTTGTGTGCCCAAATGCAATTCATGGGCGAAAAAATGCCAAAATGTATAGGTTTTATTCTGTATTGTTTTATTCTGTCCAACTCCCTGTGAAATTTACTAGTATAGGTTTGTGTTTTCACTTCTTACCTCCGGAAAACCAAATATAAATATAATTATTGAAACAGCGTTAGGAAGATAACTAATAGACCGAAGAGTACTCAACTTGGAACTACATCATCTTCAAACAGAGTACAAGGAGGTACCTCGAAAGAGAACTGAGGAAGGATGTGTCGATGAATTGCTGTGCTGAAAAACCTCATTCAGAAGAAGAAATAAGCATCACCCAAGCACCCTTGAGTTAATTGAACAGCAATAATAATTTTAGTAGTATACTTGGTTGTGTACATTGTTACCAGACCACCTAACACTTGTGCCATTTTATATCCCGGTTATCTACAAAGAGTGATATCTTGAACAGTGACGGTGCTTTGAAAAGTTTAACAGGCATAAACAATTTTGATATTTTCAATTGAATAGGAGAGATGGTCATCAAATCTCTTGAAAACAAAACAAAAAAAAGCAACTTTATTATACCTTAAACATTACACTTACATATTGTTAATAATTATTTTCACATAATAAATATGTATCATATCTTGAAAAAATCATTTTAATTATGTGTTTTACCACAGCTTTATCTGGATCAATTAGACACTATATATCCTCATAAATGAACTAGAACAGCATGCACCTGAACTTGAATTAAAACATCAGTAATATGTTTACACCTGCTCCATGCTCCGACTTTACAAGAATATACCATAGGTACTTTTTTTTAAGTTCACCATTCTCCACATTAATATGGGCCATCAATTTTATGTGGTTCTGAATTAAGGGCACTACTTTGTAAACATAAGGAACAAATGTCTATAAAAATGGGACCACAATTTGTTTTGTCATACATGATTACATGATCTACATTTAGAACCTATTCTCCTTCTACAAGGATTCTAGAATTAGAAGTTGAAGCTCCTATGTACTCCAGAAATTGCATCGTCTTGGAAGTTCCCATTTGTTTTTCTTTTGCGATTTAATACATTTATATAATTATTAGAGATAACTGTAGTACTTTAGGAACTCATTTTGTACCTAAATATGTATTTAGTTGTAATATTTAAATTCAATTAGGTTATGTCTCTGTCGTCCGATTTTGTCGTTCCATGAAATATAGGGGAAGGGAAATTTTGAACGACAGTCGTTGCTTTTGAACGACAAAATCGTCGAAATTTTGGACGACAAAATCGTTGGTTTTCGACGACAAAATCGTCTCATGAATTTTCGCCTTAACGACGAGAATCTTGTCGTTGCGATTTAATCGTTCCATGAATTTTCGCCTTAATTCAATATTGGCTGTCAGTTTAGAAATTCTATGATATAAACAGAACACAAGAAGTGAGAGCCTATAATTTCTATTACACCCCATATGTCAACTAATGCAATTGCTATCATGGTCACACAGCATGCAATTAGTATGTATCACTGAGCAACATTCAGCAAATTCTATCGATACCTAGGAATCCCTCTATATGTGTGCCTAGCCCTTTGTCACAAGTTCTTCATAATACTCCATCATATTCTCCATAAATAAGTCGGATAATCTTGAGAGTTATAATTTAAATGGGTTGGTATTTTTCCACATCGATGTACAAATAAATGATATTTGATGATCAATGAAGTTAATCGATTATTCTATTATTATTATTTGTTAATTTAATCAATACTCCATTCAACATCCGAAGCAAATTGAAGAATGGGAAAAAGTCATAACAACGCTATGGTTATCATTAAAGGATACTGTGGGAGGTATATTCATTATTAAATAGTTTCTCTCCCAAACTCTAAAAAATATGTATCTATAAATTAAAAAAATTATTATTTTGTGTATTGCTTCTGCGTAAAAGAAACACAAGATGTTTATCAGAAGCAATCTATCGAACAATGTTGCCAAACATACAATAACAAAACAACATCAACGATGAAACAACTAGTTCGTAACGTTCCGGAGTCTGTTTTTTGTTGATTCTGAAATTTGAGGATTGAATGTGACGATTTTCGAATTTCAGAATAGCTACCAACAAAAAATTATTCCGAAAATTTTCGTTAAGTGTCGGGCGAAGGAGTCTGATATAGACTCCGAAACATTACGAAATAGTTGTTTTATCGTTTATGTTGTTTAGTTATTGTTTGTTAGGCAAAATTGTTCGATAGATTGCTTCTGACAAATGTCTTGTGTTTCTTACGCAGAAGCAATTCAAAAAATAATAAATTTTTTATTTTATAGATATTTTTCAGAGCTTGGGAGAGAAAACCCAGAAAGAAACCATGTAATAATAACACTATGATTCCTAAACAAAACTTAAAGTAGGTACTATATATTGCAGAAAATAGTGCAAGATACAAAAATATAAAAAATATGCACCTGTATTTAAAACAGTGGCGTCAACTATAAACAATAAACATGTCATATTGAAATTCGAGGTATCACTTTATGTTATTAGAAATGAATAACAATTACAATGAGACAAACTTAAAACTAACCTCAATTTTGCAGGAAACCCATATCCTAAAATCTACTGAATATATATGACAAAGTAGTTTTGAAATTAATTAGAGACTTCAAAGTGCAACAATGTACTTTGTGTTCCATTTGAAATAAAGAAGTAATACTCTCAATATTTCAGGGGGCTGTGCTGTGGCAATATTAAAAAGTACCATACCACACTAATGTTGAAATTAGTGTAAGTCATTGCGCCTAAATGTTTACTGGGGGTTTTTAATGTTTGACGTGTTAAGTTCCGCGCAAACAAAGAGAAATCAGAGAATTTTACTGCTGTACTTTATTGGAAGAAGCCAAGGTCCACAGAATTCTTGTTAAGACAGTGCTCTGTCAACTGATAATGTTTTTTGATTGATGCTGATTGTTCAACATCCTTGACTAAAATTGTAATAATTTTCCAGGGCAACCCTATATAGTTTCCAGTCTCAGACTTCTACTCTGGGATTGTGATGATAGAAGTTACAGCTACTATATTGAGACTTCCGTTGATGTTTGGAGTTGGGAAACTCTGGTTGATAATACTCGAGAAAACTGTAAATCCTGGCAAGTGATAACTTTTCCCCCTAGACCTGTCCTTTTCATAAAAATTGTAGGAACGAACAATACAGCAAATGAGGTAAGCGTACTGTCATTTTTCACAATGTCTCCATCTGTTCTGAAAGCTACATTTATCCTTCGAATTGATATTAAAAAAGTTGGGAAACCACTGAGGTGAGGTCAGTCCGCTTTGGCGCGCTTGTCCAAATTCAAAGCCAGAGCGGTCACCCATCCAGGTACTGAGGGCAGCTTGGCTTCCACGAAAAGACAATATTTTCTTCTAACGTGTCTTTCAATGGGAACGCCGGAATTTCAAATTGACATTACTCACGCACGGCAGGCATTTTTTATTTGTGACATTGAGAAAAAGTGCCAGTGAGACAAACAAATGCAAGAAGTGAAGAGAATATTGCTACCATACGTGAATGTGTACGTGAAGACCAAAATTTATCGATTTCTCCTCATTCAGAAGAACTAGGCATCTCCCAGACGTCTTTGTGGCGAATTTTACGAGAAAAGACCTTGATTTGCATCCATATAAAATCGTTTTGACCCAAGAACTCAAATTAAAAAATCATTTAAAATTTTAAAACGTCGTGTATACAGTAATTGGTGCTTAAAAAAATCCCAAATGATGCACATGCAGAAAATCATTCTCAGCGATGAGGCTCATTTCTGGTTAAACGGTTATGTTAACAAGCAGAATTGCCGTATCTGAAGTGGTGATAAACCTGAAGAATATCAAGAACTACGATTACATCCTGATAAACTCACTGTTTGGTGCGGATGTTATGTCGGAGGAGTCATTGGACCTTTTTTTTCAACAAAGCTCATAAGGCGCTAATTTTCAATGGAAATCGTTTTCGTTCAATGTTGACTGATTTTTTATGGCCTGAATAGGTACGTCCTGATCTGCAGAACATGTGGTTTCAACAGGACAGTGCCACTTGCCATCACTATCAATGACACAATTACTTTATTGAGAACAATATTTGGTGATTCGATTATTTCGAAAATGGACCGATACATCATCCGCCTCGTTCCTGCGATTTAACTCCATTGGACTTCTTTCTTTGGGGTTACATTAAGTCATTGGTTTAATGCAATCATCCAGCAAATTTAGACTATTCTCAGATCAATATAAAACGAGTAATTGCTACCATACGACATGATTTGTTTGGGACAGTCATGGAAAATTGGGTTCAGCGACTTCATTCCTGCTAGCGTTTCCGTGGTGGACATTTAAATGTTGTTTTGTTTCATAACTAATGGTGTCCATTGTACTTCATAATGAAATATAAATTTCAATAATTTTCAAATAAATAATGTGTTTCATATTTACTAAACAAAATGAGGCGCTCTCAAAGAAAGAGCAGTTACAATATAGATGCGATCGAGATTAAATCTAGAACTTTGCTGTGAGATAAGGTTTTGAAGGCTCTCGCAAAATTTCAACGATATCTGACGAATAGATTCTGAGATACAGATTTTTTTTAAATGTTCTATTCATTACGAAATTATGCATGATTCTTCGTGTCGGTATTTTACAACTAACTACGGAGCTTTAATTCGATCAGATCTGTATTTTTCGATTTATTTGGAAAACAAAATTTCAGATAAAACGTCATTGTTCTCGACGAGCCATGTATATACCACATTAGTTAGGTTAGGAGGGAATTCTGAATTACGATCCATCCGTGGACCCGAGCACTGAATTCCCCATGCATTTCTAATGTACCTAAAATTTACGCGAATCTCCCGCCTGTTTTTAGATATTTTGGCTAATTTCCTAAGGTTTATTTCTGTTAAAACAGATTCAGTGAACCTTTTTCAACAATCTAGAATCAAGTTTCCATAACAAAATTGTATATTTCCAGAATAATTAATGAATATAAAAGTGTTGGGCAAATTCTTTGGACGTATGTCTTAGCTCACTCGAAATCAGTCAAAAATAATAACATAACCCTAAATCGGCCATGTATTGACTCACACTGGTTTAAATTTTGATTTAAGGATAAATAGAAGTAGATTTTGATGTGGAAAGAACATGAAAATATGCACTAATGATGAAGTTAGCCAATATTTGATGTCTCTGTACTAACATTCTCTTTTAAATAGGGTGGTTTCATCTCAAAGTTGAACCTCCATAAGACTCCCGTGTTAAAAATATTGAATATGGATCTCCCGCCAAGAGAATGATTCTAACCTAACTAATGTGGTCTATAGACCACTTTAGTTAGGTTAGAATTATTAATTATTTTGGAAATATACCATTTTGTAATGATAACTTGATTCTAGATGGTTGAGAAATGTTCACAGAATCTATTTCAACCGAAATAAACCTTAAGAAATTAGGCAAAGTATCTAAAAACAGGCGAGAAATTCGCGTAAATTTTAGGTCCATAAGAAATGCATGGGGAATTCAGTGCTCGGAACCACGGATGGAACGTAATTCAATTTTCCCGCCTAACCTAACTAATGTGGTCTATTGAGGTGGGTCGAAGCGATAGTTTGATAAAATTTAACCTGTTCCAGTATAATAACCAAATTACTCACGAGCTAGTGAAAGGGTAATCGTGAGCGTGAGCATTGTTTGTGTCTAGTGGAACGTACTCCTGCTCGGCTCCAGAAAGGGGGCCACAATAGATCACAAATCGCGGTGCACTCGTACCCCTCAATCAGTAATAATAATAACAATTCTTATTACCAATATTAATCTCCCTCAGGTCTTCCACTGCGTTCATCTAGAATGTCCGTCCCAAGAAGAAGTCACCACTACCACTACAACTACAAAACCGTCTACTAGTCCAAAAGCACCAAAAGAAAATCCGGCACCGGAAGTTCAGGCTCCAACTGAGACTGCTACAGAAGCAGAGGAAATTCCCCCAATTCTCGATTTTAGAAACGACTAAAATAACGAAGTGAAATTGTTGATGATTCATTGCAATGAATAAAAAAATTGTTTTTTAGTATCTAAAACTTTAAGGATCTCTTTGCATTTGCATTATTGGTTGTTCTGTTGATACAGAGGAAATATTCAATGTTATGAGATGTTTACAAATTATTGATATTCATTTATTAATTAACTGATTTGATACATCATTTATTTGAATTGAGATTTATATATAGATATATGTACATTTATATGTTGAATATATTCTTTGATGTTTTATTCTTAAGTTTCATTGGTATACCAATTCATGATTGTTGGGATTTAATTCACTTTAGCAGGTGGGTTTCGATAAATAATTTAGTACATGTTCATAAACAAAGCTGGGTATCTGAAAATGTTTGATATAGATAGAGCTTTGTATCTAAGATAGTTACTTGTGAACATTCCAGTCATGCAGAGACAGTCTCAGATATTCCTGGCCTTGCAAGAAAACATAACAATGATTATGAGGAAATATCTTTATTCCTCTAAAAGGTTAGCTTTTAGTTTGATTAACTTTTTCCAGCAATGTTTCATACCAAACTAAATACACAAAACCTGATTGATTGGCTAAGCCTAGTGTGTACAAAAGCATAATTTCTTTGAATGCAACCACTCATCAGATGTGACTAGGAGAAATAAAGTAAAAAAAGGAGTGAGGTACAGGGGCCCCCGACAGGAACGTATATCCTTACGCCTTTCTTCGCATCCCAATGCAATTCAATAAAGATATTTCAAATCGTTTTTCCACCATAGCCTCTTGCGAACTGCACAAGTGTGATCAAATATTTTAGCACCTAAAACAGCTAGTCTACTTCTGCACAGTCCACTCGTCGCCGAAAGTGCCGTCTATATGCTATCTGCCACCCCAAACCACGATCCTGTAACAATGCCGGTTTAGGAGATATCAAACTTTTCCTCCGGGCATGCGTGGATCCTACGTATAGGATTCTAGGTTAGGACGGCATCCCTGCACACAAAACCCAACCTGGCCCACCTCTCCCAGACTAAACCTCCAAGAGTTATAACGCTTATCCATACACTCCGATCGCCCTGGACACACCTCGATGAGTCGGTATATTGTGGCCAGCAATATGACAGACAAAGCAACAATGTTCATTAATTTTATGGATGTCCTATGGGCGATCCAAAAGATATCTGATGGACGTCCAAAGCTGAACAACCGGACATGCTATCCTCAGGGCTAAATGGACTGCAGTCCCGGGCCCAGGGTAGTGAGTAGTAAGCCGCGGCTAAACACGATGCTGCCTGTACAGCCGTAAGATATCTTTAAGTTGGGATTTCCTTGCGACGTCCAACGTTCGCGGCCCGCCGCGACGTGCAGCCATCGACCACTGCTTCAGTAGTTCAGTGGCAATGATTTCGTCGGGGCGTGTCGTGGCGGCGCCGCCCTCCACTCACTTCCAAACGTCGTGGCAGGCCGTGAACGCAAGACGTCGCAACGAAATTGCAACTTCAAGGGATATTGTATATTATTATACTGATCCTCCTAGGTCTTCCCCATAAGCTCTCGAGAGCTTGAGCGAGTAAGGAGAACCAGTTGTGTGTTCTGTGTAGGCTTTGTTACTGTGTCCTTACGCCACTTTAGGCACAGCACTGTTAATTTTTGACCCAACAGTGAATGGTGGCGATTACCGTGACTAGAAAATTTCTTTCCTAGCCTTGGGATTGAACTTAGGGCTTCCACTCCCAAGTCAAAAGCTCCTCCCCTGAGCCAACCGCACTAATCATAAAGATATTCATGGAAGATGAAACATAGCAATCTGGAGGGGAAATGAAATAACGGTATTGAACAAAAACAATTTATTAAGACAAAAAATAAGGAACAAAAGAAAAATTCTTAGAAACTAATATACATATAAAAAAATACAAAATAAAAAAAATTGTGTTGATAAAAAAAGAATGTATTTTAATTAGGTTTCCTTTAAGAGTATCCAGCCTCTGCTGGATGACTTATGGCCCTTACCAGCCAAGATTTGATGGCTGCTTCTGTGGATTTCTTGTTCTCTGCCACACCATGAAGATCAGCCGCTTCTAAGATGAAATGATTATAGATCAGAATACTAACAGGTAAAATTGATGTTGAAATCTATCAAAAAATACTGAGAAAAATATAGTATGTGATTACCACCACCATAGTATTATTCTCTCTCTATATTGGCATACTATGATAGGGGGTGATTTTGCAACGTACTGAAGTAGCAGTCGATTCAAGAGGCAATGTAAATTATCAAATAAATTGAATCTCTAAATGAGCTCCTCACCTAATATCAATGCAGCTAGTTTTAGGGTTCCAAACGTTTTTTTATTTATATTTTCCCCAAACCAGCTGTATTCGGAGGCATATGTTTTAGTCAGCATGGAAGAAAGATTTTGTTTCACGAAATCATAAGTAGTTCCTTTTTCTATTTTTGAGATTTCAACCACCTAAAAAAAAAGTTTGAGAAAATGGAAGGGAAAAACATACAGTTTACCTACAGCAGCTTTGAATTTCAATGCATCTTCTAAATATGATTCCAAGAGATTCATTTTTTCATCGGAATCGATAGGGAAATGTTCGAATTCTACAAATAGTGATATGGGATTTCTATTTATTGCCTTCTGATTACTGATGATGTTCAGTTTTTTGACTTCCTCCAAGACCTCGTTCACGATATGTCTTAAGGAAATTATTTCCTTCATCAATGCTTGGAGGGAATCATCTGAAATTTCATTTATTTTGGTAATAAACACAATTAAAGGTTGTATTGTATGGTAACCAAATACATTAGAAATTTTTCCTAAGCAAAACCTAGTTTTTCACTGGTTCACTCATCAGTATTTTAACATATCTTCTGACAATCATTTCCTGTGCCTATTTGATTATTGATATCCTTTAATATGAAAATTCTTACCAATTTTACACTTGCAAGTGCATGTGTTAGCGAAGGCTGAAGAATCTTTAGACACTACCATTTTTACTCTTTTATGTATTTGACTTGATATCAATTTATTATTTCTTCGTTTATCCACTTATCCACTTGTTTATTATCTACACATGAGAATAGATATATAATATACTTAATGTATAAGATGATTTTATTATATTACCTAAACATTTACCTCTCTCCGTCTAGACGAATTAAACTTAGCAAAAACGCAATATTAAGCACAACATACAACTCAACCACTAATATTTCATAAATCAGAATCAAAATGATATTCCAACCACTTTTTAAAAATCAAATTGCCTTGAGAATGACCGTTAATTTAGCGGCCTATCCTGAAGCAGTCACAGAATATACCTAGGGCAGACCCAGAGACATAGAGGATTTCCCTCTATTTCTCTGGGCAGACCTATTGGGAACTTCCAAAACTCTGGTGGCGAGATTCGGCAACTAACCAAGCTAGTAATGAGCCACGTGCTCGAGTTTAATTGTTCAGTATTCGTCAATAAACATTTGTTTGAAAGAAAAATTCAAGTTGAAATAGTGAATATTATCCTGCCTAATATGTCTTCGACCAGAAACGACTATTGTTGTGTGCCTCAATGCAATTCATGGGCGAAAAAAATGCCAAAATGAATAGGTTTGAGTTTTCACTTCTTACCTCCGGAAAACCAAATATAAATATTGGAAATGCGTTAGAAGGATAACTAATAGACCGAAGAGTTCTTAACCTGGAACTACATCCAGATAATCTTTATTATACCTCAAACATTACACTTATTGTTAATAATTCTTTTCACATAATATATATGTATCATATTTTGAAAAAATCATTTCAATTATTGGTAACTGTTTTACAAAAGCTTTATCTGGTTCAATTTGACACTATATTCTCATAAATAAACTAGAACATCATGCACCTGAACTTTAATTAATACATCAGTAATATGTTTACACCTCCTCCGTGCTCCGACTTTACAAGAATATACCATACCTTCTATTTTAAGTTTACCATTCTCCACATTAATGGGCCATCAATTTTATGTGGTACTGAATTAAGGGCACTACTATGTAAACATAAAGAACAAATGTCTATAAAACTGGGACCACAATTTGTTACATGTTCTACATTTAGAACCTCTTCTCCTTCTACAAGGACTCTAGAATTAGAAGTTGAAGCTCCTATGTACTCCAGAAATTCTAATCAACTGAATCCCTTCTTAATCATTCGCAAATAGTAACTGAAAGAACTTTTAAATATAATGTAAGTTTGACAAACATATATGAATATACTTACTGGTTGTAGTCTTTATATCAATCAAGTGCCATAAAATTAGTTATATAATGATCAATATTTGAATATATATCACAAAGTAATCCAACAATGATCTCAAGTCAATTATAATTTAAATTTTCCATGAAAATTTCGGTCAAACTTCGTCGACTGACCTGTCCAACACGAGATTGTTTACATTTATTACTAGCGTGGTTAGTTGCCGAATCCCGCCACCAGAGTTCTGGAAGTTCCCAATGGTATATTCTGTGGAAGCAGTGTTCCAGTGTTGTCGCAGAACACAAATATTGTCACGACTGTCAACAGACACGGAACTACCGATTCTTCTTTTTCGTTCAGAAACTACAGTTATCCAATCGCGGACCATGGCCTAGGACCTAGGACATAGCCTCCTCTATCTATTACTACGTTTACATGCATCCTCTCGAACCGTTTTAAGCCAATGCGTATTCCGTAATGCGCATTGAAAACGCATGTAAACGTTTTTTCAATTCGAATTGACTACTCAAATGCGAATTAGTAAATGCGATTTGAAAAGGTGGATTGAGTTTTCCCAAACCGATTTAATGTGCATGTATACACCAAATACGCATTGAGAGTAGTTTTAGGAGAAACAAATTTCAGAATTACCAACACCAAATTTATTAGTTTGACAAATCTGATAATCTAACGAACCTGCTTTGGGGTTACGTTAATCGTAATTCCTAAGCTGGAAGATCGAAATAAATCTCTTGAGATAAAAATGATATAATATATTGTTCGAGGTAACTTTTTCTATTATCTTTAATCATTTTCTGCCAATTTTCTGAATTCATTTTCACGATTTGCTCTTTCAATTACTACGTTTACATGCATCCTCTCGAACCGTTTTAAGCCAATGCGTATTCCGTAATGCGCATTGAAAACGCATGTAAACGTTTTTTCAATTCGAATTGACTACTCAAATGCGAATTAGTAAATGCGATTTGAAAAGGTGGATTGAGTTTTCCCAAACCGATTTAATGTGCATGTATACACCAAATACGCATTGAGAGTAGTTTTAAGAGAAACAAATTTCAGAATTACCAACACCAAATTTATTAGTTTGACAAATCTGATAATCTAACGAACCTGCTTTGGGGTTACGTTAATCGTAATTCCTAAGCTGGAAGATCGAAATAAATCTCTTGAGATAAAAATGATATAATATATTGTTCGAGGTAACTTTTTCTATTATCTTTAATCATTTTCTGCCAATTTTCTGGATTCATTTTCACGATTTGCTCTTTCAATCACTTGTAACTACCCAGAAAAGGTTAATTCCTTGCGAAATTATGGTGTTCTTCATCATTTTTTAAGATATTTAGAATGATTTTCTTTTCTTAAATTCCATTTTTAATTTTTTTCAATCTTCCCATGTTGGCTACGCGAGCTTAGAATAAAACCGAATTACAGAAAATTAGTTTCAGATAAGGCATGTAAACTCTCAAACCATATTTCATCTAATTCGCATCAAAACATGCGCATTGGTTCAAAACGGATCGAGAAGGTGCATGTAAACGTAGTAAATCACTTGTAACCACCCAGAAAAGGTTAATTCCTTGCGAAATTATGGTGTTCTTCATCATTTTTTAGATATTTAGAATGATTTTCTTTTCTAAATTTCCATTTTTAATTTTTTTCAATCTTCCCATGTTGGCTACGCGAGCTTAGAATAAAGCCGAATTACAGAAAACTAGTTTCAGTTAAGGCATGTAAACTCTCAAACCATATTTCATCTAATTCGCATCAAAACATGCGCATTGGTTCAAAACGGATCGAGAAGGTGCATGTAAACGTAGTAATATACTACTAGCGAGTAATTATTAGTGTTCTGTGGTAATTATTCGAACTCTGACAAACCATATCTCCGAAAGTAATGGTTTCTCATGGAGGGTTTCACGAAGCTTCGATTAGCTTAATTGTTGATTTAATTCGGTGTTTGCATCAAAAATGAATTGGAAATTGACATAGAATCACACTGATTTGGCAAATAAGAGCTGTCAAAGCTTTGTGAAACCCACCGTAAGAGTTGCGAATGATATCAATGGATTCTTATGGTAGAACTGCATCAGCAAATTACAATTAGAGCGTTCTATGAAATCATAAAATTACGATTAATTATTGAAATTTTGAAAAAAAAATGGTTCAAGCTCTATGGACAGGAGCTTTTTGGAGCTCCTGTTCAAACAGACAAATTATACAGTGTTTCCCAGCAACTCTGCACCAGGAGGGACGTTTCTTTTATGTTAATATTTCCGAATTTTATTCTGTACAAAAAGTTGGTGCATCAAAAATGATATAAAACACGGCCAACTGCGACCGGTATGAGCGGAAATCGCCGTTTTTGAACAAAATTGTCAATTATCTGGGAAAATTCGAACTTTTTGTATGAAATCCTTTTAGTAAACTTGTTTGAAATTACAATTTAGATGAATGTGCTAAAATTCAGGTCGGAAAACCGTGAAAATTATTTTTCCTTCTTTTGATTATAACTCCTTTAAAAATTGAATAATTACCGAACGGAATTATTTTTTGGTGACCAGACAATATTAGTGTCAGCATGAAAGCATAGAAAAAAATTTTTCAACTTAGTTTTTCGACATTTGTTCCATTTTTGGCGCTCTTGTTCCTCGGAACAGTGTGCTTATCAATTTGCCCAAATGTCTGTAAGTTTCGAATTTTTGGCTGAAAATGGTCTTAAACGATTTGTTTCGACTCACTGATCAAGAATCCGTGGTCGGAATCGATTCTGTCCGGCTGGCCGTTAACACGATAACTCTCGAACAGAATGAGCTAGACAGTTGAAATTTTCAGAGTAGGTTTGAGGTATAAATATCTCGGTTGAGTTCGTTATTGGGCAAAGTCTGTCAGATAGTTTCGGAGTAACGAAAAAAAAAATTTTTTCACAATACAACTTTTGAATTTAAATTTTCTTAAGATGCAGTTTCATCATAAGAATCCATTGTTATCATTTTCAACTCTAAGAAGCTGATACTTTCGGAGATATGATGTTTCAAAGTTTCAATAATACATCGTAAGTTCTATGTATTCACAGGATGTGAACACAGATTCTGTCTGTGTGACTATTCATAAATGTCATCTTTTCTAGCTATTAAAGATTGTCAATTCCTAGTCTACTCTTAGTTATCTGTGGTCAATTCGTATATTTTCTCTTGGAAAGCAAGAATACGATTCTTGAATTTATGAATATATACAAGAATGTTTTGATGTAGTTTATGGAGGCAATAGGAAAGAAGAACATAATGGAATCATCAAAAGAAATTATTGTTTGTTGTCCACTGAGGTTAATATTACCTTTTACTTCCTTAAGTAGTGGTAGTGAGACATGTTCCTATATACAGTATTTTCAGAATGTTTCTAGCAAAAAAATACTGGAATATATGGATCTACATTTGTGTATCAAGCATTTTTGCGCGCGTGTTCCGCAAGGAACAGCGTGCTATCATTTCGTCACAATGTCTGTATTTTTCGAATTTTTTTTCGAAAATGGTCTCAAACGATTGGGTTCGACTCCCTGATGAAGAATTCGAGGTCAAATTCAATTCTGTCCGTCCGGTCCGGCCGGCCGGCCGGCCGGTCCGGCCGTTAGCACGATAACTCTCGAACGGAATGACTTAGAGCGTTGAAATTTGCAGGGAAGTTTCGTAGCGTAAATATCTCGGACAAGTTCGTTAACGGGCGAAATCGACCGAGCGGTTTCGGAGTTAAGGCCGTTTTTAGTAAAAACGTTTTTTATGAATATTTCCGGAACCGATCACTCGATCTTTTTGAAATGTGGCATCAGATGGTAGAATCATGACCTTTATATGCCTGCCAAGTTTTGTATTGAACGGACGGCCCTAAAGTGGCAAAAAAAAATTTTGAAAATTTGAAAATTTTGTTTTCACGATAACTCGAAAAATACTGATCTGATTAAATTGAAACTCAGTAGTTAGATGCAAAAGACCAAAGCAAACACTTTTTCAAAATTTCGTGAAGATCACGTGACTTGAAAAAAATAAAAAAATTACTACTATTTTGCGGAATACTTTGCTTTTAATGCCGAAACATATGTTTTTGAGGTTCATGCTGCCCTTTCCGGGCATTTTTCGTATTGCGCATGCGCAGATGAGAAGTCCTTTAACTGCTGTAGTTATCGTCAGAGAGGATTGGGGTTTTGGGGTGGCGGATGCTATTCCTCCATAGAATTCAGATCCCTGATGAGGGTCTGCGCATGCGTAGATTGAAGATGCGATATCTTCCGAACCACTAGTGTTGGAGAATCGGAGTTTTTTGTAAGATGTGTTATTTTGAGAGGACTTTTAGCCGCCAGTAGATTGCGCATGCGCAGAAGAGAAGTGACTGTTTTTGGGTTGGATGGGTTATGTTGGGAGTGCTGAGTCGATATTATGAGGTTTTAAAAGAATATTCACTTATAATACCACAAGAGCTTCAAAATTATCGGGTATTTCCCGATAGGTTCGTTGCAAACAAATGAAGGAGTCAAGTTTTTCAGGTTAAAAAATCACGAGCGCGAAGCGCGAGTGATTTTTCCTGAAAAACTTGACGACTTTATTTGTTTGCAGGGAACCTTGAGGGAAATGCCAGATAATTTTGAAGCTCGTGTGGTATTCGGGGGATTATTTTTTCGTCCCAAATGTCGGCCAATAGAATTGTACCATGAGATGAAATGAACAGTTAACAAATAAGAATTTCATAATTGTACCTTCCTTATAGTCTTCTCCATCCATTTTCTTCATATTGTAAGCGTAATCTTTCATAATGTTTGCCAATTGCGCTCACTCGTTTCAGCACTCAATGTGTATTCCCTCTCAGTACAAAAAGTAGTAAATTGGTTCCAAACTGTTTTTTTTGCCTTTTCCGTATTAATGGGAACATTTCCTTTGACTTTTTTATCGATGGTGGACAGAGAACAATCTCCAAATCGACTCATTTTCATGCAAAATCTCCAATTTTCACAATTGAATTCAACCTGTCAGTTTGACGTTTGTTTAATTTGACTTTTTTTTATATATAGCAACTACCAGAGAAAATAATCAAAAAATTATCAGTATAATACCATGTAGGTTGTACCACGTGACGTCGAATGGTGCAATTCTATTGGTCGATATTTGGGTCGGAAAAATAATCATAGCAATTCAGTGCAAGGACAAGTCAGTTTGGGGGATGTAGCGTTGTTTCCGAGTTGAAGTGTCCGTACCGTGGCCCTGGGGCTAATTTTGAAATTGATGTTACCCCTTACAGGCATTTTTCGTTATGCGCATGAGCAGACCATCAGTGATTTATCTGGTGGTGTTTTCGTCAGAGATGATTAGGGTTTTGGGGTGGCGGATGCTATTCCTCTATAGAATCCCCTGTTGAGGGTCTGCGCATGCGTGGATTAAAGATGTGATATCACCTGAACCACTAGTGTTGGAGAATCGGAGTTTTTTGTAAGGTGTGTGATTTTGAGAGGACTTTTAGTCGCAAGTAGATTGCGCATGCGTAGAAGAGAGGTGACTGTTTTTTGGTTTTATGGGTTATGTTGGGAGTGCTGAGCCGATATTGTGAGGTTTTAAAGGAATATTCATGGCAATTCAGTGCAAGGACAAGTCAGTTTGGGGGATGTAGCGTTGTTTCAGAGTTGAAGTGTCCGTACCGTGGCCCTGGGGCTAATTTCGAAATTGATGTTACCGCTTACGAGCATTTTTCGTTATGCGCATGAGCAGACCATCAGTGATTTAACTGCTGGTGCTTTCGTCAGAGAGGATTGGGGTTTTGGGGTGGCGGATGCTATTCCACTATAGAATCCCCTGGTGAGGGTCTGCGCATGCGTGGATTCAAGAAGCGATATCTCCTGAACCACTAGTGTTGGAGAATCGGAGTTTTTTGTGAGGTGTGTAATTTTGGGAGGACTTGCAGCCACGAGTATACTGCGCTTGCGCAGACGCTAAGTGAATGGTTTTGGGTTGTTTGGGTTATGTTGGGAGTAATGAGCCGATATTGTGAGGTTTTAAAAGAATATTCATGTCAATTCAGTGCACGGACAAGTCAGTTTGGGGAAAATAGCGTTGTTTCCGAGTTGAAATGTCTGTATGGTGGCCTTGAGGCGAATTTATAAATAACTATATTCGGTAGATCTATATTAAAAGACGTTCGGATTTGGAGAAGATGCAATTGCGTCCCTATAAAGGTGGTCCCACAACCGCATTTTTTTCCGATCTACGGTAAAGCTAACAGCCAAACTGTATTGATAGCTATATTTGTTGAAGGAACTTGAAAAAAAAAAAAAAAAGCACTGACGTGAAGTCAGTACTCTTTGGCGCGCGTGTTCACGGTGGCTAATTTGAATTGAATGATGAGTACTTCAAGCTCAGTGGATAGAGCGAGCCGAAGATCTACCCAAAGGATAGTAGACACCATTCACTGTCGGTTCAAAAATTAACAGTGCTGTATCTAAGCTGCCATCAGGATAGAGTAACAAAGTTGGAAAAGAACACAAGTGACTCTCCTTAGTCGCACAAGCTCCTAGAAGATTTGGGAGGGTCAGTATAATCCTAATCATGTTTATAGCACGCACGCAAAAGCAGATTGACTTAACAATGAAAGAAAAAGTGTAAAAAGTCAATCTGCTTTGGCGCGCGTGCTATAAACATGATTAGGATTATACTGACCCTCCCAAATCTTCTAGGAGCTTGTGCGACTAAGGAGAGTCACTTGTGTTCTTTTCCAACTTTGTTACTCTATCCTGATGGCAGCTTAGATACAGCACTGTTAATTTTTGAACCGACAGTGAATGGTGTCTACTATCCTTTGGGTAGATCTTCGGCTCGCTCTATCCACTGAGCTTGAAGTACTCATCATTCAATTCAAATTAGCCACCGTGAACACGCGCGCCAAAGAGTACTGACTTCACGTCAGTGCTTTTTTTTTTTTTCTTGAGTTATGGTTCATAATACAGAAAAGAATGTGTTAGTGTTGTGGACTATTAAATTTCAAATTATGAAAAGAGGATAGTATTTTATTAATATATTTTGAACTATTAAAATAATTTGTTCGTAATCCACTACCTACTCAAAATCAGGAATAAATGGACAATCTGCTATGATTCTCTCCAGCCTTGCTCTAGACAATTCGATGATACTTTCCTTAGGTATTTCGAGTTGTGAAAACTATGCACCGAGTGTGAGTTAAAAACAACCCATTCCACGAGGTTGAATCATTGCAGATTGCTCCTTTAATCTTTATAAATAAATTTAATGACAATTTTTGAACCATTGTAGTTTGCTCTTTTTTTTAAAGATAATTTTTGAAGCATTTTTCTTAAACGACTCTTTTTTTGGCGCTCTTGTTCCTCGGAACAGAGTGCTTATCAATTTGCCAAATGTCTGTAATTTTCGAATTTTTGGCTGAAAATGGTATCAAACGATTTGGTTCGACTCACTGATCAAGAATCCGTGGTCGAAATCGATTCTGTCCGGCCGGCCGTCCGTTAACACGATAACTGTCCAACGAAAGGAGTTAGAGAATTGAAATTTGCAGGGTGGGTTTGGAGCGTAAATATCTGGGACGAGTTCGTTAACGGGCGAAATTCATCAAGCGGTTTCGGAGTTATGGCCGATTTTAGTAAAAACATTTTTTATGAATATTTCCGAAACCGATCACTCGATCTATCTGAAAATCAGCATCAAATTGTAGAATCATGACCTTTAGACGCCTGTGGAGTTTTGTATTGATAGAGTTACCGTAAAGTGTCAAAATTTTGAAAATTTTTAAATTTTGTTTCTACAATACTCTCGAACGGAATGAGCTAGGCAGTTGAAATTTTCAAAGTAGGTCAGGGAGATAAATATCTCGTTTAAGTTCGCTATTAGGCAAAATTGGCCGGATGGTTTCGGAGTAACGAAAAGAATTTTTTTTTCAACTTACAAATTTCAAAATAATTTTTTTTTAAGATGCAGATTCCCCATAAAAATCCATCGGTATAATTTTCAACTCTAACAAACTAATTAATAGTTTCGTAGATATGATTTTTCGAAATTTCAATTATGAATCGTACTTCTATGTTTTCACAGAATGCTATAATTATTCTATCTATGATTTATTATATGATCTGTGTTCATACTCGTGTACATGTCATCCCCCGTATAACAATTCGTTATCGATTCGTTACAGGTAGAATATCTGAATGTCCGGTACGCTAACGAAAAATCGTTATTTGAACCAGCAACAAAACGTTATCAAAAACCTCTACTCCTTTGATACAGATCAAATAACGAAAAAGTTTTAATACAGAAATTCTTTATCGAACATATACCTATTTTGTGAGCAAGAATTAATAAGAATTACGGTGGAAAAACATAATTTTAAATGTTTTCCTTATATTTCTGCGTTTTATCGTTCGAATATCTCAATCATCCTCTCATTTTACCCCTATTACCATAATATTGAATTAACGTACTAAATTAAATTTTCGTTCCTAATTTGGATTCGAACCTGCATACCTTAGCTCCAATGTTCGAACTGACCACCACCTTACCAATTCATCCATCCACTAACCTTGTGGTAGGATATCACAAGTGCGTCCATTTTAACGACTGATTGGTGCAATGTATACACATAATAAAATAGTGCGATATAACTGGCGATCGGAGACTAAATATTCACGATTAAATCTAAAAAAAGAAAATTAAAGCTCCGCATAATAAAATTCGTAGAAATGATGGTACTTATGCAAATTACCGTAATAATGATACGATGAAGGAATTCTGTGGAAGGAATATCAGTGTAAGAACTTCATCACTTTATTTAACATTTTTTACTCAAACGCTATAATGAATACTACGTATCATAATTTATAATGATTTGTTACCACAGTTATTGAAGGCATAAACATAAACAATATCATTCCCTCCAGTGATGACAGTACTAAGCTGTGATTCATAAGAGTTCACACATTACCTGTAAGTGATTAGCTGATTACTGATGATACAATACCTATTGTTAGTGATCTATATTTATATTATCATCAGCTTTATTCGAATAAACTTGCCTGACCATTTTCGACCCAATGGACGGAAAGACAACAAAATATGTGCTTGTTGTGAAATTAAAAATGAACTTACTGTAATGAATGCAAAAATTGCACTACACATATAGGAAACCTATGAACAGTAGGACAATCCCGATTTCAACAATGATCTGTTCCTGTGTAGTGTGTATTAAATTAAAAAGTATTAAATATTGTAATATCATTGAATTTCAACGCGTTGTATGCGTTTGGCATGTGAGATTTACATTTCATTATTGAAAGGAAAGCAGAGAGTACAGTAGAGTAGAAGCAGAGTATATATCTGGTGGAAGTATATATTATTTTTCTCTGAAAACTGCATCTATTGTCTATCGATTCATCGTGAATTTTCGATAAAGAATTTAATCACGGGATAGTATAGAACCTACAAAGTCTTTTGATATAGGAGTATCTCCGAATATCGTTATATATTCTTTACAGAGGGATTAAAGATAACCGTTAGCGATGTCCTTACTGAAAGCGTAGGGAATAGATATCGATTCTCGATACAAATATTGTTTGTAAGATCTTTACCTAGTCTTTGTCGAATTTATATATTAGGATCGCTATAATGTATACAGATTATCTTTAAAGTTTGGATATAGATTCGATAGAGTTTTGCTTTAACTTTAAGGAAGTTATTCAGTCGTTACGATCGGATAACGAAATATATGGACGATGACGAATTGTTATACGGAGCTGTTCTATAAGAGAGAGTCAAATTCATTTCAGCTATTTTAATTTGATTTCTTCCATGGTGCAGTTCTCATTCTCAGATTGCTCATTTAATCTTGATAAATAAACTATTATTTGAATAGAATTTCCTTTATGATGCAGTTCTATCATAAGAATACATTGATATAATTCCCAACTCTGAGAAAGCAATACTTTCGGAGATATAATGTCTGTTTGAACAAGAGCGCCAGAAACCTCCTGTCCACAGGTCTTGAACCAATTTTTTTTATCCAGAATGGGGGTGCAATTTTTTCGCCAGTACAGGGGGGCAAATATATTAGGACGGTCCTGTTCTGATTCAAATTCGCATTACATTCAGATTTCGGCCATATTCCCCAATCTACCAAAAACAAAGACTATCTCGCAACATCGCATTCATTTGAAACAAATGAATGAACGAGCTATGATTACTCAGTTCGTGGTAACAGTTTTTTGAGGCCAAACAAGAAGCGAAATTCTTGTACAGGCAAACTTACCCTGCTTGATTGTATTTCACGGAGATATCAATCAATTTTATACGTCTCGGCTGATCGCTTTCAGATCCCTTAGTTGGAAAATATAACATTTTATCACATTGCAGACCTCAAAATGTAGAACTCTGCAAATTCCCACAGAAAAGCTTAGTATTTTGTTACGAAAATCCACATATTTTTCAATATTATGGGTTTCGGAGCTTCAAACTTGAGATATTTATTTTATTCAATCATTGAAATAACGTGACGTGTCCATTCTCCTGTATTGGACACTTAATTCGAATTTACCATGGTAAATTCGAATTAAGAGTGTCCAATACAGGAGAATGGATAACATAATTGACCATGGTAAATTCGATTAAGGGTGTCGAATACAAAAATGGACATTAGAACATACGCGCAAAAGCTTCTGACTTCACGTCAGTGCTTGAACCAATTTTTTTTTTCGTGATTTTTTTAAAATTTTCTAGGGGTACGGTTCTTAAAATTTTTTTTTTCGTCCTTTTTTTCAAATTTTCTAGGGGTACGGTTCTTACAAAATTTTAAACACGTCTTTATGTTGATTTTCTACTACTAGTTACCAAGCTTCAATTCCATCAAATATTTATTTTTTGAGTTATCAAGGAAATAATATTCCAGGTGGGTATAACTCGGAAACTGTTAGACCGATTATGCCCAATAACGAACTCAACTCTCCCATTCGGATACGCAACCTACCCTGAAAATTGCAAGTCCCTATCTCCTTTCGTTCGAAAGTTATCGAGGCAACGGTCACCCATCTACTGAACTCACACAAGAATGCTCGAATCTCCAACAATATTTAACCGATCGTATTAAAACTTGAAACTTGGCAGTAGAGTTAGGTTATGAAGGCTCTTGCAAAATTTCAGCAATTTCAAACGAATAGTTACTGATATATAGAATTTTTTTTTTATTTTCAATGATTTATTAAAAATTTTCTACAAATGCTATCCTCACCAAATTTTGCAAACATTTTTGCGTTGGCATTCTACAACTAATAACCATGTTTGAATTCAATCGGTTCAGTATTTTTCGAGTTAATGAGGAACAAAAAACCACCAAATTTCAGAAAATTTCAGATGGCTATAACTCTAAAACCGTTTGGCCGATTAAGCTCATAAACAAACTGAAATGTCGCGTTCTGGTGCACATCCTAACCTGAAAATTTCAAGCCGCTATCTCATTCCGTTCTCAAGTTATCGTGACAACAAAAATATTTTTTAATAATTTTTTTTAAAATTTTCTAGCCGTACGATTCGCACAAAATTTCACAAACGTGCTTAGGTTCATATTCTACAACTACCCACCAAGTTTCAGTTCGATCGGATTTATATAAGTTGAAAACAAAATTATTACTCGGAAACCACTGGGCCGATTATGCCCATTAACGAACTTGTCCGTCGTATTGGGATGCGCCACCTACCCTGAAAATTTCAAGTCGCTAGCTCTTTTCGTTCTCAAGTTATCGTGGCAACGGCCGGACGGCCGGACGGACAGAATCAAATTTGACCTCGAATTCTTCATTGGGGAGTCGAACTCAATCGTTTGAGACCATTTTCGTCAAAAAATTCGAAAGTTACAGACATTTGGGCGAAACTATTACGCGATGTTCCCCAGAACATACGCGCAAAAACTTACGCCTCAAGCAACTCCAGGATACGATATTCACGAAATTCCGCGAAAATTAGTGGGTTGGCATTCTATAAGGGTAATCAAATAGTTTTAATTGGATCAGACTTCTATATTTTGAGTTTTGAGGAAATAACAACTAAATTCCAGATGACTCCAAAACAGTTCGGTCGATAATGCCAATTAACGAACTTAAATGTCGCATTCGTATGCGCAACCTACCCTGAAAATTGCAAGTCGCTATCTCTTTCCATTCTCAAGGTATCGTGAGATACATAATATTTTTTCGTAATTTGTTTGAAATTTTCTAGTGGTACGGTCCTAACAAAATTTTACACACGTCTTTATGTCGATCTTCTACAACTAGTTACCAAACTTCAATTACATATTGATCTATATACATATACATACATACATACATATACATATACATAGTCTATATTTTTCGAGTTATCGGGGGAATAATATTCCAGACGGGTACAACTCCGAAACCGTTGGGTCGAAAATAAATAGTGCTTTGTTTGTGTCGGTATAAGGACTATTTACGGAAGTGGGAAAGCCCGGTGGACAGGAGCTTTGGCGCTCTTGTTCAAACTTCGACAAACCATATCTCTGAAAGTATTGGTTTCTCAAGTTGGGAATGATATCAATGAATTCTAATGATAGAACTTCATCATAAAAGAAATTAAATTCAAACATCATTAAAGAATTTAAATTCAACAATAAGAGTGCCAAAAATTACTAATCCAAAACCAACAGACCAATTCTACCGAATAACGAACTTATCCGAGATATTCATTCCTCAAATCTAAAGGGTTTTCCAATAAGAGGTGTTATTTTGAATAGCCCGCTATTTCGGTATATGTCACTTTTGAAGCTGTCATTTTTTGACATTTGACAAGTAGAAACTACGCCATTAATAAAAATGGAACGATACACGTTTCAAGAACGCATTGAAATGATTAAAATTCACTATAAAAATGGTGAAAATTTGGCAGAGACGGTTCGTAAAACCCGAACATGTTTGGGTCGTCGTGAAGCACCATATCGGACTGCAATAACAAAATTGGTGGAAACATGCGAGCTGTTGGGACAAGTTAGTTATGTGAAGAATAAAACCCGTGCACGTCGCTCAAGAACAGCCGAGAATATTGCTGCTGTAGCCGAAAGTGTTGAAGAAAACCCAGGTTTGTCCATTCCTCATCGTTCTTTGGAATTAGGCATTCCACAAACGTCTTTACACCGTATTTTGCATAAAAATTTGGGTCTTAGGGCTTATAAAGTTCAGTTAACACAAGAACTCAAGCCGGCCGATTATCAACAACGTCGTGTCTTTGCTGATTGGGTCGTTGAAATGCATGAAAATGATCAGGAATTCCATCGAAAAATCATCTTGAGTGATGAGGCCCATTTCCACCTCGGTGGCTTCGTCAACAAGCAAAATTGTCGCATCTGGGGCTCGGATAACCCAAGAGTTATTGTTGAAAAGCCTCTCTATCCTCAACGTGTGACTGTTTGGTGCGGTTTATGGTCCGGCGGAGTCATTGGACCTTACTTTTTCGAAAATGAGGCTGAAGCAACAGTTACGGTGAATGGATTGCGCTATCGAGAGATGATTAATGATTTTTTATGGCCGGAATTGGATGGTATTGATGTGGACAACGTTTACTTTCAACAAGACGGCGCAACGTGCCACACAAGCAACGAAACCATTGATCTTTTGCGGGAAAAGTTTCCAGACCGTGTTATCTCTCGAAGAGGTGATCACAATTGGCCACCGAGATCTTGTGATTTAACACCTTACGACTTCTTCCATTGAGGCCACGTGAAAGAGAAGGTCTACGCCAATAGCCTAGCCTCGATTCAAGACATCAAAGATGGAATTCGTGAGGCTATCGAGGACATAGGGCAGGCACTTTGCGATTTGGTTATAAAATTTTATTAAAAGGATATGGTCCTGTAAGCGTGGTCGTGGTGGTCATTTGCCTGTTGTTATTTTCTACTATTAACGGCATAGCTTCTTCTTTATAATGAAATAAACATACGATCATTCATATTGAAAAATGGCATTTTTCTTTGAATATCAAAATAACACCTCTTATTGGAAAACCCTTTACTATGAAAATTATATTATATCAATTGAAACTAATTTCTAGTTTTCTTGTTACTAGAGATAATCATCATCACCATATGGATTATACAAAAGCGATCTATTATATCGTGTCAACGGCCGGACAGAATCGTTTCTGGCAACGTATTCTTCATCAGCGAGTCGACCCAAATCGTTTAAGACCATTTTCATCCAAAAATTCGAAAATTACAGACATTTGGGCAAATTGATAAGCACTCTGTTCCGAGGATCAAGAGCGCCAAAAACACCTCCATAGCAGTGACTTATTTTCAAAAGTTTATTCCGAGAATTATTCCTAAGACTCAAATAAGTCGAATCGTACGGTTTTGCCATGAGGAACTAAGAATTGACATTTTATAAAAAACGCCCTGTATAGCGACTTAATTTCGTTCATAACCCTTTTCTCAAAGTTCATGTTTCGATAGAATTGGGAGAAAGCCCTGTGGCAGGAGCTTTGGCGCTCTTATTCGATTTTTGACAAACCATATCTACGAATGTATTGGTTTCTCAGAGTTGGGAACGATATCAATGGATAATTCAAATAATAGTTTATTTATCAAGATTAAATGAGCTATCTGCAAAGATTTAACCTCGTGGAATGGGCAACTTACACTCGGTGCATAATTTTCACAACTCGAAATACCTAAGGAAAGTATCATCGAAATGTCTAGAGCAAGCTCGAGACAATCATAGCATATTGTCCATTTATTTCTGATATTTGAATAGGTTTAGGCTGACGAACAAATTATTTTAATAGTTCAAAATGTATTAATAAAATAAAATTCTCTTTTCATAATTTAATATTTCATACCACTAACACATTGATTCTGTATTATGAACCTTAACTCAAGAAAGTATTTTATACACAAAAATGTAGATCAATATTTCAGCATTTTTTGCTAGCAACATTATGAAAATACTGTATATTATGTCTTTAGTTCCACATCTCAAATTAACATTACAAAAGAAAGAGAACAGATTCACATGTCTCACTACTTAAGGAAGTAAAAGGTAATATTGACCTCGGCGGTCAACAAACAGTAATTTTTTTTGATGTTTCCATTATGTTGTTATTTCATATTGCCTTCATAAACCATACATCACTAAAATGATCCATTTATAAATCTTCTGAATCATCATCGCCCAATATTTGCACATAAAGTATTCAATATGCAACAAGTCAATATTATTTTTGGTATCAAAACAGTCTTGTATATATTCACAAATTCAAGATGCGGAACCTTGTTTTCCAACAAATACTTTCAATGTACGAATTTTATAAACAAATAAGATGACATGAATGAGCAGTGAACACAGACAGATAGAATTCGCATTCTGTGAAAACATAGAAGTACGATTTAATACGATGTATTATTGAAATCATGAAAAATATACCTGGTATTAGTTTGTTAGAATTGAAAATGACTTCAATGGATTCTTACAATGGAACTGCATCTGGAAAAAAATTGAATTGGAAATTTGTAATGTAAAAAAAAATCTTTCTCGTTACTCCGAAACCATTGGGCCGATGTAGCCCAATAATGAACTTAACCGAGGTATTTATCTCCCAAACCCACTCTGAAAGTTTCAACGGTGTAGCTCATTCCGTTCGACAGTTATCGTGATTACGGCCAGCCGTAGTTTTTTGCCACTTTACGGCAATCCGATCAATACAAAACTTCGCATGCATATAAGGGTTATGATTCTACAATTTGATGGTAAATTTCAGATATAATGTTTTTACTATAAACGGCCATAACTCTGAAACCGCATGGAGGATTTCGCCCGTTAACGAACTCGTCCGAGATATTTACGCTCCAAACGTACCCTGCAAATTTTAATCCTCTAACTCCTTTTGTTCGAGACCGAGAGTAATCGTGCCTCCGCTTATGATAATTCAGTAAATTCTATACATCAGGCATGTCGAAAATCAAAAACTGTTGACAACTTGTTTTGTCGAGTGTAAGAAAATGGACCAATACATCTCGATCGTTGAAATATTTCGATATTTCGGCAATATCTTCGCAAATATGGACGCGATCGAGTTCAAATCTATACAACTTTACTGTAAAATAAGGCTTTGATGGCTCTCGCCGATCAACGTATCTGACGGATAATTTCCGCCGGAGCTTCTGAATCACAGCACGTATCTGGATCGATTCCCATATCCGAAATGGCTCTTTTTTCGTTTTTTTCTTCATTTCTATCGAAATAATAAGTTTGATCAATGGTATTTCTACTGAATTTAATTTGGATCTTTCAATAAAATTACGTGAAACATGAATAATTTCGAATAGGTCCTTACGCCACCACAGATATAGCACTGTTTATTGACGACTCAACAATTTTAATGTATGTATTTGAGTCGAAACTGATAGTTTGAGACCAAAAAGTGGACCAGTTTTTTTTTCGATGCTTGTTTTTACAGTCGGATTTATATTCTTGGAAATATTGTGAATATTTTTTTTCCTGGAGCGCCGCTTTGGGCGAGTTCAGAACCTGGACACACAGTTATGATACAGTATCTTAATCAATTTAAAGCTTTCTGATAAACTATATTTTTTGTTTTGTTTTGTGGTGCGTAGATAAACAAAGATGGCGGTTTTCCGACGAGCGAACACGCGACGTACAATTGTCCATGTGCCATGTCCATACATCAAAGGAAAAACAAAATTGTTTCATTATGAGAATCCATCCAAGGTACCTATTTAGTTAATGCTTTGTTTGTGGCACAAATCAATTCAATCGCGCAAAATTGTGCCGTGATAAAAAGAACACCCTGTATAGTAATGGTTCATTTTCAATGATGTATGCCTCGAAAGTATAATTGTTAACACAATTGAATGAAATTGTACGATTGGCGTGAAAACAGCAAGTTGCAATTGATGTTAAAAGAAAAACACCCTGTATGAAAATTTGGGACAAATACAATATGAGATTCCATCTAAGGTAACTATATAGTTAATGCTTTGTTTTTGGCACGAATCACTTCAATCGCGTACAAATGTGCCGTGATATAAAGAACACCCATAGTAATGGTTGATTTTCATTGATGTATGCCTCGAAAGTAAAATTTTTAACACAATTGAATGAAATTGTACGATTGGCGTGAAAAACAGCAAGTTGCAATTGACGTTAAAAGAAAAACACCCTACCTATATGAAGATATCGGACAAATACATTATGAGAATCCATCCAAGGTACCTATTTAGTTAATGCTTTGTTTGTGGCACCAATCACTTCAATCGCGTACAATTTTGCCGTGAGAAAAAGAACACCCTGTATAGTAATGGTTTATTTTCAATGATGTATGCTCCGAGAGTATATTGTTTAACTCAATTGAATGAAATTGTACGATTGGCGCGAAAAACAGCAAGTTGCAATTGAAGTTAAAAGAAAAACACCCTGTATGAAAATTTCGGACAAATACAACGTTAAAAGAAAAACACCCTGTAGGAAAATTTCAGACAAATACATTACGCGAATCCATCCAAGGTACCAATTTAGTTAATGCTTTGATTGTGGCACAAAGCACTTCAATCGCATACAATTGTGCCCTGAGAAAAAGAACACTCTGTATAGTAATGGTTTATTCTCAATGATGTATGCCCCGTAAGTATATTTTTTAACACAATTGAATGAAATTGTACTACTATGACGTGAAAAAGAGCAAGTTGCCATTGACGTTAAAAGAAAAACACCCTGTAGACATTTTTATATTTATTCACCTTCCAAACCTTCCCTGGACTTCCACAAATAATTCAAGACCAAAATTAGCCAAATCGGTCGGCGTTCTCGAGTTTTAGCGAGGAGACTAACGAACAGCGATTCATTTTTATATACAGTGTGGAACAGCCAAATGGAATAAATTCGATAAAGGATAAATGAGAGCGTGTTTGGAAAAACGCTTGGACACGGCGATTTGTATTTTTAAGTGAGCATTTAAAAAAAAAAAAATTATATAGGGTGCGTCATGTGACAGTGGCCAATACCCACTTTCTTATTTCAAATGCAAGCCCCTGTATATTATTAATTTTTTGGATTCTTCAGAGAATTCTAGACATAAATCATGTACAATGTCCTATACCTATCTTCAACTGTTTCGGAAATGTTAAGTTTAAGTGTTTTCAGATTTATTACAAAAATTAACATTAAAAAAAGAAAATTATTTTATTTCACAAATTCGCTACATTACACTAAAAACCTAATAATTAATACTGATTATTTCTTAATAATTAAAAAAAAAAACAAAAAAATATTAATGTCAATGTAGTAAATGTTCAAAATGCTCGCCGCGAACGTCTTGGCAACATGCTAATCTGGTAATCAGTAAAAAGAAACGCAGGAATGGTTTTTGTTTACTTTCTCATTATCAAGAGCTAAATGGGAAATAAGTATTGAATGTAATGTAGCGAATTTGTGAAATAAAATAATTATCTTTTTGCGCGTATGTTCTGGGGAACATCGCGTTATTTTAATGTTAATTTTTGTAATAAATCTGAAAACACTTAATATTTCCGAAACAGTTGAAGATAGGTATAGGACATTGTACATGATTTATGTCTAGAATTCTCTGAAGAATCCAAAAAATTAATAATATACAGGGGCTTGCATTTAAAATAAGAAAGTGGGTATTGGCTACTGTCACATGACGCACCCATTATAATTTTTTTTTTTTTTTTAAATGCTCAGTTAAAAATACAAATCGCCGTGTCCAAGCGTTTTTCCAAACACGCTCTCATTTATCCGTTATCGAATTTATTCCATTTGGCTGTTCCACACTGTATATAGATTTTGAACTATTATAATAATTTGTTCGTCAGCCTAAACCTATTCAAATATCAGGAATAAATGGACAATCTGCTATGATTGTCTCCAGCCTTGCTCTAGACATTGTTGTGAAAACTATGCACCGGGTGTAAGTTGCAACAACCCATTCCACGAGGTTAAATCATTGCAGATTGCTCATTTAATCTTGATAAATAAACTATTATTTGAATTCAAGTTCTCTTATGATGCAGTGCTATCATAAGAATCCATTCATATCATTCCCAACTCTGAGAAACCAATACTTTCAGGGATATGATTTGTCAAAGTTCCTGTCTACAGAGCTTTCCCACTTTTCAACTTGTTATTCCTATATCTGTTCGATTTGAAGCGTTCGAGGAAAACAATTCGAAATAAATCCATTTACAATATAAGTATCTGCTCGAAAGTAAATCCTATTCCTAGAAACAATATGGGTAAGCATAGTCTCTAATTCCAAATTGATTCAATGATACTTCACTTATATAACATCAACAGTAAATCCCTGAAATTCCAATAATTACTAGTAAGTTAATTTGATTACTCCGTAATAAAACTCAATTACAATCCATAACACAAGTTGTTCCTCAATTCACAACAATGGTGAGTTATTTCTGAAATGCAAAACCGGCAACGCGGCACGACCGAAAGTCGCCGACTTCACTGAACAAGGACGCAGGGGAGATTCCTACTGAGCGAGACGGAACCATAAAACCTGTTACATAAACAAGGACGAGCGGTGGCGGTGGTCCCCGAGCGAGACGGAGCATAGGAGATTCCGCACTAGAGGTGTAAAAGTAACGAAATAAAGCGTACCCGTATGTATTCGTTACTTCAGCAATTAGTACTCGTTACTTTCGTATCGTTACGTTACTCGTTACTTTTGATACCTCATAATATATCATGTTATGTCAGAGTAACGAATCGAGTCTCATTGCGAATCGAATCGTATCGAGTACGCAAAATTCGTAATTTGTAGAAAACATACTTATACATTCAGACCTATTCTGTTTGCGTATTGCTATAAACATTGCTATTCAAGTCATATTGCTATCCTCCTAATTTTTAACAATATGACTATCGTATTACGTATTCTGTTCGGACTGTTATAGCAATGTTGGTTATCAATTTTCTCCCAGCAATATTGCTATGAAGTAGGTCAAAATTCATTGATTTTAGAGCTGACAACACTGTATTTCATGACTTTTATGTGAATTAGAAGAAGAATCTAACCTTAATTGATAAACATTTCGTCCGTTTTTCGGTGGTTATTCTTAATTCCTAACCAAAAATATATAAATGTCACGAAAGCCAAAAACAAACTGTATTTTATTCATGAAACTAACAAGATGGAGTTATTGATCAATTTTCAGGAAACACATCGAATTTTGGTAACCGCTACCATGACCGAAAAATTGAAGACTTGCAAACACCCAAACAAATATTAAATTTACATTTTTTCCTGTCTTCAGTCAGACTTCGAATGCACAAGTTAAACGGAATAGTATGTCTCCTAGTTTTCTCCTGAAAAAATTCCCTCAGTTCTTCAACTGAATCAAAAGAAGTAATCTTCGTAGTAAGACTGAATTAATAGTTTATTTAATTTTTTTCATCCAGTCAGTCAGTCTTCGAATGCATATCTAACTTAAAAGAAGCAGTATATCTTATAGTTTGCTCATGAACAAATAAATACCCTTGGCTCTGCAATGAAATCAAAGGCAGTGTTATTTTTACTAAGGCTGAATTAATAGTTTATCTAATTTATTTCATCCAGTCGGTCAGTCTTCGAATGCATATCTAGCTTAAAAGAAGCAGTAAATCTCATAGATTGCTGATGAACACATAAATAAATTAATAAAATACCCTCGTCTCTTCAATGAAATCAAAGGCAGTCATCTTTTTACTAAGGCTGCATTAATAGTTTATTTTATTTATTTCATCCAGTCGATCAGTCTTCGAATGCCTCTAACATAAAAGAAACAGTATCTATCCTAGTTTGCTCATGAACTAATAAATATATGAATAAAATTCTCTCAGCCTCTTATTGATGTTGAATAGTTTATGAACTTTTCTGTTTACGAATAGAAGGGGTTGTTAGTGTTAAACCTAAGTCTTAGAAATTCCCTTGAAATTAAGTATTTTAAAGTACCTTTAATAAATATATACGATTATGTATATACCTATATTTATCAAAGTACCTACCTATTTTCAATATTTTCGATTTCTTGGAAGAAAAAAGTGGTTCTCAGCCATATTCCAAATCTTGTTATGCTCTTAGCAAGTACTATTTTGAGGTTGCTGAGATAGCAATGTGGATAGCAATATGTTTATCAAAATGACAGATCATATTGCTCAAAAACGATGATCAGAATAGCAATATTTCGGATCTTGCTGTGGTAGCAATATCTTTTTCTTAGCAATATTGCTATGCGCGAACAGAATAGGTCTGATTATATACCAAGCTGCGTAAGGTGAATTTTTTCACTGTTCCGTATTTTTAACCAGACCTTTTTTTAAGTTATTCTAAATTTAGTTTATTCAATAGTGAAAGTAAGAGTGAAAAACTATTAACCGTGTGCTTATGGTATATCACAATAACAAAGCAATCTATTCTACATCGATTATAAGTTATACGCGTATGAGTAAAACATACGTTCAGTAAACGTTTCAAGACACGCATCAACGTTACTTTCGTGATCGGAACAGTAGTTATAGGTACCTATACTACGAATACGGAATAATGCGAGTAACGAAATGGATTTGTGTGTAACGTTTCGTTACTCGGTACTAGACGTCGCACCCGTTACTCAGTAACGAATACATACGGTTTGCTACAGCTCTATTCCGCACCGAACCCAGGCCAACGTAGCGCGTAGACAAAGAAGTGCAATTGTAGGAAATTCCGCCATGCTAAACAGAGAAAGGAGAGCGATTCCAGTAAATTCATTCTGGGAATCGAGATACAGCTGCCTTCGCCCGGGGCCATCCGTGCTTCGATATATTAGTATTCTGTGGCTTTGCCCGTCAACTCGTCTTGCCGTCCCTGTCTACCTACGCGAGATGACAATCTCGCAACACAGAAATTCATGATGATTTCACAGCCTGCTATAATTAGAACGTGATATAACAGATAATGTTACGAATTCAACGCCATTTCTCGGTAGTTTCCTAGTTTCTGCCAAAACTAATCCATTTATTCTAGCCATATTCATTATTCCCGTGCCCGAACAATATTGATTGCGATCGATGTACCGACCTTTATTACGTTAGTTGACTTGAACTTCGCAGAAAGGGGAAAAATATGTTGATTGGCTCGATTTATTCGTTACGTACAATATCCGATTTACGTTTTCATGATTATTTAAATAGACTTTGTACTTATATCGAATGTTTGGTGCAAGAGCAGAGGGAGATATTTAGAAAGAGAAAGGTTGAAGCAACAATGAGCTCTTAAGGGGTTCGTCCACCACCAAGTTTGCAGGATCCGGTAAATTGGTTCTATTTAATTTTGAGAATTTTCGATCTATTGACATCGGACAGGTGTTTGTTAACCAATTATTGCTTCGCAGTAATGATAATTGTTTTGGGTTATTATTTCTGACAGACGAAGTTTTGGAAACAAGCAGGAAAACACAATTTATTACTCTGAAAATATCAGTGTACAATATACAATTGTGATAAAACAAGTGGAAAAGCACTGTGAGCAGGAGCTTTGGGGCGCTTGTTCGAATTTATAGCCAGAGCGGTCGCCCAAAGCTGCTTAGCTCCAGGAAAAAAATTACAATTCGAAAAATATAAATCCTACACAAACATAAAAAAAAACTGGTCTACTTTTTGGTCCAGAATGGTCTGAAACTATTAGATTCGACTCAAATACATATTCACTGTTGGGTCGAAAATAAACAGGGCTGTGTAATTGGTGGAGTAAGGGTCCATTCGCATATACATTTACTGTTTGGCCCATTCGAATATACATTTACTGTTTGGCCCATTCGAATATACATTTACTGTTTGGTCGAAAATAAACCGTCCTTTGCTTGTGATGCCGTAAGGTCACAAATCATGTTCAATCATACAATTTCGGCATGAGATAAAAAACACCCGGAATTGAAAATCCTAAAATAACTTATAATATACGAAATTATTCACGTATTCAAAGATCGCCTTAAATTCAGTAGATATACCATTCATTAAAGTTATTATTTCGTTGGAAATAGAAATAAAAGTGGGAAAGCCCTGTGGACAGGAGCTTTGGCGCTCTTGTTCAAAACTTTGAAAAATCATATCTCCGAAAGTATTTGAAAGAGTTGGGAATTATATCAATGGATACTTGTGATAGAACGTCATCATAACAGAAATTAAATTCAAACATCATAAAAGAATTTAAATTCAACAAGTGTGCCAAACATTATTAATCCAAAACCAACAGATCAATCCTACCCAACAACGAACTTATCCGAGATATTCATTCCTCAAATCTATTATGAACGAGATATTCATTACTCAAATCCACTCTGAAAGTTATATTATATCAATTGAAACTTAGCGAATATTCCAGTTTTGTTTTTACTGGAGTTATTCTGAACTCAATTTTATTAACTTACCATTACCATTCCCATCATCATATGGATTAACCATGGACATTAAAATATCACCCAAAAAGTATGATATCATATTATAATCGTCATAATTCCACGATAGCTGATATTAATTTGACATGTCATCTTATAAGAAAATAAGTTGACATGTATGAACACAGATCATATAATAATTCATAGATAGAATAATTATAGCAATCTATGAAAACATATAGAAGTACGATTTATTAGTGAAATTTTGAAAAATCATATCTCTGAAAGTATTAGCTTGTAAGAGTTAAACATGATATCAATGGATTCTCATGCTTAAACGGCATTCTCAAAAATGTAAAAAATTTTTTTTTTTGTTACTTCGAAACCATCTGGCTGATTATGCCCAATAACGATTTTAGCCGAGATATTTATCTCCCAAACCTACTCCGAAAATTTCAACTGTCTAGCTCATCCCGTTCGAGAGTAATCGAGCCTACGGCCGGCCGGACATAATCCATTTCGCCCTGGATTTTTAATCAGTGAGTCGAGTCAAATCGTTTAAGTCAATTATCATAAAAAAAATTCGAATTATACAGACATTAGGGCGAATTGATAAGCACTCTATTCCAAGGAACAAGGGCGTCAAAAAGACGGCTTGAAGGTTCATGCAGTATTTCGTGACGGCGGTGTTTGAGGCGTGAATAGACCAAAGAACATGTGCGCAAACTCCTAACTTCACGTTAGTGCTTCATAAGAATTTGTTTGACTATCCTTGTGTTCCGAAATTGCTGGCACTACTGGCCGCAGTAAGTAATTTCGGAACGCTCTTAAGTAATTGTAAGCATCGCCAGTAAATTTCAGTAATATCTGACGTTTCAATTTACTGCTCAGTACTGTTCAGGAATATCGGAACACGGCATGATGCCCATCAATATTTAATATTTCAGCTAATTTTGTAAACAATTTAAATTTTTTTTAAACGCAACACTCACAGGGGGACAGGGCTCTTTTCATGAAGTATTTCCCCAAGCTCTTGTATCATACGTCAAATTGTATGGTACCCCGTATGGTACATTAATCTCAGCTAACACTTTTGTAGCTTTCAATTCAAAGGAATATACAGGGTGTCCCAAGTTCGAGTGCCTATTAGACGTTTCTGGAGAACTGGACATATTTGAAAGCTGAAAATTTGGATTATGATATTGCTCGAGATTCTCTACAAAGCTAAAATATTTTCGGAGCCTAAGCACTTCCGGTTATACAGGGAGTGAAAATAAATTCGATGAAAACATTTATTTCAAATTTTGCATTCCTGGTATGATCAAGTATTTAATGCTGAATACATTTCTGTTTAAAACATTGTATTAATTCGAATAGTTTTCAAAATATCGAAAAAAACCGGAAAAAAAGTCAAATTTGTTTAGTCAGTATTATGTTCGTTATTCTTATTTCAAACATCCTGAACGTAAACCGTTTTTACAACATCGAGGAGAAAGAAGGTGGAAATGTCATGCATCATTTGAATTTCAGAAATATCATCACAGGGTGTCTTAAATTTTGTGTCGAAAATTGTGATCAAAAATTGGCCATAACTTCTGTTTTTCAAATTAGAACCCTATTTTTTTATTATTGCGTTGAATTCTGTGGTGAAAAATAACGATAGTTTTCTAACATGATTATGCTCCTAAATTCAATAATTTTTGAGTTTTTTTTTTCAATTTAGGAGCATAATCATGTTAGAAAACTATCATTATGTTTCACCGCAGAATCCAACGCAATCATAAAAAATTGGTTCAAGCACTGACGTGAAGTCAGAAGCTTTTGCGCGTATGTTCTATTGTCCATTCTTCTGTATTGGACACCCTTAATCGAATTTACCAGGGAAAATTATGTTGTCCATTCTCCTGTATTGGACACTTAATTCGAATTTACCGAACTATTACAATTTTCATTTCATCTTATAAATTTCTCAGAATTATTCCCCAAATTATTTTGCACAGTGCGTTGCCCAGACTATTTCAGAGATAGCGACTTGCAATTTAAAAAAAAAAAATTTAAAATTAAAATTTGTTTCTACAATAACTCTCGAACAGAATGAGCTAGGCAGTTGAAATTTTCAGGGTAGGTTTGGGAGATAAATATTTTGGTTAAGTTCGTTATTGGGCATAATCAGCCTGATGGTTTCAGAGAAACGAAAAAAAAAATTTTTTTACATTTCAAATTTCAAATTCAATTTTTTTCAAAATGCAGTTTCAATAATGAATCGTACTTCTATGTTTTCACAGAATGCTTACTTAATTTTTCTATATTTCTAATTATTATATGATCTGTGTTCTTACATGTCATCTTATTTTCCTTTGAGAGATAAATGTCAAAATTATTTCTGGTTCGTTATTCTTGATATAAAATACTCTTCCTGACCAATGAAATATCCTCAGCTATCGTACTTTTGAGGTGATAATATAATGCCCGTGGATAATCCATAAGAGGATGGAAATATATTCTTTGGTAAGATGCATAATTGAATTGGGTTCAGAATATCTCCAGTAAAAACAAAACTGCAATGTTGTCTACGTTTTAATTGATGTAATAGAATTTTCAGAGTACATTTGAGGAATGAATATCTCGGATAAGTTCGTTATTGGGAAGAATCGGCTTGTTTGAATTCAATTTCTTTCATGATGCAGTTCTATCGTAAGAATCCATTTATATCATTCCCAGAGACCAATTATTTCGGAGATATGATTTGTCAAAGTTTGAACAAGAGCGCCAAAGCTCCTGTCCACAAGGCTTGAACTAATTTTTAAAACCTATTATTATTAATACTGTGATCTGAAACATATACATACACATTTCTAACATCTGATATAAACAACACAGTTTAAAGTTGAACCAGTCATGTGCCTGTTCACCCCTTTGCGGCCCTTACGGTGGAAATGTGGTATTACGAAGGAAAAGTAAATTTTTGAACCTATAGAACCACCATTAGGTTGATTCTCAGTGCTTTCAAAGAAGACGTCAAACATCATCGCCTTATTCAAGATGTAAATTTCATAAATATATACATACGAACAATTATGAGATCAATAAGAATTCAGATGTACATTTCCAAGCGGAAAATACCTGTTTCCCCAGAAATCGGACACTTGTCGCGCATCTCCAGTGGGTGTCGACCTTTAAGGTGAATCCAACCGAAGAGTGAGACGGAAAGCGAACAGGTTTGAAAGTTCTCGGGTAATGGAACAGAATACAAATAGCTGGACAGGAGAGGGTGACGTCGCTATGGGGATCGCCCGTATCAGACAGAGACGGAGACGCTGGCAGTGGCGAACACAAGACTTCGTGATGTTCTTTGTCACTAATGTTTACTAGACAGAGATGGAGCTCTGAAACAAGTAAACATGGCGCCGTGTGAGCAACCATATCATTTTAGTGTGTAATTTACACGCAGTATCTTTTGGATTTATCTCAAACTTTGTAGAAAACCATACAGATAAGTGATACAGTTTAATATACCTTCCTTGTGAGTAACCAAAACATCAATTGAAACTCGAGTGCCAACGTAATACCGTGATTTTTGGAGGGTTTTGTGAATTTTTGAACTCAGAGGTGCATACGGATATTTTTTATGAAATTCTGACATGTGCTTATAATAGCAACATAATGGAGCACCCTTTGGATGAATATTCACTGGTGTAAACATGAGAAAGGTGTGATTTTGTGTAGGAGTAACTTCCTATAGTGATCAAGTGAGTGGATATTTGTTTTTTCTTAGTCGTATGTGCCCCAATATGCTTCAATTGTTTACAGAGATCATCTCAATTATCTACATAAGTGTTGACATTTTTTTCGCACAATTAGTCCCTGGCGCCGTTCAGACTATGACACTGGCGTCATACTCTGTCTCTGATGAATCTTCTGGGGCTCCCCCTTTCCCCTCTGGCCCCCGATCGGTCGTCTCTGCGTACGAATTCCTCTATATTCAATTCGATCGAGTTGGCTGATGCTGAAACTGACGTTATAACATTAAATTTTTCGTTGTTTTGAATGCCAAATGATCTTGGGAGATATTTTTTGCAGAGTGCTTCTGTTTTGACACAAGCTAATCTTAAAATACCGCGATTTTGAGAATACACTCAGAAATTAGCGTGGGATCAAGGATTAATCATTTTTATTTACATTCATTGAGAACTGGGGCTTTAATTTCGAATACTTAACACCTTCGCATTTTTCTCTGGTTTCGAGAGAAAAGTTTCATGACATCTTATTAGAACAAATTGCTTTTACAAGGAAATCTGAGTTTGGTCCAAAAGTTGAAAGTAAATAAACGAACAGGTAGAAAATGACCCAGACTGCTGTGGACGTTCTTAAGCATTATTCATAACTTATTGTTAGTAAGGTAGGTAATTCTTGCTATCGTTCATTATAGTTTTTTCCGAGTATTCTTGTATTGATATTTAGTAAACATACTGTATTCACTGCGGTATGATAATTGGTATCTTTCATCATCATCTTTAATTCGTACATCTTGCTGAAAAATTATGCAAATTGCATGTAGATGTAGAAGTGTTCATTATCCAAAATAATTCTGCTTATTCATCACCGAATCTATTCATTCATACACAGAACACAACCGATTTCTCCCAACTCGCTCAAGTTCTTGAGAGCTTATGATGGGTTTCCTTAGGGAAGACCCAGGAGGATCAGTATAATTTTTTTTCATATTCTCATTCAACGTCGTGAAATACATATACACTAGGTTCTAGTAGGCTTCTAGTTCATAATATGTAATCCATACTTAATTAAAGAAACTAAGTTTATTCTTGGAGAATATGAATATCATAACAAACGTTAATTCAGCGCTTCGAGGGGCTTCATGCGGGAAGTAAACAAAACTCACATAGCTCCTTAAGATAATAAAGACAACCCCACAAATGAAATCAAAAACGCCAAGTTCGGGAAAAATCCATTTCTTTCCACCTATAACAGCGTCAAGGCTGCTATTTCAGAAAACTCATCTTATCCTTGCCCTTTATGTACATTCAAATTTTCAGTGAATTCTGGAAACGAATTTCAGAAATTTTAAATTTTCTTTAGAAAAAAAAAATGGGTTCAAGCCCTGTGGACAGGAGCTTTTGGGCGCATGTTCCTTGTGGCCCGTACTGACCAGTAAAGAAAAAAAAATGGGTTCAAGCCCTGTGGACAGGAGCTTTCTGGCGCTCTAGTTCAAACAGACAAATTATATCTCCGAAAGTATCGGTTTCTCAGAGTTGGGAATTATATCAATGTATTCATATGATAGAACTGCATCCTAAAGGAAATTCAATTCAAATAATAGTTTATTTATCAAGATTAAATGAGCAATCATGAGAATGAGAAAAGCACCATGGAAGAAATCAAATTAAATCTGGCCAATTTTGCCCAATAACGAACTTAACCGAGATATTCATCTCCCTAAACTACTCTGAAAATTTCAACTACCTACCTCATTCCGTTCGAGAGTTATATCTATGTCTATGGATGAAAAGCAGTCTCACTACTCTCAGATCTCTTACTTCATGTTCAGTTCCGAAATGTAAGAATTTTCTGAGAAAAACTAATTTCGGAGCAAACAACTGAGATTTTTCTCACTTCGCTCACAATTCTTCGATTGATTAGATAATCTGTCAGGAACATCATTTGACATTATGACAATTCATATTCATACATAGAATAATATCATTCTGTGACAACGTTGAAATACGATTTATTATTGAAATTTTGAAAAATCATATCTCCGAAAGTATTAGCTTGTTAGAGTTAAAAATGATATGAATGGATTCTTATGATAAAACCTCTTATTAAAAAAAATTTAATTTGGAATTTGTTTCGTAAAAAAAAATTTTTTTTTTTGTTACTCCGAAACCATCTGTCTGATTTTGCCCAATAACGAACTTAGCCGAGATATTTATCCCCCAAACCTACTCTGAAAATTTCAACTCTCTAGCTCATTCCGTTCGAGAGTTATCGTGCCTACGGCCGGCCGGACCGGCCGGACCGGCCGGCCGGACCGGCCGGACAGAATGAATTTCGACCACGGATTCTTGATCAGTGAGTCGAACCAAATCGTTTAAGACCATTTTCATCGAAATATTCGAAAATTACAGACATTTGGGCAAATTGATAAGCACTCAGTTCCGAGGAACTAGAGCGCCAAAAAGCAGTATCATGTTGAATACCTTAATATTATTCTGGAACACAAATTCTCCATTACAATAATCTTCATCTAGCTTCTATTTAGTATCAATTCCTGTAGAACGTGATCATAATAAGTGTTTTCCATATAATAAAATGTGTTTGGACTTGGTATGTAGGAAATCTGACATCAATCATTGGAATTAATTGATTTGACAAACAGCCGTCAAATGAGGTAAATAGATTTTTGTGACGATTTTCTGTGACCATAAAAAAAATTAAGCATTTCATTATTGCATTTCTTGAAATAGGTACCTTTTCAAGTCGATCAACATCGTCCTTCTTTCGACGTCTAAACTATGACTTGATTCTTTATGTTTATGCCTTTGAATTTGTTTTCGGTGGAATTCAAAGAGTTCATAGAATAATCGATGAAAATACTGAGAGAGACCCAGGAAATTTGACACATTTTGTCTTATATCTCCAGAAATTGAAATCGTATAGAGCCAAAATTTTGCACAATGTTGCAAAATACTACAATTGACGTTAGTACAAGTTTTTGTTGCAATCTGATGAATAGTTCACGAAAAAAAAATTTTTTTTTCGAAAAAATTAAAAGAAATATTTTTTTAAAAATTACCAACATTTTGATCATAACAGAATGTTGCCAAAAGTTGCGCGTTTATATCCTCGAACTGACTACCAAGTTTCGATTCAACATCTTCTTTAGTTCCTGAAATATCAGGGAAATAACCTCAAAATTTTAAATGTCTATAACTCCTAAACCGTCCGGCCGATTTTGCCCGTTAACGAACTTAACCGTCGCATTTTGATCAGAAACCTACCCTGAAAGTTTGAAGTCGATAGGACCTTCGGTGCTCCTGTTATCGTGCCTACGGCCGGCCGGCCTGCCGGCCGGCCATACGGCACCCAAAAATCTGACACCGGATTCGTAATCAGGGAGTCCGAATTAGTCTATTAGCCAATTTTCAGCTCGAAATTCGAAAATTACAGACATTTGGACGAAATGATAGGACGATGTTCCCCTAGAACATACGCCCAAAAAGTAAGAATAAGCACTGACGTGAAGTCAAACAATTTGACCGATTATGCCAATTAACGAACTTAAATGTCGCATTCAGATGCACAACCTACCCTCAAAATTGCAAGTCGCCATCTCTTTCCGTTCTCAAGTTATCGTGAGATACATAATATTTTTTCGTAATTTTTTTTATAATTTTCTAGTGTTACGGTCCTCGCTAAATTTCACACAAGTATTTATGTCGACATTCAACAAGAAGTTACCAAGAGCATCAATTCGATCGGGTCTGTATCTTTTGAGTTATCGAGAAAATAATATTCCAGAGGGGTATAACTCCGAAACCGTAGGGCCGATTATGCCCAACAACGAACTTAACTCTCCCATTCGGATGCGAAATCTACCCTGGAAATTGCAAGTCCCTATCCCTTTTCGATCGAAAGTTATAGAGGCAACGGTCACCCATCCAGCTACTGAACTCACCCAGGGCTCTCGAATTTCTAACAATATAGATCAGATCGTGTTCAAACTTGGAACTTTGCAGTACAGTTAGGTTTTGAAGGCTCTCGCAAAATTTCATCCTTGTCGGACGAATAGTTTCTGATTTTATAGAATTTTTTTCAATGATTTAAAAATTTTCTAACGAAAGGATCCTCACGAAATTTTGCAAGAATGTTTGCGTCGGCATTCTACAACTAATACCCATGTTTAAATTGGATCGGTTTCGTATTTTTCGAGTTATTGAGGAAATAACATTCAAATTTCAGATGGGTAACTTCAAAACCGTTTGGCCGATTATGCCTATTAACAAACGCGAATATCGCATCAATTTTCGATTCCCATGACGTTAGATCAGTTTGCTTTGACATGTTCAAATTCATAACCAGAGCGGTCACCCACCCAGGTATTGAACTCGTCCAAGGGTAATATTTTACCAATAGTTCCAATAATTTTGATCCGATCGAGTTTAAATCTAAAATTTGGCTGTAAAATCAGGTTGTGAAATCTCTCGCAAAATTTCAGCGAAATCTGACGGAATTTTAATTTCAGGCATTCGAAATCTGGTATTTGACCCACTCATTTGCGTTGAATCACCCTTGTTTTTAATACAAAAGGTGTAAGCATAGATGGATAGTTTCCGCAGTTTCTTTTTTTCCATAGCCCCTAAAGAAGATGAAACCTTCAATGGTCAATGTCTTAAGAACCTTTCAGGGTAGATTATGCTAAATCCGGCGGTTCAGTTCGTTAATGGGCATAATTGGCGGAACGGTTTCGGAGTTTTGTTTTACCAATAACTCAAACGATATAGATCCGATCGTATTGTAACTAGCTGTAGAATGCCGACACAAAGACTTATGCGAAACGAGGATCGTATCACTAGAAAATTAAAAAAAAATTATTAAATAATATTCTGTATCTCATAAACTATCCGTCCGATATCGCTGAAATTTTTCGGCAGCCTTCAAAACCTATTTCTAAAGACAAATTCTAAATTTGAACACGATCGGATCATTGGAAGCCGAGCTGACTTGGGCGACTCCAGTATCTGGATGGGTGGACGTTATCACGATAACTTTCGAACGGAAAGAGATTGCAAAATGCAATAATCCAGCAATTTTTAAGGAAGGCTGCGTATCCGAATGCGACAGTTAAGTTCGTTAATGGGCATAATTGACCAAACGGTTTCAGAGTTATACCCTTATGAAATTCTGTTGTTATTTACTCAATAAAAAAAAATAATAATAAATAAATACTTGTAGAATGCCAACGCATTAATTTTCAAGAAATTTCTTTAGGATCGTATCACTAAAAAAAAATTGAAATATTTCTTCAAAAATAAAATGTTTTTCTCCTAAAATGTTATATTTCGGAAACTATTTTTAGACAGAAGAACAGTATTTTTTTCTTAGTTTGCTGTTTTATGGTTGTGATATTTTGAGCATCTTCGCGAGTGAGGTAATATTCGAAAAATAGAAGGAATTCCTGCTTATATTTAACTGCAATTGGACGAATAACAACGAATCTATAAATCATCCTTCAATTCCGATCTGACAAATTGCAGAAACAAATGAACTCTCCGATTTATTTTTAGAGGGCATAAAATGTTCGAGAACCCGTGAAATATACAATAATAACAGGGAATCCCCTTCATGTTTTAGATGAAGTTATTTATTAAAACATCGAATTTGATGTTAGGTATGCAGCACTTCTCTATCTATACTTAAAAACCGATTTCAACGTTCATGTGAATCTTGCAATTGAAATAAGCTGTTAAGCTACTCGATTTATAGCTTTGGTAATTCCTACTGTAACCTTAAACAAGCTGTCCTGAAAGTCCGTTCGAAAGTTAAATAACTAAGAAATATGTTGAACAATGACATTTTGTTGCATGCACTATATTCTGGAAATTCGTTAATAAAATTTCAAGTTCAAGTTTGGTTTGAAAAAATCAAAAATTGAATGCTTTTGGCTTCAACTCTATGCAAATCCATAAAATTTTTAAATGAATATTATGATTTACACTTATTGAATCGATGACGTATCTTGTAATCAATTGAAATACATTTTTAATTAATTTGCTTTTATAAATTTACTCTCATCTTAAATAAATTGAGTGTAGAGAAAAATCGAGATTTAATTGTTCATTAAGTAAATTCCCCGTATGTTTTTCTCTATTTATTTCCACCATATCCCAATAATTTAGTTGCGCGCCTTTATTCAAATTGTGTAGAATTTTTAAATTCGGGTTAAAATTATGTCCGTCTGCTGATAAATGATTTGAATAATTAGAATTAATTTTGTTGTGTTGGTACCTGTGATGGTGTTACTTAATTCTCATTCCAAAATTTCTACTTGTTTTTCATATATATAGGTATATATAATTTACACCAAATTCATCTTTTGTATTGCTCTTCCATTTTTTATTATTAATGTGTTTTGCCAGGCTACTGTTTGTCCGGAATGAGATATGTACCTTTTGTTTTTGTAGAAACCTTTTAATTTTGTGACTTTTTCTTCAACATGTTTCGGATTAACTCTGGATCACTACCACTACTTGTTCGATATTTTCTAATTATTTCCAATTATTTTGTAATTTTAAGTAAGTCGTAAGAAGAAGAACAACAAAAAATTCTATGTCGAGGTCATCGATTGAGTTGTATAAGAAGATCATTAATTGTTAAGAATTTAGTGTGATGTTGTCTGAAGAAGTCGCTTTCTCGACGAAACGCGTCGCAATATTAAATAAATAAGTGTAAATCATACATAATGTTTCATTTGAGTTGAAAAAACGGATTTAATAATTATTTTTGCCAAAATATTCATGACTTAAGTTCATTATGTTTTTTCACTCACCCTAGGGAGTAAAAAACTCAATTTAGTTCCGCTTTTGAGGGATGAAAGTTCAACAGCAACAAATACTATTACCTCCATAAATTTAGCAGAGCCACTGTCAATGAAACCTATTGCATTCATTGTCGAATAATTATCGAGAATTTGTCGGGAAAGAAATAAATTTGTTGCTCGCTTAGTTTTTTTTATAGGGGGTGGTTATCCTAACTTAATATTAAGTTAGCAGAGCCACTTGCAAGAATTTCAATGAAACCTATTGCATTCATTGTCGAGAATTTGTCGCGCTTATTTTTTTTATATGGGCAGAGCCACTTGCAAGAAATTCAACTTGGTAGATTATCCGCCGTATTCACAAAGCATTCAATCTCCGTTAAGTCCTAACTGAGGTCCTCAGTTAAGGATAAATAAGAATCGCAACCTCAGTCAACGCACCATGGAAATATTATTATTATTATTATTATTATTATAGCTGGAATGAATTTGACTCTCTCTTATAGAACAGGATGACATATACGAGTATGACCACAGATCATAATATAATAAAGCTTAGATAGAATAATTATAGCATTCTGTGAAAACATAGAAGTACGATTCATTATTGAAATTTCGAAAAATCATATCTCTGAAAGTATTAGCTTGTTGGAGTTGAAAATGATATCAATGGATTTTTATGGTAAAACTGCATCTTAAATAGAAATTGATTTTGAAATTTGTTACTTAAAAAAAATTTTTTTTTTTGTTACTCCGAAACCATCTGGCCTATTTTGCCCAATAACGAACTTAACCGAGATATTCATCTCCCTAACCTATTCTGAAAATTTCAACTGCCTAGCTCATTCAGTTCGAGAGTTATTGTAGAAATTTTTTTTTTTTAATTTTCAAATTTTTTTTTTGACACTTTGCGGTAACCTGGTCAATACAAGCTTCACATGCGTATAAAGGTCATGATTCTACAATTTGATGCTAAATTTCAGATAGATCGACTGATCGCTTTCGGAAATATTCATAAAAAATGTTTTTGATCAAAATCCGCCATAACTCCGAAACCGCTTGATGGATTTCGCCCATTAATGAACTCGTCTGAGATATTTACGCTCCAAACCCACCTTGCAAATTTCAATCCTCTAACTTATTTCGTTCGAGAGTTATCGTGCCTACGGCCGGCCGGACCGGCCGGACAGAATCGATTTCGACCTCGGATTCTTCATCAGTGAGTCGAACCAAATCGTTTGAGACCATTTTCAGCCAAAAATTCGAAAATAACAGATTTTTGGGCAAATTGATAAACACTCTGTTCCGAGGAACTAGAGCGCCAAAAAGTGTAAATCATATAATTATAATTTTTCATTTGAGTTGAAAAAATCGGATTTAACAATTATTGCCAAAATATTCATGACTTATGTTGGATGTTTTTTCACTCATCCTAGGGAGTAAAATACTCAATTTATTCCCGCTTTTGAGGGAGGTAAGTTCAACGGTAGGAAATACTATTCTGATTTGGTCTGAACCGGTATTAAGCGGGTTATAGAGGGGTAGGTCAAAAACGAGATAGTGCCAGTTGACGTCAATGAAAGTTCAGCAGATACATCGAGGAAAAGACAAAATTTCATTAAAGGAAAGACTCGTGGAAATATACTATCAGATAAAACCGATAATTTGAATATGTGAAAATATGAACGAGTTTTACGTTTGGAGTTCTTCGTATCTGATACGTTTTTGTACGTAATACAAAGTGAGATTTTTATATTCCTGGAATTTTGTTGTATATCTTATTGATAAATGATGAGATTGGAGGAGATAAAAGAAATGATTGGTACTTAACTGAGCACGATCGCGATAAGTGATGACTAACAGGAATTCTTGACTTGATAGTAAATTGATACAATACTAGGAAAAATGACTGGTCGTGGGTTGACTTCATGTATAGCAGTGACAGAAGACATGAGGGTGCCACGAAAATAAAAAAATAGGTTCAAGCACTGACGTGAAGTCAGAAGCTTTTGCGCGTATGTTCTATTGTTCATTCTTCTGTATTGGACACCTTTAATCGAATTTACCATGGTAAATTATGTTGTCCATTCTCCTGTATTGGACACTCTTAATTCGAATTTACCATGGTAAATTATGTTGTTCCATTCTCCTGTATTGGACACTCTTAATTCGAATTTACCATGGTAAATTCGAATTAAGTGTCCAATACATCGATACAATTCGATTAAGGGTGTCCAATACAGAAGAATGGACAATAGATCATACGCACAAAAGCTTCTGACTTCACGTCAGTGCTTGAACCAATTTTTTTTTCGTGATTTTTTTGAAATTTTGTAGGGGTGCGGTTCTTAAAATTTATTTTTCGTCATTTTTTTCAAATTTTCTAGGGGTATGGTTCTTACAAAATTTTGAACACATCCTTATGATGATTTTCTACTACTAGTTACGAAGCTTCAATTCGATCGAATATTTATTTTTTGAGTTATCAAGGAAATAATATTCCAGGTGGGTATAACTCGGAAACCGTTCAACCGATTATGCCCAAAAGCGAACTCAACTCTCCCTTTCGGATTCGCAACCTACCCTGAAAATTGCGAGTCCCTATCTCCTTTCGTTCGAAAGTTATCGAGGCAACGGTCACCCATCTACTGAACTCACACAAGAATGCTCAAATCTCCAACAATATTCAACCGATCGTTTTAAAACTTGAAACTTGGCAGTAGAGTTAGGTTTTGAAGACTCTTGCAAAATTTCAGCAATTTCAAACGAATAGTTACTGATATAGAGAATTTTTTTTTTCAATTTTCAATGATTTTTTTAAAATTTTTTACAAATACTATCCTCGCGAAATTTCGCAAAAATTTTCGCGTTGGCATTCTTAAACTAATTACCATGTTTGAATTCAATCGGTTTAGTATTTTTCGAGTAAATGAAGATCAAAAAACAACCAAATTTCAGATGGCTATAAATCTGAAACCGTTCGGCCGATTATGCTTATAAACAAACTGAAATGTCGCGTTCTGGTGCACATCCTAACCTGAAAACTTCAAGCCGCTATCTCTTTCCGTTCTCAAGTTATCGTGACAACAAAAATATTTTTTAATAATTTTTTTAAAATTTTCTAGTCATACGATTCGCACAAAATTCAACGAACGTGCTTAGGTTCATATTCTACAACTACTCACCAAGTGTCAATTCGATCGGATTTATATTGGTTGAAAACAAAATTATTACTCGGAAACCACTGGGCCGATTATGCCCATTAACGAACTTGTCCGTCGTATTGGGATGCGCCACCCACCCTGAAAATTTCAAGTCGCTAGCTCTTTTCGTTCTCAAGTTATCGTGGCAACGGCCGGCCGGACGGACAGAATCAAATTTGGCCTCGAATTCTTCATTGGGGAGTCGACCTAAATCGTTTGAGACCATTTTCGTCAAAAAATTCGAAAGTTACAGACATTTGGGCAAAACTATAACGCGATGTTCCCCAGAACATACGCGCAATTACAAAAAATTTCGCACTATTCAGACTAACCGGTGTGAAGTTATCCACATCCACACATACACTCAAATACCAAAAAATGTTCAAAATGAAATATTAATAAATCGATATGTTCTTGGTGAATAATGATGAAATTTGAGAGAAATTTGTTCATGTATGCATAAAGAATGGAAATACAATATCAAATAGTTTGTGTACCTCCCAGGGGGTGGTGATGATGAACTCTGGAATTTGGAATAGTTCTTCAGAAGGGCGTTAAGAATGAGATGTAGATTGTGCCGCCGATTGGGGGCGGCATATAGAAAAATGCCATAACTCGGAAAATATTGAGTGTTCCACAATGAGCTTTGGATATGTCGTCGAGAATGGGCTAAATACAAAGTTGAAGTATGTCCCATAGTTTGTGCGGCCATGAGGAGGAGGCAATCGGGGGCGGCGTATCGAAAAATGTCATAACTCGGAAAATATTAAGTGTTCCACGATCAGCTTGGGATATGTTGTCTAGAATGGCGTGAATACTAAGATTAGTATGTCCCATAGTTTGTGCGGATTTAGGGAGGCGGCAATCGGGGCGGCATATCGATATATGCCATAACTCGATTGCCACCTCCCTGGGGCCGCACGAACTATCGGACATACTACATCTTTGTATATACGCCATTCTAGACAACATATACAAAGCTCATCGTTGAACACTCAATATTTTCCGACTTATGGCATTTTTCGATATGCCGCCCCCGATTGCCGCCTCCCTAGGGCCGCACAAACTATAGAACATATCACATCTTTGTATTTACGCCATTCTAGACTACATATCCAAAGCTCATCGTGGAACACTCAATATTTTCCGAGTTATGACATCTTTCGATATGCCGCCTCCCTAAGACCACACAAACTATTTGACATACTACATCTCATTCTTAACGCCCTTCTGATGAACTTATCCAAAGTTAATCGTGAAACACTTCGTATTTACATAATTATGGCATTTTTACCGCCCCTAGCCTCCGTCCCCTAGGAGCTGCATAAACTATTTGACATTGTATTTCCATTCCTAATGCATTCATTAACAATACTCTCAAATTTCATCATTGTACACCTAGAACTTATCGAATTATAAATATTTCATTTTGAATATTTCGTGGTGTTTGAGTGTATGTGTAGATGTGGCTAACTTCACACCGGTGAAAATTACAGTGTATTTGGGCACAATGTTAACGCCCTGATTCGAGCTAGCAAAATGGAGAGCAAAATTACACTTCAAATTGATTTCATTATCTATAATAATCTATAATCGCACAGGTCTCATTCTTCTGTGGGAGTTCTATACGAGTATTTGTTCGATGTAAATTATTAACACTTATGTATGTTTTAGATTGAATATGTCGAATAAATATTTATTTATTTATCTGTTATTATTATAATCTAGAATGATTTGGAATAAGAATGAGTCAGCAAAAGAATTGTGCAATATAGGTGCCCGTTCATTCAGAAATACTTTCAATTTTTCATTAGAATTCATTTGAATCACGCATCGTAAGAAAATATCTGAAAACTTTCATTTGGAAGAAGTTTAGTTGGCAGGGTCTCTGCTAAACTGCAGTGACTATATTCTATATTATACTAGCGGTCCGGTACGTGCTTCGCTACGTATAAAGTGAAATTATTGGAACATCAAATTCACTTATTCAACCAAAAAAATATTTTATTAATTGCTAGCTATTTTAAAACTTAATTCAAAACATTTGGATAAACAATATTTTTTGTTTTTCCATTTTGAGCATGAGTAAACAAACGGCTGGAGGTTTTTCATTTTCAACCGTTAATTTTCTGCCTTATGTTTGAATATTTTGAGTAATTTTAACTTTAATCAAGAGAAAGGTTTTTCGGATGCTCCGAGATTTGATCCCGCCGCCCCGCGAGGCTCGGAAGCTATAAATTCCCAATCCAACACCTCAGCTCACTCGGGTCACGTTGCCTGCGTGACTCAACTTATGTACCAAATAAAGATTTGCAGTACTAGAATGATTTCCGTCTTTCGATTTTCAGAATATCGTCAATCCTGTCAAGCGATCGATCGGAATCGGTTACGCGTTCATATTTCTCGCAGTTTTTCTAGACGATTCCAAGATTTTCGAGTAATTCCGTTCGAAATTCAAATTCGATTTGACATTTCTCGTCGCTCGTTCAGACCGAAAACGTCAACCTTGGAGGAGCCGCGTTAAAATTATCCACAGAAATACGTGAAACGTCAGAATTTTGTCGATGTTCGCGGAAAGTCACATTTTCCTATCGTTCTTCCGGGAAAACGAAAGAGAGGATCGAAAAAAGGGCTCCGTTACGGACTAATTTCGAATCTCGTCTTCGCGTTCCCGCAAATACTGTCGTTCCGAACGCCACCGTTCCTTCGGATTCCTTTTCACAATTTTGCTCCTTTTGCCGAAATCATCGTTTTTTCGCCTTTTCGCGATTTTTTTTTAAATACACCCCCATCTTTTCGCTCCGAAAACGCGAAACTCTACGAAACTTCCGTATTTTTGCGCGTATGTTCTGGGGAACATCGCGTTATAGTTTTGCCCAAATGTCTGTAACTTTCGAATTTTTTGACGAAATTGGTCTCAAACGATTTAGTTCGACTCCCCGATGAAGAATTCGAGGTCAAATTTGATTCTGTCCGTCCGGCCGTCCGGCCGTACGGCCGTCCGTTGCCATGATAATTTGAGAACGAAAAGAGCTAGCGACTTGAAATTTTCAGGGTGGGTGGCGCATCGCAATACGACGGACAAGTTCGTTAATGGGCATAATCGGCCTAGTGGTTTCCGAGTAATAATTTTGTTTTCAACCAATATAAATCCGATCGAATTGAAACTTGGTGAGTAGTTGTAGAATATGAACCTAAGCACGTTTGTGAAATTTTGGGCGAATCGTATGGCTAGAAAATTTTAAAAAAATTATTAAAAAATATTTTTTTTGTCACGATAACCTGAGAACGGAAAGAGATAGCGGCTTGAAAATTTCAGGTTATGTTGTGCATATGAATGCCACATTTGAGTTTGTTTATGAGCATAATCGACCAAACGGTTTCAGAGTTATAGCCATCTGAAATTTGGTGGTTTTTTGTTCCTCATTAAACCGAAAAATACTGAACCGATTGAATTCAAACATGGTTATTAGTTGTAGAATGCCAACGCGAAAATGCTGCGAAATTTGGTGAGGATAGCATTTGTAGAAAATTTTTAATAAATCATTGAAAATAAAAAAAAAAAATTCTATATATCAGTAACTATACGTTTGAAATTGCTGAAATTTTGCAAGAGCGTTCATTACCTAACTCTACTGCCAAGTTTCAAGTTTTAACACGATCGGTTGAATATTGTTGGAGATTCGAACATTCTTGTGTGAGTTCAGTAGATGGGTGACCGTTGCCTCGATAACTTTCGAACCAAAGGAGATAGGGACTTCAATTTTCAGGGTAGGTTGCGTATCCGAAAGGGAGAGTTGAGTTCGTTTTTGGGCATAATCGGTTTAACGGTTTCCGAGTTATATCCACCTGGAATATTGTTTCCTTGATAACTCAAAAAATAAATATTCGATTGAATTGAAGCTTGGTAACTAGTAGTAGAAAATCAACACAAAGACGTGTTTAAAATTCTGTAAGAACCGTACTCCTAGAAAATTTGAAAAAAATGACGAAAAAAAAAATTTTAAGAACCGCGCCTCCAGAAAATTAAAAAAAAATCACGAAAAAAAAATTGGTTCCAGCACTGACGTGAAGTCAGAAGCTTTTGCGCGTATGTTCTATTGTCCATTCTTCTGTATTGGACACCCTTAATCGAATTTACCTGGTTACCTGGTTACCTGATTACATGGTAAATTCGATTAAGGGTGTCCAATACAGAAGAATGGACAATAGAACATACGCGCAAAAGCTTCTGACTTCACGTCAGTGCTTGAACCAATTTTTTCTCGATAAACCCCTTCGGGATTTCCCCCAAATCCCCCTCCTAACATCCAAAAAAACATCACGTTTATAGTAACATTTTCAAAAAGAACCGCTCGACCGATTTTGTGCAAACTTCACATAAACCATCTACTAAATAGTCCGAACAAAGCCTCAACATTTGGTTTGGATAGGTGAGCCCGTTCTTGAGTTATTAAATTACAACGAAAAGTGGCATTGATTTTTATGTATGTATATTGATATTCTATCTATGGGAATATAGTCACTGTAGGCTGAACTCGACTTCAGCTTCATTAAAAATAGAGGGGTTGTCATATGAAACTTTGCTGATTGCTCATTATTGAACACACTTGGTTTTTGAACATCTTAGATATTGCGATGTCTTAAACCCTGGTGTGTTCACTGATTCGATTTTTGTTTCTGTCATATCAAGAGACATCACTGACAACATTTTCTATTCTATTCCGTAGAAATGCCGCCATTCAAAAATTTTGAATTTCCCTAGAAGTCGGTAAAATATTAAACTTCCTTTGATCTTTGTTTGAAACTCAAATATGCACCATCAACCCCCTTCGAAAGACAGGTACAACCATTAACACCTAAAGAACATTGTTTATGTATCACAAGCCCATACTTCCTATTTGAAAAATTTGGGGTTGCACCATTAACACCTAAAGAATGTTCTTTAGGTGTTAATGGTACAACCCCAAATTTTAGTAGGAAGTATGAGCTTGTGATACTTCGTTTCGAAGGTCGCCTCATTCTCTGTTCAGAAATATTATCACTTTCATGTTTATTGCAAAAATCAAAATAGAAGAAAATAAAATTATGTGATTACCGAAATTCATTATAATATTCCCTGGAATATTGCCAAATCTTATTACAACAATACTAAACTTATTTGCCTTTACATATTCTAGGAAAATTCCAAAACACATCAGATTCAAATTTTAAATTGTCATTCTTCTTCGTAAAAATGTGAAACCTACCTTCAACCCCCTTCGAAAGACAGGTAAAACCCGCAATTTTTCAAATAGGCAGTATGGGCTTGTGATGTATCACAAGCCCATACAATTTGGAATTTGAATCTGACATGTTTCGGGATTTTCCATGAATATGTACAGTAACCAAGATATAGATAATTTGGATTTTCCACACTGTATGAACTGCTGACCCCTCGTATAGTTGTCTGTCGACCAAATAAATTGTTTGAAATAGAGTCGGGCATAATCGAATGATTTCAAAAATCGATATATAGGTTCTCGAGAGATTGCAATAATCCAATGATCACTCGAGATATTAATCGTTATATTGACAAATAACACGTGTAGCGTCAATCCTAGTAGGAGTAGTAGGCGATGTTGCCAATTTGTGGACTAGAAACAGTAGAAAATAATTTAAAATTTAAAACCCCAAATAGTCCATTTAAAAGTTACATTTGGGGTTGCATTTGTCAGAGAACGCAATTTTATTTTTTAGATATCAAGGGGGGTTAGTTTAAACTTAAATCCAAGTATGTGGGGTTGCAACCCTTGTCCTACGGCCGCCATCTTGGAAAAAGGGGTTCAAATGGTTTTTATGGTTTATCCGACGAACTATAGGTCTCACAAAAAAAAATAGTTGAAATAAGATTATCTACAACTTTTGTTAAGTAACTTTTAGTCGTAGAACTAAAAATATGAAAGTTATTAGCGAAAATCCATAAAATTTTTTTTTTGTTTTTACACAACAAATTCCAAATTAAATTTTTTTCAATAAGCTGTTTTACCATAAGAATCCAATGATATAATTTTTAACTCTAACAAGCTAATACTTTCGGAGATATGATTTTTCAAAATTTCTTTAATAAATCGTATTTCAACGTTGTCACAGAATGATATAATTATTCTATGTATGAATTGTCATAATGTCAACTTATTTTCCTGAGACATGACATTATCTAATCAATCGAAGAATTGTGAGCGAAGTGAGAAAAATCTCAGTTGTTTGCTCCGAAATTAGTTTTTCTCAGAAAAGTCTTACATTTAGGAACGGAACATGAAGTAGGAGATCTGAGAGTGGTGAGACAGCTTTTCATCCATAGATATAGATATAACTCTCGAACGGAATGAGCTAGGTAGTTGAAATTTTCAGAGTAGGTTAGGGAGATGAATATCTCGGTTAAGTTCGTTATTGGGCAAAATTGGCCAGATTTAATTTGATTTCTTCCATGGTGCAGTTCTCATTCTCATGATTGCTCATTTAATCTTGATAAATAATATAATATTTGAATTGAATTTCCTTTATGATGCAGTTCTATCATATGAATACATTGATATAATTCCCAACTCTGAGAAACCAATACTTTCGGAGATATAATTTGTCTGTTTGAACTAGAGCGCCAGAAAGCTCCTGTCCACAGGGCTTGAACCCATTTTTAATTAATTATTGACCCTTTTCCCCACCACCAGAGTTAAGAGTCTGGACTCTGGAGTAGTTGTGATTTAGAAATTCACCGTGGATTATGCCTACTGGGGATACCACGGAAAAAAAAGTGGGAAAGCCCTGTGGACAGGAGCTTTGGCGCTCTTGTTCAAACTGGGACAAAGCATATCTCCGAAGGTATTGGTTTCTCAGATTTGGGAATGATATCAATGGATTCTTATGATAGAACTGTATCATAAAAGAAATTAAATTCAAATATTGATTTCTCTCAGTGAGGAATTGCAGGGTTGAAGGAAGAAATATTGTTTGAGGCCATACCACACTGAATATGCTAGTACCGTCTGAAGAGCCAAGCAGCGTCGGGCGCGGTTAGTACTTGGATGGCTGACCGCTTGGGATCACCGCGTGCTGTTATAGTTTTTCAATTTGGCTTATGTGCGTCAATTTTCAATATTCTATGAAATTATATAGAATTAAGAATAAGTATTGAAATTTTGAAAAATCTCTCCCAAAGTAGTTTCTTAGAGTTGAAAATGATATCAATGGATTTTTATGATGAAATTGCATCGTAAAGATAATTGAATTCAAAATTTGCTGTAAAAAAATTTTTTTTGTTACTCCGAAACCACCTGGCCGATTTTGTCCAATAACGCACTTAACCGAGATATTTATCTCCAGAAACTACTCTGAAAATTTCAACTGTCTAGCTTTTGCAGACATTTGGTGAAATAATTAAATGATGGCAAATCATTAATATTTAAGTATAGTTATGAATAATATTCATTTCGTAGCGTTGTAAAATCTTAACTAATGAATATAATTTAGAAAGTTCAGAATAAAAATTATTCCTTAAAACACCATCTACAAAAATGGTCTGATTGATCTCAGATATTTATGTCCCAAACCTATTCTGAAAATTTCAACTGTCTAGCTCATTCCGTTCGAGAGTTATCGAGTTAACGGCCGGCCGAGCGGCCGGACAGAATCGATTTCGACCACGTATTCTTCATCAGTGAGTCGAACCAAATCGTTTAAGACCATTTTCAGCCAAAAATTCGAAAATTACTGACATTTTGGCAAATTAATAAGCACACTGTTCCGAGGAACATGAGCGCCAAAAAGTTGATTGCCATAATTTAGTACTTATTTAGTACTAAGTTAAGCTAGCAGAACCCACCTCATATAAAAGTATTTGAAGAAATTAATGTGCCATAATTTAGTACTAATTTTGTACCTTTTTAAAATTTGAAAGTCTTATGTACCTATACCCGCGAGAAAAAACTGTAATTTGTTAGAACCCATCTCTTAATAGAAAAGTATTTGAAGATATTAATGTGCCATAATTTAGTACTCCTATCCAAACCAATAAACTCCAGACTCCAGATTAGTGTATACATCCATTGTTTTAGCATCTCACTAATATCCCAATCTTGGTAATTATGCAATTACACCTTTGATCAATGATTCATCATTGTTTTCGATGTCCGAATCAGAGGAAGAAGTCATTGGTCAATCATCGTTTCTCCAAAACTATTTGTGAAGAAGAAGAACGGTGTTCTGAGAAATTACGTAAGCAAAAATATTATTCGCGAGCTTCCAACTATGTTTGTTTATCAATTATTGCCTTCTGGGTATTTCGTTGGCAGTTTTTTATGTTAAATATCACGAGGATTCCCAGAAAAGTTTGAAAACCTTGAAAATTTGTTCTCCAGATATTCTGCGGTAACTGATGATAAATATAACTTGGCTGATTGAGGGGATTTCATGAACTATCGTGGGGAGTGCTAGAAGGAATGAACTGGTTTTCCAAATCTACAGGCTGATTCAATGAATTAGGATCTCCTAAATTTATAGAGGAGTTTCTGTGCAGAAAATGTGGTTTATACAGAGTGTCCCAGAGGTCGGCGTTAAGCCGAGAGTGTGTGATATACAGGGTGAGTCAGTTGTTTGTGGCAGGACTTCAATATCAGATAGAAGGTTGTTTTTCAGCCCTAAAAGTTCCCATACACATATGTCTTAAGACGCCCCGTTAATGAGATACATGGTGTTAAATCTGGAGAAAATATATTCTAGTTTGAGTTCAATGTTGACTTATTATGAACACTACAAAAGTGACTACACTCTTGTCCACTTCAGTTTTTGTCGTCTGACATATGTTTCGAAAACAAAGTTTCCATCTTCAAAGACGAAGCGTTACTAAGGCATGCAAACAATTTCTACAATCTAGTATGGGTTGACATTATACCCTTAGTCATAAACCAATTATTGAGAATTGTGAATTTTTAATAGGAGTTAGATCATTATTGATTTAAAAATCTTTTCTCTTATACATTTCGATTCCATCAAGTGTTTCTAAGTACAATTTATTGGAAGTTTTCAACAATTTCAAATTGATTTCATTTTCAACTCTAACAAGCTAATATTTCCGGAGATATTATTTTTCAAAATTTCAATAATAAATCGTAAATCTATGATTTCACAGAATGCTGTAATCGAAAATTAACTTCCGTATTTGTATCTATGAATTTCATGATCTGTGTTCATACATGTCATCTTATCTACCGATATGGAACATGTCTCATAAAATACCTCCTGTTCTGGAAAACCAAGTATGATTGAATGCAAAATGACCAATGAAATAACCTCAGATATCGTATAATTATGAGGATTATAGGATATTATAATTTTTGGGTGATAATATAATGCCCTTGGATAATCCATATGATAATGGATATACACTTTGGTAAGTTGGAATATTGGCTAAGTTTCAATTGATATAATATAATTTTCACAGGAGATTTGAGGAATGAATATCTCGTATAGGTTCGTTATTGGGTAGAATCGGTTTTGGATTAATAAATTTTGGCATTCTTGTGTTTTTGGCGCTCTAGTTCCTCGGAACTAAGTGCTTATCAATTTGCCCAAATGTCTGTAATTTTCGAAATTTTGGCTGAAATGGTCTCAAACGATTTGGTTCGACTCACTGATCAAGAATCCGAGGTCGAAATCGATTATGTCCGGCTGGCCGGCTGGTCCGGCCGGCCGGCCGGCCGTAGACAAGATAACTCTCGAACGAAAGGAGTTAGAGGATTGAAATTTGCAAGGTGGGTTTGGAGCGTAAATATCTCGGACAAGTTCGTTAATGGGCGAAATCCATGAAGCGTTTTCGGAGTTATGGCCAATTTTAGTATAAACATTTTTTATGAATATTTCCGAAACCGATCACTCGATCTATCTGAAATTTAGCATCAAATTGTAGAATCATGACCTTTATACGCATGTGAAGTTTTTTATTGACCAGGTTACCGCAAAGTGTCAAAAAAAATTTTGAAAATTTCAAAACATTTTTTCTACAATAACTCTCGAACGGAATGAGCTAGGCAGTTGAAATTTTCAGAGTAGGTTAGGGAAATGAATATCTCGGTTAAGTTCGTTATAGGGCAAAATAGGCCAGATGGTTTCGGAGTAACGAAAAAAAATATTTTTTTCAAGTAACACATTTCAAATTCAATTTTTATTTAAGATGCAGTTTCACCATAAAAATCCATTGATATCATTTTCAATTCCAACAAGCTAATACTTTCGGAGATATGATTTTTCGAAATTTCAATAATGAATCGTACGTACTTCTATTTTTTCACAGAATGTTATAATTATTCTATCTAAGCTTTATTATATGATCTGTGTTCATACTCGTACATGTCATCCTGTTCTATAAGAGAGAGTCAAATTCATTTCAGCTATTTTAATTTGATTTCTTCCATGGTTCAGTTCTCATTCTCAGATTGCTCATTTAATCTCGATAAATAAACTATTATTTGAATTGAATTTCCTTCATGATGCAGTTCTATCATAAGAATACATTGATATAATTCCCAACTCTGAGAAACCAATACTTTCGGAGATATAATTTGTCTGTTTGAACTAGAGCGCCAGAAAGATCCACAGGGCTTGAACCGGTGACACCGAAAGAATATATTATATATATTATTTCGGTGTTAACGCTTGAACCCATTTTTTTAAATTTATGATGCTCTTATTATGCAGTTCTATCATAAGAATCCATTGATATAATTCCCAACTCTGAGTATCCAATACATTCGCAGATATGATTTTGAACAAGAGCGCCAAAGCGCCTGTTCACAGGGCTTTCCCACATTTTTTCGGCAAAAATTCGAACATTACAGATATTTGGGCACAATGATAGCACGCTCAACATGCGCGCAAAAATTCGAAAATTACATTGTATAAACTGAGGATTGGTGCATTTTGATATGAAAATAACAAACCTTTGTATGAAACTTTTAGACAGTATGACTCCTCGAGGTCGTCACTCGAAATTCCTGTATATTTATTTATAAAATGGTCTTCGGTTTGGGTTTGAAATTCCGAGTGATGGTAGCCGATAGGAGTGTCTGCTGTTCTCAGAAAGACCGCAATGTGTTAGGTCTTGCTGAATTATACCTGATTATGTTTCTTTCTCAGAAATCCCGATCTGATCCCAGTATTCCCCAACCTTTCATGAAACAACAGATGAGTGTTGTTTTCGAACGTTGGCTAACCGCAGTGATTAATATTCGTCCTCTTTGCGATTTCTGACTTCTGTTTTTGCCAGGAATGTGTTATAATTCGCGGGATTCCAGGATGATACCGCTGTAGAAGTAATGACAATTTTTCATAGGAAGATATACTCTATTCAGTTTTATAAAGTCTCCCGGTTTGCCATGAAAGTTTGACACATTTCACTGTGTATATTTTGAAAATCTTAGGTTATAGTCATTTTCCTGTCAGATAACTAAACAACGTTGTCCTCTCTACATAAATATCTTAGTAATTACGTATTTTTCACAATGTGAATTTACTTCGGGAAAATAATGAATTTGAGAATATGTGAATTCAACAATTCCAAAGACCTGGCGACTGTTGCTGAAAATGTTTCCTCTGTTGTTACTGAAAATATTTCACGTTTATAAACTGGTTGGAAGATTCAATTATGCTATTTTCTTGTACGGAAATCAAGAATCAAGTGTTGAAATTTTAATGAAAAACAATGGATAAAGTAGTCCCTGACTTTGTGATAGTTAATTTGAAAAAAGAATAAAAATAACTGAATAACCTGGCAGGAAAAGTTTTAAACGAACAGACGTACCTATGGAATTCCCCACTTTTAGACATTCTCTAGAAATAAGCCTAAAAAAGTCATTTAAATACTTTGTTGCACAACTTGAAATACACCAGTTTCAAAATCTAGTAGTACTACGAAACCCGAGTCACTGTTAAACCTCAATAAAAAATAGTGATAGGAAACGAATTAATTTCATTCGAGAGTTCAACATGTCCTGAGACAGAGTGAAGTTTTCCTATTTCAATCGTCAACCAAATATGCTCTCAAGCGAAGCTATGGTTTTAGCGTAAAATGTTAGTATGAAAATCTTTCTAACATTTTATAATATTTTTGCTCGTATGTTCTGGGAAACATCGCGTTATCATTTTGCCCAAATGTCTGTAATTTTCGAATTTCATTCGAAAAATTCGAGGTCAAATTTGATTCTGTCCGGCTGGCCGTTGCCACGATAAATTGAGAACGGAAAGAGATAGCGACTTGAAATTTTCAGGGTAGCTGGCGCGTGCCAATACGACGGACAAGTTCGTTAATGGGCATAATCGGCCCAACGGTTTCCGAGTAATGATTGCGTTTTCAACTATTACTAATCTGATCAAATTGAAACTTGATGAGTAATTGTAAAATACAAACCTAAGAAAGTTTTTTAAATTTTGTGAGAATCGTATCGATAGAAAATTTTAAAAACATTATTAAAAAATATTATTTATGTGACGATAACCTGAGAACGGAAAGAGATAGCGACTTTAAATTTTCAGGTCAGGTTGTGCGTCTGAATGCGACCTTTGAGTTTGTTTATATACATAATCGGCTAAACGGTTTTGGAGTTATACCCATTTGAAATTTGGTTGTTATTTCCTCAATAAATCGAAAAATTCAAAACGGATCCAATTCAAACATGGTTATTAGTTGTAGAATGCCTACGCGAAAAGTCTTGCAAAATTTCGTGAGGATTGTATCACTAGAAAATTTTTAAAAAATCATTGAAAATCATCAAAAAAAAATATATATATATATCAGAAACTATTCATCCGACATGACTGAAATTTTGCGAGAGCCTTCAGAACCTAACTCTTCTACCAAGTTCCGAGTTTGAACACGATCGAACTCATATTCTTGGAGATCCGAGCAGCCTAATGTGAGTTCAGTAGCTGGATGGGTGACCGCTGCCTTGATAACTATTGAACGAAAGGAGATAGGGACTTGCAATTTTTAGGGTAAGTTGCGCATCTGAATGGGAGAGTTAAGTTTGCTGTTGGCCATAATCGGCCCAACGGTTTCAGAGTTATACCCATCTGGAATATTATTTCCTCGATAACTTAAAAAATATAGACTCGATCGAATTGAAGCTTGCTAACTAGTTGTAGAACATCGACATGAAGATGTGTGTAAAATTTTGTGAGGACCGTAACAGTAGACAATTTTTAAGAAATTACGAAAAAAAAATTGGTTCAAGCACTGACGTGAAGTCAGAAGCTTTTGCGCGTATGTTCTATTGTCCATTCTCCTGTATTGGAGACTCCTAATCGAATTTACCATGGTCAATTCAATTCTATTGTCTGGTCTCCTTTAGTGGACACTCTTAATCGAATTTACGATGGTGAATTCTATTGTCTGTTGTCCTGTATTGGACACTCTTAATGGAATTTACCATGGTGAATTATATCGTCTGTTTTCCTGTATTTGACACTCTTAATCGAATTTCCCATCGAAAATGTCAGATAGCTTCCCATAAATGATAGATTCCAACATATCAGGTTTACTATTGGAATAAGCAAATTTCTGTTCTGTATAGCACTTCCTGATACTTTGTCTCTGCTTCTTCAAAACTACTTTCGGCATTTGCAATTTCAAAGCGAATAGTTCTTTATTATTCGATGATCTGTGATAATATCTTGTCTTAGATGGAAGATAATGTTGAGAGTAGAATTTGACATCGACAACGCCTCAAAGAATTATTTTGACATTGACGATATTTCAGGAGTGCCAACCTGCCTCAGTTTTAGTTACAAAAACGCGATAGACCTAAATCATGGCCAACCGGGAGACTTTATAAAAATGAATGGAATATATGTTTTATCATTGCAATAATTTTTTTTCGTAAAAGTAAACGACTAGAAATCAAAAGTAAAAATGAACAATGTAAATTTAAAAACAGGTTTATATTTAATAGATTCGGTCTAAAGTTTATAGAAATTAATTTTCCGTAGATGACTAAAAGTATCCATAAACCTCAAGATTTTCTAATGAACTAAATATAGAGCTCGAGTAAGAACGATAAGCTCATAAAAATTAACATAATATCGGTTCCCGATCTTGAACTTTTCAAAATATTGGCAGTTTTCTACCACTTCCGGTTTACCCTCGGGTTTACCTGAAATGGCTAGCAACTTCCTTATTTTAAATGAAATCCCCCATTTTCCTTATTTAGATTCCTCTTCGAAAAATAAGGTCTGTTTATTCAACCATATATTTGATCGTTGTGGAGATATTTGCATTTTAAGAAAAGATGTACACCTAAGAGTGGTATACTTTGACGCCTTGTATCTGAGTGAGTGTTAGACGTAAAACAATAAAACTTAGGGAGTACCTATAAAATATGCTTTTTATTTAAGTAATCATAATCATCGTTCACCACAATCCACAGGTTATTCGCAAATTATGAATATGTTTTTTTCTTCTGCTGTCTGTCTGCAATGCTGTAGACTACACAACATACAGCGGTGCAAAAATATTTGCTTCAATCGTTGGCAAAACATTTTGACTGTTAGAGTGATAGTTACATTCTGCTATTTTTGTATATATTTGAATATTTCCTAGAAAACATGGTAATTTAACCATAAGATTAATTTAATATAACAAATGGTGGGATTCATAGATGTGCATAGATTTCAGTTCTAAAATTGTTTGGCAAAATTCAAGAAGCGAAAAGTTTCGGACAAATTATCACGTGATACTTCACGTGATTAGTCTGTATAAATTAATGTCTCTCTTTCAACCATGACCGTGAATAGTTGACCCTTAAGAAATTTAAAATTGAAATTCGATTCCCATTCAGTGAATCCGTTTACCTCAGGTATTTTGTACAACGCCATAACATTCGGCAGACATTTTGTACTCTATTGTCTCGAAAAAATTGATGTAACAAATGAGGATTATATTCATAATGGAACAAACGCTGCCAAGTTTGCAGCAAGGTTCATTATTTTCATGAATTTTTCCACTATTCAACCTGATTTTTAATAGCTAGAGAACTACTGACTGTAGAATATTGTGATGATGACATAGAATTCAGGATTAGGAAAGTGAAACATATTCCTAATTTCATGGTAATCCATTGATGAGTTTTCAGGTTTTACCTACGGAATGGCCTGCACGATCACCTGATTTGTCAGTGCTGATTTTTTTTCTTGTGGCGTTATCTCAAATATAAATTATAGGAAACGCAGCCTTAGTCAATTATATACAATATTCTTTTTGGCGCTCTTGTTCCTCGGAGCAGAGTGCTTATCAATTTGCCCAAATGTCTGTAATTTTTTGTTGAAAATGGTCTTAAACGATTTGGTTCGACTCGCTAATCAGGAATTCGTGGTAGAAATTTATTCTGTCCGGCTGGTCCGGTAGGCACGATAACTCTCGAACGGAATGAGCTAGACAGTTGAATTTTTTCAGAGTAGGTTTGGGAGATAAATATCTCGGCTGAGTTCGTTATTGGGCAAAATCGGGCGGATGGTTTCGGAGTAACAAAAACATTAGAAATTTCAAATTAAATTTCTTTCAAGATGCATTTTCACCATAAGAATCCATTTATTTCATTTTCAACTCTAATAAGCTAATACTTTCGGAAAAATGATTTTTCAAAATTCAAATATCGTGTTCTATGTATCTATGTTTTCACATAATGCTATAATTATTCTATCTATGAATTATTATAATGTGATGTATGCTGATCATAGACATAGTTATTCTATGTCTATGGTCTATGTTATTCTATGTCAATGGTGTTGATGCATGTCAACTTATTTTCCTGAGACATGTCAAATTAATTTCAGCAATCGTAGGATTATGATATCATACTTTTTGGATGATATTTTAATGCCCATGGTTAATCCATATGATGATGGTAATGGTAAGTTAATAATATTGAGTTCAGAATATCTCCAGTAAAAATAAAACTGGAATATTGGTTAAAGTTTCAATTGATATACATAATATAATTTTCAGAGTGGATTTGAGGAAAGAATATATCGTTCATCATATAATTGAGGAATCAACATTTCGGATGACTTAGTTGTTGGGTAGAATTGGTCTATTGGTTTTGGACAAATAATTTTTGGCACTCTTGTTGAATTTAAATTCTTTTATGATGTTTGAATTCAATTTCTGTTATCATCAAGTTCTATCATAAGAATCCATTGATGTAATTTCCAACTCTTACCAATACGAAGATACGATTTGTCAAAGTTTGAACAAGAGCGCCAAAGCTCCTGTCCACAGGGCTTTCCCACCTTTTCACTGTATGGACGTACTAGGAGCCCATTTCCAAAATCTCGGAGATCATTCTAAACGGTTCTAAGCTGAAGTGGTTATTATTATCGTTCGGATTCTTCGTCAGTGGGTCGAAACTAATCGTTTGTGATCATTTTCGGCCAAAAATTCGAAAAAGTCGCCAAAACGTTGGGTGTAACCACCATCTTCATCACACCAACTGTCATTTTCGCATCCAGATAGATTAGTTTTGATCTGATTTCGAAATTCCAAATTCCACATTTCCAAATTAAGCGCTTCGTAGATTAAAACTAATTGCAATCCGCCAGAAATTTCCTGTTACCCATCAGCGACAAAAATGGGATAACCAGAAACGGTTTGGTCACGTGGACCGGTCTAGTCAGCAACATGAGATGAGATCATCGTCAATCGTTTTTATGCAGTAAATTTTATTGCTAATAAGAGACTGACTGCATACACCACACATACGTCAATATGTATGAATGAGCTAACTTCATTGCATGTGGGATTGGAATCCACGATAATGATAATAATGATATACTTTGGGTTGAGTGCTTCATTGAAACAAAGTTTTGTGCTCGATTGCAAACTTTATTGAAATAAAGTTCTGTGCTCGTTTGCGGAGTTCCTCGAAATAAAGTTCTGTGTTCGATTGCGAACGGCATTAATATAAAATTCTGTGCTGGATTGCGATACTCTATGAAATTAAATTCTGTGCTCGATTGGGGAACAAGTGACATTTTTATGGCGTGAGGAAAGTTATGTAATTAATCAAAAAACTATGCATCTTTTTCAATGTATGTTCTGGCTTATATTCTGGTATTTGGATCAAAAGGAGGGGAAACCGACTGTTTGAAGACTCCACACTAGATTAGCAGCATAGTCTTTTCATTTAAATTTCAAAAATTGGAGAAAAGCACTGAAGCGATTAGACACATTTCCAATTTGTGTATTTGTCCATGGTATAAAAACACCATTGTTTTTATACCATTTTTTGCCTTTACTTATTCTATCCTTCATAACATCTCTCTCTCTAATGTATTCTGCAAAGAACTGTGTGATAAAGTTACATAAGGGCCAGTCCATGTTATTCTATGTCTATGACTGCAGCACACTCAGTAACCGACATAATCTTTGTAAACCTCCAAAAATTATATGCTGATGTCCACTACCTATGTTATCAATGTCAGGCGATACACTTTTCGACATTACGCTGCTGTGCAGACCAAAGGTCACTCAAAGTCAAAGTGTTTGGTGGTACTATTCCATCTTGTATGTTTCTACTAAAATGTTAGTTTCTATCATAGTCTAGAAGTCTGTAAAAAGAGAAAATATAGCAGTGAATTCGGTAAACAAGTATATTTTTTACATAAAATACGTTTGTAAATAACAAACGCACAGCACCTCTAGTGGCGAATTCTAACGCGATAGACTTCATTGGTTGAGTTTTCCCGATGAAAGACCATCGTAACCGAGTACCGAAGACAATTTTTTTTATTGGGATCTTTAAATCACTGGGATGTTGAACGTACCTGCTTACTCAACATTCCGCCGTATTCACAAAGCGTTGTTAAATATTTAAATCTCCGTTAAGTCCTAACTGAGGACCTCAGTTAAGGATAAATAAGATTCGCAACCACAGTTAACGTATGTAACGGTGGTGAAACAGGCCTGTTTCACGTTAATTTTCACGTTAACTGAGGTTGCGATTCATATTTATCCTTAACTGAGGACCTCAGTTAACACTTAACGGAGATTGAATGCTTTGTGAATACGGCGGATTGAGAGCCAATCATCATACATTGTGACACCTAAATAAAAGGTGATACTTACTATAAATATGTGGTTGTATACAAAAAATACAAATATATTAAATATTTCAATAGATTACGGTCATATAATCCTCATGTATAGTGTATGGGAAAATTTTCCTCACGATTATGTTGTCTGAAGTTGTTTGTTGATAGAGATTTACAAATTTATATTCGTAACACATGAATATTTACACACTCGAGATAATTGCTGCAAATCTGTTCTAATTTTAAGTGGTAAATAAAAATATTAATGAAGAAAGATAACATTAATTCATGTCCACGGAAAAAAAATTGAGAGTCATCATGAAATAGGATAGTATAGTTTTGGCACAAAAAAGTGTATCAACGATTACGAGGTGTGGCAAATTAATAGCGTCACCGTGTCTTCCTCCATGCAGCAGACCTATCAGTCAAGTTTGACATTTGAATGTATTCGACCTTGATACTTCCGAAGCAATAACCGATGGTCTCTCTGCTTCAATTTACTCATGATGGCCAATTTTAGAATTTACTGTTGCTTATTGGACCGTGAGATTTGTTTACTTGAAAGTTGGGTAGCAAATTAACCAGAAATTCAAAATAGCCAACGGAGTGTGTCGAAATGTTAAAGAAAGTGTTTGGTGATTAATGATTTGCCAAGTCCGTGGATCACCAAGACATAAAAAATGTGCGAATAACTGTCTGGTGCTTGAGGGTCACTCCGATAACACTGGTCTACAGTGGTTTTGTTGCCCTAGATATAAAAATGATTTTGGGTCTATTCTTGCACACAATTCATGAAACTATCTATGATTTTGTTAGATTTGCTCTGATTTTTTTTAAATCATTATTTCCATTTTAGATTACAAAAATCAAAAAACGAGAAATAAAATAACAGATATATTTATAATGTCAGTAATATTTTGAGAAATTAGGTTATATCGAAGTAAATAAAGAGGAAAATGTCGAAAATATATTCTATATTTCCATAAAACGCCTTTTATGGGCTTTTCTTTTATAATTTTTCGAGGGACAATTTCTCATCAAAGACCAGCAGTAATCTGCCATCACGTGACAATCCCATCGACCCTGATATCTTTCCTCCATCACTTTCAGATCTTGGTGAAACCGCTCTCCCTGTTCCTCATTATAATTTCCTAAATTATCCGGAATTTTATCTAAATGATTGCGGAGATAGTGTAATTTACTCATATTTGCTCTTAAAGTCTGAAAGTTTGTCAGCATATTTTGCACAACTTCTTCATAATTTGCTGCCTTATGGTTACGTAGGAAATTTTCGACAACCAACATCTAATCCATAACGTTCTCCTTTTTTCCATAACCGTTGAGACTCAACACAGGACTCACAAACATTATTAGGAACCCATGGCTTACCTAATTTTTCAATTTTAAAACCGAAATATTCAACATGTTTGTATGCGCGAAAAAGTGGCGCAGAAGCCTAATCATGACTGGAAAATTAAATTTTATTTTTAACAAACCGATAATTGTTCAAAATATAAGATATGGAAAAATCATGGAAATATGAGCACATTTAGAACTTTCATGAATATATTCGTAACTTAGCCACTTGAAAACGTAAAAATTTGCGATGATATCCAGGGCAACAAAACAAAACTTTTTTTTGTAGAGCTGTGTAATATATTGTTAGTTAGGCCTTCAGAATGCCTTATCTGTGAATCACCATGGTGATTGGTGAAATGGCATGCTATGCTCGATCATCCTCCATATGCGCCAGATCTCAGTGATCTCACATCATGTCACTTCTGCAGTTCTGCCTGTTCTCAACAGCGGAAGACATACATTTTCTCAGCCGAATGGAATATTCTGTATTTCAATTATGTTGCATATTTGTAAACAATAAAAAGTGGGAAAGCCCCGTGGACACTACTATTCTGAAAATTATATTATATCAATTGAAACATAGCTAATATTCCAGTTTTGTTTTTACTGGATGTATTCTGAACCCAATTTGATTAACTTACCAAAGTATATATTTCCGTCATCATATGAATTATCCCAAAAATCATAATATCCTATAACCCTCATAATTCTACGATAGCTCAGGTTATTCCATTGGTCATTTTGCATTAAATCATACTTTGTTTTCTAGAACAGGAGGGGTATTTTATATCATGAGTAACGAACCAGGAATAAATTTGACACGTCTCTTATAGGTGGATAAGATGACATGTATAAACACAGATCATGTAATTCTTAGATAGAATAATTACAGCATTCTGTGAAAACATAGAAGTACGATTTATTATGGAAATTTCGAAAAATCATATCTCCGAACGTATTAGGTCGTTAGAGTTGAAAATGATATCAATGGATTCTTATGATAGAACTGCAACATGAAAGAGATTAAATTCAAATATGATACAATAACATCATGAAAGAAATTAAATCCAAACAAGAGCGCCAAAAACCACGAACTTACCCGAGATATTCTTTCCTCAAATCCAGTCTGAAAATTATATTATATCAAATGAAACTTTGCCAATATTTGAGTTTTGTTTTTACTGGAGCTATTCTGAACCCATTCTGATAAACTTACCAAAGTATATATTTCCATCATGATATGGATTATCCACGGGCATTAAAATATCACCGAAAAGTACAATACCATATTAGAATCCTCATAATTCTACGATAGCTGAAATGAATTTGACTCTATCTAGACTCTGTAGAAAAACAAGATGACATGTACGAGTATGAACACAAATCATATAATAATTTATAGATAGAATAATTTAAAGCATTCTGTGAAAACATAGAAGTACGATTTATTATTGAAATTTTGAAAAATCATATCTCCGAAAGTATTAGCTTGTTAGAGTTTAAAATGATATCAATGAATTTTATGGTGAAACTGCATCTTAAAAAAAATTGAATTTGAAATTTGTAATGTAAACAAAAATTTTTTTTTCGTTACTCCGAAACCATCTGGCCGATTTTGCCCAATAACGAAGTTAACCGAGATATTTATCTCCCAGACCTACTCTGAAAGTTTCAAGTGCCTAGCTCATTCTGTTCGAGAATTATTGCAGAAACAAAATTCCAACATTTGAAATTTACACTTTACGGCAATCTGATTAATACAAAATTTCGGATGCATATAAAAGTTATGATTCTACAGATTTAATGCTAAATTTCAGATAGATCGAGCGATCGGTTCCGGAAAAATTGATAAAAAATGTTTTGACTAAAAACGGTCATAACTCCGAAACCACTTAGTGACATTAATTCAATGTTTCTCATAAATTATGATTACTATCGTGAAAACCTCACAATCTTGGTGCAAACCGAATTATACTTGAGAAATGAAATACGCAAAGAGCTAATATCTTGCTAATTATTCTTGGAACATCAACAGAAATTAAATTCTTCGATTTCACATCTGAAGAAGAATAATTCTCCAATCCTCTAAAATCCCTTGTGAATTTATTAACTCAAATACCACTAAAAACGCAATACAGACCTCTTCTAAAACTAAGATACCTGTGAAAATAATAAAATGAAATCGATTTGACAGGCGCATAGAATTATACACTTACAAATTATTTATTTATTTAATGCATTTGTCAACTGGATTCAATTTTCACAGGTAACTTCGTTTTAGATGATGTCTGTATTGCGTTTTTAGTGGTATTTGAGTTAATAAATTCACAAGGGATTTCAGAGGATTGGAGAATTCTTTTTCAGATGTGAAATCGAAGAATTTAAATTCTTTTGATGTTCCAAGAATAATTAGCAAGATATTAGCTCTTTGTGTATTTCATTTCTCTAGTATAATTCGGTTTGCACCAATATTGCGAGGTTTTCACTAAAAAAATCATAATTTATGAGGAACATTGAATTAATATAAACTTAATTTGAATTGTGATAATGTCAGTTTCATTGAAATTAATTTTCAGTTTCATTGACATTTTTTTCGCTGAATTAATTTTCAAAATTCCGCAAAGTGCAAAGCTCCCCCTAGCGTGCTGTCATCAAAATATTAATATCGAAAAATTTTGGAATTGCACTATGAAATTTGGCAGTTTGGTATACAATGAAATTCAGAGCAACATTTCTTTCAGAAACTTTTTGATATTGTTCTGATCTGTACGTCTTTTGGTCGTTTTTGTAAAAAAAATTCAATTTTAATAGATTTGCAGAGTAACAGGATCAATGACATATATGTCAAAAATCATCATTTCTTGAGCACCAACTTTCCCGAATACCAAAATTTCAAAAAACTATAGAGGCAAGAACATTTTTCCTTGGTGCGTACTTTTTGAAACGCACTGTATATATAAGATTAAGTTAAAGTTAGCAGCCAGCATAAACCAACCTTAAGACTATTAACATCCAAAAATTCGAAAATTACAGACAGAGAAGAGCTCGTATGATCACCTGACATTTCTCATATCGGTCTCAATAATTATTATATAACTCGTAATTCATGCAGAGATAGACGTCACGTTGGTATTTGAATTTTTTTCAGTTGTGAACATTTCGAATGAAATTCGGCAATAAAGAAGATACTAAATCGATCGGCAATCTTATCAACAAAAATCATCGGTATTCCAAAAAACATTTTTTAATTTCCACTCTAATTTCCGTGTTTCAGGGCCATCCACAATAATAAACGGCGAACTGATCGATCCGCTTCGAAGTCAAACACTGTTTGACATTTTCCGCAATGTTCGAATCAGGTTCTCCCGTTTAAAAAATGCGGGAATGATTAATAAGCGCGTAATTTAAACGAACGTATCTAAAAATAAGCCGATGCTGTCCAGGATAGAATCCCAGGTATTTCGATTGGGGCATTTCTCGGTAAAACGTTGTTTATACATTCGATTTCTCGAGAACCCGTTCGAACGAAATTATTATTTGTTGGACAACCTTGTCTGAGTCACACCTGCCAGTCCTTGACGCCTTTCCCGCTTTCTTCCGATTCTTGCGAATTTTTGGGCCTTCCTGGAAACTGGTAACGAGCGTTTGATGGTACCGCTGAAATGAGGCGAGCGTGATATGGTTCATTTGGAATTAATTCGTAATTAGTGATTCAACACTTCTTGAGTTTGATTCGTATGTAAAAAAGTGGGAAAAATCTATGTACGGGAGCTTTTTGGCGCTCTTGTTCAAACAGACAAATTATATCTCAGAAAGTATTGGTTTCTCAGAGTTGGGAATTATATCAATGGAGTCTTATGATAGAAATGTATCATGGAATAAATTAAATGAAAAAAAAGTGTCGTTTGAAAAAAAATGTTTCAAAAATTATCATTTAAACAAAATCGCCAAAAAAAGAGCAATCTAAAAATGCTTCAAAAATTGTCATTAAATTTATTTATCAAGATTAAATGAGCAATGTGCAATGATTCAACCTCGTGGAATGGGTTGTTGCAACTTATACTCGGTGCATAATTTCCACAACTCGAAATTCCTAAGGAAAGTATCAACGAAATGTCTAGAGCAAGGCTGGAGACAATCATAGCAGATTGTTCTTACGGCTTACGAACAAATTATTTTAATAGTTCAAAATATATTTACTATAGCAACATTTTGAAAATACTGTATATAAGAACTTGTCTTACTACTTAAGGAAGTAAAATGTAATATTAACCTCAGTGATCAACGAACAGTAATTTGTTTTGATGATTCCATTATGTTCTTCTTTCCTATTGCCTTCATAAACTACATCATTGAAATGATCCAATTCGTAATCTTCTCAAACATCATCCCGGATTTATACGTAAATTATTCAATATGCAACCAGTCAATATTATTTTCGGTTTCAAAACAGTCTTGTATATATTCACAAATTCAAGAATCGGATACTTGTTTTCAAACTACGGATTGACATGACTCTAATCTAATAGCTAGAAAAAACGACATTTATGAACAGTGAATACATAGAACTACGATGTATTATTGAAATTTTGAAAAATCATATCTCCGAAAGTATTAGCGCTCGTTAGAGTTGAAAATGATATCTTTTTTAGGGTGAAACTGCATCTTAAAAAAAAATTATTTTGAAATTTGTAAGTTAAAAAAAAATTTTTTTTCGTTACTCCGAAACCATCTCGCCCCTTTTGGCCAATAGCAAACTTAACCGAGATATTTATCTCCCTATAACCTACACTGAAAATTTCAACTGCCTAGCTCATTCCGTTCGACAGATATTGTAGAAACAAATTTTCAAAATTTGACACTTTACGGTAACCCGATCAATACAAAACTTCACATGCGTCTAAAGTTCATGATTCTACAATTTGATGCTAAATTTCAGATAGATCGAGTGATCGGTTTCGGAAATATTCATAAAAAACGTTTTTAGTAAAAACGGCCATAACTCCGAAACCGCTTGATGGATTTCGCCCGTTAACGAACTCGTCCGAGATATTTACGCTCCAAACCTACCCTGCATATTTCAATCCCCTAACTCCTTTCGTTCGAGAGTTATCGTGTTAACGGACGGACGGCCGGACAGAATCGATTTCGACCACGGATTCTTGATCAGTGAGTCGAACCAAATCGTTTGATACCATTTTCAGCCAAAAATTCGAAAAATTACAGACATTTGGGCAAATTGATAAGCACTCTGTTCCGAGGAACAAGAGCGCCAAAAAGTGGGAAAGCCCCGTGGACAGGAGCTTTGGCGCTCTAGTACAAACTCTGACAAATCATATCTCCGAAAGTATTGGTTTCGCAGAGTTGGGAATTATATCAATGCATCCTTATGATAGAACTGCATCATAAATTCAAATATTAGTTTATTTATCAAGATTAAATGAGCAATCTGCAATTATTTAACCTCATGGATGGGTTTTCACAACTTACACTCGGTGCATAGTTTTCACAACTCGAAATACCTAAGGAAAGTATCATAGAAATGTCTAAAGCAAGGCTGGAGAGTGGAGACAATCATAGCAAATTGCCCATTTATTCCTGATATTTGAATAGGTATAGGATGACGAACCAATTCTTTTAATAGTTCATTTCATTTGTTTGAAAGATAAAATATGTATTTTAAGGCCGGTCCATACGCTACGTTTTGCACAACCTTTTGTCTGCGCAGTCTTAAGACGGAATTAAAACGTAGCAATTTTCAGAGTGTCTACATGGTGCAGAGATATCTGTATATTTCGCACAGTTCTAGTGAATCGTCATTGAGTTACTATAGTTACCGTCTACATACAGCGACAAATCCGCGCAGATCACGAATATCTATGCTATGCTCTCTAGCTCAGTTATCGCTGCAACTGCAACGTCTCCGCGCCGTTTTCAAAACTGCGCAATTTTCCTATCTACACACAACGTTTTAACTGCAACGTGTTGAATTGTGCAGGCAAAAGGTTGTGTAAAACGTAGTGTATGGACCGGCCTTATTATTATTGTTTTTCTTTATTTGAAAACTTATCTCATTATAAGACAAAATGTATTAATAAAATACAATCCTCTTTTCATAATTTAATAGTTCATACTACTAACGCATTCATTCTGTATTATGAACCTTTAGTCAAAAAAAAATATTGGATACACACATGTAGATCTATATTTAAGCATTTTTTTGCTAGCAACATTATGAAAATACTGTATGTATATGGGTTGCACTTCCCGAAAAGCCCTAAGATGACATATATGAACACAGATCATTCATATATATATTAATAGATACAAATACGGCCGTTAGTTTTCGACTACAGCATTCTGTGGAAACAAAGAATCACGATTTAATGTTGAAATTTTGAAAAATCATATCTCCGAATGTATTCGCTTGTTGGAGTTTTAAATGATATCAATGGATTCTTATGATTAAACTGCGTCTTACAAAAAAATTGAATTTGAAATTTGCAATGTTGAAAAAAATAGTTTTCGTTACTCCGAAACCACCAAGGCCAAGCCGATTTTGCCCAATAACGAACTTAACCGAGATATTTATCTCCCACTACTCAAAATTTCAACATTCCGTTCGAGAGGTATAGTTTTCACGGACGGCCGGCCAGACTGAATAGGTTTTGACCACGGATTCTTGATCAGAAAGTCGAACCAAAACGTTTAAGACAATTTCCAGCCAAAAATTCGAGATTACAGACATTTGGGAAAATTGATAAGCATCCTGTTTCGAGGAACAAGAGCGCCAAAAACACTTCGAAGTAACCGGTTTATCAAAATCCAGTAATCACTTCCGAGTACAAAGTAGACAGAAGTGACCCCTGGCGTTCAACCAAACAAGCTCCTCGCCGTGGCAAGTCAGAATTATAGATCTCTACGTATATTAACTAATTTTTTTAAATGTTCTAGTGGTACGATACTCACGAAATTTGGCAAAAATTCGCGCGTCGGCATTCTACAACCAATTACCACATATGAATTCGATCGGATTCGTATTTTTTGAGTTATTGAAGGAATAACAACTACATTACAGATGGGTATAACTCCAAAACCGTTTGGCCGATCATCCCTATTATGCATTCGGATGCGCAACCTACCCTGAAAATTTCAAGTCGTTATCTCTTTCCGTTCTAAAGTTATCGTGGCAACGGCCGGACGGACAGAACCAAATTTGATCTCGAATTCTTCAGTAGCCGAACCTTTCCGATTGAGACCATTTACAAAAAAATCGAAAATTACAGACATTTGGGCAAAATGATAGCACGTTCTTCGCGATAAATTTGAAAGCACTGACGTGGGGTGAGGAGCTTCAACGCTCTCTTTACTAATCTGATAACTCAAATAAAAAATTACATGAAGTGAACATTAGGACTGATGAGTCCTAATGAGGAAGAAACCGGTCTATTGATATTCAAATTTGATGAAAGCACACTTTGTGGATTGCTCTTAGCATTGGTCTCTGCTAGTTTGTTAATTTCGTAGGATGAGTGGTTGATTTCCTTGAAGCGATATTCTCTTTCCCTGGATAAAAAAATATATATGATTTACACTTATTCATTTATTCTTTTTTGTCCGCTTGATAGCAAAAACCTTTTATAGGCTTATCCTCAGAGGATCGGCTTCCTCAGGAGTGTGAGACTCCAGATGTTGTTTGATTACTCACTAAAAAACCTCTCGCACATTCCTTGGAGTACTTCTTCGTCCTGCCCTTACAGCGTCCCTTAGCAAAATAGATGAGCTGCAAGTGGCCTTCATAGTTGATTTTTCGTATCCATATCATATACAACGCATTCAGGCACTAATTCCTACTGACTTTCCTACACGTATTGCATAATGTCAATAAGGCTTTTGCAAACAATAGTTCTGCCGCAGAGGCTTCATACCGATGAAGCGAATTTCTGAAGAAATTTCATAAATCATCAAGGAAACCAATATTATTAAAATCGTCCAAGGAATATCCCCTTGCATTTTTGCCGCATGTTTACCAAACACCCTGCATAAGCTACAAGGAATGGAGGTTTTGCGTTGTTTTCAAGTCATATGGACTTCGACAAATACTCGACAATTATGATGATATTTGATGTGTATTTGTGGGTGGCTCTCCAAATAAAAAATTGGTTCAAGCACTGACGTGAAGTCAGGAGCTTATGCGCGTATGTTCTTTTGTCCATTATCCTGTATTGGACACTTTAAATCGATTTTACCATGGTGAATTCTATTGTCTATTCTCCTGTATTGGACAGCCTTAATCGAATTCACCAAGGTAAATTCGATTAAGAGTGTCCAATACAGGAGAACAGACAATAGAATTCACCATGGTAAATTCGATTAAGCGTGTTCAATACAGGAGAATGGACAATAGAACATACGCGCAAAAGCTCCTTACTTCACGTCAGTGCTTGAACCAATTTTTTTTCGTGAAGTCAGGAGCTTTTGCGCGTATGTTATATTGTCCATTCTCCTGTATTGAACACGCTTAATCGAATTTACCATGGTGAATTCTATTGTCTGTTCTCCTGTATTGGACACTCTTAATCGAATTTACCATGGTGAATTCGATTAAGGCTGTTCAAAATTTCAGCCATGCCGGACGAATAGTTTATGATATATTAGAATTTTTTTCAATTATTTTCAATATTTTTTTCGAAATTTTCTAGTTATACCATCCTCACGAAATTCTGCAAGAATTTTCGCGTTGGCATTCTACAACTAATAACCATGAGGAACAAAAAACAACCAAATTTCAGATGGCTATAACTCTAAAACCGTTTGGCCGATTATGCTTATAAACGAACTCCAATGTCGCATTCAGATGGACAACCTAACCTGAAAATTTTAAGCCTTCTTCCGTTCTCAGGTTATCGTGTCATAAATAATATTTTTTAATAATTTTTTAAAAATTTTCTAGTGACACGATTCTCACAAAATTTCACGAACGTGCTTAGGTTTATATTCTACAACTATTCACCAAGTTTAAATTCGATCGGATTTATTTTGGTTGAAAACAAAATTATTACTCGGAAACCATTGGGCCGATTATACCCATTAACGAACTTGTCCGTCGTATTGGGATGCGCCACCTACCCTGAAAATTTCAAGTCGCTAGCTCTTTCCGTTCTCAAGTTATCGTGGAAACGGCCGGACGGCACCACAGAATTAAATTTCACATTTGGGCAAAATGAACATACGCGCAAAAAAAACTAAGCAACAATTTTTTTTTTCATGACAAATTTTCGACAATTAATGTTTCATTAATAATCTCACTAGTAGCTCTGCTAACATTATGGAGGTGTTGGCGTGTGCCTATGCCAGTTCCGGCTCAATATCAGAAGAATACCTTGCCTTTAATTATTAGATATTTATAGACAAAGAATAGCGGTTAATGATACATTTTAAATAGGAAATAATAAACCTCTGTGGAAAAGTCGCAAGGATTTTTTGTTTACACCTGAAGAAGAAGCTATTGCACCTATTGCATGATCATTCCGAGAAAGAGTATCATTCCAGTGAAAACCGCAACCTGCTAGTAGCTGTATTTTTTGCAATTAAACGTTACAAGGAACCGATTATTCTTGTTGCTTGATCTAACGTAATATCGATCTGTATGCGGTATGTCGCAATCGTTCACGTAAAGAATCTGATCAACATCAGCAGTCCCAAGTTTCAATATGTGTTTAATGATTGTCCGTAATTAGAGATAGATTTCGTTCAATAATTCATACAGGAACTTGTAATAATCGGTACACCTACATCATGTCGACTTTCTCATTATACTATAAAGGTCACTCACTACCTACACTCAGCTTTGGTTACATTTCATGCATATCATTGCAAGCTCGGAATTCTATTCGACTATTCTAGATTCGAATTTTGTTTTAGTAAGAAAATTTGAGTATAATAGCCAGAGCAGTCACCTATCCAGGTACTGAACTCGCCCAAGGCTGGTTATCGAGGAAAAATAATATTTTCACTATATTTCCAAGAACATAAATCCGATCGAGTTTTAATCTAGAACTTGGCTGTACAATACGCTTTTGCAAAATATCATTTATATCTGACGAATAGTTTCTGAGATACAGAATTGTTTTTAATAAACATTTCAAAATTTCCTAGCCATACGATCTGTTAGAATTTTGAATAAGATTGAAATGAATTTCAATTAAATGTGGTGAACTGTGCTAATTGCCAATAACTAAAAAAGACACACGGTGAAATATTTATTGATTTGAACCATCAACAAATATTCCGCGTGGCCGGGCTAGATCACCTCATCGCTCAGTGTTCCCCGAAGGGGAAAGCGTCATTCAATGGCAGACACAAACCCGGGTTTCGTGGTTGTTACCAATCGTCAGTGTGACTTGGCCAACACTGAATGACAACCGAAGGAGTTCTAGGAAACTTAATTCCATCAGTTGCGAACTGGTAGAGATAGAATCCCACCAGCGGCACCTATGGAAATCCTTAAGAACTCCGACCCTCTGCGATGAAGAAACCTTGAGCGATGTTCAGCGACGTTCATTATTTTGCCGTAAGAAGGCCAGGGACTCCAAAGCCGTCCCTATTAAGACCTTCATGGATTTATCGAATATTTATCCAATAAATTAATGGTAATCGACAATTGGGATATTCGGTTAAAATACCAAAGTGCTATTCGAATATTATGTACTTTGAAACAAGAAATGAAATTTTGGGACGGGACATGAAATTATTTTTACTTTTTTTTAGAGCGCTTATCAATTTGCCCAAATGTCTGTAATTTTCGAATTTTGGGCTGAAAATGCTCTTAAACGATTTGGTTCGACTCACTCATCAAGAATCCGTGGTCGAAATCGATTCTGTCCGGCCGGCCGTTAACACGATAATTATCGAACGGAATGAGCTAGACAGTTGAAATTTTCAGAGTAGGTTTAGGAGATAAATATCTCGGTTGAGTTCGTTATTGGGCAAAATCTGCCGGATGGTTCCGGAGTTACGAAAAAATTTTTTTTTTACATTACAAATTTCGAATTCATTTATTAAAGATGCAGTTTCATCATGATAATCCATTCATATCATTTTCAACTCTAATAAGCTAATAATTTCGGAGGTATGATTTTTCAAAATTTCAATAATACATCGTACTTCTATGTTTTCTATCTGTCTGTGTTCTATCTGCGTTCACTGTTCATACATGTAATCTTATCTACCTATGACAGACATGTCAAATGTATTTCTGTTCTAAAAAAGTATGATTGAATGCAAAATGACCAATTCTAGGATATTATAACTACCCCTACCCTATATGCCCTTGGATAATCCATATTGTGATGGAAATATATAATTTGGGAAGTTTATCAAATTGGACAGAATATCTTCAGTGGAAACAAAACTGGAATATTGGCTAATTTTCAATTGACACAATATCATTGTCAGATGAGATTTGGGGAATGAATATCTCGGATGAGTTCGTTATTTAATTTTAATTTAGTTTCTTTTATGATGCAGTTCTATTATAAGTTATAAGAATCCATTGATATAATTCGCAACTCTGAGAAACCAATAATTTCGGAGATGAATTATCAAAGTTCGAACAAGAGCGCCAATCCTCCTGTCCACAGGGCTTTCCCGCTATATATTTCATAAAATACATAACACCACCATTAATTTTGTTATTGATTACACACAACCGACGTATTTAGTAGAAATATTTTGGATATACATATTTACAGCTTTTCGAGATGACGTATTCACATTGAAATTCAACTAAATTACAATATAATCATCAGCGGAATTCCATCCAGATGTTTCATATTCGGAATACCGAAAACAACCATGTATATAAATATGACGTCATGGAGGATTCCCCGATAGAAAATATGGAATCTCCCATCTATAGTGCGGTCGGGAATTCCGATACACTAGTGACACTGGACATTTTCAGGACAATTTTTATATATATTCAAAATCTCTGTTGAAAATTAATCTTTAGATAGAGTATTACAAATATTTTATATTTTGATTAAATTCTATTACCTAGCAGGATCAGTATAATTACAGTAATATTAATTTGGCAACCCAAATCAAGGATGCCTTAACAACTAGCTACAAAAAGATTCTCCGAGCTATATGGAAATGACAGCTGTCCGGCAAAACTAAAGAGTCTGCTTCGTACAGCTTGGCAGTCCTGATGGTCACTTTTGGGGTAGTTAACTGGACAGTTAATGAAATTCTCGAGCTCGGCCGATCCACACGTAAAGTGATGAACATGAACCGTAGCCTGCATCCCAATTGCTCAATACAAAGAATATACCTTCCACGAACGCAGGGAGGCAGGGGTTTGCAAAGTTTGGAATACCAACACCATCAACAAACGTTGGAAATGGCAATAAGGATATTGAGAAGTGAAGACCCGCTTCTGTAAATGGAGGCTCATCATGAAATTAGGAACCAAGGAGCATTCCTATTTAGGGCTGGACAGAGAGCCTTGGAGAGGCTCAGTATAACTGGCATATCATAGATGCATAGAATACATGGTGAAGACACTCTTTGACATATTTTCGGCCGATTTGCGGTCCAAATACTGTCAAAATACAAGGATTTTGTTTTACTTCAATTTTCGCCGATAGATGCCGGCAGTAGAAATTTTATGGACAAAATTACCGACATGTCAAATTAAATTTGAATCTTTGCTTATTCCAGTTTCTTGTGGAAAGTCGTTTGCCGCGCCGAAAGTAAGTCAAATGTTTGCTGTGTGAACTCTGAACGAGTATCCAGAACCATTTTAATCAAATACTATTTTCATTTCGAAAATACTTCGTTTTTATGCGAATATATTTTTTTAACAATTGTATATTCTTACCGGATCAGGGGCAGATTTCTAGTATCAAGATAGTTATTAATTTTAATATTAATAATATTGAAAGATCGCTGATACCGTTAATTGTTAATAAGTCAACATAGGAGAACGCAAGACTTGTTGATTTACTATAATCTTGCCGGTTGATGAACATAAACTGTTTTAACAGTTGAAATTAAGATATAACTCTATTGATTAATAATTATATTCATTATACAATTCAGTTATATATTGAGAAGGAATGAAATGCCATGTTATGAAAACTAACAATATTATTTGTGAACGATGAAAGGACTAGCAGAGAACAAAGTTCAGAGCAACCACACAGTGTGATTTCATCAATTTGAATAGCTTTCCTAAGGCGTCATTCTTTTTGGCGCTCTTATACTATAATATTATTTGTTTCAAGGATATTGTTAAACGACAAGAATGGCAACTGGCTTGTGCTAGAGGTAGGGTATCGAAAATTAGAACATTTGTTTGTTCAAAATATTTTTCTAGCGAATATATATTATGTATATTGAATAAAAGATTTAAACGTAGTACACTACCCTCTATTTGGTTAGTTTATCAATTTAATGAATCATTTTTCGATATTTCATCAGTATATACTCAGTTCTGAATAATAGCTATCGAATTAAATATCTATATTCAGCAATCTAATTGCTGAGAACATGAAAAGTTGTCAAGGGGTATTGGGTGACTGAAAAAATGCTGTATACATGAGAATGTTTTGATGAAATTTCAAATTATACATATAATATAATAAGTAAAATGCTCAATTTAAAAGAGCCTTACATGATAAAGGAATTACTACATTTGAATAATAATATGATATCGAAAGATATTGTATGTAGAGGTATTACAGAAAATTCTGTATCATTCAATGTATTTCAAAATACATAAATTAAATGCTTGTACTCTAATGACGTTGGATGTGATCTTTCGTAATGGAAAAATAATGATTTCACAGATTTCTTCATTTACAGTTCCATTCAAAATGTTCCAAAGAAACTCCTTTACTGATAAATCCCTTATTTGACCTCATTATGTCTTGGCAAGATGAAATTTCTGTTCCAAACCAATGTGGTTTACATATTATCTCCGAACAGATAACTGATTAATCAAAAAATGGATTGATTTTTCAATAAACTGCTTCATTATATTCTTTTAATTTGAATTTACGAACTAGCAACGGTGAAAAGTGAACTTTGTCGCTTGTCAGTTTTCATTTATTCGCTTGTCAGAATCTTCGAAATCGACCCTAGCGGCACCATCGTTAATAAAGTGAAGTAGTACATAAAGTACGTGATTTGACAGTTCTTGGTCCGTTTTTCGGCCGAAAATTTTAGCAGGAATTAGTAGGGAGTGTCCACACCTTGTTATTCTATGCATCTTGGGCATATCCATCGATCATGAGCTAGCAGGAACACCTATCATGCCAACAGACCAAAGAAGAGCAGGCAGAGAGATAAGACAGGCTCAACTGAAGACATTGCTGGAAAATCAAATGAGTAAAAACCTGCACTCCATATATTTCAGGAGTTTTTAAGATGAGGGCCTGTCGGAAGAATTATCCTTCGCCTTTTTGATGTCAGCTGGGCTCAAGTCGGAAACGGAGGGATTTTTTGTGGCTTGTCAAGATGGGGTGATAAATACAAGATACTGTTATGCACATCCAGTCTGCTTGCAGTGTCCATGCTGCTATGTGGAAAGACACAATGCGGCACACCGAATTATATACCTCCATCTGAGGGAGGTTTATGGTATAGAGCTTGCATCTACTGGAAGTGTGCTATTCCAACAACTCGGCAGATCCAAGCCATAGGGACAGATATAGTACTGCTGGAAAAAGAGCTCGATGAATTGTTTGTTGTTTTCTTCCCCCACCGAAAATAATGGGGATCGTGTATCCAAGGTATAAAGTAAGGATGGTCGTACTAATCATAGGATTTCTAGACGGAATGAGAGCGAACTACGTGAAGAAATTCAAGATTAATCCGGCCTGTAAATCCCTGTCCGAGGTTTTGGCGCACATAATGCAGAAAGTAGTGTTGCTCGGATCATTTCGTGTCATCAGGCTACATCAACTGTGAAGGCCGCTTGCAGCTCATCTCTTTTGTTAAGAGAAGTGTCTCTTGCTCTAAGGCAAGACGAAAAACTACCCCAAGGAATGTGGAGAGGTTTTTTAGTGCGAAACCAAACAACAACTGGAGTCTCACACTCCTGAGGGAGCGGATTCTCTCAGGGTAAGCCTATAAAAGGTTTTTCCTCTCACACGAAAACAAAATTAATAATTTGGATAAAGAACAATTAGGTCTCAATTTTTTCCGTTACTCGATCTATTTAAATAGAGAATACATTTCTAAAAACGGTAGAATTCAATTATTTTGAATGTTTAAAAAGTACTAGCTATCTAGAAGTCTGTAACTAGTTTTAAATAAGCCTTAAGAAGAAGAAAAAATATGTTCAGGTCATTGACTGCAACCCTAAGATACTGCGATGGATGTACGTCATGATTGTGAGACGCATAATTAAGTATGGGGAAGTAGTCTGGTACTCAAAAACAAGCCAGAATAGTACGAGGAAAGCCCCCGACAAAGTACGAAGGCTGGCCTGTATTTGTATCACTGGAGCTATGGGAACCTGTCCTACCAGGGCCCTTGAGATTATAACAAATCTCACACCACTTCATCCAGTGTTGAAGAAAATGGCCCATGAAGCTATTCTCAGAATATCTAGGAAATGAACAGTAGGGTGATTCAAAAAAAAAGAATATTTTTTTTTTCGTTTGGTACTCTGAAAAATAGGTTCCTAGACACCTCTAAGAAAGCCTCTCCAAGCATGAGTTCTTAATTGTAACGGGAAGGTCCTCCTTTTTACAGTTTTCTATTTTTTCTTATTATCAGATAGAAAAATTTATATCTCGCTTCCAACTTCTTGAAAAAATATCTTGTTCCTTAGATTTTGTAGGAAATTGAATGCTCTACAAAAAAGGTCTCTTACGATTTTTTCGTAAACCCAACCGTTTAAAAGATATTAACGGTTAAAGTTTGATTATTTTTGGGAAAATTTTTTATTTCTTATGAATTTTATAACTCAATGAAAAGAAATCATTATGAATGATGAAACTCATAGTTTTGTAGGAAATTTACTGCTCTATAAAAATGGTCTCTTATGATTTTTCGATCAAGTTGAGCGTTTACGAGATATTCATCGTCAAACATCAATGCATATCAATTTTTCTAGTTTTTGATCAATAATTCGAAAAATTTCAATTTATTCTGTGAGTTTCAAGGAAATTTAGACAAATTTGAGTTTTTATTATAAAAGCAACTCCTATAGATGTTTTCTGTTCAAAAATTCATTTGAAAGTTTTTATTCTAATAATATTTTTTTTTAATTTTATCTTTAATAATTTAAAATCTTAATCGCGTTATCATTTATTATTATGAAATTTGTTCAGTGCGTATTTTTAAATTGTTTTTCACAAAATATACATAAAATTTTCGTTCGAGGGGATTTTTGTTTCGAATTCCATTTCTTCTTCTGTTTGTCTTCTGAAACTAACGCCATCTATGTTTTTTACTCTTAACTATCTTCAGTATCTACCCATTTAATACCGTATTTTCAGTGTTCCTAAAACTGATCATCTTGAATACGTAATAAAATATTGAAAATTATATGGCAGTTGATAATTAAATAAATAAATTCTTCGATAAAAAAGTGAAACACATGTGAAACACACTAAATTGAATTATAATTTTAAAAAAATGCACTAATTTTTTGTTTTAATGTAATCAAACATGCCCAAGACTAAAAAAACTAATTAAAAAATGGGTTCAAGCCCTGTGGACAGGAGCTTTCTGGCGCTCTAGTTCAAACAGACAAATTATATCTCCGAAAGTATTGGTTTCTCAGAGTTGAGAATTATATCAATGTATTCTTATGATAGAACTGCATCATACAGGAAATTCAATTCAAATAATAGTTTATTTATCAAGATCAAATGAGCAATCTGAGAATGAGAACTGCACCATGGAAGAAACCAAATTAAAATAGCTGAAATGAATTTGACTCTCTCTTATAGAACAGGATGAAATGTACGAGTATGAACACAGATCATATAATAAAGCTTAGATAGAATAATTATAGCATTCTGTGAAAACATAGAAGTACGATTCATTATTGAAATTTAGAACTTCATCTTAGCAGAAATTGAATTCAAACATCATAGAAGAATTTAAATTCAACAAGAGTGCCAAAAATTATCATTCCAAAACCAATAGACGAATTCTACCCAACAACGAACTCATCCGAGATATTCATTCCTCAATTCCAGTTTTGTTTTTAGTGGAGATATTCTGAACTCAATATTATTAACTTACCATTACCATCATCATATGGATTGACCATCGGCATGAAAATATCAACCAACAAAAACTGTGATATTATATTATAATTCTCATATTTATACGATTGCTGGAATGAATGACAATGTTATTAACTTACCATTACCATTCCCATCATCATATGGATTGACCATCGGCATGAAAATATCAACCAACCAAAAGTATGATGATATTATAATTCTCATATTGATACCATTACTGGAATGAATGACAATGAGACAACGTCAAAGTTGACGTTATAACAATTCATAGAATAGCCACAGAATAATTCTATCATTGAAATTTTGAAAAATCATATCTCCGAAAGTATTAGTTTGTTAGAGTTAAAAATGATATGAATGGATTCTTATGGTAAAACTCCTTACTGAAAAAAAAAATCAATTTGGAATTTGTTCTGTAAAAAAAAATTTTTTTTTTGTTACTCCGAAACCATCTGTCCGATTTTGCCCAATAACGAACTTAGCCGAGATATTTATCCCCCAAACCTACTCTGAAAATTTCAACTGTCTAGCTCATTCCGTTCGAGAGTTATCGTGCCTACGGCCGGACCGGCCGGACAGAATGAATTCCGACCACGGATTCTTGATCAGTGAGTCGAACCAAATCGTTTAAGACCATTTTCATCGAAAAATTCGAAAATTACAGACATTTGGGCAAATTGATAAGCACTCAGTTCCGAGGAACTAGAGCGCCAAAAATAGTTCATAACATATTTCTATTCACAGAAACTCAAATTTGTCTAAATTTCCTTGAAACTCACAGAATAAATTGAAATTTTTCGAATTATTGATCAAAAACTAGAAAAATTGATATGCATTGATGTTTGACGATGAATATCTCGTAAACGCTCAACTTGATCGAAAAATCATAAGAGACCATTTTTATAGAGCAGTAAATTTCCTACAAAACTATGAGTTTCATCATTCATAATGATTTCTTTTCATTGAGTTATAAAATTCATAAGAAATAAAAAATTTTCCCAAAAATAATCAAACTTTAACCGTTAATATCTTTTAAACGGTTGGGTTTACGAAAAAATCGTAAGAGACCTTTTTTGTAGAGCATTCAATTTCCTACAAAATCTAAGGAACAAGATATTTTTTCAAGTAGTTGGAAGCGAGATATAAATTTTTCTATCTGATAATAAGAAAAAATAGAAAACTGTAAGAAGGAGGACCTTCCCGTTACAATTAAGAACTCATGCTTGGAGAGGCTTTCTTAGAGGTGTCTAGGAACCTATTTTTCAGAGTACCAAACGAAAAAAAAAATATTCTTTTTTTTTGAATCACCCTAATGAACAGGTAATGAGATTATCAAAAACCAGAAAGCCTGGTCCTCTCTTACCAGGTACATTTCATCAGGCAATCTTCCTAGTGCAGAAATGATCAAGAAAGTAAACATCGAAAAGAACTTCACTGCGATGTTTGGTAGGAAAAAAGACTGGGACGGGGAATCCACCACCCAAGTTATTAAAAGAAATGCCATTTAATGGTACTACAGGAGCTGGCGCTGGAGTATATGGGCCAGGCACCAAATGCTCACTATCGCTAGGCTCCTATCCGAGCATCGTTCAAGCAGAAGTACTCGCAATAGAAAGATGCGTGGAAATTACCCTATAAAGAAACTATCAGAGATGTGAGATAGCAATCCACTCTGACAGTCAAGCTGCTATTAAAGGTCTGAGCTCCCTTGTTATCGAGTCCAAGCTAATATGGAAGTGCCGAAGAAAACTCAATGAAGTAGGCAAGAACAACAGAGTCTCCTTGGTCTGGGTTCCTGGTCACGCGAGAATCATAGGAAATGAGGAGGCCAACACACTTGCCAAGAAAGGAGCATAAACCCCCTTTATTGGTCCGGAACCCCACTGTGGGGTTGGTAGATCCACCTACAAAAGTGAATTTCGGATGAAAGAAGAAACTGAATGAGGTATTTTCTGGAGATCTATCCCCGGAATGTATCACTCCAAGAAAACTTTGATACTGTCAGATCCAAGAAATACTTGGACCTCAGTAAGAACATGCTGCACCTCCTCACTGGTTTGCTCACAGGGCACTGCGGTCTTAGGAAGCACATTAGATTAGGTCTAGCAGAAACTGACTAGTGCAGAACCTGTTGGGAGGAGGATGAAACTCCTGATCACCTGATAAGGAAATACCTCGCCATCACAAACCAACGCAAGGAATGCTTTGGGCAAGAAATCTGCAGGAGCGAAGACGTAGCCTCCTTGAAGCCATCCCAGATACTGGAGTTCATCAGAACTCTGGCACTGGAAGGCGAGCTGTAGATGACATCGAAAGCTTTGACGGGGGGGCACAATAGACTTTAAGGTCACAGTGCAACGTTACCCCCTACAATAATATACAATATACAGGGTGATCGGCTCACACTTCATGAAAATTATTGCAAATGTTGGTGTTGAGCAATATTCTACATTTAACTTGTTCGTAATTTGAAGATAACAGGGTCAAAATTTATCAAACTCGATTAAAAGCTACCAGAATTAATCTACTCTGAACCTAATCCAACAGGGTGGTGAATCAGTAAAAGGTCTGCGATTATCGTAAATCCATATTGTTTTGAAACCTATTAATGTTCAATCATAAAGTCAGCTAGGAAATGACCGGTTGTTTCTCAAGGTCCCCATCGTAAGAACACCCATAACTAGTTTACGTTTTTAATATCAGCCTACCGGTTTCGTCATTCCTAGCAATTTATAGAATGGAGTATTTCTAGACCAGTAACCTGTGATGGTCGATGGCTGGACGATGTTGTAAGAGATCCCCAATCAAAAGTATCATACACGGGTATATTCAAGATGTCTTTCAATTGATGGTGGAAGCCCGAGATTCAAATCTATTGAGGAAATCTTATACAGGGTGTTTGGTAATTCGAGGTGATCCTAGATATACTAAACGTCATTTGTAATAAATTGAGTCGAGCTAACCATGGTCCCAAAATCTATGGTTACGAAGATATGGCGATTTTTCAACTTTTTGGAATTTTTCTGCTTTGTTATCGAAAATTATTAATTTTGTAAAAACTACTTGACTCTAAATATTCAATGAATATTTTTTTAAGCTGAAGAGGTGGTTATCATTTCATGCGAAAAAGTATTTACTAGGAAATTAGATAACCTGAGATATAAGAGGTCATAAATGGCATCAACTGTTTTCTCATAAAATCTTGATGAAACAATTGAGAATTACTCGAAAAAAGTATCATGAACTTGGTACACAAATTCAGGAAAAAACTTCCTTGTTTCATTAGCTTTTCAAAAAGGTACATATATGTCAATAATTCCTTCACGAAATCGAAAAATATGTCCGGAAAACCACTCCAATGAGGTGAATTTTATTCAAGGGACAAAACCCACAACACAATGAAATATCAAAATTTTTTCTTTTTGAAACTAATTATCCTCAAATTGAAATTCTTTAGAGTTCCTCCCAGTTTATTGAGGATTATTTCAATTTTCATTCGAGAAATAATGCGAATTTTTTTTTATTCGTACTAGTCTTACTCGTAACAAGCAACTAATAATCACAAGTAAAGGAGAAGATAGGGGGATAACCAAGTATCGAAAAAGTCTGTTACTTTTTCGGATTTCCGGCTAAATTTTTTGATCTCCTGGGAAAATTTAATACATATAGCATGTACATTTTTGAAAACTTTATCAACCAAGGAAGTTTTGTCACTTATTTGTACGCAAAGTTAATTGAATCTTTTTCGAGAAATACGCAATTGTTTCATGAAAATTTAATGAGAAAAACAATTGATGCCACTTCAGACTCTGTATTTTTCAGGTTATTCGAATTTTTGGGAGAGAAAACCCATAAAAGACCATTGAATGATGAATACACCTTCTAAAGTATCCATTGATGATTACTTAACACTAATGTCATAGACCATAGAGTATATTCAAGTATTTCACGTCTTGTATGCGTTATATTATAAGCATTTTTGGAGCTCTTGTTCCTCGGAACAGAGTGCTTATCAATTTGCCCAAATGTCTGTAATTTTCGAATTTTTGGCTGAAAATGGTCTTAAACGATTTGGTTCGACTCACTGATAAAGAATCCGTGGTCGGAATCGATTCTGTCCAGCCGTTAACACGGTAACTCTCGAATGAAAGGAGTTAGAGGATTTAAATTTCCAGGTTAGATTTGGAGCGTAAATATCTCGGATGAGTTCGTTAACGGGCGAAATCCACCAAGCGGTTTCGGAGTTATGGCCGTTTTTAGTAAAAACATTTTTTATGAATATTTCCGAAACCGATCATTCGATCTATCTGAAATTAGCATCAAATTGTAGAATAATGACCTTCATGTGCATGCGAAGTTTTGCATTGATCGGGTTGCCGTAAAGTGTCAAAAAAAATTTTTTTTAATTTTAAATTTTGTTTCTACAATAATTCTCGAACATAATGAGCTAGGCAGTTGAAATTTTCAGGTTAGGTTTGGGAGATGAATATCTTGGATAATTTCGTTATTGGGCAAAATCGGCCTGATGGTTTGGAAGTAACGAAAACAAAATTTTTTTTACATTAAATTTCAAATTCATTTTTTTTAAGATGCAATTTTACCATAAAAATCCATTGATATCATTCTTAACTCTGACAAGCTAATACTATCAGATATGTATATGATTTTTCGAAATTTCAATAATGAATCGTACTTCAATGTTTTCACAGAATGCTGTACTTAATGATTCTATCAATGAATTATTATATGATCTGTGTTCTTACATGTCATCTTATTTTCATATGAGAGATAAATATCAAAATTATTTCTGGTTGGTTATTCTTGATAAAAAATACACGTCCTGTTCTAGAAAACAAAGTATGAATGCAAAATGACCAATGAAATAACCTCAGGTATCGTAGAATTATGAGGATAATATGATATTATACTTTTAAGGTGATATTATAATGACCGTGGATAATCTATATGATGATGGAAATATATTCGTTGGTTAGATAAATAATCAAATTGGGTTCAGAATATCTCCAGTAAAAACAAAACTGCAATATTGTCTAAGTTTTGATTGATATAAATATAATTTTCCGCAAATCGCCAGGAAATTTTGACATTCCTGTCAAAATTTCTTGAAGAAAAAGTCAGGACTTCCTTACTGTAAGGAAATGTCATTTCCTTACTGTAAGGAAATGATATTTCCGTACAGTTGTTAGTGTTCTACATAAATGATAGAAAACACATTGCTTACAAGGAATTAATTTATATTTTGAAAACATCAAGTCATTGCTGAATACATTTTTAAGATCAATTTGTTATATTTACAGTAATTTGACAGTTAGTACAATTATTGAACATTGGAGGAACACTCTTAGAACTATGAGAAACATTTTGGACAACATGCAGGGTGGAAGGGTCATTTTGTTGAATATTTTGTACTGTGAAAATTTTATTTGCCACCTCAACCTTATTGTTAAGCGATTCTTCGATATATCCTTCAGCAACGTTTGATGACTTCCATCCGCCATGCCTCTTTAAACTAGTTATGTCGGCACCAGAGTCAACCAATATTGTTGCAGAAGACCGACGAAAGCAGTGACCAGTATATTCTGTCGGATTTACCAAGTTCAAATAAGTAGCAACTATTTTGGGCATTTTTCTAAATTGATGAATTCCTACCACTTGTCTACAACCCTTTCCGCTTTGATATTTAAAGAAAAATCGGTCACTGTTCATATTTTCTGGTCTTAACGAAACATACCTCGATAAACATTCAAGTAGATCTGATTAATTACAAATGATCTTGGTTTGTTGGTTTTCGAATCAGGTATGCTGATTAAAAGCTTAGATTCTAAGTCTTCTATATCGTGTACAGTCATTCGGACTAACTCATCCATTCTACAGGCCCCAGAAATACCAAATATTACAGCCACCTAAAAAATAAATGAAGCTATAATCTAAATAGAAATTAAAACCTTGTAAATTACCTTAATCATTAAATTTTCTTTATCTGGAGCCTCCTGGATAAATTTTTCAATTTCTTCCTTCGTTAAAATCTTAGATTTCTTTGCCCTATAACCTTGAGCTTGCCGTTTCAATAACGAACGAAGTTTTGAGTATGTAGATATATCTACATTGTGTTTAAGCGCAAGGGTTGACTTCAGCATTGAATAATTGGCCCATAATGTTGAAGATTTCATCTTTAAACAAAGGTCTAGGAAGTATGCCATTACAACATTTTCTGAGAAAGAACTCGTATTTTTACTCATGCGATAATCCATAAAACGTCTGTATGCATTTTCGTACTTTTCTCTTGATTTCTTTGGCAATAATTCTAATGAAGCAGTATTCACTGTCTCAACCAGCTCTGGAGGAGTCCCAGGAATGGAAATTTCATCATCACTTATCATTTTACTTTCGAGAACACCAGCAATTAAATTTATAAGCGTCAAGTTTGACAATTCAACCTCAATACGTTTCCATAGTAACCCAAGTAATTTTATTAGGAATTTCAAAGCACCATTTATTTGGGAATAAAATTATCGCGTTTTTTTTTAAATCAATCAATATCTGTCGAATTTTAAATGATTTGCGGAAAAATAGTATGTTTACCTTGTAGGAAAAGCCACATTCCTGGACTCTGTGTTGCTAAGTCTCGGCTTGCGCCTCGACTTAGCAATCTTCACAGTCGTCCAGGAATGTTAAGCTTTTCCTACCCGGTAAACAATGTACTATTTCAGAGTAGATTTGAGGAATGAATATCTCGGATATGTTCGTTATTGGGGAGAATAGGTCTGTTTGAATTTAATTTCTTTCATGATGCAGTTCTATCGTAAGAATCCATTATATCATTCCCAGAGACCAATAATTTCGGATATATGATTTGTCAAAGTTTGAACAAGAGCGCCAAAGCTCCTGTCCACAGGTCTTGTTCTTTCATTATTCGAGAAAACAGAACTGATTAGATACCCATTACACATATTATTATGGAATATATTCCAAGTGCGAATCCGATTCTCCCGTCACAACTGCTAAAATTAGCGGTCTAACGGTATGAGGAACGCATGATAAATACCAAAACCCTTAAATTATTCTAATACAGTACGTTTATATTATTGCTGAATACAAACGTTGTTGAATTCTTATACAGTCCAGACTTGGAGAAACCGCAGTCATTGTGGACAGGAGGGGGAGTCCTAGGTGGATATCTATCTGCCTTTTATTTCCGCAAATTTCTTATCTTATTGGTTCGGTTTTTAATTTCCATGTATTTACTTCCTCCGAATGTGTATCTACACAAACACCCGGCAACCTCGCGATAGTGTTTACCGGTAAATATGCTGTATTTCCTCCATATTTTGATCGATATCCTATTAATTTTTCGCGCGTATGTTCTGGGGAACATCGCGTTATCATTTTGCCCAAATGTCTGTAACTTTCGAATTTTTTGACGAAAATGATCTCAAACGATTTAGTTCGACTCCCCAATGAAGAATTCGAGAACAAATTTGATTCTGTCCGGCCGTTGCCACGATAACTTGAGAACAGAAAGAGCTAGTGACTTGAAATTTTCAGGCTAGGTGGCGCATCTACGATGGACAAGTTCGTTAATGGGTATAATCGACCTAATGGTTTCCGAGTAATAATTTTGTTTTCAACCAGTATAAATCGGATCGAATTGAAACTTGGTGAGTAGTTGTAGAATATGAACCTAAGCACCTTTGTGAAATTTTGTTCGAATCGTATGGCTAGAAAATTATTAAAAAATATTTTTGTTGTCACGATAACTTGAGAACTGAAAGAGATAGCGGCTTGAAGTTTTCAGGTTAGGATGTGCATCAGAACGCGACATTTGAGTTTGTTTATAAGCATAATCGGCCAAACGGTTTTAGAGTTGTAGCCATCTGAAATTTGGTTGTTTTTTTCTCCTCATTAACTCGAAAAATACTAAACCGATTGAATTGAAACATGGTTATTAGTTGTAGTATGCCAACGCAAAAATTCTTGCAAAATTTCGTGAGGATATTATCTGTAGAAAATTTTTAAGAAATCATTGAAAATTAAAAAAAAATATATATATCAGTAACTATTCGTCTGAAATTGCTGAAATTTTGCAAGAGCCTTCAGAACCCAACTCTACTGCTAACTTTTAAGTTTTAACACGATCGGTTAAATATTGTTGGAGATTCGAGCAGCCTTGTGTGAGTTCAGTAGATGGGTGACCGTTGCCTCGATAACTTTCGAACAAAAGGAGATAGGAACTTGCAATTTTCAGGGTAGGTTGCGTATCCGAATGGGAGAGTTAAGTTCGTTTTTGGGCATAATCTTATTAGTTCTTCGTTGACGATTATGCCCATTAACGAACTCGTCCGTCGCATTTGGACGCCCCACCTACCCTGAAGATTTCAAGTCGCTATCTCTTTCCGTTCGAAAGTTATCGTGACAACGGCCGGTCGGATCTTGGATTCTTCATAAGTCGAACCTAATCCTTCGAGACCAATTTCGGCAAAACTTTCTAATATTACAGACATTTGGGCAAAATGATAAGGTCCGGTAATATATTGTAAAGTGGCGAATTGATGGCTTGTGTGGAATCTGACAGAGTTTGTTGAAGAAAATTTTTTTTTAGTTATCCGATCCTCGCGAAATTTTCAACAAATTTGTGAATCGGCATTCTTCAACTTATTACCAAGTTTCAATATGATCGGATATGTATTTTTTGAGTTATTGAGGAAATAACAACGAAACTACAGATGGGTATAACTCCGAAACCGGTTGGCCCGTTATGCCCGTCAACGAACTCAACCGTCGTATTTGGAGGCGCGACCTGCCCTGAAAATTGCAAGTCGCTATGTCTTTCAGTTCGAAAGTAATCGTGGCTACGAACGGCCGGCTGGACAGAATCGAATTTTACCTCAAATTCTTCATCAGTGAGTCGAACCTCATCATTTCAGTCAATTATAGCACGCAGTTCTCTAAGAACATGTGCGCCAAAATGTCTTTATATGCCGTTTTCTGGCGCTTTTGTTCCTCGGAACAAAGTGCTTATCAATTGGCCCAAATGTCATTTTCGGCAGAAAATGGTCTCAAACTCTCGAACGATATTAGCTAGACAGTTGCAATTTTCAGAGCAGGTTTGGGAGATAAATTTCTCGGTTAAGTTTCGGAGTAACGAAAAAACTTTTTTTTACATTACAAATTTCAATTTCAATTTTTTTCAAGATGCAGTTTCATCATAAAAATCCATTGATATCATTCTCAACAAACTAATACTTTCGGAGATATGATTAGTTGTTGGACCTCAAATAAGACGTCTGTCTCTATTCAAAGGTACTCAAGAACACAGTTTTCCTTGAAAAAATTGGTTCAAGCACTGACGTGAAGTCAGGGGCTTCTGTGCGTATGTTCTATTGTCCAACACAGGAGAACGGACAATAGAATTTACGAATTTACCATGGTAAATTCGACTAAGAGTGTCCAATACAGGAGAACGGACAATAGATTTCACCATGGTAAATTCGATTAAGAGTGTTCAATACAGGATAATGGACAGTAGAACATAAACGCAAAAGCCCCTGACTTCACGTCACTGCTTCAACCAATTTTTTTTCATAATATTTTAAAAATTTTCTTTGAATACGGTTCTCACAAAATTTTACACACGTCTTTATGTCAATATTTTACAACTAATTACCAAGCTTCAATTCGATCGAGTCTATACTTTATCAGTTATCCAGGTTTGTATTCTACTTCTACTCACCAAGTTTCAATTCGATTGGACTTGTATTGGTTGAAAACAAAATTATTACTCGGAAACCGTTGGACCGATTATGCCCATTAACGAACTTGTCGGTCGTATTGGGATGCGCCACCTACCCTGAAAATTTCAAGTCGCTATCTTTTTCCGTTCTCAAGAAATTCGAAAGTTACAGACATTTGAGCAAAATGATAACGCGATGTTCCCCAGAACATACGCGCAAAAAGGTTTGGGAATAAAAAATACTCGATACTTAGCAAAACTGGGTTTACTATTTTCTCGAATATTAAACCAAAATAATTAAACAAAAATTCGAGAAAAGCATGACGTGAAGTCGGGAGCTTTTGCGCGTTTGTTCCATTGTCTATTGATGCCTCATACAAAGCTGATCAGGCTGAAATTCGGTACTCGATTGTAAAATGGCGGCTCGAAGGTATCTGCTGAATTTCAGCGGATTGTGACAGATGAAAAACAAATTTTTATTTTTTTTTCTAGTAATACGATACTCACAAAATTTCGCAAAAAAATCGAAAATTACATACATTTGGGCACGCGCAAAAAACATATATCTTCATAGGGAAAATCCACGTCGTTACACCAGTTCTAACGAACGAAAATCCCTATTTGAAAATACAGTAGATCATAAATATAGATAGAATACCGTTCAAACAACAAGGCACATACGTATCTCAACCAAACATTGGAATTTTAAAGAATTGAGGATCCTACGGGGTATACACACTCATGACAAACGCAATTCAAGCATAGACAGATGATTCACGATGATCAGTATTTGTTGAGCGATTAAAAACAAAGAGATGGGAGATCTGTGAATTGAGCCCCCTGGCAAGTCAAAGTGATAACGCTTTTTCTCGTAACAAGGCCATATTTATCGTTCTGTTGTAGAATAAACTGTATCAACGTATATATATATATATATATATAACATATATGTGTTCGTTTGTTATCATTTCCACTGGTTCCCTGCAACTCAACATATATAGGAATGAGTCATTTGAGGTCCCTATTACTATGTCCTCTTGAACGGTCTTCGATAGTTAATCATGATAATTCCGTGGTTATTGAATAGATATCGGGAAATAGAATGTTTCACACTCACACCGTTGATGAGTCGCTGTTTATCCTGCCAGGATCATTTCAACTACAATAATTGTTCATACGATCAATGAAGAGCATTGCGGACAATCTGAAATCATAATGTGAGGTACTTACTTGATTGATATATATTTTTGAACATTTTAATCCAATATTTTTAGTTTAAAAAAAAATATTTTTTTTGAAGCCTAAGATATTGCGAATGTTGGAATCAACTACGCACACAGTTGCCTTAAAATATCTTCTTCACGTCAAAATATGCTTAAAAAGTTATAAATCAATTATCGGAAATTAATAAATAGTTGAATATCGATTTATTATACATTCATCATGAACTGATATGATTTCTTGTTTCAGGTTATATTCAGCGATGGAAAGCAGCGTTGATAGTTACTTGCACAAAAAATTCAAGAAACAATTGAGCTACGAACCTCGAAACCACAATGAGAATAAAAATGGGCCCAAAACAACAGAACAGAACCAAGAGAAGAAAAAGCTATCCTTGGAAAACAGTCATCAAGTGAAAGAAACGTCTTGTCGGATAGACAATACCCATACAGTGCCAAATACAAGTACAAATTTAGTAAATTACCGTTTAAACGTTGGAAATGACAGTTCAAGCGTCAAGGTTCATGATTCAACTAGTAAATATGGCTGTTCGAACGTAGCAAATGACAGTTTAGGTTATAATACGGACAGTTTAAACGTTAACAAGTCTTCCATATCATTAGAGAGTCCTGTAGTCACTTTACAATCTCATAACATATCGTATGTTTCAAATATTCACAGGTATGAAGTTAATTTTGATACAAAGTTTAGCTGTTCTGATGTTGTTAGTAACTCCCATGGACAAAAGTCTTCCATTTTAGATACTAACTTGTATAAGTACAACTATGTAAAGTCTGATGACAATGTATCACCTGAAAGGGAACAAAATAATCAAGATATTGAGAAGAAACCGGAGGAAATACCTGCCCAGCCAGATAGAAGTTCTGGTGGAAAATATGTATGTAACTATTGTAATTTGGCTTGTTCAAAGCCGAGTGTACTGCAGAAACACATTCGTGCTCACACGAACGAACGACCGTACCCTTGTGTCAGCTGCGGTTTCAGCTTCAAGACTAGATCAAACCTATACAAACATTGTAGATCAAGAACTCATGCGAACAGAGTATTAGGTAGTAAAGCTCGTGGTGAGGTTATCTCCGAAGAGCAAGAATCCAGTGGATTTGAGGCCATATCGAATAATGAAATACAACAGAATAGCGAAACAACTGAACGTCCAGTTGACTACAAAACCAAACTGTATAAGCCAAGATTCCACACAACTTCCAAATTATTCTACGAACATGTTTCTAAAGAAAACATAGAAGACGAGAACAAACAAATGGATCACAGTGACTCCGATATTCTATCACATCATATCAACGAACTCATTACCAAAAACAATTCGAAAGTGAATTCTACCGAAGCATATCTTGTGAAGAGGAAACGAGACGAGTATAACAGTGAGTATGCCCAAGTTCCTCAAAGAGTATTAACTAGAGATAATGAAGGGTTGAAAGTTGCTGATGAACCCTTGAACTTAACAAACAAAGTGAGGAAGAGATGTATGAGTGAAGCTGTTGAATCCAAGAGTCTAATCAAGGAGATATTATTGAAAAATCTAGCTTCTGATATGCAATGTCCACATTGCAAAATGATCTTCCAAACTGTGACGGAATTGGAACTACACAAACTGAGAAATTGTAAAGGTTTCATTGCGCCTGGAGCGAAGTACACTCGAAGCAGTTCTGTAAACGTAGCTTCCATCCTGACTCACAACAAAAACGCTTTCGACAGCATGCCTCAAATGCAATCAGTGTTCCCACTTAAATCTCCAGGACCATTTTTAGGGAAAACGAGGTTAGTCGACAGTGATAAGACTAAATCCTTTTCGTTCGATGATGGACTCCCTAATATTTCCATGTATCCAAAGGCTAAAGAAATGATGACCTCAAAATATCTGCTGGCGCCGTCGTCTATTCAGAACGACACAGAGAAAAAAGCACCAGTCAAAATGTTTGGAGGAGAAGTTAAGATATCAGAGACAATCGGTGATAACAAGCGTTTTCAAATTGAAAATAACAATGATGGCTTCGAATCAAGCTCCAATTTCATGAGTTACGGAGGGAAAATGAGTGAGAATAGGGTGATAAAGAGTAGTCTGCATTCTGGCGGAACAGTGCTGACCAATAAAGGCAATTTTGACGGAGATTCTATAAATTCAGTACAAAATGTTATAAGGATGTATGATGCATCACCAGATTCCCCTGGTATAGATATCGGAAAGAATCGAATCAGTCTCAATGCTATCAATATAAATGAAAGAAAGAAACCACCAGATTTGGTCATTACCTTTTCGAATGATGATATTCACTCTCCTAGTCCGTCATACATGAAGTATACAAATATTATGGATTTCAGCCAGAATGCTGTCAAACTACTGACACCAAATTTGAAGCAGCCAAATCTGATGATCCCCGGGTTACCCGTTCCTAACAAATTCACCTACCCGACACGAGAAAATCCTCAACCGTTAAAGATTGAAGTTGATTCGGATAATAACAATCCTCAGAATCTGACACGGAGTGATTGCCAAGACAAAACATCAACACCGGAGACCTCAAAACTGATCTATAAGAAATGTAATTTTCCTGTGCAAGAAGTAGAATCTCAACCATGTAATATGTACAACCCTATGAATATTGTGGTGAACGGAAAAGTTGTCAGATATGTGCCAGGTATGCCTGGTCCTATCGTTGCAGAGTCCTCTGTTGTAGATTCGGGAAATATGAGGAATAATTTGTGTTTAACACCTGTAAAAATGTCTCCCAATTTACCTAGAACTCCGGCTGAGGTGGAAATTTTGATGGAACGAGAACGTAATAGTGAAGAAATCAAAAGAATATCTTCGCCGTCTGTATCGAAGCTGGTAAGACCCCCAGTGATGGAAAAATTAGAAATTAAAACAGATTCCCCCACAAAGAGCTTTGAATCAACCGAAATGAGATCCCCTGTTATTAAATTGAGTGAGATGAAATCTCTGGTTAAAGTAACATCAGCAGAATCCAAAAAGTTTGCTCGACCTAACAGTTTAGCATTGAAACCAACATCTGCATCTATGAAACAGCACCACGGACTCACTCCAACCTTATTGAATCAAATTCTGATATCTCCCGATACTCCCAGAGTTGCCAAGAAATATGTGCAGCAGTATCTTAACGGCAATTACTTTAGTTACTTGGGGTTGAAGTCAACAACAAGGCCTGTTTATTGTACCCTGAACAAAACCCAACCTTCCTACGTTCCACATTTCAAGAAGCTCAGCATGTATTCCGAATGGAGACAACAAGATACAAAGACAGAGAAGTTTTATGTTACCGGGTATGACTCCAGGCAGAAATCATCAAGGTACACTGTAGCAGGTCCAAAGAATTCTGATTTGATGGCTCATTCTAGTTACAAGGTGGGCATTTTCATCATTATCTAATCATTAATTAGCTTTAATAAGTAACTGCATAAGTCATGAATTGAAATCTGATTAGGATAATAAGTGTGCCATAGGTTGTTGTTCAAAGAATAATACCTAACAGACACCTATATACAGGGCGTTTTAAGATTGGTGTTCTTTTTTTTTATCAGGAAGTAGACATCACAAAAATTTACAATTTCACCAAATATCGCAAGTATGATTGATACGGCCAAAGATGCCGGGTTTCAGACTTGAAATCGGGTGTCAAGTCCATAATCTGTAAAAATAGACTCAAAATAATTGGCAAATCAAATAACACTCATGTTGTAATGTAAGGACTTATTTTATCGGTGAATTTTCGAAATTTTGGCTTTTATACCATAGATCTGAATTCTACATTATTTTAACTTGATAAAGTTTGATCAAATTTACACAAAATTAATGTTCATTTAAACTACAAATATTAGATATTCAATTCTGATTGGGACCCCCAACGTTTCTCAGGTATTCCTGTTTAAGGAATGATTGAGGAATGTCATGGTGTCTTTAATTCAGTGGAAAGGGTGAACTAGGTTATTTGGTGGTAAAGGTAAATTACCCAGTCGATGGCCGATCGTATTCCACATGCATTCGTTAGGAGAATATACTGCTCCACAAAAGTTAAGGTTCAGAAAAACTGTTTCAAAATTTTTCCAACAATAGTCACATATGGTAAATACATCTGAGCACTCGGATCGCTCGATAGTGTTTGATATTTACAAATCGAGTACACGGAGTGATCAAAATGACGCTCGAAAGGCTCGAAAATCACGTGATCATAAAATCCGCTCGATCTTATCGGCTCAGTGATGTAATTACCATATGCACCTAATGTTTTAAATATGAGCAATCTAAATGTTTGCTCACTTATCTAACTCATTCTTTTGTCCGTTTCTTTATAATCTTCATAGTTTAAGGTGAAAATTTATTTCTATTACTTTCGATCAGATTGTTGAAGTAGCCTTGATTGAGTTGTGATAAAAGCCGTCTGAGTTTTTGAAGTGTATGTGGAGGTTGTTGATGAGAATCCAAAGTTCTTTGTAGCTGATCCCAAGCGTGTTCCATGGGAATGAGGTCTGGGGACCGAGAGGGCAGGGTCAAATTGGCAATACCATGGATTTCCTTCATCGACAATTCTCGCACGATGGAGTGGCGCATTATCGTCCAAAAATAAGATATTCGGCCCAATAGCAGCATGACACAAAGGAATAATATTGTCAATGACTTACTCTATGTAAATCTGCGCATTCAAGGTAGCATCATGCACCAACAATTCTGTATGGCCATTGAAACAAATGCCTCCCCAAACAGTAACTGTACCACCTCTGAACGGATGAACTTCCTGAACCGATCTGCTATTTCTGGGAACTAGGTGATGGGTCCATATCCTAATACGCCGACTATCCGAAAACAATCCATATCTCGACTCATCTGTGAATAAAACCTCCATTGATCGTTCCAATTCACGTACTCATTGGCTCATTCCAATCGAAGTCACATATGATTTTGAGTTAGTGGAATCCTTCTCAAATGTCGTCGAGAATGTAGATTAACGTCTCGAAGTCTTCGACGAACTGTTTCAGTCGGAACCAAAACATCAGTAGCGTTCAAAAGGCGATTTGCATGATTGGCGCCCACTTCTCGGTCTTTCGGTCACGTTTCCAGTCTTTCGATATCGATGGACGAGCCGGGAAACTACGCTTGAAACTTGAAAGAAATTCGCAACATCTCTCTGATTATTTTCCGCCTCGATCACACCAATAGCCCTATTGGCTTCTTCCGCACTAAGTTTACGTCTAGGCATTATAACAAAACAATATTTCAGATTTTGAATGAATGTTGATTGTAAGAACGTGGTTGATCACTGCACCGACTCCGGCAGGTTTTGGTCCCGCACAAAATCAACACTCCACACAGGTCCCTCCAAAATTGGCCTTATTATCTTCATGTTATCTGCAAAAAAGAAACAGCGCGATCTGATGATAGTCGGGATGTCAGCAACGTTAACCAGGAAATGCACTGGTCTCAAAACTGATCCCTGGTGGACTCCACTTGAAACCCGTCTGTGCATAGAACAGATGTTGCCAAAGCGCACACGAAAGGAGCGTCAGGTTAGGAAGCAGTCATCCACCGGAGCAAGCTACCTAGAATGCCGGAATGCTCGAGCCTGTGTAGCAACCTCCGGTGTGGAACGCGATCAAATCAAAATACAGCACGCCAACCCACTTCCGGCCATCTGCTATCGATCTGAAACCAAAACTTTGACAGTTTGGTGGACACGAAACGATGTGGTGGACGTGTGTGTATCTGAGCGTTTACGGACTGTTTTGTTATAGAACTGTGATACACATAATGGTAGGATATGCAGCTTACGGCTGTAAAAGCCACAGCAGGAAAAAGGAGTCAGGTTCTGAGGTCATGTGGTGGACATTGGGCTTCAATGTAAGGAATTATGTTATCCGTCCCCTCTCTTCTATAGTCTAAGGTTATAGTCTCGACCCGGCACAAAACCATGCTGTTCCCCAGGTATAACTCCCTGAGTTATGAGGAAATCCATCGTCCGTTTGGAAATCATCCTTTCCATTATCCTGGCCGGTATTGACAGTATTGACACCAAACTTATTGGACGATAGTTGTCTGGATGTAGTTTGTCACTTTTTTTAAATATAGAAGTCACTTGCCGCCAACCAAGCTTCCGTTGATATACCTAAATCCATAGAAGATTTGGTAATGAGGCTTAGGGGATAGATATTGGATACACAACAAATTTTCAGGAGCTGAGCCGTGATTTCATCCGGGCCAGGTGATGTGGTAGCATCAAGATCACTTATGATCTCTTCAATCGTTGTTTGATCGAATCCAACATATTTAGGCGTCTCCATTACCCTACGTGTTTAAACCATGGGTAGCACATCGTTCGTAGGTTCTCGTACTTCCCCGACTGATAACCGTCGATTGCATTTCACCAAGCACTTACGGGCAGGCAGCGCCGCTACCACTGAGACAACTTTAATTGGCCGATGTACTGTTGGATAGCGCTTACCAAAGAGATAAAATAATAAAGATGGACGTCATGGAAGTTGCTTATAACCGAATTTTCGAAAGCGATGGGGAAGATGAAATTGAAAATAGACAACTACAAAATTTTACTGACTTGCACGATACTGATTCAGGCTGTCAAAGCTAATGTGTGCTACAGATAATTGATCATATACACTAGAAGAATACTTTCCGCGAAAACACGAATTTCCGAGTTTCTGAAAATTCTTGGCGCCTCACTGCCTCCTATGCATAAACCTAATCTGTTATATGCTGTTCTGACAGTTCACTAGACGTTGGTTGACCACACACCAACATTGCAGGAAGTAGTATTGTTATTGATTGCTGCTTTTTTAATATTTTGAAGGGTTATATCAAGATAAACACTGTTCAGGAACTATATTCAGTACCTATATTGAATATATTAGCTTCTTTCACCATATCCATAACAATCAGTAAGAGAACCGCAGAGCCTGCGCGTTCTTTCGCACTTGCTGTTTTGCCAGATAATTATTATTCCAAGGTGACAGAATGCAAATTGCGAAATAACCTATGATCAACGTCGTTCGTTCGTTAAAATGGGTATATCTATGCTCCTATGTTTTCGGATGGCACTTTAGATTCTCTGGAAAATGGCAACGTTGCAGGGTTAGCTACTGGCTGACTCCTCGTCCGTCAGATAGGCGTGGTGAAAGATGAGCAATCTGCCGGCGGGATTAGGAAGGATGGGTATGTTAACGGTGGGGTAGCTACCGGACAAGTAGCGCCAACGTGGTGAGAGACGGTCTCTATCACATCGATTCTGGAGAATACCTAACCGGTTGTTCCTGTGACAAGGCAGTCACAACTCCTGAATTCATAACACATCTTTAAGGTACGGTCAGTATGAAAATATTACAGAGAAGGGGTACGTTGTCTGGCTTATTAGTGAAGAGACTTTTTACGACTTCTTCTGAAGAATATACTTATAAAATAAGAACAATGTTGTGCTAAACAATAGCCAAATCTGTTATGCAGAAAAAATCCATCAAGAATGCCATAAACAGAGTATCTTTACTCATAAGCCAGACATGCTCCTTTGGTCTAACATTTTCATACTGTATGTCCTGCCTTCTTGGTATTATTATTATTAGAACATGAGCATGAAGCTCTTCAGAACTTCGACCGACACTATCTTTTGTTCTACTACCCTACTTATTCTATCCTAAGGACATTGTCAATGGTGTTAACATACCTAATAACTTCCTTAGGAGCCTTGGCTGTCAGTTTTAGAACTGCCTCACCCATATGTAAAATATTTAGGCTGGCCAGTTCTGGGCATGGCGCATCCTGCCCATGTGGTATGTGGCTGCTGGAGCATCATGGTATACGATGGTGATAAATCCACGAATCTTTTTGCCTGTGTAAGTCCTGGAGTATTTCTCCAAAGAGCTATTCTGTAATTTAGCTCCCATTGTTGGACCGTTGCCCTCTAGTGGTTTTTTTCAAGCCCACAGAAGATCCTGCAGGAGTTATCCTGGAGGCCCGTTTTGCAAGTGTATCGGCCTTCTCATTTTCTCCAATAACGAAGTGCCCAGGCACACATAGAAGAGTCATCTTATTGTCTCTAGCCAGTTGCTTTATTATATTCCGGCATTCCGAGGACAGTAGGGAACCTTGGATGGGTGATTCAAGATCTCTCAGTGTGGCCTGGCTGTCCATTATAGTATAGAGGTTCCTTTTGAGACACCCTTGAGCTTAAACGTAGACAGCTAGTGTCTCTTCCTGTAAGGTCGAGGGCTCATGTCCCAGGGATCCTCAGTTTCGGACCATATACCCCAATACATGAACCCTTATCTGATTTTGATCCATCCGTAAACCAAATAGAAGACTTTTCGTCCAATCGCTTAATGAGGTCCACCAGACTCAGACGGTCTCTTATGACCATATCGAAATCGAATATGGTTGGCATTACATGTGAGGGCAGTAACCTGATATGTCCTACCCAGTTACCAGGTAGGAGTTTCCCAATACGAGAAATTCTTATTGCATCCACTTCCTGGTTACTCCAAGTCAAGCTTCGCTGCTTCAGCTAGGTTTAAATTGGGGTAATCAAATGTAGGGTGCTCTGATTGAGTTCTTGATTATCCATCGCGTTTATCTGTTATATTTTATGCTCGTCTACTAATGAACCGGAGTATTTTCCAGATCTATATGTTTGATCATGATATGACCGTCCTGATGACCTTTACATCTCTATCTTCTCTATGTTCTTCTCTCAAGCGCACTACCTGTACAGTTTATTGAAGTAATGTTATGTACTCATTATCATGAACTCGATCAACAGATTGAGTCATGATATTATTCATTCCAAATTAAAACAGAAACCAATTTGAACTTCCATGATGTCAGACATGATTATAGATTCATTGAATTTTACTGTTCCATTTATATGTCAACATGAATTTTTCATATTATATTTTAAATTGCATTGCATTGCATTGCATACATGAATTAGATTTGGTTAGATGATCACTCGAGGTCTGATCTCTATATAGAAATGTTCAAGTGTCTAGATTTCGTTAACGGTTTCAATTTAATTCGAACTTGAGGAAATTTCTGTTTATAGTTGGAAAAATTTTGTTTTTGGTCAATAAAAATATAGTAATTTTTTCGTTTTCAGTTCAGCCTGCCAGAATGTACGAAAGATAAAGATGAAAGCCAAAAACCTAGTTCCATCACAGGTGGCTATGAATGTAATGATGACTATACATATATTAGAGGAAGAGGTAAACTCAAATATACTTCATCATTAATTTGCAATGTCTAAATTTCATTTCGATTCACATTCTTCATAGTCATTGATAGGAAAACCGTTTCCATATCATCTGAGATGAGCCATCTAAATATTCACTGTTTATCCAAGCAAAATTTTCTATTAGCACTTCTATTAACATTTGAAGAAATCGTTGTCTGTAATATTTAATATCGGGTTATATAATTTCATATCTATGTTAAATAAATGGTACAATTATTTTAAAAATATAAATTTTAATCTTTCAATTGAATGAAAGATAATATCTCCATTTCAGGCCGAGGCAGATATGTTTGTGAGCAATGTGGGATCAGATGCAAAAAACCTTCCATGTTGAAAAAACATATACGTACACATTCCAACGATAGGCCTTATACATGTAGCCATTGCAATTTCAGGTAAATAAGTAATCTTGTGAAAATATACATGTTGATTCGAGAGAGTCGTAGTTTTCAACAGTATAAAGATATAAGATGAACAATTGATTAAATTTGAATTAAAATGCAGAAATGGCTATTTCATTTTGAAATTGAATTGTATATCCACTAATTCGATGTTGTCATAATCGTGGTTCAGCTCAGTTATTGACCTAACAAAACATTTCTGAATTGATAATTGAATTAGTAGTTTTATAATATGTTAAAAAAATAACTGACTCTCTTCACATGTCTGTATGTTATCCCTAGTCTAGCGTTTGTGTGAATGTCTAATTGGAATTTTCTTTTCAGTTTCAAAACAAAGGGTAACCTAACAAAACATATGAAGAGTAAAGCTCACACTAAAAATTCCACTACAAGTGTAGGATCCAATTCTTCCACTCAGCAAAGTGGAACGCCCAGCTCAGATTCTGAGACTGAGGATAGTGGAATGGACAGCAGTGGTAAGCATTACAATTTTTTAATGTGGTTATAGGCCCTTGCATGATCTCTCTCTTATTCCGTGAAAATTAAAGCTCTATTTGAAAAAAATCGTAAAAATCTCTCAGCTTCAACACGTATAGCACCCAATGGCTTCGGTATTGAGTAATTCTCAACACTTTCAAAAGCTGAACTTCTAATGAGTGTATGTAAGTTCAGCTGGCCTGTGACATGAGAATTGATGAAGATGATGAAGAAATACAGTTGGGCTATTTTCAACAAGATGGGGCAACTGCCCACACTACTTCTGCAAATCGAAGCTATTTGCAGGAGTTCTATGACAACCGTATAATAAGTCGAGGACTCCAGCTTTCCTTTCCAACACGCTCTCCAGACTTGACTCTCCTGGAGTAGCATCTTCGCATATCTGAAAGATGAGGTTTTCAAAAGACAATACGACAATATTGAGGACCTCTAATCATCAATAACAATGTGCTGCCAAAATATTGGCCCACAAATGTTTAAAAAAATATTTGACAACTAACGAAAAAGAATTTATAAATGCCTTGAGAATAATGGAGCTCACTTTGAACATTTGATGTGAATTAATTGTTAGAATTCTCACAAATGGCTAAACTACCAAACTGTGAGTTATCCTACAGTTATTCAGTGTATTCTGTCCATTTGTATTGATTTATTACCTGCTTTCGAACATTAAAATTAGTTCAACAGTATGCATTCAGTTATCAGTACTTACATCTCAAAAATTCTAAATAGGATTTAAAAAATTCTGCCAATCAAACACAAGGGTACAGATTATTCATATCTGTTCTATAGCAAATATGATATCTCTTGAAAATGAGAATAGAATCCCAACTAATAATTCACTCTCGAATACATCAGCTTGATATTTTCTGAAAGAAAACTCTTTAAAACGGAGTGAAATTTCAGTATCAGTTATCATTCTTTCAATCAAATCACCTTACTCTGGTCATCACAAGGTCTGTTGTAAACCCAGAGAAGGAGTTAGGATCAGCAATTATGACCCAAAATAACGTGTAATAAAAACTTGAATCCAAAAATTCATTTATTTGAAAATTTCACTTTCTACAAACTTAAGGCGAACTATATCAACTATTAAATGAATTTATTTTGTATAATAAAAATTTGTGATCCGAACTCGGTCCTGCCTAAAAAATAGTGAATGTGTAATCAAAAGGCAGGAAGAGTAAATTTCAGGCGGAAAGTAACTGAAGAAATTATAAAGAGGGCACGTGCTTGTAGGAGGCTTGGTGGAGGTCACTTCGAACATAATTTATCAATACATTTTCTAATGCAATTTCGAGGTTAGTTGCTATAAAACAATATTTAATTCGTTATTTGTCTTTTCTTCGTATATCCCCTTTCAGATCATACTAATTCTTTTTTCAACATCTAATACAGCAGTTTTGCTTTTTTCATACATATCATATCCTTTTCTGATGAAAATATTGTTATAATCATTTGGTAAACGTAAAAAAATTGACGAAAAATAAACTAAGGTGAGAAATCTATCAAAAATGACAAGAACTCAAATATCTCGGCAACTGTTGATTTTCGGTTATCAATAAATATGGTTCAAAGGACAGGAAATGAGTCATACTAACACCTCCTCCAAGGTTCACGTCTAATTTAGACTCACCCTGTTTATTATTATCTTAATATGTTGCCATTTAAACATGTTCAGAGCTTGTACATAAAGATTGCTGTGGTGTTGTATTGTATTGATAAAGCGAAATTTTTTTCATTCAATAACACTTCTGGTACCTTATTTGCTCAGCCTCTGTGATGGCAGAATCTAGCTTCTAATAGTGAGTAATAATATAATAAAAAACTTTTGTCTTTTCAGATGAATCAACAAGACAGCAAGAGCACGAGGCCGCATATGGTCTACTCTCCTTGTCCCAAAAATCTACTCACAATATGACAACCAACTCCTTTTCTCCGATATTAACTACAAGTGCTTTAGTGGATCAGTCTCCACACCAAATTAAAATGGATAACGCCAATCGAATAATGAATACAGAAGAAATAGCTTTCGTTACTAAAACGAACTACGCAAAAAATAAGTGTCTTGAACAACCGACTGTCCTGAAGCTGAATATTAAAGATATTGCCATATCGGTACCTGACGAAAAGAAATCGGCTGAATTTAACTCTGTGGCAATGATGTTGGGAAAATCCAGTGAAAATAGGCCATTAACATACCCATATATTATGTCTGATGTTGTGTTAGATGAGCCTATGAGTGTTAGTTCGGAGAATACAGATAATTCAAGTCGATATGAGGTCAAATCTCCAGAAACTTCAGAGCCGAAATGTATAACACAGTTTCATGTCATACAAAAGTATGCCTCAAATGATAAAGAATGTATCACGACTGAAATTCCAAGGGAGCCCATCGAAAGTCTAAAAAATGTCAGTGAGTCCTGCATTTCAAAGGAGAGGTTCAGCGCTGTTCAATTTCCATTAGAGAGGATTGAGAGGAGCGTTATAGTTACTCAAAATTTGAGAGTGTTGAATACTGGGCATAACCCTGAGAAGCTGTCACCAACAGCAAAGGTTAACGATGATAATGTGGTTTTCAATGGGACACTCAGAGAAACGAAAAAGAGGAAATTGCCAGATGATTCTGAGTTTTGTTCTAGAGTGCAGAAGCTAGATGGAGTTATAGATTTATCTGTTAATGCTGTCCAGAAAAACTCAGATGCCAGTATTAATTTAAAATTAAACAGTGAAGGTGATATGTACCAAAACTATGAATTTGGTTATCTTAAAAATAATGTTTGTGAACGTAGAACGTTTAACGAATCAGTTCCTCAGGATTTATCGCCTAAAGAAAGTTCCAAATTGACTGAATTAGAGTATAAAAACGTTGAGTATAATATTCCCTATCCCAAAATCAACGGGAACATTCTGATATTGAAAAATGTGGGCGTGCCTAATGAAGATTCAAACGGGATCAATACTAATATAAATGTTAACTATGTTGTCGAACCGCAGGCAATTGCGGCAACAAACTCGGATTCTCCTAAATTATTCGCAGAGTTTGATAATAGTGCAATGGAGACTTTGGCAGATATTGCTACCAAGCAGGTCAAAATAGAGAAGAACGCCATGGCGAAAAGTGTAGCATCAGAGTATTTGAAGCTAGCCACGAAAAACGAGTTTTCAGCTGGCGAAACAGAGACTTTTCAACCGATAAGCAAAGAAGTGAACGATTTGATTGTCAAACCTGAAGGAAGTAAAAGCTGTACTATATGCTCCAAAAGCTTCAGTAAACCTTCGCAACTTCGGTAAGAATTCAATCAATATAATTTTGGGCATAACATTTTAAATATTGTGGAACAAACCCTGTTGGTTTATCAGTCTTTTAAAAAGCTTAGGAATCGTATAGGATATACATTTGACACATATTTTTCATCAAAATGTTCCTCTATTCCACATGTATATCTACTAACTTTGGATTATTATTTTTGGCGCGCTTCTTTCTCTGAACAGAGTGCGCCAATTTGCCCAATGGCTGTATTTTTAGAATTTTTTGCCGAAATTGGTCTCGGAACGATTTATATCGATCCATGAATTTTGTGGGTTTTTTGCTGAGGTTTTTCCCTAAGCTTTTGTATCATACGTCGAACTGTATGGTACCCCGCTACACTAACCTCTTCTAACACATCGAAAGTGTGTTTTAGTTGTCAAGGAATCTTGGAATAAAAAGGTTTGGGGATAAAAAAAAATTGGTTCAAGTCCTGTGGACAGGAGCTTTGGCGCTCTTGTTCAAACTTTGACAAATCATATCTCCGAAAGTATTGGTTTTCAGAGTTAGGAATGATATCAATGGTTTCTTATGACAGAACTTCATCATGAAATAAATTAAATTCAAACATCATAAAAAAATTTAAATTCAACAAGAGTACCAAAAATCATTAATCCAAAACCAACAGACCAATTTTACCCAATAACGAACTTATCCGGGAAATTCATTCCTCAAATCTACTATAAAATTATATTACATCAATTAAAACTAATAATAATAACCAATATTCCAGTATTGTTCATACTGGAAATATTCTGAACCCAATTTACCTACCAAATGGTATATTCCATCATCATGTGGATTATCCACGGGCACTATATTATCATCTTAAAAGTGTAATATCATATCATCCCCTTTATTCTACGATAGCTGAGGTTATTGGTTATTGGTCAGCAGCGGTCCCACAGATTCACTGCCATTTACCGACAACCACCGACGATTTGGGACGCTAGCGTTCTTACGGGTACGGTCACACAATATATTGACGAACACCATTTTGTGTGTGACCGTACCCGTAAGAACGCAAGCGTCCTAAATTTTGTCGGTAAATGGCAGTGAGTCTGTGGGACCTCTGCCTAACGAACCAGAAATAAATTTGAAACGTCACTTAAAGCAAAATAAGATGACCTGAATGAACACAGATCATATAATAATTCATAGATAGAATAATTAAGTACAGCCAATGAACTCTATACTGACGTAGTAGAGAGTTCTACGAGTACAGCATTCTGTGAAAACATAGAAGTACGATTTATGTTCGAAATTTTGAAAAATCATATCTCCGGAAGTATTAGCTTGTTAGAGTTGAAAATGATATATTATGGATTCTTATGATGAAACTGCTTCTTAAAAAAAATTTAATTTGAAATTTGTAATGTTTTTTCCGTTACTCCGAAACCATCATGCTGATTCTACCCAATAACGAACTTAACTGAGATATTTATCTCCTAAACCTACTCTGAAAATTTCAACTGCCTAGCTCAATCCGTTCGAGAGTTATCGTGTTAACGGAGGGCCGGCCGACTGGACAGAATCGATTTTGACCACGGATTCTTGATCAGTGAGTCATACCAAATCGTTCAAGACCATTTTCATAAAAAAATTCGAAAATTACAGACGTTTGGGCAAATTGATAAGCACTCTGTTCCGAGGAACAAGAGCGCCAAAATACTCGGTACTTAGCAACACTGGGTTTATTATTTTCTCGAATATTAAACCAACATAATTAAACAAAAATTTGAGAAAAGCATGACCTGAAGTAGGGAGCTTTTGCACGTATGCTCCATTGTCTATTTATGCCTCATACAAAGCCGATCAGGCTGAAATTCTGTACTCGATTGTAAAATGGCGGCTTGAAGGTATGTGTAGAATTTCAGCGGATTCTGATAGATAGTTCCTGAATTATAAAATTTTTGAAGAAAAACAAATTTTTAATTTTTATTCCAGTGATACGATCCTCACGAAATTTCGCAAAAATTAGTGCGTAGGCATTCTACAACTAATACCAAGTTTAAATTGGATCGGATCTGTATTTTTTGAGTTATTGAGGAAATAACAATAAAATTCAGATGGGTATAACTCCAAACCATTTGGCCGACTATGGGCCGGTTTCGGAGGAATATAACATGTGGTTTATTTTCCATTTATCTGTCCAATTCAATAGAATTCAGTAGATAAACGGAAGATAAACTCAATTCAAATATGTCAGAAACCGGCCCTATATGTCTATTAACACATTTAACTGTCGTATTCGGATGCGGCCGGACAGAATCGAATTTGATCTCGAATTTTTCATCAGTGAGTCAAACATAATCGTTTGAGACCATTTTCGTCAAAAAAAAATCGAAAATTACATTTGGGCGAAATGATAGCACACTGTTCCCTAGAACATGGCCGCAAAAAACTCCTGAAATTTTCACAGATTTATTCATGAAAATCGATACAAAAGTTGGCATTTATAAATAAATTGCATAAACGGAATAGTAGTTATCTTGGGTACACTATTTGCTTCTACCTATACCTAGTAGATAGCAAGTTGTGAAGAAATTGGTGGTTCCTGATACTTTTTCAGTGCTTTTATATTCGATTTTCAAATTTTATGTACTCTGAAACACAAACTGAAAACGTCAGTGTGGGTTAAAAATCTGAATCAGTCTGTTAATTGTCCCGGTCATATTTGACTTGTTTACTTTATGTGTATGGTATTAATAGAGCTTTATTTATATTTCTTCCTCAGATTGCATATGAATGTCCATTACTTGGAAAGGCCTTTTAGATGTGAACCATGTTCGGTTAGTTTTCGTACTAAAGGTCATCTTCAGAAACACGAAAGAAGTGCTAGTCATCACAATAAGGTGCGAATTTTTTATTTTATTTTTTTTTAAACTCAAGAAAAATCGTAACCTGTAACCTGTAACCATAGCTACAAATCTTGTTAAAACCATCTTTAAAATATTTCACCATATCGTTTACAAGGATTGTTCCAGAAGTACCTGATTTATTTAGCAGCCATAAATAGTGAAATTGCAAAAAAAAAATATCACCATTAATTGTATATTATTCCATTATTATATGAATTGTGTTGGGCAGACAAAACTCACCCTGCCACTACGACCAATCCGTCTACTGTGGCACTATAATCTATACTTCACCTACAAGCTCAAGCCTCATTATAAGGGATATGAGTCTGGCTGGTGAGAACTTGTCCAGTTCCCTCAGTCTCAGTTTGTGAACTCCTAGTTCCTCAAATCTGATCTATCCCCAGCGGGCCAGTCACACATGATGTGTTTGATAGACTCGTCGTCCTCCAGGCATAGTCTGCACTCGGAGTCCTCAGGCAACCCTAGCAACAAAGGTGTTTCCTGAGGCCACAGTGACCCGTGTGTATAGCTGTTAGGATTCTCAGGTTTATCCTACAGAATCTCAGCAATTGTCTGGCTCTTTTAGCTGATGGGCCAGTAATTGTTCAACGAGCATGTCTGTGTCCAGGTATGCTGCTCCAGATTTCCTGGACCTTTTGGTCCAACCATCTGTTGTTCTTCCTCCCCGCTGCCCTGAGACAGATACCACAGATCGGTTCAGGTCCAATGAGCCCCATGGAAGCCCCCCGTGCCGCCAACGAGTCCGCCATCTCATTACCCTTTATGCCCAAGTGTTTATACCTATATTAGCTGCAGCCTGCAGCGCTCTCCAAGTTCAGCAAGTGTGGGCCACCAGTTCTGCACCAGCAGGGACTTGCAGTTGTATGAAGTCAAAGCCTTCAAGGCAGCTTGGCTTCCCGATAGGATCTTGATTGATCTGCGGGCCCAACCATTCTCAAGTATGAGCTTTGCGCAGTGATCAATGGCGAAAATTTCTGGTTGAAAGACAGTTGCAAAACTACCCAGGCTGATGGGTTCATCCCTAGCAATTCTGCAACCGCTGACTCCCGCTGCCACCGCTTGGTTGGTAGCGGAGCTATCTGTGAACCAACAGGGATCCTCAAGCAGTGGGGTCTCACAGATGGTCCAATCATCTCTGCTGGGAAAGACGACTCGGTAGGGCAGCTCTGTGCAGGTTCTGGTTTTGGATACGTCCGACCGCATGCTCATTATCTCGTTGGCCAACAATTCAGCCTACAGAGAATCAGGCACGTAGCCGATCGCATCTGGCTCATTGCGAGCCATATGCAGAAATCTGTATGTCGCCATCCGGGTCACTCTTCTGATCACTAGGTGAAGATGGGCGAGGTCTAGTAGGCGTTCCATGGCTGCGGTGGGGGTGGAGCGGAAAGCCCCAGTCACCACCAAGCACGCAGATCTCTGAATTTTTACAAACTTGAACTGAGAGTGATTTGTGGTCTCACCACCATCTGGTACAACCAGTGGAGCTGTTTCGGAGTTTCAAGGTGTGAATTCCAGTTCAGCTTTCTATCCAGAATGACACCCAGATATCTAGCCTCATCCGTAAAAGGGATGTGAATTCCATTCATAGTGGGGGAATCCATATTAAGGTTCCTTTTCCTAGTGAATGGCACAATCAAGGTCTATATTATTCCATTATTACCTGCCGAACGGAGTGAGGAGAGACATAGAAGAAAATGAACAAACCTATTAATAAAATGGGTTCAAGCCCTGTGGACAGGAGCTTTCTGGCGCTCTAGTTCAAACAGACAAAATATCTGGTATTGGTTTCTCAGAGTTGGGAATTATATCAATGTATTCATATGATATCACTGCATCATAAAGGTAATTCAATTCAAATAATAGTTTATTAGATAAGTAATTATAAATTACCTTGTAATCGATCAAAAATTTCCTGATCTACGTTCACCAAACTACAGAATTATGCTTTCAATATTTACGTAATATTTTCAAACATTTTTGGGTGAGGTCCCCGTTGCATCGCTAAAATACGAGTATTTCAACCCCAATATTTTTGAAGTTACAATATTCCCTTCTGTCAAGTGACATTATGAGAATTCATACATAGAATAATAATTATATCAATCTGTGAAATACGATTTACATTGAAATTTTAAAAAATCATATCTCCGAAAGTATTAGCTTGTTAGAGTTGAAAATGATATGAATGGATTCTTATGATAAAACTGCTTATTAAAAAAAATTTGTTTTGGAATTTGTTTCGTAAAAAAAAAATTTTTTTTTTGTTACTCCGAAACCGTCTGTCCGATTTTGCCCAATAACGAACTTAGCCGAGATATTCATCCCCCAAACCTACTCTGAAAATTTCAACTCTCTAGCTCATTCCGTTCGAGAGTTATCGTGCTTACGGACGACCGGACCGGCCGGACAGAATGAATTCCGACCACGGATTCTTGATCAGTGAGTCGAACCAAATCGTTTAAGACCATTTTCATCGAAATATTCCAAAATTACAGACATTTGGGCAAATTGATAAGCACTCAGTTCCGAGGAACTAGAGCGCCAAAAATGTGAAAACAAATAGTAATTTGTATTGAGTGGCAGCAAAAGTTTTTTATCAATGATTAATTGTTCGAATTGCCTCCTTGCACAGACTATTAACTACATTTAACCACCTGCGATCATTTGTTGAGAAGAAGAGGAGAATCTTAACCATTCCCACTATTTAGGGAAATGAAAATATGTGATCCCAATTCCTTTTTGTATTCTTTGCGTACTTCTGGAACTACCTTCGTATCTTATCAATTTCATAGAGTGCTTGAAGCAGAATAGGACATTCCAACTAACGTTGCTTAACACTTCTGAATATTCTATTCACAATATATTACTTTAAAAGGGCATATAAAAACAACCTGAAGAATTAAAATGTTTTCGTTTAGTTATCATCCTCACCCGCCCAATCATCGTCTGAACCACGGCCATTCAAGTGTACAGACTGTAATATTGCTTTCCGGATACATGGACACCTGGCTAAACATCTCCGGTCCAAAATGCACATCATGAAACTCGAATGTTTGGCCAAAATACCATTTGGACTGTATGCGGAGCTGGAGCGATCAAATAGCTTGCTCACAGAAATAAACACAGCAGATGGGGACCAATGTTTAGACAGCTTGAGGGTGAGTAAATTATTATACTAACATTCTTAGGAGTCCTGTGAAGACCCCTCATAAGACCTCAGGAGCTTCTGTGAGTTAGGAGATTCAGTTGTGTTCTGTGTAGGCTTTTTAAAATTGTCCTTACGCCACCTTGGACGACCGAGGAAATTTCTTTCCTAGCCAGGTATTGAACTTGAGTTACAGTTCCAAGTCCGGCACTCTATCTCAGAGCTATAGGCATAAAAATTTGCATGTTTTCACAACAGGTGGAGATGCTGTGTTTTCCATTATACAGGGTGAGTCTTTGACCACTGCATTAATTTTAACCAAAGATTCCTCTCATCAAATGAAACACTTTTTTCATTTACCATTTTTCCAGATTCGGCTCAGGTAAAAAGTTACAAGCGTTTAAAGATTTCACAATGTTCTAATACATTCCCGCATATAAATTATCTATGACATTGTTGGCGGACGAGAATAAGGCATGGTAACGTGGTTTACAGCTTGATTCGGGATTCCAACGCTCAGGGACGGATCCATAAATGTAGTGAAATTTCTGGAGTTTTCCATTTTAAAACATTCAATGAAGAATATCTCGAAAACGGTGCGTTTAAGGAGAAATGATGAAGAATAATATAATGTTCTAAAACGATGGAATATTCTTGAAATGACTCAAGAAAAACTTTATATGCTTTCTTTATGCTAATTTCGTTTAGTTTTATGAATCCACGAGTCCATAACTAGAAAAACTGATTTTTTTTTTAAATTTCAACAGCCTGTATCTTTTTACCTGATCTGAATTTGGAAAAATGTTAAATGAAAAAAGTGTTTCAATTGATGAGAGGAATCTTTGGTTAAAATTAATGCAGTGGTCGAAGACTCACCCTGTATAGTATGTAAAAAAATTATGCTTTATGTAAGATCTTTGTGAGATTATCACAAATCTCACACAACTTCATCTAGTGATAGAGAAAATGGCCTATCAAGCCATTCTCAGAATATCTAGGAAAGGAACAGGTAATGAGAGTATTAAAAACATGGTCCTCTCTTACCAGGAACATTTCATCAGTCAATCTTCCTAGTGACGAAATGATCAAAAAAGTATGCATCGAAAAGAACTTCACTACGATGCTAGGTAGGAAAAAAGACTGGGACAGGGAATCCACCACTCAAGTTCTTAAAATAAATGCCATTAAATGGTACGCAGATGGTTCAAAAACCACTACCTACAGGAGCTGGCGCTGGAGTATATGGGCCAGGCACCAAATGCTCTCTATCGCGAGACTACCTATCCGTGTATCTTTCAGGCAGAAGTACTTGCAATAGAAAGATGCGTGGAAATGAACCTAGAAAGATACTATCAGAGGTGTGATATAGCAATCCACTCTGACAGTCAAGCTGCTATTAAAGCTCTGAGCTCCCTTGTTATCGAATTCAAGCTTATATGGGAGTGCCGAAGAAATCTCAATGAAGTAGGCAAGAACAATAGGGTCTCCTTGGTCTGGGTTCCTGGTCACGCGGGAATCACAGGAAATGAGGGGGCCAACACACTTACCAAGAAAGGAGCACAAAGTGAATTTTGGATGAAAGAAGAAACTGAAAGAGGTATTTTCTGAAGACCTGGAGAAATTCCTCTGGAACTTTGATACTGTCAGATCCAAGAAATACCTGGACCTCAGTAAGAACACGCTGTACCTCCTCACTGGTTTCCTCACAGGGCACTGTGGCCTCAGGAAGCATACGATGAGATTAGGTCTAACAGAAACTGACGAGTGCAGTTTTTTTGGGAGGAGGATGAAACTCATGATCACCTGATTTCGGAATGCCTCGCCATCTCAAACCAACGCAAAGAATGCTTTGGGCAAGAAATTTGCAGCAGCGAAGACGTAGCCTCCTTGAAGCCATCCCAGATACTGGAGTTCATCAGAACTCTGGAACTGGAAGGCGAGCTGTAGATGGTAATGACATCGACAGCTCTGACGGGGGGGCACAATAGACCTTAAGGTCGCAATGCAACGTTACCCCCTACAACAATATACAATATATACAAGATCTTTGTGTTCAATTACATGGATTTGGACTAAGTTTAATCGAATACAAGAACCTCATTAAATGACTAGCATCCTCCTAACATGCTTACAAACAGATGCACAGAATTTAAATTTTACCTCAATTTCTCCATCTGTAGGTATTATGTATTCATTTGAGACCATTTCCGCATAAAAATTAGCAAAGTAGACATTTGGACCAAATTATAGTGGGCTGTTAAAAGCACGCAAAAGCAGATTCGACTGAACGATCATTCAAAAATAATTTCTAATAAAATCAGTATTTCAGTAGTACAATAATTTTTATATTATTCAAACAATGTATAATAATTGATTATATTTTTTCCAGACTTTAGCGCAGAAAGTCTTCATGAATGACCCAGCCAAACTGAAAAATTTAGTAAAATCATCTGTGGTAGTAGAAACTGACTAATTTGAATTATTTTTTAGATAAATTTCACAAGACTGAAATGATATAGAGAAAATCTTTACATTTTATAATACTTATTTTATCGTTGCTTGACTACACAAAAAGTTTTAAAACTATTCGTATAGGATGGATCCTTATTCTAATGTGTCAAACATTTTATGTGATATATAAAATTGGTTATATAGAATTTGTTTTGGTTTATTGGTATTTTTTTCTCATTAGAATTTATCACTCAGGCTGGTTACAAAATTTCAATAATCACAACTGGATTTGTAGTAAAATCGATTTAGTGCCATGTAATATTATAAAATAACGAGTTTAATTAATGATTTTTATCTAGTGAATATGAATATGAGTAGTTTTATGATGATTATATTGGAGAAAGAATTTTAATTTATTTTGACTCAAGAGTTTTCTCAATAATGTAATTTTGCAACCAGTCCTCACATTGAGCCATAATCGAATTGGTTATAACGGGAATAGAAGTTATTGATCTTAATTAAGATTGTCATTCTGTAATTATTATTTGACCTACATTTAGGTATCTTACGAGTTTAGTTTCAGGTTAAGTTTCATAAAATATGCTGTTGCAGGCACAACATGTTTCGTTTCTCTTGTAAATATCTGTTAATATTAGTTTCTAAGTACAATTGTGCAACTCTGTTTATATTGTTTCATTTGTTGAAAAAAAGTACAAGATCACTGTTAATAAATATTTTGTTTGATTTAATATTTTCTTTTTATTCATCCGATGAATGAAAGTTTACATACAATAATAAGGTAACTGTAGCTAATTGCTAATAACTTAAAGAGACACGGCAAATATTGGTCGATTTTAACCATACAAAAACATTCCCTCATCGTTCCCCTGAAGAGGAAAGTGTCATTCAGGGCAAGTACGTACCGGTTTCATGGTTGTTACCAATAATCAGCGTAACTAAGCCACTTAATGGCAAACGAAGGAGCTTAGGAGACTTAAACCCTAATGTGGCGGAGTACTGGAAAGAAAATCTTACCAGTGCCAACCCTCCAGAGGGTTGGAATGTTGGAATATTTCGCCGTGTATCTTTTTGAATAAAAGTTTTGTAACGGCATAAATCCCAGTTGCGCCGTTTTCATAGTTATGCAACCCCTGATGCGTTAAACGTGAATTAGAGGTCACATTATGGTTTGAAATCGTTGTTTTATTTCGAGTAAATTAGAAATGTTTTGTCTGATGAATCCGTATTGATTTTCCACATTCAAGGTTTTAAGATACCATAGAAATCATTTAAAATAATTAATTTACACACGATGAACTCCACGTAGATAACAAAACTGACGGATTCTTCGACGTTACCTCGGAAGCGGTCAAGAGCCCGGAGCCATAGCGCGTTCGAAACTTTAGGCGATCCCACATCCGACCTCAATTTTTCTCCGCAATCGGGATACCCAGATCGAATAAAACTTTTTTCGTTACTCCCGGGAGAACGATAAGAAATTTCGTCTTCGATTTCGGCTTTTTACAGTCCCGATTATTGTATTCCTATTATATTGTTGAAAAACAAGCCAATTAGAACTGTGAAACTCTAGGATTTCACTAGACTAAATATTAATGGGAAATGGCGATACCGATTGTTAATAAATCTACAAGTTCAGAGCGTTCCTGCCAATAGGGTCTTCATAATGGCTTCGTATAATTAATATACTTATGCATATATTTCACAAGTCAAATAAACCCCAGGGGATCTCATTTTTTGCCGAGAAGCAAGAGCAGACGCGTTTCTGGCTTCTTAGCCTTCATCAGTACTATGTAGCTGCCCAAAAAATTCAACTAAACTGAACCGTGCTAAGCCTCTCACATCCGGCTCGAGAGGTTATACATAAACGACCACGCCACCTATGAGACAAAACAAGGAATTCAGCAATTTCCCACTAGTGAAAATTTGAAGCGTATATCATATGCCACCATTCGTTCGATTTTAATCGAGAAACGAGTCCCGCAGAGTATAACTCCGAAAAAGTTTGGCCCATTAGTGCATTAACGAACTTAACCGTCGCATTCGGATGCGCAACCTACCCTGACAATTACAAGTCGCAATCTTCTTTCGTTTTAAAGTTATCGCGGCAACGGCTGACCGGACATAACTGAATTTGACCTAGAATTCTTCATCGTTGAGTTGAACGTTTGAGAACATTTTTCTGTGGAAAATTTGAAAAATACAGACATTTGGGCAAAATGATAGAATGGTGTTCCCTAGAACATGCTCGCCTAATTTTTAGTGGAATTGGATTCTTCTACCTTACCTAAAAATTATTTAATCTTATCATTAACAAGCGCGCCAAAGCAGGCTGCCCTCACATCAGTGATTTTTCATATTTTTACTCCTTTCATAGTGAAGTCAATCTGCCCCACAGAAGCTCCTAGGAGCTTTTGCACCTTATGCACAGCACTGTTAATTTTGACCAAACAGTGAATGGTGGCCGGTACCGTCTGTCAAAAAAATGTCTTCCCTAGCCACTGGAATGAACTCAGGACCTCCAGTTTCGAGTTGAATCATTCAATTCAAATAGGTCAACGTGAACAAGCGCGCCATATAGTACTGACTTCACGTCAGGAGTGCAGTCAGAGGACCCATGTCAGGAACTAAGTTACTCGCGACTTTTCTTCAAATCCGAATATAATTTAATGTAGATCTTCCAATTATAAGCTATGTATTTAGAAATTCATTCCAAAACAAGCCCTGTGGACAGGAGCTTTCTGGCGCTCTAGTTCAAACAGACAAATTATATCTCCGAAAGTATTGGTTTCTCAGAGTTGGGAATTATATCAATGTATTCATATAATAGAACTGCATCCTAAAGGAAATTCAATTCAAATAATAGTTTATTTATCAAGATTAAATGAGCAATCATGAGAATGAGAAAAGCACCATGGAAGAAATCAAATTAAATCTGGCCAATTTTGCCCAATAACGAACTTAACCGAGATATTCATCTCCCTAAACTACTCTGAAAATTTCAAGTACCTACCTACCTCATTCCGTTCGAGAGTTATATCTATGTCTATGGATGAAAAGCAGTCTCACTACTCTCAGATCTCTTACTTCATGTTCAGTTCCGAAATGTAAGAATTTTCTGAGAAAAACTAATATCGGAGCAAACAACTGAGATTTAACTCACTTCGCTCACAATTCTTCGATTGATTAGTCTCAGGAACATCATTTGACATTATGACAATTCATATTCATACATAGAATAATATCATTCTGTGACAACGTTGAAATACGATTTATTATTGAAATTTCGAAAAATCATATCTGAGATTTTTCTCACTTCGCTCACAATTCTTCGATTGATTAGTCTCAGGAACATCATTTGACATTATGACAATTCATATTCATACATAGAATAATATTATTCTGTGACAACGTTGAAATACGATTTATTATTGAAATTTTGAAAAATCATATCTCCGAAAGTATTAGCTTGTTAGAGTTAAAAATGATATGATTGGATTCTCATGATAAAACTTTTTATTAAAAAAAATTTAATTTGAATTTGTTTCGTAAAAAAAAAATTTTTTTTTTGTTACTCCGAAACCATTTGTCCGATTTTGCCCAATAACGAACTTAGCCGAGATATTTATCCCCCAAACCTACTCTGAAAATTTCAACTCTCTAGCTCATTCCGTTCGAGAGTTATCGTGCCTACGGCCGGCCGGACCGGCCGGCCGGCCGGCCGGACCGGACGGACAGAATGAATTTCGACCACGGATTCTTGATCAGTGAGTCGAACCAAATCATTTAAGACCATTCTCATCGAAATATTCGAAAATTACAGACATTTGGGCAAATTGATAAGCACTCAGTTCCGAGGAACTAGAGCGCCAAAAACAGAGCGAACAAAAGACTCACATGTTGGTTCAGCACCAGACCCCCATGACTCAACATAATTAATTCACTTCGCATCACAGAACACATACACTTCGCATGCAAAATTTGAGCCTGCATGGTTCTCAGATTTACGTAGTGTTTCAGCCAATCAGAGCTAGTTACAAAATGTGCCGTGGCACGCCCCCTTTGAAGTTGAAAGGATACTACTTAGCTCAGAGAAATTGTTCTCTATATGCTGCATATGCCACCCACACCTGTCCCGGCTGTAGTGTCGTGGCTAAGGGATTGCACACAAGGTTACGATGCCAAGTGGTATCTCGAGTCAACCTCGGGACCATCTTGTTATACCAACGCTCCCTGGCTGTCTGTGGTCATGTCTCACGGGTCAGTGGAGTGGGGGGGGTCTTGGCTTAATCGCCCGGACCGAGAGGAAATAACCTCATTAAAAATTCTAAATCCAAGGTGGGAACCCAGGCCGAGGGATGCGTGGCTAGATAGAAGACTAGTCTTAACTGGATTCGACCTTGGAGCACCGGGGGGAACTCCATTGTATTCAACCCCTTACCTCTGCAAGCGGGGCTCTGCAGAGGTGGACCGTTAGGACCCTAGCTTTTCGTGGGAACAACATGGAAAAAGAAAAGGAAAAAAATGTTACCACTGGAAAGGGAGTGGAGAAACCCTCCACCTCCTCATCCGGGCACCCAGCAGAGGGGAAAAAGGTCAAGGGACCGAGGAAACACCGTCTGCCGTTCGACCTGCCCAAACTGGATCAACCGGGCGGCAGAGATGATCCACTGAGGAAAGGACTCAGTGGAGCAGGGGTGCGGAAGTACCTGCGACTCCTCCATCAAGGTCTTGCACCTGAGGAGGCTAGGAAGCAGGCTCTTCAGCGCCCAGCCCCGACGGAGACTCCTTCGGGGAAAGCACACGGTAAGAGAGGCCCTGAGCTTATAACACCTCCTCAGCGGCCTCCGCCGAAGAAACAACGAACAGCTGCAGCAAAAACCGGGCAAGCCACTGGCTATGCAGCAGCTGTTAAAACAGGAAAGGTGACCAGGGTGGGAATTGTGCCCAAGGATTACCCTAGGGCCACCCTGGAAGCCGGGCAGCTCTCCGCCCTAGAGGATACTCTGGTGGAGGAGATATGCCAGAGCAAAGAAAGGGGGATCCACTTCACGGGAGTTCATTTCCGCTGTGGAATGATGCTTGTGGATTGTGGGTCCCAAGGATCGGCGGACTGGCTAATGAAGTCAGTGCCGAAACTTAATTCTTGGGAGGGACCCGAATTGGTAGCGCTGAGTGGAGATGACATCCCTAAGCCTACCAATATAACGGTCTTCTTCCCAAGAAGCCTCGACATGGAGACGGAGAAAATCCTCCGACTTGTCGAGGTCCAGAATTCCAACCTCAACACTGGGGCTTGGACAATTCTGAGCTCCAGGAAGGAGGGAAAAGGCACAGTCCTCACGATTGGGATTGATCAGCAATCCGAGGAAGCTCTGAAGGCAGAGGGGGGTCGTCTGAACTTTCGCTTTGGACGTATCCCCGTCTCAGGGCTAGGAAAGAAGGATAGCTCTGCTGAGGGTCAGGGAGACGTGGAGATGCCCTCCACATCCCGAGAACCCGAAGAGCAAGGTTCGCGTGAAGGGGCGGGCCCGAGTCAGTCCAAAACCCACTCCGGCTCTGCTAGGTCGCCTCGAGAAGCGGAGACCTCCTCTGCGACCCGGGGGACTGGGCAGAGCTGCTCGGTGGCTGCGTGTCTGACCGCAGGCCAAGAGACCCCCTCGAATTCTGGAGAGAATAACTCTCCCATGGAATTAGAGGAGGGACAGGGGAAGTTGAAGGAGGGGGACATTTAGAAGCTGGATAACCAGCTTCTATCACCTCAAACAATTAGCCTTCATCTTCACGAGGGTGGCGCAAGTTAACCTGCATCATGCGAAGGGAGCTTCAGCAGTGATTGTGAGGTTATTTGCAAGGTTGCAATTGGGCATTGTTCTGATCCAGGAACCCTGGATCAACAAAGAAGGCCAAATCAAGGGTTTGGCTTGTAAGGACTCAAGTCTGATCTATGACCATAGGCAGGTATCTCCACGTGCCTGTGTGCTCATAAGAAACAACATTAAATATATTTGTGTTTCAGATTATATGTCTCGGGACCTGATTCCCATCATGGTACACCTCAATCTAGGGGGCATTGAAAGAGACATTGTCATTGCATCCGCATACTTGGCTGGAGACGGGACAATAACACCGCCAGAGAAGGTGCAGGAGTTAGTACAATACTGCAACAGCAAAGGGCTGCCAATTATAATTGGTTGTGACGCCAATGCACACAATACTGTTTGGGGAAGCACAAACAATAACGCTAGAGGTGAGTGTCTACTTTTGAATATCTTTTAGCTAACAACCTCGAGACTCTAAATGTAGGGACAACACCCACTTTTGTCACGAGAGCAAGAGAAGAGGTCCTGGACGTAACAATCGCTAATGTTGCTGCCAAGAAAAACATCTATTCCTGGAGAGTGATGAACGAACCATCACTCTCTGATCATAGGATCATCGAGTTCAGGGTAGAGGGAGATAGCACCTCGGTGTCCTCAATCCGAAATCCCAGGAAGACGGACTGGTTTCTTTACAGGACCCGTCTGAAGGAAAACCTAGAACAAATCGGGACAACTGGGGCAAAGCACCCTTATGACCTGGAAAAAACAGTCGAGCAGGTCAGTGAGGCAATAATGGGGGCTTTTCACTCCAGCTGCGCACTGACCAAAGCTCGACTAAGTAAGGAAGCTCCTTGGTGGAATAAGAACCTGTCAATCCTCAGAAAGGAGGTGCGTCGGCTCTTTAATAGGGCTAAACGAGACGATAATTGGCAGGGGTACACTGAGAAACTCACTGAGTACAACAAAGAGATAAGGAGGGCCAAGAGGCTTAATTTTCAAGCATTTTGTGAAAATATCACTTCCACTCACACAGCAGCCAGACTGCAGAAAGTCATGGCAAGAGGGGGAACTAACCCAACAATGTCGCTCAAGAAGCCAGATGGGTCATACACTGAAGGAGAAGAGGAGCGATCGACTCTTCTTCTCAAAACACACTTTCCAGGTAGCGAACCCGTAAGTAGTACTGAAACAGCAATGGAGCATACCAAGAACGCCCGCAAGGATGATTGGGATATTGCTAAGGAACTATTTACAAAGCAACGTCTTGAATGGGCAATAAGTACCTTTCAGCCGTACAAATCCCCAGGAGTGGATGGAATTTTTCCGGTACTCCTGCAGAAAGGGATGGAAGAAATTCTACCCCATCTGCTGAAGATTACTAGAAGCAGCTTAGCATTGGGCCACACACCTAGAAAATGGAGAAGGGCTAGAGTAACCTTCATTCCAAAAATAGGGAAAAAAGACGGGACTGACCCTCGATCATTTAGGCCCATTTGCTTAACATCATTTTTACTTAAAATGATGGAGAAAGTAGTGGATAACTACATAAGAACGGAGAGTCTGGAGAATAAACCACTTCACAAATGTCAGCATGCCTACAGGGCGGGTCGATCAACAGAGACTGCCTTGCATCAACTGACTGAAGTCATCCAGAGAACTCTGAATAGTAAAGAAATCGCAATGTGTGCATTCCTGGACATATCTGGGGCCTTTGACAACACAACACACGTGTCTGTCAGAGAAGCACTTAAAAGGCGGGGTGTCAACAATACCATAATAAAATGGATGTATGACGTGCTGACAACGAGGACAGCTGAGACATTGGGGGGAAATCAACCCATCTCTGTCAAAGCCACTCGCGGGACACCTCAAGGGGGGGTATTATCTCCCCTCCTATGGAGCCTGGTAGTAGATGAACTACTACACAGGCTAACGGAGCTTGGCTTCGAATGCGTAGGCTATGCTGACGACATAGTTCTAATAGTGAGAGGCAAATTCGAGGGCATCTTATGTGACTTACTACAGGAGGGCCTCAGAATTATTGAGCAGTGGTGCCAGTCGGTGGGGCTGAGTATTAACCCAACCAAGACCACAGTAATTCCATTCACCCGGAAAATAAATCTTCCAGCCATAAAATCCCTCTCCTTAAATGGAGAAGTGATTGACTGGAAGACTGAAGTTAAATATCTGGGAATAACTCTGGATAGAAAGCTTCTGTGGAACAAGCATGTGGATATCACTGCAAGTAAAGCAATAAGAGCTCTGATGGCGTGCAGAAATCTATCCGGTAAGACTTGGGGCTGTAGCCCTAAAATACTGCGATGGATGTACGTCATGATTGTGAGACCAATAATTACCTATGGGGCAGTAGTCTGGCATGCCAAAGCAGATCAGACAACTACTAGGAAAGCGCTTGACAAAGTGCAAAGGCTAGCTTGTGTGTGCATCACGGGAGCTATGAGAACGTGTCCAACCAGGGCACTTGAGATCATCACAGATCTCTCACCTCTGCATCTAGTGATTGAGAGGTTAGCCCATGAGGCCACCCTCAGAATATCTAAGGAAGGTACAGGAACTGAGAGGATTAAATGTCAGAGAGCCTGGACCTCTCTGACTAAGTACATCCCATCAGTGAACCTTCCTAGTGATGCAATGGTCAAAAAAGTAAGCATTGAGAAGAACTTCACCACGATGATAAGTAGAAAGGAAGAATGGGAAAGGGAGTTCACCACCCAGACTTTCAAAGAAAATACCATAAAATGGTACACAGATGGCTCAAAAACCACGACGGGAGCTGGCGCTGGGGTATATGGGACAGGCACCAAGTGCGCACTGTCGGTAGGCTCCCGTTTGAGTATCTTCCAGGCAGAACTACTCGCAATCGAAAGATGTGCAGATATTAACCTAGAAAGAAAATATCAGAAATGCGACATAGCAATCCATTCGGATAGTCAATCTGTTATCAAAGCACTGAGCTCCCATGCCATCGATTCAAAGTTGATATGGGAGTGCCGAAGAAAACTAAATGAAATTGGCAAGAATAATAAGGTCTTTTTAGTCTGGGTCCCCGGTCACTCGGGAGTCAAGGGGAACGAAGAGGCCGATACACTTGCCAGAAAGGCAGCACGAACTCCTTTTATCGGCCCAGAACCTTTCTGCGGTATAGGAAAATGCACCTACAAGAAAGAGTTTCTGGAGAAGGAGGAAACCAAAAGAGAGACACTCTGGCGGAATCTTCCAGGTTTGGTTCATTCCAAAAAGTTCCTTAGGAACTTTAAAGAAGCGAGATCCAAAAGGTATCTGGATCTCTGCAAGAATAAGTTACACCTGGTCACTGGCTTCCTCACAGGACACTGTCGCCTCAGGAAGCATTTGATGAGAATAGGTTTATCAGATACTGACGAGTGCAGATTCTGTGGGGAGGAGGAAGAAACTCCTCTTCACCTTGTTACAGAATGCCTCGCCATTGCAAGTCAGCGAAAGGAATGCTTTGGACAGGAAACTTGTAGGAGTGAAGACATAATATCCTTGAAGCCTTCCCAGATATTGAGGTTCATTTATACTCTGGAACTGGAGGGCGAGCTGTAGATGGCGTAATGGTGAGAACAGCTCTGTTGGGGGGCACAATAGATCTCAAGGTCGCGGTGCAACGTAACCCCCTTATCAATAATAAAAAAAAAAAAAAATATGCCACCCAAAACCACGAACAAAACAAAACATCTGCTCATGCGCAGAACGGAAAATATCCGAAAGGGGGCGCGACTTTAAAAATTGATCCTATGTCCACGGTATGGACACTCCATCTCTGAAAAAACCGTATTTTCCCAGAAACTGACGTGCAAGCGCACAGAATTTCCATGAGTTTTCCTTCAAAACCTCATAATATTGGCTCAGTAAGAGATTCATGACTGCTAGACGTATTCCACTCCCAATCTAACCTAACAACCAAAAATTGGTTCAAGCACTGACGTCCAATACAGGAGAATGGACAATAGAACATACGCGCTAAAGCTCCTGACTTCACATCAGTGCTTGAACCAATTTTTTTTTTCGTAATTTTTTTAAAATTTTCTAGGGGTACGGTTCTTAAAAAAATTTAAACACGTCTTTATGTTAATTTTCTACTACTAGTTACCAAGCTTCAATTCGATTGAATCTTTATTTTTTGAGTTATCGAGGAAATAATATTCCAGCTGGGTATAACTCGGAAACCGTTAAACCGATTATGCCCAAAAACGAACTTAACTCTCCCATTCGGATACGCAACCTACCCTGAAAATTGCAAGTCCCTATCTCCTTTTGTTCGAATGATATCGAGGCAACGGTTACCCATCTACTCAAACAAGGCTGCTCGAATCTCCAACAATATTTAACCGATCGTGTTAAAACTTAAAACTTGGCAGTAGTGTTGGGTTCTAAAGGCTCTTGCAAAATTTCAGCAATTTCAGATGAATGGTTACTGATATATAGAATTTTTTTTTTTAATTTTCAATGATTTCAAATTTTCTACAAATACTATCCTCACGAAATTTTGCAAGAACTTTCGCATTGGCATTCTACAACTAGTAACCATGTTTCAATTCAATCGGTTTAGTATTTTTCCAGTTAATGAGGAGAAAAAGCAACCAAATTTCAGATGGCTATAACTCTAAAACCGTTTGGCCGATTATGCTTATAAACAAACTCAAATGTCGCGTTCTGATGCACATCCTAATCTGAAAACTTCAAGTCGCTATCTCTTTCCATTCTCAAGTTATCGTGACAACAAAAATATTTTTTAATAATTTTCTAGCCATACGATTCGCACTAAATTCCACAAACGTGCTTAGGTTCATATTCTACAACTACTCACCAAGTTTCAATTCGATCGGACTTATATTGGTTGAAAACAAAATTATTACTCGGAAACCATTGGGCCGATTATGCCCATTAACGAACTTGTCCGTCGTATTGGGATGCGACACCTACCCTGAAAATTTCAAGTCGCTAGCTCTTTCCGTTCTCAAGTTATCGTGGCACGGACAGAATCAAATTTGACCTCGAATTCTTCATTGGGGAGTCGAACTAAATCGTTTGAGACCATTTTCGTCAAAAAATTCGAAAGTTACAGACATTTGGGCAAAATGATAACGCGATGTTCCCCAAAACATACGCGCAAAAACAGCCAGTAGAGCAGTATCTACTGTCACCCATTTTATTTTCAATCAAAAACTCTACGCCACTGAATGTCGGAACTAAAGTAGTTGAAAAGGGAGCTAGGAGCATTAACAATGGAATAACCATGTATAGTAAATTATCCATTTTCTCTTCTCATATATTTGGGATACAAGAGTGCATCATCATCTCAGACAATTTTATTTCTAAAAACGTTTTAAAGGACTTGATAACATGAAATACTCTTTACTATAAATCTAATTTTGTAAAACCGATACTCTGAAAGGGATATACAGGGTGTTTGGTACATATTCGAAAGGGGGTGGAAGATGAGATCATTTTAAACGTATTTGACCATGTACAGGGTGTCCGCATTTAACGTTAATATATTTCAGGAGGTGATTCTATTGATCAAAATATGAAAAAAAACTTGTCAACTTGGGTCCTGAAAAGCACCTAGGGGCGCGCTAGAGCTCTTTTAACATGACCTCCTTAAACCCATTATCGAGATGAACAGTCTGTGGCTCAGTTAGAATACATCTCATCTCAAAATCATTTTATTCTCTACAATGATGCTCCAGAATGCTTTCAACGAAGGGTATCTTTTTTCTTGAAAAATGTCAGAGGAATCTATTTCTTTGATTGAAATATCAATCGGATCTCTTGCTTAAAAATTAGAAGTAATTTCATGGAAGCTCCTCTAATTATTTCCGCCACTGGTGAGAATTAGTAATATTTTTTATTACCAGACAATTTAGGTTAGGTGTTGACCTAACCTCAACTTCGGGAGCAAATACTTAACTCTTCTTGGACAATTGCTCTTTCGAAGGATATATTGAAAGACAATAAATGTTGCATACTCGTATGTTATTTGTTAAAAAAATATATTGTGAAAAAAAAAGCATATGGCGAACAAACAAATTCAAAAAAGTTATATAAAATTTATATTTATGTTTTAATTATGATTGGTCCCAAAGTAGAACCACCATTTCTGATACAACGATGGAATCTTCGTCGCATCTCTGTGGTGGCTAAATCTCAAGATCTCAGACATCCTCATTGTAAACCGTCATTCCTCTCCAGACAGGCCGTAATAATAAACGATAAATTTCTGCAAAGTTGACCATCATGTATCATGTCTGGCAAAGAATAAAGGAACTGGTATACAGTGACGGAGTTGGAGATCAGGGCCACCTTATTCGAATAATCAATAATGCAGCAGAAGTAATGAAGGCTGTAATTGGGCTACAGAGTTGCGACAAAGATTACCTCGTCGTCGTTACATTATAAACGGTGGTTTTCATTTGGAACATAATACCCAATCATTATTAATACATAAATAAAACATTTGTAAGTTTTTTTTTAATTTTTAGTTCGCCATATGCATTTGTTTTACTATTTTTTTTTATTTAAAAAAACATATACCTACCGTTCAATACATCATTCAAAAGAGCAATTGTCCAAGAAGTTGTTAAGGGCATTTGAACAACTGTTCCATTTTAATCCTTCCTTCTATTCGATCTCGATCATATGTTGGATATCGATAAAATACGTATTCAACTTCACTCTAAAAAAGAAACGGCCAAGATTAGGTTTGACTAATTTTACATAGGTGTGAGCCAGTCCTAAAACCTCACGACGTGATAGGCAAGACTTCTATGGACGTCATCAGGTATGTTAACAACATTGACAATGTCCTTAGGATTGAATAAGTAGGTTATTAGAACAAAAGATCGTATCAGTCGTAGTTCTGAAGGGCTGGACCAAGCCTCACAACCCTGTTCTAATAATAATGATAATAAGTATCGACTAAAATTTTATTGTAACTTCCATTGAAGTAAACAGCAAATTCAGTAAACAGTTTGTATAGATGTATATATGATCAGATAAGTACCAAATGATCCCATATTCCCCTTTCGAATGTGTATCGGTAACCCAAACAACCTTTATATTTTATGAAACAATACTGCTCCAATTCCATTTTTTATGGGAAATTTCAGTTTACATTTTCTAAAATTAGTTTACAATACAATTAAAAAAAATGACAGGGCAGATCTACAACTTTGAGGTTTAAAAATTGACATCTGAATTAACTACAATAATCAGACTTTTTTTTGAACTCTTGTATATATTTAAACTTTAGATTATGGAAAAAAATGAGCTATGATTTTATGGAAAACTATCACCTGCTAAGCACATTGATTGCCATCAAAAACTCTCTCACAAGACTTATTCAAAGAGGCACAGCTTAGATCAAGAATTGACCATTTTTTAAACACATTTAAAACAAACAAAATTTGGATGAACATCATTACTTACACAACATTATCAATCGTATAGAAATATACAAATATTTATGGTTAAATAAATACATCAAAATAATACTGAGATTAAAATACTACTCATTAATTTTAGAATCATGTCTTTCTACACTGTTAAAATTCTGTTTTGTTGTATTTATCACATACAGTACCAGCTACTGATGGCTTGAATCTTTCAATGATCAAAAGAATAAATCTAAGATGCAATAGAAATCTGAACTGAATATTAAATCTAAGTAGAATATACAATTTATTTAACTATAGCAGAATTCAATTTGTTTCATATTAAGCTCATAGTTTTCTTTAAAGATAATAATCTCTGATTATACATATACTTTGGAATAGACTTAAATATGGTAACTTTGATTGTGTAGAAAAACACATACTTTTTTTTCCATTCAATATTTCCAGCTAATGCAAATATGAAACAGAAATAGAGTTTTGCACTACTATTAGTTTCGTCTTTGTTAAACTAAAGTAAGTCAAACTCTTTCAAATATTTCCACTGAATACTGTCCCTGCAATCATCAAATACTCGTTTTATGTTTTCTGTATCCACAGCACATGTGAAATGAGGATAAAGACGATGGTCGGCATGATTGGTGTTTTTACAAATTTTCTGAAAAAAAAAAAACAATAAAATAATTTTACGATTGTTGCATGCGGCACCATATGAGAAATATATGAGAACCATTTCACACGATTTCAATCCTCTATATTATTTACCTACATCTATGCAAATTTTCTTGCCACCACAACTTTTGTTTTATTAATTTCAAAAATAAAAAACCTTTGGAATATTCTTAGACTATAGAAGTGATAGGACGGATAACATATTTTCCGACATTGAAACTAAATGGACACCACATGTCCACAGAACAAGGCTCCTTTTTCCTACTGTGGCTTTTACAGCCGTAAGCTGCACATCCTACCATTATGTGTAACACAGTTTTATAGCAAAAGAGTACGTAAACGCTCAGATAAACACAAGAAATAAACATCCACCACATCGTTTGGTGGCCACCAAACTGTCAAAGTTTTGGTTTCAGATCGATAGCGTTGCGTAGTACGGCATGTGGTAATAATAATAATAATATTATATATTTAATTCAAAAAATTCAAATAAAATTACATTAAATGAAAATTGAATTCGTCAAATAGAAATTCTTTATCTCAAAGATTTACAAAAGACAATAAATTCTTCCAAAGTATAAGGCTCGCATTGGATCAGCAGGGTATGCAATCTCCTCTTGAATACATTGCAGTTAGTTATCGACTTAAATTCTCTTGGAAGAGCGTTATACAACTTGATACCCATGTATAAAGGGGACTTCTCTGTTAACGAAAGCGAGTGGAGAGGATAAAGATAAGGTTCAGTATGTCTTGTTTTACTTGTGGTTCTATAAGCATCAAAATAATATGGATGGTTTTGGAAGAATAATAACACCCGATAGACATATAGACCATACAGTGTCATAACTTGATTCTGCTTAAATTGTCCTCTACAGGAATCTCTATATCCCATATTGAGCATGGTACGTAGCATTGCCTTCTGGCGCACGAAAATATAATCCGCCGTCGTGCAGGTACCCCAGAAAACGATACCATAGGAGAGAAGCGATTGAAAGTTAGAAAAATAAACAACTTTAAGTGTTGCAAAGTCCACTCTGTACTTCAATACCCTCATTGTATATATGACTGAATTCAACCTTTTAGTGAGATATTCCACATGCTTTCCCCATTTTAAATTCTCGTCCAACTGCAATCCCAGAAATTTCGTTTCGTTTGATACTGGAATGCCATTGAGGTTGTCTGGAATCTGTGTCCGTGAACGGTCACAATGAAAAATTATACAATCAGTCTTCTTTATATTCAGCATTAGTTGATTTTCTGTGCATCATTCAACAATACTATTCAGGACGATATTTACTTGATCCATTGTTGTTTTGAGGGTGGGCGAGGATAATAATACATTGGTGTCGTCAGCATACAGAATGAGATCAAACAGCAGGTGATGTGACTCTCTTAGACATGGCAAGTCATTAATGTAAACCAGAAATAGAAGCGGCCCCAAAATACTTCCCTGGGGTACTCCTCTGTCATTGAATTGTTTGGAGGACCTGTACTTTCTACCATTTATAGTTACTTCAACTATTTGTGTTCGGTTCTTCAAATAAGTTTCTATTAGCTTGAGCTGTTTATCACGGATTCCATATTTGTCAAGTTTTTGCAGTAGAGTATCTATATCCACACAATCGAAAGCTTTGGTCAAATCCAAGAAAAGCCCCACCGGCAAATTACTCCCCTCTAAAGCTTTCATTATTGACTGCTGTAATTCAAAAATGGCTGTTTCAGTGCTCCTTCCAGGTACATAACCATGTTGAAACCGTGAGAGTATATTAAATTTTTTAAAGAAACTAGACAACCTATCTGCGAGTACTCTTTCAAAGATTTTTGCGAATGAAGAAAGCAAGCTGATTGGGCGATAATTAGATGGATCGTTTCTGTCTCCTTTCTTGTGAATTGGCTTGATAACCGCTGTTTTTAATTTATTCGGGAAAACACCCTCAATAAATGATCTATTTATAATATACGCCAAGGGTTTAGATATGTGTTTCCGACATTTTTTTATCACGTTCATAGGTATTTCGTCATTTCCAGTAGAGTCGCTATTCTTCATTTTCATGATGGTTCTCTCAACTTCATCTTCTGTGACTTCGAACATATAAAACGACTTTTGATTTTGATGTATTTTCTTTATATGTACATTATCATTGAGTTCAATATCTCGATCGTTAGGAACTGCACTTACAAAGAAATTATTGAACTTATCAGCAATTTTCTTAGGATCAACTTCATCATCAAAATATACAGACGATTTCCCCTTTTTTCCTAAAGAATTATTCACCAGATTCCAGACCGCTTTTGATTTGTTAGATGATTTTTGAATGTAATGGTTGAAATCTTTTATACGTGCCTCAGTTATTGCAGCATCATATTTCCTCTTTGTTACTTTGTATTGAGCAGAGTGTTCTTGGGAATTTCTAGATAAGACATAAAGGTAATCTAAGACTTTCTTAAGAGATTCAATTTTGGTAGAAGATGGGATTTTTCTCCTCCCAGAGTGACTTCTAACTTCCTTTATGGGGAATGCTATCCTAAAAACAGACATGAAACATTCAAAAAAAACATCCCACATCTCATCAACATCCACATGATAGCAATCTAACACAATCGACCAGTCTTGAGTTGAAATCTTGTCCAAAAATATCTTCATTGTGACTTCATTAATACATCGTATTTGCCTCTGAAAAGACTGCTCAGCTGGCTCATTTCCAGCAAATACAAACTTTTGTCCTTGTTGTCTAGGCACGTAGCTGAGGTTTTTCCCAGTCTTGTTGGTTCATAAACCTTCATTCCAAGGTTAAAACTTTCTATTAGGTTTATAAAGTTCTTCTTCTTCGATGTTTCAGACAAAATATCAATATTGAAGTCTCCGCCTATAATAATCTTGGCTCCTTGTGCAGTGCAAATAGACAAAATGTGCCACAGTTGATCCATAATAGTTGCGAAGACCAAAGGAGACCTATCTGGACAATAAATACAGAGCAAAATTAAGTCTTTACCTCCTAAACACACCTGAGCTGCACTGCATTCCACAACAAAGGGTATACTAAGATTGTTAAGGTCCATCCTACTTTTGTGAGGGATGTTGTTCCTGACGAATAAAGCGCATCCGCCATGCTTAAGTCGATCTCTACAGAAGTGCGAAGCTAGGGTATAGCCCGGTAAAATGAAACCATTGAGCTCCTCAAGGGTCTTCCAGTGCTCCGTTATGGCAAGAAAATCCACATCATGAACCTCTACAATATATTGTAGACTACTGTATGTATTTCCTATAGACTGTAGGTTTTGATGTAGAAAACAGAAGTTTCTACTGCGGGACGAGCAGCTTTTAGCTTTCGTGGCTTGGCATTTACCATTTTGATCATTATATCTTTTTTTTATTTCACATGACCAGAGGTTCTCTCCTGGGAGTAAAAATTCCTAAAATTGAACTGTCTTAAAGCAATTCCTTCAGGCCAGAAATCAGCACTGAAGACTTTATGGAACAATTCATCTGAATCGATGCCTATGCTAAATGCTGAATTGGTTCCTTTAGTTGGTAATTTTTTTATCTGAAAGTTTCCTGTGATATCCATCGCTGTGAGGTACAGTTTGATATCTTCCTCAGTAACATCACCCATTACCTTGCCAACATACATCTATTTCCTTTTTTTAACTCCACATATATTTAATCCTTGTAGATCATCCCTAGGAAGGTTCTTTCCGGTGCAAATTATGCCCTGGGTTGTCCTCTGTTGTCTTTTACGTTTATAATTTACTAGGTTCCAAGAGTTTGTTTGTTCTTTACCTGGCAAGTCAGAGCTAGGTTCTGAGAGGTGTTGTCCTTTAGTCATTTGTATATTGGAATTCTCCACACTGAGATCATGGTTGGTAACTGTTCCCTTGCTGGTTTTAGTTTCAGCATTTTGAACATTTTGCCCACAAATGTCACTCCATTTCATGTTGTTCTTTTGTTGTTGATCAGTTGACGTTGACAGTAATGACTGTGCTTGATTGACAGCAGCAGAGACCATCGAGGAGGTAATCTCTTCATTCCTCCTTCCTTCTCTCACATCGGATGTCACGATTCTGTGGTTGGAGTTATCTTTTTTTGTTTGCATTCTTTTCTTGTTACTCATATTAATTTCACCTTTATCTTCTAGATCTTTTAACCTCAATTTCAACAATTTGTTATTTTCAATTAGGATATTATTCTTTTCATGGCATTCCTTCAAAAGTTGTTTTAAGTAGAAAACTCTCCCTCTCTTTCCTCTAATCAAAGGGAATATTGCAGCTAATTCATTATTATGACCCTCACACTTTTCTATACAAATCTACAGATTTTTATTCCAATTTAGTGAATCTGTCAAAATCGTTAGATAAAAAAAATTACCTCAAACTCATTTTTAATATAATATTTTGCCTTCGTCACTTGAGGAGGCTCGTTCAATTCAGGCTTAGCATCTTCAGGTGTTTTGTATTTCTCATACTCTGGAAAATAATCCCCCAATTTTCTTCTACCTACAAAGAATCACATTTATTTTATTGATTATACTTCCAAGCTATCCAATATCACCTGATAGAATTTTTCTGCTAAATATATCTTGTTTATTCAAAAACAGAATAACAGAAATTGTTTTTAACCACCGGTTGTTCCACACAACTTTGAACAAATCCAAACTTTCTGTTAATCTATTTTTTGTCTCGTCCTCCCGTAAAACCATGTCGTATGAGCTACAGTCTGTTACAAAAATTATTGCAGTAACATCATTGAAACAGAGGAACCATTTACAGCGTTCTTCTCTTTGACCACCCACATCGATCATCCTGAAAAGCAAATGGAGTTGGAAAGTTGAAAGTAAACAGAAAAATTGAATACTCAGTGTTTAGGAATATTTAATTACTACTAGTTAGACATTGTTCTGTCTCATTTTTAAATTTATTTTTGTTTCTTGCATACTTACATATGTACAATCTGGCAAGTACCGAGCCCAGTATGTTATGGTATAAATACATACAAGTGGCTCCAACATTTTTTACTTGAAGACAAGATTTTTTGTATTACGAAATGGAGAATCATCAAGCAAATAATTCTTTTTAGGCGCTCTAGTTCCTCGGAACTGAGTGCTTATCAATTTGCCCAAATGTCTGTAATTTTCGAATTTTTGGCTGAAAATGGTCTCAAACGATTTGGTTCGAGTCACTGATCAAGAATCCGAGGTTGAAATCGATTCTGTCCGGCCGGCCGGCCGAAGGCACGATAACTCTCGAACGAAAGGAGCTACAGGATTGAAATTTGCAAGGTAGGTTTGGAGCGTGAAAATCTCGGCAAGTTCGTTAATGGGCGAAATCCATCAAGCGGTTTCGGAGTTATGGCCGATTTTAGTAAAACACAATTTTTATGAATATTTCCGAAACCGATCACTCGATCTATCTGAAATTTAGCATCAAATTGTAGAGTCATGACCTTTATACGCATGTAAAGTTTTGTATTGACCAGGTTACCGCAAAGTGTAAAAAAAAAATTTCAAAATTTAAAAAAAAATTTTCTACAATAACTCTCGAACGGAATGACCTAGGCAGTTGAAATTTTCAGAGTAGGTTAGGGAGATGAATATCTCGGTTAAGTTTGTTATTGAGCAAAATAGGCCAGATGGTTTCGGAGTAACGAAAAAAAACATTTTTTTTAAGCAACAAATTTCAAATTCAATTTTTATTCAAGATGCAGTTTCACCATTAAAATCCATCGATATCATTTTTAACTCCAACAAGCTAATACTTTCAGAGATGTGATTTTTTTGAATTTCAATAATGAATCGTACTTCTATGTTTTTACAGAATGCTATAATTATTCTATCTAAGCTGTATTATATGATCTGTGTTCATACTCGTAAATTTCATCCTGTTCTATAAGAGAGAGTCAAATTCATTTCAGCTATTTTAATTTGATTTCTTCCATGGTGCAGTTCTCATTCTCAGATTGCTCATTTAATCTTGATAAATAAACTATTATTTGAATTGAATTTCCTTTATGATGCAGTTCTATCATAAGAATACATTGATATAATTCCCAACTCTGAGAAACCAATACTTTCGGAGATATAATTTGTCTGTTTGAACTAGAGCGCCAGAAAGCTCCTGTCCACAGGGCTTGAACCCATTTTTTTTATAAGTGCATACGCGAATCATTTTTGCATAAAAATTATTCACTATTCTGTTAATTGGAGCACTGATTAAAACCAAAAATTAATTTTCTTCGCAAAAGATATATACACCTATTTCACACCCACCAAGTTTCATTAAAATTTCTCATATTGTTTAGAAGTTATTCCAAAAAATCAATTTTTGCGCGTATGTTCTGGGGAACATCGCGTTATCAATTTGCCCAAATGTCTGTAACATTCGAATTTTTTGACGAAAATGGTCTCAAACGATTTAGTTCGACTCCCCAATGAAGAATTTGATGTCAAATTTGATTCTGTCCGGCCGTTGCCAAGATAACTTGAGAACGAAAAGAGCTAGCGACTTGAAATTTTCAGGGTAGGTGGCGCATCCCAATACGACGGACAAGTTCGTTAATGGACATAATCGGCCCAGTGGTTTCCGAGTAATAATTTTGTTTTCAACCAATATAAATCCGATCGAATTGAAACTTGGTGAGTAGTTGTAGAATATGAACCTAAGCACGTTTGTGAAATTTGTGCGAATCGTATGGCTAGAATATTATTAAAAAATTATTGATAAATATATTTGTTGTCACGATAACTTGAGAACGGAAAGAGATAGCGGCTTGAAGTTTTCAGGTTAGGATGTGCATAAGAACGCGAGATTCCAGTTTGTTTATGAGCGTAATCGGCCAAACGATTTTAGAGTTATAGCCATCTGAAATTTGGTTGTTTTTTGTTCCTCATTAACTCGAAAAATACTCAACCGATTGAATTCAAACATGGTTGTTAGTTGTAGAATGCCAACGCAAAAATACTTGCAAAATTTCGTGAGGATAGTATTTGTAGAAAATTTTTAAAAAATCATTGAAAATTGAAAAAAAAAATTCTATATATCAGTAACTACATATTCGTTTGAAATTGCTGAAATTTTGCAAGAGCTTTTATAACCTAACTCTACTGCCAAGTTTCAAGTTTTAATACGATCGGTTAAATATTGTTGAAGATTCGAGCATTCTTGTGTGAGTTCAGTAGATGGGTGACCGTTGCCTCGATAACTTTCGAACGAAAGGAGATAGGGACTTGCGATTTTCAGGGTAGGTTGCGTAGCCGAATTGGAGAGTTGAGTTCGTTTTTGGGCATAATCGGACTAACGGTTTCCGAGTTATACCCACCTGGAATATTATTTCCTTGATAACTCAAAAAATAAATATTCGATCGAATTGAAGCTTGGTAACTAGTAGTAGAAAATCAACATAAAAATCTGTTTAAAATTTAGTAAGAACCGTACCCCCAGAAAATTTGAAAAAAAAATTTTAAGAACCGTACCCCTAGAAAATTTCAAAAAAATCACGAAAAAAAAAATTGGTTCAAGCACTGACGTGAAGTCAGAAGCTTTTGCGCGTATGTTCTATTGTCCATTCTTCTGTATTGGACACTCTTAATTCGAATTTACCATGGTAAATTCGAATTAAGTGTCCAATATTTTGGTTTGAGACCATTTTCAGCCAAAAATTTGAAAATTATAGACAATTGGGCAAATTGATGAGCACTCTGTTCCGAGGAACAAGAGCGCTAAGAAGGAAAATATACTGTTTAAAAATTGGCAGGATGGCCATTGCAGGGTGAGATACCACCTACGTAAATTCGGGGAAGAGGATTGGGCAATCGTGGCATTGTAATATAAAACATTAAAAATATCTTTTCAGACGTACGAAAATATAGATAAATTTCTGGGAAACAAATTCGATGACGTCATTTCTTCAGTTTCCAAGGATGGAAAAATACTTAAAAAAAAAATACCTTAAAAAAACTCAATCCCTTTTACAAAATCATTATTTCTCTCCTTATAATGGACCTGACGGATCTCTCTCACCCCGTAAAAAAAAACATTTCGAACCAATGGGAAATTCCCAGGAGCGGCAAAAATCCAGATCATGCGATAATTTTGAATGATCAGCTGCCTATAATGGGATTACAAGAATCGAAAGGTTCACTGGACATGAATTGCTATAAGCATGTTTCAGTTACAATGGTTTGTAATTAAATATTTATGTATGTACTGCAAAAACAATTGTCAACTGATGCATAAACTTTTAGAATATTCACTTCAGTGGTTGAGCGGTGTAATTTCGAATATAGTCAGAACTTCATGCAATATCCCAAGATTATAGATTCTAAGTGGCACACAAAACTTACTCACCTAAATTTAACATTATTAACTTGAAACACCAGCTCATAAATTTCACGCGTAAGTACTCTACACCTCAATATGTCTTGTTCGGTTGGTACATAGTTCTCCTTGCGAACATCATCAAGTCTCTCAATGAAATATTGCGCACTGTCTATTAACTGAAACTCGTTACTTCTTTCGAAAGCAGCCTGAAAAAAATGAATAGTTCAGTGGAGTATGGAAAATCACCATGGAAGGCTGTTTGGTTGCACAACAGGAGCAAATAATCAAATTTATTTTTAAAATCCAGAAATGCTGAGCTCACGTTACAGTTGGTGATTACAATTGCAGCAATTTTTTAACTGAACCTTTATACACTATATTTTGTATTCAGGGAGGAATCAAAAATGTATAATCATATAGTCAGAATCGGAGATTTATAGATTAGGATTCACATTTTCAAGGATCAACAGATCAACCAAATTCAAAGGGGGATGATGTCATAATTTCTTTCGTATATTGATAACTGGAATGCCTTTCCTACACAAGATAATATAAAGTTTTCTTTCCTGGACGGAACACAATGAGGAATATTTCCCACTTGCATAGATTTTGTAGAATGATACATGAATATTATACTACATTACATTGGGGGGAGAAGAGTGCTGCCAAATGAACTGTCGTATTAAGTACAATAAGTTTGGGGAACATCTAACATCGCAATCCCGGAGTCATAAACTATAGAGAACAGGACTAGCTATGGATTTATAAATTAATTGCAGCGTTTGGCTTTCTACACTGATAACATTCTACAAGAAAATGTATTAGTGTTCGTTAAAGTGGAGTAAAATCCTTCTCGAAATTTTCTTACCTGGACTCCTTTATCTTTCCACAATGCACCAGAAACATCATAGAACTCTTCTGGTAATTTTTCAGTCTGATATGATTGTGATAGAATCCAATGTGCTTTATCCTGATTAGCAGGGTCCTCGATTTCGACAGGAGGATTCAATTTGGGCATAGCTTCAAGAATGCTCTTAAAATAAATATTACAATGCATCTCTCTAGAAGTGAACTTAGTTTGACTTCAATTAATGTGTCGTAATATCAAATAACTTGTTAAGCTACTTACAACAATTGCTTCAACTAGGTTTCCCCTTATATCAATTCTTTTCTCAATTCTCATTTTTTCCGAAAAATTCTTAACGTGTATTAGATACATTTGCTTGATAATAGTTGATTTTCCAGACTCACCGGCACCTAATAGCAGGAGCCGGTGAGCCTTTTGAAATTCTTTTCTTTCTTTGCCTAGTTGCCTATCTATCTCATCACTCCTCTGCTTCCCCATTGCATCATCTGGAGAAGGAGTGTAAAAGCATGGTAGAAGTGGAAATATGCACCCACAATCCAATAATCTTTCTGTCATGTTACATTATGTCCCTTCTGTTTTTTGAAAATTGATAAACATCTTCCTTCAAACCCAACCACTTCATTCACTGCTGATATTCAAATAAAAGGTGTTGTTTACTTAAGTACATATTATCTCATTATTTGAATAAACAAAGAACATAAACACAAGGTTATTTTGTTACAGTATATGTAAACAATAAATGAAGATCTGCTACGATACCGTATTCTAAGGTATCTGGGCGATAATTTATATATTTGTAAAGCGACACAAAGGATTTCTCATTGGATAATCTTTGTATATCCAAGTACTTCAACTTCCATGATTAAAAATTCAGAGGGCTCGCTCGCCTCACTCACCACCGAGCAAACCTTTTGAAACTAAAAATAATTGAGGTTAGGTTGTGTTTTGACAGGAAAGTGGCACAGAAACTGATCTATGCATATTTATGGAGTAATGGACTCAGTTGAAATCAGCAAAATCGTATTTTTGATATGAAAAAAAATTGTACGGTACGAAATAAAATATCGTTCCTGAAGTCCAATAAAAAGAATATATTTTTCTGGTGGTCTCATGACGAAGTGAGAAATAAAAGCTTTGTCACAAAACCAAAGTATTTATTTATATATACAGGCTGTTCTATTCCAAAAAATGGAAAACTTCTTATAAACATGAAAAATAACTATCTTCAGGGACACCTAAACAACCTGTATTTCGAAAAAAAGTCCGTTATTTTGAATTTCCTTCGAAACTGATGGAAGGAAGGGAGTGAAAATTTGTACGATCCCTAGATTTTTGGGTCTCCATCAAATGACTTACAACAAATGGCTCAGGTTAAGTCAGGGACACCATAAACATATTTTGATAAGCAATATATTTGTCTATTTAATGAGACTAAATCAAAAATATGTTTCATCTGGAAAATAGATAGGTGTTGGATGACTTCCCTTTGGATATTGGACTATTAGTTAAAAGAGTAAGTGATAATTTAGTCCAAAAATTAATAAAACTTCATTTAAAATGCAATATAATGTATATTTTCAAGAATTAAACATTTTCGGCTACACTAGATAGAAACAATGATAATTTAAGTACAGACTAGACAGAATTGACGCATAGCATCATAACTAACAGCAGTCCAATATATGGTCGCTAAGAATTCTTCACACATCAATATAATCACTTTTGAAAACAGTATACACATCATACATACCAAAAAAAAAGCGAGTAACAAATTTCCATTGTAAATATAAAGAATCATCAATAAAACTTAACGATTCAAAACAAAGAGATTAATAATGTTAATATATATTCGATACATTACAAACAACACACAAGTAACAATTCCATAGTCATGAGAATGAATAGCACAATGTGAATGAACAAATTGGAATTTTGTTTTTCAAATTAATTCTAAAATGAAATTGAATAAATATATCTGATACAGTTGAATAAATAATTTTCAATTTGGACAATAGATAAATATAAGAAATTTGTCAACAACTCATCTATCTTTAAACATTTATAACCTTAATTTTTGATTCAATTTAAAAATTATTGATTATGGTCTTGAAACACATTTTCACACCTTTTTATAAAAAGTTACCAGTAAAAAGAATGATAATAATCAACATGTTACATTACACATATTCTAACAGTTATTTTTCATTGTATGATGAAATCCGACAAAATTCGATACATAAGACCTAATAACAATTTATTTTCGGTGGGTTGTATATGACGTTACCATGAAATGAAACATCAGTCTCTCAAAATAATACTTTGCAAAAAACTTCCGGAGAGAAATATTCTCAATATCAATTAAATCAGTCTTTAGAAAAAGTATTTGGAATTGATTAATAAAGCACCAAACACTAAAAAATAGGGAGCTTCATATACAACACATATTGAAATGAAGTATGGATTATATTCAATGAATTTATCTTTGAACGCCGATTTCACTATACAGATTAAATTGAATTGAAACAGAAAATGGCTTCTTTAACAGACATCAACAGAATATACAACACGGCAGTAATGACTATGTACATTCTTTTTGAATATCAGATAGTTTGGTTATCAGGGCGGCGTATTGTTTGGCAAGATAGGCGGAAAAGAACGAATTGTTTTCATTCAGTTTGTGCAGATTGCGGCTATCTCTTTAAATTACACTGTGTGCTCTGGATGTTCAGGCTCTGTTTCAACTCAATTCAATTGTATATGTACCAAAAATATAAGTCCTGGAGAACAGGCAACTGAAATTTCGGCGATACATATGTTAGTGGCATCCCAACAAATTGAATCAAACTTCACGATAGTAATTTATGGAAATCAAAATATTGAGATATACAGCTAAAATTCATTTAAACTTAATGAAGGGTCATTTACGATGATGACCAGTAAGTGTTTATGAAGACAGGTAAATATATAAATTTGAAATTTATGCAGGGTCTATTTTCTAACAGATCTTTTCAGAATATTTTAAGATTGCCGGCACGCTTCTGATATCCCATTATTTAGTTACTCTTTGAACACAAATTTTAATATAAGTGTGGATTATATATTATCAGAAGGCGTTATGAAGTGTGACAAAACCAAAATTGAGATGAATAATTTGTGAAATCTTTTTTTAATACGAACTTCCTTACCCACTATTCAGTGATGAATTGAAAAACATCATGTACACATGAAATCTTTGCTCAGTACACGCAGGCAAGTTAAAAAATTATTAAAAAAATTAAATTGGCAATATTTGAGGGATGATCATTTGTTAATACCCCACTATGAAACTTTCAACTTAATATAATCGTTAGATGAAAAATGATCTTAGACGTATATTAAGGAGTAGATTGGTCGACATTCTAATGAACATCTGAATAATTTCTCAACTATATGATGAAATAGAAAATATAACAATTACAAATCAATTTTTATCGAGGAATTCAAATATAACAAAATAAGTATCCTCTGAAAATTTGGTTTAACGTTTATATTGTCTTATTACGCCATAAAAATAATCTTCACGATTTTTCTCATTTATTTTATCTAATCAAACATTTACAATCGGGGACATTTGAAAAATATTTTCAATTTCTGAATTGTAATATGTGAGCCTGACTGAATATGCTTTATTCTGAAATAATATCGGTTCTTAATACACTGTAAATTCAAAAGAGTTCACTAGGCAGTGGCTTCCACTAACATGGCACATGCCAATTTATTGCATGCACAAAGAATTTCAAGTTTCTTGAGACTGATTTAAGAAAAAAATTGAAATTTTTGAACGGTTCAAGGCAAAATCGGCCTATTCTCATGAAGTTAAATGCTTGATTTTTCTTCGGTTCACGCCATAACCTAATATCCGCTGTCATAACTTCAAATCTCTCGAATACCTAATAATCCAAAAATACGAACAACAGTTTGTCGACCAATCCTCGCCGTGAACTAAAACTACTCACTCCCCTCCTCACGTGAGTTGCGACTTTCGACAGTTGCACAGCCATTTAATAATTCTCGCGTTACGTTCCACAATCGAAGGAGGCTCACTGGGTCTAAATGCCGCCGGGCAATAATCTACGTTGTCGATGGGCCTGCTGGAGTCGACACTAGAGATGTCTGAGAAGAAGACCGGGCTGTTCGAAGACCTGCTATCACTTAGCATCTCTTCATAAGAGTCGCTGGTTAGCCCCAGATGCTCAAAGAACTGCTCCAGGTGGCTCGTTGGAGGTTCGGGAGGTCTCCAGTATCTGTAAATGAAATTTGCTTAAAGTTACTACAGTTACTACACGGCTAGGCACTCTCTATGGGCGTGCCAGCGGACCTGTGGAAAGAGGTGGGGACTGGCTCCGAAACAGCTCCACTGGTTGTACGTGATGGTGGTGAGACCACAAATCACTTACGGCAGCATTGCTTGGTGGGAGTGTACTGTTAAAGTGGAGTATCAGCTGAAGCTTGCAAAAATTCAGAGATCTGCGTGCTTGATGATGACAGGGGCTTTTCGCTCCAACCCCACCGCAGCCATGGAACGCCTAATGGACCTCGCCCCTCTTCACCTGGTGATCAGGAGCGTGACCCGGATGGCGACATACAGACTTCTGCATACGGCTCACAATGAGCCAGATGCGATCGGCTACGTGCCTAGTTCTCTGCTGGCTGAATTGGAGGCCAAAGAGATAATGGGCATGCGATCGGACGTATCTAAAACCAGAACCTACACAGAGTGGTCCTACCGAGTCGTTTCGACTCGCTGCTTGAGGTTCCCTGCTGCTTCACAGATGGCTCCGCTACCACCCAAAGGGTGGGAGCGGGAATCAGCGGGTGCAGAATTGCTAGGGGTGAATCCATCAACCTGGGTAGTTTTGCGACTGTCTCTCAAGCTCGCCATTGATCACTGTGCGAAGCTCATACTTGAGAAAGGTTGGGCTCATGGGCTCACGGATCAATCAAGATCCTATCGGCTAGCCAAGCTGCCTTGAAGGCCTTGACTTCATACAACTACAAATCCCTGCTTGTGCAGGATTGCCGGACCACACTGGCTAACTTGGAGGGCGCTGCAGGCTGTAGCTTTTGTGGGTCCTGGTCCACTCGGGCATAAAGGGTAATGAGATGGCGGACTCATTGGCGGCACGGAGGGCTTCCATGGGGCTCATTGGACCTGAACCGATCTGCTGTATCTGTCTCAGGGCAGCGGGGAGGAAGAACAACAGATGGTTGGACCAAAAGGTCCAGGAAATCTGGAGCAGCAAACCTGGACACAGACATGCTCGCTCAACAATTACTGGCCCATCAGTTGAAAGAGCCAGACAATGGCTCAAATTCTCTAGGGTAGACCTGAGAATCCTTACAGCTGTATACACGGGCCATTGTGGCCTCAGGAAACACCTCAATATGCTGGGGTTGACTGAGGACTCCTAGTGCAGACTTTGCCCGGAGGACGACGAGTCTATCGAACACATCATGTGTGACTGCCCCGCTGGGGACAGGATCAGATTGGAGGAACTAGGAGTCCACAAACTGACACTGAAGGAACTGGACAAGTTCTCACCCACCAAACTCATATCCCTTATCAAGAGACTTGAGCTTGTGGGTGAAGTATAGATTATATACTACAGGTGTGCCACAATAGACCGATTGGTCGCAGTGGAGGGGCGGGTTTCGTCTGCCCAGCACAACCCATATAATAATATTAATAATAATACTACACGGTTTCAGTGGAGTTCTCCAATTCAATCATGGAGGTAGTGAAGAATTGCAAAATTTAAAATATACACTAAACAAGGAAAAATTAATTTTTTTTGATGAGAAAATTTTTTTCATTGCAAGTTTGATCAATTAAGGCCTTATGAAATTAATAGACAAGTTGGAAAAGCACTGTGGCCAGGAGATTTGACGCGCTTGTTCAAATTTATAGCCAGAGCGGTCACTTATCCAGGTATTGAACTAGCCGAAAGCTGCTTAGGTCCAGGAAACAATATAATATTCCCAATATTTCGAAGAATATAAATCCTACTGTAAAAACAAGCATCCAAAAAAAAACTGGTGCACATTTTGGCCAAGAATGGTCTTAAACGATTAGTTTCGACTCAAATACATACATTCACTGTTGAGTCGAAAATAAACAGTGCTGTGTTTGTGGTAGCGTAAGGACCCATTCAAATACATATATTTACTGTTGGGTCAAAAATAAGCAGAGCTTTATTTGTAGCCGCGTATGGACACAAATCAGTTCAATCATACAATTGAAACCCTGAATTGAAATTATTCACGTTTCACGTAATTTTATTGAAAGTTTTATTAAATTCAGTAGAGATACCATTGATCAAAGTTATTATTTCGATAGAAATTAAAAAAAAAAAACGAAAAAGAGCAATTTCGGTTACGGGAATCGATCCTTGTACCTTGGCATTATTAAGCCAGATCCCAGCCATGACGCCAAGCAGGCTACGTACATATTTGAGGTAAAAGCTGGGATTTGAACGAATGTCAATTGTCAATACTTACTTTCGATATGTTATTCACAATTTTCTAATTTCATGAAATTATCATCATGTTACATATATTTGACGGTTTTTATATTCGCTTTTTGCCATGTTTCCCGTTCGAAAACTGTCGGAATCGGCATATTTAGTGGTCTACGCAAACACGTCATGATTCATTAAATTCTCTCCAGGCATGTCAAAAATAAAAAACTGTTGACAAGTTCGTTGGTCGAGTGTAAAAAAAAAGGATCAGTACATCTCGATCGTTGTAATATTTCGATATTTCGGCAATATCTTCACCAATATAGATCCTATCGAGTTCAAATCTAGAACTTTACTGTAAAATAAGGTTTTGAAGGATCTCGCAGAATTTCAACGATGGATAGTTTCTGGGATACATAATTTTCTTAAATATTTTTTTTTAATTTCCCAGTCATGCGATCCCCACAAAATTTTCCGTAAGTCTTCGTGTCGGTTTTTTCAACTAACTACCGCACATTAATTCGATCAGATCAGTATTTTTCGAGTTATTGGGAAAACAATATTTCAGATGGCTATAACTCTGAAACCACTTTATGGATTTTGCCCATTAACGAACTTAGCCAGCGCGTTTGAACTCCAAACCTACTCTGCAAATTTCAACTCTCGAACTCATTGCGTTCGAGCGTAATCGTGCTGAAGGCCGGACAGAATACTCTGATTCTTCAGCAGTGAGCTGAAACTAATCGTTTGATATCATTCTTGACCAAAAATTCGATAATTACAGACATTTGGACGAATTGATAGGCACTCTGTTCACCTGAACAAAGCGCCAAAAAGCAGAATTTCCGGAAAAAAGGCGGAAGAAAGGTATAACGAAAGTGGGAAAGCCCTGTGGACAGGAGCTTTGGAGTATTAGTTTCTTATAGTTGGGAATGATATCAATGGATTCTTCATAAACTGGGTTCTATAAAGCTACATATAAACTACGCGCAGCAAACCCTCGAACCACGAACATTGCCTCGCGCTATTTAGTGTGCGAGAGGTATCCCCGTCTGATACGAGCGAGGCCGAGGTCACCTCGCATATCAACTAGACAACTATCAATGTTCGAGGGTTTGCCGCGCGAAGTTTATACGCAGCTTTACTGATGGGATGCCACGTATTAGGTAACTCTCCCGTTCTTCACTTCTTGAAATTCGTAGCGAAGTACTGAGTATTGTGCAGGAGCTAGTAAATCATATCTCCAAAAGTATTAGCTTGTAAGAGTTGAAAATGATATCAATGGATTCCTATTATGAAGCTGCATCTTAAAAAAATTGAATTTGAAATTTGTAATGTAAAAAAACAATTTTTTTTTCGTTACTCCGAAACCCTCCGGTCGTTTTTGCCCAATAACGAATTCTCTTGTTCCGAGGAACAAGAGCGCCAAAAACTGGCCAAGATATATTTTGCAAATTATCCAAATGAGGAAACTTAGTATTAGCATCACAAATGAAAAGAAAATCGATATACCTGTCACTAATATCCGATTTTGAACGAAGTATAGGCCTGTCTCTTTTGTATCGAAGACATTTCTGGCGTTTGAAGACTGGAGGTGGTGGGTAAACTTGCTGCTGTCGATTTCGACATTCCGGTTCTTGGCAACAATAATAGGAACTGCCACCACTGTGTTGTGTACTGGAACCCGAGTCCCTACGAGATTCCTAAAAAAAAAATATTTATGATATATGATGATATATAATTTCAGTAAATCAATAATTTGAAGAGAAGTACACAAACAACTTTACATTTCAAAGTGTTTTAGCAACTATAAACTGTAAGAGAAGTTAACATTTGTGAGTGGTTTGGTATAGTCTGTACTATCTTACTTGACCGTAAAGTTATGTTAGAATAATTCTCTTGGCGGGAGATCCTTATTCAAATTTTTTAACATGGGAGTCTTATGCAGTTTCCACTTTGAGTAGAAACCACGATATTTTAATGTGAATGTTAGTACAGAGAAATCAAGTATTGGGTATTATTATTATTATATATCTATTGTCTATTGTGGCACACCTAAATCTATACTTCACCCACAAGCCTTTCACTCAGGGATATGAGTCCGGTGGGTGTAAACTTGTCTAGTTCCCTCAGTATCAGTTTGTGGAATCAAATATTGGGTATTATTATTATTATATATCTATTGTCTATTGTTGCACACCTAAATATATACTTCACCCACACGCCTTTCGCTAAGGGATATGAGTCCGGTGGGTGTAAACTTGTCCAGTTCCCTCAGTGTCAGTTTGTAGACTCCTAGTTCCTCAAATCCGAACCTTTATCCAGTGGGGCAGTCACACATGATGTGTTCGATAGACTCGTTGTCCTCCAGGCATAGTCTGCACTCAGAGTCCTCAGTCAACACCAGCGTACTAAGGTGTTTCTTGAGGCCACAGTGATCCGTGTATACCGCTGATAAGATTCTCATCTCATTTCGGCCCGTGGCCCCAACGACTATGTCGTCGGCGTACGCTTGGACATCTATATCCAGCCTACCTATTATGGCCAGTAGATCGTCCACCAGGAGAGACCACAGCAGAGGGCATAGTACTCCTCCCTGTGAGCAGCCCCTCCTGGACTGCTGACTAAACTGATCATCAACCCCTGGGATCTTGAGATGGGCGATTCGCTTGCACAAACCTTTCAAGGCTGGTGAGGATGGCATCTTCCCTGCTCTCCTTCAGCAGGTGCAGGATGATCTCCTCCCGTACCTGATCAGCCAGTGTTGCCTGGAATTTTGTCCCCAACAAACTGGCTTAAGGTTAGGTATGTATACATCCCCAAAGTGGCAAAGTCCGCTCACCACGTAACTCATAGATAGCGATTAGTCTTACGTCTTTCGTTCTGAAAACCCTCGAGATTATATTAGATCGCTCCATCAGGGGCAGTGTTCTTAGACTGAATACACTGAATGTGCACCAGTATGCCTTCCAAAGTGGGAAATCAACCGACGACCGCTCTGGTGGCCTTCCTGGTGTAATAGTTGAGAATACAAAAACTTAACTTTCAAGTGAGAATATACCTTGTATTGAAATAATTGAAATACGAACGCTTAATTTTCAAATGATAAAATACATTGGGATAATTTAGAAGGCGACTGATAAAATCCAAGCTGGGAGTATACATTGTATGAGCCGTCACCGGATATTTATTCAATTTAAAACCTATAAGATATTACTCTCGAGCAGAATACATTGTAGCTAGTTATCGGTCCGAGGCGCGATTGAAATTCCTATGTGGTTCAAGGTTCTTTGTGTAAATTAGGAAGCCACGCAATAACAGAAAATTAATAGGTTTGGACTTCCTGCGAGGCTATAAGACAGCGCATTCCGGCAGTGATAAGAGTCAATAATTGCACATCATAGAGCTTTCCAAGAATCAACGTGAGTAGAGTCGAAAGCCTGGTAATTATTTTGACTTGCTAAGGTAAGCATATTTGTGTGGGTGGCCCCCCGGTGGAAGTAGAGGGGCTCTGAAAAATGTCACCATAGTAAAGAAGGGACTAAGGGAAAGGGTAAGGCTCCACGTTCGTTGTTGGGGGCGAATAAATTAGGCAGTTACAGTTGCGAACTCGAGGGAGTTACTTTGGGGGTAGCTCGCGGTACCGAGTAGTTGTAGCGGACTAAGTTAAATTTTTGTTGAAGTCTGAAGTCAGGGACAAATTAGAAAAGCTTGTGGTAGAGGTCGAGGTAAAGTTAAAATAATTGTCAATACTAGAGCTTTGTTAAAATCTCGTTTCATTCGGTTGAACCTTTTTGTAATAGATTACGCCGAGGTCTTTTAGCAGTGGCTGGGCGGGGCTCTTCCGCCCGACACAACACAAATATCTATGTAGGAATTATAATATTTTCACCTGTGTAAATAATGCAGTTAGAATTAGTTTCACTACTGCAGACAACGTATAACGACTTTCGTACCGATAATTCAGACGTATTTCTGGATTATAATATCCCTGTCTGAAGAAAACCTAAAACATCCCAATGACATTGAATATTAACTATGGAGGTGCCTCGAAGCCAATTAAGTCGTCTAGAGGCGCAGATTACTTTTCTCCAAACAGGAAATCGCTAATACCATATTGATGTCAGTTATCTCATATATTTTGGAGCAAAATATATTCTGCTACGTGTGAGATCCAACTTCTTAGAATAACAGTAATACTCCAAATATCGTTCTCATGGAACCCCATTGGTTCCAGCGAAGTATCGCAAGGTAGAGCATCTACCAATCAGTAGTAAGTACAGTGGTAGTACAGTTCTAGCTCAGAGGGAGAGGTAGGAACGTACTAAGGATTGACCGGAGGTCGAATTGGTAGAAGGTCGAAGGGATGCAGCCGAGCGTGATTGACGGTAGAATCGTTAAGGAAATTGATTCCCTCTTAGACGTGCGAGTGTCGTAGATCCTTATTAGACGTGTGAAAAAAGACTGTTAAAGTATATAGTATTGATACTGTTAGGAACCTCAGTAATCGACGATATTTGATGTATATTTTATTACGACGGCGAAGTTGAATATTGTAGAGTTATGTAAATACAGCATACAGTGTTCTATTCAATCCAAAAGTGTAAATGTAGAATCATTATCCTCTAGACAACAATAAAAATCCTACATCTATATGTATGGAGTTTGTGGATTTTATTAAAAATTACCTTGCTTAGAGCAGCAAAAGCAAATAAAAAATATTCATTAATAAGTGAAAGCAATTATACAAATTATACCGCTGAAACTATTCACTTTGTGAATGATATGTCAAATTTGGAAAACGTTTAAGAGCCGGTTTCTCAATTGTGAGTTAACTCGAGCTTGCGGGTAACCCGAGTGTTACGCGTTGAGGAATATCGCTAAATACATGCGTAACTCTCAACCTAGAGTTAACTCGCAATTGAGAAACCGGCCCTTAATCTTTCAATTTATTTACCAACTTGAGTGCTCGAGCCATGTTCAATCGCAATCAACAATCGCTACGTGATTGTTTGGCGAGTAGAAGATATTGTCGATCATTCGTTGTTTGTTGAACAAATTTGGATCAACTAGTAACGTATGATCTGAGAAACGCTTCTATGCAGAATATTCCAAGGCAGTCGTTTCCTTGTCTTGCTCAGTGACTTTGTTGGAAGATTTTTTCAAGTTGAAAAATATTAAATCAACATATTATGTGGAAGACTCTGTACAATATACTGATCGGTCAGAACCTGAACTCACTTGTCTCAACTGCGGAGCCGGCTCGCTCCTTTGTGTGTAGTGACCGCTCGAACCACCGCTGTCCCTGTTAGACAAGCTCTTGTTGCTGCTTTTGTTGGAACCCTGCAGTTCCGTCCTGTAGTGCAGATCCGGGAGGCTCTTGTGACATCTCTGCGCGTATTCGGCGGGAGGACTCAAGGGGGCGATATGTTCCACGCTCAATTCCTCGGCGCTATCGCAGACCAAGAGCTGCCTGAGTTTGTTCTGAAGCATATCGCTTGTGCCTGCGTTGACTGAGCGTCTGTGAGAAATCGGTGGTAAAGACCTCGATGGGGAAACAGCCATATCTGGAATATATACTGTGCAATTCCATGTATGAAAGAATATAATCGAGCAAGCACGGGAAAAGACTTTCTGGACGTGTAAGACGGAGGTTACATGGTCAATCTTGCGTCAGTTCAGTCCGTGAACTTGATCACGATGAGACTGATGTTAAATTGATGGACTGACGAAGCACATTACACGGTCTCTTCTCTGCACTGGATTCTTCGAATTCCATAAACTTGCTGCTTGGAATACAATCAGTTTTTCTGATGCCAGATTGACCGTGTAACCTCCGTCTTATGAACGATATTTTTCATTATTGGTGGGTTTCACGAAGCCTCGATTAGCTTAATTATGGGTTTAATTCGGTGATTGTATAAAAAATGAACTGGAAATTGACATAGAATCACACTAATTTGGCAATTAAGAGCTGTCAAAACTTTGTGAAACCCACCGTAAATCTCACAAAAATGACAACTCTTTCAATTCATACACATAAGTGTATGTGTTATTTGCTATTGTGAAATTATTTAAGAGGTCCGAAATTCATAAAAATATGTAGAGGTCGTCGAAAAACCTTCTATTGTATCGCCTGCTTGCTTTTTCGTTTTTCGTCCTTAGTACATAAATAACTATGTATTTAATAGTTATTTTTGGGAGAGAAGACCCAGAAAGAAACCATTTAATAACATTCGTTTAAGTTCGGGGTTCCATCATAATTCTATACTGGCCGAATAGGTTAGGTGTAGAGGCTCCGTCTCAATAGGACGTAGGTACCGGGTTCGATTACCTTAGCCAAAATTATTGATATTTTTCATATTTTGCTCCAATTCTATGGAAATAATTACTTTGAGAAAATGGTTATGGACAAAATTAAGTCGATATTTTCATAAAAAATTGGTTTCTTCCCTGTGGACAGGAGCTTTTTGGCAGTCTTGTTAAAACAGACAAATTATATATCCGAAAGTATTGGTTTCTCAGAGTTGGGAATTATATCAATGGATTCCTATGATAAAACTGCATCATGAAAGGAATTAAATTTGAAAAAAGTATCGTTTAAAAAAAATGGTTCAAAAATTATCTTAAAAAAAGAGCAATCTACAATGCTTTAATGCTTCAAAAATGGTCATTAAATTTATTTATCAAGATTAAATGAGCAATCTGCAATGATTCAACCTCGTCGAATGGGTTGTTGCAACTTACACTCGGTGCATAGTTTTCACAACTCGAAATACCTAAGGAAAGTATCATCGAAATGTCTAGAGTTAGGCTGGTGACAATCATAGCAGATTGTCCATGTATTCCTGATATTTAAGTAGGTAGTGGATTACGAATAAATTATTTTAATAGTTCAAAATATATTAATAAAATACTAACCACTTTTCATAATTTAAAATTTAATAGTTCATACCACTAACACATTCTTTTCTGTATTATGAACCTTAACACAAGAAAAAATGTTTGTAACACAAATTTAGATCCATATTTCATTATTTTTTTGCTAGCAACATTATGAAAATACTGTATATAGTAAAAGGTAATATTAACCTCAGAGGTCAACGAACAGTAATTTCTTTTGATGATTCCATTATGTTCTTCTTTCCTATTGCCTCCATAAACTACATCAAAACAGTCTTGTATATATTTACAAATTCAAGAATCGAATACTTGCTTTCCAAGAGAAAATATTTTCAAACTACGAATTGACAATCTCTAATAGCTAGAAAAGATGACATTTATGAATAGTGAACACAGACAGATTCTGTGTTCACATTCTGTGAATACATAGAACTTACGATTTATTATTGAAACTTTGAAACATCATATCTCCGAAAGTATCAGCTTGTTAGAGTTGAAAATGATAACAATGGATTCTTATGATGGAACTGCATCTTAAAAAAATTTGAATTCAAAAGTTTTAATGTAAAAAAAAATATTTTTTTTCGTTACTCCGAAACTATTAGACCGATTTTGCCCAATAACGAACTTAACCGAGATATTTATCCCTCAAACCTACTCTGAAAATTTCAACTGTCTAGCTCATTCCGTTCGAGAGTTATCGTGTTAACGGCCGGCCGGACAGAATCGATTTCGTCCACGGATTCTTGATCAGTGAGTCAAACCAAATCGTTCAAGACCATAATCAGCCAAAAATTCGAAAATTACAGACATTTTGGCAAATTGATAAGCACTCTGTTCCGAGGAAGCAGAGCGCCAAAAAGTGGGAAAGCTCTGTGGACAGGGACTTTGGCGCTCTTGTCACCCTACTAGCGAGCAATTATTCAAATTTTGACTAATCATATCTTCGAAAGCATGGGTTTCTCAGAGTTGGGAAAGATATCAATGGATTCTTATGATAGAACTGCATCATAAAAAATTAAATTCAAAACGTATGTATATGACGGACCTCATGTGTTGGATTTACATTCATTAGCAAATTATAATTAGAGCATTCTAGAAAATCATAAAATTACGATGAATTATCGAAATTTTCAAAAATCATATCTCCGAAAGTATTAATATGTTAGAGTTGAGAATTATATCAATGGATTCTATAATGAAACTGCATCTTAAAAAATTAATTTGAAGTTTGTGATGTAAACAAATTTTTTTTTTCGTTGCCAATAACCAATTTAACAGAAATATTTTTCTCCCAAACCTACTCTGAAAATTTCAACTGTTTAGCTCATTCCGTTCGAGAGTTATCGTGTTAACGACCGGACAGAATTGATTCTGACACGGATTCTTGATCAGCGAGTCGAACCAAAACGTTTGAGAGCATTTTCAGCCAAAACTACAAAATTACTGACATTTGGGCAAATTGATCAGCACTCTGTTCCGAGGATTAAGACCGCTAATTACGTGAAACGTGACAATTTCTACAGCGCTGCTCAACAGTGAATGTATCTATTCGAATGGGTCCTTACGCCACCACAGACACAGCACTGTTTATTTTCGCCTCAACAGGGAATGTATGTATTTGAGTCGCACCTAATCGTTTGAGACCATTCTCGGTAAAAATTCGAAAATTACAGACATTCGTCCAGAATTGATAGGCACTCTGTTTACCTGAACAGCGAGCCAAAAACTTGATTGATTGTAGGGAAAGGAACATTGAATCTGTTTCAAAAGAAATAAATTTTAAGAAATTTGCTAAAGCATCTAAACACAGTCGAGAGATTTACGTAATTTGTAGGTAGGTAGGTACATAAGAAATGCATGGGGAATTCTGTGGTCTAGGGAAGGATCGTAATTCGAAATTCCCGCCTAATCCAACTAATGTGGTTTATTGGTTGTCCCAGTTTTCAAAAATATTCACGCCTCGGTTGGATTACTCTTTATCCGGCTAGTCACGGTTCATAAATTTGTGGCTTGCGTCATTTAATTGAGTTAATTATCTATCTATACTACTCCAAAAAGTTGACGAAGTTCAGAAATTTTGAAATGTTTCAAAAGTTCCATCTTTTCACAATTTATTTAAATATGAGAAATTTGAATTTTTACTCACTTATCTAACTCATTTAATTTACCCATTTCTTAAGGGGTTAGGTGTAGTTAGCTTTTTCAAAAAATTTTTTTTCTTTTTTGCATTTTCTTAAAGCATAATATCTCAGAAATATTCTCTGAAAATTTGAAGTAAATCAGACAAATACTTTTCGAGTAATTCGATAATTAGCAACGGTCTCTCGGGCGGTCTGGGCGAGAGCAGGTAGCTAAAAGCAGGTAGCTAGCAGCTAACGTGCTAACGACAACACTCCAGAAGGTAGAATGATACGTAGACAACATCAAATAGATATTTTGGAGGCTGCCACAACGGCTGAAGAACTATTATATGGTTCAGGAATAGATGACTCTGTAAGTAATTGAAAATACGTACATTGAGTGTAAAACTTCAAATGCGTTTTTCTCAAAACTACGTTCTTTGAACTGGTAACCACTGTAGCTCGAAAACGGCTTGGTAGATTCTAATGAAATTTATACAGAGAAAACATGAGAGACTCGTGCCTGATCGAAGGATATTCTTTTTGCGCGCGTGTTCCGCAAGGAACAGCGTGCTATCATTTCGTCACAATGTGTGTATTTTTCGAATTTTTTTTCGAAAATGGTGTCAAAAGATTGGGTTCGACTCCCTGATGAAGAATTCGAGGTCAAATTCAATTCTGTCCGTCTGGTCCGGCCGTTAGCACGATAACTCTCGAACGGAACGACTTAGAGCGTTGAAATTTGCAGGGTAGTTTCGTAGCGTAAATATCTCGGACAAGTTCGTTAACGGGCGAAATCGACCGAGCGGTTTCGGAGTTAAGGCCGTTTTTAGTAAAAACGTTTTTCATTAATATTTCCGGAACCGATCACTCGATCTTTTTGAAATTTGGCATCAGATTGTAGAATCATGATCTTTATATGCCTGCGAAATTTTGTGTTGAACGGACGGCCCTAAAGTGGCAAAAAAATTTTTTGAAAATTTTGTTTTCACGATAACTCGAAAAATACTGATCTGATTAAATTGAAACTCAGTAGTTAGATGCAAAAGACCAAAGCAAACACTTTTGCAAAATTTCGTGAAGATCACGTGACATGAAAAAAATAAAAAAATTACTACTATTTTGCGGAATACTTTGCTTTTAATGCCGAAACATATGTTTTTGAGGTTCATGCTGCCCTTTCCGGGCATTTTCCGTATTGCGCATGCGCAGATGAGAAGTCCTTTAACTGCTGTAGTTTTCGTCAGAGAGGATTGGGGTTTTGGGGTGGCGGATGCTATTCCTCCATAGAATTCAGATCCCTCATGAGGGTCTGCGCATGCGCAGATTAAAGATGCGATATCTTCCGAACCACTAGTGTTGGAGAATCGGAGTTTTTTGTAAGGTGTGTTATTTTGAGAGGACTTTTAGCCGCCAGTAGATTGCGCATGCGCAGATGAGAAGTGACTGTTTTTGGGTTGGATGGGTTATGTTGGGAGTGCTGAGTCGATATTATGAGGTTTTAAAAGAATATTCATAGCAATTCAGTGCAAGGACAAGTCAGTTTGGGGGATGTAGCGTTGTTTCCGAGTTAAAGTGTCCGTACCGTGGCCCTGGGGCTAATTTTGAAATTGATGTTACCCCTTACAGGCATTTTTCGTTATGCGCATGAGCAGACCATCAGTGATTTAACTGGTGGTGTTTTCGTCAGAGAGGATTAGGGTTTTGGGGTGGCGGATGCTATTCCTCTATAGAATCCCTTGTTGAGGGTCTGCGCATGCGTGGATTAAAGATGTGATATCTCCTGAACCACTAGTGTTGGAGAATCGGAGTTTGTTGTAAGGTGTGTTATTTTGGGAGGACTTTTAGCCGCGAGTAGACTGCGCATGCGCAGAAGAGAAGTGACTGTTTTTGATTTGGATGGGTTATGTTGGGAGTGCTGAGTCGATATTATGAGGTTTTCAAAGAATATTCATAGCAATTCAGTGCAAGGACAAGTCAGTTTGGGGGATGTAGCGTTGTTTCCGAGTTAAAGTGTCCGTACCGTGGCCCTGGGGCTAATTTTGAAATTGATGTTACCCCTTACAGGCATTTTTCGTTATGCGCATGAGCAGACCATCAGTGATTTAACTGGTGGTGTTTTCGTCAGAGAGGATTAGGGTTTTGGGGTGGCGGATGCTATTCCTCCATAGACTCCCCTGTTGAGGGTCTGCGCATGCGTGGATTAAAGATGTGATATCTCCTGAACCACTAGAGTTGGAAAATCGGAGTTTTTTGTAAGGTGTGTTATTTTGAGAGGACTTTTAGCCGCCAGTAGATTGCGCATGCGCAGAAGAGAAGTGACTGTTTTTGGGTTGGATGGGTTATGTTGGGAGTGCTGAGTCGATATTATGAGGTTTTAAAAGAATATTCATAGCAATTCAGTGCAAGGACAAGTCAGTTTGGGGGATGTAGCATTGTTTCAGAGTTAAAGTGTCCGTACCGTGGCCCTGGGGCTAATTTCGAAATTGATGTAACCCCTTACGGGCATTTTTCGTTATGCGCATGAGCAGACCATCAGTGATTTAACTGATGGTGCTTTCGTCAGAGAGGATTGGGGTTTTGGGGTGGCGGATGCTATTCCGCTATAGAATCCCCTGGTGAGGGTCTGCGCATGCGTGGATTCAAGAAGCGATATCTCCCGAACCACTAGTGTTGGAGAATCGGAGTTTTTTGTGAGGTGTGTAATTTTGGGAGGACACGAGTATACTGCGCTTGCGCAGACGAGAAGTGAATGGTTTTGGGTTGTTTGGGTTATGTTGGGAGTAATGAGCCGATATTGTGAGGTTTTGAAAGAATATTCATGTCAATTCAGTGCACGGACACAAGTCAGTTTGGGGGAAATAGCGTTGTTTCCGATTTGAAATGTCTGTATGGTGGCCCTGAGGCGAATTTATAAATAACTATATTCGGTAGATCTATTTTAAAATTCGTTCGGATTTGGAGAAGATGCAATTGCGTCCCTAACGGAGGACCCACAACCGCATTTTTTTCCGATCTACGATAAAGCTAACAGCCAAACTATATTGATAGCTATATTTGTTAAAGGAACTTGAAAAAAAAAAATGCACTGACGTGAAGTCAGTACTCTTTGGCGCGCCTGTTCACGGTGGCCAATTTGAATTGAATGATGAGTACTTCAAGCTCAGTGGATAGAGCGAGCCGAAGATCTACCCAAAGGATAGTATAGTGGACACCATTCACTGTCGTGTCAAAAATTAACAGTGCTGTATCTAAGCTGCCATTAGGATAGAGTAATAAAGTTGGAAGAGAACACAACTGACTCTCCTTAGTCGAACAAGCTGCTAGAAGATTTGGGAGGGTCAGTATAATCCTAATCATGTTTATAGCACGCGCGCAAAAGCAGATTGAATTAACAATGAAAGAAAAAGTGTAAAAGGTCAATCTGCTTTAGCGCGCGTGCTATAAACATGATTAGGATTATACTGACCCTCCCAAATCTTCTAGCAGCTTGTTCGACTAAGGAGAGTCAGTTGTGTTCTCTTCCAACTTTATTACTCTATCCTAATGGCAGCTTAGATACAGCACTGTTAATTTTTGACACGACAGTGAATGGTGTCCACTATACTATCCTTTGGGTAGATCTTCGGCTCGCTCTATCCACTGAGCTTGAAGTACTCATCATTCAATTCAAATTGGCCACCGTGAACACGCGCGCCAAAGAGTACTGACTTCACGTCAGTGCATTTTTTTTTATGTGTAAAATCAATGGCACCTGATACCCTTGGAAAATTTGCAATTTAATGAGTCATTTCTATTTTTTGGCGCTCTAGTTCCTCGGAACTGAGTGCTTATCAATTTGCCCAAATGTCTGTAATTTTCGAATTTTTCGATGAAAATGGTCTTAAACGATTTGGTTCGACTCACTGATCAAGAATCCGCGGTCAAAATTCATTCTGTCCGGCCGGCCGTGGGCACGATAACTCTCGAACGGAATGAGCTAGACAGTTGACAGAGACAGAGTAGGTTTGGGAGATAAATATCTCGGCTAAGTTCGTTATTGGGCAAAATCGGACAGATGGTTTCGGAGTAACAGAAAAAAATTTTTTTTTACAAAACAAATTCCAAATTAAATTTTTTTCAATAAGCAGTTTTATCATAAGAATCCAATGATATCATTTTTAACTCTAACAAGCTAATACTTTCGGAGATATGATTTTTCAAAATTTCAATAATAAATCGGATTTTTACGTTTTCACAGAATTATATAATTATTCTATGTATGAATTGTCATAATGTCAACTTATTTTCCTGAGACATGACATTGTCTAGTTCCTTGCTAATAGTTGGTTCGAGAAACGTCAAAATCGACTTAGAGAGACAAGGGTAAAAAACCGTCAAATAAACCCCCATGTGGCGATTTTATGTCGAAAAGTGAAAATTAATTCGGTTGGTCTAGGCCGTCGGGTTTTCGGTTTCGGTTTTTTGATTTGGTTTTCGGTTTCGGAACGAGAGAAGGCGGGCTCAAATCCCGGAAAGGGAATTACACTTTTTGGCGCTCGGAACTGAGTGCTTATCAATTTGTTTAAGATGCAGTTTCACCATTAAAATCCATCGATATCATTTTCAACTCCAACAAGCTAATACTTTCGGAGATATGATTTTTCTAAATTTCAATAATGAATCGTACGTACTTCTATGTTTTCACAGAATGCTATAATTATTCTATCTAAGCTTTATTATATGATCTGTGTTCATACTCGTACATTTCATCCTGTTCTATAAGAAAGAGTCAAATTCATTTCAGCTATTTTAATTTGATTTCTTCCATGGTGCAGTTCTCATTCTCAGATTGCTCATTTATTCTTGATAAATAAACTATTATTTGAATTGAATTTCCTTTATGATGCAGTTCTATCATAAGAATACATTGATTTAATTCCCAACTCTGAGAAACCAATACTTTCGGAGATATAATTTGTCTGTTTGAACTAGAGCGCCAGAAAGCTCCTGTCCACAGGGCTTGAACCCATTTTTTTCTGAAATTTCTGTCAAATCAAGTCTAAACCTTATTTGATGATACCATATTTTTACTTCTATAAAATAAAATGATTCACTGGCAAAAAAAAATTATTTAAAATTGTCATGTTTTAACTACACCTAACCCCTTAAAAAGTGTCACAGTTTTGTGAATTTTTGTTGTGAAAATTTATTTTAAGTATTTCTAGTGCAAAATCAGTTCACTCGAAAAATTTAAAAATAAATAAATATCAATAAAGAGTATGGCCTACTCGAACATCAACCACAGCCTGACAAGAGCTATGCATACTTTCGATCAGATTGCTACAGTACCCTTGATCAATTTCTCTCCAGAGTTACGGTAAAAGCCGTCTCAGTTCTTGAAGTGTATGCGGAGGTGGTTGATGAGAATCCAAAACTCTTTGTAGCTGATCCCAAGCGTGTTCAATGGAATTGAAGTCTGGCGACCGACGGGGCAGGGCCAAATGTGGGATACAATGGATACTGGAAATCCATCGACAATAGGTCTCTTGCATGTAACACGAAATACCATAAATTTATGTTTTTCTGAATCTACTTCAATACCAGATCATCATGTATGCCCCCATCCACTTTCATAATTTATAAAATTCGAATATTTCGGTATTGAAAATCGGTAAATAAAGAATTACAAGGTACAGTTGTTTTCGAGCGACTTATAAAGATATATCTATTACTTAACACATATTAATGGTAATCGGTAGTTTAAAAGCTCAGTGGTTCTTTTACATCTTAATGACACATAATTGCTCATGTAGGACAAAATAAATGTCTATTTAATTATTGTTCCAATAGGTCTCTTGCATGTAACACGAAATACCATATGTTTATGTTTTTCTGAATCTACTTTAATACCAATTCATCATGTATGCCCTCATCCACTTTCATAATTTATAGAATTTGAATATTTCGCGCGTGCTATAAACATGATTAGGATTATACTGACCCTCCCAAATCTTCTAGGAGCTTGTGCGACTAAGGAGAGTCACTTGTGTTCTTTTCCAACTTTGTTACTCTATCCTGATGGCAGCTTAGATACAGCACTGTTAACTTTTGAACCGACAGTGAATGGTGTCCACTATCCTTTGGGTAGATCTTCGGCTCGCTCTATCCACTGAGCTTGAAGTACTCATCATTCAATTCAAATTAGCCACCGTGAACACGCGCGCCAAAGAGTACTGACTTCACGTCAGTGCTTTTTTTTTTTTAAGTTCCTTTAACAAATATAGCTATCAATAGAGTTTGGCTGTTAGCTTTACCGTAGATCGGAAAACAATGCGGTTGTGGGTCCTCCGTTAGGGACGCAATTGCATCTTCTCCAAATCCGAACGTATTTTAATATAGATCTACCGAATATAGTTATTAATAAATTCGCCTCAGGGCCACCATACAGACATTTCAAATCGGAAACAACGCTATTTCCCCCAAACTGCCTTGTGTCCGTGCACTGAATTGACATGAATATTCTTTTAAAACCTCACAATATCGGCTCATTACTCCCAACATAACCCAAACAACCCAAAACCATGCACTTCTCGTCTGCGCAAGCGCAGTATACTCGTGGCTGCAAGTCCTCCCAAAATTACACACCTCACAAAAAACTCCGATTCTCCAACACTAGTGGTTCAGGAGATATCGCTTCTTGAATCCACGCATGCGCAGACCCTCACCAGGGGATTCTATAGCGGAATAGCATCCTCCACCCCAAAACACCAATCCTCTCTGACGAAAGCACCAGCAGTTAAATCACTGATGGTCTGCTCATGCGCATAACGAAAAATGCCCGTAAGGGGTTACATCAATTTCGAAATTAGCCCCAGGGCCACGGTACGGACACTTTAACTCTGAAACAACGCTACATCCCCCAAACTGACTTGTCCTTTCACTGAATTGCTATGAATATTCTTTTAAAACCTCATAATATCGACTCAGCACTCCCAACATAACCCATCCAACCCAAAAACAGTCACTTCTCTTCTGCGCAATCTACTCGCGGCTAAAAGTCCTCTCAAAATAACACACCTTACAAAAAACTCCGATTCTCCAACACTAGTGGTTCAGGAGATATCACATCTTTAATCCACGCATGCGCAGACCCTCAACAGGGGATTCTATAGAGGAATAGCATCCGCCACCCCAAAACCCTAATCCTCTCTGACGAAAACACCAGCAGTTAAATCACTGATGGTCTGCTCATGCGCATAACGAAAAATGCCTGTAAGGGGTAACATCAATTTCAAAATTAGCCCCAGGGCCACGGTACGGACACTTTAACTCGGAAACAACGCTACATCCCCCAAACTGACTTGTCCTTGCACTGAATTGCTATGAATATTCTTTGAAAACCTCATAATATCGACTCAGCACTCCCAACATAACCCATCCAAATCAAAAACAGTCACTTCTCTTCTGCGCATGCGCAGTCTACTCGCGGCTAAAAGTCCTCCCAAAATAACACACCTTACAACAAACTCCGATTCTCCAACACTAGTGGTTCAGGAGATATCACATCTTTAGTCCACGCATGCGCAGACCCTCAACAGGGGATTCTATGGAGGAATAGCATCCGCCACCCCAAAAACCTAATCCTCTCTGACGAAAACACCACCAGTTAAATCACTGATGGTCTGCTCATGCGCATAACGAAAAATGCCTGTAAGGGGTAACATCAATTTCAAAATTAGCCCCAGAGCCACGGTACGGACACTTTAACTCGGAAACAACGCTACATCCCCCAAACTGACTTGTCCTTGCACTGAATTGCTATGAATATTCTTTTAAAACCTCATAATATCGACTCAGCACTCCCAACATAACCCATCCAACCCAAAAACAGTCACTTCTCTTCTGCGCACGCGCAATCTACTGACGGCTAAAAGTCCTCTCAAAATAACACACCTTACAAAAAACTCCGATTCTCCAACACTAGTGGTTGGGAAGATATCGCATCTTTAATCTACGCATGCGCAGACCCTCATCAGGGATCTGAATTCTATGGAGGAATAGCATCCGCCACCCCAAAACCCCAATCCTCTCTGACGAAAACTACAGCAGTTAAAGGACTTCTCATCTGCGCATGCGCAATTCGGAACATGCCCGGAAAGGGCAGCATGAACCTCAAAAACATATGTTTCGGCATTAAAAGCAAAGTATTCCGCAAAATAGTAGTAATTTTTTTATTTTTTTCATGTCACGTGATCTTCACGAAATTTTGCAAAAGTGTTTGCTTTGGTCTTTTGCATCTAACTACTGAGTTTCAATTTAATCAGATCAGTATTTTTCGAGTTATCGTGAAAACAAAATTTTCAAATTTTCAAAATTTTTTTTTGCCACTTTAGGGCCGTCCGTTCAACACAAAACTTCGCAGGCATATAAAGGTCATGATTCTACAATCTGATGCCAAATTTCAAAAAGATCGAGTGATCGGTTCCGGAAATATTCATAAAAAACGTTTTTACTAAAATCGGCCTCAACTCCGAAACCGCTAGGTCGATTTCGCCCGTTAACGAACTTGTCCGAGATATTTACGCTACGAAACTACCCTGCAAATTTCAACGCTCTAAGTCGTTTCGTTCGAGAGTTATCGTGCTAACGGCCGGACCGGCCAGCCGGACCGAACGGACAGAATTGAATTTGACCTCGAATTCTTCATCAGGGAGTCGAACCCAATCGTTTGAGACCATTTTCGAAAAAAAATTCGAAAAATACAGACATTGTGACGAAATGATAAAACGCTGTTCCTTGCGGAACACGCGCGCAAAAATGGCGTTGCCGTTAGTAATAAATCAACAAGTCAGGAGCGTTCCTGCCAATAAGTATATGAATTATACGAAGCCATTAGGAAGACACTATTGGCAGGAACGATCTGGACTTGTTGATTTATTAACAACGGTATCGCCATTTTTCATTATTATTTTTTAAAACGCTAAACAGCGTTCTAGCCATGGGAAGATACTGTCTGAGCTCTGCGGGACTCGTTTCTCGATTAATCTCGAGTGAATGGTGGCAGGTGGCATATGATTTCAAGCTTCAAATTTTCAATGGTGGGGAAAGGCTGAAAACCTTGTTTTGTCTCAAAGATGGCGTGGGCATTTATGTATAACTGCTCGAGCCGGCTGTGAAAGGCTTAACAAGATTCAGTTTAGTTGAATATTTTGGGAAGCCCCAGAGTACTGATGAAGGCTAAGAAGCCAGAAACGCGTCTGCTCTTGCTTCTCGACAAATCAATGTGACCCCTTGGGGTTTATTTGACTTGTGAAATATATGCATAAGTATATGAATTATACGGAGCCATTATGAATACCCTATTGGCAGGAACGCTCTGGACTTGTTGATTTATTATTATTAATTAGGCTTTATAAGATACAAATTTTTTATTTAATTTTTATACTTCAAGTACCTACTTTATTCATTTTCGTTATAATAATCGATTCAAATTCAAAATATTCCCTCTACTGGTGATGTCATCTGACATCTCACGATATCTCACGATTTGTACCGACTTATCTTACGATATTTGGTCGGCTTCATCTGGCATCACTGGGTTCAAGCAAGGCCAGAATCTATCTCGAATTATGTGTTTAAAAGGAAGCAGCATAATAGCAATGCTCCAAAATTTTAAATCTTGACTGCGTCAGCTGACGGTCTTTCCACCGCTATACAAGCAGCTGATTGTTGATTTCAAGCTCTTAATTATTTGAAGAATTACGTAGTTCAATTTCATTCGCCGTAATATGACTTTATTTTACGTTTTTTTTTGTACAAGTTCATGCGAGCAGCTGACGCATAATCCCCCATCCACGGTGCAGCTGACGATATTTTTCCAGCTCAGTATGACGTCAATCTATATCTATATCTATATTTATAAAAGAAAGTCGTGTTAGTTACTCCACTTATAACTCAAGAACGGCTATACCGATTTGGCTCAAAATTGGTGGGGAGGTAGCTTAGAACCAGGAGACGGACATAGGATACTTTTTTGTGTTATACAGGGTGTTTTTCTTTTAACGTCAATTAAAACTTGCTGTTTTTCCTACCATAATCGTACAATTTTAGTCATGTGTGTTTAAAAATAAACTTTCGAGGCATACACCATTGAAAATAAAGCATTACTATACAGGGTGTCCTTTTTCTCATGGCACAATTGTACGTGATTGAAGTGATTTGTGTCACAAACAAAGCATTAACTAAATAGGTACCTTGGATGGATTCTCATAATGTATTCGTCCGAAATCTCCATACAGGGTGTTCTTCTTTTAACGTCAATTGCAACTTGCTGTTTTCCATGCCACAATCGTACAATTTCATTCATTTGTGTTAAAAAATAAACTTTAGAGGGACCATTGAAAATAAATCATTACTGTACAGGGTGTTTTTTTTCTAATTGCACAATTGTACGTTCAATTATTGAGACATAAAGGGATTGTATAGAAACGGTGAATATAAACTATCTATATTTTATGACAAACGTGTATAATAAAATCTAAAATCTGCTTATTTATTGCCTCTAAGGCGTAACAGAGTTCGCTGGGTCAGCTAGTTAATTATAAAAAAAGTTTCAGCGGACGTACTATTAGTTAATTTTTTTTGTTTTTTTACCATTTTCGCAACCCCCCGACACCACACCCACCGCGGGTGCGCCAGCTGACGCTTGGTTCAGTTATAAGTCATTCGAGATCTATACTAAAAGATGGCATACAATCGGCGTAAAATCACTACAGAAAATGCAACGCTACCTCCCGGACTATAACTTGTGTGGAGCAGTATATTTATGATGAGAGTCCCTCGACCATTAAGTTATTCGTCGGAATTGAGGTAACTATATGCGTTTTAAGGATTTATTGCTGACAGGAACTGAATATCATAACACGCTATATACATTCGCTAATTTGATTGATGAGGCATTCATGAACGTAAGCACTTCACGATATTGCTCAATTTCGGTTTATTATTTTCTTAATTATAAAACCTTTGATATCGAGCAGCGAAAAAATTTTGAAACACGTCCTCAGAATTTCAGTTGCTTTCTATAACTTCAAAAATTGGTTCAAGCCCTGACGTGAATTCAGAAGCTTTTGCGCGCATGTTATATTGTTTATTCACCTCTATTGGACACACTTAATCGAATTTCTCATCAATTTGACCCTTTTCACTGCTTTTATAAAATATGAATACATTTGGTACCATTTCAATGACAGACTTGAGTAATCAGAGAATCGTCTAAGATCATAGAATTTTTAATTCTGACATCTGTATTCTATCGGAATTCAAATTCATTAAATATCCAATAATATACGAAATTACTCTCAAGTTATTTCAGGATACGATATTCCGCGAAAACTACCGCTTTGCCAATCTTCATGTACCTAATTACCGAGTTTTAATTGGATCTGATTTGTATATTTTGAGTTATTTCCTCTAAATAACTAAATTTAAGATGTGTATAAGTCCAAAACCATTAGACCGATTATGCCTATTAACGAACTCAAAAGAGGCATTCGGATACGCAACCTACCTTGAAAATTGCAAGTCGGTATCTCTTTCCGTTCTCAAGTTATCGTGAGATAAATAATATTTAAAAAATTTTTTTTTTATTATCTGATAATACCTTCAAAATTTCACATACGTCTTTGTCAGTATTCTACAACTAGTTCTACAATAAGTACTCGGAAACCGTTGGACCGATCATGTCCGCTGTTCAGACAGGGTGAGGTCAGACAGCTTTGGCGCGCTTGTTAAAATTCATAGCCCGTGCGGTCACCCATCCAGGTATTGAACTCGTCTAAGGCTGCTTGGTTTCCAGGAAAAAAAATGATTTTTACAATATATATCCGATCGATTAAATCTAGAAGTAAGGCTTTGAAGGCTATTGCAAAATTTCAGCGATATATGAACTGTGATATAAGTCAAAAAAAAATTGGTTCAAGCACTGACGTGAAGTCAGAAGCTTTTGTTCGTATGTTCTATTGTCCATTCTTCTGTATTGGACACCCTTAATCGAATTTACCATGGTAAATAATGTTGTCCATTCTCCCGTATTGGACACTCTTAATTCGAATTTAGTGTTCAATACAAGAGAATGGACAACATTATTTACCATGGTAAATTCGATTAGGGCTTCAATTCGATCGAATCTTTATTTTTTGAGTTATCAAGGAAATAATATTCCAGGTGGGTATCACTCGGAAACCGTTAGACCGATTATGCCCAAAAACGAACTCAACTCTCCCATTCGGATACGCAACCTACCCTGAAAATTGCAAGTCCCTATCTGCTTTCTTTCGAAAGTTATCGAGGCAACGGTCACCCATCTACTGAACTCACACAAGGCTGCTCGAATCTCCAACAATATTTAACCGATTGTGTTAAAACTTGAAACTTGGCAGTAGAGCTAGGTTATAAAGGCTCTTGCAAAATTTCAGCAATTTCAAACGAATAGTTACTGATATATAGAATTCTTTTTTGCGCGTATGTTCTGGGAAACATCGCGTTATAGTTTTGCCCAAATGTCTGTAACTTTCGAATTTTTTGACGAAAATGGTCTCAAACGATTTAGTTCGACTCCCCAATGAAGAATTCGATGTCAAATTTGATTCTATCCGGCCGGCCGTCCGGCCGATGCCACGATAACTTGAGAACGAAAAGAGCTAGCGACTTGAAATTTTCAGGGTGGGTGGCGCAATGGCGCATCCCAATACGACGGACAAGTTCGTTAATGGGCATAATCGGCCCAGTGGTTTCCGAGTAATAATTTTGTTTTCAACCAATATAAATCCGATCGAATTGAAACTTGGTGAGTAGTTGTAGAATATGAACCTAAGCACGTTTGTGAAATTTTGTGCGAATCGTATGGCTAGAAAATTATTAAAAAATATTTTTGTTGTCACGATAACTTGAGAACGGAAAGAGATAGCGGCTTGAAGTTTTCAGGTTAGGATGTGCATCAGAACACGACATTTCAGTTTTATGAGCATAATCGGCCAAACGGTTTTAGAGTTATAGCCATCTGAAATTTGGTTGTTTTTTGTTCCTCATTAACTCGAAAAATACTGAACCGATTGAATTCAAACATGGTTATTAGTTGTAGAATGCCAACGCGAAAATTCTTGCAAAATTTCGTGAGGATAGTATTTGTAGAAAATTTTTAAAAAATTATTGAAAATTGAAAAAAAAATTCTATATATCAGTAACTATTCGTTTGAAATTACTGAAATTTTGCAAGAGCCTTCATAACCTAACTCTACTGCCAAGTTGCAAGTTTTAACACGATCGGTTAAATATTGTTGGAGATTCGAGCATTCTTGTGTGACTTCAGTAAATGGGTGACCGTTGCCTCGATAACTTTCGAACGAAAGGAGATAGGGACTTGCAATTTTCAGGGTAGGTTGCGTATCCGAAAGGAAGAGTTGAGTTCGTTTTTGGGCATAATCGGTTAAACGGTTTCAGAGTTATACCCACCTGGAATATTATTTCCTTGATAACTCAAAAAAATAAATATTCGATCGAATTGAAGCTTGGTAACTAGTAGTAGAAAATCATCATAAAGACTTGTTTAAAATTTTGTAAGAACCGTACCCCTAGAAAATTTGAAAAAAATGACGAAAAAAAAATTTTTAAGAACCCCTAGAAAATTTCAAAAAATCACGAAAAAAAAAATTGGTTCAAGCACTGACGTGAAGTCAGAAGCTTTTGCGCGTATGTTTTATTGTCCATTCTTCTGTATTGGACACCCTTAATCGAATTTACCATGGTAAATTATGTTGTCCATTCTCCTGTATTGGACACTTAATTCGAATTTACCATGTTAAATTCTAATATACCATATTTTAAGCATTTCGAGCTAGTACTGCGGTTAAATATCCATTTTAGATCAATTGCACAAATAGAACCTTCATTCAGTAGGCAGCAAAAAAATTTGTAAAAATTTTTTGTTATCGAGGAAACCATATTTCAGATGGGTATAACTCCGAAACCATTTTGCCGATTATGCCCATTAACGAATTAAACCGTAGCATCCAGATGCGCAACCTACCCTGAAAATTTCAAGTCGCTAACTCTTTCCGTTCGAAAGTTGTCGTGGCAACGGACGGTCGGCCGGACGGAATCGAATTTGACCTCGAATTCTTCATCAGTGAGTCGAACCTAATCGTTCGAGACCATTTTCGGCAGAAAATTCGAAAATCACAGACATTTGGGTAAATAATACATATTATGTGTTTCACCGACCGATGCCTGGTACTTTTTTAACATTGTAGTATTTCGAGTGATTGGGTTACCAAATAGCTTAGTGTCATCGGCAAACTGAGAAAATAATCAGATTCTTCGGTAAGTCGAAGATATAAAGAAGGAAGAGGATCAGTGCCAAAACAGAGCCCCGAGGAACTCCAGTCATGACAGGACAAAACACCCAGCCACACGAATCTGGAATACTCGATAGGCAAGAAATGCCTCTATGGAAGATACGAGTCGACCAAGGACACCTAGATGGTTGAGTTTAGGGAGGAGGTGCCGGTGGGGTACACAGTCAAAGACTCCCACCAAAAATTGACCATGTTGACAAGTAGGAATCAAATGGTTGGCAAGTGTGAACTCAAGAATGCTCTTCTGAATAATCCTCTCACATATCTTTGATACAATCGGGACCAGGCTAATAGGACGGTAGTTGACAGTGTTACGCTTGGATTTCCTCCAAAAAATTGGAGTTACGAATGCACTACACCAGGTAGAAGGAACATGTCGTCGTTGCGCCTTCAAAACGCGACATGTGCATATATTGTGCAAAATGCATTAAGTGTATATTTCGATTAAGAACTGCGCAAGATGGATATTTCGTTAAAAGCTGCCATGTGATAATCACACTAATTTCGGTTCCAGTTGGATTTGATCGAAAAGCGACAAGTACGAAATCGAAAATATGATCCTGCAAACACGCAAAGTGTATGAATGCACAAGTTATCAAAATTCACATGTCGCACTTTGAAGGCGCAACGACGATGTTTCAAATAAAACTGAAAATACTCAGCCTCAGGAGATGAGTTTACCTCTAGGGTGGAAAGATGAGTCTCAATTATTAAAGGATCAAAATTCACATCGACAACCTCAGATGAGATGCGATCACCATTCATTTCAGGAATGCGAGTGGACACGTCTGTGAAGGGAGTAGCAGATGAGTCAGCCAGCACGTTAGCTGCCTCCTCAAAGCTAGAAGGTTTATTGATGTCATTATTGACCAGTGGGGTATCGACCTTAGAGTTTAAGATTGATCTCACATACTTAAAGAATTTTTTTCAGTCTTTAGGGGCAGCAAGCTATGATTCTACAGTTGATATCTGCCAAATTTTACTTTGACTCAATTGTTTTCGAACATCACGTATTTTCATTTGAAATAAAGTTGTATTATTATTGTTATATACATCTAACTTCTCGTATTGAAAAATCGAGGAAAAGAATATTCTATCATTTTAATGGTTCTCTCGTATGAAACATGATTGGATCCTACTTCTTTGAGATATCAAGAAAGCAAAACTTCCAAGTTGATTCTTCTGAAAGTAATTGGAATACAATACATTTTTTCCTAATTTTGAGACCGATTTTGGCTCAAAATTCTCTAAATACAAATATTTGAACAAAAGGCCTCACACAAGCGTGCCAAAAAAATGCTCCATATATCATCAAAGGGTACAATTTCACTAGCAACAAATAAAGAAAATTAGTTTACTCACATTGTGAAAAATTGATGGGCTTGTAGAAAACCTGGGGGGGTCCACTACACACATTAACCGATTTGCTCCTTGTGTATGTAGCATAACCAGATGATATATTTGGAATAGCTCGTGACGGTATAGCCTGAGTGGTATCCCTGACAAATTCAGATTTCACATAAAATGGCTTACTTTCTGCTAGCAGCTCAACAGCCGATTTTCTCTTACTTCTCATGCTCTGAGACTTGGTGAGCGTAGGATACAGTATGGTAGCCATAACGTTTAAAATGAGGCAGTGACTGAGAAAACTTAGATTGTATTAAATTGGTGATCTAAAACATTAAAATATTCAATAAGTAACATTTATAACACTTAAAAATTATTAGTTCATTTCATAACTCAAAGTAACTACCTCAATATCTTTGCACCAAAATTTCCATAAAAAATAATAATTTTTAAAGATTCGCAAAACAGTATAAACCTTCAAATATAAAATTAAGCATTTCAATTTAATCCCAAATTTAATTTATGAATATAGAAGAATTAAGTTCAGTACCCAACATTCCACAAAATGAGCCAGTATAATCAAAAGATAGTAGTACATTTATAAATAATACTAGATTGATGGATTTATCCTTGTTAGGTCTTTAAAAAAATGAATTTGATTCAACCTTGCACGCATGATGTCCCAATAAATTAATTATACTCAATCTTGATATCCAGGAGAAGCCAAATCAAACTGAAATTTTTATCAGTGTAAAGGTAATTGTACAATTTCTCAGCATAGGTACATACAATCATTTGACAGTTTCAATTATTGTTTCTTTCAACAATTTGATATCTAAAGAATTTTCAGGTTGTTTTCAACTGAAATGATGTATTGCACAGTTACATCACTTGTTAAAAACAAATAAAACAAACTGGTTGTTTTGTAGGATTCTATCATTTTAATTGTGCACTGTGAGAAAGTCCGATAGATGTGGTTTGATTGAATGCTAGCTATGTTCAGCTGTAAAATGGAAATGAAATATAAGGTTTATTCATTAAGAATAGGTTTTGGCTACACAGAGATTAAAATAATCAAAACAAAAACAATGCAACAACATAACTATGAAGCTTCGGTTGATCACTTACAAAAGTATAGTATATTATTAATGCACATCAACATCACAACCTTTTATGATACCCATTTTTGCGAAATCCATTAAATAACTTCCGCCTATACCTATGCAAATTCAGATGGAATTATCACTGATAATCGAATGTAACACTTTGCCTGACTTTGCTAGGAAGGAACCATTTCCAATTTTTAAACAGCTGATTGCGTGTCACTTTGGGGGCGGAGTTGCAGCTGTCAACAGGAACCATTGAAGATTGCAATTTATTTCTATTCTATGCCAGGTGTCAGGGAATTTGTTACTTTTCAAATTTGAATAGGAAAAAATGGGTTCAAGCCCTGTGGACAGGAGCTTCCTGGCGCTCTAGTTCAAACAGACAAATTATATCTCCGAAAGTATTGGTTTCTAAGAGTTGGGAATTATATCAATGTATTCATATAATAGAACTGCATCCTAAAGGAAATTCAATTCAAATAATAGTTTATTTATCAAGATTAAATGAGCAATCATGAGAATGAGAAAAGCACCATGGAAGAAATCAAATTAAATCTGGCCAATTTTGCCCAATAACGAACTTAACCGAGATATTCATCTCCCTAAACTACTCTGAAAATTTCAACTACCTACCTCATTCCGTTCGAGAGTTATATCTATGTCTATGGATGAAAAGCAGTCTCACTACTCTCAGATCTCTTACTTCATGTTCAGTTCCGAAATGTAAGAATTTTCTGAGAAAAACTAATTTCGGAGCAAACAACTGAGATTTTTCTCACTTCGCTCACAATTCTTCGATTGATTGTCTCAGGAACATCATTTGACATTATGACAATTCATATTCATACATAGAATAATATCATTCTGTGACAACGTTGAAATACGACTTATTATTGAAATTTTGAAAAATCATATCTCCGAAAGTATTAGCTTGTTAGAGTTAAAAATGATATGAGTGGATTCTTATGATAAAACTTTTTATTAAAAAAAATTTAATTTGGAATTTGTTTCGTAAAAAAAAAATTTTTTTTTTGTTTCTCCGAAACCATCTGTCCGATTTTGCCCAATAACGAACTTAGCCGAGATATTTATCCCTCAAACCTACTCTGAAAATTTCAACTCTCTAGCTCATTCCGTTCGAGAGTTATCGTGCCTACGGCCGGCCGGACCGGCCGGACAGAATGAATTTCGACCACGGATTCTTGATCAGTGAGTCGAACCAAATCGTTTAAGACCATTTTCATCGAAATATTCGAAAATTACAGACATTTGGGCAAATTGATAAGCACTCAGTTCCGAGGAACTAGAGCGCCAAAAATTGGTTCAAGCACTGACGTGAAGTCAGAAGCTTTTGCGCGTATGTCTATTGTCCATTCTTCTGTATTGGACACCCTTAATCGAATTTAACATGGTTAATTATGTTGTCCATTCTCCTGTATTGGACACTCTTAATTTGAATTAGTGTCCAATACAGGAGAATGGACAACATAATTAACCATGTTAAATTCGATTAAGGGTGTCCAATACAGAAGAATGGACAATAGAACATACGCGCAAAAGCTTTTGACTTCACAGTCAAGTGCTTGAACCAATTTTTTTTTCGTGATTTTTTTTAAATTTTCTAGGGGTGCGGTTCTTAAAAAATTTCTTTTCGTCATTTTTTTCAAATTTTCTAGTGGTACGGTTCTTACAAAATTTTGAACACGTCTTTATGTTGATTTTCTACTACTAGTTACCAAGCTTCAATTCAATCGAATATTTATTTTTTGAGTTATCAAGGAAATAATATTCCAGGTGGATATAACTCAGAAACCGTTAGACCGATTATGCCCAAAAACAAACACAACTCTCCCTTTCGGATACGCAACCTACCCTGAAAATTACAAGTCCCTATCTCCTTTCGTTCGAAAGTTATCGAGGCAACGGTCACCCATTTACTGAACTCACACAAGAATGCTCGAATCTCCAACAATATTCAACCGATCGTGTTAAAACTTGAAACTTGGCAAAAGAGTTAGGTTATGAACGCTCTTGCAAAATTTCAGCAATTTCAAACAAATAGTTACTGATATATAGAATTTTTTTTTTTATTTTCAATGATTTATTAAAAATTTTCTATAAATGCTATCCTCACCAAATTTTGCGAACATTTTTGCGTTGGCATTCTACAACTAATAACCATGTTTGAATTCAATCGGTTTGGTATTTTTCGAGTTAATGAGGAACAAAAAACCACCAAATTTCAGAAAATTTCAGATCGCTATAACTCTAAAACCGTTTGGCCGATTATGCTCATAAGCAAACTCAAATGTCGCATTCAGATGCACAGCCTAACCTGAAATTTTCAAGCCGCTATCTCTTTCCGTTCTCAGGTTATCGTGACAACAAAAATATTTTTTAATAATTTTTTTTTAATTTTCTAGCCATACGATTCGCCCAAAATTTCACAAACGTGCTAAGGTTCATATTCTACATCTAATCACCAAGTTTCAGTTCGATCAGATTTATATTGGTTGAAAACAAAATGATTACTCGGAAACCACTGGGCCGATTATGCCCATTAACGAACTTGTCCGTCGTATTGCAATGCGCAACCCACCCTGAAAATTTCAAGTTGCTAGCTCTTTTCGTTCTCAAATTATCGTGGCAACGGACGGCCGGACGGCCGGCCGGACAGAATCAAATTTGACCTCGAATTCTTCATTGGGGAGTCGAACTGAATCGTTTGAGACCAATTTCGTCAAAAAATTCGAAAGTTACAGACATTTGGGCAAAACTATAACGCGATGTTCCCCAGAACATACGCGCAAAAATCAATCAAACAATTTCATTATTTTTCTTCCAGTTTGAAGCAAAAACCTTCAATGTGGATCTAAAGTGCGCGTCAAAATTATGGAACAAATTCATTTTCTCAGAAGAAAAATATTTGGCAACAAAATCCTGAAACAAGTCAATTTTTGTTTCACTTTTACCAAATTTTTATGCATTTTTGAAGGATTTTTGTTGCACTCTGTGCCATCCCCACCAACCCTCTAAATTTTTTGAATAGGGAAAGTGGGTCCTGTGCTACTTTTTTGGCAAGGTCTTCGTATCTTCTTTACAGGCTTTTTTGAAAAATATTTTTCAAAAAAGAAGAATGCCAAATATTTTTCTTCTGAGATAATGAATTTGTTCCATAATTTTGACGCGCACTGTAGTTAATTTATTAGGCTGTTATCAACTGATATTTTTGGCCTATCGATTTAAGTAGTTTGTTTATGGTGTTGAAATGTACTAAGTATTATAGTTATTTAGTTGAAAATTAATATTGAAAGAGGCAAAAAGGAATTTTTGTGCTACAAGGGTTGCAATACGCACTTGTATACAAAATTTACAGTACTTTTCAGTTGATTTCAAACAATATATTTAGTCTTCAACTCTTCATTTATTGCAAAACATTTCCTTCTCACTGTCATTTTCAATTTTTAGCGCATAGCATGAGCATAGAATTAGAAAACATTTAACATCAGAAAATTTTAATTTGGTGCAATGCTTTTCTTGGTATGTATTTATAGCTATAAATATGGCAATGATAAGAGTCAACAAGGAACCTATACGACCTGACCTTCATTGAACCCAAGAAATTATTAAATATTGATCATGCCTTCAATGCAAATTGCAAACCGTGGCATATGCATGAATTATTGAATACCTTTTTTAATATTTTACTACAAAAATTTAATTTCTTTTATGCACGTTCTGACGTTCTTCATAGAATCTTTTAAAATTAATAAACTCATTTTAATTTTTTTCAAGTTGATATAGTTTGAATCTATCCCAGAAAAATCTCTTGTGAAGGGAAGCTGGGATTACTTAGATTTACTTGGGTGGATATGGCTATTCAAAATGGTGAGAATTTTCTTCTATAACGTGAAGGATAATAATTAAGAATTCTGACATCTGCATAAATTTCAAGAAAACAATAAACACTAATGGAGTGGGATTAATGGGAAATAAAAAATTCATGAAAAATATCTGTTCATTTATTATGTTATCACAAAAATCGTACCTTTGTACAAAAATATGAGTTGAATTATTTACAATGATTGCACATCAAACACAAGAAAACATATCAGTCTATTCGAAAACGAAAAAAAAAATCATTTCTTTGTAACAAGATCAATTTCCACTTACTGGAAATGAAATTTTTTAACGAAAAAATTAATTTATAAATTAAATGCACTTTTCTCTGTGGGAGAATTCATAAAAAATGAATCTATAATCATATTATACAGAGTATTCATAGAACACAATAACAATTTTGAGGAACATGATAATTCAAAATTCATCGATAAATAAAACTTTTTTTGTTTTTTGCACTAAAAATGAAGAACAATCTTCCATTCCTCAAAAAATCTAATTATACAACTAAAATTAAACTTTAACAACTTTATTTATATAAGGAACATAAAATAATATAAATATTACACTCTAATGTAAACAGTTCTTTCAATAGGTACTCCTCCAAAAGGCAAGCAAGTTTTTGGTAGTTAAACAAAAAATAATTATTCACAAACATTACCAGGAGGACCTGCCATATATATTACAAATGACCTGCCTCATGGTACTAAATGATAATAATAAAAACAATAACTCAATACTTTTATACTGTTCAAAAAATCGTCCGACTTCCTCAGAAATAGGCACAATAAACTTTCAGCGTAACAGCCATAATTCACTAAGTGAAATTCTGAATTTCTAATTTTTTTGAATTAAATGAAGGATCCTTTAATGATTAATTAAATAAAGGATATTGTTTTGTTAATATTTAGAGATGATTTGTGAAACCTATAATCGTGTTGAGTGATTGTTTTCATGGGTGAAAAAGTGAGTTGGGGGTCTGTTACGCCTAAACTAATATAGAGCATAAAATTTCAAATTCATTTTGAATTCAGATCAAATTATATAAATACAAACCACATCATTTGTAATATCAACAGGTGGACATAATGGTAACATCCACGGAATACTCTTATAAACTTGCTATGACAATATAGCAAAAATTAATTGTTCAATGTGTTTTACCGCATTTACCACACCAAAACCATTTTACTTCTGTTGTGGTGGCGCAGGTTTTTGAGTAGCATTTTGAGGAGCATTTGGAGTTCCTGGTCGTGGAATCGCCTTAACAGGTCCTAGTATAAGCATATTAGTAGCGCCAATGGCTTGAACATTAGCAGGATTTCTTGTATTTATGATCGGAATAGCAAAAGTTCCATCTTGTTGGGGAGTGGGTAACGGAATGAAATTGTGAATACCCAACTGGCCTAGTTTCTGGAGAACTCCAGGTTGTTTCAGGTTTATTAAAGGTATTCCCATGTCTATACTGCCAGCTGAAGTCTTATGGTAGTTCTGTTTGTGTTTGGTCAGACCCAAAGCATTAGGATATTGAGCAGGACACAAGTGGCAACGATAAGGCAGTCCAAAACTAGTACTGCTCTTTTGAGGGCTAGTCGGAGATTTAGGCCCAGAAGATGGTTGATCATCGGTTAGATCTACTGTGGGTAGTTGAGATTCAGACTGCAAAGAGGAATACACAATGTCAAATCATTGGCCAAAATGGTTAATTATCAGTGAAGATTTTGATGAAATATTGCACTGTTTATTGCGAATCTGTTGTTACTAGTGTCAAAAAATAGGGTTTCATACCTCGGCACAATATCATCAATTGAATATTTGCTTGTTTACAGCACTTATAAATGGGTTACCATTCCAAATTTTACCTACTTGGTTCTGGTAATTCTTATTGGAAAGCAGCAAAAACTTATCCAAGGTCCATATACTTTATGAATGAAATTGAATCAGGCTTTTGAGCAATGAAATCTGCAGATGAAGCCCTACAGTCTAGATGATTGCCTGCGATCATTTAGACCGAAAATTTTATTCTTCAAACGCAATCTCATTTCATTTCTGTTATGTACGCATGTAAAGGGTTTTCCAATAAGAGGTATTATTTTGATATTCAAATAAAAATGTTAATAGTGGAAAATAACATCAGGCAAATGACCACCACGACCACGCTTACAGGACCATATCCTTTTAATGAAATTTTCCATAACCAAATCGCAAAGTGGCTGCCCTGTCTTCGATAGCCTCACGAATTCCATCTTTGAGGTCTTGAATCGACGCTGGGCTATTGGCGTAGACCTTCTCTTTCACGTGGCCCCAAAGGAAGAAGTCGCAAGGAGTTAAATCACAAGATCTCGGTGGCCAATTGTGATCACCTCTTCGAGAGATAACACGGTCAGGAAACTTTTCACGCAAAAGATCAATGGTTTCGTTGCATGTGTGGCACATATGGCTCCAGCCTCATTTTCGAAAAAGTAAGGTCCAATGACTCCGCCGGACCATAAACCGCACCAAACAGTCACACGTTAAGGATAGAGAGGCTTTTCAACAATAACTCTTGGGTTTTCCGAGCCCCAGATGCGACAATTTTGCTTGTTGACGAAGCCACCAAGGTGGAAATGGGCCTCATCACTCAAGATGATTTTTCGATGGAATTCCGGATCATTTTCATGCATTTCAACGACCCAATCAGCAAAGACACGACGCTGTTGATGATCGGCCGGCTTGAGTTCTTGTGTTAACTGAACTTTATAAGCCTTAAGACCCAAATCTTTATGCAAAATACGGTGTAATGACGTTTGTGGAATGCCTAATTCCAAAGAACGACGAGGAATGGACAAACCTGGGTTTTCTTCAACACTTTCGGCTACAGCAGCAATATTCTCGGCTGTTCTTGAGCGACGTGCACGGATTTTATTCTTCACATAACTAACTTGTCCTAACAGCTCGAATTTTTCCACCAATTTCTTTATTGCGGTCCGACAAGGTGCTTCACAACGACCCAAAAATGTTCCAGTTTTACGAACCGTCTCTGCCAAATTTTCACCATTTTTATAGTGAATTTTAAAAATTTCAACGCGTTCTTGAAGCGTGTATCGTTCCATTTTCATTAAGGGCGTAGTTTCTACTTGTCAAATGTCAAAAAATTACAGCTTCAAAAGTAACATCTACCGAAATAGCGGGCTATTCAAAATTATACCTCTTATTGGAAAACCCTTTATATTTGTTTGGGATGATTTGAAATAAAGATGATATTATTATTATTAGATGAAAACTCCCTGTTCAGAAGTACGAAAAAATATAGGAAATCAGCGACCTACTCGTTACTCGTCAGTTTTAATGCAGTAGAAATTTGTATTGTTTAAATAAAAAGTATAGCAGATATGTCAAGGATAATGCAAAGAATACAATCTTACCTTTTTGGCTTGTTGTTTTGCAGAAGGAATGATACTGACAGCTCCATTTAAATTTAGTGGCGATGGAGATTTCATGGGACTGTCTTGTTTCTCTTTAGGTTTTGCTGTAGGCGTAACCGTTATGCCACGAGTTGCCAAAATATTCGCTACAGCTTTGGCGTCAGACTTCTTAGGACTAGCAGGCTTTGGCGGTGGATTCCTCACAGATAATGTTATAGAGTCTGACAGATGCATAATGCTACTTTCAGCAGATTCCGATGTAGCACCCTATTGAAAAAATCCAGAATTAAATTTCGTAGAAATTTTCAAGTCGACATTAAGGTCACAGATAGGGAGCGTTTGAATTTGTATGTAGTGAAATGCCTATTCTTGTTTTATTTTGCATGAGCATTCATTGAGAAATATGCCATCAATCCTGCAACTCCAAACAATTTTGCTATCCAAGTTATTCCATCACTTTTGAAATATGCAAACAATTCCGACACAGTATAGTCAGCATAAACTCTTACTAAACTACAATTACTTTCCCTAGCACTTTTTTCATGTCAACGAATGGGGAACAACTCAAGTAAATGCCTGTTATAGATTAATTCCATGTAAAGAAAGCTTACCTGAACACTTTCTATTTGCGGCAAACCGTCTGTATTCTTTGGTTGCATGCAAATCACCTGACAGTCGTCATCATCTTTGTCTGGGGTCAGAACATCGAAACGTTTCTTCTTAGCCTGAATATTTTGTTCCTGCTTGATTTGTTCGGGAGACCTTTTGATCGGCGTTGAATTTCTATATTGGTTATTCGTCGGACCATTAGGTAACCGTGGTCTTACGCCTCGCATGGCCGACATTGTCCCACCACGGGGCCTTGTCATAGGTGCACGCTGTAAAATAATGAAGAAAACTCAGTTGAGGCTATAGATAGTTTATTTCGGAATGGCACAACTTTCGTATTCAGGCAACCTAATAGCAACTCAGCAAATTAATCATTTCACCTAAAAGGAGAGTCGAACTAAATGGTGTTCCAATCAAGAGTACAATACATCCGTTTGCTTCAAACTGAGGTTGAACAACTATGACAAGTATTCTTTAAAATATAAGAAAAGCTGGGATATGCTAAAGTTAATTCAAATTCTGCAAATTGCTCATAAAATATATGCAGATAAATTAATAAACCCATTAATTTATCCAGGATGTCATTCTGAATTTCAAATTTATAGATTTTTAATCCAATTCTATGAATTTGTGACATATCAATGTCTGTCTGTTGCCATAGAGATACATACTATCTATGTTTGCCATATGATAGTGGTGATTTTATTTCAACTGATGTTTCATTGATATTTTCTGGCTTCCTTAGGTATTTTAATACATTTTTATTTTATAAAAATATCACACAGTTGATGTTGAGCATCTGTCGCGATCAGATATCAAATACGACGGTCCGCAAACGGTGTTGATAAATAATAAAGTTATTAATCTCTGTTTATGATGAAATCTTCGAGTGATGGTGAATACGAGTACACTGAAATGGAGATTGAATACAATGGAGAATGGAGAAAAGTGCGCCACAAAAGAAAGAGGAATAGAGATCCAAATTAGCCCACTCAGCTAAATCCCAACAAAAAACAATTTCCGACAGTACAAGAAATTCCTAACATAAAAATGTCACCTCCTATCAATTATCGGACCCATGTGTGGCCCACAAAAAATTATCAAACAACAGAAGGGAATTCCATTATTCACACACATGTTCAAAATAACTCTCCAGATACACTGCAAGCCACTAATATTGAATCAACAAAACTAATAAACAAAAGAAACTATTCCGCGAAAATGAAAGAAATTACTAATAAACAATATAAGCACTTATTTTATATAAAAACTGGTGAATCCTTATTACGCAAAGATCTTTCCAACATATGGGAAGGAGAGTACCCAAACTCAGAAGATTCTATTCTATCAACAAAACAAGGATTCCTACTTAAAACCAATCAGAATAAAGACTTAACAGTGGTTACCCTCAATAAACTTGTCACAGAAGAAAAAATTCAAAACTTTAAAGAAACACATCCATCCCAAAATAAAACAAACGCAACAACCAGAGAAATTTATGCTTCATACGGTGTAGTGGTCGGTTCGGTTGAACTTGACATATCGGAAATAGAAATCAGCGAATATCTCCATCGCATGCAGGTGGAACATCAATATTGTAAACGAATTATAGCTAGAGCAACAAACAAACCAACCTTGATGATTCGAATTATAACGCCCTGCTTAAAATCATCTGAGAGACTAGTAAATGAAGGGTTATTCTACAAGCACAGATATTACCCAGTATATCCTAGCAATCCACCAGCACCAATCCCACAACCTTGCTCAAAATGCACCAAATGTGAAGGTTCTCATCAGTACAGCCAGTGTAGCAGTCAACTTCCTCCAAAGTGCGTTACATGTGGCTCAGAGGATCACGCATCTTGGTCGCTAAAATGCCCCCGTAGACCAACGAAACCAATAGATGGCATACCCAATAGCCAAATAAAACCCCTCAACGAAAAGTCTATGGAAATCGATAAAGAAATAACGAGAAAACAAAAATAAAAATACGAACAGAGAAGAACTAATTGCCAAACTTAGGAAAAGATTTGTTGACCAATACTCAATCGACACAGTGGCCCATTTTTCAGGAAACAGGTTTTATCTTCTAATGTTCGATCTAGAAAGTCCTTCATCTATTTCACCCACACAACCTATCGGAGGAGGTATAAACATGCAAGTTCATGACGAAACTTAGGATTATGTACGCCAACCTCAACAGCTATACACCAAGAAAACACCTCATAAACAATATCCTTGAGAGGCACGAGATAAACTGCGCCCTTTTTGTTGAAACAAAAACAAAACAGAATACCAATACGAAATATAGAAACTGGGATATAATTCATAGAAATGGGATAGTCGTCAACAAGAATACTTGTGGTGGAAGTCTAATTCAGATACATCCTGGTCTAAGGATGACTAGAGAAAATCCCCCAAAAATGAACAACCCTTTGAACGAAGCAACTCACTATTCCGTCCCCTTTCTTGAAGATAGGCTTCACATTTTTCTGGTGTATTGTCATCCAAATTCTACTATCGAACAAACCATCTACAACAAAGCTTGCCTCTACAAATATTCCATGATAATTGGAGATCTTAATGTCAACCCCAGAAAAGCCAAGCAGAGCGCTGAATTTTTGAAGAAAGCTCCATTCAAAATGGCTAATACACCTCCAACATTCAGAATGGCCAACAATCCAGATACTACCCATGATCGTGTGATATATACCAGAAACATGGAGAATAATATACAGTCAAGAATAACACACCCTGATCTCGGTACTGAACATGATGCCATCAAAATTTATGATTTGAACAAACCAATCCTTCAGGAGTACCCAGCAAGAAAGAAATAAGGAAATGTAACATGGAACAACTTAATGACGATTTAGTAACTTACGTCAATGGATGGAGTATTAAAAGAACCTATAACACAGCAAAAAATTTTCCAATTCAGCTCTATTCTGACATCTCTAGTGCATGAAAACAGCCTAGACCTCCGAACCAAATATTATGTACACGAATTACCACCATCCATCATCAAGCTAATAAAGAAAAAGAGGAAAATGCATAGAGATTATCAGAAGCCCCAGTACTGAAGTCAAAAAGGAGATCAATTACTTTAACAAAAATATCCAGTCCCTGATACAACAATATAAAGAGCATAAGTGGATGGCAGTTTGCAATGAAATAAATGATAGCAGAGGAAGTGATTATTGGAAACAAATAAGGAAATTGACTCGATATAAAGAAACTCGAAATGCGGGACCAATCGAAGAAAACAACACTTTATATTCAACAAATGAAGAAAAAGCAGAAATCTTTACAACATATTACAAGGACACTTTCAGCGAGAAAAGCACTCCACAATATGACAAACAAAAGTATGATGATGTAAACAAGTGGTATACAGACTATTTTCGAAGTGAGCCAGTAATGGAGTTGATGTGCTTGGAGGAGGAACTTTATTATGAAACAATGTACAAAGGAAAAAGCACAGCACCAGGGCACGACAATATCACCAAAGAACTTTTACGCAAACTGAATCCAACTGTACACGAATATCTCATCAGAATCTACGAGTTCTGTATCAATTCAACATTACTCCGAACTCGCCTAAACTGGTTCTGGCAAACTCCAACATCGCTTGCTTTAATAGTGCCAAATACCTAGGTGTTGAGCTGGACCACAAATTATCTCTGATGAGTCACACAATAAACAACAAGTAGAAATGTATCAGCAGGAGTAAGCGTTTTAGATTCTTAACCTACAAGAACAAAGGAATAAGCACCAAAACAGCGACTCATATTTATAAAACAATATGCCGCCCTCTATTGGAATACTGTCATCCAATCTACATCACCAGTAATAAAACTGTCAGGAAGATCCTTAGTACCGCAGAGACCACATCGCTCAGGGGAATCACTAAAATGAGACACCCCAGGAACTCTTTGCACAACCCTCCCAACAGCCTATTATACCAGGTGACTAAGATAATACCAATTGAAGAACGAATAAAAAACCTCTGGAAAAAATTCGCGATAAAGCAGAGTAATACAGATATATTGAAAACCTATTGCATTGAAAGAGATCCAAACAGAAGACCCAACAGAAAGACACCGCCGAACACCATATGGGAAGAACTCCAAAAGTTGTCCGCAACACCATAGTTCACTGTTCATAATTTTTTTTTTTACATTGTGTAGATTGTATACGATATAGACCACATTAGTTAGGTTAGAATCATTCTCTTGGCGGAAGATCCATATTCAAATTTTTTAACATGGAATTTCAACTTTAAGATGAAACTACCCTATTTAAAAGAGAATGTTAGTACAGAGACATCAAGTATTGGGTACCTTCATCATTAGTGCATGTTTTCATGCTCTTTCCACATTAAAATCTACTTCTATTTATCCTTGAATCAAAATTGAAACCAGTGTAGTTCGAAAGATTTCCGTATGTCGTAGATGACTTCTGTTGTACCACATTACAAGGCGGATTTAGGGTTATGTTATTATTTTTGACTGATTTCGGGTGAACTCAGACATACGTCAATCGAATTTGGTGAACACTTTTATATTTATTAATTATTTTGGAAATATACAATTTTGTTATGAAAACTTGATTCTAGATTGTTGAGAAAGGTTCACTGAATCTATTTCAACCGATATAAACCTTAAGAAATTAGCCAAAGTACCTAAAAACAGACGAGAAATCCGCGTAAATTTTAGGTCCATAAGAAATGCATGGGGAATTCGTGCTCGGATCCACGGATGGATCGTAATTCAAATTTCCCCCTAACCTAACTAATGTGGTCTATTTACTTTTCCATATTTGTTAATATACTTATATAATTTTGATTTCATAACTGGCTGAAGGACTTTGGTCGATGGCCTTTTGGATTGTTCCAATAAAGAACTATTAATAATAATAAATAAAAATATCAGGAATAAATGACCGGCCAACAAGTAAATTATTTCAAATATCAAAAATATTCAGCATGCGTCCAAAATTCCAACTGCTATCGAAATGTAATATCATATTATGCATTTGCATCTAATGAAGAAATGTTGGGAATGATATATAAATACAATAGGAGAAGTTGAAAGGTCGATTTTCGACTAATATCCGACTCCTTCAATCGCTGTGTCGAGTAGGAATAAATTCCAAGACCAATTGGAGCCTGAGCATGTATTGGGGATTGATTCAAAAGGTTGAGAAAATAATTTAGGAACAGGTCGTTGTTCTTCTCACTTACAAACGCAACCCATAGATGAAGTCTGAACCGCATATTTCATATATCTGCATCAACTCTAAAATTTTAAATGCCTACCTGTCTTGTAGCCATAGGAGCTCTTGGATTCATTGGGTGTCTAGGTGCCATCGGCATTCTTTGGCCAGGCATGGGTTGGCGTGGACCAGGAACACGTGGTATTGTCTGTCTATACTGTCCCTGCTGCTGGATCATAGATCCCTGGTTTTGCGGTCCTCCTTGAGAAGGAGGCATACCTTGCGCTTGACTTATGGGTGGTTGGCCCATTTGGTTCTGTTGGTTCATGTGAGGTTGATTCATAGGCTGACCTATTGAAGTCAGTTGAGGAAGCTGAGGTGGCTGTTGCATATGCTGAGGTGGAGGATACGTTGGCCCAGGAGGGTAATACATTGGGTTTGGAGGTCTGTAAATAAGCATATTAATAATACCAAGAATGTTATTCACTTCTGTTAGTACGTAGAGTAATATTTTAATTATATGTATATCTAATCCTTTGTACAAATTCTTAAAGAACGAAGGTACAGCTTCCATTACCTACATTGAAATGATCGAGATTATGATTGAAATAATAATATCTATTTTGAAAACTTTTCATATTTTATTCTATTCTTTTTAAAGAGATCTTCCTGTTTGCCCTATGTGAACTTTGTGGCAGTTGCAACAAGTTATGTCAAAAAATAATGCAGAAATTGAAAGAAGGCTAACTGAGGTTTTTTTATACATATACATAATAATTAGGTATTATGCTAAAAACATTCCAGAATAGCAATTGTAACCTAGAAAACTTTGTGGCTTTTAGAATGTCGAAAATACTGTGCTTTGATTGGCTCATTCTTAGTTCTTCTTTTTGGCGCTCTAGTTCCTCGGAACTGAGTGCTTATCAATTTGCCCAAATGTCTCTAATTTTCGAATTTTTGGCTGAAAATGGTCTCAAACGATTTGGTTCGACTCACTGATCAAGAATCCGAGGTCGAAATCGATTCTGTTCGGCCGGTCCGGCTGGCCTGCCGTAGGTACGATTACTCTCGAACGAAAAGAGTTAGAGAATTGAAATTTGCAAAGTGGGTTTGGAGCGTGAATATCTCGGTTAAGGTCGTTAATGGGCAAAATCCATCGAGCGGTTTCGGAGTTATGACCGATTTTAGTAAAACACATTTTTTATGAATATTTCCGAAACCGATCTCTCGATATCTGAAATTTAGCATCAAATTGTAGAATCATGACCTTCATACGTATGTGAAGTTTTGTATTGACCAGGTTACCGCAAAGTGTCAAAAAAAAGTTTTTAAAATTAAAAAATTTTTTTTTTACAATTACTCTCGAACGGAATGACCTAGGCAGTTGAAATTTTCAGAGTAGGTTAGGGAGATGAATATCTCGGTTAAGTTCGTTATTGGGCAAAAAAGGCCAGATGGTTTCGGAGTAACGAGAAAAAAAATTTTTTTTTAAGTAACAAATTTCAAATTCAATTTTTATTAAAGATGCAGTTTCACCATAAAAATCCATTGATATCATTTTCAACTCCAACAAGCTAATACTTTCGGAGGGTAATTGTTTAGAACTAAAAGAACTGTACTGGAGAAGTGAAAAAAATTGTACTTACCAAGTTTGGGCCCCAGATTACGAAAATGATAGCGAGAAGTCTGCAATTCCTTTAGTTTTTTCAAAAAAAAATTCCAAAGTTTCATTCAGGTAGGTGAGGTTATTCATAATTCTAGCCAGTTTTCCTCTATTTTCACAATCAATAATCGTTGGAAATGATTTTATTATCAATTTCTGAGCGTTTCCTGCAAAATAAAGCCTTCATTTCGTCGAAATCGACGATTTTATACATTGTTTATTTTCGCTACGACAGCCATTTTAATTCAACTTACGGTAGGCAACCGTCGCGACTGGTGCAACGTTGCCAATGTCTCAAATCGAATGGCCAGTAACTTACAAATAGTTAGTGGATGGGATTGGGAGAACCCATTTTCGTTTACTTTTCCAATATTAGTATAAATGAATTATAGAGTGATAGAAGAAATATCAGCAAGAAGGTATAAGTTAAGCAAAATATTTCGGAATTGGTGAAACTGCATATTATATAAAAACATGTTCATTTTTAAATGTCAAATAATTACATACTGGAAGAGTAATCCAGCAAAGACCACGGGGAGGTATGGGCTGACTTTGCCAGGAAGGGATTTTTGGGGAGTCAAAGGACAGAAAGGCAATTGGGATAATATGGAAAATAGGGATGATGTTGTTGAACCAAAACCAAACATAACAGAAATTCTAAACTTAATAGACACTTTGTATACATATAATATAAAAAATAAATTCATATAAAACTTAACAGAAATTCTTTAAAGAAAGGGTAAAATAAAATATTTTATCAAAAAAATTGACGAAAAAGCAGTACAAGAGGAAGAATCAGAAAGAAATATCGAATATATCACAATGAATAAACTAACGCGAATAAAATAAAGGTCGCGAAAACTGACGGCTCAACCATCACCAGAAGTTGAAGCGTTCATAGGATACGCAAACGCTATGTACTTGAAAAATTCGTGGAATCGTTCCTTTCTTTTGAATTTTTTTTTGAATTTAAACTCGGCCAAATAAAAGGGAAAATTTTCTGATCTTCTACCGTATCTCGGGATGTGATCCCGGATTTCTCTCCAAAAACGCTCCACATTCTGGGTGTGAGCCCCGGTGTCAGGGTCAACGAAATTTATGGAGTGGTTAACGGTGAGGTGCTGGTAGCCTTCATGACTTAGACAGTCATAGGCTCTCCAGCAGTCAGAGTGAATGGTCGTACCAGGTAAGATCCATTCCCTGATCAACTCCAATAAAGTTTCCCGACTCCGGTTTGCAACCGGAACCATGAATACTTTATTGGAGTCCCTCTCGATCCCTCCAAAAATCCATTGCCCGTCAATGATCCGGCCTCTATTATACTTTCTTTTGCCAAATTTTGCTTCGTCAATTTCAACAATTTTGCCCGGCCCCCCTAAACGTTCATTATTTTGTGAGAAATATACTAAACATACTTCTCGACAAAACATGGTCCAATCTACAACTGTGGTAGATGACCAATCCATTTCTGATGCTAAATCTTCCTGCTTTGTCTCAATAAGCCAATATGCAACAAACCTACATATTTCCGCAATTGACTTTGGAGTGCCAGAAAAAAATGAATTATTTTTTATGTATTTAACGAAGCCACATTTCTGCCGTTTCCGTCGATTCGGAACGGCGATAGTATTATTGCACATAAATTTGGAAAATGCAGGATAATATGTGCAAGGTGTGTTGCATTTTGGGCAATTCATTTCATTCATACAATCAATCACACCATGCTCTTTCAAAAAATCTTTCAAACGATCTTCATCTCTCAACACATAAATAAAATCTGTATGAGAGAGAAGACACCCCGTGCACACCATTTTATGGCGATTTCCATTGACACGCTCGGATCACTCGGAGTCATATTTGACAGATATTTTTCTATTCAATTGGACAGATGCATGACAGATGAGATCGATTTCGAGTGCTCGGAGCGGGTCAATGGAAATCGCCATTAATTTAATATTAAAACAACTCACCTGTTCTAAACACTGTTCTAAATGAAATGAAAATGAAGTATGGCAAGTGTAAGCTAGAGTTTATATAGCAAATTCATTCTTGCCATGTGTTTCTCCAAAAAAGGGGCGCGAAATGATGATACCCTTAATACGTCATTATCTCGAAACAATATTCGAACTAATCAACGTAAATTTAACTACAAGTATGAGACATTGGCAACGTTGCACCAGTCGCGAAGGTTGCCTACCGTAAGTTGAATTAAAATGGCTGCCGTAACGAAAATAAACAATGTATAAAATCGTCGATTTCGACGAAATGAAGGCTTTATTTTGCAGGAAACGCTCAGAAATTGATAATAAAATCATTTCCAACGATTATTGATTGAGAAAATAGAGGAAAACTGGCTAGAATTATGAATAACCTCACCTACCTGAATGAAACTTTGGAATTTTTTTTTGAAAAAACTAAAGGAATTGCAGACTTCTCGCTATCATTTTCGTAATCTGGGGCCCAAACTTGGTAAGTACAATTTTTTTCACTTCTCCACTACGGTTCTTTTAGTTCTAAACAATTACCCTATCTAAGCTTTATTATATGATCTGTGTTCATACTCGTACATGTCATCCTGTTCTATAAGAGAGTAAAATTCATTTCAGCTTGTAGGAATATTCATTTGCTGATGTCCTTTGTGTTGGTAACTCTGTCACCTTCTGTGACATGACATGTCATTGTAAAATCTATGTTCCGCTCTTCAAGCGCACGTAAGAAGTTAGTAGGTTCTGAAAAGTTATGTCACTTCGACTGTTCGACTTATGTTGTGTATAACTTAAGATTAATAAAACTTCTTACGGATTCAAACTCGTGTTAAATCATTTAATCCATCAGGTTATGGGGCCAGTTATTTCGCCTCCGTAGTGTACGCGAGTTTTTAATGTGTGAAAATCCGTAAACGTGTTCGGCGTTCGCGAACATAACCAAACCCGTCCGCCATGTCCTTTCAGAATCCGCCGGTAGAACGATTAAAAGGCCGGGAAAATTTTGACTCATGGCAGTTTGGTATGAAAGCCTTTCTGGAAGATCTCGAATTGTGGGATTGTGTGCTAGGAACCGAACAGGACGCGAAAAAGGATTTGAAGTGTAAGTCGAAAATAACATTGTCGATTGAACCGCTTAACTACGTCCATATTCAGTCTGCTAAAACAGCGAAGGAAGCATGGAACAACCTCAGGGCAGCGTTTGAGGATTCTGGATTAACGCGACGTGTAGGCCTTCTGCGAATTTTGATTTCGACAACCCTTGAAAAAAGTGGTTCAGTGGAAAATTACGTGAACACTATCGTCACAACCGCTCATAAACTGAACGGAATCGGTCTCGTCGTGAGTGATGAGTGGATTGGAACTATTCTCTTAGCTGGTTTACCGGTAAAATACGAACCTATGATAATGGGCATAGAGAGCTCTGGTATCAAAGTTACCGCGGATTCCATCAAAACAAAGTTACTGCAGGACATTTCGATCGCCGGATCATCAAACTCGGTCGAAAATTTAGCGATGTATGGAACTGGTTCCGGTAACAGTTCATTTCGAAATTCCAAGAACGGGAACAGGAACAGAAACTTTGAAAAAGTGCGTTGTTACGAGTGTAACGGCTACGGTCACATTTCGAAAAATTGTCCGAAGAAGAAGAACCGTAATCAAGGTAACAGTGATAAGACATCGAATCAGAGTGTAAACAAAAACAAACAGTTGCTTTTCACCGCGTATTCCGCTCAAAATACCGATGAATGGTTTATTGACTCTGGTGCATCGGAACATTTGACAAATTGTGAAGTAATGAACAACATTCAGAAATCGTCATCGATTACTATTTCTACTGCTAATGATGGAAAGATGAATACGACGACTGTGGGCTCCGTTGACCTTTCGATTGCCATGAATGGTCGTAAGTCTGATATTGAAGTTCAAAACGTTTATTATGTACCAGATTTGAAGGTAAATTTACTATCTGTTAGTCAAATTGTTCGTAAAGGAAATACAGTGATATTTACAAATGAAGGTGGAAAAATTATTGATAAGAATGGGACTCTTGTTGCTACAGCCAGTCATGTGAACAATTTATTCAGGCTGAATGTATCTTGTAAAAATGCCTCCGTGTTTTCAGCTCAATATGATCAAAATCTTTGGCACAGTAGAATGGCACACTTGAATTTCAACAGCCTAACTGAATTGAAAAATGGACTTGTTCATGGGATTGAATTTTCGATATCTAGACCACCCAATGTCTGTGAAGTATGTGTTATTGGAAAAAGCCACCGTTCACCTTTTGAGTTGAGTACATCTATCTCAAACAATATTTTGGAATTAGTACATTCAGATTTAATTGGACCTGTAGAAGTAAATTCTATGGCTGGATCTCGATACATTCTCACTTTTTTGGACGATTTCAGCCGAAAATGTTTTGTTTATTTTCTGAAATCAAAAAGTGAAGTAGCTGAAACCTTTGAGTTCTTCAAACAATTTGCTGAAACGCAAACCGGAAAGAACCTTAAAGTTATTCGTACTGATAATGGTAAAGAATTTTGCAACCACAGATTTAACAATTTTTGTAAAAGGAACGGAATAATTCACCAAACAAGTTGTCCATATACACCCCAACAAAACGGTCGTGCAGAACGTTTAGGACGAACCATAATGGACCGTGCTCGATGCCTACTCATTCAGGCTGAGCTTCCAAATATTTTTTGGGCAGAAGCTGTATATGCAGCTGTATATATCATGAATCGCTCTCCGGTAAAATCGCAAGAAAAGACACCTGAAGAAGTGTGGAGTGGAATCAAGCCCACTGTTGCACATTTGCGAATTTTTGGATGTAAAGCATTCGTTCATGTTCCTACTGAAAAACGAAAAAAGCTAGACCGTCGAGCCATACCATGTATCTTTGTGGGGTATAGCCTTGAATCTAAAGCTTACAGATTTTATAACCCGTCTAAGAACACTATTTTAGTTTCTAGAGATGTCACATTTGCAGAAGACGAGAAGGGATGCTCATTGTTGAAGAAACGTCGTCAACCACAGGAAGGATCTTTTTACCAGTGCGATGATCTGGCAGAAATTGAAGACCCAGTTCATGATGATCCTGTGTTGCCACCTGTTGATATCCCGTCTACTCCAGAGAGCATACAAGTTGAAACCATTGAAACAGACTCAGATCAAGAGGACTACTCTGGAAGTCTCCAATCTTCAACTATATCGGTTGACAATAGTAATTCCATCGAGGATGAGTCACCAGGCATGGATCAAATGGATGACCCAAATTTTGTGCCACCAATCCACATTGAAAATCCAACTCCAGATGATTCATCTCGACCGCAACGGAATCGAAATCCTCCAACATATCTGAAAGACTTCGAAACCTACAGCTGTATCAGTGGAGAACCTGGCGACCCAACCACTGTTCATGAAGCAATGGAACGTGCAGACTGGACTCAATGGAAGAAAGCCATGGACCAGGAGTATCAGAGCCAAAGGGATAATCAAACTTGGATTCTGACCGACCTACCTCCTGGAAAGAAAGCATTAAATTGTAAATGGGTTTTTCGGACCAAAAGAGATGCTTCAGGTAAAATAATTAAAAAGAAGGCACGCCTTGTTGTCAAAGGTTGCGCCCAGAAAAAAGGTGTGAATTATGATGAGACTTTCTCACCTGTCGTCCGCTATAGCTCTATAAGATATTTTTTAGCTCTAGCAGCTGAACTTGATCTAGACATAGATCAAATGGATGCAGTCAGCGCATTCCTGCAAGGCGATCTAGAGGATGAAGTATACATGCTGCAACCTGAAGGATACAGTTCTGGCAATAAAGTTTGTAAATTGGTCAAAAGCATCTATGGGCTGAAACAGGCCAGTAGAATATGGAATCAAAAATTAGATAAAATTTTAAAGAACATTGGATTAAAGCAATCTAGCTTTGACCCTTGTGTTTACTTCAAAATCACAGGGGACAGAACATTGATTGTGGCCATATGGGTAGATGACATTCTAATATTCTCTAATAATAATAAAGATAAATGCCATGTGAAGAATCAACTGTCTAAGAAATTCCAAATGGTCGATTTGGGTGAAGCGAGAAATGTACTTGGTTTTCAAATCTCCAGAAACAGGGAGGATAGAAAATTATGGATTTCTCAGGAATCATATTTGAATCAAATTTTAGAAAAATTTAATATGACCACCTGCTGCCCAACTGCTACTCCATCAACTCCAGGAGAAAAATTGAAGAAATCATCATCAGGAAATGAAGAAAGTCCAAGAGATTGGCCGTACCAAGAAGCTGTGGGAAGCCTGCTATTTGCCTCTCAAGTTTCAAGACCTGATATTGCCCATGCTGTTAGCAATGTGAGCCGTTTCAATTCAAACCCAGCTCCTGAACATTGGACTGCCGTCAAAAGAATTCTGCGCTACATTAAGGGAACCACATCTGCCAGATTGGAATATGATGGAAAAAAACCTTCTCCAATTCTGGGCTATTGCGATGCTGACTGGGCCAATGATCTTGAAGACAGAAGATCCACTACAGGGTACATCTTCATGAAATGTGGACCAATATCTTGGGCAACGAAGAAGCAACCAACTGTTGCATTGTCGACCACAGAAGCAGAATACATGTCTGCATCAGCTGCCACTCAAGAGGCATTATGGCTCAGGGGACTTGCTCAAGAGATGCAGCCATCAGATGTCAGTGGACCGACAACAATTTTCATGGACAACCAAGGAGCTCTAAATCTAGCTCTGAATGGTGCTTATCAAGCCCGAACTAAGCACATTGATATTCGTCACCACTTTCTGCGAGAGAAAGTCCAACTTAATCAAATAATTTTCAGGTACATACCCACTAGGGATATGGTTGCTGACTCTCTGACGAAGGCCCTGGACCGAGAGAAATTTCATCGCTGCATAAACCAACAGGGACTGAAGGAAATCACCAAATAGGGAGGATGTAGGAATATTCATTTGCTGATGTCCTTTGTGTTGGTAACTCTGTCACCTTCTGTGACATGACATGTCATTGTAAAATCTATGTTCCGCTCTTCAAGCGCATGTAAGAAGTTAGTAGGTTCTGAAAAGTTATGTCACTTCGACTGTTCGACTTATGTTGTGTATAACTTAAGATTAATAAAACTTCTTACGGATTCAAACTCGTGTTAAATCATTTAATCCATCACAGCTATTTTAATTTGATTTCTTCCATGGTGCAGTTCTCATTCTCAGCCCTTTCTGCTTCATGAAAGTTTATACTCTGTGGTTCAGATCTATGGATTTTTACAGCAATTTTTGGATTCAGCAGTTTGCTTTGGAAACTTCTTTTATGGTTTTCGATAACATTAGTGAGGTTAAAATCATTCTCTTGGCGGGAAATCCATATCCCAATTTTTTAACATGCGAGTCTTATGGAGGATCAATGTTAAGATGAAACTACGCTATTCAAAAGAGTACATTCATCATTAGTGGATGTTTTCACGCCCATTTTATATAAAAATCTACTTCTATTTACCCTTAAATTAAAATTGAAACCAGTGTGGTTTGAAACATTTCTGTTGTTCTTCAACCATTTTTATTAATACGTGCCCTATTTAAGGTTATGTTATTATTTGTGACTGATTTTGAGTTATTTGTTGAGTTCAATACTAGTCAATAATGGCTGCAAGAATCATCAAGTTTTCAATTATGAATGAATAGTTTCAGAATGCATCCAAACTTTGCCTCCACCAATCATTAATGAAATGAAGTTAAGACGTCCATTGAATTTGTCTACCAAGCATCTAAAAACAAGCGAGGGATTTGCGTAATTTTTAGATTCATGAGAATTGAAGCAGAATTTAACCAGTGACAAATTTCTGTTTATATTCTTCTATTATAAAGACATGCTCAATCGACTTATCCATTTTATATACAAATGCCAACTGCAGCCTTGACAATAATTTAGAGACTGTAAGTAGCATAAGTCGGCATCATATTGAAGCTGAAAGTATATGATAGCCACCTGTTAAAAACGTTTGACTCAAGATGCATATAGGTGTGAACAATACCATCCAGTTAAATATGAATCGATACTAACAAATGTTCACCCCCAAATGATATTGAAACACTAACAAGATTATACTCACTGATACTGATATGGCTGGGGATACATTGGCTGTCCAGAATGATGGTACATGGGTGGAGGCTGGTAAGGAGCTTGAGGGGGTGCCTGTGGAAACTGTTGAATATTGATCAAAACATTCTGTTGGTGCATTCCATTTCCTGATGGCTGTAACCGGGATACCTGCTGAGCTAAAGCTTGCATTGGCAACCCAGTCAAAGAATCAAGAGGATTTTGACTGCCTGAAGTTGGAGGATTGTATAATTGCTACAAGAATTTCAATTAATACCATGCATTTATTTTATTACAATTGTTTACTTACCAAAGCTCCACTGTTGTTTCTGTTGTCCAAACGATCCAAAGACATATATTCACTATCACTAGTAGTGAATCCGTAATCTTTAGCTCTGTCATTATTGTTAAAAAGAGAGAGGATGTTATCATCGGATTCTGGTAGCTTCAGGGGATCCTCCAAGGAGGGTGTAGACCATAAGTGTCCCCCATTGGAATCTGTAAAGAATGAATTTATTAAATTATTATCGGATTTATTAACACTTGAGACATGAACTCAACTTATTTTTTCTAAATACAAATTCTTTAATAATTTCGGATGAAGCCCTGCTGGGACTTCTTCGAATTTTAGTTTATCCAATTGAAATATTTTCATCATTTTATCGGAAGTTATGTTGTAGAATATTATGACACTTCATAAACAAAATTCTGAAGAACGACAGCCGGAAGGTGAAAGGAAAAATGCGATCACAGAATCCGAGAATTAAATATAACATTGAACTACGGAGCAATCACGGCAAATATTTGAATTTGGGTGCAAACTGCAAATATTTCCATCATGACGACGTAGTACGTAGACGTATATAGTTTAAAGAGTTCATTGAAATAATATAATGAGGCCATTATACTGTTATAGTTTTAAGAAATCTAGGATTTGGCATTAACACTTTTTCGAATGTGGTATGTTCCGAAATCCAGAAATGTCTACGGACTAATATGTTTTAGACGCCATACTAGGAACGTGTACAAATTAATTTTGCCAAACCCACCAAAATCTTCAGAGTTCATTATCAAAACATGTATAGTCCGTTTAAGATATATTGACATCGAAGTAGGCCTTGAACGTGTAGTTGGTGCTTTATTTCTAGTTACAAAAAATTACTGTTCTGCAACCAGAGAAAATAAATATTAACATAACCTTGAATATTTTCCATGCTATCTCCTATTTGTAATTAATCGAAAAGCCTTATAAATGCTTTCTTGATGTACTTTGGAAATTCAAATCGCGAATGTATTTTATCCTGAGATTTTAAAGGATAATTTTCCAACTTCAACTGCAGTAGACTGATGAAACAAACATAAATATGAGGTTGATACCCAGAAACCATTTCAAGGAATTGGAATCATCATTATTTATAATAGAGAAGAACAAAAATTGGATAGTTTTTTTCAATGCCGGATGAAGAACCTTTTGACGTAATAATCATGTGCATCTCAATATATCTTAGAACTTGGGTTCCTTATCCAAAGCCATTGGAAAATCAATCAAGGTGTAAAAGCCCATAAGAAACTCACTTTTCATTTATTGAATCCATATTTGTTATTGAATAATTTCATTAATATAATGTTAATAAGTATTATGTTATTATTATTACTTCATCAGTATAAATTATTGAGAGGTGGGTTGAATAATGGAGCATTATTTTGGAAGAAGAAATAATTTATCAGTGTTTAAGCAGACTTATTATTTCTGTCTTAATTTAACTTGGAAATTAATAGCTTGTAAAATATTATAATCTTCATGCAATGATATCTAATAGTTTATTTTTCCACAAAAAAAATCAGAACCAAAACTTTACTATGTACATTTTTTTTACGTAAGCTGTGAGATTTCAATTGCAACTAGGAACAGAAAAGATTATTTGCCATTTTCCTACGAATTGTCGTTTTAGTATTATAATTTATATTGGAAAACTTAATGATTTAAAATTCTATTTCAAACTTTGATTTGCTTAGTTCGTAGAGCTCATGAAGGAAAGAACTAATCGAAGAAAATCTTCAGTGAAGTGCTCTCTCAAATTTTCAAAAACTTTAATTTAATCTCGAATTTAATGTAATGTTTCTTTAAATGTAAAGTCGTATATCACAGGAGTTCTTCCACAACTGCTGCCAGGTTTGAATGATGCGCCTTCCTCTTTTTTCCTAAGAATTCTTCGAACAGTAAGTACTTGAAAAAATCTGAAATATTATGGCCAATGTATTAATCAGAATACACTCTTAGTGGTTGAATAACAGTTTACCTGGAACACTAGAGCAATGCTGGCGGTAATATCAACAGATTCCCTGAGAATTCACAGTAACATCTATAAAGTACCAGTATATATACTGTACCAGTATATATACTGCTTCGTGTTCCCTTTTTGTTAGGCGAGAGGAATCGTAAGCAATTCCAGACATTCTTAATAGCACAAGGATGCGGACATACTCAAACTCGGCACGATTAATTATAAACACACATGTAAAAACTATCCCAAATCATTCGATTTTCGTTATATCGAAATTGTAAGAAATAAATAATAAATGACAGTTCATCAGCTCATGGTTATTTTCAATGCGAACAACGTAAATTATGTGACTTGAAATATAACTAGACCGACCGTTGCCAACTGAATTTCGATTTTCCAAAGCCACCCTTGATGTCAATATATCTTAAACGGACTATAACACGTAATCTTTATATTTGCAGGTTAATACAAAACGGATTATTCGATGAGTTCGCGGATAGAACTATACATACAAAATTATGTTTTGGTGGTTTCAGGGCGTATATTTTGAGATACATGATACGCCTGATACAAGTATTAATTTCTGGTTCAAACAAGGTATGGTTCACCCTTATACCTGGTCTATGTGTCCACCTATGGCCTATAAATTAAGACAGCGGTGGTACGAAAAATGTAATGTCGCACAAATTTTCACTAAGACGGAGATTACACGGTCAGTCTGGTATCAGTCTCGCATCAGTATTACCATCAATTTGATCACATTGATCTTGATGAATAAACAATTTCATTAAAACTTCATTTGTATAATTATTGCCTTCAATTTGAATCGTTTTTGGCGCTCTTGTTCCTCGGAACATAGTGCTTATCAATTTGCCCAAATGTCTGTAATTTTCGAATTTTTGGCTAAAAATGGTCTTAAACGATTTGGTTCGACTCACCGATCAAGAATCCGTGGTCGAAATCAATCCTGTCAGGCCGGCCGTAGGCACGATAACTTTCGAACGAAAGGAGTTAGAGGATTGAAATTTGCAGGGTAGGTTTGGAGCGTAAATATCTCGGACGAGTTAGTTAACGGGCAACATCCATCAAGCGGTTTCGGAGTTATGACCGTTTTTAGTAAAAACATTTCTTTATGAATATTTCCGAAACCGATCACTCGATCTATTGGAAATTTAGCATCAAATTGTAGCATAAAGACCTTTATATGCATGCGAAGTTTTGTATTGATCGGGTTGCCGTAAAGTGTAAACAAAATGTTCAAATTTTTTAATTTTGTTTCTACAATAACTCTCGAACAGAATAAGCTCGGCAGTTGAAATTTTCAGAGTTGGTTTGGGAAATAAATATCTCGGTTATGTTCGTTATTGGGCAAAATCGGCCTGATGGTTTCGGAGTAACGAAACATTACAAATTGATATGACAAACAGATATGATTTTTAGAAATTTCAATAATGAATCGTACTTCTATGTTTTCACAGAATGCTGTCCTTAATTATTCTATCTATGAATTATTATATGATCTGTGTTCATGCATGTCATCTTATTTTCCTATGAAATATAAATGTCAAAATTATTTCTGGTTCGTTATTCTTGATATGAAATACACCTCCTGTTCTAGAAATCAAATTATGATTGTATGCAAAATAACTAATGCAATAACCTCAGCTATCGTAGAATTATGAGGATGTAAAAACAAAACTGCAATATTGTCTAAAGTTTAAATTGATATAATATAATTTTCAGAATAGATTTGAGGAATGAATATCTCGGATAAGTTCGTTATTGTGGAGAATAGGTCTGTTTGAATTTAATTTCTTTCATGATGCAGTTCTATCGTAAGAATCCATTTCCCAGAGACCAATAATTTCGGAGATATGATTTGTCAAAGTTTTAACAAGAGCGCCAAAGCTCATGTCCACAGGGCTTTCCCAATTTTTGGCGCTCTTGACCCTCGGGACCGAGTGCTTATCAATTTACCCAAACGTCTGTAATTTTCGAATTTTTGGCTGGAAATGGTCTTGAACGATTTGGTCCGACTCACTGATCAAGAATCCTTGGTCGAAATCGATTCTGTCCGGCCGGCTGTTAACACGATAACTCTCGAACGGAATAAGCTAGACAGTTGAAATTTTCAGAGTAGGTTTGAGAGATAAATATCTCGGTTATGTTCGTTATTGGGCAAAATCGGCCAGATGGTTTCGGAGTAACGAAAACAATATTTTTTTTAAATTACAAATTCCGAATTCATTGTTTTAAGGTACAGTTTCATTATATTAATCCATTGATATCATTTTCAACTCTAACAAGCTAATATTTTCGGAGATGTGATTTTTCAAAGTTTCAATAATACATCGTAATTCTATGATTTCGCAGACGATCTGTCTGTGTTCTATCTGTGTTCACTGTTCATGCATGTAATCTTATTCACCTATACCAGACATGTCAAATGTGACTCTAAATAATCTATAATAACCTAACAAACAAAGTATGATCGAATGCAAAATGACCAACTATATATACATATAGGATATTATAATTACCCATACCCTATTTGCCCTTGGATGATCCATATGATGATGGAAATATGTATATAATTTGGTAAGTTCAGAATATCTTCAGTCGAAACAAAACGGAATATTGGCTAGGTTCATATAATATAATATAATTTTCAGAGTAGATTTGAGGAATGAATATCTGGTATAAGTTCGTAATCTAATTTTAAATTAGTTTCTTTCATAAATCAGTTATATTATAAGAATCCATATCATTCCTAACTCTGAGAAACCTATAATTTCGGAGATGAATTGTCAAAGTTTGAACAAGAGCGCCAAAGTTCCTGTCCATAGGGCTTTCCCACATTTTTGCGCGTATGTTCTGGAGAACATCGCGTTATCATTTTGTCAAATGTCTGTAACTTTCGAATTTTTTGACGAAAATGGTATCAATCGATTTGGTTCAACTCCCCAATGAAGAATTCGAGGTCAAATTTGATTCTGTCCGGCCGTTGCCACGATAACTTGAGAACGGAAAGAGCTAGCGACTTGAAATTTTCAGGGTAGGTGGCGCATCCCAATACGACGGACAAGTTCGTTAATGGGCATAATCGGCCCTATGGTTTCCGAGTAATAATTTTGTTTTCAACAAATATAAATCCGATCAAATTGAAACTTGGTGGCAGCCGTAAGCTGCACATCATACCATTATGTGTAACACAGTTTTATAACCCCTCTCTTCCCTAATCAAAGCAGAACATCCAAAAATCCGTTATAATTTCTGAGTGACGCTATCTACAGTGGATAGATCGAAGTAGTGCTCATGTTGCGAAAAAGGTGAAACAAAAAGCTTTCACCATGTTCATAGAAGTCTCTATATAGTCTGGGAAGGCGGAGTCACCAATAAAAAGCTGGCGATACTGAAAATGTGCCTAAGCCCTCCACTCGTTTGAGATATACACAAGGAAAGCGTAGATAGCTGGTCCGACAGCTGCCACTCATTCATTTCTATAGGCAGATGAAGATAAATTTACTGTCACCAATGTTTTATTGCAGAATTAACCTCAGCAAAACATTTTGACTATAAAATGAATAGGTATCAACAATAGCTCCAATATATCTGTTACCGAACTGTGATTTATTTAAATGTCATATCGTTTCACCCGAAATAGTATACAATCTAGAGATAGCAATCATATTATTGTTACATCGGAAACACTCACCTTGGAGAGGAATTCCATTAGGATTATCGTCCGTAATTTCTGTAATAGTGCAGGTTGATTCTAAAGGATCTTTTAAAAGTCCTGTGGTTTTAATCCTTATCTTTGGATAGGAATCCGGCGAAGGATCTGGTGGAGGTGTGGGCTCAGCCCCTGGTATCGTCTCATAATTGTTTTTGTCCAGAGATTCTTTGTCTGCGGGAAAAATAGGATTATGAGTTAACTTCTCAATTTATCGTACACAAAGGTTTAACATTTCTTATTGGAACAATAAAATTCTAATTTGAGTTGTTTCTTATAATAACTAGCTAGAGGCAATAAGGTAACTCTTCAATTGGTGCCTGGGCTCTGTGGTATTGGGAGAATATGAGAGCCTCCAGCAAGGACGGCTGGAAATATGACGTACATACATTAACATTTAATTTTTATTTTTTATATTCGTGCTCTTCAAACTGGATTAGATTACAAAACTCAAGACATTTTTACTTAGCGACCATCTATATTTCACAACATGCGTTAAGCCTACGCGCAGACAAGGTATACTCTGAGAATCCGCACTATGCCGGGCTGAATCTAGATCGCCCAAGCGAAATCGCCGGTTACCATGGAAACGGCAAACGTCCTCACTCAGAGATCAGCTAGTCCCTCGCGATTCTCAGTGATGATTCGGGCGTATTAATAGAAGCCCAGAGAGGAATAAATAGCTGCGCTCAGTAGTAGTATAGCTTGTTTATGGTTACACTAAATAGATTGGTATTGTAGGTGCCAATTGCTTCGTGATATAAAGTTTCGTTGAGGATTTGAGTACTGACACTGAGGGTGTGTGATATAACAAAATCAAGTTTTAGTTTGACGCACATGTTTACGGAAAGACTTTATGGTTGTGCGGATGTGAAGAAAAACATGCGTTTTTTTGTTTTGTTTGCTTATTGTTTGGTGGAGACTATATCTGGACAAGGTTTACTTGTTTTGAAACATTCGGGTGAAAAGATAAAAAAAAACACGAAAAATAGGCCAAATATATGAACAAGATCGTAAGCTTCCAGCTATTGGCCACAACTAATATCGCTTCTGGTTTAAGTAATGCATATGTCGAAAATATTCGTAAGCACAACGAAATGTTATCAAAAATCCGTTACGTCCTGTCAAAAATTATCGATGGTCTGAAGTTGTGTGACAAATGCAATCTTACACTACGTGGTCATAATGAGTAGGAAGTCTCGATTAATTACACGAGAAAACGAGAACGTGACCGGTAGCTTTCGTACTTAATATAGTGTCATATTATTATTATTATTATAAAGAAGTACAGAGTTGAGGCATAAGCCTATGAACTCAGAGAAAGGAAGAAAAGTTGAAAACATTGCAAGCCTATAAAATGAGAACAGTAAACAGAAACAGCAACAAACATAGTAGGGTTTAATGAATTGTTCAGATGCGAAAGCCGATGTCAAACCAGGCATCAAGTCTGTTCTTGAAAGAGTTCACCGAGGGTGCATCCACCACGTCACAGGGGAGACCATTCCAAACACTGAACACTCTATTGGAGAGAAAAAATTCGCGGCACTTCACATGAAATCTCTCACGCTTAAGTTGTAAGTTGTGACCCCGCAGATTGTTCGTGTTCAATTCGTACAAATGCGAGATATCAACACCAAACTATCCATGGAGCGCCCGAAACGTGATAATTAGGTCCCCGCGTAGCAGTCTTTCATCCAATGAAGACAGGCACATCCGTTCCAATCTCTCCTGGTATGACGGCCTGCAGACACCATAAGGCAGACGTGTCACTCTGCGTTGAAACCTCTCCAGAAGCATCAGGTCGCCCCTGGGCCACGGGTGGCAAACAGGACCAACAAACTCTAAAATTGGCCTCAGATATGTTTTGTAGATTTGGCACACGGTTGAGATATCACATCTCTGAAAGGACTTCTGTATAATGTAAAATAATCATTTTGCTTTGTTCAGAGTATTGGTGATGTGGGTTGACCAGGAGAGATCACTGGTGATGGTCACACCCAGGTCAACGTGTGTGGTGCAAGCTTCCACTCTAAGTCCATTAATGTAATAGTTGTGCCGGATTGTTTGCACCCAGATGAAGAACGCGACACTTTGACTGGTTGAGAGGTATAAGCCAACGAGAGGACCAAAGGAATACTCTGTCGAGATCTTCTTGAAGTTGTATTTCACAAGACTCAGCCTCTCCGAAAAACTTAAGATCTTCCGCGTAGGACACACTTAGATAGCTTATATATGAGGTCAAATCGCTTACGTAGGCTATAAATAACAGAGGGCCGAGTACAGATGCCTGCGGCACACCACTGAGCACTTCCCTGGGTTCTGAATTTGCTTGACCGACACTCACTGAAAAAGTTCTATGAATCAGAAACCCCTTGATCCATTTGAGAAGTACACCGCGTATTCCAATATTTTCCAACTTGAAAAGCAGACGAGACATAGGAACCTTATCAAAGGCCCTCGAGAAATCCAAATAAATAACATCAACAGGAATCTTCCTGTCTAATGCTGACGTCCATTTATCAAGGCAAAATAATAAATTAGTAATTGAGGATCGACCAGGGACAAAACCATGTTGGGAATCTGGAATTAATGTGTCACTCAGGAGAAAAGACCTCAGCTGCTCAGAAATAATTCTTTCTAAAATCTTACAGACTATTGAAGTGAGCCTAATTGGCCGATAGTTTTCAGGATTGTGCCTGTCGCCCTTCTTAAAAATTGGCTTCACTGTGGCTCTGCGCCAGGAAGAGGGTATTTCACCAGATACAATAGAGGAAGAGAACACTGACGCGAGAGGTACAGACAAGCTCAAGCGCACTCTAACAAAAGCTTGGCACTGATATTATCTGGACCAGGTGATGATGAAATTTTAAGTGCCTTCAGATGCCCCTCAACATGTTCGCGCGTGATAGTGATGTCTCAAATGGATGACTCATTACGGGGGTCGTCAGCGGCGGCATAGGACGTTCTGGCTCTGATACAAAGTTAGCAGAGAAGCAAGTTACAAATGACTCCGCTGTCTCAACGGGGTTGAGTAAATCGCTGACTCCAGCAGAACGAACCAAGGGAATAGACACCTTAGAGTTGAGACATTGGCGTGTGAACCTAAAAAACTTCTTCCTGTTGACAGATGTCGCCTAGTTGTTAATATAAGAATTTTTCGCATTCCTAATCGACTGAGACAGGGTGTTAGACAACTGTCGATGCTGATGAAATATAGCCTCACTCTTGCTTCGGATATATCGTCGCCAAAGGCTCTTCTTATATTTTATGCATCGTAAAAGTTGATTGTTGTTCCATGGTTTGAGTCTACTAGTAATAGATTCTTTTAATTCTGTATTGCCATCTACTATAGTATTGACATAGTCAGAGAAGTTTTTCCACTTCTCCTCAGCACCACCTCCGCCCAAGACAGCAAACCAGTCAGCTCTCCTGACTTCCCCATAATCGATGACTTTGAAAGTCTCTCTCACGATATTGTTCTCCTGTAGTGGAATCCCGAATTGAAGTTTAGTGCTCAAAACCAAGTGATCTGATTTTCCAAGTGGAGGACCATACTTGATTTCTGATACTAAGTCTGGGTCGTTGGTAAAGATCAAATCAGGATATGTGTGGGTCCGACCAGCTCTATAGCGTGTGGGCTTTTCCATTAGCTGCTGTAGGTTAGAATATGGTTGGGATTCAACGTTTTGTGAAGTTTTGATTGTTCTAATATCGATGCCACTGACAACCGCAGAAACTGAAAGATGTTTCTCTAGTGTAAAATTGATAAAGACGTTCCTTAGAAATACAATGTCATAACGGAATAGCTTGGTCAAGCCAGCAGACGAAAAATGCAGGCTCTGTGGATAGGAAAAGGAAACTTACAAACACATAGTTTGCAAATGCCCAGAGTTGGCATACCTAAGAATTTAAGTATGGGTGAGCCAGTTCTAAAACCTAACGAAATGATAGCCAAGATGTCATCAGGTATGTTAACACCATTGACAATGTCCTTAGGATTGAATAAGTAGGATAACAGAACCAAATGTCGTATCAGTCGCAGTTCTGGCTGGATCAAGCCTCATGAGCCCGTTCTAATTATAATAACAAGAACATGGCAAGCGGAAGCGTGGTCTACTTATTACGAACTACAATGGAAGTTAGCAGTCGTTATCCAGATTCTGAATTTAAAGTTACTTTCCTTCAAAGATAATGGACACTTAACTCAGATTCAGTTGCAAGAGTAACAATAGAAAAATGTAATAGTTTGTTGTAAGTTTTCTTCATTGTCTACCAATGAGACGAATATATTTGATATCTGTTGAATAAAAAACAATATAGAAAGACAATCAGTTTAATATTCCCAGAAATTAATGATAAAAATATAATATTCAATAGCTAAACATATTTTGGCAAACCGAGTCACTAAATTAGAACATTTCTTCAAAAATAACAGGTTATTATCTCATTCCGGACGAACAATAGCTAGGCATAACCCATTAAGTATAATAAATCATAGAGTAATAAAGAAGATGAATCCGGTGTTTATCAGTTAAATGGTTGTGATAAATTATATATAGGAAAAACAGGTAGAAATTTTGGCATAAGAATTAAGGAACGCCGTCACAGCTACCAAAAAAACAAATTTAATTCAAATTATTCGAACCATTTATTAGCTGTGTATAAGTGCATAAGTTTAACCAGGATTTCAAAATTCTACAGAATTTGAATATAGGAGCACAACTAAATTATTGGGAAATGGTGGAAATAAATAGAGAAAAACATACGTATAATTTAGTTAATTTACAATTATATTTTTTCTGCGTTACTCAATTTATTTAAATAGAGAATATAAAAGCAGATGGAAATTTTTTTTTAATGTTTAGAAAGTACCAGCAGTGCAATAACGGGTCTTTCAATGGGAATGCCCCATTTTCAAATTGACATTACTCACGCACGCCATTTTTTGGCGCTCTAGTTCCTCGGAACAGAGTGCTTATCAATTTGCTCAAATGTCTGTAATTTTCGAATTTTTGGCTGAAGATGGTCTTAAACGATTTGGTTCGACTCACTGATCAAGAATCCGAGGTCGAAATTGATTCTGCCGGCCGGCCGTAGGCACGATAACTCTCGAACGAAAGGAGTTAGAGGATTTAAATTTGCAAGGTGGGTTTGGAGCGTAAATATCTCGGACAAGTTCGTTAATGGGCGAAATCCATAAAGCGGTTTCGGAGTTATGGCCGATTTTAGTAGAAACATTTTTTATGAATATTTCCGAAACCGATCACTCGATCAATATGAAATTTAGCATTAAATTGTAGAATCATGACCTTTATACGCATGTGAAGTTTTGTATTGACCAGGTTACCGCAAAGTGTCAAAAAAAAAAATTTGAAACTTTAAAAAAATTTTTTTACAATAACTCTCGAACGGAATGAGCTAGGCAGTTGAAATTTTCAGAGTAGGTTAGGGAGATGAATATCTCGGTTGAGTTCGTTATTGGGCAAAATAGGCCAGATGTTTTCGGAGTAACGAAAAAAATTTTTTTTAAGTAACAAATTTCAAATTCAATTTTTATTCAAGATGCAGTTTCACCATAAAAATCCATTGATATCATTTTCAACTCCAACAAGCTAATACTTTCGAAAATATGATTTTTCGAAATTTCAATAATGAATCGTACTTCTATGTTTTCACAGAATGTTATAATTATTCTATCTAAGCTTTATTATATGATCTGTGTTCATACTCGTACATGTCATCATGTTCTATAAGAGAGAGTCAAATTCATTTCAGCTATTTTAATTTGATTTCTTCCATGGTGCAGTTCTCATTCTCAGATTGCTCATTTAATCTTGATAAATAAACTATTATTTGAATTGAATTTCCTTTATGATGCAGTTCTATTATAAGAATACATTGATATTATTATTATTATTATACTGATCCTCCTGGGTCTTCCACAAGGAGACCCCTCATAAGCTCTAAGAGCTTGCCCTGAGTTAGGAGAACCAGTTGTGTTCTGTGTAGGCTTTGTTACTGTGTCCTTACGCCACCTTAGGCACAGCACTGTTAATTTTTGACCCAACAGCGAATGGTGGCGATTACCAACTCTGAGAAACCAATACTTTCGGAGATATAATTTGTCTTTTTGAACTAGAGCGCCAGAAAGCTCCTGTCCACAGGGCTTGAACCAATTTTTATTTGTGACATTGGCAGTTGTATTTGTCAATGTCAACCATTTTATCATGGAAAGGTACACGCTTCAGCGACGTTCACAAATAATCCAAATTTATTTTGGAAAAACCGCGATCTGTTACCCCAACTTCAACTTCAATTTTTGGTCGTTATTATCGTACGGATAAAAGAAGAATAGGATGTTTAATGAAGAATTTTGAAATACCGCAGAACTCAAACCAACTGATCATTTAAACCGTCGTGTATTCAGTAATTGGAGCTCAGAAAAAATCGGAAATAATGCAGATTTTCATAAGAAAATCATTCTCAGGGATGAGGCTCATTTCTGGTTAAACGGTTATGTTAACAAGCAGAATTGCCGTATCTGAAGTGGTGACAAACCTGAAGAATATCAAGAACTACCATTACATCCTGATAAACTTACTGTTTGGTGCTGTTGGAGGAGTCATTGGACCTTTTTGCGCGCGTGTTCCGCAAGGAACAGCGTGCTATCATTTCGTCACAATGTCTGTATTTTTCGAATTTTTTTACGAAAATGGTCTCAAACGATTGGGTTCGACTTCCTGATGAAGAATTCAAGGTCAAATTCAATTCTGTCCGTCCGGCCGGCCGTTAGCACGATAACTCTCGAACGGAAAGAGTTAGAGCGTTGAAATTTGCAGGGCATTGTTGGAGCGTAAATATCTCGGATAAGTTCGTTAATGGACAAAATCCATCCAGCCGTTTCGGAGTTTTTCGGCCATTTTTAGTTAAAACGTTTTTCAAGAATATTTCCGAAACCTATCACTTAATCTATCTGAAATTCAGCATCATTTTGTAGAATCATGATCTTTATATGCCTGCTAAGTTTTGTATTGATCGGGTGGCTCTAAACTAGAAAAAAAAATGTCAAATATTTGAAAATTAAATTGAAATTTTGTTTTCAGTATAACTCGAAAAATACTGATCCGATTGAATTGAAGCTCAGTAGTTAGATGCGAAGTACCAATGGAAACACTTGTTCAAAATTTCGTGGGGATAGCATGAGTAGAAAAAATTTTTAACTATTAGCGGAATATTTTGCTTGAAATTCCGAAACAAAATAACGGATTGACTTCAGTTTTGGCACTTCGGTGACGAATTATGACCTCTTGGGGTGTGCAAAATTTCACTGAGAACAGTTACTATTTGCGAATGGTTAAGAAGGGACTCAGTTTATTAGAATTTCTGGAGTACCTACATAGGAGCTTCAACTTCTGATTCTAGAATCCTTGTAGAAGGATAGAGGTTCTAAATGTAGATCATGTAATCGTGTGTGACGAAACAAATTGTGATCCCAGTTTTATAGACATTTGTTCTTTATGTTTACAAAGTAGTGCCCTTAACTCAGTACCACAGTAAATTGATGGCTCATTAATGTGGAGAATGGTAATATTAGAATAGAAGGTATGGTATATTCTTGTAATGTCGGAGCACGGAGGAGGTGTAAACATATTACTGATGTATTAATTAAAGTTCAGGTGCATGGTGCATGATGTTCTAGTTCATTTATGAGGATATAGTGTCAAATTGAACCAGATAAAGCTTCTGTAAAACAGTTATCAATAATTAAAATGATTTTATCAAAATATGATACATATATTATGTGAAAAGAATTATTAACAATAAGTGTAATGTTTGAGGTATAATAAAGTTTTTGTTTTGTTTCCAAGAGTTTTGATGACCATCTATTCAATTGAAAATATTAAAATTGTTTATTTCTGTGAAACTTTTCAAAGCACTGTCACTGTTCACTCAAAATATATCGGATGTATCAACCATAACACTAAAGTCACAAGTGTTAGGTGGTCTGGTAACAATGTACACAACCAAGTCTACTACTAACATTATTATTACTGTTCAACTAACTCAAGAGTGCTTGGGCGATGCTTATTTTTTCTTCTGAATGAGGTTATTCAGCACAGCAAACGTCATCTACACATTCCTTTCTCTTTCGTGGTACCTCCAGATACTTATCTCTTGTCTCTGGTACCTCCTTGTCTTCTGTTTGAAGATTATGTTGATGTAGTTCCAGGTTAAGTACTCTTCGGTCTATTAGTTATCCTTCTAACGCAGTTTCAATAATTATATTTGTATTTGGTTTTCCGGAGGTAAGAAGTGAAAACTCAAACATTTTTTCCGCCCATGAATTGCATTGAGGCACACAACAATAGTCGTTTCTGGTCGGAGACATATTAGGCAGGATAATATTAACTATTTCAAACAAAAGTCTATAGACGAATACCGAACAATTGAACTCAAACACGTGCAATACGTCGGCTCATTACTAGCGTGGTTAGTTGCCGAATCCCGCCACCCTGTCGCTGGCATCGTCTTGGAAGTTCCCAATAGTGTGCCCGATCTTCTATTCGAAGATAATGATCTGTGAAAATATATCACGTCTAAGATGGAACATCATGATGATTGTTGAGAGTAGAAATTCGTAACGTCCCAGAGAATTGTTTCGAGATTGACGATATTTCAGGAGTGCCAACCTGCCTTAGTTTTAGTTACAAAAACGTGATAGACCTATATCATGGCCAACCGGGAGACTTTATAAAAGTGAATGGAGTATACATGTGATAAGCAATTGAAATAATATTATGGTTTGTTTATCCTCTCACCTGCCTCAGTGTCGTCCATAACCTCCGTGATTATCGGGCCCGTCACCATGTTCTCCTCTTCGCCGCAGCTGCTGCCGGCGCCACTTGCGTCTTGCTCAGCACCGCTGCCGCCCGTTTCGCTCTCGATGATGCCGTTGATGTCCTCGAGGGTGGCGGCGTCGAAATCGTCCAGATCCGGCTGCGAACCGTCCAGAAGGGAGCCGGTTGGCGGTGACTGTGAACCCACGTCGCCCGCGTCCGAATTATAGTCACTATCTCCTTTTTCTGCCACTTTGTCGTTCTGCTGGAACGAAGAAACGCGCTGATTAGAATCGATCTCGAAAAACCGTAAAGCATGATAAATTGATACTCGTGTATGGTCTGCCACAGCCCCCTATATCTACTAGCCTGGAAGATGATAAAATGGCAACACCGCTCTGAGTCGTACGCCAGGCGATTCAGTCGAACGTTTGTTATTGTAAATGGACGTATTAATTCGGATTCTGGAGTTAACCATTATTGTTTTTCGCGGGCATTTCGTGGAATTTTTGTGTATAACGGTGTGAAATGTAAATTAATGCAATGCAGTGATAAATATGGTCGGATATTTGATATTTATATGTTCTGTGATTAAACTGCAGTGTGTAAATAGTGAAATTTCCTTTGGATTATTTCTACTTTGAGATGAGTACTAGAAATGGACTAGAAATATAAGTGAAATAGAACTTTCATTTCTTCGGATTTTATAAAAGATTTTGATGATCTTTCTAATAATTTTTCGACAAAAATTGATACATCTGGATGGGAAATCAAGAAGCTCAAAGAATCTATTTATTTTTATATATGTATTCAATTTCCAAAAGTCTGCATCTGTAGATGCTTCAGTTGAACACAATAAGGACCTTATTCATCTTAAATTATTCATTAAGAATGTTCAGATTTCCTGCAGTGATTTGAAATGGATTCTTCCTTTCGATCTTCCCTCGAACAGATGGTCTCAACTTACTAATCTGCTTTCCCGCTACAGAAATATAATTAATGGGGATTCAGATTCGAAATTTATCAATTTGTTTTGTCAACATTTTTACACAGTTGAGATCAAAACGTAATTTTATGTGAATTTACTCTTTATAGCATTCAATTGATATTCTGAATTCACAGAGATTTGTTGTTGTGGTTTGCATTCATAAATCATTCTAAATTCACTTTGTTCTGTTTTCTCAAATCCAATTTTGAAAAATTTTGTAGAAAATACGAATTACAATATTATTGTCCACCGAATGGAAAATAAACAGAAACCTTTGTAGATAGCAGAAACTCACTTTTTATAGGAAGAATCAAAACAAGACAAACCCTAAGATGATTATCACAATTGTCATTAGCCTACATTATTAGTGTTATATAATAGTTATGTATGGGAATATATTTTTATTTTGAGAATTTCATTCAAGTTTATAATTTTTTTGCCAATAGTTAACCCTACACCTTCTCGTGGTTCTTGCTGAACAATGAATTGAATATCAGCTACCATAGTTTCTATTTCAACTTGATCTCAATAATATTGTGCAGAATGATCTGTAGTTATTCAATTTATTGTAAAAGTAGGTTCTCATATGTTTATTCCTCCAGGGATTCTAAGCCAGAAAACCTATTCAATGAGTTCACTAGAGTTTTAAATTGGAAATATACGATATCCAGCGGTACCGCATTGAAGAAGTATGCCTCTAAGAGAAGATAAATTGCGGCGTTGTCAGACTGTGTTCCAGGCTATCTCTATAGTGGGCTGTGGGTCTGCGCATACTTGGAAATCTAGAAAATTCCATGGGCCAGAAGACCCTTTGATCTCCAACCGCAAACAATGGGCGCACGCTGGTTTGCGGCGTGAGATCAAACAATCATCTCGCCCAGTTTTTTATGGGGATCTCCAAGTGACTTTAAATATACTATACAGTGTGTGGATAAAGTAAGGAACAAAATGGAGTCTCATCTAAAGTTTGAGTTGAAAAGCCTTAGCCAGTTACCGTAGGAAAAAAGTTCCATATCCATTCGGAAAGACAGTACCAGTTCCAATCAATGTTATTTTCATTTCTATTTAAATAATAACTCCTAGAAAACATCATATATCTATGGTTGATGATAGCCCTACATAATGGTCCTGTAGCGGTCTGCGAACAAATGAAGTTCTGAATAATCATCGCTTGGTCATACCTGGTTTTGAAAAAAATACTCCTGGTCTTATGAACAATATTTTCCTTATTTAATTCAAATATTAAAGGTATTTCTGACAATAAATAACTTCGAAAAAGAGCGGAGGTGATTCTTCTTCAAAAGATCCATGCAGCTACAGATAAGTATATTTGTGAGAGGGGACTTTTGAAAGTTTAAGTATCATTTTTAATTTGTTCGTTTTTCTCCTCTTGTCCTTTTGCTTTTCAAATATTAGTAAACAGGGATACGACGCCTAAAGAAAGAACCTTGTGCTCAGGGATAAAACATCGCCGGAAATGGTGAAAATGTTCGAATTTCAGAATAGCTATAAAAAAATAGCTGAAATGAATTTGACTCTCTCTTATAGAACAGGATGACATGTACGAGTATGAACACAGACAGAGCATATAATAAAGCTTAGATAGAATAATTATAGCATTATGTGAAAACATAGAAGTACGATTCATTATTGAAATTTCGAAAAATCATTTCTCCGAAAGTATTAGCTTGTTGGAGTTAAAAATGACATCAATGGATTATTATGGTGAAACTGCATCTTGAATGAAAATTGAATTTGAAAATTGTTACTTAAAAAATTTTTTTTTTTTTATTACTCCGAAACCATCTGGCCTATTTTGCCCAATAACGAACTTAACCGAAATATTCATCTCCCTAACCTACTCTGAAAATTTCAACTGCCTAGCTCATTCCGTCCGAGAGTTATTGTAGAATTTTTTTTTTTATTTTCAAAAATTTTTTTTTACACTTTGCGATAATCTGGTCAATACAAAACTTCACATGCGTATAAAGGTCATGATTCTACAATTTTATGCTAAATTTCAGATAGATCGAGTGATCGGTTTCGGAAATATTCATAAAAAATGTTTTTACTAAAATCGGCCATAACTCCGAAACCGCTTGATGGATTTTGCCTATTAACGAACTTGTCCGAGATATTTACGCTCCAAACCCACCTTGCAAATTTCAATTCTCTAACTCCTTTCGTTCGAGAGTTATCGTGCCTACGGCCGGCCGGACAGAATCGATTTCGACCTCGAATTCTTGATCAGTGAGTCGAACCAAATCGTTTGAGACCATTTTCAGCCAAAAATTCGAAAATTACAGACATTTGGGAAAATTGATAAGCCCTCAGTTCCGAGGAACTAGAGCGCCAAAAAATAATTCTGAAGACTGGTTCGGTTAGCTTCCGAAACGTTACGAAATAGTTATTTTATCGTTGTTTTGTTATTGTTTGTTAGGCAACATTGTTCGATAAATTGCTTCATACAAATATCTTGAGTAACCTTAGAAGCAATTCACCAAATATTTTTTTTTTATTTCATAGATATTTGGGAGTTTGGGAGAGAAAATCATTTAATAAAATGAATGTAACTCCCATTTAATGATTACTTAGAGCACTATTCATTTTCGACCCAACAGTAAATGTATGTATAGAATGGGTCCTTACGCCACCGCAGACACAGTCCCGTTTATTTTCGAACCAACAGTGAATGTATGTATTTGGGTCGAAACTATTCGTTTGAGACCATTTTCGGTCAAATAGAAGATCAGTTTTTTTTGACGTTTGTTTTTAGAAATGGATTCATATTCTTGGAAATATATATTGTGAAAATTATTTATTTTTTCTGGAGCTAAGCAGCTTTGGGCGTGTTCAGTACCTAGATGGGTGACCGCTCTGGCTATAAATTTAAAAAGCGCGCCAAAGTTCCTTTCCACAGGGCTTCCCCACTTTTTTTATAATTTCAGCGATAATTTTTTCGACATAAAAAAAATACATCGATTAGGTATTTCACTCATGTGTCAAAAGCCTGAGGAGACTGGTATTATTTTTGCGTGCATGTTCTAGGGAACAGTGTGCTATTATCTTGACCAAATGTCTGTAATTTTTTTCAATGATTTTTTAAAAATTTTCTAGTGATATGATCCTCACGAAATTTTGCAAGAATTTTCGCATTGTCATTCTACAACTGATAACCATGTTTGAATTAGATCGGTTAACAATTTTTCGAATTATTGAGGAAATAACAACCAAATTCAGATGTCCAAAACCGTTTGGCCGATTATGCCTATAAAATAACTCAAATGTTGCATTCAGATGCACAACCTAACCTGAAAATTTTAAGTCGCTATCTCTATTCTCTATCTGTTCTCAAGTTATCGGGGCAACGGACGGCTGGCCGGAAAGAATCAAATTCGACCTCAAATTCTTCATCAGTGAGTTGAACCTAGTCGTTTGAGACCATTTTCGGCAAAAAATTGGAAAATTACAGACATTTGGGCAAAATGATAACGCGATGTTAACCAGAACATATGCGCAAAAAGACGGCTTGAAGGTTCATGCACTATTTCGTAAGGGTGTGTGAGGAGCAAATATACAGAAGAACATGCGCGCAAAAGCTCCTGACTTCACGACAATACTTTTTTAAGCACACGTGATATGCTGTCAAAAAGTCAATGAATAATTTTAGGTTTTTCACTATGGTTCTACTTCATTTCAAAAAGCAATCTGAGCATTTCTTACCGGTACTTTTATCTTCTTCACTTTCACACTAACAATAAATGCAAACAAATCAAACTGTTGTGAAGAAAATACCACGGTTTATTTATGCTTACGTAACAGTTAAGTGTAGATTAAATAAACAACCTAAATGACAACTCCAGGTAATGATTAGGAAATTGCTCCATGAATTGTTTGGGTATACTGTTGTCATTAGTACTATTTGGCTAAATAAAAATCAATTAAAATGTAATTAAATAGAAATAAATTAATGAGAAATATCTATTTTCAGTTCAAAAGTCTCAACGGATTTTATGATAAGCCTAAGAACGTATTAAATTGTAGGAGTTGAAACGACCGGAAGTCGGAAATATAAGACGCAACGAATTTTACACAAAGGTTATCACTTCCTACTCAAATGTGTACGTACTCTTTATTCGTGTCTCAGGGTGGTTCACGAATAATTGTACATATTGTAAATACACTGCGCAAAAAAATTAACGTACATTCTGAAAATCTCAATTTTAATGAAAGTTAACTCTAAATTGACTTTATAACTTATTTTTTATGTTCTCTCGGAAAGGTTTTGAACGAAACAAGACACATTAAATGGAAGAAAAATTCAGGATTTCACCGAATCTTATGTGAAAGAAGAGAAATAAACAATTTTCAAAATACTGGAATGCTGATAAGTGATTTAATACTTGGTATTTCCACCCCTTGCGTTAATTACAGCTCGGCAACGACGGTTCATACTCAAAATGAGTGATCTTAAAGTGTTCTGATCTAATCCTTCCGAGATTTCTCTGAGTTGGATTCCTAAGTCATTAAGAGTAGCTGGATGATTTTCTGAACTTCTCAGCCTTCTATTGAGGTTGTCCCAAACCTGCTCAATCGGATTGAGATCTGGACTTATTGCAGGCCATTCCATTCGAGAGACTTCAACCTCTTCAAGGTACTCCTGAACGATGCGCGCACGATGGGGTCTGGCATTATCGTCCATAAAAATGAAATTTTCACCAATGTATGGGGCAAATGGCACTACATGCTCTTCAAGCATGTTCCTTTTATACCTATCAGCATTCATAGCTCCATTATCAACGACCACTAGGTCCGTGCGAGCAGTCAAAGATATTCCACCCCATACCATAATCGATCCTCCCCCGAAACCAGTAGTATTCAGGTAATTGCACTGAGCATATATTTCATGTGGACGTCTGTATACAAGGGAACGTCGATCACAATGGTAGAGGCAGAATCTAGACTCATCTGTGAAGAGAACTCTTTCCCAATCAGCCTCTTCCCAATGGATATCCTCTCTCGCGAAATCCAAACGCGCCCTTCGATGGGCTGGGGTAAGAGCTGGGCCTCTTGCCGCGACACGAGGCCTTAAATCATATTCTCTGAGGCGATTTCTTATTGTCTGAGTGCTAATTTGCACCCCATGAGTTTGCTCAAGCTGATTTTGAAGGAGGCGAGCGGTTGCAAACCGTTGTCTCAACGAAGAAACTCTCAAGTAACGTTCTTGAATGGCAGTTGTTACCCGTGGTCTACCCTGTCCTGGTCTTCGGATATTCATACCTGTCTCCCTGAATCGCTGCAACATTGTATGGGAAACTCCAAACCTTTCTGCAATTCTTGTGTATGTCCACCCTTCTTCTCGCAAAGCTACCGCTTGGGCACATTCCTCTTGGGTCAAATTGCGTGTTTCGCGTTGCATAGCGATCGAGTGTAGAAAATCAAACGAAAGAAAACCTATTGATCACTAGAATTGATCGAGAACAACTGATTTCAGAATGGAGCCAATACATTCAAAATCTGATAATCTCATCTTTTTGGGCGCATGTTCTAGGGGAACATCGTCCTATCATTTCGTCCAAATGTCTGTAATTTTCGAATTTCGAGCTGAAAATTGGCTAATAGACTAATTCGGACTCCCTGATCACGAATCCGGTGTCAGATTTTTGGGTGCCGTATGGCCGGCCGGCCGGCCGTACTTCCGGCCGTAGGCACGATAACAGGAGCACCGAAGGTCCTATCGACTTCAAACTTTCAGGGTAGGTTTCTGATCAAAATGCGACGGTTAAGTTCGTTAACGGGCAAAATCGGCCGGACGGTTTAGGAGTTATAGACATTTAAAATTTTGAGGTTATTTCCCTGATATTTCAGGAACAAAAGAAGATGTTGAATCGAAACTTGGTAGTCAGTTCGAGGATATAAACGCGCAACTTTTGGCAAAATTCTGTTATGATCGAAATGTTGGTAATTTTTAAAAAAATATTTCTTTTAATTTTTTCGAAAAAAAAATTTTTTTTTCGTGAACTATTCATCAGATTGCAACAAAAACTTGTACTAACGTCAATTGTAGTATTTTCCAACATTGTGCAAAATTTTGGCTCTATACGATTTCAATTTCTGGAGATATAAGACAAAATGTGTCAAATTTCCTGGGTCTCTCTCAGTATTTTCATCGATTATTCTATGAACTCTTTGAATTCCACCGAAAACAAATTCAAAGACATAAACATAAAGAATCAAGTCATAGTTTAGACGTCGAAAGAAGGACGATGTTGATCGACTTGAAAAGGTACCTATTTCAAGAAATGCAATAATGAAATGCTTAATTTATGGATATAATATTATCTAAGTATTGTTGGGATCGGGCAGTTGGAAAATTTTTTAATAAAAAAATTTGTACCGACGTTAAATCAAGCATTCTACACGAGTGTGCAAAATTTCAGTTCGATACGATCTCAATTCCAGAAGATATTGCTTAAAATTCACATTCCAGCGTGTTTTGACGTTCTATGGTCACAGAAAATCGTCACAAAAATCTATTTACCTCATTTGACGGCTGTTTGTCAAATCAATTAATTCCAATAATTGATGTCAGATTTCCTACATACCAAGTTCAAACACATTTTATTATATGGAAAACACTTATTATGATCACGTTCTACAGGAATTGATACTAAATAGAAGCTAGATGAAGATTATTGTAATGGAAAATTTGTGTTCCAGAATAATATTAAGGTATTCAACATGAAACTGCTTTTTTTCTTTACTGGTCAGTACGGGCCACAAGGAAGATGAACATGCGCCCAATAGCTCCTGTCCACAGGGCTTGAACCAATTTTTTTATTCCTGCTGGGAAAAACATCTGTATTGAAGAAAAACCTTGAAAGTGGATAACATATGCATGCATAATTCTGATAAAAATTATTATCATTGAAAACACCTTCAGTTGTAGAATAAATTTGAGATTTCCATAATGTGCGTTAATGTTTTTGCGCAGTGTAGATGGTTCCTGGGGGAGCCAGCAAAGAACAATTAAATATGGGCTAAGTCTCTTCGTCTCTGATATACAGGGTGATTAATTGATTCGGTATGAACCTTTGGTCAAAACTTTCACATTCAGCATACCAAAATATTACAGACCAGGAATTTTGATTTTCACTTTCGTATCAAATACAAGAAATATCAATACTTCATGAATATCATCTGATGCTTCCTTTTATATTTAAATGTATAGCCAGGAAGAAATGAACCCTTAGTTGGTACGAAACTTGAATAATAGTATCAATGATAAAATAGATAGAGATATCTAAAGGAAATAGCTGTCGTTTCATGAACTAACGAAAATAGTGATGAATTCTTGCAGTGTAATTGTATTTAAATGGAAATAAGAAGTTCACTCATCTGGGTGAAAACGGGTTAAATATTAACATAGATTAGGGTTTCTTTCTTAAAACCGCCCTGATAACTTTCAAGAATCTTCTAATTTGTCGTTTTTGTATAGAGTTGGAATAAACCCGAAATATCGGATGCAAGAACCACATGAGAGCACTTCTGGGATGTTTAATCTAAATCTGGAATTTATCCCACTTATATGCGCTGAATCACCCTTGCTTTCTACACGAAAGGTGTCAGCACAGATGGATAGTTTCCACAAATTTACTCGATTTACCTGAGAAAATGAATAACATGATGGTCAATGTCTTAAGAACATTTGTTTTGAAGCAATGCAAAGCTTCCTTAATGTAAGTATTACTTCTTGTGGGTTAGTTCCACTTGGTAACCAAAACCCAGTTATCTCTAGGGCCAAATATAGGTTTCTTAAAATATAACGTTACAGTATTAGTTTTTCGATTTCATTGATATGAAACCAATAATTTTTTCAAAGTATCATTTTTTGGCGCTCTTGTTCCTCGGAACAGAGTGCTTATCAATTTGCCCAAATGTCTGTAATTTTCGAATTTTTGGCTGAAAATGGTCTTAAACGATTTGGTTCGACTCACTGATCAAGAATCCGTGGTCGGAATCGATTCTGTCCGGCCGGCCGTCAACACGATAACTCTCGAACAGAATGAGCTAGACAGTTGAAATTTTCAGAGTAGGTTTGAGGGATAAATATCTCAGTTAAGTTCTTTATTGGGCAAAATCGGTCTGATATTTTCGGAGTAACGAAAAAAAATATTTTTTTTTATAATACAACTTTTGAATTCAAAATTTTTTTAAGTTGCAGTTTCATCATAAAAATCCATTATTATCATTTTCAACTCTCACAAGCTAATACTTTCGGAGATATGATGTTCCAAAGTTTCAATACACGTAAGTTCTATGTATTCACAGAATGTGAACACAGAATCTGTCTGTGTGACTATTCATAAATGTCATCTTTTCTAGCTATTGGAGATTGTCAATTCGTATATTTTCTATTGGAAAGCAAGTATTCGATTCTTGAATGTGTGAATATATACAAGACTGTTTTGATGTAGTTCATGGAGGCAATAAGAAAGAAGAACATAATGAAATCATCAAAAGAAATTACTGTTCGTTGACCACTGAGGTTAATATTACCTTTTACTTCCTTAAGTAGTGGTAGTGAGACATGTTCCTATATACAGTATTTTCATAATGTTGCTTGCAAAACAATACTGGACTATGGATCTACATTTGTGTATCAATCATTTTTTTTTGAGTTAAGGTTCATAATACAGAAAAGAATGTGTTAGTGATATGAACTATTAAATTTCAAATTATGAAAAGAGGATAGTATTTTATTAATATATTTTGAACTATTAAAATAATTTGTTCGTAATCCACTACCTACTCAAATATCAGGAATAAATGGACAATCTGTGATGATTGTCTCCAGCCTTGCTCTACATATTTCGATGATACTTTCCTTAGGTATTTCTAGTTGTGAAAACTATGCACCGAGTGTGAGTTGCAACAACCCATTCCATGAGGTTGAATCATTGCAGATTACTCCTTTAATCTTGATAAATAAATTTTTAAAGCATTGCTCTTTTTTTTTAAAGATGATTTTTGAAGCATTTTTCTTAAACGACACTTTTTTAAATTTATTTTCTTTCATGATGCATTTCTATCATAGGAATCCATTGATATAATTCCCAACTCTGAGAAACCAATACTTGTCTAATTGTATAATTTGTCTGTTTGAACAAGAGCGCCAAAAAGCTCCAGTCCACAGGGCTTGAACCAATTTTTCTTTACATTAATTCGCACAATAGGTACTACGTGCCAATTTACGATCTGAACTAATTACGTACCTCCTCTCTCTGCACACCCTCTACTTTATCTTCCTCCAGCTTGTCGCCCTCTGCGTCCGAACTCCTCCCAGACGTGGGGGACTGCACGATCTCGAAACTGTTCCCGGAGGTATTCTTCAGAGTTATCTTCAAGGGGGGAAGAACTACTTTCGTGAGCTTGACCGTCGGTTGTTTGATATGATGAAAAAGGTGTTTATACAGGTAGAATTTAGTGGTAAAGTTCACGTTGCAATCCCAACATCTCAGTGGTTGGAGTGTTTCGTCGTCACTAGAGCAAGACTCTTCTAGAAGGAGAATTAGCGATTAGTCGGATGTTCTGATTTTTTGCGGCAAACATGATAATATTGAAAGGGTTCGTTCATAATATAAGGGATGTTATAATGGGATACTATACAGGGTGTGCCATCCATGCTAATATTTAAGGGGGCGAACATAAACCCATTTTAAGAAAAAACTTCATATAAACGAATGTTTGGAACGTCCTAACTATTGAGATATTTTCGGAAGTCTCATTCATCTTTTGATTTTATCTCGACCAACGCATACTTGATGTTACCTTCGCTTTGCATGGAGCAAAATATCTTTTCTTTTAACAATAAATATTATAAACAAACTTTAGAAACGGCCATGGGTAACCCCCTTTCCCCCATTTTAGCTAATTTATTCCTCAGTAAATTAGAACTTGAAATTATAAAAGAACACACATATTTTCCAGAATTTTGGGCTAGATACGTAGATGACATATTTGCAATTGTTGATGAAAATTTTGATAATAACGAATTTACCACACAGCCACACACAAATCATGTAACTTGGTTGATTATATCTTTTTTCAACCAGAATGAACTAAACAATAGGTCTCTTGCATGATTTTTTTTATTATTGGAATCGAGAAAACGATCATAATGCCTGTTTATACGATCGAAACTTGGCGCCAGTCCGTGACGTAACGCGTCTTATCTACTCTCTCACTCTCTTCTCGTGTCCGTTTCACTCTTTATTCCAGTGTAACAAAGCTTCCTATAAAGGACTCGAAGTCAGCATTGGCTGTAACAAGCATATGGTAAATTTTGATTACGTCATCCGTCATATAAACGATTCAGAAGTGTTTCACCTCATTTGAAATTTTTTCTTGATTTACCGATTTTCAATACCGAAATATTCAAATTTTATAAATTATGAAAGTGTATGAGGCCACACAAGATGATCGAGTATTGAAGTAGATTCAGAAAAACATAAACATATGGTATTTCGTGTTACATGCAAGACACCTATTGTCGAACAACCACAACGTATTTGTCGTGATCGCAGAAAAAGTATCGCGCTCTTATTTTTTTATACTGTGTGGCTCTACTAACTTAATATTAAGTTAGCAGTGCCTCTCATACAAATATACATGAAATGTCATCACGATGTTAATGAATAATTGTCGAATATTTGTCCAAGTCCATCTGACGCGAAAACAACGCAAAAATGTAGTTCCTTATAGCTTATATACAGGGTGTCTCATTTAAAAATGTCCACCCTCAATAACTCAACAACGAATTAGAATTTGTGAAAACACTCAGACAGGTCGATTTTTGATGACAGGGGGACATGATCTGGGTTACAAAGCTTGTTTCTACTAGTAACTCCCTGGAGAGTGTTGCAACCCCATCAGGAATTTGATTAGGGAAAGTGGGTAGTTTCATAGCACAAATGTATGCATGGATTCAAATTTGTATGAACCTGCAGTTTGTGTTCTTATAAAGTGAATCTTCACAAAGTGGCAGGGTGTTTCTTACAGAATTATGGTACCGATAAAACTAAATGAAACAGAGATGTTCTAATTGAAAGTATAATTTCTATTGAAAATTTTTTTTAACAAACAGTTTAGTAAAAATTTACCGCAAATGTTCAAAGTGCTCGCCATTAGATTGCATGCAGCGATACAATCATTCTTCAAAATTATTTCGTACATACTATAGCATTTCAGGAGTAATGTTACGACTTTCTGCTACAATTCGTGCTCTAAGGTCCTCTAAATCTGCAACTCTGGTTTTATAAACTTGTGATTTCAAGTGGCCCCAGAGAACAAAATTTAGCGGTGTTAGATTCGGTGATCGCGCAGGCCACTCCACTGGGTCCCTTCGGCCTATCCAAGGTACAGGAAACCTACCATTCAGGTACTGTCTCACCTGAGCTGCAAAGTGCAGCGGAGCTCCGTCCTGCTGAAAGCGTAACTCTTCTTCTAAAAGGTTTTCATCTGCCTCCAAAACTGTGGTGATTAGAAGATCAATCACGTTCTCGAGCAAATCCAGATACACATTGCCAGTGAGATTTCCAGGAATGAACACAGGATCAATCAAGCGATCTCCCAAAATACCCATCCAGACGTTGAATTTTTGTGGGTATGTTGCCCCCTAAAGAGGTGAGGATTTTCATCGGACCAAAACCTACAATTATGTTTGTTGACGTTTCCGTTAAGGAAAAAGATGCATTCAAGTTTTACTAATATTGTTTGTTAAAAATATTTTTCTTTCAATAGAAATTATACGATCATTTAGAACATCTCCTGTTTTATCGGTGCCATAATTCCATAAAAAACACCCTGTAACTTGATGAATATTCACTTTATGAGAACACAGACTGCAGGTTCATACAAATTTGAATCCATGCATACATTTGTGCTAGAAAACTACCCATTTCCCTATTCAAATTCCTGAAGGCAACCCTCTCCAGGGGGTTGCTAGTAGAAACAAGCTTTGTATCCCAGATCATGTCACCCTGTCATCAAAAATCGACCTGTCTGAGTGTTTTTACAAATTCTGATTCGTTGTTGAGTTATTGAGGGTGGATACTTTTAAATGAGACAACCTGTATAAATAAATAAATATTTCAACTTTTCAGTTATACACCCAGGAAACTTAGTTGATTATATTTTTTTTCAACCAGAAACGAACTTAAAAATTGTGTCGATCATTGTAAAAGTGGTGTAACTCCATACCTTTTACATATCATATATATCTATTCTATGAAATCACATTTAGTCATATCTCTCATCAAAATAGTGAAGCAACTATTATACCATATCCCATCGTTCCTCGGAACAGAGTGCTTATCAATTTGCCCAAATGTCTGTAATTTTCGAATTTTTAGATTTGGTTCGACACACACTGGTCAAGAATCCGCGGTCGAAATCGATTCTGTCCGGCCGGCTGTAGGCACGATAACTCTCGAACGGAATTAGCGGACAGTTGAAACTTTCACAGTAGGTTTGTGAGATAAATAACCCGGTTAATCGGCCTGACAGTTTCGGGATAACGAAAAAAGAATTTCAAATTCAATTTTTTTAAAGATGCATATCATAAGAATCCATTGATGCCATTTTCAACTCTAACAAGCTAATACTTTCGGAGATATGATTTTTCAGAATTACATTATATCGTACTTCTATGTTTTCACAGTGCGAATTCTATCTGTGTTCACTGTTCATTCGTGTCATCTTATCTACCTATAAAAGACGTCATATTTATTTCTGTTCTAGTTTGTTAATACAGTGCGCGTCAAAATTATGGAACAAATTCATTTACTCAGAAGAAAAACATTTGGCAACAGAATCCTGAAACAGGTCAATTTTTGTTCCACTTTTACGAAATTTTTATGCATTTTTGTTGCACCCTGTGCCATCCCCATCAACCCTCTAAATTTGTTTAATAGGGAAAGTGGGTCATGTGATACTTTTTTGGCAAGGTCTTTGTATCTTCTTTACAGGCGTGCAGAAATTTTCAAGAAAAACATTTTCTTTTTAAAAAATAGTTAGTTTAAAGAGTTTTTCAGTATGTGCACTTTGTCATGGCTCATTTACTTTGAGACGATGGTACCTGATGAAAATTGTCACCGAATGAAAGTCGACCATTACAGTTTTGTTCAAGCACAACTTTCAACCCCTACGAACCCTTTAATGGAGAAAAAAAATGTGAAGGGGTTGAAAATTGTGCATGAACAAAACTGTAATGGTCGACTTTCATTTGGTGACAAATTTGGCACAGGGTGCAACAAAAATCCTTCAAAAATGCATAAAAATATGGTAAAAGTGAAACAAAAATTTACCTGTTTTAGGATTTTGTTGCCAAATATTTTTCTTCTGAGAAAATGAATTTGTTCCATAATTTTGACGCGCACTGTACAATCCGTACTTTGAAAATATTTGGTTAGTGATTCGCAAATGAATAGTACGTTCATTTTCTAATTAAGGAAGATTTAGAACGGGATTTCCAACTAATGTACAGGTAGTTATTCCTTAGTAAAACTATTTAAGTATTCTGGTTTGAGTTATCTCTGGACTGATTACGTTAGATTTGTTTCATAAATGAAAAATTGGTTCAAGCCCTGTGAACAGGAGCTTTTTGGCGCTCTTGTTCAAACAGACAAATTATATCTCCGAAAGTATTGGTTTCTCAGAGTTGGGAATTGTATCAATGGATTCCTATGATATAAATGCATCATGAAAGAATATAATTTTAAAAAAGTGTCGTTTAAAAAAAATACTTCAAAAATTATCTTATAAAAAAAAGGGCAATCTACAATGCTTCAATGCCTTCATGCTTCACAAATTGTCATTAAATTTACCGACACGTCCAATAATCCGGCACACTCCGCCCGTGCCTACTTCAACCCTCATCATGGAAAGAGCTATGAACTACACTGAATGTTGTATCACGAGAATTAGAAGAATGGTATCCTGACAATGATCTAGCAATTGCCTACTGATTACAAAATTTATCAGAATACAGATACAGCATTTAATTGTTTCAATACCAGCATAACATGGGTTGAAAACACAGCTTACGTGCTAAAGAGGCTATAATTTTTCGAAACATGCGAGAAAAGGTTTTCAAACAAGGTTTAAGACTTGCACAAAAATAGACCTCAATTAAAGATGATTTAGATAACTCGTTAAAATTGTGAGATATGTCATAAAAAAATTCTATTTACACATTATGTTTTCTATACAATCCAGTAATCCGAACATTCCAATAATCCGGCACACACTGGTTTTTAATGGTGCCGGATTACTGAGATTCTACTGTATATGATTAAGTTCAAGTTACCAGCCAGCATAAACCAGCCTTAACACATTCTTTTCTGTATTATGAACCTTAACTCAAGAAAAGATGATTCATACACAAATGTAGATCCATATTTCAGTATTTTTTGCTAGCAACATTATGAAAATACTGTATATAAGAACATGTCTCGCTACTTAAGGAAGTAAAAGGTAATATTAACCTCAGTGGTCAACGAACAGTAATTTCTTTTGATGATTCCAATATGTTCTTCTTTCCTATTGCCTCCATAAACTACATCAAAACAGTCTTGTATATATTCACAAATTCAAGAATCGAATACTTGCTTTCCAAGAGAAAATAACAACTATGAATTGACAATCTCTAATAGCTAGAAAAGATAACATTTATGAATAGTGATCACAGACAGATTCTGTGTTCACATTCCATGAATACATAGAACTTACGATGTATTATTGAAACTTTGAAACATCATATCTCCGAAAGTATTAGCTTATTAGAGTTTAAAATGATAACTATGGATTCTTATGATGAAACTGCATCTTAAAAAAATTTGAATTCAAAAGTTGTAATGTAAAAACAAAATTTTTTTTTTTCGTTACTCCGAAACTATTAGACCGATTTTGCCAATAACGAACTTAACCGAGATATTTATCCCTCAAACCTACTCTGAAAATTTCAACTGTCCAGCTCATTCCGTTCGAGAGTTATCGTGTTAACGGCCGGCCGGACAGAATCGATTTCGACCACGGATTCCTGATCAGTGAGTCAAACCAAACCGTTCAAGACCATTTTCAGCCAAAAATTCGAAAATTTCAGACATTTGGGCAAATTGATAAGCACTCTGTTCCGAGGAACAAGAGCGCCAAAAAGGCTATTTCATATACTCAATTTTTTAGAATGACTCCTGATAGTTTTGAAACACTTGTAGCCAAAATTGGACCGTCATGTAAAGATAAGATGCAAAGGGAATACTTTTTCTTTCATGATGCAGTTCTATCATAATAATCCATTGAAATAATTCCCAGCTCTGAGAAACCAATACTTTCGGAGATATGATTTGTCAAAGTTGGAAGACCAGCGGCAAAGCTCCTGTCCACAGGGCTTTCCCACTTTTCATTAGAACGAGATGTATAGGTACGAGGTATGTCACGTGAATGGAATCGAATAACTCACCGATTATTCCCAATTTGATATGATGTCTTCTACAGAACATATCTAACCAACCATTTGATGCCATAAAGCCACTGATCCTCAAATTATGCGACACCTCCACAGCTTTTTTCTTAATCAACTGTCCGGTTATTGGAACGTTCTCACTTTTAACTTTGCAAAACCAATCGTAAACCATTTGGTCGATCGTAAGTCCGTCTGTTTTTAGACACTTCCGTTTTCGATTTGCTTTGAGTCTCCCTTTCTCGCGAAGTTTTTTCGATTCGATTTTACATTTTAGAATGCGATCCACTTGTGTTCTTCCAATCCCGAACTTTTTCGCCAATTTTCGAGCACTTGTAGCACATTTTTCACTTTCTGCGATGATTTTCAACTTTTCTTCAAGAAATAAATCTTTGCGTTTAATAGACATGTTGTTGAATTTTGTTAATCTTTTAACTGCATAAACTTCGGATTCGTCGAAATACTACAACAGTGTATCCTTTGAAAACGGTTATCTGGAGCGGCCATCTGTGATAAAAGCCTGTTTAAAACTGCATTGAAAGTGACCATAGACGAGTCTGACGAGAGACTGTCATTGACAATGTACCACCCTTAAAAGCGCCACGGACAAATAAACCCGTATTTTGATGGCCTTCCTTCATATATATTTACCTGCGGGCGGAAGGGCCAGACGGTTAGCTTTCTGCGCATTCGTACTAGACATAATTTTTTTGTGATTTACGAATTTTGTGCCGAAAATTAGTGGATGAACAATATGAGGTTTTACAATTAGTAGTTGAAAATGCTACTGTTAAAAAAGTGGGAAAGCCCTGTGGACATGAGCTTTGGCGCGCTGTCTAAATTTATAGGCAGAACTGTCACCCATCCAGGTACTGAACTCGTCTAAAGCTGCTTAGCTTCAGAAAAAAAATTCCAGTAACATAGATCCGATCGAGTTTGAAGCTAGAACTTCAAATAGTTCAAATAAGCTGAAATATTAAATATTGAGGGGCATTATTGGCGCTCTTATTCCTCGGAGCAGAGTGGTTATCAATTTGCCCAAATGTCTGTAATTTTCGAATTTTTCGATGAAAATATTCTTAAACGATTTGGTTGGACTCACTGATCAAGAATTCGTGGTCAGAATCAATTCTGTCCGGCGTAGACAGCATAACTCTCGAACGGAATGAGCTAAATTGTCAGAGTAGGTTTGGGAGATGAATATCTCGGTCAAGTTCGTTTCGCAGTAACGAAAAAAAATTTTTTTTTACATTACAACTTTTGAATTGAATTTTTCTTAAAATGCAGTTTCATCATAATAATTCATTGATAGCATTTTCAACTCTAAGAAAAATACTTTTGGAGATACGATTTTCAGAATTTCAATATTTAATTTAATTCCAACTTCTTCGAAATTTTTCCAACTGCTTTGAAATTCTTGCAGCTGTTTCGAAATTTTTCCAACTTCTTCGAAATTTTTCCAACTGCTTCGAAATTTATCCTACTGCTTTGAAATTTTTTCAACTGCTTTGAAAAGTTGCCAACTCAGGTCAACTTTAGGACCCTTAGGCCCGTTCCTGAACATCATAACTCGTTTTCCGAAATTCAAACTTATTTATTTTTATTATTAAAAGAAAGGAGAAAACTGCGTACTTACATAATTACGTTGCTAAATTCAATAGAAATAAAAGCTTTCTAAAATGCCGCTCGACGGTGAGAAACAGCTCAAATTGGTACCAGATGGTTTGTTTTATGACTACCCGCATTGGGATAACGCAAAAGAAATAAATACATATTATTTTTTGCCGGCTACATGCGTTGTGCCGAAAACTATTGAATATTGAGTTTGCGGCAACAAGAATCTGTACAAGGATACATGGTGTTATTCCATGTTATCCCATCCCTATTATCTGAGTGCTTCGCATTTATCCGGTCAGGTGGTCAAATTTATTCACATTTTATGACATTTTTTTCGGAAATATTCCAACTCCACTGAAATTTTTTCCAACTCCTTCGAAATGTTTCCAACCGTGTTGAAAATTTGCCAACTCTGTTCAACATTGGGGAGGGGGATCATCCCTCCACACCCCCTGCCCCCTTAGGCCAGTGCCTGAGAGCGCCAAAGTTCCACGCCAATGTCCCACTTTCATCTTTAATATCGATTCTTTCTTCGAATTAAATACTCATTGTTTCGAAACTGCAATCATTTATGAATAAAACAAGTCATCTCCATTAAAAACATATTTCTTTTTTTTGAAACTTTGAATGATAAATTAATATTAAAACCCATATTCTAGTCATTGCTTGAAAAGTTTGTGTTGATCCTACCTAAAACCTGATTATATATTACTTGTCGTGATCGTTAATGACGATCTGAGATTTCTGTTCCATCAGGTATGTTTTTTAGATATGATCATGGATCCATCACTCACCTGTGGTATTTACACTGGCTATCTTCCAGTTTATGTTGGTATTAAGGAAGAACCTATTATTATTATTGTTTTCTTCACATATATGCAACTCTAATAATAAATATTATTGTGGTCAGTATTGAAAATATTAAATTACATTAACTCGAGAAGGTATACACTTTAAAAAACAATGAGACAAAGAAAAGATATTTTCCGTCCCATGGGCTATGAGTCATGTCAATTTTGAGTGGAGTAAATTAAACTCACCTATTTTGTAGAGTTACGAGAGTTAACTCTGAATCTAATACTTTGACATTTTGGACCGACAGACATAGAGTGAAATAGACATAACTTTTCGGTATTCGAACGCAATTTAGTAAATAATAATACTCCACGGAGTTAATATTCGAACGCAACCCAGATCCAACCAAGTTGGCCCAACCAAAAATCAGACAAACCCAGACAACAACATAAAATATAGAGTCGATTGCACATTTTCATTTAAAAAGGAGGTTATCTTGACACTGCTAGGCTAGGCCTTTTTGAGTTGGTAACACTTATTCAGACGAAATCCAGGTTGTTTATTTATGAAGCGCTCTTTAGAATAAAATTGAATCTTCCAGATTAACTTGTCAGATTGTCGGACACATGCCATATTGTCTTATATCAAAAATCAAAAACTGTTGAAAACTTGTCTGGTCGAATTTAAAAATAGTGTACCAGTACAGCCCCATCGTTGGAATATTTCGGTTATATCTTCACCAATATAGATCCGATCGAGTTGAAATCTAGAACTTAACTGTAAAATAAGGTTTTGAAGGATATCCTAGAATTTCAACGATATCTGACGGATAGTTTCTGAGAGGCAGAACTTTTGATAAATATTGTTTTAAAAATTTTCCAGTCATGCGCTCCTCATAAAATTTTGCATAAGACTTCGTGTCGGTATTTTTCAACTAATAACCGTGCTTTGATTCGATCAGATTGCTATTTTTACAATTTTTTGGGAAAACAAATTTTCAAATAGCTATAACTCTGAAACCACTCGGTGGATTTTGCCCATTAATGAACTTAGCCGGAGCATTTGGACTCCAACCCTACCCTGAAAATTTAAAATGTCTTACTTATTGCGTTCGAGTGTAATCGTGCTGACGGCCAGACATAATCAATTCTGACCTCAGATTCTTGATTATTGAGTCGAAACTAACCGTTTAAGAACATTCTGGGCCAAATATTCGAAAATTACAGACATTGATAGGCACTCTGTTCATAGAATAGCGCGCCAAAAATAGCAGTTAAACAACTATGTCAGATATGGCTGATTTGCGATTCTGTGAATTCAGTCTACAGAAAGTCAAAAACATTTTTATTCAAGCCGTGCGTAACATCGTAGCTTCATATGCATGCTATTCACATCTGCAATTCCAACCACATGGCTTCATAATATACGCATAACCTCACCTTCTCCTTTGCTAACATTGGCAATGATAAATGATTGTCACTTTTTGCGCGTATGTTCTGGGGAACATACGCGTTATAGTTTTGCCCAAATGTGAAATTTAATTCTGTGGTGCCGTCCGTTGCCACGATAACTTGAGAACGGAAAGAGCTAGCGACTTGAAATTTTCAGGGTAGGTGGCGCATCCCAATTCGACGGACAAGTTCGTTAATGGGTATAATCGGCCAAATGGTTTCCGAGTAATAATTTTGTTTTCAACCAAAATAAATCCGATCGAATTTAAACTTGGTGAATAGTTGTAGAATATAGACCTAAGCACGTTTATGAAATTTTGTGAGAATCGTATCGCTAGAAAATTATTAAAAAATATTTTTGTTGTCATGATAACCTGAGAACGGAAAGAGACAGCGGCTTGAAAATTTCAGGTTAGGTTGTGCATCTGAATGCGACATTTGAGTTTGTTTATGAGCATAATCGTCCAAACGGTTTTAGAGTTATAGCCATCTGAAATTTTCTGAAATTTGGATGTTTTTTGTTCCTCATTAACTCGAAGAATACAAAACCGATTGGATTCAAACATGGTTATTAGTTGTAGAATGCCAACGCGAAAATTTTTGCAGAATTGCGTGAGGATGGTATAACTAGAAAAATAAAAAAAAAAATAATTAAAAATAATTGAAAAAAATTCTATATATCATAAACTATTCGTCCGGCATGGCTGAAATTTTGGGAGAGCCTGCAGAACCTAACTCTACTGCAGAATTCCAAGTTTGAACACAATCGGATCTATATTGTTGGAGAAACGCGCAGCCTTTTGTGAGTTCGGTAGCGGATGTGAATCGTCGTATGATATGTTGTCTATGGTCGTATTTTTGCGAGAACCTTCAAAAATAAAAATATGAATGTCATGATGACATATCTTTTACGCGTATGTTATGGGAAAATCGTATTATTTCATCACAAATCTATGGGAGATGATAGCCCTACATCGCATGCGCCCCGTTTTAACCTCAACATCGAATCTGAATCGGATCAAAACACAATTCACAAATACAAAACGTAAACAAAATATTCTCAATCCACGAAGTACGAACGAGTATTCCTTCCGTTGAAAATAATCGAGATTACCTTGTATTTGAAGATTGGAGGAATCTAGAAATATTGTTTACGTATGTGAAAGAAATTCCAAATTATGGAGAACTGTGGAAAAGTTGTTCAGAAAGAAGATATCTGGTATATGTCCTTCAGGATTTCTGGCTAAAAATCAGCAGTAAGTAATAGAAGTGAATTGAATGAATTACTTTACTCAGAGAAATCCAAGTCTTAATATTTCCTTTCAGGTTGGAATGAATTAAGGTCCAGTTGACGTAGAGCAAAAAAGTAATGCTTTTCGACGAATAGAATGCAAGAGTTACTCTTGGAGTTACTGCAGATAGAATTCTTAAAAACAAGGTAGGTATATGGAACTTAGTCGATTGAATATTTGTGAAGCTTAAGTATAACTCATGAGAAAATTTAATATTGATAAGAGGCAACCAAGATGACATGAACACTAAAATTTTTAAAGTTCAAAAGAGGAATAGCCAAGAAGAAAATCTAGTGTTTCTATTCAAACAAATCTGTTTTCCTGATATCATGGGTCTCTTATGATCCATCATCAGGGTGTTTGGATGCCAGCGTGTACCTATATAATAGGCATTTTTTAAGAAACATTTTAATTTTTCTAATTGCAGAATATTTTAAAATATAGGAGTAGAAGGTGATGCAATATAACATGTGTGTAGGTATATATTATGTATATTGTTTTCCCGTGGAACTTCAGGTATATGTTTCTTAAATGCTTGTTGCTTAGCATGCTTAACAATGAATACCTCTGAAGAACAGATTTTACTAATATTATAATAGAATGGCTTGATAATTCAACGCTAACTTTGAAAATGATGTATCCTAGTGTTGCGGAGGAAAATCCAGGTATATTTTACAACGAGAAGTAGTATATAAGGAAATGGAGAAAGTCAGTTATCATATTTTAATAATAATCTATATACAAGTATTTATCCTCCCTGCAGTGTTTCACGAATCCTCCATGATTATGTGGGCAGCAGTGGTCCAAACTCGAAAAAATGCATTGCATGCTGCTTGATGTAGTATTGAATTTTCAAAATGAATGTTATTCTTGATCTCTCTTGAAGTAAATAATCGAATATGTTAATAGAGTTTTATTCGAAATTATTTCCTTTGTTTGTATTACGGCTTCAGTGAGGTATACAATTTTTTTGTTCACTGAGGGCTGATATATTTTACGACCTGTAAACTGTCAAGTAGCCTTACCGAAAGGAAAGTAATCTGTAAATGTTCACTTTAAAGGGGATCAGTAAATTCAACGAGCACATAGTTGACGAATACTTTACGGAGAGGTTGAATAAATCGGCCCTTAGTAGATAGTATAAAACAATATATAGATTGGTATCTAAATAAATGAATCTTATTTTCACAGTAACTCTTTTCCCCTAACCCATGAAAACAAATTTTCACAGACAATTTACATGAATCATTAGCTTCAAATGTTCATTATCTTGAAATACAAATGAATAAGTGGAAATTTAATTTTAATATTTCAATATTGCATGGAATATTTAGAGTTTATATATAATTTCAGATATCTCATCTCATCAACGAGTGACAAAAGTATTGAAATTGATTATGCATTAAACGATGTGTTCAAATGTCAAATTATTACCATATTCCATATCGACAGACATTCTTGTAATGATTATGAAGAATTAAAAAGGTTTGAATTCTATTGTCTATTCTCCTGTATTGGACACTCTTCTCAATCGAATTCACCATGATGAATTCTATTGTCCATTCTCTAATACAGGAGAATGGACAATAGAATTCATCATGGTGAATTCGATTGAGAAGAGTGTCCAATACAGGAGAATAGACAATAAAAATCATCATGGTAAATTCGATTAAGAAGAGTGTTCATTACAGGAGTATGGACAATAGAACATACGCGCAAAAGCTCCTGACTTCACGTCAGTGCTTGAACCAATTTTTATTATACGAAATAAATTGATTTAATAGTTGATATAGTTCGCATTAGATTTGCAGAAAGTGAAATTTTCCAATAAATTTAAATGAATTTTTGGATTTGAGTTTTTATTACACGTGATTTTGGGTACATAGCATAATTGCTGGGCCTTCGCTGGGTTTACAACAGACCTTGTGATGACCAGAGCAGGATAATTTGATTGAAAGAATGATGAATTATAAATGATACTGGAATTTTACTCCGTTTTAAGGAGTTTTCTTTCAGAAAATATCAAGCTGATGTAATCGAGAGTGAATTATTCATTAGTTGGGATTCTATTCTCCTTTTCAAGAGATGGCTCACGAGAATGGTCTCAAACGATTAGGTTCGACTCTTTCTGATGAAGATCACGAGGTCTTATTCGATTCCATTACCACGCTAACGAATGGAAAGAGATAACGACTTGGAATTTCAGTGTAGGTTGCGCCTCCAACTGCGACGGTTAAGTTCGTTAATGGGCATAATCAGTCTGACGGTTTCTTAGTTATACCCATCTATAGTTTTGTTGTTTTTCCCCAAGAACTCAAAAAATACATATCCGATCAAATTGAAACTTGGTAATAAGTTGTAGAATGCCGCAAATTGTGCAGAATTTCGTGAGGATCTGATAAAAATCTATAAAAAAATGTTAACTCAATGAAAAATTATATACGATTTACACTTATTTATTCAATATTGTGACGCGTTTCGTCGACACAGCGACTTCATCAGACTACATCATACTAAATTCTTAACAAGTTATTATCTCCCTATACCTAGATGACATGGACACATAATCCTTTAAAACTAATTACATAATATTACAGTGCTGGTTTCTTTTTACACATTAACAATAATTCATTCCTAATGCTTTTATAAATTAATTCTCTATTTGAATAGATGGAGTAACGGTGAAAAATTTAGATCTTATTGTTCATTAAATAAGTTACCCGTATGTTTTTCCCTATTTATTTCCATCATTTCCCAGTAATTAAGTTGCGCACCTTTATTCAAATTGTGTAGAATTTTGAAATCCTGGTTAAACTTATGTCCATCTGCTAATAAATGATTCGAATAATATGAATTAATTTTGTTGTTTTTGTAGCTGTGATGATGTTCCGTTATTCTTATGCCAAAATTTCTACCAGTTTTTCCTATATATGTGTTATAACACAGAGTTAATCAGAAAAATGTTGACCAAAAAACAATTTAGAAAAACAATTAGTTTCGTATTTCCAGAAATTAAGGATAAAAATAAAATATTCAATAGCTTAACATATTTTTGTATATTGTATATTTGGTACACCGAGTCAACAACTTAAAAGGTTTCTTCAAAACCAACAGGTGAATATCTCATTCCGGACAAACAATAACCTCGCAAAACTCATAAAGAACAATAAATCGAAAAGGAATAAAGAACATAAATCCGGTGTTTATCAATCAAATTGCGGGAGTTGTGACAAATCATATATAGTAAAAACTGGTAGAAATTTTGGCATAAGAATGAAGGAACATCATCACAGCTACAAAAACAACAAAATTAATTCAAATTATTCGAATCATTTATTAGCAGAAGGACATAAGTTTAACCCGGATTTCAAAATCCTACACAATTTGCAACTCAATTACTGGGAAATGGTGGAAATAAATCGAGAAAAACATATTGGTAATTTAGTTAATGACTAGATCTAAATATTTCACCGTTACTCAATATATTCAAATAGAGAATCCATTTATAAAAGTATTAGGAATGAATTATTGTTAATGTGTACAAAGAAACCAGCAGTGTAATCTCATGTAATTAGTTTGAAATAAGTCTATTATGTTACTATGTAATTTGTTTTAAATAAGTTTCTCATGTAATCAGTTTTTAATGATTCTGTGTCCATGTCATCTAGGTATAGGGAGATAATAACTAGTTAAGAATTTAGTATGATGTAGTCTGATGAAGTCGCTGTGTCGACGAAACGCGTCACAATATTGAATAAATAAGTGTAAATCGTATATAATTTTTCATTGAGTTAATATGGATTAGCATCAAGTAAAATCCACAAGCATTAAAAAAAATGTTTTCTTCAAAAATTGTATATTTCAGAAACAATTTGCCAGATACCGCGGAAAATCCGCGCCAACATTCAAGGAGCGATTTTACGATAGATTACCAGATTTCAGCTTGATCGGATTTGTTTTTTTTTGAATGATTTTATTTTAAAATTTGGATCCATTTGATGCCCAACGCAATGGGGTGGGGGTCAGAACTCGTCAAAATAAACTTATATAAAAGCTTCAAGATAACGAAGATATTATCGGTAGTAATAAATTGCACAAGTACATCAAAATTACCGATAATTTTGAATGACTAAAAATAAATACGACGAGTTAATTTTCATTTTCATTCGACTCCGAAGGAATATAAAAATTGGAAAAGCACTGACATGAGGTCAGTCTGCTTCGACGTCCAAGAAAAAAAAATATTTTCCAAAATTTTCCAACAATATAAATCCGATCGAGTTTAAATGTAGAACTTGGCTGTTAAATAAGGATTTGGAGGGTCTTGCGAAATTTTAGACATATCTGACGGATTGTTTCCGATATACAGATTTTTTTTGAATAACTGTTTTAAAATTTTCTAGTCATACTTGTCTAGTCAGCAAGTGCCTTTTAGGTCAAAACTTTTTAGAGTTCTCCGAAAATTATGATTGAGGTGTGATTCGATTCAGAATGGCATGTAGATATTTTTTGAGAAAATTCAAGGGCCGCTCGCAAAAATTGCAAAACTTTAAAATTAAGCCGAAATTCATATTGAAACTTCTTCTTAACATCATGTACAGTAAGTTAATGGGAACTAGGAGGTTGGTAAGAATCAGCAAATTAAGTGAAAAAAAGGGATTTTGGTTTTTTGCATATATATCTCAAAAACTATTTGAGACTTTTCAAATTCGAAAAGGGATTCAAGAGGAGGAAATTGGCCCAGAAAAGTCTCAGGAACCATGAATAAAAATCATTTGTTTATAACAAATTGTTTATTAAATAAACAATAAAAATCAAATAATAGTAATTATTTTCTTAATATCAAAGACCAAGATAAATAATGGTTTAAAAAAATGATTCCTTAATATTACGTAATTACAAGTGGTAGAAAAGATTTGTTGAGTAACAAATCCATTTTCAAGCAATAAAATAATTTTTTTAGAAACGGTTTTCTTTTAATTCATATTTTCATCAAAGATTGTTTCCAAAAAAATATAAACAACACATTTGGTTATAACAATTTTTAAATAATAAAATAATGTTTAAGTAACTTCTCATCATGAGAAAACGGATCAATAGTAATATTATAAAAAAAAAGTTTTTTTCAGTGTTTAATTAAGCTTTATAACTTTTAAACTAAGTTAATTGTTCAACAAAGCGAAAATTATCAATATTTTAATTTTTCCAACAGGAATCTATTATAAGGTCTTTAAAATATAGCTCCACGAAAGGATAACATTCTCAGATTAATAGTATAACAATTATCGAGTTTTACAAATTCTTTTAATATCCATACAGACCCTTTTACCAATTTTTCAAAGTGGCAGAATGCTCAATAAAGATATTGCTGAAACAATACCACTCCCAACGCCACCCTGACGTCCGGATATTTGAAACAGAGTATTACAAATTCTTTCACTATCCATACATACCCTTTTATACCAATGCAATGTCAATGTTCGTGCTATAAAAAATTGTTAATCAACTAATAGAAAAATCGCGATAAACATGGTCAATCCACGGATTACTGTTCATTCATCTATCCTGTAGGCGCCTGAACTTTTTCACATCTTAATTTTCATATTAAATAAGTTTAAATAATATTTATTCATTAAAGGTCCGGCTTGCGCAAGCCGGAGTTCCCGTTTTCGGGCGTATTTTCATCACTCTGGTAAAATTTTAAATATTGGTCCAACAGTTCCGGTTGCGACTTTTTTTGGGAAATTTCCTTTTTTGAATTTTTTTTCAAATTCGAAGAACCTCAAATAGTTTTTGAGATATATTCATAAAAGCAAACCCCCTCTTTTTGACTTAATTCTTTATAACTTCTGGAATTTCTGCGAGCAGCCCTTAAATTCTCAAAAAATATCTGCATGCCATTCCGAACCTACCCTGCAAATGACGCCTCCTTAACTCATTTCGTTCGAGAGTTATCGTGTTCACGGCCGGCCGGAAAAAATTAAGCTTGACCTCGGATTCTTCTTGAGTGAGTCGAAAGTAAAACATTTTCGGCCAAAAGTTCGAATATTACAAACATTTGGGTAAAATGATAGACTTTCCATTCAGGGGTACAAACGCGCTAAAAATGAACTCATGCAACACGCTGGAATGCAAAATTATGTGGAACTTTTGTATGCCCAAGTGTAATTAATTAGTACACGTCACAAATAAATGAGTACTGTCAAAACAAATTAACTAAAGGTAGAAACAGACTGATCCCACGTACGCAACGTAACGTGGGAGAGCTTGTGCCACACAAGCTCTCCCAAGCGTTTTTAAATCAAATGTTCAAATTTTTCTCCATTAACTTCCATACAATAATACAATCTTGACTGAGAACCGTCTCTAATACATACATGGTTCAGCATAATTGGAGTTATTTGACGACACTCATTTACAATTCGTTGGAGTAGTTCGTCCAAATTTTCAGGCCGAGTCACAAAAATCTTGGACTTAAGATGTCCCCACAAGAAGAAGTCCAGAGGGTTCAGGTCAGGAGATCGGTCAGGCCACTCTATAGGACCTCTTCTTCTAATCCAACGTCCAGGGTATCGCAAATTGAGGTATTGGCGTATTGGCGAACTGGTGGGGCGTAGTGAGGAGGAGCTCCGTCTTGTTGGAAATGCAATTGTTGCTCAAGTAGAAGAGGATCGTTTTCTAATTGCGCGCGTGTTCCGCAAGGAACAGCGTGCTATCATTTCGTCACAAAGTCTGTATTTTTCGAATTTTTTTTCGAAATTGGTCTCAAACGATAGGGTTCGACTCCCTGATGAAGAATTCGAGGTCAAATTCAATTCTGTCCGTCCGGTCCGGCCGGCCGTTAGCACGATAACTCTCGAACGGAACGACTTAGAGCGTTGAAATTTGCAGGGTAGTTTTGTAGCGTAAATATCTCGGACAAGTTCGTAAACGGGCGAAATCCACCGAGCGGTTTCGGAGTTAAGGCCGGTTTTAGCCAAAACGTTTTTTATGAATATTTCCGGAACCGATCACTCGATCTTTCTGAAATTTGGCATCAAATTGTAGAATCATGACCTTTATATGCCTGCGATGTTTTGTTATGACCGGACGGCCCTAAAGTGGCAAAAAAAAATTTCAAAAATTTTAAAATTTTGTTTTCACGATAACTCGAAAAATACTGATCTGATGAAATTGAAACTCAGTAGTTAGATGCAAAAGACCAATGCAAACACTTTAGCAAAATTTCGTGAAGATCACGTGACATGAAAAAAATCAAAAAATCACTACTATTTTGCGGAATGCTTTGCTTAAAATGCCGAAACCTATTTTTTTGAGGTTCATGCTGCCTTTTCCGGGCATTTTTCGTTGTGCGCATGCGCAGATGAGAAGTCATTTAACTGCTGTAGTTTTCGTCAGGGAGGATTGGGGTTTTGGGGTGGCGGATGCTATTCCTCCATAGAATCTATAACGACATACGACTGTTCCCAAGTCGCAGTGGTTAAATTCGGAGCTACTAGAACTCAGGGATCCGCGGTCTAGCTCCAGTGGAGATGGGAGTGGATTCCTAAAAAGGGAACCTAGTAAATGGGCGCCAGGTAAATTTAAGTCTCCCAGATACCCCTGCGTAATGTACTAATTCCTAAATTCACCAAAAGAATATTCACGCTAATAACAAACAGTTTATTCTAATAGCATACAACCCAGGTCTTTAGATCCAGCAAAATTTAACTATTATGAAACCCTGAATAAGGGTGGCGGAAATTGTACGTAGATATTATTCTTGGATTCAAATACGCGTCGCTTGAGCTCAGGCGCATTCACGTTTCTCCTCTATGATCATATACGATTACTACAAATCTTGCCCCAATTTCCGCTTTCCAATAACAATTACCTAGATAATTGATAACAATATATGTTCAAGTTATATATATAGTAGGTATAAGATGATTCGGGATATGTTTTTCTATAACTTGCGTGCTAATCCTTGTGCATGAACGTATTATTGCCTCGATGGTCTCGCAATACCGTTCTCCTTCCCTTTGTACTCGCTGTCTCAGTTATACTCTTCCTGATATAAAAAATCGTGCTGGCCTCAAAACTCCGCTGGCACACAAAAACTTCGGACTGCCACAGAAACTCCGGACTGCCACAAAAATCCTTCTATTCCTCTTGATATAAAAATCGTGCTGGCACACAAAAACCCCTGATGTTCGGGGTTGTCTTGCACACGTTTGCTTCGAAACCAAATCTGGCCGTGCCTCCACCAAATAATTCTGCAAGCACACAGCGATGTTCTGACCAAGCCGCCAAGATCGTTCACGTGTTCAACTCGGATTTGCAAAAGGCTTTTATATCCTCTCTCGAGACAAGTGATGGTTATCTGTTATCCTTCCCAATCAAACCAATATAACGCTCACTCTTAATCCGATTTTCGAAACTATATCCAATTAAGAAGATTCCAATAATTCTACTAGAGTTCCGAAAATACGTTTTAACCTATGCTTCCTCCTTCGAGTGTTGACAAAATGGACGACCTCATGTCCCTGACTGGCGCAGACCCTCACAAATTTCAGACTGTCACAATTCAACAATATTGCCAACTTATTCGGTTCTTCGAATACAACAATTATTATTTAGCGTCGATTGGCACCACTGAGATCCAACCTCAAATTCGTCGTCAACACAAACGACAACCTTATCGTAAACAAAACATAAACAAACCCTTGCCTGAGTTAAAAAGAAACGTTACAAATCCAGATCCCTGATGAGGGTCTGCGCATGCGTAGATTAAAGATGCGATATCTCCCGAACCACTAGTGTTGGAGAATCGGAGTTTTTTGTTAAGGTGTGTTATTTTGAGAGGACTTTTAGCCGCGAGTAGATTGAGCATGCGCAGAAGAGAAGTGACTGTTTTTTAATTGGATGGGTTATGTCGGGAGTGCTGAGTCGATATGGTGAGGTTTTAAAAGAATATTCATAGCAATTCAGTTCAAGGACAAGTCAGTTTGGGGGATGTAGCGTTGTTTCCGAGTTAAAGTGTTCGTACCGTGGCCCTGCGGCTAATTTTGAAATTGATGTTACCCCTTACAGGCATTTTTCGTTATGCGCATGAGCAGACCATCAGTGATTTAACTGGTGGTGTTTTCGTCAGAGAGGATTGGGGTTTTGGGGTGGCGGATGCTATTCTTCCATAGAATCCCATGTTGAGGGTCTGCGCATGCGTGGATTAAAGATGTGATATCTCCTGAAACACTAGTGTTGGAGAATCGGAGTTTTTTGTAAGGTGTGTGATTTCGAAAGGACTTTTAGCCGCAAGTATATTGCGCATGCGCAGAAGAGAAGTGACTGTTTTTGGGTTGTATGGGTTATGTTGAAAGTGCTGAGCCGATATTGTGAGGTTTCAAAAGAATATTCATGGCAATTCAGTGCAAGGACAAGTCAGTTTGGGGGATGTAGCGTTGTTTCCGAGTTAAAGTGTCTGTACCGTGGCCTGGGGCTAATTTCGAAATTGATGTTACCCCTTACGGGCATTTTTCGTTATGCGCATGAGCAGACCATCAGTGATTTAACTGCTGGTGCTTTCGTCAGAGAGGATTGGGATTTTGGGGTGGCGGATGCTATTCCTCTATAGAATAGTGAGGGTCTGCGCATGCGTGGATTCAAGAAGCGATATCTATTCTCCTGAACCACTAGTGTTGGAGAATTGGAGTTTTTTGTGAGGTGTGTAATTTTGGGAGGACTTGCAGCCACGAGTATATTGCGCATGCGCAGACGAGAAGTGAATGGTTTTGGGTTGTTTGGGTTATGTTGGGAGTAATGAGCCGATATTGTGAGGTTTTAAAAGAATATTCATGTCAATTCAGTGCACGGACACAGGTCAGTTTGGGGAAAATAGCGTTGTTTCTGAGTTGAAATGTCTGTATGGTAGCCCTGAGGCGAATTTATAAATAACTATATTCGGTAGATCTATATTAAAATACGTTCGGATTTGGAGAAGAGGCAATTGCTTTCCTAACGGAGGTCTCACAACCGCAATTTTTTTTTGATCTACATTAAAGCTAACAGCCAAACTGTATTGATAGCTATATTTGTTAAAGGAACTTGAAAAAAAAAAAGCACTGACGTGAAGTCAGTACTCTTTGGCGCGCGTGTTCACGGTGGCTAATTTGAATTGAATGATGAGTACTTCGAGCTCAGTGGATAGAGCAAGCCGAAGATCTACCCAAAGGATAGTGGACACCATTCACTGTCGGTTCAAAAATTAACAGTGCTGTATCTAAGCTGCCATCAGGAAAGAGTAACAAAGTTGGAAAAGAACACAACTGACCCTCCTTAGTCGCACAAGCTCTTAGAAGATTTGGGAGGGTCAGTATAATCCTAATCATGTTTATAGCACGCGCGCAAAAGCAGAGTGACTTAACAATGAAAGAAAAAGTGTAAATAGTCAATCTGCTTTGGCGCGCGTGCTATAAACATGATTAGGATTATACTGACCCTCCCAAGTCTTCTAGGAGCTTGTGCGACTAAGGAGGGTCAGTTGTGTTATTTTCCAACTTTGTTACTCTTTCCTGATGGCAGCTTAGATACAGCACTGTTAATATTTGACCCGACAGTGAATGGTGTCCACTATCCTTTGGGTAGATCTTCGGCTCGCTCTATCCACTGAGCTTGAAGTACTCATCATTCAATTCAAATTAGCCACCGTGAACAAGCGCGCCATATCATTTTCAACTCTAACAAGCAAATAATTCCGGAGATATGATGTTTCAAAATTTCAATAATACATCGTAGTTCTATGTATTCACAGAATGTGAACACAGAATCTATCTGTGTTCACTGTTCATAAATGTCATACATGTCTGTTGGAAAAGAAGTATACGATTTTTGAATTTGTGAATATATACAAGACTGTTTTGAAACTGAAAATCATTATGACTGATTACATATTGAATAATTTATGTATAAATATTGGGGATGATGATTCAAAAGATTTAGAATTGGATCATTTTGACGATGTAGTTTATGAAGGCAATAGGAAAGGAGAACATAATGAAATCATGAAAAGAAATTAGTGTTCGTTGACCACTGAGGTTAATATTACCTTTTACTTCCTTAAGTTGTGAGACATGTTCCTATATACAGTATTTTCATATTGTTGCTAGCAAAAAAATGCTGAAATATGGATCGACATTTGTGTATCAAACATTTTTTCTTGAGTTAGGGTCCATAATACAGAAGAGAATGTGTAAGTGGTATGAACTATTACATTTTAAATTATGAAAAGAGGATAGTATTTTATAAATATATTTTGAACTATTAAAATAATTTGTTCGTCAGCTTCTACCTACTCAAATATCAGGAATAAATGGACAATCTGCTATGATTGTCTCCAGCCTTGCTCTAGACATTCCGATGATAGTTTCCTTAGGTATTTCGAGATGTGAAAACTATGCACCTAGTGTAAGTTGCAACAACCCATTCCACGAGGTTGAATCATTACTGATTGCTCATTTAATCTCGATAAATACATGTAATGAACATTTTTGAAGCATTGCAGATTGCTCTTTTTTTTAAATGATAATTTTTTAAGCATTTTTTTGTAAACGACACTTTTTTTTAATTTAATTTCTTTGATGATGCAGTTCTATCATAAGAATCCATTGATATAATTCCCAACTCTGAGAAACCAATACTATATATATCATTTGTCAAAGTTTGAACAAGAGCGCCAAAGCTCCTGTCCACAGGGCTTGAACCAATATTTTTATCCTGAACCCGTCTCAACAAATTTTTAAATCAAGACCATTAAGTACTTATGGCGAACGCTATGTTCAGGATGGTTTTGGTTAAATATCCTTGCAGCCGCTCGGGCACAATTTTGATTTTTGTAATAAAGCCGAACCAGCTCAACACGTTATTGCAATGTGTACACCATAATTATTTTTAAAATTTTGAACAAATCAGCAAAGTAATATCTCAACAGATTGATTTATAATATATCAAATGATCGAAGAAAGGTACACGTATTATAACCAGATAAACACCTTCTAAGAACAAAACATGAAGGAAACATAAGGCAATGTTCTGATTTTTTTCATTTATAGTTTGAGATAATTTTTCTTATTACTTGAGAAAATATTGCAATTCAATTTTCTTAAGATTTTGTAAAAATAACCAAAATATTCAAGGTGGCTCATTTGAGCTTAAATATGATTTTTGGCGAAAACAGTTAATCAAAATTACGTTTTTCATACACCGTTGTAAAGAGGCTTCCAAGACCTTTCAAATGAAGTATCACGCAACCCCTCTTCCCTATTCAATCTTGAGGGGTTGAAGCGCCCCCTCTTAGGGGGTTTCCCATTCAAGCCTCAAATATACGTCAAAAGAAGTCCCCAAACAAAATCATTCGACGTGTTTCGGGAATTTTTTCCAATCGCTATGGGATAAGAAATATATACGGGGTGGCTCATCTGAGATGGAACACCCTGTATACCTACGTTTGTATAAACGATCGTATGATCGGTTTCGTTATGGGAACATCTTATCAATTCCGGTTGTACGTACATACTGAATAAAATACGAAAATGCACATAAATTCTGCTATACGAATATATTGACTTAAGCTACAGAAAAAGCCTCCCAATTTGAAGTTCGTAACACGTAATTCTTAACAGGTTCAACACCAAAATTAAACATTTAGAACAACCCAGTCTCATCGCCATAGAAGAAAACGCAGAAGGGCTGCGTCGATGAGTGGCTCGTTGTCAGAAAAACGGCGAGAATAGCCTTAAAAACAATTCGTACACACTAAAAAAAAACGTTTCCCATAAATTCTGCTATACGACGAATTTATCAAGGTTAATAATTGGAATACATATTGCTATCGACAGAATTGCCCTTTTTCACCAGTTTACGAAAGTGAGGAACTGAAAGATGACCTCTTGGAAAATCAAGGTCAAGGTCACTTGAAGGTCATCAAAAAAGGAACGTTCTGATTGATTTTGCTAGTCGAGGATGATAAATGGCCGGCCTCCTGGAAAATCAGGGTCAAGGTCACTTGAAGGTCATTCGAAATGGAACGTTTTGTTCGATTTTTATCGAGGAAGATAAATATGGATTGGAAAATTGAAATGAAACACTATGTAATATTTAAATTGTTTTTGCTTGCTTGTTCCGCCAGAGTGCTATCATTTTGCCAAGATGCCCGTATTTTTGGCCGAAAATGGCCTGAAAAAATTGGGTTCGACTCACTGATGAATCCGGGGTAAAATGCAATTATGTCCGTCCAACAGTAAGCACTATGTATTGACAAAAAATTGGTTCAAGCACTGACGTGAAGTCAGAAGCTTTTGCGCGTATGTTCTATTGTCCATTCCCCTGTATTGGACACTCTTAATCGAATTTACCATGGTGAATTATATTGCCCGTGTCCTGTATTGGACACTCTTAATAGAATTTACCACGGTAAATTCGTCCAATACAGGAGAACGGACAATACAATTCACCATGGTCGAAAATTCAAAGTCGCTAGCTCTTTCCGTTCTCAAGTTATCGTGGCAACGGCCGGACAGAATCAAATTCGACCTCGAATTTTTCATCGGGTAGTCGAGCCCAATCGTTTGAGACCATTTTCGGCAAAAAATTTGAAAATTACAGATATTTGGGCAAAATGATAACGCGATGTTCCCCAGAACATACGCGCAAAAATCAAAAGTTACACAATTTGGTTTCCCCAATAACTCGTGAAATACTGGTCCGATGGAATTGAAACTCGGTAGTTAGTTGCAAAATACAGACAGGAAGACATGCAAAATTTAAGGATGACTTTATCACATGACTAGAAAAAATTTAGCTTGAAATTCGGATACCACATATCGGATTGAGTTTAATTTTGGCATTTAGGAAACCAATCGCTTGGGGCGTGGAAAATTTCATTGAAAACAGACCCCTAAGAGCCTTAAAACAATATTAAAAACTCCGAATAGTGGGCAAATTATTTGAGTTGTTTTCAACGTGAATCATGATCTGTTTACTTATAGAATTAGGTTCCTACGTGTTTTATCAGATCATTGCTATCGCTATCATATGGACAAGGCAATTAAATTTAAATATGGATGAATTGGTCTTAGGTTAGTGTTTTATTATTGATGGTATAGAAGTAATTCCACATTTTCGTATTTTCTTACTCGGACTGCGACTGATAACTGTAAATACGGTGGGAATTGAAAGTCGATGAATGATGAGCAGAATTTAAAAAAAAAACAGAATTTGTCCGAATGTTGAGCGAGTGGGGTGGGACTGGAAGGATATATTACCACCTCGTGTCAATTATGTAAGAGTGCAAGCCAGTTTCGAGGAAATAGCGTAGTTTCCAAGGTGGTCCTTCAGCAAATTTTGAAATTCACCCTGTCCGTCTCGGGCAATTTTCGTCCTGCGCATGAGTGTTTTAACTGCTGGAGCTTTCGTCAGGGAGGAAGGGATTTAGAGGTGCTGGATGCTATTCCTTCATAAATCCCCTTGAGAGAGTCCGCGCAAGCGCGGATTGAAGCTTAGATATCTGATAATCCACTGGTGCAGGAGTTTTGTTGCGAGGTATGTGATTTTGAGGGGCCTTTCAGCCACGAGTAGACTGAGCATGCGCAGAGGAGAAGTGGCTGTTCTTAGGTTGTATGGGTTAGATTGGAAGTGGTTTACGTCTAGCTGTCAGGGGTGTTATGCTGAGCCGATATTGTGAAGTTTCAAAAGAAATTTCATGCCAATTCTGTGCGCGTGCAAGTCAGTTCCGGGGAAATAGCGTTGTTTCCGAGTGGAAGTGTCCGTACGCAGTGATGTGCTTGAGCCGGCGTAAGGATACAGTAATAAAACCTACACTGAACAATACTGACTCTCCAAACTCCTCACAAGACATTGCTATACATAGATTATTGATATGGTTACATTGAACTAAAAACTAATTCACCTTTCCGCCCTCAATGTGTAGGCAAAATCGATTAATCTAATGTAGCAATCACTCTAAAGAAACTTTTGCATTGGCGTAATTTACCGGTGATGCCTACATATACAGAGTGATTCCAAAAACACTATATAAACAATCAAATAACTTAAGTCTCATAACTTATGAGTCATAAGTATGGGAAGTCATATAATGCGCTCTATTAGTGTGAAGTCATTTCGCCATTTTAGTTATCAAAGGTTAGAGCCATGAGATTGTATCCATACAAAAAGTTAATCCTCGTTGCTTAACGTTAGGCTTGAAAGTAGGCGTTGTTTGCGTGATACAAGAGAGATTGCCTTAAAAAATAAGTCGTAGTAGTGTACGCGAGTATATATAGCTTTAAAAACATGTAATTAGTACCTTCATATTTGAAGTGGTGATTTTTAAAAATCGACTCTTTTAATAACCTACAAATAAATGTTCTTGGGGTTTTATTTGACGAGATCTTGAATCTGGGGTCTGTACAAGTACTACAATGGTAATTTGTTGTACTCCTGGTTTTTTCCCATTTAAACGAAAGGCAGATCTGTTAGTTTTACATATATATATCCCAGAGGTCCAAATACTCGAAGAAATGTTTGTTTGGATACCATGCCATGTAAATGCCCTGACCTAAGGTAACTAAAATGGCGAAATGAGGTCAGCACTAATAGAGCGTATTATACTGAAACTCCTTCCGGTCTTCCGAGGAAACTCCTCATAACATCTCAAGAGTTTCTACAAGTTTGTAGACATTTGGACGGCGTTATGCATAACAGCCAAATCCATATTTTCGAAATATCATCCGTAGAACCAGTTTATAGCTGAAATTGTACATTTGGCGTTTACATTTATTAATAAATAGCACCATTTAGAAGAAACCTATAGCATTAGTGATTTAAGATTAGATATACAGTGCAGCATCAATATGCCCCCAAAATCACAAATTATTAAAATCGGCACTTGGTCAAGTTATGCATAACGCCGTCCATTCGGTACATCGTCCTTACGCCATCATAGGCACAGCACTGTGTAATGTTTCACCAAATGTGAATGGTAGCCACGACCGTTTGACTTTTTTTGACTACAATTTCTTATCTAGCCCGTGATTGAAAGATCTGTAAGTTTCAATTCTGTCCGGCCGGCCTTCCGTTTACACGATAACTTTCTAACGGATAGAGATAGTGACTTGCAATTTTCAGTGTAGGTTACACATCCCAATGCAACGGTTGGTTTCGTAAATTGGCATAATCGACCAGTAATCTTAAATTGCAACCCCTATTTTCGATGATAAAATCAAATTCTATGTCAATAAATAGTTATGACATGTCCGTGATTTTTTTACCATAGATGGAGCTGTACGCGAAACCAAGAGAATATAAGGATAAGCAGAAAAAACACCAAACAAACATTTTTTTAGAGAACATTACCAGCATTAACTGGCCTGTTAAGAATACCATGTTTGTTTGGTGTTTATTCGGCTTTTCCTCTTGATCCCTTCATTGCGCGTACAGCGCCACCTATCGCAATTGAACAAAAATTTGACGGACATATTCATATCTATTTTTTGACATAGAATTTGATTTTGCCAAACAAAATACCAACACGAGGTAGCTCGTCTTGCATTTTTGGTATTGGCAGTTCTGAAGACTTTGATAATAATATGCCTCGTGATATGCTAATTGAGAAATATACTAATACGTTTATTTGCAATTAGAAACAAAGTACTTGAAATTCTATGTTTTATTATTCCCTTTCAACTATTCACTAATTTATTGGGAACTGATTTTTAACACTGAGGATTCATTATTTTCCCCGTAGTTTTTGAATCTTGTTTTTGATCACAAGAGATATATATCGTACCTAATCTCTCTCATTGTTTCAGTCTCATCAAACGACAAACATACGTACAAATGTGCACTTATACCTTAGGCATGAATTGAGATAATAAGGTAGGTACATCTTGGATCCTTGAAATTGTTTGAAGTATCTGTATGTTTTTAGTTCGTCCAAATGAAATCCTCGCTGATTAAGAAAGCTTTAGAAGCTATCAATCTGAGGAAAGCTCGGTTACTTTAGGTTTGCCGGTAGGTATAGGTACAGTTACCAATAAGGGATGAACAGTTTATTGTTTTCATCTTATTGTATTAAATCTATTATGCTCTATACCTATCTAATGATTCCACTCACCGTAATAAGAAACGAAACTATTTTCAAGCATATAATATTTTTCAAAATTCCACATGAAATGCAAGAATAATGCAATTAGGAAAAACACTCAACTTCCAGACAACCATGGGTACCATTATGTATCACTCTCGATTAAATCCTGAATCCGGTCCTGTAGATCATGCATTAAAAAAAAACTGACAAAACAAGCAAATGTACCGAAAAAACATTGAAATCCTAAAAATAATAAAATATGCTCACAAACGTCATCACTTCCTCATTCAATTTACATAGAATCACTGTTTGCCATTCATCGATTTAAATTGACAATGCTAACAATTTGAAAGTTAAGCCGGCATAATTAACCTTAAAGTATCAAAATTATGAAACTTGTGTCAACTCACCCTTGACCTGCCTTAATATCTCGGCTTCAGACACATTTTTCATTTTCATCCTAAAACGAAACGAATATCAGCAACAAAACAAAAACCGGATCGTAAACCACACAAAATAGTCAGCACAAGCATGTCAAAATGCGCACACGTTCTGTGTACTGACATCCACAAAAAATCTCATCCAAGAAACAATAGCAAGTCATTAAAAGCATTCCTGAATTGGACAACGGCCTGAATAGAACGGGAACGTAGAGTCAACTCGATCACAACTGCTATATCCACCCAATGCGCAAGTTATAACTCTTATAATCTATTTACATTTAACCAGTGTATACTCACAAGCATGGCTAGCAATTTAAACTAAGCGCTGGAGTTCGGTGCGTATTAATTTAACAGACGAACCGAAGTTCTATGACAACTGTCAAACAAAATATTATAGATGGCACGATGTGAAACTGATTGGAACAACGGGAAAAATAGTAAGAAAGTGTTAAAATTGTTGTGCTTCGAATCAAGGTTTTCGCTGATAACTTTCTGTGTACAATCAGAACGGCATAGAATTCAGAACTCTACTACGCGACTGAAGGCAGGGGATACATTGCCGACTGGCACGCGGGGGGGAAGGAGGTGCGAGGAGGACGAAAATACGCTGTGCTATGGTCGTTTTGTGGAGGGGCACATCTAGCGCAAGCGAACCAAACTGGAACCATTTGGAACCACGAAAAGTGGGGATGGCATGAAACTCAGCGAAACTTCCTTTGTGTCCTCGACGATGTAAATTCTCACAACGGACTATGCGGATGTGAAACTGTATGGCGTTGCCTGGCAACAGCAGTTAGTACTTGGACTTAGTTCAGAGAGGGGCGGGAGGGGAGGTGATTTATGTTCTTTATCGCTGTTTCAGGTTTTGAAATGATAATGCTGATTAACATTTTTATGGTATAGGTTTATCGCACTCCGTTATCTATGTTTTATGCTTACAATTTGTGATGATAATAATAACTGCAACTTATTTATATGTTGTATTCTATACATTTCAACCTCTCGGAATAAAAAATCAATACCTAGGAACTATAGTGATTTCAATTTCATTCATTATTCCGTATAGTGAATCATACGGAAATATTTCGAAATAATTCTTATAATTAATTCCTATTCTTATTGTTTAATATACGGAAATCGTAGCTTCTGATTATCATGATAGAATATAACTTTTAGAGGGACTGTAAGTAATAATTTAGTGGAGTTTTATGACCTGCTTTCACCGGAAGTGAATCGTTAGTTCCGTTATCCTATAATTGGCTCGAGCTAGTGCAGTATATGGGGGCTAGCATAAATTTAAATTGGCATATGAAATTTGAAATACCCATTTGTAAAGGATTGTTCTATAGGTATACCATGCTCAACGAAATAACTAATAAGTTTATCGTTTACTTTTCTATTATCGATACATTTTTTAGGTAATCGTGATGTAACGGAAATGTATTCAAGGCGTGTATCTCAGTAGATTGTCGATTGTCATATATAGGTATTTGGATTCAGGCCCGCAGAGAGAAATCTTGGGCCCCTAGGAAATCGTTACCGTGGCCCCCTCGCACTCCCACCCCAGACGTAAATGGAATTAATGGTAAATTAAATATCGTAATAAAACATAATATGGACGCTAAAATTATTGAAAAACAAAATACTGTAAACACTATTCCCAATTCTATTATTAGAACCGCATTTTTTACCAAGCCCGGCCCGGGCCCCCACTCTTGGCGGGCCTGATTCTCTCCCACTATAGTCGATTCTGATTTCTGACTGGTATGATAATAATAACACAAATGAATTTTGAATCAGGTCGAAAGGGAATGATTGAATTGGCATTTCGACGGAATACGAAGCGAGAAAAAGTGTGTGTTGAGGCGTGAAGTTGTACACTAATATTATCGAAATAAAGAACTCTGCAGATAATAGTATTTATTACAATACTTTCAATAATAGTATTGAAGAAGATGGGGTAATCCAAATCTAAATTTTTTCATAGATATCTGAAAGAAGAAGAAACGCTCTGGAGAGCATATGGCAGACGGATGGATATTGGCGCTCTTGTTCCTCGGAACAGTGTGGTTATCAATTTGCCCAAATGACTGATTTTCGAAACTTTGACTGGAAATGGTCTTAAACGTTTTGGTTCGACTCATTGATCAAGAATCCGTGGTCAAAGTAGATTCTGTCCGGCCGGCCGTCCGCTAACACGATAACTCCCGAACGGAATGAGCTAGACAGTTGAAATTTTCAGAGTAGGTTTGGTTGGTAAATATCTAGGTTCATTATTGGGCAAAATCGGCCAGGGGGTTTCGGAGTAACAAAAAAACTTTTTTTTTTCACATTATAAATTCAATTTTTTTTATGATACAGTTTCATCATAAGAATCAACTGATATCATCATTTTGAACTCTAACAAGCTAATACTTTCGGAGATAGGATTTTTCCAAAATTCAAAAATGAATCTTAATTCTATGAGTCAGTCTGAAAAATTGAGTAAATGGAGGAAATCTTAAATAGTGTTACTAAGGAATAACATACATTAGTTGGAAATCCCGTTCTAAATCTTCAAAAATTAGTGAATGACTCGTAAATTATGCTCGACTTCCTTGCAGCATTCATTTTCGACTCACTAACAAAAAAACTCGCTATGAACATAGCGAATCCAAATTTCAATTTGTTGTTTGTTGTTAAAGTTGGGAACAAATTAATGGACTCTTATGATGAAACTGCATGTTAAAAAAAAATTGAATCAAAAATTTGTAATTTAAAAAAAATGTTTTTGTTACTCCGAAACCATCCGGCCGAATTTGCCCAATATTGAACTTAACCGAGATATTTAGGTCCCATTTATGTTAATGGACGGCCGGACATAATCGATTTCGACCTCGGATTCTTAATCAGTGAGTCGAACCAAATCGTTTAAGACCATTTTCAGCCCAAAATTCGAAAATTACAGACATTTGGGCAAATTGATAAGCACTCTGTTCCGAGGAACAAGAGCGCCAAAAATACCTATCATCATTAAGGATGAGAATTTACTTATCGACTCCATGATAATTCAATTTGAATCTGATTAAAATTAAATTATGAAGAAGTCATTAACAAACTATATTTGTTTTCTAGTAGGTACTATATCTATTTCTATGCTTTCTATGAATGTCTGAGTGAATTGATATTATATAATATCAGTGGAGTGCAGTGACGTAATGGGATAGACGAAATTATTCACAGATGAACAGAGTACAAGTTCATCACAATTCGAGACCATCGTAAAGGGTCTTAAAATACGAGGGATTTTAAATTTGAAACGCACACCGTTTGGTTAACATGATTTGTCAGGTCGATATGAAACTAATGGGAGTTAGTAATCATGATTAATGATTTCATGATGCGCTAGGCTACACGATACAACAACCGTCCAATGTCAAACATTGTTATCAAATAGTGAATGCTTAGTTCATAGACCAAATATCTTTTATTAGTTTATCTATGACTTGGCTGATAATTTGTAATGTGCGTTCGTTTGAAATGATCAGTCCCAGCGCGCTCGTTAATTTAATGATCCATACATTTCACTGAACTGCTGTACCGTACACTACTGCAATTTATCGATATCAGAGACCAGCACATCATGAAAACCAAATTTCAAACGGACAAATTCTGATATGCATTCCATTGAACACAGAACGTCACTTTTCGATGCAAATCTATAGTTTTGTATCCATAGATCCAGTTCAGTGAATCTGCAGTGGCGCAGCCACGAGGGGGATAAGGGAGATTTATCCCCCCTCCAGGGAGATCCTTAGTTCATTTACATGTATACTCTATTCATTTTTATAAAGTCTCCCGGTCGGCCATGATTTAGGTCTATCACGTTTTTGTAACTAACACAAAGGCAGTTTGGCAGTGCTGAAATATCGTCAAGGTCAAAACAATTCGCCGAGACGTTGCCAATTTCCACACTCAACATAATCATAACATAATCTTCAATCTTAGACAAGAATCCGTCGTATTCACAAAGCATTCAGTCTCCGTTGAGTCCTAACTGAGGTCCCAGGTTAAGGATAAATAAGAATCGCAACCTCAGTTAACGTATGTAACGGTGCTGAAACAGGTCTGTTTCACGTTAATAATCACTTAAACTGAGGTTGCGATTCTAATTTATCCTTAACTGAGGACCTCAGTTAGGACTTAACGGAGATTTAATGCTTTGTGAATACGGCGGATAATCACAGACCAGGTATCCGGAAATGCTATACAGAACCAAAATCTGCAATAGGAAAACTTCATTCTGACATGTTGAACTCTCGAATGAAATTACTTAGTTTCTTATCATTATTATATTTTATTAAGGTATAAGAATGACTCGGATTCGTAGTACTACTACATTTTGAAAGTTTCAGTTTGAGCAACAAGGTATTTAAATGTCTTCTGTAGGCCTATTTCTTGAGAATTTCGAAAAGTGGGGAATTCCATAGGTACGTCTGTTCGTTTAGAAGTTTTACGTCGGGTTATTCAGGTACTTTTATTCTTTTTTCGAATGAACTATCACAAAGTAACGGACTACTCTATCCATTATTTTTCAATAGAAATCCAACACTTGATTCCTGATCTCCATATAAGAAATTGTTGAATTCATATAATATCTTCTCAAATTCATTATTTTTCCGAAGTAAATTCACATTGTGAAAATAGTGAAAATACGTAATTACTACGACTTCTATGTAGAGAGGTCTACGTTGCGTAGTTATCTGACAGGAAAATGACTATAACCTAACATTTTCAAAATATACATGGTGAAATTTCATGGCCAACCGGGAGACTTTATAAAAGTGAATGGAGTGTACCAGTTTGAGACGAATATGACCTATACTCCATTCACTTTTATAAAGTCTCCCGGTTGACACATTTCACCGAGTATATTTTGAAAATGTAAGGTTATGCTCATTTTCCTGTCAGATAACTACGCAACATTGTCCTATCTACATAGAAGTCGTATAGTAATAACGTATATTTCACAATGTGAATTTTCTTGAGAAAAATAATGAATTTGAGAAGATATTATGTGAATTCAACAATTCCAAAGACCTGGCGACTGTTGAAGAAAATTTTTCATCTGTTGTTACAGTGGAAATATTCCACGTATATAAACTGGTTGGACGATTTTGTTATGCTATTTTCTTTTACGGAAATCAAAAATCAAGTGTTGAAATTTTAATGAAAAATAATGGATACAGTGATCCCTCACTTTGTGATAGTTCATTCGAAAAAATTGGTTCAAGTCCTGTGGACAGGAGCTTTTTGGCGCGCTTGTTCAAACAGACACATTATATCTCCGAAAGTATTAGCTTCTCAGAGTTGGGAATTATATCAATGGATTCCTATGATAGAGCTGCATCATGAAAGAAATTAAATTTAAAAAAGTGTCGTTTGACAAAAATGCTTCAAAAATGGTATTTAAAAAAAAAGCACTGACGTGAAGTCAGTACTCTTTGGCGCGCGTGTTCACGGTGGCTAATTTGAATTGAATGATGAGTACTTCGAGCTCAGTGGATAAAGCGAGCCGAAGATCTACCCAAAGAATAGTGGACACTATTCACTGTCGGTTCAAAAATTAACAGTGCTGTATCTAAGCTGCCATCAGGATAGAGTATCAAAGTTGGAAACGAACACAACTGACTCTCCTTAGTCGCACAAGCTCCTAGAAGATTTGGGAGGGTCAGTATAATCCTAATGATGTTTACAGCACGCGCGCCAAAGCAGATTGACTTTTTACAATTTTACTTTCATTGTTAAATCAATCTGCTTTGGCGCACGTGCTATAAATATGATTAGGATTATACTGACCCTCCCAAATCTTCTAGGAGCTTGTGCGACTAAGGAGAGTCAGTTGTGTTCGTTTCCAACTTTGTTACTCTATCCTGATGGCAGCTTAGATACAGCACTGTTAATTTTTGAACCGACAGTGAATGGTGTCCACTATCCTTTGGGTAGATTTTCGGCTCGCTCTATCCACTGAGCTCGAAGTAATCATCATTCAATTCAAATTAGCCACCGTGAACACGCGCGCCAAAGAGTACTGACTTCATGTCAGTGCTTTTTTTTTCAAGTTCCTTTAACAAATACAGCTATCAATACTGTTAGCTTTACCGTAGATCGAAAAAAATTTCGGTTGTGGCACCTCCGTTAGGAACGCAATTGCCTCTTCTCCAAATCCGAACGTATTTTAATATAGATCTTACCGAATATAGTTATTTATAAATTTGCCTCAGGGCCACCATACAGACATTTCGACTCGGAAACAACGCTATTTCCTCAAAAATGACTTGTGTCCGTGCACTGAGTTGACATTAATATTCTTTTAAAACCTCACAATATCGGCTCATTACTCCCAACATATCCCATACAACCCAAAAACAGTCACTTCTCTTCTGCGCATGCGCAATCTACTCGTGGCTGCAAGTCCTCCCAAAATTACACACCTCACAAAAAACTCCGGTTCTCCATCACTAGTGGTTCAGGAGATATCGCTTCTTGAATCCACGCATGCGCAGACCCTCACCAGGGGATTCTATGGAGGAATAGCATCCGCCACCCCAAAACCCCAATCCTCTTTGACGAAAACACCTGCAGTTAAATCACTGATGGTCTGCTCATGTGCATAACGAAAAATGCACGTAAGGGGTAACATCAATTTCAAAATTAGCCCCAAGGCCACGGTATGGACAATTCAACTCGGAAACAACGCTACATCCCCCAAACTGACGTATCCGTGCACTAAATTGCCACAAATATCCTTTTAAAACCTCACAATAATGGCTCAGCACTCCCAACATAACCCGTACAACCCAAAAATAGTCACTTCTCTCCTGCGCATGTGCAATCTACTTGCAGCTGAAAGTCCTCCCAAAATCACACACCTTACAAAAAACTCCGATTCTCCAAGACTAGTGGTCCAGGAGATATCGCATATTGAATCCACGCATGCGCAGACCCTCACCAGGGGATTCTATAGAGGAATAGCATCCGTCACCCCAAAACCCCAATCCTCTCTGACTAAAACACCAGCAGTTGAATCACTGATGGTCTGTTCAAGCGCATAACGAAAAATGCCCGTAAGGGGTAACATCAATTTCAAAATTAGCCCCAGGGCCACAGTATGCACACTTCAACTCGGAAATAACGCTATTTCCCCCAAACTGACTTGTGTCCGTGCACTGAATTGACATGACTATTCGTTTAAAACCACACAATATCGGCTCATTACTCCCAACATAATCCATACGACCCAAAAAACAGTCACTTCTCTTCTGCGCATGCGCAATATACTTGCGGCTGAAAGTCCTCCCAAAATCACACAACTTAGAAAAAACTCCGATTCTCCAACACTAGTGGTTCAGGAGATATTGCATCTTGAATCCACGCATGCGCAGACCCTCACCAGGGGATTCTATGGAGGAATAGCATCCGCCACCCCAAAACCCCAATCCTCTCTTACGAAAACACCAGCAGTTAAATCATTGATGGTCTGCTCATGCGCATATCGAAAAATGCCCGTAAAGGGGTAACATAAATTTCAAAATTAGCCCCAGGGCCACGGTACGCACACTTCAACTCGGAAACAACGCTACATCCCCCAAACTAACTTGTCCTTGCACTGAATTGCCATGAATATTCATTTAAAACTCAGCTCAGCACTCCCAACATAACCCTTACAATCCAAAAACAGTCACTTTTCTTCTGCGCATGCGCAATCTACTTGCGGCTTAAAAGTCCTCTCAAAATCACACTCCTTACAAAAAACTCCGATTCTCCAAGACTAGTGGTTCAGGAGATATCGCATATTTAATCCACGCATGCGCAGACCCTCACCAGGGGATTCTATGTACGAATAGCATCCGTCATCCCAAAACCCCAATCCTCTCTGACGAAAACACCACCAGTTTAATCACTGATGGTCTGCTCATGCGCATAACGAAAAATGCCTGTAAGGGGTAACATCAATTTCAAAATTAGCCCCAGCGCCACGGTACGGAAACTTCAACTCGGAAACAACGCTGCATCCGCCAAACTGACTTGTCCTTGCACTGAATTGCCATGAATATTCTTTTAAAACATCACAATATCGACTCAGCACTCCCAACATAACCCATCCAACCCAAAAACAGTCACTTCTCTTCTGCGCATGCACAATCTACTCGCGGCTAAAAGTCCTTTCAAAATCACACTCCTTGCAAAAAACTCCGATTCTCCAACACTAGTGGTTCGGGAGATATCGCATCTTTAATCCACGCATGCGCAGACCCTCATCAAGGATCTGGATTCTATGGAGGAATAGCATCCGCCACCCCAAAACCCTAATCATCTCTGACGAAAACTACAGCAGTTAAATGACTTCTCATCTGCGCATGCGCACAACGAAAAATGCCCGGAAAGGGCAGCATGAACCTCAAAAAAATAGGTTTCGGCATTTTAAGCAAAGTTTCCCGCAAAATAGTAGTAATTATTTTATTTTTTTCATGTCACGTGATCTTCACGAAATTTTGCAAAAGTGTTTGCTTTGGTCTTTTGCATCGAACTACTGAGTTTCAATTTAATCAGATCAGTATTTCTCGGGTTATCGTGAAAACAAAATTTAAAAATTTTTGACATTTTTTTGTCACTATAGGGCCGTCCGGTCAGAACAAAACTTCACAGGGATATAAAGGTCATGATTCTAAAATTTGATGCCAAATTTCAGAAAGATCGAGAGATCGGTTCCGGAAATATTCATAAGAAACGTTTTGACTGAAAACGGCCTTAACTCCGAAACTGCTAGGTGGATTTCGCCCGTTAACGAACTTGTCCGAGATATTTACGCAACAAAACTACCCTGCAAATTTCAACGCTCTAAGTCGTTCCGTTCGAGAGTTTTCGTGCTAACGGCTGGCCGGCCGGACCGGACGGACAGAATTGAATTTGACCTCGAATTCTTCATCAGGGAGTCGAACCTAATCGTTTGAGACCATTTTCGAAAAAAAATTCGAAAAATACAGACATTGTGACGAAATGATAGCACGCTGTTCCTTGCGGAAAACGCGCGCAAAAAGAGCAATCTACAATGCTTCAATGCTTTAATGATTAAAAAATTGTCATTAATAGTTATTTTTTACGATTAAATGAGCAATCTGCAATGATTCAACCTCGTGGAATGGGTTGTTGCAACTTACACTCGGTGCATAGTTTTCACAACTCGAAATACCTAAGGAAAGTTTCATCGAAATGTCTAGAGCAAGGCTGGAAACAATCATAGCAGATTGTCCATTTATACCTGCTATTTGAGTAGGTGGTGGATTACGGACAAATTATTTCAATAGTTCAAAATATATTAATAAAATACTATCCTCTTTTCATAATTTAAAATTTAATAGTTCATACCACTGACACATTCTTTTCTGTATTATGAACCTTAACTCAAGAAAAATTGTTTGATGCACAAATGTATATCCATATTTCAGTATTTTTCTTCTAGCAACATTATGAAAATACTGTATATAGGAACATGTCTTACTACGTAAGGAATTAAACGGTAATATTAACCTCAGTGGTCAACGAACAGTAATTCCTTTTGATGATTCCATTATGTTCTTCTTTCCTAATGCCTCCATAAACTACATCAAAAAAGTCTTGTATATATTCACAAATTCAAGAATCGAATACTTGCTTTCCAAGAGAAAATATTTTCAAACTACGAATTGACAATCTATTATAGCTAGAAAAAATGACATTTATGAATAGTGAACACAGACAGATTCTGTGTTCACATTCTTTGAATACATAGAACTTACGATGTATTATTGAAACTTTGAAACATCATATCTCCGAAAGTATCAGCTTGTTAGAGTTGAAAATGATAACAATGGATGCTAATGATGAAACTGCATTTTAAAAAAATCGAATTCAAAAGTTGTGATGTAAAAAAAATTTTTTTTTTCGTTACTCCGAAACTATTTGACCGATTTTGCCCAATAACGAACTTGACCGAGATATTTATCCCTCAAACCTACTCTGAAAATTTCAACTGTCAAGCTCATACCGTTCGAGAGTTATCGTGTTAACGGCTGGCCGGACAGAATCGATTTCGACCACGGATTCTTGATCAGTGAGTCAAACCAAATCGTTCAAGACCATTTTCAGCCAAAAATTCGAAAATTACAGACATTTGGGCAAATTTATAAGCACTCTGTTCCGAGGAACAAGAACGCCAAAAAGAATAAAAGTACCTGAATAACCCGACAGGAAAACTTCTAAACGAACAGACTTAGCTATGGAATTTCCCACTATTCGAAAATAAGCCTACAGAAGACATTTAAATACCTTGTTGGACAACTTGAAAATCACCAGTTTCAAAATGAAGTAGTACTACGAAACCCGAGTCATTGTTAAACATTAATAAAATATAGTGATTGGATAGGAAACTAATGCTGTATTTCGAAATGTGATCATCTCACAAAGTGAGAAATTGTGTTCTCAGTTCACCGCTCACGTACAAAAAAGAACACGTTCATCTTACATTCTGATCACTACATTTTGAGGTTACATGTTATGGATTTGTCAAAAGTCTTTGCTCGGTGATCAATCAAGCAAAGGCATATATTTTTCAAGATATCCTCTTAACAAGCAGCTCTTTTTATTTACTGAATCATCGGAAGATAATGGAAGAGGTCCCTTAAGTCAGTATATTAGCTCAATCATAAATTTATCTCAGATCTCTTAGGCCGGCTTTATAAAGCCGGAATGTCTTTCTGAATTCATACCCTTAATTCATATTATGTTCAGAAAACACGGATTTGCATACTAATTTACTATTCTGCTCACACATTCTGATCTTTTCAGAGTATTAATTTCTAGATTTCGCAAGCTTCCAGAATTCAGATTATGAATTAAGAATATGAATTCAGAGGAAAATTCTGGCCGTATCATGCCAACCATACTTCGTGTTCTGTTCCGAAATATAAGAAACTTGTGAGAGAAACCAATTTCGGAACAAGATTCTGAGATTATTCTCACTTCACTCACATTTCGGAATACACATTAAGTAATTTCATTCGAGAGTTCAACATGTCCAAGACAGAATGAAGTTTTCCTATTGCAGATTTCAGTTCTATATAGCACTTCCTGGTACTTTGTCTCTGCTTCTTAAGATCTGTGATAATATCTTGTTTAAGTTGGAACATTATGTTGATTGTTGAGAGTAGAAATTGGCAACGTTTCAGAGAATTGTTTTGACATTGACAATATTTCAGGAGTCCCAACCTGCCTTAGTTTCAGTTACATAAACGTGATGGACCTAAATCATGGCCAACCGGGAGACTTTATAAAAGTGAATGGAGTATAGAAGACTCAATTTTGTTATATAAAATTGGTTCAAGCCCTGTGGACAGGAGCTTTCTGGCGCTCTAGTTCAAACAGACAAATTATATCTCCGAAAGTAGTGGTTTCTCAGAGTTGAGAATTATATCAACGTATTCTTATGATAGAACTGCATCATAAAGGAAATTCAATTCAAATAATAGTTTATTTATCAAGATTAAATGAGTAATCTGAGAATGAGAACTGCACCATGGAAGAAATCAAATTGAAATAGCTGAAATGAATTCGACTCTCTCTTATAGAACAGGATGACATGTACGAGTATGAACACAGAGCATATAATAAAGCTTAGATATAATAATTATAGCATTCTGTGAAAACATAGAAGTACGATTCATTATTGAAATTTCGAAAAATCATATCTCCGAAAGTATTAGCTTGTTGGAGTTAAAAATGATATCAATTGATTTTTATGGTAAAACTGCATCTTAAATAAAATTTTCAGATATATCGAGTTATCGGTTTCGGATATATTCATAAAAAATGTTTTTACTAAAATCGGCCATAACTCCGAAACCGCTTGATGGATTTCGCCCATTAACGAACTTGTCCGAGATATTTGCGCTCCAAACCCACCTTGCAAATTTCAATCCTAACTCCTAACTCCTTTCGTTCGAGAGTTATCGTGCCTACGGCCGGCCGGACAGAATCGATTTCGACCTCGGATTCTTGATCAGTGAGTCAAACCAAATCGTTTGAGACCATTTTCAGCCAAAAATTCGAAAATTACAGACATTTGGGCAAATTGATAAGCACTCAGTTCCGAGGAACTAGAGCGCCAAAAACAGAGCTATATAAATTTTCAATACAAAATTTTTTCCATGAGGTATTTTCATTATCTCCCCCAGGGCTGCATCTGGCTAAGTATGAAGCTGTCAAAGTAACGTCGTCTATTCATATTTTTCAATGACCCAAATTGATATTATTGATAAATCAAATTCATAGTATAGAATGAGTCGTTTGCTTGGAGATACCATCATAGAGTTCTGTGATTTGAAGAAAAACCTTATACAAACCTTATTTTCCTGCTATGATAAAAAAGTTATATAATATAAATGAAATTCTGCAAGAGCCTTCAAAACCTTATTTTACAGTAAAGTTCTATAGATTTGAACTCGATCGAATCCATATTGGTGAAGATATTGCCGTCCTGGTCCATTGGTTTTACACTCGACCAACGGAGTTCTCAGCAGTTTTTTATTTTTAACGTGCCTGGTCGTTTTATTGAATTAGATCGGCCCAAGTCAAATTTGAAAAGTCGATACCGGGTGGCCCACCACTTACGCGGATCTCGTTTTGTGTTGAATGATGATATTTTGCGAATATTTTTTGTGATGTATGTAGGGTGTTCTAAAGCACAATTTAAAATTATTTTCATATATACAGGGTGTTCGAGAAAAAAGATTTAGACCAAAGTTAAATTTTTTTAATAGTAACACCCTGTATTTGAACTAAAAAATAGAATGGCAAGCTCAAATTATGATGAGTTTCTTCAGATCACTTTATACCTTTGAAGTACCATTTACGAGAAAATGGCGAAAAATTGAAAATATGCAGTTTTTTTAAATAGCAATTAATGAAGAAACCAGTTACGGCCGCGATACGGTCAGTATTTTTTCGAATAGAAATAATAGCTATTCCTATAGGTACAGAAAATAAAAAATTGGTTCAAGCACTGACGTGAAGTCAGGAGCTTTTGCGCGTATGTTCGATTGTCCATTCTCCTGTATTGGACATCCTTAATCGAATTTACCATGGTAAATTATGTTGTCCGTTCTCCTGTATTGGACACTTAATTCGAATTTACCATGGTAAATTCGAATTAAGAGTGTTTCAAATTTTCAAGGGGTACGGTTTTAAAAAAAAAGGATACACGTTTTTATGTTGATTTTCTACTAAGGGTTACCAGGCTTCAATTCGATCGAATCTTTATTTTTTGAGTTATCGAGGAAATAATATTCCTGGTGGGTATAACTCGGAAACCGTTTAACCGATTATGCCCAAAAACGAACTCAACTCTTCCATTCGGATACGCAACTTACCCTAAAAATTGCAAGTCCCTATCTCCTTTTGTTCGAAAGTTATCGAGGCAACGGTCACCCGTCTACTGAACTCACACAAGGCTGCTCGAATCTCCAACAATATTTAACCGATCGTGTTAAAACTTAAAACTTGGCAGTAGAGTTGGGTTCTAAAGGCTCTCGAAAAATTTCAGCAATTTCAGACGAATAGTTACTGATATATAGAATTTTTTTAATGAGGAGAAAAAAACAACCAAATTTCAGATGGCTATAACTCTAAAACCGTTTGGCCGATTATGCTTATAAATAAACTCAAATGTCGTGTTCAGATGCACATCCTAACCTGAAAACTTCAAGCCGCTATCTCTTTCCGTTCTCAAGTTATCGTGACAACAAAAATATTTTTTGATAATTTTTTAATAATTTTCTAGCCATACGATTCGCACAAAATTTCACAAACGTGCTTAGGTTCATATTCTACAACTACTCACCTAGGTTCAATTCGATCGGATTCATATTGGTTGAAAACAAAATTATTACTCAGAAACCATTGGGCCGATTATGCCCATTAACGAACTTGTCCGTCGTATTGGGATGCGCCACCTACCCTGAAAATTTCAAGTCGCTAGCTCTTTCCGTTCTCAAGTTATCGTAGCAACGGCCGGACGGCTGGACGGCCGGATGGCTGGACGGCCGGACGGCCGGTCAGACAGAATCAAATTTGACCTCGAATTCTTCATTGGGGAGTCGAACCAAATTGTTTGATACCATTTTCGTCAAAAAATTCGAAAGTTACAGACATTTGGGCAAAATGATAACGCGATGTTCCCCAGAACATACGCGCAAAAATTAACTCTGGAGTATACAGAGTGGTCATAATCAATTTTCAAACATCAACTACAAATAATGGTCAAAAACTTTCTTATTTCAAATGGCACACCCGGTATTTTTATATCTCGTTGAACGTAAGAAATAATTTCGAAACTATCTTCACAAGGTTTTCCTACACCTAAACCTGATAGTTTTCTCAGCAATTTTCGACTATTATTGATGTTTGAAAATTAATTATGATCACTCTGTATATTCCAGAGTTAATTTTCTATTTTCTGTATAGGAGTAGCTAATGTCTATTCAATAAAATACTGTCTGTATCGCGGGCGTAACTGGTTTCTTCATGAAATTTAAAAAAACTCAATATTTTAAATTTTTCGTCATTTTCTCGTAAATGGTTCTTCTAAGGTATAAAGTGATCTGAAAAAACTCATCATAATTTGAGCTTGCCATTCCATTTTTGAGGTCAAATACAGGGTGTTACAATCAAAAATATGTAACTTTGGTCTATATATTTGTTTTCGAACACCCTGTATATATGAAAATAATTTTAAATTGTGCTCTTGAACACCCTACGCACATCACAAAAAAAATTTAAAAATTATCTTCATTTACTCCATCAAACCGAGATCCGCGTATGTGGTGGGCCACCCGGTATATAGAACCACCTCAGTGCACTCAATTCGCCTTTTAATTATTTCCGTTTTCCTATGAATCACCCTGTACAGTAGAAGAACCTGATATGCCGCGAAATATTCCAGCTTATTTGCAGCCGACTTTGCAATATTGGCCACATGTTCCATCTAGCAGACTCCGAAGAATTGACGACAGTCTTGCAAAGAAGACGCATGCAGTTCTTTGATTGAAGCACCCGATTATTATCACCAAGTCTGACGTCACTGATTGGGTTATACGAGAAAAAGTTGTTGGCCCCATTCGTTTATCTTTTTGAGATCTCCGTTCAAGGAATCTATTTACTGGCATCTATGGTGGTGGGGTTCAACGGTACTCAAAGTTATGTCACTGATGAAAGAAGCCATCAGTGTGCTCTCATTCGCGAAGCTCAAGATGTTTCTCGGCCAAATTAAGGAAATCATTTATATGTATTTGGAAGAGGGTGGATAACTAAACTGAGCCTTGGGGCACTCCAGCACTCACGCTGAAATCCCCGGAACTGACACCATCCACGATCACATGAATGCTCCAGTTAGTCGAAAAATTCCTCATCCACTCGCATATACCTTTGGAAAACCATGTGATAATAGCTTATGCAGAAGAGCCCGATGTCTGATGGTTCACCAATGGATGCAGGACAGCCTGTCTTCGGATCCTGTACCATTAGTACCCTGTACAAAGTGATCCTTTTCCACGCGTGTTTACAGTTAGAAAACGACTCGAAGCGAAGTTCGGATAAGATTTGCGTGCGGAAAAATCCCTTTGCGCACGTGTTAGGAACAATGTTTTTCCTTCGGGTGTCTTATAATAACAAGAGGAACCAAATTGAAATATAATAATTTATTCAGGAACTTTTATATAATCTGGAATGGAACAACTCAACTATTCAAAAAACAACAATAACTGGAAAAAAATTGGTTCAAGCCCTGACGTGAAGTCAGGAGCTTTTGTCCGTATGTTATATTGTCCATTCTCCTCTATTGGACATGGTATATTTGATTAAGAGTGTCCAATACAGGAGAATGGACAATAGAACATACGCGCGAAAGCTCCTGACTTCACGTCAGTGCTTGAACCAATTTTTTTTTCGTAATTTTTTTAAAATTTTCTAGGGGTACGGTTCTCAAAAAATTTTACACACGTCTTTATGTAGATATTCTACAACTAGTTAGCAAGCTACAATTTCATCGGGTCTATATTTTTTGAGTCATCGAGGAAATACTATTCCAGATGGGTATAACTCCGAAACCGTTGGGCTGATTATGGCCAACAGCGAACTTCATTCTCCCATTTAGATGCGCAACCTACCATGAAAATTGCAAGTCCCTATCTCCTTTCGTTCGGGAGTTATCAAGGCAACGGTCACCCATCCAGCTACTGAACTCACACAAGGCTGCTCAGATCTCCAAGAATATGGATCCGATCGTGTTCAAACTTGGAACTTGGTAGTAAAGTTAGGTTCTGAAGGTTCCCGCAAAATATCTGCCATGTCGGATGAATAGTTTCTGATATTTAGAATTTTTTTCAATGATTTTCAATGATTTTTTAAAAAATTTCTAGTGATATGATCCTCACAAAATTTTGCAAGAATTTCCGTATTGGCAACTAATAACCATATTTAAATTGGATCGGTTTAGTATTTTTCGAGTTATTATGGAAATAACAACCAAATTTCAGATGGCGATAACTCCAAAACCGTTTGGCCGATTATGCTTATAAACAAACTCAAATGTTCCATTCAGATGCACAACCTAACCTAAAAATTTCAAGTCACTATCTCTTTCCGTTCTCAGGTTATCGAGACGTAAAAAATATTTTTTAATAATTTTTTTAAAATTTTCTAGTTATTCGATTCTCACAAAATTTCACAAACGTGCTTAGGTTTATAATCTACAACTTATAAAATAGTTTCAATTCGATCGGATTTATATTGGTTGAAAACAAAATTATTACTCGGAAACCACTGGGCCGATTATACCCATTAACGAACTTGTCCATCGTATTGCGATGCGCCACCTACCCTGAAAATTTCAAGTCGCTAGCTCTCTCTGTTCTCAAGTTATCGTGGCAACGGCCGGACGGCCGGCCGGCCGGCCGGATGGACAGAATCAAATTTGACCTCGAATTCTCCATCAGGCAGTCAAACCCAATCGTTTGAGACCATTTTCGGCGAAAAATTCGAAAATTACAGACATTTGGGCCAAATGATAACGCGATGTTCCCAGAACATAAGCGCAAAAAGGAAGCAATACCAAATTTCATTCAATTATTTACATATATCGATTGCTTGCTCCAACTGCTTTGAAAATTTGCCAACTCCGTTCAAAATTGGGAAGTTTTCCCCCCTCCCCCTTAGGGGCCCGTCCATGGTAATGCGTAATGTTATTCCGCCCGTAGAACAGTCCATTTGTAAGAAACCCAAAGAACATCGAAACTTGTTTTTCGAAATTCAAACTTATCTATTTCTATTATTAAAAGAAAGGAGCAAACTGCGAATATTCACATTTTTACGTTGCTAAATTCGATAGAAATAAAAGCTTTTCAAAATGCCGCTCGACAGTGAGAAACAGCTCAAATTGGTACCAGATGGTTTGTGTGAGGGCTTTGGGATAATGCAATATTATGAAAAATATTATTTTTTGCCGGCTATACACATATTGTGCTGAAAACTATTGAATATTGAATTTACGGCAACAGGAATGTGTACAAGGGTACATATGGTGTTATTCCATGTTATCCCGTCCCTATTATCTGCCTGTTTTGCATTTATCCGGTCAGGCAGTCAAATTCCTTCACATTTTTTCGGAAATATTCCAACTCACTTGAAATTTTTCCAACTGCTTCAAATTTTTTTCCAACTCCTACGAAATTTTTTCCAGCCCCCTCGAAATTTTTGCCAACTCCTTCGAAATTTTTACCAACTCCTTCGAAATTTTTCCAACTGCTTCGATATTTTTCCCAACTCCCTCGAAACTCCGTTCAACATTGGGAGGGATCATCCCCCCCATCCCTCCCCTTTGGCCCGTGCCTGACAGTCTTGATTGTTTTCTATTATACCCGTATATTTTTTCTAGATATGGAGGAAAGTACTGAGAAAAACCACCAAGCTTGGCACGAGGAAGACATGAAAAATGCTTTGCGAGCGATTGAAAATAAGGAAATGGGATGACTACTAGCTGCAAAAGTTTTCAAAGTGCTCAAATCAACCCTGCGTAGAAGATTTGATGGTAGTATGAACAGTGAGAAGGGAGAATTGGGAGATACTAAATTAGTTTTGAATTTAGAATGGAGTCCAGATTTTTTTTGCTTGGGTACAGAAGAGTTGCAAAAAATTGTCTCCGAAATTGCAGAAAGAAATAAAATTGAGTACCCTTTCAATAAAGACAAAATGGTGAGCAAGAACTGGGTTACTAGATTTTGAAAGAGACATACAACCATATCATTGAGAGGGCCTGAAAATACTTCATTTGCTAGAGCTACAGGCTTTAATTAATCAAATATTGAAGGCATCTTCTCTAAATGTCTTCTGTATTAGATAGGTACATACAAATTTCTACCAGAAGATATATTCAACTTTGAAGAGACTGGGCACCACAGTTCAAAGAAGATATTGGCAACCAAAAGAAGAAAACAGGTGGGGGCCTTTGAGCAGTGCGGAAAGAGTGGGATACAAATTTGTCTCTGGAATCACCCCGGAAGGGCTGTTTCACAATGCCAAATTAACGGAATATTCAAAGCTGCATTTTTAAAGAGTGCAACTGCACAGAATTCTGAGCATGCCTTTAGAAAAGCAGGTATCCTGCCCTTTAATTCCAACATTTTTTCGGATTGGGAGTCTTCACCAGCGTTCACAACTGACCACCTTCAAGAAGATGATGCTAATAATGAACGTAATGAAATAAGTTATGAGAATATTGCAATATTAATTGGAAATTAAGATGTGAATCCTGGACCATCGAGCAGGAAATTATCTTTCGAAGACAATATGTCATTTCCAAAAAAATCGCCCAAAACTTGCACTAAAAAATCAAGGAAATATGCAAATATTGGCCATCTAAATAGTACAACAGAGATAACGGAACTCAAATAAATTGTTAATAAAAAGCTAGCCAGGGACAGAAATTGGCAAGGGCAGCAAAACGGCAAGTTCTACAAGATAGAAATTAAGTGAACAACAACATCAACAACGAGGACACCAATGAGGAGGATAGCGATGACGATGACAGGACACGTCATCGTCAATGGAATGAGCTTTATTCTGTTTCAAAATACAAGGGGAGGGATGGATCCGATGTCAGCTGTGCAACTTGAGAAGTCATTGTGAATGTGCTGGAATTGATAAGAGAACAAAGCATTTCATTTTCGAATTATTTATTTATATAGAACAGATGATCTTCACATTGTATCATTTTAGTGTTGTGGTATTCTTTTTTTTATGTTACCAAAGATTGGCGATATTTTTGGCGCTCTAGTTCCTCGGAACTGAGTGCTTATCAATTTGCCCAAATGTCTGTAATTTTCGAATATTTCGATGAAAATGGTCTTAAGCGATTTGGTTCGACTCACTGATCAAGAATCCGTGGTTGAAATTCATTCTGTCCGGCCGGTCCGGCCGGCATGCCGTCCGGCCGTAGGCACGATAACTCTCGAACGGAATGAGCTAGAGAGTTGAAATTTTCAGAGTATGTTTGGGGGATAAATATCTCGGCTGAGTTCGTTATTGGGCAAAATCAGACAGATGGTTTCGGAGTAACAAAAAAAAATTTTTTTTTTACGAAACAAATTCCAAATTAAATTTTTTTTTATAAGAAGTTTTATCATAAGAATCCATTCATATCATTTTTAACTCTAACAAGCTAATACTTTCGGAGATATGATTCTTCAAAATTTCAATGTAAATCGTATTTCACACATTGATATAATTATTCTATGTATGAATTGTCATAATGTCAACTTGACAGAAGGGAATATTGTAACTTCAAAAATATTGGGGTTGAAATACTCGTATTTTAGCGATGCAACGGGGACCTTACCCGAAAATGTTTGAAAATATTACGTAAATATTGAAAGCATAATTCTGTAGTTCGAGAGAGGAGAAAATTGGGTGAACGTAGATCAGGAAATGTTTGATCGATTACAAGGTATTTTATTTATTACTCATCTTCTTTCATATTATTACTCATCTTCTTTCATACATGTTTTATGGAATACCTACTATTTGTAGGTACTTTAAACCTGTTTTGGGCAATTGTCATATGAAACTTGTTAATTTGGCGCTCTAGTTCCTCGGAACAGAGTGCTTATCAATTTGCCCAAGTGTCTGTAATTTTGGAATTTTTGGCTGAAAATGGTCTCAAACGATTTGGTTCGACTCACTGATCAAGAATCCGAGTGCGAAATCGATTCTGTCCGGCCGGCCGACCGGCCGTAGGCACGATAACTCTCGAACGAAAGGAGTTAGCGGATTGAAAATTGCAAGGTGGTTTTGGAGCGTAAATATCTCGGACAAGTTCGTTAAATCTATCTGAAATTTAGCATCAAATTGTAGAATCATGACCTTTAACGCATGTGAAGTTTTGTATTGACCAGATTACCGCAAAGTATAAAAAAAAATTTTGAAAATTTAAAAAAAGTTTTTCCACAATAACTCTCGAACGGAATGAGCTAGGTAGTTGAAATTTTCAGAGTAGGTTAGGGAGATGAATATCTCGGTTAAGTTCGTTATTGGGCAAAATTGGCCAGATTTAATTCGATTTCTTCCATGGTGCAGTTCTCATTCTCATGATTGCTCATTTAATCTTGATAAATAAACTATTATTTGAATTGAATTTCCTTTATGATGCAGCTCTATCATATGTATACATTGATATAATTCCCAACTCAGAGAAACCAATACTTTCGGAGATATAATTTGTCTGTTTGAACTAGAGCGCCAGAAAGCTCCTGTCCACAGGGCTTGAACCCATTTTTATTAAATTAAATTCACTAGCCATATAGACTACGATTTTCCCTACTGTTCTATCATTCGAAACTTGGTACAAATGATGGCACACCGAAGTTATTTTTTTTCGGAATAATTTAAAAGTTTTTCGAACTCTATTGAGCTCATATGATTCTGCTGCTCAATCAGTTATTTCGACGTCAAACAAGGGTTTTATTATCTCATGGCTTGCCAGAAAATTGGCAGATAAGTTATAGGTCCACGCATGGCAGCGTGGACCCCCCCCCCCCCCCTATTAGAATTTGGTGAAATATGACGACGTTAAAGTTAGAGGGGTTAAAGTCGAGTAGAATAATACTGATAGTATTTTTCGTCGACCTCTATGAAAAGTGACAATTTACGTACTAATTTGCGGCTGTAAAATCGACTATTATTGAAGGCAAGTCATTTTGCGGACGAATAAGTGCTTTTACATCCGAAAAATTACTTTCTCGTCCGCTGTGGTCATTATGAATATGCCATAGACAATTGGTATATATGGAATACGGCATGATACGGTTCAATACAAACATATATAAGTGTATGTGTCATTTGCTTTGTATCTGTCATTTGCTATAGTGAGATTATTTAAGAGGTCCGAAATTCATAAAATATATAGAGGTCGACCAAAAAATGTAATATGCACCTCGGCGAAAAACTCTTTATTGTCTCGCCTGCAGACTCGACTATAATAGACAGTTTTTCGTCCTTGGTACATAAATAACTATTTTCGTCCGCAAAAGTACTTTTTCGTCCGCTGTGGTCACTATGAATACGGCATGATATGGTTCAATACAAACATAAGTGTATGTGAGAATAACTGTCATTTGTTTTATTGTGAAATTATTTAGGAGGTCCGAAATTCATAAAACAATGTAGAGGGTGACGAAAAATTGTAATATGCATCTCGGCTCCGCCTCGGGTAGCAATTTGCAGGCACGACAATAACAGACAGTTTTTCGTCCTTGGTATATAAATTACTATACTGAATTTCATCTCTCAAAGAATACAAAATTGAAAGAAGAACGATTGTTCGATTGGTATCCAATGTCCATAGAATGTGATGTTAATTTAAGACATAGATTTTGAACGACTGATTGATGTTTTTGCTCATCTGAAAACTAGGAAGGTACCTTGATAATATTCAACCCAGAATAACCTTCTTGAAAAAATAATTGATGGTACAGAGTAACCTAATACAACAAAAAATTTCCACAATAATTCTTTCGAGCCGAAAAATCATTAATCATGGACGAACCTAAAATAAGTCCAGAATAATATTCAAAAATACCTAATAATATAATATTAGTTGCAAGAGTAAATTATTTACGACATAGATACATTAAGTAAAGAGCAGCAATCTACTTCAAATCTATTTCCATTGCTCTTCAGAGTAGTGCATTGACCTGCAAATAGCTGACATACTTCAATTTCAAGACCGGTTATTTTATTACATACGCTGCCCCAACGCTGTGTGAAAAAGTAATGCTATACATACCACTACAGTAAACATTTCAAATTATGATTTTACACTTAATTACCTACGTAACATGGACAGGTAAATGAGTACATAATGTACTCTTCGTGAAGAACACGAGTGAAGGTATGGATGAAATCATTGAATTCGCTGTGACTAATTAATACTTTGCTAGTTACTATGAACAAGTACTATTTGATGGCTACCCTTTGACCATTTTTGGCGCTCTAGTTCCTCGGAACAGAGTGCTTATCAATTTGCCCAAATGTCTGTAATTTTAAATTTTTTGGCTGAAAATGGTCTTAAACGATTTGGTTCGACTCACTGATCAAGAATCCGTGGTCGAAATTCATTCTGTCCGACCGTTTCGGCCGGTCCCGGCCAGCCGTAAGCACGATAACTCTCGAACGGAATGAGCTAGACAGTTGAAATTTTCAGAGTAGGTTTGGGAGATGAATATCTCGGCTAAGTTCGTTATTGGGCAAAATCGGACAGATGGTTTCAGAGTAACAAAAAAAAAATTATTTTACATAACAAATTCCAAATTAATTAAAATTTTTTTCAATATGCAGTTTTACCATAAGAATCCATTGATATCATTTTCAACTCTACCAAGCTAATACTTTCGGAGATATGATTTTTCAAAATTTCAATAATAAATCGTATTTCTACGTTTTCACAGAATGATATAATTATTCTATGTATAAATAGTTATATGTATGTCAACTTATTTTCCTGAGACATGACATTGTCTAGTTCCTTTCAACAATCGTAGAAATATGAGAATTATAATATGATATCATACTTTTGTTGGTTGATATTTTCTTGCCGATGGTCAATCCATATGATGATGGGAATGGTAATGGTAAGTTAATAATATTGTGTTCAGAATATCTCCACTAAAAACAAAACTGGAATATTGGTGTATTGGAGTATTGGAGTGGATTTGAGGAAAGAATATATATTATCGTTCATCTTAGAATTGAGGAATGAATATCTCGGATGAGTTCGTTGTTGGGTAGAATTTGTCTATTGGTTTTGGATTGATAAGTTTTGGCACTCTTGTTGAATTTGAATTCTTCTATGATGTTTGAATTCAATTTATGCTAAGCTGAAGTTTCTTTCATAAGTATCCATTGATATTGATATAATTGCCAACTCTGAGAAACCAATACTTTCGGAGATATAATTTGTCTGTTTGAACAAGAGCGCCAGAAAGCTCCTGTCCACAGGGCTTGAACCAATTTTTTCTGCAATTTCAATCGATTTCAGGTATTAACTTCCTCCACATCTGTATTCGTTTAACTCTCCATATCTAAGCACCTTCGCACCGAAAAAAATAATGGCGTTGTTAAATAAATTCATGAAAAACCCATTATAACACAAAAAATTAAACAATATAACAGAAAAACAAACATTTTATTGCTGTCAATTTGATTTAATATCATTATGTATTATCCTTATACAGCATAACCCCATTAACGATTTCTAATAATGTAATAAAACGCATAGCAATGAAAACAGTAATTGTATGCGTATTAGAAAAGGTTTATACAGTTTTTGGCGCGCTTGTCTCCCTGAACAGAGTGCCTATCAATGCCCAAATGTCTGTAATTTTCGAATTTTTGGCCGAAAATGGTCTCAAACGTTTTGTTTCGAATCACGGATGAATCCGAGTTCTCCGGCCGGCCTCAGGAACGATTACTCTCGAAGAAAATTAGTTAGAGAGTTAAAATTTGCAGGGTACTTCCAACTGCACCGGCTTAACTAAAAAACAAATATTCCCCGTGGGTCGTGCTGGGCCTCATCGCTCAGTGTTCCCTCGAAGAGGAAAGCGTAATTCGGGGGCAGATACGAACTGGTTTCATGATTATTACCACAGATTACCAGATAGGGCATTCGACATTTGGCGGGAAGCACAAAGGTTTGACCTTCAGATTTACTACCGATGAAGACGTAGTAAAATGACAGAGAGAAATGAACTGCGTTCTCGCTCTTTGAAATTCAAAACCAACTTCAACCTCAACTACACCAACTGTCAAATAATAAAATTTAATTTATTTCTAGCATTCTAGCACGTACAAACTCTGAAATTGTTGGCGAAAGTTTATTTTAGTACTTTAATTTTTGCATGAAGCATTGTACGAATAAGGGAGATCGACAACTTTGAACAAAGTCCTCCGTTAAAAATTGGGTTAGTAGTCGTTATCTTCGGAGCTCTTCCAAGAGTATTAGATTTTTCAGGTTTCCAAAACCAGATAATTTAGAACGAATACTCCAGTAGTAATTAGAATTAGAATTAGCTACAGTGATGAAGCAATAATGAGGAAAGATTTGATGCTGTTGTATTTAAATGACAGAATTTGTAGTATCCACTTTGTGTAGTAACCCAAACCGCTAAGGATGTGTCCCAACAAACACCAAGAAAAATTAAGCTGGGTAACTTGGTGAAGGAAATTTTGTAAACAGTATCTCCTAGATTTTTATTTTTCAGTCCTGTGAATGAAGAATTAAATCTTGCAAAATTAAAGCTGGAATCCTGTTTCGAAGGATTGCGCATATGCATTATGGATGATTATGTCTATCTACCAAACAATTTGGGAAATATAGTCAAGATATACGAGATAAACAAATGAATTAATGCAACATGCCCTTTCATTATATTATTCTGGACAAAAAGTCAATGGAAACATGATTACAACTTATCATTTTCCTTCAGTGACAACTCTAAGAAGAAATGACGGAAAACATTTAAAGAAAAGACTGGTTTAAATGATTGTTTTCTGGAGTCTCAACTAGAGATTGCAAGGAAAAAACAACGTTGATAGCATATGTGTTCTTTCAATGGATGAACTATTGCTTAAAGCTAATTTGTACTATTATCTGAAAAATTATAAAATAGTAGGATTACATATTATTGGCCAGTATCTGAAACCATTATTTATTGTTACACAGAATTTTTTTTTAAGTAATTTTATTTCAGGCTTAGTAAAAAAATGAATTAGTCCTAATGGCTGGAGAAATACATGATAACTGGAAGCGGCCACTTTTTTAATACAGTTTGTAGTGCGACAAATCTGAGGAAATTATTTTTGATTGTATCGGCAAAATGGAGGAGATAGGAGTCAATGTATGACCCTGGTATCTGATATATGGATTCTGATATTTGTTTTGTTTTCGTAACAATATTTTGTTCCTCTTTAAATTTTATTTCTGATTCATAGTTCATGAGGATTGAAAATAGAAGTAGAATATTTCAAGGATAGAATTTATTTATTGAACAAAGAAACGTTTACAGTACAATCATGGATTCAGAGGAAATTTGATATTTTGGTCACAGATAAATGTAATCAGAACTATGTTATCAGGTTACAATATACCATTTATTATTATGAAAAGGACATTTTAATTTAGAATACATAACATGATGTACATTTGCAAATAAAACAAAACCAAATAGTCTGTTTTAATTTAATATTCTACAAAAGTAGTTGCGAGTGAATACATGATTTTTTTGCGAAGACAGAACTGTTCAAAACATTTAATTTGACTAATATATATTTTTTCAATAGATCACTTACATCTTAATATTAAGTAAAGAACCACACTTCCAGGTTAAACGTAATAAATAATTATTCACTTATTTGACTCGACCTGAATGACTAACAGCACACACGTGAAACAAAAAAAAATTAGCAATAGAAATATGTATTGAAAGATCATAATTAGTATGTAGCTTCCACTCTTCATCCCTTGAATAGGACAATTTCATTAATTATGACAAATATATCACACTTTCAGGATCGTTAAGTATCAGAAGTGCATGAAAAAATTCCGTTGACACACTATAGTTTTCGAGCTCGACTGCATCTTGAACCTCTTCATTACACTTTATAAAATTGATTAAATTAATCCCACTTGAGTTACAAATTTTCGAACATAAGCTGAGAATTTTAGCTAACCTTTACGTTTGTTGTTATAAATTTATGAATGAACATCGTTCTGCCTCTACCATAGTTGCGATTGGCCGAGAGGTCACGTGATCCTATATCTGCGATTTTATTGGCACCCCCAAATAGTTAGGAGCTAGGAACTATTTGGGGGTGCCGAGAATTCCATGGTCAACATTACGCGTCCGCTGAGTTCATTCATAAATACTGGGAGTGGCGCATCTGGTTAATGTGTGTTATTACCAATCGTCAGCGTAATTAGCCACACTCGCCACACTGAATGATACCGAAAGAGTTCTAGGAAAAATACCATTTGTTGCGAACTGGTAGGGAGGAAATTCCACAAGTGGCACCTAGGGAAATCCTTACGAACCCAGACTTTCGGCGATGAAGAAACCTTGAGTGATGTTTAGTGACGTTCATTCTTTTGCCGTAAGAGGGTCAGGGACTGCAAGGCCATCTCCCTGTATAAGACCATTACGAACTGAAAAAGCCCTTTTTAGTGTAGTTAAATAAACCACAAACCAGTGAATATAGAATGAGGTGAACTGTAGCCAACTGCCAATAACTAAAACAGACACCCGGCGAAATATTCATTGATTTTAACCATCAACAAATATTCCCCGTAAGCAGGGTTAGGTCACCTTCTTCATCGCAGAGGGTCGGAGTTCATAAGGATTTCCCTAGGTGCCGCTGGTGGCATTTTCTCCCTACTAGTTGACAACAAATGGGATTAAGTTTCCTAGAACTCCTTCGGTTTCATTCAATGTGGCTAAGTTACGCTGACGATTGGTAATAACCATGATACCAGTCCGTATCTGCCACTGAATGACGCTTTTATCACCGATTTTTGTATATTTTGAGTAACGCAGGAAACAACATTTCAGATGAGTATAACTGCAAAACCATTTGGCCGATTATGCCAATTAACGAACATATATGTTGCATTCGGATGCTCAACCTACCCTGAAAATTGCATGTCCCAATCTGTTTTCGTTTGAAAGTTATCGAGGCAATGGTCACCCATCCAGCTACTGAACTGTCCCAAGGCTGCTCGGATCTCCAAAATTATATATCCGATCATGTTCAAACTTGGAACTTGGCAGGAGTGTTAGGTTTTCAAGGCTATCGCAAAATTCCAGCTATGTCGGACCAATAGTTTCTGATATATAGAATTTTTTTCAACGATTTCCAATGATTCTTGTTGCTTCAATTTTCTACGATCCTCATTCTACAACCAGAAACCATGTTTGAAATGGATCGGCTTTGTATTTTACGAGTTATTGAGGAAATAACAACCCAATTTCAGATGGGTATAACTCCAAAACCGTTTGTCACAAAATTTTACAAACGCCTTTAGGTATGTATTCTGAAAATTTTAAGTCGCTATCTCTTTCCGTTCTCAAGTTATCGTGACAACGGACGGCTGGCTGACCGGACAGAATTAAATTTAACCTGGCTTTCTTCATCAGGTAATCGAATTCAATCATTTGACACCATTTTCGGCAAAAAATTTGAAAATTACAGACATTTGGACAAAATGATAACGCGATGTTCCCTAGAATATACGCGCAAAAATAATATTCATCATTGCCAGACACATCCCGTGGGCCCTGATTTCCGCCAGATGTATTCGAGCACTTAAAAAAATTGTAAACCTTCTAACTGGGAATTACAGCTGTACTTTCGTAAGCAGGCAAACACGCTATACACAGAGTAGTCCATGAGTATGAAAGGGACAGATTCATAATGCTCACGCCACAGAACACGCTCTCGCGCTCATACTCAAAGCAGAGCTCAAAACTCAAAACTCATTTTAGTCTATCTGGGGGGCTGTTCGGCCCTTTGGATTGGTTTAGCTGTCGACAAATCTTTTGAAATCGTACCCCAAACAACATATAAAATTAGCTGTAATACTCTAACGAAGGTAAGTAAAGTTTTTATGAACCTACCTTTAAAAACTTGTACCTGGGAAATGACCCCTTTTTGGCGCTCTAGTTCCTCGGAACTGAGTGCTTATCAATTTGCCCAAATGTCTGTAATTTTCGAATTTTTCGATGAAAATGGTCTTAAACGATTTGGTTCGACTCACTGATCAAGAATCCGTGGTCGAAATTCATTCTGTCCGGCCGTCCGGCCGGCCGGTCCGGCCGCGGTCCGGCCGGTCCGGCCGTAGGCACGATAACTCTCGAACGGAATGAGCTACACAGTTGAAATTTTCAGAGTATGTTTGAGGGGTAAATATCTCGGCTAAGTTTGTTATTGGGCAAAATCGGACAGATGGTTTCGGAGTAACAAAAAAAAATTTTTTTTTTACAGAACAAATTCCAAATTAAATTTATTTCAATAAGCAGTTTTACCATAATAATCCATCCATATCATTTTTAACTCTAACAAACTAATACTTTCGGAGATATGATTTTTCAAATTTTCAATGATAGAACTGTGGCTATTCTATGAATTGTTATAATGTCAACTTTGACGTTGTCTCATTGTAATTCATTCCAGTAATGGTATCAATATGAGAATTAGAATATTATCATACTTTTGTTGGTTGATATTTTCATGCCGATGGTCAATCCATATGATGATGGGAATGGTAATGGTAAGTTAATAATATTGTGTTCAGAATATCTCCACTAAAAACAAAACTGGAATTGAGGAATGAATATCTCGGATGAGTTCGTTGTTGGGTAGAATTCGTCTATTGGTTTTGGATTGATAATTTTTGGCACTCTTGTTGAATTTAAATTCTTCTATGATGTTTGAATTCAATTTCTGCTAAGATGAAGTTCTAAATTTCAATAATGAATCGTACTTCTGTTTTCACAGAATGCTATAATTATTCTATCTAAGCTTTATTATATGATCTGTGTTCATACTCGTACATTTCATCCTGTTCTATAAGAGAGAGTCAAATTAATTTCAGCTATTTTAATTTGGTTTCTTCCATGGTGCAGTTCTCAGATTGCTTATTTAATCTTGATAAATAAACTATTATTTGAATTGAATTTCCTTTATGATGCAGTTCTATCATAAGAATACATTGATATAATTCTCAACTCTGAGAAACCAATACTTTCGGAGATATAATTTGTCTGTTTGAACTAGTTTCTAAACAACAAGTACCCATACGTTATCAGGCAAGTTCTGTACTATAAATATAAATACTGAAAATGTTAGCTTTGCTAAAATTACGTGGATCTGGGGACTCAATCTATACCTATTGGAAATTGTAGCGGATTTTTAAAGATTTGTTAAATCGAGGAAGTGGAACCTTGGAGGACGTGTTAGATGACACATTTGCTGTCGTTTGAGCCATATTTATTGATAACGGAAAATCAGATATTTGAGGTCTGGTGACTTTTAACAGATTTCTCATCTACACTTCTTCCTTGCTTTTCATTTTCATACAGAAACAAGATTTGTATAATTACTTCGTGCTTGTTATCAAAATATCAGTAACAAGAAAATACATTTTGTTTTTTTGTTTAAAGTGCGTTCGAATCTTTCACTACTTCCTATCTTCGTAATTGTTATCTTATTATTTACGCCGTAATGAGATAAAAATAAAGAGATTACTGTTGGGACAGTTAAGTATACCCACTTCTCATCGGTTGTGCATTCACAACGATATTAATCAACGAGATTTAATAACTTTCTCCCGATGTTCCTCAAAGTAGAAACAACAAAAACTCATCCCTCCTGATAAAACAATCAGGGTACGGAAAATCCGGTGTTTCGAAACAACATTATCCTGATGAAAAAATTAGGATTCAACATTTGATCCTTCGAGCCATATTTTCCTGGAAAAATTCTCAGGATTCAACAAAAACAGTTGTCAATAGATCGTACTGAATTCTTTATGTTCACACTTGTTTATGGCAACTACTTTTTGTTTTTTGCGTCTCCATCCTTCTAAAGAGATTTCAGTTGAATAGAAGCTTATCCGGAGAAGTCTGGCATGGAATACATATGTAACTGCACCGTACACTTATATGAGGGAGGACGACAAAGGGCCACAACTTTCGCCCAAAATCTCCTTCAGACTAGCTACTGGAAGCGACTGGAAACGGACACTCTCCATCCAAACTCAAGTAAATCTGCTGTATTTTTCAATGAACAATCAGCCAAAAACGAGCCACCAGAAGGAAGGTAAATGGACGTTTCTCATTCGCGAGATAACACAATGATTTGGACACGCGATAAAGTTAGTCCACCGAGCGTGTTCAGATCCGTATTAATTTAATTATTGATCGAATTTCGACTTCGAACTGATATAACTCTTCCATTTTGAACCTTTCTAATGGATGATTTTTTGTAAAATGGTTCAAACGTATGACTTCGACCCTCTGTTCAAAAAGAATGCCCTATGAGAACGCCCTGAAACTATATCAAAATCTATTCTCTGAATATGTCCATATCAAAAATACGATTTTCAAAACTGACAGGATTTCTGCTGAAGTCCCAGGATTCACTCGATTCGGAATGGCTCGGAGAAAGATTTTGAGAAAATGCTAAGGGCACTCGCAAAAATTGCAATAGTTATAAACAATTAAGGTTTGGTTTTTTGCCAATATCTCAAAAACTATTTGAGATAATTCAAATTTGAAAAAAGATTCAAAAAAAAACTTCCAACTCACGGAACTGTAAGACCAATATTTATAATTTTCCCAGAGGGTCGAAAATACGGCCGAAAGCGGCTACTCTCCAGCTTGCCTAAGCCTCACTCCCTTCGGACCTTTTATAAATAAATATTATTTAAACTTATTAAATATGGAACTAAAAAAAAAAGCACTGACGTGTAGTCAGTACTCTTTGGCGCGCGTGTTCACGGTGGCTAATTTGAATTGAATGATGAGTACTTCAAGCTCAGTAGATAGAGCGAGCCGAAGATCTACCCAAAAATAGTGACACCATTCACTGTCGGTTCAAAAATTAACAGTGCTGTATCTAAGCTGCCATCAGGATAGAGTAACAAAGTTGGAAAAGAACACAAGTGACTCTCCTTAGTCGCACAAGCTCCTAGAAGATTTGGGAGGGTCAGTATAATCCTAATCATGTTTATAGCACGCGCGCCAAAGCAGATTGACTTTTTACACTTTTTCTTTCATTGTTAAGTCAATCTGCTTTTGCGCGCGTGCGATTAACATGATTAGGATTATACTGACCCTCCCAAATCTTCTAGGAGCTTGTGCGACTAAGGAGAGTCACTTGTGTTCTTTTCCAACTTTGTTAATCTATCCTGATGGCAGCTTAGATACAGCACTGTTAATTTTTGAACCGACAGTGAATGGTGTCCACTATCCTTTGGGTAGATCTTCGGCTCGCTCTATCTACTGAGCTTGAAGTACTCATCATTCAATTCAAATTAGCCACCGTGAACACGCGCGCCAAAGAGTACTGACTAGACGTCAGTGCTTTTTTTTTTCAAGTTCCTTTAACAAATATAGCTATCAATACAGTTTGGCTGTTAGCTTTACCGTAGATCGAAAAAAATGCGGTTGTGGGACCTCCGTTTGGAACGCAATTGCCTCTTCTCCAAATCCGAACGTATTTTAATATAGATCTACCGAATATAGTTATTTATAAATTCGCCTCAGGCCACCATACAGACATTTCAACTCGGAAACAACGCTATTTCCCCCAAACTGACTTGTGTCCGTGCAAGGAATTGACATGAATATTCTTTTAAAACCTCACAATATCGGCTCATTGCTTCCAACATAACCCAAACAACCCAAAACCATTCACTTCTCATCTGCGCAAGCGCAATATACTCGTGCCTGCAAGTCCTCCCAAAATTACACACCTCACAAAAAACTCCGATTCTCCAACACTAGTGGTTCAGGAGATATCGCTTTTTGAATCCACGCATGCGCAGACCCTCACCAGGGGATTCTATAGAGGAATAGTATCCGCCACCCCAAAATCCCAATCCTCTCTGACGAAAGCACCAGCAGTTAAATCACTGATGGTCTGCTCATGCGCATAACGAAAAATGCCCGTAAGGGGTAACATCAATTTCGAAATTAGCCCCAGGGCCACGATACGGACACTTTAACTCGGAAACAACGCTACATCCCCCAATCTGACTTGTCCTTGCACTGAATTGCCATGAATATTCTTTTAAAACCTCACAATATCGGGTCAGCACTCCCAACATAACCCATACAACCCAAAAACAGTCACTTCTCTTCTGCGCATGCGCAATATACTTGCGGCTGAAAGACCTCCCAAAATCACACACCATACAGAAAACTCCGATTCTCCAACACTAGTGGTTCAGGAGATATCGCCTCTTGAATCCACGCATGCGCAGACCCTCACCAAAGGATTCTGTAGAAGAATAGCATCCGCCACCCCAAAACCCCAATCCTCTCTGACGAAAACTTCAGCAGTTAAATCACTGATGGTCTGCTCATGCGCATAACGAAAAATGCCCGTAAGGGGTAACATCAATTTCAAAATTGGCCCCAGGGCCACGGTATGCACACTTCAACTCGGAAACAACGGTATTTCCCCCAAACTGACTAGTATCCGAGCACTGAATTGCTATGAATATTCTTTTAAAACCTCACAATATCGACTCAGAACTCCCAACATAACCCATCCAACCCAAAAACAGTCACTTCTCTTCTGCGCATGCGCAATCTACTCGCGGCTAAAACTCCTTTCAAAATAACACACCTTACAAAAAACTCCGATTCTCCAACACTAGTGGTTCGGAAGATATCGCATCTTTAATCTACGCATGCGCAGACCCTCATCAGGGATCTGGATTCTATGGAGGAATAGCATCCGCCACCCCAAAACCCCAATCCTCTCTGACGAAAACTACAGCAGTTAAATGACTTCTCATCTGCGCATGCGCACAACGAAAAATGTCCGGAAAGGGCAGCATGAACCTCAAAAAAATAGGTTTCGGCATTTTAAGCAAAGTATTTCGCAAAATAGTAGTAATTTTTTTATTTATTTCATGTCACGTGATCTTCACGAAATTTTGCAAAAGTGTTTGCATTGGTCTTTTGCATCTAACTACTGAGTTTCAATTTAATCAGATCAGTATTTTTCGAGTTATCCTGAAAACAAAATTTTGAAATTTTTGAATTTTTTTTTGCTACTTTAGGGCCGTCCGATCAAAACAAAACTTCGCGGCATATAAAGGTCATGATTCTACAATTTGCTGCCAAATTTCAGAAAGATCGAGTGATCGGTTCCGGAAATATTCATTAAAAACGTTTTGACTAAAAACGGCCTTAACTCCGAAACCGCTCGGTGGATTTCGCCCGTTAACGAACTTGTCCGAGATATTTACGCTACAAAACTACCCTGCAAATTTCAACGCTCTAAGTCGTTCCGTTCGAGAGTTATCGTGCTAACGGCCGGCCGGCCGGACCGGACGGACAGAATTGAATTTGACCTCGAATTCTTCATCAGGAAGTCGAACCTAATCGTTTGAGACCATTTTCGAAAAAAAATTCGAAAAATACAGACATTGTGACGAAATGATAGCATGCTGTTCCTTGCGGAACAGATTTTGCAATTAGTTATCCATTAGTTAATTAACAATTTTTGTAGCACGAACATTAACATTGCTTTCGTGGGGCTATTTTTCAAAGGTCTCAGAATATATTCCCATTGGAAAAATCAAAAAATTGTTAATTTTCGTTTTGCTATTGATAATTAACTTAAAATTTTTTTTTATTATTTCATAAAGAACGCCTTTGTTTATAACAATTTTTTAAACAATAGGAGATAAAAATTATTAAAAATCATTTCAAGTAGCTTGTGATCATAGGAAAACGGATCAATAGTAATAGTATATTGTTAATAACAAAATAAAAATTAATAATTTTTAAACTTTTCTAACGGGAATCTATTCTTAGACCTTTGAAAAATAGCTCTACGAAAGGAAAAAATTCTCAGATTAATAGTTTAACAATTATCGCATTTGCAATGTTAATGTTTGTGACACAAAAAATTGTTAATTAACTAATGGATAAATAATTAAATAATTTTTGGACCACGGATTATTGTTCATTGACCTATCCTGCATTCGCTATCAGATACTGGAGTTCATCAGAACTCAGGAACTGGAAGGCGAACTGTAGATGGTAATGACATCGACAGCTCTGACGGGGGGGCACAATAGATCTTAAGGTCGCAGTGCAGCGTTACCCCCTACAATAATATACAATATACAATCCTGCAGGTACCTGAATTTTTTAAATTTTTATTTTCATATTCAATAAGTTTAAATAATCTTTATTCATTGAAGGTCTGAAGAGGGCTAGGCTGGAGACCCGTTTTCGGGCGTATTTTCAACCCCCTGGGAAAATGATAAATATTGGTCCCACAGTTCCGGGGGTTGGATTTTTTAGCAAATTTCGTCCTCTTTAAAAATCTTTTTGGCGCTCTAGTTCCTCGGAACTGAGTGCTTATCAATTTGCCCAAATGTCTGTAATTTTCGAATTTTTCGATGAAAATGGTCTTAAACGATTTGGTTCGACTCACTGATCAAGAATCCGTGGTCGAAATTCATTCTGTCCGGCCTTAGGCACGATAACTCTCGAACGGAATAAGCTAGACAGTTGAAATTTTCAGAGTAGGTTTGAGGAATAAATATCTCGGCTGAGTTCGTTACTAGGCAAAATCGGACAGATAGTTTCGGAGTAACAAAAAAAAAATTTTTTTTTTACAAAACAAATTCCAAATTAATTTTTTTTTTAATAAGCAGTTGTATCATAACAATCCATTCATATCATTTTTAACTCTAACAAGCTAATACTTTCGGAGATATGATTTTTCAAAATTTCAATGTAAATCGTATTTCACAGATTGATGTAATTATTCTATGTATGAATTGTCATAATGTCAACTTATGACATGACATGACATTATCTAATCGATCGAAGAATTATGAGAATAAAGTGTATTCCGAAATGTGAGCGAAGTGAGAAAAATCTCAGTTGTTTGCTCCGAAATTAGTTTTTCTCAGAAAAGCCTTACATTTCGGAACGTAGAAGTAAGAGATCTGAGAGTAGTGAGACTGCTTTTCATCCATAGACGAATGCTCAGTTCTCTCAATTTATGACGGGACTGACAGAAGGGAATATTGTAACTTCAAAAATATTGGGGTTGAAATACTCGTATTTTAGTGATGCAACGGGGACCTCACCCGAATGTGTTTGAAAATATTACGTAAATATTGAAAGCATAATTCTGTAGTTCGAGAGAGGAGAAAATTTGGTGAACGTAGATCAGGAAATTTTTGATCGATTACAAGGTAATTTTTTATTATTACTTATCTTCTTTCATACATGTTTTATGGAATACCTACTATTTGTAGGTACTTTAAACCTGTTTTGGGCAATTGTCATACGAAACTTGTTTTTTGGCGCTCTAGTTCCTCGGAACAGAGTGCTTATCAATTTGCCCAAGTATATATTATTGTACTGATCCTCTTGGGCCTTCCACAAGGAGACACCTCATAAGCTCTAAGAGCTTGAGCGAGTAAGGAGAACCAGTTGTGTTCTGTGTAGGCTTTGTTACTGTGTCCTTACGCCACCTTAGGCACAGCACTGTTAGTTTTTTTACCCCAACAGCGAATGGTGGCGATTACCGTGACTAGAAAATTTCTTTCCTAGCCTCGGAATTGAACTTGGGGCTTCCGCTCCCAAGTCAATTACTCTACCACTGAGCCAACCGCACTACTGTAAGTGATGTAATTTTGGAATTTTTGGCTGAAAATGGTCTCAAACGATTTGGTTCGACTCACTGATCAAGAATCCGAGTGCGAAATCGATTCTGTCCGGCCGGCCGACCGGCCGTAGGCACGATAACTCTCGAACGAAAGGAGTTAGCGGATTGAAAATTGCAAGGTGGTTTTGGAGCGTAAATATCTCGGAAAAGTTCGTTAATGGGCCAAATCCATCAAGGGGTTTCGGAGTTATGGCCGATTTTAGTAAAAATATTTGTTTTATGAATATTTCCGAAACCAATCACTCGATCTATCTGAAATTTAGCATCAAATTGTAGAATCATGACCTTTATACGCATGTGAAGTTTTGTATTGACCAGATTACCGCAAAGTGTCAAAAAAAAAATTTGAAAATGTGGTGCAGATAAATAAACTATTATTTGAAGTGAATTTCCTTTATGATGCAGTCCTATCATATGAATACATTGATATAATTCCCAACTCGGAGAAACCAATACCAGATATAATTTGTCTGTTTGAACTAGAGCGCCAGAAAGCTCCTGTCCACAGGGCTTGAACCCATTTTTTTTCAAATTTGAATCATCTCAAAAAGTTTTTGAGATATTGGTGAAAAACCAAACCCCATTTTTTTCACTTAATTTTTTATAACTATTGCTTTTTTGCGAGCGGCCTAAGCGTTTTCTGAAATCTATCAATGCGATGGTGCCTTCATTGGAATTATTATGAATTCGTAAGTCTATGAAATTGAGAGAAAACCATCAACTTGACAACAAGTTCTACGGAGCGAACACAGATCTTATATCAAAGATCTGTAGCAAATGTAGCCCATCAGATGAATTATCAGTTGTCGAATATTTTCAACTAAAATTGGAGTTTAGTTATATCATTTCCACGAATATTTCTTACAAGATGTGTTTATACTGTTTATGCACTAGTAGAAGAAGCGTATGCCTTCTGCTGTGTCTATGTATGTCTAAACTGATTTTCAATAAGAACTTTCTAATCTAAAATCAGATGCAAGAATAATACATTTGATAGACAAAGCCATCAATTGGATAACCTTTGGATTCCTCCATGTTCTGTTGCCCTTGATAATCAAGCATTAATAGAAAATCGTGCATTAATAGGGGTTATTAATTGACGATTTCGTTTACAGCAGGCTTGATACTTCTAGGTCGACGGAAATAGATATTTATTCAACTACTTTATTGACGAGAGCGAATAATGCAAAATTTTGTGAGGATCGCATGACTAAAAAATTTAAAAAAATTCTGTATTTCAGAAACTATTCAGCAGATTTCGTTGAAATTTTTCGAGAACCTTCAAAACCTTATTTTACAGTAGAATCCTAAATTTGAACGCAGATATTGGTGAACGAAATATTCCAACGATCGAGATGTACCTACTAGTCCAGTGGTTTTAGTTTTACACTCGACCAACGAAGTTGATTTTTGACGTTTGAGAGATTTTATTGAGTTAGATCGGCCGAAGTCAAATTTGACAAGTCGATACGTATAACATTCGTTCAATACCTAGTGAGAATTGGCATATCTTCTCTATGATATGTAACTTATTTTACAGCCATGTTCTAGATATAAACTTGATCGAATAATATGTAACATGTTGAAATTTTTGTGAAATTAGAAATTTGAAAATGAGGTATCAAAGGTCAGTAATAACACACGTCGAAGTTACGGAATTCACATTAATTATTTACTGCTTCTCTGGCCTAGTGGTAGGGATTCATCTTCTAGACAGGTAGGTACCGGGATCGATTCCCGTAGCCGAAATTATTTTTCTTTTTATTTTTTTTTCAATTCTATCGGAATCATAACTTTCAGAAAAGGGCTAAGGACGGAATTAAGTCGATATTTCCATAAAATAACGTGAGTATTTCGTATATTATTAGATATTAAAAAAATTACTGCGTCAGATATTAATAAAATTACGGCATTTTTGATAAAATTTCATAGTTCCTCATGGCAAAACCGTACGATTCGACTGATTTGTATCATAGGAATAATTCTCGGAATAAATTATCGAAAATAAACCATCTCGTGTCACATGGACGCCGCCACAAACGAAGCACTCTTTATTTTTGCCCCAACAGTGAATTCATGTATTTGAGTGGCCTCTTGTGCCACCACAGACACAGCACTGTTTATTTTCGAACCAATATTATAATGTTAATAATTATCAATATTTGGACATCTTTCGTGAAATTATAACAGTCTGGGTGACGGAAATGACGTCGTTCGCTATAAACAAAGGAAATTCAGTTAATTCGATGGATATTTTGCTGTCCTACTGGAATAGAACTGGTCCACTGTATTAGTTTAATTTTTTCGATATTTTCCCAATAACTCGGAAAATACTGATCCAATCGATTTTTAATCTAGAACTTGTCAGTAAAATTAGGTTTTCAAAACATCCTGACGGATTGTTTCTGAGATACAGAATTTAGATGAAAAATTATTTTGAAATATTTTAGGCATCTGATCCTTACGAAATTTTGCATAAGTCTTTGTGTCAGTATTTTTCAATGGTCAACTCGATCAGATCAGTATTTTTCGAGTTATCGGGAACAGAATTTCATAACGCTGCGATTGGCTCAGTGGTAGAGTAATTGACTTGGGAGCGGAAGCCCCAAGTTCAATTCCGAGGCTAGGAAAGAAATTTTCTGGTCACGGTAATCGCCACCATTCGCTGTTGGGTCAAAAATTAACAGTGCTGTGCCTAAGGTGGCGTAAGGACACAGTAACAAAGCCTACACAGAACACAACTGGTTCTCCTAACTCAGGGCAAGCTCTTAGAGCTTATGAGGGGTCTCCTTGTGGAAGACCCAGGAGGATCAGTATAATAATAATAATAATAATAATAATAATAATATGGCTATTACTCCGAAACCACTTGGCGGAATTTATCCATTAACGAACTCAACGGCTTATTCGGACTCCAATCGTACCGTTCAAATTTCAACTTATTTCGTTCGGAGAAAACGGCTGCCAGAAATATACAGGGTGTCTCATTTTAAAGTGTCCACACTCAATAACTCAACAACGAATCAGAATTTGTGAAAACACTCAGATAGGTCGATTTTTTATGACCAGGGGGACATGATCTGGGATACAAAGCTTGTTTCTACTAGCAACCCCCTGGAGGGGGTTACAACCCCATCAGGAATTTGAATAGGGAAAGATGGGTAGTTTTGTAGCACAAATGTTTGCATGGATTCAAATTTGTATAAACCTGCAGTTTGTGTTCTTATAAAGTGAATATTCACAAAGTTACAGGGTGTTTTTTATGAAATTATGGTACCGATAAAACTAAATGAAACAGAGATGTTCTAATTGATCGTATAATTTCTATTGATAGACATTTTTTTAACAAACAGTTTAGTAAAAATTTACCGCAAATGCTCAAAGTGCTCGCCATTAGATTGGATGCAGCGATACAATCGTTCTTCAAAATTATTTCGTACATGCTGTAGCATTTCAGCAGTAATGTTACCACATTCTGCCACAATTCGTGCTCTAAGCTTCTCTAAATCTGCAACTCTGGTTACATAAACTTGTGATTTCAAGTGACCCCAGAGAAAAAAATCTAGTGTTAGATCCGACGATCACGCAGGCCACTCCACTGGGTCCCTTCGGCCTATCCAACGTCCAGGAAACCTACCATTCAGGTACTGTCTCGCCTGAGCTGCAAAGTGCGGTGGAGTTCCGTCCTGCTACTCCTGCTGAAAGCGTAACTCCTCATCTAAAAGGTTTTCATCTGCCTCCAAAGCTTCGGTGACTAGAAGATCAATCACGTTTTCGAGCAAATCCAGATACAGATCACCAGTGAGATTTCCAGGAATGAACACAGGACCAATCAAGTGATCTCCCAAAATACCCATCCAGACGTTATGTTTTTGTGGGTGTTGAGAACGTTGCTCCCTAAAGAGGTGAGGATTTTCATCGGACCAAAACCTACAATTATGTTTGTTGACGTTTACGTTAAGGAAAAAGGTGCTTGGATCCGAAAAGCACACGTTGTACGAAAAGACAGGATTTGCAATAATTTCTTGCGAAATTATTCGGCCAAATTTCATTCTCCGATCACCATCGTGTTCGTTCAGTTCATGAACAAGTGTCATTTTATAAGGATGGAACTCAGCCCGCTTCAATATTCTGTGGACACTTGCCCTTGAATATCCAGTTTCCTGAGACAACTTTCTAACACTTCCACATTGTTCCCGTTCAGCCATTAGTTGACCAATTACGGCGACTTGATAATTTTCACCCGTAACCGTACGAGTGCTGTTATGTTTTTTGTTTGCAGCTGATCCTGTTACCTCAAATTTATGTACTAAATGAATGATATACATATTTATCAGGATGTCATTCATTAAAAATCCTCGCAGTAGCCCTAGCACAGTCATTGTTCTGGATAAAAATGTTCAACATTTCCTTTCTCTCCTTCAACGTTTAAACCATTTTGTAATTTTTATTAAGAACTGATGAAACGCACCTCTAATAATTCTTCAATACAGAAACTGAAACGAAATTTTCTGATAGCAATAATCTCTTTGCATATGGTCTGGCAGTGCAAATTCTGATAAGCATGAAGAGAAAAAAGGCATTTAACACTTCTTAATCACCTTATTCTTTGTTTTTGCTTCGTCTTCGAACAAAAGATAATCACGGTTTTATCGCTGCATGCAATCTAATGGTGAGAAATTTGAGAATTTGTGTTGAATTTTTGCAAATACTGTTTGTTAAAAATATGTATCTTTCAATAGAAATTATACGAGCATTTAGAACATCTCTGTTTCATTTAGTTTTATCGGTACCATAAAAAACACTATGTAACTTTGTGAATATTCACTTTATAAGAACACAAACTGAAGGTTCATACACATTTGAATCCATGCAAACATTTGTGCTACAAAACTACCCACTTTCCCTATTAAAATTCCTGATATGGGGTTGCAACACTCTCCAGGGAAGTGCTAGTAGAAACAAGCTTTGTATCCCAGATCATGTCCCCCTGTCATCAAAAATCGACCTGTCCGAGTGTTTTCACCAATTCGGATTGTTGAGTTATTAAGGGTGGACACTTTTAAATGAGACACCCTGTATAAAGAATGGTAGCAATTGTTGTACTTTGATGGGAATATAATATGTAAACCAATGTGTGAAATTTGCAGCGACAAAATGAAATTATTTCTTCTGTAACGCCCAACAAATAAATTAATAACTCAATAGTTCAAGCCTGTTTGCATTTGTCTTTTTGGTGAAAATTGCAGTTAAGTAATTCAGAAAATCTATAAACAGTCAATTTACAACGTTAAAAAAGTAGTGGAACCTTTATCAGGAGATAACACAATCCAGCAAAAAGTCGCTCTATATGGTGCCTTCAGCATTGATTAAGATCAAGACAATCCAGCCCAGTGGCGTAGCATTAAAACAAGGTATGATATTATGGTGTGTAATCAAAAATGGAATGTGCATTGTGTAGTCGAATTCAGCAGCCAACAAAGGATAATAAATACCCTTGTTTTCCGTGTGATACATGCAGAAATATAATCTGTTCGGACTGCAGTGAACTCTCCTCGTCCGAAATAAGATGTATTCCACTACAAAAAAGGACTCTGAAATTCTGTTGCAAAAGGTGCAGAAACTTCGAATTTATAGAAATCCTACAAAATACAATTGAAGATAAAGCAAAAATTATCAAAGATCAAGAAACGATAATACAACTTCTTCATGAAAAAATTAACAATTTCGAAACACAACAAAATATTCCAATGTATTCTTCAGTCCTGAAAAATGATAAAGTAAATGTATCAAATAATTTCCCAAAAATAATATTAAAACCGAAACAGATTCAAAGTAATGAAAAGACAATAAAAGATATGAATGACAACATCAACCCAGTGGAACTAAAAATTGGCATTACTAATGTGAAAAAAACAAAAAATGGGTCAGTAATTGTAAACTGTCAAACAAAACAAGAAATTGAAACACTAAAAGTTGAAATGGAAAATAAGCTTCAAACTACATACGATGTGCAACTAACAAAAATGAAACAGCCAAGAATTAAAATAGTCAACTATAATCAAGAAATGACAGTAGATCAGATTGAAAATTCTATAATTCAACAGAATCAGTTGAAAGGGGAAATAAAAGTTGTTTATATAAAAAGTACGAGTCAAGGTCCAAAAACAATCATCTGTGAATGTTCAGCTCAAGCATACCATCAAATAATGTCTATGAAAAAGTTATGTATAGGATGGGAGAGGCTTACGATTTATGAGGATCTAAGTGTTCCAAAATGTTTCAATTGCCAGGGTTTTTATCACAGGAAAGACAATTGCTCATATAAAACCGTATGTGCCAATTGTTCAAAGGAACATCATGTAAGTCAATGCAAAAATCAGAGTGCCACGTGTAATAACTGCACAATGTCAAATCAGGAATATAAAACGAAATACGTAATTAACCATAGGTGTGATAGTCGAGAGTGTCCTACCCTGGCCTACCACACTGCTGTCCTTAAAAGTAAAATTAATTATAATTTATAGAATAAATTCAACGCTAATGAACTTTTCTATACCAAACACATTCAAATAGATTTGTATTTGATTATATATAAGCTAATGGATATAGACGAAGAAAATATTTTAAATGAACTCGAAAATGAGATCATTGAAGATAGGAAAATGAAAGCGGAGGACATGGAACAGTTCATTAAAAAGGTTGGACTCATGAAGAAAAATATTTTTTTTAGCATTTTACACCTTAATATAAGAAGTGCTTTTAAGAACTTTGATGAATTTTTAATATTTTTAACATCATCTAATTTAAGTAAAGATATTGATGTAATAGCTCTTGGTGAAACTCGGTTTGTTCACTCCGCCTCTGATTTTGCGATTCCTGGGTTTCTTACCATATTCAACAACAGTAATTTAAACCAGAATGATGGCATGTTAATTTTTGTTAATAGTAAAATTGATTTTAATGTCACACATACAATCTTGCCTTTAACCAAAATAACTGTATCAAACTTAACTTTTAACAAAGATAAAACACTTTTTAATATATTAACTTGTTATAGATCACCAGCGACAAAAGAAAACTTATTCATTGAAGATCTAGATAAATTCATTTCCAACGTAAATAGAAAAGATTATGATATCATTATAGGTGATGTAAACATTGACATTTTGGACGACTCGGACGCACAAAGTAATAACTATTTAAGTATGCTCATGGCTCATGGATTCAAATCATATATTAACACCTATACAAGAATTACATCTCACACTCAGTCTTGTTTGGATCACATATTTGTGAGATCGAGGACGGCTGTGAATAAAGTTGAGTACAACGCCTCAGTAATTAATACCAACATAACTGATCACTTTCCTGTCTACTTGGCCATAAATAGTACACATAACCTTTTTACTAAAAAAACAATTACTTATAAACAGATTAAAAAATTTGATGATGAAGCGTTTTCAAGTTTATTATCGGGAACACAATGGAATATGGTACTCTCGCTCAACAATTCATCTCTGGCTTATGACAAATTCATGAATATTTTGACCAGTCTAATATGTCAATGTACAACCACAAAGAGAATAAAAGTAAAAGAAAATAAAAAGATTAAACCCTGGATTACTGAGGGAATAATAAACTCAATTAAACATAGGGATAAAATAAAGAAACAAGTAAATAAAAACAGACAAAACATAGAACTTTTTAATAAATATAAAAACTACAGAAATCAACTAAACAGAATTATATTGAATGTAAAATCCAACTATTATGCAAACATATTAGAAAATAACAAAGATATGAAAAAGGTTTATAAAGTTTTGAAAGATGCAACAAATGAAAATATTAGTAAGGCGGTAGAAGAAATAAATATTGTCAACCACGATACTAATGATCCCTTCTCTTGTGCCAAAGACATGGTCAATTTTTGTAATAAATATTTCACAGAAATTGGTGGAAAATTATCAAGAAAAATTGATAACCCCCCTAGGAATTATGGGGTAAATTATCCAGAAATAAAAGAATCTATGTTTTTAAAACCGGTCGACAGAAATGAAATTATCTCTCATATAAAAACATTAAAAGAGAATAGTTCTCCTGGATTAGATCAAATAACATCTAAATTAGTAAAAAAACATCACTACTATATGTTAACACCGCTCATTCATATCATTAACTTAATATTTGAAAGTGGAGATATTCCAGAACAACTTAAAATATCAATAATTTCCCCGATATACAAAAATGGAAATAAAAACCACATAACAAATTATAGACCCATTAGTCTAATAAATACCACAGCAAAAATATTTGAAAAATGTTTAAAGGTAAGATTGAATGATTATCTAGTAAAAAACAATATACTAAGTGAAAATCAATATGGGTTTAAACAAAACACGAGCACATGTGACGCAATGTTTGAACTAGTCAATGAAATTAAAATTAACCTAGATAAAGGAAAAAAATGTGTAGCAGTGTTTCTTGATCTGGCGAAAGCCTTTGACACAGTACCTCATGATACACTGTTGAATATTCTAGAACATTATGGAGTGAGAGGTATTGTGCTGGAACTTCTACGAAGTTATTTATTTCAGAGAAAACAAATGGTTAAAATAAAAGATACTTTAAGTGACCCAGAAGAGGTAATGATAGGTGTCCCCCAAGGAACTGTTCTTGGGCCAATTCTTTTTTTAATGTATATAAACTCTTTATTAAAAATACATGTCAACGGAACGGCAATCTCATATGCAGATGATACCGTTATAATTTTTAATGATGACACTTGGGAAGAGGTAAAAATTAAAGCCCAACTGGGCATAAGTAAAATAAAAAACTGGCTAGATTTTCATAAGCTTTCCTTAAATATTAGCAAAACAACGTTCATAGCATTTTCAATAACAAACGTTAATCGACCAGAATTTAAACTACACATAAATAATAACTTTGAAATAAGTATGTCTGAAAAAACGAAATATCTAGGAATCATAATTGACCAAAACCTCAAATGGAACGAGCAAATACAATCTCTAAGAACTAAATTACGAAGGTTTATACACAAATTTTATGAATTAAGAAGGTTTATGAATCGCAGACAGTTAATAATTGTTTATAAATCACTTATAGAATCAATCCTCCGTTATGGCATAATTGTATGGGGGGGTTCATATGATACAACCTTGCAGCCACTTAGAGTAATACAAAATCGTATTGTCAAAATAATTTTTAGAAAACCATTTCTTTATCCGATAGCTCTCCTTTACAATGATGAAATCATAAACATAAGAACACTATACTTATACTCATGTTGTATTTTTATATTTAGAAAACCACTGTTAGGAACTACTGCTGCACATCCTCATAACACTAGAGCTAAGTCAAATAATAGCTTAATTACTCCAACATGTCACCGTAATGCTAGTCAACGATTCGTGACCACAATTGCTCCCAAAATTTATAATAAGTTACCGATAAACATAAAAAATATAACCAAATTACATATATTTCGACTAAGAGCTAAAAAATTTGTTTCAACAAACTCAAACTTATTTGAGGATATTCTGTAATTGGTCTGATGCAGAGAATTTATTATCGTCACTATTATCACACATTGTAAGCATGTATTATTTTTGTTCTTTTTATATTGTAGCACATACAGGTGCATGCGCCTAGGTGCCTATATATTGTTATTATTGTTAATTATTATTGTTGATTGCTTTTGTGTTATATTGGTGATTTACTGTGAATCATACCGAATGGATTAATTTATGTTTATAATTTATGGAAGAAAATTTGTTTTAAATTTATATGGAAAGGAAGAATTTTTATATTGCCAATAAATTTATTAATTTATCTGTCATCTATATTATTATCATCCCGAATGTGAAGAATCATTCTGGGCTGGTCCTTGTTAACTGTCTAACCTATACGAAAGATTTTTCAGCCTCTATCAAGTATATTAAATCTTGCGTGTCAAGCAGGGCAAGTTGAGGACGTTCTCAACAGGAGAAAACCAGAACTGAAGCCGCATGAGGGTTGAGGGTTCCCTCCCATGCTGCAATTTAGGGAACGAGGAAGCTTGGTGGGACTAACGAACGCTCTGTCCTTTTCACCCTCCTCTTCTCCCCTTTGGGTTCAATCCCGTTGCGAAAACTTGAAGTTACGAGCATGGGGGTTTCGGCTAAAAGCAGTGCCTGTTCTAAACTAGGATTAGAAAGAGACAGATAGCGAACGGAACGATTCTTTACCTGCACGAAGAAGGTTTATTGTGTTCGGTTGAAACGGTTGTCGTTGAGGAAGGAAATTATGGTGGAGATATTTGATCTTTGTGGTTTCTACCTGGAAGTAGGTAGTTTTATTTCTAAATCTCGTAGACCATACTATTGCCAGCATGTTCTAAAGAATTATATACTGGGTTGGGCGGAAGTGGAGTTTTATGCCTGTATAATACCAATTGAACAATATACCGGGTGATACTTTTAACCTGGAATTTTGTTTTTACTCGAAAGCTACGGGCTACGGGCATCGCTCATTAGCACGCAATATGAACATTGCATTATACTCGGGATTGTTTTTACTCGAAAAATACACATCGCAGAGAATACATTTTAGAGTCAAAAGTTTGATATCTCTACAGGGCGCACTTGCTTCCTATCTATAGTCTATTGCGCGTATGTTCGATTGTCAAACATACGTGCAAAAGCTCCTTACTTCACGTCAGTGCTTGAACCAATTCTTATTTCCTAATTTTTTAAGAAATAAGGGTTATGGTTCTCACAAAATTTCACACACGTCTTTATGTCGATATTCTACAACTAGCTTCAATTCGATCGAGTCTATATTTTTCGAGTTATCGAGGAAATAATATTCCAGGTGGGTCTAACTCCGAAACCGATGGACTGATTATGCCCAAAAACGAACTCAACGGTCCCATTCGGATGTGCAACATACCCTGAAAATTGCAAGTCCATATCTCCTTTCGTTCGAAAGTTATCGAGGCAACGGTCACCCATCCAGCTAGTGAACTCACACAAGGTTGCTCGGATCTCCAATAATGTGGATCCGATCGTGTTCAAACTTGGAACTTGGCAGTAGAGCTAGGTTCTGAATGCTCTTGAAAAATTTCAGCGATGTCGGACGAATAGTTTCTGATACATAGAATGTTTTTCAATGATTTTCAATGATTTTCTAGTGATACGATACCCATGAAATTTCGCAAGAATTTTCGCGTAGGCATTCTACAATTAATAACTTTGTTTGAATTAGATCGTTAGATTGTTAGAACGGTTTTGTATTTTTCGAGTTATTGGGGAAATAACAGCCAAGTTTCAGATGGGTATAACTCCAAAATCGGTTGGCCGATTATGCCTATAGACAAACACAACAAACAAAAACATTTTTCAATCATTTTTAAAAAAATTTCTAGCGATTTGATTCTCACAAAATTTCACGAACGTCCTTAGGTTTGTATTCTACAACTACTCACCAAGTTTCAATTCGATCAGATTTGTATTGGTTGAAAACAAAATAATCATTCGGAAACCGTTGTGCCTATTATGCCCATTAACGAACTTGTCTGTCGTATTGGGTTGGAATGCGCCACCTACCCTGAAAATTTGAAGTCACTATATATTTCCGTTCTCAAGTTATCGTGGCAACGGCCGGACGAACATAATCAAATTTGAACTTGAATTCTTCATTAGGTAGTCGAACCCAATTTAGGCAAAATGATAACGCGATGTTCCCCAGAACATACGCGCAAAAAGTGGAAAATCCCTGTGGGCAAGAGCTTTAGCGCTCTTTGCCAATTCCTCTCCAATTATTGTTGTCTCAGAGTTGGTAATAATATCAATGGATTCTTATAATAGAACTGCATCATAAAAGAAACTAAATAAAAATTAAAAATAACGAGATCCGTGATATTCATTCCTCAAATCTCCTCTGAAAATTATATTATAGATATCAATTGAAACTTAGCCAATATTCCAGTTTTGTTTTCACTGAAGATATTCTGAACCCAATTTAATAGACTTACCAAATTATATATTTCTATGTATCATCATTTGGATTATCCAAGGGCATATAGGATAGGGGTAGTTATAATATTCTATAATTGGGTAAATTGATAAGCCCTCTGTTCCGAGGAGCAAAAGCGCCAAAATATAGTTCACGTATGATTCAAGCGTACAAATTATAAAATAATATAAGTTTATTCACTAATAAATACAAATCATAACAACCTTCAATACAATGTTTAGTATAAACAAATAGTCACAAAGATCAGCGTAGACACAACAATTATTCAGAAAACAAGTGATGAGTGAAATCAAAGTCTATTCAGTTCATAAGAAAGGAAAGTACATCACACTCTTCAAAACTCGTCCAAACCATTTTTAAAAGAATTCACTGATGGGGAGCGAACCACTTCAGCGGGAAGATAGTTCCATCTGTTAAACACCCGATTGAACAAGAAGTCCTGCCTAGGAATGGACACTTCTCGCTTCAACTTATACCGATGTCCACGCCATGTGTATTCACATTGAATATGGATGGATGGACGCTGGTATCCATAGTGGATTCTGGTAGCCCTGCGCTGAACATTCTCCAAAAGTAGGCGATCTCTAGCCAGTACTGGGTCCCAGATGGAGCCAGCATATTCCAGAGGAATTCTAACGTATGTCATGTAGAGTAATTTACAGGTCTTAGCCGAACAACGCGGAAATTACCTCTATATTATATATAGGACTCTGTTCGCTCGTGCACAGACATTCTGCATATGGGCCTACCAGGTCAGATCATGGGACACAGTCACAGCCGGATCTTTGTGCTGCCTCTCAGATTTGATCTCCTCATCGCTCAGAAATATCGATGCTGGGCATTGTTCTTAACAAGATGTGGCACTTTACACTTTTCAATGTTCAAAGGCAACAACTATTAACATGACCATCTGATGACCCCCCTCAAGATCGCCCCGCAGCTGATCAATGTTCGAGGATTCCGAGTATAATGTTATGCCATCGGCGTAGCACGAAGTGTCACTATTCAGAAGCGATGGAAGGTCAGCAACCTAGACCAGCAATAGTATCGGTCCAAACACCGAGCCTTGTAGGACTCCAATAGTCGCATCAAGCAGAGTAGACAGAGAGTTGCCAACCCTGACTCGAAACTGTTAAGAGTGGAGAAATGAGTCATTCCACTTCAAGAGGTTTTCTCGAATACCGAAATGTTGGAGCTTCTGGAGCGGACGTCTTATTGGAACATTGTAGAAAGCCCTAGCGAAATTCAAATGATCATTGACTGGTATTTTAGCATCCACAGATTTGGTCCAGTCACTTACACACTGCAGCAGACAAGTGATAACGAATCAGCCAGGAAGCAGGAAGCTACTCTTCTGGTATGGTCCCATTACTGTACAGAAAAGATCACATTTTCTGAGAGATTATCTTTTCAACAATTCTGGACTCAATTGGTACTTTTGTGTCGGTAGTTGGAAGCTGAGGTTATGTCACCATTCTTGAAACACCAGAGATAATAATTCAATAATTGTCATCAACGGGAGCAACGAAGTGGTTAGTACAATTCAACACGAAGTATCTTGAGTTGAGACTGATGTAAGGTCCTCGGAATCTCGAGAACATGCAGAAACTGAATAGTTTCGAATACTTGTATTCGATATGTCACGTCACAACCTAAGTTAAGGAAGATTGCTCCCTTACTTCTCCCATAATCGTTTTGAATTCATACTTTTGGACAACTGCGAATAGTTCGGATTTCGCTAGGTGCCAATTTAATGCCGAAAAGGTCTTCAATGTTGGTGCCAAACCCGCCAAAAATGCGTCTACAGAATGAGACAAGGAAGGCGGTACTTGAACTTCATCGCTATTCCTAAACTCCATCCTTTGTGTTGAGTAATGTTGAGGTGATGAATTCGCTGACGACCGTGTATGGTCCGCCGAGTCTTGGATGGTTTTTCTCTTCTTCTGAATCGCGTATACCGGCGATTGGCATTGAGAGTCATCGTCGTCGGAAAAGGGCTCTTGAAAATCGACCTGCACCGAACTGTCTTCCTCTTGCTTCACCTCGACCCCGGGAAGGACAAGTCGTTCTGCAAAGCTGTCTCCAGCTTCGTCGACATCGAAGCATCTCTTCAAAAATTGCAGATGGTCCGCGTATTTGTAATGCTTTATCATCTTCGCACCCCTGCTCCGTTGGGATATTGATTTTCTCAGAGATTTTCGGAAGTTGTCCCTTATGTTACCCCATCTTGATTTGCAGGTTGCGCCTAGAACAAATATTCACAGTTCTGCTTGAAATGTTTCATAGATATGTTGGTATGTAGTATGAATATACAGGGAGACTGGTGATCCATAGTCAAAACGTTAGTTGCAGTTATGAGACCTCTATAACGATTCAAAACAGGTCATCAAACGTTCTGTTGAGGTTTCGTTTTGGAGATACAGGCTGTTTTCCGGAAAATGCGAAAATTTTGAAGTGCTATAACTTTCGAACCGCTGTAGCTTTTGGGATGGCTTTTGGTTCAGAATGTAGTATGTCAACCTTTATCCGTACCTAATAATGAATATTGGATAAATAAGCCAGCAGCGTATTAAAAGTAATCCAAACTGTATGTGGAATAAACAATATTTTTAATATTTATTCTTAAAGAGTAAGAAAAGTGTGCCAATAACATGTTTCATTTCAAGTGGCACAAATTTATCATGAAACTACGGCGGTTCGAAAGTTATAGCAATTCGAAATTTTCACATTTTTCAGAAAACACCCTGTATTCTCAATTCATCGAAATACGTCCAATATACCACATTTGATTCTCTTTGACCAACGAATGGTTGTCTCCTCCTTAAAATCGTGAATCTTCTATGAATGGTGCAGGTTTATATTCAATTCCTTAGAACATAGAACTATGCTCAAAAAATTCAACTATCATTTCAACTCATCAGTTGAATTTTTAGAGCATAGGGGTTGAATTAGATATAAACCTGCAATATTCATAGATATTCACGATTTCAATGATTTCATAGAATTTTTTTTTATTTGATAAGGTTCTCAAGGTATTTCCAAAATATATGAAATGGGCCAGCCAGCTCTCTTCGAAAATGTGGGTTTTAACGGCTGAAATAGATTGTGCCGTTCGAATTTTTCCGAAAATCCCTCTAATTTCCCGAAAAATCAAGAACTGAGAACAAAATTTCCCAGCACTTTTGTTTTTACTTCCCTTACTTTCCGGCCCTTTCGTAAATATGCAAAAAATTGTGCTACGCGTGTGTTATTTTGTGCAGTTGAAATTTTCACGATAATCCCGCTAATTTTCCTGAAAATAAAAATTTTCGAAAAAAGTAAGACCAGCACGTTTTTCTTCGTCGAAAATTGTTTTATACAGGATGATTTCAATTTAGACGTGAACCTAGAAGGATATTTATTGATAACCGAAAATCAACAGTTTCCGAGATATTTGAGTTCTTGTGATTTTTTAAATTTTCTCATTACCGTCCATTTTTCGTCAATTTTTTAGCTTGATTATTTAGCAGAAAAGAATATGATATGTATGGAGAAAGCAAAACTATGCTGTATTAGATGTTGAATTAAAGTATGATTTAAAGGGGATATTTGAAGCAAAGAAAACTAACGACTTAAATATTTTTGTATTGCAACTAAACTCGAAATTTCATTATTGAAAATTTATTCATAAATTATGTTCGAAATAACCTTCACCATTCCTTATAGAAGCACCTACCCTCTTTCAAATTTCTTCAGTTACTTTCCGACTGAAATTTACTGTCAATTTTCTCACTGCTTCGTCTATTCTCTCCACAAGTTGTGTACGTGTTTTTATATCTTTTTCATATACAATTTATTTTAAACTGCCCCAAACAAGAAAATCTGAAGGCATTTAGACCCGTACTTCTCACTGGCCACGAAATAGGTCCCTCCTCACAAAGGCGAGAAATGTTTTAAAAATCACCAGAACTCAAATATCTCGGAAACTGTTTATTTTCGGTTATCAATAAATATGGCTCAAACGACAGCGAATGAGTTATATTAACACCTCCTCCAAGGTTCACGTCTAATTTGGAATTACTCTTTATAGTTTTGCTATATTTGTGCTGGCTTGTGCCGATCAAATTTTCAGAAAATAATTTCAACTTCTCCTTCAAATGGTAGAAATTAGATAAAATCAGTAGATTGTTTGAAAATCAGTATACATGGCAACAAGCTGGAGATCTAGACTATACATGTAGAAGACGGCTCGCCGACATGTCTCGACATGAGATAACATGTGGAGGGGACTCAATTGTAAAATGATGTCAAAATAATTTTCAGAAGAGAATATGACGGCGCTTGAATAAGACTAAAATTGATCGACCAATTGTTCAGCAAAATTCATTTTTTTTTCATTAACATAAACATAACATTCTATTTATGAAAGTTCATATTTTTCACAAATCACATGAATTTACTGAAAAAATGGTCAATTTCATTATCATTCAAGTAATAATCTACACATAGTAACCAGTAGAGACTCATCACATTTCCTTCAAAAATATAAATTTTGGCAACATCTTTCAACTGCGAATTTTATCTGATGTCGACATGTCTCGCCGTCTTGTACAGTCTAGATCTCCAGGCTGTTGCCATGTATACTGATTCTCAAACAATCTACTGATTTTTTATTATTATATTATTTTTAAACATTTGGAGGAGAAGTTGAAATTTTTTTCTAAAAATCTGAACAGCACAAATCGACATAAATGTAGCACAACTATATAAAACAATTTTCATGCTGAGCTAAATTTTTCCAAAACTTTTATTTTCGAAAATTAAAAACTGCCCGCCAACTTCTCACACTCATGTGCAACAAACACTCTTGTCCACTACAAAATTTGTCTCAGGTGGGTTTCCATCTTCCGAAAAGAAACTTTACCAGAAGATGGGAACATCGAACGCGACACATGTCGAACGACAAAATTTCTAGACTATAGTCGCTATATAATAAAATACATGTTTATTAGGTGTTACATTATAATCAGTAAAGTAATTAATAATGATTAAGAATCGCATTCTACTAAGCTCGAACTCGAACTTGACGTCTCTCCAACATCGTAGCAATCCGAGGTCGCTGAAGGTCTGGAACCAGAACTTGATTGATCTAAAAAATGGTATCCATATGAAGATGGAATTTGTGAATAAGATCGCGTGATGTTTTTAATGATAGACAAAACTTGAATCTGAAAATCGATCATATTTTCATCATTGAATTTATCAACGGTAGCGGCAATTCCTCTGAAAAAATGCATGCTGCGACTACGCTCATCTCGTTCCATAAGTGTAATGACCCTTGTATCAACATCGTTAAGTTCTGCCCCCTCATTTTTCTTTGGTTGTGGAGACCCATTTCTTTTTCTTTTCATTCTTGTAATTTCTTCTTTTTCATTTGTTTCATCGCAGATGACATCTTCTGCCTGACAATGGTCTACAATCTTTTTTAGAAATAACATTCGATCGTAATATATATATTTTCTTGATTTTTTCGCTCCTGATCGAGACATGTAGTCAACAGCTTTTTTGTTATATTTTATCCAATTATCCTTCATGTTAATCCACTTTTTCATCACAATTTTGCCTGAAAAAAAAACAAATAACATTTAATTATTTTCATGGTAACTTTCAATCCCGGCTTTGCCTGCCCTTTTATTATCAACAATATAGTCCAGTCAAAAAAACTATACAAAAAGTCGTCATTAATATCAGGCAAGCTATAGTGCAATTGCCGAAAATAGTGCACTTTAATTGGGTTTTCGTTAATATCTCGAGAACCATTAGTCTGAGATAAAAGTTAACTATACAGGGTGAGTCTTCAAGTTGTACATTTTAGACACAGATTCCTCTCATCAAATCAAGAAATCTTTTTCAATTACCATTTTTCTAGATTTGGCTCAGGCTAAAAGTTAAAAGCGTTTTTAAGATTTTAAAATGTGCTAATACACCCCTGCAATTTCTTTACCTGTTGAACACAGACACACTTACTTGAAACATTATTGAATAATAATCTAAAAGCTTAATCATCTGAAACTCAATGAAATTGTTTGAGAAAACTCATTTACTCACTGAAGTCTTATGAAATGGTTTTCACACATTTTAATGCAGCATTTGTAAAAAAAAGCAACTCGCAGTTGAATTTGCGCTATTCCAAGCTGAAATTTGAAACTAATCATTTATCAAGAAATACAAATTTGATCATACTGTAATGTAGTTATACTATTAACTCATCCCGTTTTAAGATGATAATATACCTAACCAATTTGGAAACAAGCGAGATATGTGAAATCAGGAGGGTATTAGCTCTACCTCCTTTTTGAAGTGTTCTATTCTATGGACGACCACGAAGTGCTCTACTTTGAGATCATTATAGTCAGTCTATGCTTTTATTCGAAGATTCTAGCTCATATCAGTGATTCTAGTTCAGGGTCGGATTCATGAAAGCAATTAAATTTCTGGAATTTTTATCAGATTTTGTAACATTCAAAAAGACTTATCAGTTATCAGTTTCTCGCTGCCCTACACCACAACCTTCTCTAATGGAAAACCTGGAACGTGATAAAATGGCAACAAGGTATGGAGTCGTTCGCCAGACGAACGTTCGTTATTGTATCATGTATTATTTTGTCGGTTAGGATTACAATTGCCGTTACTTCGTGATATTTTTGTGTATAGGTATACGGCGTGAATTAGTGCAATACAGTGATATATGTTTTGAGATTAAACAGTGTGTAAGCAGTGAGTTTGGATTATTTTTACTTGGAGGGGGGGGGGTGTTATGAGTTCATTTCAGTTTAGACTATAGACTGAACATCTTCAAGAAATGAAAATTATATTAGGTAGCTGTTTCCCTTTTCCAAAAAATGAAGTGCTGATTTATATTATTGACACGCCCGATGTTAAGATAAAGTACCGTTCCTAAGATTTTTCCAAATTTGCCAAAATACCTTTCAAACCCAACTCTGAAAACAATGACAGATCCTCAGTCAAGAAGTCTAGAAGGGATAAGGTGATCTCTAGAAAAATGAGTGAAAAAGAAACTTTCATTTCTTTATATTTTGATGACCTTTCTAATAATTTTTCAACAGAAATTGATACATCTGGATGGGAAATCAAAAAACTCAAGGAATCTATTATTCATTTAGAATGTTCGGATTTCTTAGTTTATTTTTCGTTGGAAAATTAATTTTGAATGGAAACAAAAAAATATTATTTATTATTATTGGTTTTCTGTAACCTAACGAAATTTTAATGTGACAACACTGTAAATTTGACGTGAAGGGTTAGATACACTGCTCAGTTCATCTTAGTCGTACCTACTAACAACATTCAAAATATTACATAGGAATGTCAGACCAATGTAACAGATATTGTAAGTAAATAAATGAATAAATAAATATGAAACTTACCAATCTCGTTCTTCTCCCAATCCTTTAAATTTTCGAAATTTGGTTCCAATCGTGCACAAATTTCGTTCCAAGCAACATATTTCAGCCGTTTATCTTTGTACATTTCGTCCGTTTTATCCCATAAGACGGGCCTTTCATGAACCAAAGTTATTAGAGCCTCATGATTGACATCCATTTCACATTTCACAAAGTAATATGGGAAATGATAATTGGAATGCTGAAAACTTGTAACGTCGCCGATTCTTCTACGTGCCGTGAAAATATCCGGTACCATCGACAATTTTTCAGACTGTAATGCAACGCCATCAAACTTCTTGCCGTACGATTCCACGTTGTTTCGACATCCTTTGGGAGCCTACGGCGACGTTGCCGTATCAGTGTACGTTAACATAACGGTTAAACGGTGTACGGTGACCGTGGACAGAGGCGGTTAATTTGCCGTATATTTTCACGCCTAAACCGTGAAGTTTCCAGGATGGCCAGCAGATGGAATAGCATTTAATGTTATTCTGTGTCGGTAGATCTAAAGCTGAGCTAAACACGTTTAGAAGGGGGCCTGGTAGACATTTTTGGGTAGGTATTTGAAGAGGCTGAAAACTTGCCCAATACTTCTCCTATAATACCAAAATACAGAACTGCAGACGTGGTTAAGGGGTAGCGGGGCTAAATCAACCATTATATTTTATATTATATTATATTATTTTATAATATATTTAATTTTTGCAAGATATATCATCGATTGAGTCGGAGTCTAAAACTTTGACAGGTACTTCCAAAAAAATTAGAAATAATATTTCTGAGACACGGACATTTTTTAAATATGTTAAATCAGTTGAATTTTGGATTTATTCTCAACTCTTTTCAAAAACGACAAATTAGAGTATTGTTGTAACATATCAGGCCAGTTTGAAACACCAATAAATGTTAATGGGTGATGCTCCAACTGCTTTGAAAATTCGCCAACATTGGGAAGAGCACCCCCCCCCCCCTTTGGGGCCCGACTCTGGTAATGGTTATTCCGTCCGTACAACTTCCCATTTGCAAGAAACCCAGAACATAACATCAAAACTTGTTTTCGGAAATTCAAACTTATCTATTTCTATTATTAAAAGAAAGGAGCAAACTCACATGTTTACGTTGCTAAATTCATTAGAAATAAAAGCTTTTTAAAATGCCGCTCGACTGTGAGAAACAGCTCAAATTGGTACCAGATGATTTATTCTATGACATACTCGCTTTAGGATAGCCCAATATTATTATAAATATTATGTTTTGCCGGCTACACACATTGTGCCGAAAACTATTGAATATTGAATTTACGGCAACAGGAATGTGTACAAGGGTACATGGTGTTATTCCATGTTATCCCGTCCCTATTATCTGCCTGCTTTGCATTTATCCGGTCAGGCAGTCAAATTCTTTACATTTATAACAATTTTTTCGGAAATGTTCCAACTCCATTGAAATTTTTCCAACTGCTTCGAAATTTTTGCAACTCCTTCGAAATTTTTTACAACTCCTTCGATTTTTTTTCCAACTCCATCGAAATTTTGCCAACTTCTTCGAAATTTTTCCGACTGTGTTGAAAATTGGCCAACTCCGTTCAACATTGGGGGGAGGATCATCATGTCGTCAAATTACACCATAAATCTTGAGTAAGGTTCGTTTTCAGCAAAACTTATATATGACAGCATGGAGGTGGATGGTGCCCATTTCCAGCATTTAAAAAACTAATCACAAAAGTAAGTACTCCTCCACTATTTCACCTGTCATTTCGTTATCGATGGAAATTTCGAAGCGAAATTTCAGGATGAGATAGTATTCGATGAGATCTTCAAATTGAGGGATCGCAACACCCCTCTTCCTTATTCAAAATCAAGTTGTTGTGTTCACCCCCGTTAGGGGGTTGCAGTTACGGGGATGCAAAGAGTGGAAAAGTTGTTCCCCTCGAATCAGAAATAGACGGATCCGAGCGATTTTCCACATTTTCTTTTTAAATAAAAAATATCGAGGTGTTGAGTTTTCGTTGGACCACACTGTATATAATTACACTGCAAGAATTCAGTACTACTTCCCTTGGTTCTCGAAACAATACTCAATGAAAAATTATATACGATTTACACTTATTTATTCAATATTCTGACGCGTTTCGTCGACACAGCGACTTCATCAGACTACATCATACTAAATTCTTAACTAGTTATTACCTCCCTATACCTAGATGACATGGACACAGAATCATTTAAAATTAATTACATGAGAAACTTATTTAAAACAAATTCCTAATGCTTTTATAAATTGATACTCTATTTGAATAGATTGAGTAACGGTGAAAAATTTAGATCTAATTGTTCATTAACTAAATTACCCGTATGTTTTTCCCTATTTATTTCCACCATTTCTCAGTAATTGAGTTGCGCACCTTTATTCAAATTGTGTATAATTTTGAAATCCGGGTTAAACTTATGTCCTTCTGCTAATAAATGATTCGAATAATTTGAATTAATTTTGTTGTTTTTGTAGCTGTGATGATGTTCCTTTATTCTTATGCCAAAATTTCTACCAGCTTATCCTATATATGATTTGTCACAACTCCCGCAATTTAATTGATAAACACCGGATTTATGATCTTTATTCCTTTTCGATTTATTGTTCTTTATGAGTTTTGCGAGGTTATTATTTGTCCGGAATGAGATATTCACCTGTTGGATTTGAAGAATCCTTTTAAGTTGTTGACTCGGTGTACCAAAATATGTTAAGCTATTGAATATTTTATTTTATCCTTAATTTCTGGAAATACTAAACTCATTGTTTATCGTCAACATTTTTCTGATTAATTCTGTGTTATATCCATTGTTCACCGCTGTTTGTTCGATAATTAATAAATATTATTATTTTATATTTAATATTAATTAGCCGGTGTAACATACTATGAAATGCAGTGACTTAAGTGTCGCGGCATTTCATAGTATGTTACACCGGCTAATTAATATACCTTTATCCGAAGAAAATTATGGAACAGAATTAGAAATTATCGAACAAATAGCGGTGAACAATGGATACACAGCTACAAAAACAACAAAATTAATTCAAATTATTCGAATCATTTATTAGCAGAAGGACGTAAGTTCAACCCGGATTTCAAAATTATAAACAATTTGAATAAAAGTGAGCAACTCAATTACTGGGAAATGGCGGAAATAAATAGGGAAAAACATACGGGTAATTAAGTTAATGAACAATTTGATCTAAATTTTTCACCGTTACTCAATCTATTCAAATAGAGAATCAATTTATATAAGCATTAGGAATTAATTATTGTTAATGTGTATAAAGAAACCAGCAGTGTAATCTCATGTATTTAGTTTTAAATAAGTCTATTATGTAATTTGTCTTAAATAAGTTTCTCATGCAATTAGTTTTAAATGATTCTGTGTCCATGTCATCTAGGTATAGGGAGATACATAATAACTTGTTAAGAATTTAGTATGATGTAGTCTGATGAAGTCGCTGTGTCGTCGAAACACGTCACAATATTGAATAAATAAGTGTAAATCGTTATTGAGTTAATTTGGATTTGCATCAAGTAAATGCCACAAGCATTAAATGTTTTACTCGAAACAATACTATTTCCTTTAGTTTTCGTACCAACTAGGTAGTCACTTTTCTCTTGATATACATTTTCATATAGGAAAATTTTTGATTTTATTAATATTGCAATTATATAATTACTTCGTGCTTGTTATCAAAGTATCGGTAACAAGAAACTACAGTTTTTTGTTTAGAGTGCGTTCGAATCTTTCACCACTTCCTCCTTATCTTGTAATTGTTATCTAATTGCAAATAACAATTTACGCCGTAATCAACGAGATTACTGCTGGGTGCCTGAAGTTAACTATACCCTTGGTTCATCGGTTGTGCATTCACAACGACATTAATCATCGAGATTAATAATCTTCACCAGGTTTTTCTTAAAGGGTACGAAATCTATTTCTTCGAAACATTATTACCCTACAAGGTAAAACAATCAGGGTACCAAACAATTGATCCTTTGAGCCACGGATATTGTTCATTTGGTCCAATCATAATATTATCATAATAAAACAATCAGGATTCAACAGAGCCCTTAGAAAGCATGTACCCAAATCTTAAATTTTTAGTGTTCACTTTTTTGCTTTTATGTATCCTTGTAGCCTTTATGTTCTGCTTGTCATTTATCACTGTTTGGAATTCTATTATGGTTCTGTTTGGCTTAGGCCCAGTTCCATAATCGAACTTAAAGTCTACTTTTTCGACAAAGTCTCCTTTTACTAAGTAAAATGAGAGTAAAAGGAGACTTTGTCGAAAAAGTAGACTTTAAGTGCGATTATGGAACTGGGCCTTAGTGGTTTTACTCATTTTCACGTGCTTGAGTTTACTCGAGTCGTATTTTCAAGTTTCAATTGTATTTGGATGTTTTCTATATTTGTTGAATGCATTATTATAAAAGGGGTGATCCCGCGTAATGAATAAATAAATAAATAAATAATATCTGGTCTGTGAAAAATATCAATAAATGACGTAATTTGAAACCATTTTTGAACTTTCTTATTATAGATTAGTGAGTAATATTCATCATTCAATATGAAATTATGAACGAGAAGCAGGTGCTCCTGAGGCCATTACAGAACAAACTTTAGTTTCAAACGAGTAATTATTCAAACTTTAACAAATCATATCTCCGGAAGTATTGGTTTCTCAGAGTTGGGAATGATATCATTGATATCAATGGATTCTTATGATAGAACTACATAAAAAAATTAAATTCAAAACGTAGCTCTATGACTCACCTCATATGTTGGATTTACATATATCAGCAAATTATAATAAGAGCATTCTATGAAATCATAAAATAACGATTAATTATTGAAATTTTGAAAGATCCTCCGAAAGTATTAGTTTTTTAGAGTTGAGAATGACATCAATAGATTCTTATGAAGAAACTGCATCTTAAAAAAAATTGAAATTAAAATTTGTAATGTAAAAAGAAAAAAATTTTCGTTGCTGGTACACCATTGGCCGGTTTTGCCCGTTAACGAACTCAACCGAGATATTTATCTCCCAAACCTACTCTGAAAATTTCAACTGTCATTCCGTTCAAGAGTTATCATGGACCATTTTCATCCAAAAATCCGAAAATTACAAACATTTGGGCAAATTGATAAGCATTATGTTCCGAGGAACAAGAGCGCCAAAAATTGGAGAAGCACTGGCGTGAGATCTTTCTGCTTTGGCACGCCTTTTCGAATTCATAACCAGAGGGGTCAACCATCCAGGTACTGACCTCACCCTAGGCTACTTGGCTCACAGGAAACTTTGTTTCAATATTTCCAACAATATACATCCGATCACGCTTAAATCTAGACCTCCGCCGTAAAATAAGGTTCTGAAGGATTTTGCAAAGTTTCAGCGATATCTGACTCACAGTTTCTGGGATACAGTATTTTATCAAACATATTTTTTTTCTAGTCATAAGAAATATTGCTTAAGTCTTCGTGGCGGTATTTTCCAACCAAGATTAGTATTTTTTGAGTTATTTGGAAAACCAAATTCCAGATTGCTTCAACTTCAAAAACACTCGGTGTATTTTGCCCATTAACGAATTTAACAGGGATAAACCACGAAATATATAATTGATGTCAACATTCAATAACTACAAAAGTATCTCCACTCTTGTCCACTACAGTTTTTGTCGTCTGACATATGTTGCGGCAACAAAGTTTCCATCTTCAAAGACGAAGCGTTTCTGAAGCATTGCAATCAATTTCTACAATCAAGTATGGGCTGACATTATACCCTTAGTTATAAAGCGATCATCAACTATAGTTGATGACTATAGCCGTTTCTTTCGGCAATTTTGAAAATCATTTTCTTGAAGTATATATTGCTTCTCACAATGTATAAAGAGCATACGGGACACATTCGGAACAACAACATCGATAAATCTGCTGTGGCAAATCACGTTTAAGCAACAAGACACTCAATTTCAGAAAATTCCGTCAAATTGTTGAAAAATTCCAATAAAGTGTACTTAGGGACACTTGAAGGGATCGAAATGTATAAGACCAAGGATATTTTACTCAATAATGATCTAACCCCTATTAACAACCTATAATTCTCACTGATCGCTTTATGATTAAGGGTAAAATGTCAATCCATACTTGAGTGTAGAAATTGTTTGCATGCTTTAGTAACGCTTCGCCTTTGAAGATGGAAACTTTGTTTCCGAAACATATGTCAGACGACAAAAACTGTAGTTGACAAGAGTGTAGTTACTTTTGTAGTGTTCATAATAAGTCCACAGTGAACTCAAATTACAATAAACATTCAACAACATATTATTATATCTCTTTACTTCAATATTTAATGAACTTTTTTAGTATTATTTTGTGTACGTAACAGCGTAAACTTTAGAAATTTCAGGGAAGGATACGAATAGTTTCCCAACGTTTATTATTGTTCGAAAAAATATATATATCAAAATAAAGAGTAAGGTAACACACTTAACGGTAATAGAAATATATTAAAAGCTTCGTTTCTGGGTTTTCTCTCCCAAACTCTGGAAAATATCTATAAAATAAAAATTAATTATTTTGCGATTTGCTTCTGCGTAAGAAACACAAGATATTTGTCGGAAGCAATCAATCGAACAATGTTGCCTAACAAACAACAACGAAACAACATCAACGAAGAAACAACAATATCGTAAGGTTTCGGAGTCTATATCAGACTCCTTCGTCAGACGCTTAATGAAAATCTTTAGAATTATTTTGTTGATAGTTATTGTTTTTTGTTATAGGACAATTCTTGAATTCCACAATAACTATCAACAAAATAATTCTAAAGATTTTCATTAAGCGTCTGACGAAGGAGTCTGATATGGACGTTACGATATAGTTGTTTCTTCGTTGATGTTGTTTCGTTGTTGTTTGTTAGGCAACATTGTTCGATTGATTGCTTCTGACAAAAATCTTGTGTTTCTTACGCAGAAGCAAATCACAAAATAATTAACTATTATTTTATAGATATTTTTCAGAGTTTGGGAGAGAAAACCCAAAGAACCTTTTAATAATGAGTATACCTCCCACAGTATCCTTTAATGACCTACTTAATAGAAATATAGTTCGACAGTAATATTGCCCAGTACCAAAAACTGAGAGCATTTTTAATACGTCAAGCTACAGGATACAGACCGAAAAAATCCAAAATTTTAACCCAGGAACAAGTTCAGAAATTCATTTTAGAGGCCCCAGATGACATATTTTTATCCACGAAAGTAAGTAGATATAGATGAAATATTATTACTTAAAATACATAAAATACGAAATAGACAATTTTTGATTACCTTTTAGGTAGCTCCAATATTTGGAATAGCAGGAGCCTGTCGACGAGATGAGCTTGTCCGAATGAAAGTTCAGGATATAGAAGATTTCGGTTCAAAAATACTGGTAAAAATACCAGAAACAAAAACAGATAAACCTAGAACATTTAATACGTCAAGCTACAGGATACAGACCGAAAAAATCCAAAATTTTAACCCAGGAACAAGTTCAGAAATTCATTTTAGAGGCCCCAGATGACATATTTTTATCCACGAAAGTAAGTAGATATAGATGAAATATTATTACTTAAAATACATAAAATACGAAATAGACAATTTTTGATTACCTTTTAGGTAGCTCCAATATTTGGAATAGCAGGAGCCTGTCGACGAGATGAGCTTGTCCGAATGAAAGTTCAGGATATAGAAGATTTCGGTTCAAAAATACTGGTAAAAATACCAGAAACAAAAACAGATAAACCTAGATCATTTATCATTAACGAAACCTATTTAAATGTTTATAGAGAGTACGTATCATTTAGGCCTAATGATTTTGAAAATCCTAGATTTTTTTTAATTTTAATTCATCAAGGGAAAAGGATGGAAGACAGTCATTGGATTAAATCAATTTGGAAAAATGCCGCAAATTGTTGCAAGTTATTTACAGTTACCAAATCCGACAGAATATACAGGACATTATTTCCGAAGATCATCGGCAACACATTTGGTAGATGCTGGATATTCTTCCTTTAAAGCGCCACGGAGGATGGAAGTCTTCCAATGTGGTGGAATAATATATTGACGAATCTCTTAATAATAAAGTAGAAGTGGCTAATAAAATATTCAACACCCCTGCCTCGACTTCAAATGAAAATGATCGAAACGAGATTAACCAAACAATTAGCCATGCAGCTTCAACGTCTATAAATTCTCGTTGCCATCCAGTACAATTTACGAATTGTACAAACTGTACAATAAATGTAAATATTAACAACAATTAATTTGTGTTCAAGGATATCGTTATAAATTAGATGTTTCTTTTATTTCTTTCGTAACAACTTTATCAATATAAAAATTAAAACTTTAATACTTTGTTTCATTTTATTGTAATAAGCCATTTGTAACATTACCGCACGCTACAGCAGTGCGGTAAGAATATTATCACACTGTTATTTTCTAATTGCTTAGCAACTGCCCACTATTCTGGAATGTTGAGCTTTGCGCATAGAAAACAGGTCAAAATAGTATCACTTTTCCCACGATCGAAGAAAAACAAAATTAAAACTTACTGTCAGCTTGCAATTCATCACCGATCTCATTCCATAGGTTATTTTTGTGGTTTATATCCATGTACTTGACATGTGTCACATCGTACAGTTCCGGGCGATCCTTAACGCCCTGTATAAGTTGTACGTCGTCAATTACTCTCTCCATATATAGAACTATACACAATGTATCTATTTGGCGGAGAAAGAACAGATAGTTTTGGTCTGAAAATATCGCTGGCCAACGTGAAATATCTCGGAGCGATGACTGTCGATAAACTGACTACCGCAGTAGAGCGACACGGACGTGGTTCAAGTTCCCGGGCCGGGAAGTCGGATGCCGACAGGACCGTACTCTCAACATTCTTCGGTCCCGTCGGTGGAAATGGCAACGAATGTCGACCGATGTGGCTATAGAGGTTATGTTGGCAGATATATCTATTCAAAGTATACCGAAATAATGAAGTAATTCTCCACAAATGATGAAATGTATCGCAATCTACGCACTCTAGAAAAAACTAATTGCATATTCGTTGTCTACGATCCCTAATTAATAAGGAAACTGACTTTGATCGAAATCCAGTGTAGGGGTAAAATTGACGCGAATAACCGCCAAACTTCACGTCAAATATTTTCTTGCTCCGATCGTTACCAGAGTCACGGTATTTACTGATTCGAGTGCGCTGATTGATAATATCTAATCAGATATTTTCTAATAAATTTATATTTCGAGTAATGAGATTTTTCGGATATGGACCTTCGCCGAACAAATCGTCACTTCCGTACCGATCGTATCAGGATATTGAAAATTGCATCCTTGTATTAACAAATGATAAATCTATCTGGAATAAAATCAGCATTTGTCCAGGATTATTTTTCTGGCAGATATATATCATAAAAGTAGACCAAAATTTCCTTAATTTTCAACAGCTATTGATATGTTTCCCAAACTATGCATTCTAGAGAAGAACTAATTGCATAGTTGTTATCTACGATCCCTAATTAATAAGAAAACTGATTTTGGTCGAAATCTAAGGAAAAAAAAAATTATTCTCGGACTAGATTAATCTAAATTGCATCATTATATTCATAATCAATCAATCAATCTACGAGAAAAATGAATGACATAATATGTCCAGTATAATTATGCTGGCAGATAAATATATTCAAAGTAGACCGAAATAATCAAATAATTCTCCACAAATAATGAAATATATCCCAATCTACGCACTCTAGAGAAAAACTAATTGCATATTCATTGTCTACGATCCCTAATTAATAAGAAAACTGACTTTGGTCGACATCCTGTCCACGTCATCCTGTTCTATAAGAGAGAGTCAAATTCATTTCAGCTATTTTAAATTGATTTCTTCCATGGTGCAGTTCTCATTCTCAGATTGCTCATTTAATCTTGATAAATAAACTATTATTTGAATTGAATTTCATTGTGACGCAATTCTATCATAAGAATACATTGACATAATTCCCAACTCTGAGAAACCAATACTTTCGGATATATAATTTGTCTGTTTGAACAAGAGCGCCAGAAAGCTCCTTCCTGTCCACATGGCTTGAACCAATTTTTTATTCATGTTTTTAAGTGTCTCTTAAAAACTTCTATCTGATACTTGGGCGTTTTGTGAAAAATATACTTATATAATAGATATTTTCGAACTCAGTAAAATCTACTATATATTACACAAACGACCTCCACTGGCAAATACTCCGTATTTCATTGTTCCGAGGCCCGTCCCTTTATACCTGCTACTGCCTGTCGGAGTTGTCGGACTGTGATTAGCTCAGTTGAAAAATATTGTGTTTCTACATGCCATGACCGGATGTCATACAACTTCAGCACTTTTTGGGAAAGGAAAAATGAAAGTCATGAAGATGTTTGAAACAATCTTTGACAAATCATATCTCCGAAAGTATTGTTTTCTCAGAGTTGGGAATGATATCAATCGATTATTATGATAGAACTACATCATGAAACAAATTAAAATCCCTTTGCATCTTATCTTTATATGACGGTCCAATTTTGGCTAAAAGTGTTTCAAAACTATCAGGATTCATTTGAAAAAATTGAGTAAATGAAATAGCCAGTTTTATTTATGAAACAAATCTAATGTAATCAGTCCAGAGAGAACTCAAACCAGAATACTTATGTAGGAAATCTTAAGTAGTGTTACTAAGGAATAACTACCTGTACATTAGTTGGAAATCCCGTTCGAAATCTTCCATTATTAGAGAATCACTTGTAAATTATGCTCGACTTCCTTGCATCATTCATTTTCGACTCACTAACCAAAAAACTAGGCCTATGAACTTAGCGAATCCAAATTTCAAATCGTTTACATGCTTACATCAACCAAACTCTCCAGAAATACACTTTCAGTTTCGTTTGACATTAATGGCGTTCATCTTTCGAACTGGATCAAACGCCAACTAACAGATAGAACACAGACAGATAAAATTCGCATTCTGTGAAAACATAGATTCTATGAAATCATAGAATTACGGTTTATTATTGAAATTTTGAAAAATCATATCGTCGAAAGTATGCGTTTGTTAGAGCTGAGAATGATATCAATGGATTCTTATGATGAATTGCATCTTAAAAAAATTGAATTTGAAATTTGTAATGAAAAAAAGTATTTTTTTTTCTTTACTCCGAAACCAGCAGTCCGATGTTGCCTTATAACGAACCTAACCGAGATATTTATCTCCCAAACATACGCTGAAGATTTCACTCTGTGCACTCTGTTCCGAGGAACAAGAGCGCCAAAAACGCGCCTTGCATTCTACCTCTAAGGTGGTGAGGAAACGAGTGCATCGTCATAATGTAGTCGCTTTCTCAGCGCTCTACCGTAAGCGGTTAGTTTTACAGAAAAATTAAAGAGGCATTTTTTGTAGATAACTTCTCGACGAACAATTTTTATCCTCTATTGATCTCCGAGAAATAGGTCGCGGGATATTTGCGAAAAACTGATTTTCGTGACATTTCGAATATAGAAAATTTCCATGTCACAATGTTAGTTACCATACTCCTCCGAAACGGCTTTACCTATTTTTACCAAATTTTATATGCGTATTCAGTAGGTCTTAGAAACGGCTACTATCTATTTTTCATACTCCTAAGTGATATGGGTTGTTCACCCTTAAAAATTTTTTTTTAATTTTTGGACGAAATTTTTTGTTTTTATTTTTTTATAATGTGGCATTACAAAGTACTTACAACCCTGAATTTTCACCCTTCTATCACCAACCCCTATTTTTTAATAGTCATTTTAGGAATTAATCATTTTTCATCCCGCTCGATAACTGATCAATTATCACTTGGTAAGTTATCCCAGAGAAAGAGCTAATTAAAACCAAGTAGCCGTATTTTTTGTGAATGTTTTTCACTCTATTTCGATTAAAATTTCCCTGAGCTTATGGCAAAGCTAAAATTTTTGTACAAAAAAATATTTATTTTTATTAAAGTATCAAGGCAGTTTATTCCTGCTATACCTACTTAGTGCTAGATTTTTTAAAATTTCGTATTCGCAATTGAACCCGGTAGTTGGCGCCGCAATCGGGTTCTAGGTATTTTTTAGAATTACGTGTTTGAGTGGGTCCCTGGATAACTTGGAAATTCAATTGTCCCGGTAGGAGGCGCTGCAATCGGGTTCTAGGTTTTTTTTTAAGATTTTTTGCATTTGGATATAAAATTGCAACCGCAATAACCGATTCGGCGCAGGCGAAGCTGCGGGGGTCAGCTAGTAACTTGATAACATAACACGATATCAATGTGGATTTTTCACATCTTCATTCCAATGCCGTAATAAAGGTGTATACAAGAATTCAGCACACTAGGAAATTTTCCACAGTTAAAACCTAAAATTACTGGACTATAAATGCAACTAAACCTAAACAACCTCCTCTAAAATCTGAAACTGACAATGGTTCTTTTGTACTGAAAAATTCGAAGGAAAAATGAACAAGCACTATTAGTTAGTTAAGTTTAAAAAAATTGGTTCAAGCCCTGTGGACAGGAGCTTTGGCGCTCTTGTTCAAACAAGATTCGTTGTTATTTATCAAGATTAAATAAGCAATCTGAGAATGAGGACTACACCATGGAAGAAATCAAATTAAAATAGCTGAAATGAATTTGACTCTATATTATAGAACATCAGGATGACATGTACGAGTATGAACACAGATCATTTTCATAGATAGAATAATTATCGCATTCTGTGAAAACATAGCAGTACGAATCATTATTATTGAAATTTCGAAAAATCATATCTCCGAAATTATTAGCTTGTTAGAGTTGAAAATGATATCAATAGATTTTTATGGAGAAACTGCATCTTAAAAAAAATTGAATTTGAAATTTGTAATGTAAAAAAAGATTTTTTTTCTTTACTCCGAAACCAGCAGTCCGATTCAGCCTTAATACGAACCTAACCGAGATATTTATCTCCCAAACATACGCTGAAGATTTCACTCTGTGCACTCTGTTTAATTTGAACTTTGTAAGTAAAAAAAAATATTTTTTTTCGTTACTCCGAAACCATTTGGCCTATTTTGCCCTACTCTGCAAATTTCAACTGCCTAGCTCATTCAGTTCGAGAGTTATTGAAGAAAAAAAATTTAAAAATAAAAAAAAAATTTTTTACGGCAATCGGATCAATACAAAACAATGCATGCGTATAAAGGTCGTTATTCTAAAATTTGATGCTAAATTTCAGATAGATCAAGTGATCGGTTTCGAAAATATTCATAAAAAAGTTTTACTCTAAACGGCCATAACTCCGAAACCGCTTGGTGGATTTCGCCCGTTAACGAACCCGTCCGAGATATTTACACTCCTAACCTACCCTGCAAATTTCAATCCTACAACTCCTTTCGTTCGAGAGTCATCGTGTTAACGGAAGGACGGACGGACAGAATCGTAATGTAAAAAAGAAATTTTTTTCGTTACTCCGAAACCATCAGACCATTCTGCCGATTAACGAGATATTTATCTCCTACATCTACTCTGAAAATTTCAACTGCCTAGCTCATTCCGTTCGAGAGTTATCGTGTTAACGGTGGGCCGGCCGGACCGACCGGACAGAATCGATATCGACCACGGATTCTTGATCAGTGTGTCGAACCAAATCGTTTGAGACCATTTTCAGACAAAAATTCGAAAATTTCAGATATTTGGGCAAATTGCTAAGCACTCTGTTCCGAGGAACACAAGCGCCAAAAACGCTTTATATAAGAGAATGTTTTGACGAAGTTTCAAATTATACATCGAAAATAATAAATTGAATGCTCAATTTAAATGAGCTTTATACGATAAAGGCAATTTATACGTTTGCATAATTATACAGGGTCTTTCACGAGGAACCTCACCCATATTTATACGGGAAACTACTGAACGTATTTTCATGAAATTCAGCACTTATAAGTACTTCACGATGCTGATGAAATCTAAAATATTTTCAAGGCATGAGCACCTCCGGTTTTTCCGGAAATGACGTCAACTTCCGTTTTTCAAATTAGAACACCATTTTTTCATTGCAGAAATAGATTCCTTAGAAAATTTCAAGTTATTTTGATGTAACATTTTTCAGTTTTGGTTGGAAAATTCTCTCTGAGCGGGAAAATTCGAAAAAAAAATCGAAAATAGAGCTCCGCTGAAACAAGAATAACTTCGAGGTTTTTGGATGGAAAATTTTCATTTTTGGGATTTTTCAAGATGTAAAATTGATGTATCCACTTTAAAAATCGAAATCGCGATTCATGATACAGGGGGTGAAAAAATCGCTTTCAAAGTTAGGGATGACAAAATCGTGAAAAATCAATTTTTTCAAATTAGAACCCCATTTTTTTATGGCAGATATTGAATCTACGTTAAAAAATAATGTGAGTGTATGCATCACACCCTTGCCCTAAAGTGGATATTTTCTGAGTTATTCACAAAAAACTGTTTTTCGTCTTGAATTTTCAGCTATTTCTTTTCCCTTCACGCCAAAAAGATTAAATTTTCAGGAACTGTTACTTAAACCATGTTTTAGATTTCACTACCCTAATATGCAAGAGAAAAAAGTTACAGGTTGTTCCTAAATAGATGGCGAATTTTGATTCGAATTTGTATCGGAAACCTCTTTATTTCAACTAATCGGCCATCGGTTTTCTCTCCAGTGATAAATAAATAATTCCTTATGAACCATATGCAAAAACTTATCATGTTTTACATTCTTTTTTTTTAATGATAGATATCATTAATTACATCTGCCAAATTCCTCTTTATTCAGTAGCATTTTGTGTTTACTATTAATTTGGTGATAATTCGTATTAAGTTATAAAATCGATCACTATGCCTAATTTTACCAATGAAGATTATTTAAATCTCATTCTACTTCATGGAGAATGTAATAAAGTTGTAGATAGAACGATTCGACTGTTCATTGAGAGGTTTCCTGACCGACCCAGACCAACGAGAGATACCATTAACAGAACCATGACAAACTTGAGAAATGTCGGATCTTTCGTTAAGAAATATATACACAGAGAAAAAAGTGTAGTAGAAGATGAGAACAACGAAATTACAGTTCTTGCATATTTTCGTGTGAATCCTCAAAATTCTCTCAAAGATGCCGAGATTGATCTGGGATTATCTCAATCGAGTGTTTGGAGAATATTAAAAAAACATAAAATGCACCCATATAAATTCAATAGGGTACAGCATTTGAAGGAAACTGATTTCGTCAGGAGAACAGAGATTTGCGAAGCTATGATGATTCGATTTCAAGAGAATGAAAACTTTTTGGACTGTATAATTTGGACAGATGAATCTAAATTCACAAAGAATGGTTCTTTCAATAGGCATAACAGTCATTATTGGGATGAAGAGAACAACCACCACTTCAGACAATGGAACTTTCAAGAGACCTGGAGTTTCAATGTTTTTTGCGCCATCAAAAATAATGCAATTCTCGATGTTCACATTTATGATGGGGCTTTAACTGGTAAGATAGAACACTACACATGTTTGCATTATTTAAAGAATGTTCTCCCTTAGGAGATAGATATTCTGACATATTGACTCAAATAATTGAGTCGCTAGTACAGAACCATAATGACTTATGGTATCAACAAGATGGCGCGCCTCCACACAATTCACTCAATGTGTCAAATATCCTCTACAGGCTATTTGAAGATCGATGGTTGGTGAACAATGGTCCACATCTTTGGCCACCACGTTCTCCCGATTTAACTCCTTTAGACTATTATGTTTGGGGTAGGATAAAAAATATTGTCTACTCAACTCCCCTGACTGATAAAGAGGACTGCATAGAGTCAGAAATGCGTTCAGTTTTGTTTAGATTTTTAGAGTCATAGTTTTGAAACTCAATTTGGTTTTTAAACACTTTTGCAGATCTCTTCCTCCCGATGAAATAAGAAGAGCAACGCACGAAGCATTCCTGAGACGTATAAGTAAATGTCTAGAAATTAACGGTCAAAACTTTGAGCATCTTCTCTAGTTATAACTGCGAGAGTATGCCATGGTTCTCCTAATAGTAACTTGAAGTCGGTTTCAAGAAGGGGTGAAAAATCTACAGCATGGTTCAAATAACAGTTCCTGAAAATTTCATCTTTTTGGCGTGAAGGGAAAAGAAATAGCTGAAAATTCAAGACGAAAAACAGTTTTTTGTGAATAACTCAGAAAATATCCATTTTAGGGCAAGGGTGTGATGCATACACTCACATTATTTTTTAACGTAGATTCATTATCTGCCATAAAAAAATGGGGTTCTAGTTTGAAAAAATTGATTTTTCACGATTTTGTCATCCCTAACTTTGAAAGCGATTTTTTCACCCCCTGTATCATGAATCGCGATTTCGATTTTTAAAGTGGATACATCAATCTTACATCTTGGAAAATCCCAAAAATGAAAATTTTCCATCCAAAAACCTCGAAGTTATTCTTGTTTCAGCGGAGCTCTATTTTCGATTTTTTTTTTCGAATTTTCACGCTCAGAGAGAATTTTCCAAACAAAACTGAAAAATGTTACATCAAAATAACTTGAAATTTTCTAAGGAATCTATTTCTGCAATAAAAAAATGGTGTCTAATTTGAAAAACGGAAGTTGACGTCATTTCCGAAAAAACCGGAGGTGCTCATGCCTTGAAAATATTTTAGATTTCATCAGCATCGTGAAATACTTATAAGTGCTGAATTTCATGAAAATACGTTCAGTAGTTTCCCGTATAAATATGGGTGAGGTTCCTCGTGAAAGACCCTGTATAATATCTGAAGATATATTACTTATAGGTATTACTGAAATTCTGTTTTATTCATTGTATTTAAAGAAAATAAATTAAATGCTTCTATTCTTCTGACATTGACTGTGATCTCTTGTAATACAGAAAAATGATGAATTCACGGGTTTTTTCATTTACCGTTCTCAAATTGATACCCCCTCCTGTTCCTATGAAACCCCTTTACCGATAAATCCCTTAATTGAATGATTACGTCTGGGCCAAATAAAATTGCTCTTCGTGATATAGGAATATAGGGTCCACATATTACTGACTAAACAGATTATGTTCTCAAATGTTATTCGCTGGAAAATGCAGGAAAATGCAGGAAATTTCATTATTAAACCCTTTGTAGTTACAAGTGCTCACTTTGTTGAAGCAAAGATGAAAAATAAATCAGTTAGGCTGGAGAACATAGGCACTCTAGTTGATTTACAACAATTACTACTCTGAAATATTTGATTATGATTATATTCTTTTAATTTCGATTTCCGAACTAGTGCGAGTGGGATGACAATAAAATTTGTCGCTCGTCAGAATCCGCCAAATCGACTCTAGCGCCATCATCGTTTACAGAGTGAAGTAGAACAAGGTCGAACGAATCTGAAAGTTTTTCCAAGCATTGATTTCTCAACAAAGCTTAACTATAAAATTTCAAGTGTTTATATCGAGTCTTTCTTTGAAATTTCTAATGAACGATCTTCGTGAATCACCCTGTATACTGCAAAAAACATTACATATAATTCGATATTTATACTTATTTTAATAATAATCTGCCAGTAATAAGTCAAGTTGAAACTAATTAGTTTCATTGTTATTGCGCGTATGTTCTGGGGAACATCGCGTTATAGTTTTGCCCAAATGTCTGTAACTTTCGAATTTTTTGAAAAAAATGGTCTCAAACGATTAAGTTCGACTCCCCAATGAAGAATTCGAGGTCAAATTTGATTCTGTCCGGCCGGCCGTCCGGCCGTTGCCACGATAACTTGAGAACGAAAAGAGCTAGCGACTTGAAAATTTCAGGGTAGGTGGCGCATCTCAATACGACGGACAAGTTCGTTAATGGGCATAATCGGCCCAGCGGTTTCCGAGTAATAATTTTGTTTTGAACCAATATAAATCCGATCGAATTGAAACTTGATGAGTAGTTGTAGAATATGAATCTAAGCACGTTTGTGAAATTTTGTGCGAATCATATGGCTAGAAAATTAAAAAAAAATTATTAAAAAATATTTTTGTTGTCACGATATCTTGAGAACGGAATGAGATAGCAGCTTGAAATTTTCAGGTTAGGATGAGCACCAGAACGCGACATTTCAGTTTGTTTATGAGCATAATCGGCCAAACGGTTTTAGAGTTATAGCCATCTGAAATTCACTGAAATTTCGTGGTTTTTGTTCCTCATTAACTCGAAAAGTACTGAACCGATTGAATTCAAACATGGTTATTAGTTGCAGAATGCCAACGCGGAAATGTTTGCAAAATTTGGTGAGGATAGCATTTGTAGAAAATTTTTAATAAATCATTGAAAATAAAAAAAAAAATTCTATATATTAGTAACTAATCGTTAGAAATTGATGAAATTTTGCAAGAGCCTTCATAAGCTAATTCTACCGCTAAGTTTCAAGTTTTAATACGATCGGTTTAATATTGTTGGAGATTGGAGCATTCTTGTGTGAATTCAGTAGATGGGTGACCGTTGCCTCGATAACTTTCGAACGAAAGGAGATAGGGACTTGCAATTTTCAGGGTAGGTTGCGTATCCGAAAGGGAGCTGCGGTATAGGAAAATGCACCTATACAAGAAAGAGTTTCTGGAGAAGGAGGAAACCAAAAGAGAGACACTCTGGCGGAATCTTCCAGGTTTGGTTCATTCCAAAAAGTTCCTTAGGAACTTTAAAGATGTGAGATCCAAAAGGTATCTGGATCTCTGTAAAAATAAGTTACACCTGGTCACTGGCTTCCTCACAGGACACTGTCGTCTCAGGAAGCATTTGATGAGAATAGGTTTATCAGATACTGACGAGTGCAGATTCTGTGGGGAGGAGGAAAAAACTCCTCTTCACCTTGTTACAGAATGCCTCGCCATTGCAAGTCAGCGAAAGGAATGCTTTGGACAGGAAACTTGTAGGAGTGAAGACGTAATATCCTTGAAGCCTTCCCAGATATTGAGGTTCATTTATACTCTGGAACTGGAGGGCGAGCTGTAGATGGCGTAATGGTGAGAACAGCTCTGATGGGGGCACAATAGATCTCAAGGTCGCGGTGCAACGTAACCCCTTATCAATAATAATAATAAATAATAATCCGAAAGGGAGAGTTGAGTTCGTTTTTGGGCATAATCGGTCTAACGGTTTCCGAGTTATACCCACCTGGAATATTATTTTCTTGATAACTGAGAAAATGAATATTCGATCGAACTGAAGCTTGGTAACTAGCAGTAGAAAATCAAAATAAAGACGTGTTCAAAATTTTGTAAGAACCGTACCACTAGAAAATTCGAAAAAAATGACGAAAAAAAAAATTTTAATAACCGTACCCCTAGAAAATTTCAAAAAAAATCACGAAAAAAAAAATTGGTTCAAGCACTGACGTGAAGTCAGAAGCTTTTGCGCGTATGTTCTATTGTCCATTCTTCTGTATTGGACACCCTTAATCGAATTTACCAAGGTAAATTATGTAATCCATTCTCCCGTATTGGACACTTAATGGACAATAGAACATACGCGCAAAAGCTTCTGACTTCACGTCAGTGCTTGAACCAATTTTTTTACGCTACATCGCTCCGTATGTGACCACGGTGTCGGCCAATTGTCATCTGCCGATCCTGAACTAACTCTCGAACTCGATAGGAACTTAGGACTTAGGCAGTTGGGCTCACATGTAGTTCGAGATGAGTATATTTGCGCGTATGTTCTGGGGAACATCGTGTTATCATTTTGCCCAAATGTCTGTAACTTTCGAATTTTTTTACGAAAATGGTTTCAAACGATTTGGTTCGACTCCCCAATGAAGGATTCGAGGTCAAATTTGATTCTGCCCGGCCGTTGCCACGATAACTTGAGAACGGAAAGAGCCAGCGACTTGAAATTTTCAGGGCAGGTGGCGCATCTCAATACGACGGACAAGTTCGTTAATGCGCTTAATCGGCCCAATGGTTTCCGAGTAATAATTTTGTTTTCAACCAATATAGATCCGATCGTATTGAAACTTGGTGAATAGTTGTAGAATATAAACCTAAGCACGTTTGTGGAATTTTGCGAGAATCGTATCGCAAGAAAATTATTAAAAAATTATTAAAAAATATTTCTGTTGTCTCGATGACCTGAGAACGGAAAGAGATAGCAGCTTGAAGATTTCAGGTTAGGTTGTGCACCTGAATGAGACATTCGAGTTTGTTTATAAGCATAATCGGCGAAACGGTTTTAGAGTTATAGCCATCTGAAATTTGGTTGTTTTTTGTTCCTCATTAAATCGAAAAATGCTAAACCGATTGAATTCAAACGTGGTTATTAGTTGTAGAATGCCAACCCAAAAATTCCTGCAAAATTTCATGAGGATAGTATTTGTAGAAAATTTTTAAAAAATCATTGAAAATTGAAAAAAAAAATTCTATATATCAGTAACTATTCATCTGAAATTGCTGAAATTTTGTAAGAGCCTTTAGAACCTAACTCTACTGCCAAGTTTCAAGTTTTAACACGATCGGTTAAATATTGTTGGAGATTCGAGCAGCCTTGTGTGAGTTCAGTAGATGGGTGACCGTTCCCTCGATAACTTTCGGACGAAAGGAGATAGGGACACTCATTTTCAGGGTAGGTTGCGTATCCGAATGGGAAAGTTGAGTTCGTTTTTGGGCATAATCGGTCTAACGGTTTCCGAGTTATACCCGGACCTGGAATATCATTTCCTTGATACCTCAAAAAATAAATATTATATCGAATTGAAACTTGGTAACTTGTAGTGGAAAATCAACATAAAGACGTGTTTAAAATTTTGTAAGAACCGTACCCCTAGAAAACTTGAAAAAAATGATGAAAAAAAAAATTTTAAGAACCGTATCCCTAGAAAATTTCAAAAAATCACGAAAAAAAAAATTGGTTCAAGCACTGACGTGAAGTCAGAAGCTTCTGCGCGTATGTTCTATTATCCATTCTTCTGTATTGGACACCCTTAATCGAATTTACCATGGTAAATTATGTTGTCCATTCTCCTGTATTGGACACTCTTAATTCGAATTCACCATGGTAAATTACCATGGTAAAATCGATTAAGGGTGTCCAATACAGAAGAATGGACAATAGAACATACGCGAAAAAGCTTCTGACTTCACGTCAGTGCTTGAACCAATTTTTTTTCTATAGCCTGAGTAGACCATGCGGGATCAAAACAGCGTATAGGTACTCAAAATCTTGCATAGTTATCATATAGATACCTGATTTTTACGTATTCTTATAAAATTTACTAAGAGGTACATATTTTATTTGGAATTTGTGTATACTATGTATATGTACATTATCAAAAAAAAAAAGCACTGACGTGAAGTCAGTACTCTTTGGCGCGCGTGTTCACGGTGGCTAATTTGAATTGAATGATGAATACTTCAAGCTCAGTGGATAGAGCGAGCCGAAGATCTACCCAAAGGATAGTGGACACCATTCACTGTCGGTTCAAAAATCAACAGTGCTGTATCTAAGCTGCCATCAGGATATAGTAACAAAGTTGGAAAAGAACACAACTGACTTTCCTTAGTCGTACAAGCTCCTAGAATATTTGGGAGGGTCAGTATAATCCTAATCATGTTTATAGCACGCGCGCCAAAGCAGATAGACTTTTTACACTGTTTCTTTCATCGTTAAGTCAATCTGCTTTTGCGCGCGTGCTATTAACATGATTAGGATTATACTGACCCTCCCAAATCTTCTAGGAGCTTGTGCGACTAAGGAGAGTCAGTTGTGTTCTTTTCCAACTTTGCTACTATATCCTGATGGCAGCTTAGATACAGCACTGTTGATTTTTGAACCGACAGTGAATGGTGTCCACTATCCTTTGGGTAGATCTTCGGCTCGCTCTATCCACTGAGCTTGAAGTATTCATCATTCAATTCAAATTAGCCACCGTGAACACGCGCGTCAAAGAGTAATGACTTCACGTCAGTGCTTTTTTTTTCAGTTCCTTTAACAAATATAGCTATCAATACAGTTTGGCTGTTAGCTTTACCGTAGATCGAAAAAAAATGCGGTTGTGGGACCTCCGTTAGGAACGCAATTGCCTCTTCTCCAAATCCGAACGTATTTTAATATGGATCTACCGAATATAGTTATTTATAAATTCGCCTCAGGGCTACCATACAGACATTACAAGTCGGAAACAATGCTATTTCCCCCAAACTGGCTTGTGTCCGTGCACTGAATTAACATGAATATTCTTTTAAAACCTCACAATATCGGCTCATTACTCCCAACATAACCCAAAACCATTCACTTCTCGTCTGCGCATGCGCAATATACTCGTGGCTGCAAGTCCTCCCAAAATTACACTCCTCACAAAAAACTCCGATTCTCCAACACTAGTGATTCAGGAGATATCGCTTCTTGAATCCACGCATGCGCAGACCCTCACCAGGGGATTCTATAGAGAAATAGCATCAGCCACCCCAAAACCCCAATCCTCTCTGACGAAAGCACCAGCAGTTAAATCACTGATAGTCTGCTCATGCGCATAACGAAAAATGCCTGTAAGGGGTAACATCAATTTCGAAATTAGCCCCAGGGCCACGGTACGGACACTTTAACTCGGAAACAAAGCTACATCCCCCAAACTGACTTGTCCTTGGACTGAATTGCCGTGAATAATCTTTCAAAACCTCACAATATCAACTCAGCACTCCCAACATAACCCATAAAACCCAAAAACACTTCTCTTCTACGCATGCGCAATCTACTTGCAGCTGCAAGTCCTCCCAAAATCACACACCTTACAAAAAACTCCGATTCTCCAACACTAGTGGTTCCGGAGATATTGCATCTTTAATCCACGCATGCGCAGACCCTCACCAGTGGATTCTATGGAGGAATAGCATCTGCCACCCCAAAATCCCAATCAGTTAAATCACTGATGGTCTGCTCATGCGCATAACGAAAAATGCCCGTAAGAGGTGACATCGATTTCAAAATTAGCCCCAGGGCCACGGTACGAACACTTAAATTCGGAAACAACGCTACATCCCCCAAACTGACTTGTCCGTGCACTGAATTGCCATGAATATTTTTTTAAAACCTCACAATATTGGCTCAGCACTCCCGACATAACCCATACAACCCAATAACAGTCACTTCTCGTCTGCGCATGCGCAATCTACTTGTGGCTGAAAGTCCTCCCAAAATCACACACCTTACAAAAAACTCCGATTCTCCAACACTAGTGGTTCAGGATATATCGCATCTTGAATCCACGCATGCGCAGACCGTCACCAGGGGATTCTATAGAGGAATAGCATCCGCCACCCCAAAACCCCAATCCTCTCTGACGAAAACTTTAGCAGTTAAATCACTGATGGTCTGCTCATGCGCATAACGAAAAATGCCCGTAAGGGGTAACATCAATTTCAAAAATTGGCCCCAGGGCCACGGTATGCACACTTCAACTCGGAAACAACGCTATTTCCCCCAAACTGACTTGTCCTTGCACTGAATTGCTATGAATATTCTTTTAAAACCTCACAATATCGACTCAGCACTCCCAACATAACCCATACAACCCAAAAACAGTCACTTCTCTTCTGCGCATGCGCAATCTACTTGCGGCTAAAAGTCCTCTCAAAATCACACACCTTACAAAAAACTCCGATTCTCCAACGCTAGTGGTTCGGGAGATATCGCATCTTTAATCTACGCATGCGCAGACCCTCATCAGGGATATGGATTCTATGGAGGAATAGCATCCGCCACCCCAAAACCCCAATCCTCTCTGACGAAAACTACAGCACTTAGATGACTTCTCATCTGCGCATGCGCACAACGAAAAATGCCCGGATGTGGCAGCATGAAACTCAAAAAAATAGGTTTCGGCATTTTAAGCAAAGTATTCCGCAAAATAGTAGTAATTTTTTTATTTTTTCATGTCACGTGATCTTCACGAAATTTTGCAAAAGTGTTTGCATTGGTCTTTTGCATCTAACTACTGAGTTTCAATTTAATCAGATCAGTATTTTTCGAGTTATCGTGAAAACAAAATTTTAAAATTTTTGAAATTTTTTTTTGCCACTTTAGGGCCGTCCGGTCATAACAAATCTTCGCAGGCATATAAAGGTCATGATTCTACAATTTGGTGCCAAATTTCAGAAAGATCGAGTGATCGGTTCCGAAAATATTCATAAAAAACGTTTTGACTAAAAACGGCCTTAACTCCGAAACCGCTCGGTGGATTTCGCCTGTTAACGAACTTGTCCGAGATATTTACGCTACAAAACTACCCTGCAAATTTCAACGCTCTAAGTCGTTCCGTTCGAGAGTTATCGTGCTAACGGCCAGCCGGACCGGACGGACAGAATTGAATTTGACCTCGAATTCTTCATCAGGGAGTCGAACCCAATCGTTTGAGACCATTTTCGAAAAAAAATTCGAAAAATACAGACATTGTGACGAAATGATAGCACGCTGTTCCTTGCGGAACACGCGCGCAAAATGACAAATAATGAATAATTCAATTCTGGTAATTTGACAGACGTCACAGTTTAAATATTTGCTTGTTTAGGCCACTTCCTCAATCGATAGGTGTTATTCCGCCGTATTCACAAAGTATTCAATCGACTAAAGAATTCGATCTTAAATTATATTCTCTCCGGCCGGTCGTACGTTGCCATGATAACTTTCGAACGGAAAGAAATAGTGACTTACAATTTTCGGGGTAGGTTGCGCATCCGAATGCCGAGATTAAGTTTGTTAATGGGCATAATCGGCCAAACTGTTTCAGAGTTATATATCTGAAATATTGTATCCTCAATAACTCAAAGAATACAGATCTGATCAAATTTATACATTTACAATAATTTTTTATGAAAGTACAAGTTTTCAACACTTGTTTTTTCGTGCTTGGAAAACCAGTCTAGTTAGTAGGTAGGAATTACGTGCGATACATTTTTAAATAATGGCGGATCCAATGATTCATTTGTTTTTAGGAAGCATTCTATAGGGTGGGCCACGATTGATGGTACCCTGGACTTTTACGGAGGACGGGACATACGATTTTATTGAAAATTTGGTTCCTTGGCTAGGAATCAATGCTCCATCGATATAGAATATTTTCAGCGCTGCGGTGTTGCCGCTTATATCAAAAAGTACTAACAATATTGATATTTCAAATATACAATCCTGTATATTACTGCTTTTTGCGCGTATGTTCTGGGGAACATCGCGTTATAGTTTTGCCCAAATGTCTGTAACTTTCGAATTTTTTGACGAAATTGGTCTCAAACGATTTAGTTCGACTCCCCGATGAAGAATTCGAGGTCAAATTTGATTCTGTCCGTCCGGCCGTCCGTTGCCACGATTATTTGAGAACGAAAAGAGCTAGCGACTTGAAATTTTCAGGGTGGGTGGCGCATCGCAATACGACGGACAAGTTCGTTAATGGGCATAATCGGCCCAGTGGTTTCCGAGTAATAATTTTGTTTTCAACCAATATAAATCCGATCGAATTGAAACTTGGTGAGTAGTTGTAGAATATGAACCTAAGCACGTTTGTGAAATTTTGGGCGAATCGTATGGCTAGAAAATTTTAAAAAAATTATTAAAAAATATTTTTTTTGTCACGATAACCTGAGAACGGAAAGAGATAGCGGCTTGAAAATTTCAGGTTATGTTGTGTATATGAATGCCACATTTGAGTTTGTTTATGAGCATAATCGACCAAACGGTTTCAGAGTTATAGCCATCTGAAATTTGGTGGTTTTTTGTTCCTCATTAACTCGAAAAATACTGAACCGATTGAATTCAAGCATGGTTATTAGTTGTAGAATGCCAACGCGAAAATGTTTGCGAAATTTGGTGAGGATAGCATTTGTAGAAAATTTTTAATAAATCATTGAAAATAAAAAAAAAAATTCTATATATCAGTAACTATACGTTTGAAATTACTGAAATTTTGCAAGCGCGTTCATTACCTAACTCTACTGCCAAGTTTCAAGTTTTAACACGATCGGTTGAATATTGTTGGAGATTCGAGCATTCTTGTGTGAGTTCAGTAGATGGGTGACCGTTGCCTCGATAACTTTCGAACCAAAGGAGATAGGGACTTGCAATTTTCAGGGTAGGTTGCGTATTCGAAAGGGAGAGTTGAGTTCGTTTTTGGGCATAATCGGTTTAACGGTTTCCGAGTTATATCCACCTGGAATATTGTTTCCTTGATAACTCAAAAAATAAATATTCGATTGAATTGAAGCTTGGTAACTAGTAGTAGAAAATCAACACAAAAACGTGTTTAAAATTCTGTAAGAACCGTACTCCTAGAAAATTAAAAAAAAATCACGAAAAAAAAATTGGTTCAAGCACTGACGTGAAGTCAGAAGCTTTTGCGCGTATGTTCTATTGTCCATTCTTCTGTATTGGACACCCTTAATCGAATTTACCATGGTTAATTATGTCGTCCATTCTCCTGTATTGGACACTCAATTCGAATTTACCATGGTAAATTTGAATTAAGAGTGTCCAATACAGGAGAATGGACGACATAATTAACCATGGTAAATTCTTCTGTATTGGACACCCTTAATCGAATTTACCATGGTAATTTACCATGGTGAATTCGAATTAAGAGTGTCCAATACAGGAGAATGGACAACATGATTTACCATGGTAAATTCGAATTAAGAGTGTCCAATACAGGAGAATGGACGACATAATTAACCATGGTAAATTCGATTAAGGGTGTCCAATACAGAAGAATGGACAATAGAACATACGCGCAAAAGCTTCTGACTTCACGTCAGTGCTTGAACCAATTTTTCTCTTGCAATTTTCGAGTAATTGATTGATTTACTTCTTTTTGTGCAAAATATATGTAGTTCCAATTAAACATTCATTACTCCGGTACTTGGAATCCTAGAGAGCTGAAATCCCGTGTATCATTTACGTTTAATGAAATACGTCTCTAATCATACAGGGTTGTTCAAAATCCTGGGCTTTTCCGAGAAGTACTAAAACAGACAATGCTGAAGCGAAGATAATATTTTGAATGGATTAACTTATTTTAACGTAAATCATCATGCTTTCACCAGAAGTACAGAATATGATTTTAGGCATAACCAGAACATTCTGCATATTCTAACTACAATTTGATCGCATTGACCGTGAAGAATGAACAATTTCATCAAAACTAAATTTGTATAATTATTGCCTTCCATTCGAGTGAATTTTCAATAAATTCTCCGTAAATAAATTGAACAATACTCTACAATCGATGCCAATTGTTAAATTATCACAATTTACATGTTCAATGACATTTCATGGATAGATAATACAAAATGTAGCTCAATATATTCATTTTCATTGGCATGAAAACTTCCCTTTAATTCCAAAATCTTATAATTTAGATATAGGAACATGTTATATCGTTTGAAAGGAAATTTAATTCCCTTTGAATTCGTCTTATGATATACAGGATATTCCATTTAAAAAACACACTTTTTATCGTTCAAATATGTATCGGAAAAACCTCGGATTTTGAACAACCCTGTACGTAAATGATACACGGGATATTGTTAATCCATACCCGAAATGTTGACTCTCTAGGTTTCCAAATAACAAAGTAATGAATGTTGAATTGAGGGTATGTTTTGCACCAAAAATTGGTTCAAGCCCTGTGGACAGGAGCTTTGGCGCTCTTGTTCAAACTTTGACAAATCATATCTTCGAAAGTATTGGTAAGAGTTGGGAATTATATCAATGGATTCTTATGATAGAACTTCATGATAGCAGAAATTAAATTCAAACATTATAAAAGAATTCAAATACAACAAGAGTGCCAAAAATTATTCATCCAAAACCAATAGACCAATATTCTACCCAACAACGAACTCATATGATGAACGATAAACTTTTTCCTCAAATCCACTCTGAAAATTATATTATATCAAGTGAAACTAGAGCCAATATTTCAGTTTTGTTTTTACCGGATATATTCTGAACTCAATATTATTAAGTAATCATTAAAGGATACTGTGAAAGGTATACTCATTATTAGAAGGTTTCTTTCTGGGTTTTCTCTCCCAAACTCTGAAAAATATCTATAAATTAAAAATTAATTATTCTGCGATTTGCTTCTGCGTAAGAAAAACAAGATATTTGTCAGAAGCAATTAATTGAACAATGTTGCCTAACAAACAACAACGAAACAACATCAACGAAGAATTACTATAAAAAAAATATTTCTAAAGATTTTCGTTAAGGAGCCTGATATGGACTCCGAAACGTTACGATATAGTTGTTTCTTCGTTGATGTTGTTTCGTTGTTGTATGTTAGGCAACATTGTTCAATTGCTTCTAACAAATATCTTGTGTTTCTTACGCAGAATCATATCGCAGAATAATTATTTATAGATATTTTTCAGAGTTTGCTAGAGAAAACCCAGAAAGAAACCTTTAAATAATCAATATTATTAACTTACCATTACCATTCCCATCATCATATGGATTAACCATGGGCATTGAATATCAAAATTTGACATATCATGTCTGAGGAAAATAAGTTGACATGTATCAACACATATCATATTATAATAATTCATAGATAGAATAATTATCGCATTCTGTGAAAACACAGAAGTACGATTTATTATTGAAATTTTGAAAAATCGTATCTCCGTAAGAATTAGCTTGTTAGAGTTGAAAATGACATCGATGGATTCCTATGGTGAAACTGCATCTTGAGAAAAACTTATTTTGAAATTTGTAATGTAAAAAATAATTTTTTTTTGTTTACTCCGAAACCATCTGACCGATTTCGCCCAATAACGAACCTAGCCGAGATATTTATGTCCCAAACCTATTCTGAAAATTTCAACTGTCTAGCTCATTCCATTCGAGAGTTATCGTGTTAACTGCCGAACGGCCGGACAGAATCGATTTCGACCACGTATTCTTGATCAGTGAGTCTAACCAAGTCGTTTAAGACCATTTTCAGCCAAAAATTCGAACAAATTGATAAGCACTCAGCACTCTGTTCCGAGGATTAACAAGAGCGCCAAAAAGGATGTACATAACTCAATTAATTACTCGAAAAACTCTGGAGATAGGGATGATGAAGTTCATACTGAATTAATCAGCAGGCTACGGCGAATCTGAAAAAGCAATAATATATAGGACGTTCCACGTGAAATACATATCAGAATTGTTGGTCCTTTATGATATAAGCGGCAACATCGCAGCGCTCAAAATATTCTAGATCGGTGGAGCAGTGGTTCCTAGCCAAGGAACCAAATTTTCAATTAAATCTTATGTCCCCTTCTCCGTAAAAGTCCAGGGTACCATCGACTGTGGCCCATCCTGTATACTAACATCTGAATAAAACCATTGTTCACTATTGTCTGCCTACTACCGAATATTCCACTCTTCGAACTTCGAACTATTCGAATATTCGAATAGACGAATATTCGATTAGTCGAATATTTGATTAGTCGCATATTCGAATAGTCGGATTTTTATAGAATTATTATTATTATTATAATTATTATTATTATTATTATTATATATATTATTATTATTATTATATTTTACGACTATTCTGAATTCGATAATTTTGTTTGTGAACAAATTTGACAACTCGAAGAATCGAATATGTATTCGAATAGGTAATCGAATATTCGCATAGTTTAATATTCGAAATGTCCAATATTCGAATTTAGAATAGTCGAATATAATTCTGAGACCATGTATGTCTGTGCTTACCTCTCGAAATTCAATATTACCTATTGTAGGTTTTTACTATGCATCAAATCAAATGCTATTTAAATTTTCCCCAAGGTTCCCACCGCTAGTTCTCTATTTTAGATTCTATATTATCTAATCTAAGATATTATGATAAGACATACATTTCCGTCTATAACTACACTGGTTAAAATTACTTCCAACAAAATTTGCATATTCGAGTTTTAGTAATTCAAACTTTGGAGGCTAATTAACATATCCAAGGAGTTTCTAATCACGGAAGCATTTATCGCCCATTCCCCCTCCATTACCACATACCGAAACCCGATAATTAGTCGACATTCCAGCCTAAAGCCGGTTAGAATAAAATTCCCATCCCGTCATAAATTGAACCAAACAGTCCAAACAATGGCTCATATTTCTGACAATAAAAGTGTTCAACCCCAACGAATCATAAATTCTTGAAAGCGAATCGTCATGAAAGACCAAACGAAGCCCAAATTAACGTATGGATCTCGCCATCCCACCTCCAAAACCCGTTTTGTAGCTGTCGAAACGAAAAGCATTGGCCGAATTCCTGATCAATATTCGGGCCAGCCAATGGCAAAAAGGGGCGAAGGGAAAAGAGGAGAAATCTAGAATTTACCTCAATTTAATGACGACGGTACGCTCAATGATAATTTACATTTAAAACGTCGATCCCTCGAATTAAAGTGTAAACTAAGCGTAATTGAACATTATGTAAACGACTTGCGAGGTCATTTGGTAGTTTCTAGACGTTCTAAACTTATTTCTGGAGTTAACGCAACGACCTCGATGTAGAACGGAGGGGAAACAGAGACGACCGTTCGGATGGAAAGAGATGGGGAGCCTGAACCAACTGACGGGTTCAACATTTCTGTGTGTAAATGTCCTTAACAGTGTACGAGTCTACGAGTATCTTAGCCTAGTATCGCGAACAAGACTACTTCCACTTCGACGTGGCGTACTTTATTCGATGGATGCTTTCAGAGCCTGAGAGGGAGTTCAATATTTTCGAATCTCAGCACTTTACAATTTTATTTCCGCCGTCGATTTCAACGTTGGAGTATTTTTGGAAGGGATCATTTTGAATCGAAGTTGATATTCGAAGGCTCATTCGCATTTTTGGCGCGATTGTTCATCGGAACAGAGTGCTTATCAAATTTGCCAAAATGTCTGTAATTTTCAAATTTTTGGCTGAAAAAGGTCGTTTTGGTTCGACTCTTTAAACCGTGATCAAAATCAATTCGGTCTGGCCGGCCGTAGACACGATAACTCTCGAACGGAATGAGCTAGATAGTTGAAATTCCCAGAGTAGGTTCGGGAGATGAATATCGTTATTGGGAGTAACGAAAATAATTTTTTTTTCACATTACAAATTTCAAATTCAATTTTCAATTTGCCCAAATGTCTGTAATTTTCGAATTTTTCGATGAAAATGGTCTAAAACGATTTTTTTTAAGATGCAGTTCATCGTAAGAATCCATTGATGTCAATTTCAACTCTTACAAGCTAATACTTTGGGATATATGATTTATCAAAATTTCGTACTTCTATGTATCCACAGAATACGAATTCTATCTGTCTGTGTTCTATCTGTGGTCACTGTTCGTTCATGTCATCTTATCTACCTATAAGGGACGTCATATTTATAACTGTTCTAGTTTGTTTATATAATTCGTAGTTTGGAAACATTTTCTGTTGGAAAACAAGTATCCGAATCTTGAATTTGTGAATATATACAAGACTGTTTTGATACCGAGAATGACTTGTTGCATATTGAATAATTTATGTATAAATATTAGGGATGGTGTTTCAGAAGACTTAGAATTGGATAATTTTAATGATGTAGTTTATGAAGGCAATAGGAAAGAACAAAAATAATGGAATCATTGGAATCATCAAAAGAAATTACTGTTCGTTGACCACTGAGGTTGATATTACCTTTTACTTCCTTAAGTAGTGAGATATGTTCCTATGTACAGTATTTTCATAATGTTGCTGAAAAAAAATGCTGAAATAAGGATCTACATTTGTGTATCAAATATTTTTTCTCGAGTTAAGGTTCATAATTCAGTATGAATTTGTTAGTGTTATGAACATTCAAATTACGAAAAGAGGATTGTATTTTATTAATATATTTTGTCGTATGATGAGATAAGTTTTCAAATTATGAAAAACAAGAATATAAAACACATATTTAATCTTTCAAAAAAATTAAATGAACTATTAAAATAATTTATTCGTCAGCCTATACCTATAGACCACATTAGTTAGGTTAGGCGGGAAATTTGAAATATGATCCATCCGTGGATCCGAGCACAACCCACTATATCTACTAGCCTGGAAGATGATAAAATGGCAACACAGCTCAGAGACGTACGTCAGTCGAACGTTTGTTAGTTTGTTATTGTATAAATGGACGATTACTTGTGATTCTGGAGTTAACCTTTATTGTTTTTCGTGGTATTTTATGTGTACAACGGTGTCAAATGTGAATTAATGCAATGCAGTGATAAATATGGTCGGATATTTATATGTTCTGTGATTAAACTGCAATGTGTAAATAGTGAAATTTCCTTTGGATTATTTCTACTTATTGGAGATGAGTACATTTCAGTTCAGACTATAGACAACAAGATGGACTAGAAATATGAGTGAAATAGAACTTTCGTTTCTTCTGATTTTATAAAACATTTTGATGACCTTTCTAATAATTTTTCAATAAAAATTGATACATCTGGATAGGAGATCAAGAAGCTCAAATAATCTATTTATTTTTATATATATGTATTCAATTTCCAAAAGTCTGCATCTGTAGATGCTTCAGTTGAAATCAATAAGGACCTTATTATTCACCTTAAATTATTCATTAAAAATGTTCAGATTTTCTGCAGTGATTTGAAATGGATTCTTCCTTTCGATCTTACCTTTACCCGAGCAGGATGGTCTCAACCTCAGATCAATAAGTAAGAATTTCCCGCTACAGAAATATAATTAATGGGGATTCAGATTCGGAATATATCAATTTGTTTTATCAAAATTTTTTTACACAGTTCAGATCAAAAAATAATTTAATGTGAATTTAGTCCTTGTAGCATTGAATTGATATTCTGAATTCACATAGACTTGTAGCATCACATAACTGTCTAATAGTCCTGAAAATTTACTCACTTGCTAATTTTGGGTTGTAGATAACGAATCTGAAGTTGAAAATCCGTGCTCTCTTCTAGTTTTTTTGGGCGTATGTTCTAGGGGAACATCGTCCTATCATTTCGTCCAAATGTCTGTAATTTTCGAATTTCGAGCTGAAAATTGGCTAATAGACTAATTCGGACTCCCTGATCACGAATCCGGTGTCAGATTTTAGGGTGCCGTCCGGCCGGCCGGCCGGCAGGCCGGCCGGCCTTCCGGCCGTAGGCACGATAACAGGAGCACCGAAGGTCCTATCGACTTCAAACTTTCAGGGTAGGTTTCTGATCAAAATGCGACGGTTAAGTTCGTTAACGGGCAAAATCGGCCAGACGGTTTAGGAGTTATAGACATTTCAAATTTTGAGGTTATTTCCCTGATATTTCAGGAACTAAAGAAGATGTTGAATCGAAACTTGGTAGTCAGTTCGAGGATATAAACGCGCAACTTTTGGCAAAATTCTGTTATGATCGAAATGTTGGTAACTTTTAAAAAAATATTTCTTTTAATTTTTTCGAAAAAAAAAATTTTTTTTCGTGAACTATTCATCAGATTGCAACAAAAACTTGTACTAACGTCAATTGTAGTATTTTGCAACATTGTGCAAAATTTTGGCTCTATACGATTTCAATTTCTGGAGATATAAGACAAAATGTGTCAAATTTCCTGGGTCTCTCTCAGTATTTTCATCGATTATTATATAATAATCTCAATAATATTAAGGTATTCAACATGATACTGCTTTTTTTCTTTACTGGTCAGTACGGGCCACAAGGAAGATGAACATGCGCCCAATAGCTCCTGTCCACAGGGCTTGAACCAATTTTTTTTAATACCAAAGTGTCCAAAATCACAACACTTCATCTCGTAATTACATTGTTTTAAACTGTTTTATCGGTAAATATTCATGATAAATACGATCTTATTGTAGTCCTCATCATTTTTCGACAGTAAATCATTTGAAAAATGATGAAATAGTCGAGATTTCATCAAAATCCAGCGCTACCGCATTGAAGGAGTATGCCTCTAAGAGACGATTAATTGCGGCGTTGTCAGACTGTGTTCCAGGCTATCTCTATAGTGGGCTGTGTGGGCTATAGTGTGGGCTATAGTGGGCTGTGATCCGAGCGCTGAATTCCCAATGCATTTCTTATGGACCTACAATTTACGCGAATTTCTCGCCTGTTTTTAGATACTTTGGCTAATTTCTTAAGGTTTATTTTGCTTGAAATAGATTCAGTGAACCTTTCTCAATAATCTAGAATCAAGTTTTCATAACAAAAAAATGGGTTCAAGCCCTGTGGACAGGAGCTTTCTGGCGCTCTAGTTCAAACAGACAAATTATATCTCCGAAAGTATTGGTTTCTCAGAGTTCGGAATTATATCAATGTATTCATATTATAGAACCGCATCATAAAGGAAATTCAATTCAAATAATATTTTATTTATCAAGATTGAATGAGCAATCATGAGAATGAGAACTGCACCATGGAAGAAATCAAATTAAATCTGGGTAATTTTGCCCAATTACGAACTTAACCGAGATATTCATCTCCCTAAACTACTCTGAAAATTTCAACTACCTACCTCATTCCGTTCGAGAGTTATATCTATGTCTATGGATGAAAAGCAGTCTCACTACTCTCAGATCTCTTACTTCATGTTCCCTTCCGAAATGTAAGACTTTTCTGAGAAAAACTAATTTCGGAGCAAACAACTGAGATTTTTCTCACTTCGCTCACAATTCTTCGATTGATTAGATAATGTCATGTCTCAGGAAATTAAGTTGACATTATGACAATTCACACATATAGTCCGTTTAAGGTATATTGACATCGAAGTAGGCCTTGAACGTGTAGTTGGTGCCTTATTTCTAGTTACAAAAAATTACTGCTCTGTAACCAGAGAAAATAAATATTAAAATAACCTTGAATATTTTCAATGCTATCTCAATGCAAACAACTGAGATTTTTCTCACTTCGCTCACAATTCTTCGATTGATTAGATAATGTCATGTCTTAGGAAAATAAGTTGACATTATGACAATTCATACATAGAATAATTATATCATTCTGTGACAACGTTGAAATACGATTTATTATTGAAATTTTGAAAAATCATATCTCCGAAAGTATTAGCTTGTTAGAGTTAAAAATGATATAATTGGATTTTTATGGTAAAACTGCTTATTGAAAAAAAATTAATTAATTAATTTGGAATTTGCTTTGTAAAAAAAAATTTTTTTTTTACTCTGAAACCATCTGTCCGAATTTGCCCAATAACGAACTTAGCCGAGATATTCATCTCCCAAACCTACTCTGAAAATTTCAACTGTCTAGCTCATTCCGTTCGAGAGTTATCGTGCCTACGGCCGGCCGGACAGAATGAATTTCGACCACGGATTCTTGATCAGTGAGTCGAACCAAATCGTTTAAGACCATTTTCATCGAAAAATTCGAAAATAATAGACATTTGGGCAAATTGATAAGCACTCAGTTCCGAGGAACTAGAGCGCCAATTATATATTTCCAAAATAATTCATGAATATAAAAAGTGTTAATCAAAATCGATTGACGTATGTCTTAGCTCACCCGAAAATAGTCAAAAATAATAACATACCCCTAAATCGGCCGTGTAATGACGCACAACAGAAGTCATCTACTACATACGGAAATCTTTCGAACTACACTGGTTTCAATTTTGATTTAAGGATAAATAGAAGTAGATTTTGATGTAGAAAGAACATGAAAAATGGGTTCAAGCCCTGTGGACAGGAGCTTTCTGGCGCTCTAGTTCAAACAGACAAATTATATCTCCGAAAGTATTGGTTTCTCAGAGTTGGGAATTATATCAATGTATTCATATAATAGAACTGCATCCTGAAGGAAATTCAATTCAAATAATAGTTTATTTATCAAGATTAAATGAGCAATCATGAGAATGAGAAAAGCACCATGGAAGAAATCAAATTAAATCTGGCCAATTTTGCCCAATAACGAACTTAACCGAGATATTCATCTCCCTAAACTACTCTGAAAATTTCAACTACCTACCTCATTCCGTTCGAGAGTTATATCTATGTCTATGGATGAAAAGCAGTCTCACTACTCTCAGATCTCTTACTTCATGTTCAGTTCCGAAATGTAAGAATTTTCTGAGAAAAACTAATATCGGAGCAAACAACTGAGATTTAACTCACTTCGCTCACAATTCTTCGATTGATTAGTCTCAGGAACATCATTTGACATTATGACAATTCATATTCATACATAGAATAATATCATTATGTGACAACGTTGAAATACGATTTATTATTGAAATTTTGAAAAATCATATCTGAGATTTTTCTCACTTCGCTCACAATTCTTCGATTGATTAGTCTCAGGAACATCATTTGACATTATGACAATTCATATTCATACATAGAATAATATTATTTTGTGGCAACGTTGAAATACGATTTATTATTGAAATTTTGAAAAATCATATCTCCGAAAGTATTAGCTTGTTAAAGTTAAAAACTATATGATTGGATTCTCATGATAAAACTTATTATTAAAAAAAATTTAATTTGGAATTTGTTTCGTAAAAAAAAAATTTTTTTTTTGTTACTCCGAAACCATTTGTCCGATTTTGCCCAATAACAAACTTAGCCGAGATATTTATCCCCCAAACCTACTCTGAAAATTTCAACTCTCTAGCTCATTCCGTTCGAGAGTTATCGTGCCTACGGCCGGCCGGATCGGCCGGACAGAATGAATTTCGACCACGGATTCTTGATCAGTGAGTCGAACCAAATCGTTTAAGACCATTTTCATCGAAATATTCGAAAATTACAGACATTTGGGCAAATTGATAAGCACTCAGTTCCGAGGAACTAGAGCGCCAAAAATACATTCGTCCTCATATAATCCAGACAAAAAGAATCAATCGGCGACATCATCCAATCCAAAGAACAGAGATTGATGGCTAACGGTCCGAAAAGCCGTAGGAAAACCTGTTTCCCTTAGCCGTCCGTTCCTAGATTTTTCCAAGTCCGGTGTTGCTCTCATGACACGTCCTGTGTCGGTATGCGGTACCGGATCGCACAGAGTTGCGGAATATGAATTTTAGATCGGAGCTTGTTTTTGTGGTCCGCTTCCTTTAATTACCGCCTTTATGAGAAATGCTTGATGTAATTCAATTAGAGGAGGTACTTTTTACAGGTTCGTGATGAATGCATGCGCTAAGGCGATGGTGGTCGCTATATTTCCTAATGTAGGATGCATCTGAGAGCTTTTTTGTCGTTAATTCAATCAATGGATTATTCATTATGGATCTCATATAATTAACAGAGAAGTGAATCTAAATAAAAAATTATGAAAGCACTGATGTACGGATCTTCAGCGCGCTATTCCATTCAATGATTGATAGATTTCCCGCAATTTTAACACCTTACACTACTGAAATCTCTGAATACCAAATCAACTCATTTCGAAACTTTTTAATGATATAAATATGTACATACGGACACGCATCTACTGACCCAAAAAAATTTAGGAAAAGTATTTTCCTATCCAAATCACTTGATTCTTAATCCAATTTTATTAATCTCTCGAATTAAGGTCATCTATGGATAATTTTCAGATAATAATACACAGGGCTAAGGCTGAATGACTTTGGTCGATGGCCTTTGACTGTGGTCAATAAATGACAGTTATTATTATTAATACACAGGGAGAGTTTTTGAGTTGTACATAAATTTAAACAATAGATATAACATATTATAGGGAGATTATAGTCGTGCATTAGGGTCCTGTAGAGGTCTTCGAACATCTGAATAATCATCGCTTGGATTGGTCAAACCTGGTTTTGAAGAAAACCCATTTTCCTTTTTGAATTCATATATTGAAGGGATTTCTGAGAGTGAATACCATGAAAAATTGGCGGAGGTGATTCTTCCTCAAGAGATCCATGCGGCTACAGAGGAGTATATTTGTGAGAGGAGACTTGAAAGGTTATGTATTATTATAAATTCGTTAGTTTTTCCCCTCTTGTCTTTTCATTTTTCAGGTGAGTTTCGGGTAGTTAGGAGAAACCTCTCCGTTTTTTGACGAAGGAATCCATATTCAAGAAAGAAATGCCCATCAATATTTTGAATTTCAGCTTGTATTGTAAACAAATTCAATGTTTACAAATCACAACACTCACGGGTAGACAGGGTTTTTCCCTAAGCTCTTGTATCATGCGTAGAACTGTATGGTACCCCGTTACATTAACCTCTGCTAACACTTATAAAGCTCTCAATCAAAAGAAATACAGCAGATAAAGTTGAGTCATTATAAGAATCATCCATCATTTAAGGAAACTAAATTATTCCTCATCATTTCTCCTAAAACGCATCATTTTCGGGATATTCGACGTTGAATGTTATCAAAACTGATAAAAACTTGATTATTTACCGTTATTTTGTTGACCTGCTCCTAACCTAGGATTGGACTTGAATCGAGGTATATCCCCCTCGCCGCAGTTGCTTTTCCCTTACAAGTAATAGATAATTTACTATCTGGGAGTGTTATAATATGTCAAATTCTGGTACACAGTTTGACAGTGCCCTATTAAAACGGCACAGTGAGGCAAATACATAAAGACTTCAGTTGCGCAATGATCTCATATAACATTTGATCTCACATAAAGTTTCAGTGGACGTTACCTACTAATTATTTTGATTAGTCTAGTTGGAATCAAAATTCAGTTATTCAATTTGCAATTTGAGATGTTCTTGGAAATTATGATAATTATGGAATTTCCAATATTCATAGGGAGGTGATTAAATTGTGTATAATCTCATAGTTGAAAGAATTGGAAACTTATCTATAAACAATCACTATCGGTGAAAACTCTTATAAAGCACTGACGTGAAGTCAGTCTATTCCGCCTGACACACCTGAAACCTGAAAACATAATTCCCAGCAGTTTCTAGATTTAAATTCGAACACCTCCTAGAAAGAGGTGTTGGTAATACCTATCGCAACATATTCTATGTAAAATAAAACGAGAAACAATGAAAAAGCGTAGCTGACTCAAAATCTTCAAGAATATTCCAGATTATCAGATTTTTTTACGATTGCATACCATAAACTTCATTCATAATTTATCAACTGTAAGATTCCGGGAGGTTTGAAAACAGTTATTTAGGACTAGGAATAACATTCCATATCTTAGTTACAATTGACTTGTAATTTTTATGGTGCTAAGAGCATCATTTAAAAATATTAAATACATATTAGTGTTTCTTGTATTTCATTGAAAATTACCAAGTTTAGTTATAATCTATAAATAAGTATGAAGTTATTTAATATCTTCATACTTATCTATAGATTTCGCCACTTCCGTATGCAACACATAATACACTACCGTAGATTTATGAAAGTATCCATTCGCGCTGGGGCCAGTTCTAGCCAAGACGTAACGGTTTGTCATCTTTCTGCAATACAAAATATTTTAATTATCTTGGATGTATCATTCAACAAACTAATTCCTCTAATCTTCACGTTAAATTAGCTTGATGAAGATAAAGAATAAGGTGTAATTATTTTTATCGCTAATTCGGAACGTATCCTCAGGCTACCTTCAGATGGCGATCAAACATACACTATTTGGACGTTTGGTTAGACCATTGAATCATAAATCAATTTTTTTTCTTTTTCGAATCGCGCAAATAACTAATGCAGGCACTAATGTCCTCTTAGAAGGAGCAATTCATCATGAAAATAGGCATTAGAAAAGTGTTCAGTAATAAGCGACCGCAAAATGAAAAGGAAATGCTTGGTGCTGAATTAGTCACACTTGCCTTGATCTTAGATTGCAAATTGCTGAGGCAGATCTAGCCGAATGGACTATAATTATTGTACAATGAGTATTTCTTCTAGAAACATCCTGAGTACACTCCAAGAAAGAGACAGCAATGATCTTATTCGACATTTTATCTTCAGTGTGTTTTGAAAGGTTCCTTGCGACAGGAGGAAGAACTCAGCAAGATGAAACGATTCAGCAAACATCGCCGATTTCAAATTTAAATATTGAGAATTTCAAGAATCACAGATATAGGGGTTAAATGTAGCTTAGGCTAGACTCCGATATTTCTATATTGCAAATAAAGACACTATTATTATTATTATTAAGTCATTGGTATTGTCACACTAAGATGTGAGTTTGTAGTAATTCAGAGAAATTCTTCCGAAGAAAATGTAGGAAAACATCAACCTACCTCCGAGACTGATGAATGAATAGCCCAATAATCCGAATAAAAGAAAAGACACTGACGTGAATTCAGGAGTTTTTGCGCGAATGTTCCATTATCTATTCACGCCTCATACGGAGCCGATCGAGCTGAAATTCGGTACTCGATTGTAAAATGGTGGCTCGAAGGTATGTGCGGAATTAAAACAGATTATAACGAATAGTTTCTGAAATATAATATTTTCGAAGAAAAACATTTTTTAATTTTTTTTTAGTTATACGATATTCGCGAATTTTCGCGAAAAATAGCGCATCAGCATTCAACAAGTATTTACCAAGTTTTAATTGGATCGGATTTATATATTTTGAGTTATTGAGGAAATAACAACAAAATTTAAGATGAGTATAACTCTGAAACCGTTTGGACGAGTATGCCCAACAACGAAATCAAGTGTCCCATTCCGATGCGCAACCTACCCTGGAAACTGAAAGTCGCTCTCTCTTTCCGTTCGAAAGTTATCGTGGCAACGGTCATCCATATTTAAAAATTTCTTAGTGATACAATCTTCGCGAAATTTGACATACATCTTTGTGTCGGTATTCCACAACCAGTTGCAATTAGATCGGAACTGTACTGATTGAAGAAATTAGTACTCGGAAACCGTTTGACCGTATATGGCAATTAAAGAACTTAGCCGTCACATCTGGATGCGCCACCTACCCAGAACATTTTAAGTCATCAAGTCTTTCCGTTCGAAAGTTATCGTGGCAACGGCCGGCCGGATATAATCGAATTTGGCCTCTAATTCTTCATCAGTGAGTCGAACCTAATCGTTTGAGATAATTTTCGGTAAAAAATGAGCGCAAAACTATTCTAGGAAAATCTTTGCTGAAAAAGACTGTTTTCATTACGCATAACCGGAATTTTATGAAAAATTTTTAAAAATTGATAAGGTAGATCATCCATTTTCTGGGGCTTACCTGAGACACAGACTAATTTGTTTCTCCATTGCAGACATATTTGGTATTTCCAAATCCCCCACATATCTCAAATCCGAAAAAAAACGGATTTTTCCATTTGCGGGAATATAAGAGGAGATAAAACAAATTATATCTCCGAAAGTATTGGTTTCTCAGAGTTGGGAATTATATCAATGTATTCATATAATAGAACTGCATCCTAAAGGAAATTCAATTCAGATAATAGTTTATTTATCAAGATTAAATGAGCAATCATGAGAATGAGAAAAGCACCATGGAAGAAATCAAATTAAATCTGGCCAATTTTGCCCAATAACGAACATAACCGAGATATTCATCTCCCTAAACTACTCTGAAAATTTCAAGTACCTACCTCATTCCGTTCGAGAGTTATATCTATGTCTATGGATGAAAAGCAGTCTCACTACTCTCAGATCTCTTACTTCATGTTCAGTTCCGAAATGTAAGAATTTTCTGAGAAAAACTAATATCGGAGCAAACAACTGAGATTTAACTCACTTCGCTCACAATTCTTCGATTGATTACTTCAGGAACATCATTTGACATTATGACAATTCATATTCATACATAGAATAATATCATTCTGTGACAACCATAGATTAAAGGTCTTTAATCTATGGTGACAACGTTGAAATACGATTTATTATTGAAATTTTGAAAAATCATATCTGAGATTTTTCTCACTTCGCTCACAATTCTTCGATTGATTAGTCTCAGGAACATCATTTGACATTATGACAATTCATATTCATACATAGAATAATATTATTCTGTGACAACGTTGAAATACGATTTATTATTGAAATTTTGAAAAATCATATCTCCGAAAGTATTAGCTTGTTAGAGTTAAAAATGATATGATTGGATTCTCATGATAAAACTTCTTATTAAAAAAAATTTAATTTGGAATTTGTTTCGTAAAAAAAAAATTTTTTTTTTGTTACTCCGAAACCGTTTGTCCGATTTTGCCCAATAACGAACTTAGCCGAGATATTTATCCCCCAAACCTACTCTGAAAATTTCAACTCTCTAGCTCATTCCGTTCGAGAGTTATTGTGCCTACGGCCGGCCGGACCGGCCGGACAGAATGAATTTCGACCACGTATTCTTGATCAGTGAGTCGAACCAAATCGTTTAAGACCATTTTCATCGAAATATTCGAAAATTACAGACATTTGGGCAAATTGATAAGCACTCAGTTCCGAGGAACTAGAGCGCCAAAAATGGGTTCAAGCCCTGTGGACAGGAGCTTTCTGGCGCTCTAGTTCAAACAGACAAATTATATCTCCGAAAGTATTGGTTTCTCAGAGTTGGGAATTATATCAATGTATTCATATAATAGAACTGCATCCTTAAGGAAATTCAATTCAAATAATAGTTTATTTATCAAGATTAAATGAGCAATCATGAGAATGAGAAAAGCACCATGGAAGAAATCAAATTAAATCTGGCCAATTTTGCCCAATAACGAACTTAACCGAGATATTCATCTCCCTAAACTACTCTGAAAATTTCAACTACCTACCTCATTCCGTTCGAGAGTTATATCTATGTCTATGGATGAAAAGCAGTCTCACTACTCTCAGATCTCTTACTTCATGTTCAGTTCCGAAATGTAAGAATTTTCTGAGAAAAACTAATATCGGAGCAAACAACTGAGATTTAACTCACTTCGCTCACAATTCTTCGATTGATTAGTCTCAGGAACATCATTTGACATTATGACAATTCATATTCATACATAGAATAATATCATTCTGTGACAACGTTGAAATACGATTTATTATTGAAATTTTGAAAAATCATATCTGAGATTTTTCTCACTTCGCTCACAATTCTTCGATTGATTAGTCTCAGGAACATCATTTGACATTATGACAATTCATATTCATACATAGAATAATATTATTCTGTGACAACGTTGAAATACGATTTATTATTGAAATTTTGAAAAATCATATCTCCGAAAGTATTAACTTGTTAGAGTTAAAAATGATATGATTGGATTCTCATGATAAAACTTTTTATTAAAAAAAATTTAATTTGGAATTTGTTCCGTAAAAAAATAATTTTTTTTTTGTTATTCCGAAACCATTTGTCCGATTTTGCCCAATAACGAACTTAGCCGAGATATTTATCCCCCAAACCTACTCTGAAAATTTCAACTCTCTAGCTCATTTTGTTCGAGAGTTATCGTGCCTACGGCCGGCCGGACCGGCCGGACAGAATGAATTTCGACCACGGATTCTTGATCAGTGAGTCGAACCAAATCGTTTAAGACCATTTTCATCGAAATATTCGAAAATTACAGACATTTGGGCAAATTGATAAGCACTCAGTTCCGAGGAACTAGAGCGCCAAAAATGCACTAATGATGAAGTTACCCAATACTTGATATCTCTGTACTAATATTCTCTTTTAAATAGGGTGGTTTCATCTCAAAATTGAACTTCCATAAGACGCCCATGTTGAAAAATTTGAAAATGGATCTCCCGCCAAGATAATGATTCTAACCTAACTAATGTGGTCTATTCAAATATCAAGAATAAATATGCAATCTGCTTTGATTGGCTTCAGCCTTGCTCTAGACATTCGGATGATACTTTCCTTAGGTATTTCGAGTTGTGAAAACTATGCACCGAGTGTAAGTTGTAACAAGCCATTCCACGAGGTTGAATCATTGCAGATTGCTCATTTAATCTTGATAAATAAACTATTGTTTTAATTTAATTTCCTTTATGGTGCAGTTCTCTCGTAAGAATCCATTGATAATATTCCCAACTCTGAGAAACCAATAATTTCGGAGAAGATTTCTCATAGTTTGAACAAGAGCTCGAAAGCTCCTCTCCACAAGCTTTCCGACATTTTTTAAAATTGATTTTCATCAGGAAAAAATGCTCAAAATATACTATTAAGGGATATGGCTTTGACTTCAATTTGATTTTAATGGATACATTAATATAGATTAATTATATTATCGATGTCTGCTTATTCTACAATTTAATGCTAAATTTCAGATAGATAAGGACACAGTAACAAAGCCTACACAGAACACAACTGGTTCTCCTAACTCAGGTCAAGCTCTTAGAGCTTATGAGGGGTCTCCTTTTGGAAGACCCAGGAGAATCAGTATAATAATAATAATAATAATAATAATCGGTTTCGGAAATATTCATAAAAAAAAACATTTTCATTAAAAACGGCCATAACTCTGAACCTGCTTGGCGGATTTCGCCCGTTAACGAACTCGTCCGAGATGTTTACGCTCCAAACCTACCCTGCAAATTTCAATCCTCTAACTCTCTTCGTACGAGAATTATCGTGTTAACGGAGGGCCAGCCGGACAGAATCGATTTTGACCACGGATTCTTGATCAGTGAGTCGAACCAAATCGTTCAACCATTTTCATCAAAAAATTCGAAAATTATAGACATTTGGGCAAATTGATAAGCACTCTGTTCCGGGGTCCAGAGCGCCAAAAATTGGTTCACACACAGACGTGAAGTCAGGAGCTTTTGCGCGAATGTTCTATTGTCTATTCGCCTTCATTGGACACTCTCAATCGAATTTACCATCGATATAGAACGTTTTCTCTGCTTTTATAAGATATGAATACATTTCGTACCATTTTAATGACATATTTATTATTGTATATTGTTGTAGGGGGTAACGTTGCACTGCGACCTTAAGGTCTATTGTGCCCTCCCGTCAGAGCTGTCAATGTCATCACCATCTACAGCTCGCCTTCCAGTTCCACAGTTCTGATGAACTCCAGTATCTGGGATGGCTTCAAGGAGGCTACGTCTTCGCTCCTGCAGATTTCTTGCCCGAAGCATTGCTTGCGTTGGTTTGAGATGAAGAGGTATTTCGTCATCAGGTGATCAGAAGTTTCATTCTCCTCCTAGCCCTAATCTCATCATCTGCTTCCTAAGGCCGCAGTGCCCTGTGTTTCTTCTTTCATCCGAAATTAACTTTTTTAGGTGTATCTACCAACCCCACAGTAGGGTTCCAGGTCAATAATAGGGGTTTGTGCTCCTTTCAAGGCACGTGTTTTGGTCTCCTCTTTTCCTTTAATTCCCGAATGACAAGAAACCCAGACCAAGGAGACCCTGTTTTTCTTGCCTACTTCATTGAGTTTTCTTCGGCACTTCCATATTAGCTTGGACTCGATATCATGGGAGCTCCGAGCTTTAATAGCAGCTTGACGAGATTACAAAGGTTGAAGCTCAAAATGTTAAAGTACAATTTTGATGTGGAATATTTAGCAGGTAAATTTATGTATATAGCTGACCTTTTATCTAGATTTTATTTCAAAACGCCTGTTAAAGATGACAAGGAAATGAAAGAGATTGTACATTCACTAGATTTAGATTTGCCCATATCAGATGAAAGGTTAGAGGAATTAAGAATGGCTACCCAAAATGATATAGTTTGCTCTAAAGTAATTAAGTATTGTCAAACGGAATGGCCAGATAAAAATCAAATCGAAGACTCAGAAGTTAAAATTTTGTATAAGATAAGAGATTCTCTACATGTAAAAAATAGTTTATTGTTTCATGATTCCAAACTTGTCATACCCAAATCAATGAGACTAAAATTACTCAATAAGTTGCATGTTGGACATTTTGGTATAGAAAAATCAAAAGCCAGAGCAAGAAAAATTTTTTACTGGCACGGCATGACTCGAGACATAACAGATTTTGTTCGTAGTTGTAAAACTTGTTTGGCATTCAGTCGTAGTGTTACTAAAGAACCACTAATCATGCATGAAAGATCTGATACTCCTTTTGAAAAAGTAGCTGCAGATATATTGAGTTTTGCCGGTAAAGATTTTCTGGTTGTGGTAGATTATTATAGCAATTGGATAGAATTAATAAACTTAGAGTATAAAACAGCAAATGAAATTATAAATAAACTCAAAGTTATGTTCTCCACTCATGGTGTTCCAGTGACATTCATGTCAGATAATCAACCATTCAATAGTCAGGAATTTAGAAACTTTGCTAAAGACTGGGACATACAATTAATCACATCCAGTCCAAGATATCCACAGTCAAATGGATTATGTGAAAAGGCTGTTGTTATTTGTAAGAATATGTTGAGAAAATGTCAACACTCCAATAATGATATTTATAAAGCTTTATTAGAGTATCGCACATCACCACTGACAGGTTTAAATGTTTCCCCATCAGAATTGCTAAATCGAAGAATACTACGTTCCAGTTTACCTATTTCAAAACAACTGTTGTTGGATAAACCACAGGTAGATAATAATAAAATAAAACAAAAACGATTAAATACCAAAACATATTATGACAGACATGCTAAAATTAGATCAGAGTTTTGTGAGGGACAAAATATAATGCTGCAGAAGGGAGAGAAGTGGGTCCCAGGTAAAATTGTGGCTAAACATGAAACACCCAGATCTTATTTAGTGAGGGAAAACCTAGACAGGGTGCTGAGGCGAAACTCTACGTTTATTAGACAAAACCCTAATGAGGTTATTCTTAGGCAAATTCTAATGAGCCTGTTGCTCATCGTGAGTGCCGTGAAATGAACCAAAAATCAGTTAATCCTGATGAAAAAGTGACCGAGACTCCACCTGCTAGTGCATCTTATATAACCCGTTCTGGACGTAATGTCATTAAACCGATAAGATTCAGATAATAGACTGTCAATATAGTTTTAAGTTTCTTATTGTACTAGTTAGGATGTTTGTTTTGTTTCTCATATAAAAAAGGGAGATGTTACATATTTAGGATAGTTGTTGTAACTATCACGAGGGGGCGCTTCATATACGCTCCATCCGTCATTAGATAACTCTATGACGTTGAATGTGGCCAGAACATTCATTAGTGACTTCCGGCCAAGATAGAAAACGTGCATATAATAAAAGAGTTGAAATACAAAGTAGTATAATTTCATACCAAACAATACAACTGTCAGAGTGGATTCCTATATCACACCTGACACACCTCTGATAGTTTCTTTCCAGGTTCATTTCCACGCATCTATATATTGCAAGTACTTCTGCCTGAAAGATACTCGGAAAGGATAGCTAGCGATAGTGAGCATTTGGTGCCTGGCCCATATACTCCAGCGCCTGCTCCTGTAGTGGTTTTTGAACCGTCTGTGCATTTATGGCATTTTTTTAAGAACTTGGTTGGTGGATTCACTCTCTCCCAATATTTTTTAATGACATACTTGAGATACTAAGATCACAGAATTTTTAATTCTGATAATATTCTATTGGAATTGAAATTCATTAAATATTCACGAAATTCGGCGAAAATAAACGCGTCGACATTCCACAGGTATTAACCGAGTTCTAATTGGATCGGTTTTATATAATTATATTATCTCATATAGGAAATAATAACCAAATTTCAGATTGATATAACTCCAAAATTGTTTGGCCGATTATGCCTTTTATTGAACTCAAATGTCGCATTAGGATGTACAACCTAACCTAAAAATTGGAAGTCGCTATGTCTTTCCGTTCTCAAGTAATCGTGAGATAAACAATATTTTTAAAATTTTCTAGTCATACGATCCTCATAAAATTTCACAAACTTCTTTGCGTTAGTATTCTACAACTACATACCAAGTTTTACCATAGTAAATTCGATTAAGGGTGTCCAATACAGGAGTATGGACAATAGAACAAGCGCGCAAAAGCTCCGGACTTCACATCAGTGCTTGTTTATATATTTTTTTAAATTGTTTGGTACGGTCCTCATATATATTTGTGTCGGCATTCAACAACTAATTACCAAGATTCAATTCGATCGGATCTTTATAGTTTGAAAACAAAAATTGCGAACTCGGAAACCGTTGGGTCGATTATGCTCATTAACGAACTTATCCGTCGCATTTGGGTGCACAACCTAACCTGAAAATATCAATCGCTATATATTTCCGTTCGAAAGTTATCGTGGCAACGGCTGGCCGGTCGGGCAGAATCGAATTTGACCTCGAATTCTTCATCAGTGAGTCGACCCTAATCGTTTGAGACCGTTTTCGGCAAAAATTTCCAAAATCACAGACGTTTGGCAAAATTATTGCACGATGTTCCATAGAACATGCGCTAAAAATAATAATAATATTCAATAGCTTTCAATTAAAACAATATGAAAGAATAAAAGAAGAAATTATACAACAACGAAAAATAAAGATAGTAAAAATAAATTATTTGTTCATAAAACCTACATATATTTACAAAATTACTATTAATTTACATTTTGAAAATTGATTGCTAATCCTGTCAGTTCATTCAAGGGCTGGCTTGATGACACTTACGCTAAAGGACAGTTAATAATTAATATTCTGGCTTGTTGGAAGTTAATTTAACTTTGGACATTTGTTCTAATGGGTTGATGAATGTGGACTCTCAGTATGGCGGTTGTTTATATGGCTTGATGAAGGTTGATAATTCAGTATATAGGGGCAGTTGTTGGTGGCCCATATTTTATTCGACATTACCTGCTTTTGACCCCTCGGTGACAGTTGTCGATTTCCAGCCTCCGAGTCGCTAGTCCTTGTTCTTCAACTAGTTACCAAGTTCCAACTCGATCATCAAGTTCCAATTCGATCGAATCTGTACTTATTGAGCTATTTGAAAAAAAAAATTCAACTCCGAAACCATTTGGCTGATTATTCCCATTAATGAACTTAACCTTCGCGTTCTGATGCTCAACCTACCCTGAAAATTTCAATTCGCTATCTCTTTCCATTCGAAAGTATCGTGGAAACGGGCGGCCAGCCGACCTGCCGGACAGACTCGATTTTGACCTCGAATTCTTCATCAGTAAGTCTAACCTAATCAATTGAGACGATTTGCGCGCAAAAAGATAAATATATACATAACGTCACAATGAACGTTTTCTTGTTGGCTTCACCTTCCAATAATGTCATGTCTATAAAAAGGTAGGTACATCGTCGGCGACACCGCAGAACCAAGTAACTGCAAAAACCAACATTTTCAGGAGGTATTAAAAACTTCATAATTTTGGATTGATCAATTAGATTAAATTCAATATAGTTACAAACCACTTCGTATTGACTATCTCAGTGTTTGTTTACTCTTCGAAAATGATTTGCTCACCCGTCCCTACAAATACAATCAAATAATTACTGCCAAAATCTCATTTTTGAATTTTTGTCAGTTACTTGGTTTTGCGGTGTCGCCGACAATAGGTATATCGTTTTTACGCGCAAGGGCACTATCATTTCTTCCAAATAGCAATCTGTATTTTGCAAATTCGTAATCGAAGAAGGTCCGAACTATATTAGAATATGTCCATTTCAAATTTCGTTACCCTAACATGACAGATCTCTCACCCAAAAAAAATAATTTTTACCATTCTATATGAACAAGCGCCCTGAAGCTCCTGAAGTCACGTCAATGCTTTTACTATTTTTATCCACAAGTTACTTTTCTTTAAACATTTCGTTAACCATTAATTAAATCCACAATCAATCTGTAAATCGCTCAACAGATTGGAATTTGTAAGAGCTCATTGTGATCCATCTCTGCTTTGTAACTTGTACATTATCATTTATAAAGTATCCTAGAAAGTATGCCATAAAAACCCACTTACCTTGAGTATTTACTAGACATTTCAATTATTGCGAAATAATTCCTTTCATTTCGTCGATATCTAAACATTCAGAATAAACGACTCAACTCTCTAAAATAAATAGTCCCACAATATCGCAGGTAAGCGTTTCTACGACCTTGTCGCTATCGAATAAAGGTTTGAATATAAGATAAATCCTTCTATTATTCTGAATTATGTGATGAATACCTATTGAATTCAGGTTTCAAAAATGTGGTATGAATATATTTAATACCTATCTACTCATACTAATAATGTTGCTTGTCCCACATCGAAATATTTATTCATTCCAAACACATATTCAGTACATTTTTCCTTAACAAGTATTTTATACAATTCTCCAAACCAGCAAATTATGTTTCTTTATTCGTTCCGAACTGGTATACCTATATAAATGAAAAAAGATTTCCAGCTTAGTAATAAAGGAGAAGCTTTATTGATAGCTCATTCCCATCCCAAACCTCAACATATGTAACCCAACGTAAATAATAACCAAAATCTTTTATGACCTATACAGAATAAACGTTAAAGTACTCATATTCACTACAAGCCTCCTCCCCCTGTCTGTATAATGGGCTCGCCCGAAGTGAATAGCGTGCCATATTTCTGTGCCAAGCCTACTTGGATAGCGACTAGCGAGGTTCCCCTCCCGACCATTCCCCTGACATATCCATGAGTTACATTAGTCATGGCTCCCCCCTCCCTTTTCCATTACTATGAGCCATTTCATTTCATGATTGACATTCTGACAATGTGTTTTTGTTGCGTTGAAAGAAAACTGATAACTTGAAACGTGTTTTTATGAGACTTCGCCAGAAGTGACTCTACATTTATATTCAGAACACGAATGTTTTTAGGAGAATTGGAGGTCACTGGGAGGCGTGGTAACTGTAGAGTATTTCATGATTTAGGAATTTTAGGATCGTATTTGAGGGCTTGGAGGGGGATATTGTATTTTCCCTGTCAATTTCCAAACATTCATTGGTTCTTGGAATGTCTGGAGAAATTTAATAGGAAATTTAGGGGACGTTAAATTTAAAGATAAAATTGTTGAGTTCAATTATATTCCCAAGTATTGGCAGAGTTATGAGTCATTATGATTGATATGTGACTCAGATAAAGCTTCAACCTTCAACGTATTATAAACTGTGCGTTGGAGTTTATGGTACGGAATATTGACATTCCCATTCAGAATAATTTTAGCACAATTTATTTTATATTATATGTTATTTAAATGTCCATTATATAGAACCTAAACCTAGAATAAACAGGCGGCAAATTTCACACAAAGATACATGCAGAAAACTTGTTTAAACCTGAGCCGTAAAAATAACAGGAATAGGAAGTCAGCACAGTTTCTTGATTTATAACACTATCCAGAATTATATCTCCTAGAATTTATCCGTATATTATTTAAGATAATAAACGTCAAGAAACATACAAAAAAAATTTAACCTGGCATTACTTTTTGGCGCTCTTGTTCCTCGGAACAGAGTGCTTATCAATTTCCCCAAATACATATCTGTAATTTTCGAATTTTTGAATGAAAATGGTCTTAAACGATTTGGTTCGAGTCACTGATCAATAATCCGTGGTCAAAATCGATTCTGTCCGGCCGGCCGTTAACACGATAACTCTTGAACGGAATAAGCTAGACAGTTGAAATTTTCAGAGTTGGTTTTTGAGATCAATATCTTGGTTAAGTTCGTGATTGGGCAAAATCGGCCTGTTGGTTTCAGAGTAAGGAAAAAAAAATACAACTTTCGAATTAAATTTTTTTAAGATGCAGTTTAATCACAAGAATCCATTCATGTTATTTTCAATTCTAAAAAGTAAATACTTTCGGAGATATGATTTTTCAAAATTTCTATATTAAATCGTAATTCTATGATTTCACAGGATACTATAATCGAAAATTAACGTCCGTATTTGTATCTATGAATATATATATGAATATGAATGATCTGTGTTCATACGTGTCACCTTATCTACCGATAATATAATAATATGTCATATTTATTCTGGTTCTATTCAAAATCCGTTAATCACCTGCTGTTCTAGAAAATAAAGTATGATTGAATGCAAAATGACAAATGAAATAACCTCAGCTATGGTAAAAACAAAACTGGAATATTTGCTAAGTTTCAATTGATACAATATAATTTTCACAGTAGATTTGAGGAATGAATATCTCGGATAATAAGTTCGTTATTGGGTTGGTTTTGGATCATTAATTTTTGGCACTATTGTTAACACGATAACTCTCGAACAGAATGAGCTAGACAGTTGAAATTTTCAGAGTAGGTTTAGGAGATAAATATCTCGGATAAGTTCGTCATTGGGCAAAATCAGCCAGGTGGTTTCGGAGTAACAAAAAAAGATATTTTTCACATTAAAAATTTTAAATTAAATACATTACATTACATGATATATTTTAAATAAAAATTTTTTAAGATCATCAAGTTTCATCATAAGAATCCATTGATGTCATTCTCAACTCTAGCAAACTAATAGTTTCGGAGATATGATATTTCAAAATTTCAATAATTATTCTAAATTCTATATGATTTCATAGAATACTGTAATTATAATTTCCTGATGTATATAAATCCAACATGAGATGAGCCATAGACCTACGTTTTGAACTTAATTACGAACATTTTTGAGAATTGACGCATAGAAGCCAAATTGAAAAAATTGGAAAGCCCTGTACAGGAGATTTGGCGCTCTTGTTCAAAGTTGGGAATTATATGAATGGATTCTTATTTAATTCATTTTATGATGCAGTTCTATCATAACAATCCATTGATATCATTCCCAACTCTCAGAAACCAATACTTTCGGAGATATAATTTGTCAAAGTTTGAACAAGAGCGCCATAGCTCCTGTCTACAAGGCTTTACCACCTTTTGAATTTAATTTCTATTCTATCATAAGAATCCTGTAATACCATTCCCAACTCTGATAAACCAATACTTTCGGAGATATGATTTGTCAAAGTTTGAACAAGAGCGCCAAAGCCCCTGTCCTCAGAGCTCCCATATTATTAATGATAGAGTGAAATTGCTACAAGTTACACCTGAAGGTTTATTATGACCTGTTTGAAATAAGCAAATTTTTCTTTTATCTATAATTTTAATTTACTTCCTAGTTAGTTTGCTATCTTGACCACATTCTGAATATATTTCAAATAGGGAAATTCAAGAATTTTTTATATACTGAATATTTGAAACCGCAATTTATATAAATATATCATTGGGACGGAGAGAGATAAGAACGATAAAAATGATCAACCTAGTCGGACTTTAACCGGAACCTGATTGTATCTATTTTGGTATCTCCCTCGATCCTCGAATCAATTATTGCAATAAATTATTTACATAACATAATATTTACAGAATATTAATAGTAACATACGTAATATGTAGAATATGTATCCCATGTTTATCTTCAACTATAGAAATATTAAATTTATGTCCAACCGGGTTTTAAAGTGGACTTCAAGGCCCGCGTTTTAGTGAGAGAAGAATACTTTAGATAACGCTCGCTGACGTTGGAAGAATGCAGTGTTTTGTACCATTTGGCCGATTATGCCTATCAACAAGTTCAAACGTCACATTTGGATGCGCAACCTACCCTTAAAATCGCAATTCACTATCCCTTTCCGTTCTCAAGTTATCGTGAGATGAATAATAATGTTTAATAATTTTTGCGCGTATGTTCTGGGGAACATCGCGTTATCATTTTACACAAATGTATGTAATTTTCGAATTTTTGGCCGAAAATAGTCTCAAACGATTGGGTTCGACTCCCTGTTGAAGAATTCGAGGTCAAATTTCATTCTGTCCGGCCGTCCGGCAATCCATTGTCACGATAACTTGAGAACGCAAAGAGATAGAGATTTGAAATTTTCAGGGTAGGTGACGCATCCCAATACGACGGACAAGTTCGTTAATAGGCATAATGGGCCCAATGGTTTCCGAGTAATAATTTTGTTTTCAACCAATACAAGTCCGATCGAATTGAAACTTGGTGAGTAGTTGTAGGAGGAGAGGAAAACTAAGGAAGTTTGTAAAATTTTGTGAGAATCGTATCATTAGAAAATCCAAAGAAAATTATCAAAAAATATTATTTATGTCACGATAACCTGAGAACGGAAAGAGATAGCGACTTAAATTTTTCGGGTAAGGTTGTGCATCTAAATGGGACATTTGAATTTGTTTATAGGCATAATCTGCCAAAAGGTAAAAGTATGCCCATCTGAAATTCAAATGTTATTTCCTCAATAACTCGAAAAATACAAAACCGATCCAATTCAAACATGGTTATCAGTTGTAGAATGCCAACACGAAAATTTTCGCGAAATTTCGTGAGGAACGTATCACTAGAAAATTTTTGAAAAATCATTGAAAAAAATTCTATATATCAGAATTGCTCCGACATCGCTGAAATTTATAATGTAATAAAAGCTGATGAACAATAACTTTTAAAGAATCAGAATAAAACATCAAAAGCAGAATTGTGGTTTCGAGAGAATTTAATTTTAAGAATTGAAGGTTACAGTTTCAATTACAATTATGAAAGAGCGAACAAAATAGAACAGAAGAATTTCATCAGTCTGCTTCATCAGAATATTCAATCCATAGGAACGATATTAAGGTTTGCGACGACATTTTCTATACCCACGGAATAAAAATTTTATGCGTAACCAAATACTGGAAGTCAGAAGGGGATGTACTTACCTGTTAGCACTGAAATTTCGGTGTTAACGACATACCCCATGGGTATCTCATGGCATATACGTACTGTAGAGAAGAAGGTCGACATGGTGGATGCGCCAAACAAATTTTAAAAGGGTGTGCGATGTTTAGGAAGAACACAATTTCAATATCTAAATGTTAAAGGCTCATTTGCATGTTGCTCGAGGCAGACGATAACAGGCTCTGATGAATACTTAATTAATGATAAGTATGTACATGGGCGCAAGGGCGTAGCCAGGGGGGGGGGGGGTTTTGGGGGTTCAAACCCCCCCCGAAATGTTATTTTTTCTCTTAAAAAAAAAATTTATGCTGCAGAAAGTGACCCTTACACCCCCAAAACCCCCCCCGAAATAAAATCCTATTTCAAAACCCCCCCCGAAATTAATTCCTGGCTACGCCCTTGCATGGGCGACTCTCGATAACTTGAAACTCTAGGGACCAGCAAAAAAGTTCAAATTATCGAGAGTTCAAAATAATAAGTGTTCAAATAATCAAGAGGGTGTTCTGATGAAATTCAAATAATCAAGAGTTCAATCAAAATTAGTGATTTATGTATTATTTCAAAATAAATATTTGTCCATCCTCCACAGCTTCAATCACACGCTTTCTTGAAATCATTTTAATAACACAAATCAAAAATTAACGTTTGAACTTTGAATGTAAACTGGAATGAGAATTACGAACTGCATTAATGTAAACAAACGACAGGTCTGAGCATGATAAAAAATTAAAATTATAGAGTGTGGGGTAGCCCGATATCATTCCTTCAACTTCAAATTACCGAGGGGACCAATTAGTATTGAGTTTTTTCAATTTATCGAGTATTTTTCAATGGACTGGAAAAAAAATTCAAATTATCGAGAGATTCAAATTAACGAGTGTGAATATATCGAGAGTCGACTGAATATTTATTAACCACTGAAAGTAAAATGGTTCAAGCCCTGAGGACAGGAGCTTTGGCGCTCTTGTTCAAACTTTGACACATCATATCTCCGAAAGTATTGGTTTCTCAGAGCTGGGAATGATATCAATGTATTCTTATGATAGAACTTCATAAAGGAAATTCAATTCAAATAATAGTTTATTTATCATGATTAAATGGGCAATCTGAGAATGAGAACTGCACCATGGAAGAAATCAAATTAAAATAGCTGAAATGAATTTGACTCTCTCTTATAGAATAGGATGACATGCACAAGTATGAACACAGATTATATAATAATTCATAGATAGAATAATTATAGAATTCTGTGAAAACATAGAAGTACGATTCATTATTGGAATTTCGTTGATGTTAAACAAATATTTTTTTTTCCATACTCCGAAACCATCTGGCCTATTTTGCCCAATAACAAACTTAACCGAGATAATTATATATCTCAAACCCACTCTGAAAATTTCAACTGCCTAGCTCATTCTGTTCGAGAGTTATTGTAGAAACAAATTTTTTTTTACCCTTTACAGCCACCCGATCAACATAAAACTTCGCATGCGCATAAAGGCCATTATTCTACAACTTGATGCTAAATTTCAGATAGATCGAGTGATCGGTTTCGGAAATATTCATAAAAAATATTTTTAATAAAAACGGCCATAACTCCGAAACCGCTTGGTGGATTTGGCCTGCTAACGAAATTGTCAGAGATATTTACGCTCCAAACCTACCCTGCAAATGTCAATCCTCTAACTCCTTTATTTCGAGAGTTATCGTTTCATTTTCAACCAAAAATTCGAAAATTACTGACATTTGGGCAAAATGATAAGCACTCTATTCCGAGCAACAAGAGCGCCAAAAAAATATATTGAAATATGAAATCAATGTTACATATATTGCATTATGAAATTAAAACTTCCACAAGAAAGAAATATCAGATCTTTTGAAGATTTGGGGAAATAACAACAGATGTGTAATTAAACAAGTTGGAAAAGTACTGTTGCCAGGAGCTTTGGCGTGCTTATTAATATTTATAGCCAGAGCGGTCACCCATGCTGGTACTGAACTCGCCCAAGGCTGCTTACCTCCAGCAGCAATATAATATTCCGAATATTTCTAAGAATATAAATCTGACTGTAAAAATAAGAGTCCAAAAAAATACTGGTACACTATTGGGCCGAGAATGGTCTCAAACGATTAGTTTCTACTCAAATAAAATATTCACTGTTGGGTCGAAAATAAACAGTGCTGTTTGCGGTGACGTAAGGTGCCAATCGAATACATCACTGTTGGTCCGAAATCTTACAGTGCTGTGTTTGTGGTGGCGTAAGGCCTCTGTTCAAATACATACACTTACTGTTGGTCAAAAATAAAAACTGCTTTATTTGTGGTGGCGTAAGGACACAAATCATTTCAGTCGTACAATTGTGCCAAGAGATAAAAAAACCTGTATAGCAGTAGTTTATTCTCAATAGTTTATTCCGAGAATTATTCCTATGGCACAAATAGCCTTCAAAGCAATAATTTAATTAATATCTAATAATATACGAAAATATTCACGTAATTTTATGAAAATATTGCCTTAATTCCGTCCCTAACCATACGTTCAAAGTTTATTTCGATAGAATTGGAAAATAAATGGAAAATATCCAATAATTTCGGCTACGGGAATCGATTCCGTTGCCTACGTGGTATGGTGAAGAATCTCTACCGCTAAGCCAAAGAAGCAGTAAAGAATTATGTTGAATTCCGAGTTATGTTATTACTGACATTCGATGCCTTGTTTTCAAATTTCTAATTTCAGTAAAATATCATCATTTTACGAATTATTCGACGGTTTTTATTCCTCATCTTCAATTTTTGCCTAGGTTGCCGTTCGAAAACATCATCATGTTACATATTATTCGATCAAGTTTAAATCGAGAAATTGGCTGTAAAATAAGGCACATATTATAGACAATATATACCAGTTCTCACTAGGTATTGAACGAATGTTATTACGGACGCATCGAGTTATCAAATTTGACTTGAGCTAATCTATTCACATGATAATTCATTAAATTCTCTCCAGGTACGTCAGAAATAAAAAACTGTTGACAACTTAGTTGGTCTAGTGTAAAAGCAGTGGTCCACTACATCTCGATCGTTGAAATATTTCGATATTTCGGCAATATCTTCACCAATATAGATCCGATCGAGTTTAAATCAAGAACTTTACTAATCGTTTCGAAAATTTCCTGCCAAACAGTAACCTTTTGAGGGAATTGCGTGTGTTCCTCCCTCAACCAGTGAGGATTTTTTGTAGACCAGTAGTGGCAATTTTGATGAGAGCAAGGCTGTTGAGAAAAAAGTGCACTCATTAGAAAACAAAACGTCTACTAATTGGATAATATTGTTATCCAACATGTTCATCATTTGTTCACAAAAATAAGTTCTCCTATCAAAATCATCTTCTAAAAGCTCCTGGATAGGCATCATTTTATAGGGATGCATTTTATTTTGTTTGAATATGTTTGGAATCGATCTATGGCTGCCATTGAATGTTGTGGAGGCATCTCTACTCGATTTATGCGGATTTTCTTAAAAGTCAAGCATCACATCTAATTTCACATCCTCAAACAGTATATTAACAGCTGCTTTTTGGCGCTCTAGTTCCTCGGAACAGAGTGCTTATCAATTTGCCCAAATGTCTGTAATTTTCGAATTTTTGGCTGAAAATGGTATCAAACGATTTGGTTCGACTCACTGATCAAGAATCTGTGGTCGAAATCGTTCTGTCCGGCCTGCCGGCCGTCCGTTAACACTATAACTCTGGAACGAAAGGAGTAAGAGAATTGAAATTTGCAGGGTAGGTTTGGAGCGTAAATATCTCGGACGAATTCGTTAACGGGCAAAATCCATCAAGCGGTTTCCGAGTTATGGCCGTTTTTAGTAAAAACATTTTTTATGAATATTTCCGAAACCGATCACTCGATCTATCTGAAATTCAGCATCAAATTGTAGAACCATGACCTTTAGACGCATGTGGAGTTTTGTATTGATCGGGTTACCGTAAAGTGTAAAAAAAAAAATTTGAAAATTTTTAAATTTTACTCCTACTCTCGAACGGAATGAGCTAGGCAGTTGAAATTGTCAGAGTAGGTTAGGGAGATAAATATCTCGGTTGAGTTCGCTACTGGGCAAAATAGGCCAGATGGTTTCGAAGTAACGAAAAACAAATTTTTTTTAACATACAAATTTCAAAAAAATTTTTTTTTAAGATGCAGTTTCACCATAAAAATCCATTGATATCATTTTAAACTCTAACAAGCTAATACTAATGATATGATTTTTCGAAATTTCAATAATGAATCGTACTTCTATGTTTTCTCAGAATGCTATAATTATTCTATCTGTGATTTATTATATGATCTGTGTTCATACTCGTACATGACATCTTGTTTTCCTCTAAGAGAGAGTCAAATTATTTCAGCTATTTTAATATGATTTCTTCCATGGTGCAGTTCTCATTCTCTGATTGCTCATTTAATCTTGATAAATAAACTATTATTTGAATTGAATTTCCTTTATGATGCAGTTCTATCATAAGAATACATTGATATAATTCTCAACTCTGAGAAACCAATACTTTCGGAAATATAATTTGTCTGTTTGAACAAGAGCGCCAGAAAGCTCCTGTCCACAAGGCTTGAACCAATTTTTTATTTAATCTGCCTTACATGCCCAAACTCGCGAAACTGATTCTACTTTACTTATTGTTCCTTGGGTTATAGGCAGCAAATACGAAATTTTTCATGAAATAAGCGACTTAGTTCTTTTTGTTTTCGGGTTTTACCTCCGTTACCAATCATTTGTAAAATTCTTATTTTGTGCATTTCCGTTAATCGAACCATTATTCAAAATTGAATTTAATGAAATTCAAACACAAATTAGACAATTGATAAACTAGACCTTATCAACACAAAACAATTTGCGAAGGCGTTCTAAAGAAACTAACATTGCCACAGAAAAGGTTTAACGTAGTTTTCCTGGTACCATCTAGAAAACATAATTTTATATTTTTTTTCATTTCGTTTCTATCACATCTTGAGAGCAAAAAGTTTAGTATTATTTTAACAAGATTTGGTAATATTCGAGGGAATATCATAAAGTATTTCGGTAATCGTGTGATTGGCTCAGTGGTAGAGTAATTGACTTGGGAGCGGAAGCCCCAAGTTCAATTCCGAGGCTAGGAAAGAAATTTTCTAGTCACGGTAATCGCCACCATTCGCTGTTGGGTCAAAAATTAACAGTGCTGTGCCTAAGGTGGCGTAAGGACACAGTAACAAAGCCTACACAGAACACAACTGGTTCTCCTAACTCAGGGCAAGCTCTTAGAGCTTATGAGGGGTCTCCTTGTGGAAGACCCAGGAGGATCAGTATAATAATAATAATAATAATAATCACATGAGTTTATTTCTTTCTATTTTGAGGTTGCAGGAAACATGAAAGATATACCTAACATTTCTGGATAGAGAATGATGTGACCTTTCAAAGGATGTATCACAAGCCCATACTTCCTATTTAAAAATTGGTTCAAGCACTGACGTGAAGTCAGAAGCTTTTGCGCGTATGTTCTATTGTCCATTCTCCTTTATTGGACACCCTTAATCGAATTTACCATGGTAAATTATGTTGTCCATTCTCCTGTATTGGATACTCTTAATTCGAGTTTACCATGGTAAATTTTCTAGGGGTACGGTTCTTAAAATTTTTTTTTCGACATTTTTTTCATATTTTCAAGGGGTACGGTTCTTACAAAATTATAAATACGTCTTTATGTTGATTTTCTACTACTAGTTACCAAGCTTCAATTCGATCGAATATTTATTTTTTGAGTTATCAAGGAAATAATATTCCAGGTGGGTATAACTCAGAAATCGCTTGACCGATTATGCCCAAAATCGAACTCTCCCATTTGGATACGCAATCTACCCTGAAAATTGCAAGTCCCTATCTCCTTTCGTTCTAAAGTTATCGAGGCAACGGTCACCCATCTACTGAAATCACACAAGGCTGCTCGAATCTCCAACAATATTTAACTGATCGTGTTAAAACTTGAAACTTGGCAGTAGAGTTAGGTTCTAAAGGCTCTTGCAAAATTTCAGCAATTTCAAACGAATAGTTACTGATATATAGAATTTTTCAATTTTCAATGATTTTTCAAAAATCTTCTACAAATACTATCCTCACGAAATTTTGCAAGAATTTTTGCGTTGGCATTCTACAACTAATAACCATGTTTGAATTCAATCGTTTTAGTATTTTTCGAGTTAATGAGGATCAAAAAACAACCAAATTTCAGATGGCTATAACTCTAAAACCGTTTGGCCGATTATGCTCATAAACAAACTGAAATGTCGCGTTCTGATGCAGATCCTAACCTGAAAACTTCAAGCCGCTATCTCTTTCCGTTCTCAAGTTATCGTGACAGCAAAAATATGTTTTAATAATTTTCTAGCCATACGATTCGCACAAAATTTCACAAACGTGCTTAGGTTCATATTCTACAACTACTCACCAAGTTTCAATTCGATAGGATTTATATTGGTTGAAAACAAAATCATTACTCGGAAACCATTGGGCCGATTATGCCCATTAACGAACTTGTCCGTGTATTGGGATGCGCCACCTACCCTGAATATTTCAAGTCGCTAGCTCTTTCCGTTCTCAAGTTATCGTGGCAACGGCCGGACAGAATCAAATTTGACCTCGAATTATTCATTGGTGAGTCGAACTAAATCGTTTGAGACCATTTTCGTCAAAAAATTCGAAAGTTACAGACATTTCGGCAAAATGATAACGCGATGTTCCCCAGAACATATGCGCAAAAATTGTAGGTTGTTCCTATCTTTCGAAGGGGGTTGAAGGTAGGGTTCACATTTTTACGAAGAAGAGTGACAATTTAAAATTTGAATCAGATGTGTTTCGGGATTTTCCATGATTATGTACATTAACCAAGATAATGAGTTTATTCCATTTGGCTTTTTCACACTGTATAATCTGAAACTTTCCACTAAGGAGCCAGGAGCATACCAGAAAGACCTCGATCAGCTCAACTTGCTTGGATAACAAACCACCGTATTCACAAAGCAATTCAATCTCCGTTAAGTCCTAACTGAGGTCCTCAGTTAAGGATGAATTTGAATCGCAACCTCAGTTAACGTGAGAATTAACGTGAAACAGGCCTGTTTCACCACCGTTAACTGAGGTTGCGATTCAAATTTATCCTTAACTGAGGATCTCAGTTAGGACTCAACGGAGATTGAATGCTTTGTGAATACGGCGGAAATTCTCTAACTAAAATGGGAAAGTTTATCGGGTGATTCCGCAAAAGGAGCAGAATTATTTTTATCTGCTCTTTTTACGGAATTACCCAATAAACTTTCGCATTATAATATACTTCTCCGCACTATCCTCATCATTCAGACCTATTCTGTTCGCGCATATCAATATTGCTAAGAAAAAGATATTGCTACCACAGCAAGATCCGAAATATTGCTATTTTATTTATCATCGTTTTTGAGCAATATGATCTGTCATTTTGATAAACATATTGTTATCCACATTGCTATCTCAGCAACCTCAAAATAGTACTTGCTAAGAGCATAACAAGATTTGGAATATGGCTGAGATCCACTTTTTTCTTCCAAGAAATCGAAAATATTGAAAATAGGTAGGTACTTTGATAAATATAGGTATACATAATCGTATATATTTATTAAAGGTAGTTTAACATACTTAATTTCAAGGGAATTTCTAAGACTTAGGTTTAACACTAACAACCCCTTCTATTCCTAAACAGAAAAGTTCATAAACTATTCCACCTCAATAATAAGAGGCTGAGAGAATTTTATTCATATATTTATTAGTTCATGAGCAAACTAGGATAGATACTGTTTCTTTTAAGTTAGAGGCATTCGAAGACTGATCAACTGGATGAAATAAATTAAATAAACTATTAATTCAGCCTTAGTAAAAAGATGACTGCCTTTGATTTCATTGAAGAGCCGAGGGTATTTAATTCATTTATTTATGTGTTCATGAGCAAACTATGAGATTTACTGCTTCTTTTAAGTTAGATATGCATTCGAAGACTGACCGACTGGATGAAATAAATTAGATAAACTTAATTCAGCCTTAGTAAAAAGATGACCGCCTTTGATTTCATTGAGCAGCCGAGGGTATTTTATTCATTTATTTATTTATTTGTTCATGAGCAAACTATAAGATATACTGCTTCTTTTAAGTTAGATATGCATTGGTAGACTGACCAACTGGATGAAAAAAATTAAATAAACTATTAATTCAGCCTTACTACGAAGATGACTTCTTTTGATTCAGTTGAAGAACTGAGGGAATTTTTTCAGGAGAAAACTAGGAGACATACTGTTCCGTTTAACTTGTGCATTCGAAGTCTGACTGAAGACAGGAAAAAATTTAAATTTAATACATATTTGTTTGGGTGTTTGCAAGTCTTCAATTTTTCGGTCATGGTAGTGGTTACACATATTCGATGTGTTTCCTGAAAATTGATCAATAATTCCATTTTGTTAGTTTCAGAAATAAAATAGTTCGTTTTTCGCTTCCGTGACAATTAACATTTTTGGTTAGGAATTTCGAATAACCACCGAAAAACGGACGAAATGTTTATCAATTAAGGCTAAATTCTTCTTCTAATTCACATAAAAGTCATGAAATACAGTGTTGTCAGCTCTAAAATCAATGAATTTTTACCTACTTGTTAGCAATATTGCTATGAGAAAATTGATAACCAACATTGTTATAACAGTCCGAACAGAATAAGTAATACCATAGCCATATTGTTAAAAATTAGGAGGATAGCAATATGACTTGAATAGCAATGTTTATAGCAATACGCAAACAGAATAGGTCTGATTATATAATCCCTAAAGGGAATACTACAATAGTTGAGGAGCATCTATCTGATCACTCTGGTCAGAATTGTATCTTCCAAAATGAAACTTATTCGAAGAATTCTGTTAAGAAGAAAAATGATAGACTATATAATGGAGAAAATCACTTTACATTTAGCGAGCTTCCTTCGTATATTGAATGGTCGAGACTCAACAAAATCCCAGATAACCATATAAACGAAATGTGTTACATTTTCTTCGACGTATTTCTCGATTTCTCGACAGTTTCGAGCAGGCATGTCCTCCCAAATCAGTCAATATGATGAAGACCAAGAAAGCCATAATACCACCAGAGTGTTAGTATTCGAAACACAAATTAGATTTGATGTTTAGACACAATTCAAATTTTCTCGATGCTTATAAAAATTGTAAACGACGTTATGATGCTGCTCTGAGCTCTAACAAACAGAGTTTTCATTTATCTCTAATAGACAAGGCGCCAAATTAAACTAGAGTAGTCTAGATTCTGGAATGTTATCTGTATGTAACCAATAAACACAACTTGCCTGAGAATAAACTCCCTAGTGGATATTCCGAAAGTAGTGCCAAAATGTCACAGTTGGCAGATAAGTTCTATGATTTTTTTATAACATCACCTAACACTGTTTCTGCATAGCCAGATAGTTCTCATACCACTAATTATTATTATAATACAGGGTCTTTATAAATGATTGTAACATCGTTGTTGGTTCTGAAACCCCTCTCATTCTGCCGCTTCATATGCATGCTGTTCACATTTGCAACTCCAGCCACAGAATTAATAATATAGGTACTCATAAACTCACTTTCTCCTTTGTTTATATATCAATGATATATGATGACTTACAAAATGATTGTTACTGGGAGATTACTTTTCCTCCTGTCCAAGGTTGGACCAAAATTTTTTACTTCTCAATTGATCATTCAGGGTCATTTGAGGATTTTGTTCAACTCGTGGTCTCAATTCTTCAACAACTTCTTGAGATACTTGAGGTCTTCCTGTCGATTTTCCCTTGTTAGCGTTTCCAGTCTGCATGAATCTGTTTATAACACCTCTGATCTGGGCTTTCAGAGAAGATTCTAGAACCTGAACATCAAGATATTTCGATAGATATTCATTTTCACAGGCCTCTACAGAGTAATTTTTTTTTAATGCTTGCTTGAGGCTTCTACTTGATGCAAATTCATATTAACTCAATGAAGAATTATATACGGTTTATACTAATTTATTTAATATTGTGACGCGTTTCGTCGACACAGCGACTTCATCAGACTACATCAAACTGAATTCTTAACAAGTAATGATCTCCCTGTACCACCATGCCATCTAGGCATAGGGAGATAGTCTAATGAAGTCGCTGTGTCGCAATATTTAATAAATTAGTGAAAATCGTATATAACTTTTCATTTACTCTACAGAGTAAATCCATTCCCCTTTTGATAAATGTACCATTACGGTAATAGGACATCACAATAAAAGTGTTTTTGGCGCTTTTGTTCCTCGGAACAGAGTGCTTATCAATTTGCACAAATGTCTGTAATTTTCGAATTTTTGGCTGAACATGGTCTTAAACGATTTAGTTCGACTCACTGATCAAGAATCCGTGATCGGAATTGATTCTGTCCGGCCGGCCGTTAACACGATAACTCTCGAACGGAATGAGCTAGACAGCTGAAATTTTCAGAGTAGGTTTGAGGTATAAATATCTCGGTTGAGTTCGTTATTGGCAAAATCGGTCTGATAGTTTTGGAGTAACGAAAAAAAAAATTTTTTTTACAATACAACTTTTGAATTCAAATTTTTTTTAAATGCAGTTTCATCATAAGAATCCATCGTTATCATTTCCAACTCTAATAAGCTAATACTTCCGGAGATATGATGTTTCAAAGTTTGAATATTACATCATAAGTTCTATGTATTCATTCCCACAGAATCTGTCTGTGTGACTATTCATAAATGGCATCTTTTCTAGCTATTAGAGATTGTCAATTCGTATATTTTCTATTGGAAAGCAAGTATTCGATTCTTGAATTTGTGAATATATACAAGACTGTTTTGATGTAGTTTATGGAGGCAATAGGAAAGAAGAACATAATGGAATCATCAAAATAAATTACTGTTCGTTGACCACTGAGGTTAATATAACCTTTTACTTCCTTAAGTAGTGTCAGTGAGACATGTTCCTATATACAGTATTTTCATAGTGTTGCTTGCAAAAAAATACTGGAATATGGATCTACATTTGTGTATCAATCATTTTTTCTTGAGTTAAGGTTCATAATACAGGAAAGAATGTGTTAGTGGTATGAACTATTAAATTTCAAATTATGGAAAGAGGATAGTATTTTATTAAAATATTTTGAACTATTAAAATAATTTGTTCGTAATCCACTACCTACTCAAATATCAGGAATAAATGGACAATCTGCTATGATTGTCTCCAGCCTTGCTCTAGACATTTCGATGATACTTTCCTTAGGTATTTCGAGTTGTGAAAACTATGCACCGAGTGTGAGTTGCAACAACCCATTCCACGAGGTTGAATCATTGCAGATTGCTCCTTCAATCTTGATAAATAAATTTAATGACAATTTTTAAACCATTGAAGCATTGTAGATTGCTCTTTTTTTTAAGATAATTTTTGAAGCATTCTTCTTAAACGACACTTTTTTTAAATATTATTTCTTTCATGATGCAGTTCTATCATAGAGATCCATTGATATAATTACCAACTCTGAGAAACCAATACTTTCGGAGATATAATTTGTCTGTTTGAACGAGAGCGCAAAAAAACTCCTGTCAACAGGGCTTGAACCAATTTTTTATTTTCTAAATCAATCAATCAATCAGATATAGAGATCTTTTGAAAAATATAATATACTTATAACAACGCAGTCCGACAAACATGGGCAGCTACACGTAAACTGTCACCTATAATATTGAATCTTGATTGATTTATCAGGATGTTATGGTTCGAAGGATCAAATGTTGGGGCCTGATTCTTTTATCGGATAATGTTAATTCGAAGGACCAGTATCATACACCCTGATTGTTTTATCAGGGGGATGAGTGAAGGGGTATACAAAACTATTAGCACCCAGCAGTAATCTCGTTGATTACGGCGTAAGTTGTTACTTGCAATTATATAACAATTACGAGAATAGGAAGTGGTGAAAGATTCGAACGCACTTTAAACAAGACAACAAACTGTATTTTCTTGTTACCGATAATGTGATAACAAGCACGAAGTAATTGTACAACGCAATATTAATACAATCTGAAATCTTCCTTCTATATAAAATGTATAGCAAGGAAGAAGTGACTACATAGTTGGTACGAAAACTAAAGGGGTATTAGTTTCGCGACCGAACAAAATATAAGTTATGTCTCTTGCAGTAAGAGAAGTCGTAGTAGTTCTAGTAGTGAATTATTTCAGTGTAAAATGTATATGAAATACCAGATAGAAGAAAAATAGGAGGTTCCTTCATCTGGGTAAAGAGGGGAAATATTAACAATGATTAGGATTTCGATCTTAAAACCACCCTGATATGTTACAGCAATACTCTCATTTGTCGTTTATGAAAAAGAATGGGAATAGCACAATGTAATCTCTATTCACTTTACTCCACTTTTTGTCATTTGAATGATGAAAGAAATATAAGCATTGCTTGAAAAAATGAAGATAAAACCATTTGAAATTCGTCATGTTGATAGTCTTTTTGTGGACACTTCATATGCTGGAGATGCTTTATTATAGCTGGCTATGATACTTTTCTTGTCTTTCAATCCATATAAAGCTGTTATTGGTATATGCAAGGGTTCGTGAAATATAATTAGATAACATAGCCCCTACAAGTATCAATATTTTGTCCCAACGACAAATGTTTCGAAAACTGTAGAACAAAAATATGTGAAAAGTATAAAAGAGAATGCTGGAAGTTCCAGATAATTGAAAAACACTACTGAATATAGTGTGTCCCATTTGAAAAATCAAAGTCACCCTCTATTCCTCTTTTGTGGGAGGATATATTCGAAGATATTTTTTGGTTGTGCTATTCTTGGAGTAGGTAATTCAAGTTTGTATCAAAAAATTTTGCCAAACTTTGGCCGTTACGCTTATATCGTCCGCTGTGGACATTCTGTATAATGTTCTTTTTGACGAATATCCGATATTTTCAGTTTGACACATCAAAAAATTCTTCAGAAGCACTGACGTGGAGTCAGTGCGTTTGCACGCATTGTTGTATTGTCTATTCACGCATCACACTCCCTCACGAAAAATAGTGCTCCTCTAGGATGTTTAGTCTTAGGATTTCGAAATCTGGAATTTCTCCCACTACTTGAACTAACTTTACTTGCTTTCTGCATATAATCTATCAGCAACCGCTGATAGATAACTTTCACAGATCAGGGGTTTCCATATCGTCTAGACAAAAAGAATACCAGCACTGGGCAATGTGTTAGAAAACTGATAAGTTTCTTACCACCGTTGTTGAATGCATTTTAGCATTCTTTACAGGAAATAGGAAATAAATCGCTCTCCAAAGGTAGAAGCTTAACAAGAAATTCTATTCACAGTTATCTTTTCGTAAAAGTATTATTTTCAAGGGTGAGACACACATGGTAAACTAAAACCCAGTTAACTCAATAGACAAATATTCACGTTTTACAAGCGATCTCCTTTGTTGAGAAAAACAAATGAACGTTTCCCAAAATGTGACGTCATGAGACGTAAAATATACTAAAATATATAAAAATATCCCAATTAACTTGAAAAGGAAAGTGTTCGATACCTGTATACTAGGGTGTCCCTTATTTTTCAAAGTTTTAATTTCACAACGCATAGGCTCTTGTTTTGTTCATTTGGACCCAAAACACTCGAAAACCATTTTTTACCTCATTTGGAATAGAACTAACCGTGCCGACTTGCACCTAAAGAAGTTCATACAAGTTCACTCTTCAGTCACAGAAGCGGCGCATGCCTTCTGTTATTGTCAGTTTATTTCGGCTTGTCGAGTAACGATTCGGTATTATTTCGATTTTGAGGATGTCAGTGGAATTAAGAAACAAAATAAAAAATGTTTATTGGTGAAATAAGTCGCCTAATAACAGGTGCAAAATTACCGTCTATTCGTTAATTTCTTATGTATTTATTTTTCAATATACGCGAAGCTAAGTTGACTGCTAATGACAGTGCAAATCTTCTGGAGTGTATTATATTCTGTGAAAAGGCTAGAATACCTACCAAAGCTGTTCGTAGTGATGTCAAAAAGTTATCAAGTCTGGCGTGAGCTTCAAAAGGATAGTGAGAAGATTCAGGATGTTTATAGGCACCATGCACAATAAAAACTTTCAATTTGAGTTATGTAGATAATTTATTGGATATCGCACATGCTGATACTCTCGAAAGAATAAAAATTGCAGAAGATAAGATATTCTTGCAAAAACAAAGCGACCCAGGACTTCCGGGATACTAAGCATGTGTTGACAAAAAGTTGGCTGAAATTGAACAAAGGGCAGCGCTGAGTAAACTGGCAGAAGAGAAAAAGAAATGAAGGCAAATGATTTCCGAAAGATTATTGATTCTTCACACAGCTTTGAAACATATGGAGAAATAGAGGAACAATCTACAATCTCTGAAGAAAGTCTGGAAGAACCTCAGGCTGCCACATCTCAATATGTAAGTTGACAAGAAGGGGAAGAAAAGGTTTTGTGACCTCAAAATTAGTTACAACTTTAGACAGATGTCCACTAAGCATCAAGCGAAAGCTGTAATAAATGTACTTAAAGGCCGGGTTCTCAAAACTGCGTTTGATCCAAGATCCAGCTAGTTACTAGTAGTCCTGATATTACGCTGTTCAATAAGTTTAGAGACAACTGGATGGATATTAATCCTAGTGCCATCAAACCATGTACCGATTTTGTTTAACAACACCTCTGAGGAACAAATAAATTGATGACGTTTTTCAACAATGAACTGACAAAATCGATAATATAAGATCCTTATCGTAAATCAATCGAGCTTGCTGTTCCTTTTCTGGATAAAGATAATGATAACACAGCTCTACAAAAAAAAATTTTTTTTTTGTTGCCCTGGATATGATCGCAAATTTTTACGTTCTCAAGTGCCTAAGTTACGAATATATTCATGAAAGTTCTAAATGTGCTCATATTTTCATGATTTTTGCATATCTTATATTTTGAACAATTATCGGTTTGTTAAAAATAAAATTTAATTTTCCAGTCATGATTAGGCTTCTGCGCAACTTTTTCGCGCATACAAACATCACGTAAACCCCACTCTCAGACCCCTTGCTCCACAGAACAGCTGAGATTTCAGTTATTTGACAATATTGAAGTACCTACACGTGAGTCTGGATAAGTTTTCATGGATCAATATTTTGTTTCAATAACTGAATGTCCATTCTAATATATTTGTCTTTTATTCGAAAATATGAGTTCGTCACGAAGAAAGTGTAAATATTCTAGATATTTATTTTGTTATATTTGCGGTGTTTATATATCAAAAAAACAAAAAAGAAATATCACAAATTTTGTCAAAGAAACTTATGTTGAATATTTCGGTTTAAAAATTAACAAATTAGGTAACGGCCGGTTTCATAATAAGTTTTAAACTCCCTTTAAATTTAAAGCATCCTTTTGTTGGTTATTTTGAACCAAAATGTCACTTTGAAGGATACTTTAAAAAAAGAACTTTGAAATGTATTATGAAACTGGTCGTAAGCCATGGGTTCCTAATAAAGTTTGTAAGTCCTGTGTTGAGTCTCTACGGTTATGGAAAAAAGGAGAACGTTCTGGATGAGATGTTGGTTGTCGAAAATTTCCTAGGTAACCATAAGTCAGCAAATTATGAAGAAGTTGTGCAAAATATGCTGACAATCTTTCAGACTTTAGGAGCAAATATGAGTATTAAATTACACTATCTCCGCAATCATTTAGACAAATTTCCGGATAATTTAGGAAACTTTTGTGAGGAACAGGGAGAGCGGTTTCACCAATATCTGAAAGTGATGAAGGAAAGATATCAGGGTCGATGGGATTGTCACATGATGGCAGATTACTGCTGGTCTTTGAAAAGAGATTGTCCCTCGAACAATTATAAAAGAAAAGCCCACAAAAGGCGTTTTATGGAAATATAAAATATATTTTCGACATTTTCCTCTTTATTTACTTCGATGTATCCTAATTTCTCAAAATACTACTGACATTATAAATATATCTGTTAATTTATTTCTCGTTTTTTGATTTTTGTAATGTAAAATGAAAATAATGATTTAAAAAAAATGGGTTCAAGCCCTGTGGACAGGAGCTTTTGGGCGCATGTTCCTTGTGGCCCGTACTGACCAGTAAAGAAAAAAAGCAGTATCATGTTGAATACCTTAATATTATTCTGGAACACAAATTTTCCATTACAATAATCTTCATCTAGCTTCTATTTAGTATCAATTCCTGTAGAACGTGATCATAATAAGTGTTTTCCATATAATAAAATGTGTTTGAACTTGGTATGTAGGAAATCTGACATCAATCATTGGAATTAATTGATTTGACAAACAGCCGTCAAATGAGGTAAATAGATTTTTGTGACGATTTTCTGTGACCATAAAAAAAATTAAGCATTTCATTATTGCATTTCTTGAAATAGGTACCTTTTCAAGTCGATCAACATCGTCCTTCTTTCGACGTCTAAACTATGACTTGATTCTTTATGTTTATGTCTTTGAATTTGTTTTCGGTGGAATTCAAAGAGTTCATAGAATAATCGATGAAAATACTGAGAGAGACCCAGGAAATTTGACACATTTTGTCTTATATCTCCAGAAATTGAAATCGTATAGAGCCAAAATTTTGCACAATGTTGCAAAATACTACAATTGACGTTAGTACAAGTTTTTGTTGCAATCTGATGAATAGTTCACGAAAAAAAAATTTTTTTTTCGAAAAAATTAAAAGAAATATTTTTTTAAAAATTACCAACATTTCGATCATAACAGAATTTTGCCAAAAGTTGCGCGTTTATATCCTCGAACTGACTACCCAGTTTTGATTCAACATCTTCTTTAGTTCCTGAAATATCAGGGAAATAACCTCAAAATTTTAAATGTCTATAACTCCTAAACCGTCCGGCCGATTTTGCCCGTTAACGAACTTAACCGTCGCATTTTGATCAGAAACCTACCCTGAAAGTTTGAAGTTGATAGGACCTTCGGTGCTCCTGTTATCGTGCTTACGGCCGGCCGGCCGGCCGGCCGGCCGGCCGGCCGGACGGCACCCAAGAATCTGACACCGGATTCGTGATCAGGGAGTCCGAATTAGTCTATTAGCCAATTTTCAGCTCGAAATTCGAAAATTACAGACATTTGGACGAAATGATAGGACGATGTTCCCCTAGAACATGCGCCCAAAAAAACAGAGCAAACCTAACAATATCATTGATAGTTTCATGAATTGTGAGCATGAATGGACCCAAAATCATTTTCATATCTAGGGCAACAAAACCACTGTAGACCAGTGTAATGAACTAAAAATCAGACATTCTGGCGCAATGCATCAAGCTGTTTGGGTGGCAAAACCCAAAATAACACACTTAAAAAAGCTGTTTGTTACAATCTCATGAAATGGGTGCCAATAAGGAACAAGCTCTACGTGATTTGTGTTCTTTTATTGTGGCAGTTTATGAGAATCCCTAGCTGGTATGTATTTTGGCAGAAAATCACCTTATCAACATTGTGGTTTTATACAAACCTTAGAAGATTATGAAAGGGTTGATAAATTAATTTTTAAAGCTACTCTAAACGAGTTCTGTCAACACTTGTAGTACTTATCAGAGGAAATATTCGTTATTTAAAATTTTGATGATAAGGTTGATGAGCGGACGATAACGAACATTGTAGAAAATTTACAGCAAAGGCTTTGAAGCTTCTGAAAAGAGATATGTACCATCCAGGGAAGAAATGTCTGGTTCTCTTTACGTTTGGTAAAAAGCAGTTTAATCAGTTCATTGAAACTCACTCTTTCATTCATACTACTACAAGTAGTTTAACATTTTTCAGGGAAATCTTTGATTGAGTTCGTATCAGTGACAAGCAAAGATTTATTCCCCTGACTGAAACTTGACAGTATTTTCCTGCAAGAGAATGTGTTATTGTGGAATGAAAACTCTGCGAAGTACGAGTATGTATTTTGAAGCAAAAAAAAAATTTTTAGATTAAAAATAGTTAATGACACAGCTGAACGAGATGCTAAATTAGTGCTGGAGGTTGATTGTTTGATTACTGCACATGAAGAACAGTAAAATGGAAAAATATGAATTAATAATCAGATATATTGTACTATTTTTATTAGTTGCAGAAAGTTTATCATATAAATTTGTGTTTTGATCATAATTTATCTTATAGAATGTATTTAAGTGATGGTCTACGGGCAGAGTTAGGAAATGGGTTTAACAGCTATTTTCGAAAACTTCAAAGCTAAGTCGGCACGGGATAAAATCAACGTAGGAGGTTGAAATTCTGTACTTGGGAAACTAATAGACTAATAAATATAATAAGAGGGTATGCGTTTCGAAAACTAAAAAAAATTTTTTTTTTAATATATAAGGGACACCCTACTGTATACTCATCGTTATGACTTACGGAATGAAACAACTACGCTTACCATCAAATCAGCTAATACACTAAGAACAACGCAAAGGGCCATCGAACGAATGATGTTTGGACTAAGACCATATTATAAACACAGAAATTAGACAAAGAACTAAAGTCGAGGATATCATAACACGTATAGCCCAGTTAAAATGGAGCTGAGTTGGACATGTGGCCCGTGAGAATCATGGTTGACAAAACGCATAGTACAATGGAGACCACGACTGCACAAAAGAAGTGTTGGTAGACCACAAAAATGATGGCTAGGGTTGATAGAGCTTCACATCAGATAGCACAAGACAAAGAAGCATGGAATCTGGCAGGGGAGGCCTATGTTCAGGAGTGGTCTGTGAAGGGCTTTGAAAGAAGAAGAAGAAGTTCTAAATCCAAAGTCATTGCAGATTTAAATAATTTGGAAACTGAATTTTAACGAATTTAAAAAAGAATCTTCAGAATTGACCATAGATCAATATTGGCTGTCAGTTTAGAAATTCTATGATATAAACGGAACACAAGAAGTGAGAAACATTTTTCGAAAAAACATATTTTTAATCATATATTACACGTCCAGCTTGAATTTTCTATGACCTTTTTCATTCCTCCAATTAATTAGTTCCTGAATTATTGAAAATAAAATTCGAGTCAATTCAATAGATGCATGCATAATACCAATTGAACCAATTAAAGCTATCTACAAGCATCAAATGCCACTTATACAAATATTTTAAAAAATAACGATAAAATACTTGTTGAACGAACCTCCGGGTCCGAGTTCTTAATTAATAACATACGGAATATATCTGAATATTTTGAACGAACAGCTACTGAATAAAATAAGAATAATAATGAATACCAATTTGCAATGGAATAAATAATAAAATCATTCACTGACTACTATTTCGGCAGCACCCGACCAGAATCCAGATGGCAGCCATAAATTCTATGGATTGTTGGAGAAACCTTTCATATCTCATATATAATACTTATATGCCGCCAAAGGAACTTCGAAATATCAAAACATTCAGAACGTATACGAACGAATTACGAGTACGATATATCTCGTATCTCATTTCATTTCATTGAATTCTTGCTCGAGTCGAGTGATATCTCATCTGGAATCTGGATGCCATATGATAGACGACAGAAAATCATTCGAATGATTTCACTCATGTTCAGAACATCTCGAGATATCTCGAGATGTTTCAATAATCGAAATGTTCGATTATTTTCACTCGAGAGGCCCCATCACTAGTTTCAATCATGGTGTAAGAATGTATTCTTCCACCATGGTTTCAATCAAATATTTGCTGCGCTACGCGCTTGCATGTTCATGTTTTGATCTGATTCGTTCAGCTCCCAGCAAAACATTATCTTTGTCTCTTTTGATAAAAAAGCAATACAGCTGATTATTGCTATAAATCTTTTCATTGTACCCAAAGAAGAACTTATAGGAACATATTTATATGCTGATGATGCTAATGTCCTACTATCTGATCAAAATATTGTAACAACTTGAAATAATCTATGACGATAATTGAGGAATGGTGCACTAATAATGGTCTGGTTCTCAATAGAGATAAAATTATTGTTTTAACATTTTACATACATTTAACAATTTAATAATACCTGAGAGTATTACTTTCAACAATGACGAAGTTAAAACAAGCAGCTAAATTAAATTATTAGGAATATATATTGAGGGAATGCATTGTGAATTCGTGACAAAGAGACTCCATTCGATTATAATTACGTTGAAAGCTATTAGGAATAGGTTAGACAAGATAAAGACAACTTAAAAATGGTATACTTCAGTCAATTATGTCGTATGGAGTTATTTTCTGGAGCGGGAGCCCTCAAGCTGAGCTCGCTCATCCCTCAGAAAATGGCTATGAGAACGATTTTTTGTATGAAATATAGGGAATCATGCGAGGTTTATTTAGAAGACATAACATTCTTACTCTGCCTGGTCTGTATGTATATAGAATCTTCACATTTTTCTTCAAGAATAAATGTTAAACAAGAATAGGAATGTGAATGCTACCAAGAGAATGATTGAGTCTATCTTACCTATTCACAAACTAGCGTTTGCTGACCAGGGTAACTGTTATATGAGTATATAACATTACAATGTATTGCCGAAAATTTTTTTAAAAAGCACTGATGTGAAGTCGGACTAGGGATTGCAATCCGGAAAAATCGGACCGGAAATCCAGCGGATCCGGCATCATTTAGCCTATACCGGATTCGGTACCAATCTACCGGATCCGGTCTTAGTATTTTATGTCATATTAAACGAGAAATTAACTCTGATCCTTCTGGAACTTCCAATTCTCCCCACTACTTAGTAGGCCTCACCGACTCTACTGCATTTCTGCCCTTGTTTGGTGTCTAATTCGCCTCGTTCTTTATGATTATTTTTTGACAAGTGTGGAAGCTGAAAGAGCTCTTTCTGCCGCTGGATAAATTTGTAGCATATGGAGTCGACTCACATATGACTAAATAAACACCATTTGCTCGATAGTTCCTCGGAAATGAGTACTTATCAATCTGCCCAACAGTCTGTAATTTTCGAATTTTTCGATGAAAATGGTCTTAAACGATTTGGTTCGACTCACTGATCAAGAATCCGTGGTCGAAATTCATTCTGTCCGGCCGGCCGTAGGTACGATTACTCTCGAACGAAATGAGCGAGACAGTTGAAATTTTCCGAGTAGGTTTGTCAGCTAAGTTCGTTATTGGGAAAATCGGACAGATGGTTTCGGAGTAACAAAAAAAAAATTTTTTTTCACAAAACAAATTCCAAATTAAATTTTTTTCAATAAGCAGTTTTACCATAAGAATCCAATAATATCATTTTTAACTCCAACAAGCTAATACTTTCGGAGATAAGATTTTTCAAAATTTCAATAATAAATCGTATTTCTACGTTGTCACAGAATGATATAATTATTCTATGTATGAATTGTCATAATGTCAACTTATTTTCCTGAGACATGAAATTATCTAATCAATCGAAGAATTGTGAGCGAAGTGAGAAAAATCTCAGTTGTTTGCTCCGAAATTAGTTTTTCTCAGAAAAGTCTTACATTTCGGAACGGAACATGAAGTAAGAGATCTGAGAGTAGGGAGACTGCTTTTCATCCATAGACATAGAATGCTCAGTTCTCTCAATTTATGACGGGACTGACGGAAATGAATATTATAACTTCAAAAATATTGGGGTTGAAATACTCGTATTTTAGCGATGCAACGGGGACCTCACCCAAAAATGTTTGAAAATATTACGTAAATATTGGAAGCATAATTCTGTAGTTCGAGAGAGGAGAAAATTTGGTGAACGTAGATCAGGAAATTTTTGATCGATTACAAGGTAATTTTTCATTCTTACTTCTCTTCTTTCATAAATGTTTTATGGAATATCTACTATTTGTAGGTAATTTAAACCTGTTTTGGGCAATTGTCATACGAAACTTGTTTTTTTGGCGCTCTAGTTCCTCGGAACAGAGTACTTATCAATTTGCCCAAGTGTCTGTAATTTTGGAATTTTTGGCTCAAAATGGCCTCAAACGATTTGGTTCGACTCACTGATCAAGAATCTGAGGTCGAAATCGATTCTGTCCGGCCGGCCGGCCGTAGGCACGATAACTCTCGAACGAAAGGAGTTAGCGGATTGAAATTTGCAATTGCGATTTTAGTAAAAATATTTTTTGTGAATATTTCCGAAACCAATCACTCGATCTAGGTATCTGTAATTTAGCATCAAATTGTAGAATCATGACCTTTATACGCATGTGAAGTTTTGTATTGACCAGATTACCGCAAAGTGTCAAAAAAAAATTTTGAAAATTTAAAAAAAGTTTTTCTACAATAACTCTCGAACGGAATGAGCTAGGTAGTTGAAATTTTCAGAGTAGGTTAGGGAGATGAATATCTCGGTTAAGTTCGTTATTGGGCAAAATTGGCCAGATTTAATTTGATTTATTCCATGCTGCAGTTCTTATTCTCATGATTGTTCATTTATTCTTGATAAATAAACTATTATTTGAATTGAATTTCCTTTATGATGCAGTTCTATCATATGAATACATTGATATAATTCTCAACTCTGAGAAACCAATACTGAAACACTGGAAATACTGGAAACCGAGAATCGTTGGGCGAGTTCAGTATCTGGCAAAGGACGTACAGAATTTTATTTATGGAAAATTTGTGTAAATGAGGGGACGTCTTGAGGGAAAAAGGTAGAAAAAGAGGGGATTTTGTGGTTACGGGGGGAAAGGGGATGGTTGAAATTGCCGATAAGGCTATTGTGGCGATCTTTGGTAATCTGCGCATTCGAATGCGACATTGGAGTTCGTTAAAAGGCAAAATGGGCCAAATGGTTTTTGAGTTATACTTATCTGAAATATTGTTGTTATTTCCTGAATAACTCAAGAAATACGAATCCGATCAAATTCAAACATGGTAATTAGTTGTAAAATGCCGACGCGCAAATTTTGCGAAATTTCGTGAGGATCGTATCACTAGAATATTTTAAAAAAATCGTTGAAAAATTCTATTTTCATAAACTATCTGTCCGAAGTCGGCTGAAATTTTATGAGCCTTCAAAACCTAACTTTACCAAGTGTTAAATTTCAGTTCAGTAGCTGGATGGGTGACCGTTGCCACCATAACTTTCGAACTGAAAGATATAGAGGATTTTCAGGATAGGTTACGCATCCGAATGGGAGATTTAAATTATTAGATATTCAACGAATTTTAATTTCGATAGAATACATATACATATTATGTCAGAATTAAAAATTCTGTGATTTTAGACGATTTACTCATTACTGAAGTATGTCATTAAAATGATACGAAATGTATCCATATCTCAAAAAAGATGAGAAAACGATCTATATCGATAGTAAATTCGATTAAGAATGTCCAATAGAGGTGAATAGACAATAGAACATGCGCGCAAAAGCTTCTGACTTCACATCAGTGCTTGCACCAATTTTATTTTAAGGGGTTAGGTGTAGAGACACGAAAAATTGATAATTTAAAATAATTATTTTATTTCTGGAAATTATTTTATTTTATAAAAGTAAAAGTATAGCATCATTAAATCCGGATTCGACTTGATTTCACAGAAATTTCAGAAAAAAAAATCAATTATGTTAAAAGTAATGGCTGTTTGTGTTGATCCAGTTCCAAACGAAGATCCTTGCGGTGACCATAACTTATCCTTGGCTTAGGAGATTCATCAAAAATCAATCGGACAAAAAAAATAGTTATATCATTGTATATAGAAGAACAATGGTTATATTAATAAATAATCTAGTGCCTGATCGAAGTTTTTTTTCTTTTAATTTAACAAAATGACAGCCTCAAAAAACCGAAACAACATCAACGAAGAAACAACTATATCGTAACGTTTCGGAGTCTATATCAGACTCCTTCGTCAGACGCTTAATGAAAATCTACTGTCAATGTGACAATTCTTGAATTCCACAATAACTATCAACAAAATAATTCTAAAGATTTTCATTAAGCGTCTGACGAAGGAGTCTGATATAGACTACGAAACGTTACGATATAGTTGTTTCTTCGTTGATGTTGTTTCATTGTTGTTTGTTAGGCAACATTGTTCAATTGATTGCTTTTGACAAATATCTTGTGTTTCCTACGCAGAAGCAAATCACAAAATAATTAATTTTTATTTTATAGATATTTTTCAGAGTTTGGGAGAGAAAACCCTGAAAAAAACCTTTTAATAATCAGTATACCTCCCACAGTATCCTTTAATGATTAGTTAATTGTTTATAAAAAATCAAAATTGGGAAAAAAAATCCTTCGATCAGGCACTAGTTTTTCATGTTTTCGAAAAGCAGTATAAATTTCATTAAAATCTACCGAGAGGTTTTCGAGCTGCAGTGGTCACCAGTTCAGAGAACATAGTTTTGAGAAAAACGTATTTGAAGTTTAACACTCAACTTACCCATTATGGCAGCTTCCAAAATAACTATTTGATGTTGTCTACGTAGCATTCTACCTTCTGGAGTGTTGTCGTTAGCACGCTAGCTGCTAGCTACCTGCTCTCGCCTAGAGCGCCCAAGGACCCTATTATCGAATGACTCGAAAAGTCTCCGTCGGATTTACTTCAATATATCTGAGATATTATGCTTTAAGAAAATGCAAAAAAACAAAAAAAAGAGTTTTTGAAAAAGCTGACTACACCTAACCCCTTAAGATATTTATTTACGATAAAGAATTTTATGTTGAATGTTTAAAAAATAATTAATTAACTTGCATTATTGCGAAATAAATAATACCAAAGATAAATTCATTCCATTTCAACCCTCTGATCAAATCTTGTCCAGGATTTTTTAAACACAGTCTCCTGCCATAAGTTCAATATCAAAAATGAAATTATCCATTATCTTTTTATGTTATTTTACGTAGATTACTATTACGAATGGTCGAATATATTCGAATATTCAGATAGTCGAAATTCAAATAGTCGAATATACGAACAATCGAATAGACCACATTAGTTAGGTTAGGCGGGAAATTTGAATTACGATCCATCCGTGGATCCGAGCACTGAACCTAAAATTTACGCGAATTTCTTGCCGGTTTTTAGATACTTTGGCTAATTTCTTAAGGTATATTTCGGTTGAAATAGATTCAGTGAACCTTTCTCAACAATCTAGATTCTAGAATCAAGTTTTCATAACAAAATTGAATATTTCCAAAATAATTATTGAATATAAAAGTGTTCACCAAATTCTATTGACGTATGTCTTAGCTCACTCGAAATCAGTCAAAAATAATAACATAACCCTAAATCGGCATTGTAATGACGCACAACAGAAGTCATCTACAACATACGGACATCTTTCGAACTATACTGGTTTCACTTTTGATTAAAGGATAAATAGAAGTAGATTTTAATGTGGAAAGAACATGAAAACATGCACTAATGATGAAGGCATCCAATACTTGATATCTCTGTACTAACATTATCTCTTAAATAGGGTGGTTTCAACTCAAAGTTGAACTTCCATGTTGAAAAATTTGAATATGGATCTCCCGCCGAGAGATATTCGAATGTCGAATTTTTGACCTAACACAAAATTCGAATTAGAAATAGTCCAATATTCGAAGCCGGAAATAATACTGACAGATGTTACAATTCGTTCACATTCCTATTTCCTAGCCCTTTATTTTGCACTATCGCTGGTTGCTATCCCCTTGCAGAGATAATATATAAGAGTGGTGTGCCACATTTAGTTTGAACGATTCACTTGCTTGCGCTAACATTCCCATCTTTCAGTCAAAGTGAGGCTCGGAATTTTTATAACGACTATTCTAAATTCATGTTAGTGAAAAAATTCGAATAAATATGCGAATTCTCGAATTATCGAATTTTTGCCCAAAGCAATAGGTATCCGATTTTAGAACAGTCGACTATTCGAATTATTTGAATGTAATTCCGAGCATTAATGTATGTAGATATTACATTACAACGCACAGTCCCCTGGTAATAATACTTTCTGGTTGTAACATAAAGGTGAAAAGCATATTATGGTAGAATGGACGTATCCAACCAAATACGAAAATGAGTTACATGGTTAATTATTGGTTAAAGTTGTAACAAGAACCACATTTAATGTTACAATACCTGATGTGTATTGAAAAACATAATTTAAGAATTTTTTAATCATATACAAGGGCGTAGCCAGGGGGTGGGGTATAAGGGGTCATAATTCTTCTCTCATCAAACCATCACCCATCATGGCGGGATCCCATCGTCCTTGATAGCGAAATTCCATTGTCCTTATATCCTGGAGGAATATTTCACCCTGCTCGTCATTGACAGCTCCCAAATTTTCGTTAAAGAAAGACAGATGCGAATGAAGGAACTGAATTTTCAATGTCATTCGGGCACCAAGCGATTTGTAGGCACCTAATAGTTCATTAACTAACTTTGGTACTTTCGTCTTCGTGTCGGTATTTTTGCGCGTATGTTCTGGGGAACATCGCGTTATCATTTTGCCGAAATGAGAACGGAAAGAGTTAGCGACTTGAAATTTACAGAGTAGGTGGCGCATCCCAATACGACGGACAAGTTCGTTAATGGGAATAATCGGCCCAATGGTTTCCGAGAAATAATTTTGTCTACAACCAATACTAATCTGATCGAATTGAAACTTGGTGAGTAGTTGTAGAATATAAACCTAAGGACGTTTGTGAAATTTTGTGAGAATTGTGTCGCTAGAAAATTAAAAAAAAAAATTTTAAAAATATTATTTACGTCACGATAACCTAAGACCGAAAAGGTCTTAGCGACTTGAAATTTTCAGGTTTGGTTGATAATCTGGATGCGCCATTTGAGTTTGTTTATAGGCATAATCGGCAAAACGATTTCGGAGTCATACCCATCTGAAATTTGGATCTTAATTCCTCAATAACTGGAAAAATACAAAACCGATCCAATTCAAACATGGTAATTAGTTGTAAAATGGCAACGCGAAAATTCTTGCAAAATTTCGTGAGGATCGTATCACTAGAACATTTTTAAAAAATCATAGAAAATTATTGAAAAAAATTCTATACATCAGAAACTATTGGTCCAATACTCCAACTCTACTACCAAGTTCGAAGTTTGAACATGATCGGATCTATATTGTTTGAGTGCCGAGCAGCCTTGTGTGACTTCAGTAGCTAGATGGGTGATCGTTGCCTCGACAACTCTTGAACGAAAGGAGATAGGGACTTGTAATTTTGAGGATATGTTGCACATCTGAATGGGAGAGTTAAGTTAGCTGTTGGCCTTAATCGGCCCAACGGTTTCAAAGTTATACCCATCTGGAATATTATTTCCTCGATAACTAAAAAATATAGACTCGATTGAATTGAAGCTTGGTAACTAATCGTAGAATATCGACATGAGGACGTGTGTAAAATTTTGTGAAGACCGTACCACTAGAAAATTTTTAAAAAATTACGAAAAAATATTATGTATCTCATGATTCCTTGAGAGCGGAAAGAATAGTGACTTGCTGTTTTCAGGCAATATGAAATTTGGTTGTTATTTCCTCAATAACTCAAAAAATTACAAATCCGATCCAATTCAAATTTGGTTATTAGTTGTAGAATGCCAACGCGAGAATTCTTGCAAAATTTCGTGTGGATCATAGCACTAGATTTTTTTTAAAAAATCATTGAAAAAAAAATTGGTTCAAGCACTGTATTGGCCACTCTTAATCGAATTTACCGTGGTAAATAGAATTCACCATGGTAAATTCGAGTGTCCAATACAGGAGAATGGACAAGAGAACATACGCGCAAAAGCTTCTGACCTCACGTAGGTGCTTGAAAACCAATTTTCAACTAAGTACCGTGATTTTATTCGATAAGATTAGTATTTTTCGAGCTATTGGGAAAACAAAATTTCAGATGGCTATAACTCTGAAACTACCCGACGAATTTTGTCCATGAACGAACTTAGCTGACGCATTTGGTCTCCAAACTTTCTCTAAAAATTTCAACTCTCTTACACATTGCGTTGGAGCATAATCGTGCTGACGGCCGGACAGAATCAAGTTTGACCTGGGATTCTTCATCAGTTAGTCGAAACTAGTAGTTCAGGTGAACAACGTGCCAATCACCACATAATTACCTATTTGTACCATTAAGTATACCTATAAACTCTGTTTATACCTATACACATCCTTAGTTATCTTAACTCTGTACACCGGACGATGACCGAAACGTTGAAATTGCAAATGTGTTTGTATCCAAATTAAGTGATGTAAAATACGAAGTGAAACTCAGTTGTGTTTTTTGCGTATACTCTAAATGAATTTTTCCCATATTATTCGATCTCTGTCAAGCATAATGCATTTCGAGATCAGTAGCTCATACTTTTGGACCTTCGATTATATGAATGGAAGGAATCGTTCTGTTGACCATTTCGTTTCTTTGAGAGATTACACAGTCTAATGTCTTCGCCGAGTGAATAATCTTGAGCAACCAAAGCCTACAATATCAGAGAGGCACTCAGTCCTGCATAAACCGCAACTTGTTCTAAAAAAAGGACAGAATAAATGAAGGCATTGAATATATCCCGAGAGTCTGAAGGCCCTGCTGAATGGGTTCGAAATAAAGCTGAGGCCCTGGAACGCAGCGGTGGGGCAATTTCCGGTCCAAAGTGAGAGAGAGAAAGAGAGATAAGTGAGCTCCAAAGTGCTGCTTTGCCCAGCCCCAAGCCATCGACCGATGTACTATGCATCAGCAGCCTTGAAATTCAAAGCCCAGGGCATTTCTCTCCACTTCCATTTTATTTATTTGGCACTTTAGCTCAGAGGCTCTCAAGTTTAAACGACTATACTTTGTTGGGCGTAATGGCCAGCTGGGTCGACCCTCTGAAGAACGTGTTTTCTACATTGTGTATATATATATATATATAAATATAGGTAGGTATACAATGTATCAACGATGATTTCGCATTATATCACGAAATCATTGCTCATTATTTTCAATAAATATTCTATATCAGGTCTGTATTTGAGGAGTTGTAACCTGGTCATAATAATAATAATGAACTAACCTTATGAGTCAACCTGAAAAAAATTTAAAAGTGCTTTCATCTAATCATCAATATACAGGGTGATTCAAAACTCGAGGCGAAGAATGAAGGAACGTATACAGGCTGATATTCATGATAAATAATAATGTAAAATGATATTTTCAGATATGGCTTTGTTTCCGAGATATAAAACTTCCAAAGTTTCTGCATGTCTCAATTTTCAACTTTAATACATAGTATAAAAATAATTATATCAAACGTTCAAAAATGCCACCATTAGCATAGATACAGGCTAAGGGAACAGCACGTTTAGCCTATTTTGAGTGGATCCGAATGCATTAATAATACCTTCCATTAAATTGTTCTTGATTATTAAGTTCCACTGCGTAAAGAAGTTGTTTCAAATGACCCCATACAAAATAATTCAAAGGATTCAAGTCAGGTGATCTCGCAGGCAATAGCACCTGAGCTCGCTGACCAATCCATCAACTATTAATAATTGATGTTATAACATTTCGTGCAACATGCGGTGGTGCTCCATCGTTCTGATACCACATACGATTGTATACCAAATCCACAGGAAAATCTTCTTCTCAAACTGACGTGAAGTTAGGAGCTTTTGCGCGTATGTTCTATTGTCCATTCTCCTGTATTGGACACTCTTAATCGAATTTACCATGCTGAATTCTATTGTCTATTCTCCTGTATTGGACACTCTTAATCGAATTCATCATGTTAAATTCGATAAAGAGTGTCCAATACAGGAGAACAGACAATAGAATCCACCATGGTAAATTCGATTAAGAGTGTCCAATACAGGAGAACGGACAGTAGAACATACGCGCAAAAGCTCCCAACTTCACGTCAGTGCTTGAACCAATTTTTTTTCGTCAACTCAGGAGCTTTTGCGAGTATGTTCTATTGTCCATTCTCCTGTATTGGACACTCTTAATCGAATTTACCAAGGAGAATTCTATTGTCTATTCTCCTGTATTGGACACTCTTAATCGAATTCACCATGGTAAATTCGATTAAGAGTGTCCAATACAGGAGAATGGACGATAGAACATACGCGCAAAAGCTCCTAACTTCACGTCAGTGCTTGAACCAATTTTTTTTTCGTGAAGTCAGGATAGAAGGTCATGATGAAAAAATTAACACATTGTCTACCTTCAATTCTTCAATTAATGTCATATTTAAATAATCAAAGTAAAGAAAATTATAAGTTTAGTTACTAACATATTGAATGAAATTCAATTGAATTCCAGTAATATTCAATTACTTATTCTTAACCAATAAATGCCCATTGATAGATCTAAAGGTGTTGAGGGGAAACATAAAGATATATTCTCATTAGTGATGGAAAAACTGGCCTAAAATTCCTCTCTACCCATAACGAGATTTAATATCGACAAATGAGCCTCTCACCTCACAAGATCAGAAAGTGTGGTTAATTTAAAGTTAAGTTTTGAAGCCTTCAGCAAAATTTCAGCGATATCATATTAAAAATATTACATAACCTTTCAAAAGTCCCCTCTCACAAATATACTCCTCTGCAGGCGCATGGGTCTCTTGAAGAAAAATCGCCTTCTCTATTTCTCAAAGATATTCACCCTTGTTCATAGAAATCCCTTCAATATTTAGTTGCCTCCTCCTAAGGAGGATCTCTTTCAAAACCAGGTCTGACCGCTACTGGACCCTAATGTAGGACAATCATCTCCCATATATTTGTGATGAAATTACACGATTTTCCCAAGAACATACGCACAAAAATATGTAATGACATTCATGGTTTTGAAGGTTCTCGCAAAAATACGACGATTCGCATCCAGCTACCGAACTCACAAAGGGCTGCTCAGTTCTCCAACAATATGGATCCGATCGTGTTCAAACTTAGAACTCTGCAGTAGAGTTAGGTTCTGAAGGCTCTTCCAAAATTTGAGCCATGCCGGACGAATAGTTTATGATATATAGAATTTTTTTCAATTATTTTCAATAATTTTTTTGAAATTTTCTAGTTAAACCATCCTCACGAAATTCCGCAAGAATTTTCGCGTTGGCATTTTACAACTAATAACCATGTTTGAATTATATCGGATTTGTATTTTTCGAGTTATTGAGGAAATAACAACCAAATTTCAGATAGGTATAACTCCAAAACCGTTTGGCCGATTATACCTATAGACAAATTCAAAAGTCGCATTCAGATGCACAACCTAATCTTTCCGTTCTCAGGTTGTCGTGTCATAAATAATATTCTTTAAAAATTTTTTTTTTAATTTTCTAGCGATACGATTCTCACAAAATTTCACAAACGTGCTTAGGTTTATATTCTACAACTATTTACCAAGTTTCAATTCAATCGGATTTATATTGGTTGAAAACAAAATCATTACTAGGAAACCATTGGGCCGATTATGCCCATTAACGAACTTGTCCGTCGTATTGGGATACGCCACCTACCCTGAAAATTTAAAGTCGCTAGCTCTTTCCGTTCTCAAGTTATCGTGGCAACGGGCGGCCGGACTGACAGAATCAAATTTGACCTCAAATTCTTCATCAGGGAGTCGAACCCAATCGTTTGAGACCATTTTCGGCAAAAAATTCGAAAATTACAGACATTTGGGCAAAACGCGATGTTCCCCAGAACATACGCGCAAAAATTGAAAGTACGAATCGGCATTCAAACGTTTAGTAAGGACTTGAATTGAAAGTACATTAATAGAGAATCTTCGTTGAAAAGCTCTTCTTTTAAAAGTGTGAGAATTTTCTAGAGACCATACATATTCTATGGCAGTTGAAAACAAGGAATAATATTCTGCAGAAATTAGCTAGTACTTCCTGTGGTGCTGATGCAGCTACTCTCCGTACGTCAGCCTTAAGGCGAAAATTCATGAGACGATTTTGTCGCCAAAAACCAGCGATTTTGTCGTCCAAATGAGTATACTGTCATTTGGACCGTTTTGGACGACGTCGTCCGTGTCGCTGGATTAATCCAGCATTCCAACGACAACTGATGACATACCTCTGACAGCAGTGACAGCCGCAAAAATTAAAATTGGTTCAAGCACTGACGTGAAGTAAGGAGCTTTTGCGCTCATATTCTATTGTCCATTCATCTCTATTGGACAAATTCAAATGAAAGTAGATAATATTATCCTATCTAATATGTCTTCGACCAGAAATTACTATTGTTGTGTACCCAAATGCAATTCATGGGCGAAAAAAATGCCAAAATGTATAGGTTTTATTCTGTACTGGTTTTATTCTGTCCAACTTCCTGTGAAATTTACTAGTATAGGTTTGTGTATTCAATTCTTACCTCCGGAAAACCAAATATAAATATAATTATTGAAACTGCGTTAGGAAGATAACTAATAGACCGAAGAGTACTCAACTTGGAACTACATCATCTTCAAACAGAGTACAAGGAGGTACCTCGAAAGAGAACTGAGGAAGGATGTATCGATGACTTGCTGTGTTGAAAAACCTCATTCAGAAGAAGAAATAAGTATCACCCAAGCACCCTTGAGTTAGTTGAACAGCAATAATAATTTTAGTAGTATACTTGGTTGTGTACATTGTTACCAGACCACCTAACACTTGTGCCATTGATATATTCGGGTTATCTACAAAGAGTGATATCTTGAACAGTGACAGTGCTTTGAAAAGTTTCACAGGCATAAACAATTTTGATATTTTCAATTGAATAGAAGAGATGGTCATCAAAACTCTTGGAAACAAAACAAAAAAATTGGTTCAAGCACTGACGTGAAGTCAGAAGCTTTTGCGCGTATGTTCTATTGTCCATACTTCTGTATTGGACACCCTTAATCGAATTTACCATGATAAATTATGTTGTCCATTCTCCTGTATTGGACACTCTCAATTCGAATTTACCATGGTAAATTCGAATTAAGTGTCCAATACAGGAGAATGGACAACATAATTTACCATGGTAAATTCGATTAAGGGTGTCCAATACAGAAGTATGGACAATAGAACATACGCGCAAAAGCTTCTGACTTCACGTCAGTGCTTGAACCAATTTTTTTTTCGCGACTTTTTAAAAATTTTCTAGGGGTACGGTTCTTGAAATTTTTTTTTTCGTCATTTTTTTCAAATTTTCTAGGGATACGATTCTTACAAAATTTTAAACACGTCTTTATGTTGATTTTCTACTACTAGTTACCAAGCACCAATTCGATCGAATATTTATTTTTTGAGTTATCAAGGAAATAATATTCCAGGTGGGTATAACTCGGAAACCGTTAGACCGATTATGCCCAAAAACGAAGTCAACACTCTCTTTCGGATACGCAACCTACCCTGAAAATTTCAAGTCCCTATCTCCTTTCGTTCGAAAGTTATCGAGGCAACGGTCACCCATCTACTGAACTCGCACAAGAATGCTCGAATCTCCAACAATATTTAACCGATCGTATTAAAACTTGAAACTTGGCAGTAGAGTTAGGTTATGAAGGCTCTTGCAAAATTTCAGCAATTTCAAACGAATAGTTACTGATATATAGAATTTGTTTTTTTTATTTTCAATGATTTATTAAAAATATTCTACAAATGCTATCCTCACCAAATTTTGCAAACATTTCCGCGTTGGCATTCTACAACTAATAACCATGTTTGAATTCAATCGGTTCAGTACTTTTTGAGTTAATGAGGAACAAAAACCACGAAATTTCAGAAAATTTCAGATGGCTATAACTCTGAAAACGTTTGGCCGATTATGCTCATAAACAAACTGAAATGTCGCGTTCTGGTGTTCATCCTAACCTGAAAATTTCAAGCCGCTATCTCATTCCGTTCTCAAGTTATCGTGACAACAAAAATATTTTTTAATAATTTTTTAAAAATTTTCTAGCCATTCGATTCGCACAAAATTCCACAAACGTGCTTGAGATCATATTCTACAACTACCCACCAAGTTTCAATTCGATCGGATTTATATTGGTTGAAAACAAAATTATTACTCGGAAACCACTGGGCCGATTATGCCCATTAACGAACTTGTCCGTCGTATTGAGATGCGCCACCTACCCTGAAAATTTCAAGTTGCTAGCTCTTCTCGTTCTCAAGTTATCGTGGCAACGGCCGGACGGCCGTACGGCCGGACGGCCGGACGGCCGGACGGCCGGACGGACAGAATCAAATTTGACCTCGAATTCTTCATTGGGGAGTCGAACTTAATCGTTTGAGACCATTTTCGTCAAAAAATTCGAAAGTTACAGACATTTGGGCAAAACTATAACGCGATGTTCCCCAGAACATACGCGCAAAAAAAGCAACTTTATTATACCTCAAACATTACACTTATTGTTAATAATTATTTTCACATAATAAATATGTATCATATCTTGAAAAAATCATTTTAATTATGGATAACTGTTATACCACAGCTTTATCTGGATCAATTAGACACTATATGTATCCTCATAAATGAATTAGAACAGCATGCACCTGAACTTGAATTAAAACATCAGTAATATGTTTACACCTGCTCCATGCTGCGACTTTACAAGAATATACCATACTTTTTTTTTAAAGTTTACCGTTCTCCACATTAATATGGGCCATCAATTTTATGTGATTCTGAATTAAGGGCACTACTTTGTAAATATAAGGAACAAATGTCTATAAAAATGGGACCACAATTTGTTTTGTCATACATGATCTACATTTAGAACCTCTTAGTCTTCTCCTTCTACAAGGATTCTAGAATTAGGAGTTGAAGCTCCTATATGTACTCCAGAAATTGCATCGTCTTGGAAGTTCCCATTTGTTTTTCTTTTGCGATTTAATACATTTATATAATTATTAGAGATAACTGTAGTACTTCGGGAACTCATTTTGTACCTAAATATGTATTTAGTTGTAATATTTAAATTCAATTAGGTTATGTTTCTGTCAGTTCAAAATAATCTGTCGTGCGATTTTGTCGCTCCATGAAATATAGGGGAAGGGGAATTTCGAGCGACAGTCGCTGGTTTTGAACGAAAAAATCGTCGAAATTTTGGGCGACAAAATCGCTGGTTTTCGGCGACAAAATCGTCACATGAATTTTCGCCTTTAACCTTGGTGTTTTCTGCCGCTGAAATATTGTTGCCCCGTCTGGTTTAACAGATTTCATGCGCAAAAAATTGATGCACAGCTGAATTCATCTATGAGGATCATCACTGGAACTATTAGATCTACGCCTTTTCATTGGCTACCAGTTCTTTTCAAACATTGTCCCGCCCCGCTATCGCAGGCAGACTAAATTCTTGGATCTTGGAATAAATTTCATTCTTTTCCGATTCTCTCCTATATTCCAGGCAATAAGATTCCCACATTGAAGTCACGTAATCCTTTATGGTCCAACTGTTCTCTCAATTCGAATAAAAATGACAAGGTAGTTTGGCGGTCTCCACCAAAGAGGAAAGTTTCATTCAGGGCAGATATCACTAAACCGGTACGTATCTGCCTTGAATGTCACTTTTCTCTTTGGGGAAGCACCATAGACAAGATATACTAGCACTTAGCGATGAGGTGGCCAGCGCGGATCACAAGGCAATATTTTTCGATGGTTAAAATCGACAAATATTCCACCGTGTTCCTTTTAGTTATTAGCAATTAGCTGCAGTTCAGCTCATTCTAGGTTATAGAATATTTATCTTGTTTTTCAAAATTTTACAAAATGGTGGATGCGCTGATCTGGAGATGTCAACATTCGTAATTTATTTTGAGTTCCGTAATTATTACGCTGTTTATAAAAATGAAAATCGAGACATATTATATTGAAGAGTAATTGATGTGTGAAAGGTTTTGAAATGTAACTAAAAACTATACGTACATTCGTTAGTTGCAGTATTGTAGTGAGTATTTCACATAATTATTAACTTAAAGAAATCTATATATATAAAATGGGTTCAAGCCCTGTGGACAGGAGCTTTCTGGCGCTCTAGTTCAAACAGACAAATTATATCGCCGAAAGTATTGGTTTCTCAGAGTTGGGAATTATATCAATGTATTCATATGATAGAACTGCATCCTAAAGGAAATTCAATTCAAATAATAGTTTATTTATCAAGATTAAATGAGCAATCATGAGAATGAGAACTGCACCATGGAAGAAATCAAATTAAATCTGGCCAATTTTGCCCAATAACGAACTTAACCGAGATATTCATCTCCCTAAACTACTCTGAAAATTTCAACTACCTACCTCATTCCGTTCGAGAGTTATATCTATGTCTATGGATGAAAAGCAGTCTCACTACTCTCAGATCTCTTACTTCATGTTCAGTTCCGAAATGTAAGAATTTTCTGAGAAAAACTAATTTCGGAGCAAACAACTGAGATTTTTCTCACTTCGCTCACAATTCTTCGATTGATTAGATAATGTCTCAGGAACATCATTTGCTATTATGACAATTCATATTCATACATAGAATAATATCATTCTGTGACAACGTTGAAATACGATTTATTATTGAAATTTTGAAAAATCATATCTCCGAAAGTATTAGTTTGTTAGAGTTAAAAATGATATGGGTGGATTCTTATGATAAAACTTTTTATTAAAAAAAATTCAATTTGGAATTTGTTCCGTAAAAAAAAAATTTTTTTTTTGTTACTCCGAAACCATCTGTCCGATTTTGCCCAATAACGAACTTAGCCGAGATATTTATCCCCCAAGCCTACTCTGAAAATTTCAACTCTCTAGCTCATTCCGTTCGAGAGTTATCGTGCTTACGGCCGGACAGAATGAATTTCGACCACGGATTCTTGATCAGTGAGTCGAACCAAATCGTTTAAGACCATTTTCATCGAAATATTCGAAAATTACAGACATTTGGGCAAATTGATAAGCACTCAGTTCCGAGGAACTAGAGCGCCAAAAATGAATCCCTATTTCCCTTGGTAACGCCATCACGCGTGAACGGCTGGACCGATTTTACTATTTTTTTTGTTGTGTTTGTTATTGTCAGGAGAAGGTTCTTATGACAGAAAAAATTTGAAAAATTGCGTCATACAGGGTGTTTTTCTTTTAAGGTCAATTGTAACTTGCTGTTTTTCAAGCCAATCGTACAATTTCATTCAATTGTGTTAAAAAATATACTTTCGAGGCATACATCATTGAAAATAAACCATTACTTTACAGGGTGTTCTTCATATCACTGCACAATTGTACGCGGTTGAAGTGATTTGTGCCACAAACAAAGCATTAACTAAATAGGTACCTTGGCTGGATTCTCATAATGTATTTGTCCGAAATTTTCATACAGGGTGTTTTTCTTTTAACGTCAATTGCAACTTGCTGTTTTTCACGCCAATCGTACAATTTCCTTCAATTGTGTTAAAAAATATACTTTCGAGACATACATCATTGAAAATAAACCATTACTCTACTGGGTGTTCTTTTTCTCACGGCACATTTGTACTCGACTGAAGTGATTTGTGCCACAAACAATGCATCAACTAAATAGGTAGGGGAAGTATGTCTGAGACGGCATAGTTTATGATATGGCATACAACGTGTTCCTCAGTTGGCGTTCAAAATTTGGCACCATTTCTTTATGCCGATTATAGACAACGAAGCGATGAGGCATTTGCCTAGTTCTAGTCAATTCTGCAATACGATCTAGTCAGTGCATGCGGGGACAGTTTGCCGAGGTGGCTGAAAATTTATAGCAGCGAAAGTTTTCTATGATTAGTGAAAAATAATCGATCGATCGGTAAGTGTGCATACATCTTTGTTTTTTTGCATATCCTTCGGTATCAAATCAATGTGTTATTTTTTATCTTTACGTTTACCATTGTTATAGAGAAAGAAAAAAGTGCAGATGTATCCTACAGGGTGAGTTGGCATACATGGTATGTTGATGAGATGGCATAGGTATGCTAGTACCTACTTTTAACAAGGAGATAATTGAAAAATATTTTTCACAACTTTCTGCTGTATTGAAAAAGTATAATTTCGAAGCTAACGACATATGTTGACGAATCAGGATTCTCAACAGCACCTTCAAAAATATTAAAATTTTCGCCACATGTGGTTGAAAACAGGTGATCATTCTAACTAGTGCTGAAAGAGGAAAGCACTTCACTGTTGTCTGCAGTATGAATGCAGTTGGGACTTACATTCCACCAGCTATCATTTTTGCGAGAAAGTATACGACAAATGAATTAATGGACAATGGACCGACAGCAGTAGTAGGTTTTCCACAAGAAAAAGTTTGGAGTGGCCAAATGATGTCTTAAAACCTAATGATTTACTTTTTACAGATCCTGAAGGAAAAAAAATTGATAGAGAGGCCAAACTTTGACGAAAATCATCACGAAAAGTCAAGAGGCGTGTTGTCATTGAACCTGATGGGACAACGGATAATCATTTTAGTGTAAGCGGTGATGAAAGTGGGGACGTAGCATGTATATACTGCAACGACATGTTTTCCTGATCTCTTTCCAAAGAAATATGTCTGAGATGTAACCGATGTAGTCAGTGGTGTCATGCAGAATATGATAGGCGTCCATAAAAAACAAAACAATTTATTTACGATATATGTATGTCATAATGTATCATGTATGCCATATCATCCTTAGTATTGCAGGTGAGACGGCATAAGCAGGGCCTTTTTGGCGCTCTAGTTCCTCGGACCTGAGTGCTTATCAATTAGCCCAAATGTCTGTAATTTTCGAATTTTTGGCTGAAAATGGTCTCAAACGATTTGGTTCGACTCACTGATCAAGAATCCGATGTCGAAATCGATTCTGTCCGGCCGGCCGGCCGTAGGCACGATAACTCTCGAACGAAAGGAGTTAGAGGATTTAGAGGACCTTTATACGCATGTGAAGTTTTGTATTGACCAGGTTACCGCAAAGTGTCAAAAAAAATTTTCAAAATAAAAAAATAATTTTCTTCAATAACTCTCGAACGGAATGAGCTAGGCAGTTGAAATTTTTAGAGTAGGTTAGGGAGATTAATATCTCAGTTAAGCTCGTTATTGGGCAAAATAGGCCAGATGGTTTCGGAGTAACGAAAAAAAAAATTTTTTAGCAACAAATTTCAAATTCAATTTTATTTAAGATGCAGTTTCACCATTAAAATCCATCGATATCATTTACAACTCCAACAAGCTAATACACTCAGAGATATGATTTTTCTAAATTTCAATAATGAATCGTACTTCTATGTTTTCACAAAATGCTATAATTATTCTATCTAAGCTTTATTATATGATCTGTGTTCATACTCGTACATTTCATTCTGTTCTATAAGAGAGAGTCAAATTCAGTTCAGCTATTTTACTTTGATTTCTTCCATGGTGCAGTTCTCATTCTCAGATTGCTCATTTAATCTTGATAAATAAACTCATTATTTGAATTGAATTTCCTTTATGATGCAGTTCTATCATAAGAATACATTGATATAATTCCCAACTCTGAGGAACAAATACTTTCGGAGATATAATTTGTCTGTTTGAACTAGAGCGCCAAGCAGAGCTAGCAACATTGGGAAAACAAGAATTTCAGGTTGGCCAGTTTTTAGATATGCTATGCCTCTCACTCTCCCGGACGTTATACGGGCTATCTGGCTGGCGGTAGTGCTTGCGTTCATCAGTGCGCAACGTACCTGTACAGGTAAAAAATCAATTTTTCAAAGAACTTTAAGAAGGTTTTTAGTTTTTTAATTGTTTTTATTAAATGTTTTGACACATGAATATATTATTGCCAGATATTTTTATTGTTGTTTTAACTGTGTCAGACGCCAATTTTGTATTAAAAAAAAAATTTCAAATTATTTCAGTACTGCTGTTTTGATATGATGTCATTTAATTATCTACAGACCCAACATTAAATTGCCAAACAATAATTCAATTGTTAAACCTTCAGCCAGACCGTTCTAAAAGTGAAAAGTGATGAGGTATCATTTTGCTTGGCCTAGAAATAGTTGTGAAATAAATTTAAAAGAAAGGATTGAAAACCATTGAATTGAGTGGTGAATTAATACGGTATCAAAATAATTATTTATTGTTATACAAAATTAAAATAATTATCAATCTATAGTATTCAAATAGACAAAAGTTCGGATGGTTACATAAAAATCATGGTTAGAGTTTTTAATCCATAATCGTATCATAAAAAACAGAGGCATTTCGGTAATCATCATCATCTACATCACTGTATTTTGAAGTATTATCATTTTGTAATATGGTAGTATCTGTACACTGAGAGAAATGTTAGGGTTAATAATTAATAATTCTTTATTTGGGACAGTTTTATTTGTCATAAATAAAATTTATTAATTATTAATGAATACTATTGATAGTTAGAACAACTTGATATAAACCTTATTTCTCAGTAATATTCCATTTATTTTGGCAAGATTTATTAATAAATCAATCTGGCTTATTATCAGTAAATACATGTAATCCAGAAATATCATGTTCGCAAGACTTATTAATCAATAATAAATCTTGATTATACTTATATAAGTGTTTATTATAGCTCACATCCTTGTTCCGAAGCAATAACAACAACGCGTATAGACGTGTAGGTCGACGTACCCCACCCCATTGGCCATTATACCGAAATGCGAATCTGAAAAATTTGTAATACAGCGATCAGTCACATTTAGTAATCTTTAATTGGTTTGTTGGATGTTATATACGATAGTGCGTGATATATAGGTGAGAGGACAGAATGGTTGAATTCCAGACATTATTGTGTCAAAATGGTTTGAGTCATTCAAAAAGTACATTCGAAGGTAAGCCTTAGTTTTTATATAAGATTTTTAATTTAGATTAGTTTAATCACTGACACTGATTCTCAAAATATTTTGCTCAATGATACTGCATGATATAATATATTTTCTTTTCCAAAATATGAAGTTGTTCTCAAGAAAACTTCAAATATACGAAAATGTAACACCTGCTGCAACAAATTCAGGTTATTGATAATAGGGAATTCTCGATAATGGATTTCTATTTGCTGGAGTTTTCAGTCAAATTCACTTGTGAATGTAAATGTTTTTTTACGATTAATCAAAGTTGTTAATATGTGTTTATTAGAAAAAAATATAAATCCATTTGATATTATTCTCGAAAATATGGTGAAATTTATTTTTGAATTATTATAATTTCCAGAAAATCAGTTCGTTATTTCAAAGCTATTAGTTTTTCATATTGAAATTTCAAAAGACCTGAATACATTCATGATATTTTTATTGGAAATGTTGGTTGAATGTTAACGTTTTTCAGAGAAACAGTTTCGATATTATTTATTCATATTGAAACTTGGAAAATTTTTTGAAGGTTAAATGTTTTTTTTCTTATTATTTTCCAGTAAATGCACCACCCCTTTAGTGATACTGACGACATGATGCATCCTAGAAACTCTCTTCGCAATTCTTTGAACTGGCTCCTGTAGTTACATACCATCGAGATTTTGGCTGAATTCTGCACACATAGAGATCAAGAAAGAAGACTACATAGAAAACTACCACATAATATCATATGGGAATTGTCATTATATAAATTTTAGAAAGTAATTCTTTTTTACAATATATGTATACCTCAGTTTCCATTTAACTAATCATATTTATTTGGAAAATTAATTTCTTTCTCGAAAGAAGCATTCATTTACTGTACATAACTAATTATTTCATAAAAATATACAATTTTTTTATAGTGAATATTTCTTATTCATAGTAAAAATTAATTTATGAAATAAATCTATATATAAATATATATTTGTTTATTATGAGAATATTGATATTCATTGAAAATAAATATTTTTTTCTCATAATAACATTTATTTATTATAAATAATTCGTTATTGAATGAGAAACCTTTTTGATGTAGTGATAAACTTCATTAGCTATGAATAAATCGTATTTTAATAAAATTTTTCACAAATATATATTTATTTTTAAAACTCAAAGAAATCCATTATTTAGGACAAATAAATATTTATTACGCCATATATGAATAAGGGGCTCATTTAATATGAATAAACTTTATTATTTATGAATAAACTGTTCTCTCAGTGTAATGGAATGGAAAATTTAATGTATAATCTTTCGGCAAAGAAATTTATTAGTAGTTTATTCATAATTTTAACCTTCAATAATAATATCGCCAACTAATGATGGTAATTTCTCTCCAATGACCCAGACAACATCATATTTATCGTCTTTTATGGTCCAGCCGGAAGCTTGAGTTGACAGAGATGTTGGGTGTTTTAATTGAGAACTTCTCCAAAACTTTTTAACGTAACGAACTGGTAGTAAATATTAATACAATTCAGCTTTGCATAGTGGTAAGCTTGATGGGTCAAAATTACGGAATGTTTTCTCAAAGTTATCGTCTGATTTTTTTAGACCGGTAAGTGTTTGAAAAAAGCTGGAACCGAACGCCATTGACGTTCTAAGAAACACGAGCTCCGTAGATATGGCAAATTAATTTTTTCAAGACCTCAAATGTCTTATCCAGCAATTCTTCATCCTCTGTTATAATATTTTGACAGGCTGACTGATACTGAACTGATTGCTCTAACAGTTTAAAAGGTCGAAGTTTACCTTTCCGTAAAAATCCTGGTGTATAGTCGAATCCTGTGAGTGCGTGAAAGCACGGTAGAGCTTTCGATAAAGAGTTCCCTAGAATTTCGTATACTTGATTTACGCTTATAAATCACTCATTATTCCCCACACCCAGATTTATCCAGAGTTTTAGTGATGCATTCAAATGATCCGTGCTACCAAGAAGTATTACTAAAATGTCTATGTCTGAGCAGCGTACCATAACTTCGGCATCGACATTTATTAGGCATATGTGACATATTATTCGAGAATCGGCTTCTTAGTGTTCTTCAAAAGATAATGAATCTTCAACAGTTCTGATAACTTTATTACTTTCAACCCGGTATGAGTAGCACATGTTGAAGTTCAGATAAATAATTTTGTAAGTGAACTTAAAAATATATATTTCAAAGAAGCCCTTGTTAATATCTTTATTGACCATTGGGCCAGTGACTCCCTTCGTTTGCAATAAAATTATTTATCCGAACTTCAACAAGTGCTACTCATACCGGGATGAAAGTAATAGAGTTATTAGAACTGTTGAAGATTCGTTATCTTTTGAAGAACACGAAGAAGTTGATTCTCGAATAATATATCACATTTGCCAGATAAATGTCGATGCCGAAGTTGTGGTAAAAATTATGAATAAAATACTAATAAATTTCTTTGCCGAAAGATTATACATTAAATTTTCCATTCCATTACAGATACTACCATATTACAAAATGATAATACTTTAGAAGACAGTGATGAAGCTGATGATGATTACCAAAATGCTTCTGTTTTTTATGATACGATTATGGATTAAAAACTCTAACCATGATTTTTATGTAACCATCCGAACTTTTGTCTATTTAAATACTATAGATTGATAATTATTTTAATTTTATCTAACAATAAATAATTATTTTGATACCGTATTAATTCACCACTCAATTCAATGGTTTTCAATACTTTCTTTCAAATCTATTTTACAACTATTTCTAGACCAAGCAAAATGATACCCTACAACTTTTCACTTTTAGAACGGTCTGGCTGAAGGTTTAATAATTGAATTATTGTTTGGCAATTTAGTTTTGGGTCTGTAGATAACTAAATGACTTCATATCGAATTTCAGCAGTACTAAAATAATTTGAAAAAAAAATTTTTTTTTCAATACAAATTTGGCGTCTGGCACAGTTAAAACAACAATAAAAATATCTGGCAATAATATATTCATGTGCCAAAACATTCCCGTATAGCCCGTATAACGTCCGGGAGAGTGAGAGGAATAGCATATCTAAAAACTGGCCTACCTGAAATTCTCTCTCGAAAACGTTGCTAGCTCTTAGACTAACAGGGCTTGAACAAATTTTATTTTTTCATGTTTTTCTTTCAGATTATCAAAATATTCAAAAATGAATAAATCCTAGCATATTCTACACATTGCACTAGCTTTTCTTCCCTTTCTAACCTTTTTAAAATACTTATGTGAATAGATATGATCCTTTTTCGAAAAGTATGCCATCTCAGGCACACTTCCCCTACCTTGGATGGATTCTAATAATGTATGTCCGAAATTTTCATGCAGGGTGTTTTTCTTTTAACGTCAATTGCGACTTGCTGTTTTTCACGCCAATCGTGCAATTTCATTCAATTATGTTAAAAAATATACTTTTGAGGCATACATCATTGAAAATAAACCATTACTATACAGGGTGTTCTTTATATCACGGCGCAATTGTACACAATTGAAGTGATTTGTGCCACAAACAAAGCATTAACTAAATAGGTACCTTGGATGGATTCTCATAATGTAACAATTTTGTTCTTCCTTTGGATGTATGGACATGGCGCATGGATAATTATACGTCACGTATTCGCGCGTCGGAAAACCGTCATCTTTGTTTATTTACGCACCACAAAACAAAACAAAAAATATAGTTTATCAGAAAGCTTTAAATATTAATTATTATTATTATTTTTATTAATTTTATATTAATTTATTTATTATTATTAATGGCGATTTCCATTGACTCGCTCGGAGCACTCGAAGTCGATCTCATCTGTCATGCATCTGTCCAATTGAACCGAAAATATCTGTCAAATATGTCAGTGTGACAGCTCCGAGTGATCCGAGCGTGTCAATGGAAATCGCCATAAGATACTGTATCATAACTGCGTGTCTCTGTCAAAAACTATTTGAAACCATATAAATAGACAGTATTTCAGCAAAACTCTGTTTTGTAAGTAAGCAACATAATGTGCAATTAATCGAAAATAATAATAAAACTTCATTCATACCGAGCACTTTTTTTTATTAACTTAGGCGGTGCGAAGTTCGCCGGGCTAGCTAGTTACTTATATTTATGTGATCTCCAACTACATTATTATATTACCTACCACCAATCACACGAAAAAAACAGGATATTCTACCAAATTAACCAATTTCAAGCATCAATTATCGTCTGGACATGACGCTAACATTGATCAGCTTATAGGATACCAAGAAATGGTCAATTTTTTGGCACTCTTGTTCCTCGGAACAGAGTGCTTATCAATTTGCCCGAATGTCTGTAATTTTCGAATTTTTGGTTTCGTGATCAAAATCGATCCTGTTCGGCCGGTTCGGCCGTTAACACGATAATTCTCGAACGGAATGAGCTAGAGAGTTGAAATTTTCAGAGTAGGTTTGGGACATAAATATCTTGGTTAAGATCGCTATTGGGCAAAATCGGCTTGATGGGTTCGGAGTAACAGAAACATTTTTTTTACACTACAAATTTCAAATTCAATTTTTTTAAGATGCAGTTTCACTATAAGAATCCATCGATATCATTTTCAACTCAAGCAAGCTAATACTTTCGGAAATATGATTTTTCAAAATTACAATAATACATCGTACTATGTTTTCACAGAATGCGAATTCTAACTGTCTGTGTTCTATCTGTGTTCACTGATCGTAAATGTCATCTCATGTAGCTATTAGAGACATGTCAAATTATTTATGTTCTAGTTTGTTTATAATTCGTACTTTGAAAATATTTTCTGTTGGAAAACAAGTATCCGATTCTTGAATTTGTGAATATATACAGATAATATTGACTTGTTGCATATTGAATAATTAATGTATAAATATTGAGATGATTTTTCAGAAGATTTAGAATTGGATCATTTTAATGATGTAGTTTAAGAAGGCAATAGGAAAGAGCAGCATAATGGAATCATCAAAAGAAATTACTGTTCGTTGACCTCTGAGGTTAATATTACCTTTTACTTCCTTGAAGTGAGACATGTTCCTATATACAGTATTTTCATAATGTTGCTAGCAAAAAGATGCTGAAATATTGATCTACATTTGTATATCAAATATTTTTTCTTGATTTAAGGTTCATAATATAGAATAAATGTGTTAGTTAACTATTAAATTATGAAAAGAGGATTGTATTTTATTAATATATTTTGTCGTATATTGAGATGAGTTTTCAAATAAAGAAAATCAGAATAGATATGTATAAAATACATATTTAATCTTTCAAGAAAATTAAATGAACTATTAAAATAATTTGTTCGTCAGCCTATAACTATTCAAATATCAAGAATAAATGTGCAATCTTCTATGATTGTCTCCTGCCTTGCACCAGAATCTAGACATTCCGATGAATGGTACGAATAGGCACCTATTTCGAGTTGTGAAAACTATGCACCGAGTTTAAGTTGCAACAATCCATTCTAAGAGCTAAATCATTGCCAATTGCTGATTTATTCTTGATAAATAAACTATTATTCGAATTTAATTCGCTCGACCCACTGATCAAGAATCCGTGGTCAAAATCGGTTCTGTCACAAACAATTAATAATAATTACATTTGCGTTGAGCGTCCGCATATACAAGGTATACTATATGAGCCAAGAGCGTAGCCATGGGGGGGGTTGGGGGTTCAACCCCTCCCCCCTCCCCCGAAATGTTTCAGGGTAATTTTTTGTTGCAGAAGAAATCCCTTACACCCCCTTGCACTTATAAAGTCAATTGCCAAAATTTCAAAACCCCCACCGGAATTAATTCCTGGCTACGCGCTTGCTATGAGCGTCCGCACTGTGCCGGGCTAAATCTCGAACGCCGGTTACCAAGGAAACAGCAAACGTTCTCACTCAGAGACCAGCTAGTTCCTCGCGATGATTCGGGCGCCCAGAGTAGCAGCCCCGAGAGGAATAAAGATTTACGTTCAGTTGTAGAACATCTTGCTTATATTTACGCTAAATAGAGAGGTGCCAATTGTTAGGATACATTAAACCTCACAACCTCCTAGCCAATCAACAGCGCCATGTCTTCGACTGTGATCGTGTGAAGTCGTTTGTCAATCGGCGAGGGAGAATTTCTGGCGGGATTTATACAAAAACCATTTAGAAACAGACAGTTAACGATTGTTAGCAGTGTTTCTGTACCACTTCAGAATTATTGCACCTATTGTTTAGAGCGAATTGACTTGTGTCCAGAAGAAAGTTATTCCATATTATTACTGTTTTCTATACCACCAATCTAGGAAAAGCTTCAACGTGAATATTTAAAAAAAGCAGTTTTCACTGCTAAGTTGAATATACCTTTATTTGAATTCTAAATTGTTCAATTATGGAGTCAGTTAGGTAAGCTTCCTTATTTAAATGTTTTTGGCGCTCTAGTTCCTCGGAACTGAGTGCTTATCAATTTGCCCAAATGTCTGTAATTTTCGAATATTTCGATGAAAATGGTCTTAAACGATTTGGTTCGACTCACTGATCAAGAATCCGTGGTCGAAATTCATTCTGTCCGGCCGGTCCGGCCGGCCGGCCGGCCGGCCGTAGGCACGATAACTCTCGAACGGAATGAGCTAGAGAGTTGAAATTTTCAGAGTAGGTTTGGGGGATAAATATCTCGGCTAAGTTCGTTATTGGGCAAAATCGGACAAACTGTTTCGGAGTAACAAAAAAAAAATTTTTTTTTTACGAAACAAATTCCAAATTAAATTTTTTTTAATAAAAAGTTTTATCATGAGAATCCAATCATATCATTTTTAACTCTAACAAGCTAATACTTTCGGAGATATGATTTTTCAAAATTTCAATAATAAATCGTATTTCAACGTTGTCACAGAATAATATTATTCTATGTATGAATATGAATTGTCATAATGTCAAATGATGTTCCTGAGACTAATCAATCGAAGAATTGTGAGCGAAGTGAGAAAAATCTCAGATATGATTTTTCAAAATTTCAATAATAAATCGTATTTCAACGTTGTCACCATAGATTAAAGACCTTTAATCTATGGTTGTCACAGAATGATATTATTCTATGTATGAATATGAATTGTCATAATGTCAAATGATGTTCCTGAAGTAATCAATCGAAGAATTGTGAGCGAAGTGAGTTAAATCTCAGTTGTTTGCTCCGATATTAGTTTTTCTCAGAAAATTCTTACATTTCGGAACTGAACATGAAGTAAGAGATCTGAGAGTAGTGAGACTGCTTTTCATCCATAGACATAGATATAACTCTCGAACGGAATGAGGTAGGTACTTGAAATTTTCAGAGTAGTTTAGGGAGATGAATATCTCGGTTATGTTCGTTATTGGGCAAAATTGGCCAGATTTAATTAGATTTCTTCCATGGTGCTTTTCTCATTCTCATGATTGCTCATTTAATCTTGATAAATAAACTATTATCTGAATTGAATTTCCTTTAGGATGCAGTTCTATTATATGAATACATTGATATAATTCCCAACTCTGAGAAACCAATACTTTCGGAGATATAATTTGTCTGTTTGAACTAGAGCGCCAGAAAGCTCCTGTCCACAGGGCTTGAACCCATTTTTAGCATTAATGCACGTATTTTTTGCAGTGCGAATCCACTAATTTGCGAAGTATGTCAAAAGGAGTTTACCAATGTATGGAACAAAAAGAGGCACCTTCTTAAAATTCATAATGACGAATCTGCAAAAACGAATAGGAAGCAGCATATAATGTGTTCTGTTTGCCCAGGGGAAAACAGAGAGAAGTTTTCATGCTATAATGATTTGGACAAACATTTAGCAACGAGCCATGACGTAAATATTAAAGAAAGTATGTTAAGTTTTCAGAGCAATGAAGAGTTTAAAGCATGGCGAGGAAAGGAGAATAGAGAAGTTGATTATGTCTGTGTTAGGACTTTGAAAACTAAGAATGGGGAAACAATAGTAAACTACAACTGTAACCGAAGTGATTATAGAGGTAAGACCTGATTGAATGGATTATAAGAAAATAACTGTTTATTTTTAAGGATACGAATGTGTAGGTCAGAAACGCCATATGAAGTCCGGAGGCAGTATTCACATTCAAGGAGTATGTCCTTCAAGAATGTTAGTTAAAACTGCAACAAATGGTAACTATATTAACACTATGGATACAGTATATGTTGCCTTTATCCACTAGGTTACGTTGGTGTGTCTTAAATGTCAAATTTCTTAAAGTTTAGTGGATTATCAGCCACTGAAACAACCAGCATACCAATCCAGTGACTGATTCACTGAACATATCCTATACATATAAATAGTAGTATCTAAATTAATATTCTACATATTATTGTTTATTAGGAATTGTCACAGTCACATTTGTGGAGACACATGTGGGTCATAATGATGAGCTAAGAACAAAACGACTAACTGAGTATCAACAAAACCTTATTGTTGAGAAGTTAACTGCCGGTGTATCAACTGAAAGAATTATTCAAGATGCTAGGATCATACGAGATGACAAATTAGATAGACTAAATCTAATAACGAGGGGAGATCTAGCATATTTAATGAGAAAATTTAACCTTGACAAAAGAAGGGATGCTGACGATATGGTAGCAACTGCCTTGAAAGTAGAAGAGTGGAATGGACGAGGAGAAAATTATGCGTTTTTATTCAAAAGAATTGGTGAGGTAATCTATATAATGAATTAACAAAATGCTGAATGTTTTATATCATTTTAGGTGAATGTTGTCCTGGATTGAGGGATGAAGATTTTGCTTTGGCCTACATGAACGGAGTTATGGAAAAAAAGTTGAGAGATTTTAAAAGAATCATTTGTGTGGACGGTACACATGGAACCAACAGGAATAACTGGGATCTAACAATTGTTTTAGTTAAAGATGAGAAAAACATGGGTTTTCCTGTTGCCTTTCTGCTCTCAAATAGATTGGACCAAACTATACAAGAGCATTTTTTTACTGCACTCAAATCAAGACTAGGTGAATCCATTCAAGCAGAGTTCTTTATGAGTGATGACGATACAAAATATTATAATGCATGGACCAAAGTGATGAAGACAGACAAAGAACCTAGAAGACTTCTTTGTACATGGCACGTTATTAAAAATTGGAATATTCAAGGGAGATCCAAAATCAAGAATTTACAAATCAAACAGGACATGAAGAAAAAAATGAGAGCAATTCTAAAAGAAACAGATCCCTCAATATTTTTACAATTGAAAGAAACCTATTTTAAACATTTGGAGGAGGAAGGGGAAAATGATTTTCTCAAGTATCTGCAGAGGTAAGTAACTAACTACTCTAAATGTTTATTGAGAATGAATCTAAAGAGTATTACTTTCTTCTAGCTTTTATTTCAAGAATGAAGAAAGAATAAAAATGTGGGCCCACTGTCATAGGATTAATGCAGGAATAAATACCAATATGGCTATCGAAAGCTTAAATAAAGTACTTAAATATAATAAAATGAGAACACAACATAATATTAGGTATGTTATATTTTTATTTGTATAAATGGAATTGATTTACTATAATGTTAACAGGGTTGAGAAATTATTGGATCTATTAGATGAGCTGGTTGAAGAAAAGATGTGGACCAAAATAATAAATGTTGAGAGACCTAACGCTAATAATTATCAACACAAGGTAACTGTGGAATCACACAAAAAGGCAGAGAAAATGGAAGGTAAGGTAAAGCCACAAGAATTGGGAACATTCAAGGTAACATCTTGTTCAATCAATGATAAATTTTATATTGTAAGTATTAAAGAACTTTGTGATGATGATTGTAGAGCAGGATATTGCCATATATGTAAAATATGTATACATAGATACGAGTGTCAGTGTCCTGAAAATGCGGTGAAACAAGTACTATGTAAACATATACATGCTGTATCTTTGTTTGAGGCGAGAAGCGATTCTGTTGTAGAGTCCTCACATTCAGATGACGACAATCAATTACATGTGAACGAGCCTTCTGGAACCGAATTGCGATACCAGGAAGATCTAAATCACTTTATTCAGGAGAGCAGAGAAAATAATAAGTCCATTACTTCTGAAGAAAGACGAGAGGTATCATATACATACATATGTGATGTTCTGTATATCAACTCTGGTTACTTTAGGGTTCCGTAACTGCTAAAAAGTTTGTGCATGATCAATTACTGAAACAACCAACATTACCAGTCCAGTAGCTCTGGTTGATTTACGGACCATAATCATATATGTCTTTTGTTTCTGTTAGATGTTGACAGTATATGCTTTGCAGTTTGCAATAATGGAACATACCAATTTTATCAGAAGTTTAGCTGATGACACACTTTATAAATTCTTGGCAGAGATATCAAAACTTAGAACTAATATGGGACTAGATGGTAGTGAGCATGTTTCTAAAAAAAGGAAAATGGAGAAACAATCCTATTTTCCAAACAAAAAATAACAGCTTCTTATTTTATATTGTAATGTACATAACTATTTGTTAAATTTTTCTCAGTTGTTTGCTGATATATAATCAAAGGTGATGGTGTTGTTTGCTTATTTTTGAAGTAGTTAATTCTATGATTATTATTCAATACTTTGAACAGAATTAAATTTTTGCAGGATGCTTTGTACTTGAGGGTGTGGTATAATGTAATTATATTTAGCTAATATTTTTATAATAGTTACTCATTTGTAAATAGGTAAATTTTATATGTTGAATTGTATTCATAGGTGTGGCATAATGTAATATATGTATAGTTATAGTTCTAAATAATTTCATATGCTAAGAATAATTCTAGTGAAGGCTTGATAACATTCCGAAAATTAACTCACTGAAATTTTCACTTTTGAAACTTGATCAATATTTTTTTTTTAGAGATTACTATACAAATATTATATTTTGGTTCAGGTGTAGGGGAGCTGGGAGCCTGTAATTATCTAAAAAAAATTGCAACTCCTATAGGGTTTATCTTCGGATAGATCTTCAAATGGATAACTGTTGGAATAATTAATGTAGTTACTTTGTACATATAGTTTAATTTTTGTATGTTCAATTGTATTTAATGGTGTGGTAATGTGATATATGTATAGTTATAGTTCTAAATAATTTCAGACACAAATAAACATTCTAGTGAAGGCTTGATAACATTCCGAAAATTAACTCTCTGAACTTTTCACTTTTGAAACAAGATCAATTTTTTTTTACAGATTCGCGTACTGTACCTATACAAATATTATATGTTGGTTCAGGTGTAGGGGAGCTGGGAGCCTGAAATTATCTAATAAATATTGCCACTATTATAAGGTATATCTTCAAAATGAATAACTGTAGGAATTATTAATGTAGTTATTTTGTACATAGTTACATTTTTATATGTTCAAAGATATTGAGTTACTAACTCTTGAATGTATAATATGATGAATAAAACCTATAATTTACTCTTTGTGTTTTTTCCTAGTATATTTTGCAAGGAAAGATATATTCCTATCTCCTTACTCCTAATCAATTAACGATGAAATCGCTAGTTTCTATACTCTGTAATTTACCAAAATCCAATGAAATTTCATTTCTGTTAAATAAATCAACTTATTATATCTCGTTAAAATAATTACATATTTTTTATGTTCACCTCCAATGATACACTCATAACATTATAGCTTTAAATGTCTTAGTTTAATCATTTGCGTTTTTCTTACTATCTATACTTATCCGAAGTACTCCCATATCTTACATTCATAATACTGGTGATGTAAATCTCCATTTTGTTATCAATTCGTAATTACTGGTTTCATTTTGAAGAATAATGATATTTATTAATTTCAATATCTATTAGTTCTAGTTCATCCTTTACCTTAGAAAGCGTCTGGCATGAAACATGAAAGTAATTTGAATAGTAAAAATATCAATATTTTTATTCGTTCAGTTAAATATAGTTAAGTACAAAATGTCATTTACATCAAAGATTATAGATTAGTCTATTATTATTCGATTCGCATTCTTACAATAATATCGTCTCAAATTCAAACAAACGAAATTTGAATTCGCGCCAAATAGACCACGCCTCAAGTATTCTTATTGGCTAGGAGGTTGTGAGGTTTAATGTATCCTCCAATTGTTTCGTGTTATTAAGTTGCGTTGAGGATCTACGGACTGACACTGGGGTTGTGTGATCCGGCAAACCTTTAGTTCTTTGAGTTTATCAGACGAGGTAAATATTAAACAAGAGCGCCAAAAACAATGAATCGTATTCAATTTAAGTCAAGTAGTCCAGTCATTTAAGCTTAAATTAGGTAAGAATCTCGGAATTCGAGATACCCAGCTGCAAGTCTGTAAATACTTGTATATTGATACCCTAAAAGTTGTCTCAAAACCTACATATGGTAGGGTGTAAGCAACTATTAAATTTCAAGGTCACAAAAATCGGTTTTTTGCGCTTTTTTTGGAAATATCTCATTTCCTAAGGGTTTTTTGCTATTAGTATTTATTATCAATTTTGTAGAATACAAAATTCTCTACAAATTTTGTCTAAAAAAATTTTTTATATGATAAACGGTTTTCGAGATAGAGGGCGGAGAGCGCGCGGTCACACCATCACTTCAGGTCAACCGGTGCCCCCGGTGAAAACGCGCCATATATAGTTGATGGACTACCGATAAATCAATGATTATAAATAATTGTCAATTTTTATTAACTATTATATTATATTTTATCATTGTTTTCATGCATTAAATCTATATCAGCAGAGGAGAACTGCTGCACTTTCAAAAACGTATGAAGTCTGTTTCGATGAAACAATGGTTGTACCAGTTACTCAAGAAAAATTCTTATCAAATCGAAATAACAAAGATAAGCTCATCAATATGTTAATTGAAAAATTACATGCTGCAAATATTAATACTAAACAAGCCAGAGATGATGGTCTTATTGTTGAACCTGCAATTGTAGAATCAAAGTCTAAAAAAACTGCAGTTATAATAGGACAAGATATTGATATACTTGTCATTTTAATTGGGCGCACATTGTCTTACGGACAAGAAATTTTCTTTAAAAAAGTTGGGAGAGGAAATGTAAAAACGGAGATATACTCGACTAAAAGTTTTGATAATTATCCTCATTCCAAAACATATATTTTATTTCTGCACGCATTAAGTGGGTGTGAAACAACTTCTGCGCTTTTTAAAAAGGGAAAAAAATCAATTTTAAAAGTTTTTGAGAAACTGACAAATTTGGATGAACTAGCTGCAGCATTTGAAGAAGAAAATTGGTCGGCCCAGAGATTATTAGAGAGTGGAACTCAAACCTTATTGGCAGTCTATAATGCTCCAAAATCTGTGAAAAGTCTCGATCATCTTCGTTATATGCATTACGTCAAGTCTACAAAACTTAATAAACCTGTGCAGCTTTCAAATATTCTACCAACAAGTGCAGCTGCTCATTAACATTTCAACCGTGTATATTATCAAGTTCAAACTTGGTTAGGACATGATTTGGAACCCCAAGTATGGGGTTGGGCAACGCGAAACGATTTTCTGGAGCCCATCATGACACTTTTACCACCTGCTCCAGAAGGTTTGCTAAATACAATTTTCTGCAAGTGCAAGAGTGGTTGTGGTTCGCGATGCGGATGCAGGAAAGCGGGCTTGCAATGCTCTTTAGCTTGCGGCCAATGTAATGGGCAAGCTTGTCTCAATGCTCAACCATATCAGAGCGACATTAACGAAGATGGAACCTTTGACCCCGAAATCATGGAAGAACTTGAGACGAATGTCGTTGAAGATGATAATGAAGACCAGTTTGAAATTTACCAGCAGCCAGAAGACGACGATGAAGAGGAAGAAGATGATTTAATTAAAAATTGTAGTTTTTGTACCCTTTATTCTATTTTTTTACTTTCAATAAAAATAAATGAATTGAATGATATTTATAATAAAAGATTAATTCATAATTTATTTGTTTTTTCTTTCATCATGTGAGAAGTTATTAATATTAGTTAGGTTAAAATTTAAATATAATTCCTCTATTTTCATTAACAATTCTGCAATTACATGGGCAGGTAAGTGTTGTTAAATAAATTAATATTAAATAAAAAGTAGATAGGTTAGGAAAAAAATGATAAAATATAATATAATAGTTAATAAAAATTGACAATTATTTATAATAATTGATTTATCGATAGTTCATCAACTATATATGGCGCGTTTTCGACCGGAGGCACCGGTTGACCTGAAGTGATAGTGTGACCGCGCGCTCTCCTCCCTCTATCTCGAAAACCGTTTATCATATAAAAAATTTTTTGGACAAAATTTGTAGAGAATTTTGTATTCTACAAAATTGATAATAAATACTAATAGCAAAAAACCCTTAGGAAATGAGATATTTCCAAAAAAAGCGCAAAAAACCGATTTTGGTGAGCTTTGACCTTGAAATTTAATAGTTGCTTACACCCTACCATATGTAGGTTTTGAGACAACTTTTAGGGTGTCAATATACAAGTATTTACAGACTTACAGCTGGGTATCTCGAATTCCGAGGTGAACTTACTATAATGACTGGACTAAAGTGCAACCCTGGTATAAGAATCGGGCGGGGTTTACGCGGAAGTTTGACGCAAATGTTGATGAAATGACTTTATGGTTGTGCGGATGTGAAGAAAAAAAAAGCACTGACGTGAAGTCAGTACTCTTTGGCGTGCGTGTTCACGGTGGCTAATTTGAATTGAGTGATGAGTACAACCTTTTGGGTAGATCTTCGGCTCGATCTATCCACTGAGCTTGAAGGACTCATCATTCAATTCAAATAAGCCACCGTGAACACGCGCGCCAAAGAGTACTGACTTCACGTCAGTGATTTTTTTTTTCAAGTTCCTTTAACAAGTATAGGTATCGATACAGTTTGGCTGTTAGCTTTAGCGTAGATCGAAAAAAATTGCGGTTAGGGGACCTCCGTTAGGAACGCAATTGCCTCTTCTCCAAATCCGAACGTATTTTAATATAGATCTACCGAATATAGTTATTTATAAATTCGCCTCAGGGCCACCATACAGACATTTCAACTCGGAAACAACGCTATTTCCCCCAAACTGACTTGTGTCGGTGCACTGAATTGACATAAATATTATTTTAAAACCTCACAATATCGGCTCATTACTCCCAACATAACCCATACAACCCAAAAACAGTCACTTCTCGTCTGCGCATGCGCAATATACTCGTGGCTGCAAGTCCTCCCAAAATTACACACCTTACAAAATACTCCGATTCTCCAACACTAGTGGTTCAGGAGATATCGCTTCTTGAATACACGCATGCGCAGACCCTCACCAGGGATTCTATGGAGGAATAGCATCCGCCACCCCAAAACCCCAATCCTCTTTGACGAAAACACCAGCAGTTAAATCACTGATGGTCTGCTCATGCGCATAACGAAAAATACACGTAAGGGGTAACATCGATTTCAAAATTAGCCCCAGGGCCACGGTATGGACACTTTAACTCGGAAACAACGCTGCATCCCCCAAACTGACTTATCCGTACACTAAATTGCCATGAATATCCTTTTAAAACCTCACAATATTGGCTCAGCACTCCCGACATAACCCGTTCAACCCAAAAACAGTCCCTTCTCTTCTGGGCATGCGCAATCTACTCGCGGCTAAAAGTCCTCTCAAAATCACACACCTTACAAAAAACTCCGATTCTCCAACACTAGTGGTTCAGGAGATATCGCATCTTCAATCCACCCATGCGCAGACCCTCATCAAGGATCTGGATTCTATGGAGGAATAGCATCCGCCACCCCAAAACCCCAATCCTCTCTGACGAAAACTACAGCAGTTAAATGACTTCGCATCTGCGCATGCGCATAAAGAAAATTGCCCGGAAAGGGCAGCATGAACCTCAAAAACATAGGTTTCGGCATTAAAAGCAAAGTATTCCGCAAAATAGTAGTATTCTTTGATTTTTTTTTCATGTCACGTGATTTTGCAAAAGTGTTTGCTTTGGTCTTTTGCATCTAACTACTGAGTTTCAATTTAATCAGATCAGTATTTTTCGAGTTATCGTGAAAACAAAATTTTAAAATTTTTGAAATTTTTTTTTACCACTTTAGTGCCGTCCGTTCAACACAAAACTTCGCAGGCAAATAAAGGTCATGATTCTACAATTTGATGCCAAATTTCAGAAAAATCGAGTGATCGGTTCCGGAAATATTCATAAAAACGTTTTTACTAAAAACGGCCTTAACTCCGAAACCGCTCGGTCGATTTCGCCCGTTAACGAACTTGTCCGAGATATTTACGCTACGAAATTTCCCTGCAAATTTCAACGCTCTAAGTCGTTCCGTTCAAGAGTTATCGTGCTAACGGCCGGACCGGCCGGCCGGACCGGACGGACAGAATTGAATTTGACTTGAAATTCTTCATCAAGTAGTCGAAACCAATCGTTTGAGACCATTTTCCAAAAAAAATTCGAAAAATACAGACATTGTGACGAAATGATAGCACGCTGTTCCTTGCGGAACACGCGCGCAAAAATGTGTTCAAGCCCTGTGGACAGGAGCTTTCTGGCGCTCTAGTTGAAACAGACAAATTATATCTCCGAAAGTATTGGTTTCTCAGAGTTGGGAATTATATCAATGTATTCTTATGATAGAACTGCATCATAAAGGAAATTCAATTCAAATAATAGTTTATTTATCAAGATTAAATGAGCAATCTGAGAATGAGAACTGCACCATGGAAGAAATCAAAGTAAAATAGCTGAACTGAATTTGACTCTCTCTTATAGAACAGGATGATATGTACGAGTATGAACACAGATCATATAATAAAGCTTAGATAGAATAATTATAGCATTCTGTGAAAACATAGAAGTACGATTCATTATTGAAATTTAGAAAAGTCATATCTCCGAAAGTATTAGCTTGTTGGAGTTGAAAATGATATCGATGAATGGTGAAACTGCATCTTAAATAAAAAAAAAGCACTGACGTGAAGTCAGTACTCTTTGGCGCGCGTTTTCACGGTGGCTAATTTGAATTGAATGATGAGTACTTCAAGCTCAGTGGATAGAGCGAGCCAAAGATCTACCCAAAGGATAGTGGACACCATTCACTGTCGGTTCAAAAATTAACAGTGCTGTATCTAAGCTGCCATCAGGAAAGAGTAACAAAGTTGGAAATGAACACAACTGACCCTCCTTAGTCGCACAAACTCCTAGAAGATTTGGGAGGGTCAGTATAATCCTAATCATGTTTATAGCACGCGCGCCAAAGCAGATTGACATTTTACACTTTTTCTTTCATTGTTAACCTCTGCTTTTGCGCGCGTGCTATAAACGTGATTAGGATTATACTGACCCTCCCAAATCTTCTAGGAGCTTGTGCGAAAGGAGGGTCAGTTGTGTTCTTTTCCAACTTTGTTACTCTTTCCTGATGGCAGCTTAGATACAGCACTGTTAATTTTTGAACCGATAGTGAATGGTGTCCACTATCCTTTGGGTAGATCTTTGGCTCGCTCTATCCAGTGAGCTTGAAGTACTCATCATTCAATTCAAATTAGCCACCGTGAACACGCGAGCCAAAGAGTACTGACTTCACGTCAGTGCTTTTTTTTTATCAAGTTCCTTTAACAAATATAGCCAAGGGCGTAGCCAGGGGGGGGTTTTGGGGGTTCAAACCCCCCCCGAAATGTTATTTTTTCTCTTAAAAAAATTTTTTTTTGCTGCAGAAAGTGACCCTTGCACCCACAACCCCCCCCCCCCCCCCCCCGAAATTAATTCCTATTTCAAAACCCCCCCCGAAATTAATTCCTGGCTACGCCCTTGAATATAGCTATCAATACAGTTTGGCTGTTAGCTTTACCGTAGATCAAAAAAAATTGCGGTTGTGGGACCTCCGTTAGGAAAGCAATTGCCTCTTCTCCAAATCCGAACGTATTTTAATATAGATCTACCGAATATAGTTATTTATAAATTCACCTCAGGGCTACCATACAGACATTTCAACTCAGAAACAACGCTATTTCCCCCAAACTGACTTGTTTCCGTGCACTGAATTGACATTAATATTCTTTTAAAACCTCACAATATCGGCTCATTACTCCCAACATAACCCAAAACCATTCACTTCTCGTCTGCGCATGCGCAATATACTCGTGGCTGCAAGTCCTCCCAAAATTACACACCTCACGAAAAACTCCAATTCTCCAACACTAGTGGTTCAAGAGATATCGCTTCTTGAATACACGCATGTGCAGACCCTCACCAGGGGATTCTATAGAGGAATAGCATCCGCCACTCCAAAATCCCAATCCTCTCTGACGAAAGCACCAGCAGTTAAATCACTGACGGTCTGCTCATGCGCATAACGAAAAATGCCCGTAAGGGGTAACATCAATTTCGAAAATAGCCCCAGGGCCACGGTATGGACACTTTAACTCGGAAACAACGCTACATCCCCCAAACTGACTTGTCCTTGCACTGAATTACCATGAATATTCTTTTGAAACCTCACAATATCGGCTCAGCACTCCCAACATACAACCCAAAAATAGTCACTTCTCTTCTGCGCATGCGCAATCTACTTGCGGCTAAAATTCCTCTCGAAATCACACACCTTACAAAAAACTCCGATTCTCCAACACTAGTGGTTCAGGAGATATCACATCTTTAATCCACGCATGCGCAGACCCTCACCAGGGAATTCTATGGAGGAATAGCATCCGCCACCCCAAAACCCCAATCCTCTCTGACGAAAACACCAACAGTTAAATCACTGATGGTCTGCTCATGCGCATAACGAAAAATGCCTGTAAGGGGTAACATCAATTTCAAAATTAGCCCCAGGGCCACGGTACGAAAACTTTAACTCGGAAACAACGCTACATCCCCCAAACTGACTTGTCCTTGAACTGAATTGCTATGAATATTCTTTTAACTTCCCAACATAACCCATCCAATTAAAAAACAGTCACTTCAATTTCATTAAGATCGAGTGAAATATTCATAAAAAACGTTTTGACTAAAAACGGCCTTAACTCCGAAACCGCTCGGTGGATTTCGCCCGTTAACGAACTTGTCCGAGATATTTGCGCTACAAAACTACCCTGCAAATTTCAACGCTCTATGTCGTTCCGTTCGAGAGTTATCGTGCTAACGGCCGGACCGGACGGACAGAATTGAATTTGACCTCGAATTCTTCATCAGGGTGTCGAACCCAATCGCTTGAGGCCATTTTCGAAAAAAAATTCGAAAAATACATACATTGTGACGAAATGATAACACGCTGTTCCTTGCGGAACACGCGCGCAAAAATTGAATTTGAAATTTGGTGCTTAAAAGAAAATTTTTCTTTTCGTTACTCCGAATCCATCTGGCCTATTTTGCCCAATAACGAACTTAACCGAGATATTCATCTCCCTAACCTACTCTGAAAATTTCAACTGCCTAGCTCATTCCGTTCGAGAGTTATTGTAGGATTTTTTTTTTTAATTTTGAAATTTTTTTTGACACTTTGCGGTAACATGGTCAATACAAAACTTCACATGCGTATAAAGGCCATGATTCTACAATTTGATGCTAAATTTCAGATAGATCGAGTGATCGGTTTCGGAAATATTCATAAAAAATGTGTTTTACTAAAGTCGGCCATAAATCCGAATCCGCTTGATGGATTTCGCCCATTAAAGAACTTGTCCGAGATATTTATGCTCCAAACCCACCTTGCAAATTTCAATCCTCTAACTCCTTTCGTTCGAGAGTTATCGTGCCTACGGCTGGCCGGACAGAATCGATTTCGACCTCGGATTCTTGATCAGTGAGTCGAACCAAATCGTTGAGACCATTTTCAGCCAAAAATTCGAAAATTACAGACATTTGGGCAAATTGATAAGCACTCAGTTCCGAGGAACTAGAGCACCAAAAAGTGTAATTCCCTTTCCGGGATTTGAGCCCGCCTTCTCTCGTTCCGAAACCGAAAACGCGACGGATTAGACCCCCGGGCTATCGGGCTCCTCGTACGATCTTGTCGATCTCCGGTATTAGAATAAAACGTCGGTACTAACCTGGGATATATTCTCTTAATTTTCACTTTTCGACATAAAATCCCCACATGGGGGTTTATTTCACGGCTTTTTACCCTTATATTCGCTTTTCTTCAACTTTCAGGCCCGCAAACTGCCTAGAACGGCCGTTTTCAGACCCCGTCTATCTAAGTCGATTTTGACGTTTCTCGAACCAACTATTAGCAACGAATTAGATAATGTCATGTCTCGGGAAAATGAGTTGACATTATGACAATTCATACATAGAATAATTATATAATTCTGTGAAAACGTAGAAATACGATTTATTATTGAAATTTTGAAAAATCAACTCCGAAAGTATTAGCTTGTTAGAGTTAAAAATTATATCATTGGAATCTTATGGTAAAACTGCTTATTGAAAATAAATTTGGAATTTGTTATGTAAAAAAAAAATTTTTTTTTGTTACTCCGAAACGATCTGTCCGATTTTGCCCAATAACGAACTTAGCCGAGATATTTATCTACCAAACCTACTCTAAAAATTTCAACTGTCTAGCTCATTCCGTTCGAGAGTTATCGTGCCTACGACCTGCCGGACAGAATGAATTTCGACCACGGATTCTTGATCAGTGAGTCGAACCAAATCGTTTAAGACCATTTTCATCGAAAAATTCGAAAATTGCAGACATTTGGGCAAATTGATAAGCACTCAGTTCCGAGGAACTAGAGCGCCAAAAATGCGTTTTTTTGTTTTGTTTGCTTACTGTTTGGTGGATACGATAACTGGACAAAATAAGGTGTACGTGATATGAAACATATGGGTGAAAATATAAAAGAACACGAAAAATCGGCCAAACATATGAAAAAGATTGTAAGCTTCCAGATATTGGCCACAACTAATATCGCTTCTGGTTTAAGTAGTGCATATATGTCGAAAATATTCGTAAGCAATACGAAATGGTATAAAAAAACCGTTACGTCCTGTCAAAAATTATCGATAGTCTGAAGTTGTGTGGTAAATCCAATCTTGCACGACGGTCATGATGAGTCGGAAGACTCGATTAATAACACAAGAAAACGAGAACGTGACCGGTTGCTTACGAACTTCAAATTTAATATAGTGTCTTATGGTTTGGCTTCATTGTTTTGTGAAATATGTAAAGTTTTGGTTATTTTAATATCGATGCCACTGACAACCGCAGAAACTGAAAGATGTTTCTCTACTTTAAAATTGATCAAGACGTTTCTAAGGAATACAATGTCGGAAGAAAGACTGACGGCGCTCGCAATGTTGTCCATCGAACAAAATTTAGTTGAATATATTCCTGAATTCAACGAAAATGTGATCGAGAAGTTCCTCTGCGTCAAAAACAGAAGGATTGAGTTTCATTTTAAGAAGTAGGCGTTTGGTAATCACCTTTTGAAATGTATATACTTTTTTGTATTCTTGAATCAGCGCCCCCCTGGACAAAATTATCACCAGCCGCCACGGCGCCTTTGTGTTAGTATTCTACAACTAGTTTGCAAGTTTCAATTTGATAGGATCTGTATTGCCATATGGCCATATGGATTTGCCATATGGATATGCCATATGGATTTGCATCAAGTAAAAGCCACAAGCATTAAAATTTTGGATCTGTATTGTTTGAAAACATAGTTAGTACTCGGAAACATTTTTGCCGATTATTCCCATTAACCAGCTCAACTTTCGCATTCGGATGCGCCACTTACCGTGAAAATTGCAAGTCGCTAACTCTTTCCGTTCGAAAGTTATCGTGAAAACGGTCGGCCGGACAGAATCAACTTTGACCACGAAATCTTCATCAGTGAGTCGAATATAATCGTTTGAGACCATATTCGGAAAAAAATTCGAAAATTACAGACATTTGAGTAAAATGATAGCACGCTGTTCCCCAGAATCATGAACGCAAAAAAATGTTTCATTTGATGGGAGAGACCTATAGTTGAAACTAATCTGCAACTTAAAGACTCACCCTATACAGTGACATTACGATTTCAATATTGAGAAATATATCAGTTTTCCAAAAAATAAAAGACCCTTACCTCAAACCAGCCTGCCAAAATACTACAAATTTTAAGGTAGTCATGAATAAAACACTAGGTTGAAAGTCGTGGTTTTTATTATTTTTACCTTTGTTTTGTTTTTGTAAAATTTTATAGATGTTAAGGACTTATACTAGAGGGTATTCAATTTAGAAAAAAATCAAACTTAACAAAACCTAACTACTCGATAAAACTGAACAAAATTTGGACGAAAAACGATTATACTAAGGAAATATTACACATTTACATCAATCGAACATGCGAAAAAGCTACTCAGCCCCCCGAAACGAAAATTATGAGTCGGGGGGCCCCTCAAGTTTCCCGACAGTTCGTCATACTGCTCGGCCGCCTGCCGTTCCAGCTCTTGATATACGTTGTCGGTGGAGTTACAGTATTGCTCCAAAGCCTGTATCTCCAGTTCTTCCGAAACCGTCGAAGTGACTGGAACGTCTTCTTCGAATAGGAGGTTGACCGTTTTACTGACCACCTCTTCAATGTCGCTCCTAACTTTGAGCTGCGAAGCCACGGCAATCTTTTTCCGTTGCGGAGCCAAGGATGGACCATCCATGCAATAAGTTGAACTAGCGCATACATTCTTTCGTATGGCGTCACAGTCGCTAGTCTCGGTTGATGCAGAACTTTCTCCTTGAGCTTTTCTGGCTTTACTCTTCAAGATGCTAATTTGAGGTTGGGTAGATTGCTTAGGTTTAGGTTTCGATCGGTTATCTACTGAATATTGAGATGTGGACGGTACAGCTTGTTGATTCGATCCCATCCACAGGCTGGGAGTCTGGGGAACGAAATGTGGGTTCAAGTAATTCGCTTGGCTCACGTTCGGTCTGGAATAGTTCTGGGGGACGATCCACCTTTGCATTACTCTGGTCTGCTGCAGGGGTTGATAGTAATAAGGCGTTTGTACAGGCTGTGTAATCGGATAAATGGATGTGCGGTTCTGCTGTAACATCAGTACAGGCTGCGCGTATTGATACTGAGGGATGAAGGTACTCTGACGTTGAAAGTTCTGCATATTTCTATTCGTTATGACTTGGGAGGTATGCGAGAACGTATTCGTACAACCACAACTGTTCTGATACGTGTTTGAGTAATGAGAAGCGTTAAACTGATAGCTGTAATTATTAACATAAGATGATTGCGCGATCATTGGGAAACTAGCGGTATTCGCACTTCTGAAATCTTCGGTATTCTGCTGCCCCGGATCTCTGGCAAAGTTGGCAGTTTTTACCGGAGAAGCTGCCTCCACAGCCTTAGCCTTCGGTAAAATTTTCACATTCGTCTGTATCGACGTGTTCTTCTGAATCCTCATTTCAGTTTTAACCTGAATTCCTTCATCTACACTCTGGATCCCTTGGGAAGCACTGAAATCAGTAACCGTCGAAACTACAGAGGATGCACAACACACTGAGAATTTCGGAAAGATCATGTTCAAGGAACTCGGAGTGTCTATCTTCGCAACGGTTATCGGTAGATTGTCGGTGTCTTTCTTCACCATCTCTGCCGTGGTGAGACCTTGCAAGACGGCCGAATACAGTCTCTTGGGGCACACGGGCTCCTCGGCCTTGATTTCTGCCTCGCAAGGCTCTTCGATCTTCGGTTCAAGGGGTTCTGGATCCAGGTCTTGAATAACAAGCTGACTCTTGCTCATCCAGCAGTTTTGCTGTCTGAACGACGTCGCCAGATCCTGCAATTAAAAAACGCTAGATTGATATGTTGTTGACAAATCCATATGATACCTTCAAATGATCGAAATCTTTCGTCGACTCTGATACCTCGTCTAAAAATGATCCCTGACCTCTCGGATCGTAAGGGCCATTGTAAAATTGCAAACTGGGCAACTTTCTTAAAGTTAAATCTATGTCTCTGGCGAACTCTATGCATCGCTGACGTAAATCGTCCTTTTGCGTATTCCAAATTAATTTTATTTTATCTAAAAGATGAAGCAGAAATGGCTTAATAGAAGGTGTTGAAAACTTATATTTACGCTGAGGTTGAAGGGTTGCCTTTTATACAATGTGGAAAATCCCGAAATACGTCAAAGTTTAATTTTAAATTGTCATTCTTCTTCGTAAAAATACGAACCTTACCTTCAACTCCCTTCGAAAGACTGGTACAACCACCAATTTTTCAAATAGGAAGTATGGGCTTGTGCATTTGAATGGTTGCGTCATTCTCTATTCAGAAATGTTATCACTTTCACGTTTATTGCAAAAATAAAAAAATAAAAAAAATCAAGTGATTAGCGAAACTTGTTACAATGTCAAAAACTAAAATGTACTACAAAATGTAACAAAAAAATTATGAATGTTAATGAAGTAGATGTCCAAAGCGTTCACCGCGAACGCCTTGGCAACATCCTAACCTCAAATAAAATTGTCTTCCTACATTATTCATCATCTCAGTAGTGATCGACCTAATCGCAAGCGTTATTCGACCTTTTAGGTCATTTAAATCAAGAGGTTTAGTTTTGTACACAATGCTCTTCACATATCCCCATAAAAAGAAATCTAATGGGTTAAGATAAGGGGATCGCGCTGGCCAATCGATCGTTTCCCGCTTTCCTATCCACCTGTTTGGAAATATTGCGTCGAGGTACTGCCGGACATTGCGTTGATAATGTGGTGGTGCTTCATCCTGTTGGAACCATATTGTATTCCGTGGAACTCGATGCTTTCCTTGATCAGGATATAAATTTGCCAAAGTTGGAACGACACCTTTTTGAAGTAGGTAGTGCTAAATATTTATCGCCATTCGAATAGCCCTCAATGAAAAAGTGGCCTATGATATGGTTTCGAACATTTCCTGCCCAAACATTAACCTTTTGAGGGAATTGCGTGTGTTCCTATCTCATCCAGTGAGAATTTTCGGTAGACGTCTACTAATTGGATAATATTGTTATCCAACATGTCCATCATTTGTTCACAAAAATAAGTTCTGCTATCAAAATCTTCCAAGAGCTCCTGGGTAGGTATCATTTCATAGGGATGCATTTTACTTTGTTTCAATACCTTTAGAATCGATGTACGACTGACATTGAACGTTGTGGAGGTATCTCTACTCGACGTATGTGGATTTTCTTCCAAGTCAAGCATCACATCTTATTTCACATCTTCACACAATATATTAGCAGCTGCTTACATGCCCAAACTCGCGAAACTGCTTCTCCATTTGTCCCTTGGGTTATAGGCGGCAAATTCGGAAATTTCTCATGAAACAAGCGATTTACTTCTTTTTGTGTTTGGGTTTTATTTGCGTAACTAATCATGTGTAAAATTGTTATTTTGTACATTCCCGTTAATCGAACCCTTATTCAAAATTGAAGTAAATGAAATTCAAACACAAATTAGACAATTTATTAACTACAACTTATAAGCACAAAACAATTTGCGAAGGCGTTCTAAAGAAACTAAAATTGCCACAGAAAGTGTTTTACGTAGTTTTCATGGTACCATCTGGAAAACATAATGTTGGTTTTTCTTCATTTTCTTTCTATCAGGCAAATATGTTTAGTATTATTGTAATAAGATTTGGGAATATTCGAGGGAATATTATAATGAATTTCGGTAATCACATGATTTAATTTGTTTCTATTTTGAGTTTTGCAATAAACATGGAAGCGATAACATTACTTAATAGAGAATGACGCGACCTTTCAAACGTATGTATGTATCACAAGCCTATACTTCCTATTTGAAAAATTGGGGGTTGTACCTGTCTTTCGAAGAGGGTTGAAGGTATGGTTCGCATTTTTATGAAGAAGAAGGACAATTTAAAATTGTTAAAATTGTAAATGTGGCATTTAGTGGCATTTAAAGACCTGTGAAAAATTGACCCATAGGAGGCCCAAAGACAAAGTCGAATTTAAAATTATAAATACCTGATGAAATTAATAATAGTTTAATTTAATTTAACAGAGAAAACAATTGTTGCAAATTGCTCAGTTAGAATCATAGGAGGATTAACCGGTACGCTTAAGCGTAGGGCCCCGAGGCCCACAGATACACCCGATCCAATCTTGTCAATATTTTTCAGAATAAAAATTCGACCTGTACGTAAGTGAATATAAAAAAAATCTCTTTACCTACTTAGGGCCTGTTTCACCACTTGCTGATAAAGTCCCGGATAAGCTATTCATAACTTATCCAACAGATAACCCCGAAAATTGTGTTTCACACGTGTCGGATAGGTTAAACTAGCTGATAAACTCCTGGATAATTTAACACCTAGATGAAGCGGCCATTATATTTTTATTCGTTGGATAACCCAACTTTTATCATGACAGGCGTCATTCATTCATATGCACAATGACATGTTATCAAGTGTATTCTGACAGGCGAAGATGTGATTTTTTCTTGACTTTTTTTGGAGCAGCAGCAGCTTATTTGTGTGAACATGGATATTTTCGAGTTTTTAGAGCAAGAGTTTGACGATTTCCTCGCACGTATCTCACGTCCACGAAAACGTCATGAAATTATATCTAGAGTTGATTTTGCTGAATACGACGAGGAAGAGTTTAGGTCCAGGTTTCGACTTACAAAGTTAACAGTTGACTATGCAGATTTTATAGAAGATTTTATAGAAGAGGACATAAAAACTACACCCTAACAATGTCTAACCTAACCTCCTAAATTATTTACAAAACATTCTGATTCTATGCAACAATCATCACAGAGACATAAATACACAAGTTACAAGGCCCCAACTTACGTTTGTTCAACCAGTAGCAAGCATAAATGCGACGTAGCCAAACACACCTCCTATTAAATTGTCAGATAGCTATCTAGTAGATATTTTATCCGAGACCCGCGTGGTGAAACCAAAAATAATTATCCGACAGATTTATCCACCAGATATTTTATCCGCTGGATTCATATCCGGGACTTTATCAGCAAGTGGTGAAACAGGCCCTTAGACTGCTATATTTTATAAGCAGTGATAACATGTAAATTTTCAGTCACACGAAGACCTAGAGCAAAAACTAGCTGTTAGTAGTAAAAAAATACCAAGGTTCCGCATACTTTTCTTACCCTAATTAGGGGCTGTCTGCCTGCAATAAATTCCGGCAAAGTTGGCTACCAAGTACCGATTCGGGATTCCCAATGTTTACAAATTCGTCATAATGCAATAAATCTGTTATCTGGGTGCAAAAGACTTGTTCTACATATATTTCGTATTCATATTTCGTAACCTAAAGGAAGATTGCAAGTGTTGATATTAACGGAAGAGTACAGTTTATTCTTCGTTCAACTTGCATTTTGGCGCTCTTGTTCCTCGGAACAGAGTGCTTATCAATTTGCCCAAATGGCTGTAATTTTCGAATTTTTGGCTGAAAATGGTCTTGAACGATTTGGTTTGTCTCACTGATCAAAAATCCGTGGTTTAAATCGATTCTGTCCTGCCGGCCGTTCGTCCGTGCGTTCGGCCGTTAACACGATAACTCTCGAACGGAATGAGCTAGAGAGCTAGACAATTGAAATTTTCAGAGTAGGTTTGAGGGATAAATATCTCGGTTACTGGGCAAAATCGGTCTAACAGTTTGGGAGTACCGCAAAAAAAAAATTATATTACAACTTTTGAATTCAAATTTTTTAAGATGCAGTTTCATCATAAGAATCCATTGTTATAATTTTCTACTCTAACAAGCTAATACTTTCAGAGATATGATGTTTCAATATTTCAATAATACATCGTAAGTTCTATGTATTCACAGAATGTGAACACAGAATCTGTCTGTGACCACTATTCATAAATGTCATCTTTTCTAGCTATTAGAGATTGTCAATTCATAGTTGTTATTTTCTCTTGGAAAGCAAATATTCAATTTTTGAATTTGTGAATATATACAAGACTGTTTTGATGTCCTACTTAGTTTTTGGGGGCAATAGGAAAGAAGAACATAATGGAATCATCAAATGAAATTACTGTTCGTTGACCACTGAGGTTAATATTACCTTTTACTTCCTTAACTAGTGAGACATGTTCCTATATACAGTATTTTCATAATGTTGCTAGCAAAAAAATACTGAAATATGGATCTACATTTGTGTATCAATCATTTTTTCTTGAGTTAAGGTTCATAATACAGAAAAGATTGTGTTAGTGGTATGAACAATTAAATTTAAAATTATGAAATCAGGATAGTATTTTATTAATATAATTTGAACTATTAAAATAATTTTTTCGTAATCCACTACCTACCCAATTATCAAGAATAAATGGACAATCTGCTATGATTTTCCCCAGCCTTGCTCTAGATATTTCGATGATTTCGAGTTGTGAAAACTATGTACCGAGTGTAAGTTGCAACAACCCATTCCACGAAGTTGAATCATTGCAGATTGCTCATTTAATCTTGATAAATAAATTTAATGACAATTGCTCTTTCTTTTATGAGTTAATTTTTGAAACATTTTTTTAAACGACACTTTTTCTAAATTTAATGCCTTTCATGATGCATTTCTATCATCGGAATCCATTGATAAAATTCTGAGAAACTCTGAGAAACCAGAGTTTTATTTAAGAGTTTATTGTCGAAAACTCAAAAGTGTAATTGAACTTTTTGGCGCTCTTGTTCCTCGGAACAGAGTGCTTATCAATTTGCCCATATGTCTGTAATTTTCGAATTTTTGGCTAAAATGGTCTTAAACGATTTGGTTCAACTCACTGATCAAGAATACGTGGTCGAAATCGATTATGTCCGGCCTCTCGAACGGAATGAGCTAGACAGTTGAAATTTTCAGAATAGGTTTGGGACATAAATATCTCGGCTAAGTTCGTTATTGGGCAAAATCGGTCGGATGGTTTCGGAGTAACGGAAAAAAAAATTTTGTTTAAATAACAAGTTTTTTTTTACATTACAAATTTCAAAATAAATTTTTCTCAAGATGCAGTTCCACCATAGGAATCCATTGATGTCATTTTTAACTCTAACAAGCTAATACTTTCGGAGATATGATTTTTCAAAATTTCAATAATAGTATACTTCTGTGTTTTCACAGAATGCGATAATTATTCTATGAATTATTATAATATGATCTGTGTTGATACATTTCAACTTATTTTCCTGAGACATGGTATGTCAAGTTATGATATTTAATGCCCATGGTCAATCCATATGATGATGGGAATGGTAATGGTAAGTTAATAATATTGAGTTCAGAATAACTCCGGTAAAAACAAAACTGAAATATTGGCTAAAGTTTCAATTGATAATATAATTTTCAGTGTGGATTTGAGGAGAAAATATATCGTTCATCATAGAATTGAGGAACGAATATCTCGGATGAGTTCGTTGTTGGGTAGAATTGGTCTATTGATTTTGGATTAATAATTTTTGGCACTCTTGTTGAATTTGAATTCTTTTATGATGCTTGAATTTAAATTCAGCTATTATGAAGTTCATAAGAATCCATTGATATAATTCCCAACTCTTACCAATACTTTCGAAGATATGATTTGTCGAAGTTTTAACAAGAGTGCCAATGCTCCTGTCCGCAGGGCTTGAACCAATTTTTTATTTATGTTCGAATTTGACTTCTAATCCGACATATTCTCATTCAACCATAAAAGGTGAAAATCATTGAATGATAATAACCATGAATAATGGTTATTAATTCACATCAATTTTTCTGAAATTATTAAGCCGAGTGTTGAGCTTTATTGTTGGAATTTCCAACTTTAATTTCTTGGCATAAAAATATGAAGTAGCTTCAAATTTGGTACCTAGAACCCCTTATAAATGAGAATTTTGGATACCTTAAACATAAGGTAGTTCTCTACAAAAGTAACTACACTCTTGTCCACTACAGTTTTTGTCGTCTGACACATATTCCGGAAACAATGTTTCCATCTTCAAAGACGAAGCGTTTAGTTCAGTCAATCTGGCAAAAATTGAATCGTTCCGATGCAAAAAATACCTAGTGGCTGAATCTTTGTTAATATTTGGAGAATGATGTTAGAAAAGGGTTTATTGGGTCGGCCACGTTGGACCGTGATGCGTGTTTTGAAAAACTCAACAAATTTTGGAATGTATTTATCTCGTGATCTATGCATTTCACAGAAAAATTTATTCAAGAAAAAATGTAGAGGACATCGATATCTACAATTAATCTCATTGGTGCTATGCCGTACAACAAAAAAGGCACGCAGTAGGTGGCGCTAAAGTTCCAAAATAAGAGTTTTTCCACTTTTTTGCTATTAAATTTTCTTTTTTCAACTATATTGTAAATATAAATGTTGTTCCTTTTAATATTACGAACAACTTTTATTTAAACATTTTTTACATACAACTTACCGTTCGAAAGTTATAGTGTAATACAGCGCTGCGTTAACATCGCAGTGCTGCTAACGGATACGTCAGTTATATGCACCACAGCTGTCCTCGTACTTTGTGAAATCGTTGTAATGGAATTTTCAAACTTCAGCAAGCTGTAGCTTCAAAACGGAAAGTTGTATGTAAAAAATGTTTAAATAAAAGTTGTTCGTAATATTAAAAGGAACAACTTTTACATTTACAATATAGTTGAAAAAAGAAAATTTAATAGCAAAAAAAAAATGGGTTCAAGCCCTGTGGACAGAAGCTTTCTGGCGCTCTAGTTCAAACAGACAAATTATATCTGGTATTGGTTTCTCAGAGTTCGGAATTATATCAATGTATTAATATGATAGAACTGCATCAAAAAGGAAATTCAATTCAAATAATAGTTTATTTATGAAGATTAAATGAGCAATCATGAGAATGAGAACTGCACCACATTTTCTAATTTTTTTTTTGACACTTTGCGGTAATCTGGTCAATACAAAACTTCACATGCGTATAAAGGTCATGATTCTACTGTCTTCTACAGTCTGGTGCTAAATTTCAGATAGATCGAGTGATCGGTTTCGGAAATATTCATAAAAAATATTTTTACTAAAATCGGCCATAACTCCGAAACCCCTTGATGGTTAACGCCCATTAACGAACTTGTCCGAGATATTTACGCTCCAAAACCACCTTGCAATTTTCAATCCGCTAACTCCTTTCGTTCGGAGTTATCGTGCCTACGGCCGGTCGGCCGGCCGGACAGAATCGATTTCGCACTCGGATTCTTGATCAGTGAGTCGAACCAAATCATTTGAGACCATTTTCAGCCAAAAATTCCAAAATTACAGACACTTGGGCAAATTGATAAGCATTCTGTTCCGAGGAACTAGAGCGCCAAAAAAACAAGTTTCGTATGACAATTGCCCAAAACAGGTTTAAAGTACCTACAAATAGTAGGTATTCCATAAAACATGTATAATAGTTATTTATACAACAAGTGAGTTAAATGAATGTTTATTCATGAGAAGAAAGTTTAACCCACGAGCCCGTAGGGCGAGTGGGTTAATTTCTTCGAGTGAATAAACATTTTTAACTCACGTGTCGTATACAAAATTTTATCCCATTTTGATGAAATTTTAAATAATGAATACTTTTTAGAGGAAATATTAGGTATAGGTAATTCTAATTCATAACGAGATTTCCCTTCGATCGATGGTTGCTAGGGCACTATGTAATTAATTGTTTGCAAGTGTCAATGAAAATTATAGAACCGTCAAAGAATTTTCATTTCGAAAAAATGTTGAGCGGTGACGACGAGGTTGTAGTTCCTGAGTGCATTATACAAGAAGCAAATGAGGCAGCAGAAGCAGTAATTCCATTAAAATCAAAAATATTGTACGAAAAGCAATATACGTCATTTTGTTCCTGGAGAAATAATGAAAAAGCCAAAGGTGTCAACGAAAAAATAATTTTGGCGTATATTTCCGAACAATCCAAGAAAGTTAAGTCGTCGTCTTTATGGTCCTACTATTCGCAACTTAAGAAAATGTTGGCTCTGAAAGAAAAAATAGACATCGGCAGATTTCACCAAGTCACCGCCTTTTTGAAGCAACATTCCAGGGGATAAGTAGTAAAGAAGTCGGAGGTATTCACAAGAGAGGAGTTTGAATACTTTTTAGTGGGGTCACAAAAACCGGAGTTCCTGATGCAGAAATGGATATTCCAGCAGGGCCTGAGAAGTCCTCAAACACATGTGCTATAACGACTGAACGTGTTTCCTTTGGAGGAGGAGCAGGTTTCCAGTTCCATTTTCAAAATCTTAATAATTATAATTTTTACTTTAATGATAGAAATGACTGTTAATGTAGAATTTTTGATAAATTTTAATAAACGTACATTAAAATGAGTTTTAGGTGCATTGTGTGTGGAAATAATAATTTCCAGAAAGTGAGTGGTGAACATTTTATTTCACTAGTGAATTAAAAAAATTTTAATTCACTCAGTGGATAAACGTCAACTTACCCTTGTTACCATGGGTTGAATATTGTCGTCTTTAAACGTCAAAATGGGATAAAATAATAAATTACCTTGTAATCGATCAAAAATTTCCTGCTCTACGTTCACAAAATTTTCTCCTCTCTCGAACTTTGGAATTATGCTTTCAAATTTACGTAATATTTTCAAACATTTTCGGGTGAGGTCCCCGTTGCATCGCTAAAATACGAGTATTTCAACCCCAATATTCTTGAAGTTACAATATTCCCTTCTGTCAAGTTGACTTTATGGCAATTCATATACATAGAATATACATAGAATAATTATATCAACCTGTGAAATACGATTTACATTGAAATTTTGAAAAATCATATCTCCGAAAGTATTAACTTGTTAGAGTTAAAAATGATATGAATGGATTTTTATGATAAAACTGCTTATTAAAAAAAAATTAATTTGGAATTTGTTCTGTAAAAAAAAAAATTTTTTTTTATTACTCCGATTTTACCCAGTAACGAACTTAGCCGAGATATTCATCCCCCAAACCTACTCTGAAAATTTCAACTCTCTAGCTCATTCCGTTCGAGAGTTATCGTGCCTACGGCCGGACGGCCGGCCGGCCGGACCGGCCGGACAGAATGAATTTCGACCACGGATTCTTGATCAGTGAGTCGAACCAAATCGTTTAAGACCATTTTCATCGAAATATTCGAAAATTACAGACATTTGGGCAAATTGATAAGCACTCAGTTCCGAGGAACTAGAGCGCCAAAAAGTGGAAAAACTCTTATTTTGGAACTTTAGCGCCACCTACTGCGTGCATTTTTTGTTGTACGGCATAGCACCAATGAGATTAATTGTAGATATCGATGTCCTCTACATTTTTTCTTGGATAAATTTTTCTGTGAAATGCATAGATCACGAGATAAATACATTTCAAAATTTTTTTGAGTTTTTCAAAACACGCATCACGGTCCAACGTGGCCGACCCAATAAACCCTTTTCTAACATCATTCTCCAACCATTAACAAAGATTCAGCCACTAGGTATTTTTTGTACCGTCGAAATGCCAGATTGACTGAACTACGTTACCTAAACATGCTATTAATTTCTACACTCAAGGATGGGTTGACTTTATACCCTTAGTCATAAACCGATTAGTGAGAATAATGAGTTGTTAATAGGGGTTAGATCATTATTGAGTAACATATCTTTTCTCTTACACATTTCGATCCCTTCAAGCGTTCCTAAGTACAATTTATTGGATTTCTGAAACTAAGTGTGGATTCATGCAGCAGCAAATATTAATTATCAAGTAAAAAGTATCAAATAACAATTATGAATTACCAAGTACAAAAATGCAGCATTCATGCACTCAAATTAACAATTAAGAAATAAAAACCCACAACTCAAAGATCCAGGGTATTAATTTTTCAAAATAACCTCTGTTCCTTCCCCCTACATTTGAAAACAAGTGTTTAAAATTCAATTTTCCAATGTGACAACACGAAACCCACATAAATACACACCAAATAAATTAAATATTTTACAAAGTGAGGTTATATTTACATCATCGGACTGTCTAATCTGCGTTCAGCTGCGCTCGAATTGCGTACAAGTACAAAATCTCGTTCAATTAAAGTAGAAAGTTAAAAGTTGGCGAACTTCTACTTGTTATTTGTTAATTGATAATTGTTACTTGGCTGCATGAACACTCTCATTGAGATATATGAAGTTCAACTTTTACTCACTATTTGTAATTGTTAATTGTTACTCTATACTCGTTAATTCGGGCTGCATGAATCCAGTTGTTAAATCGTGATTTGCAACAGCAGATTTATCGATGTTGTTGTTTCGAATGCTCTTTAAACCATGTGAGAATGTTTCTGGTTTTTTGCCCGACGTGTCACTTGTTGCAATCTAAACATTTAATATCGTATATACCCGATTTTAACATGTCCGGAGTTTTATCGAATGTATTTCCTAGAAATTGTTTAATTTTCGTGGAAGATTTGAAAGCCAATTTTATATTAACCTTTTTAAAAATATTCTGGTGTTGTTCGTTTTCGGATGGAACGTGAAAGCATGGAAACCTTTTTCTTATTCTTTATTTCTTTCGTTGGGGCTATGTTACTGAAGAGATTTTTATATTTATGTTTGTTGATAATCTTCTGAACTAGTAATTTGATGACTATACCCGTTTCTTTCAGCAATTTGGAAAATCATTTTTCATTCTTTCTTCAAGTTTACATTGCTTAGCGGAATATTAAATAACCGCATTACGAGGAAATGTAAGCTGGCTGTTTTATGTGACCAGGGAGCAACCGAATCAGACGAAATGTAAATATCAGAATTGGTAGGTTTTCTAAAAATGGGTTCAAGCCCTGTGGACAGGAGCTTTCTGGCGCTCTAGTTCAAACAGACAAATTATATCTCCGAAAGTATTGGTTTCTCAGAGTTGGGAATTATATCAATGTATTCTTATGATAGAACCGCATCATATTGGAAATTCAATTCAAATAATAGTTTATTTATCAAGATTAAATGAGCAATCTGAGAATGAGAACTGCACCATGGAAGAAATCAAATTAAAATAGCTGAATTGAATTTTACTCTCTTATAGAACAGGATGACATGTACGAGTATGAACACAGATCATATAATAAAGCTTAGATAGAATAATTATAACATTCTGTGAAAACATAGAAGTACGATTCATTATTGAAATTTCGAAAAATCATATCTCCGAAAGTATTAGCTTGTTGGAGTTGAAAATGATATCTGTGGATTTTTATGGTGAAACTGCATCTTAAATAAAAATTGAATTTGAAATATGTTATTTAAAAAAAAATTTTTTTTTCGTTACTCCGAAACCATCTGGCCTATTTTGCCCAATAAAGAAGTTAACCGATATATTCATCTCCCTAACCTACTCTGAAAATTTCAACTGCCTAGCTCATTCCGTTCGAGAGTTATTGTAGAATTTTTTTTTTTATTTTCAATTTTTTTTTTTAGACTTTGCGGTAAACTGGTCAATACAAAACTTTACATGCGTATAAAGTCATGATTCTACGATTTGATGCTAAATTTCAGATAGATCGAGTGATCGGTTTCGGAAATATTCATAAAAAATGTTTTTACTAAAATTGGCCATAACTTCGAAACCGCTTTATGGATTTCGCCCATTAACGAACTTGTCCGAGATATTTACGCTCCAAACCCACCTTGCTAATTTCAATCCTCTAACTCCTTTCGTTCGAGAGTTATCGTGCCTACGGGCGACCGGACAGAATCGATTTCGACCTCGGATTCTTGATCAGTGAGTCGAACCAAATCGTTTGAGACCATTTTCAGCCAAAAATTCGAAAATTACAGACATTTGGGCAAATTGATAAGCACTCAGTTCCGAGGAACTAGAGCGCCAATAAAATGAAGATTTCATACCTGAGGATCATAAATCAGAAACTTAAAAAGCAAACTTGCAATGATTTAAAAATTGTTTGAGGGCATACAAAACTGTAAGGATAATAGAAATATGGATCATGCGGAGAAATATACAGGGTGTCCGGGAAAATGTGGTAAATCTCTCAGATTCAGATAAAACATAAAAAATTAAGATGACAAGTTCCCATTTTTTTTTTCCTAGCGGCCCTCTCTACGGAGATACGGCCTCCTAAATGATGCCACTGGAAATCCATTTTACTGGAATACATTTTTCTCTATTTCATTATCGTAATGAGTCCATTCCAGCACTTAAAACAGTGCTGGAATGAACTCATTCCCGCATTGCTTCTAGTTTTTTCGAATTTACCATGGTAAATTCGAATTAAGAGTCTTTATGTTGATTTTTTACTACTAGTTACCAAGCTTCAATTCGATCTAATATTTATTTTTTGAGTTATCAAGGAAATAGTATTCCAGGTGGGTATAACTCGGAAACCGTTAGACCGATATTACCCAAAAACGAACTCAACTCTCCCATTCGGATACGCAACCTACCCTGAAAATTGCAAGTCCCTATCTCGTTTCATTCGAAAGTTATCGAGGCAACAGTCACCCATCTACTGAACTCGCACAAGGCTGCTCGAATCTCCAACAATATTTAACCGATCGTGTCAAAACTTGAAACTTGGCAGTAGAGTTAGGTTCTAAAGACTCTTGCAAAATTTCAACAATTTCAGACGAATAGTTACTGATATATAGATATTTTTTATTCAATTTTCAATGATTTTTTAAAAATTTTCTACAAATACTATCCTCACGAAATTTTGCAAGAATTTTTATGTTGGCATTCTACAACTAATAACCATGTTTGAATTCAATCGGTTCAGTATTTTTCGAGTGAATGAGGAACAAAAAACAACCAAATTTCAGATGGCTATAACTCTAAAACCGTTTGGCCGATTATGCTCATAAACAAACTCAAATGTCGCATTCAGATGCACAACCAAACCTGAAATCTTGAAGCCGCTATCTCTTTCCGTTCTCAGGTTATCGTGACAAAAAAATATTTATTAATAATTTTCTAGCGATACGATTCTCACAAAATTTCACAAACGGTTTATATTCTACAACTATTCACCAAGTTTCAATTCGATCGGATCTATATTGGTTGAAAACAAAATTATTACTCGGAAACCATTGGGCCGATTATGCCCATTCCGTCGTATTGAGATGCGCCACCTACCCTGAAAATTTCAAGTCGCTAGCTCTTTCCGTTCTCAAGTTATCGTGGCAACGGCCGGACGAACGGACGACCGGCCGGACAGAATCAAATTTGACCTCGAATTATTCGTTGGGGAGTCGAACCAAATCGTTTTAGACCATTTTCGTAAAAAAATTCGAAACTTACTGATATTTGGGCAAACTGATAACGCGATGTTCCCCAGAACATACGCGCAAAAATGATGGGAACTTGTCATCTCATTTTTTGCGCATATGCTCTGGGGAACATCGCGTTATTTATGTTTTATCTGAATCCGAGAGATTTCCCACATTTTCCCGGATACCCTGTATATAAGTGGGATGGTTTAAAGGGTAATTCCGCAAAAGGAGCAGAGAAAAATCATTCTGCTGGTACCTGCTGACACGTGTTTCTGCTAGTTGGTCTCTTCAGGACAGGGCAACCAAGAAACCAAGGAAAAGATGGAAATTAAAGTGAAAATAGATAAACCTCCGAAATGGAGGTTCTAGAGCTGAAGGCACAATTGGTTGCTCGCTCCTGGTGTGGTGTCTCCTATTTTCACTTTTATTTCCATCTTTTCCTTGGTTTCTTGGTTGCCCTGTCCTGAAGAGACCAACTAGCAGAAACACGTGTCGGCAGGTACCAGCAGAATGCTTTTTCTCTGCTCCTTTTGCGGAATTACCCGTTAAACCTTCCCACTTGTAAGAATAATGTGATAATTATGTGAATATGATTTTTTTTTCATTACGTTTAGGTATAAAAGGCAACCCTCGATTCTCAACAGATGTTACTTAAAAGATGCAAAATATAGGTACCCTTTCCTTTCCACCAACAACCCAACATAAAGGAACAAACACTATCCGCACAGAAAAAATACTTCGAAATCTACCTGCCTGAAATAACAGCCATCCTTAGTTTTTTCTCCTGAAAACCATCGGCGTTCAATAGGGGTGACACCACGCTAATTTCATGATCCTCCACTGGCTTATGTTGTCGTAAACCGTGTTCGTTGCAATGTTCGAACGCACCATAATCATTTCTGTTCTGATTTTCTGAAACAATTGAACATCCGGTCAAATTAGTGTTAAAAATATTGGTCAAATAGCAAAAATTCCTAAAGAGCTAAATTTTGGTGGAAACCTTGGGTACATCATTAGAAATAAGGAGTTGAAAGTCCCCATACATCCCATGCCTGCTGAAAAAGATATTCTTGACTCCGAATATCTTTTTTGGCAGGCATGGTCAGAATTTGGTTTTTATCAAAAAAGGGTTAGTCAAAAATTATAGAATATTTTGTTATTTGAAATGTCTATTTTGTCGGGACCAAATTTGATCAACGTAGAAAAAATTGACGAAAAATGAACTAAGGTGAGAAATCTTTTAAAAATTACAAGAACGCAAATATCTCGGAAACTGTTGATTTTCGGTATTCAATAAATATGGCTCAAATGACAGCAAATGAGTCATACTAACACCTCTCCAAGGTTCACGTCTAATTTGGAATTAGTATTATATTAAGATGTTTCTGATGACAGTAGTTCCTGTTCCTTGTCAAGCAATTTTTCATAGGAATTTGTCATTCAAACCTTCCTCAATATTTTCATTTGTTGTTCCAAGTATATTAGAGTACTGTCAGTTCTGTGGGTCAATAACAAATTCGCCGACGAAAAACTGTCTATTGTTGTGCCTGCAAATTACAATAGCAAGCAGGCGAGATAATAGACAGTTTTTCGCCGAGGTACATATTACATTTATTCGTCGACTTCTACTTACTTTTATGATTTTGGCCAATTTCACAATAGCAAATGACAGTTATCTCACATACACTTATGTTTGTATTGAACCGTATCATGCCATATTCATAGCGACTGACAGTTATTCTTCGACGGAGGTTACACGGTCAATCTGGTATCAATCTGGCATCAATCTGACATCAATCTGGCCATCATTCCAGTACCATCAGTCCATCAATCTACGCGTATTCAATCAGTTTCCCGTCAATCTAACATAAATCCATGATTGATGTCAGACTGAACTGATGCCAGATTGACCGTGTAACCTCCGTCTCAGACGGATGTCAATCTGCCATCAAACTCGCATCAGTTCAGTCCATGACCGTGATCACGATGAAACTGATGTGGATTAATTGACTGGCGAAACATATTAATATGCATTAATATTCAATCAATCCGGACCATCAATCCATCAGTTTACCGTCAATCTGCTATCAATCCATGATTGATGAGATAAGAGACTACAGCGGACGAAAAAGTACCTACTTTTTCGTCCGCAAATTTTGCAGTCGAAAATTAGTACGTAAAATATCACTTTTCATAGAAGTCGACGAAAAAACTTGTTTTAATCAAATGTCACATTATACTCAGTAAAGCACTTGATGAATAGAAAGTTCAGTCGGAGTAAGGGGGGAAGAAATATTCTTATTGAAATGTACCTACTACATCTGAACTATTGAGATGTGCTGAGAATCTCAGTTAAAGTCCTTCCTATATCATTGCGTATAAATTTCCGCAGCGCATTGATAACAGGCACGGAGTTGGCAAATTTTTAACACAGTTGGAAAAATTTCGAAGAAGTTCGAAAAATTTCGTAGCAGTTGGATAATTCACCCCCCCCCCTCCCATCTTCGGTTGTGTAATACTACAATGCACAGGTGGAAAATTCTCAATGCTTTTCCCCCACCCCAAAATTTGGCTTCGGCCCGTCCCTGATTGATAACTGCTTCACTATTATTGACATTGTCCGGCGCATTTTTTCATTCTTTTATACAATATAAAGTGAAATATGTATCTATGGGAGATGATAGCCCTTGTTAAGGGCCCTGTAGCGGTCTTCGAACATCTGAAGTTCTGAATAATTATCGTTTGGACCTGTCAGACCTGGTTTTGAAAGAGACCCTCCTAGCCTTACGAACAACATTTCCATTTTTGAATTCAAATATTGAAGGGATTTCAAGAGTGAATATCTTCGAAAACTAGCGGAGGCGATTCTTCTCCAAGAGATCCCATGCGCCTACAGAGAAGTATATTTGTGAGAGGAGACTTTTGAAAGGTTATGTATTATTTTTAATTTGTTCGTTTCCTCCTCTTGTCTTTTCATTTTTCAGGTTGAGTTTCGGGTATCTTGGAGAAACCTATCCGTTTTTTGACGAGGGAATCCATATTGAAGAAATATATGCCCATCAATATTTTTAAATTTCAGCAAATTTTGTAAACAATAGATACAAATCACCACACTCACGGGGAGAAAGGGTTTTTGGCGCTCTAGTTCCTCGGAACTGAGTGCTTATCAATTTGCCCAAATGTCTGTATTTTCGAATATTTCGATGAAAATGGTCTTAAACGATTTGGTTCGACTCACTGATCAAGAATCCGTGGTCGAAATTCATTCTGTCCGGCCGGTCCGGCCATAGGCACGATAACTCTCGAACGGAATGAGCTAGAGAGTTGAAATTTTCAGAGTAGGTTTGGGGGAAGAATATCTCAGCTAAGTTCGTTACTGGGCAAAATCGGACAGAAGGTTTCGGAGTAATGAAAAAAAAATTTTTTTTTTACAGAACAAATTCCAAATTAATTTTTTTTTAATAAGCAGTTTTATCATAAGAATCAATTCATATCATTTTTAACTCTAACAAGCTAATACTTTCGGAGATATGATTTTTCAAAATTTCAATGTAAATCGTATTTCACAGATTGATATAATTATTCTATGTATATTCTATGTATAAATTGTCATAAAGTCAACTTGACAGAAGGGAATATTGTAACTTCAAGAATATTGGGGTTGAAATACTCGTATTTTAGCGATGCAACGGGGACCTCACCCGAAAATGTTTGAAAATATTACGTAAATATTGAAAGCATTATTCTGTAGTTCGAGAGAGGAGAAAATTTGGTGAACGTAGATCAGGAAATTTTTGATCGATTACAAGGTAATTTATTATTACTTATCTTTTTTTATACATGTTTTATGGAATACCTACTATTTGTAGGTACTTTAAACCTGTCTTGGGCAATTGTCATACGAAACTTGTTTTTTTGGCGCTCTAGTTCCTCGGAACAGAGTGCTTATCAATTTGCCAAAGTGTCTGTAATTTTGGAATTTTTGGCTGAAAATGGTCTCAAATGATTTGGTTCGACTCACTGATCAAGAATCCGAGTGCGAAATCGATTCTGTCCAGCCGGCCGACCGGCCGTAGGCACGATAACTCTCGAACGAAAGGAGTTAGCGGATTGAAAATTGCAAGGTGGTTTTGGAGCGTAAATATCTCGGACAAGTTCGTTAATGGGCGAAAACCATCAAGGGGTTTCGGAGTTATGGCCGATTTTAGTAAAAATATTTTTTATGAATATTTCCGAAACCGATCACTCGATCTATCTGAAATTTAGCACCAAATTGTAGAATCATGACCTTTATACGCATGTGAAGTTTTGTATTGACCAGATTACCGCAAAGTGTCAAAAAAAAATTTGAAAATGTGGTGCAGTTCTCATTCTCATGATTGCTCATTTAATCTTGATAAATAAACTATTATTTGAATTGAATTTCCTTTATGATGCAGTTCTATCATATGAATACATTGATATAATTCCCAACTCTGAGAAACCAATACCAGATATAATTTGTCTGTTTGAACTAGAGCGCCAGAAAGCTCCTGTCCACAGGGCTTGAACCCATTTTTTGCTGAGGTTTTTCCCTAAGCTCTTGTATCATACGTCGAATTGTATGGTACCCCGTTACACCAACCTCTGCTAACACATATACAGCTCTCAGTCAAAAAAATATATAACTGCTTCACTTTTGGAACCACTCACACGGGGATTTTCTATTCCCGGAACGAGTGGAATACTCGTACTGAGACGTATATATTGCAGTCGTGAAGACTTGGTGGTACTCAGAGACTATAGGAGCCACGTGTGATACTTGTCTCATAGTTCTCCCAGTATTTGTTTCCCTCATCGCACCGCAGAAATATAGAACGTCGTGTGCGAGTAGTGCCTCAGACTCAGAGTGGATCGCTATATTAAATCTCCTAGTCTCCTACGGCTTGAATCCTGCACATCTCTCAATTGCATGAATTTCCACTTGCAAAATGCTGCTGTAAACCAATCGATTCCGAATCCTAAATACATTTCTCCTCTCAATTCCACCGGTAAAATACCATGCCTTTCAAATGATGAATAATCTTGTTTATATTTTCCTACAACTAACTGATATTATATTTTATACAGGGTGCCCCCCCCCCCCCCATGAAGGTGGCATCAACCCACAACATTTTTTGAATAGGGTAGAGATGTCGAGTGTTGGTTAGTTTGGAAGTTATTTATGTTCTGTACACAACTACACAACCTAGTTGAAATTTTCAAAATTGGTTCATTATTCACGAAATAATGTAATAATTGAACTTACCGTCAAAAGGTGATGTTGAACAGACAGTTGAACCATCCAAACTCAAGAACCTACGAGTTTTGACTTTATTCATCCAATGCTTAACATATTGGTGACTATTTTCGCCCACGTAAGTAAGCCTCAAACCGAATTATGATGCGAAACGAAAGACTAAAACACATTTGATAAAAATTGGTTCAAGCCCTGTGGACAGGAGCTTTCTGGCGATCTTGTTCAAACAGACAAATTGTATCTCCGAAAGTATTGGTTTCTCAGAGTTGGGAATTATATCAATGTATTCTTATGATATAACTGCATCATAAAGGAAATTCAATTCAAAACAGTTTATTTATCAAGATTAAATGAGCAATCTGAGAATAAGAACTGCACCATGTAAGAAATCAAATTAAAATAGCTAAAATGAATTTAACTCTCTCTTATAGAATATGATGACATGTACGAGTATGAACACAGATCATATAATAAATCATAGATAGAATAATTATAGCATTCTGTGAGAACATAGAAGTACGATTCATCATTGAAATTTCGAAAAATCATATCTCCGAAAGTATTAGCTTGTTGGAGTTGAAAATGATATCAATGGATTTTCATGGTGAAACTGCATCTTAAAAAAATAAAAAAAAGCACTGACGTGAAGTCAGTACTCTTTGGCGCGCGTGTTCACGGTGGCCAATTTGAATTGAATGATGAGTACTTCAAGCTCAGTGGATAGAGCGAGCCGAAGATCTACCCAAAGGATAGTGGACACCATTCACTGTCGTTTCAAAAATTAACAGCTCTGTATCTAAGCTGCCATCAGGATAGAGTAATAAAGTTGGAAGAGAACACAACTGACTCTCCTTAGTCGCACAAGCTGCTAGAAGATTTGGGAGGGTCAGTAAAATCCTAATCATGTTTATAGCACGCGCGCTAGAAAGCAGATTGACTTTTTACACTTTTTCTTTCATTGTTAATTCAATCTGCTTTTGCGCGCGTGCTATAAACATGATTAGGATTTTACTGACCCTCCCAAATCTTCTAGCAGCTTGTGCGACTAAGGAGAGTCAGTTGTGTTCTCTTCCAACTTTATTACTCTATCCTGATGGCAGCTTAGATACAGAGCTGTTAATTTTTGAAACGACAGTGAATGGTGTCCACTATCCTTTGGGTAGATCTTCGGCTCGCTCTATCCACTGAGCTTGAAGTACTCATCATTCAATTCAAATTGGCCACCGTGAACACGCGCGCCAAAGAGTACTGACTTCACGTCAGTGCTTTTTTTTATTTTTTCAAGTTCCTTTAACAAATATAGCTATCAATACAGTTTGACTGTTAGCTTTACCGTAGATCGAAAAAAATTGCGGTTGTGGGACCTCTGTTAGCAAAGCAATTGCCTCTTCTCCGAATCCGAATAGGGCCACCATACAGACATTTCAACTCGGAAACAACGCTATTTACCCCAAACTGCCTTGTGTCCGTGCACTAAATTGACATGAATATTATTTTAAAACCTCACAATATCGGCTCATTACTCCCAACATAACCCAAACAACCCAAAACCATACACTTCTCGTCTGCGCAAGCGCAATATACTCGTGGCTGCAAGTCCTCCCAAAATTACAAACCTCACAAAAAACTCCGATTCTCCAACACTAGTGGTTCAGGAGATATCGCTTCTTGAATCCACGCATGCGCAGACCCTCACCAGGGGATTCTATAGAGGAATAGCATCCGCCACCCCAAAACCCCAATCCTCTCTGACGAAAGCACCAGCAGTTAAATCACTGATGGTCTGCTCATGTGCATAGCCAAAAATGCCCGTAAGGGGTAACATCAATTTCGAAATTAGCCCCAGGGCCACGGTACGGACACTTTAACTCGGAAACAACGCTACATCCCCCAAACTGACTTGTCCTTGCACTGAATTGCCATGAATATTCATTTAAAACTTCGCAATATCTGCTCAGCACTCCCAACATAACCCATACAACCCAAAAACAGGCACTTCTCTTCTGCGTATGCACAATCTACTAGCGGCTGCAAATCCTCCTAAAATCACACACCTTACAAAAAACTCCGATTCTCCAACACTAGAGGTTCAGAAGATATTGCATCTTGAATCCACGCATGCGCAGACCCTCACCAGTAGATTCTATGGAAGAATAGCATCCGCCACCCCAAAATCCCAATCCTCTCCGACGAAAATACCAGCAGTTAAATCACTGATGGTCTGCTCATGCGCATAACGAAAATGCCCGTAAGGGGTAACATCGATTTCAAAATCAGCCCCAGGGCCACGGTACGAACACTTCAATTCGGAAACAACGCTACATCCCCCAAATTGACTTACCGTGCACTGAATTGCCATGAATATTCTTTTAAAGCCTCACAATATTGGCTCAGCACTCCCGACATAACCCATACAACCCAAAAACAGTCACTTCTCTTCTGCGCATGCGCAATCTACTTGTGGCACAAAGTCCTCCCAAAATCACACACCTTACAAAAAACTACGATTCTCCAACACTAGTGGTTCAGGAGATATCGCATCTTGAAACCACGCATGCGCAGACCCTCACCAGGGGATTCTATAGAGGAAAGCATCCGCCACCCCGAAACCCCAATCCTCTCTGACGAAAACTTCAGCAGTTAAATCACTGATGGTCTGCTCATGCGCATAACGAAAAATGCCTGTAAGGGGTTACATCAATTTCAAAATCAGCCCCAGGGCCACGGTACGGACACTTTAACTCGGAAACAACACTACATCCCCTAAACTGACTTGTCCTTGCACTGAATTGCTATGAATATTCTTTTAAAACCTCACAATATCGACTCAGCACTCCCAACATAACCCATCCAACTCAAAAACAGTCACTTCTCTTCTGCGCATGCGCAATCTACAGGCGGCTAAAAGTCCTCTCAAAACATCACACCTTACAAAAAACTCCGATTCTCCAACACTAGTGGTTCGGAAGATATCGCATCTTTAATCTACGCATGCGCAGACCCTCATCAGGGATCGGAATTCTATGGAGGAATAGCATCCGCCACCCCAAAACCCCAATCCTCTCTGACGAAAACTACAGCAGTTAAAGGACTTCTCATCTGCGCATGCGCAATACGGAAAATGCCCGGAAAGGGCAGCATAAACCTCAAAAACATATGTTTCGGCATTAAAAGCAAAGTATTCCGCAAAATAGTAGTAATTTTTTTTATTTTTTTCATGTCACGTGATCTTCACGAAATTTTGCAAAAGTGTTTGCTTTGGTCTTTTGCATCTAACCACTGAGTTTCAATTTAATCAGATCAGTATTTTTCGAGTTATCGTGAAAACAAAATTTTCAAATTTTCAAAAATTTTTTTGTCCACTTTAGGGCCGTCCGTTCAACACAAAGCTTCGCAGGCATATAAAGGTGATTCTACAATCTGATGACAAATTTCAAAAAGATCGAGTGATCGGTTCCGGAAATATTCATAAAAAACGTTTTGACTAAAAACGGCCTTAACTCCGACACCGCTCGGTGGATTTCGCCCGTTAACGAACTTGTCCGAGATATTTACGTTACAGAACTACCCTGCAAATTTCAACGCTCTAAGTCGTTCCGTTCGAGAGTTATCGTGCTAACGGCCGGCCGGACCGGCCGGCCGGACCGGACGGACAGAATTGAATTTGACCTCGAATTCTTCATCAGGGAGTCGAACCCAATCGTTTGAGACCATTTTCGAAAAAAAATTCGAAAAACAGACATTGTGACGAAATGATAGCACGCTGTTCCTTGCGGAACACGCGCGCAAAAAATATATTTTGAAATTAGTAAGTCAAAAAAAATTTTTTTTTCGTTACTCCGAAACCATATGGCCTATTTTGCCCAATAGCAAACTTAACCGAGATATTTATCTCCCTAACCTACTCTGAAAATTTCAACTGCCTAGCTCATTCCATTGGAGAGTTATCGTAGAAACGAAACTGAAAAATTTAAAAAAAAATTTGTTTACAGTTTACGGTAACCCGATCAATACAAAACTTCACATGCGTCTAAAGGTCATGATTCTACAGTTTGATGCTAAATTTCAGATAGATCGAGTGATCGGTTTCGGAAATATTCATAAAAAATATTTTTACTAAAAACGGCCGCAGCCCCGAAACCACTCGATGGATTTTGCTGGTTAACGAACTCGTCCGGGATATTTACGTTCCAAACCTACCCTGCAAATTTAAATCCTCTAACTCCTTTCGTTCGAGACAGAATCGATTTCGACCACGGATTCTTGATCAGTGAGTCGAACCAAATCGTTTGATACCATTTTCAGCCAAAAATTCGAAAATTACAGACATTTGGGCAAATTGATGAGCACTCTGTTCCGAGGAGGAAGAGCGCCAAAAAGAATCTTCTAAAAGATAGTATAATGTAATTAATTGTCTTACACATTTTTCGATCAAGAACGATAAGAAAATCGAATGTTTTTAAAGTAAAAACTTTCAAAAATTCAAATTGTTTCACCATTAAATAAAAAAATTGAAAATTTCAACTGCGATGTTTAAGGGACAGAAAAAACTTCTTAACTAAATCACATACAACATCTCCTCCTTATTAAAAAAATGTTGGAGGTTGTTGCCACCCTCGGTGGTTCTTTCAGAACAATGATGTCATAGGAATTTTTTCTCCCTAATACAGAACTTTTATTATTATTATTTTTGGATTCATCAAAACTCTCAGGTTCTTGAGTTTGGCGGTTCAACCGTCTGTTCAACATCACCTTTTGACGGTAAGTTCAATTATTACATTATTTCGTGAATAATGAACCAATTTTGAAAATGTCAACTGGGTTGTGTACAGAACATAAATAACTTTCAAACTAACCAACACTCGACATCTCTTCCCTATCCAAAAAATGTTGGGAGTTGATGACATCTTCATGGGGGTGTTTTTTTTCGGAACAAACTCATGATGGAAATTCGTCCCCCTCAAACAGTTTTTTTAAAATCTTCGTTTATGAGTTCTGGGAGGGTCAAATTTTCGTTGGGGCACGCTGTATAGTGCCGGATTTCGAATACATTCTTTCCTAGGAGTTTCACTATTTCAAATGAGTTTTGAACTGAATAATTGCCAAGAGAGGAGTTTATGCGGCTAATCGAAAAATCTATATATTTTCTGGCTAGCTTTTCCATTTTATAATACAACTTAAGGTTTTTTGCTTTGATTAGGGAAGAGAGTGAATACCGCATGCCGTACTACGCAACGCTATCGATCTGAAACCAAAAATTTGATAGACTTTGACAGTTTGACAGTTTTGTTATAAAACTGTTCTACACATAATGGTAGGATGTGCAGCTTAGGCCGAAAAAGCCACTGCAGGAAAAAGGAGCCTGGTTCCGTGGTCATGTTGTGCCCATTTGGTTTCAATGTCAGGGAATATGTTATCCGTCCTCTCTCGTCTAAGTCTAAGGTTTTTTGAGATTGAATGTATGATAAATTTACACTCACGACAACATATGAACCATATAAATAACGTGTCAACATCCGGTAATAGCCAAGGCTCCTCTTGAGTATCTTTTGATATATCCTTGGAGAGAAATTCGATTTGGGTTTTTTGTATGCATCTGGTGTAGCATAATTCTCTAGCTTCGTTATATTCGTAATCGTTATACGTAGCCAATTTACTGTTGGGTATCGAATCTTTAACTGTTCTAGGCCGTTCTTCTATAATTCTAATGTTTTTAAGTTGTTGTTCTTTACTGAAAAGTTTCTGTCAACATGACAAGAGAAATTAATCACGTATAACGGTTTTTTATTGAGGAATATTCACCTTATTCGCTTCCTGAAATGTATTGGTCGAGTCTATCCAAGTTGTATCTCCATTTAGAGCAACGTTTTCATATGCCGTTTTCAGGCGTTCTTTGATGCTCATACCAAAAAGTTAAATGATACATTTAGAAAAACAATTTACAGTTAGGCTTCCAAAGCAACTCTGTTGTAAGATCATAGAATTATATTCACACATCAATTGACAAATAATAATACTCAAAAACTGAATAAAATAAAATTGGTTCAAGCCCTGTGGACAGGAGCTTTCTGGAGCTCTAGTTCAAACAGACAAATTATATCTCCGAAAGTATTGGTTTCTCAGAGTTGGGAATTAAATCAATGTATTCTTATGAAAGAACTGCATCATAAAGGAAATTAAATTCAAATAACACTTTATTTATCAAGATTAAATGAGCAATCTGAGAATGAGAACTGCACCATGGAAGAAATTAAATTAAAATAGCTGAAATGAATTTGACTCCTTCTTATAGAACAGGATGAGATGTACGAGTATGAACACAGATCATATAATAAAGCTTAGATAGAATAATTATAGCATTCTGTGAAAACATAGAATTACGTACGATTCATTATTGAAATTTAGAAAAATCATATTTCTGAAAGTATTAGCTTGTTGGAGTTGAAAATGATATCGATGGATTTTAATGATGAAACTGCATCTTAAATAAAAATTACAGACATTTGGGCAAATTGATAAGCACTCAGTTCCGAGGAACTAGAGCGCCAAAAAGTCCCGCCTTCTCTCGTTCCGAAACCGAAAACCCGACAGCGTAGACACACCGGCTATCGGGCTCCTCGTACGATCTTGTCGATCTCCGGTATTAGAATAAAACGTCGGTACTTACCTGGGATATATATTATTAATTTTCACTTTTCGACATAAAATCGCCACATGGGGGTTTATTTGACGGTTTTTACCCTTGTCTCTCTAAGTCGATTTTGACGTTTCTCGAACCAACTATTAGCAAGGAATTAGGAATGTCATATCTCAGGAAAATAAGTTGACATTATGACAATTCATACATAGAATAATTATATAATTCTGTGAAAACGTAAAAATACGATTTTTGGCGCTCTAGTTCCTCGGAACTGAGTGCTTATCAATTTGCCCAAATGTCTGTAATTTTCAAATATTTCGATGAAAATGGTCTTAAACGATTTGGTTCGACTCACTGATCAAGAATCCGTGGTCGAAATTCATTCTGTCCGGCCGGCCGTAGTCACGATAACTCTCGAACGGAATGAGCTAGACAGTTGAAATTTTCAGAGTAGGTTTGGGGGATGAATATCTCGACTAAGTTCGTTACTGGGCAGAATCGGACTAATGGTTTCGGAGTAACAAAAAAAATATTTTTTTTTCCAGAACAAATTCCAAATTAATTTTTTTTCAAAAAGCTGTTTTACGATAAGAATCCAATGATATCATTTTTAACTCTAACAAGCTAATACTTTCGGAGATATGATTTTTCAAAATTTCAATGATAAATCGTATTTCACAGAGTGATATAATTATTCTATGTATGAATTGTCATAATGTCAACTCATTTTCCTGATACATGTCATTATCTAATCAATCGAAGAATTGTGAGCGAAGTGAGAAAAATCACAGTTGTTTGCTCCGAAATTAGTTTTTCTCAGAAAAGTCTTACATTTCGGAACGGAACATGAAGTAAGAGATCTGAGAGTAATGAGACTGCTTTTCATCCATAGACATAGAATGCAAATAGAATGTAAACATTCAAAGCATAATTCTGCAGTTCAAGAGAGGAGAAAATTTGGTGAACGTAGATCAGGAAATTTTTGATCGATTACAAGGTAATTTTTCATTATTACTCTTCTTTGATACATGTTTTATGAAAAATCTACTATTTGTAGGTACTTTAAACCTGTTTTGGGCAATTGTCATACGAAACTTGTTGGCGCTCTAGTTCCTCGGAACTGAGTGCTTATCAATTTGCCCAAATGTCTGTAATTTTCGAATTTTTCGATGAAAATGGTCTTAAACGATTTGGTTCGACTCACTGTTCAAGAATCCGAGGTCGAAATCGATTCTGTCCGGCCGGCCGTAGGCACGATAACTCTCGAACGAAAGGAGTTAGCGGATTGAAATTTGCAAGGTGGGTTTGGAGCGTAAATATCTCGAACGAGCTCGTTAATGGGAGAAATCCATCCAGCGGTTTCGGAGTTATGGCCGATTTTAGTAAAAATATTTTTTATGAATATTTCCGAAACCGATCACTCGATCTATCTAAGATTTAGCATCAAATTGTAGAATCATGACCTTTATACGCATGTGAAGTTTTGTATTGACCAGATTACCGCAAAGTGTAAAAATTTTGAAAATTTAAAAAAAGTTTTTCTACAATAACTCTCGAACGGAATGATCTAGGTAGTTGAAATTCTCAGAGTAGGTTGGGGAGATGAATATCTCGGTTAAGTTCGTTATTGGGCCAAATTGGCCAGATTTAATTCGATTTCTTCCATGGTGCAGTTCTCATTCTCAGATGGCTCATTTAATCTTGATAAATAAACTATTATTTGAATTTCCTTTATTATGCAGTTCTATCATAAGAATACATTGATATAATTCCCAACTCTGAGAAACCAATACTTTCGGAGATATAATTTGTCTGTTTGAACTAGAGCGCCAGAAAGCTCCTGTCCACAGGGCTTGAACCCATTTTTTATTGAAATTTTGAAAAATCATATCTCCGAAAGTATTAGCTTGTTAGAGTTAAAAATTATATCATTGGATTCTTATGATAAAACTGCTTATTGAAAAAAATTTTAATTAGAATTTGTTTTGTAAAAAAATTTTTTTTTGTTACTCCGAAACCATCTGTCCGATTTTGTCCAATAACGAACTTAGCCGAGATATTTATCTGCCAAACCTGTTCTGAAAATTTCAACTCTCTAGCTCATTCCGTTCGAGAGTTATCGTGCCTACGGCCGGCCGGCCGGCCGGACAGAATGACTTTCGACCACGGATTCTTGATCAGTGAGTCGAACCAAATCGTTTAAGACCATTTTCATCGAAAAATTCGAAAATTACAGACATTTGGGCAAATTGATAAGCACTCAGTTCCGAGGAACTAGAGCGCCAAAAATTGGTTCAAGCACTGACGTGAAGTCAGAAGCTTTTGCGCGTATGTTCTATTGTCCATTCTTCTGTATTGGACACCCTTAATCGAATTTACCATGGTAAATAATGTTGTCCATTCTCCTGTATTGGACACTCTTAATTCGAATTTACCATGGTAAATCATGTTGTCCATTCTCCTGTATTGGACACTTAATTCGAATTTACCATGGTAAATTCGAATTAAGAGTCTTTATGATTTTCTACTACTAGTTACCAAGCTTCAATTCGATCTAATATTTATTTCTTGAGTTATCAAGGAAATAATATTCCAGATGGCTATAACTCTAAAACCGTTCGGCCGATTATGCTCATAAACAAACTGAAATGTCGCGTTATTCTGATGCACATCCTAACCTGAAAATTTCAAGCCGCTATCTCTTTCCGTTCTCAAGTTATCGTGATAACAAAAATATTTCTTAATAATTTTTTAATAATTTTCTAGCCATACGATTCACACAATTAATTAACATTAATTTCACAAACGTGCTTAGGTTCATATTCTACAACTACTCACCAAGTTTCAATTCGATCGGATTTATATTGGTTGAAAACAAAATTATTATTCGGAAACCACTGGGCCGATTATGCCCACTAACTTGTCCGTCGTAGTGGGATGCGCCACCTACCCTGAAAATTTCAAGTCGCTAGCTCGTTTCGTTCTCAAGTTATCGTGGCAACGGCCGGACGGCCGGCTGGACAGAATAAAATTTGACCTCGAATTCTTCATTGGGGAGTCGAACTAAATCGTTTGAGACCATTTTCGTCAAAAAATTCGAAAGTTACAGACATTTGGGCAAAATGATAACGCGATGTTCCCCAGAACATACGTGCAAAAATAATTACTTCAAGTAACCCTCATTCCTTATATTTCCCAGATAAGCGCGTCACTTTTCAATGTTCTACTGAAATTATCGCTTGTTTCATCAATAAATTTATATTTAAAAACTACAAGTAACATAATATATATCAATCGTATTTTTAAATAAACACATTCAATTAACTATTCTAATAAAATTTTGAAATCGTCCCTCCATTTGCAGGTCATCCATCTATCAGGTAATAGCCGAATTTGAAATTTGTTCGCATGTTAAAGTAGGCAACTTCTTTATAGTTTTGTAGGTTATGAGTTGATTTGATTTTGATTGTCAGCTGAAATGTTTTGGTTTATATTTGTATTCTGTCTCTGTGGGTTTAGATCACAGATAACAGAGATGGTTTAGATCTCATTGTATCCTGCACAATTATTACTACTCAAAAAATATTCAATTTCTACACTACAAACTACAACTCAAGATTATTCATGACCATGTAGTAAAAAAAAAGACGTACAAAATTTTATGTAGGTATTGTCAAAGTCATATGGAAATGGATATGGGAAGTCAAACAAAAACAATGTTTAAGATCTGAGATATTATTATCTCATTATAATATAGTTACTTAGTGCTGAGTTTACTCATTACAGCTATCGTAAAGTAACATGCCAAAACATTATGCACCAACGTTATGAATGATACAAAATGTTTTCAAATATAAAATCTAAAATCTTCAATGTGAGTAAAAACGTTATATTTTTGCAAACAGATAAAGTTGAAGAAAATCCTGTCAACTTTGAAGCAGGCAGCGAAATATTAGATTATTTCCGAAATGAGTGGTCTATATTACATAATGCTAGTGAGAGCAACGCCAAAAAGGCTGCGGAAGTGGCCGAAGAAATTGAAAACATACACAATAAAATCCAAAAGGAAAAAAAAGATGTAGAATTAATAACTGATATGCTTTCCAATTCCAATTTAACCAGTAACATCAATAGTGCCTATCAAAAAATCAATGAATTGTTGAATTTATGTGATACAGTGGAGAAGGGTTTGATAGAATTCGAGAGGACTATTGATGAGATTGAGTTTCAGAATTTGAAGAAGCGGCATACATACCATTTGAAGAAATATGAAGAGAAAAAGGAAGGTTGGTAGAATTGTGCTTACGACTGATATGCCTGTTATTCATGAATATACCTGCACTTTTATTTCAGAAAACTTGAAATTATTACAGTTAAAACTAAAACAAGAAAGGAAAGCAGAACTCGAAAAAGAAGAATTGCAAAAGGCTAAGAAAATGGAAGAGAGACAGAAAGTGTTCCAAGAAGCATTCCAAAATGATCTTGAATTATTCAGGACTTTTGGACAAATTCCAAGTAGGTCAATAATTTAGTTTTATATATTGAATTTAAAGATATATTATTTTCAGGAGTAGAATTAAACAAACAGCCTAGTGCCTTACTTGAAGAGATTCAAATAGATTATGATACAGAAGAATTAGACCAATTTTTTGAGGATGTTGAATCGAAATGATAATATATGTATATTTTAATATCTATAAGTTTTTTTTAAATATATAGATTTTATTTCTGTTGAAAAAAGTATATTTATTTTTATATTGATTTTGAAAAAAAACGTCCTGGAGTTATCTTTTCCTCTTTAAATTCAAATATTGAAAGGTTTCCGAGAGTGAATACCGTTGAAAATTAGCCGAGCTGATCTTTCTTTGAATGATCCATGTGGCTATAGAGTAGTATATTTGTGAGAGGGGAGTTTTGAAAGGTTATGTATTATTCTTAATTTGTTCGTTTTTCTCTCTTGTCTTCTCACCTTTTAGTTGAGTTTCGTGTACTCTGAAGAAACCTCTCCGTTTTTTGACGAAGGAATCCATATTCAAGAAAGAAATGTCCACCAATATTTTGATTATTGAAATTTTGAAAAATCTTATCTCCGAAAGAATTAGTTTGTTAGAGTTGAGACTGATATCAGTGGATTCTTATGATGAAACTGCATCTTAAAAAGAATTGAATTTGAAATTTGTAATGCAAAAAAAATTTTTTTTTTCGTATCTCCGAAACCACCAGGCGCCGGTTTCGCCCAATAACGAACTTAACCGAGATATTTATCACCCAAACCTACTCTGAAAATTTCAACTGTCTAGCTCATTCCGTTCGAGAGTTATGGTGTTAACGGACGGCCGGCCGAACGGAATCGATTTTGACCACGGATTCTTGATCAGTGAGTCGAACCAAAACGTTTGAGACCACTTTCAGCCAAACACGCGAAAATTACATAGATTTGGGCAAATTGATAAGCACTCTGTTCAGAGGAACAAGAGCGCCAAATCGAAGCTTTGGCATTGTAAAGGTTAATGAACTTTCAATTACAACCTAGATCAGAAGGGAACATGGATGTGTAGCAAGCAAACCAAACAATTTTTCAGGAATAATTTCTATTGGTTGATCGGGAGATCTTTTAGATTAATCACATTTGAACTCTAAAATAATTCAATCTTGAATGATGAATTTTTTCAGAAATTATAAAATCTCATTGGATTCAAATAATAAAAACTATGAATATTCACAATACTTTAAGAGGGAACAAAACATTCGAAATATTAGAACGTAACTGGGCACATCAATTCATAACAAAATAGGTTTCTTACATAAAATTCTTAGTACGATTAAAACTAGTTATGTATATACATTTCACTTTTTCTGAACTTTGGTAATGAACGGCAATAATTATTGAAAGAATGTATTACAGCACTGTTTTGTTCATTGATTTTGACAATTTCTCAACAGACAAGTGGAAAATTACCAACTAAATCTGTTCTCCCTAAACTAACATGTACATTAAAGAATCCTCATATACTTTTGCAATAAATCAGGTAAAGAGAATATTAAATTGTGTAATGAAAAAAAAAATGCTAGGAAAAATATTTTGTTCTTAGAGAATATGCAATTTTGATCACAAAACAATAAAATATTTAACATCTAATAAAACTTAAATACAGTAGTGAATTATATATATTCACACAATAAATTTCTTAAAGAAACTAAACAGCAAAACATTTTTTAATTGTAAAATATTATCTTCATCACAATGAAACAAAAAAATAAATATACATCTAGGATCTTTCAACTAAAAGTGAACACAGTGTATAAAACTGACCCTTCAAATAAACCTAAAATTAGAACCGTTAATGAATCGAAAGAAGAAACATAAGATAAATTATTAATATTAAATTAACTAATAACATATCATAAGCGTATATTTTTCTTACATTTTATATTTTGAAGTTTTTTTCTATATTTTCATATTTCAAAATTCAATAATTACCAAAATAATAAGAGCTTTAGTTTTGAAATATATCCATATTCAGTCTGAAAAATTTGATGAGGAAATCTGCTAGCCACAAACACATAATATTTATTGAAAAAACATGTACACCATCTGAGACGGAAAAAATGTTGGTTTACCATTAATTCTTCATACTCAGTTTTACCTACATCTCTGACGACTTATCATAAATAATTTTGCGTTGAATTTTGGTATATTAATGACTGATAATAGTAATTATTTGAGTCATGGTTGCCAGTACCTATTAGCCAAGACAAGGTATGTGGCAGACAGCCTCTGTCACGCATTTTGCTGGGCAATTTGATAGTTTCTACCATCTCCAAATATGCTTATAGACCCAATGTGATTGTTGGGCAATACCTGTGAAAAAAGAAACTGTATTATCGAATTCGAATTAATATACAGGAGATTGGGGTCAGGAAAACTTGACAAGTGTATGTAAATAGAAATGTTGTGAGGTTGTCCTTAAAATTTCAAATAAAGTTTTCTATAACTATGATATATATTCTTCGATTAACAGTTTTTTCCTACTTCCACTGGTTTTCTAGTTATAGACTCGCGCATTCATAAAACTAAATGAAATAAGCAAATAAAGTTCATCTTGAGTAATCATAAGAATCTTCAATAATTGTAGGAGATCAATGTATTCTTTATAATTTCTCTTAAAATGTATCGTTTTTGAGATATTCAACGTTGAATATTATAAATTCTGATCAAAATTTGAGTATTTGTCTTATTTTGGTTGGCCTGCTCCTGACCTAGGATGGCCTTGAATTGATTTATTTCTACGTTGGCACACTTGCTTTTTTTTTTCACAAGATTTAGATATCTATGCTCCTCGATTGAATAATAAACCAACAGAATTCGACAATGCCGCATGCGAACGGGGACATAGATATGAAGTCTATGATCCACGAACCATGAGTTTCTTTGAACGTTATTACTGCCACTAATTATTAAGATTATTCTGTCAGTTGGAATCACATCTAAACATAGACATAAAATAACATGGACTGGTTGTGAGAAAGAGACCATTGAAATCAGCATTGAAAAAAGATAGAATAGTTAAAGGCAAACCACGGTATATGAATATATTCTTATAATTTGGGAATTGGCAAAACCACATAATACAAAACATCGGTTTCCTTTATCCTTTGACCTTTCTTGTATACTGTATTGTTTGGTTTCGTGTATTGTGTATGTGTTTTGGTGATTTGTAGACCGGATAGTTAAAGGCAAAACATTTTAATTAAATCCGAGACTCGTTTCTGTATATTCTGATACTTATAACACAGATTACTGTGCTTATAATCTGAAAATATTTCTCATAAATTTCCTTATGCCGGGTTTATGCAGAGAGAATTTAGCTCCTGTATTTTGACTCTAAGAATGAGCTCTCCTATTGGTTGTGCCGATCGGTATATCCAATAGGAGAGCTCGTTCTTAGAGTCAAGTTACAAGAGCTGAGTGCCAAGAGCTAAATTTTCTCTGCATAATCCCGGCATTACTGTAATTCATTCAGCTTTTTCGATACTCATTAAAAATAATCAATATTTCTCTTGAAAAAATCGGGATTTTCCAATATACCCCAATTTACAATTTGTGTATTTGTCCATGGTATAAAAACACCATTGTTTGTATACCATTATTTGCCTTTACTTATTCTATCCTTCATAACATCTCTCTCTCTAATGTATTCCGCAACGAACTGAGTGATAAAGTTACGTGAGGGCCAGTCCATGTTATTCTATGTCTATGCATCTAAAATATTCGATTTGAGATTTTCTTGGAAGTGAATGAATTAATGAATATTTATAGAATTTTCAATACTAATATTTCAAGAATGGGCGATGATCAAATTATGTATAATCTTATAGTGGAAACAATTGATGGATATTAAATGAAAGTTATGTTGACGTTCATTGTTTCAATAGTGGGAGATTATTTAATGCTGCATTATAAGAATTGAGTGAGTAAATAAAATTTCTTAAACAATTCAACTGAATTTCAAGTATTAGGTGACTAAGTTTTTTGCCGCACAGTAGATATCAATAACAGTTTTCTATGTAAAACGGTGCAGTGCAGGATTGTATTAGCACATTGAGAAATCTCTAAAGGCTTGTAACTTTTTACCTGAGCCGAATCTGGAAAAATGGTAAATGACAGAAGTGTTTTTCTTGATGAAAGGAATCTATGGTTGAAATTAATGTACAACTCACCCTGTAAGACTCATACTGTAATTACAGTGATACTCACTTCGAAAATGATATCTTCATAGCCATAACAGAAGGTACTGCCAAAGGGATTTATTGTATTTGTAGAGCTGGCCCTGTTGAGAACCACTGGTTGATCACTAGGTGTTAAATTCTTGCACACGTCGTTCCAACGCGAGTAAGCGTTCACTTCTGTGTCGTTCAGGGCTAGGGAGAACTCACACCGCATGTACATGTTGAAGTTGTAGTGTCCCGGGTAGTTGGTGTGAAGAACCAGCTTCTTAACCAAATGTGTGCGTGCATCAAACAATAAGTCCTAAAAGAATTATTTGAGGTTTTAAGAAACCATTGCACGAACCTAAATTATGATCAAGTGTAAATATGAACAAATGCAAAATGTCCAAAATCAATAATAAGAGAAGATTCGCTGAACTTTAAAAAAAAAGTCAACTCACCAATCCAAGAGTGAAATAGTTGAAAAAATAATCACTTATGTCGGCAGTGACGCTTCGAAGGTTGTTAGGAGTATGGATCTTCATTTTATCCTCACTTTTGTAGAAAACCTTTGATGGACAACCAATGGCAGACGTAACATCTTGAGCCGATTGTCCCAGAAGGATTTGCCTTTCAAAGTGTTTCTTAGACGTTTCCGCAATGCGAGTATGAGAACCTGACAAACAGTATGATCGATTTAGAAATCATTCAAAAAATCGAATAACATAAAGAAACAGTAATACTGTGAAAAGAATTTTTAGGTACTGGATTTCAGGGCAATATTCTCAAATAATCCGCTCTTTCCATTTAAAATTTGTTGATAATGGTTACCACCGTAGCCATGACAATTCATCTGAAGTTTCACAGAAGTATTTCTGCTTTCAAGGCACTCTTCCCAATTTAATAATAAATGAAAAACATTCAGGACGTCCAAAATTATTATACCTTAAAAACATTGTCCCGCCCCACATTCGCAGGCAGACTGCTGTTTCAAATTCTTGGAATAAATTTCATTCTTTTCCGAATTAATTTCCGATTATCTCCTACATTCCAGAAAATTATATTCCCAGATTGAAGTCACGAAACCCTTTATGGTCCAACTGTTTTCTTAATTCGAATAAAAGTGACAAGGAAGTTTGGCGGTCTGAATGGATTTCTTGCAATTTATTCAACAAAGATTTAATTTCTGATCCTTAAAATAGAGTTCCGGGGTTTGATCTTCCAAGGAGAATATGGTCTATTCTGAATCGTCTAAGAACCGGTCATGGTCGTTGCAACAGCATGCTTTTCAGGTGGAACTCAGTTGAGAGCCCTAGTTGTGAATGCGGGGAAGCAGAGGAAACCATAGACCATTTAGTTAATAATTGTCGCCTATATAGATTCAAAGATGGTTTTAGGGCTATTCATAATGTTTCTGAATCTTTTTTAGAATGGGTAGCAAGTTTCAAATCTATTTAATAAAATTTAGAATATTCCATTTTCAATTTGTTCGTTTTCTCCCTTTGTCTTTCCTTTTCCAGAATGGGTTTCGGGTACCTTGGAGAAACTTCTCTGCTTGTTGAAGGAAGAAGCGATAATGAAGAAAAAGATGCCCTTCAATATTTAATAGTTCAGCATATTTTGTTAACAATTTCAATTTTCACAAATCACAACACTAACGGGGAGATAGGGTATTTTTGCTGAGGTTTTTTCCCTAAGCTCTAGTATCATATATCAAATTATATAGTACCCCGTTACACTAACCTCTGCTAACACTTTTTTCATACACATGCTTTATTGTTAGATAAAAAACAAATTGTATAGCTCAAGTTCAAAAGAATATATACAGGGTGAGTCTTTGACCACTGCATTAATTTTAACCAAAGATTCCTCTCATCAAATGAAACACTTTTTTCATTTACCATTTTTCCAGATTCGGCTCAGGTAAAAAGTTACAAGCGTTTAAAGATTTCACAATGTGCTAATACACTCCCGCATATAAATTATCTATGACATTGTTGGCGAACGAGAATAAGGCATGGTAACGTGGTTTACAGCTTGATTCGGGATTCTAACGCTCAGGAACGGATCCATAAAAGTAGTGAAATTTCTAGATTTTTCCATTTCAAAACATTCAATGAAGAATATCTCGAAAACGGTGCCTTTAAGGAGAAATTATGAAGAATAATATAATGTTCTAAAAGGATGGAATATTCTTGAAATGACTCAAGAAAAACTTCATATGCTTTCTTTATGCTAATTTCGTTTAGTTTTATGAATCCAGGAGTCCATAACTAGAAAACCAGTAGAAGTAGAAAATAACTAATATTTGGAAAATATGTATCATAGTTATAGGAAACTTTACGCCAACATTCATTTTATTCGAAAAAAGGATGTCAAAGCTGCAAAATAAAAACTGATTTTTTTTCAAAATTTCAACAGCCTGTATCTTTTTACCTGAGCCGAATTTGGAAAAATGTTAAATGAAAAAAGTGTTTCATTTGATGAGAGGAATCTTTGGTTAAAATTAATGCAGTGGTCAAAGACTCACCCTGTATACCTTAAGATGTGCCTACATTTCGCTGGCCCAATATTACAAGGGTGTATGTAACAAATTCAAAAATATTGGCTTAGTATTCTCACAAGGAACTATGTCGTCTGGGCTACACATAGAACTTGGTTTGATATATGTATCACTATTTCATCATGATGAAATAGTGATACATATATCAAACCAAGTTCTATGTATCACTATTTCATCATGATGAAATAGTGATACATATATCAAACCAAGTTCTATGTGTAGCCCAGACGACATAGTTCCTTGTGAGAATACTAAGCCAATATTTTTGAATTTGTTACATACACCCTTGTAATATTGGGCCAGCGATTTGCTGACACAGTATTAAGAAATTTGCATCAACTCGTGGATATTTCGACTTTGTCACGAATCATCGCTACATTACAGTCAATATAATTATTGTGACACATACCATCAATATTTCACCCGCAATCAAGATAATCTTATAATTGCAGCTATTAAATATGGGATAGGACGACAATCGCCCAAGTTTTATTATATTGACCTTTCCCAAAATTTCGACATTCTTCGGGAATAAAGGTTATTATTATTACAGTAAGCTACTGACATTAGTGAACTATGAATCTGCAAGTAATCCAGTCACAGATTTTGGCTATGTCTACAGGAGAAAATAATCGATCAATCAGTTTATAATATATGACGGGTAACCCACCTGCCACTAGACTGAGTTTGATGCCTTTGGTACGGTTCTGTCCCCTCAACACAACTGCCTTCTCCAGGTAGATCTGTCCATAGAAACAGGATAAGGGCAGTTCAGGAGCAATGGTCTGCTCGATAGAGTGACCAGAGTATATCGACATGCGCGTAACGATGGGGGAAGTTCCTGGTGGAAACTGGAGCGCAGCTGAGAACATATACTTACTCAGTCAGTCTTCAATCTTTTCAGTAAATAATATCAATGATCATATGTATACAAACATCAGAAATGTTTAAGGTTATTGGAGAAAAGTTGAGAAATTTAATTGATATTGCTTGGATTTCAGATGTTTCCTATTTATCAGATTACATAAGTTTTTCTGCCAGACAATCATATGTTGCATAATAATGATAACAATAATGAATTAAAAAGTACCCACCATATCATAAAACAACATAATATACTGTTACGAATGACATATATTTGCAAAACAATTTTTCACCTAACGAATTTTTGTGCAGAGCTCAAGGCTTGTTTCACATGCTTACGGTTCCATCCGGTTTGGATGTTAACCATCTTGAGCAGAACATACAATTGAATTTGCTAATTCAAAAACATAGAGTAATTATTTGCCAAGCCCATTTTTTTTGTTTTCTCTATTAACTTTGGGTAGAAACTTTATAGTCGAATTTAAGCGAGTAACCGGAGCAGAGCGGTTAAGACCAATCTCTTGCTAAACATAACCGATCGGTTATAATAGCAAGGGATTGGTCTTAACCGCACTGCTCCGGTTATTCGCTTAAATTCGACTTATATTGGGCAGAACTTATAAATATCTCAATTTATTGAGGTTCCATCTAGGGTACCACAAGTTCTCGTTTGGGGTCGGTATTATTCAATATTGATATAGTTTAGGTTGGGTTAGGTCAATCTTAGACAGCAATCTAACGTCAATCAACTCATGAAGTGGTGTAATGTCATCTGTTTGAATCGCAACATTGATAAATGTCACTATATTATCTTTCACCACATCAGGTTTCCTCGTGAGGATGAGAATGGACAAAGAACTCAAGGAATTGTTTGTCGTCGATTTTTGCTCCCCGCTGAAAATAATGTGGTAATGATAGGAGACAGAAAAGGGAAATATGCAAGGATTTAGTGTTTTAACTGGGAACCCTCTATCCGAGGCATAAAGTAAGAATGGTCGTTCTAATCATAGGATGTCTAGGCGAAATAAGAGCTAATTAAGTGACACAACTGAAAATTATTCCGGCGTGTATATCCCTGGCTGAGAATGCTGAAAGCAGTGTTGCTTGGATCACTTCGAGTCATCAGGTCCCATCAACGTTGAAGGCCACTTGCAGCTCATCTCTTTTGTTAAGGGACGCTGTAAGGGCAGTAAGTCAGCTGGGCTCAAGTCAGAAACGGAGGGATTTATTATGGCTTGTTAAAATGGGGTGATACATACATACATACATATTTTATTTGTCATTAATACTTACAATGGTAAAATAACAAAAAATAATTATTACCGTCAAAGCTTACACGGTTTGTCAAACAAAGTAATTGGAAACGGAGATATTCCTACTAAGTATTGAACAACTATAATATATGACGAATTTATCACATTAACAAGTAAGACGAACAATCATAAAAACTCATTTATATTATAAATTGTCTGTTTGAATAAAATATTCTTAACTTCTTTATGGAACCCAACAGCACTCAACTTCTTTAGACATTCAGGAAGTTTGTTATATAACTTTAGGCAAGTGTAGTTCAATCCCTGTTGTGTTTTTTTCAGTCTTCAATACGGTAGTTTGAATTTTTCTTTGTCTCTTGTATTGTAACTGTGGAAGTGGGAGATTTTAGGAAATTTGTGTTGATGTTGATGGACATATTTCAAACAGGTCAGTATGAAGACAGAAACGCTGGTAAGTATGCCCTCTCTCTTGAAAACCTCTCGACAGCTATCTGTTGATTTCATCCCATATAAGGCTCTCATTGCCTGTTTTTGTTTCAGGAGGATCTTCTCTGCAGCACTACTCTGCCCCCAAACAATAACCCCATACATCATCTGGTTGTGGAACGTGGAGTAATAAGTAAGCTTCGCCGTTTCAACATTAGATATTCTTCTTATTCTCCTTATTAAGTATATGGAAGTTGACAATTTCCGACTCAGTTTCTCAATGTGTTTTTTCCAGCATAGTGAGGACTGGAATGTTACTCCCAGGTAAGATAGAGATTTGTTATTATGTTCTCTATTAGTAAAGAGCAAGCTGCATGTTTTTTCAGCATTGAGCAGAAGGCCGTTGGCTCGAAACCAGTCTTGAGCATCTTCGAACGATTTTTTTTTATCTAACTTCCAGATTATGGCTGTTTTTTGATCTGTTAAGAAAAGCGGTATCATCTGCATAAGTACATATTCTATCTGTCTTCAAATTTGTGTGTAGATCATTTATCAAAACTATAAACAAAATAGGTCCCAGGATAGACCCTTGTGGCACCCCAATCTTGATCTCCTTTAAGTCAGTGACGACATCATTCCACTTTACTGCCTGAAACCTGTCTTCTAAATAGGATCTGAAGATATTTAATACCTTTCCTCTCACGCCATAATGATGAAGTTTGTTCAGCAAGATTTCGTGGCAAACACTGTCGAACGCCTTGCTCAAATCGACACGCACTAATTCTGCATCTTCGTGGTTATTAAAAGCTTCGAAAACTGTCTCCAATATATCAACCATTGCTGTAATTGTTGATTTTTTTTGTCTGAAGCCGTGCAGAGAATCATGCAGAATGGACTGCTGCTCTAGGTAATCCACAAGACGATTTTTCAGAATTGATTCAAAGATTTTAGACAATGCAGGCAAGATGGAAATTGGTCTATAATTAGAACAGTCTGAGGAACTTCCTTCCTTGAATACTGGCGTTACAACTGCGATCTTCAGTTTTTCCGGAAAGATTTCTTGGTCGATGCAGTCGTTGAAAATTTTGCATAGTGGTCCTTTTATAACAGGAATAATATCCCTCAGGAGTGATATCGAAAGACCATAGATGTCTTGGGTCCCCTTGTTTTTCAATGTTTTGGTCACCTGTACCACTTCCTCCTCCGTAACCGGAACGAGAAACATAGAACCTGATACATTCACCGCAACATTCCGCAACAGTTCATGGGTTTGCTCTAGCGATGGTTGGACCTGTTCCTGTATGCGCTTTCCGACTGAAGAGAAAAACGCATTTATGTCCTCAGCACTCATATCGACGTCAGCCATAGAATAATCCTTCTTCTTCCCAGTTTCGTGTTTGATCAAAGTCCACATTGCTTGGATTTTGTTTACCGCTTGATGAATTTTTCTCGCGTTTTTTTATCTCACTTTTTCCACTATATTTTCTTTCAACAAATTTTTTAGGTCTTTATCAAGTTTTTCAGATTTTCCATCTTTCTGTATTTCAAAAATGGTTTTTGCCGCCTCTACTTTATTTCTCAACAACTTTATGTCTTTAAAACAATAATATGTTTTAGTGTTTCCAATCCTCAATTCCTTTTCAGGAAAGGAAAAATCAAATAAATCCATTAGGGCGTCGTGAAATGAATTGAATTGTACCTCAGCATTTTTGTTATCGATGAGTTCCCACTTATATTCTCCTCACACGTGAGATCAACTGGTTAGTATTTTTTCTATTGATTTGCCTCACATATTTTAATTTAGATTTTTGTTCTGTTTCAGAATTCGTCGGATCGGGTATTTTCAATATTTGTGCTCTATGGTCGGAGATTAAGGGCTCATAAGTTTTCTTGTGACAGCCATCATCCGAGATATTCGTGTAAACATTATATATACAGCTACTAGTGAATTTACTGACGCGAGATGGTTCCGTGAAAATATGGTCTAGGCCAAACATATCGAATAGTTCTATAAGCTCAGTTCGCTGGGCAGATGGCTTAATAACATCCACGTCAAAATCTCCAATGAACACTATCTTGTCTGTCGAGTTCTCACAACATCCATTCAGGACCTGATTAAGCACCGACGTGAAAATTGAGAAATCTCCTGACGGCGGCCTATATAGGGCGATCATGACGAGTCTCAAAGTTGGTAATCTAATGGCTGCTATTTCAATAATTTTCTCTATGCTGAATGATTTTATGTGCTGAAGTTCTCTACAGGGCAGTCCCTCTCTGACAAATATTGCTGCACCACCAGAACATGATTCCATACAACAGAACGAACTGGCCAGCCGGTAATTTTGGATGTTTACTCTTTCAACTAATTCGTTTGAAAGCCAGTGTTCGGTAACACAGGCAATGTCAATTTTTTCATCATTCATAAAAAATGTGAATTCGTCTATTTTATTTCTTATGGACTGTGCGTTGAAGTTTAAGATGGTATAATACGAGAATCCTCTAATCAACTTTGTTTCCTCCGTATCGTCGAAAAAAGAATCGACGAACTGTGATTCCACTTGGCCAATTCTGACTGTTGTATAGGTCCTCAATTAAATCTAAATCTCCACCTACCTTGAATGAAGTACTAGTAGCATCTGTATTCTGTCTCAATTTTGCTATAACGAAAGATCGACAAGGAAACAATTCTTTCAGATGTTTTTCTATCATCGCTGAACTTGTACCCAATTGAGTTTTCCCAACATGGAGCCATACTTTTTGTTCGATACCACAAAACGCATTTTGGCCCTCAGTCGGAACTCTAGTACCCTTTATTTAATATCCACTAATTGTATTCTTGCTATTGCATATATTGATAAATAAAAGATGGTACAAAAAAACATCATGAGAGTGGACACCCCAACAATGTGTGGAGCATGTCACAGCCAGAAAGAAACTGTTATGCACATCATGTCTGCTTGCAGAGTCCATGCTCCAGCAGGATATGTGGAAAGACAAAGTGCGTCACTCCGAATGATCTACTTCTACCTGAGAGAGGTTTATAGTATAGACAACGAACCAGTGCTACCAAATGTACCTCTGGAGATTTAAGCAATTGTTGAAAATGGAGAGCTCTCATCTACTGGAACTATGCTATTCCAACAACTCGGCAGATACACGCCAAGCCAGATATAGTCCTGCTGAACAAAGAACTCAAGGAATTGTTTGTTGTCGAATTTTCCTCCCCCGCAGAAAATAATGTGGTGATGAAAGAAGAACAGGAGAGGAAAAAATACAACGATTCAATGTTCGAACTGGAGATCCTGTATCCAAGGCATAAAGATGTCTAGGCGGAAGTAGAGCAAACTACGTGACCGAATTGAAGCAGAGGATTTGGTGCACAGAATGACGAAAGCAATGTTACTCGGATCACTTCGCGTCATCAGATCCCATCAACTGTGAAGGCTACTTTCAGCTCATATCTTTTGTTAAGGGACGCTGTAAGGGCAGGACGAAGAATTAATCCAAGGCATGTGCGAGAGGTTTTTTTAGTGGGTAACCAAACAACAACTGGTGTCTCACATTCCTGAGAAAGCGGACCCTCTCAAGGTAAGCCTATAAAAGGTTTTTCTCTATCAAGCGAAAAAAAAATATGAATTAAGAAACAATGAAAAGCTTTAAGCAATATTCAAGAATTTTCCAGATTACAGAACTTTTTACCGATATAGTACGAAAAAAAAATGCGCGGAGGAGGTTGGAAAACCGTTATTTAGATGCATTTATAACGATATTTCAAACAATTCGTTGATCAAAAAGAATCAAATATGATAATATATTGGATGAAGTGAAACAGAAGTAATTTTTTCACTGAATGAAGGTTCGATTTGTAAAATTGATTTGAAATCGATATATGAATATATAGACCAGGGTCGATAATTTTTGAAACCGTATAAAATTATAGTAGAATGAAACCCATTGTAAAAGGAAGAGAATATAACAAAAATTATACGAAAAATAATTTACGGATCTGAGGTCGGGAAGGGGAAGAGGGCGAGTTTTTAAGGGTAAAAAACGGTTTATCTCGATTTCCGGCAAAACTACAAGTCCTATGGGGAAAAGTTGAATGGCAAAGTTGTAGGTAATAAACAGATCTACAACTTTTGTTTTCACACTTTTTTCACATAACCTCAAAATTTATGTGAAAAATTCAAATAACCACGTTTTTGGTTTTTAATTTTTATCTTTTACAAAAAAAAATATTTTTTCACCAAATTTGGTAAAAACTTACCTTTTCATGTCCCAAATACACTGTAATTTTTTGGCTTTGAAATATTTTTATTTTCACCTTAATTTGACTTAATATCGAAAAAGCATCCTAAGTTTCAATTAAAAATTCTCACGTCAAAATATCTGCTTTTTTAAAAAAGTAGGTGGTCTTTCTATTCGTTAAAATTTCTACTTTCTGATGGTCTAAAAACAATATACATTACTATGGTAAATTCTCCCAGAAAAAGCTACGAAGTACCAGGCAGTAAGACGCAGACCCTCATAGCCCCTTCCTCACTTCTCTATGAAATAACTTTTGATGGGCTAAAATTATCCTTAGGTCACTCAGGTATACAAGTTATCTCAAAAGACCAACAAATAGGCATCTACACATATAATTTAGAGAGGATTGTACAACTTTCTCAAAATATTGTGGATATCTTATTAAATATTAACTTTATTAACTTAGCAAGAGAAAATTTACCATAGTAATGTATATTTTTTTACACCAATGAACAAAAAACCCTCGTACTTTTTTAAAAAAAGCAGATATTTTGACGTGAGAATTTTTGATTGAAAATTTGGGTGCTTTTTCGATATTAAGTCAAATTAAGGCGAAAACAAAAATATTTCAAATCCAAAAAATTACAGTGTATTTGGGACATGAAAAAGTAAGTTCTTACCAAATTAGGTGAAAAAATATTTTTTTTTTGTAAAAGATAAAAATTAAAAACCAAAAACGTGGTTATTTGAATTTTTCACATAAATTTTGAGGTTATGTGAAAAAAGTTTGAAAACAAAAGTTGTAGATCTTTTTATTACCTACAACTTTGCCATTCAACTTTTCCCTATAGGACTTGTAGTTTTGCCGGAAATCGAGATAAACCGTTTTTTACCCTTAAAATCTCGCCCTCTTCCCCTTCCCGACCTCAGATCGCCCGTAAATTATTTTTCCTATAATTTTTGTTATATTCTCTTCCTTTTCCAATGGGTTTCAATCTACTATAATTTTTGTTCACTTTTTATCATTTTTAAACATAGACATAGAATAACATGGACTGGCCCTCACGTAATTATATCACACTGTTCATTGCGGAATACATTAGAGAGAGAGATGTTATGAAGGATGGAATAATTCAAGGCATATATCATGGTATAAAAATAATGGTGTTTTTATACCATGGGCAAATATACATGGGATATTTATTGGGAACTTCCAAAACTCTGGTGGCGGGATTCGGCAACTAACCAGGAACCAGGCTAGTAATAAATGTAAACAATCTCGTGTTGGACAGGTCAGTCGACGAAGTTTGACCGAAATTTTCATGGAAAATTTAAATTATAATTGACTTGAGATCATTGTTGGATTACTTCGTGATATAGATTATAATATTGATCATTATATAACTAATTTTATGGCACTTGATTGATATAAAGACTACAACCAGTAAGTATATTCATATATGTTTGTCAAACTTCCATTATATTTAAAAGTTCTTTCAGTTACTATTTGCGAATGATTAGGAAGGGACTCAGTTGATTAGAATTTCTGGAGTACATAGGAGCTTCAACTTCTAATTCTAGAGTCCTTGTAGAAGGAGAAGAGGTTCTAAATGTAGATCATGTAATCGTGTGTGACAAAACAAATTGTGGTCCCAGTTTTATAGACATTTGTTCTTTATGTTTACAAAGTAGTGCCCTTAATTCAGTACCACATAAAATTGATGGCCCATTAATGTGGAGAATGGTAAACTTAAAATAGAAGGTATGGTATATTCTTGTAAAGTCGGAGCACGGAGGAGGTGTAAACATATTACTGATGTATTAATTAAAGTTCAGGTGCATGATGTTCTAGTTTATTTATGAGAATATAGTGTCAAATTGAACCAGATAAAGCTTTTGTAAAACAGTTACCAATAATTGAAATGATTTTTTCAAAATATGATACATATATATTATGTGAAAAGAATTATTAACAATAAGTGTAATGTTTGAGGTATAATAAAGATTATCTGGATGTAGGTCCAGGTTAAGTACTCTTCCAATATTTATATTTGGTTTTCCGGAGGTAAGAAGTGAAAACTCAAACCTATACATTTTGGCATTTTTTTCGCCCATGAATTGCATTGAGGCACACAACAATAGTCGTTTCTGGTCGAAGACATATTAGGCAGGATAATATTCACTATTTCAACTTGAATTTTTCTTTTAACAAAAGTTTATTGACGAATACTGAACAATTAAACTCGAACACGTGGCTCATTAGGAGCTTGGTTAGTTGTCGAATCCCGCCACCAGAGTTTTGGAAGTTCCCAATTGCCACAGTATAAGAATATATTCTTATACCGTCACACCGTGGTTTTGCCCATAGAGAAATAGAATCTATTCTATTGTCTCTGGTTTTGCCTTGAAGTATTCTATCTCTTTTTAATGCTGATATCAATGGTCTCTTTCTCAGAACCAGTCCATATTATTCTATGTCTATGTTTTTAAAGGCTTCCCTGGTCTAATAATACTGGCTCGTAATGCGTAAAATATAGTAAATTGGACGTATGTATTCTAACGAATTGGAATGATTATTTTTCCGACCCAAATATCGACCAATAGAACTGCACCATTCGACGTCACGTGGTACAACCTACATGGTATTATACTGATAATTTTTTGATTATTTTCTCTGGTAGTTGCTATATATAAAAAAAAGTCAAATTAAACAAACGTCAAACTGACAGGTTGAATTCAATTGTGAAAATTGGAGATTTTGCATGAAAATGTGTCGATTTGGAGTATTTCTCTGTCCACCATCGATAAAAAAGTCAAAGGAAATGTTCCCATTAATACGGAGAAGGCAAAAAAAACAGTTTGGAACCAATTTACTACTTTTTGTACTGAGAGGGAATACACATTGAGTGCTGAAACGAGTGAAGCGCAATTGGCAAACATTATGAAAGATTACGCTTACAATATGAAGAAAATGGATGGAGAAGACTATAAGGAAGGTACAATTATGAAATTCTTATTTGTTAACTGTTCATTTCATCTCATGGTGCAATTCTATTGGCCGACATTTGGGACGGAAAAATAATCCCCCGAATACCACACGAGCTTCAAAATTATCTGGCATTTCCCTCAAGGTTTCCTGCAAACAAATAAAGTCGTCAAGTTTTTCAGGAAAAATCACTCGCGCTTCGCGCTCGTGATTTTTTAACCTGAAAAACTTGACTCCTTCATTTGTTTGCAACGAACCTATCGGGAAATACCCGATAATTTTGAAGCTCTTGTGGTATTATAAGTGAATATTTTCGGAATTCAGATTAGGGCATATGTTAACTGATTAGTTGAATTCTTAGAATTCTATGTTCCAAGATTCAATTAGGCAATCCAAACCACGTGACCCAATGTGGCGGTTGTTGGCACACAAACAATTAACTTGTTATGGTCGTTGACTATTTTATAGTGTTTATTGACTTTTTCAGGAGCTTTTCTGATGTGTAAACTATACTGAAATGAAGAATGAATATTTGAAAAGACTATTGTTGAAAAACAGAGACTTTGCTGAACGGTAGGTTCGAAAAAAAGCACCTTCATCATGTGTTTACATTTCATTTTATTACAGGTATATAATAAAGATGGGATTAATTAACGGCTTAGATCCTTTCACATTGAATGTTTCTGATCTGGGTAGTGGATAATTCAATTGATGGTGTTCCTCCAATCTTATATATGGATATTGCAACGTATTTGGATTATTATATACCACAACGTACAAGACATACATGAATATTTGCGAATGAACAGTTCTTGTCTAATAGCACAAGCTGGAATGATTACTTTTAAAAAACACACAGTTGTTACTACCAAATACAAGTGCAACTATTCATCTCACAGTCGCTTTTTTGTGATTTCGTTATATGGTCTCCAAATATTTGTTTAGTACGAATGATCTGGAAATCTGGGAAAAGAACTTAGAAACTGCTAAGAAATTTAATTCAGAAGTTATTATGCCAGGACTGATGGCAAAATATTCCTCATCTGAAGAGGGAACAGCTGAATTTATTCACTATTGCATTTGCAACGGTGGATGATGGACGTGCGATGATAAAATGAGATGGGAATGACTGTCAAATAGAAGATTTCATTTTGATTGTGTATGACCAGTTGACACTCCTAATGGTACCTGGTATTGTAATAAATGTGATGAAAAGGTCTGGATTTTTATAAAAATGGAATAGATTACATAAAAAATTCTTGATTATTTATTTCATGTCCGCACATTAATAGCATGGCATGACACACAAATAATATAAAAACAGGTGAAAGCCCTTGGATTTTTCTTCTTATTTATTGATGAATACACAGTAGAATCTGGATATAACAACCCTCGAGGGATCCACGACACTTCATCGTACTGATCGCAGCAGACTGCTGCAAACTCTCTGATACTTGAGCTTTGAATCTTTTCTCTTGATTTCAGCTAGCCATAGGGCTCTTCGCTTTCTGAATAACTCATTTTTACTAGTCAAAAACTACTGTGTAGTACTAGGAAACATACTATATCCTTGTCGTGCTGAGATCCACAGCCAACCACAATGCATGTAAGAGGCATTTTTTTTTCTTGTTTTATTATTCAAAATTAAAAATACAACCCAAATACGCACAGGAAATCAAAAAACGAACAATATACCACTATAATTATGGTCATATATCATAAAATTCAAAGTAAACAATACAATGTGTGCCAACAGCCGCCACATTGCTTTAGTTTTGACAGGTCGTTGGATTCCCTAATTAAACAAAAACCTGCACCATTCATAGAAGATTCACGATTTCAATGATTTCATAGAATTTTCTTGATATTTTGTTGACTTATATCACAGTTCAGATATCGTTGAAATTTCGCAAGAGCCTTCAAAACCTTATTTTACTGCCAAGTTCCAGATTTGAAACTCGATACGATTTATATTGTAGGAAATATTTTGAGAATAGATTATTTTTTCCTGAAACCCTAGCAGCTTTGAGTGAGTTTAGTTGATATTGATATCTGCAATAAAGTTGATATTCGAAATTCATTAATGTAAAGGAACACATTGTTGGTTCGTTAAAGTACTTTAAATGTTCCAGATTGATCTTTATCGCATATTTTTCGATCTAGTAATGCCCCCTCCCCATCTCAGAAACAAAGACCTTTCGAAGATTAAAAAAAACAGGTCAACTTCTGTTTTGAGGGGAAAAAAACGAAGAGATTTCGAGAGTTTGGAAGTTATGTATGTTCTGTACGCAACCCAGTTAAAATTTTCAAAATCAGTTCATTATTTACGAAATAATGTAATAATTGAACTTACCGTCAAAAGGTAATGTTGAATCGGCCAAACTCGAGAACCTAATAGTTTTGACTTTATTCATCAAATGCTTAAGATATTGGTGACTTATATTTCTTTCTGGATGATTGTTATTAAAATTAGTGACCGACCGAAAGTTCGGTTTCGGTTTCGGCCAGTTTCGGCCAAGAAATCTAGTTTCGGCCTTAGTTTCGGTTTCGGCCAAAAATGGCCGAAACTTTCGGCCGGGCCGAAACTTGACTGTTCGTGAATTATCCTGGTCCTTTGGCCAGGAGTTAAAAGTAGGTATACATAATTGTCGTACAAGTTATTATAATCTATCTTTGTTAAGACTGATAATAATTCATGAGAATTCACTTTAATGATTATTATATAGATTACATAGGGTGATTCCAAATAAGATGTGAAACTTGGGAAGAAGCGAGAGTAGTAATACTACACGGTTTCTCGACCAAACAATAGAAATCATGACGTCACATTTTGGGTGACCGCTTTTTAGGAATTAATGAAAAAATTCTCGGCGACGTAGAGATTCGAACCGGCACCCTTCAGATTATGAGCCCGACGTGTTACCCGACCCGGCCACTGAGGCTCGACATTATGGAACCGTCTTTGGAACTACATATAGAGATCGAGCAGGTAGCGCCTTTTCAGAGGAACATTCTAGAACTAATTAACATGTTTGAATAGACATTGTGGGTGGGGTCGAGTATTTTCATTGTGAAATGCCTGTTATCGGAATCATTCAATAACATATTCCTATATACTAGTTATGATTGAATGCAAATTGACCAATGAAATAACGTAATCAGCTATGATTATATAATTTTCAGAGTATATTTGAGAAATTAATATCGTGAATAAGTTCGACATTATTGGGTAAAATCAAAAACAATTTTAAAGGCATTAAGTATTTTTATTGACATAACGTGAAATGTCTATTATCCACATCATTTAATACCTTATTCTTATAGTAGTACATACATTCTAAGATTACATAACTTTCAACAGAGGGATTAATTCTACAAAAGGAATTTATTAAATCTTCAATCGAATTTTGATTATTCTTCTGAGATAGATCTTTCATGATATCTAGGAACTTGTAATAGTAAAACGATATTTTTAAATTTTTCAACATCTCTAGGCGATGGGAAATTATAGCAGTATTTAATTGGATCAATTTATTCAAGTCGACATCGCTGAAATACATGCAGTTTTCCCATTTGGCAACGCGGGTCATCACACCTTTGGATTTTTCAACTTCAACGCCACAATCTCTTTGATCAGCATCATTTTCAATTAATGCAATAAACGATCCCCATTGCCAGTCGTCAAAAGATATTATACATTCATTAGATATGAGCATGACTGCAGGTTCAAAATTTCTTGCGGGACTTATACGACAATCAATAGAAGCAGACCCACATTCCATTTCCAGATGATTTTTATGTGTAAATTCCTATGAGGATTTCTAAGCTCGATTTTAGCAAAAATGGTTCTTTTCACATGAATATATGTAGATTTCTCAGCATCTCGAGATGATTGGAAAATTATTACTGCTCTCCTCGCAATACTTTTTCAACCAAATAAACATCATGCTGCCGTGTTTTTTGCAATTCTTCTTGATAGAAAGCACCACTTATTGGTCTACCGGTAAAGTAGGTAACTCACTGGGTTGGTAAGTTGGTCTTTTGTGATTTTAAATAGTTTAGTAGTCCATCGATACCCTTTTGTGAAAACGTGTCTAAATTTACATACAATTCTTCTGAAATTTATGAGGTCGTGCTATTTTTATGTGACTGAAGGCTAATTTATCTATGTCGTTCTTTGTATTAACGTCACGGGGTTTCATGCCAATAGTTCATTGTTTTTGCGCGTATGTTCTGGGGAACATCGCGTTATAGTTTTGCCCAAATGTCTGTAACTTTCGAATTATCTGACGAAAATGGTCTCAAACGATTAAGTTCGACTCCCCAATGAAGAATTCGAGGTCAAATTTGATTCTGTCCGTCCGGCCACGATAACTTGAGAACGAAAAGAGCTAGCGGCTTGAAATTTTCAGGGTAGGTGGCGCATCTCAATGCGACGGACAAGTTCGTTAATGGGCATAATCGGCCCAGCGGTTTCCGAGTAATAATTTTGTTTTCAACCAATATAAATCCTATCGAATTGAAACTTGGTGAGTAGTTGTAGAATATGAACCTAAGCACGTTTGTGAAATTTTGTGCGAATCGTATGGCTAGAAAATTTTAAAAAAATCATTAAAAAATATTTTTGTTGTCACGATAACTTGAGAACGGAATGAGATAGCGGCTTGAAATTTTCAGGTTAGGATGTGCACCAGAACGCGACAGTTCAGTTTGTTTATGAGCTTAATCGGCCAAACGGTTTTAGAGTTATAGCCATCTGAAATTTTCTGAACATTCGTGGTTTTTTGTTCCTCATTAACTCGAAAAATACTGAACCGATTGAATTCAAACATGGTTATTAGTTGTAGAATGCCAACGCAAAAACGTTTGCAAAATTTGGTGAGGATAGCATTTGTAGAAAATTTTTAATAAATCATTGAAAATTAAAAAATAAAAAATTCTATATATCAGTAACCATTCGTTTGAAATTGCTGAAATTTTGCAAGAGCCTTCATAACCTAACTCTACTGCTAAGTTTCAAGTTTTAATACGATGGGTTAAATATTGTTGGAGATTCGAGCATTCTTGTGCGAGTTCAGTAGATGGGTGACCGTTGCCTCGATAACTTTCGAACGAAAGGAGATTGGGACTTGCAATTTTCAGGGTAGGTTGCGTATCCGAAAGGGAGAGTCGAGTTCGTTTCACTACCATCAATAGACAAATTTTATAATAAATTGAACGATGCGCACATTGACGTGAAAAGCTATCGTCATGCTCAAAACGTTTGGCAAAAATTCGGTATAAAATCATTGGGTGAATACAGTGACCTATACATGAAAACAGATAGACTTTTGCTCGCTGACGTGATGGAAAATTTTAGGCAAACAGCATTAATGACATACAAACTTGACCCAGCATGGCATTATACTATGCCTGGGTACAGCTGGGACTGTATGTTAAATTATACTAAATGTAAACTGCAATTACTTAAAGATATCGATATGATCATGTTCGTGGAAAAGGGTATACGAGGGGGTATGAGCTGCTGCATGCACAGATTGTCTGAAGCCAATAATCCCCAGATGCCTAATTATGACGTCTCAAAGCCCGAGTCATATCTGCTTTATCTTGATGTTAATAATTTGTATGGTTGGGAAATGAGTCAATATTTACCATTTGGGGGTTTTGAATGGGTAGACATATCTGTAGATGTGAGCATCATGCCTGACGATTCTCCTGAAGGATATATTCTTCAAGTAGACCTGGAATATCCTCACCACCTACATGATCTGCATAAAGACCTCCCGCTGTGTCCGGAGCACAGCATCCCCCCGGGCTCAAAGTTTTCCAAATTACTCTGCACACTCTCTGATAAGAAAGACTATATAATTCATTATCGGAATTTGAAAACTGTTTTAGAATTAGGTTTGAAAGTAACACAGATTAAAAAAGTTTTGAAATTTAAGCAGTCTCCCTGGCTAAAACCCTATATTGACCTTAACACGGAATTGCGAGCAAAAGCAACAACAACATTCGGAAAAAATCAATTTAAATTTGCAAATAATTCAATTTTTGGTAAAACGATGGAAAATATTAGATTGCACAGAGTTGTACGCCTGGTATCCAAATATGAAACCAGGTACGGGGCAAAGCATTGGATTAGTTCGCCAAGATTCCATAGTCGCACAATTTTCGGTGAAGATTTGATGGCAATCGAACTTAATAAGAATGAGCTCTTATTTAACAAACCACTTTACATAGGTCAGGCATAGTATGCATTACCACTACTTTTTAGCAATCGACAAATGAGAGTATTGTTGAAACATATCTGGGGCGGTTTTAAGATCGAAACACCCAATAATTGTTAATATTTCCCCTTTTTTACCCAGATGAAGGAACCTCCTATATTTCCTTCTATCTGGGCTTTGATATACATTTTGAGACTGAAACAACTCACTACTACAAATACCATTGTAACTATTACATCTCTTAGTGCAAGAGACATAACTATTCTTGATCTGTCGCGAAACAATAACATTGTCTTGTCTTCGTTGGCAACTTAGTAGTCACTTCTGCCCTTTTCCTATAGAAGGGAGATTTTATATTGTATCAATAGTGCATTGTACAATAATTCGTGCTTGTTATCGAAGTAACGGTAACAACAAAATACAGTTAATTGTTTATTAAAAGTGCGTTCGAATATTTCACCACTTCCTATCCTCGTAATTGTTACTTTATTACAAGTAACAACTTACGCAGTAATCAATGAGATTACTACTGGGTGCTTAATGTTAAGTATACCCCCTTCAAGCATCACCATGATAAAACAATCAGGGTGTATAATTCTGGTCCTTCGAAAATAATTATATCCTGATAAAAGCATCAGGACGCACATATTGTCCTTCGAAACCATAACAGTCCTGATAAACTAATCAGGATACAACAAGAGTATTTTTAGCAATTCTTGAAAATTGTATGTACAGGATGTTTTACAAGATGTGGAATACAGAAAATAATTTTCTCAGTCTAGACCAGCGCTATCAACAAGTCATTATGAGTAAATATTAGGCATAGGCCTATACTCATTCCCTGAAATTGTCATCAAGATCCATGCAGGCTTTCAAGGATTATGCCGAATGAAAATTTTTGATGAAATACATCCTGTATCTCTTAAACGAATATAGTTAGGACACATTGCGAACACTGATTTAGACTCACCAAAATGTCCTGCACCTGTACTGAAAGCCTGCACAATCATTCGTGAAACACCCTGTATATATCGAATACCACACCTATAATGGACGATTACGTTGGAGGACTGATAGTTAATTTAACGACAAATTTGATAATGTCCATCCGTGGGACCGTTTGTACGCACTGTAACTTTAGAAATTACTTAGTTACTAACTGCATAGCTGGGCATGATGCACCCAGTAGGTCTCAAAATAAAATCCTTCAAATTTTAATTATATAATAGAATATTTTACGAAAAACGAATTGAACCAAGTTTGAAGCCGCTTTAACTTTATGCCGAATTTCCTCCATATCAACCGAAGAAGCATAGATAAGCTTATTTTAACAAATTTTTTTAAAGGGTTCTGTTAAAGTGCGTTACGCTGCCATAGCTGCCAAACCAGACTTTTTAGAAATTTCCTTTGAAAGCATTTAAAAAATCACTCATTTGTTGAATAATTTTATTTGGGAACACCCTGTATATTAGAAAATAATTTCCTGAGATACAGAATTGAAACTACAAAGGGCGTGCTTTCAAACGAAATTTCTAAAAGGTCGGGTTTGGAGCTATGGAAGCGTAACGCACTATTGCAGGACCCTGTATACCTCGAGAACAACTCTCCATGTGCATCTTGGAATTTGAATACAAGGTGTTAAAAACAACTGTAAAAGAGCTCAAATACGTCTAGTTTGTTATATAAAACTTTTTCGAATTCACACCCCTAGCTGAGTTATAAACCCTTGAAAGGATGAATTGATTTTTCAGTTTTCAATTTTAATGTACCGACCCAAAATATTCAGACACATTCATTTTAAAAAGTATTAATATACGATACGTGGTATTAGTACCACTAATTTTTAAACCCGCTACTATATTTACTTGGGGTTGAAACAAACAAGCCCTTCTATAAATTATTCCATAACTTCTCAGACATTCGTGAAATTAGAAAAGTGAATATATTTTCCGAAAGAAAATGCAATTATGGAAATGTTTTGTCTCACTGAGTACATAAGAACAAGAAACAAAGTGAATATCAGGATAAGAGAAATAAAAAGAGAGCATTGGGAAAGGTTCAGCAGGGAGATTGAAGGTGACATGTACGGAGCACAGAAACGTGTCTGGAAGATGTTGAGATCTGCAAAGAAGGAGGTGAATGAGTCTGTTCAGGTGAACAATATATCGGTCGAAAAATGGAAAAGTCATTTCGAGAGCTTGTACTCAGGAGATGATAAACTTCCTGAACGGAAACTATATTCTAGACAAAATGCTGTAGATGAGGAGGAAATAGAGGAATGGACTGTGGAAGAAGTATGGTCGGAAATGAGAAAACTAAAAAATGTAAAATCCCCAGGTCCGGACAACATCCCAAATGAGCTATTGAAGAATGGGGGAGAAAAATTGGCCGAAGAACTGACGAGACTATTCAATGAAATACTGAAAAGGGGAAACATACCCAAATAATGGAGAAGCAGCATTACAATACCGGTTTTCAAAAAAGGAAATAACTCGGACCCCTCGAATTATAGAGGAATATCCCTGTTGAATACCACGATGAAGCTATTCACAAAACTACTGGGGAAACATATTTCCAAAAAAATTAGTATTTCGGAAGAACAGCAGGGATTCAGAAAAAACCGCAGTACCAACGATGCTATATTTGTAGTTCGCCAGATTATAGAAAAAGCTGTCGAATTTGACAAACCAGCGTTTATTTGTTTTGTGGACCTTGCACAGGCCTTCGATCGATTGAAGCTTACAGACGTCCTAACTGAGCTCAGAGAAAAAGGAATACCAAAATACATCATAGACATCATAGAACAACTCAATACAGACAATGTAACAACAATAAAAACAAAATCGACATCCACCGGTAAAATAAGAATAAAGTCTGGTGTGAGGCAGGGCGACAGCTTGAGTCCATTTCTTTTCAACCTCATTATGGACAGGATAATTGAGAGGGTTCGGAAGGTAAACCATGGTTATAGACTGGGAGGACACCTCCTCAAGATCGTATGCTTCGCGGATGATGCAGCGCTCCTGGCAGATTCGGAGGACGCCTTACAATGGCTACTACAGGCTTTCAAAAGTGAAGCCGAAAGACTCAACATGATGATCTCTGTTGCAAAAACTAAAAGTGTAGTAATATCGAGGGAGCCACGTCGATGCAAGCTGGTAGTTGATAACAACATAATAGAGCAAGTTTCAGATTTCAGCTACTTAGGGGTCAAAGTGTCGTCGTGGGGAAACCTGGCGGGTGTTGTCAGGGAGCAAGTTAATAAATCAGCCAGGGTAGCGGGTGCCTTGAAATCGTTAATATGGCGAAATCAATTTATGACCAGACAATGCTAGGTCAGAATTTACAAAACTTGCGTAAGTACGCCCGATCATGACATATGCGGTTGAGACCAGAGCCGACACATCCGAAACAAAGAGAATGATGCGTACTAACGAGATGAGGACCTTAAGAGCCATAACGGGTAATACATTGAGAGATCACAGGAGAAGCGAGGACATCCGAGACGAGTGTGGGATATTGGATGTGGTAAGATGGGCACGTGCAAGAAGGAGATACTGGAATGAACATGTTTCCAGAATGGGCGATGAAAGACTGGCCAAAATTGCACGGAATGGAAAGCCAGCTAATAGAAGACCACCGGGACGCCCTCCAAAAAGATGGAAAGATAGCTGGTCATCAGCATCTCAAGAGGTCACGTGAGGGGTGAAACAAGCCTTTGGCTTTCGAAAAGATGAAGAAGAAGAAGAAGTTTTGTCTCTCGTATTTAATTCGTAACTTCAGTAGTTTCGGAGGCAATTATTGAAATGTAAGATCAATTTTTCTACGGTTGATACCAGGACCCCGAGATATCTGTAACTTTTAACAACTTACCCCCTTAACGGGGGGTGCAAGTCGGAATATTAAACTCATGAAACTGGGGAAGTTTCCGAAGATCCAGAAACATTTAATCTGGTAGGTAAAGTAAAATTAGCGAACAAACAAGATAAAAATTATTAAAACTTTGTGTGGGTCTGTGTAGGAAACTAGGATAGAATCCTAGAAAGCTGAGATTTGGTACCTAGGCTAGGACAAGCATACAAACAACAACAAAAAATGAGAAATTTATAATTTTCTCCCTCTATTCCCTTATTAAGGGGAGTGCAGTTTTGTATATAATTTTTATTAAATTCAATTACATTTGATGTAAATCCGGATGCAAAGATTCACAAGAAGCTTTTACAGTTAAAAAGTTATCAGATCACATAAATATGGAAGCCTCTAGCTATACAAGCAGTTTTTCTAGAAGGTCGAAAAGTATGGCTAGGCTAATTCATAGAACTATTGCATGACACAACTTTCTAACAGTGAAAGCTTCTTGTGAGACTTGGCAACCATCAGTTTTACATAAAATATTTTTGGTGCTAAAAGTATATCTGTAAGATAGTAAGTTTTTGAAAATATAATTTTTTGATGTACAATCATTTTCATTGAAATTCAATTGATACTTAAGGACTCAAAATAAGATAGCAGTTCACAAATGACTTATTAATTTTTTCACAGGAAGGATAATGAAAAAATATACTAATAGATGTATAAACATATTTCAACTGTATCCGCTTTGTATCCGCTTTGTGTGAGCTTTGTATCCGCTTTGAATCCGCTTTGTGTGAGCTTTGTATCCGCTTTGAATCCGCTTTGAATCCGCTTTGTATCAGCTTTGTATGAGCTTTGTATGAGCTTTGTATGAGCTTTGTATGAGCTTTGTATGAGCTTTGTATGCGCTTTGTATGAGCTTTGTATCCGCTTTGTATGCGCTTTGTATGAGCTTTGAATCCGCTTTGTATCAGTTTTGTATGAGCTTTGTATGAGCTTTGTATCCGCTTTGTATGAGCTTTGTATGCGCTTTGTATGAGCTTTGTATCCGCTTTGTATGCGCTTTGTATGAGCTTTGTATCCGCTTTGTATGAGCTTTGTATCCTCTCATCCGTTGTAAGTTTACTTTTGTAAGGCGAATTCTCCGTTTGGGCGGCAGACGAGCGTTACATGCAATGCTCGTAGACCGTCCACACGGACAATTCGCCTTACATTACGCGTTACATTACACTCGTCTGGACCCAGCATTAGAATGAGTTATCGGACAAGCTTGAGCCCAATTCAGAATCACGTTCCTCTTCATCTTAAAACATAATAATGTCACACCTGGAAATAAACTTGCCATCCCTAATATATTTTTGTGTGTAGTGCTAAGAATGCCTGCTTGATCTGAGATGTTGGTTTGACATGCGTTGTCAAATTTTGGACATTCGAAGTTCGAAATTGCTTCGATTAATTCAGTTGCTTTATTTATAGAAATTAAGAAAGAATTTACAAAATATTTGATGTGAGAGACTGGTTGAATCAGGATAACTCACAATATTCTGTTATTGGAATTGGTCATGGTCGCCAATTTTCATTACAGAAATTAAGGTGTAGGTTTTCCCGACAATATTTTGACTCTTTTGAAAATAACTTCAATATTGTAAATCCACTTCCAAAATTATTTTGAATGTTTATTGATATAATTAATATTGATTCATGTCTCAAGTTGTACTGCCTTTATTTTCTAGTCATTTCCTGTGCCATAGTTGTTATATATTGTGATATATTTTAATTCGGAAAGATTTATGTTGAGATATTTATTTTCATATTGTTAAAAATTCAAAGAAAAATATTGAACTAAGTTTGCTTAGTAGGTATATAGTTATTTTTGTCATGACTACAATTAACAGTGCTGTGCCTAAGCTTCCTGAAGGATACAGCAAAAGTTTTGGCGCGCCAAAATAGTTGCTGTATCCTTCAGGAAGCTTAGGCACAGCACTGTTAATTGTAGTCATGACAAAAATAAGTATATACCTACTAAGCAAACTTTCTGGTACATTCACTTGGTTCAATATTTTTCTTTGAATTTTTAACAATATGAAAATAAATATCTCAACATAAATCTTTCCGAATTAAAATATATCACAATATATAACAACTATGGCACAGGAAATGACTAGAAAATAAAGGCAGTACAACTTGAGACATGAATCAATATTAATTATATCAATAAACATTCAAAATAATTTTGGAAGTGGATTTACAATATTGAAGTTATTTTCAAAAGAGTCAAAATATTGTCGGGAAAACCTACACCTTAATTTCTGTAATGAAAATTGGCGACCATGACCAATTCCAATAACAGAATATTGTGAGTTATCCTGATTCAACCAGTCTCTCACATCAAATATTTTGTAAATTCTTTCTTAATTTCTATAAATAAAGCAACTGAATTAATTGAAGCAATTTCGAACTTCGAATATCCAAAATTTGACAACGCATGTCAAACCAACATCTCAGATCAAGCAGGCATTCTTAGCACTACACACAAAAATATATTAGGGATGGCAAGTTTATTTCCAGGTGTGACATTATTATGTTTTAAGATGAAGAGGAACGTGATTCTGAATTGGGCTCAAGCTTGTCCGATAACTCATTCTAATGCTGGGTCCAGACGAGTGTAATGTAACGCGTAATGTAAGGCGAATTGTCCGTGTGGACGGTCTACGAGCATTGCATGTAACGCTCGTCTGCCGCCCAAACGGAGAATTCGCCTTACAAAAGTAAACTTACAACGGATGAGAGGATACAAAGCTCATACAAAGCGGATACAAAGCTCATACAAAGCGCATACAAAGCGGATACAAAGCTCATACAAAGCGCATACAAAGCTCATACAAAGCGGATACAAAGCTCATACAAAACTGATACAAAGCGGATTCAAAGCTCATACAAAGCGCATACAAAGCGCATACAAAGCGGATACAAAGCTCATACAAAGCGCATACAAAGCTCATACAAAGCTCATACAAAGCTCATACAAAGCTGATACAAAGCGGATTCAAAGCGGATTCAAAGCGGATACAAAGCTCACACAAAGCGGATTCAAAGCGGATACAAAGCTCACACAAAGCGGATACAAAGCGGATACAGTTGAAATATGTTTATACATCTATTAGTATATTTTTTCATTATCCTTCCTGTGAAAAAATTAATAAGTCATTTGTGAACTGCTATCTTATTTTGAGTCCTTAAGTATCAATTGAATTTCAATGAAAATGATTGTACATCAAAAAATTATATTTTCAAAAACTTACTATCTTACAGATATACTTTTAGCACCAAAAATATTTTATGTAAAACTGATGGTTGCCAAGTCTCACAAGAAGCTTTCACTGTTAGAAAGTTGTGTCATGCAATAGTTCTATGAATTAGCCTAGCCATACTTTTCGACCTTCTAGAAAAACTGCTTGTATAGCTAGAGGCTTCCATATTTATGTGATCTGATAACTTTTTAACTGTAAAAGCTTCTTGTGAATCTTTGCATCCGGATTTACATCAAATGTAATTGAATTTAATAAAAATTATATACAAAACTGCACTCCCCTTAATAAGGGAATAGAGGGAGAAAATTATAAATTTCTCATTTTTTGTTGTTGTTTGTATGCTTGTCCTAGCCTAGGTACCAAATCTCAGCTTTCTAGGATTCTATCCTAGTTTCCTACACAGACCCACACAAAGTTTTAATAATTTTTGCGCGCGTGTTCCGCAAGGAACAGCGTGCTATCATTTCGTCACAATGTCTGTATTTTTCGAATTTTTTTTCGAAAATGGTCTCAAACGATTGGGTTCGACTCCCTGATGAAGAATTCGAGGTCAAATTCAATTCTGTCCGTCCGGCCGGTCCGGCCGGCCGGTCCGGCCGGCCGGTCCGGCCGTTAGCACGATAACTCTCGAACGGAACGACTTAGAGCGTTGAAATTTGCAGGGTAGTTTCGTAGCGTAAATATCTCGGACAAGTTCGTTAACGGGCGAAATCGACCGAGCGGTTTCGGAGTTAAGGCCGTTTTTAATAAAAACGTTTTTTATGAATATTTCCGGAACCGATCACTCAATCTTTTTGAAATTTGGCATCAGATTGTAGAATCATGACCTTTATATACCTGCGAAGTTTTGTGTTGAACGGACGGCCCTAAAGTGGCAAAAAAAAATTTTGAAAATTTGAAAATTTTGTTTTCACGATAACTCGAAAAATACTGATCTGATTAAATTGAAACTCAGTAGTTAGATGCAAAAGACCAAAGCAAACACTTTTGCAAAATTTCGTGAAGATCACGTGACATGAAAAAAATAAAAAAATTACTACTATTTTGCGGAATACTTTGCTTTTAATGCCGAAACATATGTTTTTGAGGTTCATGCTGCCCTTTCCGGGCATTTTCCGTATTGCGCATGCGCAGATGAGAAGTCCTTTAACTGCTGTAGTTTTCGTCAGAGAGGATTGGGGTTTTGGGGTGGCGGATGCTATTCCTCCATAGAATTCAGATCCCTGATGAGGGTCTGCGCATGCGTAGATTAAAGATGCGATATCTTCCGAACCACTAGTGTTGGAGAATCGGAGTTTTTTGTAAGGTGTGTTATTTTGAGAGGACTTTTAGCCGCCAGTAGATTGCGCATGCGCAGAAGAGAAGTGACTGTTTTTGGGTTGGATGGGTTATGTTGGGAGTGCTGCGTCGATATTATGAGGTTTTAATAGAATATTCATAGCAATTCAGTGCAAGGACAAGTCAGTTTGGGGGATGTAGCGTTGTTTCCGAGTTAAAGTGTCCGTACCGTGGCCCTGGGGCTAATTTTGAAATTGATGTTACCCCTTACAGGCATTTTTCGTTATGCGCATGAGCAGACCATCAGTAATTTAACTGGTGGTGTTTTCGTCAGAGAGGATTAGGGTTTTGGGGTGGCGGATGCTATTCCTCTATAGAATCCCCTGTTGAGGGTCTGCGCATGCGTGGATTAAAGATGTGATATCTCCTGAACCACTAGTGTTGGAGAATCGGAGTTTTTTGTAAGGTGTGTTATTTTGAAAAGGACTTTTAGCCGCGAGTAGATTGCGCATGCGCAGAAGAGAAGTGACTGTTTTTGGGTTGGATGGGTTATGTTGGGAGTGCTGAGACGATATTATGAGGTTTTAAAAGAATATTCATAGCAATTCAGTGCAAGGACAAGTCAGTTTGGGGGCTGTAGCGTTGCTTCAGAGTTAAAGTGTCCTTACCTTGGCCCTGGGGCTAATTTCGAAATGGATGCAACCCCTTACGGGCATTTTTCGTTATGCGCATGAGCAGACCATCAGTGATTTAACTGGTGGTGCTTTCGTCAGAGAGGATTGGGGTTTTGGGGTGGCGGATGCTTTTCCGCTATAGAATCCCCTGGTGAGGGTCTGCGCATGCGTGGATTCAAGAAGCGATATCTCCTGAACCACTAGTGTTGGAGAATCGGAGTTTTTTGTGAGGTGTGTAATTTTGGGAGGACTTGCAGCCACGAGTATACTGCGCTTGCGCAGACGAGAAGTGAATGGTTTTGGGTTGTTTGGGTTATGTTGGGAGTAATGAGCCGATATTGTGAGGTTTTAAAAGAATATTCATGTCAATTCAGTGCACGGACACAAGTCAGTTTGGGGGAAATAGCGTTGTTTCCGATTTGAAATGTCTGTATGGTGGCCCTGAAGCGAATTTATAAATAACTATATTCGGTAGATCTATATTAAAATGCGTTCGGATTTGGAGAAGATGCAATTTTGTCCCTAACGGAGGACCCACAACCGAATTTTTTTCTGATCTACGGTAAAACTAACAGCCAAACTGTATTGATAGCTATATTTGTTAAAGGAACTTGAAAAAAAAAAAAAAAGCACTGACGTGAAGTCAGTACTCTTTGGCGCGCGTGTTCACGGTGGCTAATTTGAATTGAATTATTCAAAATTTAACAGTGCTGTATCTAAGCTGCCATCAGGATAGAGTAACAAAGTTGGAAAAGAACACAAGTGACTCTCCTTAGTCGCACAAGCTCCTAGAAGATTTGGGAGGGTCAGTATAATCCTAATCATGTTTATAGCACGCGCGCAAAAGCAGATTGACTTAACAATGAAAGAAAAAGTGTAAAAAGTCAATCTGCTTTGGCGCGCGTGCTATAAACATGATTAGGATTATACTGACCCTCCCAAATCTTCTAGGAGCTTGTGCGACTAAGGAGAGTCACTTGTGTTCTTTTCCAACTTTGTTACTCTATCCTGATGGCAGCTTAGATACAGCACTGTTAAATTTTGAATAATTCAATTCAAATTAGCCACCGTGAACACGCGCGCCAAAGAGTACTGACTTCACGTCAGTGCTTTTTTTTTTTTTTATCTTGTTTGTTCGCTAATTTTACTTTACCTACCAGATTAAATGTTTCTGGATCTTCGGAAACTTCCCCAGTTTCATGAGTTTAATATTCCGACTTGCACCCCCCGTTAAGGGGGTAAGTTGTTAAAAGTTACAGATATCTCGGGGTCCTGGTATCAACCGTAGAAAAATTGATCTTACATTTCAATAATTGCCTCCGAAACTACTGAAGTTACGAATTAAATACGAGAGACAAAACATTTCCATAATTGCATTTTCTTTCGGAAAATATATTCACTTTTCTAATTTCACGAATGTCTGAGAAGTTATGGAATAATTTATAGAAGGGCTTGTTTGTTTCAACCCCAAGTAAATATAGTAGCGGGTTTAAAAATTAGTGGTACTAATACCACGTATCGTATATTAATACTTTTTAAAATGAATGTGTCTGAATATTTTGGGTCGGTACATTAAAATTGAAAACTGAAAAATCAATTCATCCTTTCAAGGGTTTATAACTCAGCTAGGGGTGTGAATTCGAAAAAGTTTTATATAACAAACTAGACGTATTTGAGCTCTTTTACAGTTGTTTTTAACACCTTGTATACAAATTCCAAGATGCACATGGAGAGTTGTTCTCGAGGTATACAGGGTCCTGCAATAGTGCGTTACGCTTCCATAGCTGCCAAACCCGACCTTTTAGAAATTTCGTTTGAAAGCACGCCCTTTGTAGTTTCAATTCTGTATCTCAGGAAATTATTTTCTAATATACAGGGTGTTCCCAAATAAAATTATTCAACAAATGAGTGATTTTTTAAATGCTTTCAAAGGAAATTTCTAAAAAGTCTGGTTTGCCAGCTATGGCAGCGTAACGCACTTTAACAGAACCCTTTAAAAAAATTTGTTAAAATAAGCTTATCTATGCTTCTTCGGTTGATATGGAGGAAATTCGGCATAAAGTTAAAGCGGCTTCAAACTTGGTTCAATTCGTTTTTCGTAAAATATTCTATTATATAATTAAAATTTGAAGGATTTTATTTTGAGACCTACTGGGTGCATCATGCCCAGCTATGCAGTTAGTAACTAAGTAATTTCTAAAGTTACAGTGCGTACAAACGGTCCCACGGATGGACATTATCAAATTTGTCGTTAAATTAACTATCAGTCCTCCAACGTAATCGTCCATTATAGGTGTGGTATTCGATATATACAGGGTGTTTCACGAATGATTGTGCAGGCTTTCAGTACAGGTGCAGGACATTTTGGTGAGTCTAAATCAGTGTTCGCAATGTGTCCTAACTATATTCGTTTAAGAGATACAGGATGTATTTCATCAAAAATTTTCATTCGGCATAATCCTTGAAAGCCTGCATGGATCTTGATGACAATTTCAGGGAATGAGTATAGGCCTATGCCTAATATTTACTCATAATGACTTGTTGATAGCGCTGGTCTAGACTGAGAAAATTATTTTCTGTATTCCACATCTTGTAAAACATCCTGTACATACAATTTTCAAGAATTGCTAAAAATACTCTTGTTGTATCCTGATTAGTTTATCAGGACTGTTATGGTTTCGAAGGACAATATGTGCGTCCTGATGCTTTTATCAGGATATAATTATTTTCGAAGGACCAGAATTATACACCCTGATTGTTTTATCATGGTGATGCTTGAAGGGGGTATACTTAACATTAAGCACCCAGTAGTAATCTCATTGATTACTGCGTAAGTTGTTACTTGTAATAAAGTAACAATTACGAGGATAGGAAGTGGTGAAATATTCGAACGCACTTTTAATAAACAATTAACTGTATTTTGTTGTTACCGTTACTTCGATAACAAGCACGAATTATTGTACAATGCACTATTGATACAATATAAAATCTCCCTTCTATAGGAAAAGGGCAGAAGTGACTACTAAGTTGCCAACGAAGACAAGACAATGTTATTGTTTCGCGACAGATCAAGAATAGTTATGTCTCTTGCACTAAGAGATGTAATAGTTACAATGGTATTTGTAGTAGTGAGTTGTTTCAGTCTCAAAATGTATATCAAAGCCCAGATAGAAGGAAATATAGGAGGTTCCTTCATCTGGGTAAAAAAGGGGAAATATTAACAATTATTGGGTGTTTCGATCTTAAAACCGCCCCAGATATGTTTCAACAATACTCTCATTTGTCGATTGCTAAAAAGTAGTGGTAATGCATACTATGCCTGACCTATGTAAAGTGGTTTGTTAAATAAGAGCTCATTCTTATCAAGTTCGATTGCCATCAAATCTTCACCGAAAATTGTGCGACTATGGAATCTTGGCGAACTAATCCAATGCTTTGCCCCGTACCTGGTTTCATATTTGGATACCAGGCGTACAACTCTGTGCAATCTAATATTTTCCATCGTTTTACCAAAAATTGAATTATTTGCAAATTTAAATTGATTTTTTCCGAATGTTGTTGTTGCTTTTGCTCGCAATTCCGTGTTAAGGTCAATATAGGGTTTTAGCCAGGGAGACTGCTTAAATTTCAAAACTTTTTTAATCTGTGTTACTTTCAAACCTAATTCTAAAACAGTTTTCAAATTCCGATAATGAATTATATAGTCTTTCTTATCAGAGAGTGTGCAGAGTAATTTGGAAAACTTTGAGCCCGGGGGGATGCTGTGCTCCGGACACAGCGGGAGGTCTTTATGCAGATCATGTAGGTGGTGAGGATATTCCAGGTCTACTTGAAGAATATATCCTTCAGGAGAATCGTCAGGCATGATGCTCACATCTACAGATATGTCTACCCATTCAAAACCCCCAAATGGTAAATATTGACTCATTGCCCAACCATACAAATTATTAACATCAAGATAAAGCAGATATGACTCGGGCTTTGAGACGTCATAATTAGGCATCTGGGGATTATTGGCTTCAGACAATCTGTGCATGCAGCAGCTCATACCCCCTCGTATACCCTTTTCCACGAACATGATCATCGATATCTTTAAGTAATTGCAGTTTACATTTAGTATAATTTAACATACAGTCCCAGCTGTACCCAGGCATAGTATAATGCCATGCTGGGTCAAGTTTGTATGTCATTAATGCTGTTTGCCTAAAATTTTCCATCACGTCAGCGAGCAAAAGTCTATCTGTTTTCATGTATAGGTCACTGTATTCACCCAATGATTTTATACCGAATTTTTGCCAAACGTTTTGAGCATGACGATAGCTTTTCACGTCAATGTGCGCATCGTTCAATTTATTATAAAATTTGTCTATTGATGGTAGTGAAACGAACTCGACTCTCCCTTTCGGATACGCAACCTACCCTGAAAATTGCAAGTCCCAATCTCCTTTCGTTCGAAAGTTATCGAGGCAACGGTCACCCATCTACTGAACTCGCACAAGAATGCTCGAATCTCCAACAATATTTAACCCATCGTATTAAAACTTGAAACTTAGCAGTAGAGTTAGGTTATGAAGGCTCTTGCAAAATTTCAGCAATTTCAAACGAATGGTTACTGATATATAGAATTTTTTTTTTTTTAATTTTCAATGATTTATTAAAAATTTTCTACAAATGCTATCCTCACCAAATTTTGCAAACGTTTTTGCGTTGGCATTCTACAACTAATAACCATGTTTGAATTCAATCGGTTCAGTATTTTTCGAGTTAATGAGGAACAAAAAACCACGAAATTTCAGAAAATTTCAGATGGCTATAACTCTAAAACCGTTTGGCCGATTAAGCTCATAAACAAACTGAACTGTCGCGTTCTGGTGCACATCCTAACCTGAAAATTTCAAGCCGCTATCTCATTCCGTTCTCAAGTTATCGTGACAACAAAAATATTTTTTAATGATTTTTTTAAAATTTTCTAGCCATACGATTCGCACAAAATTTCACAAACGTGCTTAGGTTCATATTCTACAACTACTCACCAAGTTTCAATTCGATAGGATTTATATTGGTTGAAAACAAAATTATTACTCGGAAACCGCTGGGCCGATTATGCCCATTAACGAACTTGTCCGTCGCATTGAGATGCGCCACCTACCCTGAAAATTTCAAGCCGCTAGCTCTTTTCGTTCTCAAGTTATCGTGGCCGGACGGACAGAATCAAATTTGACCTCGAATTCTTCATTGGGGAGTCGAACTTAATCGTTTGAGACCATTTTCGTCAGAAAATTCGAAAGTTACAGACATTTGGGCAAAACTATAACGCGATGTTCCCCAGAACATACGCGCAAAAACAATGAACTATTGGCATGAAACCCCGTGACGTTAATACAAAGAACGACATAGATAAATTAAGCCTTCAGTCACATAAATAGTGTCCGACCGAAACTGGTTTTTCAGCCGAAACCGAAACCGAAACCGAACTTTCGGCCAGGGTCTCAGTTTCGGCCGAAACCGAAACCGAAACCGAAACTTTTTATTTCATACTGAAATCTACTGTATTTTTTACAATTTTATTTGCATATACATAAAAATTTTTAAGCAGTGTTAAATAAAATAAAAAGACAACTTTTTTCATTATTTTGGTATTACCAAGTTATAAAAATAATTAGTCGAAGTATACAGGGTAATTCCAAATCAGACACGTCAACCTTGGAGGAGGTGTTAGTATGGATAATTTGCTGTGGTTTGAGCCATTTTTATTGATGACCAAAAATCAACAGTTTCCGAGATATTTGAGTTCTGGTTCTGGTGAAAAAGAATTAGTATGATTTGAAAGGGGATGTAAGAAGCAAATAGAGAAAAATAACGAATTAAATATTATTATTTTTTGCAAATGAGCTCGAATTTTCATTAGAAAATGTATTCATAAATTATGTTCCACCATTCTATATAGGCAAGCACATTATTGAAAGGTTTTTTTCTGGGTTTTCTCTCCCAAATATCTATAAAATAAAAATTAATTATTTTGTGATTTGCTTCTGCGTAAGAAAGACAATATATTTGTCAGAAGCAATCAATTGAACAATGTTGCCTAACAAACAACAACGAAACAACTCCAACGAAGAAACAACTATATCGTAACGTTTCGGAGTCTATATCAGACTCCTTCGTCAGAGGCTTAATGAAAATCTATTAATTTTTTTGTTGATAGGTATTGTGATATTCTTGAATTATTGTGACAATTCTTGAATTTCACAATAACTATCAACAAAATAATTCAAAAGATTTTCATTAAGCGTCTGACGAAGGAGTCTGATATAGACTCCGAAACGTTACGATATAGTTGTTTCTTCGTTGATGTTGTTTCGTTGTTGTTTGTTAGGCAACATTGTTCAATTGATTGCTTCTGACAAATATATTGTCTTTCTTACGCAGAAGCAAATCACAAAATAATTAATTTAAATTTTATAGATATTTTTCAGAGTTTGGGAGAAAAAACCCAGAAAAAAACCTTTCAATAATGAGTATACCTCCCACAGTATCCTTTAATGATTACTTAAGGCAAGCACATGCCGTCTTTCTGATATCTTCAGTTGTTATTTTCCACCTGAAATTTACTCACGCTGTCTTTTGATACACATGCCCTATTTTATATGCCGGACATTCAAAAGGTTGCTTATAAAAAATCTGCTGAAACGAAACTAGTTATGCGAAATCTTTTATAGAATGAAGAAGGAATTTGGCAAGTTTTTAAAATAATTTTGGCATACAAAATTGTGAAATTCGAAAGTTGCAGACAAATTGATATTAGAAATTGATTTTTCATTTATTCATATACCACATTTCAAATCATACTTTTTTTTTTCAACCTCTTATACAGCATAGTTTGGTTTTTTTCGTACATATCATATCCTTTTCTGATGAAAATAAACCAAAATTATCATCAAATTTGGTCAACGTAGAAAAAATTGACGAAATATGAACTAAGTTCAGAAATCTTTTAAAAATCACCCGAACTCCAAAAACTGTTGATTTTCGGTTATTAATAAATATGGATTAAACAACAGCTAATGAGACATACTCGCTTCTCCTCCAAGTTTCACGTCTTATTTGGAATCACCCTATGTAATCTATATAATAATCATTAAAGTGAATTCTCATGAATTATCAGTCTTAACAAAGATAGATTATAATAACTTGTACGACAATTATGTATACCTACTTTGAACTCCTGGCCAAAGGACCAGGATAATTCACGAACAGTCAAGTTTCGGCCCGGCCGAAAGTTTCGGCCATTTTTGGCCGAAACCGAAACTAAGGCCGAAACTAGATTTCTTGGCCGAAACTGGCCGAAACCGAAACCGAACTTTCGGTCGGTCACTACATAAAAATAGCACGACCTCATAAATTTCAGAAGAATTGTACGTAAATTTAGACACGTTTTCACAAAAGGGTATCGATGGACTACTAAACTATTTAAAATCACAAAAGACCAACTTACCAACCCAGTGAGTTACCTACTTTACCGGTAGACCAATAAGTGGTGCTTTCTATCAAGAAGAATTGCAAAAAACACGGCAGCATGATGTTTATTTGGTTGAAAAAGTATTGCGTGGAGAGCAGTAATAATTTTCCAATCATCTCGAGATGCTGAGAAATCTACATATATTCATGTGAAAAGAACCATTTTTGCTAAAATCGAGCTTAGAAATCCTCATAGGAATTTACACATAAAAATCATCTGGAAATGGAATGTGGGTCTGCTTCTATTGATTGTCGTATAAGTCCCGCAAGAAATTTTGAACCTGCAGTCATGCTCATATCTAATGAATGTATAATATCTTTTGACGACTGGCAATGGGGATCGTTTATTGCATTAATTGAAAATGATGCTGATCAAAGAGATTGTGGCGTTGAAGTTGAAAAATCCAAAGGTGTGATGACCCGCGTTGCCAAATGGGAAAACTGCATGTATTTCAGCGATGTCGACTTGAATAAATTGATCCAATTAAATACTGCTATAATTTCCCATCGCCTAGAGATGTTGAAAAATTTAAAATTATCGTTTTACTATTACAAGTTCCTAGATATCATGAAAGATCTATCTCAGAAGAATAATCAAAATTCGATTGAAGATTTAATAAATTCCTTTTGTAAAATTAATCCCTCTGTTGAAAGTTGTGTAATCTTAGAATGTATGTACTACTATAAGAATAAGGTATTAAATGATGTGGATAATAGACATTTCACGTTATGTCAATAAAAATACTTAATGCCTTTAAAATTGTTTTTGATTTTACCCAATAATGTCGAACTTATTCACGATATTAATTTCTCAAATATACTCTGAAAATTATATAATCATAGCTGATTACGTTATTTCATTGGTCAATTTGCATTCAATCATAACTAGTATATAGGAATATGTTATTGAATGATTCCGATAACAGGCATTTCACAATGAAAATACTCGACCCCACCCACAATGTCTATTCAAACATGTTAATTAGTTCTAGAATGTTCCTCTGAAAAGGCGCTACCTGCTCGATCTCTATATGTAGTTCCAAAGACGGTTCCATAATGTCGAGCCTCAGTGGCCGGGTCGGGTAACACGTCGGGCTCATAATCTGAAGGGTGCCGGTTCGAATCTCTACGTCGCCGAGAATTTTTTCATTAATTCCTAAAAAGCGGTCACCCAAAATGTGACGTCATGATTTCTATTGTTTGGTCGAGAAACCGTGTAGTATTACTACTAGCGAGTATGTCTCATTAGCTGTTGTTTAATCCATATTTATTAATAACCGAAAATCAACAGTTTTTGGAGTTCAGGTGATTTTTAAAAGATTTCTGAACTTAGTTCATAGTTCGTCAATTTTTTCTACGTTGACCAAATTTGATGATAATTTTGGTTTATTTTCATCAGAAAAGGATATGATATGTACGAAAAAAACCAAACTATGCTGTATAAGAGGTTGAAAAAGAATTTGTATGATTTGAAATGTGGTATATGAATAAATGAAAAATCAATTTCTAATATCAATTTGTCTGCAACTTTCGAACTTCACAATTTTGTATGCCAAAATTATTTTAAAAACTTGCCAAATTCCTTCTTCATTCTATAAAAGATTTCGTTAGATTGCATAACTAGTTTCGTTTCAGCAGATTTTTTATAAGCAACCTTTTGAATGTCCGGCATATAAAATAGGGAATGTGTATCAAAAGACAGCGTGAGTAAATTTCAGGTGGAAAATAACAACTGAAGATATCAGAAAGACGGCATGTGCTTGCCTTAAGTAATCATTAAAGGATACTGTGGGAGGTGGGAGGTATACTCATTATTGAAAGGTTTTTTTCTGGGTTTTTCCTCCCAAACTCTGAAAAATATCTATAAAATAAAAATTAATTTGAATTATATTGTTGATAGTTATTGTGAAATTCAAGAATTTCACAATAACTATCAACAAAAAAATTTTAAAGATTTTCATTAAGCCTCTGATGAAGAAGTCTGATATAGACTCCGAAACGTTACGATATAGTTGTTTCTTCGTTGATGTTGTTTCGTTGTTGTTTGTTAGGCAACATTGTTCAATTGATTGCTTCTGGCAAATATATTGTCTTTCTTATGCAGAAGCAAATCACAAAATAATTAATTTTTATTTTATAGATATTTGGGAGAGAAAACCCAGAAAAAAACCTTTCAATAATGTGCTTGCCTATATGGAATGGTGGAACATAATTTATGAATACATTTTCTAATGAAATTTCGAGCTCATTTGCAAAAAAAATAATATTTAATTCGTTATTTTTCTCTATTTGCTTCTTACATCCCCTTTCAAATCATACTAATTCTTTTTCACCAGAACCAGAACTCAATTATCTCGGAAATTGTTGATTTTTGGTCATCAATAAAAATGGCTCAAACCACAGCAAATTATCCATACTAACACCTCCTCCAAGGTTGACGTGTCTGATTTGGAATTACCCTGTATACTTCGACTAATTATTTTTATAACTTGGTAATACCAAAATAATGAATAAGGATATCAAAAAAGTTGTCTTTTTACTTTATTTAATACTGCTTAACTGTTTTTATGTATATGCAAATAAAATTGTAAAAAATACAGTAGATTTCAGTATGAAATAAAAAGTTTCGGTTTCGGTTTCGGCCGAAACTGAGACCCTGGCCGAAAGTTCGGTTTCGGTTTCGGCTGAAAAACCAGTTTCGGTCGGACACTAATTAAAATCCCTTGCAGTTAATCTAGCATTTTCGTCATTCCGACAGTATAATTTGAGAATTTCTATTCTTACTTCTCTAGAATCTACATTTTCGCCCACAAATTCTCAAACCGAATTATGATGCAGAAACGAAAGATTGAGACAAATTTTAGAAAGAATCTTCAAAAAAAGTATAAACTCTCAAAAATTCAAATTGTTTCACCATTAAATAAAAAAAATTTAAAATTTCAACTGCGATGTTTAGGGGACAGAAAAAGCTTCTTAACTAAACCACATCCAACATCTCCTCCCTATTGTAAAAATGTTGGGGGTTGTTGCCACCATCAGGTGGTATTTTCGGAACAATGTTGTCATAGGAATGCTTTCCCCCTAATACAGAACTTGAAAACTATTTTTGGATTCTTCAAAAATCCTGGGTTCTTGAGTTTGGCGGTTCAACTGTTTGTTCAAAATCACCTTTTGACGGTAAGTTCAATTATTACATTATTTCGTGAATAATGATCCAATTTTGAACATTTTAACTGGGTTGTGTACAGAACATAAATAACTTTCAAACTAACCAACACTCGACATCTCTTCCCTATTCAAAAAATCTTGGGGGATGATGCCACCTTCATGGGGGTGGTTTTTTCGGAACAAACTCAAGATGGAAATTCGTCCCCCGCAAAACAGAAGTTGAACGGTATTTTTTAAATCTACGAAAATTCTTCGTTTCTGAATTCTGGGGGGGGGGGTTCGTTGGGACACTCTGTATATATTTTAATGTAATTTTGTTGAGGTATTGCTGGATGTTTAAAATGGTTCAGTTAATAATATATCAATTATTAGAGCATGAAGATTATTAAATCTTTTACCGCAACCGTATAGTTCTCGAGTTCTAAAAAGAATGGTGATGAAAAAGTTGAAGCAGATGAAGAATAAATCTTCCAATTTTTGATGAGGAAACATATGTTTTTAATGATTTTCACATTTCTCATAATTAAGTAATTTTCAGATAGTAATACAAATTTCAAAATGCCCATTATTAGAAAATGATAAATCAACAACATTATAGAAAAACCCTACATTAAAAATTAATATGCATAACTATGATTCATAGTGGTAATCGGATTTAGCTTTGTCTGTCAAAATGCATATCTTAAAACACAAAAATCTTCACAGCCTTATCTTAATTATTCTTTTTGTAAACATTCGTCCGAATTGTGCTCTATCATGTCAAGTTCATTTCTCCTGAAATCCTGAATATTCATATTCCATATTCAGTTATGATTTGTTAGTTATGAGAGGTGGTGGTTTGTTTTCTTAAATATTTGGAATCTTGTTCTGAATTAACTAAAGGTAATAGTAAATTTCAATTTAACATTGGGAAATTTTCATTGGTACAGAGTGCATATCTCCGAGGTGTTTGTAAACATGTGATATTTATAGTTCACAGTTCGATCTGAATGACATGACATGAATTATTCCACGGGATATCACGATTCAACATTCTCATGCCCCGAGAAGTCAAAACTTCATTTGGGTACATTATTTTCTCAAATAATTCCAAAATTTTCATAGTTTACGTTTCGAAGGATGTAGAATTCAAAAATCAAATAAAACTTTTCTCCGAAACTACTGATAGGCTGTAAAAAAAATCGAAAAAAATACGGATGCGAAGTCAGAAAATTAAGCTCGCTCATTCATATTATTTTTTAAATAATTTTCACGCTTTTTGACTCTAGCCATATTACATCTTATTATGTAATCCCAAGATGTCAATTATATTATTATTATTCACAATATAAGAGTTGCGGACAACCTATATAACTCAAAAATATACTTTTATATAACATGTTGAAGCTCAAGTAAATGATTTTCGTGTAAAGAAAGGTAAGAGATATTAAGCAAATATACAAAAATTTCTAAAGAAAATCTAGTCCACCGAAAAGTAACAAGCACAAACACATGTCACAAGGGGCTACCAGATCTCCATGAGTGATTCAAAAGTACTTTCACAAACTTCAAGAGGTGATTTCTCACAATATAATAATAATAATAATATGAATTGTCCAAATAAATATATGTCCGGAAACGCTTCGTTTCGAAGATACAAGGTGTTGAAGTTTTATTTTTATTTTCTTTTTTGGCGCTCTAGTTCCTCGGAACTGAGTGCTTATTAATTTGCCCAAATGTCTGTAATTTTCGAATTTTTGGCTGAAAATGAAACGATTTGGTTCGACTCAATGATCAAGAATCCGAGGTCGAAATCGATTCTGTCCGGCCGGTCCGGCCGTAGGCACGATAACACTCGAACGAAAGGAGTTAGAGGATTGAAATTTGCAAGGTGGGTTCGGAGCGTAAATATCTCGGACAAGTCGTTAATGGGCGAAATCCATCAAGCGGTTTCGGAGTTATGGCCGATTTTAGTAAAACACATTTTTTATGTAATTTCCGAAACCGATCACTCGATCTATCTGAAATTTAGCATCAAATTGTAAAATCATGACCTTTATACGCATGTGAAGTTTTGTATTGACAAGGTTCCCGCAAAGTGTCAAAAAAAAATTTTCAAAATTAAAAAAAAAATTCTACAATAACTCTCGAACGGAATGTGCTAGGCAGTTGAAATTTTCAGAGTAGGTTAGGGAGATAAATATCTCGGTTAAGTTCGTTATTGGGCAAAATACGCCAGATGGTTTCGGAGTAACGAAAAAAAAATTTTTTTTCTACAAACGTCAAAAAATGACAAGGTTCGCGCATTGACAACAATATGCGAAGTGACCCTTTTTTTCATTTTCCTTCGTTACCATGACACCGTGCGCGAAGTAGTGTGCGAAATACCTACTTCGCACACTGCATGTAAACTATATGGAATTTTTATATTTTAACCTTTATGTTCCTCGATTTCTCCGGTGAAAGATTTAAAATTACAGAATTGGCCGCTTCTGCCGAGTTAGGTGAGGTACTGCTTACATCATCGTCGCTCGAAATTTCCATTATTTCACAGTTATAAATATCACGCACGAAATTGACGCGAATTGAAAGTCACTCCAAAATAATTATCAAGAACTGTCACTTTGAAATAATGGTCAACAAATGCCATTTTATTTCCATAGTTACAGTAATTACTTGATTTGGAAAAACAGTTTAAGCCAGTTCCATACTATTTTTCATATTAAGCTAAGCATGTTACTTATTTTAGAACAATATTTTTTAAGTTTGTAGAAAAAATTTTGTTTGCATCTCATGCGCGAAATACTTTGGTGATCTCGACTATTTTTTTAACTCGGCTGCGCCTCGTTAAAAAAAATCAGTTCTCGATCACCAAAGTAGCATTTCGCGCACTAGATACAAAAATAACTATTTTAAGCAACAAATTTCAAATTCAGTTTTTATTTAAGATGCAGTTTCACCATTAAAATCCATCGATATCATTTTCAACTCCAACAAGCTAATATGTACTTTCGGAGATTTGATTTTTCTAAATTTCAATAATGAATTGTACTTCTATGTTTTCACAGAATGCTATAATTATTCTATGTAAGCTTTATTATATGATCTGTGTTCATACTCGTACATTTCATCCTGTTCTATAAGAGAGAGTCAAATTCAGTTCAGCTATTTTAATTTGATTTCTTCCATGGTGCAATTCTCATTCTCAGATTGCTCATTTAATCTTGATAAATAAACTATTATTTGAATTGAATTTCCTTTATGATGCAGTTCTATCATAAGAATACATTGATATAATTCCCAAGTCTGAGAAACCAATACTTTCGGAGATATAATTTGTCTGTTTGAACTAGAGCGCCAGAAAGCTCCTGTCCACAGGGCTTGAACACATTTTTTTTGAATAAATTTCGAAATGCTGACCTTAATTAAAGGGATATTGGAATTGAGAGGTGAAGACTTCGAACGCCAGATCATTTTCTTATAGCGACTTGTAAAAAGAGTAGCTTTTTTACGTAGATATGATAGAGGAATCGATTATTTTACTGAAAAATGTGTTAGAATTACGGTCAAAAAAGTTATGAATCTCTATAAAAGATAAAGAGATGTAGGTGGCACCCCCTACGAATGAGAGCATAAATAACATCAGGTCCGAATTCGATACCACAAAAAACCTATCAATAACAATTTTCATTTAATCAAGGTCAGTTTTTCGAAAGTTATTTTAAAAAAACGAAAATCAAAATAAAACTTTAACACCTTGTATCTTGGAAACGAAGCGTTTCCACACATATATTTATTTGGACAATTCATATTAGAATATTGTGAGGAATTACCCCCTGAAGTTTGTCAAAGTGCTTTTGAATCACCCTGTATATTAACAGAACTGTATAAGGCATACAATTTGTACCAGATATTAGTACCGGGTCTTTCATTAAGGTCGCCCCTTTTTGTTTTGTAAATAAAACACATTTTTATGAAAATTAAAATTTTTATTTCATTAAAAGTACAATGGATACCATTAGTTATGAAACAAAACATCATTCAAATGTCCAGTACGGAAACGCTGGCAGGAATTAAGTCGTTGAACCCAATTTTCCATTACTCTCCCACACAAATCAGGTCGTATGTGAGCAACTACTCGTTCAATATCGATCTGTAAATCGTCTAAATTCGCTGGATGATTGCTGTAATCATCAAGTCATTAGACTCGATGTAACCCCAAAGAAAGAAGTCCAATTGAGTTAATCGCAGGAACGAGGCGGATAATTTATCGATCCATTACTTGAAATAATCGAATTACCGAATTTTGTTTTCAATAAAGTCATTGTGTCATTGGCAGTATGAAAAGTGGCACCGTCCAGTTTAAACCACATGTTCTGCAAATCAGGACGAACCAATTCGGGCCATAAAAATCAGTCAACATTGAACGATAACGATTTGCATTGACAGTTACCCCCCTTATGACCTTCGTACAATAAGGTCCAATGACCCCTCCAGCATAAAATCCGCACCAAACAGTAAGTTTATCAGGATGTAATGGCAGTTCTTGATATTCTTCAGGTTTATCACCACTCCAGATACGGCATTTCTGTTTGTTAACGTAACCGTTTAACCAGAAATGATTTTCTTATGAAAATCATTTCCGATTTTTTCTAACCACCAATTACTCCTTACACGACGCTTTAAATGATCAGTTGGTTTGAGTTCTTGGGTTCAAACAATTTTGTTTGCATGTGAACCAAGGTCTTTTCGTAAAATTCGTCACAAAGACGTCTACTTCCTGTGAACGACGAGAAATCGATAAATTTTGGTCTTCAGGGACACTTTCACGTATGGCAGCTATATTCTCTTCACTTCTTGCATTTCTTTGTCTCACTGGCACTGTAACATCATGAAGTGTACAATTTGTTTCAAACTTCTTTCAATTGTTCTTTTATCCGGACGATTATAACGACCACAAATTGAAGTTAAAGCACGTAAAGTTAAAGTAACAGATCGCGATTTTTCATAATAAATTTGGATTATTTGTAAACGTTGTTGCAGCGTGTACCTTTCCATGATTAAATGGTAGACATTGACAAATTCAAATGTCAATTTGAAAATGGGAAGTTCCCATTGAAAGACACCTTACAACTTGAAGATTCACCTTGTATGAAGCAAAAATAACATTATGAGTGTTTATCGTCATCAATGCAATGAAAGAAAGTTATATTTTAGGTATACTATATAATTTGCACATAATGATTGGTAATCAAAAAACAAATCCCAAGAAGCCAATAAAGAGGTGTACTCTCGAAGTAATCGCCGAGGAAAATGAATTAGAAACTGTCACGAAAAATACTTTCAGAGTTGGACCAAAGAGAGAAAGCAATAGTAAAACAACAGAACATAATTTTACTCCTTTCTTGAGCTCTTGGGGAAGCAGAAGGTAAGCATTTTGGAAATTTTCAAATTAGTCTCAGATAGATCTAATTATTCACTTATATAATAGACACCATAATTTATTCAACATTGGATAGTTTGATATTTAATGGAAACTACTATTGTCTCTGCCTTCTTAAAACAAGCCTTGTACAAGGAATTTGTCAACAATGTCAGAGTCCTACGTCTACGTAGCAAATAATAAATCAAGAAGTTATAGGTTAGGAATTTTCGTCCGGTTTTCAAGTGCTTATTGTGTAAAACATTGCGTTCAACGAGTGCAAATCAGTTTTTAGAGTGTAAAAGTGATCAGTTTTTGAGTGTTATTCATTGATTCAGTGCAAATTCGGTGAATAAGTTTGTCTATGTAAAATCCACTGGTTAGTAATTTACTTGTTGTCGCAGTTCTTCCACAAAATAATTCACAATGACCGTAATTTAAAATTGAAATGCGTCGCTCCAATACCTAGCAAAAATTGGACTCTTTCCCAAAATTCAGCTGTAATTTCAATTAATTTCCAAGAGAATCAAATCATCAGATACGATGTAGTTGGCACAATTGCAAAGAACCTTTCCAAAAATTGAATAAAAATGCAGTCTACTAGTTTTACATTAATTTTAACCTTAGATTCCTATCATAAAATGAAACAAAATAAAGATACAGGCTGTTGAAATAAAAAAAAATCAGCTTTGGGGTTTAGTTTTCTATGATACATGTTCTTCAATTAACAGGTTTTTCTTACTTCCAATGGTTTCCTAGTTATAGATTCCAGTTTAGCTGAAGTTATTATAAGAACCTACAATCATTTAAGAGAATTGAATTATTATTCCTTCTGAAACATACCGTTTTCGAGATATTCTTCTTTGAATGATGTAAAGTCTGATAAAAAATACAGAAATTTCACTACATGAATGAATCCGGCACTGAACTAGAACCCTGATTAAAAGCGAGAGCCATCGTTCATAGATAATTCATCCTTGAAACACAGACAGAGAAAAACGTCGTCTGTGTCATGGATTAGTTTTTCGTACAAACGAACTGCCGATGAAGAGTTCATTATTTTGTTCTCTATTAGTGCCTAATGATTTCTTGATTTTCCGAATTTTTTATTTTGATTTCTGTTAAATTTGTGATTTCCTCGATTACAATAATTATACTTCAATTGATTACGTCCCTAACGTTGATCTGATCGAGACTCCATGTCTATGGAGTTCGATCATAGATTTTATATTGAGGTTGGAACGATATAATAAAATTGTATTCATTTATAAATTAAAGATAGTTAGGATTTTTGCGCGTATGTTCTGGGGAACATAATGTTATCATTTTGCCCAAATGTGAAATTTAATTCTGTGGTGCCGTCCGGCCGTTGCCACGATAACTTGAGAACGGAAAGAATATAAACCTAAGCACATTTGTGAAATTTTGTGACAATCGTGTCACCAGAAAATTTTAAAAAAATTATTAAAAAATATTTTTTATGACACGATAACCTGAGAACGGAAGGAGATAGCGGCTTGAAATTTTTAGGTTAGGTTGTGCATATGAATGCGACATTTGAGGTCGTTTATAAGCATAATCGGCCAAACGGTTTTAGAGTTATAGCCATCTGAAATTTGGTTGATTTTTGTTCCTCATTTACTCGAAAAATACAAAACGAATTCAAACATGGTTATTAGTTGTAGAATGCCAACGCGAAATTCTTGCAGAATTTCGTGAGGATGGTATAACTAGAAAATTTCAAAAAAATTATTGAAAATAATTGAAAAAAATTCTATATATCATAAACTATTCGTCCGGCATGGCTGAAATTTTGGAGGAGCCTTCAGAACCTAACTCTACTGCAGAGTTCCAAGTTTGAACACGATCGGATCCATATTGTTGGAGAACCGAGCAGCCTTTTGTGAGTTCGGAAGCTGGATGCAAATCGTCGTATGATATGTTGTCTTTGGTCGTATTTTTGCGACAACCTTCAAAAACCTGAATGTCGTGATGACATATTTTTGCGCGTATGTTCTTGGGAAAATCGTGTTATTTCATCACAAATCTATGGGAGATGATAGCCTTACATTAGCTGTCAGACCTGGTTTTGAAAGAGATCCTCCTTAGGAGGAGGCAACTAAATATTGAAGGGATTTCTATGAACAAGAGTGAATATATTTAAGGAATAGAGAAGGCGATTCTTCTTCAAGAGATCCATGTGCCTTCAGAGGAGAATATCTGTGAGAGGGGACTTTTGAAAGGTTATGTATTATTTTTTAAATGATATCGCTGAAATTTTGCTGAAGGCTTCAAAACTTAACTTTAAATTAACCACACTTTCTGATCTTGTAAGGTGAGAGGCTCATTTGTGGATATTAAATCTCGTAATGGGTAGAGAGGAATTTTAGGCCAGTTTTTCTATCACTAATGAGAATATATCTTTATGTTACACCTCATCACCTTTAGATCTATCAATGGACATTTATTGGTTAAGAATAAGTAATTGAATATTACTGGAATTCAATTGAATTTCATTCAATATGTTAGTAACTAAACTTATAATTTTCTTTACTTTGTTTATTTAAATATGACATTAATTCCAGTAATATTTTACAAGAATAATTATGTATTCTTCTCCTAAAGAAGAATTGAAGGTAGACAATAATGTGTTAATTTTTTCATCATTGCTTTCTATCCTGACTTCACGAAAAAAAAAATTGGTTCAAGCACTGACGTGAAGTCAGGAGCTTTTGCGCGTATGTTCTATTGTCCATTCTCCTGTATTGAACACTCTTAATCGAATTTACCATGGTGAATTCTGTTGTCTGTTCTCCTGTATTGGACACTCTTAATCGAATTTACCATGGTGATTACGATTTAGGCTGTCCAATACAGGAGAATAGACAATAGAATTCACCATGGTAAATTCGATTAAAAGTGTCCAATACAGGAGAATGGACAATAGAACATCGAGCAAAAGCTCCTGACTTCACGTCAGTGCTTGAACCAATTTTTTCTTTGATGAAATTGTGTAAAATATTAGAGTGAAAACAATTGGATAATGAATGAATAGAATAGATATACGGTTTAGGCATATCAAGATTCACTAGTATTCAAATCTTAAATATTCATAAATAAAAATATGGTTGGTAAAATTCACCACATGGGTTTTTGTTTCAGTGCTAAAACTCAAAAAAGTTTCACATCAACCGATAAGGCTTCGAAAGGAACTTTTAGACAACAATATGAATCACTCAAAAGCGATTACAAGGAACTTTTCGAATATACGAGAGAGGAAGAGATTAGCAAACAAGTGAGTAACAAACAGAATCAATTCAAATTGAATAATTAAACTAGATGGAAAAGCACAGGTCAGGAGCTTTGGCGCACTTGATGAAATTTATAGTCAGAGCGGTCACCGATCAGGGTACTGAACTCGCCCAAGGCAGCTTGGCTTTCAAGGAAAAAAAAATAATATTTTGCCATCACTTCCAACGATATAGATCCAATCGAGTTTAATTATATTCTTGGCTGTAAAATAAGGTTTTGTAGGCTCTTTCAAAATTTTAGCTATATCCGAACTGTAATATTAGTCAAAAAATATCAAAAAAATTCTGTAGTATTTGCAGTATGACTAGTGGCACCGTCCTGTTGAAACCAAATATGCTGCAAATCAAGACGAACCATTTCAGGCCATAAAAAATCAGTCAACATTGAACGTTAACGATTTATATTGACAGTTACGGCCTTCTGAGCTTCGTTGAATAAAAATAAGGTCCAATGACTCCTCCAGCATAAAATCCGCACCAAACCAAGGACCAAGGAAATAATGACAGTTCTTGATATTCTTCAGGTTTATCTGCAGATGCAATTCTGCTTGTTAACATAACCGTTTAACCAGAAATGAACCTCATCGCTGAGAATGATTTTCTTATGAAAATCTGCATTATTTCCGATTTCTTCCAAGCATCAATTACTGAATACACGACGCTTTAAATGATCAGTTGGTTTGAGTTCTTGGGTTAAAACAATTTTGTATGAATGTAAACCAAGGTATTTTCGTAAAATTCGCTACAAAGACGTCTGGGAGATGCCTAGTTCTTGTGAACGACGAGAAATAGATAAATTTTGAATAGATAACTCCTGAACGAAAGGAGTTAGAGGATTGAAATTTGCAAGGTGGGTTCGGAGCGTAAATATCTCGGACGAGTTCGTTAATGGGCGAAATCCATGAAGCAGTTTCGGAGTTATGGCCGTTTTTAGTAAAAACATTTTTTATGAATATTTCCGAAACCGATCACTCGATCTATCTGAAATTTAGCATCAAATTATAGAATCATTACCTTTATACGCATGTGAAGTTTTGTATTGATCAGGTTACCGCAAAGTGTAAAAAAAATTTTTGAAAATTTAAAAAATTCTACCATAACTCTCGGACAGAATAAGCTAGGCAGTTGAAATTTTCAGAGTAGGTTAGGGAGATGAATATCTCGGTTACGTTCGTTATTGGGCAGAATAGGCCAGATGATTTCGGAGTAATGAAAAAAAAATTTTTTTTTGAGTAACAAATTTCATAGCTTCACCATAAAAATCCATTGATATCATTTTCAACTCCAACAAGCTAATACTTCCGGAGATATGATTTTTCGAAATTTCAATAATGAATCGTACTTCTATTTTTTCACAGAATGCTATAATTATTCTATCTATGCTTTATTATATGATCTGTGTTCATACTCGTACATGTCATCCTGTTCTATAAGAGAGTCAAATTCATTTCAGCTATTTTAATTTGATTTCTTCCATGGTGCAGTTCTCATTCTCAGATTGCTCATTTAATCTTTATAAATAAACTATTATTTGAATTGAATTTCCTTTATGATGCAGTTCTATCATAAGAATACATTGAAATAATTCCCAACTCTGAGAAACCAATATACTTTCGGAGATATAATTTGTCTGTTTGAACAAGAGCGCCAGAAAGCTCCTGTCCACAGGGCCTGAACCAATTTTTTCTCTTATTTCTGCCAGAACTGATATAACCTGACCTCTCGCCCGGTACCTGCGTGGGGTTGAGTGTCGGGACACCCTGTATAATTGTATTGGCGCCGACCCCACCAACAAAATAGATATTATTTGAAATGTTTAATATGGATTGAAAATGTTTTCCCTATAAATACCTCCTTCCTTCTAGATATATTTTCTTAGTATTTCAATATTCCTATAGGAGCATCAGTCCATATTATTAAAAATGTCCACATGCTTCACAGAGTATAATTGCGAGAGTAGAAGAGCTCCAGAATGAATGCCAAAAACTTAGGTGCCAAGCAGAAGAAAACAGTAAGAAGTTGAAATTGGAATGTGTGAGTAAATTATTATTTTCACGTTTTAAATATTTTCGCAATGTATTGTTACGATCATGGTAAATAAAAGAAATGATTACACTATTTTACAACGATCTAGCTTATCAATCCGTATTTATATACACTCAAGATGGAGAAAAAATGTTTATTTAGACAGATTAGGTAAAGTCAGAAAGACCCTCGGAATAGCCTCTTTTATAAGGGGTTAAGATAAAAGCAATACAACGAGTTACCTCATTTTATAAAAACCTTTATTTTTATTTTTTTTATTTTTCTTTCTGGTGATTCGATATTCTCGAAGTTTCGTAAAAATTAGCTCGTCAACATTCTACAAGTAATTATAAAGTTTCAATTGGATCCGATTTGTATATTTCGAATTATTGAGGAAATCAACGTTAAACCTCACATAGTTTATTGAACGGATCGATCTTTCTACTTTGGAGCCCCGGTCCCATCAGATCCATATCACTCTACGTTTCGACCATCGGTTTTGTCGCGATTCAGGGTCCGGACGTGAAAACAATTTCTTTCATAAATCCTTCGAAAACGGTAATAGATATCGAAATTTCGTCTTCAACTTTTGCTTTTTACCGTTCTACAGTTTTGGTCACGTGCTGCTACCGTCCTCAAAACGTCCCGTAAATTTGTAAAAAAAATTCTCAAAATTCCTGATGTGATCTTGTACTGACTATATTAAGCATACTTCTAGATTTTCGACTATAATTTATGATTAGAAGAATAGAACTGTTTATCTTTTGTTGTGTAATTATTGTTACATTTACCTTTGTACTATTTCTACATAGCCAAGTGCTAAATAGACCGATTATTTATTAGTATTTATTTCTAGAACTATTTGAACTTTCAGAAAAATGCAGAACAAATGAAAACCGATTACGAATACATGTTGGAAACTCAAAATCAAACATTCAAAATGAGAGAAAAAGAACTACTGGAAATAATTGATAAGTGTGCACTGACAATTGAAGAAACCGATATGCCTACTTCAATGAAAACCGAGATACAATCATCGGCCATAAATACATTCGAATATGAAGAGATTTCAGAAAAACTCCAATCATTTGAAAAACAAAATAAATATCTGCAAAGTAGCAAAGAAGTCCTAGAATTACAAAATAAATTACTCGAAGATACACTTGCAGAAATGAAGGTGTCTTTCAGTACTTTGGAATTACAACACAATGAACTTAAAATCAGAAATAATTTAAATCAGCCTAGTCCCACAAGTATTGTCAACGATTCTGAAAATAAGTTAAATGAAACGGAAGAAATCTCCTCTGAACTGACTCTTGAATTGAACAAGGATATAGATGAATTATGTGTTACTCGTGAAAAACGAACAGGGACCACCGAAGGATTTGATACAGGGAGAAAAGAAAGTTTTCAATTTGAAAAACAACTGGCTGAGGAGAAAAAATCGAACATAGAAAAAGAATTGAGGTTTGCGTGTAAATCCAATCTTGTCGGAATCAATTTATCGGAGGATTCCACAACTCAGCAACGATACCTCTCTGCGAACAATGAAATTATAAAAATGCTCCACAACCTTCAAAATGTTATACAATTTAAATCAGAAACCAAAGATCTTTCTAATTGTTGTTCCGGATTAGGACCCGGAAAAAACCAATCAAAATCGAATAAAGCTGAGGATTCAACAGACGTAAGAGAATCTATACAAGAAGTCAAAGTAGAAAGATCAAATGAATATGAAGATGGCAGTTCGGATAATAAAATCCTGAATTTACTTCAAATCTGCTTGGCTCAAGTTAATGCTATATATCGAATTAAAAAGAGAAATACAGAAAATAGAAATATACTAATTAAGGAAAATGACAGTTTGGATAATTCAAATAAAATTACTCTGGATCCGGAGAATGGCATCAATTCAATAAAACAATTTGGAAACAACAATATCAATATGAGTGATGCTGAAAAAATAAATAAAAGCAATGTATTAATGGAATCTGTAGAAAGATCGGTGGTAGAAGATTCTGATCTGATAATACAAAATTTGAAATTGAGACATGAAAATGACAGAACAGATTATACCGAACTCCAAGAGATATACGAAAATACACATAAGGCTCTTGCGAAGAAAAATATAGAAATACAAGTGCTACTTGAAAAAAATGCAAATCTTCTTGAAAATATTGAAAAGCATTCTCAACGAATTGAATATGAAAAATTATCAAATTCATTACTAGAAAGAGACGAAATTAGGCAGACAATGCGAAGTGAACAAACACAGATTGAAACAGGAAAGAAAAATTCATTTGGAGGAATCAGTTACTTGAAATCTCTGGTTGATAAACAAAATCAAGAATTACAAAAATTATGCTATTTATTGACTGACAGTACCGAACAAGGATTGCAAAAGACTGAAAACCAATCAAAACATATTAGTATAAAAGAATATCACGCGGTTTCTGGAAGTCAAAGAAATAATTTATATGAAAATGAAGAACATATAAAAAATAACGAATTTGATAAAAGCATATTTTCTGTGAAAGAAAAGTTAATAGCATTGAAATATGAAAACGAAAATCTTAAGGGAGCTATCTCAAAAATAAACAACCATGTGCAAGATATGAAAATAATATTTATAAACTACAAACAGATAAATGTTAAAGAGACTCAACAACAAATTCAAACATTGAAATCTGACATTTTGAAAGCGAAAAATGGATTTGAACAAGCGATTAAATTATTAAATAAAGATATTCAGGAAAAGAATCAACTTATAGATGAATTACAGAAAAAAATTGACGAAACGAACAATAACTTGAAATTGACAAAGGAGAAGAATAATGTTGTAAAAATAATGAAAGATGATAATTCCAAAACAGTGGAAGAGCCATTCAAGAACGATATCAAGGAATACAAAAATGATAATGTTTTGACAAGACAAATTGACAACTCAATATCAGAAATGTTAAGTGAACACATACATAAGATTATAATAGGCATAAAAGAAAAAGAAGAGGAGCAACCTTGTGACTCACAGCAAACAGAATTGGAAAATATCAAAAGTATAGGAAATTGGAAAGCTGCATTAATTCAAGAGAGAAATATGATAATCGTTAAAGGGCATCAATTAGATAGAACAGTCTGTCAAGAGAAAAACAAACATATTCAAGATAAAACGTCTCAGTGTAACTATAATGATGGTTCAGAAATGAACATCAACAAAGTCACAGAAGTGCTAAACTGGAATTTTAACATAGAAGATGAGAGTGGAAGAAAAAAAATCCAAAACGTTAGGCAAGAAAGAAATAATGAAACTGCAATGACAGATGAATATAAAAAGGAGGATAAATGGAAACTTCTCAGGACCAGAGAACATGACAGTAGACGAAACATAGACCTGAATACATTATGCTCCGAAACAACTGGTGAGTATTTTTAAGTTTAAGGAGAGGGGTAAATTAAACAAAATTCAATATTTCGAAACCAGTGCTATGCATTAATGTACTTACTTTAATTCGTACTTCTAGCATTGATTTATTTGTGAATTAAATAAAACTATTCTAAAATAGATTCACAATAATTTATTTTCAGTAGAAACATGCAACAACTGCGAAAACGTAAATAGCTTAAACCAAAAATTGAAAACAGAAGTAGCAAAAATAAGGGTAGGTGAATACGCAATAATAAACAAATTCCAAATATTAATTTTTTTTTTCAGAATCGCTATGAAACCAGAAATATCAAGCAATGAATTGATAGTTTACATGAACAAGGAGAACTCAAACTAAGGAAAGAAATTTGACTGAATAAGAATTTGAATTGTTATTGTTATTTGGGAATATGTCTCAACGAAGATTTCAAGTGATTTCACATCAGAAATCAGTATTAAACATTTTTCGAATGAATATGTACATAGTTTTGAACTCTTAAAAATAAAACCATTGAACAGCCATTCTTTTATATTTCCGCCCCATGGAGCAAACTAATTTCAGTCAAAAACTTGAATGCACATTATTTGGCAATACCCAACTATTCATATACCAAGATTCATAAATTTATCTGCAACAATTCATTCTGAAATTTCAAAACTAATATGAAGCATGCTATGGTTACAATATCAACGTTTTATCTTTGGCAATTTTTTGCGAAAACTAAATAGAATTAGATTTTAATGTGGAATGAACATGAAAACTGTATTAACATTCACTCTTAAATAGCAAAGTTGAACCTCCAAAAGACTACCATGCCCTAAGCATCTCCGAAAACTGTTAGTTCAACAAAGATCTCATGTAATTCTAGTTATTTGATAAGTTTTTTTAACTCGATGTTGCGATATTGAAGAGTTTGAGGTTGAGTCTTGTCCTACTGAGGATTTGGTACTGTGTTCTGACAGCACAGTTAAATTATTTTATTTTATCCTGAATTATACAAGATATCTATACCCTATGGAGAAAACAAAAAATCAAATTCCAATGACGACACCCATACTCAATGAAATAAAAATTTCGTATTTAATCTTAAGTAATATCTCACCCCAACTGTTTGATCCTTCTGTTTGATACTTCGGATCCACTGGAAAATAAAAGGACAATCCACGGAAATTCAACATGAAGAGTTGTTTTTCGGCATCGTATACACCTGGATGTGTGGCACCAAAAGAATGTTCAATTTCTTCAATTGTAGGCAGCACCTCAGGGGAATTGAAGTATTTGGAACTGCAAATAATCATTGGATTATTAAATTTCTTGTTTTTTATTTTAATATCAAAAGTATAAGATGCTCATATTGTGCCACACTGCTTAGTGTAGTATGGTACCTTCTACAAGGTGGTCCAGTTTTCAATATGTAAAATACAGGGAGAATAGGGACTAGAAAGATAATAGGAGTTTGTCCTATGAAATATATTCAGGAAATACTTCGGCAAGAAAATACAGGGTGTTCAAATTTGGTTTGAAAATATCAGATTTATTAATTGTTACCAAACAGCTGGAACTATTTGAATTTTGCAACGGTACGTTGAACAGAAAAACGTTATGTTTTTTTCTCACGAATTGAATGAGCAAATGATTGGAGGTTGAAATGCAATTTTTGCGCGCATGTTCTGGGGGACAGCATGCTATCATTTTGCCCAAATGTCGAGTCGAGCTAGGTCACTCTGATGATCGGTAGCAACCATGAAATCGCGGTTCGTGTCTGCCCTTGAATGACGCTTTCCTTTTTGGAGAAACACTGAGCGATGGGGTGACCTAGCTCGGCCCAAGCGGAATATTTTTCGATGGTTAACATCAATGAATATTTCACCGTGTGTCTTCTTTCCGATAGAATACAAATGTCAGAATTAAAAATTCTGTGATCTTAGACGATTCTCTCGATACTCAAGTCTGTCATTACATTGACTGAGAAAACACGGTCTATATCGATGGTAAATTGGATTAAATGTGTCTAACGGAGGTGAATAGACTATAGAACATGCGCGCAAAAGCTCCTTATCAAAAAATCGGTGTTGATTTGATTCCCATTAATTACAATAACGATGAATTTAGACACAGTTTTGATGGCATCTTTGGGAAGCTCAAATCTGGATTGCTCAACAAGTTGATAATTTTTATGTTTTTTCAAACCAGTTGTCACAGTATTCAGGAATTTTTAGAGAGCCACTCCTAATTGGCTGGCCCTTCAGGGAAATTATGGTAAATATGTCTCAATATTGAAATTACACAACATTGTAACATTAGGAAAATATGCCTTTTATACAAATTCCCAGTCTCTTTTAAAAAGCATGCAAAATGGAACAAAACTGCTTAAATTCTAAGAAACTGAAGACAAACAGACGGCGATTCTTAAGACATATGCCCTAATAGATGACAAAATGCTACTTAAATTTGGCAGGAAATATAATTACAACAAAATCTGTGAACACATTTGGTCCAAAAATCTACTTACCAATATTTCAGCTTCACTGATTTCATTTGATAAATCTCCATAATTTTTAATCTTTGAGAGACAGGATCAAAAAATAATCTTATTCCGTCTTGGGGCAAATTTATTACCATGTCTACATCTAACGGGTTCTAAAAATTTGGGTAATTCAAATAAGACAAAAAAATGTTAATGACAGAAACTTACAGTATCATTATATAAAACTTGGACTCCTTTAATCTTTCCCACTTGCAACTGTATAATAGCAACTGCCTGAGAAAAATGCATTCCTGAAAAAATATTGAACAATTAAAACTGATATCAAATAAACTAGTAAGATAAGTACTTAGTTTCTCAGTTAAGTAACCCATTCAAATTATGAAATACTATCCAAAATCTAATTTGATAATAATTCAATTACTTTTTAAAAAATAAAGTACAACTATTCAGAAAATGACAACATTGTGAGAACAATACATCTTATAAGAATTTTTAATATTGGAAAATCGAGTTGTAGAATTCAAATGAAAACATATCAAAAGAACATATTCAACTACTTTACTGATATTAATTATATCCATTATATTATATATTACTGATTGTAAAATTAATTTAGGATTTTCACAGAGACTACCACAAATGCATATAAATAATAAAGACGTTTCTTACCTAAAACAAATTGCCATTGCTCACAGCCCAAGGAAAATTCAGGGAGAACATCCAAACACAACATGTTGGAAAATTAATTATCCACTGTAAACTATCACCAAAAGATGAAACTGTCAGTGTTTAATAATAAGATTTTAAGCACTTTTACTTTTCAAGAACCCTTTGTTTGACTTCTAAAATGTCGCCATTTTATTCATTACAATCATTACGAACTGTCAAACGAGAACAGCTGATTATATTCAATTTGAGCAGTACGTTGTTTTTGCTACGTTGCGCAGTGAAAATTACTTTGAATATCAAGATCCAAATTATCTGCGAATAATTATGTTTACTATAAACAATAACAAGGGCAACTGGATTGAATCCATTTCATCATTATTTTTGAATATTTGTAATACGCAACGATTACGCGAAAATATTCGGGGTCATTGAAATTTGCAGATCTCCGTTTTCAGGTGCCAAATAGTACGCTCGAACATATTCTACTTTATATAATTCTGCAGAGACTGACTTCTCCTTGCTTTATTTCGATCATCTGGCGCTCATACTGACCAGAGACAAGACTTGTCTCTGTACTGACCATCAATTTTGGAATGGACATGGACCTTTGGCAGTAAAATAGTTTCTGAAATATAGAATTTTTGATAAAAAATTGGTTCAAGCCCTGTGGACAGGAGATTTTTGGCGCCCTTGTTCAAACAGACAAATTATATCTCCGAAAGTATTGATTTCTCAGAGTTGGGAATTATATCAATGGATTCTTATGATAGGACTGCGTTATGGAAGAAATTAAATTAAAAAAAAGTGTCGTTAAAAAAAAAAGATTCAAAAATTATCATTTAAAAAAAATCATAAAGGTACGATTCCTTATTGAATTTTCGAAAAATCATATCTCCGAAAGTATTAGCTTGTTAGAGTTGAAAATTATATCAATGGATTTTTATGGTGAAACTGCATCTTAAAAAAAATTGAATTTGAAATTAGTAAGTAAAAAAAAATTTTTTTTTTCGTTACTCCGAAACCATCAGGCCTATTTTGCCCAATAATGAAATTCACTGAGAACTGAGATATTTATCTCCCAAACCTACTCTGGAAATTTCAACTGGCTAGCTTATTCTGTTCGAGAGTTATTGTAGAAACAAAATTTAATAATTGAAAAAAAAATTTTTTTACACTTTACGGCAACCCGATCAATACAAAACTTCGCATGCGTATAAAGGTCATTATTCTACAATTTGATTCTAAATTTCAGATAGATCGAGAGATCAGTTTCGGAAATATTCATAAAAAATGTTTTTACTAAAAATGGCCATAACTCCGATACCGCTAGTTGGATTTCATCCGTTAACGAATTCGTCCGAGATATTTACTCTCCAAACCTACCCTGCAAATTTCAATCCTCTAACTCCTTTCGTTCGAGATTTATCCTGTTAACGGACGGACAAAATCGATTTCGACCACGGATTCTTGATCAGTTAGGGCCGGTTTCTCAATTACGAGTTAACCCGAGGTTGCGGGTAACCCGAGTGTTGCGCATTCATGAATATCGCTGAATACATGCGTCAACTCGCAACCTCGAGTTAACTCGCAATTGAGAAACCGGCCCTGAGTCGAACTAAATCGTTTGAGGGCCGGGGGGTCAATTCTCGAGATCGATCGCTCGTTGAACGTATACGTTCATGAGCGAGTGAAATCGAACGTGTAGTTCGGGTCAATTCAATTCTCGAGCATATCTTCAACTACTCGTTCCAAGGAAAGCATAGACGTTCATTTCCAACGAAGAATAAACTTGGCATCGTGGAAGAATTTATTGAAGAGCGTGTGTTCTTATCGCCTAGATCTCATATAATACCTTGTTTTTGGTGTTGATATTCGGACCTATTCTGTTTGCGTATTGCTATAAACATTGCTATTCAAGTCATATTGCTATCCTCTTAATTTTTAACAATATGACTATCGTATTACGTATTCTGTTCGGACTGTTATAGCAATGTTGGTTATCAATTTTCTCCCAGCAATATTGCTATGAAGTAGGTCAAAATTCATTGATTTTAGAGCTAACAACACTGTATTTCATGACTTTTATGTGAATTAGAAGAAGAATCTAACCTTAATTGATAAACATATCGTCCGTTTTTCGGTGGTTATTCTTAATTCCTAACCAAAAATATATAAATGTCACGAAAGCCAAAAACGAACTGTATTTTATTCATGAAACTAACAAGATGGAGTTATTGATCAATTTTCACATTTTCAGGAAACACATCGAATTTTGGTAACCGCTACCATGACCGAAAAATTGAAGACTTGCAAACACCCAAACAAATATTAAATTTTCATTTTTTCCTGTCTTCAGTCAGACTTCGAATGCACAAGTACGGAACAGTATGTCTCCTAGTTTTCTCCTGAAAAAATTCCCTCAGTTCTTCAACTGAATCAAAAGAAGTCATCTTCGTAGTAAGACTGAATTAATAGTTTTTTAATTTTTTTCATCCAGTCAGTCAGTCTTCGAATGCATATCTAACTTAAAAGAAGCAGCATATCTTATAGTTTGCTCATGAACAAATAAATAAATGAATAAAATACCCTCGGCTCTGCAATGAAATCAAAGGCAGTCATATTTTTACTAAGGCTCGATTAATAGTTTATCTAATTTATTTCATCCAGTCGGTCAGTCTTCGAATGCATATCTAACTTAAAAGAAGCTGTAAATCTCATAGATTGCTGATGAACACATAAATGAATGAATTAAATACCCTCGTCTCTTCAATGAAATCAAAGGCAGTCATCTTTTTTCTAAGGCTGCATTAATAGTTTATTTTATTTATTTCATCCAGTCGATCAGTCTTCGAATGCCTCTAACATAAAAGAAACAGTATCTATCCTAGTTTGCTCATGAACTAATAAATATATGAATAAAATTCGCTCAGCCTCTTATTGATGTTGAATAGTTTATGAACTTTTCTGTTTACGAATAGAAGGGGTTGTTAGTGTTAAACCTAAGTCTTAGAAATTCCCTAGAAATTAAGTATTTTAAAGTACCTTTAATAAATATTTACGATTATGTATGCCTATATTTATCAAAATACCTACCTATTTTCAATATTTTCGATTTCTTGGAAGAAAAAAGTGGTTCTCAGCCATATTCCAAATCTTGTTATGCTCTTAGCAAGTACTATTTTGAGGTTGCTGAGATAGCAATGTGGATAACAATATGTTTATCAAAATGACAGATCATATTGCTCAAAAACGATGATCAGAATAGCAATATTTCAGATCTTGCTGTGGTAGCAATATCTTTTTCTTAGCAATATTGCTATGCGCGAACAGAATAGGTCTGATTGGCGTGGCGCTTCATCGTTGAATTTAAATGTTGAAATAGAATAAGTAAATCACGCGTAAATTTAGAATTTTAGATATGTCAAATGTTGTTTCTTTATTATTTGGAAACACAGACATAATGAATGAGGCAACACCGAAAGTGTTCAGAGATATGCACCAGTTGCAATTCTCGGGGAACGAAAACACGAGCTAATCGTTCCAAATCATCGCTCAAATGTTCGTTCGACAACGAGTGCTCTATATCACACGCTCGTCGAGATGAACGCTTGTTTTGACGGTTTCATTCATAGATTTAATAATATTAATAAACTAAAGGGGTTTATGGTTTTGATTGCTGCAAATATTCTTCAAATAAACTCTTCTCGAGAACTAATTCTTTTTTGGCGCTCTTGTTCCTCGGAACAGAGAGTGCTTATCAATTTGCCCAAATGTCTGTAATTTTCAGATTTTTGGCTGAAAATCGTTTCAAACGTGGTTCGACTCACTGATCAAGAATCCGTGGTCAAAATTGATTATGTCCGGCCGGCCGTTGACATGATAACTCTCGAACAGAATGAGCTATAATATAGGACGTACAGTTGAAATTTTTTTACTTTCAGAGATATGATTTCTCAAAGTTTGAATACTCGCTGCGGTAGTTTGACAAGAGCGCCAAAGCCCCTGTCCGCAGAGAGCTTTCCCACTAAACATGAAAACATAACTTAAATGTAAATGTAATGTCACATTGTGACCTTGTGATGTTGTATAGAGAGATGCTTGATGTTGCAGCTACGTAGTACACATAGCAGTTTGTGCCTCTTTTTAATATTACAATGCAACGTTTAATGATAAATATTACATAAACGTAACACCGTTACATATATTTAATGTTGCTTGAAATATTTATGCAACATTTGTATGATGTATCTAATTTTACATAACTATAATGTAACTTTGTTACATATATTTAATGTTACTCAGAACATTTATATAATGTTCCTTACCCTTTTATAGTCGAATTTAAGCAAGTAACCAAAACAGAGTGTCAAGACCAATCCCATCCTATCATAACCAATTGGTTATGGTTGAAAAGAATTGGTCTTGACACTCTGTTTTGGTTACTCGCTTAAATTCGACTATAAAAGGGTAACGAAAAAATTATCAAGCAAATTGAATGATGGATGAATAAAAGTTGAGTTTAGTGGGAGAATCATATTTAATCAAAACTTCCATCTGCATAAAATATATAATACAACTTCAAAAATTGACCAATTTTCCATAAAAAAATATATACAAATATAAACAAATTCATCACTAAATATCTCAATATCTTTGGTATCTGTTGCAGTCTTCAGTATCGTTCCACTTAAACCTCAGTTACTACTTTTTCCTTGTCAGCCTCTGTTAAGCGAATATCATCCACTCCACAACAATGAGTTGAAACTCCTTAACAGATTCTGAAAATAAAGTCACCACTGAAAACTCAAATTAATCTTGATGATATATTGGCAAAAATATGTGTAGTATGACTGTTGGAAATAAGATCACTTATAATTCATGTTAACGAAAGGTAAAGCAAAAAGAAACTAATAGTAGATACCTACTTTACAAGATAGGGCTGGTTGCATAAAAAATTAAACGAAGAACTAAATATTTAATTTTTTTATTACTATGATAGGCATAGCTTTTAGCAGATTAGTTAGCACTGTTAAAACTTGAGTTAACAGAGCACTTTATGCAACCAGATCCTAAAGGTTGAAGAAAACAATCAATGAGAAGTACTTACGTTTGAGTATTTTCATCATTTCCAAATCTGACATTTTGAAATTCGGTATTTTCCAGTCCAGGAACAATGCTGGGCAAGCTCATCTTGGATTATCTGTTGGACGCACATCCTTATCGAATTTTTGTAATCTGAGTAACAGTTTATTCATCTAGAATAATAGAATAATAGACATGTGTAAAAATCCATATTATTATTAAACTTTCTGACTTAATGTCTGCATTGAAAAAACCCTTTGGACGTGAAGAGTAGAATACAATTATCAATGGAGATGAACATTGAGATTTAAAAAAGGTCATTTCTGATGTGCTCGAGATCTATTATTTCTATAAAAAATTGATAACAGAGTAATGGAATTGAGAAGGACCAGGGATACACTGTAGTTCATAGGTACTTTTCGGTTTACTTACTAATTGAGCAGCAACATTTTTGTTGGTTTTCAGAAGGTCTTATAGATTCAGTAAGCTTTCCATCGTTCTATCCATCATTTCTAAAGACTCTTCCTTATGTATCTTTAATAATATTCTAGCATCTGAACATAGATTTCCCAAATTCAATCAAATTGAAAATTTTCAACAATTTTGAAAAAGCAATTTGGGAAATTCAGTTTTCTATTGACCATGTTCTTAGATGAGTTGAAAAAACCCAACTTGAGGGAATCATCTGAAGGTATTGCAGTAGTTTTCATAGAATTACTTATCTCTTGTTGATCGATGGTAGGCTCCATATTATACGCCAGCATTATACAATGTTTACTTATGGATTATTTAGAGCAAATAATTATGTTGGTTCTGTACAAGGTAATGATGATATACCTAGTACTTTCAGTATGTTCATCATGATTGACCTCTTTATTAATCAACCTTTTGAGGTAGCGGGGAGAATTATTATTCATCTTGAGCTTCTTTTCCTGAAAAATTATCATGTATTAATAGTGTGCATGACTTAAGAATGAAAAAACATTCAGTCGAATACTTTATAGTTAGATATTAAATAGTTATTCAACAGTTGTTGATTAAAATAAAAATTTGAAACAGCAATGAACCAAAATCTCTCAGAAGTATGGATATAAGAACAAAGAAAATAACACTCACCTGCTTATATCTCCTTTCACACGTTATTTTACTTTTATTCATACTTCCTGCAGGGGAGAAAAACTCAATAATATGAACAACGACGACTAACGAACAAGAATAATTGAAATAATGGAACTATGAATCACAATACACTAAACAAGTTTACTTTTGGATCTCAGGGATGATCTCTGCTCCTTGCTTCACATTTCGACATTTATGATATGTTGTTATATGGTTATGTTGAAATATTAAATTAATGACATGGTTATTATCCGAAAAATACATTTACCAAACGTTTCAAGATAATATTAATTCCAAGTCTACTGTACAGATCTGAGTAATGTTTTGAGGTAGTTAAACAAAAACGTTTGACAGATAACATAACCAATATGTAGGAGACACATCTGGGAAACATAAAATCAACATTTTATTTATATATCATCTAAAGAATATTATTGATTATGTTATTTGGATGTGGCATGAACATGTGAATGAAAACGTTGGTTTGGTTACTTGATGACAACATTAATGCAATGTTAGTTTGCCAATATCACAAAAATGATCTAATGAATATTGTTGATTATGTTATTTAGATGTGACATAAACATTGGGATGAAAACGTTGGTTTGGAAACTTCATGACAACATTAATGCAATGTTAGTTTGCTAATATTACAAAAGTTATCTCTGAACAATATAACATAACATTATTGTTATGTATCATGTTTAGTGGGTTCCCACATTTTTGTACAACTCACTGATGAATAATAATAATTCAAGGTCAAACCAATTCTGTCCTGCCGTAAGCACGATGACCCTCGAACGAAATGAGTTTGAGAGTTTGAATTTGCAGGGTAGGTTTGGGGTACAAATATTTCGGTTGAGTTTGTTAATCTGAGATCTGAATCCACCCAGTAGTTTTGGTCAAGTGTTGGCCATTTTTAGTTGAAGCTTTATTTCCGTTTATGTATTTCCGAAACCACTCACTCAATCTATCTGAAATTTAGCATCAAATTTTAGAATGAAAACCTTTATAAGCACGCGAAGTTTTGGATGGATCGAATGACTACGTACACTAAAAAAAAAATCTTACATTTGCAAGTTTTGTCTTCCCAATAACTCGAAAAATACTGATCTGATCGTATCGAAACTAGGTAGTTAGTTGCAGACTACCGAAACGAAGACTTATGCCAAATTTCATGATGATCACATTAATAGAACAAAAATATTCAACTATTGTAATAGATAGAGTGAGCCGGAGATCTTATATAGTCAGACGGTATATTAGCTTAATGGATCAAAAAATTAACAGTGATATGCGTAAGGATACAGTAACAAAGCCACACAGAACAAACACAACTAGTCTCCTATCTCGCAAAAGAACCTAGGAGCATCTGAGGGATCTCCTTGCGGAAGACCTAGGAGGGTCAGTATAATCATGTCATTAGTAAGCACGCCGATGCTGATTAACTTCAATTTGAAAGAAGTAAAAAACCACTGACGCGGGTCTATCTGCTTTGGCGCTCTTGCTAATGACATGATTACACTGCCCCCCCTAGGCCCCCCAAGGAAATCCCTCAGAAGCTCCTATAGGAGCTTGTGCGAGTTACGATAGGCAGTTGTGTTTGTTTCTGTGTAGGCTTTGTTACTGTATCTCTAGGCCAGCTTGAGCACAGCACTGTTAATTTTTGACCCAACAGTGAACCATAATCTAACTAGATCTCCGGCTCGCACTATCCACTGAGCATGAAATACTCATCATTCAATTCACATTGGTCAATGTGAATCATCCGCGCCAAAGAGAACTGACTTCACGTCAGTCCTTTTTTATATTTCAATTATAAACGCTATTGAACATTATTGTTAAATAACATATTCCTGTTATTTGCCAGAATATGTTTCACGTAAAAGGACTGTCAGACATTCTTGAGTGAAAATATCGAAAACGTGAAACAATTTACATACTACTTTTATTTTCTTGTCATCTAATATTGAGATTACTAGAAATTATTCAATTAATATTATAGTATGGTCTAAAAAATAAAGGTAATTCCTAGACAATACATCTTTTTTCTTCATCAAAATTTATTATTTGACAAATTAAACAGTTAACATCGGTTAAATATTATCTTAGTATAGGTATACATATAAGCACTGCACACTACATTTATACATATTTTTGATTGAAAGATTTCAAGTGAGGGTTGAGATTCTCTATAGACAATAAACAATGGTCATGAGCACTTTGTCAATACAAATATTTTTTTGTACCTTTCCTCTCCATTTTTAAAATATTTTTTTTCCAATGCATTAATCTAATTGATGTTCTGATTCTGAACATGCATAATATTATTTCATAAGAAAATTAAGCAGCAACATCGTGATAATTTTATTTATTGCAAACTGCAAGATTATTGAGTATAAGTATGTTTCCTATGGGAAAAAAAAAAGATTGTGGATTAAAAGTCCATTTTAGCCTTATGGGCCAACTCAACTAACACATTACTTGGATGAAGTAAGTTCGCCTGAGATAGGCATTCAATCCAATCTGCAATCAGAAGTCCTAAATGCAATGTTGGATATTCCTGCTTAAATCGAGGCAATATATCCAGCTATTGCTGGATTGGTGTGGAAAAGAAGGATTCATGGGCGCCTAATATGAATTGGGCAGGAACATCAAAATTCATTGACGTATAGTCAGATGGTAATCATTTATCTTATGGTCAATTTTTGAATCATCTTTAGATGGCTAAAATTTTCATAATAAAGGCATGCCCCCTCGTTGTTTGATTCAGAGGTGTAATGGGGTCCTGAAGATGCTCTTCAGGTGCTGTATTACACACAGTAATATTCCTGGAACTGACCCAGATATAGGTTATGAACTTATTGATTATGGAATATATGCTGTTGGAAATAAAAATGAAGTGATTGGAGCCATGGTCTGAATATCATGCGAACCCTGGAAAAAATTACATTATTGGTAACTTTACAAAATATAAAGCAAGGATCTCTTTTATATACCTCCACTCATTGTTTGCACACGGGGTTACATTTAATTATTCGTTATATCCTTCCATATTGAGTCCTGTCTGGTGAAATTAATTAGATGAGGAAGAGAGACTTATTTCTCTGTCCATGTTTGACCACAAGAAACAATTGATATTCAAAAGAAAAATAGAATGTTATTCACAGCAAATGCAAATCTGATTTTACGAATCTTTCAAATTGCTCCCTAATCAAAACATATTACCCTAACCCCTAACCTTAGATAAGTCAGAGACAACAGAGACTTGTTGTCTCTGGATAAGTTGATCAAGGTGCAAGATCATAAGCATTAGATTTCTATGGATTTAGGATTAGCACATTCTTCGATGAATTTTGCCACGATGCCAAGTTTATATTCTTCGTTCGAAATGAGCGTACACTTTCGATGGAGCGAGTAGTTGAAGATTTGCTCGAGAATTGACTCAAAACGAACTATACGTTCGATTGCACTCGTTTATGAGCGTATTCGCTCAACGAACGATCGATCCATAGAATATATATATATTTAAATATGAATTGGGCAAGAAGGAGGAATATAAAAATTCTTTACATTGTTATGCTACAGCTTTTATAATGTGGAATAATAAAACATTGGGAAACAATTCCCAATGAAGGATGGAAATACATTGCTTATCCAACATATTGAATATTCAGCATTGAATTAAGGCATACCAAAAAGGATGTTAAGTAGGTACAAAACCTGCAGGTTGAATTTAATGCCTTACTACCTCAAGTATTATTTGAGTTGGCCAGAGCTTGAAATGGAGTTTTAATAAGGAAACATTATTATGTAATAAAGTCGCAGAGACCGCGTTCGTTAAACAAAATCATCCAGATATTGCTGGTAAATTTCCTTATGAAATATTATGTATGTGCAGAACGAGAACATATTTGATTAAAGCGTTTAACATGAAATAATTCAGACAGAAGTAATTTCAGAAAATATGTAGGTACCTATTAATGAAGTGTGTCCTTATATTATTATGTTATATTTAACCGATATTAGCTGTTTGTTATAAATAATTTGAAATAAATTTTAATGAAAAATAAAGATGTATTGACTTATATAGTATTTTATGTATATTTCTTTATCAAAATGTTTCTATTATGGAACCATATAACGATCTTGTTACTATTATTTGATGAATTTGTTTCTGAGAAAATATTTCTTTTTTCAATTATTTACTTGTTGTATTCAATGAGTAAGGGCCGATATATTCACTGTAAACTTTCAAGTAGCCTTACCGAAAGGAAAGTATTCTATAATTGTTTATTCATCTCTCTGTTATACGAAGTGATCTGCAAATCTATGGAACATCTGTGAAATATGAATAGATTTTATTACTTTAAAGGGTTTTGGTTAATTTAACGAGCACATAGTTAACAAATACTTTACGGAGAGGTTGAATAAATCGGCCCTAAAGAATGTGGGATGTCATCGTTTTGAAATCATTATACAATGGAAAAAATACTAAAACAAAGTGCAGATATATTTATTTCATTACTTCATGTATTCTTAAAATAATTCATCACTATATTTCTTTCCTCTACTAATTCAGGATTCATGCCATTCTTGCCATAGCTCCTCCCACGTTGTTTTCATTGCCAATAGCATTTATTCCATAATCTAGAAGATCATCACCTATGTCTGGGTCAGGCATAAAATGTTCGATACATATGTTGTGAAGCATAACGCATGCACTTATTAATTTTACTGCCTTTTCTGGTGTGTAATGTAACACCCTATGTTCCAATAAGCAACTGAAGGGCATCTCAGTAGACCATTACACCTATCAATCAAAGGAGTGTGCTTTAGGTGTTGATTGAATTCGAATTGATGTGTACCTGGTTCTGGTTTACCATCAGAATGAAAATCCAGGTTCTCAGTGGATATCCAGAGTCACCTGAAATACAATTCTGAATAAAGTAAACAAAAAAAACACTTTGCACTAAAGATTTTCATAAATGGAGGGTTTATATCAGGTGGAACAGATACTTTCCACTCGATGCTGTTTAGCAAAACACGTGTTGTGGTTCTATAGACCCTCCTTTCCTGATATTCTTCAGTGCAAGTGTTTTTTCTTTACTCTAGTAATGGACTTTCATTGATCATAAGCTGCTTCTTTAATATATAATTTATATACCTATACAGTTTACCCAGTAAGTAGAAAGATCTTCTTGTTCTCAAATAAAGATTACAAAGGGCATCTTGGCATCTAGATTGATTCCAAATGAATGAATCATGAGTTGCTCCTGGAAAACATGCATTCACGTCCATTATCCTGAAATTACTGCTGCATATCCTAAAAAAGTAAATACTTATATATATAAAATGAACAATATCACATAGGATAGAAATTATTACCAGTTGTACACTCAATGAGTGGTATTTTTTTCTGTTAACATACAGATATTCTCCACTATCTCCAGAAGAGGGTAAAATGCCTACATTACGACAATCGATTACAGCAGGAAACCCAAATTTCCGAGTGAAACTGTAAAATATAAAAATGATCTTATGATGAAGAAGTTGAGCCTATGAAAATAGTATAGTGCCATTATACGAGACTTTCAATTAAAAATTTCAGTAAAAGTTCACTTCGCCTATCATTTTGTCTTGGAAAGGGATGTAGTGAATGACTTATATTTAGAGGTACTCAAAGGACTTATCAAATGATTCAGACCCTATGTTAATGATAAAAAATAATATAAACACCTAATATCACTTCTGAGAAAAACAGTCTCACCTTTGTTTCCTTATATCCAAATCATGAAGTCTTCTAGGAGGAATGATAAACGGATTCATCTTTTCTATCAAATCACGAACCAATTCATTGTTTAAACGAAATAAACGCATAAACATATCATCTGATAAATGGGTTTGACTAAATTGCTCATTACAATGCCTCTCGCTACGTTCTTGTACAAACATTTTCAGCCACAATATTAATTATATTATTCATATTATCCCACATTTTAAACAATTCATATCTTAAATCTGAATGATATGTTGTCTATGATCTGAATGGAATAACATTTGACAGTTGAGCAGCGATGTTTTCGAACGAACGAGTAGCTCATGAGTCATGTATTCGCTCATTATTCGTTCCCCGAGAATAGCAATTTCCAGAAATCTACGCTCATGACGTCACGAACGTATACGTTCGACGAGCGAATGGTCTCGAGAATTGACCCCCGGTTTCTCAAATGCGAGTTAACCCGAGGTTGCGGGTAACCCGAGTGTTGCGCATTCATGAATATCGCTAAATACATGCGTCAACTCGCAACCTTGAGTTAACTCGCAATTGAGAAACCGGCCCTGAGAGTTTGAGACCATTTTCAACGAAAAGTCGAAAATTACAGACATTTGGGCAAATTGATAAGCACTCTGTTCCGAGAAACAAGAGCGCCAAAAATTGGTGAGGAAGTGTCAATGAACTCTATACTAGTGATGTGAAATACTCGAGTTTTTAAGTTAAGGACAAATATCCTGGAAAAATGTCCGAAACTTTCCCCCAAGGTCGAGCATTTTGAGTATTTAAGTATTTACGGACATTGTGGAAAAATCGGGAAAAATATGACAATTGTCACATGTTAAGTTAAAATATCAGGACAATTTGAGGCATTTTAAGAAATTTTTCATGGTCAATTGGAAATAACAAATAACTTATCATTGAATGAGTTATTATCGTGTTATTTTATTGAGTATCAGTGATAAAGGACCGGAGCCAGGTTCTGAATTAAGAATTAGTATAAGAAAAATCGATTTAATTAGACTGTTAAATAATAAAGATAAACTTGTTTAAAAAAAACTTTGTATAATTTTCCAATTGGTTCACAGATCGTTAAGAACCTTCGATCCAAGTAGAAAAGAATAAACTGCTTAAGAAAAAACTCTGTATAATGGCAACACAAATCGTTAAGCATCGTCGATCCAAGTAGAAAAAAATAAACTTCTTTAAAAATTTTTGTAAAATTGGCATCTCAGATCGTTGAGCATCTTCGATCCAAGTAGAAAAGCAGAATAAATATCGGACAAAAGGAAAATTTTCAAAAAATGTTTAAGTAGAAAAGAAATTTATGATATTTATCCAGACATTTTCGATAATTTCCATAAATACTAAAAAACTCTAAATGTCGACTGTTTTTAGAAGTAATGATAATTTTCGGACATTTTTCAGTATTTATCAGAGGAGTATTTAAGACATTTTCCACACTCACAACACTACTCTATACTAACTGGAAGGGATACGTGCATACAAACTGCGTTTGAAAAGTGAGTCAGGGGCAACGAAGACAAAGATAGCACTATTTACGGTAACCTGTCTTTGTTGCACTCATACAAGCGAGTTATGTTTATGTGCATGAATTATCTTTTACTTTGAAATTCAGGTAGTTTGGGGATTACCTTCGTTTGGAATGTGCAATATTATTGAAGATGAACATTTATTTCGTTTTGGTATGCCATTAGTTCAGCTCCCTTTATCGTGTGAAGTTTAAAAAGTACAGAATTTTGTTAGTGCAAGTTGTGATTGGCCATAGTTTCAGACTTTTGATAGTTTTAACAATAAATAAATATGGTTATAGGTATATATTGTGTAGCGTTTGGATGCAAGAACGAGCAAGATTATCGGCGAATATCTTTTCATGGGTGAGTTTATAATATTTAGATTTGAATATAAAATAATAAATAGGTATCAATAGCAAGAACATTGATGGATTTAAGGTGGATTTATTGTTTATAGGTTTCCATTCAAACGGCCTGATATCCTAAAGTTATGGATTTTGGCAGTTCGCAGGAAGACATGGGCTCCATCTAAAACAAGCAAACTTTGTGGGGTGCATTTTCTTCCTACTGATTATTACATAGTGACACCTGGATGTACCTCTAAATTATTGAAACCAGATGCTGTTCCTAGTATATTTTCATATCCCAAGCATTTGTTACCGAAAATTGTGAACCTCGACGGAAAATAAGAAAAATGGTAGGTACCTTATGGTGTATATATGAAAAAAATATATATTTTTTTTTTATTTAAGTTAAAACCTTGACTGATCATGCAACTCAAACTGTTTCATCTAATGAAGATACATTATTACGAAGAAAAGTCAAAACACTTAAACCTAAACATCCGGTTATTCAAGAATTTTTAGTTGAGGAATGTCATGAAATTCAAATTATTCGGAAAATAACAACATATTATATTTGAAGTGCCGAATGTATCACCACAGTAGGCAATTAAATTTAGAGTTGCAAGGAAAAAATGCCCCAGTAAGACAAAAACTTACAAAACTGGTTTTATTTAGCAACTGTTAAATAATTTTTATATAAGTAGTAGTAGCAGCTATATGTATATGTACAGTGTATTTTAATATTTAAATAAAATTTGCACATCTGATTTTCTTTTCATTTTATTTACCAACCACATATAGGAGAACAGTTAAAATTTGACTTGAACCATGCACTATTTGCTTTATTACTTGAAAATTGATGAATTGTTCACAAATAAATTCACGCTTACTTCTAATTAAGCATGCAAAATTTAAAATATTCAAAAGAAGTCGCGAGCGTTCCATTAACTTTTCATTTTAGTTACCAACCACATAGGAGAACAGTTAAAATTTGACTTGAACCATGCACTATTTGCTTTATTACTTTAAAATTGATTAATTGTTCACAAATAAATTCACGCTTACTTCTAATTAAGTATGCAAAATTTAAAATATTTAAAAGAAGTCACGTGCGTTCCATTAACTTTTCATTTTATTTACCAACCACATAGGAGAACAGTTAATATTTGACTTGAACCATGAACTATTTGCTTTATTACTTGAAAATTGATGAATTGTTCACAAATAAATTCACGCTTACTTCTAATTAAGCATGCAAAAGTCAAAATATTCAAAAGAAGTCGCGAGCGTTCCATTAACTTTTCATTTTATTTACCAACCAGATAGGAGAACAGTTAAAATTTGACTTGAACCATGCACTATTTGCTTTATTACTTTAATCCTGATAAATTGTTCAGAAAAAAAATCACGTTTACTTCTAAATAAGCATAAATAATTTAAAATAAACAAAGAAATTCGCGAGCGTTCCATTAACTGCAATGAGATAGAAAGAGATAGATATCCGTAAGCAATGCGGGTTGCCTAAGAAATCGGTTTGCCTCACTTTTCTCCCAAGGCGAGTCCCTTCCAGGTATATATAGAGTTCACTGGGAAGTGTCTACACCACAGAACAGAACACTAATACCACAGAATATTTAATAATATGTTCTGTGACTTAAATAATTAAGAGTGTTCTGTGGTCTACACCATAGATCATCTGGAATCTGGAAGTATTTATTCAATTTATTATGACAGTTTAATGTCATGTATTTTTATTAATGTTCTGTGGTTTTGTGAATTTTGGTTATACTGAAAAAAAAAGACAATATTGTTATTTTCATTATAACAAGTATATAGTTTGAATGAATCAATTCATTTTAGTTCCGACCATTTTACACTATTATCTACACCTGTTAATTCATCACTAAAAAAATAAAAATCAAAGGATGGAATTATGATTCATGAGATGAAGATATCCTCATTCAATACCATATTTATCTGTTTCAAAGTTTCTTTTAGTTCCGTTTTAAAGATCTAAATTATTCATAATGTCTGATGCTTGGGAAGAAATTCAAGCTATAAAAAGTAAGAGGAACAGTCTGAGAGAACGCCTAGAAAAAAGGAAAAAGGAGAGACAAGACATTTTAGGTACAAGTTTGGGAAAGAAAGGTTCATCTTCAACTAGCACTTCAGAGGGTACTAGCAGTGTGCCATCCATAAATTTGAAAGAAGAAATTATATCCAAGAATGAACTATTAGAAGATGATGATTTGGCAAGAATCAAAATTGAGCCAGGACTTGAAAAGGAATTATTAAAGTTATTAAGTGAAGTCACCCTTCAAATTCCTATATCATCTGAAGAACTTTCTGAGAAGCTCAACAATGCTACAGATGAAAATACCAGACAGAAACAAGTTTGTAATTTACTACAAAAATTTGCTACACAAAAACTAATCATAGTTAAAGATGCAAAGGATGGTAAATTTAATATTACTGTAAGCTATGTAGAAGTTAGTAAGGTTAATGCTATGATAGCTGAGTTTTATGAAGATATAGATATAATTGAGTCGGAACAAAAAGTAAAGAAAAAAAGAGATGTCTCTCCTGATAAGAAGAACTGTGAAGAAGATGATAGGAGAAAAAGAGAAAAAAAAGAACCTAAAGCAGATATTATGGTAATTTTGTACATTTGTTTTTTGCTATAGAATTATTTCAGACCTATAGTTTAGTTTGAAAATGATTTTTCATTACTTTCAGTCGCTGCTTTCAATGTCTTCGACAAAAGAACGTGAAAGTAAAAAAATTGGAGAAGAAATAATGGAACTTCTAAGCCGACCCACAGCAAAAGAACGATCACTTGCTGAACGATTCAGATCACAAGGAGGTAAACAACTTATGGAATTTTGCCAGTATGGTACAAAAGGAGACTGCGAGAGAAATGGTGTGACCGATTGTAAAAAACTTCATTTCATGAAAATAATCCAGAAACACACCGACGAAGCTCTCGGAGACTGTTCATTCTTAAATACGTGCTTTCACATGGATACATGTAAATATGTCCATTATGAGGTAGATAGAATAAGTCAAAGTGAAGATGCTGGTCAAGATAGGTCTAATGTACCAGCAATTAGGGCTGAAAGTTCTACTACTCTGTATCCTGCCCAGTGGGTCCAATGTGATCTGAGATATTTGGATATGACCGTTTTAGGTGAGTTGCGCTTCTTAACTATCCTTCCTTCAACTTTTTCATGAACCCAAAAACATATTATAATACAGATATTCCAAGTACCAATCAAATCTGCCAAGTTGGATGAAATGGTGAGCGGTTCAGACTTGCAATATGGTGGTTGCCGCTTCTATACTCCATTCACTTTTATAAAGTCTCCCAGTTGGCTATGAAATTTTGACACATTTCACGCTGTATATTTTGAAAATGTTAGATTATGGTAATTTTCCTGTCAGATATCTACCTTACGTTGCCCTCTCTACATAGAGGTCGTAGTAATTACGTCTTTTTCACAATGTTAATTTACTTCAGAAAAATAATGAATTTGAGAAGATAATATTCCAAAGACCTGGCGACTGTGAAGAAAATTTTTCCTCTGTTATCACTGGAAATATTTCAGGTATATAAACTGGTTGAAAGATTCAGTTCTGCTATTTTCTTATACGGAAATCAAGAATCAAGTGTTGAAATTTTGATGAAAAATAATGGATGGAGTAGTTTGTTACTTTGATATAGTTCATTTGAGAAAAGAATAAAAGTAGCTGAATAACTCGGCAGGAAAACTTCTAAACGAAGAGTCGTATCTATGGAATTCCCCACTTTTCGAAAATAAGCCTACAGAAGACATTTCAATACCTTGTTGCACAACTTGAAATACACCAGTTTCAAAATGTAGTAGTACTACAAAAACCCGAGTAACTGTTAAATCTTAATAGAATGAAGTTTTCCTATTGCAGATTTCAGTTCTGTATAGCACTTCCTGTTCCTGATACTTTGTCTCTGCTCCTTCAAAACTGCTTTTGGCATTTTCAATTTCAAAGCGAAGAGTTCTTTATTATTCGAAGATAATGGTCTGTGATAATATCGATATTTCAGGAGTTCCAATCTGTCTCAGTTTAGGTTACAAAAATGTGATAGACCTAAATCATGGCCAACCAGGAGACTTTATAAAAGTGAATGGAGTATAGTAATGGATTCGGATACAACTCTTTTCTCAGTGTTGCTGGGTATTTCTTTACAAGATTTTGGTATTGAAGTTTGGAAAGTTGACAAAGTGGTCGAGGAGTAGTTTAGGAATTTCAAAAAGTCCCGCACACTTCCCCTAAATAATTTGTTACATGAATCTACTATCATTACGGGATTATTCAAGTTTTACATTGAATTTGATTCATTCTTATGGGTCAAAATACGGGAGAGAAATAAAAAAAAAACAAAATTACTTCAGAACTAATAAATGTGTTGACAGGTTGACACACATTTCTGAGCATATGTAAACTTTGTCTAGCTTATCCCGAACATTTTGCGGTAATATTCAATGATCAATAATAATAATCAACTACATAATTACCAAGTTTCAATTCCGTCGGATCTGTATTTTTTGAGTTATTGAGAAAAAAATTTCCAGACTAGCTGACCCAGCGAACTTCGTACCGCCTAACAGTCGATTCTTTAATTTTTTATTTTTTCTGCAATTTGGAACGCCGGGTCACCTAGTAAGATAAGGAAAAAAATAGAAAGTTAATAAGTCAACAATTACATTATGTCAAAAAATAAAAATCAACACAATCCATTGGCTTCATTTTTGGCGCTCTTGTTCCTCGGAACAGAGTGCATATCAATTTTCCCAATTGTCTGTAATTTTCGAATTTTTTGATGAAAATAGTCTTGAACGTTTTGGTTTGACTCACCGATCAAAAATCCGTGGTCAAAATCGATTCTGTCCGGCCGGCCCTCCTTTAACACGATAACTCTCGAACGGAATGAGCTAGGCAGTTGAAATTTTCAGAGCAGGTTTAGGAGATAAATATCCCGGTTAAGTTCGATATTAGGCAGAACCGGCCTGATGGTTTCGGAGTAACGAAAAAAAAAATTTTTTTACTTTACAAATTTCAAATTCAATTTTTTTAAGATGCAGTTTTATCATAAGAATCCATCAATATCATTTTCAACTCTAACCAGCTAATACTTTCGGAGATATAATTTTTCCAAATTTCAAACATAAATCGTACTTATTATTATTATTATTATGTCTTTATTTCCACAGAATGCTGTACTTAATTATTCTATCTATGAATTATTATATGATCTGTGTTCATTCATGTCATCTCATTTTGCTTTAAGGGCATTTCAAATTTATTTCTGGTTCGTTATTCTTGATATAAAATACCCCTCCTGTTCTAGAAAACAAAGTATGATTGAATGCAAAATGACCAATGAAATAATGATATTATACTTTTATGATGATAATATAATGCCCGTGGATAAATAATCCATATGATGATGCAAATATATAATTTGGTAGGTGAATTGGGTTCAGAATATCTCCAGTATGAACAAAACTGGAATATTGACTAAGTTTCAATTGATGTAATATAATTTTCAAGTAGATTTGAGGAATGAATATCTCGGATAAGTTCGTTATTGGGTAAAATTGGTCTGTTGGTTTTGGACTAAGGATTTTTGGCACTCTTGTTGAATTTAAATTATTTTGTGGTGTTTGAATTCAATTTCTTTTATGATGAAGTTATATCACAATAATCAATTGATATCATCTCTGAGAAACCAATACTTTTGGATATAGGATTTGTCAAAGTTTGAACAAGAGCGCCAGATGCCTTACAATATTGGCAAATTGAGTTCATAGGTCCAATAGCAACACAGTTGTAGGCACTGTAATCAATTGACATCGTAACAGAAAGCAGCTCGATTCAAACTTGCACCATTATTAGTCGAATGTCACGCTTCACGGGTCTTAACCGAATTCTTTCCCGTTCAATGCGATCTTTACGTTCCTGGGCAGTACGATTAGATTGATAATTAATTTGATTTGTTGCATTTCGGGTTCTTCTGCCTAAATTTGTCCGCCGCCTTATACGAGGCATATTGAGTATAAATGAGTCAGAAACACACAACACTTTTTAATTTTACAGAAATTTGTCGCATTTAGATTTAGTAATATTATAAATGCACAGCAAAGAGACGTTTACATTTCAAGTGACATTTTCACGCAGACAATTTACATTTTACCAAAACAGAGTTTTCCTGAAATACTGGCTATTTATAAGGTTTAATTTGATATTGACAGACACATACAGTTATGATACAGTCTGTTGATCAATTTAAAGCTTGATAAACTATTTTTTTTTGTTTTGTTTTTTGGTGTGTAAATAAGCAGAGATGACGGTTTTCCGACGCCCGAACACGCGACGTATAATTGTCCATACGCGAAACAGGGAAACTCCGACGGGGAACACATCAAAGGGAAAACAAAATTGTTACATTATGAGAATCCATCCAAGGTACCTATTCAGTTAAAGCTTTGTTTGTGGCATAAATCACTTCAATCGCGTACACTTGTATCTGTAGAGTAATGGTTTATTTTCAATGATGTATTCCTCGAAATTTTATTTTTCAATACACATGAATGAAACTGTACGATTATGGCGTGAAAAACAGCAAGTTGCCATTGACGTTAAAAGAAAAACACCGTGTATGAAAATTTTGGACAAATTCATTATGAGAATCCATCCTAAGTACCTATTTAGTTAATGCTTTGTTTGCGGCACAAATCACTTCAATCGCGTACAATTGTGCCTTGAGGAAAAGAACACCCTGTTTAGTAATTGTTTATTTTCAATGATGTATGCCTCGAAAGTATATTTTTAACACAATTGAATGAAATTGTACGATTATGGCGTGAAAAACGCCAAGTTGCCATTGACGTTGAAAGAAAAACACCCAGTAGACATTTTTATTGTTATTCACCTTTCAAACCTTCTCTGCACTTCCACAAATAATTCAAGACCAAAATTAGCCAAATCGGTCCAGCCGTTCTCGAATTTTAGCGAAATAGCAATTCATTTTTATATACATTATATATATGGGTATAATTCCGAGACCGTTTGGCCGATTAGGTTTTTCCGTTCAAACGCTATCGTGACAATGGCCAGATGGCCGGACAGAATTCTCGAATTCTTCATCAGTGAGGCGAACCTAATCGTTTGAGACCATTTTCGTCGAAAAATTCGAAAATTACAGACTTTTATTTTTCTTCTTCCAGCTTTGTAGATGAGAATGTTGAGCTTTATGTACAATAAACCATTTTGATTGATTGATGGATAGCGGCGCTTAGAGAATTATTTTATTGTGAGGTGTATATTTAACCTTTGTTTAAAATTTGCAATGTTTTTTCTATGGGCTCTGCCGTTGTTATCCGAAGCGCAATATGTTCACCTTTTCTTTTCAGGCAAATTTGCAGTTATTATGGCCGACCCTCCTTGGGATATCCACATGGAACTTCCATATGGCACAATGTCTGATGATGAGATGAGACAATTAGGTATTCCCCAGTTGCAAGACAATGGACTGATTTTTTTATGGGTCACGGGAAGGGCTATGGAATTAGGTCGGGAGTGCCTAAAATTGTGGGGCTACGAGAGGGTTGATGAGATCATTTGGGTTAAAACGAACCAGCTCCAACGGATCATAAGAACAGGCAGGACAGGACATTGGTTGAACCATGGAAAAGAACACTGTTTAGTTGGGATGAAGGGAAATCCAAAGAATTTGAATAGGGGTTTGGATTCTGATGTCATAGTCGCAGAGGTACGAGCAACCAGTCATAAGCCTGACGAAATTTATGGTTAGTATGCACATGTTGTGCACCTCTTATAATATAATTTGGTCACGTTTGGGTCCTCAAAACTATGCTATCCGAACCGATGCTAATCATTCTGTCTAGAAGGATAGTAATATTGAAAAATGCATCCCTTACATGACATTTCTGGTAGATATCATTTCATATGGATGGTTACCATGGTACTGGGCTAAGATGTCCAAATGTGAAACCTAAAAAGTTGAATAAAACTGTAATCGCTTCAAGGCGAAAATTCATGGAACGATTAAATCGCAACGACAAGATTCTAGTCGTTCGTTTCTAAACGAACGACGTCGTCCAAATGAGTATACAGTCATTTGGACGACGTCGTCCATGTCGCTGGATTAATCCAGCATTCCAACGACAACTGATGACATACCTCTGACAGCCGCGAAATTTAAAATTGATTCAAGCACTGACGTGAAGTCAGGAGCTTTTGCGCGCATATTCTATTGTCCATTCATCTCTATTGGACAAATTCAAATGAAAGTAGATAATATTATCCTATCTAATATGTCTTCGACCAGAAATGACTATTGTTGTGTGCCCAAATGCAATTCATGGGCGAAAAAAATGCCAAAATGTATAGGTTTTATTCTGTACTGGTTTTATTCTGTCCAACTCCCTGTGAAATTTACTAGTATAGGTTTGTGTTTTCACTTCTTACCTCTGCAAAACCAAATATTAATATAATTATTGAAACTGCGTTAGGAAGATAACTAATAGACCGAAGGTTCCTCAACTTGGAACTGCATCATTTTCCAAACAGAGTACAAGGAGGTACCTCGAAAGAGAACTGAGGAAGGATGTGTCGATGACTTGCTGTGCTGAAAAACCTCATTCAGAAGAAGAAATAAGCATCACCCAAGCACCCTTGAGTTAGTTGAACAGCAATAATAATTTTAGTAGTATACTTGGTTGTGTACATTGTTACCAGACCACCTAACACTTGTGCCATTGATATATCCCGGTTATCTACAAAGAGTGATATCTTGAACAGTGACAGTGCTTTGAAAAGTTTAACAGGCATAAACAATTTTGATATTTTCAATTGAATAGAAGAGATGGTCATCAAAACTCTTTGAAACAAAACAAAAAAAAAGCAACTTTATTATACCTCAAACATTACACTTATTGTTAATAATTATTTTCACATAATAAATATGTATCATATCTTGAAAAAATCATATTAATTATGGATAACTGTTTTACCACAGCTTTATCTGGATCAATTAGACACTATGTATCCTCATAAATGAACTAGAACAGCATGCACCTGAACTTGAATTAAAACATCAGTAATATGTTTACACATGCTCCATGCTCCGACTTTACAAGAATATACCATACCTTTTTTTTTAGTTTACCATTCTCCACATTAAAATGGGCCATCAATTTTATGTGGTTGTGAATTAAGGGCACTACTTTGTAAACATAAGGAACAAATGTCTATAAAAATGGGACCACAATTTGTTTTGTCATACATGATTACATGATCTACATTTAGAACCTCTTCTCCTTCTACAAGGATTCTAGAATTAGGAGTTGAAGCTCTTATGTACTCCAGAAATTGCATCGTCTTAGAAGTTCCCATTTGTTTTTCTTTTGCGATTTAATACATTTATATAATTATTAGAGATAACTGTAGTACTTTAGGAACTCATTTTGTACCTAAATATGTATTTTTTGTACCTAAATATGTATTTAGTTGTAATATTTAAATTCAATTAGGTTATGTTTCTGTCAGTTCAAAATAATCTGTCGTCCCATTTTGTCGTTCCATGAAATATAGGGGAAGGGAAATTTTGAACGACAGTCGTTGCTTTTGAACGACAAAATCGTCTCATGAATTTTTGCCTTTAGGAACTAGGCGTTTGACAGAGATCTATTCAGAATGGCAATAAATCCATTGTAACTTCTGAATAGCATAAATCAGTCCAGAGAATAGCTTTCTCGTAATTCTGATTCATTTAAAAATTCAATTTAAGTATATTTGCAGGAATGATTGAGCGCCTATCACCTGGTACCCGAAAAATAGAATTATTTGGTAGGCCACACAACATTCAACCAAACTGGATTACACTAGGCAATCAAGTAGATGGAATTAGACTAGTAGATCCAGAGCTAATAGAAAATTTTAAAAAAAGATACCCGACTGGTAACTGTATGGCTCCTCCTCCTGAAACTAATCATTGAACTCAATGGCTAGGACTTATGAAAAAATATCAGGATAACAATGTACTTCTATTGTGTTTGAGAAAGTATTGTGTAAATAATAAACATCTGATAAATGATTGGTTATTCTGTTTTGTATTGATGATGCATCAATAAGTAGCATCGAGTCCTCTTATGATCATTCTATTTTGAGTTCAATGTGGACTGATTATAAACACTACACTATTATCCACTACAAATGTTGTGGACCCGACATGTTTCCATCGTCTGAGACGAAGCTTCGTCGACGACAAAATTTTTAGTGGATAAGAGTGTAGTACTCAGATGACCCTTCAAGCTTTTCAAACGGATCGATTGTCTCTAAGGGGAAAATCCATCCAGAGTGACGACCTTTTCTGGGGCTTACTGTAAACTGTCTTTTCACTACTTGCTCGAGCGCCAGTTGTAACCTTTACACAGTTAGAGACGGATTCGATTTAATCTGAGATGTTAGCGATTAATGAATATTATTGGTCTCTTTCAGAGAACAGACTCTAAAACTGCAGGGCGGTATCAGTAAAACTCACAGAAATTATATACAGTTTTATTTACCCAGTCAAAATCAGTAGTATTCTACAGCTTCAGAGTAATCAGGTTGAAGTAAGAATTCAGTTAAACAATCTACCTACAACAATATAATGTGTAATCAAATTATGCCCGGTGGATGACGGATATAATGTCCACCTTGTACAAGGATCAAAATGGATGCATGGGCCAGTAACGTGATGAATAAAACAAAGCTTATTAGTACAGACCAACTAATGCACAAATTAGTTCACTTAACATTAGTTAAATGAACTAAACTATTGTACGAACAAAAATATATCTAGGCCTGTGAATCAAAAGAAGTCGGATTCATTCGTAGACTTTCGATTTATACTACTAGTGAATGCAGGAGAAAGTGGAGGTGCGGAGAGGGAGCAGCTAATATCGGACTATGAGAGCATACATAAAATTTACCAGTGAATGAACATATAAGAATGCGATGTGTTGGCACGTAATTCCGATCAGAAATAGCACAACCAAAATTACTACACTTGAATCGGGGCCCTTTAATCGCAAGTGGCACCCTAGTAACGAAGTCAGGTAACAACCAGTCGGGATCCGAAAGGATGCCCACCTTGACTCAATTCACTGAAACGCACCCAACTCTGTCTAAAACGCTCACAAAGCGAGGCCGCCCATCGTTGTAAGCAGTTGAAAACAGAAGTGACGAACCCAATGGAGGCGGTATGAACCACGGCACGCCACTACAGTAACGGAATCAGGTAACAACCAGTCGGGATCCGAAAGGATGCTCACCCTGGCTCAATTCACTGAAAGGCACTCTGAATCGCACCCAACTCTGTCTCAAACGCTCACAAAGCGAGGTCGTTCGTCGGTGTAAACAGTTGAAAACAAAAATATAAGTTACGGATACGGTATGACCCACGGCACGCCACCCCAGTAACGAAATCAGGTAACAACCAGTCGAGATCCGAAAGGATGCTCACCCTGACTCAATTCACTGAAAGGCACTCTGAATCGCACCAAACTCTGTCACAAACGCTCACAAAGCGAGGCCGTTCATCGGTGTAAGATTTGAAAACAAAAATAAGTTAGGAAGACGGTATGACCCACGGCACGCCACTCCAGTAACGAAGTCAGGTAACAACTAGTCGGGATCCGAAAGGATGCTCACCATGACTCAATTCACTGAAAGGCACTCTGTATCGCACCAAACTCTTTCTCAAACGCTCACAAAGCGAGGCCGTTCATCGGTGTAAGCTTTTGAAAACAAAAATAAGTTAGGAAGATGGTATGATCCACGGCACGCCACTCCAGTAACGAAGTCAGGTAACAACTAGTCGGGATCCGAAAGGATGCTCACCATGACTCAACTCACTGAAAGGCACTCTGAATCGCACCAAACTCTGTCTCAAACTCAAACGCTCACAAAGCGAGGCCGTTCATCGGTGTAAGCTTTTGAAAACAAAAATAAGTTACGGAGACGGTATGACCCACGGCACGCCACTCCAGTAACGAAGTCAGGTAACAACTAGTCGGGATCCGAAAGGATGCTCACCCTGACTCAATTCACTGACAGGCACTCTGAATTGCACCCAACTCTGTCTCAAACGCTCACAAAGCGAGGTCGTTCATCGGTGTAAACAGTTGAAAACAAAAATATAAGTTACGGATACGGTATGACCCACGGCACGCCACCCCGGTAACGAAATCAGGTAACAACCAGTCGGGATCCGAAATAAGGATGGCTCACCCTGACACAATTCACTGAAAGGCACTCTGAATCGCACCCAACTCTGTCTCAAACGCTCACAAAGAGAAGCCGTCCATCGGTTTAAGCAGTGAAAACAAAAATATAAGTAACGGATACGGTATGACCCACGGCACGCCACCCCAGTAACGAAATCAGGTAACAACCAGTCGAGATCCGAAAGGATGCTCACCCTGACTCAATTCACTGAAAGGCACTCTGAATCGCACCAAACTCTGTCACAAACGCTCACAAAGCGAGGCCGTTCATTGGTGTAAGCTTTTGAAAACAAAAATAAGTTAGGAAGACGGTATGACCCACGGCACGCCACCCCAGTAACGAAATCAGGTAACAACCAGTCGAGATCCGAAAATGTTCACCCTGACTCAATTCACTGAAAGGCACTCTGAATCGCACCAAACTCTGTCTCAAACGCTCACAAAGCGAGGCCGTTCATCGGTGTAAGCTTTTGAAAACAAAAATAAGTTAGGAAGATGGTATGATCCACGGCATGTCACTCCAGTAACGAAGTCAGGTAACAACTAGTCGGGATCCGAAAGGATGCTCACCATGACTCAATTCACTGAAAGGCACTCTGAATCGCACCAAACTCTGTCTCAAACTCAAACGCTCACAAAGCGAGGCCGTTCATCGGTGTAAGCTTTTGAAAACAAAAATAAGTTACGGAGACGGTATGACCCACGGCACGCCACTCCAGTAACGAAGTCAGGTAACAACTAGTCGGGATCCGAAAGGATGCTCACCATGACTCAACTCACTGAAAGGCACTCTGAATCGCACCAAACTCTGTCTCAAACTCAAACGCTCACAAAGCGAGGCCGTTCATCGGTGTAAGCTTTTGAAAACAAAAATAAGTTACGGAGACGGTATGACACACGGCACGCCACTCCAGTAACGAAGTCAGGTAACAACTAGTCGGGATCCGAAAGGATGCTCACCCTGACTCAATTCACTGACAGGCACTCTGAATCGCACCCAACTCTGTCTCAAACGCTCACAAAGCGAGGTCGTTCATCGGTGTAAACAGTTGAAAACAAAAATATAAGTTACGGATACGGTATGACCCACGGCACGCCACCCCGGTATCGAAATCAGGTAACAACCAGTCGGGATCCGAAAGGATGGCTCACCCTGACACAATTCACTGAAAGGCACTCTGAATCGCACCCAACTCTGTCACAAACGCTCACAAAGCGAGGCCGTTCATTGGTGTAAGCTTTTGAAAACAAAAATAAGTAAGGAAGACGGTATGACCCACGGCACGCCACCCCAGTAACGAAATCAGGTAACAACCAGTCGAGATCCGAAAATGTTCACCCTGACTCAATTCACTGAAAGGCACTCTGAATCGCACCAAACTCTGTCTCAAACGCTCACAAAGCGAGGCCGTTCATCGGTGTAAGCTTTTGAAAACAAAAATAAGTTAGGAAGATGGTATGATCCACGGCACGCCACTCCAGTAACGAAGTCAGGTAACAACTAGTCGGGATCCGAAAGGATGCTCACCATGACTCAACTCACTGAAAGGCACTCTGAACCGCACCAAACTCTGTCTCAAACTCAATCGCTCACAAAGCGAGGCCGTTCATCGGTGTAAGCTTTTGAAAACAAAAACAAGTTACGGAGACGGTATGACCCACGGCACGCCACTCCAGTAACGAAGTCAGGTAACAACTAGTCGGGATCCGAAAGGATGCTCACCCTGACTCAATTCACTGACAGGACCTCTGAATCGCACCCAACTATGTCTCAAACGCTCACAAAGCGAGGTCGTTCATCGGTGTAAACAGTTGAAAACAAAAATATAAGTTACGGATACGGTATGACCCACGGCACGCCACCCCGGTAACGAAATCAGGTAACAACCAGTCGGGATCCGAAAGGATGGCTCACCCTGACTCAATTCACTGAAAGGCACTCTGAATCGCACCCAACTCTGTCTCAAACGCTCACAAAGAGAAGCCGTTCATCGGTTTAAGCAGTGAAAACAAAAATATAAGTTACGGATACGGTATGACTCACGGCACGCCACCCCAGTAACAAAATCAGGTAACAACCAGTCGGGATCCGAAAGGATGCTCACCCTGACTAAATTCACTGAAGGCCATACATACCTGCAATTACCTCTGTCTCAAACACTCACAAAGTGCAGCCGCCCATCTGTGCCAGCGGTTGAAAACAGAAATTAAGCTACAACACCGACGGGAGCTATGTGGTATTTTCACGGAAATTTAAAACGAAATAGAAATAACTACAAATTCTGATCAGAGTACAGTAAACTTGCTTGCTTTTTCACCACTGCACTGATGTTAATTACATGAGTATTTTCTCGGAACGGAATGAAAATAAAAGCAAAATTGTCCAAAACTAATGTAACTAAAAATGTATGTTCAAAATTAAATAATATCGCACTCGGAAAACGGGTTTCTTGAATGGAACTCAAAACTAGGGACCCACTAAACTATGAAAGCTACGTGGAAAATCAGAACTGGGTCTACGAAAACTATCGGATGAATTGAACTGCGTTTTTGAAAACCATTTGGAGAATGATGAAATGGCTGCGAACAGCCAATTAATAGACTTCCTGAAGAAGACCTCGATATGGGGTAGTGTGTACCTGTCGGGTATAGTCCTAGCGTTTAGGGCGCGGTAGTCGCCACATGGACGGAGGGTGCCGTCCTTCTTGGGGACACTGTGAAGCGAAGATGACCAGGGGCTCTTGGATGGGCGAATGACACCTTGTTCCATCATCACTTCGAATTCAGTCTGGATCTGCTTAAGTTGACCAGGAGCGAACCGTCAGGCGTTGTTTTTATATGATGTTTGGTTTCATGCTTAATTTTTTCTTTCCTAAATACGGGTGATCGTGTAAGTTCAGGGTATTCTTCTAAAAGTCGATGACTCACCATTTACCACTTTAACGGAAGAAACACTGGTTTTAAATCACTGACCGTCATTGAATCAACCAACCGCCTGTTTCTCGCGTTCACTAATAGTCCATAATACGACAAAAAGTCTGTACCGATAATGGGTGTATTTACGTTCACCAATATAAATTTCGAACCAAATTTCGTCGGAGGGAGAGGTCCAATTTCAGCGCGTTGGTGACTTATGTACCGATGCGTATGCCGAGGAAAGTTCATACGAGTGTTTTTGCACCGGCCCCCCTATGTTAGTTTCCGGGGTAGAAACTCAAGTCCGCACCCGTATCGACTAGAAAGGACACTTTCGTATGTCTGTCGGTGACGAATATGCGGCGAGGCTTCGAGTCGTCATCATTTTCCTGAGAAACTGAAGCATTGTTTTGCACAACAGATTTTATTGGTTGCTATGTAGAAAGCCAATTGACCACTACTTATCTAACCTTGTCTAGTGTGGATAAAGCCAAGAGAGAAGTTATCAATGTGGAAAATATAAAAGATTGATAGTGGTTTTAACTGTATAATTCAATTTGTTAAAATATTGATTTTTTATATTCACATAACAGTGATCATTTATTTATAAATATGTCAATATCGAAGGAGAGAACCCCCTGATTATAACAAGCTATGATGAACTGATTTGTATTGACTATTGAAACGTTTTTTCCCAATCAATTTCATGATGCTTGTAAGATGTGTTAATATGAAAATCCACTATCCAAACTTCGAAAATATGAAATTTTAAGATATGATTTATAAAACTTGAAACGTACATATTTTAAAACAAAACAATACATATATGTCCCTCCTGCTGACAGGAAATCGAGAATATGGCGGCTAAACTTTACTCATGCATAAAGTTAACAACTCGAATTCAATGATTTCTTCTTTCTGTTAATTCGAGTTGTGAAGTCTATGCATGAGTTAAGTTTTCCGGCCCATTTCACGAGTTCCTATAAGCAGAATGCTCATGTTTTGTTTTATTAACAATGCCTTTTTTATTTTTGTAATACATATTTTAAGTTACAAATATTAAAATATTTAATAATAATCACTTTCAACTAGAAGAATTGATACTGAAGGCTCATCCATTACTTGGATTCTGTGCTATAGGGCCTGCTATATATTTACTGTTTCTGGGGCAGAAAGGAATAATACTATTTCAGTCATCTGCTAATGGTTGCAGCAGTGTAAATCTTGGAGGTCTATCCCATCTGGCACTGGAAGTCCTCTTTAATTTTCTAGCGTCAATCCTTTGGAACACAACTCTCAAATCAATGTTCTGAGATTGACAGCAGAACAGAGTATTTTTTATTCTGTGTCCTAACGAAGTTTGGATATAATCCTGTGATCTAACTCTGGATCCTAGAATATAAAAATGGGTTGAGTATCAGTGAAAACTTAAAACTAACATGAACAAAAATTTTTTTTATTACTACTGTTCAAAATTTTTCAAATTTCCACTGTTCCCAAAATTTCCATTTATCTGAAGATTCCTATAACTTCAACGAAATATTCAGAGAGAAATAATTGACAAATATAGGAAATCATTTCGGAGCTTAAAATCCCAAATGTTTCATGTTGGGTTTCACGAAGCTTCGATTAGCTTAATCGTGGATTTTTACGATGGTTGTATGAAAAATGAACTGAAAATCGACATAGAATCGCACTAATTCGGCAATTAAGAGCTGTCAAAGCTTTGTGAAACCCAATGTTAGTCAATAAAAAATTCTTAAAAAGCACCGAGTCAGGAGCATTTGAGAGCATGTTCTATTGTCTGTTCACGCCTAACACACTCTCACGAAATACTGCAAGTTGAGTATGAATAAAGGAAGCGTTAACATTTACTGAAATTAAAATTTTTAATTTATTGTGAAATGGCTGCTTGAAGGTTTGTGCAGAATTTCAGCGGAATCTGGCAGACCGCTTCTGTAATATAAAATTTTCGAAGAAAAATTAAAATTTGTAAAAGTTTCGAAGATATGCTAAAAAATTAACTGCACTCTTGTCCACTACAGTTTTTTTCGTCTGACATATGTTTCGTAAACAAAGGTGCCATCTTCAAAGACGAAGCGTTACTAAAGCATGCAATCAATTTCTACATTCCAGTACGGGTTGACATTATACCCTTAGTCATGAACCAATTAGTGAGAATAATGGGCTGTTAATAGGGGTTAGATCATTATTGAGTAAAATATCCTTTCTCTTATACATTTCGATACCTTCAAGTGTTTTTTTATTGGAATTTTTCAACAATTTGACGAGATTGAGTGGCCGGTTGTTAAAACGTGATTTGTAACTGCAGATTTATCGATGTTGTTGTTCCGAATGTTTCTGGTTGTTTGCCCGACGTAACACTTGTTGCAATCTAAACATTTAATTTCATATATACCCGATTTTAACATGTCCGGAGTTTTATCAAAAGTATTATCTAGAAGTTGTTTAATTTTCGTGGAAGTTTTGAAAGCCAGTTTTATACTAAACCTTTTTAAAAATATTCTAGAGTTTGTGGTTTGTTTTCGGATGGAACGTGAAAGCGTGTAAATCTTTTACCGTTTTTATTTATTTTGTTAGTGTTATGTTACTGAAGAGCTTTTTATCTTTATGTTTGTTGATAATTTTCTGAACTAGTTGATGACTATACCCGTTTCTTTCGGCAATTTGGAAAATCATTTTTCTTTCTTTCTCATTGCTTAGCGGAATATTAAATAACCAGTTAACAAGGAAATGTAAGCTGGTTATTTTATGTGACCAGGGAGCTACCGAATCAGATGTAAATATCAGAATTAGTAGGTTTTCTAAAAATGTCAAAACTAATTAAATTTGAGTTATTTCTAGATAATTTTAAATCTATGAACGGTAAGTAGCCGTCCTTTTCCATTTCGAAGGTGAACTTAATAGATGGGTATTTACTGTTCAAGACCATGGTAAATTTAACCCAATATTCTCACTAATTGGTTTATGACAAAGAGTATAGAGTAAACCCACACTGGAATGAAATTGATTGCATGCTTTAGTAACGCTTCATCTTTGAAGATGGAAGTGTTTCCGAAACATCTGTCAGACCACAAAAACTGTAGTGGACAAGAGTGTAGTTACTTTTGTAGTGTTCATAATAAGTCCACAGTGAACTCAAAATAGAATATTTCGAAGATATGCCCATTGAAAATTTTACTTTCCAATATTTCTAAAACTACCGATCAAGTTGGTATTTAGGTGTAGTATAACAATTCCCAGCTTCATGCAGAATTTCAAGCAGGCTTTGCTATGGTATTGACATCTATGTTTATCACATTGATATGTGGCACCCAAGCCCTCGGTTGCCAGACGTGTATACTCACTTGAAGCCCATGAAGGAATGTTCTTCTCATCAGTAAATCGTTCATCATCTGAATCATAACAATCAAAACATGGTAAAGGTGGTGTGGGCTGAAGCAAATAAATAGGGAGTGGTACTTCAGATTTATTCTTGGAACTGTCAGCTTCTACGTTCTTCTTCTGTTGTATTTTCCCATGCAGGGCTAACCTGAGCGCTTCTTCCTCTTTTCTTTTTTCTTCTGCCCTCTGCTTGGCTAGTAATCTTTTTCTGTGTAAAAAATACGATTGAATACTTAAATTTACATTGTTTAGATTTTTCTGAAAGCATCACATGCAGCCTTTAGAGCACTCTTTTATTATTATTTTTTTTCTGAAAATACTGTAAGATATGAAAATATAAACAATTTCTCTCATTACATATATGGGACTGCTGTGTACAACTTATAGTAAATGTATCTGGCATTTATAATCGATTCATTAGTAATAATTTTCTAGAATGGAACACTTATCCTAGGAATCACCGGATATAGTTTTTCATTGATGATGATCACCATCTACATCTTATTTTAAAACCACACTACCTTTGTACTATACTCACATTCATAAGGTTAAATGTAAATATTATTATTGTTCAAACAAATATCACATAAATTCTCAATTTTAAGATTTGAAAACCTTATTTGATTCATTACAAATTTCAAAAACCAATGGAACAATACTCTGCCATCATTCAATTCTCATGTTTCAAATAAAGGTTCTTTGAGAATATCCTTTGAATAAAATAATGAGTATTATTCAGGGCGGAATTTTAATAGCTTTTCTTAAAGTGGCTCATTATTGATTTACCTTTCATTTTCTTCTTTCAGTAGTCTTTGCTTCTCCTCCTTTTGCTGAAGAACCAATTTAACTCTGTCTTCTTTAATTCGTTGGATCTCCAACGCTCTCTCCATCTCCTTTTCCGTAGCTTCTTTCTGTAGTTGTTGTCTTCGTAGCATTTTTTCTTCATACTTTTTTTTTCTTTCCTCTGACAAAGCCTGTTTCAACATTTCTCTTTTTTTCTGTTCTTTCTCCCTCTCTATACGTTTGAGTTCCCTTTCTTTGAAATCATGGCCAGATGAAGGAGTGAGTACTTTAGAGGACATACTACCATTAAAGGTTGAAGTTTTTTGACCAATGTACTTTCCTATTTTTGAAGCACTTGGAGGATTGGTCTTGTTAATACTTGTAGAAGCAGCACCAATGAAACCTTTTGCTTTTTCTTTAACATTACCCCTATTTCCCTCCTAGAAAAAGGGTTATTTCATTAACTTTAAAATCATTACTTTCAGTGCAGAACTTGAGAAGAATCAAATTTGCCTCAAACATGACAAATATTGCAAAATAATAAGTATACAAATTTTACGAATTAGGATTAAAAATTGGTTCAAGCACTGACGTGAAGTCAGGAGCTTTTGCGCATATGTTCTAATGTCCATTCTCCTGTATTGGACACTCTTAATCGAATTTACCATGGTAAATTCATCGAATTTACCATGGTAAATTCGATTAAGCTTCTGACTTCATGTCAGTGCTTGTACCAATTTTTTTTTTCATAATTTTTTTAAAATTTTCTAGGGGTACGGTTCTCACAAAATTTTATACATGTCATTATGTCGATATTCTATAACTAGTTACCAAGTTTCATTTCGATCGAATCTATATTTTTTGAGTTATCAAGGAAATAATATTTCTGGTGGGTATAACTCCGAAACCGTTGGACTGATTATGCCTAAAAACGAACTTAACTCTCCCATTCGGATGCGCAACCTACCCTGAAAATTGCAAGTCCCTATCTCCTTTCATTGGAAGGTTATCGAGGCAACGGTCACCCATCCAGCTACTGAATTCACACAAGGCTGCTCGGATCTTCAACAATATAGATCCCGTTGTGTTCAAAGTTGAAACTTGGTAGTGGAGTTAGGTTTTGAAGGCTCTTGCAAAATTTCAGCGATGTCGCATGAATAGTTTCTGATATATAGAATTTTTTTCAACGATTTTCAATGATTTTTTAAAATTTTCTAGTGATACGATCGTCACGAAATTCCGAAAGAATTTTCGCTTTGGCATTGGTTTTGTATATTTCGGGTTATTGATGAAATAACAACCAAATTTTAGATGGGTATAACTCCAAAACCGTTTGGCCGATTATACCTATAGCCAAAATCAAATGTTGCATTCAGATGCACAACCTAACCTGAAAATTTCAAGTTGCCATCTCTTTCCGTTCTCAGGTTACCGTGACATAAATAATATTTTTTAATAATTTTCTAGTCATACGATTCTCACAAAATGTCTCAAACATCCTTAGGTTTGTATTCTTCAACTACTCACCAAGTTTCAATTCGATCGGATTTGTATTGGATGAAACTAAAATCATCACTCGGAAACCGCTGGGCCGATTATGCCCATTAACGAACTTGTCCGTCGCATTGGGACGCGCCACCTACCCTGAAAATTTCAAGTCGCTATCTCTTTCCGTTCTCAAGTTATCGTGGCAACAGCTGGACAGAATCAAATTCGACCTCGAATTCTTCATCATTCGAACCCAATCGTTTGAGACCATTTTCGGCAAAAAGTTCGAAAATTCCAGATATTAGGACAAAATGATAACGCGATGTTCCCCAGAACACACGCGCAAAAATACGGAGAATGTACTTTATAATTTAAATAATGATTATTATAATTACCCTCAACTCGCATATTATAATTTTATAGACATAAAATTATAAGACTTTTCCAATTTTCCCATTTCTCCAGTACTTATGGAATATAAGTTATAGTGTTCATGAGAGTTCTGCCATAAACAGAAACTGAATTGAAATATAGAAGTGAAATAACAAGTGATTCAGTTGTAGAATTCAGGAGACGATGTATCCATAAAAGCTGCTTTACACTATGCAATATTGGTGCAATGCAATGTGAAATGACCCAATGGTGCATGCATGACGGCAATTTTCTGATCAGCTGATGTAACTTTTAAAATTAGAGCTGGGGCTATTTTTCATGCAATTATTTGGCAATTCTGGTTTGTTTTTTAGTGACTTTAATGGAAGCCAACATGAATATGATATGATAAAATTCACTAGGTGTTTGACTTAACCTATCATTCGAAACTATTTTTCAGCTCTATCTATTTTCATCAATTTTATATGGTTGGAATTTCTTTTTATCACTCGATGAATTAAGCATGAAGGTATGGGTTCCCAAGTTTGTTTAGTCTGCAGAAACAGAACAAGTTTAATACTATTGTATGAAAAGCATGCTCGCTTATATTCCATCAAATCTGATGATTATCATAATAAAATAGCACGTTCGAGAGCACTGATTGATATTGCCCAAAACTTTAATAACGTTTTAGATAATCCTATTCAATAAAAGCTCGCGGAATGCCCAATTATCCATAACTTCTATTAATTGAATGATCCACCTCAGCCGACCTTTTATTTGTTGACATATTTTCTTCTTACATAAAACACCGTTATAATAATTGAAATTTCCTCTGATCTCATAATGGCAAGTTAATGTCGTCGCAATATAAAAGCTGTGATAAAAGTATAAATGCCAAGGTGCTTTTAGTTTTCTTCAAGTTGATCTTACAAGTCCTTGAAAATAGTATTGCACTTAAATTGCAGTATGGAATAATCATATTCATGCAATGCAATGCGTTGCATCAATATTGCCTAGTGTGAAGCGGCTTTAATACTTACTATTTCTCTGAGCATCCTACTGGTGTTCATTTTTGAAACAGGCACATTTTCATTTTGCTGGAATTTCTCAAAAGCTTCTACCTTTTTCTTAACAGGGCTGTTTTTATAGGGGCTGAAAACTTCCTTGATATTTTCTTTTACTTTTTTCTGAGGACTGACTACTGCCTGTTCCTCTATACTTTCATCATCTGTAATCATATCTGCGGTGTTGTTTCCGTTGGTTTGCTGGGCTTTTGGCTTGTCAACAACTACAGTTTTGTTCAGCATCGGTATGTTATGTTCGATTTTTTCTGGATTAGGAGTCACATTAGCAGGAACAACAAATGTCTCATTAGGTCTGTTCTCTAACTGTGAAACTGCATCTTCATATTCAGTGTGTGATGATAAGTTCACCATCAGTTCCTTCTGAGCATCATTGCAGGCTAATTCATCAGTTAACGGCTCACCATCTGCACTAGATGAATCCGACTTTGTTCTTTTGTGTTCAACAACACCATTTTGTGACTCGGATGCTGATCTATCTCTTTTACTTCTAGTCTTGGTCCTAGTTGTTCTCTCAGGAGGCTCAATATCCTCATTATCGTCTTTGGATTTTAAAGCTTTTTTCGTTCTTGCCCTGGTGGTTCTTACTGGAGCCGTTTCTGTTTTCTTCTTGGTCCCTGTCCTCGTACTTCTTACAGGAACTTCATCCTCTCCTTCAAATGACTCACTTAAATCAACGACAGGTACCACAGGATTTTGTAATATAACGTCAGACACTCGCTCTGTGTTGGATCTTATTACCCTTTTCGATCCTGCTGAACTGTTACTTTCAGGCACTGGCTCTTGTTTCACTTTCCGTGTATTTGCAACTGGTTCCTTTTTAACACGTTTCATTTTTGGTGGGGGCATTTTAGGAGCAGGCATGTTTAATGTATCATCACAAACTGACTGACTTGGAATTGACAGTTTCTCTGTTTTAACTCTTACAGATGCCAATGTATTATTATCAGCACCCTTTTTTGTATTATCCTTTCCTATGTTAGGGCAGCTATTTTCATTTAAAGGTGCCAATACCTCTAAAAAAGATTTATATGAAACAAATGTTAGCTGTGGGGGAGAAATGCAATTAATTCATTTCAGAGCCAATAATATATATATAGATGTGTCCACGCTCCGAACATAGTACATAAATGAGGTGCATATGTAGTATTTGTCTTAATAATTTCTATTGTTTATGATAACAAACTACTACTATCATAAAACATGCACTCCACATCATCTTCCAAATAATGTTATATAAAAAATGAAAGAATATAGTTTGATGAAATATTAATCATACATAAAACTTGGCTGAGAAAGAAGAAGAAGACATAAAACTAAAAAATCAGATTAAAATATTGAACTCTGAATTATTAGAATGTAAAAACTTAATTTATTCCAGAATATTATCAACATAAGCATTTTTCTTAAAGAATGGCATGTCTTCTATAGCTCCCTCATATTAGGGTACTATAATTTCATTAAATAGGTCTCTTGCATGTAACACGAAATACCATATGTTTATGTTTTTCTGAATCTACTTCATTACCAGATCATCATGTAAGCCCTCATCTACTTTAATAATTTATAAAATTTTAATATTTCAGTGTTGAAAATTGGTAAATCAAGAAGCAAATTCAAATGAGGTGAAAAGCTTCTGAATCGTTGCTATGATGGCTGACGTAATCAAAATTTACCATCTGCTTGTTACAGCCAATGCTGACTACGAGCCCTTTATAGGGAGCTGCGTTACACTGGAATAAAGAGTGAAATGGACAGTGAGAGCAGATATGACGGATTATGCCACGGACAGGCACCAAGATTCGATTGTTTGAACAGGCATTATGTGCAACCAAATTTGAATGATCGTTTTCTCGTTGAAAATTGAAATTGTTGATGGCGGATGAACCTTTTACAGTATTCTTATGGATATAATATTCGATTCCAATAATAAACAAAATTCATGCAAGAGACCTATTGTCTGTATTTTGCAAATTTTGAGCTGAAAATGCTCTCCAATTAAATTACACTTGCTGAGTAAATATGACCATTAAATTTTTTATTTAATATGTCAAAAAATACAATTCCAAATATTTTATCAGAAATCTATAGATTTCAGATAGTGTTCCAAATCACTGATATTTGTCATCTACTGATTGCATTAAATATCTCACCTCTGTAGCGTGATGTCTCAGTATATCTTGCAATGGGTCCATAATTTTCAGTTTTTTTCGCTCGTATAAGCATTTTTGTATATTTCTCAAACTCCTTGAGCATGTCCTAAAAATAAAATGCAATCTAGTTAATGGGCTAAAACTGAACAGGAAATTAGATTTGATAATTGACTTGTCCTTAGGATTGATTAAGCAGGGCAATAGAACAAAAGATCGAATTGGACACAGTTCTGAAGGGCTGAACCAAGCCTCATGATATATGTATATATTTAAATGGAAATGTATAACGGGTAATATATATATAGATATATATATATTTGGTGAAACCAAAAGGACATAAGTCGATCAAACCTACCAAATGGGATGCATAATATGTCCCACAGAAATTTTAATGGTTATCTGAGGAAATATTGTTTATTCACATAATTTATTAGCAACTAAATAAAAATAGGTATTGTAATAATAAATCTACAGGAAAAAAAAATTAGCAAGGATTGAAGTGTAACAATCCTTTGATGTCCCATTTGTAGCTGCCTATTGATTTATCACTGAAGAAAGATTTTTTCTGTTTATAGGCAAATATTAAGGTAGGTACATAAATGCCTTCGTTTAAGCATATGCCGAAGCCCTCCAAAACTACACACTCACATTGTAACCGTTTTCCAATGAGAACAAATTACGGTCCAAATAATCGACTTTCTCTTGAATTCTTGCTTCTAAAAATTCGTCACACGTTAATCCATCCATCTTGCCACTTACTCACAAATATTAAATCACTTTTTTAATGAAAACTTGTAAAAACCCCAACAAAGTTGAAGACCGTTGGTTCGAACGTCACTTGGCGTTAAATTGGGATCATAGAATAATATATATTTGAATTTGAATTTTGACGGACTACCAAACCATATTAGGCGCGTTCGGTTTTTACTTCAGATTGCTCATCGGACGCTAATGACAACCAGAATTACCAGATGGAGGAGAGTACAGGTTCGGTCAGTTCAGCAAAGTAAATAGAAGTAGTTTTGATGTAGAAAGGACATGAGGATATGCACATGATATGCATATGAAGGTCATTGTATATACAATCAGACCTATTCTGTTTGCGTATTGCTATAAACATTGCTATTCAAGTCATATTGCTATCCTCCTAATTTTCAGCAATATGACTATGGTATTACGTATTCTGTTCGGACTGCTATAGCAATGTTGGTTATCAATTTTCTCCCAGCAATATTGCTATCAAGTAGGTCAAATATCATTGATTTTAGTGTTGACAACACTGTATTTCATGATTTTTATGTGAATTAGAAGAAGAATTTAACCTCAATTGATAAACATTTCGTCCGTTTTTCTGTGGTTATTCGTAATTCCTAACCAAATATGTATATGTCACGAAAGCGAAAAACCAACTATTTTATTTATGGAACTATCAAGATGGAGTTATTGATTAATTTTCAGGAAACACACTGAATATTGGTAAAAGCTACCATGACCTAAAAATTGAAGACTTGCAAACACCTAAACAAATGTTAAATTTGAATTTTTTCCTGTCTTCAGTCAGTATATCTCCTAGTTTTCTCCTCAACAAATTTCCCCAAGTTCTTTAATTGAATCAAAAGAAGTCATCTTCGTAGTAAGGCTGACTAAATAGTTCATTTAATTTTTTTCATCCAGTCAGTCAGTCTTCGAATGCTTATCTAACTTAAAAGAAGCAGTATATCTCATAGTTTGCTCATGAATTAATAAATAAATGAATAAAATACCCTCGGCTCTTCAATGAAATCAAAGGCCGTCATCTTTTTACTAAGGCTGAATTAAAAGTTTATTTAATTTATTTCATCCAGTCGGTCAGTCTTCGAATGCATATCTCTAACTTAAAAGAAACAGTATCTATCCTAGTTTGCTCATGAACTAATAAATATATGAATAAAATTCTCTCAGCCTCTTATTATTGAGGTTGAATAGTTTATGAACTTTTCTGTTTACAAAAGAAGGGATTTGTTAGTGTCAGACCTAAGTCTTAGCAATTCCCTTGAAATTAAGTATTTTAAAGTACCTTTAATAAATATATACGATTATGTATACCTATATTTATCAAAGTACCTACCTATTTTCAATATTTCCGATTCCTTGGAAGAAAAAAGTGGTTCTCAGCCATATTTCAAATCTTGTTATGCTCTTAGCAAGTACTATTTTGAGGTTGCTGAGATAGCAATGTGGATAGCAATATGTTTATAAAAATGACAGATCATATTGCTCAAAATCGATGATCAGAATAGCAATATTTCGGATATTGCTGTGGAAGCAATATCTTTTTCTTAGCAATATTGCTATGCGCGAACAGAATAGGCCTGAATGTGAAGGTATCAAACATAGAATTATTTTCATTTTTCTCTATTCTATGGTTGCAGACATCTGAGCTGTCCAGATACAAACGTACATAACCACAAATACTTGTATTTGTTTTTGTTAGCTCTTAACTGACAATTCATATTTGAATATAAAATTTTGTATGCACTAAATTATTTGATCAATGAATGAACTCAAATGTACAATATTATTTATTTTACTCCTTTCAATTCAACAAACGGTCTCTTATAATGAAAATGGAATGGACCAAGGAGTTTGCTTCAAAGACGGTTCTTTTGATAATGAATGTTCTCAAGTAGAAAACGATGATAGGTATGCATAATGAGATATGTTGCAATATATAAAGTAATGAAAGTAAATATGATTAGTCGCTACAAGTACGTTCTATTGTTTTTGCTTTCAGGTACATCTTTTATGATGTCAATCCTTCAGAAGGATTCAATTTAAGAAGAGATGTCTATAGAAGGTTTGCTGTTCTCGCAAGGCATCTGGCGAATTCTAATAATCCAAAATTGAAAAATTTTAAGTTAGTTTTACCGCCTTGGTCCCATTTGTCCCACTGGACATACTCTGATGAGGCTGAGTTGATACCATGGGGATATTATTTTGATGTATCTAGCTTGAAAGCATTCGCTCCTGTTATTGAAATGTATGAATTTTTTCAAGGTGAGTTGATTACAATTTTAAAATTCTTGGGAACTAAACCTGTTATCAGTTTGATCTTTGATGAAACAGACTCTCAAATTTTCTGGTCAAATGATTTTATCTCTATATGAACATTACATTTTCTTTCATACAATGATTTAAGCGGTGTAGGTGTTAATGATTAAAACATAGTAGTAGGTAGCAAAGAGATCAATCCAAGAGCCTAGACTTTGGGCATAATCCTGATTTATGCAAATTGAATTAATGTAGCTGCTGCAAACTCTTAAAATATTACGATAACAACATATTTCACACCTTATAGTAAAATTATCCAATAAAACTAGAACACGCATACCTGGGTTCTATCTTCACAAACATATTGAAAATCTCTGGGTTGATTATATGCATTAAATACACTACTTACTTACTTACATACCGACTAATGTGGAGAAATAGTGAATTCCATCAAAAAAACAAAATACTCAATAATCCAAAATTTCCGAAAAAGTGGATCGGCATTCTACAAGTAGGTAATTGCCGTGTTTTAATTGCATCAGATTTGTTGTCTTTTGAGTTATAGAGGAAATAATCACAAAATTTCAGAAGAGTATAACTCCAAAACCGTTTGGTCGTTTATGCCCATTAACGATCGTAAATGTTACATTCGGATACGCAACCTACCCTGAAAATTCCAAGTCTCTATCTCTTTCCGTTCTCAAGTTATCGTGAAATACATAATATTTTTTGATAATTTTTTTTGGCGCTCTAGTTCCTCGGAACTGAGTGCTTATCAATTTGCCCAAATGTCTGTAATTTTCGAATTTTTGGCTGAAAATGGTCTCAAACGATTTGGTTCGACTCACTGATCAAGAATCCAAGGTCGAAATCGATTCTGTCCGGCCGGCCGGCCGTAGGCACGATTACTCTCGAACGAAAGGAGATAGAGGATTGAAATTTGCAAGGTGGGTTTGGAGCGTACATTCTCGGTTAAGTTCGTTAATGGGCGAAATCCATCGAGCGGTCTCGGAGTTATGGCCGATTTCAGTAAAAACATTTTTTATGAATATTTCCGAAACCGATCACTCGATCTATCTGAAATTTAGCATCAAATTGTAGAATCATTACCTTCATACGTATGCGAAGTTTTGTATTGACCAGGTTACCGCAAAGGGTAAAAAAAATTTTTGAAAATTTAAAAAATTTTTTTTTACAATAACTTTCGAACGGAATGAGCTAGGCAGTTGAAATTTTCAGAGTAGGTTAGGGAGATGAATATCTCCGTTAAGTTTGTTATTGGGCAAAATAGGCCAGATGGTTTCGGAGTAACGAAAAAAAAATTTTTTTCAAGTAACAAATTTCAAATTCAATTTTTGAGATGCAGTTTCACCATAAAAATCCATTGATATCATTTTCAACTCCAACAAGCTAATACTTTCGGAGATATGATTTTTCGAAATTTCAATAATGAATCGTACTTCTATGTTTTCACAGAATGTTATCATTATTCTAAGCTTTATTATATGATCTGTGTTCATACTCGTATATGTCATCCTGTTCTATAAGAGAGAGTCAAATTCATTTCAGCTATTTTAATTTGATTTCTTCCATGGTGCAGTTCTCATTCTCATGATTGCTCATTTAATCTTGATAAATAAAATATTATTAGAATTGAATTTCCTTTATGATGCAGTTCTATCATATGAATACATTGATATAATTCCCAACTCTGAGAAACCAATACTTTCGGAGATATAATAATTTGTCTGTTTGAACTAGAGCGCCAGAAAGCTCCTGTCCACAGGGCTTGAACCCATTTTTTTAATATTCTAGTTGTACGTTACTCACATAATTTCACACACGTCTTTATGTCGATATTCTACAACTAGTAACCAAGTTTCAATTCGATCGGGTCTGTATTTTTTTAGTTATCGAGAAAATAATATTCCAGATGGGTATTGTAACTCCGAAACCGTTAGGCCTATTATGCCCAACAACAAACTTAACTTTCCCATTCGGATGCGCAACCTACCCTGAAAATTGCAAGTCCTTATCTCTTTTCATCCGAAAGTTATAGAATTCACCCAAGGCTGCTCAGATCTCCAAGAATATAGATCGGATCGTGTTCAAACTTGGAACTTGGCTGTATAGTTAGGTTTTGAAGGCTCTCGCATAATTGCAGCGATGTCGGACGAATAGTTTCTGATATATAGCAATGATTTATCGATGATTTTTTTTTTAATTTTCTGGTGATACGATCCTCTCGAAATTTTGCAAGAATTTTCGCCTCGGCATTCTTCAACTTATTACCATGTTTTCATTGGATCGGATTCATATTTTTTGAGTTATTCAGGAAATAACAACCAAATTTCAGATGGTTATAACTCCAAAACCGTTTGGCTGATTATGTCTATTAGCAAACTCTAATTTCGCATTCGGATGCGCAACTTATAATAAAAATTTCAATTCGCTATCTCTTTCCGTTCTCAGGTTATCGTGAGATAAATAACTTTTTAATCATTTTTTTTTATTTTCTAGTGATACGATTTCAAAAAAATTCACAAACGTTTTTGTGTCGGTATTCTAGAACTAGCTACCAAGTTTCAATTCGATCGGATCTGTATTGGTTGATGACAAAATCATTACTCGGAAACCGTTGGGCCGATTATGCCCATTAACGAACTTGTCCTTCCGCCACCTACCCTGAAAATTTCAAGTCGCTATCTATTTCCGTTCTCAAGTTATCGTGGCACCGGTCGGACAGAATCAAATTTGTCCTCAAATTCTTCATCAGTGAGTCGAACCTAATCGTTTGAGACCATTTACGGCAAAAAATTCGAAAGTTGCAGATATTTGAGCAAACTGATAGCACGCTGTTCCCCAGAACATGAGCGCAAAAAATAATTAAATTGCCCTGTTGCAGAGCAAGGATCTAGAAGACATGTGACTGTTATCGATGAAGTTTATGTGATGAAAAATTGGGATGATATGATGAGGTCAGGAAACTTTGTAAACAAGTTGCAAGTAGGACAGTGTGAACACGAAGAGCTAATCTCATACTTTTATTATACGAATGTTACTTCAAACAATGTTAAATGTTTGAAATTCCATGGTCCATCAACACTTTTGACAGAAATACTTCTAACATCTTCAGCCAAGTGAGTAGAAACTTATATTATTTTCGATTGTACATAATCTTTTTCGTTAGACAATATTCAATAATTTTTCTACATCACTGCGTTGGACTGATTGGTTTCAAAAATTTCTTTCCGACTGTGAAAAAACTCCGCAAGTATGTGTAATAAAATATTCAATACTCTACCCAAAATTTCCAAGGTATATGTGATAGCAAAATACCTTTTTATACCTGCATACCTTTTTGATCAATGTCGACCCTAATGATCGGGGGAAGTATCTGGACTACTGTAAACACTAGAGGAGCACTGTGATGGTTTTGTGAAACTTACAGTGTGTTTCACAAAGCTTTGACAGCTCTTAATTGCCAAATCTGTGTGATTCTATGTCAATTCCCTGTTCATTTGTGATGCAACCATCAAATTGAATCCACAATTAAGATAATCAAAGTTATAAGTCTGAATTACAACGGTTGATATGTTCTCTGTCTTTTATTATAATGGTATCTGTGATTCAATTTTGGAAAAAATAAATATCTGTCTATCACGAATTTTCTTCGATTCATATGCCCCAAAAATACCATTAGGTTATATTCATATATTCACATTATGTAAATTTTATGCATACATACTGGATTTTCCCAGAACTATTCTTTTTGCACATGCTGAAGTGGCTCTACATCCAACATTTGGAGATTCAAGATATTGGGAAGCTAGAAGAAGTTTAAGATATAATAAAGAGATGAGAGCTGTGGCTAATGCCTTCAGGGAAATACATTTATCTTCTACAGATGCAGCTGATAATATTCATTTGGAAGGTAGATGGCAAGATGATAAGGTAGGCTTCTTTGTACAGAGTCTCCTAATTTCGTGGGTTTTGAAGAGTTTCTCAGTTATGGGTAGAGTTGGAGTGTTACGGTTTTTGCGACAAATTTTTGGGATATATGCTCAAGCAAATCTCAAAATAATTAATTTTTATTTTATAGATATTTTTCAAAGTTTGGGAGCGAAAACCCAGAAAGAAACCTTTTAATAATGAGTATACCTCCCACAGTATCCTTTAATGATTACTCAAGAATTTATTCCTTTTTGATTTTTTTTTCTTTTACAAACACCTTACATGTTTGATCTATAATGAAGTCAAGGAACAATGAATGTAGTAGTCACTTATTATGTTTTCCTTATATTCATTTTCAGGCTGTCAAATTATTCTTATTAGAAAAATTCATTCTTGTTTTAAGCTGAAAAGAAATGCTACTGGAGGACCATATTTAGCAGTACATATGAGAAGGAGAGATTTCTTTTTTGGACGGCCTAAAGAATTGCCAACCTTAGAATTTGTGGCTAAGCAAATTTCAGAACATCTCCATAAACTTGGCCTGTCTGTCATATTCTTAGCTACCGATGCTTCTGGAGAAGGTAAGAGAGCTGAATAATGTTTTTTTTGTAATAGAACAAGAACCTTGTGCCACATCAAAGGGAAATTGGCATTAGGTAAATTTTTCCGATTTTTCTCAAATATTATAGCACTGGTGATGCTTAGCAAATGTCGCTCTAAGGCTGTAAGTTTTCAACAGTTTAGATAGTAGCATGCTGATGTTGACTTCTTAAAAATTTCAAATGGTCATTGTAAATAACTCGAAAAATACTGATCTGTTTGAATTGAAACATGGTAGTTAGTTGTGAAAACCGACGCGAATACTTATGCTTTTTGGCGCTCTAGTTCCTCGGAACTGAGTGCTTATTTTTTATGATTTTCATGAGGCTTGTATGGCTAGAAAACATTCAAAAAACTATTCTGTGGAACATTTTGCTTTAACTTCCGAAACCACATATCAGATTGAGTCTATTTCTCCAGTTGTAGAATTACGATCCATATTTTAAATATCCAGAGTTTTCTATTCATCAGATGACTAGGAACATAATAAAAAATTCAAAAATTGGAAAACTTTATTTTCCCAATATCTCAAAAAATACTGATCTGATCGAATTTATCTAAACTCGGTAGTTAATTGAAAAATACAGACTCAAAGAGTTGTGCAAAATTTCGGGAGGATCGTCTGCGCATGAGCAGACAAAATGTGATATATGAATAATTCGTCTAAGAACTCCCATTAGAATCCCCATGAGTAGGCCCGGGCATGCGTGGATTGAAGCTGCGATATATCCTGAACCACTGGTAAAGATAATCGGAGCTTGGAGTGAGGTACGTATGATTTTGAGAGGGCTTTCAGCCACGAGTGGTCTGCGCATGCCCAGCTGATAGGTTTTATAACTGCTGGATGTTTCGTTTTGTATGAGAGGAGTAGGGTTTAGAGTTGGAGGGTGCTATTCCCCATACAATACCTTTGAGAGAGCTCGCGCATGCGTGGATTGAAGCTGTGCTATCTCCTGAACTATACTGGGGCTGGAGAATCGGAGTTTAGTGTGTGTGTGTGTTCCGTCCGGCGTAGTTTGGATGGGTGGACTAAGGGTGGATGAATGTTTCAAAAGTTTGTTTGAAGGATGAGTGACTGCATATAAGCAAGTCAGTAGAAACTGGATGGCCTTATGGACACCTCATGGGGTCATTCTTCGTATGCGTGATTTGCTTTAGTGGAAATTTTGTGCTTTTGAGGTGGCCTGTTCACAATGTGGTTTTAAAGTCAAATTTGGTACGTCTCGTACTGTAGGGGTTGGAAAGTCGCGGTTTCTTGTGTTGTAGAGAAGGTCCTACTGTCAGAAGGTTTGTTGCGATTCCAAAAATGAAAATTCTGAGGTGTCTCATTGGGGAAGATCTAAGAGGGTCAGTATAATTATAATCATGTAATTAGCAAGCGCGCTGAACCAGATTGTCTTCCCTATGAATAATTTGGGAAAGCACTGACGTTAGTCTGCTTTGGCGCGCTTGGTAATGACATGATTATGATTATATGATTATGATGACCCTCTAAGGTGTTTCCCAAGGAGACATCAGAAGCTCTCATTTACAATAAATAAATCATTATATTTGATTTTTTTCAGATGTAGAAGCCCTCAAATACTATCTAACAGAAAACGTGATCTTAGTGCGTTTCATTCCAGAGTCGAGATTTGTTGAACATTATAAAGATGGAGGTGCAGCCATCATAGACCAATTACTTTGCGCCCATGCTAGGTACTTCATAGGTACAGCAGAAAGTACTTTCACCTTCAGGATCTTTGAGGAGAGGGAGATATTAGGATTTCCACAAGAAGCTACATTCAATGCACTATGTGCCAACTATAATAACTGTAAGAAACCTGCGATTTGGAAAATTGTACACTGAATTGTTATTGATCTGTAACATTTAATGGAACAATTTTAGTTCTAGTGAAAATGTCTGTGCTCCATAATGTAGTTCTCCTTTGTTCCTTATATACCCAAGTGTTCATGACAAAAATGATTTAATTATTTTCAATAAATGTTTAGATAATCAAGCTTGATCTTTTCATGGCTGCATAAATTGGCTGAAAATGATCTAAAACGGCTCGATTTGACTTACTGATGGAGAATGTCTACTTTCCAAATTTATAGGTGTCAATGGTCGCATTCAGCGGATGAAGCGCTCAGCCACTTTACGCTACCGCTACATAGCACAAATCAAATGTGCTCCACAAAATAGCATCCGCTCCACAACGTGTTGAGCTCGTAGGGCATGTGCCACCGAACGTTTTGGTAACGGTTGCGCAACTGTTTCGTCCGCTGAATGCGACCATTGATTTAGGTGGTACATTTTAAATCGTATTTCAGGTCCATGACGAAAATTTATCGTTAACTCGGCAGCACTGCCTCTTAAACAGGTTACGACCCGCCACAGGTTCCAAGCTACAATATGCAGAACAGAGCTTGCCTCATTCACGTAGGATATAGCAGGACAATTCATCTTCGCATAATGTCTGTAAAAGATTCTCAGGTACACACTCAGAAGAACTTCTTCAATTTGATATTTGAATCCGGTTTGAAGATCAACATTAACATCTTTGATTAGGAAAGAGAGGGGATACCGCATGCCTTACTAGGCAACGATATCGATCTGAAACCAAAACATTGACAGTTTGGTGGACACCAAACGATGTGGTGGACGTGTGTTTCTTGTGTTTATCTAAGCGTTTACGGACTGTTTTGTTATAAAACTGTGTTACACATAATGGTAGGATGTGCAGCTTACGGCTGTAAAAGCCGCAGCAGGAAAAAGGAGACTGGTTCTGTGATCATGTGGTGCCCATTTGGTTTCAATATCAGGCAATATGTTATCAATCCTCTCTCTTCTATAGTCTAAGAATAACATGATCAAGAAGTGAAATGTACATGGATCTCTTTTATTATTCCATTACTATGTCAGCTTGATGGTTTTCTCTCTGACGTTGGTTTTTCATAGTTCTTGGCATTTGAAGCTGCACACCCAACATGTCAGAAGTGGTTTCAGACTGCAAATATATTTCCACAAAGTACCCATCGCAATTCTGTCTGATGTCCTTTGGGGATATAAGAACGGGTTTGTGAGTCTTGGTCTAGACTGGGATATTATATTTTTTTTATTCGTTGAGAGGAAAAACCGTTTATAGGCCCGCCCTGAAAGGGTCCGCTTCTCTCCTCAGGAGTGTGAAACTACAGTTGTTGATTGGTTGCTCACTAAAAAACCTCTCGCACGTTCCTTGGAGTAGTTCTTCGTCCTGCCCTTACAGCGTCCCTTAACAAAAGAGATGAGCTGCAAGCAGCCTTCACAGTTGATGGGACTTGATGACTCGAAGTGATCCAAGCAACACTGCTTTCTGCATTCTGTGTGCCAATTCCTCGGCCAGGCATCTACAGGGCGGAATCAACCGCAACTCTGCCACGTAGTTCCTCGCATTACGCCTAGGCATCCTATGATTAGTACGACCATCCTAACATCACCACATTATTTTCAGCGGGGGAGGAAAATTTGACGACAAACAATTCCTTGAGTTCTTTGTCCAGCAGGACTATATCTGCCGCATAGTTCCAGTAGATGCCGCATAGTTCCAGTAGATGCGAGCTCTATCATTCTCAATAACTGCTTTAATCTCCAGAGGCACATATGGTAGCACTGGTTCGTTGTCTATACCATAAACCTCTCTCAGATGGAAGTAGAGAATTCGGAGTGCCGCATTGTGCCTTTCCACATATCCTGATGGAGCATGGACTCTGCACGTTGTGGGGGTGTCCACATCCATGATGTTCTTTTTATACCATCTGGTATTTATAACCCCATCTTGACAAGCTATAACAAATCACTCCTTTTCCTACTTTTGAGCCCAGCGGACTTCAAAAGGTCTAAGGATAATTCTTCCGACAGACCCTGATCTTTCAAACTCCTGAAAAATATGAAGTGCAGGTGTTTACTCATGAGATCTTCGAGTAGTGTCTTCAGTAGTGCCTGTCTTATCTCTTTGCCAACTCTCCTTTGGTCTGTTGGCGTGATAGGCGTTCCTGCTAGCTCATGATCGATGGATATTCTAGTTATACTGAGCTTCTCCAAAGCTCTCTGACCAGCCCGAAATAGGAAAGCTCCTTGGTTCCTAATTTCATGATGAGCCAACATTTTCAGGAGCGGGTCTTCACTTCTCAATATGTTTATTGCCATTTCCAAAGTTTCAGGATGGTGTTGGTATTCCAAACTTTGCAAACCTCTGCCTCCCTGCGTACGTTGAAGGTATATTCTTTGAATAGAGCAGGTGGGATACAGGCTACGATTCATTATTATTATTTATTTGCTAACAGTTAAAAAAATATTATAAACAGCAGGCAGTTGTCATATGAATACGCCAACGTTCTCTTGTTGCCATAAGTGGAAGATGACGGTCCTGCACCTTATTTTAAGATGTGAGAAAGACAATATAGGATGGTGGTTAAAAAAAGTTTATGGAAAAAATATAGTTTATTCCGGATTTTCTAATAATAACACATGGAAGATAAAAAGTATTTGTAGATATGTTACAGTTATGAGCATCATAAATATAGAGATTTTTCTTCATCTACATTGTCACATAGGTAGGAGTTGTCATCACCCCACAATTATTATCTTTGGCGGACATCAAAACATAACCGTCATTTCCCCAATAGTTTGACCAGCTGTTTTTTATCAGCCAGTAATCCTGTCCTGCGATTGAGCCATATCCTACAGCTAAAACGGCATGGTCCAAGTCAGCCTCTTTATTTCCACTAAAAAAAAACGGTGAAATTTAAAAGGTATGTTTTATACTCAAATACGAATATGACGTTCGGGAATGAACATCCCAATGGTTACAGAAATATTCCCCATTAAAATTTGTTTCGTTAAAACATCAAAAAATACAAATCCAACCAAGTTTTAATCAAGTAGTTTCTCGTGAAATCTCGATCCCACCAAAAACATTTGATGTAAAATTGATTGCCAAGACTCGCAAGAAGCTTTTACAGTTTAAAAGTTATCAGACCTCATATAGAACCAATACCCTAACTGTACAAGACCTTTTTGTACAAGACCTAATTCTACAAATCCTACCACTTGGTCAAAACTCTAATAATCATACATTTCCGTAGCTTAGGGTGTTACAAGTAATGAAATGGATGTTTTTAGATAACTTGCTGATTTGAATAGGGCGCCAATGGGCGAGGCGTGGTCAGAAAGTGGTGGAGAGGCTCTTATTCGAAAGAGGGGAACTTGAAGTTTTGTTACTCCATAAGCTAGTAGCCAGTTCGCCAGTTGCCGCTGTATTAGTACTATTAGTGTTCTGTGGTTGCCGCCTTGCGTTGGACAAACATGAAGCGTGCGTTGGCCGTCGAGACCTACTTTTCAAACGGTCATTCGGTAGTCGCTATCCAACGTGCCTTCCGAACTCGGTTCAATATTCATGCTGCGGCATTCTACAACTAATTAACATGTTTGATTTGGATTGATTTCATGTTTTTTGAGTTAATAAGGAGGAAATTAAAACAAAATTTGAGATAGTTATAACTCCAGACATCGCTGAATTGCAAGAGCCTTCAGAGCCTAACTCTACTGCCAAGTTCCAAGTTTGAACACGATCGGATCTATATTGTTGGAGATCCGAGCAGCCTTGTGTGAGTTCAGTAGCTGGATGGGTGACCATTGCCTCGATAACTTTCGAGCCTGGAATATTATTTCCTCGATAACTCAAAAAATATAGACTCGATCGAATTGAAGCTTGGTAACTAGTTGAAGAATATCGACATAAAAACGTGTGTACAATATTGTGAGAACCGTACTCCTAGACATTTTTTAAAAAATTGCGAAAAAGAAAATTGGTTCAAGCACTGACGAAAATCTTGGATTTGTGAAGATAAATGTCTAGAAAAATTGGTTAAAGCACTGAGTTGAACTCAGGAGCTTTTGCGCGTATGTTCTATTGTCCATTCTCCTGTATTGGACACTCTTCATCGAATCTAACAGGAGAATGGACAATAGAACATACAAGCTAAAGGTCCTGACTTCTCGTCAGTGCTTGAACTAATTTTTTTAAATTTTCTAGTGATTCAATTCTCACATACACTGACTGAAAATTTTAAGTCGCTATCTCTTTTCGTTCTGATGTTATCGTGGCAACGGCTGGACAGGATCAAATTTGACATAGAATTCTTCATCAGGGAGTCGAACCCAAGCGTTTGAGACCATTTTCGGCAAAAAATTCGAAAAAACAGAAATTTGGGCAAAATGATAACGCGATGTTCCCCAGAACATATGCGCGCAAAAATCCTGTATCTAGGAAACTATCCGTCAGATATCGCTGAAATTTTGCGAGACCCTTCAAAGACTTATTCTACAGCCAAGTTCCTGATTTGAACTCGATCGGATCTATATCGTTGTAGATATTGGTGTAATATTGAAAAATTATACAGTGGTCCAGATATTTTTGGCGCACTTGTTTCCATTCGACCAACAAAATATTTATATAAAACGATCATACAAATTGTTACTATAGTTTGTTCAATTTCCACCTGATCTCTCTCGCTCCGCCGTCTACGAGGGTACCGGGTTCGATTCCCGGAGTGGAAGTAGCTTTTTTAATTGTTTTCATTTCGACCAAAAGAGTATCTTCAAGGAAGGTTTCAACTAGTTTCAAGTGTTGCAAATCAGTGGCATTTATTCATCAGTCAATGAATGAGTGCACTGATGCTAAGTGTAAGTGTTTAAATATTTATCCTCAGTTATCTTACCAGCTAGGTTCATTGTAAATTCCGTTCGAATAGAAGCTGAAGGTTTTGTGCGATGCATCGATGCCTACGCTGATAGGACCATGTTTGAAAATGGCCAATTTCAAAGCATTTTCATCGCCTGAAGTGACGTTAACGTATCCAGTTATGGGGGCCACTCTAGGTACTTTGTCAGCGTGGCAATACCCATCCTGAAAAAATGTATAATTTTTAAATATGGGAATTTGCTGAGATTAAATTACAGGGAAAACGGTATTACGAGAACAATTAATCGAAAAAAATATCAAAGATGAAACTGAGGTTATACAGGAAGCAAGTTTAGAAAGTGAAATCTTTGGTTATTTAGAATATTCTAAACCAAACATCTATTTCCAATACAGGATGATTCATTAAGGGTGGCGACCGGCCGTATATCGGAAACCGTACTCATATGACTTCTTCTTAACACAAATTCGACCCAATAAAGTGAGAAAGCCCTGTGGACGGGAGCTTTGGAGCTCTTGTTCAAACTTTGGCAATTCATCTCCATAATTATTGGTTTCTCAGAATTGGGAATGATATCAATGGATTCTTATAATAGAACTGCTTCATAAAAGAAACTAATGTAAAATTAAATTAGGAACTTATACGAGATATTCATTCCTCAAATCTACTCTGAAACTTATATTATATCAATTGAAACTTAGCTAATATTACCGTTTTGTTTCCACTGAAGATATTCTGAACTTATCAAATTATATATTTCCATCATCATATGGATTATCCAAGGACATATAGGGCAGGGGTAATTATAATATCCTATATAGTTGATCATTTTGCATTGAATCATTTTTTGTTTGTTAGTTTATTATAGATTATTGAGTTGAGAGATACATTTGACATGTCTGGTATAGGTAAATCAGATTACATGAATGAACACTGAACAGTGGATACAGATGAACACATACAGATAGTCTACAGGGCGTAGCCAGGAATTAATTTCGGGGGGGGGTTTTGAAATAGGAATTAATTTCGGGGGGGGGTTTTGGGGGAGTAAGGGTCACTTTCTGCAGCAAAAATTTTTTTTTTAAGAGAAAAAAAAACATTTCGGGGGGGGTTTGAACCCCCGAAACCCCCCCCCCTGGCTACGCCCTTGGATAGTCTGTGAAAACATAGAATTACGATGTATTATTGAAATTTTGAAAAATCATATCTCCGAAAGTATTAGCTTATTAGAGTTGAAAATGATATCAATGGATTCTTGTCTTGAAACTGAATCTTAAAAAAAATGAATCCGAAATTTGTTATGTAAAATTTTTTTTTTTTTCGTTTTACTCCGATACCATCCGGCCGATTTTGCCCACTAACGAACTGAACTTAACCGAGATATTTATCTCCCAAACCTACTCTGAAAATGTCAACTGTCAAGCTCATTCCGTTCGAGAGTTATCGTGTTAACGGACGACCCGACAGAATCGATTCCGGCCACGGATACTTGATCAGTGAGTCGAACCAAATCGTTCAAGACCATTTCAGCCAAAAATTCGAAAATTTCAGACATTTGTGCTAATTGCTAAGCACTCTGTTCCGAGGGACAAGAGCGCCAAAAAGTGTTTAAACATATTTTTAAGTTAGTATTTATCCGCTAAATGGGGCAATCTTATCACTTTCAAAATAAAATTGCATTTTATACCCAATGTACCTACCCTAATTATGATTAGGGAAAGCCCTGTGGACAGGAGCTTTGGCGCTCTTGTTCTAACTTTGACAAATTATATCTCTGAAAGTATTGGTTTCTCAGAGCTGGGAGTGATATCAATGGATTCAAATGATAGAACTTCATCATAAAATAAATTAAATTCAAACATCATAAAAGAATTTAAATTAAAAAATTATGAATCCAAAACCAACAGACCAATTCTACCGAATAACGAACTTATCCGAGATATTCATTCCTCAAATCTACTATGAAAATTATTTTATATCAATTGATAATATTCTAGTTTTTTTTACTGGAGATAATCTGAATCCAATTTGTTTAACTCACCGAAGTATAATATTTCCATCATCATCATCATATGGATTATACAAAGAGAGCTATCTACGATAGCTGAGGTTATTTTCCGTTGGTCATTTTACATTCAATCATACTTTATTTGACATAATAGTCGAATTTAAGCGAGTAACCGGAGCAGAGCGGCTAAGACCAACCACTTGCTAAACATAACCGATCGGTTATTATAATAGCAAGAGATTGGTCTTAACCGCTCTGCTCCGGTTAATCGCTTAAATTCGACTAATATCTCTTATCTGTAGATGAGATGACGATAAAATGTATGAACACATATGACATTCATAGATAAGGATGTTAATTTTCAATACAGCATTCTGTGAAAACATAGAGTTACGATATAATATTGAAAGTATTAATTTGTTGGAGTTGAAAATGATATCAATAGATTCTTATGGTGCAACTGCATCTTAAAAAAAATTGTAAAAGTTGTTGGACATTTTGTCCAATAACGAAATCAACCGAGATATCTCCCAAACATACTCTGAAAATTTCAACTGTTTAGCTCATTCCGTTCGAGAGTTATCTTTTATCATGTCTACGGCCGGCCGGCAGAATCGATTCTGACCACGGATTCTTGATCAGTGAGTCGAACCAAATCGTTAAGACCATTTTCATCCAAAAAATCGAAAATTGCAGATATTTGTGCAAATTGATAAGCCGAGGAACAAGAGCGCCAAAAATCAACTGTATACGCCTGTATAAAGATAGTAAAATATCGAAGTTTAAAATTCTACTGATTAAATGGATCATAATGCGGCCCTGCGTGACCGTTTTCTTATTTGCTAAATATGGATGATCAGGAAATCATCCTGTAAATTTTGAAAATTGAATTTGAATTGAAAATATTTCAAGCTTTATAGTATGTACCGTATTCCAACATTTTAAAAACATTATCATGAGGGAAAGGAAAATAATGGGGTTAACGATAGTAACCTTAAGTACGCTTAAACATCGTTACTGCATGATAGTTTCCTGGAAATTCCCGGAAAACATTCAAGACTAATTAATATTCTATAAAAAAAATTACATACCTGCCCAAGATATGGACCATACGCATCTTCTGTAGGAATACCGCCATGTTTTATCATCCACTGGTAAGCACGGAAGTCTTCTCCACCATCACAACCATTATTTCCATAGCTATAATAATTATTTAAAATTGATTATATTTTATTGATACCAACTATCTATTCCAGTTCGGCTGGAACTACAGATGGCAAACAGATGATCCATTCTTCTGAATAATGCGTGCTTTGATTAATTTATTAAATTCCTTGAATTGAATCAAAAATTATTTTTTGAAAACTTATATTAAAAAAGTATTTAATTTATTCAACTTAATAACTGTGCAAATCAGCAAAACATACTCAATTTTTTTTCAGCTCATAAATGAATACATATGACTCACCCCCAAGAGCAGTCTACTAAAGCCTGTTGCGATAGTCTTACCAACTTTCCTCCATTCTTCAAGAAATATGCTCCTTCAATAGCTCCGACTGTACCAAAAGACCAGCAAGAACCACAGACTGACTGATCTATCGCATAAAAATAAACAGAAATTTTAGTAACTCTGAGCGAGGCCGCCAATGACATGATATATGATGGCCCCAAAAATACACAAAAGGATAGATCTAAGTAGGAATTTGCGGAACAACCCATTCTATCTCACTTTTTCGCGTGCTTGTTTCCCTGCACGTCTATCATTCTGCCAAATGTCTATAATTTCAAAAATTTGGCCGAAAATGTTTAGCGTTTAGTTTCGGTCAAACTTAGTGTGGATTCATACAGCGGAAATTAACGAGTATCGAGTAACAATTAACAATTACAAATAGTGAGTAAGAGTTGAACTTCATATATCTCAATGAGAGTGTTCATACAGCCCAGTAACAGTTATCAATTAACAAATAACAAGTAGGAGTTCGCCAACTTTTAACTTTCTACTTTAAATGAACGATATTTTGTACTTGTACGCAACTCGTGCGCAGCTGAACGCATATTAGACAGTCCGATCATGTAAATATAACCTCATTAACCTCACTTTGTAAAATATTTAATTTATTTAGTGTGTATTTATGTGGGTTCCGTGTTATCACATTTGAAATTTGAATTTTAAACACTTGTTTTCAATTATAGGGGGAACAGAGGTTATTTTGAAAAATTAATACCTCGGATCTTTATGACTTGTGGGCTTTTTATTTCTTAATTGTTAATTTGAGTGCGTGAATGCTGCATTTTTGTACTTGGTATTCATAATTGTTATTTGATACTTTTTACTTGATAATTGTTATTTGATATGCTGCATGAATCCACACTTAATTCCGTCCGGCCGGCCGTAGGCACGTTAACTCTCTGAAACGAAATGATTTAAAGAGTTGAAATTTGCACGGTAGGTTTGGAGCATAAATATCTCGGTTATATTCGTTTATGGACAAATTCCGCCTAGTGGTTTCGGAGTTATAGCCTTCTGAAATTTCGTTTTCCCAATAACTCGAAAAATGCTGATCTGATATCGTATTAAAACTCGGTAATTAGTTGAAAAATACCGACATGAAGACTAGATAATTTCTAAAAAATTATTAAAAGAACAGATGTATCTCAGAAACTGTCTGTCAGATATCGCTGAAAAGTTCGTTTATGGGCATAATCGGCACAACCGTTTCCGAGTAATAATTTTCTCATCAACCAATACAGATCCGATTGAATTAGAAATTGTTAGCTAGTTGTAGAATACTGACACAAAGACGTTTGTGAAATATTGTGAGAATCGTATAACTAAAAAATTTAAAAAAAATTATTATTATTTTAAGGGGAAGGTGCATCCGAATGTGGCATTTGAGTTTGTTGATAGGCGTAATCGGCCAAACGGTTTTGGAGTTATACCCATCTGAAATTTGGTTGTTATTTCCTCCATAACTCAAAATATACAAATCTGATCCAATTAAAACTACGTAATTACTTGTAGAATGCCACACAAATTTTCGCGGAATTTTGTAAATATCGTATCCTAAGGTTACTTGAGGCGTAAGTTTTTTCGTATATTATTAGATATTCGAATTGGTGAGATAACGGTGCTTGAACCAATTTTTTTTTTATCACAGTAGTATATATTTATGAAATACGCAAAATGTTTACAGCAACTTACCTTTAACTGGCGTAACTGCCCCATATATCCTCCAGTCGAAAGATTCTGGTAACTTAAGTGATCGCAAATTGTCGTAAGGGAAAGGCTTTCCACCGTTGTAACCACTACTATATTGTTTTCCACGTAGTGCCTTAAGTTCCAAATCAGTTTTGTCAGAAAGATGATTTATACCCAGAGAAAACCCTAAAAATTGTATTTAGAAATAAAACCATAAGTTATGTTCTGAATGGATAGAAACTAATCCTGTCCAATAATGAATATTTTTTGACTTCATTGTGTCACCATTGTGAAAAAACATTTATACAGGGTGAGTCTTTAAAGTTCTACATTATATTGTATATTGTTTGTAGGGGGTAACGTTGCACTGTGACCTTAAGGTCTATTGTGCCCCCCGTCAGAGCTGTCGATGTCATCGCCTGCTACAGGTCGCCTTCCAGTTCCAGAGTTCTGATGAACTCCAGTATCTGGGATGGCTTCAAGAAGGCTATGTCTTCGCTCCTGCAGATTTCTTGCCCAAAGCATTCCTTGCGTTCGTTTGAGATGGTGAGGCATTCCGTTGACAGGCGATCATGAGTTTCATCCTCTTCCCAGCAGAATCTGCACTCGTCAGTTTCTGCTAGCCCTAATCTCATCATATATGCTTCCTAAGGCCGCAGTGCCCTATGAGGAAACCAGTGAGGAGGTGCAGCGTGTTCTTACTGAGGTCCATATATATTTCTTGGATCTGACAGCATCAAAGTTCCGGAGAAATTTTTTGGAGTAATACATTCCAGGGAGAGATCTGCAGAAAATACCTCTTTCAGTTTCTTCTTTCATCCGAAATTCACTTTTGTATGTGTATCTACCAACCCCACAGTAGGCTTCCGGGCCAATAAAGGGGGTTTGTGCTCCTTTCTTGGCAAGTGTGTTAGCCTCCTCATTTCCTTTAATTCCTGCGTGACCAGGAACCCAGACCAAGGAGACCCTGTTGTTCTTGCCTACTTCATTGAGTTTTTTTCGGCACTCCCATATTAGCTTGGACTCGATAACATGGGAGCTCAGAGCTTTAATAGCAGCTTGACTGTCAGAGTGGATTGATATATAACATCTCTGATAGTTTCTTTCTAGGTTTATGTCCACGCATCTTTAGATTGCAAGTACTTCTGCCTGAAAGATACTCGGATTGGAGCATAGCGATAGTGAGCATTTGGTGCCTGGCCCATATACGCTAGCACCTGTGGTGGTTTTTGAACCGTCTGTACACCATTTAATGGCATTTCTTTTAAGAACTTGGGTGGTGGATTCCCTGTCCCAGTCTTCTTTCCTACCGAGCATCGTAGTGAAGTTCTTTTCGATGCGTACTTTCTTAATAATTTCGTCACTAGGAAGATTGGCTGATGAAATGTACCTGGTAAGAGAGGACCAGGCTCTCTGATGCTACCATTATATACGCATTGATCAAATTTGACTCATTTTAATCTATTGCCCTTAGTACGCGTTCGTAGAGGGCACTGAAATATTTAACGAGTTCGACCCTTAGATAACATAGTTCGACCTCCATAAACAGATCACAGACTATGCAGCTATAATAAAGCTGTATATCATGTACTGCGATATCTTGTGTCGTATTCTACGTTAATAACAATGTTCCCCGAATATGCGATGTTGCCAATTTTACATCGGAGGGCGACCGGAGATTTGGCTTAACCATCCATAAGTAAGTTTATAGTTGTATTAAGCTGGAATCGGCGTTAAAACGTCTGGGCCCTTTAGATTGAATCATTAGTGCTTTAAGAGTGAAATCTAGTGTTTGAATTACCTATCTCAAAGTATTAAGTACGCACCTCTAGATTGCCTGTTGACGGAGTGTATATACCTAACATTTTGCCTGAAGATATCTCTGCGTAAAGCGTGCTCTTTCCCGCTTTCATATTCCCTTCCATGCTTCCTCTTGAATTTACCGAATTCGAAATCTACATGAGAGTCGGTTGCGGGGTGAATGAATTCTTTCATCGGGTTGAATGTGTAGATGTGCTTATCGCCTGGGCCAGGGAAAGAACTGCACGTGAGACCTGAAATAATATATTCATTTAAATAGCTGGCAATTATGTTTGGAGATGCAAAATGCATCAAGAAGATATTTCTTTAACAGTAAAGATAAAACTTACTTGAATCTATTTCGAATGTTTCTGGAGGCACAGTATCATCATTAAAATCGCTATAAGTCAAAAAATAGTGATCGTAGTGACTTCCTAGGAGTGAATTGAATCCTTTCATCTCGTATCTGGAAGAGTCGGGATTAAACATATTGAAAATAAACATATATCACTTTTCTCACTTTCTTGGAACAGGCACAGAAGATTTTCCATCTGGATCTGATCTGCGTGAAATCCACATTGTGTATTTATTAATTTTATCACCAATTGTGGTTTCTAACAACCATTTTTCAACTTGAACTCCATCAATGATTTCATCCCCTGAATGAAAAAAAATCTATATATAAGTGTGCACTTCAAACATAACAAGACATACAGAATAAAGAAGCTCATTATATTTTAGAATGCAATGAAAGAAGCAAAAAGCTAAAACAGCACTGACGTGTAGGGTCAATCTGCTCTGGCGCGCTTGCTTATCACTATAGTGATGTCCTATAGGTATTTCCCACAGAGACTTTAGGAAAGTCAATTGTGTTCTGTGTAGGCTTTGTTACTGCATCCTTACGCCTGCTCAGACACAGCACTGTTGATGGCCACTACCGTCTGATCTCCGATTCGCTTTATCCATTGAGTTTGATGCAATCATCATTCAATTCGAATTGGTTAACCTGAACAAGCGCGCCAAAGAGTACTGACTTCACTTTATAATTATTTTTCATCTGATTCCAACTGTTGGTGTTTTTTGGCGCTCTTGTTCCTCGGAACAGAGTGCTTATCAATTTGCCCAAATGTCTGTAATTTTCGAATTTTTTGATGAAAATAGTCTTGAACGTTTTGGTTTGACTCACCGATCAAAAATCCGTGGTCAAAATCGATTCTGTCCGGCCGGCCCTCCTTTAACACGATAACTCTCGAACGGAATGAGCTAGGCAGTTGAAATTTTCAGAGTAGGTTTAGGAGATAAATATCCCGGTTAAGTTCGATATTAGGCAGAACCGGCCTGATGGTTTCGGAGTAACGAAAAAAAAAATTTTTTTACTTTACAAATTTCAAATTCAATTTTTTTAAGATGCAGTTTTATCATAAGAATCCATCAATATAATTTTCAACTCTAACCAGCTAATACTTTCGGAGATATGATTTTTCCAAATTTCAAACATAAATCGTACTTATTATTATTATTATTATGTCTTTATTTCCACAGAATGCTGTACTTAATTATTCTATCTATGAATTATTATATGATCTGTGTTCATTCATGTCATCTCATTTTGCTTTAAGGGCATTTCAAATTTATTTCTGGTTCGTTATTCTTGATATAAAATACCCCTCCTGTTCTAGAAAACAAAGTATGATTGAATGCAAAATGACCAATGAAATAATGATATTATACTTTTATGATGATAATATAATGCCCGTGGATAAATAATCCATATGATGATGGAAATATATAATTTGGTAGGTGAATTGGGTTCAGAATATCTCCAGTATGAACAAAACTGGAATATTGACTAAGTTTCAATTGATGTAATATAATTTTCAAGTAGATTTGAGGAATGAATATCTCGGATGAGTTCGTTATTCGAATATTTTTCGAATATTTGGCTGAAAATGGTCTCAAACGATTTGGTTCGACTCACTGATCAATAATCCGTGGTCGAAATCAATTCTGTCCGGCCGGCCGTCCGTCCGTTGACACGATAACTCTCGAACGAAAGGAGTAGATGGTTGAAATTTTCAGGGTAGGTTTGGAGCGTAAATTTCTCGGACGAGTTCGTTAACCGGCGAAATTTAGCATCAAATTGTAGAATAATGACCTTTATACGCATGCGAAGTTTTTTATTGATCGGGTTGCCGCAAAGTGTGAAAAATTTTTTTTTAAATTGTTTTAATTGTTTCTACAATAACTCTCGAACAGAAGGAGCTAGGCAGTTGAAATTTTCAGATTAGGTCTGGGAGATAAATATCTCGGTTAAGTTCGTAAGTTTTATTGGGCAAAATAGGCCAGACGGTTTCGGAGTAACAAAAAAAAAAAAATTTTTAACTTACAAATTTCAAATTCAATTTATTTTAAGATGTAATTTCACCATAAAAATCTGTTGATATCATTTTCTACTCTACAAGCTAACACTTTCGGAGATATGATTTTTCGAAATTTCAATAATGAATCGTTTTTTTCGCAGAATGCTATAATTATTCTATATATGAATTATTATATGTTCATACTCGTACATGTCATCCTGTTCTATAAGAGAGAGTTAAATTCATTTCAGCAATTTTAATTTGATTTCTTCCATGGTGCAGTTCTCATTCTCAGATGGCTCATTTAATCTTGATAAATAAACTATTATTTGAATTCAATGTCCTTTATGATGCAGTTCTATAATAAGAATACATATTGATATAATTCCCAACTCTGAGAAACCAATACTTTCGGAGATATGATGTGTCAAAGTTTGAACAAGAGCGCCAAAGCTGCTGTCTACAGGGCTTGAATCAATTTTTTTTTATTAGTGTCGAATCGTTTTTGGCGCTCCTGTTATTTTACTTACTTGCTTATTTCATTAGTATTTGACTCGCGAGTAAAAGCTATAATACTCTCATTTGAATGATTTACAAAACTCACCTCGCAGCTCGCTTAACTAATTTCATTACATGCTCGTTGAATAATATATTATTAGAAAACTGACATGAATATCAGTTATGCCTTTATCACCCAGATTGAAATCTAAATCTATTGCTGTTTATTAGTTTATTGGGGCTGCGATTTCAATGTTACTGAGTTAATAAATACACACATAAATGTAGAATTGCTTATGAATATTGAGGATATGAATGACTTAATACCTTCACATGTGAATCCTTCCAAAGAGGGAAGAATGGCCTGAGGATCTATCCTGTTTTCAGCAGTTCCGTTTACCTGCAGACATGTTCTTACATTAGTTTCCTCTTCGTTGGTTACTGGAGCTATTTTGATGCTTGAACCATATGAGGTAAGGTTAGATAACTGATAAGTCTTGACCATATCGCCATAGTAGTCGATTCTAGATTGTTTGGAGGGTCCATCGTACCTGGGAATCATAAAAAAATTAAACAGCGTGAATAAAAAAATGCACGCAAAAGCTCCTGAAGTCAGTGCTTTTGAAGATTTTTTAAATATTTCTATTTGTTTTTTTAATTTTTTTTAGCAATTATAAAATCCCCATAAGCTCCACCAAACCCGTCACCCCACCTCCCCAGGACCGGATTAACCATGTTGGGGGCCCATAGGCAATGCAATGTTCGGGGTCCCCTTTTGAACTATCATTATATTTTTTCAAGTGAGTGCACGGGGCCCCTCAAGGAATTCGCATACTCTGCCTAAAGGTAAATCCGGCTCTGCACCTCCCTCACCCCAAAAGCTTTAGTGTGAAAATTTCAGGGGGTGGTTAAATTGTTTTTTTTCCTAATAAGCTAGTGCGGGTTAGGAGAATCAGTTGTGTAGGTTTTGTAACTGGTTGTGTCCGACTTACTGGCCAACTTGCGAAGTCACCATATTAGAATTTCTGTCAAAATTTTTATTGAATATATGCTTGTAATTTATAATAAGGTTCTATATAATTACCATGCATAAAAGGGCTCCCTTATCTCGGCATATGGTATCATCAAAAATCCTTTAACTGTATAAGATTCGGACCATGTTGGTGGTGTTGTTTTAGCGTTACAATCAGCATTAACTGTAAGATTGCAAGATAAGAAAGATTAGATTTCATCAATATAATCTGCATTTTGAACAAGCAAGATAATACTAGATACTTAATCAATTATATTAGTTAATCAGCTAAGATGCAATTTTTGTGCCAAAGTTTATTATTTCCTCTTCCAAATGAACATATTCTTTATCTATATATTTTACTATCTAGTGATTTATTTTCGTTCCAAAGTCGAACACAACATTTTCCAAAATGGGAATAGACGTTATTTCTTTAGCAAAATTCTTTTTTTTTATTTTAGTTCGTCTAGCTGTAGAGATCTCCCTTGGGATTCTTGATGCGAACCTTTTGAAAGACATCCACGTCGGTAATGGTTTCTTTTCATCCTCTGTATGTGGTGCATACTTTTACGCGCATATACTGGAGAACATCGCGTAATCATTTTGCCCAAATGTCTCTGCTTATTACATCTTAATTTTCGATTATAATCAAATGAAGGAATTGATATTAAATTTGTATACACAGGGCCGGATTTAGGGAAGGGCCATCGGGGCTGCAGCCTCGGGGCCACTACAAAAGGGGGGGGGGGGGGGCACAAAATAGAGACTTCGGAAAAAAAAATCAAATTTAGACTAGTAAACAACTTTTCCTTTGATATATTTTGTGATTTACTTCGATAACTGAAATCATCAACGATTTTTCTGCGAAGAAAAATCGGAAGTTTACGTACGCTAAAATGTAATTTCAGATAAGTAATTCTTATTTCCGATTATACAGGGTGGTCCAGATCTTAACCAAGAAATTTTAACCACGTATTCTACGTCAAAAATAAGCCCTAGTTTGTCATATAAACATATGTCGAGAAATGCCCCTTTGAGATACAGGGTATTAGAATTATTAGAAGAAAAAAATATTTTTTTTCTTTTACTTCGAACATCTTCTTTAAATTCGTATTTGAGTGTGGCTGTTAACGCTTATTTTTTCGGAATTACCATATGTACCATATCAAATTTTAGCGATTTCCTCATGCATGAGAGTGTTTAATTTTTTTACTCGGAAACGGTGCGTCGTACGTAAAAAGTCAAGATAATGAATTTGCTTCAAATTGAATAAGGGTTTCAAGAATATTTTTTATTGTTGGAAAAACCAGTGGCGTATCATTTTTTTGTCTTAAAATATTCAGTCTCGATGCAGTACGGACGCCACTGGTAAAATAAAAAAAATTATTTTATTCAAAAAGTACCTCTTGATCCTTAAAACCTCTTTCCCAAATTTCATAAAAATATTTCAAGAAGTGTAAAAGTTATTAATAAAAAACATTTTTTTTTCCATAATTTTGAACACCCTGTATCTCGGAGAGGAAGCATTTCTCGACATATGTTTGTATGACAAACTAGAACGTGGAATACGTGGTTAAAATTTCTTGGTAAGATCTGGACCACCCTGTATTAATTTTTTTATTCAGTAAAAAAGAATCTATGATTGATTTCACAATAATTTATTATTTATTGGAAAACTCGGTTAAATAAATTGTCCATTTATTTTATTTGGGGTCAGAAGGCTCCATTCCTTTGTTGTCCCGGGGCCTCCAGACCTCTAAATCCGGCACTATGTATACATGCAACCATAATTTGACTACTAATTATGATTTTCGAATACTAAATAGTCCTCGAATTATATCCTTGTTTATTATGAAATATGATGCACAAAATCTCACCTGAATTTAGGAGGAATAGGGTGAAACCAAACACAAAGGACGACTTCATCCTGCCGCCCCACATTCACTACTGTTTAATCAAAATATCAAATTTATTTCTCTTCGTTGAACAAATTTGCTGATATAAACAGACAAGTTTCACATAACCTCTGACCCTTGATTGTAAATCCTTTATCGATTTTCAACCGTTAGCCAAGAAGCATAAGCATTCATTGTGCGCTCTGAATTTAAAGGTTTTCTTTGTTTGGATATCGGATAAATATGAGCTGATATCCGGAAATATTTACAATGGGTACTTGAAGTATTGGATATATTGTTTGGTGTGTAATCTTTTTTTTTCCAATATTTATGAGGAAACGTCGAAATTGATAAATATCCTGTATTATTTTGCGATTAACCATATTTGAGACAGATTATCTCGACTAACTCTATTGTGCAACGACCTCGTCTTCATGTGCAAGTCACTGACATCCATATGCTTACCTTTCAATAAATATGCAACATAATGGATACGCGCAACTTGAATAATCTAAATTTCTTTTATAGAAATAAACATATTCAGCACCTTGTGAAAGGTACTCTTGTAACAAAATTGAATTAAAAATAAAAATTGGTCAGGAGCTTCTGCACTCTTCTTAATCGAATGTACTATGGTAAATTCGAGTAAGAGTGTCCAATAAAGGAGAATGGATAATAGAAAATACGCGCAAAAGCTCCCGACTTCACGTCAGTGCTTGAACCATTTTTTTCGTAAATTTTTTGAAATTTTCTAGGGGTACGGTTCTTACAAAATTTTGAACACGTCTTTATGTCGATATTCTAAAACTAGTTATTACCAAGCTTCAATTCGATCGAGTCTATACTTTTTGAGTTATCGAGGAAATAATATTCCTGGTGCGGGTATAACTCCGAAACCGTTGGACCGATTATGTCCGTAAACGAACTCAACTGTCCCATTCTGATACGCAACATACCCCGAAAACTTCAAGTCCCTATCTCCTTTCGTTCGAAAGTTATCGAGGCAACGGTCACCAATCCATCTACTAAACTCACACAAGGCTGCTCGAATCTCCAACAATATATGTATATATCCGATAATCCGATTGTGTTCAAATTTGGAGCTTGGCAGTAGAGTTAGGTTCTTAAGGCTCTTGCAAAATTTCAACGATGTCGGACGAATAGTTATAGAATTTTTTTCAATAATTTTCAATGTATTTTTAAAAATTTTCTAGTAATACGATCCTCACGAAATTTTGCAAGAATTTTTGCGCTGGCATTCTCTACAACTAATAACCATGCATGTTTGAATTTAATCGGATTTGTATTTCTCGAGTTATTGAGGAAATAATAACCCAATTTCAGATGGGTGTAACTCCAAAACCATTTGGCCGATTATGCCTTTAAATGAATTCAAATGTCGCATTCAGATGCACAACCTAACCTGAAAATTACAAATCGATATCTCTTTCCGTTCTCGGGTTATCGACATAAAAAATATTTTTTAATTATTTTTTAGTGATATATTCTCTCAAAATTTCACAAACGTGCTTAGGTTTATAACTAACTAACTAAAACTATTCAACAAGTTTTAATTCAATCGGATTTGTACTGGTTGAAAACAAAATTATTACTCGGAAACCATTAACTTGTCCGTCGTACAGTGACTATATTCTTAGAGAGAATATTATGTTATGAGAATATAGTCACTGTAGTCCGTCGTATTGGGATGCGCCACCTGCCCTGAACATTTCAAGTCGCTAGCTCTTTCCGTTCTCAAGTAATCGTGGCAACGCCGGCCGGCCGGACAGAATCAAATTTGACTTCGGATTCTTCATCGGGCAGTCGAACCCAATAGTTTGAGACCATTTTCGACAAAAAAATCGAAGATAACAGACATTTGGGCAAAATGATAACTCGATGTTCCCCAAAACATATACGCGCAACAATGTTGGTTTCTCATTAAATCACGAATATTGGCGATTTCATTTGGAAATAAGACGCTGCAAATTTTATTCAATATAGACGTTCATTATTTTTACGCGTGCTGTTCCTGGGAAACAGCGTGCTATCATTTTGCCCAATGTCTGTAATTTTCGAATTTTTCGCCGAAAATAGTCTCAGACAATTAGGTTCAACCCATTGATGAAGAATTCGAGGTCAAATTTGATTCTGTCTGGCCAGCCGTTGCCACCATGAATTTCGAAAGGAAAGAAGAGGTTACTCATCCGAATGCGACAAGAATAACCGTTACAATTTTTGTAACGGTAATTTTAACCATTACGAAAATTACTGTTACAAATTAACCGTAAAAAAATACGTTACCCGTTACGAAAATAACCGTTACAAAATAAGAGGTACCAAAATAACCGTTACAAAATAAAAGTTACGAAAATAACATCTACAAAACTAACCGTTACAAAATAACAATTACAAAAATAACCATTACGAATATAACCGTTACGAAAATAAAGAGTAGGTACCTAGCAGTGTTGCCAGAAATGCAGAATTTTCTTCAATATGCAGAATTTTAGCCTCCAAAAAGAGCTGATGAAGAAAAGAAGAATATTTCAGGGAAACCATTAAAATATGAAGAATTTTTGAAATTCACATATTCTTGGAACAATTTTACTCATTTCGTATGCGTTCTGACATTTTCGGGAAAATGGTTTAGCTACGACTTGAAATTATCGGCCTCGAGATGGTGCTTGCAGTAGCAAAATAAAAATATTGCAGTGTGAAACAGGTTAAACTGGGGATTGGCCCGATTGAGGAAGTTTTTAACTTTACTAACAGTGGGTAGAAGGTACTCCAAAATGACGTTACACACCACTGCAGAAATATGAAGAATTTTTGAGGATAAATTGAAGAAATTTGATAAAAAGAATCTGGCAACACTGGTACCTAGGGTATGTGGAATCGGCGAAACAGGCAGTGAGTTCTGAGCAGGGGTATGAAACTTAGACCAAAATTTGGAAACAGCCCGGCACCTAACATGGCCGCCACGCATGCGCACTTCGCAGAAATTGTAAGTCATTTTTCCTCGTACTTAACCACGCAAACCAGGTTAACTTTCCTATGACGTCACGGTATACTTCGGTTTACTTTTGAATGTTGACAGATGTTCGTTAAGGTGTTTAAAACATTTGAATATCGCGCTTATTATCTTCTTAACTATTTCCCAATTTGTTGAACATACAGTGTGAACGGATGTGACAAATTTAATGGTTCTCGAATGTATGGAGGATATTCAGAATGTACCACAATCTTCTTTAGTGGCCATCAATTCAAAGCGAATAAATTTTTTCAACATCTCGATTGCAAATTCTGGTAGATGATGAGCATTTCAGAATGCCCATTGTAGATGATGATTGATGTATACCATCAAAAGAGTAGTGGATATTGTACTTGCTTATTGTTCAATTTTTGTTTGGACAATAATGATGTGACTGAAGAACAATTCCAAGACCCGAGCACTTTTGATGATTTCCAACATGCGGAATATGTAGATGTTGATGGAACAACAAAAAAATAAATTATGAATTGAAATAAACTCATTTATGTTTTCAGTGTTTTTTATTGTTACATAATAACAAACAACGCAAAGTTATATTCTATGAAATGCACAACAAATTATAAATTTAAATAAACTCCATATAAAAACGATGTGGTATTTAAAATATCTCCGTGATGAGAGGTCTGTCAGATTCTGATGAAATAGGTCTTTTTCGTTTCCTAGATCTAGAAATTTTATTAATTTTATTCTTTCAAGATCTTCAATAGTCTTTTTTTTGTTCCAGTTGTTTTTCCATAAAATAAGTTTGCTCATGAATAGCTGCACAAATGTTATTAGTAGTTCCTTGCTGAATAGCATTATTTTTTCATTACATTCTGTAATTTTATTTATAATATTAGTTTTTCTTTGTACCTCCGTCCTTTTTTCTCAAGACCAGATGAATTTGGTATACCTGTTGTTGCTGTCTCATATATGGGAGCATCAAATCGCACCTACATCAATCATTACTGTTGGTTTTGGGGTTCTAGATATGGTATCTGAAATGTCTCTCAATTGTGAGTTATCTTCTATTTCTGGTGGTCTCCTAATGCGAATACGGTCCTCTTTATCGGCAGGGTCCACTGTCGGACCAGTATCATGTTTCATCTTGTAAAAATTATATTCAATTAGGTACTCTTCATCTGTAACAGAAAAGTTATACTTCAGATACGAGAAAATTATATGAATTAGCCACTTACCTATTTTCGGCAAGTCGATTACATCTTTTTCATCAACAATCTGCTATTTTACTTCATTCACGTAAACTTCGTACGAATCCATTGTACCTCTAATTTCTTCATTTTCCTCCCATGATACAAAGAAAACATAACCTCCAAAAAGATAACCCGGCCAAACTACCTCCGTGAGTTGGTTTATGTGGTTGGTTAACTCTTACGTCATAGTTTGGAATACACTTCGAGGAATATTGGGTGGTTAACTTATTTCTAACCTGGTTTGTACGGTTAAGTTCGAGGAAAAATGGCTGTAGTGCCGATGACAGAAGATAAACAAGGTGCCGATGACAGATGTCTGTTGTTTTTGAGTGATTATTTACTGTGGTTAGTAAAGTTTTCGTACAAATAGATCAATAGATGTCCAATTATTATTATATAAATAAATATTATTTGTGTTCTGTTATGTCCAAGAAGTTTGATAGGATTTTATGATGTAAGTAATCTCTGTTTCATTTGATTTATAACTTACAAATAAGGATCAAATTATTTCAGGTTTCAAGATCCTCCTATTTGAAAAACCAGGAATGAAATTGCCCTAATAGCTATTGGAAGGAATTAAGGTGAGTATATAGGTAAGTATACATTTATGCACTGTGAATTTTATTGGATAAAGTATCGTTCTTTGTTTTAAATTTCTAACCCTATCTATGCTTTTCTGTTTTTTCTAGCTTGTCTGAAACTACAGTAATGTCTTCAACTACCCTTAAGATTGCTTACTCTTGTAAATATCCGTCCTGCAATAGCGTCTTCAGGAGGAATTTGCCTCCTGGAGAAAAAAATAAAAATTTTTTTTATTTTCCCAGAGATCATTCAAGAAGAGAAACTTGGAGAAAAATTTGTGGATTGAGTCCTATCACCAATGTTTCCAATTTCAGAATATGCGAAGAACATTTCAGATTTTCTGATTATAATAATCCTAGGGAACCAAAATATCTCAAACATGTGACAATTCCTAAACCCCCTATTAATCCACCGTATCATCAATTTCTAACTTCAGGTCCACCACCAAAATGCAACGTCAGCATTCCATGCAATAATCCAGTTTTCGTCAATATTTCAAACGAACCTTCTATTGAAAACAGCTCTTCTTCCAACTTGTCATTTAATGTAACACAGCAAATGGAAAACTATAATCATTTTTTATTCTCAGAAGGATTACCTAACAATTTCAATACAATCCTTCCAACTCAAATTGATCAACTGTCTAGTGTTAATACGGCTGTTAGGAATTTATTATCAAACTCGCTCCAGATGAGCATCCCACAGTCCAGCAATCAAGATGGGAACATCTCTGTGGATCCTTCTTCCAGTCATAGTACTGTCCAAACTTCATTACCCGGCACCTCACTTCAAACTGACATCTCCCCAGGAAACAAACCAGATGAAGACATTACTGTTGATCCTACTAGTAGAGATAATAGCCCCTTATCATATTCGACGATTCTTATTGCATATTAATGTTTGATGAAATAAGTATAAGTAGTGGTCTGTCTTATGATATTCAGAAGCAGAAAATATCAGGAATTGAAGATTTAGGTTCATTGGCTCGAACATCAAGCCCGGCTAATCATGCTCTCGTTTTTATGATAAGGGGCATCCAAAAAAATTTTAAACTACCAGTTGCTTATTATTTTTCAAAAGATTGTGTTAAAGCATATAATTTAAAGTCTTTGATAATAAATATAATTGAGGAATTACAATCGGTTGGTGTGAAAGTTTGTGCAACTGTACGTGATCAAAGCAGCACTAATAGAACTGCTTTGAACTCATTAGTTTCAGACTGCACAGATGATACACCTTCTCCGTATCACTTCTCAGTTAAGGGTCAAAGAGTTTTCTCAATTTTTGATGTCCCACATCTTTTGAAGAGTACCAGAAATTCAATTGTGGAGGGCAAATTAGAATTTGAGAGGGGAAAGTTTGCATGCATGGGCCATATAAAGCAAGCTTTTCTTATTGATAAATCTAAGAGAACCTATAAGTGCTGCAATAAGTTGAATGACAATCATTTTAATTTTTCAGATTCCTACATGAAGATGAAGGTGAACGTGGCAGCCCGACAGCTCAGTCATACTGTGGCATTTTCTTTAGATGTAGTTTTATGTATATATTTTTCCCCATCTATGGAGCCATAGTGAACACGATAGTGCTAATGGACTCTACGTGATATCTTGGGATATAGTTATTGATTATTTAAAGATTTGTTGTTTAGTTTCATTTTGTTTAGATGTAGTTTTATGTATATATTTTTCCCCATCTATGGAGCCATAGTGAACGTGATAGTGCTAATGGACTCTACGTGATATCTTGTGATATAGTTAGCTAACAGCAAATTTACATGTTTGATCTCCATTCATGTAAGACAATTCATAACACATTTTAACCAATCTCCCTCTATGCCATAACATGTTTTTTCTTACTATTTTTGGATATATTAACGAAGAAGTGTATTCAGAACAATTATTTTTTTAACTTTCCCCTTAAGTTAAAAATACTGTTTATTTAATAAATTATGTTAACAATACTGTTTATTCAATAAGTTATGTTAAAAATACTGTTTATTCAATAAATTTATTAATTAAATTCTCGTCTCTCTTTGCAATCCTGAACCTTCACTAAAAATGAACTAATATATTTATCTGACGGCGGGGAAGAAAGATTCAAATCAGATTTGAATATTCCCGCCTCTTCCCCACTACTCTGGCACCTAACATGGCCGCCAATATTTGTTGCCAATGATTAGTAGGGAGTTTGCACTTCTTATTATTTGTGTTCTGTGTGGAACACGCCCATTATGTACGTGAGATTTTCTAGTTTGTGCGTTGCGTTTGTTTTTGTTGCAAATGCCGCAAATGGCAATAATTTTCGTTTTAGCAGAACACGAATGTATTGTTATACTAAGAATAAATATAACGCCCATGCGAAGATAAGTTTCAGTTGCTCATTGTTCCGTTAAGATGGTAAGTATTCTTGTTAATATCTTTCTTGCAAAAATTCATAGATCAGCAATTGAGCTCCTGTTTGCAAAAAATCTTCCACAAAGACCTCTCCATCCAGAAAACTTGGAATGATATTCGTAAAATATTTCCTAGCCAACATATTACTATTTTCGCTTATGTGTTGATCATTTTTCAGTATCGGATTTCAAATATAACGCTCTCTGTCTATAGGATCATCTGAACAAAAAGGCAGTGCCTCAATCATCTCAAGTGATTCATTCATACAATGAGCATGACTATGTCAGGAAATTCCAGCTTTAATATCAACCATCACCATCTAATAATTGTCAGATGATGAACTCACACAATGACGATGTCTGGCGATTCCAGCCTAAAATTCACTGTGATATTAATTATAGCACACAATAGTCGAATTTAAGCGAGCAATTGGAACAGAGCGTGTAGGACCAATCCCTTGCTATTATAACCGATCGGTTATGTTTAGGAAGAGATATGTCTTAACCGCTCTGCTCCAGTTACTCGCTTAAATTCGACTATTGTAAATAACGTGAATAGTTTACTGAGGAGCATTTTTTTAGGAACGATAAGGGATATACCAGGATTATACATTAACTTAATTCTGATAAAACCAACCTATTAAGATCTTCCTGACCAAATTGATCAGAAATATTTATATTTCAAAACTCATCTTCTATTACTTGATATGTAAAAATGATACTTGTTTCTTTTTTCAGTAAAGTGTGATATTGACGGTCATATCCTGCATTGATGGATTCTACCTGATTTTGACTGTCTATTGTGACCGTGGATGCCTCTTCCCCTCCTTAGATGAATCAGTGTTATTGTGATTTAGTGAAGTGACAATTCTGATCATAATGATATTTGAAAGACCATTGTGAATGAGTGTTGACACACAAATATTTTTTTATCTTTAATTCATAAACATCAAACTGAAATAGACATTTGATTCAGATAATTGTTGGGGAATTTGGTAGTTATATCTCCAAGAACTTGAAATAACGTAAATCAAATTCCAATTTGTATTCTAATTTTGGAATAATCTAAGACTTGTGGTTGGTCAAAAATTTTGTTTGTTTCATTGCATTGTGTCATGGATTTTAGTTTCTCTATAAGCAAATTGTACTTACAGTAGAAACCAGTTATAACGACTAAAGGGTAAGGTCCTGGTGAGATCCCTACACATACATAGTACATTGCTTATAACGACTATCGGATATAGCGTCCTAAACATGAAGTACTTTCGATGTCGCTATAACTGATTTCTACTGAATTTGTTCTAGAAAACTGCTACCTAAATTATATTCACATTCGAAAAGGTGTAAGGCATTTATGTACTTGTTTTATTCTTTAATGGAATATTTAATACATATGCAATTGTAAAAATTATTTTAATAAAGAAATTATTGTGAATAAAGCTTTGTTTCATTTTGAAGAATATTTCTTTTCGAACACAGAATAATATAAATTCCGAAAATTCAAAAAACGAACCACAGAGCACCATTCTAATTATTTTGTAAAATGACATATACTTCAACAAGCGGACACCCCCTAGAACCATAATGGAATAACTTCCACTTATTTTGTCTCTCTCTAATCTATTGTATAAATGTCACTACTGTTGCGCACAGTTTACAAGGCAGGTAGCACTTCTTATATTATATGTCAAGATGCTTAGAATAACAAGGTGTGGACACTCCCTACCTGTGATGTGAAATACTCGAGTTTTTAAGTAAAGGACAAATATCCTGGAAAAATGTCTGAAACTTTCCCCCAAGGTCGAGCATTTTGAGTATTTAAGTATTTACGGACATTGCGGAAAAATATGACAATCGTCACATGTTAAGTTAAAATATTAGGACAATTTGAGGCATTTTAAGAAATGTTTCATGGTCAATTGGAAATAACAAATAACTATCATTGAACGAGTTATTACCATGTTATTTTATTGAGTATCAGAGATGAAGAACAGGAGCCAGGTTCTGAATTAAGAATTAATATTGGAAAAATCGATTTAATTAAAAATGAACTTGTTTAGAAAAAACTTTTTATAATTTCCCAATTGTTTCACAGATCGTTAAGAATCTTCGATCCAAGTAGAAAAGAATAAACTGCTTAAAAAAAACTCTGTATAATGGCATCACAAATCGTTAAGCATCTTCGATCCAAGTAGAAAGAAATAAACTTCTTGAAAAATGTTTGTATAATTGGCATGTCAAATCGTTAAGCATCTTCGATCCAAGTAGCAGAGAAGAATAAATATCGGACAAAAATGAAAATTGTCAAACAATTTTTAAGTAGAAAAGAAATTTATGATATTTATCCAGACATTTTCGATAATGTCGATAAATACTAAAAAACTATAAATTTCGACGGTTTTTAGAAGTAGTGATAATTTTCGGACATTTTTCAGTATTTATCAGAGGAGTATTTAAGACATTTTCCACACTCACAACACTACTCCCTACTAATTCCTGCTAAAATTTTCGGCCGAAAAACGGACCAAGAACTGTCAAATCACGTGCTTTATGTACTACTTCACTTTATTAACGATGGTGCCGCTAGGGTCGATTTCGAAGATTCTGACAAGCGAATAAATGAAAACTGACAAGCGACAAAGTTCACTTTTCACCGTTGCTAGTTCGTAAATTCAAATTAAAAGAATATAATGAAGCAGTTTATTGAAAAATCAATCCATTTTTTGATTAATCAGATATCTGGGCCCGTATTCTCGACTTTCGTAGAGATGAGTATTCTCATGCGAGAACTCATACGAGAAATCCCATCTCACACATAATATTAATTCCGTATTCTTGACTGAAGACCCGAAAGAGATATGTTGTCCGCTGTTGCCAAACGTTGCCAAAATCCAAATACTTCACAGTTTCTGACGTAATGTTTACGGCTATCATAAGTAAACAATAAACATATGTTTTATCATCATGTGTTTACATTTCATTTTATTACAGTTATATATTAAAGTTGGGATTAATTAATGGCTTAGATCCTTTCACATTGAATGTTTCTGATCTGGGTAGTGGATAATTCAATTGATGGTGTTCCTCCAATCTTATATATGGATATTGCAACGTATTTGATTTATTATATACCACAACGTACAAGACATACATGTATATTTGCGAATGAAGAGTTCTTGTCTAATAGCTCAAGCTGGAATGATTACTTTTAAAAAACACACAGTTGTTACTACCAAATACAAGTGCAACTATTCATCTCACAGTCGCATATTTGTGATTTTGTTATATGGTCTCCAAATATTTGTTTAGTACGAATGATCTGGAAATATGGGAAAAGAACCTAGAAACTGCTAAGAAATTTCATTCAGAAGTTATTATGCCAGGACTGATGGCAAAATATTCCACATCTGAAGAGGGTACAGCTGAATTTATTCACTATTGCATTTGCAACAGCGGATGATGCATGTGCGATGATAAAATGTGATGGGAATGACTGTCAAATAGAAGATTTCATTTTGATTGTGTATGACCAGTTGACACTCCTAATGGTACCTGATATTGTAATAAATGTGATGAAAAGGTCTGGATTTTTATAAAAATGGAATAGATTACATAAAAAATTCTTGATTTTTTATTTCATGTCCACACATTAATAGCATGGCATGACAAACAAATAATATAAAAACAGATGAAAGCCCTTGGATTTTTCTTCTTATTTACTGATGAATACATAGTAGAATCTGGATATAACAATCCTCGAGGGATCCACGACACTTCATCGTACTGAACGCAGCAGACTGCTGCAAACTCTCTGATACTTGAGCTTTGAAACTTTTCTCTTGATTTCAGCTAGCCATAGGGTTCTTCGCTTTCTGAATAACTCATTTTTACTAGTCAAAAACTTCTGTGTAGTACTTGGAAACATACTATATCCTTGTCGTGATGAGATCCACAGCCAACCATAATGCGTGTAAGAGGCATTTTTTTACTTGTATTATTATTCAAAATTAAAAATACAACCCAAATACGAACAGGAAATCAAAAAACGAACAATATACCACTATAATTATGGACATATATCATAAAATTCAAAGTAAACAATACAATGTGTGCCAACAGTCGCCATATTGCTTTAGTTTTGACAGGTCGTTGGATTCCCTAATAATATGTCTCTATGATACAAAACAAAAAACAACTCGAGAACGAAAGTTGTCTATGGACGAGGTAAAGAACACAGAATACTAATAATGTTAATGGTCAAGAGGAGTCTCCCGAAATTAACAATCTCTACCGCCTATTAGTAGTAGAGAAAGAACACATATATATATATATGAAATCTCCTATGCTTTGACACAGATTAACCAGATACGCCACTCCCAGTATTTATGAATGAACTCTGCTGACGCGTCTTGTTGACCATGGAATTCTCGGCACCCCCAAATAGTTCCTAGCTCCTAACTATTTGGGGGTGCCAATAAAATCGCAGATATATGATCAGGTGACCTCTCGGCCAATCGCAACTATGGTAGAGGCAGAACGACGTTCATTCATTAATTTATAACAACAAACGGAAAGGTTAGCTAAAATACTCAGCTTATGTACGAAAATTTGTAACTCAAGTGGGATTAATTTAATGAATTTCATAAAGTGTAATGAAGACGTTTAAGATGCAGTTTGTGGCGTATGTGGAAGAAATAAAAGGAATATGATTATTAGTGATTTGTGAAGTTGAGGTTAGAGTTTGTTTAAAGAGCGAGAACGTAGTTCATTTCTCTCTGTCATTTTACTACGTCTTCATTCATGGGTAGTAAATCTGAAGGTCAAACCTACGTGCTTCCCGCCAACTGTCGATTGCACTATCTGGTAATCTGTGGCTTTGATGTGGTTCAGCGACCTCACGCGGCTGGTTTTGGAAGTTTTCTGGCGGATATTTATTACAAATAAGCGCGAAAATTTGAAATGCTTCATATTGAAATTGAATACTTTCATTAGTTTCATTCGGATTCTGACACTGCAAATGAAACAAAACGTATTATTCCAATAGGGGTTGTTTCATATCATGTCATATTTTTTCATTTGGACCTAAATTTCAGGAAATTCACAAATGTAGACAGTAAAATAATTTTATTTTCTCATGGGTTTTTCACAATGTTTGATATATTTTGTTTTCTTGATGTTTTTGATTGGGTCCATACTTTGAAAGTTTTGATCCAAAACAATTCTGAATTCACAATCAGTACCCCTCACAATTGCATGAATACTCTCTTACTCCAAAAATATAAATAGCACTTCTTCACAAATAATTCACAGGCAGTAGTTACTGAGTCCACAAACAACACACAGTTAACTGGGGCTCTATTCTGAACTTCACTCGTTTTCGACCACTCGTAACGAAAACGAACGGTGGTAATTGCGAACGATAGTTTATATTGCTATTCTCATGTGCCCTTCGTAATGACCGATGACTTAAACGAATTCGTGTCGTCTGAAGACTTGGCAACATAGTAAAATTTGAAATTTGAATGTGTTTATGTACATGTTATTGGCGCGCTTCTTCATAAATCAAAACGATAATTTATTGTTTGTCGAACTTGAATGATTTATTTGGTTTTTTCTGTTTGCTTCGATAAGAAAAAAGTAATTCTAATTTTCCTAAAATGTAAGTCTCAGTTATTAAGCGGGAAATTTACTACAGAATTTTCTTCGGAATGCCTATGAAAAAGGAACTGAGTACAATGTTAAATAGTATTCCTGGATCAAAAAAAGAATGGAAAACTTGGAGAAAGTTTTGCAATATAATATTGAAAGATTTTTACAACGATTAAGGGTTATTTCACCTCTTTAGACAGGTCTTAGGTCAAGAACAAAATCTAGAGAGATTGTATCGAATACTTTTTTTTTTCTGAAAGTTTTATTCCACTGAAATTGTCGAATGATTTTCTGTTTATTGTTGTGATATATTTTTTTAGAATGAAATACATTTTTTTCAAATAGAAATCGATATCTATTTATTTATAGTGTGTCTTTTACAATTCTACGAAAAGCTAAACGTATAATTATATTCCTCAGAATTCTTCATGAAATCAGCTCTGGTTTTTCTATTCCAAACTGGATTTTTGTTGTATAGGCATTATTTTTTGTTTACTGTGATATATTCTTTAGTATTGGTTATTGAATACTTTTATTTCTGATTCTTTTATTCTACATAGACACTGAAATATTTTTTTTGTTGTTCGATGTTGTGATTACTTAGAACTTCATATTGAATACTTTTTTTTTAAGTTGTATTCTATTAAGGCATTGTTGATAAATATCAATACCTACCTTTGCCTTTACCTACTATTCAATTCCGCCAATGTTTGTGGGAATCTAACAAATCTATTCAATATTTCTGGTTTATTTAAAACATCGACAATTTGCAATATGATAATAATTCTGACAATTTAATTATTTCTACTGAATATATTTGTTAATTACACCGTAAAAATACCATGGAGGTAGGAGGTCCATGAAAAATACCAACTTATTTACCAACAACAGATTTGAGGTTACAAGTTACAATTGTTACAAAATGTGTAGAGGCTTGCATAATCAACTGAATGCGAGTGGAATTCTTCCGAAAACGAGTGCTAAATAGCACTCGTTTAGAATTTCGAGCGCTCGTGTCACCAAATCATATCATCTGTCAGTTGAGAATAGCAAAACGAGTGAACGTTCGTGATGATTACGAAAACGAATGATAATCGTTCGCAATGTCGACCTCAGAATAGGGCCCCTGGCCTGAAATCTACTTTTTCCTGTAAAATTAGTTTCAGCACACACTATATTTTCCATGTGGCATAATGATATAATGTAAAAAGCACTGAGTAACTAAGTAATAAAAAACACTGCCTGGTAATATCATTCTTGAATTTTCTGTATATCTTCTAGCCTCGATGCTTGTCTCTGAACACCATCAGCTGGGAGAGTTAGGACAGAGAATCCTTGGACTTCGTGAACATCATTGGTGTCTATTTTAGTTTCAATGTCTTCTCCATTTCCATCTGAATATTCTGCAAATTATAATTATATAATAACAAGTTAAAGAAATCGGTTAAATAGAAAATGAATACAAGTTCTCAGTACTAATTCGTTCATTCAATCCATTGCACCAATGAAATATATATATATACAATTCCTTGTGTATATATTTATTTGGTGCTGAGAACTTAATAAAGCGATATGGTTTTGTTTCCAAACTATTGAAAATACATAACTGACAATAGACGAATTGAAGCGAGTAACTGGAACAGAGTGGTTAAGACCAATCCCTTGCTATCATAACCAACATCGGTTATGTTCCACTCTGTTCCGGTGACTCGCTTAAATTCGACAAATGTAACTTACCATATATAAAATTATAAAACGGGGATAGCAGTCTTCCAAAGACCTCTATCTAATTTTACTTCATCTGGGAAATGCCTATCACCAACAAAACAACTCTTGCGTATTTGTTCATTAATTTTGCTTCTCAACAATGGATTGTTCACTTTTTCCGTTCAAGTTTGAAAATGGTTAGCTGGGTATCTGCTCTCGGAAAACTACATTTATCTTAACAATTAGGAACACAGCATTTGTTGGATCCTAAAATATTTTCAACATATTTTCAAATCATCACAATATGAAAATAAAACAGAATGATTAAAACACTAATCTGTAACGAAAAACGTGGATCACTTCGTTCTCCGGATCGACATTCAATACGAATAGAAATTAGAAAGAGGTTTAGTATTAGTATATCTTGTTTATGCGTTTGTTTTGAAATTTTGCATAACCTCGCAAAATTTCAAAACAAACGAAAAATCAGCAATGCCAGCGTTGCCATTTGCCTGTTTTGGAACTAAAGTAGTGCGCCTGAGATGGCTATCTCAGTCTTCTCTACTACTATTTACTTCATGAGAAAAACTTTCAATAGTTTCAATCGACAAGAGAGCTCGACGATAGCGAGTCAAGAATACGGAGTCTCCTATTTTTCATACGGAGACTGCGCAGAGTTAATGTCACGCGATACATGTCGCAGGAGAGATTTCGAGAATAGGGCCCCTATATATCTCTTGTCTATGGGCCCCTGTTCGGAGAATTGGGAACTTCCAAAACTCTGGCGGCGGGATTCGGCAACTAACCACGCTAGTAATAAATGTAAACAATCTCGTGTTGGACAGGTCAGTCGACGAAGTTTGACCGAAATTTTCATGGAAAATTTAAATTATAATTGACTTGAGATCATTGTTGGATTACTTTGTGATATAGATTATAATATTGACCTTTGAATAAAGAATCAAGTGATTCTTTATTCAAAGATGTAAACCACATTGGTTTGGAACAGAAATTTCATCTTGCCAAGACATAATGAGGTCAAATAAGGGATTTATCAGTAAAGGAGTTTCTTTGGAACATTTTGAATGGAACTGTAAATGAAGAAATCTGTGAAATCATTATTTTTCCATTACGAAAGATCACATCCAACGTCATTAGAGTACAAGCATTTAATTTATGTATTTTGAAATACATTGAATGATACAGAATTTTCTGTAATACCTCTACATACAATATCTTTCGATATCATATTATTATTCAAATGTAGTAATTCCTTTATCATGTAAGGCTCTTTTAAATTGAGCATTTTACTTATTATATTATATGTATAATTTGAAATTTCATCAAAACATTCTCATGTATACAGCATTTTTTCAGTCACCCAATACCCCTTGACAACTTTTCATGTTCTCAGCAATTAGATTGCTGAATATAGATATTTAATTCGATAGCTATTATTCAGAACTAAGTATATACTGATGAAATATCGAAAAATGATTCATTAAATTGATAAACTAACCAAATAGAGGGTAGTGTACTACGTTTCAATCTTTTATTCAATATACATATATTCGCTAGAAAAATATTTTGAACAAACAAATGTTCTAATTTTCGATACCCTCTAGTACAAGCCAGTTGCCATTCTTGTCGTTTAACAATATCCTTGAAACAAATAATATTATAGAATAAGAGCGCCAAAAAGAATGACGCCTTAGGAAAGCTATTCAAATTGATGAAATCACACTGTGTGGTTGCTCTGAACTTTGTTCTCTGCTATAGTCCTTTCATCGTTCACAAATAATATTGTTAGTTTTCATAACATGGCATTTCATTCCTTCTCAATATATAACTGAATTGTATAATGAATATAATTATTAATCAATAGAGTAATATCTTAATTTCAACTGTTAAAACAATTTATGTTCATCAACCGGCAAGATTATAGTAAATCAACAAGTCTTACGTTCTCCTATATTGATTTATTAACAATTAACGGTATCAGCGATCTTTCAATATTATTAATATTAAAATTAATAACTATCTTGATACTAGAAATCTGCCCCTGATCCGGTAAGAATATACAATTGTTAAAAAAATATATTCGCATAAAAACGAAGTATTTTCGAAATGAAAATAGTATTTGATTAAAATGGTTCTGGATACTCGTTCAGAGTTCACACAGCAAACATTTGACTTACTTTCGGCGCGGCAAACGACTTTCCACAAGAAACTGGAATAAGCAAAGATTCAAATTTAATTTGACATGTCGGTAATTTTGTCCATAAAATTTCTACTGCCGGCATCTATCGGCGAAAATTGAAGTAAAACAAAATCCTTGTATTTTGACAGTATTTGGACCGCAAATCGGCCGAAAATATGTCAAAGAGTGTCTTCACCATGTATTCTATGCATCTATTTATATCTTCTGTGGTATAGTATATATACCTACGTTCAGGGATGCCACAGCTACCGAAATATCGGTAGATCTACCGAATTTTGAAACTTTCTACCGATCTACCGATTAAGATTGAATTTCTACCGAATTTTTCTTAAGCCATAAACTACCTCATATTTTTCACTATGAATTGATTTTTATATTTGATTCCTGGGATAATAGTTTAATAATACTTGGATTTCTATTTTTCAAGGTGTCACGGACGAATCTGTGGCTGAGAACGAATAAGCAACGCTGCTATTACTCCCTTCGCGGATAGATGGCACTAGTAGTTTTTTCTTCATGCATTGAAATTCCCACTATTATTTATTGTTTTGTGTATAGATATTTACATACATAGCACTTTGTTCTCATAATATTGATATAAAACCGCTCGATTCGGTGCAAACGGACCAAATAAATGAAGTTATTTCAAATCTACCGAACTTTTACGGAATCTACCGAAATTATCTGATCCTTCTACCGAAACTTCGCTCAAAGTCTGTGGCATCACTGCCTACGTTCAATAATCTATACAGAACACTTATAATTAGTAGTAATTACTAATTATTATCAATCTGTGTTATTATGGTGTTCTGTCCGAATCCGGAAACTGGATTGGGAACTTCCAAGACTCTGGTGGCGGGATTCGGCAACTAACCAAGCTAGTAATGAGCCACGTGTTCGAGTTTAATTGTTCAGTATTCGTCAATAAACTTTTGTTTGAAAGAAAAATTCAAGTTGAAATAGTGAATATTATCCTGCCTAATATGTCTTCGACCAGAAACGACCATTGTTGTGTGCCTCAATGCAATTCATGGGCGAAAAAAGTGCCAAAATGTATAGGTTTGAGTTTTCACTTCTTACCTCCGGAAAACCAAATATAAATATTGGAAATGCGTTAGTAGGATAACTAATAGACCGAAGAGTACTTAACCTGGAACTACATCCAGATAATCTTTATTATACCTCAAACATTACACTTATTGTTAATAATTCTTTTCACATATTATATGTATCATATTTTGAAAAAATCATTTCAATTATGTGGTACTGAATTAAGGGCACTACTTTGTAAACATAAAGAACAAATATCTATAAAACTGGGACCACAATTTGTTTTGTCACACACGATTACATGATCTACATTTAGAAACTCTTCTCCTTCTACAAGGACTCTAGAATTAGAAGTTGAAGCTCCTATGTACTCCAGAAATTCTAATCAACTGAGTCCCTTCTTAATCATTCGCAAATAGTAACTGAAAGAACTTATACTATAACGTAAGTTTGACAAACTATAATGTAAGTTTGACAAACATATATGAATATACTTACTGGTTGTAGTCTTTATATCAATCAAGTGCCATAAAATTAGTTATATAATGATCAATATTTGAATATATATCACAAAGTAATCCAACAATGATCTCAAGTCAATTATAATTTAAATTTTCCATGAAAATTTCGGTCAAACTTCGTCGACTGACCTGTCCAACATGAGATTGTTTACATTTATTACTAGCTTGGTTAGTTGCCGAATCCCGCCACCAGAGTTTTGGAAGTCTTGTCTATGAATGACATTTACTACGTTTACATGCACCTTCTCGATCCGTTTTGAACCAATGCGCATGTTTTGATGCGAATTAGATGAAATATGGTTTGAGAGTTTACATGCCTTATCTGAAACTAGTTTTCTGTAATTCGGCTTTATTCTAAGCTCGCGTAGCCAACATGGGAAGATTGAAAAAAATTAAAAATGGAAATTAAGAAAAGAAAATCATTCTAAATATCTTAAAAAATGATGAAGAACACTATAATTTCGCAAGGTATTAACCTTTTCTGGGTGGTTACAAGTGATTGAAAGAGCAAATCGTGAAAATGAATCCAGAAAATTGGCAGAAAATGATTAAAGATAATAGAAAAAGTTACCTCGAACAATATATTATATCATTTTTATCTCAAGAGATTTATTTCGATCTTCCAGCTTAGGAATTACGATTAACGTAACCCCAAAGCAGGTTCGTTAGATTATCAGATTTGTCAAACTAATAAATTTGGTGTTGGTAATTCTGAAATTTGTTTCTCTTAAAACTACTCTCAATGCGTATTTGGTGTATACATGCACATTAAATCGGTTTGGGAAAACTCAATCCACCTTTTCAAATCGCATTTACTAATTCGCATTTGAGTAGTCAATTCGAATTGAAAAAACGTTTACATGCGTTTTCAATGCGCATTACGGAATACGCATTGGCTTAAAACGGTTCGAGAGGATGCATGTAAACGTAGTAGCATTTCGAAACGTATCTTGTAAATGCGCACAAATCAGAATATTCATATTATTCATCACTGCAATAAAAAAAAAATTAAAAAGTTTATGTTTCTAGATCAGAAAATTAGTTCAGTGACCAAAATATATGACATGATTTTAATTTAATTTTTTTCTGTGTTTCAAAAATAACCTCTCTTTATTTCATCACAATAAATATCACATAATAAGGTTTTTAATACAAAAGTAATCAAAAATGAATACTGCAAAAAAGAGATTATTAACAATTATTCGTCAAAATTTTCAACATAAATGTAAAAGTAATAGTGAGGGAAATGAGTGAAGAGCAAATACATTGAATTTTTTCTGTAGGTTCCACTGCATCTGAAGAACTTGGCAGACAAAATGAATTGTTCATTGCTGAAAGGAAAAGACAAATTGAGAAAATTGGGAGAATAGAAAAAATTGAAGTTGAACATCAGGGGCTACAAGAATCAACAGTATTAGTCATGAATAAAAATTTATCAACACCGTATGACTGCGCTAAACGTTTGTTTGAATAACGTTATATTAGCTTCAAATTATAATTATTTCCTTGTTTCTTTCAGACTTGGGCGAAACATTTATGAAAAGATCTGTAGTCGCTCTTATCAATCAAACTACCCTCTGGCATATGCATAAACCAATACCAGAATCTTGTAAACTAGAATTGCTGCATTATCATGTTCCACAACCAAATTTAGTGAATAAGGTTTATTGGAGGACATGTAGTTTTCTGCTAGGGGCTGTTATTAATAGTGCATTTAAAGATGATGTAGATGTAAAATTACATAGCTTCCCAAGTCCTAATGGTAAATATCATCTATTTCTGTTGAATGTATCGGAGTAATTTTGACTATTTCAGTGCGCTCTGGTAGTTTTGTTTATGATGTACAACTTTCCTTGGACAACTGGGAGCCTAAGATAAATGAGTTGAAGGTGCTCTCAATTGAAATGATCAAATTCTGTCAACAAAATCATCCTTTACATTGTTTGGATGTTTCTGTAGATTTGGCTTCAGAAATTTTCAAATACAACCCCCATAAAACCCGTCAAATACCAGATATTGCATCAAATAATGGGGGTAAAATAACGTTATTCAAGGTTGGGCAACATATTGACATTTCCAAAGGTCCTATGGTCACAAACACCAGCCATATCGGTAGATTTACTGTTTCTAATGTTTTCAAATTAGATACAGATATTGAAGGTGGGCCCATCTACAGATTTCAAGGAGTTTCTTTGCCCAGTTCAATTGTTCTTGATCATTTTTCTTATGGATTACTTGAAGAGAGAGCCAAAGAGAAGGTAAATTTCTGGTGATTTTTCATTCATTCCTTCAGAAACAAAATCACGGACAATAAGATTAGTCATGAACCAGTGTGAGAGGTACTGCAACCAGTGAACCAGCACAAAATATAGTTATGATTATACTGACACTCCTAAGTGTTCCGACAAGACCCTTCTGAAAGGGGATTCTGTGAGGAGAATCAATTTAGTTTTATGGAGGCTTTGCTATAGACCACATTAGTTAGGTTAGGCGGATTATTTGAATTACGATCCATCTGTGGATCCGAGCACTGAATTCCTCATGCATTTCTTATGGACCTAAAATTTACGCGAATTTCTCGCCTGTTTTTAGATACTTTGGCTAATTTCTTAAGGTTTATTTTGGTTTAAATAGATTCTGTGAACCTTTCTCAACCTTCTAGATTCAAGTCTTCATAACAAAATTCTATATTTCCAAAATAATTAATAAATATAAAAGTGTTCATCAAATTCGATTGACGTATGTCTTAGCTCACTCGAAATCAGTCAAAAACTTCGAACATAAAACTACATATTCTATGTTCTAAGGTCAAAAATAATAACATAACGCCGGCTCAGGTGGTGCAGTGGGTATAAAGACCTGCTGTGGTGCCGGGGTCGCGGGTTCGAATCCCGCTCAGGGCATGGATGTGGTGTTGGGTTGTGTGAATGTCCAAAAATAGATATGACAGAGTTTGCGATATATAAGGTGTTAACTGTGTAGATGGCCTACAGTTGCCTAGCACATAAAAAGGATAGAAAAAAAAAAAAATAATAACATAACCCTAAATCGGCCTTGTAATGACGCACAACAGAAGTCATCTACGACATTCGGAAATCTTTCTAACTAGAATGGTTTCAATTTTGATTTAAGAATAAATAGAAGTAGGTTTTAATGTGGAAATAACATGAAAACATGCACTAATGATGAAGGTACCCAATACTTGTTGTCTCTGTACTAACATTCTCTTTTAAATAGGGTGGTTTCGTCTCAAAGTTGAAATTCCTTGTTAAAAAATTCGAATATGGATCTCCCGCCAAGCGAATGATTCTAACCTAACTAATGTGGTCTATTGGGTCCCTACGCCATCTTAGGCACATCACTGTTAATTTTTGATCCAATAGTGAATGGTGGCTGCTACTGAATGTTTCCCTTCTTACTATTGTGAGCTCTGCATTGCAGTATACTGAATTGGGAGGACGTCTAAAATCCTTGATTTTGATTCAGTCTGTAAGTTTTTGTGCTGGTCCACTCACTTCAGTATCTTGAGATCGTCAAGGATCTCAAAAACCTCAGACTTCAGCAACGCATCAAATTGAACTATTCCATAAAAAATCACCTACATAAAAGTGTTTAAATAAGATTGATCAATAAATTGGCGGCCCTGGTATAATAAGACTTATAAAATGGGTTTTTTCTTGTCTGCCAAACATATTAAGGATATATAAGGATTCATTTAAAGAATAAGTTCAGGTTAATTTGCAGTTTAACGCCTCCTCACCGATTTTCAAAATATTCTGTATATAGGTACAATCTAAATGATGTTGATATACCACAGTTTCAATTTTAGCACTGGCAAATGAGTATATTTCGAGAAAATTCAAAATGAAAGTTTCACGCAAATTATCATTTAAAGCATATCGTACCCTAATGCGAACCTGATATCACAAGCCGATAGAATCCGGAGACTACGAATTACACGTATACTCCATTCACTTTTATAAAGTCTCCCGGTTGGCCATGAAATTTTGACACATTTCACAGTGTATATACTACGCAACGTTGTCCTCTCTACATAGAAGTCGTAGTAATTACGTATTTTTCACAATGTGAATTTACTTCGGAAAAATAATTAATTTGAGAAGATATTATGTGAATCCAATAATTCCAAAGTCCTGGTGACTGTAGAAGAAAAAATTTCCTCTGTTGTTACTGGAAATATTTCACCTATATAAACTGGTTGAAAGATTCAATTAAGCTATTTTGTTGTATGGAAATCAAGAACCAAGCGTTGAAATTTTATTGAAAAATAATGGATACAGTACTTCGTTACTTTTTGATAGTTCATTTGAAAAAAGAATAAAAGTACCTGAATAGCCCGGCAGGAAAACTTCTAAACGAACAGACGTACCTATGGAATTCTCCACTTTTCTCAAGAAGACATTTAAATATCTTGTTACAGAACTTGAAATATACCAGATTCAAAATGTAGTAGTACTACGAAAACCGAGTTATTATACCTCAATAAAATATAATGATAGGAAACTAAGTAATTTTATTCGAGAGTTCAACATGTCAGAATGAAGTTTTCCTATTGCAGATTTCGGTTCTGTACAGCACTTCTGCTTCTTCAAAAGTACTTTTGGCATTTTCAATTTCAAATAAGCGAAGAGTTCTTTATTATTCGAAGATAATGGTCTGTGATAATATCTTGTCTAAGATTGAAGATTTGTTGACAGTAGAAATCCGGCAACGTCACAGCGAATTGTTTTGACCTTGACGATATTTCAGCAGTGCCAACCTGCCTCTGTGTTAGTTACAAAAACCTAAATCATGGCCAACCGGGAGACTTTATAAAAGTGAATGGAGTATACGTAAACGCCAAAGCTATACACTGCGCAGTTGCCATGTCATAAAAAGTCTGAAACTTTCGGATTTCAGAATGACGAGACCACTACTTGCGATATTATCGTTTCATGAATTTTCCCCATAAAGGTACGGTCTTAATCTTTACGACATCTCAGGTGAATATGGTAGGTTAGGTTAGGTTAGGTTAGTACAGTACCCCAGGAAAATTTGAAAAAAAATACGAAAAAAAATGTGATTCGATTAAGAGTGTCCAATACAGGAGAATGAACAATAGAATAACGCCAAAGCAATACACTGCGCAGTTGCCATGTCATAAAAAGTCTGAAACTTTCGGATTTCAGAATGACGAGACCACTACTTGCAATATTATCGTTTCATGAATTTTCGCCATAAAGGTACGATCTTAATCTTTACGACATCTCAGGTGAATATGGTAGGTTAGGTTAGTACAGTACCCCTGGAAAATTAAAAAAAAAATCGGAAAAAATGTGATTCGATTAAGAGTGTCCAATACAGGAGAATGAACAATAGAAAAACGCCAAAGCTATACACTGCGCAGTTGCCATGTCATAAAAAGTCTGAAACTTTCGGATTTCAGAATGACGAGACCACTACTTGCGATATTATCGTTTCATGAATATTCGCCATAAAGGTACGGTCTTAATCTTTACGACATCTCAGGTGAATATGGTAGGTTAGGTTGGGTTAGGTTAGATTAGTACAGTACCCCTGGAAAATTTAAAAAAAATTACGAAAAAAAATTGATTCGTTTAAGAGTGTCCAAGTCCAATACAGGAGAATGAACAATAGAACATACTCGCAAAAGCTCCTGACTTTACGTCAGTGCGTGAGCCAATTACTTAATATTTTGTTGAAACGATCCTCACAAAATCACTCGTCTTAATGTAATTTTTAATAAATATCTTCCTCAAATGATTTATATTGCAAACGTGGCAATATCGTCTGGCGAAATTCCCAGGTGTTCTTCACTTGCCATGCGCACTAGATTGGCGCATGGCAAGTATGCAAACATCCCTATCGATGCTTGCGATGTTGCCAGACTGTAAATTCAGCTACGAACCATGAAATCAATATTATAGATCCCAACAATTTGCAACGATGCAGGTCGTTTTCCTGGTTTCATCCCCTCTAGAATCCCTGCCAGGAAAGGAACCATTCCTAGTTCTTAGTCCGAAGAGAGTTAACGCCAATTAATATTTCTGTTCTGTGAACGCCATATTCTCAACATAGGTAGAGTGTAGGCGAATTTAAAAGAAAGTAAGCGGGATATTCATGTGTGTGTTAAACTAAAAGTGCTTCTTTAAAATATTTCTACGGTATTCAACAAATTTCGTTAAAATGCGTGCTATTTTTTCATGTTGGAGCATAATGGCCGAATGAGACTTTGAGAGAAATCAGTTCAGGTGCCGTAAAGTGATTCATGTGCCTAAACGGGGATCTGTTATGTGCGATACTTCTTTAGTGTCCTCAAAGGAACATTTTTGGAAGGTTCGCATTTTAGTTTGTTTTGTCCATTTATCTGTATTATGATGATACTAAGAAACGTATGCCCAAACTTGCAGCCATGTTAGTTTTAACTGCTTCCAGGTCCGGCTTTAGAGACGCATTCCGCTATACATTATTTCGAAAAAATTTGTATCGTAAAGTGAATTTTGATGATTTTTAATAGTGGCATAATAGTCCATTTGCAGGAATCTAAACGGGAGGGGGAGTTAATAGCATTGCTGAGAGGAGTTAATATATTCAATACGATAACACTTTTTTTTTCAAAAAATGTCTCCAAATTCTATGAAATTATTTACTATGAATTCATCAATCTTTCTGTTTTCGTGAATGATGAATGACACATAAAAGAAATTTACTCCAAATAAAAAAAAAAATTCAAAATTTTTTTTTCGTCATAAATTTTACCATTTTTCTCATTTTATTAGACCAAAATTTAGAAATTCTGAATATCCTATTGAATTTATTACCCCACCCAGCACCCCTATTCAATCCCCATCCCGTTAGATTGCGCCAAAAAAACCATTTTGCCACTATTGAAATTCATCAAAAATCACTGTATTTTCTTCGAAAAACTTGAAAAATTCGAGAATTACGAGGGGGCGTTAAACTGCAAAATTACCTATTCTGTACAGCAATTTCAATCAAATTATTTAAATTTGTTTGTCATTTTAATTAATAATATTTTCTTTTTTCTAGAATTCTGCCAGATTACCAGGTGCTCAAGTTGTTATCAATGAAGATGATAGTTTTGTTAGTAATATGGCTGTGTAAATAATATATAATATTCTCTAGTGATCACTGTTCTTTGAATTCCTTTCTGTATAATTTATATATACTAAATAAATTTCGCCAATATGGCCGTCGCGGTTGCTTTGGTGTCCGATTGCTTAGGGAATTTTGTTTGGTTACTAAACTGAAAATATTTCAGTATTGAATCAAAAGACAAAATTTTACTGCAATTGTCATAATTCGCACATTAATATAAAATTACAATGAAAACGGAAAAAACAATGATAATACCACAAAATAGACTACATCCCATCTTTATGCTTAGTATATAAGGCTCAGAAAGTAAGAATCAGTTTTTCAATGGATATAAAAAAGGTGCGCCTGAAAATGCAGACGAAATAGCTTGGACTTCAACATCCTAAATGACCGGAACATTACATCACAAACTGGTTGTGGAGCAAATCTGGATTGCGCTTAATATTTTATTACAATCAATTAGGTATTGAATACTGTTGATTGAGGATTAGTTTTGAAAGTCAGTATTCACCACATGCATTTCTAAAAATTGGAGATAAATTCATCCAAAGCTGATAAATAAATCAAATATTGCGAAAGGAATTTGTTTATTCTTTTCGTTCAAATCGGTTACTTAATACTTAACTACTAAGGGGTGGGAATTAAAAAAAATCACGTAGGTATATCATAATAACGAACGTGTTGATACAAAATTCGGAATGTATGTGAATGTTGTTAAGCTCCAATTCATAGGATGAAATCATCCGAGGGAAATAGGTTTATGAAGTTTATGAATATCCCTAATAGTTTTGATCTATTATTTCATCAAACAAGTTGGGAAAGCACTGACGTGAGGTCAGTTTGCTTTGGCGCGCTTGTTCAAATTCATAGCCAGAGTGGTCACGTCCATCCAGGTACTGAATTATTTCCAACAATATAGATCAGATCGAGTTTAAATCTAGAACTTGGCTGTAAAATAAGGTTTTGGAGGTTGTTGTAAATTTTCTGCGATATCTTTACTGTGATATATGTCAAAAAATTGGTTCAAGCACTGACGTGCAGTCAGGAGCTTTATAGACCACATTAGTTAGGTCAAGGGCGTAGCCAGGATTTAATTTCGGGGGGGGTTTTGATATAGGAATTAATTTCAGGGGGGGGGGGGGGTTTGGGGGTGTCAGGGTCACTTTCTGCAGCAAAAATTTTTATTTTTAAGAGAAAAATAACATTTCGGGGGGGGGGGGGTTGAACCCCCAAAACCCCCCCCCCCCCTGGCTACGCCCTTGAGTTAGGTTAGAATCAGTCGCTTGGCGGGAGATCCATATTCAAATTTTTTAACAAGGAATTTTAACGTTGATATGAAACCACCCTATTTAAAAGAGAAGGTTAGTACAGAGATAACAAGTATTGGGTACCTTCATAATTAGTGCATGTTTTCATGTTATTCCCACATTAAAATCTACTTCTATTAATCTTAAATCAAAATTGAAACCATTCTAGTTCGATAGATTTCCGTATGTCGTAGATGACTTCTGTCATAGATTAATCTGTGCTTCTGTTGTACGACGTACGTCATTACATCAGGGCCGATTTAGGGTTATGTTATTATTTTTGACTGATTTCGAGTGAGCTTTCGAATTTGGTGAACACTTTTATATTTTTTATTAATTATTTTGGAAATATACAATTTTGTTATGAAAACTCGATTCTAGATGGTTGAGAAAGGTTCACAGAATCTATTTATAGATTCTGTAAACCTTAAGAAATTAGCCAAAGTATCTATAAAAACAGGCGAGAAATTCGCGTAAATTTTAGGTCCATAAGAAATGCATGGGGAATTCAGTGTGCGGATCTACGGATGGATCGTAATTCAAATTTCAAAGGCCATATCGATATATACCGTTTTCTCAGCTTTTAGTAGGATTTTTATATCAATCGCCTAGGGGTTGATTGAATTATACGCTCCTAACATTTCATCTTTAATTGGTTTTCAAAAAGCACTTGTTCTGCTATTTGCACTTTATTTACAATTCAACTTGAAGAAATATTTATAACTTCGACAGTATTCACTTTTGCAATTACTGAACTGAAACTGATTCGCCAACTACCGTCTTAGTCAGTCTTAGCACAGATTACCAGATAGTGCAATCGACAGTTGGCGGGAAGCACGTAGGTTTGACCTTCAGATTTACTACCCATGAAGACGTAGTAAAATGACAGAGAGAAATGAACTACGTTCTCGCTCTTTAAACAAACTCTAACCTCAACTTCACAAATCACTAATAATCATATTCCTTTTATTTCTTCCACATACGCCACAAACTGCATCTTAAACGTCTTCATTACACTTTATAAAATTCATTAAATTAATCCCACTTGAGTTACAAATTTTCGTACATAAGCTGAGTATTTTAGCTAACCTTTCCGTTTGTTGTTATAAATTAATGAATGAACGTCGTTCTGCCTCTACCATAGTTGCGATTGGCCGAGAGGTCACGTGATCATATATCTGCGATTTTATTGGCACCCCCAAATAGTTAGGAGCTAGGAACTATTTGGGGGTGCCGAGAATTCCATGGTCAACAAGACGCGTCAGCAGAGTTCATTCATAAATACTGGGAGTGGCGTATCTGGTTAATCTGTGGTCTTAGTCTTATCCCTCCTCAGAACCACAGAACACAAATAATAAGAAGTGCAAACTCCCTACTAATCATTGGCAACAAATATTGGCGGCCATGTTAGGTGCCAGAGTAGTGGGGAAGAGGCGGGAATATTCAAATCTGATTTGAATCTTTCTTCCCCGCCGTCAGATAAATATATTAGTTCATTTTTAGTGAAGGTTCAGGATTGCAAAGAGAGACGAGAATTTAATTAATAAATTTATTGAATAAACAGTATTTTTAACATAACTTATTGAATAAACAGTATTGTTAACATAATTTATTAAATAAACAGTATTTTTAACTTAAGGGGAAAGTTAAAAAAATAATTGTTCTGAATACACTTCTTCGTTAATATATCCAAAAATAGTAAGAAAAAACATGTTATGGCATAGAGGGAGATTGGTTAAAATGTGTTATGAATTGTCTTACATGAATGGAGATCAAACATGTAAATTTGCTGTTAGCTAACTATATCACAAGATATCACGTAGAGTCCATTAGCACTATCACGTTCACTATGGCTCCATAGATGGGGAAAAATATATACATAAAACTACATCTAAACAAAATGAAACTAAACAACAAATCTTTAAATAATCAATAACTATATCCCAAGATATCACGTAGAGTCCATTAGCACTATCGTGTTCACTATGGCTCCATAGATGGGGAAAAATATATACATAAAACTACATCTAAAGAAAATGCCACAGTATGACTGAGCTGTCGGGCTGCCACGTTCACCTTCATCTTCATGTAGGAATCTGAAAAATTAAAATGATTGTCATTCAACTTATTGCAGCACTTATAGGTTCTCTTAGATTTATCAATAAGAAAAGCTTGCTTTATATGGCCCATGCATGCAAACTTTCCCCTCTCAAATTCTAATTTGCCCTCCACAATTGAATTTCTGGTACTCTTCAAAAGATGTGGGACATCAAAAATTGAGAAAACTCTTTGACCCTTAACTGAGAAGTGATACGGAGAAGGTGTATCATCTGTGCAGTCTGAAACTAATGAGTTCAAAGCAGTTCTATTAGTGCTGCTTTGATCACGTACAGTTGCACAAACTTTCACACCAACCGATTGTAATTCCTCAATTATATTTATTATCAAAGACTTTAAATTATATGCTTTAACACAATCTTTTGAAAAATAATAAGCAACTGGTAGTTTAAAATTTTTTTGGATGCCCCTTATCATAAAAACGAGAGCATGATTAGCCGGGCTTGATGTTCGAGCCAATGAACCTAAATCTTCAATTCCTGATATTTTCTGCTTCTGAATATCATAAGACAGACCACTACTTATACTTATTTCATCAAACATTAATATGCAATAAGAATCGTCGAATATGATAAGGGGCTATTATCTCTACTAGTAGGATCAACAGTAATGTCTTCATCTGGTTTGTTTCCTGGGGAGATGTCAGTTTGAAGTGAGGTGCCGGGTAATGAAGTTTGGACAGTACTATGACTGGAAGAAGGATCCACAGAGATGTTCCCATCTTGATTGCTGGACTGTGGGATGCTCATCTGGAGCGAGTTTGATAATAAATTCCTAACAGCCGTATTAACACTAGACAGTTGATCAATTTGAGTTGGAAGGATTGTATTGAAATTGTTAGGTAATCCTTCTGAGAATAAAAAATGATTATAGTTTTCCATTTGCTGTGTTACATTAAATGACAAGTTGGAAGAAGAGCTGTTTTCAATAGAAGGTTCGTTTGAAATATTGACGAAAACTGGATTATTGCATGGAATGCTGACGTTGCATTTTGGTGGTGGACCTGAAGTTAGAAATTGATGATACGGTGGATTAATAGGGGGTTTAGGAATTGTCACATGTTTGAGATATTTTGGTTCCCTAGGATTATTATAATCAGAAAATCTGAAATGTTCTTCGCATATTCTGAAATTGGAAACATTGGTGATAGGACTCAATCCACAAATTTTTCTCCAAGTTTCTCTTCTTGAATGATCTCTGGGAAAATAAAAAAAATTTTTATTTTTTTCTCCAGGAGGCAAATTCCTCCTGAAGACGCTATTGCAGGACGGATATTTACAAGAGTAAGCAATCTTAAGGGTAGTTGAAGACATTACTGTAGTTTCAGACAAGCTAGAAAAAACAGAAAAGCATAGATAGGGTTAGAAATTTAAAACAAAGAACGATACTTTATCCAATAAAATTCACAGTGCATAAATGTATACTTACCTATATACTCACCTTAATTCCTTCCAATAGCTATTAGGGCAATTTCATTCCTGGTTTTTCAAATAGGAGGATCTTGAAACCTGAAATAATTTGATCCTTATTTGTAAGTTATAAATCAAATGAAACAGAGATTACTTACATCATAAAATCCTATCAAACTTCTTGGACATAACAGAACACAAATAATATTTATTTATATAATAATAATTGGACATCTATTGATCTATTTGTACGAAAACTTTACTAACCACAGTAAATAATCACTCAAAAACAACAGACATCTGTCATCGGCACCTTGTTTATCTTCTGTCATCGGCACTACAGCCATTTTTCCTCGAACTTAACCGTACAAACCAGGTTAGAAATAAGTTAACCACCCAATATTCCTCGAAGTGTATTCCAAACTATGACGTAAGAGTTAACCAACCACATAAACCAACTCACGGAGGTAGTTTGGCCGGGTTATCTTTTTGGAGGTTATGTTTTCTTTGTATCATGGGAGGAAAATGAAGAAATTAGAGGTACAATGGATTCGTACGAAGTTTACGTGAATGAAGTAAAATAGCAGATTGTTGATGAAAAAGATGTAATCGACTTGCCGAAAATAGGTAAGTGGCTAATTCATATAATTTTCTCGTATCTGAAGTATAACTTTTCTGTTACAGATGAAGAGTACCTAATTGAATATAATTTTTACAAGATGAAACATGATACTGGTCCGACAGTGGACCCTGCCGATAAAGAGGACCGTATTCGCATTAGGAGACCACCAGAAATAGAAGATAACTCACAATTGAGAGACATTTCAGATACCATATCTAGAACCCCAAAACCAACAGTAATGATTGATGTAGGTGCGATTTGATGCTCCCATATATGAGACAGCAACAACAGGTATACCAAATTCATCTGGTCTTGAGAAAAAAGGACGGAGGTACAAAGAAAAACTAATATTATAAATAAAATTACAGAATGTAATGAAAAAATAATGCTATTCAGCAAGGAACTACTAATAACATTTGTGCAGCTATTCATGAGCAAACTTATTTTATGGAAAAACAACTGGAACAAAAAAAAGACTATTGAAGATCTTGAAAGAATAAAATTAATAAAATTTCTAGATCTAGGAAACGAAAAAGACCTATTTCATCAGAATCTGACAGACCTCTCATCACGGAGATATTTTAAATACCACATCGTTTTTATATGGAGTTTATTTAAATTTATAATTTGTTGTGCATTTCATAGAATATAACTTTGCGTTGTTTGTTATTATGTAACAATAAAAAACACTGAAAACATAAATGAGTTTATTTCAATTCATAATTTATTTTTTTGTTGTTCCATCAACATCTACATATTCCGCATGTTGGAAATCATCAAAAGTGCTCGGGTCTTGGAATTGTTCTTCAGTCACATCATTATTGTCCAAACAAAAATTGAACAATAAGCAAGTACAATATCCACTACTCTTTTGATGGTATACATCAATCATCATCTACAATGGGCATTCTGAAATGCTCATCATCTACCAGAATTTGCAATCGAGATGTTGAAAAAATTTATTCGCTTTGAATTGATGGCCACTAAAGAAGATTGTGGTACATTCTGAATATCCTCCATACATTCGAGAACCATTAAATTTGTCACATCCGTTCACACTGTATGTTCAACAAATTGGGAAATAGTTAAGAAGATAATAAGCGCGATATTCAAATGTTTTAAACACCTTAACGAACATCTGTCAACATTCAAAAGTAAACCGAAGTATACCGTGACGTCATAGGAAAGTTAACCTGGTTTGCGTGGTTAAGTACGAGGAAAAATGACTTACAATTTCTGCGAAGTGCGCATGCGTGGCGGCCATGTTAGGTGCCGGGCTGTTTCCAAATTTTGGTCTAAGTTTCATACCCCTGGTGTTCCACTAGGCGATCGCAACGTCCAAAACGTTCGTAGAGTCGTTCCACATGACGATCGCCGTCGTTGTGGGCATGTCGAATACGTCATAGATGACGTCATTGTTTTCGACTGCGGCTAGCTATTGGGAACTTCCAAAACTCTGGTGGCGGGATTCGGCAACTAACCACGCTAGTAATAAATGTAAACAATCTCGTGTTGGACAGGTCAGTCGACGAAGTTTGACCGAAATTTTCATGGAAAATTTAAATTATGATTGACTTGAGATCATTGTTGGATTACTTTGTGATATAGATTATAATATTGATCATTATATAACTAATTTTATGGCACTTGATTGATATAAAGACTACAACCAGTAAGTGTATTCATATATGTTTGTCAAACTTACATTATATTTAAAAGTTCTTTCAGTTACTATTTGCGAATGATTAAGAAGGGACTCAGTTGATTAGAATTTCTGGAGTACATAGGAGCTTCAACTTCTAATTCTAGAGTCCTTGTAGAAGGAGGAGAGGTTCTAAATGTAGATCATGTAATCGTGTGTGACAAAACAAATTGTGGTCCCAGTTTTATAGATATTTGTTCTTTATGTTTACAAAGTAGTGCCCTTAATTCAGTACCACGTAAAATTGATGGCCCATTAATGTGGAGAATGGTAAACTTAAAATAGAAGGTATGGTATATTCTTGTGAAGTCGGAGCACGGAGGAGGTGTAAACATATTACTGATGTATTAATTAAAGTTCAGGTGCATGATGTTCTAGTTTATTTATGAGAATATAGTGTCAAATTGAACCAGATAAAGCTTTTGTAAAACAGTTACCAATAATTGGAATGATTTTTTCAAAATATGATACATATATTATGTGAAAATAATTATTAACAATAAGTGTAATGTTTGAGGTATAATAAAGATTATCTGGATGTAGGTCCAGGTTAAGTACTCTTCAGTCTATTAGTTATCCTTCAGACGCATTTCCAACATTTATATTTGGTTTTCCGGAGGTAAGAAGTGAAAACTCAAACCTATACATTTTGGCATTTTTTCGCCCATGAATTGCATTGAGGCACACAACAATAGTCGTTTCTGGTCGAAGACATATTAGGCAGGATAATATTCATTATTTCAACTTTAATTTTTCTTTTAAACTAAAGTTTATTGACGAATACTGAACAATTAAACTCGAACACGTGGCTCATTACTAGCTTGGTTAGTTGCCGAATCCCGCCACCAGAGTTTTGGAAGTTCCCAATCCGAGACCCACGTCTTGTGGTGGGTCGAAGTGAGCGTTTACGAATATTCATGATGGCGACCAAAACAATAACATTAGGTGTTTTTGGAAAGTGATCGGATCAACTCGAGAACTCGGAATTGAGTGTAATCTTTTGTGATATTTGATTATTTTCCAATTTAATTAGCTTTAAAATACATCATGAAGTTCATCATAACCTTCTTTACTCAAAATAACTTAAAAATTATAGACTCGATAGAATTGAAGCTTGGTAGGTAACTAAATTTGTAGAATATCGATATAAAGACGTGTTTAAAATTCTGTAAGAAACGTACCCCTAGAAAATTTAAAAAAAATTGGTTCAAGCACTGACGTGAAGTCCGGAGCTTTTGCGCGTATGTTCTATTGTCCATTGGCCAATGGACAATACATACGCGCAAAAAAAATCCTGACTTCACGTCAGTGATGCTTGAACAAAATTTTCAGATTATGCCAATGTTGTGAAGGTATTGAATGTTGCGCTAGATCAAAAAACTGTTGCGAAACTAACAAACGATTAGATAATATTGAGAAAAATCATGCTAACGGTCAGATACCACTGATCCTTTTATAGTAGGTACTGAGGTAAATACCTATAATGTTTATTCATCGTATATCAACTTTCATATTTCCCAAATATATTAATGTTCTGAAGAATCAGTATGCAATAAACACGCTGCATTTTTTTTATGTATGAATAAAATGCTTTTTAAATAAACAATCAAATCAATTATATTCATTGTTTTATTATCCTGTTCAAAAATAGAAAATGTTGATTAATTAAGTTCATAATGATTACCTATTTAATATTGAAACAAAAAATGACGAATTGGAAACATTAAATTTAAATTAACCCTTGGATTTTCAAACGTCACCGCTCTACTTCGATCAAACCCATGAGCCCGTTCCACTTGATAGGATAATCGAAATACCCACGAGCTAGTCAAACGCATGTGGAACGGGAAGAACTGCGGTCGTGAGCGTGAGCGTTGTGGGACCTTAGTGGAACGCGCCCAATGTCAACAAACAGCTTTCCACTTTTATTTCTCTTTGTCAATTGTCATGTCATTCATCCATTTGAACCTATCTACGACATACGACATACTTCAAAATAAGTGGAAACGTATGTCTTGTTTGTTGCTGCATTTCCCACTGTCGCTTCACCCCCCTGTGTGTAGGTGTAGATAGAGGAAGAGTCATAGACAAAGACTTACATAGAAGAGTATTTTTTGGGAGGAACAAGGAACAACTAACAACGCAGTTTTAACAAGTTTATTTTTAGTTATGAGACAAATAAATTACAACACTGTTTACATTTTAAATTATGTTAAAGCAACATCAATCAACATAATACTGTTGTGTATGAAGTTATTGTTATCATTTGAACCTCATAAAACAAAAAACTAAAATAACAACTACCTATGCCTACCACTCATACTCATACTGATATAAATAGAATTGATCACATGAATTATTTTTTGTTAGTTCCTAAATACAAATGAGTCACTACAGACTTGATTACTAAAATCAATTTGAAGGTGGAATATTTGATTTCATTTTGACTCAAATAAAAAATAAATATCTATATACTCATAATCAACAAATCAGTCCCTAAATTTATGACTATCAAACTTTTACAAAGATCTTTTCAGTTTATGAGACTCAAGAACTTATAGTATAGCTTTGAAGTTATACATATCGTGTACATACTAAGTAGTGATCTTTTTAGGAACTACCTATTCCTATGGCGACTCCAGCGACAAAAGATACAACAAAAATATGCACTTCCTTCAGCTGCATTTTTTCTTCCCCAAGTAGTTTTGAATACCATCGTTTAGCTTTCTGCCCCTGATTTTTTATTGTATCTTCTGTTTTCGCTATCTTTCTATCAACAAATCGCTCAACCTTGTCTAGAACTGTCGATTGTTGGCCAGTAACAGCTTCTTCAACTTTATCGGCTACTATATCAATGTTTCTGTTTACTTTATCCCAATTTATTTTGATCAGACCTTTTTCATTGGCAATCTGTAGTAATATTATCCCACCTCCTACGGCTAGGGCTGTTGGCTTACCAACTCTCATAGCCATAAATCCAGTAAACCAACCAGAAGATACACCCAGTATCATTTGCTTTGTTGCAGAAGTTTTACTGATGTCTCCAAGAATTTTTTCGAGAACCGAACTAGCATCTTTTTTAACCTCTTTCATATTAATTACATCTTTGGAGGATTCATTAGAGGCCGATGCTTTTGCCATTGTCGGATATTTAATACTAGTTGTAATATAGAGAATCGAGATTCAGAATTTATTTTCACTAACCCTGCTTTAAATAAGGCAAATCAAAAATCATAGAGAACGAACACGAGACAATTTTCTTTTAAATTTGATATTTTTTCTGTACTGTATCACAGAACACAAATATCTGTATGTCATTTTCATGAACATAGACAAAACAATGAGTACAACAGAACAGTAGTCATAGATACAATCACAGAAGATTCAATTTCGTCCAGTGACAGCGGAAAGTTACGAAATTAAGGCGAAAATTCATGTGACGATTTTGTCGTCGAAAACCAACGATTTTGTCGTCCAATACAGTCATTTGGACGACGTCGTCCATGCCGCTGGATTAATCCAGCATTCCAACGACAACTGATGACATACCTCTGACAGCCGCGAAAATTCAAATTGGTTCAAGCACTGACGTGAAGTCAGGAGCTTTTGCGCGCATATTCTATTGTCCATTCATCTCTATTGGACAAATTCAAATGAAAGTAGATAATATTATCCTATCTAATATGTCTTAGACCAGAAATGACTATTGTTGTGTGCCCAAATGCAATTCATGGGCGAAAAAAATGCCAAAATGTATAGGATTTATTCTATATTGTTTTATTCTATACTGGTTTTATTCTGTCCAACTCCCTGTGAAATTTACTAGTATAGGTTTGTGTTTTCACTTCTTACCTCCGGAAAACCAAATATAAATATAATTATTGAAACTGCGTTAGGAAGATAACTAATAGACCGAAGAGTACTCAATTTGGAACTACATCATCTACAGAGTACAAGGAGGTTCCTCGAAAGAGAACTGAGGAAGGATGTGTCGATGACTTGCTGATGTGCTGAAAAACCTCATTCAGAAGAAGAAATAAGCATCACCCAATAAGCACCCTTGAGTTAGTTGAACAGCAATAATAATTTTAGTAGTATACTTGGTTGTGCACATTGTTACCAGACCACTTAACATTTGTGCCATTGATATATCCCGGTTATCTACAAAGAGTGATATCTTGAACAGTGACAGTGCTTTGAAAAGTTTAACAGGCATAAACAATTTTGATATTTTCAATTGAATAGAAGAGATAGTCATCAAAACTCTTGAAAACAAAACAAAAAAAGCAATTTTATTACCTCAAACATAACACTCATTGTTAATAATTATTTTCACATAATAAATATGTATCATATCTTGAAAAAATCATTTTAATTATGGATAACTGTTTTACCACAGATTTATCTGGATCAATTAGACACTATATATCCTCATAAATGAACTAGAACAGCATGCACCTGAACTTGAATTAAAACATCAGTAATATGTTTACACCTGCTCCATGCTCCGACTTTACAAGAATATACCATACTTTTTTTTTAAGTTCACCATTCTCCACATTAATATGGCCATCAATTTTATGGGGTTCTGAATTAAGGGCACTACTTTGTAAACATATAAGGAACAAATGTCTATAACAATGGGACCACAATTTGTTTTGTCATACATGATTACATGATCTACATTTAGAACCTCTTCTCCTTCTACAAGGATTCTAGAATTAGAAGTTGAAGCTCCTATGTACTCCAGAAATTGCATCGTCTTGGAAGTTCCCATTTGTTTTTCTTTTGCGATTTAATACATTTATATAATTATTAGAGATAACTGTAGTACTTTAGGAACTCATTTTGTACCTAAATATGTATTTAGTTGTAATATTTAAATTCAATTAGGTTATGTTTCTGTCAGTTCAAAATAATCTGTCGTCCGATTTTGTCGTTCCATGAACTATAGGGGAAGGGAAATTTTGAACGACAGTCGTTGCTTTTGAACGACAAAATCGTTGGTTTTCGACGACAAAATCGTCTCATGAATTTTCGCCTTTATTCGTCCGACCGATACCGGTAGATTTTCCTACATATACCACAGTATAAGAATATATTTATTCTTAACTTTGCATATACAGTGCTTCCCAGCAACTCCGCACCAAAAGGGACTTTTTTTTATATTAATATTCCCGAATTTCATTTCTCACAAATTTGGTGCATCAAAAAGGATAAAAAATGATATAAAACTCGGCTACCTGCAACGATTTGAGCGGAAATCACAATTTTTAAACCAACTTTTTGTAACCGGCCCTTAGGAGGCTATGGGCGAGTTAACTCGAGGTTGCGAGTCACGCATGTATTTAGCGATATTCATGAACGCGTAAAGGCTGGTTTATGCTGGCTGGTAACTTTAACTTATTCCCTAACTTAAAAATTGAAACATAGATTTCTAACGCTATGGTTGATACTGAGACTGAATAATCCGTTTACATATTATTAATAATAATAATTAATAAGTTAACGGATTATTTAGTCTGATTATAAACCATAACACTAAAAATAAATGTCTATATATATTATATATATATGATTAAGTTAAAGTTACCAGCCAGCATAAACCAGCCTTAACACTCGGGTTACCCGCAACCTCGAGTTAACTCGAGGTTGCGAGTTACGCATGAATTTAGCGATCTTCATGAATGCGCAACACTCGGGTTACCCGCGACCTCGGGTTAACTCGCAATTGAGAAACCGGCCCTGAGGGCCGGTTTCTCAATTGCGAGTTAACCCGATGTTGCGGGTAACCCGAGTGTTGCGCATTCATGAATATTGCTAAATACATGCGTCAACTCGCAACCTCGAGTTAACTCGCAATTGAGAAACCGGCCCTAAGTAAACTTGTTCGAAATTATAATAATAATAATAATAATAACTGATCTTTATTGATAACAAGTTATCAACGGGCAATCGACCGTATTTAGATAGGATTCGGACGTTGACTTCGTAACTTTTCGCAGCTTTCCGCTCCCACTAGACGACTGGCCTTAGATTAGGGAGGAGAGAGGTTTTCCCCAATGGCGTCACCAAGAGGAGGGATATATCCACCCAGGATGATTCAAATTCCAAACATTTACTCCGAGTTGTATATTTCTACCTAGGGAACTACATTTCGTTGTATAAAAGCTATACAGCTAATAGCTATACAGATTTTCAATAAATATTTCTTCATTGAGAAATTTTCCTTATTCTCGCCCCAGGGCTGATACTCTGGATTTGTTTGTTATTGATTTTAATTGCAGTTTTCCTTATTCCATTGGAAATTTAGTCACTGTATTGTCGTAGTAGAACACTACTATAAACCCATAGATGTAGAGTCTATAGAAAAACTATCTAAATCTAAATCTAAATATCTGGTAGAGTCTATAGAAATCTGAATTCAAATTGATCATACTTGGCTCCTTATAGAACAACTGAACCAGATAACTTTGTAGCGACAATCAGTGATCAACATACAGTTGATGGTGAAGTAATTCACCATATTCCATCAAATCAAAATTTACATACAAACATAAGAATAAATTGAATTTCTAAGTTGACTAATTAAGTTGTTCTCGTGTTGTAATTTTATTTGAATAAATCTAAGTACGGCGACCCACATCTAACATTATAAAACTGATCACACACTTGAAATTGTTCGTTGAAAAGCGTACCATTCGTGCACAAAAATGAAGCCGCTACATTTGGTTGACACATGTGATAAGCCTGTAATGTTAAGACACATTTTATTAATTCATAAATTTACTTTTTGTAGGTACATATATCAAGAGAAATTTTCAATTAAACTTTTGTTTCAAACGAGGGATGCTCAATAAATCTTTAGTCCCTATTCGTATTCAGATAATTTCCGCCTATAAGTAAATACGACCTATGATAGTCGCATTTTATAGGATGAATGTAGATTTTCAGTGGAATTGATTTAATGAAAGGGTGAAAATTATTTCTAAATCAACAAGTCCAGAGCGTTCCTGCCAATCGGGTCCTTCATAAATGGCTTCGTATAATAAATATACTTATGCATATATATATATATATATATATATATAAATAACATAGAAATATGGATCATGCGGAGTAATATATATATATGGAAAGGTTTAACGGGTAATTCCGCAAAAGGAGCAGATTAAAAATAATTCTGCTGGTACCTGCCGACACGTGTTTCTGCTAGTTGGCTTCTGCTCCTTTTGCGGAATTACCCGTTAAACCTTTCCATATATATATATATATATATATATATATATATATATATATATATATATATATATATATATTTTTTTTTTTTTTTTTTTTTTTTTTTTTAACCTCCGCCTGGCGGGTTGGTACAAGAGAAAACCGGGCTGAGTGTTTCAGCCAAGATTGTTCTCAGGAGCTGGTCAAGAACTTCCTTACTATTCGTGCAGTGCCCAGTATAACCTCTTTCTGGGCTTGGCTAATCAGGTAAGTATCGAGTTGCAGCCTCCTCGTATTTTCCAGCAAGTGGGCCTCCACCAAGCCGTTCACCGATATTATGAGTGGCAGTATAGACGTTTTCTTGAGGCCATATATCTCTTTGATCTCGAACGCGAGATCATGGTACTTGGTAACCTTCTCTGTATAAGCCCTGGCGATATTGTCGTCAGCGGGGACTGTTACGTCGATTATCTGAACCGTCTTCTCTGTTTTATTGAACAGCACTATGTCCGGCCGATTGTGCGCTACAGACCTATCTGTGACCATGGTCGTGTCCCAGTATAGTCTGTAGTTGTCATTTTCCAGCACATCACGTGGTTCGTAAGTATACAAATTGCCTTTACTTTTCAGAAGACCTGTTTTCGTCGCGAGTTCTCTATGGTATACCTTGGCCATGGCGTTATGGCGTTCCATATAATCTTTAGGAGCCAGTATAGGGCATGAGGACGTGATGTGCTGTATTGTCTCCAGGCCCTTGGAGCACCTTCTACACAGGTCAGAGGGTATGTTGCGGCCAGTTATTCTCTTTATGTAGGCTCGGGTTGGTACTACCTGGTCCCGGATGGCTACAATCCTACCCTCGGTCTCAGGGAAAAGATACCCTGCTCTCAGGTAAGTTAATGACTCAGTTCTTATTATGCTTTCAGATTTTAAATTTCCAGGGTACCTGCCGTGAAGGGCTTTGCTGTGCCACTCCTCCGATAGCTGTTCCAGTGACTGTTCCCTAAGACTTATCGAGGACTCTGCCAACCGTAGAACCGAGGACTCATCAGCCTGGCACACGGTCTTAAAAAGTGGTAGGTTTCGTGATCTAAAATAGTCTCTCATCTGTAATACTATTTTGTTATGAGTTATTAAGATGTTTTGGAGTCCTCTGCCGCCCTGATGTCTGCTTATATACAGTCTATTCACTGAGGAATGGGGATGATGGATTCCATACCTAGTGAGGAGTTTTCTGGTTTGAATGTCCATTGCTTGCAGTTCTGCAGCTGTCCAGCGTACTACTCCGAACGTGTAAGTAATACAGGGTAAGGCCCATATATTAATAGCTGTGAAAAGTGCCTTCGAATTCAATTTAGCTTTCAGGAGACTCCTTAGCCTGGTGAAGTACTTAGACCTGAAATCATCTTTCACTTCAGGCGCTTTGATGTCAAGAGCCTGCTGTATACCGAGGTACTTGTATGTCTCTTGTGGCTTCAGACATGAAATTCTGGACTCGTCCCACAGTTTGATTTCCTGGCCTTCGGCGATTCTACCCCTCTTCACATTCAGGACCGCGCACTTGTCAAGACCCATCTCCATACCGATCGTCTGGCTGAAGGAGGATACTATTTCCAGTAATCTCCTCATCTGTTCTTCACTGGCTGCAAACAGTTTAAGATCGTCCATGTATAGTTGGTGGTTAATTTTTACGTTTCTGGTCTTGTTGATGATATATCCGTATAATATCCGTATAATATATATATATCCGTATAATCCGTATAATATCCGTATAATATATATATATATATATATATATATATATATATATATATATATATATATATATATATATATATATATATATATATATATATATATATATATATATATATATATATATATATCTTGATACAGCGGGAGATAACAGAACCGATTCGGATATCTAGGGGTACAAATGGGGATCTTTGGTACTTATTGGACCGGTCCCCATATGTTTCTAGATGCAGCGGGTATTGTCAGTACCGGTCCCAATAAGTCTTCGGATATGTTGTGGGACATTACGGTACCATTTCAGAAATATATGGAGCGGTACATATTGGGATCAGTGTATATAAGTTGAAATTTTCCATTTCAGTATAAGTCCTCCTTTGTAATAATATTTTCCTTCCATATGAAATTCCGCTAAATAATTGCAACATATTACACGGCTCTACGAAAAAATTTTTGTTCTTCGTCCTAAAGTTCATTTTATAATTTTCGGGATTATTATAAACAAAAACGAGAAGAAAATACCTTTTAGCGCGTATGTTCTGGGGAACATCGCGTTATCATTTTGCCCAAATATCTGTAACTTTCGAATTTTTCGCCGAAAATGGTCTCAAACGATTGAGTTCGACTCCCTGATCAAGAAAGTATATTATTGTCCGATTGCCACGATATCTTGAGAACGGAAAGAGATAGCGACTTAAAATTTTCAGGGTAGGTGGCGCATCCCTATAGGACGGACAAGTTCATTAATTTCAGCAATATTTTGTTCCTTCCTCTAGCCATCTTTATTTTTTGGGAGAATGTTCTGTTTTGATAGTAAAAGAAAATGTTATATTCGGGTGATAATTTCCGGCATTGGGGGCGACTTTGGAGGTGGTACACCACACAATATTTTTATTAAAAATCCGGCCACCTTAAAAGTTTTCAAATATTATGTTCTGTATGGATAGTAAAAGAATTTATAATACTCGGTTTCAAATTTCCGGCCGTCAGGGCGGCGTTGGGGTAGCATTTTTTCTGCAATATTTTTATTATCGTCCGTTAAAACTTTGGAAATATGCTCGGAAATATGTTCTGCATCGATAAAAATAGAATTTATAATACTCGGTTTCAAATATCCAGCCGTCAGAGCGGCTTTAGAGGTGGCGCTTCTTCTGCAATATATTTATTGAGAATCCTGCCGCCTTGAAAATATTTGAAATCGGATATTACAATGTTTTTACTGTCTATACAGAACATATTTTTCAATTTTCAAGGTGGCAGGATTCTCAATAAAAATATTACTGAAAAAGTGTCACCCCCAACGTGCTCTGACGGCTGTATATTTGAAACCGAGTATTCTAAAATCCTTTTCTATCCATACAGAACATATTTCCAAAGTTTCAACGTGGCAGGATGTTTAATAAAAATATTGCAGAAAAAACGCCACCCCAACGCCGCCCTGACGGTCTGTTATTTGAAACCGAGAATTACAAATTCTTTTACTGTCCATATACATCATATTTTCAAACTTTTAAGGTGGCAGGATTCTTAATAAAAATATTGCTCAAACAGTGCCACCCCTAACGCCGCCGCCCTTCTGACTTGAAACCAAGTATTACAATTTTTTATTTTTGAAAATATGTTCATGAAGAACATATTTTCATAATTTCAATTTGGCAGGATTCTCAATAAAATATTACTGAAAATATTTTCTTGCGCGTACGTTCTGGGGAACATCGCGTTATAATTTTGCCCAAATGTCTGTAATTTTCGAATTTTTCGCCGAAAATGATCTCAAACGATTGGGTTCCACTCCCTGATGAAGAATTCGAGGTCAAATTTGATTCTGTCCGTCCGGCTGGCCGTCCGGCCGTTGTCACGTCAACTTGAGAATGGAAAGAGGTAGCGACATGAAATTTTCAGGGTAGGTGGCGCATCCCAATACGACGGACAAGTTCGTTAATGGGCATAATCGGCCCAATGGTTTCTGAGTAATAATTTTGTTTTTAATCAATATAAATCCGATCGATTTGAAACTTGATGAATAGTTGTAGAATATGAACCTAAGCAAGTTTGTCAAATGTTGTGAGAATCGTATCACTAGAAAATTTTTAAAAAATTCTTAAGATCCAATACAGGAGAACGGACAATAGAATTTGACATGGTAAATTCGATTAAGAGTGTCCAATACAGGAGAACGAACAATATAATTCACCATGGTGATTTCGATTAAGAGTGTCCAACACAGGAGAATGGACAATAGAACATACGCGCAAAAGCTCCTGACTTCACGTCAGTGATTGAACCAATTCTTTTTGCGCGTATGTTCTGGGGAACATCGCGTTATAGTTTTGCCCAAATGTCTGTAACTTTCGAATTTTTTGACGAAAATGGTCTCAAACGATGAAGTTCGACTCCCCAATGAAGAATTCGAGGTCAAATCTGATTCTGTCCGGCCGGCCGTCCGGCCGTTGCCACGATAACTTGAGAACGAAAAGAGCTAGCGACTTGAAATTTTCAGGGTAGGTGGCGCATCCCAATACGACGGACAAGTTCGTTAATGGGCATAATCGGCCCAGTGGTTTCCGAGTAATAATTTTGTTTTCAACCAATATGAATCCGATCGATTTGAAACTTGGTGAGTAGTTGTAGAATATGAACCTAAGCACGTTTGTGAAATTTTGTGCGAATCGTATGGCTAGAAAATTTTAAAAAAATTATTAAAAAATATTTTTGTTGTCACGATAACTTGAGAACGGAATGAGATAGCGGCGTGAAGTTTTCAGGTTAGGATGTGCACCAGAACGCGACATTTCAGTTTGTTCATGAGCATAATCGGCCAAACGGTTTTAGAGTTATAGCCATCTGATATTTTCTGAAATTTGGTGGTTTTTTGTACCTCATTAACTCGAAAAATACTGAACCGATTGAATTCAAACATGGTTATTAGTTGTAGAATGCCAACGCGAAAATGTTTGCAAAATTTGGTGAGGATAGCATTTGTAGAAAATTTTTAATAAATCATTGAAAATCGAATTTACCATGGTAAATTCGAATTAAGAGTGTCCAATACAGGAGAATGGACAACATAATTTACCATGGTAAATTCGATTAAGGGTGTCCAATACAGAAGAATGGACGATAGAACATACGCGCAAAAGCTTCTGACTTCACGTCAGTGCTTGAACCAATTTTTTTTTACAATCAAAACAAAACATTTTCCCCAATAATCAAGGTGGCAGGATGAAGGAATAAAATATTGCTGAAATTGATTGCTAAAGGTACTAGCGTTCTTCAAGAAGGAGAATATTGTGCAATAATCAATATGCGAATGATATATGCTACTTTTGGCCATATTCATATCTTATATCTTATCAGACTATTTAAAATTGAGTCGGCATTTATCTGTAGAAAACAACAGACTTCTGAAAAATCTGAGACCAAAGTTCATTATTCAGTTCATAGTTGGCACTGTTGTACAATAAATGACGCATATATTTCACCCTATAGCATCTGGCGGTGAGTAGTTGAAGTATTGAGTTCTTTTTCTCACCGCTTACGAAGCTCAGGACCGACTGGACAGAATTCAGCATGGTTAATTCGATTAAGAGTGTCCAACACAGGAGAACGGACAATATAATTCACCATGGTAAATTCGATCAAGAGTGTCCAACACAGGAGAATGGACAATAGAACATACGCGCAAAAGGTCCTGACTTCACGCTAGAGCTTGAACCGATTCTTTTTTTTTCAGTTTTTATAGGAACTATATTTGCGCGTATGTTCTGGGGAACATCGCATTATGTTTCAAACGTACTGTAATAATGTATGTCATATTATGGTTGACAAGATGAACGAAATGTTCAATTTCTATGCCGCGGTGGTTTTGTTTTTTCATTTTCCTCCGTTATATTCTCCGGTATATTCGATAATGCACAGGGCATCATATATGAACTAATTCATGTAAACATAGGACATTTCTGTGAACTACACCTGAAATTTTAAATACACGATTCCAATTACCGCAGAAATAAGACATTACATTGAAGCATAGTTGCCAGTTATAAATTTATAATAAGAATGACTATTAATTCAGTCATTGTTTTGCAACACTATAATATATATAATATTCATTGAGAAATATTCACCGACTTCCTTACAATCGCCACAAACAGAACTATATTTTTGGCGCTCTTGTTCCTCGGAACAGAGTGCTTATCACTTTGCCCAAATGTCTGTAATTTTCAAATTTTTGGCTGAAAATGGTCTTAAACGAGTTGGTTCGACACACTGACCAAGAATCCGTGGTAGAAATCGAACCTGTTCGGCCGTCCGGCCGTTAACACGACAGCTCTCGAACAAAAGGAGTTAAAGCATTGAAGTTCGCAGGGTAGGTTTAGAGTATAAATATCTCGGACAAGTTCGTTAACGGGCGAAATCCATAAAGCGGTTGCGCAGTTATGGCCGTTTTTAGTAAAAATATTTTTTATGAATCTTTCCGAAACCGATCACCTATCTGAAATTTAGCACCAAATTGCAGAATAATGACCTTTATATGCATGCGAAGTTTTGTATTGATAGGGTTGCCGTGAAACCTCAATACAATAACTCTCGAACAGAATGAGCTAGGCAGTTGAAATTTTCAGAGTAGGTTTTGGAGATGAGTATCTTGGTTAAGTTTGTTATTGGGCAAAATCGGCTTGATGGTTCCAGAGTAACGAAAAAAACATTTTTTTTTACATTACAAATTTCAAATTCTATTTTTTTTTAAGATGCAGTTTTATCATAAAAATCCACTGATATCATTCTCAACTCTAACAAGCTAATACTTTCAGAGATTTGATTTTTCGAAATTGAATAATGAATCGTACTTCTAGGTTTTCACAGTGCTGTACTTAATTTTTCTATCTATGAATTATTATATGATCTGATTTTTCCATGAGCGATAAATGTCAAAATTATTTCTGGTTCATTATTCTTCATATAAAATAAACCTCCTCTTCTATAAAACAAAGTATTATTGAATGCAAAATAACCAATGAAATAACCATAGCTATTGTAGAATTATGAGAATGATATGATATTATACTTTTAAGGTGATAATATAATGCCCGTGGATAATCCACATGATGATGGAGATATATTCTTCTTGGTAAGATACATAATCAAATTGGGTTCAGAATATCTCCAGTAAAAAGAGAACTGCACTATTGTCTAAGTTTGAATTTATATAATATAATTTTCAGAGCAGATTTGAGGAATGAATATCTCGGATAAGTTTGTTATTGGGGAGAATCGGTCTGTTTGAATTTAATTTCTTTTGTGATGCAGTTATACCGTAAGAATCCATTTACATCATTTCCAGAGACCAATAATTAATAATATATATATAAATAAGGTTTGAACAAAAGTTGTGAATTATATCAATGAATTTTTATGATAGAACTGCATCATAAAAGAAATTAAATTTAACAAGAGTGCCAAAAATTATTAATCCAAAACCACCAGACCGATTGTACCCAATAACGAACTTATCCGAGAATTTCATTCCTCAAATCTACTCTGAAAATTATATAATATCAATTGAATTTTAGCCAATATTTCAGTTTTGCTTTTACAGGATATTCGGAACCCAATTTGATTAACCTACCCAAGTATATATATTTCCATCATCATATGGATTATCCAAGAGTGATATAACATATCACCCAAAAATATACAAATCCGATCCAATTAAAATTCGGTAATTAATTGTACAATGGTAATTTTCACGGAGTTTCGAGTATATCGTATCCGGCAATTACTTGATGCGTAAGTTTTTTCGTATATTATCGGATATTTAATGAATGCCAATTCCTATAGAATACATGTGCCAGAATACAAAATTCTGTGATCTTAGACGATTCTCTCATTACTCAATCAAAATGCTATGAAATGTATTTGTGCCGTATAAAAACTGAGAAAACGGTCTATATCGATGGTAAATTCGATTAAGGGCCGGTTTCTGAGAAATATAACATGTGGTTTATCTTCCGTTAATCTGTTCAATTCAATATAATTCAGTACATAAACGGAAGATAAACTCCATTCAAATGCGTCATAAATCGCCCCTAGTTTCAAATAGCGGTGAATAGATAATAGAACATGCGCGCAAAAGCTCATAACCTCACGTCAGTGTTTGAACCAATTTCTTATATCTGTTAAAACAGGAGAAATTGCAACATCGAATTGAAGTTGTTTCGCGCCAAGGGTTTCACACGTGCTCCGCACATGGCCAGCCTGCTAACAAATGGGACAACGGTTCGAGGAACAAAGGTGTACTGATACTGAATTGGAGACAGGAATGCATTCCAGCGCCAAAACCAAACTGAAAGTTTTCAAGATTAACTAACACAAATCTCAGAGAAATAGTCCGGTATTGTAATGCGTGTTGTATCTCAACAAGATCAATTTTGATACATTTCTAATTAATCAATATTGATAGGGTGTCCGGTGAGTGCTTGTATGTACATGGTTCAACCACAAATAGGCTTTGCTACGAGGATTTCAATTCTGCAGAACTTGTGGAAGCATTTCGCTACTGATATAAAGGCTGGTGTTTTAATTTTAAAAGAAATTTGTCGAACTCATAGCTTAAAAACTTGTGAATCAATTTACATTCGGTAGGAGGTTTTGTTAGAGGAAGACAAATTATAGCCCAAACAATTTTTTAAAACACCCTATCTGCCCGCACTTAGGTCCGTCCGTGAGTACGGACTCTCGAATGAAATGAGTAAGAGAGTTTAGTTTTGCAGGGTAGGTTTGTGGCATAAATATCTCAGTTAGGTTTATTACCGGGCAAAAATGTTTATAATCAATGTTAGTATTGTTAATAGTTGACTTATTATGATATCTACAGTTACTCAGGGGACACTTCGTAGTTATATCTTTTTTTTTTGTTTTTTCAATACTGACAATAATCCTTCCAATGAGCTTCTATAGAATTCATCTGAAAAAATATTACACTGAATATTTCGGACGAATGTTTTATGATTCAACAAAAAAATCCAAAAAAATTGCCTGACACTTTCATACAGATTGATCAAGAAATTTTATTGTTGAAAAAATAGATTTTCACTCCATATTTTCTCCTAACCAAGTCGATATTTCAACCTGTTTGATAATAATTCTTATGTTCTATAGCTATTCAAACAAAACATAAAACAACTTTGAGCAATTTCTTAAGTAAAAAATTCATTTTCTAACAATATTTTTGTTTCTGATCGTAAAATCGGTTTTCCGTAATCCGAAATAATTGTTGTGCAATTCTTTGTCTGAATAGGTGAAGAATTTAATAATTGGTATATCAAATTCATATAATGGGAAATATCAATCAACCTAGTGGGAAAAATGAAGTGATAAGACATTTTAATTCGACATTAGAATTTATTATTACCCCTTTTGTATGATAGAGCCAAGCAATTTTTTTTTATATTTATGTAGAATTGCTCATAAAAGTGGAAGAATCTTTAGTGTTTGAGTACAGAGTGAACTTTTATTAACAAAACGTTTGAGACCATTTTCAGGCAAAACTTCGAAAATTACAGACATCTGGGCAAATTGATGAGCACTCTGTTCCGAGGAACAAGAAAGCCAAAAAAGATAGGCAATGTTCAAAATTATCCGACTTTAATCCTGATTTTTATGGTGAGCGAAGTGGATCTCTCTCTTTCGCGGCCGAAATCAGTGATATTAGTAATAATATAATTGCAATTTTTGAAATCTGTCCGTTAATTGGTTCTAGATCTATTGAACTTTTACATTTCAGTCAATATCTGCAAATCACACTATATCCAATACCAACGCCCTCAGGCGATTACAATTTTTTGATGTGTCCACTTAGATGAACTCATTGTATGGTTTTAATTAGTCGCATAACCACGGTGACTAATAATAATATGGAGTTTATTGGTTCGGAAACTACAATTAACGAAATAATCGATTTTCAACCATGATATTTAAGAGGTTAGCTGTACTCCAAAACGCCGGTCCTGATCTTCGTAATTGGTGTGAAAAGGAACTAAGACTCAATACTTCAACTACCCACCGCTAGATGCTATAGGGTGAAATATATCCGTTACAGTGACTATATTCGCATATCTATACAGGGTCTTTCACGAGGAACCTCACCCATATTTATACGGGAAACTACTGAACGTATTTTCATGAAAGTCAGCACTTATAAGTACTTCACGATGCTGATGAAATCTAATATATTTTCAAGGCATGAGCACCTCCGGTTTTTCCGGAAATGACGTCAACTTCCGTTTTTCAAATTAGAACACCATTTTTTCATTGCAGAAATAGATTCCTTAGAAAATTTCAAGTTATTTTGATGTAACATTTTTCAGTTTTGGTTGGAAAATTCTCTCTGAGCGGGAAAATTCGAAAAAAAAATCGAAAATAGAGCTCCGCTGAAACAAGAATAACTTCGAGGTTTTTGGATGGAAAATTTTCATTTTTGGGATTTTTCAAGATGTAAGATTGATGTATCCACTTTAAAAATCGAAATCGCGATTCATGATACAGGGGGTGAAAAAATCGCTTTCAAAGTTAGGGATGACAAAATCGTGAAAAATCAATTTTTTCAAATTAGAACCCCATTTTTTTATGGCAGATATTGAATCTACGTTAAAAAATAATGTGAGTGTATGCATCACACCCTTTCCCTAAAGTGGATATTTTCTGAGTTATTCACAATTAACTGTTTTTCGTCTTGAATTTTCAGCTATTTCTTTTCCCTTCACGCCAAAAAGATGAAATTTTCAGGAACTGTTACTTAAACCATGTTTTAGATTTTACTACCCTAATATGCAAGAGAAAAAAGTTACAGGTTGTTCCTACATAGATGGCGAATTTTTATTCGAATTTGTATCGGAAACCTCTTTATTTCAACTAATCGGCCATCGGTTTTCTCTCCAGTGATAAATAAATAATTCCTTATGAACCATATGCAAAAACTTACCATGTTTTACATTCTTTTTTTTTAATGATAGATATCATTAATTCGTATTAAGTTATAAAATCGATCACTATGCCTAATATTACCAATGAAGATTATTTAAATCTCATTCTACTTCATGGAGAATGTAATGAAGTTGTAGATAGGACGATTCGACTGTTCATTGAGAGGTTTCCTGACCGACCCAGACCAACGAGAGATACCATTAACAGAACCATGACAAACTTGAGAAATGTCGGATCTTTCGTTAAGAAAACTATACACAGAGAAAAAAGTGTAGTAGAAGATGAGAACAACGAAATTACAGTTCTTGCATATTTTCGTGTGAATCCTCAAAATTCTCTCAAAGATGCCGAGATTGATCTGGGATTATCTCAATCGAGTGTTTGGAGAACATTAAAAAAACATAAAATGCACCCATATAAATTCAATAGGGTACAGCATTTGAAGGAAACTGATTTCGTCAGGAGAACAGAGTTTTGCGAAGCTATGATGATTCGATTTCAAGAGAATGAAAACTTTTTGGACTGTATAATTTGGATAGATGAATCTGAATTCACAAAGAATGGTTCTTTCAATAGGCATAACAGTCATAATTGGGATGAAGAGAACAACCACCACTTCAGGCAATGGAACTTTCAAGAGACCTGGAGTTTCAATGTTTTTTGCGCCATCAAAAATAATGCAATTCTCGATGTTCACATTTATGATGGGACTTTAACTGGTAAGATAGAACACTACACATGTTTGCATTATTTAAAGAATGTTCTCCCTTAGGAGATAGATATTCTGACATATTGACTGAAAGAATTGAGCCGCTAGTACAGAACCATAATGACTTATGGTATCAACAAGATGGCGCGCCTCCACACAATTCACTCAATGTGTCAAATATCCTCTACAGGCTATTTGAAGATCGATGGTTGGCGAACAATGGTCCACATCTTTGGCCACCACGTTTTCCCGATTTAACTCCTTTAGACTATTATATTTGGGGTAGGATAAAAAATATTGTCTACTCAACTCCCCTGACTGATAAAGAGGACTGCATAGAACGAGTCAGAAATGCGTTCAGGTTTGTTTAGATTTTTAGATTCATAGTTTTGAAACTCAATTTGGTTTTTAAAGACTTTTGCAGATCTCTTCCTCTCGATGAAATAAGAAGAGCAACGCACGAAGTATTCCTGAGACGTATAAATAAATGTCTAGAAATTAACGGTCAAAACTTTGAGCATCTTCTCTAGTTATAACTGCGAGAGTTTGCCATGGTTCTCCTAATAGTAACTTGAAGTCGGTTTCAAGAAGGGGTGAAAAATCTACAGCATGGTTCAAATAACAGTTCCTGAAAATTTCATCTTTTTGGCGTGAAGGGAAAAGAAATAGCTGAAAATTCAAGACGAAAAACAGTTTTTTGTGAATAACTCAGAAAATATCCATTTTAGGGCAAGGGTTTGATGCATACACTCACATTATTTTTTAACGTAGATTCAATATCTGCCAAAAAAAATGGGGTTCTAATTTGAAAAAATTGATTTTTCACGATTTTGTGATCCCTAACTTTGAAAGCGATTTTTTCACCCCCTGTATCATGAATCGCGATTTCGGTTTTTAAAGTGGATACATCGATCTTACATCTTGAAAAATCCCAAAAATGAAAATTTTCCATCCAAAAACCTCGAAGTTATTCTTGTTTCAGCGGAGCACTATTTTCGATTTTTTTTTCGAATTTTCCCGCTCAGAGAGAATTTTCCAACCAAAACTGAAAAATGTTACATCAAAATAACTTGAAATTTTCTAAGGAATCTATTTCTGCAATAAAAAAATGGTGTTCTAATTTGAAAAACGGAAGTTGACGTCATTTCCGGAAAAACCGGAGGTGCTCATGCCTTGAACATATTTTAGATTTCATCAGTATCGTGAAATACTTATAAGTGCTGAATTTCATGAAAATACGTTCAGTAGTTTCCCGTATAAATATGGGTGAGGTTCCTCGTGAAAGACCCTGTATCTAGCATATATACTCACTGTAGTATCCGTCATTTTTATTGTACCACAGCGCCGCGCCAACTGTGAACCGAAGAATGAATCGAAAATTATAGACATTTGGGCTAAATGATAGCAAGATGATAATGCGCACAAAAATGGAGTTTTTAACGGAATGCTGAAAAGTTCCTTGGCAGTCAATGTGTTGAGGATCGTTCCTCCAAAGTCGCTGTGTTGCCATAAATTATTATTTACTGAAAATCATGTGTTTATATGTTAGGCCACAGATTTTTGATAATTTTAGGGTTTATGGGATTTACTGACTCACTGATGAATAACCCGAGGTCAAATTCAATTCTGTCCGTCCGACCGTTAGCACGATAACTCTCGAACGAAAGGAGTTAGAGGAATTAACTTTACAGGGTAGGTTTGGAGCGTACCTAAATATCTCTAAAGAATTCGTTAACGTGCGTAATGCACCAAGCGTTTTCGGAGTTATGGCCGTTTTTATTAAAAACATTTTATTGGATATTTCCGAATCCGGTCACTCGATCTATCTGAAATTTTGCATGAAATTCTAGAATCATGACCTATATATGCATGCGAAGTTTTGTACTGATCGGATTGTCATAAAATGGCATACAAAATTTTCAAAAATTATAAAATTTTGTTTCCACAATAAATCGAAAAAAAATTGCTCTGATGGAATTGAGACTTTGTAAAATTTCCTGAGGATCATATGACAAAAATTCAAAAAATTATTACTATTTTGCGGAATATTTTGCTTGAAATTTCGGAACCAATTTCTTGCGCGTATGTTCTGGGGAACATCGCGTTATAATTTCGCCCAAATATCTGTAATTTTCGAATTCTTTGACGAAAATGAACTTAAACGATTGGGTTCGACTCCCCGATGAAAAATTCGAGGTCAAATTAAATTATGTCAGGCAGGCCGTTGCCGCCATAACTTGAGAACAGAGAGATCTAGCGACTTGACATTTTCAGGGTAGGAGGTGCATCCCAATACGACGGACAAGTTCGTTAATGGGCATAATCGGCCCAATGGTTTCCGAGTAATAATTTCGTTTTCAACCAATATAAATCCGATCGAATTGAAACTTGGTGGATAGTTGCAGAATATAAACCTTAGCACTTTTGTTAAGTTTTGTGAGAATCGTATCACTCGAAAAATTTTAAAAAATTATTTTTTATGTAATGATAACGGAAAGAGATAGGGACTGGAAATTTTCAGGTTAGGTTGTGTATCTGAATGAGACATTTGAGTTTGTTTATAAGCAGAATCGACCAAACGGTTTTGGAGTTATACCCTCGGTTATACCCATCTGAAATTTGGTTGTTATTTCCTCAATAACTCGAAAAATACAAAACCGATCCAATTCAAACAGGGTTATTAGTTGTAGAAAGCCAACGCGATAATTCTCGCAATATTTCGTGAGGATCGTATGTCTAGGAATTTTTAAAAAAATTATTGAAAAAAATATTATACATCAGAAACTATTCATCTGACATGGCTGAACATTTTGCGAGAGCCTTCAGCAGCTAACTCTACTACCAAGTTTCAAGTTTGAACACGATCGGATCTATATTGTTGGAGATCCGAGCAGCCTTTTGTGAGTTCAGTAGCTGGTTGGGTAACCGTTGCCTCGATAACTTTCGAACGAAATTAGATAGGCACTTGCAATTTTCAGGCTAGGTTGTGCATCCGAAGGGGAGGGTTAAGTTCGTTTTTGAGCATAATCGGTCTAACTATTTCGGAGTTATACTCACCTGGAATATTATTTCATCCATAACTCAAAAAAATAGACCCGATCGAATAATTGTATAGTTGGTAACTAGTTGTTGAGTATCGACATGAAGACGTGTGTGAAATTTTATGAGGACCGTAACACTAGAAAATTTTAAAAAAATTTGGTTCATGCACTGACGTGAAGTCAGGAGCTTTTGCGCGTATGTTCTATTGTCCATTCTCCTGCATTGGACACTCTTAATCGAATTTACCATGGTGAATTCAATTGCCCGTTCTCCTGTATTGGACACCCTTAATCGAGTTTACCATACCACAAAAGCTACTGACTTCACATCAGTACTTTGAAGTTCGTGCCGTTCGGATTTGGAGAATGAGCGTAAGCAATTGCGTTCCCAACGGGGTCCCATAACCACATTTTTTTTCATTTCAATCCACGGTGAAACTAATAGCCAGACTGTATCGATAGCCAGATTTGAATTGAATTTCCTTTATGATGCAGTTCTATCATAAGAATACATTGATATAATTCCCAACTCTGAGAAACCAATACTTTCAGAGATATAAGTTGTCTGTTAGAACTAGAGCGCCAGAAAGCTCTTGTCCACAGGGTTTGAACCCATTTTTTGGCGCTCTAGTTCCTCGGAACTGAGTGCTTATCAATTCGCCCAAATGTCTGTAATTTTCGAATTTTTCGATGAAAATGGTCATAGACGATTTGGTTCGACTCACTGATCAAGAATCCGTGGTCGAAAATCATTGATCAAGAATCCGTGGATAAGTATCTCTGCCAAGTTCGTTATTGGGCAAAATCGGACAGATGGTTTCGGAGTAACAAAAAAAATATATTTTTTTTTACAAAACAAATTCAAAATTAATTTTTTTTCAACAAGCAGTTTTACCATAAGAATCCAATGATATCATTTTTGACTCTAACATGCTAATACTCTCGGAGATATGATTTTTCAAAATTTCAATAATAAATCGTATTTCAACGTTGTCACACAATGATGCAGTTCTATCATATGAATACATTGATATAATTCCCAACTCTGAGAAACCAATACTTTCGGAGATATAATTTGTCAGTTTGAACTAGAGCGCCAGAAAGCTCCTGTCCACAGGGCTTGAACCCATTTTTATTTAACACGACGTTGAATGGATTAAAAGTAGCCCCAGACGTAAAAAAAATTACCGATTTTAATTAAATATTCTCTCGAATCCCTCTGTACCGGAATTATTTTTTCTTAAAAGTAAAATCAAATCGGTTTCAGAACTTCAGAATGCAAGATCATAACGAGGTACCAGTAAATGTTCATGTAGCAATGTATGTTTCGTAATATCAATCTTCACAAAACGGTTCACCTCTGTACCTTTGTGTTTGTTCTTGGCAGTCCTCCTATTTACCCCAAGATATGTGTATTTAATAGATGAATCGCTTGAGTAGTGGCTCTATAAGTTTCGTTTACTTTCCATTCATCTTTCCCTTGGTTCCTTGGTTGCCTTGACCTGAGGAAGCCAATAATTAGCAGAAACACATGTTTTCAAGTACTGACAACATCTTATTTTCCTGCTCTTTTTTTGAAATATCCTGATAATCCTTCTCTATTAAACCTACATTTCCGTGATACTCGATTTTATAACTAACAGATATCCATTCGCATATTGATCATTGAACAATATTATCCTTGTTCAAGAGGCACAAATAAAGTTTTAGATCTTCTGGAAGTAATATCATAAAGAGGACCCAGTAAGTATCCTTGTGGCAATGTATGTTTCGAAATATCAATCATCACAAAGCGGTCCTCCTATGTACCGCTGTATGAATTTTTGCCGGTCCTGCTAAGTACCGGTGGATAATAAAAATAAAAAATGCAATATATTTCTGTTTTTACCATATACATAGGAAAATGAATAGGAATGTACACCTGCAAACAGTAAATTTTATCAACATATACGTTCCGTGCGATATGTACATTCGGTCCCGGTTTGTCCCGCGGTATCAAGATATATATATATATATATATATATATATATATATATATATATATATATATATATATATATAAGTGGGAAAGTTTAACGGGTAATTCCGCATGATCCATATTTCTATATATATATATATATATATATATTATGCATATATTTCACAAGTCAAATAGACCCCAGAGCAGGGCTGCCGCGAGCTTCCGACGAAATGTACTTCTGCTTGCTAAGAAAATGTACTGTAATGTACTATAAACAAAAATATTTAAAACCAGATGGCGCCACCATCTGGTTAACTCCACATGGACATTTGGCATTGCCATCTATTGAGGAATAGCTATTTTGATTGCGTATATAATAATTAAAATTACCTGTAAAACAACATGGAAAAAATTATATTCAAGGAATTTTACCTTCATATTTCGTATTATTATCAAATTCGCAGAAAATCGGCATTCCGCTTATAGTTCAAGAAGTCTTTATCTATTGAGAAATCCGCTTTAGCAATGATCCAAAGAACTTTGAAGATTTTTAGGCTATAATTTGTTTCAAAGTTCTAATTTAGTTGAAATAAATTAATAATAATATATAAATGAATACATATATATTTTTGTCAACAAAAATATAAGTTGAAAAATATTAGGTTATCGTTTTAGCACGATGCATGAGACCCGAACTTCGAAACCGGACGACGCATGCTCAGTCGCGTATTTATGATGAAAATCCTTGACTGAGCATGCTTCGTCCAATTCCGGATTGTTCGAGATCGGGATTTATGATATGCTAAAACAAACCTAATAAAATATTCACAGCTCAAACATTCGTCCAATAGCGCCAACTACCGCACAAATAGCAAGTACGGCATATAGAAGAAAACTTCATTACGCAGTATACTGTCCATTTTCAAAATTGTACTAGAATGCATAGTTTTCTGATAAAAATGTACTTTTGTATTTTTCTGTTGAAATTGAAAATGTACTGTAAATAGTACAATTGTACTGTAACGGCAGCCCTGCCCCAGAGGGTTCATTGATTTGCCGAGAAAGCAAGAGCAGACGCGTTTCTGGCTTCTTGGCCTTCATCAGTACTCTGTAGTCTGTTGCCTTCCCAACAAATTCAACTAAACTGACCCGGGTTAAGCCTCTCAGAGCCGGCTTGGCGATCATTTTAATCGCCCACGCGGCCCACGCCACCTATGAGACGAAACCCGGAAATCAGCCTCTCCCCACCAGTGAATATTTGAAGCGTGAAATCATATGCCACATGCCACCATTCACTCGATATTTAATCGAGAACGAGTCCCGCAGAGCCAGAGCTCAGACAGTATCTTCCCAATGGCCATGAACGCTGTTTAGCGTTTTCAAAAATTATAATGAAGTCCAGAGCGTTCCTGCCAATCGGGTCCTTCATAAATGGCTTCGTATAATAAATATACTTATGCATGCATATATTTCACAAGTCAAATAGACCCCAGAGGGTTCATTGATTTGCCGAGAAAGCAAGAGCAGACGCGTTTCTGGCTTCTTGGCCTTCATCAGTACTCTGTAGCCTTCCCAACAAATTCAACTAAACTGACCCGCGTTAAGCCTCTCAGAGCCGGCTTGGTCGATCATTTTAATCGCCCACCCCACCTATGAGACGAAACACGGAAATCAGCCTCTCCCCACCGGTGAATATTTGAAGCGTGAAATCATATGCCACCATTCACTCGATATTTAATGAAGGCCGATACGATGAAGGCCAAGAAGCCAGAAACGCGTCTGCTCTTGCTTTCTCGGCAAATCAATGAACCCTCTGGGGTCTATTTGACTTGTGAAATATATGCATAAGTATATTTATTATACGAAGCCATTTATGAAGGACCCGATTGGCAGGAACGCTCTGGACTTGTTGATTTATTAACAACGGTATCGCCATTTTTCATTATTATTTTTGAAAACGCTAAACAGCGTTCATGGCCATTGGGAAGATACTGTCTGAGCTCTGCGGGACTCGTTCTCGATTAAATATCGAGTGAATGGTGGCAGGTGGCATATGATTTCACGCTTCAAATATTCACTGGTGGGGAGAGGCTGATTTCCGTGTTTCGTCTCATAGGTGTCGTGGGCGATTAAAATGATCGACCAAGCCGGCTCTGAGAGGCTTAACCTGGGTCAGTTTAGTTGAATTTGTTGGGAAGGCTACAGAGTATTGATGAAGGCCAAGAAGCCAGAAACGCGGCTGCTCTTGCTTTCTCGGCAAATCAATGAACCCTCTGGGGTCTATTTGACTTGTGAAATATATGCATAAGTATATTTATTATACGAAGCACGAAACCCTTTATGAAGGACCCGATTGGCAGGAACGCTCTGGACTTGTTGATTTATTAACAACGGTATCGCCATTTTTCATTATTTCTGCTAATTCTGGTGGACCAGTACTTTGCGAGTTTACTACCTATTCGATCTAGATATAGCATTAAACTCGTTTTAATTATTCAAGTTAATATTCGCGACAAATTGGATGAAACCCTCTTTCATGCTTACTTCTTTTGAACTGGCATTTTAATAATTATTTACCTGACATCCTGTGTCTACATCGGCATAATATCCGGAACTTTTACCCTTGCAACTGAACCGGGTATGGGGTACCCTTGCGAAAGTTGGATACAAGGGTGGATTATGAGGTAAATGTAAATTATGGTATCCATCATACGGCATAGATCCTGGAATAATATAATGTCCTCCTTTGGCCGAAATGAGAAAAATACCTGAAATAGAAGTGGACTTAAAAACTTTAGGAGAAACATATTTTTGCAAAGACTTTGTATATTTGTTGGATGGAGTTCTATGAATACATGTAGACATTAGTTAACTCCTTAATTAGCGGCAAAGCTAGATAGAATGCTAACCGCTCCTCTCGTCCTCAGTTGTGCAACTCTGTATATTTACAGATTTTCCGAAAATACAACCAGAGCCCCAGAAAATGTTTCGGATTCGCCGCTGGCGCAAAAATAGTTTGTGAAAAGATTTTTGAAGATAAAGTATTCGATATAAAGGATTTATACGGAGAACAACTTCAGATATTTTCTCTGGTCTCTCAGGCTCCACAAAACCCATTAGCATATTAGCCTAAGAGCCCACGACGGCCAGACTTTCGTTATTTTATAAAAGCTGAAAGTTTTTCTGTGCATGCCCCTATACAGGTAAAAATGGCCAGCGACTATAGAGTTTGGGTTGTGGTTACTTTGGTAGGTAACAGGTGTAAATAATAGTACCTTACTTTCGTTAAAGTATAAAGCTCAATCTTTTCATATTTTCTTCGGTATAACGTTAGTAATCTCATCATCCATTGCCGGACACTTGTGACGGTTGCTACCCCCTGCCAGACAACCCTAAACTTTAATAAATTATACATAATTATACTTTCGTCATAGTATAAAAGCTGAATTTTATATATGTTACTTGGGGACCTATAAAAAAATGTTACCTCAATAGCCGGACAGTTTTAAAGGTTTTTACATCTTCCCAGACACTTTGAAACTGCGGGTGTGCATGAGATAGGGCGCTTAGTCGATTGCGATCTTTTACTGCTCATCATCTTTCGGTTAGTGATGTATTGAAAACATCGCGATGTTTTCATCGCGATTTTTTGTCTACATTAGCAGTCAACGTAACCTGAAGATTATTGTTGCAAAGTGAAATGGAGCAGCAGTGGCGTTATATTACCTATATCTTTTCGTTATAACGATCGCAATGGACTAAACACTCCCGCTCGCACCTACAGCGGACTTTCAATATGTCTGGCAAGATGTAAAAACCATTAAAACTGTCCGGCTATTGAGGTAACATTTTCTCATAGGTCCCCAAGTAACATATATAAAATTCAGCTTTTATATTATGACGAAAGTATAATTACGTATAATTTATTAAAGTTTAGGGTTGTCTGGCAGGGGGTAGCAACCATCACAAGTGTCCGGCTATGGATGATGAGATTTCTAACGTTATCCCGAAGAAAATATGAAAAAATAGAGCTTTATACTTTAACGAAAGTAAGGTACTATTTTTACTACCTTTACTACCTGTTACCTGCCAAAGTAACCACAACCCAAACTCTATAGTCGCTGGCCGTTCTTACATGTATTGGGGGCATGCACAGACAAACTTTCAGCTTTTATAAAATAACGAAGGTCTGGCCGTCGTGGGCTCTTGCTCTATATCGGTAGTGATCTTAGACATATCCCAAAGAACATGGATCACCCGACAGGAGATTAAGTATTCAATCCAAAGCTCGACCCTCTGGAATCTCCAATGAGGTCGGGGTTAAACGAATATATTTATCTGTAGTTTATAATACTCAAAGATAAAACGTCAGGCCTTCCATAAATTTCGTGCCACGTTAACAACGGCTATATTCCTGTAATTGCCTTAAAACGTCGGATCGTTCCCGTGGAATCATTGATCTAGAAGTAAGGGGTATTTTCAGCCAGGGAATCACTAATCGTTGCACAACACCTTGGGTGTACTACCCTATGAGATTGAGGGAAAGCCGAAGTGCGGAGGGGTAACGAGAGTAGGTATCTCGAGGGTAACGGCAGTCGGGGTAAAGAAGTGCTCGGAGATCTGATTAGAGATACGGGGAAGAATCTGGATGATTAGCCGAATATGAGTTATTATCCCTGATACTTAGACGTGTTGAACACGAGAAACTCTGACTTAGACAAAGTTGAAACATATTGCGGTAGTTGTCGAAATTCAGTTATTGTAAAAGTAAATTCTGTCGAAGTGTAAATATTTTCATCGAGTTAAAATATTGGATTTGCTGATGCCCAAAGTGAAATCAAAAACTGACCCCCATTTCTTATAATCCTAAGCTGATAAATTCTAGTGTCTAGTGGCTTGAAATTGGCTCATTTGGCGGAAGACCCTGTATTTTTCGTGTGATTGGTGGCGAGCATAATAATTTTTTTTTTTTTTTTTATTATATATTTATTTTCATCAGCAATCAGAATGTACATTCTATGAGCTAATTTAATGATGATTATTTGACGTGACAAGTTTCCCTCCAATGAGGAAATCTCCTACTTTTCCAATAAGTCTGCGGGCCATAGTCTTCTCAATCTTCTTGGTTGGATATCGTTCATCAGTGGTTGCAAAAGCATATTCGTGTGCCCTTCCAATCTTGCATGATGATTGATGCTTTTATTTTTGATTACTTCGTGGACATACGGTATTCTAAGATCTTCATGCAACATTTGGTTGGTTATGTACCAAGGTGCATTGGCTAACATACGCAAGGTTTTAGACTGGCTTCTTTGAATAATAGCTACATTGGATTTGCTTGCACATCCCCAAATCTCTATGCCGTATGTCCATATTGGTACGATGATAGTCTTGTACAATAATATTTTGTTTTCCAATGAAAGTTTTGAATTTCTTCCTAGTAGCCAATGTAGTTCTCTAATTTTAAGATCGATTTGTTTCCTTTTCTTTTTGATGTGCTCTTTCCAAGTTAGTCTGGTGTCCAAGTGTAATCCTAGATATTTGACGGTTTTCTCCTTCTGTATTGTTTTATTATTTATAAGGACTGATGGGCATGGTTCCTTTCTCAAAGTGAAGTCAATTTGTTTTGATTTTTCTTCATTAATCTTAATTTTCCATTTTCTTGCCCATTCCTCTATTAAATTCAAATGTTCTTGGACCAAATTAGATGCTGTTGAGGGATTTTCATCAGCAGCCAGTACGCCTGTGTCGTCCGCAAAAGTTCCAATGGTTGTTTTTGTTGTTGTAGGCAGATCAGAAGTATACAGTAGATAGAGAAACGGTCCGAGGACGCTTCCTTGAGGTACTCCTGCTTTTATGGGGTAGTTTCTGGAATTTTCTTCGCCTACTTTGACTCTGAATTCCCTTTCTGTGAGGTATGACTGCAAGATGGAGTAATACTTCAGTGGGAGAATTGATTTTATTTTATATAATAATCCATCGTGCCAGACCTTGTCGAAAGCTTGGCTTATATCAAGGAATGCTGAGGTACAATACAATTTTTGCTCAAATGCTTGATTGATGACCCTTGTTAATCTGTGTATTTGTTGAGTTGTTGAGTGTCCTTGTCGAAAACCGAACTGATGAGAAGGAATCCATTCACTAGAGGTATCAGCATTTATTCTCCCCAGTAGAAGTCTTTCCAGTACTTTTGAAATTACTGGTAATAAGCTAATAGGACGGTATGATGGGACTTCATTTGGATTTTTCCCTGGTTTCAAAATCATGATAATCTCAGCTGTTTTTAACTTTTTTGGCCAGTGTTGCAATCTCAAGATAGCGTTGAAAATGTGAGTTATCAGAGTTATACTTTTTTTTGTTAATTCCTTAATCATTTTTGGGGTTATACCATCAATACCTGGGGCCTTTCTGACATTGAGAAGTTTTATTTCTGCTTGTACCTCTTTTATGGTGAAAGGTTTTATGTTTGATATACCATGCGGGATTTGAGAGATGTTCTTCTCGATGTCTGAATCTTTTGTATCATCGTTGGGTGTAAATACATCAGCTAGGTGTTCTGCAAATAAATCAGCCTTTTCTTTTTCACTTCTTGCCCAATTCTGGTTTGTTACTCCTGATTTTCTGATTGGTACGATTGGTTGCTTCGGTTTTCTGTTCGATTTTATCGGCCCCCATATTGTGTTATCGTACCTGTTCAAACTGTTTAGATAATTGTAGAATGATTCATCCTTCAGCTCCTTAAGTCTCCCTTTAAGTTTGCTGGTCATCTGATTCAATGCAGTTCTATCCTCAGGCGCATGTGTGTGCTGCCATCTTGATCTTGCTCTCCTCTTTGCAGCAATCAATTGTTTGATTTCTAATGGAACAGAGTTGCATGTATTATCTTGTCTAGTCTTTGGAGTACTTTGGATGACTGCCTGTTTCATTGTATTGGTGAATTTTTCTAAAGCTTCATCAATTTCGTCTGGATCTTTCAAACTTATCGAGAGATCAATTTGTTCATCCATTAGGCTGCGGTACTTTTTCCAATTTGTTTTGGTGTTATGTAATCTCGATGTAGATTTTTTGTTGATCGCATATGTGCTTAAGGACGCAATTATAGGAGAGTGGTCAGAGGACAGGTCATAACTGGGATTTACTGTCATATATGTGGAAGATATACCACTGGTTATGAAGAAATCAAGGAGGTCTGGAGTTTTATTAGGATCACTGGGCCAGTATGTAGGTGTTCCAGTAGAGAGGAACGTGTAGTTTTTTTCTTGTATCAATTTAGCTAATTGTCTACCTTTGGTAGATGTAAGACGGGAACCCCATAGTATGTGCTTGCTATTAAAATCTCCCCCTGCCATGAATCGTGGACCTAATGTATCGAAGAAATCTCTGTAGTGGTTGGTTTTCAAGTTGTGCTTCGGTGGACAGTATACTGCAGAGATTGTTATTTCATAAGAGGCCATCTTGACTGTCAGTGAAGTGGCTTGAAGGTATTCTTCTTTATATCCTGGTATTTCATAGTGACTTATGTTATTTTTGATAAGAACTGCTGTTCCAGCATGGGCTTTACTGTCTGGGTGATTAGTGCTGTAGGTTATATAATTTGGTACATGGAAGAATGATTTGTCGGTAAAGTGTGTTTCACTTACTAGAAGGATGTCTATCGAGTTATGTTTTAAGAAGATCTCGACTTCATTTTTGTGTTGTGGAAGGCCATTGGCATTCCATTGGGCTATTCTGATTAAGTTAATGAATTTTAGTAATTAGTGTTGAAAGCATATTAAGTATCATATTATTTTGCTGGACAAGTTGTTGAAACATATTTTTAAATTCTGTCAGGAAAGCATTCATAGTAATAGGACTGTCTTCACTGGTTTGTTTTGATGTATCGTTTTTTCCTGTCAGGATGTCCGAGTATGTTGGGTATTTTTGCTGATATGTTGTTTGTTGTCTCTTATTTTGATGTTTATCGTTTGGTACTGGTTCTATTGATAAAGGGTTTTTTTGTTGGATGTTTAATCTATTGTTGGCATTACTTGGATTTTTTAGAAGTGCGTGATAAAATTCACACCCTTTGTAGTTTGCAGGATGGGGTCCATTGCATAGAGCACATTTTGGCTCAGTGCCCTTGATTTTCTTGCAGTTTTGGGTACTATGTTCTCCTCCACATTTGACGCATATGAATGGTCTATTACAATATGTTTTTGTGTGTCCATATTGTTGGCATCTCATGCATTGGGTTATTCCTCTGACCTTTTTTGGTGGTTCAATCGTCACAATTCTATTCTGAATGGCATATATCTTGTATATATCCTTGTTATTTTGAGATGGTTCAAGATCCACAAAAAATAAATTTAGTGGTTCCTTTGTTATCCGACTCCTACCGTTGAGGATGTTCCTCACCGTATGTCCCTCCTTGAAGAGTTCTTTCTTGATTTCTTCTACATTTGTTGAATGGTGGAGATTTTTGATCACTACTCTGAATGCTCGCTCCTCTTTTAGCTGGTATGTGTGGTGTATTATATTGTTATTCCTCATATGATGGGTCAGTTTCCGATAATTTTCTGCAGTCTGACAATTTATTTTAATGGTATTGTCAGCCAAGGTTTTTGTGGTAAACTTCTCCATTTGCAGAACTTGACTGAAATTGGTAATCATTTCCTTGTAATTTGTGACTCCATAGACAAAAATTGGTGGAGGACGCGGAAGTTTGGCGTTTGGATCTTCTTCTTTGTTATTGCTTTCTTCTTTTTCTTCATTTAATCTGCTGAATCTGTTGTTTATTGGGATTTCATTATTTTTTGAATTATTTATTTTTCTCTTCTTTGTTGTTCGTTTCATACACTGCCATGAATTACATTCGTAGTTGGCGTCAGAGTCACCGCCGAAACCTGCAAAGTCTTCATCACTTGTTGATGACAATCTGAAATATCTCGATGCTTGTGGATCATCCTGTATATCCATTCTTAAATGACCCGATTCAGTCTGCGGAATTCTTCCAGCTTCTGGTGTTGACATCATGTGTTGTTTTACGCTATCTGCGTTTATCTTATCCATTTATCATCTGGATTGATAAGGAATACCTTTTTGTGGAATTTTCATTTAATTCTTCTGAATGAATAATGGAAATTTTTATTGTAATTTTCGAAAATATTCCCGTTCCTGGAATGATTTTTGTAAGTTGTTTAGCAATAGCTCGATCAATCCGGGTTTTTGTACCCGGAGTCGGTGGCTGATTACTGATAACACACTTTTTTGCGTAGATAAAGAGAAAATGTCAGGAGCTGATGTGAACTCATCTGCTGCCTGATGCGAACTGAGCATAATAATGTGGTTGCATTACTTATATTCATCACATAAATATAAGTAACTTCTTTATGTTAATAACTATGTGAAATACTCACTTCAATACTGCAACTAACAAATCCCACAATGTATAGTTTATAATTACATTTCAAAACCCTTCACACATCAATTACACTTATATGATATGTCTTGAAATTTATTTTTAAAAACAGCGGAATACTGACTGAACTTGAAATTAATAACGAATGCCAAAGTATTCTAATAACTGGACCAGTTCATTCGCCAAATCAAATATTCTATTGCCTGATTACTGCGCCTCCTACAGGGTCAGATTGCGATATCCGGGACCCACTCAAAACACACAAAATTTCATCAAAATTGGTCTCGTCGTTTAGGAGGAGTTCAACGACATTCACACTTACATTAGAATTTTATATATTAAGGTTTTCACTTTAGTATTACCCACTAGTGGCCAGCAGTCCATATTTTGGGATTCAGATGAGCCAGCAGATCTACCTAGCAATAGATCCACATTTTTCTGGGAGATCTACATTTTTACGGTAGGTCTACATTTTTCCGGTAGATCTGCATTTTTCCGGTAGATCTACATTTTCTCGGTAGATCTACATTCTTCCAGTAGATGTACATTTTTTCGGTAGATCTACATTTTTCCGGTAGAGCTACTTTTTTCCGGTAGATCTGCATTTTTCCAGTAGATCTAAATTTTTTTGGTAGATCAATATAATCGGTAGATACATTGAATCGGTAGATCAATTGAACCGGTAGTTCAATGCCATCTAACGGGTCCTGTTGTGATTCTGAGAATCATTCATACCCGAAAGTACCATCGAAATATGTCAGGAGTTTTTGAGTTGCTAAAAACCGAATATAGCGTTACATACAGAATCGTATTGTGAACCTTTGTGCCTTCCGAAATACAATCACAAAGATTCATCAAAAACGGTATAGCCATTTTTGAGTTCCTGTAAACCGATTATAGTGTCACCTACCGGGGAATATTGTGGATCTGGAACTTTGTCAGATACACGCACAAAGTTTCATCGAAATCGGTCCAGTCGTTCTTGAGTTGTTATAAACCGAATGCAGCACCACCTAACGGGTTTCTATTGTGACACTGAGAGCCACTCAAACACGTACACAATGTTTCATCAAAATCGGTCGAGGCATTTCTGAGTTTCTACAGACCGATAGCAGCGCCACCTACCGGGGTATATTGCGGACCTGACACATACTCAGATACACACACAAAGTTTCATCGAAATCGGTTCAGCCGTTCGTGAGTTTCTATAAACCGAATACAGAGGTTTCGGAGTTGACATTTTTTTAAAAACACCCCGTATAGCAGCGGTTATCATTTCGTAACGGTTTTACAGTGTTGAGAATTCTCTTTACGATAGATCTGTAGGGGTGACATTTTACTTGAAACACCCTGTATAGTTAATTTTCTGCTTAATGTTTGAATATTTTGAGTAATTTTAATGCAAAAATCCGTCCGATCGAACGGATATTCATTATAGATTTCGTAACTTACCGAAAATATCCAAATCCCAAGATACGTTTACTGGAGTACGCTCCTCTTTGGGTAAAAATGGAAGAATACTAAGAAAAAGCTATTTCGGACGCTAGGAGATTCGATCCCGCCGCTCGGCGAGGCTCGGGAGCTAGAAATCTATTAACCGACTCCTTAGACCGCTCGGCCATGCCAGCTTCTTGAATAATATTCGATATTCTGGCACATAAACATTTTATAGTACTGGGACGATTTCCGTCTTTCGTTTTTCAGAATATCGTCAATCCTGTCAAGCGATCGATCGAAATCGGTTACTCGTTCATATTTCTCACGGTTTTTCTAGACGATTCCAAGATTTTCGAGTGATTCCGTTCGAAATTCAAATTCGATTGACATTTATCGTGGCTCGTTCGGACCGAAAACGTCGACCTCGAAGAAGCCGCGTTGAAATTCGCCACAGAAATACGTGAAACGTCAGAATTTTGTCGATTTTCGCGAAAAAGTCACATTTTCCTATCGTTCTTCCGGGAAAACGAAAGAGAGAATCGAAAAAAGGGCCGTGTTACGGACTAATTTCGAATCTCGTCTTCGCGTTCCCGCAAATACCTTCGTTCCGAACGCCACCGTTTCTCCGGATGCCTCCACACAATTTTGCACTTTTTGCCAAAATCGGCGTTTTTGCGATTTTTTTTAAAATACACCCCTGTCTTTTCGCTCCTAAAACGCGAAACCCTACGAAACTTCCGTATTTTTCCTCGATAAAACTCCTGGAAATTTCCCCCTAACCCCCCTCCTAACATCCAAAAAAACGTCACGTTTATAGTAATATTTTCAAAAAAGTTTTTTTGTTCCTTTTCTATGAAACCCATCTTCATTTTAGTATTGGGACAACATAGGAAAAAAATTGGTTCATCCTGAAAATCTTCAATTTAAAAAAAAATTGTTTAAACTATTGAATGCTCTATACTTTCCGGCGAAAAAATTGTGATGTTAGGGTTCAGCAGATCAAAATACATAGAAAAAGTTTAGTTTCATCCATCGATCACAAAATTTCATTAAAATATCATTTGTACCGTAGATATCCACTTCGAAAATGTTTAAATGCATTTTTGAAGTCGTTGACCACTATAATTCCTTGATGGATCTGGATGAAATTTTGTATACCTACTCAATTTCGAATTTAAGCAGTTTTTGTAGACACGTGACCAGCCAGTAATACCTATTGTTGAATAATTCATCATCTATAAAGTGCAAGTTCTCTTCATGTGGGAAAACTCTGTGGATATAGGGGCTTCGGCGCTCTTGTTAAACTACTAGCGACAACTTCGACAAAATATATCTCCGAAAGTATTGGTTTCTCAGAGTTGGGAATGACATCAATATGGATTCTTATGATAGAAGTGCATCATAAAAAATTGAATTCAAAACGTAGGTATATATGACACACCTCATTTATGTTGGATTTACATACATCAGCAAATTATAATAAGAGCATTCTATAAAATCCAAATTACGATTAATTATTGAAAATTTGCAAAATTATTTAGAGTTGAGAATGATATCAATGAATTATTAAGATGAAACTGCATCTTAAAAAAAATTAATTTGAAAAATTGTAATGTAAAAAAAATTTGGCGATTATGCCCAATAACGAACTTAACCGAGATATTTATCTGCTCCCTACCTATCTCCGAAAATTTCAACTGTCTAGCTCATTTCGTTCAAGAGTTATGTATTGACGACCGGCTGGCCGGATAGTGGAGTCGAACCAAAACGTTTGAGACCATTTTCAGCCAAAAATTCGAAAATTACAGACATTTGGGCAAATTGATAAGCACTCTGTTCCGAGGAACAAGAGCTTCAAAAATGTATTAGCAAGGGACAATTCAGTTTCTGCCTGGAATGGTTTAGGATTTCAAAAACGCTTTTATTTCGAGGATATATCTGCGAAGAAAGCCGTTCTGAAATTAAATTACTGTGTCCTCATTCGTTGGTATAGCTAAGAGAGAAATTATTGTGTCTCTAAAAAAAGGGGGAAAGTTCAGTTTTTGACAAACTATATCTCCCAAAGTATTAATACTTTGGTTTCTCAGAGTTGGGAATGATATCAATGGATTCTTATAATAGAACTGCATCATAAAAGAAATTAAATTCAAATAATGGTTTATTTATCAAGATTAAATGAGCAATCTGCAATGATTTAACCTCGTGGAATGGGTTGTTGCAACTTACACTCGGTGCATAGTTTTCACAACTCGAAATACCTAAGGAAAGTATCATCGAAATGTCTAGAGCAAGGCTGGAGACAATCATAGCAGATTGTCACCTTGGGGAAGACCTAGGGGGATCAGTATAATAATATACAATTCCTGATATTTGAATAGGTATAGGCTGACGAACAAATTATTTTCATAGTTCAAAATATATTATTAAACAATCCTATTTTCTTAATTTAATAGTTCATACCACTAACACATTCATTCTGTGTTATGAACTTTAACTCAAGAAAGAATATTTGATACACAAATGTAGATCAATATTTCATTTTTTTGCTAGCAGCATTATGAAAAGACCATATATAGGAACATGTCTCACTACTTGAAGGAAGTAAAATGTAATATTAACCTCGGGGATCAACGAACAGTAATTTATTTTGATGATTCCATTATGCTGTTCTTTCCTATTGTCTTCATAAACTACATCATTATAATCATCCAATTCTAAATCTTCTGAAACATCATTCCCAATATTTGCACATAAATTATATTCAATATGCAACAAGTCAATATTATTTTTGGTATCAAAACAGTCTTGTATATAGTCACAAATTCAAGATGCGGAAGCGGAACCTGGTTTTCCAACACAAAAGTATATACAAAAGTACGAATTATATAAACAAATAAGATGACATGAATGAACAGTGAGCACAGATAGAACACAGACAGATAGAACTCGCATTCTGTGAAAACATAGAAGTACGCCGATGTATTATTGAAATTTGGAAAAATCATATCTGCGAAAGTATTAGCTTGTTATAGTTGAAAATGACATCAATGGATTCATATGATGAAACTGCATCTTTAAAACAATTGAATTTAAAATTTGTAAAGTAAAAAAAAATTGTTTGTTTCGTTTCTTCGAAACTATAACAAACAATAACTAACTTAATCGAGATATTTATCTCCCAAACCTACTGTGAAAATGTAAACTGTCTAGCGGCTAGCTCGTCCCATTCGAGAGTTATCGTGTCTACGGCCGTAGGCCGTAGTTTTTTGCCACTACGGCAACCCGATCACTACAAAACATCGCATGCATATGAAGGTCATGATTCTACAATTCGATGCTAAATTTCAGATAGATCGAGTGATCGGTTTCGGAAATATTCATAAAAAATGATTTTACTAAAAACGGCCATAACTCCGAAACCGTTTGGTAGATTTCGCCCATTAACGAACTCGTCCGAGATATTTACGCTCCAAGCCTATCCTGCAAATTTCAATCCTCTAATTCCTTTCGTTCGAGAGTTATCGTGGCTACGGCTGGCCCGACAGAATCGATTTCGACCACGGATTCTTGATCGGTGAGTCGAACCAAATCGTTTAAGATTCGAAAATTACAAACATTTGAGCAAATTGATATTAAGCACTCTGTTCCGAAGAGCGCCAAAAACCCTCAGTGAATTAGAATTACCCTCCCATAAGTTCAATTAACAAAATCAGAAATAATTCATACCTAATAAAGACAAAACTATCTGCCACACAACCATTTCGAGAAGAATAAGAACTTCACCGACAACCGCGTAATCTCAAATGCGAAAAAAAAAGTAGCAACTTAACTACAACATATTTTTAATCGAGCGTGCCATTGAAAAATCGATTGGTGTTATCCTCAGATCTGGGTCAAACTCTATGCAACTACCTATCAATTTCTGATTGCTACCATTCACTCTGGTATACATTTTTTTCGATCAAGAAAACAACTTGTTCGATACTCACTTTTTTCCGAGGTTAGATCGAAACCTCCCCCGCTCAAGTGACCTTATATATCTATCGAAAACGGATTATATTTCGCACAGATATCGATATTTTGTGGGTCCCATAACAAGGTTATTTGAAGTTCAAGATGTTTCAAAAATGGGAAGGTAATTCCAAACCTGATATCAATTTATTCCATTTCTAGATAGAATAAAGAAAACATAAAACATCCGTAAAAAAATTGGTTCAAGCACTGACGTGAAGTCAGGAGCTTTTCCGCTTTTGGTCTATTGTCCATTCTCCTGTAGGTATTGGACACTCTATAGTGTCCAATACAGGAGAATGCGCAAAAGCTCCTGACTTCACGTCAGTACGTGCTTGAACCAATTTTTGAAAATTTTCTGTGGGTACCATTCTCACAAAATTTTACACACGTCTTAATGTCGATATTGTACAACTTTTACCAAGCTTCAATCCGATCGAGTATATATTTTCTCTATTTCAGTATCGTAATGAGCTCATTCCAGCACTAAAAACAGTGCTGGAATGAACTCATTCCCGCATTGTTTCTAGTTATATTTTTCGTTTTGTGGTAGTCAGCACTGACATTCGATCCTATCAAATTTCAACACACGTCAATTATTGTCAATATAAGATAATCTGGATAAGGTGAAATAATTGTTGAGAGGAAAAGTTTTATTTTCATAAAAAAATAAGGTATCAGAGATTTCCTTCTTGCTAATTTTGAATCATTCATGATATAAGGAAACTGTTCAATCTGATCTCCATGCTCTACGTACAATTCAAATTCCGCGATCTGTCAACTTTCGTAACAGTAACACCAACTGCCAAGATACAATACAAAAGTCACTAGGTTGTATAATACTAATTTTTCATTAAATTTCAACAGTATTTTACAAAACTTGCCTGAAATAGAGAAAATATCGTCTAATACTCGTTGCAGAAGGCAATTCCAACACTCATGCGTACTAAAACTCGCTCCTTCGTCGCTCGTTTTCGAATTTCGCATTCGTGTTTAAATATCAGCCCGTTCTGCAACTTGTTTTAGAATATACTATTCTCTATTTCAGTATCGTAATGAGTCCATTCCAGCACTAAAAACAGTGCTGGAATGAACTCATTCCAGCATTGTTTCTAGTTATATTTTTCGTTTTGTGGTAGTCAGCACTGACATTTGATCCTATCAAATTTCAACACACGTCAATTATCAGTACTAATAACCCAAGGACATTGATAATTGTTCGAAAAAATTTTATGACAGATTTCGAAAGCTTGTTGCTTGGAAACAGATCGACGCCGTAGGCGGAGATCTGTTGCCTACAAGCAACAAGCTTGAGAAAGTTGTCATAAAATTTTTGAGCATTTATCAATGTCCGAGGGTTATTCGGATAGAAAATTTTTTGCTAGCTTACTTGTTATATTCCACATGGTTTTGACCGTACTTTCTTTGAACTCTGTACCATCTTTTTTCCTCATGTTCACAGCCCAATCCTTTAAAATCAACGCCAATTCTTCCGCCGTCCGATTTCCATCTAATTGATACTTTCTATCGTTGCAGAAGTCCATAAATGCTTTCCATACAAATTTCTTACTGTAAACGGTGTTTTTGGGTATATTCGATTCAATAATTTCATTAATATTCTCGTCAGTATTACAACCAAATAGTGACATTTCGAAATATTAAATATTTGAAACTTCATAATCGAAATAAATCAATATATGTTCATAGCAACGTGAAAACAGCCCATGGTCTGTTATCGATGTAATGTTGACATGATTGGGTGAAATTGTTCATATGATACAAAATGAGGAAATTTGATTGGTTGTTGGAACTGTCAAAAAATTTTCAATATAATATAATCTGGATATAGTGAAATAATTGTCGAGGGAAAAGATTTATTTTTATTGAAAAATAAGGTACTAGAGATTCCCTTCTTGCTAATTTTGAATAATTCATGCTATTAGGAAACTGTTTTAAATCTGATCTCCATGCCCTACGTATGATTCAAATTCAAATTCCGTAATCTGTCAACTTTGGTAACACGGTAACAGTCACACCAACTGCTAAGCTAAGATACAATGCAAAAGTCACTAGGATGTATAATCTGGATTTTTCTTTAAATTTCAACAGTATTTTACAAAACTTGCCTGAAATAGAGAAAATATCGTCTAATACTCGTTGCAGAAGGCAATTCCAACACTCATGCGTACGAAAACTCGCTCCTTCGTCGCTCGTTTTCGAATTTCGCATTCGTGTTTGAATATCAGCCCATTCTGCAACTTGTTTTAGAATATAATATTTTGAGTTATCGTGGAAAAATATTTCAGTTGAGTATAAATCTGAAACCGTTGGACCGATTATGACCAAAAACGAACTTAACTCTCCCATTCGGATGCGCAAACTACCCTGAAAATTGCAAGTCCCTATCTCCTTTCGTTCGAAAGTTATCGAGGCAACAGTCACCCATCTAGCTACTGAACTCACACAATGCCGCTCGGATCTCCAACAATATAGATCCGATCGTGTTCGAACTTGGAACTTGGCAGTAGAGTTCTGAAGGCTCTTGCAAAATTTCAGCGTTGTCGGACGAATAGTTTCTGATATATAGAATTGTCTTCAATGATTTTTTGAAACTTTTCTATTGATACGATCCTCACGAAATTTCCCCAGAATTTTTGCGTTGGTATTCTACAATTGATTACCATGTTTGAATAGGATCGGTTTTGTATTTTTCGAGTTATTGAGGAAATAACAACCAAATTTCAGATGGGTATAACTCCAAAACCGTTCGGCCGATTATGCCTATAAACAAACTGAAATGTCGCATTCAGATGCACAACCTAACTTGAAAATTTCAAGTCTCTATCTCTTTCCGTTCTCAGGTTATCGTGTCATAAATAATATTTTTTAATAATTTTTTTTTAATTTTATAGTAATACGATGCTCACAAAATTTCACAAGCGTCCTTAGGTTTGTATTCTACAACTAATCAACAAGTTTCTATTCGATCGGATTTGTATTGTTTGAAAACAAAATTTATTACTCAGAAACCATTGGGCCGATTATGCCCATGACGAACTTGTCCGCCGTATTGGGATGCGCCAACTACCCTGAAAAATTCAAGTCACTATCTCTTTCCGTTCTCAAGTTATCGGGGCAACGGACGGCCGGCCGGCCGGACAGAATCAATTTTGACCTCGAATTCTTCATCAGGGAGTCGAACTCAATCGTTTGAAACCATTTTCAGCAAAAAATTCAAATATTACAGATATTTGCTCAAAATGATAACGTGATGTTCCCTAGAAAAAACGCGCAAAAAGTTGGGAAAGCACTGCGTTGGAGCGCTGGTTCAAATTCATAGACAGGGCGGTCCCCCATCCAGGTAAAATAAAATTGGTTCAAGCACTGACGTGAAGTCGGGAGCTTTTGCGCGCATGTTCTATTGTCTATTCACATCTATATTGGACACTCTTTATCGAATTTAGCATCGATATATACCGTTTCCTCAGCTTTTATATTAATTGAATACATTTCATATCATTTTAATGACAGACTTGCGTAATGAGAGAATCGTCTATGATCACAAAATAAATTTTCAATTCTGACGTACGTATTTTATCGCAATTGAAATTCGATAAATATCTAATAATATACGAAAGAATTCACGCCTCAAGTAACTTCAGGATACGATATTCACGAAATTCCGGGAAAATTCGTGGGTTGGCATTCTACAAGTAATTACCGAGTTCTAATTGGATCAGATTGTATATTTTGAGTTATACCTACTGAAAATTGCAAGTCGCTATCTCTATCCGTTCTCGAGTTATCGTGAGATACATATAATATTTTTTCATATATTTTTTTTAATTTCTAGTGGTACGGTCCTCTCAAAATTTCTCACATGTCTTTATGACGATATTCTACAACTAGTTACCTAGTTTCAATTCTATCGGGTATTTATTTTTTTAGTTATCGTGTAAATAATATTCCAGATGGGTATAACACGGAAACCGCTGGACCTATTATGCCCAACACCCAACTTAACTCTTCCATTCATATGCGCAACCGTCCTTGAAAATTGCAAGTCCGTATCTCTTTTCGTTAGAAAGTGATCGAGGCAACGGTCACCCATCCAGCTACTGAACTCACCTAAGACTGCTCGGATATCCAACTATATAGATCCGATCGTGTTCAGCAATGGTCGCATTCAGCGGACGAAGCGCTCAGCCACTTTACGCTACCGCTACCTAGCGCAAATCAAGTGTGCTCCATAAAATAGCCTCCGCTCCAAAGATTAATCTTTGCTCCGCTCCACAACGTGTTGAGTTCGTAGGGCATGTGCCACCGAAGGTTTTGGTAACGGTTGCGCAACTGTTTCGTCCGCTGAAAGCGACCAATGTCGGACATTTTTAATGATGTTTAAAAAAAAATCTAGTGATACGTTCCTCACAACATTTAACAAGAATTTTCGCGTTGGCATTCTACAACTAATTACCATGTTTGAATTGGAGCGGATCCGTATTTTTTTGAGTTATTGAGGAAATAACAAACAAATTTCAGATGGGTATAACTCCAAAACCGTTTGGCTGATTGCCTACTAACAAACTCGAATGTCGCATTCGGTATCTATTTCCATTCTCAGGTTATCTTGAGTTAAATAATATTTATTAATATTTTTTTCTAGGGATACGATTCTCACAAAATTTCTTAAAAGTCTTTGTGTCAGTATTCTACAACTAGCGAACTAGCTAGTTTCAATTCGATCAGATCTGTATTTGGTTGATGACAAAATTATTACCTAGGAAACCGTTGGATGGATTATGCCCATTAACGAACTTGTCCGCCGTATTAGGACGCGCCTATACCTACCCTGAAAATTTCAAGTCGCTATCTCTTTCCGTTCTCGAGTTATTGTGGCAACGGCCGGCCAGTAAGAATCAAATTTACGGACATTTTAGCAAAATGATAGCACGCTCTTCCCCAGAACAAGCGCGAAAAAAATCAAATAGATGGTGTCCCAAGTTAGGATCACTATCCTTAACTTGGGACACCGATATAATTTTGCTATTTGTGGAATAGATAACTGAACTTGGTATGACATGCACATTTTTGAAGCATGGTTCATTTTGTTTTAAAGGTTAAAAAATTTGAAAAAATACATATTTTTAATAATGAACAGTTTTATTATTTTAAATACAATAATTTGAAATGTAAATTTCGAAAAAAGCACTGACGTGAAGTTAAGAGCTTTTGCGTGCATGTTCTATTGTCTATTCACGCCTCCCACTTCCTCATGAAATACTGCATGAATATCAATTAAGCCGTCTCTTTAGCGTTTTACACATGTAAAAATACATGGGGCAACTGAATTCAAATTTCAAAATGGAATAAAAAAAAATTGGTTCAAGCACTGACGTGAAGTCAGAAGCTTTTGTGCGGTAATTTTGTGTGGTAATTATGGTAATTATGGTACATAATTTACCATGGTAAATTCGATTAAGGGTGTCCAATACAGAAGAATGAACAATAGAACATACGCACAAAAGCTTCTGACTTCACGTCAGTGCTTGAACCAATTTTTTTTTGAGTTATCAAGGAAATAATATTCCAGGTGGGTATAACTCGGAAACCATTAGGCCGATTATGCCCAAAATCGAACTCAACTCTCCCTTTCGGATACGAAACCTACCCTGAAAATTGCAAGTCCCTATCTCCTTTCGTTCGAAAGTTATCGAGGCAACGGTCACCCATCTACTGAACTCACACAAGAATGCTCGAATCTCTAACAATATTTAACCGATCGTATTAAAACTTGAAACTTGGCAGTAGAGTTAGGTTATGAAGGCTCTTGCAAAATTTCAGCAATTTCAAACGAATAGTTACTGATATATAGAATGTTTTTTTTTTTTTATTTTCAATGATTTATTAAAAATTTTCTACAAATGCTATCCCCACCAAATTTTGCAACATTTCCGCGTTGGCATTCTACAACTAATAACCATGTTTTATTTCAATCGGTTCAGTATTTTTCGAGTTAATTATTATTATATTATTTATTGAAGATAAGAGCCAAGTTAAACAAAACTATGGGGCTCAGAATACATAATAAACATAAGGCAGTTACAGCGCACAATTTTACAAACTGAATTGGTTGAAGCGGTCTAAATTGTTTTTGAAGTTATTGACACTGTCACTGTTCACTACCACAGGCGGAAGGTGATTCCAGGTGTTGAAGATGCGATTTGGCAAAAAGTTTTCTCTGGCTGCATGGTGGAAATTTTCGCGGTACAGCTTGAATTGGTGGCCACGCAGTCGCTGATCGGAATTTAGATGATACAAACCTGACAGTTCAACGCCGAACAGACTCCTTAATGCCCTATAAGATGTTATTAGGTCACCTCGCAAGCGACGGTCCTCGAAACGGGGTAGATCCAGGATATCGAGTCGATTCTCGTAACTTGGACGATAGGATCCGAAGGCCATTCTTGTGGCTCGCCTTTGTACGCTCTCTAAAGAAGCTCTGTCCTGTCACCAATCAGTCTCGTATCCCAAACAGGACCAGCGTACCCGAGTATAGGTCGTATGTAAGTTGTGTATAGGGAGCGACATGTGTTTAAGCTACACCTTCCAAAAACTTTCTCTAAAGGCCGATTTACATCAGACGAGCGAATGCTCATTCTATTCCCTCTCTATCAAATTATTTTAGTGTAAACAGATGTAGAGCATTCTTTCGTTGTTCTTTCTGCATTCGCAAAGATTCTAAGGAATATTCTAAGATTGCTCGATCGCTTGATATAAACGGCAATAGAGCGTGTGAACAGTTGCTTAGAGCGTTATTGCGACGAGCGAATGCTCATCCTATCCCCTATCTAGCAAATTCTTTTAGCGTAAGATGCAGAGCATTATTTCGTTGCTCTTTATGCGTTCGCAAAGATTCTGTGGAATATTCTAAGTTTGCTCGATCGCTTGATATAAACGGCACTAGAGCGGGTCAACACTTGCATAGAGCATTCTTGCGTGTTCAGAAGCGCTCGCTCCCGAGAGCGATCTCTTCAAAGCGTTCTGGTGCTCTAGCGATTTGTTTTTATCCGATCAATTATGAATTGGTCTACAGAAAAAATGTCTTCTGATTATTGGAGCCTACCAAAATTCCAGATGTCTGTGGGATCCGACGTATGAACAATATAAAAATATAACCCGCAAACACGATGCTTGCCACGAAATTTCAAATTTACTTGAATGTACTGTAGCAGAATGAAAAAAAATTGGTTCAAGCTCTGTGAACATGAGCTTTTTGGCGCTCTTGTTCAAACAGACAAATTATATCTGCGAAAGTATTGGTTTCTCAGATTTGGGAATTATATAAAATGATTCTTTTGATAGAACTGCATCATGAAAGAAATTAATTTTAAAAAAAGTGACGTTTAAAAAAAATGTTTCAAAAATTATCATTTAAACAAGTGCGCCAAAAGAAAAAGCAATCTACAATGCATACAAAATTGTCATTAAATTTATTTATCAAGATTAAAAGAGCAATCTTCAATGATTCATCCTCGTGGAATGGGTTGTTGCAATTTACACTCGGTGCATAGTTTTCACAACTCGAAATACCTAAAGAAAGTATCATCGAAATGTCTAGAGCAAGGCTGGAGACAATCATAGCAGATTGTCCGTTTATTCCTGATATTTGAGTAGGTAGAGGCTTACGAACAAATTATTTCAATAGTTTATATAATATATTAACTAGCAACATTATGAAAATACTGTATATAGGAACATGTCTTACTATTTAAGGAAGTTAAATGTAATATTAACCTCAGTGGTCAACGAATAGTAATTTCTTTTGATGATTCCATTATGTTCTTCGTTCCTATTGTCTGCATAAACTAAGTACATCATTAAAATGATCCAATTCTAAATCTTCTGAAACATCATCCCGAATGTATACGTAAATTATTCAATATGCAACCAGTCAACATTATTTTCTGTTTCAAAACAGTCTTGCATATATTCACAAATTCAAGAATCGGATACTTATTTCAAACTACGAATTGACATGACTCTAATAGCTAGATAAGATGACATTTATGAACAGTGAACACAGACAGTGAATACATAGAACTACGATGTATTATTAAAATTTTGAAAAATCATATCTCTGAAAGTATTAGCTTCTTAGAGTTGAAAATGATATCAAAGGATTCTTATGATGAAACAGCATCTTAAAAAAAAATCGAATTCGAAATTTGTAACGCAAAAAAAATTTTTGTTTTTCGTTGCCCAAACCTACTGTGAAAATTTCAACTGTCTAGCTCATTCCATTCGAGAGCTATCGTGTTAACGGACGGACATAATCGATTTCGACCACGGATTCTTGATCAGTGAGTCAAACCAAGTCGTTTGAGACCATTTTCACCCAAAAATTCGAAAATTACAGACATTTGGGCAAATTGATAAGCACTCTGTTACCAGCAACAAGAGCGCCAAAAATGGTGAAAATCCTCTAACGCCATTCTACAGAAATTTTGGAATCGACCACATTCTTCTTGTTCTTGCATATCCGTCATCATTTCACCTACATTATTCAGTATCGTTCGCTGCATTAAATTTGTTACCCACGAACACCTCTTCCTTCTTTTCTTATTGCGTGTTTGATACAAAATAACAAATGCAGCACTTGAAAATTATAATATTGTTCTCAAAGTCGGACATAACGAAGCACCGCCAGCCTCAAAATTGAGATGAATGAGCATTCGTTCGGCTGATCTAAACATCTATCTATCCTGAGCAAGAATTCTAGTTCGTTGTTCTCGTTCTTGCTCGTTGATATATTTGTGTAAACGCTGAAAACGAGCTTTCGTTTACACTAAATGATCAAGAAAGAATGTTCTTGTTCTAGCTCTTGCTCATTGTTCGTTTGGTTTAAACCCACCTTTAGAGGTAGCAAATTCTGGTAGCCTTGGAACAGGTTAACCGTATATGATCCGACCAACTTAGATTTTCCGTTACCACAACGCCCAGATCAGTGTGACTGGAGCAACGAGAAAGTGTGACACCATTAATACTGTATTGCTGTTTAGGATTTCTAGTTCCCATGTGTAAGACAACACATTTTTCTGGGTTTAGGGGTAACAGCCAGTCATTGCACCATTTTTCGATGATGATCAGATCCTGCTGAAGGGAATCGTTGTCGGCTCCTGGAGTAGCATACAGTTTCGTGTCATCAGCAAACATGGAAACACAGGATTTGAGCAACCCAGGCAAGTCGGATGTATAGAGGAGGAACAAAAGTGGCCCCAACACCGATCCCTGGGGTATACCGCTCATCACAGGTCTTGGAGTGGAAAAATATTTACCAACCCGAACACAGAATTGACGCTCAGTAAGGAAGGCTTCGATCCAAGAGAGGAGGCTGCCTCGGATTCCGAGATGATCTAACTTCGCTAGCAGTCGTCTACGTGGTACCTTGTCGAAAGCCCGTGCAAAATCAAGGTATATAACATCCACCGGTGTACCAGAATCAAGCGCTCTCGTCCAATCGTCAAGACATCTGAGGAGATTAGTTATGACAGATCTCCCTGGTAAAAAACCATGTTGGTTCTCAGGGATTTTGTGATTTTCGAAAGCAAATTTGAGAATCTCTGCCGTGATCATCCTTTCACATATCTTCGCTGGGGTACAAAAAACCACCAAATTTCAGAAAATTTCAGATGGCTATAACTCCAAAACCGTTTGACCGCTTATGCTCATAATCAAACTGAAATGTCGCGTTCTAGTGCACATCCTAACCTGAAAACTTGAAGCCGCTATCTCTTTCCGTTCTCAAGTTATCGTGACAACAAAAATATTTTTCAATAATTTTTTAAAAATTTTCTAGCCATACGATTCGCACAATATTTCACAAACGTGCTAAGGTTTATATTCTACAACTACTCACCAAGTTTCAATTCGATCGGATCCATATTGGTTGAAAACAAAATTATTACTCGGAAACCACTGGGCCGATTGTGCCCATTAACGAACTTGTCCGTCGTATTGAGATGCGCCACCCACCCTAAAAATTTCAAGTCGCTAGCTCGTTTCGTTCTCAAGTTATCGTGGCAACGACAGGACGGCCGGACGGCCGGCTGGACATAATCAAATTTGACATCGAATTCTTCATTAGGGAGTCGAACTTAATTGTTTGAGACCATTTTCGTCAAAAAATTCGAAAGTTACAGACATTTGGGCTAAATGATAACGCGATGTTCCCCAGAACATACGCGCAATAGTGAACTTACTCAGCAGGGATTCGAACACGGATCTCCTGCGCAGCAGTCGAGCACACTTAACATCTCGGTTATCGAGGTGTTGTTACAATTATGATATTTACATGATATTAAATTTCAGAAGAAGTAGATGGTTCGAAATTTCATTTTCATGATAATTCCTAAAATACAAAGCCGATCAAACTGAAATCCGGTATTCGAGTGTAAAATGGCAGTTATTAAAGTTTTTACAGCCGAATCCGACAAATAGTTTCTGATATATAAAATTTTTGAAGAAACAGGTTAAGATGATCCCCAAAAAATTTTGCAAAAATTTGCGCATCGGCATTCTACAACTAATTACCAAGTTTCAATTCGATCGAATCTGTATTTTTCCAATTATTGAGATGGTTATAGCTCCGAATCCGTTTGGACGATTATGCCCGATAACGATCTTAACGGTCGTATTCGGGTATTCTGATAATTGCTATCTCATTCCGTTCGAAAGTTGTCGTGGCAACGGGTGGCCAGGACAGAATAGAATTTTACCTTGAATTCTTCATCAGTAGGTCGAACCTAATCGTTCAAGACCATTTTCGGCAAAAAATTTGGAAATTACAGGCATTTGGGCAGAATGATAGCACTCTGGTCCCTAAAACATGCAGGCAAAAATCTTATTGCTGGATCTATAATAAGTTAACCAACCTAACCGTCTAACAAGTTCTTATTGCGCGTATGGTCTCAAACGATTGAGGTCGACTCGCTGATCAAGAATTCGAAGTCAAATTTGATTCTGTCTGGCCGGCCGGCCGTTGCCAAGATAACTTGAGAACAGAAAGAGATAGCGACTTGATATTTTCAGGGTAGGTGGCGCATCCCCATAGGACGGGCAAGTTTGTTAATGGGCATAATCGGCCCAACGGTTTCCGAGTAATAATTTTGTCTACAAACAATACTAATCCGATCGAATTGAAACTTGGTGAGTAGTTCTAGAATATAAACCTAAGGACGTTTGTGAAATTTTGTGAACATTGTATCGCTAGAAATTTTTTTAAAAATTATTAAAACATATTATTTACGTCACGATAACCTAAGAACGGAAAAAGATAGTGACTTGAAATTTTCAAGTAAGATTGAGAATCTTCATGATCCATTTGAGTTCGTTTATAGGCATAATCGGCAAAACGGTATTGAAGTTACACCCATCTGAAATTTGGTTGTTATTTCCTCAATAAGTCGAAAAATACAAAACCGATCCAATTTAAACATGGTTATTAGTTGTAGAATGGCAACACAAAAATTCTTATAAAATTTTATGAGGATCGTAAACTAGAAATTTTTTAAAAAATCATAGAAAATTATTGAAAAAAATCTATATATCAGAAACTATTCGTCCGATACCGGACGAAATTTTGCGAGAGCCTTCAGAACCTAACTCTACTACCAAGTTCCAAGTTTGAACATGATCGGATCTATATTGTTGGAGATCCGAGCAGTCTTAGGTGAGTTCAGTAGCTGGATGGGTAAGCGTTGCCTCGACAACTCTCGAACGGAAGGAGATAGGGACTTGCAATTTTCATGATAGGTTGCACATCTGAATTTGAGAGTTATGTTCGCTGTTTGCCATAATCGGCCCAACCGTTTCGGAGTTGCACCCATCTGGAATATTATTTCCTCGATAACTCAAAAAATATAGACTCGATTCAATTGAAGCTTGGTAACTAGTTGTAGAATATCGACATGAAGATGTGTGTAAAATTTTGTGGGGACTGTACCACTAAAAAAACATTTAAGTTCGTTAACTAGCATAATCGGCCAAATGGTTTTGGAGTTAAATCAATCTGAAATTTGGTTGTTATATCCTCAATAATTCGAAAAGTACACATCCGATCCAATTCAATTATGGTTATTAGTTGTAGAATACCAACGCGAAAATTCTTGTAAAATTTCGTGAGGATAGTAGCACTAGAAAATTTTCAAAAAATCTTTGAAAAAAAATTGGTTCTAGCACTGACGTGAAGTCAGAAGCTTTTGCGCGTATGTTCTCTTGTCCATTCTCCTTTATTGGACACTCTTAATCGAATTTACCATGGTGAATTCTATTGTCTGTTCTCCTGTATTAGACACTCCGAATTTACCATATAGTAAATTCGATTAAGAGTGTCCAATACAGGAGAACAGACAATATAATTCACCATGGCAAATTCGATTGACAATAGAACATACGCGCAAAAGCTCCTGACTTGAAGCAATTTTTTTTCGTGAGGTCAGGAGCTCTTGCGCCTATGTTCTATTGTCCTTTCTCCTGTATTGGACACTCTTAATCGAATTTGCCATGGTGAATTCTATTGTCTGTTCTCCTGTATTAGACACTCCGAATTTACCATAGTAAATTCGATTAAGAGTGTCCAATAAAGGAGAATGGACAAGAGAACATACGCGCAAAAGCTTCTTACTTCACGTCAGTGCTTGAACCAAATTTTTGCGCGTATGTTCTGGGGAACATCGCGTTATCATTTTGCCCAATTGTCTGTAACTTTCGAATTTTTGACGAAAATGGTCTCAAACGATTTGGTTCGACTCCCCAATGAAGAATTCGAGGTCAAATTTGATTCTGTCCGGCCGTCCGGCCGTTGCCACGATAACTTGAGAACGGAAAGAGCTAGCGACTTGAAATTTTCAGGGTAGGTGGCGCATGCCAATGCGACGGACAAGTTCGTTAATGGGCATAATAATAAAATTTCCGAGTAATAATTTTGTTTTCAACCAATATGAATCCGATCGCATTGAAACTTGGTGCGAATCGTATGGCTAGAAAATTATTAAAAAATATATTTGTTGTCACGATAACTTGATAACGGAAAGAGATAGCGGCTAGAAGTTTTCAGGTTAGGATGTGCATCTGAACACGACATTTGAGTTTGTTTATGAGCATAATCGGCCTAACGGTTTTAGCCATCTGAAATTTGGTTGTTTTTTTCTCCTGATTAACTCGAAAAATACTAAACCGATTGAATTGAAACATGGTTATTAGTTGTAGAATGCCAACGCGAAAAGTCTTGCAAAATTTGGTGAGGATAGTATTCATGGAAAATTTTTAAGAAATCATTGAAAATTTAAAAAAAAATTCTATATATCAGTAACTATTCGTCTGAAATTGCTGAAATCTTGCAAGAGCCTTTAGAACCCAACTCTACTGCCAAGTTTTAAGTTTTAACACGATCGGTTAAATATTGTTGGAGATTCGAGCAGCCTTGTTTGAGTTCAGTGGATGGGGGTCCGTTGCCTCGATAACTTTCGAACAAAAGGAGATAGGGACTTGCAATTTACCGGGTAGGTTGCGTATTCGAATGGGAGAGCTAAGTTCGTTTTTGGGCATAATCGGACTAACGGTTTCCGAGTTATACCTGTGGTTATACCCACCTGGAATATTATTTCCTTGATAACTCAAAAAATAGATATTCGATCGAATTGAAGCTTGGTAACTATAGTAGTAGAAAATCAACATAAAGACGTGTTTAAAATTTTGCAAGAACCGTACCCCTAGAAAACTTGAAAAAAACTAAGAAAAAAAAAATTTTAAGAACCGTACCCCCTAGCAAATTTCAAAAAAATTATCACGAAAAATAAAATTGGTTCAAGCACTGACGTGAAGTCAGAAGCTTTTGTGCGTATGTTCTATTGTCCATTCTTCTGTATTGGACACCATTAATCGAATTTAAATGGTAAATTATGTTGTCCATTCTCCTGTATTGGACACTTAATTCGAATTTACCATGGTAAATTCGATAAAGGGTGTCCAATGCAGTTGAATGGACAATAGAACATACGCGCAAAAGCTTATGACTTCACGTCAGTGCTTGAACCAATTTTTATTTTTATCATCGTGAAAAATAAATTATCCGGTTTAAGAATGCAATCCCGTATTCCTCATTAGTAAAATATTGCTAATTGATTTAATAATTCCCACACTGAAGGCTTATTTATGTAAATAGTATTACGTATTTGATAATTATTTCAGTTATTGGCTACTCTTGACTCTTGGTCAATCTTCGAATCTTGGTAGGTTATTAGGTGTTATTAGTGCAGACACTGTGAGCCGAACTGTCAATTTGTCTTCTACCTTCTATATTGGCGGCATTGGGTGACGTGTGTTTTTGTTGTGAACATGGGGATCCAAGGGCAGTTGTCACATCCAATTTTTTCATTATTTTTAATTTTATCTATCAGTTATGTTAGTGCTAATTTAGTTCATAAAAGATTCGAGTACAAATATTCATTTAAACCTCCCTACTTAGCTCAAAAAGACGGTTCAGTGCCGTTTTGGGAATACGGTGGAAGTAAGTAAAATGTTGTTACACGTAGGTTGCTTTGATTGGAGAAACGACATACGTCTCTCATGCTATCTCTTTTTCTCTCATGGGTTTTTAATTGGAAAACGATAGAAGTATGGCGAAGAAGTTGTCACTATTTTGACACGTATATAACCTATAAAATCCAACAAGTATTTCCACTCGAAATTTTACAAATTATTGAATGAAAATGTACAAAAGAAACATATTTTCGAGGTCTCCAATTTGTCCATTCACTGTAACAAGAAGCTTTTTTAAAACTGTTATTTATTTTCGACGAAAATATTTGGAAAGTTTCAGGTTTTTTCGCATTTTTGGGAGGGAATTTCATTTTGAGATATATTTGCTAAGAATTGAATTTCAGATGCAATCGCGAGCTCCGATAATGTTAGAGTAGCACCTTCGTTGAAGAGTCAAAAAGGAGCCATATGGACCAAAACTCCTACAAATTTTGACTGGTGGGATGTAGATATTGCATTCAGGGTAACAGGAAGAGGCAGGATCGGTGCTGATGGTTTGGTAAGCAGAAATTCTCAATACGCAGTTTTGTGGAATGAGGAATATCTTAAAAATGCAGAAATCATTTTTAGTTGTCGAAAAAGTATTTATTATTCTTCATATCCATTAAGCAGTGAAATGCCTGCAACAAGCTTTAACCTAAATTAATAATAAGTTCAGTGTGTTTACTGACATTTACCAGTATGTACACATAGATATTGCCTATAGGAAAGTTCAACAGTGGATTGATAAATTTGCAAGCTAGGTCGTAACTATTGGTACCCACTGATGTTCACCTACACGATTTCTCTCTTGTGAGACCAATGGCCTTGGTCTGGCATTTGATAATTGCATCAAACTGTATAACAGTAATTATCGCTATAAAGAAACAGATGTCAAACGTTCCAATCCAAAATGACACAAGAACTATTTGTATTTTGGAATGTCTTCAATGACTCTATATTGTCTTTATTAATCTGTTGATCTACATCGTCTTTGTGTTTCCAAATCGCTAAGCATCGAACAGAATAATCTTTGATATTCTGTGTATAAAATGTTGAATACTTTTTCTTCAATGGTTAACCATATAATAAACTGTGTTTGCTTTTTGTAAATTGTAACTTGTGTATTTTGTTTTGATACTACATTTTGCTTAGGCTTTTTGGTTCACCCAAAGTATAGGAGCCTACGACGGTGAAGTTTTTGGATCCTCAGACAGATGGCTGGGTTTGGGTTTATTTTTCGATTCGTTTGATAATGACAATAAACATAATAACCCCTACATTATGGCTGTAGTAAACGATGGAACGAAAAATTTCGATCATCAAAAGTGAGTGTTTTAATCAATTGTAGCGATACTAATACTTTGCCAGTTTGTTGTTTAACTTTTTTGTGATTAACTGAAAATGTCTTTTCATTTCGTAAAAACATGTATTGGTATGAATCTAACTGCCTTTTACGCCTAGATAACGGCATAGAATAATAATTAAAATAATATTTAACAACTGATAATATACAGTTTCGCATTCTACAGGTGTCCCGCAAGTAGTCTGCCATAATTTACTGAGGTGAAGGACCTATCTAGTGGACTTAAAAACTGAAAATATTTCAGTCTGAAGTCAACGGTTTTGGAGATACAGGGTGATAAAACTGTTTCTACTGAGAATACACTTGTTGATAACTTCTGATTGGGTTATTATTTTGCAATCAAATTTTGTACAGGTGTTCAACACTAAGAACTCACACAATCGAGTAGATGGAAAAAATATTCCAGGCACATATTGAGAAAAATACGATTTTCTTGCTGAGTTGAAAATGATCACTCTGTATATGCATTTCTGAAAACAAATTTATTGGGTTGAACCCTCCATAGATAGCTCTTATCATAAAAATAATTTTTAAATTCGACACACCAACGTGAAAAGAGTTACGATAAGATATGTTGAAGCAAATTTAATTTTGCATAAATCAACCTAATACTCAGTTGATACTGAGGGGAAATAAATATTTCTGAATGAATTTTATGGAAAATTACCGTAGTACAGACATATCATTCATCCAATAGACTTCATCAGCAATTGTATATTCATTACTACTAAAATTTCGTGAATTGATTTCAATCAATAATTCAAAATGTATCAAAATTCTCTGTGGTTCCTTTTTCATGAGGAAATAGTAAATAGTGCTGAATCCCCTGACACTTCTCTTAATTGGGAGTCTTTTTCCCCACAGTATCACCAGTGTCCTATAAGGTTAATTTATTCAGAATTCAATTAATCTAAAGATGTCTTATCATAACTCTTTTCGCTCAGGTATGCCAAATTTTAAAACCATTGTTATGATAAGAACTATCTATGTAGGATTCAACCCAAAAATTTGTTTTCAGAAATGCATTTACAGGGTGAACATTTTCAACTCAACAAGAAAACCCAATTCTTCTCAATACGTAACTGGATTTTTTTTCATCTACTCACGATAGTGTAAGTGTTGAACACTTATACAAAATTTTATTGAAAAATAATAATCCAATCAGAAGTTATCAACAAGCATATCTCAGCAGAAACAGTTTAATCGCCCTGTATCTCCAAAACTTATGACCTGAAATATTTTCAGGTTTCAAGTCCACTAGATATCTAGCTTTCTGACGCAAAAGCAGTTTAAAAAAAAATTGAAAAATTCTTTTATTTTATAGTTCTACCTTCTTCATAAATCCATTAGTCGGCGATTTGACTATCAGCATTATAGTCTGCGAATTGAGTAGTAAATGATGGAATTTTTACAATTTTTTTCAGTGATGGTACAACTCAGGCGGTAGCTGGTTGTCTCAGGGATTTCAGGAACAAACCTTTCCCTACCAGGGCAAGGATTGAGTATTACCAAAACATTCTAACGGTCCTATTCAATAACGGAATGACCAACAACGAGCAGGATTATGAAATGTGTTTCCGTGCTGAAAATGTGTTCTTGCCAAAAAATGGATACTTCGGTATTTCCGCAGCCACTGGCGGCCTAGCGGATGATCATGATGTAATACATTTCTTGACCAACAGTTTGCACCAGCCTGGACAGTTTCAGCAGCCACAACAAGGTATGTCCATCTTCTTGGAAATCGTCAATTATAGACTAGTCCATAATGTCTGTATGAGTCCCATATTTGTGATTCATGGAAATCTTAGAAACTCATCCGCTTTCGAAAAAACTGAATTAGTCTAATCTTTGATAGTTGCCGGAGACGACCAACAAAAGTTGAACAAAGAATACCAGGATTATCAAAAAAAGTTGGATCAACAAAAGGCAGACTACAGGAAAGAACATCCTGAGGTACGTAAAATTTTGATTAATTATTTATGTAATAATAGTAATAAATTGCCTTTATTTATCTATTAATTCACTGTTGGGAAGTCTAGTTTATGTGCTACTATAGTCAAACTCAGGATAATGCAAAGAATGAATTCTAAACGAAAACAATTATGGGGAACCTCTTTTTAAAAACAAGTTTACATAATACATAATTTACATAATAATTGATGAAGTATTACAGTAATAAAATCAAGTCTCAGGGATAAAGACTCGTATTTGCTAACAGTCATAATTACCATCTTCGTCATATCCCTGAACAGAACTCACTACCTTTTCCGTAGAATCCTCATACCCTCGGTACCTACTCGTTACTCACTTCGTATTGCCCTCGAACTCGAACTGGGTAGTTTCAGCCAGGGAATTACCAATTGTTGCACACCACCTTGGACGTACCAATAGGATTCACTGGGAACGACCCCACGGTTTTAAGGCAATTCCAGGAATATGGTCGTTGTTAATGTTGCACTACAAGAGCCCTTCTATTATTATAAAATCCAGATATAGATATCCCGTCAACCCTAACATCCTTGGAGACGGCAGAGGGTCGGGGTTTGGTATTAAATACTTCATCTCTGTCACATATCATTAGGTGTTAATTATGTTATTAACGCGCATGTTGTCTGTAAAACGCAGCTTGTATTGCAATGTAGCATATTGACAATAGATCAGTTCTCAACCAGATCTCGAGTATTTCTTATTGATATTATAAATATAGAACATGGCGCAGTCGTATAAAAAGTAGATAGGCAAGTGAAATAAGAATAATGATTAAAATCTAAAAGTTAAGTGACGGTGATACAATTCCAACATAAGATGGGAGATTATAGAGGAATAACACCTATGAATTGTACTGGCAATTTGTCAGAGAACTGGAGATTATGGCGTCAAAAGTTTGAAAATTACCTTATCGCATCGGAGGTCAGTAAAAAAGACGCAAAAGTACAAATTGCTCAGCTACTGCATTACATCGGTGAAGAAGGAATGTCAATTTATAATACTTTCACCTTTGTAAATGAGGAGGAAAGAAACAAATTATCAACGGTTTTAAATCAGTTTGAGGCTCACTTCATGCCAAAAAAGAATTTGTCTTATGAAAGATTCAGATTTTTCAGTAGAAAACAATTAGAAGGAGAAACTATAGAACAGTTTGCTACTGATCTTAAAAATAAAGCTAAATCCTGTGAATTTGGTGACTTGAAAAATAGTCTTATTAAAGATATATTAACGTGTGGATTACAAAGTCAAAATCTGAGAGAAAGGTTACTGCAAGATGATGAAAAAACATTAGAAGAAACTATCCAACTTTGCTTATCAGTTGAAAGTTCCAGTCAACATTAATTTCAAAGGCTGGTACTAGTGTCCAAATAGACGCTCTACATAGAGGCCAAAATCGTGCACATTCGCAGAATGGTGAAACGTACTCCAATCCTTCGAAGAATGAGATGGCATATCAAAGGGGTCATGCGCAGTCACATAAATGGTCCAATAAACAACAAAAGGGAACTACAACGAGCTACTTCAATTCAAAATTAACCCGCCAAACAAATTTTCAGGGTCAAGATTGTTGTTACAGGTGCGGAAGTAAACACGAAAAGTATCGCTGCCCGGCATATAGAAAGAAATGTGAAATGTGTGGTTTATATAATCATTTTTCGAAAATGTGTAATAAAAGGAAAATAAATGAGGTTAATATGCAAGAATATCAAGAAGAAAGTGACAATTCTGTTTATGTTTATAGTGTTGATCAGAAAACAACAAAAATGAATTCATGGTATGTTTCTTTATTACTAAACAATAAGATAACTGTCTGTTTCAAATTGGACACAGGAGCCCAGGCGAATTTAATCTCAATGAATAGAATCAAAGATTTAAATGCTAAGAATTTAATAATTCAAACGGACATAAAACTAAAGTCTTATACCAATAATTTTCTTCCTGTTATTGGTAAGTGTTTTTTGCATTGTAAATATAAAAACATTACGGCAATATTAGAATTTTTTGTAGTAAATTCGAATTTAGATTGTATACTTGGTTTAGATGCTTGCCAAAAGTTAAATTTAATAAAACTAATTGATACTAATGAAAAAATTGATGGAAAACAAATTGGAGTAATTGGAGAACCATTTGTTACAAACTGTAATAGTATTATAGATCAATTTCGCGATAGGTTTTCGGGTATAGGATGTTTAAATATAGAATACACCATAGAATTAAATGAAAATTTTCAGCCAGTAGTACATCCCACTCGCAAAATACCTATTCCATTAAAAGATGAGTTTAAAAAGACTCTGAATGAATTAGAAAAACAAAAAATAATCAGCAAAGTAAATGAGCCAACGGATTGGGTCAATTCATTAGTAATTTTGCGAAAAAATGATGGTTCTCTTCAAATTTGCTTGGACCCACGTGATTTGAATTTAGCCATAAAAAGAGAATATTTTCAAATACCAACTCTTGATCAAATCATATCAAAATTGACAGGAGCTAATTATTTTAGCAAATTGGATGCCGCAAGTGGATTTTGGCAAATAAAACTTAGTGATTCTAGTGCTAAATTATGCACATTTGGAACGCCATATGGGCGCTATTGTTTTTTAAGAATGCCCTTTGGCATAAAATCGGCTCCGGAAGTTTTCCATAAATATTTTAAAAGTGTATTTGAGATGGAAGGAGTTGATATTTACATAGACGATCTGATAGTATGGGGTAAAACACTAGCTGAGCATAATGCACGTTTGAAGGAGGTACTTGAAAGAGCTAGAGAAAATAATATAACTTTCAATAAAGAGAAATGTAAATTTTTAATTGCAGAGATATCTTTTATGGGTCATAAAATAACATCTAAGGGGTATTATCCAGGGCTAGATAAAATAGAAGCTATAACAAACATGCAAATACCTACAAACAAAAAAGAGGTACAAAGATTTTTAGGGATGATTACCTATGTAGGCCGTTTTATACCAAATTTGTCAAATTTAAATTCGCCGTTAAGAGAGCTCATTAAGAAAAACAATATATTTGCTTGGACTGATCGACATACAGAATCATTTCAAAATTTAAAAAGAAAATTAACTGAAGCTCCGGTTTTGCAGTATTATGATTTGAATAAACCAGTTGTTATTTCTGTAGATGCATCTAAAGACGGAATTGGTGCTTGTTTACTACAAAATGGTCTACCTTGTGCATATGCTTCACAAGCTTTGACTGAAACTCAAAAAAGGTGGGCACAGATTGAAAAAGAATTAGCAGCAATTTTGTTTGGATGTCAAAAATTTTATGAATTTATATATGGCCGCTCCTTTACAGTAGTAACTGATCACCGACCTTTGTTAGGAGTTTTTAAAAAACTTTTATTTGATTGTCCGGCGCGATTACAGCGAATGGTGCTTCAGTTACAAAAATTTGATTTTAAATTAATTTATAAACCTGGCAAGGATTTATTCATATCTGATGCTTTGTCGAGGGCATACATCAAAAATAATGAGAATTCAATAACACTTGATGATAAAATAGAAGTATGTGTTATAGAAAATGACTGTAAATTTAGTGATAAGAAATTTCGAGAATTTGTAAAACTTTCAAATGAAGATCCTGAAATGTCCTTGTTGAAAAAATATATTTCGAATGGTTGGCCTAATACTATTAAAAAAGTGCCAGATTTATTAAAAGATTATTACAGGTTTAGGAACGAGATTGTTGAAAGCAACGGTCTTTTATTTAAAGGAAATAAAATCATTGTACCCAAAGAGTTAAGGGCTCAGATAATAGATAAATTTCATTATGGTCATTTTGGAATTATAAAGTGTAAAAATAGAGCCAATCAGTCTTTTTTCTGGCCAGGAATGATTACAGAAATAGAAAAAACTATATTGAAATGTAAAATTTGTCTCAAATATAGAGTAAATAATCAAAGAGAGGAATTAAAACAACACGAAATTCCTGAAATTCCATGGTACAAATTAGGTATAGACATATTGTATTTAGGTTCTCAAATGTACTTGTTAGTTGTAGATTACTATACAAAATGGGTTGAGTTGATAAAATTAGAGGAGAACGCACAATCCAATAATGTTGTGAACATTTTAAAAACATTATACAGTAGGTTTGGCATACCTGCTATAATAGTTTCAGACGGGGGACTACAATTTTCTTCTTTGGTTTTTAATAATTTTTCAAAAAAATGGGATTTTGAACACATAACTACAAGTGCACGTTATCCACAGTCAAATGGTATGGTCGAGAGAGCAAAACAGACCATTAAAAAATTGCTCAGAAAGGCTATAGAGGAGAATAGTGACTTTGAGTTAGTTTTGCTAATGTATAGAAACACGCCAATGGAATGTGGGTTTTCTCCGGCTCAGCTCATGTTGTCTAGAAATTTGAGGGATATACTGCCTACCACTGCAGATGCACTTAAACCTCAAAATGTTAATTTCAATAACTATAACAAACTTTTATCCTCAAAAAGAAAATCACAGAAATTTTATTACAATCGTTGTTACAAAAATTTAAGACCTTTGAAAACAAATAATAAAGTAAGATATCAAAATTATTCTGGTTCTAGGTGGCAGTTTGGCAAAATCATTGATAAACATCGCGAACGTTCTTATCTTGTAGAAGGTGAAAATGGAAATAAAATAACTAGAAATCGTAGATTTATCGAGGGTTTGTCAGAACCTGAACCAGAATTAATAGAAACTTCGTTAGATACAAAGAAAGAGGAGGTGGATTTTAATTTAAGTTGTTTATTTGAGCCTGAGATTTATAATGTGCCATCAGCAACATCTTCTGGTAGAGTAGTGAGAAAGCCAGAAAGATTTGGTTTTACTTAAATAATTTTTATTTTTTATATAAGATATCGTCAAGGGTTTTTACAGTTTGTTTATAAATTAGATTACTTATATCTATTTATAAAAAATAGGGAGAATTCAAATATTTAGTTAAATTATTTTGTAAAAAAAAAAAAAAAAAGGGAGATGTCACATATCATTAGGTGTTAATTATGTTATTAACGCGCATGTTGTCTGTAAAACGCAGCTTGTATTGCAATGTAGCATATTGACAATAGATCAGTTCTCAACCAGATCTCGAGTATTTCTTATTGATATTATAAATATAGAACAATCTCCTGTCGGGAGGTACATCTACTTTGGGATCTGTCTAGGATCGCTAACGGTATGCTATGACTTTGGAGTGCAGAACGTCTGATGTGCCGATAACACGTCGCTTGCACCCTTAAAATATAATCCTAATTCTAACTACATATATACATGTAGAATTCCAATCCTTATTAAAACACTACATACATTCATATAGTTTATATTTTTTCTGAAGAATAAAATGTGGATAAGTTTTTAAATATATAATTTCTAGGCTAAAACTGAGGAATCCGATGATTGGTATGAATCGGACAATCAGAGAGAATTGAGGCAAATCTTCCAAGGCCAGAGTCAAATTTACGAAGTCATAAAGGAATTGGGACGAAAACTAGATGAAGTTGTGGGTCGCCAAGAGAGAACAATGAGTCTGATTACACAGCAATCAAATGGATTAGCACATGGTCAACCTGTGCCATCTACTGCTGGGCAGGTACCGCCACCTACAGGTACCAAAAGAATGAGTTTATTTCATTTCCGATTACTATCGAATAACAAATTACGAAATGTAATTCATCAGTTTATGAGTTTTGAAATTTAATTCATAGGTGGTTATGGAGGTGATTCTATAAGGAGGCACGAAGTTGATGCTATGTTCAACAGCCAGAACCAACTTATGGGTCTCTTGAATGAATTAAAGTAAGTTTATTCCTATAAGCAAGGAATGATTTTTGTTTCGACTAACTAAAATTTGTTAAGGGTGAGGTGGCAGCAGCGCTCTTTCCAAGCCATCTTTCAGCAACAGATTCAACTAACTCTCAACGTCAAGCTTTTCCCCTCATGATCAATATTTTAGAAGTCCATATACCTCTTTATTGATAATGTTATGTGGATATATTACCCGATAAAAATTCTTAAAAAGCACTGACATGAAGTGAGAACCCTTTGCATGCATGTTCTTTTGTCTATTTACGCCTCACTCACCCTTACGAAATACTGCGTGAACCTTCAAGCTGTCTTTATTCAACCAAGTACTAGATTTCAATTCGAAACGATCTGTATTTTAGAAAATATTGGGAAAATGAAATTCGGCTTGTTGGTCCCTCGCGGACGAAATGTCGGATTACAAACATGTTTACGCCATTGGATGTAGCGGAAAAAGTGGCATCGTAAATGTGCAATTTATTTTAAAATTTGATTTCAAATAAAGCCAGGATTAAAATAAAACGATTTTGAAAAATTTCGGTTTTTTACGGATATCTCAGGAACAAACTGTAATTTTGAAGCTTCCTAAACGGCACATGGTAAGGTATAAAAATTGGTTCAAGCCCTGTGGACAGGAGCTTTCTGGCGCTCTTGTTCAAACAGACAAATTATATCTCCGAAAGTATTGGTTTCTCAGAGTTGAGAATTATATCAATGTATTCTTATGATAGAACTGCATCATAAAGGAAATTCAATTCAAATAATAGTTTATTTATCAAGATTAAATGAGCAATCTGAGAATGAGAACTGTACCATGGAAGAAATCAAATTAAAATACCTCAAATGAATTTGACTCTCTCTTATAAAACAGGATGACATAAACGAGTATGAACACAGATCATATAATAAATCATAGATAGAATAATTATAGCATTCTGTGAAAACATAGAAGTACGATTCATTATTGAAATTTCGAAAAATCATATCTCCGAAAGTATTAGCTCGTTGGAGTTGAAAATGATATCAATGGATTTTTAGGGTGAAACTAACAACGTAACAATCGCTAATGTTGCTGCCAAGAAAAACATCACTTCCTGGAGACTGATGAACGAACCATCACTCTCTGATCATAGGATCATCGAGTTCAGGGTAGAGGGAGATAGCACCTCGGTGTCCTCAATCCGAAATCCCAGGAAGACGGACTGGTTTCTTTACAGGACCCGTCTGAAGGAAAACCTAGAACAAATCGGGACAACTGGGGCAAAGCACCCTTATGACCTGGAAAAAACAGTCGAGCAGGTCAGTGAGGCAATAATGGGGGCTTTTCACTCCAGCTGCGCATTGACCAAAGCTCGACTAAGTAAGGAAGCTCCTTGGTGGAATAAGAACCTGTCAATCCTCAGAAAGGAGGTGCGTCGGCTCTTTAATAGGGCTAAACGAGACGATAATTGGCAGGGGTACACTGAGAAACTCACTGAGTACAACAAAGAGATAAGGAGGGCCAAGAGGCTTAATTTTCAAGCATTTTGTGAAAATATCACTTCCACTCACACAGCAGCCAGACTGCAGAAAGTCATGGCAAGAGGGGGAACTAACCCAACAATGTCGCTCAAGAAGCCGGATGGGTCATACACTGAAGGAGAAGAGGAGCGATCGACTCTTCTTCTCAAAACACACTTTCCAGGTAGCGAACCCGTAAGTAGTACTGAAACAGCAATGGAGCATACCAAGAACGCCCGCAAGGATGATTGGGATATTGCTAAGGAACTATTTACAAAGCAACGTCTTGAATGGGCAATAAGTACCTTTCAGCCGTACAAATCCCCAGGAGTGGATGGAATTTTTCCGGTACTCCTGCAGAAAGGGATGGAAGAAATTCTACCCCATCTGCTGAAGATTACTAGAAGCAGCTTAGCATTGGGCCACACACCTAGAAAATGGAGAAGGGCTAGAGTAACCTTCATTCCAAAAATAGGGAAAAAAGACGGGACTGACCCTCGATCATTTAGGCCCATTTGCTTAACATCATTTTTACTTAAAATGATGGAGAAAGTAGTGGATAACTACATAAGAACGGAGAGTCTGGAGAATAAACCACTTCACAAATGTCAGCATGCCTACAGGGCGGGTCGATCAACAGAGACTGCCTTGTATCAACTGACTGAAGTCATCCAGAGAACTCTGAATAGTAAAGAAATCGCAATGTGTGCATTCCTGGACATATCTGGGGCCTTTGACAACACAACACACGTGTCTGTCAGAGAAGCACTTAAAAGGCGGGGTGTCAACAATACCATAATAAAATGGATGTATGACGTGCTGACAACGAGGACAGCTGAGACATTGGGGGGAAATCAACCCATCTCTGTCAAAGCCACTCGCGGGACACCTCAAGGGGGGGTATTATCTCCCCTCCTATGGAGCCTGGTAGTAGATGAACTACTACACAGGCTAACGGAACTTGGCTTCGAATGCGTAGGCTATGCTGACGACATAGTTCTAATAGTGAGAGGCAAATTCGAGGGCATCTTATGTGACTTACTACAGGAGGGCCTCAGAATTATTGAGCAGTGGTGCCAGTCGGTGGGGCTGAGTATTAACCCAACCAAGACCACAGTAATTCCATTCACCCGGAAAATAAATCTTCCAGCCATAAAATCCCTCTCCTTAAATGGAGAAGTGATTGACTGGAAGACTGAAGTTAAATATCTGGGAATAACTCTGGATAGAAAGCTTCTGTGGAACAAGCATGTGGATATCACTGCAAGTAAAGCAATAAGAGCTCTGATGGCGTGCAGAAATCTATCCGGTAAGACTTGGGGCTGTAGCCCTAAAATACTGCGATGGATGTACGTCATGATTGTGAGACCAATAATTACCTATGGGGCAGTAGTCTGGCATGCCAAAGCAGATCAGACAACTACTAGGAAAGCGCTTGACAAAGTGCAAAGGCTAGCTTGTGTGTGCATCACGGGAGCTATGAGAACGTGTCCAACCAGGGCACTTGAGATCATCACAGATCTCTCACCTCTGCATCTAGTGATTGAGAGGTTAGCCCATGAGGCCACCCTCAGAATATCTAAGGAAGGTACAGGAACTGAGAGGATTAAATGTCAGAGAGCCTGGACCTCTCTGACTAAGTACATCCCATCAGTGAACCTTCCTAGTGATGCAATGGTCAAAAAAGTAAGCATTGAGAAGAACTTCACCACGATGATAGGTAGAAAGGAAGAATGGGAAAGGGAGTTCACCACCCAGACTTTCAAAGAAAATACCATAAAATGGTACACAGATGGCTCAAAAACCACGACGGGAGCTGGCGCTGGGGTATATGGGACAGGCACCAAGTGCGCACTGTCGGTAGGCTCCCGTTTGAGTATCTTCCAGGCAGAATTACTCGCAATCGAAAGATGTGCAGATATTAACCTAGAAAGAAAATATCAGAAATGCGACATAGCAATCCATTCGGATAGTCAATCTGTTATCAAAGCACTGAGCTCCCATGCCATCGACTCAAAGTTGATATGGGAGTGCCGAAGAAAACTAAATGAAATTGGCAAGAATAATAAGGTCTTTTTAGTCTGGGTCCCCGGTCACTCGGGAGTCAAGGGGAACGAAGAGGCCGATACACTTGCCAGAAAGGCAGCACGAACTCCTTTTATCGGCCCAGAACCTTTCTGCGGTATAGGAAAATGCACCTACAAGAAAGAGTTTCTGGAGAAGGAGGAAACCAAAAGAGAGACACTCTGGCGGAATCTTCCAGGTTTGGTTCATTCCAAAAAGTTCCTTAGGAACTTTAAAGAAGTGAGATCCAAAAGGTATCTGGATCTCTGCAAGAATAAGTTACACCTGGTCACTGGCTTCCTCACAGGACACTGTCGCCTCAGGAAGCATTTGATGAGAATAGGTTTATCAGATACTGACGAGTGCAGATTCTGTGGGGAGGAGGAAGAAACTCCTCTTCACCTTGTTACAGAATGCCTCGCCATTGCAAGTCAGCGAAAGGAATGCTTTGGACAGGAAACTTGTAGGAGTGAAGACATAATATCCTTGAAGCCTTCCCAGATATTGAGGTTCATTTATACTCTGGAACTGGAGGGCGAGCTGTAGATGGCGTAATGGTGAGAACAGCTCTGTTGGGGGGCACAATAGATCTCAAGGTCGCGGTGCAACGTAACCCCCTTATCAATAATAATAAAAAAAAAAATAGGGTGAAACTGCATTTCAAAAAAAATTATTTTGAAATTTGGAAGTTAAAAAAGAAAATTATTTTCGTTACTCCGAAACAATCTCGCCTATTTCAACTGCCTAGCTCATTCCGTTCGAGAGTTATCGTAGAATCAAAATTAAAACATTTTCAACATTTTTTTTTGACACTTTAGGGTAACCCGATCAATACAAAACTTCACATGCGTCTAAAGGTCATGATTCTACAATTTTATGTTCAATTTCAGATAGATCGAGTGGTCGGTTTCGGAAATATTCATAAAAAACGTTTTTAGTAAAAACGACCATAACTCCGAAACCGTTTGATATATTTCGCCCATTAGCGAACTCGCCCGAGATATTTACGCTCCAAACCTACCCTGCAAATTTCAATCCTCTAACTCCTTTCGTTCGAGAGTTATCGTGTTAACGGACGGTCGGACAGAATCGATTTCGACCACGGATTCTTTATCAGTGAGTCGAACCAAATCGTTTGATACCATTTTCAGCCAAAAATTCGAAAATTACAGACATTTGGGCAAATTAATAAGCACTCTGTTCCGAGGAACGAGAGCGCCAAAAAACACAACTTTTCTCTAATTTAACCAACTCCGTATCTTACCGTTTGCTAGATTTTAATGCCATCGTTATCTTGGGCTCAATGTATACACATTGTACTTTAATTTATATCGATTGAAACATTCATGGAACAAAGTTATACATTCAGTACAAAACTTAATAAAGAAAAGACAAAAAATATCTTCTGTTCTCTACATATTCTACTTTTAACTCAATAAACTTCCATCAGTGATGTACTGGTCTTGAAGAAGCAATTCTTAATCCAGCTAATAAATTTCGGCTATCACGATAAGAGATGCGTGAACTGTATAAACTGAATTTCACAAATATACTGAGGAAGTTCACTATTGATCAGTGCCAAGCAAATACTACATGCGTCAAAATACAAACATAAGATAGGTTTATCCAATTAGGGGCACAATAGACCTTTGGGTCGCAGTGCAATGTTACCCCCTACGACAATATACATTTATCAATCAAATTATACAAATGTCCCCGTTTAGTTTTTAACATAATATCTTTTTCTCTAGACAAGCAATTGTGGAAGTGAAAGGTAAGGGTGATGCTATCTTAATGAACCAAGTCAAAGCTCCAACAGCTCAAGTACAATCCCTAGGATATGATACGCAGTCCTTGATATCAGAACTAAGAGATGGTCTCAATCAAGTTAAGGCTGGTGTAAATCAAGTAAATCAAAAAATTGGCAATGAAGGCAACTGTCCAAAGGTCAGTTGTGTATCAATGACATCGATATTGGTGATAGTGGCAGTGCAATTGGCAATTATCCTTGGTTATAATATATACAGGTATGAAACAAACTAAATATTTTTTCAAATTGTTTCGTTATTATATGGACCTTGTTCCCGCTCTTTTTGAAAATATGGCGTTACCAGAACTGCATATAGTTCAAGATGGTAACACATCTGTAAGAAAGCTTAAAACTCAGTGTAGGTCATTCCTCCAAAGTTTAAACATTTTTTTTTTGTGTTAAACATGTTTTAATATCTGCACTTCTTATTCAAAAAAATCAGCAGCTGAAGCGCACGTAATTTTTGTTTGAGAATCACAGCACGCATACCGTTAGAAGCAACATGCAGAGATTGAATTCATCATTGAAAAATAATGACTAGAAAATTTCTTTCCTAGCCCTGGGATTGAACTCGGGACCTCCTGCCCCTGAGTCAGACGCACTAGCACTGTGCTAATAGCACTGCCTTTACAGAATTACTTGCTCAAAAATGTTTAAATATGGCCAAATTTTCTCTTCTCATGTCTCATTTTTCAGCTTTCCTTGCTTATTGGAATCTTTGGTAAATAACATTTGAAACTGAATTCACAGTTACTAAAATTTATTTGTATCAATTAAGAATAGATCCAATTCATCAATATTTTATGCTACATGAACAAAACTGTATGTTGGGGGTTTTAAATTTAAACTTGCATATTCTTCTATTTTCAGAGACAACAAGGAAAGCCAATCTAAAAAATTCTACTAATTGGTTGTGTGCAATTTTCAATTTAGTCCACGAATGAGATTAACAAGAGAGAAAACTTAACAAGGACAATATTCTAGGGATAAGCAAAAACTATTTGATTTTTGGTCGAAAAATGCAAAAACTATCAATTCAAACAGTGCAATGAAGACTGTAATTTTGTTGTGTATTTAAAATTCAACTTAGAGATTTATTTATATAATTTTGTTTTGTAAAAATGTAAATGTTATGAGTATATCAAAGTGGAAAAATGTTGAAATATGTACTAGGAGAGAATTAAAACCCTTTTTCTCATTTCATAATGTTTTGAAACCTCTTTTTTATACCTTTGTAGTTTATATATTTGTGTACAAATATTAAAGATTTTCTCCATAACTGTTTTTCAATGTATAGGAAAAACAATGAACAAGTGCAACTATTTACAAGGAAATGAATCCTTCAACAGTTTTCAAACATGCAATGGAAAGAAATTGTCAAACTATTACTCTTGATAAGAAATATAAGTAGATATTTTTCGATATAAATTTGTTTTGTTTTAGTGTGCAAATATCTGTTCTGAAGTATAATTTCCCTCCCAACACATAATAAACATCAGTTCATTAAATTTTCTTCCTAAGATTAGATTAGAATTATAGATACAATCATAAATATACTGCTCTGTACCCTCCATATTTCTATATTAGAGATAATGTTTCATCTGTGCGATCGGCTATTTTTAAGCACAATAACATTAATAACTAGTAGGAAAACCACTGTGGCTAGAAGCTTTGGAGCTGTTCAAATTTATATGGAGAGCAGTCACCCACCCAGGTACTGAACTCGACCAAGGCTGCTTAGCTGCAGAAAAAATATACTTACAAGAATATAAATCCCACTGTAAAAACAAGCATCATAGACAAGAGATATATATAGATGGGCCACTCTCGCCTTATTTTGGTTCGTGGAACACTAGCGGTACGTCGCGGGCACCTCAAGAAATACATCCGAGCGGGAAATTCAAATGTACTTCGCATTATAATATCCTATATTCTATTTTAACATATTGTTCCAAAACACTGCCAAACACCAAATAGACGATAATTCGTCTAACACCTGGCTTTTGACAATGTTTTTGGAACCATGGTTTTAGTTCTAATGGAAAGGAAATAAATGAAATCCCAAAACTTTTAATAAAAGTATTTATTCAGATTCATGAATTGAAGTTGTTCATTTGATGTGAACTAATTATTAGAAGAATTATTAAATAATATATATAAAAATTAAAAATACATCTCGAATCATTTAGAAGAAAAGAGAAAATTAAATGTGAAATATAATATAAAAAATGGATAGCAGTAAGTATATTATGTACAACGCAATGTGGAAGATATTCTCTTCATGAAATCTTCTCTAATCTATAGCTTTGAATATGAAAGAGCTATCAAATAAATGATTGCAAAATTTTTAGTATGCATTTACAAGGACAAAATCAAATGTGAAATAAAGTATAAACAAGAGCACCAAAAATGGATATCATTACGCAAGTACAACGAAATGTGGAAATATATTATACATTAAAATAATCCATTATCTTGAATATGAAGGAGCTAATGAATTATCACAATATTTCCAATATACATTTAGAAGGACAAAACCAAATGTGAATTATAATATGAAAAATGGATAATGTGGAAAACATTTCGTACATGAAAATGCAGTCACAAATTTATACATTTCCATAGCCTCTGGGAAAAAATCAAATATGAAATATAGTAGATATAGATATTGAATCAATTCTAATATTATGTATTGAATCCATAATATTAGAATTGATACCTGTACTGAAATTTACTGAATGCAATAATTTTGACAAAGTTTTGCTGGATGGAACCGCAAAAATGTTGCTGAGTAGTTTGTATCCCTTAGGGCTATTTTTAAATGATGTCAAAAAAAGAATTTTCTCATCTAAAGTACAGCACCTTCCTCTGGGTTTCAGGTTTTTACACCTTATTTGAGACAAGAGAAAATTAAAGGTTGGTGTGTTCATCGAGTGGCTGAGCGGTTCATGAGAATGGCAAGCATTCTGTAGCTCTTTCACTACAAATTTCAGGCCTTTATTCTTTTCAGCAATCCTTCCCACTTTACGTGCAGATCAGTGGCAATTTTGTAGTATTCCCTAGCGTCTGGCGATACCTTAGAGAATCGTGTCCTTCTGGTTTTTCCTGAAGAGAAAATTATAACAATTCAATTTTATATAATCAAAAATCATTCAAGATTAGTAAATAAAATAAGTTATTTGGGGTAGCAGGAATTACAGGTTCAACTTCAGACTCATATTCTACCTCAAGCACATCTTGGACATCTAGGAATAGATATTCAAATAAGAAAAATCATCAAGCATTTTATATCATGCATAATATTAACATATCACATTGAAATTTATAACTTTAAATGAAATAGTATCAATAAATGGAAATCTTACATGAACATGAAGGTCCTGCTTGCACTGGTGTGGAACCATTTCCGATAATATAATCTGGATCTATTAAAAGAAATTCAAATATCAATGAATTGCTTTAATTTTACAAGAAAGCATGGTTAGTAAGTATTTCAGATAGGTCGAGAAAACAAGTTTTTGAATCTACACATTCTAATGAGGTAGTGTGCAAGCTCCTGCAACTATAATCATTCAAGATATGAACAATAAAATGGAAAAAATTCATTTACCTTGTACTCCAACATCCATCGTCAAGCCTCGAGTAGGAAAGGCAACAGGTCGTACAATGAATTGCTTCTTAATATTTATTACAATGTTGGATGGATCAAAATGACTGGAACAAATTCGATGATGTCCGTACACTAAAATTGCAGCCCTAGTCAGCATCAAGGCGTCCTATTCTTTCCAGCCATATTTTCCAAACCTGAAAATGATGACATAAAAGTTTTTTGGATATATCAAAGTATCAATAAATTAATCACAATTAAGTACTTCATTGCTCATACATGTATACAAATAAGATCCTTCAGCCTTAAACAATCATATGCAAGGAAACAAAAGAGATTAAATATGGATGTTCCATTTTCTATTCGTATTTTGTTCTGTTAGTGTTTGTATAAGTGCTTTTAGTGGGTATTTTCTGGCCCTTTGGTAACTATCTTTTTGATGAAACACATTCAAAGTGTCTTGTAAGTCCTTGAGTCGTTTGAAACAGTTTTTATTCAGTACGCAATAAAGTATTAAAAATACATAAAAACGAACTTACCTCATCATCTTTAGGAAGCCTGTGCAACCTACTCCTGTTCAAACAGTCTTTCCTGTCTTTCACTATACAGCTAACCATCTTTAAAAACAAAACCAAAACTACGCAAAACAGAACACTTTATAATTTCAACAACAAGCAATATCTCTTGTCTATGCAAGCAATCTCCAAATTGAAAATGAATTGAAACAAGTCGGCAGCGAACAGCTGTTAAACCATCACGTGACCCACAAAACGCGGAGGAAGAGACATCTACAAAATTTCACGGGCACCTCGCGAACTATATTACTCTGCCACTCCATGACAAGCATCCAAATAAAGCTGGTCCACTTTTTTGTGATTTTTGGGCGCATGTTCTAGGGGAACATCGTCCTATCATTTCGTCCAAATGTCTGTAATTTTCGAATTTCGAGCTGAAAATTGGCTAATAGACTAATTCGGACACCCTGATCACGAATCCGGTGTCAGATTTTTGGGTGCCGTCCGGCCGGCCGGCCTTTCGGCCGTAGGCACGATAACAGGAGCACCGAAGGTCCTATCGACTTCAAACTTTCAGGGTAGGTTTCTGATCAAAATGCGACGGTTAAGTTCGTTAACGGGCAAAATCGGCAGGACGGTTTAGGAGTTATAGACATTTAAAATTTTGAGGTTATTTCCCTGATATTTCAGGAACTAAAGAAGATGTTGAATCGAAACTTGGTAGTCAGTTCGAGGATATAAACGCGCAACTTTTGGCAAAATTCTGTTATGATCGAAATGTTGGTAATTTTTAACAAAATATTTCTTTTAATTTTTTCGAAAAAAAAATTTTTTTTTCGTGAACTATTCATCAGATTGCAACAAAAACTTGTACTAACGTCAATTGTAGTATTTTGCAACATTGTGCAAAATTTTGGCTCTATACGATTTCAATTTCTGGAGATATAAGACAAAATGTGTCAAATTTCCTGGGTCTCTCTCAGTATTTTCATCGATTATTATATAATAATCAATAATATTAAGGTATTCAACATGATACTGCTTTTTTTCTTTACTGGTCAGTACGGGCCACAAGGAAGATGAACATGCGCCCAATAGCTCCTGTCCACAGGGCTTGAACCAATTTTTTTCTGTTTCCCTTCAACATGGATCCGATCCACTTCAAATCTAGAACTTTGCTGTAAAATAAGGTTTTGAGATTCTTGCAAAATTTCAACGATATAGGACGATATTTCTGTGATAGAGGTTATTTTTTTCAAATTTTCTTGTCATATATACAGGGTGAGTCTTTGACCACTGCATTAATTTTAACCAAAGATTCCTCCCATCAAACGAAACACTTTTTTCATTTAACATTTTTCCAAATTCAGCTCAGGTAAAAAGATACAGGCTGTTGAAATTTTGAAAAAAAAACAGTTTTTATTTTGTAGCTTTGACATCCTTTTCTCGAATAAAATGAATGTTGGCGTAAAGTTTCCTATAACTATGATACATATTTTCCAAATATAAGTTATTTTCTACTTCTACTGGTTTTATAGTTATGGACTCGTGGATTCATAAAACTAAACGACGTTAGCTTAAAGAAAGCATATAAAGTTTTTCTTGAGTCATTTCAAGAATATTCCATCGTTTTAGAACATTATATTATTCTTCATCATTTCTCCTTAAACGCACCGTTTTCGAGATATTGAATGTTTTAAAATGGAAAACTCCAGAAATTTCACTACTTTTATGGATCCGTCCCTGAGCGTTGGAATCCCGAATCAAGCTGTAAACCACGTTACCATGCCTTATTCTCGTCCGCCAACAATGTCATGGATAATTTATATGCGGGGCGAGTGTATTTAGCACATTGTGAAATCTTTAAACGATTGTAACTTTTTACCTGAGCCGAATCTGGAAAAATGGTAAATGAAAAAATTGGTTCAAGCACTGACGTGAAGTCAGAAGCTTTTGCGCGTATGTTTTATTGTCCATTCTTCTGTATTGGACACCCTTAATCGAATTTACCATGGTTAATTATGTTGTCCATTCTCCTGTATTGGACACTTAATTCGAATTTACCGTGGTAAATTCGAATTAAGAGTGTCCAATACAGGAGAATGGACAACATAATTTACCATGGTAAATTCGATTAAGGGTGTCCAATATACAGAAGAATGAACAATAGAACTTATGCGCAAAAGCTTCTGACTTCACGTCAGTGCTTGAACCAATTTTTTTTTTCGTGATTTTTTTGAAATTTTCTAGGGGTACCTACGGTTCTTAAAAATTTTTTTTCGTCATTTTTTTCAAAATTTCTAGGGGTACGGTTTTTACAAAATTTTAAACACGTCTTTATGTTGATTTTCTACTACTAGTTACCTAGCTTCAATTCGATCGAATATTTATTTTTCGAGTTATCAAGGAAATAATATTCCAGGTGGGTATAACTCGGAAACCGTTAGACCGATTATGCCCAAAATCGAACTCAACTCTCCCTTTCGGATACGCAACCTACCCTGAAAATTGCAAGTCCCTATCTCCTTTCGTTCGAAAGTTATCGAGGCAACGGTCACCCATCTACTGAACTCACACAAGAGTGCTCGAATCTCCAACAATATTTAACCGATCGTATTAAAACTTGAAACTTGGCAGTAGAGTTAGGTTATGAAGGCTCTTGCAAAATTTCAGCAATTTCAAACGATCAGTTACTGATATATAGAATTTTCTTTTTTTATTTTCAATGATTTATTAAAAATTTTCTACAAACGCTATCCTCACTAAATTTTGCAAGCATTTCCGCGTTGGCATTCTTCAACTAATAACCATGTTTGAATTCAATCGGTTCAGTATTTTTCGAGTTAATGAGGAACAAAAAACCACCAAATTTCAGATGGCTATAACTCTAAAACCGTTTGGAGGATTATGCTCATAATCAAACTGAAATGCCGCGTTCTAGTGCACATCCTAACCTGAAAACTTGAAGCCGCTATCTCTTTCCGTTCTCAAGTTATCGTGACAACAAAAATATTTTTTAATAATTTTTTTAAAATTTTCTAGCCATACGATTCGCACAAAATTTCACAAACGTGCTAAGGTTCATGTTCTACAACTACTCACCAAGTTTCAATTCGATCGGATTCATATTGGTTGAAAACAAAATTATTACTCGGAAACCATTGGGCCGATTATGCCCATTAACGAACTTGTCCGTCGTATTGGGATGCGCCACCTACCCTGGAAATTTCAAGTCCCTAGCCCTTTCGTTCTCAAGTTATCGTGGCAACGGACGGCCGTACGGCCGGCCGGACAGAATCAAATTTGACCTCGAATTCTTCATTGGGGAGTCGAACTTAATCGTTTGAGACCATTTTTTTCAAAAAATTCGAAAGTTACAGACATTTGGGCAAAACTATAACGCGATGTTCCCCAGAACATACGCGCAAAAAGTGTTTGATTTGACGAGAGGACGAATCTTTGGTTAAAATTAATGCAGTGGTCAAAGACTCACCCTGTATATATTCTTTTGTCATGCTACGATGACAAAATGTTCTGAAAATTTAAACTGTCTAATTCATTGCGTTCACTGACGGCCGGAAAAAATCAAGTTTTACCTCGAATTCATCATCGGTGAGTCGACTATATCCAAGTAGAATCCTAGATAGTTGATCGTTTCTCCTTTTGATATCCTTTTGCTGTTGAATTGGATTGCTCAGCTTAGCAACGTTCCTTCCTCAAGGTGAAATCAACTTTATTCAACTTTTCCTCATGGATTTTTATTTTCCATTACCCATACAATGAGGTGAACTGTGGCTTATTGCCAATAACTAAAAGGATACACGGTGAAAGATTTATTGATTTTAACTATAAACAAATATTCCGCTTGAGCCGAGCTAGGTCACCTCATCGCTCAGTGTTCCCCCAAAGAGGAAAGAGGCTATATTATCAGCAGACGTTCCCATGGATGTAGGTAGATCAGCTGTGTACGGTATGTAGAGAACTGGTCAATAGATGCATGATTAAATATTCTTATATACATGCAAATTTACAAAATTGACTAAAGAACAAGTGCATATGAGCAGGGTATACAATGCGTAGAACAAATAAAATATAGAGCCTAGGCAAAGTAGAATGCATCTCTTTTTATGTGCTGTATCCCTGCCTCAAGTAGAGTCCCTTTTCTTGAAGGATAGGTAGGCACTGTCAGACTGAAATACACTTGATGTGTACGCATAATATATAGATGACAATAAATGAATACTTGTGAACAATTATGTCATTATCTTGGAAACTTTTTCTCCAAAACGTTTAAACTCTTAAATATATCCTATTACTGACATTTAGCGATTTTCCATCATTCTGATACTAATTAAGGTTTTGTTATTTCTTTAAAGGAAGAAAATAAGAGAAATAAAATTTTAATTTTTTATTCACAGATATAATTTAAAAGTTCAAATTTGATTTTTTTCTTCTAAATACTTATAATGGAGATTATTACAATCATTATCATCAATGTGAACCCATCCATCTTTGGTGACATGGTACACCCTGACAATACCACCTGATGCAGAATCTCGGTGGGTTGCATGATATATTGATCTACGACCTAACTCGTATGCCTCTTGATCAGTCAAATCCCATTTATATCCTGAATCTAAGACTCCGAAAGCATAAATGGATCCAGAACCAACACTGAATATTTTTCCAGGTGTCCTAGTACCTTCAGAATCAACATAGTATAGCTGGGGACCCTAAAATGAAAAAAAAAAACGAGTTAATTTTACTAGACCATACAAATATTTAGCAGATTTGATAGCACTATTAGAATATGAATATTATGGGCATGATTCAGCAGTATTGTTCCATATAATTAATATGATTCAGAATCACTTACTCTTTTATCCCATCCAGCAAGCATCATTCCCATAGAAAGCCCCATACCTTTGTAGTTATATACCATATTAGCCATCAACTTGGATGCAGCAGCAACTGATATCCTTTCTCTGTTACGAAGTTCATGCATACGACACTGCTTTGCTAATACCCTATCCCAATAAGTACAATCTGCTGCACCTCCAGCCATAGTTGCTAAACATTCAGTCAATTAGATTATACATAATTAGGTAGACCTAATATAAGTATTTACCTAATAAGAAATCATTTATTTCAATAACTTTTTTTACTGTTTGTGATCCAATGAACTGACCACCAGTTGCTCTAGAATCTACAGATAGTACAATTCCATTTTGATACTTGAATCCTAAAGTAGTTGTTCCATGATCGAAGTGAATTTTTAATTCTCTCCCATTATCGTCTTTCGAAAAGTTTGCAGTTAATCCAATAGGCTGTGACAAAATTGATTGAAAATTAATTTATAATGGACTTAACTTAATGGAAATAGTAGAAACACCTACTTTGATCATTGGAGGTATACCTAGATCAGAATTATTCACAAAGTTACCACTCATCTGGTAAATTTCACTATGAAAATTAGTATCCCGTTTCGATCCGGAATAATCTTGAATTCCACATAATTCAGCCAAAGCCATTACGAAACGATTATTTATTATAACTTAAAATTGTTTCTTTATGAAATCAGAAGTTGAATGATACAGCGAAAACAAAAATGCTGAGCAATGAACACAGATAAAATTAAAAATTTTGACAGTTCACAAATCCATAGATTTGTTTTGACAACAGACAGTACCATTACCACAGATTAATGTGCCAATACTACCAACACCAATAAAAACCTAGGGAAGCGTTGACTCCAACATAAGAGAGAGATTTTTCATTGAGAAAAATGCTGAGCAATGAACACAGATAAAATTAAAAATTTTGACAGTTCACAAATCCATAGATTTGTTTTGACAACAGACAGTACCATTACCACAGATTAATGTGCCAATACTACCAACACCAATAAAAACCTAGGGAAGCGTTGACTCCAACATAAGAGAGAGATGCAATGATCGAAATCAGCTGATATAGGGCTAGTGTTGTGAGCTTTGAATAAAGAATATTCAAAGGTTGTGAGTGTGGAAAATGTCTTAAATACTCCTCTGATAAATACTGAAAAATGTCCGAAAATTATCATTACTTCTAAAAACAGTCGACCTTTAGAGTTTTTTAGTATTTAACGAAATTATCGAAAATGTCTGGATAAATAAATTTTTGAAATTTTTCATTTTGTCCGATATTTATTCTTCTTTTCTACTTGGATCGAAGCTGCTTAATGATCTGAGATGCCAATTTTACAAAAATTTTTAAAGAAGGATATTTTTTTCTACTTGGATCGACGATGCTTCACGATTTGTGATGCCATTATACAGAGTTTTTTCTTAAGCAGTTTATTCTTTTCTACTTGGATCGAAGGTTCTTAACGATCTGTGAACCAATTGGAAAATTATACAAAGTTTTTTTTAAACAAGTTTATTTTTATTATTTAACAGTCAAATTAAATCGATTTTTCTAATACTAATTCTTAATTCAGAACCTGGCTCCGGTCCTTTATCACTGATACTCAATAAAATAACACGATAATAACTCATTCAATGATAAGTTATTTGTTATTTCCAATTGACCATGAAAAATTCCATGAAAAATATCTTAAAATGCCTCAAATTGTCTTGTTATTTAAATTAACATGTGAAGATTGTCATATTTTTCCCGATTTTTCCGCAATGTCCGTAAATACTTAAATACTCAAAATGCTCGACCTTGGGGGAAAGTTTCGGACATTTTTCCAGGACATATATCCTTAACTTAAAAACTCGAGTATTTCACATCACAGTTATCGTGTTAACGGACGGACGGCAGGACAAAATCGAATTTGACCACAGGTTCTTGATTAGTTAGTCGAACCAAAACGTTTGATACCATTTTCAGCCAAAAATTCGAAAAATACAGACATTTTGCAAATTAATACGCTAAGCACTGTTCCGAAACAAGAGCACTAAATGGAAGTTTTGCGTATTAATTTGCAAAATGTCTGTATTTTTCGAATTTTTGGCTGAAAATGGTATCAAACGTTTTGGTTCGACTAACTAATCAAGAACCTGTGGTCAAATTCGATTTTGTCCTGCCGTCCGTCCGTTAACACGATAACTTTGAATGGAATGAGCTAGACAGTTGAAATTTTCAGGGTAGGTTTGGGAGATAAATATCTCGGTTAAGTTTGTTATTGGACAAAACCGGTGGTTTGGGCGTAACGAAAAAAATTTGTTTGCATTACAAATTTAAAATTCAATTTTTTTTAAGATGCAATTTCATCATAAGAATTTATTGATATCATTCTCAATTCTAACAAACTAATATTTTCGGAGATATGATTTTTCAAATTTTCAGGGTAGGTTTGGGAGTTAAATATCTCGGTTCAGTTTGTTATTGGACGAAACCGGTGGTTTCGGGAGAGTTTGTTATTGGACGAAACCGGTGGTTTCGGGAGTAACGAAAAAAAAATTCTTTTTACATTACAAATTAAATTTTTTTAAATGCAATTTAATCATAAGAATCCATTGATATCATTCTCAACTCTAACAAATTAATACTTCCGGAGATAAGATTTTTCAAAATTTCAATAATTACATAATCGTAATTTTATGATTTCATAGAATACTCTAATTATAATTTGCCGATGTCTGTAAATCGAACATATGAGTTAAGTTATAGATCTAAGTTTCGAATTTAATTTTTGCGCGCGTGTTCCGCAAGGAACAGCGTGCTATCATTTCGTCACAATGTCTGTATTTTTCGAATTTTTTTTCGAAAATGGTCTCAAACGATTAGGTTCGACTCCCTGATGAAGAATTCGAGGTCAAATTCAATTCTGTCCGTCCGGTCCGGCCGTTAGCACGATAACTCTCGAACGGAACGACTTAGAGCGTTGAAATTTGCAGGGTAGTTTCGTAGCGTAAATATCTCGGACAAGTTCGTTAACGGGCGAAATCGACCGAGCGGTTTCGGAGTTAAGGCCGTTTTTAATAAAAACGTTTTTTATGAATATTTCCGGAACCGATCACTCGATCTTTTTGAAATTTGGCATCAGATTGTAGAATCATGACCTTTATATGCCTGCGAAGTTTTGTGTTGAACGGACGGCCCTAAAGTGGCAAAAAAAAATTTTGAAAATTTGAAAATTTTGTTTTCACGATAACTCGAAAAATACTGATCTGATTAAATTGAAACTCAGTAGTTAGATGCAAAAAACCAAAGCAAACACTTTTGCAAAATTTCGTGAAGATCACGTGACATGAAAAAAATATAAAAATTACTACTATTTTGCGGAATATTTTGCTTTTAATGCCGAAACATATTTTTTGAGGTTCATGCTGCCCTTTCCGGGCATTTTCCGTATTGCGCATGCGCAGATGAGAAGTCCTTTAACTGCTGTAGTTTTCGTCAGAGAGGATTGGGGTTTTGGGGTGGCGGATGCTATTCCTCCATAGAATTCAGATCCCTGATGAGGGTCTGCGCATGCGTAGATTCAAGATGCGATATCTTCCGAACCACTAGTGTTGGAGAATCGGAGTTTTTTGTAAGGTGTGTTATTTTGAGAGGACTTTTAGCCGCCAGTAGATTGCGCATGCGCAGAAGAGAAGTGACTGTTTTTGGGTTGGATGGATTATGTTGGGAGTGCTGAGTCGATATTATGAGGTTTTAAAAGAATATTCATAGCAATTCAGTGCAAAGACAAGTCAGTTTGGGGGATGTAGCGTTGTTTCCGAGTTAAAGTGTCTGTACCGTGGCCCTGGGGCTAATTTTGAAATTGATGTTACCCCTTACAGGCATTTTTCGTTATGCGCATGAGCAGACCATCAGTGATTTAACTGGTGGTGTTTTCGTCAGAGAGGATTAGGGTTTTGGGGTGGCGGATGCTATTCCTCTATAGAATCCCTTGTTGAGGGTCTGCGCATGCGTGGATTAAAGATGTGATATCTCCTGAACCACTAGTGTTGGAGAATCGGGGTTTTTTGTAAGGTGTGTTATTTTGAGAGGACTTTTAGCCGCGAGTAGATTGCGCATGCGCAGAAGAGAAGTGACTGTTTTTGGGTTGGATGGGTTATCTTGGGAGTGCTGAGTCGATATTATGAGGTTTTAAACGAATATTCATAGCAATTCAGTGCAAGGACAAGTCAGTTTGGGGGATGTAGCGTTGTTTCCGAGTTAAAGTGTCCGTACCGTGGCCCTGGGGCTAATTTTGAAATTGATGTTACCGCTTACAGGCATTTTTCGTTATGCGTATGAGCAGATCATCAGTGATTTAACTGGTGGTGTTTTCGTCAGAGAGGAATAGGGTTTTGGGGTGGCGGATGCTATTCCTCCATAGAATCTCCTGTTGAGGGTCTGCGCATGCGTGGATTAAAGATGTGATATCTCCTGAACCACTAGTGTTGGAGAATCGGAGTTTTTTGTAAGGTGTGTTATTTTGAGAGGACTTTTAGCCGCGAGTAGATTGCGCATGCGCAGAAGAGAAGTGACTGTTTTTGGGTTGGATGGGTTATGTTGGGAGTGCTGAGTCGATATTATGAGGTTTTAAAAGAATATTCATAGCAATTCAGTGCAAGGACAAGTCAGTTTGGGGGATGTAGCGTTGTTTCCGAGTTAAAGTGTCCGTACCGTGGCCCTGGGGCTAATTTCGAAATGGATGTAACCCCTTACGGGCATTTTTCGTTATGCGCATGAGCAGACCATCAGTGATTTAACTGGTGGTGCTTTCGTCAGAGAGGATTGGGGTTTTGGGGTGGCGGATGCTTTTCCGCTATAGAATCTCCTGGTGAGGGTCTGCGCATGCGTGGATTCAAGAAGCGATATCTCCTGAACCACTAGTGTTGGAGAATCGGAGTTTTTTGTGAGGTGTGTAATTTTGGGAGGACTTGCAGCCACGAGTATACTGCGCTTGCGCAGACGAGAAGTGAATGATTTTGGGTTGTTTGGGTTATGTTGGGAGTAATGAGCCGATATTGTGAGGTTTTAAAAGAATATTCATGTCAATTCAGTGCACGGACACAAGTCAGTTTGGGGGAAATAGCGTTGTTTCCGATTTGAAATGTCTGTATGGTGGCCCTGAGGCGAATTTATAAATAACTATATTCGGTAGATCTATATTAAAATGCGTTCGGATTTGGAGAAGATGCAATTTCGTCCCTAACGGAGGACCCACAACCGAATTTTTTTCTGATCTACGGTAAAACTAACAGCCAAACTGTATTGATAGCTATATTTGTTAAAGGAACTTGAAAAAAAAAAAAAAAGCACTGACGTGAAGTCAGTACTCTTTGGCGCGCGTGTTCACGGTGGCTAATTTGAATTGAATGATTCAAAAATTAACAGTGCTGTATCTAAGCTGCCATCAGGATAGAGTAACAAAGTTGGAAAAGAACACAAGTGACTCTCCTTAGTCGCACAAGCTCCTAGAAGATTTGGGAGGGTCAGTATTATCCTAATCATGTTTATAGCACGCGCGCAAAAGCAGATTGACTTAACAATGAAAGAAAAAGTGTAAAAAGTCAATCTGCTTTGGCGCGCGTGCTATAAACATGATTAGGATAATACTGACCCTCCCAAATCTTCTAGGAGCTTGTGCGACTAAGGAGAGTCACTTGTGTTCTTTTCCAACTTTGTTACTCTATCCTGATGGCAGCTTAGATACAGCACTGTTAATTTTTGAATCATTCAATTCAAATTAGCCACCGTGAACACGCGCGCCAAAGAGTACTGACTTCACGTCAGTGCTTTTTTTTTATGATGCAGTTCTATCATAAGAATCCTTTTGATATCATTCCCAACTCTGAAAAACCATTACAGTCGGATCCGTTCATAACGAGAACTTGGTTTTAACAAGCAAATTCTGAAGGTACGGACTGCCGCAATGCAAATAAGTTTAACTCATTTAATACGAGCGTGCGCTTATAACGAGCATTTTTCTGGAACCGCTGAGCCCGTTATAACCGGACCCGACTGTATTTTCGGAGATGTCTAGTTCAGCCTACAGTTGTACTAGTATCAATAATTCATTTCACTTCAAATGTAAGCTATCTGAATCTTGGGAAACAATATTTCAGATGGGTATAAGTTCGAAACCGTTTGGCCGATTAGGCCCATTAACCGTCGTATTGGGATGCGCAACCTACCCTGACAATATCTTTCCATTGGAAAATTATTGTGCCATCAGACAGAACAGATTTTGATCACAAATTCTTCATCAGCGAGTCGAAAATTACAGACATTTGGGCAAAATGATTGCATGTTGTTCCCTAGAACATACATGCAAAAAATAAATACTATTTTAAGAGATGGCATAATCGCAAAACGAAAATTCATAGCCACTGGAAACTCCCATCAAGATGTAAGATTTAGTTCTCCGATATCCGATATTCTATGCAAAATCATACCAGAAACAGAAACGTGCCAGGAAATTTACAAATGTTTGAGAAATACATCTTAATGAAATATTCATTCAAGCGCATGGCATAAATGAGTATTGTACGCTCTCAGAGTGAGGAATAAGTTCCCTTAGCCCCTAACTCTTATTAGACTGCCCGATCTATCGAGAAGCAGGAGCTAGGCAGATCGCATCCCTGCCGGCAAGGCCCTTGAAATTGTATATTGCAATAGGCCTCTTACTATAGTTGAACTAACTAGTTATTAACGTTTGGTGTCAAACAGTTACCTAATGTTTGCAATCGAAAGTATGCCTACTATACCCTAGGTAGACATGTGGCAGGAAAAAGTAGATCAGCATCACCAGAAAAAAAGACAAATGTTACTTCAGAAAATCAGCCACAGATCTTTTAAGAATTTGTCTGACCAAGATTAGGAAATCCAGCGATAGTAGTAACCTTTCTCCAACAATCTCCATAGAGAAATACTACTCCTCTACTTAAGCCAATAGTATTTTCATGCAGTCATACTTAGTCCTTTCAACCAGATCTAATGAAACACTTAAATATTAGTCTCATTGCAGTAAGGATATTCGAGAAAATACATTTATTCATTTATTTAGTTGTGCCTTTAGGGAGAGAACTAAGCTGTAAACCTGATAGCAGGAGCTAAGATGTACTAAAACAATACAACAGTTCAACCACATATTACTTCATATATTTCTATTCCTTGTCTGTCAGAAGCCAAGCACCAGTTTTCCTCCTTTTTATATAAATAAATAATCTCTGATAGATTTCCAAAATTATCTTCTTTCAATTTAATTACAATAAATATAGAACATATTTGTATTCACATTCTTGCAGACACATGTGAAGACACATTCTTCATTTGTCCAAAAACTTTACTTGGTGGTGCTCCTATAATCAGGTCACAAATTGATTTTCTGGCAAACTGTATATTTTGGAAACTTCCTAAGATGTGTATCTTACTATCTGCCAATACAATTCTAGTTTTTGTTGCATTTTCTATTGAGAATTTTGTTCTTCCTTCTTTGCCAGCTAATCTACCTATAGCTCTAGATTTATGATCACCTGTTAGGGTTTTTACATCTTTTATTTCGAAAGTTTCTACAAATAGATCATCCAAACGTATTAGGGCTAGAGCATCTTCTACTTCAAAGCCATATATGAATGCCTGAAATAAACAATTTTAACTATTATTTGTTTTAGTCCTGTTGAAATTGTAAAATACACTTCAGAATGACTAGTTAATATTTAGATCTACTAATTTTTTCATGTGCATTAGCCCTCAACCTGATATTGAGAAGAATGACTGGATCAGACCAATAAAATAAATAGGTTAACGAAATCAGTAAAAATTACATTACCTTAACAAAATCCGCAGCTTTTTGCAAATTGGAAATTTCTTTAGTCGCGTTATGTGTCTTAATTTCCACGTTTCTCGTCCTCGTATTGAACCTCATCAACAACAACAAGTTTTCGGTGATGGGTGTGTAAATCTTCATCCAATTCTCCCTAAGCGGTGACAACCTATGTGCAGGTACTGATATCTTCCGTACATTCTCTTTGCTTTCGGAATATGGTATTATCCTCATTTTTTTTGGTTTTGATGTTTTTCTGGTTGTACCTTCTATACCGTTGTGACTTTCCCGCTCTGAACTATTCTGGGTATTAATTTTTCTCTTAGTATTTCTCTTGACTTCATGATTGTCGACATCAATTATGTCTGTAGGTCTATCAATTTCCATTTTTCAATTTATTATTAATGAGAACTGAAAGAATTTGTTTTGGATTTCTATAAAATGTCAGCAATGAGGTTAGGGATATGGACACCACGTGTAATCATGTCAAACAAATTACAATCAGATTTTTAACAACTACGCAAGTGTTGAACTAAAAAGGGACCACAGAAAAAAAAAATTACGCTTTCTTTTTTTTTATTTTACAAGCCACAGATTTCGAAAGTCCTTTACTAATTAACGTACATCCTTGTATATGGGTCACTCATTTCCTAGATCAACAACCTCTTTATTCCCTGATTATACCCATAGATTATACCTATATTATTTTTATCGTATCATAAGTAGGGTTGCCATATCTGGCAAAGAATCTCGTCGGCATGCAGTTGAAAAAATAAACAAAGTCTGGTGGAAGGGCTGCCATTGTTGATAATTATAATGCCTTTTCAGGAGTCGGGACATAGGGTTCAATAGCGTCCCGACTCCCGATATATCGCGACGGATGACAACCCAATGCTTTGGTTTTTTCTACGTCGTGAAAGAGATTTCTTTCAATATCATTCTATATTTTGTTGTAATGTAAGTTACATGAATGACGAGTCCAGTTCGTAGACGAAACTACTACCAAACATACAAAAAGCATAGAAGAATATGTTCATTGAGTTTTGTCTATTATCTGTAGAAAATCCTGATTAAAAACTTTTTTCTTGAAGAAATATACGTTGATTTATTTTTGGTACAACTTACCAATTGGTCTTGGAGAAAATTCATTCCTTTTTTCCTCACCTCCAAAAACCTGGAAAATTCACAGGAAAAGTGAAATTCACTCAAATTTTCGATGGGATTCTAGGTTTTTCAATAAAACACAATGTTCGCGCACAAGAGCAAAATATATTTCAACAGAATTTGGTTTTTTTTGGACAATAAAAAATTCTTGGCGCCTTTAGATTTTTTTCGAGGTTTTTTTAATTTGTATCATAGATTTATTTGTACTTGACATGAGTCTATTCTTATTAAAAATATTAGTTGTTTTTCAATAAGATTACACATTGTCTTACTGCCTTAAAAACTATATACTTTATAAATACTTAGCATTATTAACAACCATATGTTAAAAATTTCATATATCCGAATAACAGTTCAAATTATAAACAATAGTTATTCAGGTGAGATTAGATATAATCAGATGCAAAAAAAAGTGTCTCAACACATTGAAAGTAATCGTTTTTCTTAAAAAAAACATCGAAAAAAGTATTTGCTTGAATTGTTTGGAAATTTCTCTAAGGGGTAATTTACATTTTGAAGATCCCCATGAATAAATATTTATTATGACTTATATCTACATAAATGACCTAAAACAGTCAAAATATCGACAAAAAGACAAAATTCTTTCAGCAAGGATCATTTTTACATAAGTCTTCAAACTATATGAAGACCGAAAATTATATCTTAATCTCCAATTTGTGGTAGGACTGGTAGGAGACCTTGATATTTCAATATCTACAAATATTAATCCTATCCTCAATATCACATATGAATATGAACTAGACTTATGCAGTATACATTTGAAAATTTTCGAATGCATACATTTCAATGGAAATAAATCATATAGCACCATGAATTGCAAAATGATACATGTAAATGTAAATGTTAACAGTTGGGTTACATATTTTTATAAAAATCATAACGAGTAGCTCAAACACATGAGAAATAACTGATCGTTAAACTATAGAAAAATGTGGTATACGGTTAATCTTATGTCACCCAAAAACTTTCTTATGCATAATGTATTTTTTTTTTTGAGGTAAAGGATTGCTGTACAAATTTTCAGAATATGCCTAATCAGACAACTTTAACTCAATCAACTCATGAATAACTTTCATTTAAGTTAAAAATGATAAATTAGGTTAATTATTTAATGTCAATGAGATATCCCAACAGATAAACGGAAAGCATCCATCCAAAAGAAAATCTCTATTGTAAACACATAAAAGTTGAAAAATAGCAGAGAATTAATAGTTCGATCCTGGCAATAATCCAATAATTTAATGAATAAGGACCTGGACTATCTCATTGCGTCTCCTAATTATATATAGTTGTCTCAAGGAAGCAATACATCTATTGTTTCCCTATTTTTCCCCAATCCTTTCATTGAGTTCTGTCCAGTGCAAAATGCTGCAAATATTCATGAATATGGTTGAAAATTTTGAAATTGTGCCGAGAAGAACATGTGGGATTTTTTAGGATACCAAAATGACACAAGGGGCGAAATGGAGCTTTACACAATCCAACAATTTTCATGTTGCTCAGATTTTTCTTGAATATTTTGAATCGGCTATTGATTCTTAAAAGTCGAATGTCAGTTGAATTTGACTAAATTATACCGATCCTTTATTGTTACACGATATATTTAATCATCAAGTCATATCAACTTATATATTCATTCTGTATTTACAGCCCCTTAATTATACAAAATATTTTTAGATGAAACAAGTGTAGTCTTGTCATGTTTCCTCTTTTGCAAATATTGTTTGTCGTTTTCATACATTTTCATTGCATGCAGCGCATATGTGGTCAATTTGCTGGATTCACCAACCATATGAATAAATGAAAATCATTTATACAGGGTCCGAGGCCGCCACACCGACACGGGCAAGGAGGTGATAGGATACCATTAGGGTGTCACACTTCCTGTTGTTGAACTGTCCTCCTAGTCTTCTGACGGAAGTTAGGGATGGTTTAAGCGAGGGGTGATTTTCCTTATTTTGCAAATATTTTAGAGACCAGTTGTGATAGAGCAATGAAATTTGATAATAAGCAGCTCGAGTACTTTGAAACCCTGGTGAAATAAGTTTTTGTAACCCCCACTAAAACAAATGATAGGGGGTGGGGGTATTTTTTAAATGAATGATTTTTTCAACGGTAACGTACTAATAATAAATTAGATTCTAATACTGCGATCTTTTACCTTTCATTTGGTGTATCGTTGAAACTTGGGGCTCAAGCGGTTACAAACATGTTATCAAAAGAATGTCACGAACACACAACATTTTCGATAACTGGGTAGAGCACTACATACATATCGGAGTATTCCAGCTTCCCATTACCATATTGAAATTATTTCTCTTGCTCTTGAGTGTCGTTAGGGACCATAGCCTCCAGTCGTTACCGTGGAAAAAAATCATTTATTTTGAAAAGTACCCCCACCCCCTACCATTTGTTTTAGTGGGGGTTACAAAAACTTATTTCTCCGGGGTAACAAAGTACTCGAGCTGCTTACTCAAACCGTCAAATTTCATTGCTCTATATCAACCAGTCTCTAAAATATTTGCAAAATAAGGAAACTCACCCCTCGCTCAAACCATCCCTAACTTCCATCAGAAGACCCGGAGGACAGTTTAACAACAGGAAGTGTTCACCTCCTTGCCTTTATCGGTGTGGCGGCCTCGGACCCTGTATATCCTAAGCAAAAGATTTTGACTTACCTGCATGCAACAAATCTGTTCAAATTTGTCAAAAAAAAAAAATTGCGAACTGTAAAGCGGCCTTCAGCGATTTTATTGATTCACTCTATGTATAATAGAGATGGCCTGATTGTTTGTGTAGGAATCTTCATAGTAACATACCTTCGCGAGCGATTGGAATGAGACGTTCTAATCGCGCACCTAACCAAGGCTAAACATGCATGATTGGGGCGCATCGTCATAATGGCTTGTTAAAGCGCCATACTGTAAAGATACCTCTCTCCATTTTCACTTCATAAATGAATATATATTATGTTATTGCTTTGATGGTTTATCATATTTTCTTTTTTATGAAGAATTCAATGTATTGAATGAAATTCAAACAGTTATACATTATGATTGTACAAATATTGTTTTTTTTTATTAAAAATTATCAACTGTTCATTATATTTTTTTCGTCTGTGACCAACTCACTGTTTTGAGTATCGGCTTGAAAGTCAAAGAACTGACCAAGAAGGAACAAAATAAACGACTATTCTTCAATGAACACATTCAAGTATCAGTATACCACGTTCGAGGATTTCGAATCCAATCGGTATAAAAAATTACTTGCCACAAAAAATTAAATATGTACACATAAAAACAAATTTGATTATTTCTGAACATAATTTTTGAATTTGAATAATTATATGATAATTAACCTTAAAATGATTAAGTATAATTACCTAAAAAGAGTTCCTTTGAATTGAAGTCCCTCAAAGTCAATTTTCTTCAACATTTTTTAAAAAAGATAAATGTACAATATAATCCAAATCTGGAGACTATTTGCAGCATCCCAATACCAACAGGGACTCTTACGTTTTCTAAAACAGAACAAAACTCGCTGAAACCCACATTCAGTATAGATCGAGATGAAACCGGGTTATGGCCTGAAAGTATGTGAAATTATGTAAAAGATCTCATAGAGTCTATTTAAGACAAAACTACGGATATCTAAGAATAATTAAAAATTTTAGTAAAATTTTTTTGTTGGATTGTCAAATTAGGTCTGAAAACTGAAGCTAATGACGATCCTGATATGAGTTCATGATTGAGTATAAATCTATCATAAATGCCTTTGTCAGAGGCATATTCTGACTATATCCTAATATTTACAATATATACATGAAAATTTGAAAATCTAAAATAAATACTATTGTTTTGTCGTGGGTTTTTTGCGTTTAAGGTGGCTGGCCTGATTGTAGTTAATTTTTTTGCTGTTCTTATTCCTGTTGATGTTTTTCTGGTGGTTTTTCCGCTGAGATATATTTATGTTTGGGGAAATATCCCTCGATGAAGACTCAGAACCCTAAAACAAGAAAGACCAAATTTGAAATTCCGTGTCCGCTTAATTCTTTTCATTCTTCCTACTATTTGAATTTAAATATGTTTAAAATATAATATGATTGTCTTAGGGCATAATTATATAAATCACAAGTATACAGGGTGTCCCAGCAATCGACGTCAAGCCGGAAGCGGGTGATATTACAAATCATGATAATTATCAGAAAAATATAAAAAAAATTAAGTGCTGTAATTTCAAAATTATAGACATTTAAAGAAAATCTACAAAATCCATACTTTGTGATGGTTATTCAATTCCCATTTCTAGAAATCTTATTTTTTTGCCAATTTTATTTTTGTTATGTCATCCTGGATAATGCGTCTGTATATTATTGCCCAAATCTTTATGACTTTTGCCCCCGCTTGGAGCCTAATGTTACTTTTTGCCCAACTAAATATTCAAAGCTCATATTTCGTCCAATTTCAACTGCCTGTACTGAAAAAAAAAATTTACTACGCTAGTTCGGCAAGTAACTGTAAAAGTTGGCGCATTTAATGAGGATTCCAAAACGGTATAACAATTGGTAGTAATTCTGCAAGTTTTTTGGCTAAAATTTTTTCTGCTGAGAAATCCATTTACGAAACAATTTTTCCTACTAACTCTAAATGATTCTAGTACACTAAAGGTGGTTACTTTGAGTTCTTTATTTGAAACAGACTTGTAATATCACATGCTTCCGGCTTGACGTCGACTTCTGGGACACCCTGTATATAAACAAGAATATTAGATCGAGGTGCAGCAGTTCAACATTACTGTCTAACAGGTATTGCCAGAATTGTCAGACTCTCTACTACATAATATATACTCAGTGACATAAGAAGTGTTAGAATATTTTCTCCAACTTGATTTTTTGGCAATTTCGTTGTCTTACATCAAGAATGAAACAATAACATCTGAAAACAAATTAATTAACATTTAATCCGAAATATAACTCAATGGGTTTGAGGAGCATGTAGCTGTACCCTGTACACGTCTAGGCATCCATAAAATGAGACAGTCGAGGTTGTAGCACCTCTTTCCGAGCTTGTTTCCACACTTGTTCGATGGGATGTAAATCTGGTTAACAGGGTGGCCACCGCAAAAGATTAGTGCCTCCTGCTTAGAAAAAGCGTGTGAACGGCCACCTAGATAAGAGAGTGAAGTGGTTTGTAGGACATCATCAACAAAATGTGCAGCTCTCTTACTGCCTCGGGTGGTGATAAGCTACCATATACAATAGCCTGCAGACAGTCCTGTGTCGAGCCTCTCAACAGCAAACCCAATATCACATTACTATCCGCAGAGTCTTACCCTCCTAAGGCCACAGAAATCGTGATGGGTCGGCACTAAATACATTCAGCTCTCATAAACTGAAGACACAGCTTTATACCTCCCGAAATAATCCTCATTTATTCTCTTACTCAGGAGATACCAATGACAGTTCAAATCGTTCTGCTCTAAATATCAAAATGTACAGGTGTCTTTAAATTGTACAATAATTTGAACCATAGATTGCTCTTATCGAATGGAACATTTTTATTATTTGCCATTTTTTCCAAATTCGGCTCAGGTAAAAGATACAGGGTGTTGAAATTTCAAGTTTCCTACAACTGATACGTATTCTACAATTATTCTTTTTTGCGCGCATCTTCTGGGAAACAGCGTTCTATCATTTTGCACAAACATCTGTAATTTTAGAATTTTTTGCAGAAAATGATCTCAAACGATTAGGTTCGACTCAGTGATGAAGAAAATCAAGGTCAAATTCATCAATTAAGGTTATGTTCGTTAGTGGGCTGCCTCCGAGCTTGGGAATAATCGAATAATGCTGTAAGCCATTATGCCATACCTTTTCCTCGTTCACCATCAAATTCATAGTTAAATTATATGTAGGAGTGTATTAGCATATTGTAAAATCTTTAAACGTTTGAAACTTATGACCTAAGCTGAATTTGGAAAAAAGGTTCATGAAAAAAGTGTTTTATTTAACGAGAAGAATCTATGGTTAAAATTACAAGCTTACCCTGTATATGGAGAAATCTCTGGAAGTATGTTCAATGGGGGCCAGCTTTAGATTTTATTATGGTTAATATGAGGTCTCCATATATTCCATTTTGAGGGTTTGGTTCAAGAGTTTGTTTTCGCAAAGAAAAAACGTTCACATTGTTTTCATAGCATGTACATTGTACAGTGCCGGAAACCAAAAAGTGAACGACTGTGCAGAGCATATTTGGCTATTTTTAGTTGATTAAATGAGGCTTTGACAAGGAATAGCTTTATTCTGTGGTTTTGCATTGCTATGAAAGTGTCAAACCCAAACGCTTTGAAGTGGAGTCCGAATACTTTGGGTAAACTGCTGCGACGTCCAGGCCTACACTATAATAACAATTACGTATCTAGACTAAGTTTCGGTCGCTGCATTTCTTATTATAAAATACTAGAAACATTGTAATTGTAATGTTCGCCTGTTAACCTCCCATCTATTTTCCAGCAGACAGCTATTCCATAGATGCTTACCCAAGCCCACGCACTAACTGAAAAGCAACCACTATTTCTTACAGAGTGGACGTAATCCTCGTCATAGCTTCGGTTTCGAGATCTATAAACCCGAAGTTGTCCACTACTGCATGATTGATAAGTTTTTTCATAAGAAGAAACTATACGGTGCTACAAAGATTGTCCTCCATATTTAAATATTCATTTGCAAATCTCTTCATTTCATGGTCTTCTGTTAAGAATGCCTTCTTTACTGCAGAATAGTTTTTAAGTTACCTTCCTTGATTCTATCCCGGATCCAGGGAAATCAGTGAACTGACACGCTTCAACAGCAGTTGCGAATGGATGAATTTTGATCAGATATTCTTCTGATTCCAACTCGAATCGGACGTTGAATGCACCCTTCCTGCCAGCGTCGCTTCAAGTAGAAAATACATACAAGTATTACTGACATTTATGGCTTTTGCTGTCGCAATTGGCGACCAATTCTCCTCCAGTTTAGCAATTGCCCACACTTTCTCACCATCGTTTAAATGTCGGGGCATTTTATAATTATTTCCTTTTCTGTTCACAACAACTGCACGATATAGCCATAGATATACATGGATGTATATTGTATATGGATGGAACCATATTTACAATAGAAAAAAAAATCGTTCAGATCTCGGTTTCCGCGACTGTACAGTACATACATAGTCATCAAGTGGAAAACATTAATCCTTTTGGGTGTAACACTTCTTAAGCCACTGAGTATATTTTACAACCTCTATGTCTATACCCATCGATAAGTCATAAAATATTGCTTATAATGAATTGGAAACATCCAGTAGAACTCCACAAAATGGCGCGGCCGCGGTGCTGTTTGCGATAAGTCGGCGGCCAGAGACACGATCAAAATTAACACCGAGTTCAGGGCGCGCCTCAGTCCGCGCCAGTTTGTGCACCCACATGAATATCCATGTGTTTGTTTTGATTGCGGTCTCTACCGCTCTCTGATCGCCACCGCGGCCACGTCAGTTTGTGTAGTCCTTTATGCATCTTGAATTTGGATTTCGTTATCCTGACCATGGCTCTTAAGAATTGCACACTTGCACACCATTTTCACGTGTGTTAATTCCTAATTCGACCCCTCTTTAAACATAAATATTTTTTTCGTTCATACCTCTGAGCTGCCACCGCTCTCATCGAATGATGACACGGAACCACTACTTGACAAAGATCGACTGGACCGTTTAGGTGATGGAATGGGAGATATTTGCGGACTTCCTAAATGCCTGAAGGTGCTTTCCAAAGACCTACGGTACTGTACAACTTTATCAGTAACTCTGACGATCCTACCTAGTATTGAGTTATTTTGGCAATTGCAGAACTGGGAAAATGGGTGCACTGCATTCGTCAAAACTGAGTAGGCATATTCAAAGGCCCTTTTAACCTGAAAAAGGGTGTAAAAGTTGAATCATGAGAATAATAAATATCTTAAATGTAAAGGGTGTACAATGAGCTTATTGGAAATTCTTATATTATTTTCATCCGAGGTAATTAGATTTTGGCCTCAATATACGAACATCTGTTTTATTACTATTGCGCTTATGTTATGAAATCACTATTCTTTATTAATGTAAGGAGTCAAATTTGAAATTTTGTATAAAAAAATATAACTAAACTCAAGGACAAAATTAGCGCAGGGTTCGAAAAATCATTAAATTTTGACAATCAATATTTCTCCAACCACCTGTCGGTTTTTGGCGCTTTTGTTCCGCGGAAGTCGGAACAGAGTTATTATCAATTTGCCCAAATGGAATGAGCTAGACCGGTGAAAATTTCAGAGTTTTGGAGATAAATATCTAGGTTGAGTTCGTCATTTGGTGGTTTTACATTACAAATTTCAAAGTCATTTTTTTTAAGATGCAGTGTCATCTCAAGAATCCATTGATATCATTCTCAACTCTAACAAACTAATACTTTCGGAGATATGATTTTTCAAAATTTCCCTAACTCTAAATTATGTTTATGATGCAATTATATCAAAAGAATTCATTTATATCATTCTCTGAGAAAACAATAATTTCGGAGATATGATTTGTCAAAGCTTGAACAAGAGCGCCAAAGCTACTGTCCACAGGGCTTTCAAACATTTTTAATTTTGATAATTGTAGCCCTGTTACTGGCAAATTCCTTGTTGCAAGCAGATGACCATCAAATAAAGTCTTCATACTATACAAGGGCGTGTAAATAGTATCATGTTTTCTTCATCAAAGTTTAGCATCTTCATTTGGCAATACCAGGTGACTAACGTTTATGAATACTGTACAGTGATGTAGCCTGGTGTCTTTTGAGTATTTGGTTTTTTAAATTTCCATTTATCTTGATTGGGTTTGCCTTAAGATAATTCCATCAAAATTTATTCAACTTGAGAGGTAAAAGTGAATATTTTTTCCCTTTTAAAAATCATTTTTTCAGTATTGACGATCTAAGAATATTGCAATAAAAACATTGGATTAAGCTGAACAACTAACATAGAGAAGAGTTTTTTCAAAATTTCCACCACCATTCTGAACTCCATTGAGGGAAGCGATTACAATGAAAAGTTTTGAATTGTCATTCTTTGGTAAATCTTTTTTCGTGTCCACAATTTCATAAATTTAGTTGCCTTAGAAAATGTCAAAACTAAAACAAAACAAAAAAAAAATATCTTTTTCGGCAACCGTCCGGGAAGTGCCCACTTCCCGGACGCTTTTTCTTTGAGAAAGAAGCATTTCCCGGCCTAGTCCGGGAAGTACGTACTTCCCGGACTAGGCCGGGAAGAATCACGTCGTTTTGGTCACTGTAAATACATTATGAAAACCTCGTTCGGAACGACGGTATTTGCGGGAACGCGAAGACGAGATTCGAAATTAGTCCGTAGCTGAGCCCTTTTTTCGATTCACTCTTTCGTTTTCCCGGAAGAACGATGGGAAAATGTGACTTTTCGGCGAAAATCGACGAACTTCTGACGTTTCACGTATTTCTGTGGCGAATTTTAACGCGGCTCCTTCACGGTCGACGTTTTCGGTCAGAACGAGCGATTAGAAATGTCAAATCGAATTTGAATTTCGAACCGAATCGGTCGAAAACCTTCGAATAGTCTAGAAAAACACGGTTGCCGAAAAAATATTGTACGCAACTCGCCCGAAAAAGGTTTTTTTGGACTCATAGACTTCCAGGACTCGCTTACGCTCGTCCTAGAATTTTGTCTATTCGTCCAAAAAAACCCTATTTTCCGGACTTGTTACGTAAATTACTATTTTCGGCAACCGTCCGGGAAGTGTCCACTTCCCGGACGCTTTTTCTTTGAGAAAGAAGCATTTCCCGGCCTAGTCCGGGAAGTACGTACTTCCCGGACTAGGCCGGGAAGAATCACGTCGTTTTGGTCATTGTAAATACATTATGAAAACCTCGTTCGGAACGACGGTATTTGCGGGAACGCGAAGACGAGATTCGAAATTAGTCCGTAGCTGAGCCCTTTTTTCGATTCACTCTTTCGTTTTCCCGGAAGAACGATAGGAAAATGTGACTTTTCGGCGAAAATCGACGAACTTCTGACGTTTCACGTATTTCTGTGGCGAATTTTAACGCGGCTCCTTCACGGTCGACGTTTTCGGTCAGAACGAGCGATTAGAAATGTCAAATCGAATTTGAATTTCGAACCGAATCGGTCGAAAACCTTCGAATAGTCTAGAAAAACACGGTTGCCGAAAAAATATTGTACGCAACACGCCCGAAAAAGGTTTTTTTGGACTCATAGACTTCCAGGACTCGCTTACGCTCGTCCTAGAATTTTGTCTATTCGTCCAAAAAAACCCTATTTTCCGGACTTGTTACGTAAATTACTATTTTCGGCAACCGTCCGGGAAGTGCCCACTTCCCGGACGCTTTTTATTTGAGAAAGAAGCATTTCCCGGCCTAGTCCGGGAAGTACGTACTTCCCGGACTAGGCCGGGAAATGCTTCATCACGTCGTTTTGGTCATTGTAAATATGAAAATCTCCGTAGGTATATTTTTGATAAATGAAGTTACCATAGCACTGAGAAAACGGCTGACAGTTCATATAAAATTAGTTGTCAACATGTGATATTTTCTGTTCTGTTTAAATTGACTAAGAATCAAAATATATAAAAAAGAAATGTGTCGTCTCATTGATTTGTTATTCTACACCGTTGCCGAAAAAATATTGTACGCAACACGCCCGAAAAAGGTTTTTTTGGACTCATAGACTTCTAGGACTCGCTTACGCTCGTCCTAGAATTTTGTCTATTCGTCCAAAAAAACCCTATTTTCCGGACTTGTTACGTAAATTACTATTATGTACAAAATTATCGTCAGAATTCTGTGAAAATGTACCTAAAAGGCATCGATAAAATGAATTAAACAAAAAATTAAGTATACAGGCAAAAAATAAAAGCAGTCATCCATATAACTTTTTGTTCTAAGCTCCTATCGCTGCAAGTTGCAGCCCTTTGAAATTTGGGGAAAATTTTTGTTTCACCTCCTCTATGGAACAATTTCGAAAAATGAAATTAGGCAGATCGCCAAAGGTAATTTAATGTCACTTTTTGTAATTTCGAAATGTTATAATGGGGTGAGAAAATCAACCCCTACAACAAAGCATCAAAACATTTTGCAAATGAACAGAACAGTTCTAATATTGATATATGTACTTGTTGATTAGAAAAATTTGATACGCAACTTTTTGCGTTGCCACGATAACTTTCAAACGGAGGGAGATAGCGACTTGAAATCTTCCGGGTAGGTTGCGCATCTAAATGCGACGGACAAGTTCGTTAATGGGCATAATCGGCCAAACGGTACAAATTTTGTTTTCAAACAATACCCAGTCGATCAAATTGAAACTTGGTGATTAATTGTAGAATGCCGACACAAATATTTATACGAAATTTCGTGAGGATCACTAGAAAATTTTAAAAAAGTAGTAGTAACATGCGCGCAGAAATATTATGTATCTCAGAAACTATCCGTCCGTTATTGCTGAAATTTTGCGAGAGCCTTCAAATCATAATTCTAAGCAAAGTTCCACGTTGAACACGATCGAATCTATATTGTAGGAGTTAATGATATTAAATACTAACGTAAATTTTCCGGCTCATATTTCCATTCTTTTATACAATACAAAGTAAAACATGTATCTATGGGAGATGATAGCCCTACATTAGGGCCCTGTAGCGGTCTTCGAACATCTGAAGTTCTGAATAATCATAGCTTGTATTGGTCAGACCTGGTTTTGAAAGAGGCCCTCCTGGCCTTACGAGCAACATTTTCCTTTTTGAATTCAAATATTGAAGGGATTTCTAAGAACAAGAGTGAATATCTTTGAAAACTAGCGGAGGCGATTCTTTTTCAAGAGATCCCATGCTCCTACAGAGAAGTATAGAGAGGAGACTTTTGAAAGGTTATGAATTATTTTTAATTTGTTCGTTTTTCTCCTCTTGTCTTTTCATTCTTCAGGTTGAGTTTCGGGTACCTTGGAGAAAACTCTCTTTTTTTTGTCGAAGGAATCCATATTGAAGAAAGAAATGCCTATCAATATTTTTAAATTTCAGCAAATTTTGTAAACAATCGTAACAAATCCCAGCACTCACGGGGAGACAGGGTTTTTTTGCAGAGGTTTTTCCCTAGGCTCCTGGATCATGCGTCAGATTATATACATATAACGCTCTCAATCAAAAGAATATATATATTGAAGAAATACTGAGTTGAGTATTTGGCAGCGTACGTTTAATTATAAAGGGTTTTCCAATAAGAGGTGTTATCTTGAATAGCCCGCTATTTCGGTAGATGTCACTTTTGAAGCTGCCATTTTTTGACATTTGACAAGTAGAAACTACGCCATTAATAAAAATGGATACACGCTTCAAGAACGCATTGAAATTATTAAAATTTGGCAGAGACGGTTCGTAAAACTCGAACATTTTTGGGTCGTCGTGAAGCACATTGTCGGGCCGCAATAAAGAAATTGTTGGAAAAATTCGAGCTGTTGGGACAAGTTAGTTATGTGAAGAATAAAACCCGTGCACGTCGCTCAAGAACAGCCGAAAATATTGCTGCTGTAGCCGAAAGTGTTGAAGAAAAACCAGGTTTGTCCATTCCTCGTCGTTCTTTGGAATTAGGCATTCCACAAACGTCATTACACCGTATTTTGCATAAAGATTTGGGTCTTAAGGCTTATAAAGTTCAGTTAACACAAGAACTCAAGCTGATCATCAACAACGTCGTGTCTTTGCTGATTGGGTCGTTGAAATGCATGAAAATGATCCGTAATTCCATCGAAAAATCATCTTGAGTGATGAGGCCCATTTCCACCTCGGTGGCTTCGTCAACAAGCAAAATTGTCGCATCTGGGGCTCGGAAAAACCAAGAGTTATTGTTGAAAAGCCTCTCTATCCTCAACGTGTGACTGTTTGGTGCATTTTATGGTCCGGCGGACCTTACATTTTCGAAAATGAGGCTGGGGAAACAGTTATGGTGAATGGATTGCGCTATCCAGAGATGATTAATGATTATTTATGGCCGGAATTGGATGGTATTGATTGTGACCACGTTTACTTTCAACAAGACGGCGCTACGTGCCACACAAGCAACGAAACCATTGATCTTTTGCTGGAAAAGTTTCCGGACCGTGTTATCTCTCGAAGAGGTGATCACAATTGGCCACCAAGATCTTGTGATTTAACACCTTGCGACTTCTTCCTTTGGGGCCACGTGGCTAGAAGGTCTACGCCAATAGCCCAGCGTCGATTCAAGACCTCAAAGATGGAATTCGTGAGGCTATCGAGGACATAGGGCAGCCACTTTCCGATTTGGTTATGGAAAGTTTAATTGAAAGGATATGGTCCTGTAAGCGTGGTCGTGGTGGTCATTTGCCTGCTGTTATTTTCCACTATTAACTGCATAACTTCTTCTTTATAATGAAATAAACATCCGATCCTTTATATTGAAAAATGGCATTTTTCTTTGAATATCAAAATAACACCTCTTATTGGAAAACCCTTTACTCAAGGAAATTTTTTGCTCGGTGCAATTGGGGGGACGTCTCGAGGGAAAATGGTGGAACAAGAGTGGATTTTGAGGTTTACGGGTGGAAGCGGGATGCTTGACATTGTCGCTTAGGCTATAGTGGTGACTTAAGGAAATATTCCATATATTTTAAAAAAATTCCCGAAAGTGACGTATTTTCCGAAGTAAATCGGGAATTTTGGTAGATCATGCCGAAAGATCGATCCGCTCAATAAACTAGGTGGAATTTTTCCGTTTCGGAACGTTTATATTTGAAATCAACATAACGAAAGATGGTATTTTTTCGAAAATTACAGACATTTGGGCAAACTAAGAGGTAAGAAGCGCGCCAAAAATGAAACTAATTTAGTGAAGATAAAAGCGCGCCAAAAATTAAACAAATTTAGTGAAGATATGAAGCATCGGGACACATAAATCGAATAGGCGTATTAAGGATATTAGGGTTAAGATTTAAATAAGATAGTCTAGTCAACAAGAGTGCTTTCTATGTCAAAATTTTTGACCTTCATAAAGTTAGCAGAGCCACTTGCGAAAATTTCAATGAAACCTATTGCATTAATTGTCGAATATTTGTCGAGAATTTGTCGTGAAAGAAAAGAGTTTGTCGCGCGCTTAGTTTTTTTCATATGGGGTGGCTCTGCTAACTTAATATTGAGTTAGCAGAGCCACCCCATATAAAAAAAACTAAGCGCGCGACAAACTTTTTTCTGTCACGACGAATATGTTTTGGTCGTTCGACAATTATTTAGCTCATTTCCGGTTGGAAAATAATACAATTACCCAAGTTACGTGATTTGTTTGTGGCCCCTTTAACCAAATATTAATTTAGCCCATACAAAAAAAAACGAAGCGCGCGACAACCTTTTTTCTTTAACGACAAATTCTCGAAAATTATTCGACAATTAATGCAATAGGTTTCATTGAAATTGTTGCAAGTGGCTCTGCTAACTTAATATTAAGTTAGCAGAGCCACCCCATATAAAAAAAAACTAAGCGCGCGACAAACTTTTTTCTGTCACGACGAATAAGTTTGGGTCGTTCGACAATTATTCAGCTCATTTCTGACTGAAAAAAAAATACGATTAACCAACGTACGTGATTTGTGTGTGGCACCTTTAGCAAAATATTAATTTAGCTCATACAAAAAAAACGAAGCGTGCGACAAACTTTTTTCTTCCACGACAAATTCTCGAGAATTATTCGACAATTAATGCAATAGGTTTCATTGAAATTTTTTTTTTCGTTACTCTGAAACCATCTGGCTGGCCTATTTTGCCCAATAACGATCTTAACCGAGATATTTATCTCTCAAACCTACTCTGAAAATTTCAACAGCTTATTCTGTTTGAGAGTTATTGTAGAAAATAAATTTAATTTTTTTTTTTCATTTTAAGGCAATATGATCAATACAAAACTTCGCATGCGTATAAAGGTAATTATTCTACAATCTGACTGCCGGAACTGTATAGGACTAATATTTATTATTTTCCTAGAGGGTTGAAAATATGCCCGAAAACGGGTACTGCGCCTTGCGCAAGTCTCGCCCCGTTCGTACCTTTGATGAATAAATATAACTTAAACTTATTAAATATGAAAAAATTTAAAAAATTCAGACACCTGCAGGATAGATCAATGAACAATAATCCGTGGTATAAAAATGTTTATCACGATTTTTCAATTAGTTATCCATTAGTTAATTAACAATTTCTTGTAGCACGAACATTAACATTGCAAGTACAATAATTGTTAAACTGTTAATCTGAAACTTTTTTCCGTTCATGGAGCTATTCTTCAAAGGTCTTTGAATAGATTCCTATTGGAAAATTTAAAAAATAATTAATTTTTGTTTTGTTATGAACAATTTGGTTAAGTGAAAAATTATAAAGCTTCAATTTATAATATTACTATTGATCCGTTTTCTTATGATCAGAAACTACGTAAAAATGATTTTTAATAATTATTATCTCCTATTGTTAAAGAAATTGTTATAAACCAATGCGTTGTTTATGAGCTAATTCAAAATTTTCTTTTGAAAACATAATTGAAGCTTATAATTTTTCACCTAAGTAAATTGTCAATATCAAAACGAAAATTAACAATTTTTAAAATTTTCCAACGCAAATCTAATCCAAGATCTTTGTGAAATAGCTTCTCGAAAGGAAAAAATGTTCAGATTAATAGTTTAACAATTATCGCACTTGCAATGTTAATGTTCGTGCTACAAAAAATTGTCAATTAACTAATAACTAATATAACTAATTGAAAAGTCGCGATAAACATTTTTGTACCACGAATTATTCTTCATTGATCTATCCTGCCTGTACTTGAATTTTTTTATTTTCATATTTGATTAGTTTAAATAATATTTATTCTGGAAAGGTCCGAAGGGGGTGAGGCTTACGCCCCCTTACGGGAGTATTTTCAAAACTCTGGGAAAATTATAAATATTGATCCTAGTTCCGGGAGTTGCGACTTTTTTTAGAAAATTTCTTCATCTTCTTGAATCTTTTATCAAATTTGAATTATCTCAGATAATTTTCGAGATATTGGCAAAAAACCAAACCACCTTCTTTTTTATTCACTTAATTGTTTATAACTATGGCAATTTTTGAGAGCGGCCTTAGCATTTTCTCAAAAACTATCTACATGCAATTCCGAATCGAATGACACCTCAATCATAATTTTCGGAGAAAACGCAAACATTTTTATCTAAAAATGGGTTCAAGCCCTGTGGACAGGAGCTTTCTGGCGCTCTAGTTCAAACAGACAAATTATATCTCCGAAAGTATTGGTTCCTCAGAGTTGGGAATTATATCAATGTATTCTTATGATAGAACTGCATCATAAAGGAAATTCAATTCAAATAATAGTTTATTTATCAAGATTAAATGAGCAATCATGAGAATGAGAACTGCACCATGGAAGAAATAATATTAAATCTGGCCAATTTTGCCCAATAACGAACTTAACCGAGATATTCATCTCCCTAATCTACTCTGAAAATTTCAACTACCTACCTCATTCCGTTCGAGAGTTATATGTCTATGGATGAAAAGCAGTCTCACTACTCTCAGATCTCTTACTAACTTCATGTTCCGTTCCGAAATGTAAGACTTTTCTGAGAAAAACTAATTTCGGAGCAAACAACTGAGATTTTTCTCACTTCGCTCACAATTCTTCGATTGATTAGACAATGTCATGTCACAGGAACATAAGTTGACATTAGGACAATTCATACATAGAATTATATCATTCTGTGACAACGTTGAAATACGATGTATTATTGAAATTTTGAAAAATCATATCTCCGGAAGTATTAGCTTGTTAGAGTTAAAAATGATATGAATGGATTCTTATGATAAAACTGCTTATTAAAAAAAAAATTAATTTGGAATTTGATTTGTAAAAAAAAAATTTTTTTTTTGTTACTCCGTAACCATCTTTCCGATTTTGCCCAATAACGAACTTAGCCGAGATATTTATCCCCCAAACCTACTCTGAAAATTTCAACACTCTAGCTCATTCCGTTCGAGAGTTATCGTGCCTACGGCCGGACAGAATGGATTTCGACCACGGATTCTTGATCAGTGAGTCGAACCAAATCGTTTGAGACCATTTTCATCGAAATATTCGAAAATTACAGACATTTGGGCAAATTGATAAGCACTCAGTTCCGAGGAACTAGAGCGCCAAAAAGCACATGTTGACTAGACTACATACTCGCAGGCGCTTACATAGCTCAACACTGGTTCTTGCAACAAGCCAGAGGCATTATTAACCAGGGCATACAGGCTTTTAAAACACTCTCCTAATATCTTGCAACCGCCAATATCCACCGATTGCCGCAATAAACAACACAAACTAGATCCGAGATCTTGACATCGACCTTTATCGGAATTTTGAATGTCAAGTTGATTCTCACTCGATCACTCACTAAATCGGTGTCGAATTAGCATTATCCGAAATTGGAATACGTACAGAGTGACTCATCGGTACGCCGATAAAATTTTCGGCATTTTGCAGATGACCTTTGCGAGATAATTGATACCGGCGAAATTGAAGTGAAGCGCTTCCGATTACATAGATTTATCTTTTTTTAATGCGTATGTACTTCACGAGGTCAAATTTGAGCGAATACTAATATTCGCATCAAAATAATTACTTCGCTATCGAAATAGATCAGTTAGATAGGTTCGAGCAGAGTTACTAGATCGAACTTTGGAAACTGCTGCATTGCTGTTTGTCTAATAATAATAATAACAAGTTGGAAGAGCCAGTAGCCTTGGCACGCTGTTCAAATTTATAGCCAACCATCCAGGTACTGAACTCGCCCAAAGCTGCTTAGCTCCAGGAAAACATAAAATTCCCAAGAATATAAATTCGACTCCGAACACAAATGTCCAAAAAAAATGGTTCAAGCCCTGTGGACAGGAGCTTTTTCGCTCTTGTTCAAACTTTGACAAATCCTATCTCCGAAATAATTGGTCTCTGGGAATGATATAAATGGATTCTTACGATAGAACTACATCATGAAAGAAATTAAATTCAAACAGACCGATTCTCCCCCATAACGAACTTATCCGAGATATTCATTCCTCAAATCTACTCTGAAAATTATATTATATCAATTAAAACTTAGACAACATTGCAGTTTTGTTTTTACTGGAGATATTCTGAACCCAATTTGATTATGTATCCTACCAAAGAATATATTTCCATCATCTTATGGATTATCCACGGGCATTATATTATCACCCCAAAAGTACGATAGCTGAGCTTATTTCATTGGTCATTTTGCATTCAATCATACTTTGTTTTATAGAATAGGAATGGTATTTCATATCAAGAATAACGAACCAGAAATAATTTTGACATTTAATTCTCATATGAAAATAAGATGACATGTAAGAACACAGATCATATAATAATTCATAGATAGAAAAATTAAGTACAGCATTCTATGAAAACACAGAAGTAAGATTCATTATTGAAATTTCGAAAAATAATATCTCCAAAAGTATTAGCTTGTTAGAGTTGAAAATGATATCAATAGATTTTATGGCGAAACTGCATCTAAAAAAAATTTGAATTGAATTTGAAATTTGTAATGTGAAAAAAATTTTTTTTTGCCCAATAACGAACTCATCCAAGATATTTATCTCCCAAACTTACTCTAAAAAGTTCAACTGACTAGCTCATTTTGTTATTGTAGAAACAAATTTTAAAAATTAAAAATTTTTTTTTTCACACTTTACGGAAGCCCGATCAATACAAAACTTCGCACGCATATAAAGCTCATTATTCTACAATTTGATGCTAAATTTCAGATATGTTGAGTGATCGGTTTCGGAAATATTCGTAAAAAATGTTTTTTACTAAAAATGGCCATAACTCCGAAACCGCTTGATGGATTTTGCCCGTTAACGAACTAGTCCGAGATATTTACGCCCCAAACCCACCCAGCAAATTTCAATCTTCTACCTCCTTTTGTTCGAGAGTTATCGTGCTAACGGCCGGACGGATGGCCGGCCGGACAGAATCAATTTCGACCACGGATTCTTGATCAGTGTGTCGTACCAAATCGTTTAAGACCATTTTCAGCCAAAAATTAAAAAATTTCAGACATTTAGGCAAATTTATAAGCACTCTGTTTCGAGGAACAAGAGCGCCAAAAACTGGTCTACTGTTTGGCCGAGAATGGTATCAAACGATAGTTTCGACTCAAATCCGTACCTTCACTTTTGGGTCGAAAATAAATAGTGCTGTGTCTGTGGTGGCGCAAGGACTCACTGAAATACACACACTAATGTTGGATCAAAAATGAAAAGTGCGGTGTTTGTGGTGCCATATGGACCTATTCGATTACATATATTCACTTTTGGGACGGAAATAAACAGTGCATAGTTTGTGGCGGCGTAATGTAGAGCAGTGGTTTTATTTTCAATAATTTATTTCGAGAATTATTCCTATGATACAAATCTGTCGACTCGTACCGTTGTGTAGGCATGGACCTAAGGGGGGATGATCCCCCAAATGTTGAACGGAGTTTCGATGCAATTGGAACATTTTAATGGAGTTGGAATATTTTCGAAAAACTTGTCATAAAATGTGGAGGAATTTGACCGCCTGACCGGATAAATGCTAAGCACGTAGATAATGACGGGATAACATGGAATAACACCATGTCGGGCACCATGTACCCTTGTATGCATTCCTCTTGCCGTAAATTAAATATTCAATAGTTTTCGGCACAATGTGTGTAGCCGGCAAAAAAATAATATTTATTAAATATTGCGTTAGTAACCCAGTATTTGAACAAATAAATTATTTCTTTTTTTTTGCGGGATCCCAAAGCGGGTAGCTCTCTAGATGTTTCAGTTTCGCTGACTGGAGTATGTCATAATACAAACCATCTGGTACCAATTTGAGGTGTTTCTCACTGTCGAGCGGCATTTTAAAAAGCTTTTATTTCTATTGAATTTAGATATGTATGTATATGAACGTAAATATGTGAGTACTCGCAGTTTACTCCTTTCATTTAATACCTATAAGAAATAGATAAGTTTGAATTTCGGAAAACAAGTTTTGATGTTATTGCTTCTGGGTTTCTTGCAAATGGGCAGTTCTGCAGACGGAATAACCATTACGAATTACCAGGGACGGACCTAAGTGCGGTGGGGAGGTGCGCGATCCCCTACAATGTTGAACAGAGTTGGCAAATTTTTAAAGCAGTTGGAAAAATTACGAAGCTGTTGGAATACCAAACCTGTAGCTACGAAACTAGGAGAGATATCAAATTTCTGTTTCCGGCTTTAGTAGTGTCATACAAAATTAGCACAGGACTGTCAAAACCACATCATCATATCTCTTGAGAATCTTAAAATGGCATGTACATGCCCTAGAAATCAATTTTAAATTGTGGGATACTAATTTTGGAAATAATTACGATATTATTTTGAATTCTCGAATAATTTTGATTGACATTTTTGGATGTGATATAGGAACATTTTGCAACCTTGCATAAGAAGGACTGCATCATAAATATAATTGCAGAGTTAGAGGAAGAAATATTGTTCGCGGTCATACCATACTGAATATGCTAGATACCGTTCGAACACTGAAGCCAAACAGCGTCGGGCGCGGTTAGTATTTGGAGGGGTGACCGCTTGGTAACACCACGTGCCGTAACATTTTTCAATTTGGCTTCTGTGCGTCAATTTTCAAGTTTTACTGATTAAATTCAAAATGTAAGTCTATGACTCACCTCATGTCGTATTTACAGACATCTGAAAATTATAATTAGAGTATTCTATGAATTTATGGAATTAAGAATAATATTATTATTATAATCTCCGAAAGAATTAGTTTGTTAGAGTTGAGCAATTGTCTAGCTCACTCCGTTCGAGAGTTATCGTGTTAACGGTCGGACAGAATCGATCTCGACCTCGAATTCTTGATCAGTGAGTCGATCCAAATCGTTTAAGACCATTTTCAGCCAAAAATTCGAAAATAACAGACATTTGGGAAAATTGATAAGCACTATGTTCCGAGGAACAAGATCGCCAAAAAACCTAAATATACTGTTCAACTCCAATGAAAATTATGTCTACATTTCATTCCTTTTCTCTGAAATTGTAATCAGTTGCTAGCGACCTTTTAGTAGTTGAACATTTCTGCCAAGTTTGTTAAAAAACTCCAACCCTTTCTTGGTGATGCGAATTTCCTGTCATTTAGTTTAATTTAGTGATGATCAAAAAGCTGTAGATAAGAAACAATTATTTTTCAATAAATTTTTTTACCTGTAAAATACCGTAACTACTCCTGCCAATGTCGTTGGACGGCAAGAGCGGATCTTCTATGCACAACAAACTAGGTCTATATCCGTCAACCATCTCCTTTTGCATGTCCTCTTTGTTGATGTACTGGCCTCCGTCTCGTATCCGAATACCAGTCTTCATGTAATTAAATTTTCTACCGAACAATTCGAAAAATTCTATTAGTAGCACACCCAAATTCCCGTTTTTCAGATAGTCCGGTCGCGGGTGCAATTGTAAGAAACTTATACACATCAGGATGAGGCTGTAGCTCGAGATGCCACCGGTGAATACCTCGTTCAAGTCCCTCTCGAGCAAGAATTGTTTCAGTACGTAAACTAACTTGGGTAACACAGGATATTTGGCGATGTAGTTCTTGATCAGTTCCGCAGATTTCACACCGTTAGACATGTTGAATGATATGTCCACTTTTATCTCGGTCCTTCTATCCGTCAACTTAACTATGGGTACACTAGCTTTGTCCAACACTTTTATGCTATTTTCTAACGCCACCTCTTTCTCCAAGAACTCCTGTTCTAAGGTCCTCAGTGGAAGATTCGACCATTTACCTGTAAATATTCGTTATTAAATCCTTGGCTGCTGCCATCATGTCTTAATTTTGGAAATTTTTAGACCAGAATGCTGTACGGATGATAGATGTCTAATTGGTTCAAGCACTGACTATTATCCAATACAGGAGAATGGACAATAAAACATACGCGCAAAAGCTCCTGACTTCACGTCAGTGCTTGAACCAATTGTTTTTTCGCAATTTTTTTAAAAATTTTCTCACAAAATTGTACACACCTCTTTATGTCGATATTCTACAACTATACTCCATTCACCTTTATAAAGTCTCCCGGTTGGCCATGAAAATTTGACACATTTTCACACAGATAAATACGCAACGTTGTCCTTTCTACATAGAAGTCGTAATAATTACGTATTTTTCACAATGTGAATTTTCTTGGGAATAATGAATTTGAGAAGAATTATGTGAATTCAAAAATTCCAAAGACCTGACGACTGTTCAAGAAAAGTTTTCATCTGTTGTTACTATGGAAAATATTTCACGTATATAAACTGGTTGGAATATTCAGTTATGCTATTTTCTTGCACGGAAATCAAGAATCGAGTGTTTAAATTTTAATGTAAAATAATGGATACAGTAGTCCGTTACTTTGTGATAGTTCAATTGAAAAAATAATAAAAGTACCTGATTATCCCGGCAGAACTTCTAAACGAACAGCCGTACCTATGGAATTCCCCACGTTTCGAAATTCTCAATAAATAAGCCTACAGAAGACATTTAAATACCTTGTTGCACAACTTGGAATACACCAGTTTAAAAATTTAGTAGTCACTGTTAAACCTCCATAAAACATAGTGATAAGATAGGAAACTAAGTAATTTCATTCGAGAGTGCAATATGTCCTAAGACAGAATGAAGTTTTCCCATTGCAGTTTCAGTTCTGTAACTTCTGTATAGCACTTCCTGATGTGTACTTCGTCTCTGCTTCTCCAAAACTGCTTTCGACATTTTCAATTTCAAAGCGAAGAGTTCTTTATTATTCGAAGATAATGATATGTGATAATATCTTGTCTAAGATGGAACAATACTGACAATATTTCAGAAGTGCCAACCTGCCTTTGTTTTAGTTACAAAAACGTGATAGACCTAAATCATGGCCAACCGGGAGACTTTATAAAAGTGAATGGAGTATAGTTACCAAGTTTCAATTCGATGGAGTCTATAGTTTTTGAGTTATCGAGGAAATAATATTCCAGGTGGGTATAACTCCGAAACCGATGGACCGATTATGCCCAAAAACGAACTTAACTCTCCCATTGGGATGTGCAACCTACCCTGAAAATTGCAAGTCCCTATCTCCTTTCGTTCCATAGTTATCGAGGTAACGGTCAACTTAGGGTAGAGTTAGGTTTTGAAGACTCTCGCAAAATTTCAGCGATGTCGGACGAATAGTTTCTGATATAAGTAATCATTAAAGGATACTGTGGGAGGTATACTCATTATTGAAAGGTTTTTTTCTGGGTTTTCTCTCCCAAACTCTGAAAAATATCTATAAAATAAAAATTAATTATTTTGTGATTTGCTTCTGCGTAAGAAACACAGGATATTTGTCAGAAGCAATCAATTGAACAATGTTGCCTAACAAACAAACAACAACGAAACAACATCAACGAAGAAACAACTATATCGTAACGTTTCGGAGTCTATATCAGACTCCTTCGTCAGACGCTTATTGAAAATCTTTAGAATTATTTTGTTGATAGTTATTTTGTGACAATTCTTGAATTTCATATTATAACTATCAACAAAATAATTCTAAAGATTTTCAATAAGCGTCTGACGAAGGAGTCTGATATAGACTCCGAAACGTTATACGATATAGTTGTTTCTTTGTTGATGTTGTTTCGTTGTTGTTTGTTAGGCAACATTGTTCAATTGATTGCTTCTGACAAATATCTTGTGTTTCTTACGCAGAAGCACATCACAAAATAATTAATTTTTATTTTATAGATATTTTTCAGAGTTTGGGAGAGAAAACCCAGAAAAAAACATTTCAATAGTTTGTGATATACCGGGTGTCGCAGTATACATGTTCTAATGGATTATCTCAGCCATTTCAAAATATAAAAATTTGAAAATTTTCAAATCGTTCAAGGAACCTTCAATTGAGAAAAACAAAAATAGAAAGTCATTTTCGGTTTGACCGGAAGTCACTCTGACTTTTTTTTTATCTCAAATAGCACCCTTATATGATTTACAATTTTTTAATTCTACTCAAAATTACCTTTCCAACGATGTATCACACTTTGTATTTTACATTTGATTTGATGGAGAAAACGTCAATTGATATTTCAAATTGAAAGGCTAGGATATTTTGTGTAATCTTGATTATCGTAACTTGCACAAGTGAGGGGTCTCCTTGAGGAAGACCTAGGAGGGTCGATATAATATCAATTTTTGAGCAATATTCTGTTGAGTATGGTGGGTTATATGAAAGCTTAGACATAACGGTTTTAGGTCACATCTTCGTAGTCTATTGTACTCAATCACTCAATGCAAATATGCAATAGAAAGAATCGCGATTTTCATTTTCGGTTGGCAAACTAAATTTAACTATTTTAATGTACTCAATTCTGTTTAAATTTGTATGAAAACATCGGTATAAAAATTGACCACAAATATTTTCTTACATGAATAGAGTGAAAAAAATTGGTCAGGAGCTTTTGCGCGTATGTTCTATAGTCCAATCTCCTGTATTGTACACTCTTAATCGACTTTACCATGGTGAATTTGATTAAGTTCGAGTGTCCAATACAGGTGAACGGACAATAGAATTCACCATGATAAATTCGATTAAGAGTGTCCAATACAGGAGATTGGACAATAGAACATACGCGCAAAAGCAACTGACTTCCCGTCAGTGCTTGAAGCAATTTTTTTTCTCATTTTTTTAAATTTTCTATTGGTACAGTTCTCACAAAATTTTACACACGTCTTTATGTCGATATTCTACAAATAGTTAGCAAGCTTCAATTCGATCGGGTCAATATTTTTGAGTCATCGAGGAAATAATATTCCAGATGGGCATAACTCCGTAACCGTTGGGCCGATTATGGCCAAGAGCGACCTTAACTCTCCCATTTAGATGTGCAACCTACCCTGAAAATTGGAAGTCCCAATCTCCTTTCGTTCGGGAGTTATCGAGGGAACGGTCACCCATCCAGCTACTGAACTCACACAAGGCTGCTCAGATCTCCAACAATATAGATCCGATCGTGTTCAAACTTGGAACCTGGTAGTAGAGATAGGTTCTGAAGGCTCTTGCAAAATTTCAGCCATGTCGGATAAATAGTTTCTGATATATAGAATTATTTTCAATGATTTTTGAAAAAATTTCTAGTGATACGATCCTCACAAAATTTACAAGAATTTTCGCGTTGACATTCTTCAACTAATAACCATATTTAAATTGGATCGGTTCTGTATTTTTCGAGTTATTGAGGAAATAACAACCAAATTTCAGATGGGTATACAGTCGACTCTCGATAAATTGACACTCGTTAATTTGAATCTCTCAATAATTTGAAATTTTTTTCCAGTCCCTTGAAAAATACTTGATAAATTGAAAAAAATCAATATTAATTGGTCCCCTCGATAATTTGAAGTTGAAGGAAAGGTATCTTGCCCGCCAACATTCAATAATTTGAAGTCCGGGCTACCACCCTCTCTATAATTTGAATTTTTTATCGTGCTCGGACCTGTCGTTTGTTTACATAAATGCAGTCCACAATTCTCATTCCAGTTTACATTTAAAGTTCAAAAGTTAATTTTTGATTTGTGTTATTAAAATTCATGAAAGAACATGTGTCTTTCCATAAGTGAAAAAAAGCGAGTGATTGAAGCTGTGGAGGATGGACAAATATTTTGAAATAATACATTAATCACGAATTTTGATCGAACTCTTGATTATTTGAACTTCATCAGAACACCCTCTTGATTATTTGAACACTTATTATTTTGAACTCTCGATAATTTGAACTTTTTTGCTGGTCCCTAGAGTTTCAAGTTATCGAGAGTCGACTGTAACTCCAAAACCGTTTGGCCGATTATGCTTATGAAGAAACTCAAATATCGCATTCAGAAGCACAACCTAACCTGAAAATTTCAAGTCGTTAGCTCTTTTTGTTCCCAGGATATCGTGACATAAAAAATATTTTTTAAAAATTTGCTAGTGATACGATTCTTAGAAAATTTCAGAAACGTGCTTAGGTTTATATTCTACAATTATATTGGTTGAAAACAAAATTATTACTCGGAAAGTATTGAGCCGATTATGCCCATTAACGAACTTGTCCGTCGTATTGGGATGCGCCACCTATCCTGAAAATTTCAAGTCGCTAGCTCTTTCCGTTCTCTAGTTATCGTGGCAACGGTTGGCCTGCCTGCCGGCCGGACGGACATAATCAAATTTGACCTCGAATTCTTCAGGGAGTCGAACCCAATCGTTTGAGGCCATTTTCGGCGAAAAATTCGAAAATTACAGACATTTGGGCAAAATGATAACGCGATGTTCCCCAGAACATACGCGCAAAAATGCACTAGAAATCGTGGACAATTTCCATGGTTACATTATTTTTCACCCTAAACACGAGTATGGAATAGAATTAATTTCAGCCATCTAAAGGTTTGTATACCAAATAACTCGAACATACTGTACTGGTAGAATTAAAGCTGGGTAGTAGTTAGTTCAAAAATACCGAGACGAAGAATTATGCAAAATTTCGTGAGAATCGTATGACTAGCAAAAAAAATTTTTAAATTATGTATCTCAGAGACTATCGGCCAGATATCGTTGAAATTTTGTAGAATTCAAAATCTAATTTTACAGCAAATTTAAACTCGAACGGATATCCACATCGTAGGAGGTATTGGAAAAATATTGAAATATTATACAGTGTACTGGTCCCACTGTTTTACACTCGAACAACAATGTTGTCAACGGTTTTTTATTTCTGAAGCGAAGTCAAAATTCGAAAATTATAGACCTTTGGGCGCTCTGGAACAAGCTCATTATACCCGAAATTTTTGACATACACAAATTTACTGCTTTCTCATCAACTTAATGTAGGAATTATATTTCCACCCTTGTAAATAGTAGACTTAAGATCAACTTTAAGGGTGCAGGCGACGTGTACCGATACTTCGGACGTATTTCTGGCGCCTATACCTATATGAAGAAAACCCAAACTACCCCCATAAAATATAAAGATTAACTTTGGAGTCAACTCGAAGCGGATAAATCCGTTTAGAGACACCTAATACTTTGTCCCCGAACAGGAAATGCATCTTAGCCACGGGGACAGTTCCCAATCAGCGTTGAACACCACCTTGGGAGTACAACGCTATGAGAGCGGTGAAAAACTTAGGTGAAGGGGTGGAAGATACCCCTGGTCGTGGAGAGTGCACCAGGGAGGTGGGATTGGTCGAGTTCAGGGGGGTTGAGGTCGGTATGGAGTTTGAGAGAATCCTTGGGACGCTCCTAGGTAGTGGATTCGGAACTATGTTCTTTTTTAGACATGTGAAAGACTGTTATACACGTGAGAGATTAAGTCGAGTGTTTTAAGGGCCTACGTGTAGTCAGATTTTTCAAAAAATCGTTTTTTGTTTTTTTGCATTTTCTTAACGCATAATATTTCAGAAATATTCTCCGAAAATTTTAAGTAAATTCGACAAATACTTTTCGAGTTATTCTATAATTAGTAAAGGGCTCTCGGGAGCTCTGGGCGAGAGCAGGTAGCTAGCAGATAGCGTGCTAACGACAAGTCTCCGGAAGGTAGAATGCTACGTAGACAACATCAAATAGATATTTTGAAAGCTGCCACAACGGCTAAAGAACTATTGCATGGCCCAGGAATAGATGACTCTGCAAGTATTCAATAATAAGTAAATTGAGTGTTAAACTTCATATGCGTTTTTCTAAAACCTATGTTCTTTGAACTGGTGACCACTGTAGCTCGAAAACCTCTCGGTAGATTTTCATGAAATTTATACAGCTTTTCGAAAACATGAAAAACTAGTGCTTGATCGAAGGATTATTTTTTTCTAATTTCGATTTTTTATAAACAATTAATTGTTGGTTTTTCCTCGAAAATATGGAAAACATTTTCATGATGCTGCCATTTTGCTAATTTAAAAGAAAAAAAAACCTTCGATCAGGCACAAGATTACCTATTTATAAAAAGATTTTTTTTGTCCGATTTATTTTTGATGAATCTCCAAGGATAAGTAATGGTCACCTCAAAAAGCTTCGGTTGTAACTGGATCAACACAAACGGCCATTACTTTCAAAATAATTATTTTTTTTTCTGAAATTTCTGTCATAGCATGTCGAAACCTTATTTGCAGATGCTATATTTTTATCTTTAGAAAATAAAATAATTTGGCAAAAAAAAATATTTAAAATTGTCATTTTTCGTGTCTCTAACTACAGCTAACCCATTAAGACGTGCGATGTAGAAGTTGAATTATCTAGACTTAGACGTTCGGAACATCAGTAATCGACTACAGGGTCTTTCACGAGGAACCTCACCCATATTTATACGGGAAACTACTGAACGTATTTTCATGAAATTCAGCACTTATAAGTACTTCACGATGCTGATGAAATCTAAAATATTTTCAAGGCATGAGCACCTCCGGTTTTTCCGGAACTGACGTCAACTTCCGTTTTTCAAATTAGAACACCATTTTTTCATTGCAGAAATAGATTCCTTAGAAAATTTCAAGTTATTTTGATGTAACATTTTTCAGTTTTGGTTGGAAAATTCTCTCTGAGCGGGAAAATTCGAAAAAAAAATCGAAAATAGAGCTCCGCTGAAACAAGAATAACTTCGAGGTTTCTGGATGGAAAATTTTCATTTTTGGGATTTTTCAAGATGTAAGATTGATGTATCCACTTTAAAAATCGAAATCGCGATTCATGATACAGGGGGTGAAAAAATCGCTTTCAAAGTTAGGGATGACAAAATCGTGAAAAATCAATTTTTTCAAATTAGAACCCCATTTTTTTATGGCAGATATTGAATCTACGTTAAAAAATAATGTGAGTGTATGCATCACACCCTTGCCCTAAAGTGGATATTTTCTGAGTTATTCACAAAAAACTGTTTTTCGTCTTGAATTTTCAGCTATTTCTTTTCCCTTCACGCCAAAAAGATGAAATTTTCAGGAACTGTTACTTAAACCATGTTTTAGATTTTACTACCCAAATATGCAAGAGAAAAAAGTTACAGGTTGTTCCTAAATAGATGGCGAATTTTGATTCGAATTTGTATCGGAAACCTCTTTATTTCAACTAATCGGCCATCGGTTTTCTCTCCAGTGATAAATAAATAATTCCTTATGAACCATATGCAAAAACTTACCATGTTTTACATTCTTTTTTTTTAATGATAGATATCATTAATTACATCTGCCAAATTCCTCTTTATTCAGTAGCATTTTGTGTTTACTATTAATTTGGTGATAATTCGTATTAAGTTATAAAATCGATCACTATGCCTAATTTTACCAATGAAGATTATTTAAATCTCATTCTACTTCATGGAGAATGTAATAAAGTTGTAGATAGAACGATTCGACTGTTCATTGAGAGGTTTCCTGACCGACCCATACCAACGAGAGATACCATTAACAGAACCATGACAAACTTGAGAAATGTCGAATCTTTCGTTAAGAAATCTATACACAGAGAAAAAAGTGTAGTAGAAGATGAGAACAACGAAATTACAGTTCTTGCATATTTTCGTGTGAATCCTCAAAATTCTCTCAAAGATGCCGAGATTGATCTGGGATTATCTCAATCGAGTGTTTGGAGAATATTAAAAAAACCTAAAATGCACCCATATAAATTCAATAGGGTACAGCATTTGAAGGAAACTGATTTCGTCAGGAGAACAGAGTTTTGCGAAGCTATGATGATTCGATTTCAAGAGAATGAAAACTTTTTGGACTGTATAATTTGGACAGATGAATCTAAATTCACTAAGAATGGTTCTTTCAATAGGCATAACAGTCATTATTGGGATGAAGAGAACAACCATCAGTTCAGACAATGGAACTTTCAAGAGACCTGGAGTTTCAATGTTTTTTGCGCCATCAAAAATAATGCAATTCTCGATGTTCACATTTATGATGGGACTTTAACTGGTAAGATAGAACACTACACATGTTTGCATTATTTAAAGAATGTTCTCCCTTAGGAGATAGATATTCTGACATATTGACTCAAATAATTGAGCCACTAGTACAGAACCATAATGACTTATGGTATCAACAAGATGGCGCGCCTCCACACAATTCACTCAATGTGTCAAATATCCTCTACAGGCTATTTGAAGATCGATGGTTGGCGAACAATGGTCCACATCTTTGGCCACCACGTTCTCCCGATTTAACTCCTTTAGACTATTATGTTTGGGGTAGGATAAAAAATATTGTCTACTCAACTCCCCTGACTGATAAAGAGGACTGCATAGAACGAGTCAGAAATGCGTTCAGGTTTGTTTAGATTTTTAGATTCATAGTTTTGAAACTCAATTTGGTTTTTAAACACTTTTGCAGATCTCTTCCTCCCGATGAAATAAGAAGAGCAACGCACGAAGCATTCCTGAGACGTATAAATAAATGTCTAGAAATTAACGGTCAAAACTTTGAGCATCTTCTCTAGTTATAACTGCGAGAGTTTGCCATGGTTCTCCTAATAGTAACTTGAAGTCGGTTTCAAGAAGGGGTGAAAAATCTACAGCATGGTTCAAATAACAGTTCCTGAAAATTTCATCTTTTTGGCGTGAAGGGAAAAGAAATAGCTGAAAATTCAAGACGAAAAACAGTTTTTTGTGAATAACTCAGAAAATATCCATTTTAGGGCAAGGGTGTGATGCATACACTCACATTATTTTTTAACGTAGATTCAATATCTGCCATAAAAAAATGGGGTTCTAATTTGAAAAAATTGATTTTTCACGATTTTGTCATCCCTAACTTTGAAAGCGATTTTTTCACCCCCTGTATCATGAATCGCGATTTCGATTTTTAAAGTGGATACATCAATCTTACATCTTGAAAAATCCCAAAAATGAAAATTTTCCATCCAAAAACCTCGAAGTTATTCTTGTTTCAGCGGAGCTCTATTTTCGATTTTTTTTTCGAATTTTCCCGCTCAGAGAGAATTTTCCAACCAAAACTGAAAAATGTTACATCAAAATAACTTGAAATTTTCTAAGGAATCTATTTCTGCAATAAAAAAATGGTGTTCTAATTTGAAAAACGGAAGTTGACGTCATTTCCGGAAAAACCGGAGGTGCTCATGCCTTGAAAATATTTTAGATTTCATCAGCATCGTGAAATACTTATAAGTGCTGAATTTCATGAAAATACGTTCAGTAGTTTCCCGTATAAATATGGGTGAGGTTCCTCGTGAAAGACCCTGTATATTTTATGAATGTTTGATAACGACGGCGATAAGTTGACGAATGCATAGTTCTGTAAATAAACCTGTTCATATTAGCATATAGCGTTCTATTTATTAACAGAAAAGTGTAGGCAAGAATCATTATACCTCTTGACAATGTTACAAAACCAATATTAATGAGGACTCACCTATAACCACTAAATCGATGTCACTTGTTGGTAGATAGAGTCCAGTACGATAAGAACCAAATATTTCTACTTGTGCCTCAGGCCATTTGGAGATTATAATCCTTTTTATGCGCTGCACCACATCTCCTCTGATCTGGTGCTCTAATTCTGTCGGGCTCATGTATGTATAAAAATGTTCGATTTCTTGGTGCAATCTGAAATATGAAATTAATTCCTCATCACCAAATAACAATATACGAAATAGGAACAGGATATTAACTACATGTATTAATTAAATAATATTAATAAAAATTGGTTCAAGCCCTGTGGACAGGAGCTTTCTGGCGCTCTAGTTCAAACAGACAGATTATATCTCCGAAAGTATTGGTTTCTCAGAGTTTGGAATATATCAATGTATTCTTATGATAGAACTGCATCATAAAGGAAATTCAATTCAAATAATATTTATTTATCAAGATTAAATGAGCATTATTGAAAGGTTATTTTCTGGGCCTTTTTCAATCATCCTTTTCAGAAGTTAGCTATGATTTTTAAATACTGTCAATGTGACAATTCTTGAATTTCACAAAATAACCATCAACAAAATGATTCTAACGATTCTCATAAAGCGTCTGAAGAAGGAGTCTGATATAGACTCCGAAACGTTACGATATAGTTGTTTCTTCGTTGATGTTGTTCGTTGTTATTTGTAAGGCAACATTAGTCACAAAATAATTGATTTTTATTTTATAGATATTTTTCAGAGTTTGGGAGAGAAAACCCAGAAAATAACCTTTCAATAATGAGTGTACCTCCCACAGTATCCTTTAATGATTAATTAAATGAGCAATCTGAGAATGAGAACTGCACCATGGAAGAAATCAAATTAAAATAGATGAAATGATTTGACTCTCTCTTATAGAACAGGATGACATGTATGAGTATGAACACAGATCATATAATAAAGCTTAGATAGAATAATTATAACATTCTGTGAAAACATAGAAGTACGATTCATTATTGAAATTACGAAAAATCATATCTCCGAAAATATTAGCTTGTTGGAGTTGAAAATGATATCAATGGATTTTTATGGTGAAACTGCATCTTAAATAAAAATTGAATTTGAAATTTGTTACTTAAAAAAAAATATTTTTTTTCGTTACTCCGAAACCCTCTGGCCTATTTTGCCCAATAACAAACTTAACCGAGATATTCATCTCCCTAACCTGCTCCGAAAATTTCAACTGCCTAGCTCATTTCGTTCGAGAGTTATTGTAGAATTTTTTTTTGACACTGCGGTAACCTGGTCAATACAAAACTTCACATGCGTATAAAGGTCATGATTCTACAATTGGATGCTAAATTTCAGATAGATCGAGTGATCGGTTTCGGAAATATTCATAAAAAATGTTTTTACTAAAATCGGCCATAACTCCGAAACCGCTTTATGGATTTCGCCCATTAACGCACTTGTCCGAGATATTTACGCTCCAAAGCCACCTTGCAAATTTCAATCCTTTACTCCTTTCGTTCGAGAGTTATCGTGCCTACGGCCGGCCGGCTGGCCGGACAGAATCGATTTTGACCACGGATTCTTGATCAGTGAGTCGAACCAAATCGTTTGAAACCATTTTCAGCCAAAAATTCGAAAATTACAGACATTTGGGCAAATTGATAAGCACTCTGTTCCGAGGAACCAGAGCGCCAAAAATTGGTTGAAGCACTGACGTGAAGTCATGAGCTTTTGTGCGCATGTTCTATTGTCTATCCACCTCTATTGGACACTCTTAATCAAATTTAGAATCGATAAATACTTCTCAGCCTTTATAATATATTAATACATTTCATACCCTTTTAATGTCAGGCTTGAGTAATGAGAGAATCTGTGATCACCGAATTCTTAATTCTGACATACATATTTATTCTATTGGAATTGAAATTCCATGAATATCTAATTATATGCGAAACAATTTATGGATACGATATTCACGAAATTCCGCATAATTTAGTGGGTCAGCATTCTACTAGTAATTACCGAGTTTTAATTGGATAAGATTTGTATATTTTCAGTTATACAGGAAATTACAACAAAAATTCGGAAGAGTATAACTCCAAAACCTTTTGGCCGATTATGCCAATTAACGAACTTAAATGTCGCATTCGGATACGCAACCTACCTTTCATTTTCTAGTGGTTCAAAATTTCACACACCTCTTTATGTCGATATTCTACAACTAGTTACCAAGTTTCAATTCGATCGGGTCTGTATTTTTTGAGTTATCGAGAAAATAATATTCCAGATGGGTATAACTCCGAAATCGTTGGGCCGATTATGCCCAACAACGAACTTAACTCTCCCATTTGGATGCGCAACCTACCCTGAAAATTGCAAGTCCCTATCTCTTCTCGTTCGAGAGTTATCGAAGCAACGATAACCCACCCAGCTACTGAACACACCCAAGGTTGCTCGGATCCAACAAAATAGATCCCATCGTGTTTAACCTGGAACTTGGCTGAAGCGTTAGGTTTTGAAGGCTCTCGCAAAATTCCAGCAATGTAGGACGAATAGTTTCTGATATATAGAATTTTTTTCAATGATTTTTTTGAAATTTTCGATCCTCACGAAATTTTGCAAAAATAATCGCGGCGGCACTCTTCAACTAATTACCATGTTTGAATTGGATCGGATTCATATTTTCCGAGTTATTGAGGAAATAACGACCAAATTTCAGTTGGGTATAACTCCTAAACCGTTTGGCCGGATATGCCTATTAACAAACTCAAATGTCGCATTCGGATGCACAACCTGCCCTAAAGATTGCAAGTAGCTATTTCTATCCGTTCTCAGGTTATCGTGAGAAAAAAAATATTTTTAATAATTTTTGCATCTCATGCGCGAAATACTTTGGTGATCTCGACTATTTTTTTAACTCGGCTGCGCCTCGTTAAAAAAATCAGTTCACGATCACCAAAGTAGCATTTCGCGCACTAGATACAAAAATAACTATTTTAATATTTTCTGGTGATATGATCCTCACGACATTATAAAACCGTCTTCCTGAAATGTTGAAGTCACGATCTCTTATCGTTCTCAAGATATCGTGGCAACGGACGGTCGGACATTATCAAATTTGACCTAGAATTCTTCATCAGCCAGTCGGAACTAATAGTTTGAGCCCATTTTCGGCAAAACATTAAAAAGTTAAGAGTCATTTAGGCAAAACGATAGCACGCTGTTCCCCAGAACATGCGCGCAAAAACCAAAAAATAAACTGCTAAAGAAATGGGCATATGTTTAAAAACACTCGATTTTGTATGAAAATGGTTAATAAAAAAAAAAAAACATTTTGACCTCAGTTTACCGATTTTGGCGCTCTTGTTCATCGGAACAGTGCTTATCAATTTGCCCAAATGTCTGGAACATTCGAATTTTTGGATTAAATTGGTCTTAAACGATTTGGTTCGACTCACTGATAAAGAATCCGTGGTCAGAATCAATTCTGTCTGGCCGGTACGGCCGTAGACACGATAACTCTCGAACGGAATGAGCTATACAGTTGAAATTTTCAGAGTAGGTTTGGGAGATAAATATCTCGGCTGTTCATTATCGGGCAAAATCAGCCTGATGGTTTCGGAAAAACGAAAAATAGATGCAGTTTCATCATAAGAATCCATTGAAATAATTTTCAACGCTATGAAGCTAATACTTTCGGAGATTTTTCAATAACACATCTTACTTTTATGTTTTCACAGAAGGCGAATTCTATCTATCTGTGTTCTATCTGTTTTCACTGTTCATACATAAAATCTTATCTACCTATGACAGATATGTCAAATGTTTTTCTGTTCTATAATTTTCAGAGGAGATTTGAGGAATGAATATCTCGTATAAGTTCGTTATTTAATTTTGATTTCTTTTATGATGTAGTTCTATTATAAGAATCCATTGATATCATTCCTAACTCTGAGAAACCAATAAAATAATATCGGAAATGAATTGTCAAATTTTGAACAAGAGCGCCAAAGCTCCTGTCCACGGGGCTTTTCAACTTTGTTTCGTAAAGAGATGGTAATAAATAACTTTTTTTTTACGAAAATAATAATAAATAAAAAAAATTATTTAACATTTTCGTTATTTGGGGTCCTGATCTTAAAATGCCAGCTTAATAATAGAATAAATAATGTAAAACCTATGAAAGTATTCTGCTGCAACAAATTATTTTGGAAAAACATATTTTGCATTTAGTATTTTAAATAGAAAATGAATTTTTTTTTGTATTTGAAAAATTACAAAGTTTTTGTATTTGATTACATTTTATAAACTTTTCTACCCATCTCTGGTTGTAGAATGCCGACGAGCAAATTTTTACAAAACTTCGTGAGGATCGCATCACTAGAAAAAAAAATACAAATTTTCCACAAAAAAAAAACATGTATAACTATGTATAATATAAATTTATCGACTACCGCTTCATCACGAGCAATCTGAACGTCCTATGATATATATCGATAAGATATTATTCATGTAATTCACATTCACATAGTTACAGGATGTTTTTCGACAATGTGCATTTTCGTAATATTGCTGTAACTTTTCTTTTGTTGAAAATTTTCCATTTCTGTAAAAGCATTATTGTAGCTACCTACATTTTACGTAGAATTCAATGAAGTTAATTACCATTTTCTGGATCGTGATATTTTATCTGATCTCGTCATGAAAATATTTTTTTCAAATGGAACACCCCATATATATTTGCATATTTCGACGGCTCTTATCTACAGATAAGAGACATGTAATATTTATTTCTAGTTCTATTCCTCATGATATAAAATACCTCCTGTTCTAGAAAACAAAGTATGATTTAATGCAAAATGACCAATGAAATAACCTCAGCTATCGTAGAATTATAGGATATTATAATTTTTGGCTGATAATATAATGCCCTTGGATAATCCATATGATGATAGAAATATATCCTTTGGTAAGTTAATCAAATTCAGTTCAGAATATCTCCAGTAAAAACAAAACTGGAATATTGGCTAAGTTTCATTTGAAAGGTATATTATAATGTTCAGAGTATATTTGAGGAAGGAATATATATATCGGATTAGTTCTTTATTGGGTCGAATTGGTCTGGTGGTTTCGGTTTAATAATTTTTGGCACTCTTGCTTTTTTTAAATTACACTTTTTTGAATTTCTTTTAAGAAGCAGTTCTATCATATGAATCCATTGATATCATTTCCAACTCCGAGTAACCAATACTTTCGGAGATATGATTTGTCAAAGTTTGAACAAGAGCGCCAAAGCCTCTGCCCTCCCCACATTTTTGGCGCTCTAGTTCCACGGAACTGAGTGCTTATCAATTTGCCCAAATGTCTGTAATTTTCGAATTTTTGGCTGAAAATGGTCTCAAACGATTTGGTTCGACTCACTGATCAAGAATCCGAGGTCGAAATCGATTCTGTCCGGCCGGCCGTAGGCACGATAACTCTCGAACGAAAGGAGTTAGAGGATTGAAATTTGCAAGGTGGGTTTGGAGCGTAAATATCTCGGTTAAGTTCGTTAATGGGCGAAATTCATCAAGCGGTTTCGGAGTTATGGCCGATTTTAGTAAAACACATTTTTTATGAATATTTCCGAAACTGATCACTCGATCTATCTGAAATTTAGCATCAAATTGTAGAATCATACCCTTTATACGCATGTGAAGTTTTGTATTGACCAGGTTACCGCAAAGTGTAAACAAAAAAATTTCAAATAAAAAAAAAAAAATCTACAATAACTCTCGAACGGAATGAGCTAGGCAGTTGAAATTTTCAGAGTAGGTTAGGGAGATGAATATCTCGGTTGAGTTCGTTATTGGGCAAAATAGGCCAAATGGTTTCGGAGTAACGAAAAAAAATATTTTTTTTTAAGTAACAAATTTCAAATTCAATTTTTATTTAAGATGCAGTTTCACCATAAAAATCCATTGATATCATTTTCAACTCCAACAAGCTAATTATTTCGGAGATATGGTTTTTCGAAATTTCAATAATGAATCGTACTTCTATGTTTTCACAGAATGTTATAATTATTCTATCTAAGCTTTTTTATATGATCTGTGTTCATACTCGTACATGTCATCCTGTTCTATAAGAGAGAGTAAAATTCATTTCAGCTATTATAATTTATTTTCTTCCATGGTGCAGTTCTCATTCTCAGATTGCTCATTTAATCTTGATAAATAAACTATTATTTGAAATGAATTTCCTTTATGATGCAGTTCTATCATAAGAATACATTCATATAATTCTCAACTCTGAGAAACCAATACTTTCGGAGATATAATTTGTCTGTTTGAACTAGAGTGCCAGAAAGCTCCTGTCCACAGGGCTTGAACCAATTTTTCAGTGCTGATATCAATGGTCTCTTTCTCACAACCAGTCCATGATATTCTATGTCTATGGTCAAATCCAAAAAATCGAAATTAACTTAATATCAGCTTTTTATGGTTAAACCATGTACATTCGCTCTCCAGACACTCTGCATACAGAACTGCATGTAAGCTAGTAAATATCTTTAAAACGAAAAGGATCGTATTTATGAAACTTTACAGACTAACGCCACACGCATCTGATGTCATATTTTTTTGTTACTAATGTACTTCCGACATAAGCGAAAATACCCTCAACTTTTTTAATATAAATGGGACACCACGTATATATTTACACATTTTAAAAGACCTTTTTATTTCGAATTCGTACACACCAAGTTTAGTGGATAATAATAATAATGACAAGATCTTTCAAAATCTGCCAAAAGATACAGGGTGTACCCTTTAAATTAAAAAGTTGAGGATATTTCCGTTCAAACCGGTAGTACATTAATAACAGAAAATATGACATCAGATGTGATATATCATTGTACTTGCCTGCAAAGTTCATAAATATCGTCCTTTTCGTTTTGAAAAAATTTACTTGGATCCATACTTTCTCACAACCTGTATAGAAAAGATATTCCAGAAAAAAATTTGGTTACTCACAATGTAACATAAATATCTGATGATGCTACTATGCTAGCAATAGAATATGGAAATTAGAATAACCGTATTTAATATAATAGATGATTTTTTAAGAATTGATATAATTGGAAAATATTAAAAATGGAAAGGACAGTTTTAAGCATAGCTTTTCGTATTAGTTCAAGGAATATTTTGCTTACTTTCGTTTGCAGCATTTGAAAAAATATTTCCATTTATTACAGTCTTCCTCTGAAAATTTCATCTCGACACAACAACTACATAAAAGACACTCAAGAAAATCCTACAGACGAATTCAGATCCTTAACAATGTGTCTGTTTATCATGAACGAGTTTTTATCAATTTTCTTGTCGTGGTGCATTCATGGGAATAAAGGAATTATTATGAAAGTTTTTATTGAATAGAATAACAATATGTGCTCACTGAAAGTGAGCACTGGAAACTGAACCAGGGAGTTTCATGCACAACCAAAAATCAAAAGTTTCTTCTTGGAGTGCGTCGAACTTATCAGAAATGTGGCATTTTATTTTAACTATCGCCTAAATGTCTATGTTTGGCGATTTCTTAGCCGAAAATTACATCTGAAGATAATATTGGACTCATTGAAGACATTATCATGGATAAATGTAATTTCGTTCGTCCGTTTGTAGCACAATAACTTTAGAAAGAAACAACTCGAGATATTTGATCGTTAGGTTATGAGCTAAAATGTGCCGGCAATATATGAATTATTATTCTTTCAAAATCAGTCCGAAATGTTGGGAAATATCGGAAATATCAGACTATCAGGAAATTTCATAAATATATATATATATATATATATATATATATATATATTAGTGACCGACCGAAAGTTCGGTTTCGGTTTCGGCCAGTTTCGGCCAAGAAATCTAGTTTCGGCCTTAGTTTCGGTTTCGGCCCAAAATGGCCGAAACTTTCGGCCGGGCCGAAACTTGAATGTTCGTGAATTATCCTGGTCGTTTGGCCAGGAGTTATAAGTAGGTATACATATTGTCATACGAGTTATTGTGATCTATCTTTGTTAAGACTGAGAATTCATGAGAATTCACTTTAATGATTATTAATTAGATTACATAGGGTGATTCCAAATAAGACGTGAAACTTGGAGTATGACTCATTAGCTGTTGTTTAATCCATACTAATTAATAACCGAAATAAACGGTTTTTGGAGTTCGGGTGATTTTTAAAAGATTTCTGAACTTATAGTACATATTTCGTCAATTTTTTCTACGTTGACCAAATTTGGTGATAATGTTGGTTTATTTTCATCAGAAAAGAATATGATATGTAGGAAAAAAGCAAAACTATGCTGTATAAGAGGTTGAAAAAGAATTAGTATGATTTGAAATGTGGTATATGAATAAATGAAAAAACAATTTCTAATATCAATTTGTCTGCAACTTTCGAATTTCACAATTTTGTATGCCAAAATAATTTTAAAAACTTGCCAAATTTCTTCTTCATTCTCTAAAATATTTCTTTAGATTGCTTAACTAGTTTCGTTGCAGCAGATTTTTTATAAACAAACTTTTGAATGTCCGGCATTTAAAATAGTGAATGTGTATCAAAAGACAGCGTGAGTAAATTTCAGGCGGAAAATAACAACTGAAGACATCAGAAAGACGGCACGTGCTAGCCTAATGTAATTTCGAGCTAAGTTGCAACAAAAAAATATTGAATTCGTTATTTTCCTCTATTTGCTTCTTATATCCCCTTTCAAATCATACGAATTCTTTTTCAACAGAACCAGTACCCAAATATCTCGGAAACCGTTGATTTTTGGTCCTCAATAACAATGGCTCAAACCACAGCAAATGGCTAACACCTCCTCTAAGGTTCACGTCTAATTTGGAATCACCCTGTATCCTTCGACTGATTATTTTGATAACTTGGTAATACCAAAATAATAAATAAAGATCTCAAAAAAAAATATTTTTATGTATATGCGAATAAAATTGTAAAAAATACAGTAGATTTCAGAATGAAATATAAAGTTTCGGTTTCGGTTTCGGCCGAAACTGAGACCCTGGCCGAAAGTTCGGTTTCGGTTTCGGCTGAAATACCAGTTTCGGTCGGACACTAATATATATATATGTATATTTCTTGTTATAACTCTGTGTTGTAATCATCATGGGAAAAATAAAGGGTATTATTATTATTATTTCGGAAATAAATCTACAAAATTTTCTAGTGAAAAACACCTCGAATGTAACATGTGTATTGTACCTGGAATGAATTTCAGCCCAATATCTACATAATTCTATGTGGTTTTTGCGCGCATTGGGCACGGCGTTCTATCACTTTGCCCAAACGCCGGCCGTTGTTACGATAACTTTCGAATGGAAAGAGATATCGACTTGTAATTTTCAGGGTAGGTTGCACATCCGAATGCGACGGTTAAATTCTTTGATGGGCATAAACGCCCAGACGGTTCAGGAGTTATAACCATCTGAAATTTTGTTGTTATTTCGCAATAGAGATCCGATCGAATTGAAATCTAGTACTGGGTTTAAAAAAGGCGTTTTGAAGGTTCATGCAGTATTTCGTGAGAGTGTGTGAGGCGTGAATAGAAAAAGGAACAAGCGCGCAAAAGGTCCAGACTTCACGTCGGTGCTTTTTGTGGGTTTTTCTTCGAAACTCTGAAAAATAACTACATAAACTACAATTTTCATCTATGTCCGCGCTCGTACATTAGAACTCTATGATCATACATAGTTGAAAATATTTTTCTCTATTTCAGTATCGTAATGAGTTCATTCCAGCACTAAAAACAGTTCTGGAATGAACTCATTCCCGCATTGTTTCTAGTTATATTTTTCGTTTTGTGGTAGTCAGCACTGACATTCGATCCTATCAAATTTCAAAACACGTCAATTATTGTCAATATAAGATAATCTGGATAATGTGAACTAATTTTTGAGAGAAAAGATTTTATTTTCATAAAAAAATAAGGTAGTAGAGATTTCCTTCTTACTAATTTTGAATCATTCATGATATTGGGAAACTGTTAAATCTGATCTCCATTCTCTACGTACAATTCAAATTCCATGATCTGTCAACTTTCGTAACAGTCACACCAACTGCCAAGATACAATACAAAAGTCACTAGGATGTATAATCCGAATTTTTCATTAAATTTCAACAGTATTTTACAAAACTTTCCTGAAATGGAGAATCGTCAAATACTCGTTGCGGAAGGCAATTTCAACACACATGCGTTCGAAAACTCGCTCCTTCATCGCTCGTTTTCGAATTTCGCATTCGTGTTTGAATAGGAGAGGAGCCCATTCTGCAACTTGTTTAAGGATATACTATTATTATAAGGATATCGAGAAGGATATACATAGACAAAAATTTATACCTAATTTGCTTATGCAACCTCTAGTTCAACATATCTCAAGAATGGTACCATTTAGTAGGTACCTTTTGGAAGGCGCCACCAATTTTTTTGTTCTAAATTGAGATATGGGGATAGAACAGATCTCAATCTTAATCGTGTGGAGGAGATCCCAATCTTAATCGGTGGAGTGTATGTGCAGAAGGGCTTTCTGAATCATGTTTTAGTTTCATTCTATTATATGAATTCAAAATTTTGTTTCATTGTGGATCACTTAGTGTAAATTGATCGAACAATTAAAAATCCAGTTTCAATATTGAATGATATAGGTATGTTCGGCATCAGTACTCAAGCAAAGATAAACCTTTGTCCAAGATATTTTACAGCGGATATGATGAAGTCGCAGTTTCTTCTGCTATTTATACTCCTTAACTTTTTCACTTAACAGACAGCTGAACTTTTTATTGTGAAAAATACATAGGACAATCATAACAAAATTGTTGTTTGACGATTGAAGTATTTTGATGCGTTTAATTCCACATTCAAACATTAACCATGAAATATGTATAAAAACTCGAAATGCTAACAATTTCCCAGATTTAAACATTCACGAATTGTCATAAAACAATAATCTTTCAGGACAATAATAAAACTAGGTTATTCAGACATTTAACTACCTTCAAATTTAATGAGCTGAATTAAAATTAGGATAAATTAATTGAACAGTATCTTTAATGTATTAGAAAGTAAATAACCTATTTTTTCAGATGAATTTCTACACCTATAAGATATTGTTCAAATAATGCAGCGCTCACAAATGCACTAATTAATGAGGAAGAATAATTAAGTTTGAAATCAGAAAGTAATTCTGCTTATAGCGGAATTAGGCTCAATGAATATGATCGTATGTTGAACACGTACAAAAATTGTTTCAATAACAGTTTTTTCAAAAATAAAATCTACAATTTTGAGTTGATAAGTTGTTAACAGATCTTCGTGAATTGAAAATGGAAAAAAAGTGTTCGGTAGAATTTAATTTGCGAAATTTTTTGTGATAAATACAATTAGAGATTTCGTCATTTGTACAATCGTAGGATACAAAAATCCAGACATTGTTCAGTAAACATTTACAGACATAAAATCATTATAGCTCAAAGACAAAAGGTGGGTAGAGCAACATTATCAGCAAAATGGTCTATAAATAGAGTATGCTAAAAATTACATATTTGTAGGACGAATCTTGTTTCAAATAGAAAAACAGAAATAGTATTCCCGAATATCTTCCCACATCGAGAACTTTGAAATGTCAAAAGCGCCATACTATACAAGCATGGGACATCTCATGACAGAATTAAGAATTAGGATTGGCGAGAAGATAATGGTTATAAAAATCACGTTTTACAAACTTCGATTCGAGAGAATCGAGGGACTTACCCAATAATTCCTTTGCCGTACATGAAATTTTCTCGCCGCCATGGACAGCCACCAAATTCGCCGACAACTTTTTGCGGATTTCTGCTGATAAACCTGGTGCTGGCACGATTATCGCATCGACGTCTTCTAGGCAAAATATTGTTCGATTTATCCAACTTTCCGTTCATGACAGCTGTATTCTGATTATTAATAACGTTCGTAAAAGACTCTATATCAATATCTCCCTCATTTATGTTCATTCTGTCCAATTCTTGTTGAGTTTGCCAAATTCGAAGCCACAGAAGTTTAGCAGGTCCTTCTTGTTCAGGTTGAAACCAAGAGATAGAAGGATCCATACGAACTATCACAGTTATGTTAAGCCTTAATAACCATTGGGTTATTAAGATTAATTCTTTTCACATTAATTTACGAATAAACACACGCTGGAGTCACACCTTGGCGCACATCACACGGTCAAAACTAACAGGCCTATAGTGGTTTCTGAAAAGCCCGCTAGATAGCGACAGGGAACCCGAATGGTCGCGGTAAATTTGAAAAAATTAACCTCTTTGTACTTTCAATCCAGTAGTATAATGTTTAAATAGGTGAAAATTGGAAAAAAAACTTTTGGCAATTCGTGCCAGCTATACGTCAGTCTGATAAAATTAAGTTGACATTTAAATGTAATCATTTGGCGAAATTACGTCCTGATTGACAGATTTAATTTTATTATTTTATCATATTTGATTTTGTACCATAATAATACACAAAATGACAAAAAAATAATTAGATATTGATTTATATTCACATTTCTCTAAATGAACTGATCTTCATTCCTCAAAATGATAATGAACATTATGAATTTGTTGGTTCATATTATGGAAACAAAGAATAAGAATTGGCAAAAATCCATTCAGAATTGGATGGAACTTCCATGTAAATTTGGAATTATAATAAGTTGAAAATGATCAGGTAAAATTTCCTTTTCAATAGCTAATAAAAGCTATTAGCAACCTGCCTCCTGTGAGGATTGAACTCACGACCCCTGGTTTACAAGACCAGTGCTCTGCCACTGAGCTAAAGAGGCTTCGTGAATGAGCTTTTGCAATTTATACTGCTAAATTATAAAGTTACTTGAGTTGTATTTTAAAATTCTTTACAATATGTAATCAATCTAGTAAAATTGTAAAATACAACCAAGTTTGTATATGAATTCATTATGATTTACCATTTTCTATATTACCGATTTATATTACAATATGAATTCTGCCATCAGTGACGTATCACAAGTTTGAAGGCATTTTCTCAAGCCTTTTCCACAATTTGAAGGAAAACTTGCATACATACATTACAGCATACAGCATGAAATATATTAATTCTTAGAATTCGTATCAATGTAGGTTTATTGAAATTATTTTGTTGTTTATAATAAACATTATTTAAAATATATACTACGTTCAAGGGCGTAGCCAGGAATTAATTTCGGGGGGGGTTTTGAAATAGAAATTAATTTCGGGGGGGGTTTTGGGGGTGTAAGGGTCACTTTCTGCAGCAAAATTTTGTTTTTTTAAGAGAAAAATAACATTTCGGGGGGGGTTTGAACCCCCAAACCCCCCCCCCTGGCTACGCCCTTGACTACGTTTACATGCATCCTCTCGAACCGTTTTAAGCCAATGCGTATTCCGTAATGCGCATTGAAAACGCATGTAAACGTTTTTTCAATTCGAATTGACTACTCAAATGCGAATTAGTAAATGCGATTTGAAAAGGTGGATTGAGTTTTCCCAAACCGATTTAATGTGCATGTATACACCAAATACGCATTGAGAGTAGTTTTAAGAGAAACAAATTTCAGAATTACCAACACCAAATTTATTAGTTTGACAAATCTGATAATCTAACGAACCTGCTTTGGGGTTACGTTAATCGTAATTCCTAAGCTGGAAGATCGAAATAAATCTCTTGAGATAAAAATGATATAATATATTGTTCGAGGTAACTTTTTCTATTATCTTTAATCATTTTCTGCCAATTTTCTGGATTCATTTTCACGATTTGCTCTTTCAATCACTTGTAACCACCCAGAAAAGGTTAATTCCTTGCGAAATTATGGTGTTCTTCATCATTTTTTAAGATATTTAGAATGATTTTCTTTTCTTAATTTCCATTTTCAATTTTTTTCAATCTTCCCATGTTGGCTACGCGAGCTTAGAATAAAGCCGAATTACAGAAAACTAGTTTCAGATAAGGCATGTAAACTCTCAAACCATATTTCATCTAATTCGCATCAAAACATGCGCATTGGTTCAAAACGGATCGAGAAGGTGCATGTAAACGTAGTAAATAATAGGTTTGTTCCAAGAACAAAATTTGGACCGTTCAGTGTACCGTACAAGGGACGGTTTGAATCGTGTTTTTGCGCAGGTCAGTGTTAGGTACGGTACGAATGACGCTTTCTTGAAATTTGACGATCACGCATATCATCGGAAGAAAGCTTATTTGAGGCTATGGTATTTACCGATTATACCTGTCTTACACATAAATTATTTGCTATTCTATCTATTCCTTACAAACCTGGCCTACACATTTTCTATTTCAGAATAATTTTTGTCATTCTGATTCCCATCGATATGGGTTTCAACTCTGTCGACATTAAATAATAGGTAGCTAGGTCAGAGACAAGTCTTGTCTCTGGCTAGGTCTTTACTTCTAGCCAAATTATGAGGCACGCAAGAAGTCATTACAAAATGGACAATTAAATTAATATTTCTCAATTTAACAGATACGGTTAACTGAATTTTTGTTTGAATGTTTGAAAACAATGTTCAATAAAATTTTTACACACCTAGAAGTTTCAGAAGTAAATATTGCAGTGATTCAGCCTTTACTATATGGTAATTGATCATAATGAAAAAACAACACTGTTAAATTCACTACGTTTTTTCTATTAAAATAATTACAAATATTATTGCTACTGTAGTTTCGAAATTTCTTTCATCATCAGATAGAGTTGAAAAGTGAATAAAAAGTACAATAATTATCCTTCCAATATGACGGCAGGTTTTATTGAAACAGGTAGAAAAGGTTTTATATGCTGGTATCGAGGAAGTACATATCTCAATTGCAAAGGGATTATTGCATTTTTGAATTTTATAAGGATTGAAAACTATTATTCAAAGATTTCGAATATTGGTGATCTACGTAAATCAGTCTGATTCTTAAATATCATAGAAACCTTTTGTACCTGTTTAATTCCCAACTACTATCAGATTGTAAGAATAGTTGTACTTTTTATTCACTCTTCAAAATGAACGAAATTTCTGAATTGCAGTAGCACGAATATTTGTAATTATTTTGATAGTATGTAGGAAATGCAACATGTATTTCCGAAAGTAAATAATCATAAATCAACAGAACAGCATCAAATCAACGAATATCCAAACCAATAACAAACAGACAACTATCAAAATAGGAAGAAATAGAAATTGCGCAGGTCGGTACAAAACCAGCCCAAACGATCCCTGCCTCCGACCAAGTATCGATTTGACCGTACACACTGTACGGTACGGTGAACGATCCACAAAGTTCTTGGAACACAAGACCCGATCAAGAAATCGTACAGTGAATCGTACAGAAACACTGTTGGAACGCTTTTACATCACTGCGCAGTTGGTGGACCGTTCACTGTACGGTTTCGGCCGCTCTTGGAACAAACCTATTATTTCCTTTAACTAAAAAATTCTATAATAAAATTATTAATACAACCATAACCCTCTATAGAGGCGGCTGTGTGCTGCGACTGTTGTGTTACAAACTACATCATTTTGAGGTCTTTTCTGTATCGCAGAAGGGAGAAACGGAGTTGAAAAATAATTATAATCATGACTGATTCTTCAAAAGGTGTATTGAAACAAAAAGAAGAAATGGAGAGAAATTTCCTGAAGCACAGACGTACTGTTTTTCTTCTTCCTTTCCTTTATATGTCAATTTCCGTTTAGTCATTTTCTAAAAATAGGCTAGAACCATGGAGGTTCCATGTTATTTGTCCATATTATTTGTGTTCTGTGGTAGTAGTCTTCTTTTTAATCTATGATTAGAACAACATCTCCTAAAAGCAGGTGTTGGCTAGAAGAAATGTGTGACTGCGTGACTGGTGACTGGAGTTTTTTCAACGTTTTCTATGAGTTATCCCAAACACAGATAACTATTAAAAGAGGAAAGTGACAGTGACAGCCTGACAGCTGACAACTGAAACTGACCATAGACTAACCAACAACCAATAAAGGATGTGCAAGAGTGCAAGTTGAATGAATAACCATTTATCTGACCTATTAAGCCGTATTCTTTTTACCTTGTCTCATCTCAATAGATGCATAGAATCTTGCATTTTGCCTTCTAACTACTGAGTCTGAACTGAGAATCTCAGTTAATCTCAGCTAAAGTTGGTAAAAAGAATACGCCTATTGTTGGGATTTAAAAAATTATTACCTCTGCCCATCCTCTGCCTAGTCGTGAACGCTAAATTCAGAATATCAGTCGTTTTGGTTAATTCTACCATTATTTGAACCTTGCACTATTGCACCTTGATTAAAGATTGTCAATTGTCATAGACTGCTCCTATCAGTCCTATCTAATGAAGTTATGTTTTAGATAAATAGACTAATAAGTAATAATCTGGATATCTACCTATATTCCACATAAATACATACAGGAAATACTTATTACAATTTTTCAACATGAACAATTTCGATATTTTTAACGATTTAACTTTGTGAGTAGATTTATAACTTTACTAGATACATTCTTGAATTAAATTCATTACAGATATACCACACCTGAAAATTTTTATATTCAGCCAGTTGGATATGATATTATGGTAGTCATCGATAGAACTACAGAGGCAATAACTGTTTTGAATGTTGGTCAGATACCAGCAGCAAATAGCAAAAAAGACTTTTGTGGTTTTTTAGGAACAATAAATCTTCTAGCTGGGCGTTATTTAGTATTAGCAACGCAAAGACAACTTGTAGGATATATAGCTGGCCATGCAATATGGAGGTTGGCGAAGACAGAACTCATTCCGTATTGTCGAAGTACCCTACATCTGAACCAAGATCAGCTAGCTGATAATAATACACACATAGCTATGATAGAACAAGTATTGTCAACTCCATACATTTACTTCAGCTACTCATATGATCTTACACACACCCTTCAACATCTTCATGATATTGGTCCTGATTTCTGGTCTCAATCTCTTGTAGAACGTGCAGATCACCGGTTTGTGTGGAATGGAAATCTTTTGAAGGGATTAAACAGGCCGGACCTGAGAAATTTTTGCTTACCACTACTGCATGGATTCATCTCTATAAGCCAATGTAGAATTAATGGTTTGGATTTCACTTGGGCTCTAATATCTAGAAGAGGTATATACCGAGCAGGTACTAGGTTGTTTAAGAGAGGCGTTGACAGGGATGGTAACGTGGCAAACTTTGTGGAAACTGAACAAATTATTGATTTCAGAAATGATCGTGCCAGTTTTGTGCAGATTCGTGGGTCCATACCTTTATACTGGAGTCAGTTACCAGATTTGAGATATAAACCACCACCAACAATAATGGATATTGATCCTAATGAGCAAAGTATAGCTTGTGCAAAGCACTTAGAAGCAACAATGGAGATTTATGGAAAACAAGTACTGGTCGATTTGGTTGATCAGCATGGTTCCGAAGGAGTTTTAGAAAGAACATTTAGGGACACTGTCAGAAACTTGAATATATCTTCAGTTAAATATGAACCATTTGATTTTCACTCAGAATGTAGAAAAATGAGATGGGACAGGCTATCGATACTTATGGATCGTATAGCTCCTGATTTGGAAGAGAATGGATTTTTCCTAATCTTGAGAGATGGTTCTCTTTCTTCCTTGCAGGAGGGAGTTTTCAGAACTAATTGTGTTGATTGTCTAGATAGAACTAATGTGGTTCAGAGTATGCTTGCTCATAGAAATCTTGAGATTGTATTAAGGAAGTTACAGATTTTGGCTCCAGGGGCTCCTCTGGATAGTCAAATTTCGTTTGAGGTTTTATACAAGAATGTATGGGCAGATAATGCTGATGTCATAAGTACACAATATTCTGGTAAGTTAATCTAATTATAATGTTTTATGGGTATTTGCAATATATTTATTTATTTAGTATATATGAGGAGCAACTTATCGAAACGCATTTAGTCCAAAAACCATTTTATTGGAAATCAACGAAAAACTATTTTTTCTTTCACCCTGGCTTATAATTTGAGTACGTCGAGTTTGTTTGATCAATCAAACAAACTCGACGTCCTCAAATTATAAGCCAGGGTGAAAAAAAAAAATTGTTTTTCGTTGATTTCCAATAAAATGGTTTTTGGACTAAATGTGTTTCGATAAGTTGCTCCTTATATGGTCTGGCCATTTTATATTAATATTAGGAAAAAAGGGGGAAAGCCCTGTGGCAGGAGCTTTGGCGCTCTTGTTCAATTTTTGACAAACCATATCTCCGAAAGTATTGGCTTCTCAGAGTTGGTAATGATATCAATGGATTCTTCTAATAGAACTGCACCATTACTGCATTAAATTCAAATAATAGTTTATCAAGATTAAATGAGCAATCTGCAATGATTTAACCTCGTGGAATGGGTTGTTGCAACTTACACTCGGTGCATAGTTTTCACAACTCGAAATACCTAAGGAAATTATCTTCGAAATTTTTTTTTCGTTACTGCGAAACCATCGGGCAGATTTAACCCAATAACGAACTTAACCGAGATATTTATCTCCCAAACCTACTGTGAAAATTTCAACTGTGTAGCTCATTCCGTTCGAGAGTTATCGTGCCTATAGCCGGCTAGAATTGATTTCGACCACGGATTCTTGATCGGTGAGTCGAACCAAATCGTTTAATACCATTTTCATCCAAAAATTACAGACATTTGGACAAATTGATAAGCACCCTATTCCGAGGAACAAGAGCGCCAAAAATACCAAGAAGGGGCAGTATGAACTTCAAATAAAGCTGCATATAAACAACGCGCGGCAAAACCTTGAACATTGCCTCGCGATTCAGCCTAGCGCTATGAATTGTACACGGGGTTCCCCGTCTGATACGTCCGAGCAGTGTTGCCAGATTCTTTTATCAAATTTGTTCAATTTATCCTAAAAAAGGGTGCGTTTTTATTTTAATCAGCTTTTGTGATGGATTCAATCAGCGATGAGAATACGATTGACGTGACGTCATAAAAATCCATCGGAAATTCACTAATCAATCCGATGAATATAAGAACAGAAAGCTGAGAAATGTTGATGATTATTATAGGTTAGGTTGTTATGTTTTGATCAATAATCTAATATTTTGTTCGATTGATGTTTTTCCCTCAATAAAACAACTTTTCGAAGTCAGAAAATATAATTCATATCATATCATTCATATTTCAGGAACATTACTTTCAATGCAATTTTAATTATTTTCGAAGGGTTTTATAATAGGAAATAGATTCAATAATACCTATAGTATCATACCTGTTGTAAAAAGAATCATTATCAAATCGCACTTAAGGCGATAAATATTAGGTATATGAAAGTTAAACTTGTTTGAAGCCCATCTCCTATTATTACCTTTAAAAGTGCAGTCCAACAGAAATGTGATTCGAAATACCCGCCAAAATCCGTCCATCTAATCGGTCTCATCGACCTCCAAGTACGATGAACCGATTAGTAATCGTAAATCCATCGATGAAATTATGTTGAAAATAAAAACGGCCCGTTGAAATTCATCGGTATGGACTTGATGAAAATAAAAACACACCGATTCATTTTCGATTAATCGATTAGACATTTCGATTAAAATAAAAACGCACCCAAATTCTTCATATTTCTGCAGTGGTATGTAACGTCATTTTGGAGTACCTAACCTACCCACTGTTACTAAAGTTAAAAACTTCCTCAATCGGGCCAATCCCCAGTTTGACCTGTTTTTCACTGCAATATTTTTATTTTGCTACTGCGAGCGCCATCTCGATGCCGATAATTTCGAGTCGTAGCTAAACCATTTTACCGAAAATGTCAGAACGCATACGAAATGAGTAAAATTGTTCCAAAAATACATATGTGAATTTAAAAAATTCTTCATATTTTAATGGTTTCGCTGAAATATTCTTCTTTTCTTCATCAGCTCTTTTTGGAGGCTAAAATTCTGCATAGTGCATATTGAAGAAAATTCGGCATTTTTGGCAACACTGCGTGCGAGGCCGAAGGCCGAACCGCCTCGCGTATGAGTGTTGGAGGTTGGATGTTTGCCCGGTCGCGCATAGTTTACTAGCAGCTTTACTAGTGGGATACCAACCTCGTATTACGTTTACGTAACTCTCCCGTTCTACGCTTATTGAAATTAGTAGCGAAGTACTGAGTATATTGCAAGTTTATACCGCTTTACTGCTGCATGTGTAACAGTGTAACATTCAAGGGCGTAGCCAGGGGGGGGTTTTTTTGGGGGTTCAAACCCCTCCAGAAATGTTATTTTTTCTCTTAAAAAAAAAATTTTTGCTGCAGAAAGTGACCCTTACACCCCCAAAACCCCCATTTGTAATGTAAAAAAAAAAATGTTTTCGTTACTCTGAAACCATTTGGCCGATTTAGCCCAATAACGAACTTAACCGAGATATTCATCTCCCAAACCTACTCTGAAAATTTTAACTGTGTAGCTCATTCCGCTCGAGAGTTATCATGCCTACGACCGGCCGGCCGTAAATTCTCACCTTAAAATTCAGTGAAGTAGGCAACAGAATGAAAAAAAAACTTCTATGCTTCGAAGTAATTATTCAAGGAGAAAATTGATGAAGTGAATCAAAATTTGCTCACGCGTATATATCGTTTTTCAGGAGATCGACAACGCCTTCCCCCTTTCTCCTGTCCTATTCTCAAGATAGCCGGACGCCACAATTCTCCGGACACCCTGTATGAGTCCGGTGACAGTACAATAACACATAAATAATGAACAATTTTTTTTTTGTGTTCCAGGTACAGGCGCTTTGAAAACAGATTTCACCAGGACTGGAAAGCGCACCAAAATGGGACTTATACAAGATGGAATCAATTCGATGATGAGATATTACAAGAACAATTTCACAGATGGATTCCGTCAAGACGCCATTGATCTGTTTCTTGGAAACGGTGATATAATGAATCCAATGAAGGTAGAAAGAGGTTGGCGTTATGTTACATTCCCCTCGGTATTACTCGTGGCAATGGCTATGTTTGTTGCGTCGGCAGTTATTCCGCAAAGATATTCAACAGAGTCTCTCATGTACCTTTTGTTCTGGGGTTCTATGGTGGCCGCAACAGGTACAACAATCTTCCGTTATGGAAAGGAGTTCATCGACAGGCCTAGACTTACACAGATTTAGCATTTCTAGTCATTTTGCAATGTCCTTAATTATGATTTTTTCATCTTGAATCTTTGTATATTTTATAAATAAAATTTCTGAAGTAGGCATACAATAACATTGGTTTATCTCAGAGTATCAATAAAATATTTATCAAATTAATATTTCTTCTTTCATTTTTGCGCGTTTGTTCGAACGGATTTCATGATGCAGTTTGACATAGAATACATAACCAATAAGCCCATAAAAGAGACCAGCAAAAAAAAAATTGGGAAAGCATGGACAGGAGCTTTGGCGGTCTTATTCAAACTTGACAAATCATATCTCCGAAAATATTGGTTCCTCAGAGTTGGGGTTGATATTATCAATGGATTCTTATGATAGAACTGCATCATAAACTAGGTTCTATAACTGACACAGATAACAAAGTACTGATGCTACTTGCCACATAACATTTTATGCACTTGCGGAAATTCGTAGCGACGCAGTGAGTATTATGCAGGCGTTAGTATCGCGGCACGTAACACGATAATATCCTCATAATTCTAGGATAACTGAGGTTATTTCATTAGTCATTATACATTCAATCATACTTTGTTGCCTAGAACAGAAGGTATTTTATATCATGAGTAACGGATTTTGAATAAAACCAGAAATATGAACTGTCCCTTATCGGTAGATGACATGTATGAACACATCACATGAAATTCATAGATACAAATATGGACGTTAATTTTCGATTACAGCATTCTGTGTAATTATAGAATTACGATTTATTATTGAAATTTCGAAATATCATATCTCCGAAAGTATTAGCTTATCAGAGTTGAAAATGATACCAATGGATTCTTATGATGAAAGTGCAAAAATTGAACTTGAAATTTGTAATTTATGTATGTTCCTTCAGGCCGGTTTTGCCCAATAACGAACTTAACAGAGATATTTAACTCCCAAACGTACTCTGAAAATTTCAACTGTCTAGCTCATTCCGTTCGAGAGTTATCGTGTTAATGGCGGACATGGCGGACGGGCCGGACAGAATCGACTTCGACCACGGATTCTTGATCGCGCAGTGAGTAGAAGCAAATCATTTAAGACCATTTTCATCCAAACTTTCGAAAATTACAGAAATTTGGCCAAATTGATAAGCACCATCCGAAGAACAAGAGCGCCAAAAATGGCACGATTTCAAAGAACCTTTTGTGATTTGCAAAATAGAATAAAAATGCAATTCCAACAATTTTTCCTAAATTCGCCTAGTTATCTTTTCAAACCCTCTGTTCCTCCATGAAAATCTCCCTATGAAAGACATCAAAATCATTTTGATTTCCATGATGATAATATTCATAATTTCAATTAACTACCTGTAGCCATCATTCACTTTTGGGCCAAAAATTAATAGTGCTGGTGGTGTAAGGATACAGTAAATGCAAACAAGCTTAAGAGCTTGTGAGGGGTCTCCTTAGGAAACCTAGGAGTCTCAGCATAATCCTATCAATAACGAAATAAATCTTCTATGAACCATGTTGAGATTTAATATACTGAATGAGGTGTTGCAAAATCGTTCTGAGTTAACAATCTTTTCTCTATAAATGCTTATTTTTTAATATGAATCAAATTTTATTATGTCAATGCAAATAATGTAACTATATTGTTTATTTACACAACTTATAATTAAGAAAGTTCAATACCTGATGAAAAGTCACAAATTCTACAAACCTAATTCGGGAAGGAATAAACTTGAACAGAGAGCTTCCGAGTATCTGCCACATAAAAATCGGACCTGGATAGAACAAACAAAAATATCAATAACAAATAACACTCCATTTAATTAAAAACATATTGCTTGCATAAAGCTCTTAAAAACGTTGCTTTTCTCGAATTACTAGCTTCCCTCTGTATCTCCTCATTATTACTCGAGTTTATTTCCAACAAACCCATAACTTGAATAGCACACTTTTTCCGCTGAAATTCTCCTCTATGGTTATGAAGATTAATGAGGTATTCCAAAACGTTGATGTCCCAAAAACAGTGATAATACGCATCCACTGCATCATTTCCCATCTTTGATTCTCTTAAGTAGTAAAAGGCCTGTTTGTAATTTGGCTTCTCGAGAAACTGATAAAGAACTGCTGCTTGAGTGAAGCAGTTCAAAGATGTAGAGCACTGGATTAATCTAAGATAAAGATCATCGTCGTAAGGTACTGGTATGTTAAAATAGTCTGTTTGAATGAGCAGAGACTCAAGATAGTACTTTAGAGCTATTTGATAGTGATCCTTCACTGAAATATAAAATAACCAATATTTAAAAGAAAATAATCAAGCAGATAAAAATAAACAATCTCAAATTCTTTCCAATTTTGAAATAGATAGTTTAATTAGTTATAGGAAAATAAATGAAATGCTTACCTAAATTTACATCACCCATGAGTCTCAACCACTTTATATTATTCGGATAATACTTCAAGGCCTTGAGTGTGATTTGCAGTAATAGCTCAGCCACACCTTTGACATTATAAGGTTGAGGACTACAAGAAAAATTTTATTTTATTCTTGAATAAGAAATTGCTAGAGTTGGTTAGTTAGAAACAGTTGAAATTCAAGTATATTCTCTGAACAATCCGTATCATAATATTTGAAAACTGTCTTTTTTTTTTAGCTGAAACTAAAATACCAATTTCTTCTGGAGAATCTTTCAAAATTTATAACTACTACATAAATGAATAAAACTAAGTAAAACACTTTCTGTGGCAATGTTAGTTTCTTTAGAACGCCTGGGCAAATTGTTTTGTGCTGATAAGTTGTAGTTCATAAATTGTCTAATTTGTGTTAACAGAAATGCAAAAATAACAATTTTATAAATGATTGGTTACGCAGATAACACCCAAACACAAAAAGGAGTAAGTGGCTAGTTTCATGAGAAATTTCCGAATTTGCCGCCTATGTCCTATAACCCAAGGGACAATAAGTAAAATAAAGAAGCAATTTCGCCAGTTTGGGCATGTAAGGCAGATTTAAAAAGCTGCTGCTAATACCCTATGTGAGGATGTAAAATTAGATGTGATGCTTGACTTGGAAGAAAATCCACATAAATCGAGTAAAGATACCTCCACAAGATTTAATGTCAGCCATAAATTGATTCAAACATATTAAAACAAAATAAAATGCATCCCTATAAAATGATACCTACCCAGGAGCTCTTGGAAGACGATTTTGATAGAACTTATTTTTGTGAACAAATGATGGACATGTTGGATAACAGTATTATCCAATTAGTAGACGTTTTGTTTTCTGATGAGTGCACTTTATCTCTCAATGGCCATGCTAATCGTCAAAATTGCCGCTACTGGTCTACCGGAAATTCTCACTGGATGAGACAGGAACACATGCAATTCCCTCAAAAGGTTAATGTAACAAAAAATACTTCTGAAGATTTTCGTTAAATGTCTGACGAAGGAGTCTGATATAGACTCCAAAACGATACGAAATTTAGTTGTTTCATCATTGATGTTGTGTCGTTATTGTTTGTTTGGCAACATTGTTCGATTTATTGCTTTTGACAAATATCCTGTGTGTCTTAAGCAGAAGCAATTCACAAAATAATAATTTTTTTTTAACAGATATTTTTCAGAGTTTGGGAGAGAAAACCCAGAAAGAAACCATTTAATAATGGTTGTACCTCCCACAGTATCATTTAATGATTATTTATATTATTATGTTGTTCTCTTGAATTAATATCATTTTTTGAAAATAGCTCAAACTTTTTCATACTCACTTGTTAACACTTGAGGGCCACCAATCAACTCCTTCAACAATTATTTGCTGATCAGCCTTGGACATATCTCGTATAACATTATAGAAGCGTGTCAGCATAGAAATTATCACTGAAAACGCAGTAGGGTCCCTAAGGTTCTCTAAGAATGATGAAACACTGGCTCTCAAATTTGTTAATTGTGAATCTTGATAGGAACTTCCTTGATTACCTCGTTTTGGATATGTAGTGAATGTTGGTAGAACTGAAAATTGTTATGAAATCATGTGCTCAGTGATAAGGAAATCGCAACTCAAATGAGAGTTAGGAACTAAAAGGTTAAAATTTCATTCATATGGGTCAAGCTATTTGGCATATCATACAGTTCTCTTAGTATTTTCTAACTATTTCATCAGGTTTTTTGCGAGATTTTGCTCAGATTTTATTCTTCATTTGATTGAAAAACATTATACCCATAATTCATTTCTGAAAGACAAACACTTGGAAAATTTTAAAGATCTGCAGAAAATGATTAAACTAACATAATTAGCATAGGTAAGCATATTGTAATCCAATACATACATTCTGTTCTACAGTAGAACAAAAAATATGGAAAAAATCTAAGTAGTATAACGTACCTAACTGTAATCATTATTGGAAGAATTTTTACTGTCTCTCTCCTACATTTCATATCATTATCGAAATTCTATCATTAAACAAAAAATTGAATAGTCCAAACTCACTTATATCCCAGAGAACTTTCGGCAGTTGAGGTGGTGGCATTTTTTTCAAGTCAATACCTCTCCTCATATCTTGTTCTTCTTTCATTTTAAACTTTACCCATTCCTGGCATGTACATGCTAGGGCTGAAGCAATTTCTGAAGAAGATCTTCGTTTGTCAAAGTTCATTAGGAAATCCCATTTTCCCAGATTCAACAAACAGATAACACAATGTTCTGCTATTTCTGTACGAGGCAGCACGGTTTCATTGCTTTGCAGACAATGTTCACAAGAACTAGCAAGTGCGTTTTTATCTGTAAAGACCATGGAATGTGTTGAGTGCATACAGTTGAATTGAAAAATACCGTTGCAGAATTAAAAAAAACAGAATGGTTGGTTCGTGTTTCTTTCAGAGAATTTGAGAACTGAAAAATCTTTCTGAATATTTATCCAAGAAAAATTTTTGACGACTTCATTACGGTCTCTAGACCCTGTATAAATACAGGGTGGTTCACTTTTTTTTTAAATTTTAACAATAGATGAAATGTTCCATTTCAATGTAAAAATGTCTTTTAATATTGGTTCACAAACGTTTCATAATCAAGCTATGGGGTGTTCAAATTTCCAGATTTCTTAAAATTTTTCTTAATAAATTAATGGTCGTGGACAAAATGGGATATTTTGAGGTATCATTATGAATTTTCTTGATCTAAACTGATATGATAAATTCTCGAATATTATCTCATTTATACCTATTGTGCTCTTGGGCCATTCATGTAACAATTGGACAATTTGAATCAGTAAAATCTCCCATTTAATCATTTGTCCCAACTTGGCTATGTTGCTTCCGCTATTGAGCTGAAGTTCTCTTTCCAGCGTTCGAATGAGCTTTAGAGATAAATCCCAGTTAGAGGCCAGCATTTGCTCCTTCGATTTGGCCAGCATAATATATGCAAAATCTTGAAGAAAACCTTGAAAAAAATTATTATCGTAAAATGAAATTTAAAAAATTACGGAAACTTACCTCTAGGAAGAGATTTTAGAACGCTTTGTAAAGGTATGGGTAACTCCCAAAGAGGGTTTATGTTCCAAACAGATATACGAGTATTATTCAAAGATGTCATAGTGAGTAATTCTCTGATAATTTGGGGATCGTAACTGGTAATCAACCTTTGTTCTAATAGTTTTAATTCACGTTTACCTGAAAGATAAAGTACTGCCTTATTTTGGAGTAAGTTTGAAATGATGATAATAGATCACTGTTTATTCATCCTACAAACAAAATTTAGATCAAATTCTTTACTCAACACTTTTGTATGATTACAAAAACATGTTATATCGCAATAGAAAATACAGTGCGAGTCTAACTTGGAATAAATTCATTAAATCAAAGACAGTTTTTTTGTTGTAAATTTACTAGGATAGGTTGATTAGGATTTTAAATTGCGCTCTTTTTGATCTCAGTGTTATAACCTGAGTTTGTCTTAAAATACATTTACAGTTTAAGATTAATGTACATTGAAGTACAAGTCAGTAGAAAGGTACTGAATTATTACGCACCACCACAAACATCCCATTTCTTTTTGAACACTTCAAGTCCGTTGCTTTCTTCTAATAGAATTGCAGGTATATTCAGCTCTTCTTCGAAACTCCTCATATATTTCATGTCACTGGCATCAAATACACCACTTAAAACAGAATTTGACTGAATTTGGGATAGCATTGCAGTTCCATCATTCTTTATTATGTGCTCCATAAGAAACTGCTTTATTATATTCTTGTCTTGAAGTGAAAAATCATTCCAAGTCGACTGAATTGCCTAGTGAAAAAGAATAGTATCAGTAAATTCTCCTCTTTATCACGTTCTTCAGATCGAGGCATCAGCTCAAGCACATACACCCGTATTTCACCTAGCAAGCCCAGCTTCTATTATAATAGGTATAAAATGGGACAAGAGATGTTATAACCCTGTAGGAATTAAGTAAAGCACAAAATAAGCTACTAGCACTAAGGTCGCCTTATTAATCTTCTCATGAAATCATGTCAAAAATAATTGTTCAGTTAAAATGTTTGATAAAAATAATGAATGTATTCATTGGTAAAGATATTCCATTAAAAACATGTAAAATCATTATCACAAACTGTATATGATCACAGCCCACTATAGAGATAGCCTGGAACACAGTCTGACAACGCCGCAATTTATAGTCTCTTAGAGGCATACTTCTTCAATGCGGTAACGCTGGATATCGTATATTCCCAATTCAAAACTCTAGTGAACTCATTGAATAGGTTTTCTTGATTGGAATCACTGGATGAATAAACAATATGAGACCTTACTTTTTCAATAAATTGAATAACTACATTTCATTCTGCAGAATATTATTGAGATCAAGTTGAAATAGAAACCTAGGTAGTTGTTATTCAATTCATTGTTCAGCAAGAACCGCGAGAAGGTGTAGGGTAAACTATTGGCAGAAAAATTATAAACTTGAATGAAATTCTCCAAATAAAATATATTACCAAACATAACATAACATATAATATTTAAGAAAACGCAAATGTGCGAGCGCGTGAATGAACGTGTTATTTATTTCCCGTTTATATTCAATTATTCAGTCGATTTCTGTTGCTTTTCTTCATAGAATAAATACATTGTGATATCCATATACCTAATAGACATCTAATATCTAATACGTATATGGTGATATCACATCACATCAGTGATTTCTTTGTGGTTTTGAAAGGTAGGATCAATCTAGTTGGTTTCTGTGGATGTTTTCCTTTAATAATTTCTGAATCCGCTTAACCTATATCCAAACTTTGTTTTGATCGATCTCCGTTATCTTATCGCGGATAAGATAGGATCTCGAAGTGCGCTGTGGTCACGTTGAGCATATTTTCCTATATCATTCTCAAACCTCTTGTTACACCGTCCTTCCACTCGTGGCCTTCCCATCTGTACGGAGTCTCTCTTATGGACCCAAGAGAGTGAAAAGTGAAAGGTGTCTTCCTATTACACATCCCTTTAAAATGCCTCAGTGTCAGCTCTGTAATAAGTCGATATCAAGTAAACAGCCTAGTCTCTGTTGTTCACTTTGCAGAAACAACTTCCATCTTGACTGCTTAAAGTTACCTCCGACTGAGTTAACTTCTTCTGACGCCCCTTGTAGCGGCTGGGTCTGTCGCTATTGCAGTAAAGACAGCAGAACTCTTCGTAACAGGTCGGTACCTCCCATTGATGACGATGCTGGTGCGAGATCTGCTGCCACCTTGCGGCCTCTTTCGGCTGATCAGTTTGATCTCCTTATGGCCAAGCTCAGTGTAATTGCGGGGGACATTGCAGAAATTAAGTCAACTCAACAAGCACTAAAATCTGAACTAGTCGAGTGCAAATCAATTCTATCTAGCCACACGGAAATATTGCCATAGGAAATCACTCTGCGTCAATTGACAAACATGAGAACGACATCGCGGTGTGCCAGTCACAGATTCTTTCTATTGTCGAGGACTCCAAGCGTTTAGGAGAAAATATTTCTTCTGTTGTCGGAAGGGTCGATCAACTGGACCAGAGCACTGTGAGTTGCGGGACTTCTGTCGTCCCTGGTGATCAGTCCGAATTACTTGACCGGGTTCGGAGATCCCACAATATATTACTGAGGGGTATACCTGAGAAGGGGTCAATTGATGACGGCGCTGCTGTCTCCAACATAATAAACATAATTTTCCCGACTGCTAACGAGTGCCGCTTTGATTATAGACGTCTTGGCAGGGTCGGTGGTTCGAGGCCTCGACCGATCATGGTTTCGTTTTCGAATATACTAGTCGTCCAAAAAATACTACGTAACTGGAAAGTAGTGCTCACCAACCCACCCTACAACAAAGTCTCAATATCTGATGACAAAACACCCAAACAACTGTCGGAACTCAACATGTTGAGGGACCAGCTCAAGCATAGAAGAAATTCGGGAGAGACCAATATCGACATTAAGTTTGTGAGGGGTATCCCCACTATAGTATCCACTGCTAAACCACCTTCAAAAAACTAAATTCTACACTCACGGAATGGACTATTGTCTACACAAATATACAATCATTGCACTCCAAACTCCTCGAACTTCAATCTTTCGTTAAAAACTATCATCCTAAATTCATACTGATCTCGGAGTCATGGCTTCACCCTGGTGTTGCTGACGTATCCATGTCAATACCTGGTTATTCTATTTTTCGCAGCGATAGCACGACCACGATTGGTCACGCGGGAGTTTGTATCTACTGCAGTGATGATATAATCAGGAATTTTACTCTCAGTTCTTTCTCTTTTTGTTATCCTGGTATTGACAATATATTTATTAAAATTTCTCATAAAAACTCAACTGTGTTGACAATCGGTTGTATTTACAGACCCCGTGAGTGTCAGTATGATGCCAGCTTCTGTGACTCTCTTGGTGAACTCGCCTCATCGGAGGCGAATGTCTTTTTCTGTGGTGATTTTAATTTACCCGATGTACAGTGGCCATTATCAGATGATAAACAGTGTAACTCATCCTGTAGGCCCTACGTTGACGTGATTCGTGACGCCAGCTTCTTTCAGTTAGCCACTGAGCCCACAAGATTTCGAAACAACCAAAACCCATCGCTCCTTGATCTTATTCTCGTCAACAATAAAGATTTGGTATCTCAGCTTCACTACTTGCCCCCTTTCGGCAAGTCAGACCATGTCACCCTCTCATCCAAGATACATCTATCACTGGGCTCGTCAAGTACCAAACAGACAAAAACCTTCAAGTGGATAAACTTCGACCTTCTCCGTAAAGCGCTTGATTTGGATTGGAAGATGGTATTATTTGTGTTCTGTGGATGGTCCTCTCGCCTTGTGCTGACGTTGATGATGTATGGGACATATTCCTGGACACAACCAAGGCCTTGATTGATGGTTGCTCTGAGTCTAGGACAGTTGTTTGTGTTCCTGCTAAACTCTGGATCAATCACACCATCCTTAAGATGATTAGACATAAGAAAGCAATTTGGCAGAGATACATGCGTCATAAGTCTGGTCATATTTACCAAGCGCATAGAGACTACTCCAAACACCTGTCGGACGTAATTAAAAGAGCTAAATCTTTTTCCTCTGGGGACCGTAGGCGAATGTTTAAGTATCTGAGGTCATCCCTAAAAACGAAAGTCACCTTTCCACTAGTAAGAGATAAATACGGCGACGTCACCTCTTCACCGCTGGCATCTGCAGAGGAGTTGGCCGACGTTTTTGAATCTGCCTTTTCTTTTATAGCCTCTTCGCTTGCCAGGACTATTGACCGGTGATCTGGGTGCCGTATTGAGTGATGTTGAGTTCACTCCTACTATTGTTTTGAAGCATCTCGGGCAATTGAGTTTCTTCTTCTCCGGGAGCAGACGGAATTTCCGCGAAGGTTCTCAGGTGCTGCGCAACTTCCCTGGCTGAACCCTTGTCCATCTTATTTAATATATCTTTTTCTTCCCACACACTACCTGCTTGTTGGAAAATGGCTCTTATAACCCCTATATTCAAATCGGGCGACAAATTGGACTGCAGAAACTACCGTCCTATCAGTTTGGTACCCATAGCCGCAAAAGTATGTGAGAAGATAATCCTGGAAAGAATCATTGAGTTCGCGCTTGACAACAACTTAATTCCCGAGAAACAGCATGGTTTCTTGCCTGGCCGTTCTGTGTTGACAAACCTTTTGTTATGTGTGCATGAATGGTCGAGGATGCTGGACAGCGGTAATCCTGTTGATGTGGTTTACCTCGATTTTTCTCGTGCGTTCGATCGCGTTCCACACAAGCGTCTACTTCTCAAGCTCGAAAGTTTGGGTATTCGTGGTTCCCTCCTTGAGTGGATCAAGTCATTCCTGCCTGATCGCAGTTTTCGCGTGCGCGTGGGAGATTCTCTATCGACTACGAGATCAGTTCTAAGTGGTGTCCCCCAGGGTTCGGTGCTGGGTCCAATACTTTTTCTTCTCTATACTTCGGATTTGCCTGGATCCATTCGATCCAATTGTTCGCTTTTTGCCGATGATGCTAAAATCTTTGGTGATCCGCTCGGCAATCCAGGTGTCATCCAGCAGGACCTTAATGCCCTCTACGACTGGTCTGTGAACTGGTGCTAACCCTAAATCTTCTGAAGTGCTCTGTTATCCACATGGGAAGGAATAATCCCGCCACCGAATACTTTCTCGGTGGTCACGCCATTTCCACCGAAAGCTCTCATTGCGACCTTGGAGTCGTTGTTTCCAAGGACCTGTCTTGGTCTAATCATATCTTACATACTGTTAACAAGGCAAAGAGAATTCTTTACATGCTGAGTAGATCATTTTCCCGTTGCGATCCGGCCACCTGTAAGATTCTCTATACCACTTATGTGCGCCCTATCCTGGAATATGCCGGTCCTGTTTGGGCTCCGTCTCTCGTTCGTGACGTGGAACTACTCGAGAGTGTCCAGCGTCGCGCGACCAGAATCTCCTACGGTGTGCTGCGACCCAACTATCTTGAAAGGCTTTCTATTATGAATCTTCCCCTTTTCTCTGAAAGGCGCACATGAGGTGACCGTATTATCACCTATAGAGCTCTCAACGGACTTTTCAACGTGGATATGGGTGGAATTTTCACTCTAAACAGTGACGAACGATTACGTGGCCACAGGTACAAGTTGCGGAGAGAATGTTTCAGAACAACCCAGAGGGAATATTTCCTGTGTAACAGGGTGTTTTCTGCTTGGAATCGTTTACCACCTGCCGTTGTGGAGGCCTCCTCTGTCAATTCATTCAAGAACCAGTACGACGGGTGGATGCAGGGTTGATCATCGCCAATTTCAGGAGGATGCTCTCTTTTTTTTCCTTCAATCTTCATTCATAATTCAAACTGTTTTTTTTACTATTTGCATTGTACATTTGCTTTTATTTTGTTATTCTTTGAGTTTATAGAATTATTTCTAAACTTTTGCCAAATAAATAATAATAATAATAATAATAACTATTATATAACGCTAATAAGGTAGGCTAATGAAAATTGTGATAATAATCTTAGAGTTTGTTTTGTTTTGGTTCTTAATATAATGGTAAGTTTCTGCTATCTAAAAATGTTTCTGTTTATTTATTTTTTTTATCTTAAATTTACTATTTACACACTGCAGTTTAATCACAGAACATATAAATATCAAATATCCGACCATATTTATCACAGCATTGCATTCATTCACATTCATTTGACACCGTTATACACAAAAATACCATGAAATGCCCGCGAAAAACAATAATGGTTAACTCCAGAATCAGAAGTAATCGTCCATTTACAATAACAACGTTCGACTGAATCGCCAGGCGTACGACTCAGAGCGGTGTTGCCATTTTATCATATTCCAGGCTAGTAGATATAGGGGGCTGTGATATGATGATAGTCTATTGTGGCACACCTAAAACAACACTTTACCCATAAGCTCAAGTCTTTTGATAAGGGAGATGAGTCTAGTGGGTGAGAACTTGTCCAGTTCCCTCAGTCTCAGTTTTTGAACTCCTAATTCCTCAAATCTGATTCTTTCCCCAGCGGGGCAGTCACTCATAATGTGCTTGATAGACTTGGGCATAGACTGTCCTCAACCTACCCCAACTTACTTAGGAGTTTTCCGAGGCCACATTGAACCAGCTGTTAAAACTCTCAGGTCTAACCTGGAGAATTTGAGCCATCGTCTGGCTCTTTAAGCCAAAAGGCCAATAATTTTTGAGCTGCTCCAGAGTTCATAGACCTTTTGATCAAACCATCTGTTGTTCAGAGTGACCTCTGCAGGTCTCGTAGATCTGGGAAGAGTCGATGTTCTAATAACTGGGTCAGCGCATCCGCCAACTTGTACTAAAAACGGAACAAATATTCTATAACCTGATTGCGGCGCCTCCTACTGTGTCCGATTGCGATTCTAAACCATCCAGGGACCCGCTCAAAAACACACAGAAAATTTCATCAAAATCGGTCACGTCGTTTAGGAGTGCAACGACATACACATTTACAGTGCAATTTTATACGATAAAGGGCAAAAATAGCAATAGGCAATTGCGAAGAAACATGGATGAATGAGATGATAATAAGCATAAAAAAATGGGTTCAAGCCCTGTGGACAGAAGCTTTCTGGCGCTCTAGTTCAAAAAGACAAATTATATCTCCGAAAGTATTGGTTTCTCAGAGTTGGGAATTAAATCAATTATTCTTATGAAAGAACTGCATTATAAAGGAAATTCAATTCAAATAATAGTTTATTTATCAAGATTAAATGAGTAATCTGAGAATGAGAACTGCACCATGGAAGAAATCAAATTAAAATAGCCGAAATGAATTTTACTCTTTCTTATAGAACAGGATGAAATGTAAGAGTATGAACATAGATCATATAATAAAGCTTAGATAGAATAATTATAGCATTCTGTGGAAACATAGAAGTACGTACGATTCATTATTGAAATTTAGACAAATCATATCTCCGAAAGTATTAGCTTGTTGGAGTTGAAAATGATATCGATGGATTTTAATGGTGAAACTGCATCTTAAATAAAAATTACAGACATTTGGGCAAATTGATAAGCACTCAGTTCCGAGGAACTAGAGCGCCAAAAAGTGTAATTCCCTTTCCGGGATTTGAGCCCGCCTTCTCTCGTTCCGAAACCGAAAACCCGACGGCCTAGACCAACCGGCTATCAGGCTCCTCGTACGATCTTGTCGATCTCCGGTATTACAATAAAACGTCGGTACCTACATGGGATATATATTCTTAATTTTCACTTTTCGACATAAAATCGCCACATGGGGGTTTATTTGACGGTTTTTTACCCTTGTCTCTCTAAGTCGATTTTGACGTTTCTCGAACCAACTATTAGCAAGGAATTAGACAATGTCATGTCTCAGGAAAATAAGTTGACATTATGACAATTCATACATAGAATAATTATATAATTCTGTGAAAACGAAGAAATACGATTTATAATTGAAATTTTGAAAAATCATATCTCCGAAAGTATTAGCTTGTTAGAGTTAAAAATGATATCATTGGATTCTAATGATAAAAATGCTTATTGAAAAAAATTTAATTTGGAATTTGTTTTGTAAAAAGAAATTTTTTTTTTGTTACTCCGAAACCATCTGTCCCGTTTTGCCCTATAACGAACTTAGCCGAGATATTTATCTCCCAAACCTACTCTGAAAATTTCAACTGTCCAGCTCATTCCGTACGAGAGTTATCTTTCCTACGGCCGGACCGGCCGCCACCTACTCTGGAAATTTCAAGTCGCTATCTCTTTCTGTTCTCAAGTTATCGTGGCAACGGCCGGCCGGCCGGACAGAATTAATTTCGACCACGGATTCTAGATCAGTGAGTCGAACCAAATCGTTTAAGACCATTTTCATCGAAAAATTCGAAAATTACAGACATTTGGGCAAATTGATAAGCACTCAGTTCCGAGGAACTAGAGTGCCAAAAATTATTGAAGTTATAGGTGCTTTTATAATTTTTTGTGATCGTATGGGATTGATATACATAAAATCCGGATTCCCAACCAACCAACCAACAACAGAAGAAACAAGCTTCTTTCAAGTCCTATTTATTAGTTACTCCACTTACCCTAATTAATACATCAGGATTTTTGCTGAGAGTAATATGGTACTGGTGAGTAGGTTTTCTATCTAATATACATCTAACCAAGTTCAATACTTTGATTTGGGGAAGGAGGTCCCTGGCAACACAGAAACTTTCACTTGACTTTGCTCCTTGTATGTCTAATTCTAAGTTCATCCTGTAAGTTAATGGAATCTCCCTTTTTACATTGTCTTTTTGAAGAATTCCTGATATATCCTGAAAAAACAGAAATTAGTGGGGTTAGGGAAATATCGTCAATAGGTTTTTCTTCTCTGAATGTAATTCGAAATAAAATCCCTGTATAGAGATTTTCTTTGGAATTACATCCATCCATCATAAGTATGCAGGTTAAACCTTCTCTCAATAATATTTTAATAATTTATTCCAGCCTAATATGTCCATTTTCAATCCTATAAATAGTATAAATAAACTATAATTAAATTTGGTCTCTTAATACTTTCTGCAACTGCTAATCAACTCAGGATTATGAGCATACCTTTATTACGTTGAACTTGCGATAGTTGTATATAAAACTATTGCAAGTTCAAAAAATAAAGCTATGCACATAATCCTATAGAAATCCTGTAGAAAAATATAATCCAGCAAAATAAATGATAGGAACACAGAATTGGTTACCAGTTGCAGAAAGTATTGAGAGAGCAAACTTAATTTTAATTTATAGGAATGAAAATTATTGAGAGAAGGTTAAACCTGTATACTTATGATGTCAGATTAAAAAAAAAATTAGTATACAAAGGGTCAGTAAATCTTCAGGTCAGAAAACTGTATTATGAGGTACTTCAGCTTTTTAAGAATCTTCCACAGGCTATTTAAGATTGTTCAAGTGTGCAGGAATTGATGAGGGCTGTATTTCAGTACTTTTTTAAGAATATATAGGTTTAGTTAGTTAAGTTTGAGGCACCCAAATGATTAATATCTAAAGTTTGGTTTTACTTGCCAAGAATTGAATAGAAATAACTATTATTATTTGATTTTATATCATATTTTCAATGCAAATAATGTAAGAATAAGTATCATAAAAAATCAAGAAGTTCCATTTAATATTTCAGGAAAAATATTTCTTTAGGAAAAATTGGATACAAAATAGTGAACTACTGAAATTAATATTTCAATAAATTATATGCAGGAAATGCAGGAATATACTTTCCAGTTACAAACAATATATACCCAGGTAGTATTATATCCTCTCAAATACAGAAGAGCCATAACTCTATTGAAAAAAAATCAACGGAATTTACAAGGAATACTACACCCAACAACTTTCTTTAAGCGTTCAGCAAACACCTTAAAATATCAGGTGAGTTCAATGGTTCCTGTAGCAAACCTTGAGAAGGGGGAGTTTAAACCACAATTATTTCGGTGAGCAGGTCCTATTCTGGCCCTGGTATTATTTGGATAAATTTTTCTGGCGAATTTCTCAGAGGAGAAAGCAAAGAATTTTCCACAGATATTCAAAGTGGACAAAAGTGTCCAGCCCAAACATTGAAGGAAAATTTTTGCTGAAAATGTGTGTTTCATACAGTATAATGAGTTTCTTTACACCAAACATCGGCTTTTCGAAAAATATTAACTTTCCAATGAATGTGTATTTATAAACATTCGCAGCATTGTTCAACAAATTCACAGAAAATCAAATCAACTCAGAAATTTTACCTAATACTTCATTCATAGACTTTTGCTTAGTGTGAAGTATAAATATCACTTTGCATAGTGATCAATGCCCTTCTGAACTTAATTGCCATATATAGTCTATTCATATCAGTGAAGAAAATATAAACCTCGATTTTGTGCATATACGTTGCTAGTCAACTTTTATAAAGGCTATTTTTTGTTAAATGGATACTTTTGACTACATTATTCTACCCACATCCTTTTGAGAAAAATACCTCACAAATGAAAATATCCTATCAGTCCTCTCAAGCAGAATTTGATTTGTGCACTATTATACTATACAGAAATTGTGTTGAAACTCAGAAAAAATTAGTGGATACAGACAAAGAATACAGATAATTTGTATATTTTGATGGGCAAATAATGAATATCCGTAAATCAATTAGTAAAGTGTTTTCAATACAGAGGACATTTGGATATATTTATTTCAAAACTTTTGAAAATCTCACCTCATAATTATTCACAATTGAGCTAGTAAAAGGGTCAAATGGTCCACAACAGGCTTTTAGATAAACGTCCAAGATATCTTTGTCAAAATTTAAGAAACCATCAGAGGTTTTAATTGCTCTGAATGATTCTGCACATCTCTGAAATCTTTCTGTAGCTAATTTATATTCCTCTCTATAGAAAAAATATGTTCCAAGTTCATAGCAGATCTGGGCCACCAATGCTTCTCTAGATATATTCTCAGACTTTGACCAATCAAAATTTATATTCTCATTTCTTTCTGTTGGCAATTCAAAACATTCAAATTTTGGCATAATCGGAATATTTTCCCATTCCAGACAGTTTTCTAGGAATTTCACAGTGTTATTTACATTTTCTAGAGTACAGATAACTGATTCCTCACAAGGGGATATATCAACACTCCTAAAACATAAGTTCACCCGTAATAAAAATTATTAATATGGATGTGGGGGTATTCATACATACCCCACTTTGAGTTGCCAATTTGTAGTGATTCTATTCATGGTAACATTAAGCATCCATCTATGATACATCAACAAAGCAAATAAGTGTTGTAGATTACTCCATTTATTGTCTACAAGTGGAATTTCCACATGTGTTCTATCGTTTGTGAAATAAAGAATATCTTGAATCAAAGCCATTTGAGTTTTGAAGGGTAACAGTCTTATTTGACCTAGAAGCTGACAATAGTAAAAGAAGAAAAAATTAAATAAAATATCATACTCAGATCCCATTTCATGAATGCTGCTATTTTCAAGGATAATAATTTCAATGCAATATTTTTATTAGAATGTTTATGTTTTTCAGCAGATATATCAACCGTATTGATATTATTACTTTCACCACTGTCTGTTTCATTCTGTATTTTCAAACTTTCATTGATAACATCAAAAAATTTAGTTATAAGGTCAATTGCAGAAGGATCTAAAAATAATAAATTTTAGTTTGAAGTATTTCTACATTATGATTCTAGAAACCTGGATCGGTTTTTCTTAAATGCTCTAGTAAAAGCTGGGGGTTCAACAGAAATTCAAACCACAAAATAGTATCAGGGGCAATTGGAACCGTTCCAGGCCTTAATAAATCCACATCCATTTCTGGGGGCAGTTAAATCTTCATATAATAATTTATTATCTATTAAATAATAATATATAAACAAACAACTAGTAACCTCTAACCCTAACCCTACAATTAATAATCTATGGTTGTAAACCATAGACAAGATATACTGCTTGTATAGATGCATGTTATTCTATGCATCTTGACTGCTTGTAAACACAAAACAAATTCACCTGCCACTGGAGTTTTTTTTTTTAATTTTGGAAATATACAGTTTTCTGTGGCGGAGAAAATTTCATCGAAATAATCGATCAAAGATTTAATTTTTTCCAAGCTTTTTGCACGCATCTTGTAGGAAACAGCGAGCTATCATTTTGGCCAAATTATTTGATCCTCCTAGGTCTTCGGCTTCCTCAAGAAGATCCCTTATATATGCTCTTGTGAGCTAAATCGAGTGTCCTTACGCGTGTAATTTTCAAGCCGCCATTTTACAATCGAGTACCGAATTTCAGCTCGATCGACTTAGTAAGAGGTGTGATGGAACATGCGTGCAAAAGCATCTGGCTTCACGTCAGATCATTTTAAGAATTTTTTAATGAATAATTGGTGCATTATTTGTAAAAAAAATTGTTATCACAGCAAAACTTGTTTTCCCCCTAGTTCTCGAAACTGTAGTAAATTATGGGAAGGAAATGTTCAACTATGAGCAGTTACTTATTTAAATGAGATTTTATTAAAATAGTTATCACAATTTTGAACAAAAAATGTAAAAAACAATCTTGTTGATCATTGCTGCCATCGGTCTTGTGCAGGCTCAGCAGTGACTGCTTCACGGTACTCATAAGCCCAAAACCCATGAAACTCAATCAAAATACTGATGAAAGTATCACCTTGCCCACAAGCGAGCAAATCATCTAGAGTGATTTTCTCAGGACGTTTTGGCCTAACCATATCAAATAGCTCGTCTTTAACATCATCAAATGATACTGGCTCAGCTCCATGTGCTTTCATTTGATCCTGAATTGCCCTGAAGAAGTAATTCAGTGTGAATGCATCTAGATATTTCTGATCTTTAATGTCGATAATTCGAAATAGAAATGCAATTGCTTGTGGCTCTGTACGATTCTCTAGTGCTAAAACCAAGTCAAGATACGTTTGATAGTCCATTTCACCACCATATGTGAGACAGGTTTGGAAAACACGATCTAAAAATGGCTGTGTTAAAGTTCCCGAACCATAACATGCTAATTCTGATTTGCTCAACATTCCATTGTGGTTCCTATCTAAATTTAAATAATGTCCATAAATTCTTAATGCTGAAGATGCACTAAACCAATTTTTCTCTAAAGATTCCTTACTTAGATTTTCATCTTGTAGTTCAAGTAAATCATCTAAAAAGGAGCATGACAATATATCTAGTATTCTAACACGTCCTGAACCTATCCTGTCTAAAAAAAATAAAAATTTTCTAACAGCAGTACACACATAAAAACTGTGGAAGGATTTCTCCAGACCTTCAAGTTGGGGCACTGTCGGTAATAAATCTGTTATGTAATTTTCCAAGTCCATTTCTGTTAAAAATCCCTGTCCGGAAGAGTCATACAAACAGAGACCAATCCTTGACTGTTCCAACCAAACCTTTCCCATTACATAGTTGAATAAAGACATTGTTTGAACTCTTCCTTGTGAATCACCTTGTTGTAATTTTGCAAATACACTTGATGTTAAATATGGTTGCACTTTAGACTTAGCTAAAGAAACAATTTTTTTGAAATCATAATATGTTAGGAGTTGTTCCTCAGGAAAACTTTGATTCTTATCTAAAAGCACCCAAAGTTCCTTTAATTCATTATTATCTAGGAGCTGTTTGCTTCGCCTCTTCAAGAGGTGTGAGGCACTTTCTTCACGAAGATGTTGTCGTAATGGTTCATTTTCACTTGGAATCCTTTTATAAAATCGCGGAATTTTCAAGTCTCGATCATTAGTTCTAAGTCCAAATTCTTCCAAATATTTCTCAAAACATTCTTCCTCAAGTTTGACTTGGACATCTTTGGGAGCTAAAGTATTCTTTTCTGAAAATTATTTTCTTTTAAAAGGCACATAATTTATCATATAATAATTTTACCTTTCATTTTGTTTACTTTATTTCTCAAAAGAGTTTTAAAATCCATTTGTATAAAGAATGTTATACCTCAATTTATTATTTCTTAACTAGCATTAGCAAAACAATATCACGAAAATTGAACTACTATTCTGCCGTTTAGACGCAAACCATTCTAATCTGTAGCATAAAATGAAATTAAAAATTGTGATGTTTTATTAAATATTTATATTATTATCAGAGACTCTGTTATTATTATATATTTATGAAATTGAAAAGGAATGCGGAATACCGCCAGAGACTTGTCTCTGATACCGCTGTCAACAGCTAGTGAAACGTCATTTACTACGTTTACATGCACCTTCTCGATCCGTTTTGAACCAATGCGCATGTTTTGATGCGAATTAGATGAAATATGGTTTGAGAGTTTACATGCCTTATCTGAAACTAGTTTTCTGTAATTCGGCTTTATTCTAAGCTCGCGTAGCCAACATGGGAAGATTGAAAAAAATTAAAAATGGAAATTAAGAAAATAAAATCATTCTAAATATCTTAATAAATGATGAAGAACACCATAATTTCGCAAGGAATTAACCTTTTCTGGGTGGTTACAAGTGATTGAAAGAGCAAATCGTGAAAATGAATCCAGAAAATTGGCAGAAAATGATTAAAGATAATAGAAAAAGTTACCTCGAACAATATATTATATCATTTTTTTCTCAAGAGATTTATTTCGATCTTCCAGTTTAGGAATTACGATTAACGTAACCCCAAAGCAGGTTCGTTAGATTATCAGATTTGTCAATCTAGTAAATTTGGTGTTGGTAATTCTGAAATTTGTTTCTCTTAAAACTACTCTCAATGCGTATTTGGTGTATACATGCACATTAAATCGGTTTGGGAAAACTCAATCCACCTTTTCAAATCGCATTTACTAATTCGCATTTAAGTAGTCAATTCGAATTGAAAAAACGTTTACATGCGTTTTCAATGCGCATTACGGAATACGCATTGACTTAAAACGGTTCGAGAGGATGCATGTAAACGTAGTAATTGAATGCTATTTTGAAATTGTTCATCTGATTGTTCTCCAACGATATATAAATCCACAGATTAACCAGATACGCCACTCCCAGTATTTATGAATGAACTCTGCTGACGCGTAATGTTGACCATGGAATTCTCGGCACCCCCAAATAGTTCCTAGCTCCTAACTATTTGGGGGTGCCAATAAAATCGCAGATATATGATCACGTGACCTCTCGGCCAATCGCAACTATGGTAGAGGCAGAACGACGTTCATTCATAAATTTATAACAACAAACGGAAAGGTTAGCTAAAATACTCAGCTTATGTACGAAAATTTGTAACTCAAGTGGGATTAATTTAATGAATTTTATAAAGTGTAATGAAGACGTTTAAGATGCAGTTTGTGGCGTATGTGCAAGAAACAAAAGGAATATGATTAATAGTGATTTGTGAAGTTGAGGTTAGAATTTGTGTAAAGAGCGAGAACGTAGTTCATTTCTCTCTGTCATTTTACTACGTCTTCATGGGTAGTAAATCTGAAGGTCAAACCTACGTGCTTCCCGCCAACTGTCGAATGCACTATCTGGTAATCTGTGATAAATCAGTGGATTGATATTCATATTATTTTATGTAACTTTGGTCCGACATTTGAAATTAAATAGAGCGGAATATAAATTAATCGTTTCTTTTCGTTCAAATGATTATTGGATTCATGTTTTCCTTGCAATTGTATCATGTATTCGGTTTCCTTTTCCTAGCATCCTTCGGAATGTTTGCCCAATGCACGCAAAGTTCGCCTCTAGCAGGGATTGAAAACTGAAATTCCATACGAATTCCAATCTAAACCTACCAATACAACGGAATGTCAACGTCAAAATATGTAACGTGGTGGTGGTTCCTGAGAAAATAATTTGAAATATATGGATGCATGATTTAAATAATTCCAACAAATAAGAGGTCGAGGAAAACAATTTGACTTAAAAAAATCGAATAATGGTAAAGGATATTGGAAAAACATTTCAAAGATATTCGAATAAGGAATATTAAGCTGAACAAATTTATAATTAACTGAAGACATGAAGGGAGGTTAGGAATTTGGGCACTCGCCCATTTAAGTATTCCTAACAAGTAAGTTCTATTTTCCACTTGTTGAATAAAATCTAACAACACAATTTTCAGCATGTGAACAGTGGGACTGAGTCATGGCAGAATTTTTGCCATTATGTGATCTTCTCTTCAACATTGTATCCTTAGCTGCATATTTCTGTGACTTTGTATTTGATATATTGGTCATATCTGAGTTATACCAGCGGAACCTGACGGTATTATTTATCACAGCTCTTGGGTCTTGTATATTAACTGCAATAATAACACAAATGCTCTCTCTATATTGGTATTTGAATAAGAAACCAAACGGATGGGCAAGATGTTTTGTGATAGTGCTTCATTTCACACAACTTGGAGTTTTGTGGAGATATTCGCGTCTTCTAGTACCTGTTCAATTAAGTAGTGTTAAGAGAGAAGTCAGAGATCTGTGTATATTGAGGTTAATTCATGGATTTGTTCAAGCAGCTCCTATGCTGCTTCTGCAGTTGAGCTTATTGCCAACAAACGATGGAGGACTACCATCTGATTTACTGACTGTGTCAGCGTCATTGTCACTATTTTCAATCTGTTGGTCATTGGCATCTTTCAGTAAACATGTTCAAAGTGTGGATAGACTTGTGTTGACATGGTTTGGAGTAGTATCTCAACTTCTATGGAGAGGAGGAACCGTGACAGCTAGAGCTCTTGCTCTGGCAGCTTATGCATCAAGTTATAAATCGTGGATATTCTTGGTACTTTCCCTGCATTGGGCTTGTATGTTTCTATGGTTGTTATCTCCTAAAAGCCCATTTCACGGACAGAGAGGAAGTAAACTTGGTCTATGTGCCTTAATTGCTGCTATTTACATATTGGCGTATATCAATCTACAAGAGAAACCACATGGCAGGACCATGACAATTTTTTATGTTATTATGTTTTTTGAAAACTGCCTTTTAGTGAGTGCGTGGCTAGCAGCTGTATGGTATAATAAACCACCTTACTGGGAACTAGTTCCGATCCTTACAATAGTTCTTTTCTTGGTGGGAATTGTTTTCATGTTGATGTATTACAAGTTTTTCCATGTGAAGAGGTTACTGGAAAAACCTGCTGCGCCACCAGGCGTGTTCAATTGCCGGTTTAGTAGCCCAGCAGCAGCCGCATTATATAGGAAAAAGAAGAAACCAACTACTTTTGTACCTCCACCAGTATTGTCTCCAATGGCGGTACCATTTTGGAGAAGACCTTTACCTTCATCTAGTGAAAATGAAGGCAGCAGTGTTGGTAAGTAAAGATAAGCACACAATTTATAATTTGTCGCTTGAACTATGGACATTGATTTAGTTTGGAAATAGTGGGCGCCAAATTTATAATTTGTTGCTTAAACTATGGACATTGACTTAGTTTGGAAATAATGGGCGACAAATTTTTGGTGTTTGATTCTCCATAAGACAATCCCTCAGCACATTTCCATAGATTACAATTACTCTGTAACTCTGTGAACCTCTGCACATCGATTCAGAGTTTTCCCTCTATAAATTGTACAATATTTAACATTTCAGCTGTCGAAATCCGGAATTCAGTTGATAGGTTATAGGTAGTTTGGTTTTTAATGCAAATTCAAGATGATAAATGCAATGGAGAAAATTTAATTTCATTAAGTAAATTGGAGTAGGTTAGGTTAGTTGACACTGCCATCAAACTTCAGATTTCAAGAGAACATCATATTTCTGTCATTTGTGAGATTAGGCAGGTTTGCAGTTCCTTAGGCGATTACTGAGTTAATTTCCAGATTTTGACAGCAATATTTGTTTGGATAACTTTGAGGGCCGGTTTCTCAATTTTGAGTTAATTCAAGGTTTCAAGTAAAGCAAGTGCTTAGCTGTATTCATGAATGCGCAGTTCTCGGGTTACTTGCAACCTTGATTTAACCCGCGATGGAGATACTGGGTCTGAGAGAAAAATCTCATAATCGGTTGCTTCCCGCAGGCAACTTCTTCTTGGTATATCAATTAATTAACTTACAGAGATTACTGCCATATATTCATTATATTATTACATTCTGATTATCGAATTCGAATAATTGCTGAACATTTTCGAAATAATTTTCCTCTATTTAGTTTTATATGAATATTATTATTTCAGGCTCAAGGGTGAACATTCATCAGAAACTTCAGGAAAAGAAGCAGAAACAGCTGGCCGAACTTAAGATAATAGAAGAAGAAATAAAACAGGGTAAATTGGTAGGTCCAGAAGGTGTAGATTTGGATGATCGTCAACCAATTCCCCACGAGAAGAAGCATGTGGAGCCTCAGCTACTTAGTTTGGCATCTCTGAACAACCTGGTCAGCTATGGGGTGAACCTCAATCGAAGACCACCTCCGAGGGCTCCCAGATGCAGGACGCCAGAGCTACTACTGGCCCCCAGGTATTTGTATTGCGATTGCACAATAAACGAACCTGAGATTATGGAAATGCCAGGACCTCATGCTCCTTCGGATCTGGAGAGTCAGTTGTCTCTACCAAGGTCCTACACTTTACCAAGAGAGTTTAAATATTATCGAAGACAAAGACTGAGTCGACCTGTACAGACTGTTGCTTCTACGAATAGTAGTGATGGTGATGTTGACTCAGCGGATGAAGAGAGTGATTGCAATCCTCCCCCAGCAGTGGTGAGGCCCTTGAGGCGGCAGTTCAGGCATGAAACAAAGTTGTGATTCTATTTTGAATGATTTGGGTGACTTGTAAAGATTATCCTTAATTAGTTTGTTTTGATGTGAGATCTACTACCACAATCATTTACTATAGACTTTACAAAACTTTGATTGCTTTATCAATTCCTTGGTTTTGAATCAAATTCAATGGTTGAATTAAAAATGAACTGTGGTTGAACATAGAGTTGAGTTGATTTTGACAATGGTCAATCAAAGTTCTGTGAATCTGAAGTGTTATTCAAATATTTTAGTTCTCAAACAATCAATTTTGCTGGTATGCCATGAAAGGAATATAATTGATACTTTTCTTCCCAATTTATTTGCTTCTGATAGAAATGTTGACTGGAAAGGAAATCAACTTTCTTTAGCCTGGTTGTTGAATCAAAGCTTAGGTATCATTTCAATTATTAAACCCTACTCATTTTAAACCCATTCTAATAGTAACATATGTACTGTCGAAAGGCAAAGGTGGCTTGGAAGAGAGTAGACTGTGGTTGAATTAATCCATATCATCCCTGTTTCTCTGATGCTCTCTTGCCATTGTAATCAACTGTCATCAGCAAAATTCAAGCTTTCAGAATCAACATACATAATAATAATAATATGCCTAGTTGGCAGTTATAAACTACCTGTTTGGATAAACATAATTTTTTCAATAATTTGTTTTTGGATTCCTGATTGAAATATGAACTATTTCTCTGCATGAACTATATTCACTAAAATATTTGTCATTCGTTGAATTGTTCATATCTATTTTTGGTCATGAAATTAATATGCTAACCAATGATAGCGGTTACTCTTAGTCAGGTCATCATCAAGTACTCTTTCATGTCACTATGGTACAAATCCGCAGGGATTACCAGCTTTGTTAACCTGCGCTATAATCATAAAACATAAATTTATCATTGAACTTGCATTGTAAAATCTGAAAACTCTGCACAACCTTCAACTATACTTAAGCTTTGAAATTCAAAAGGACATAATGTTTACTGAAACAAAATTGAGAATAGGTATCATTTTTATACAACCAAGGTAAATTCCTTGGAAAGACAGCGGGTGGTAGATCTCATAAATGGGTGTACATGCTATTCAATAATTTGAGGTGTTATGTAGAGCTTGTCAAGAATAGAAACAAATGTGATATGAGAAGCAATGCTGATTAAAAAAGGCGTTGTTATACTAAATAACAACACCTTAAACTGTTTTAATCACTGAAATTGAAATAAAATGATTAATGGGTTATGCAAAAAATTTGATTTTGAACAAATTTTATATGGAATCATGGTTGAAGATAAAAAATCATCATTGGCGTTTTGGGATGCCATTGTATTTAATTTGGAAATCAATATAAATAGTTAAAAATCGTTTTGTGAGTATGCAATCGTTTTGTGAGTTTCCAAGTTGTATTTATTCATGTTGAGCTAATGTTCAGTAGGGCACTCGGCTGCCCATAAGTTGACGTTTCAATCTAGGTTATGTTATGTTGTCAGAGGTGACAGAACAAAGGCTGTGTTAATATTTGAGAAAGTAAACGTCATTAACTTATGTCTGACGCTATTCGCCTCCGATTATGAAATTGCAAGGCTTGGAGATATATTGATTAATAATTATCCTATCCACTTATTATTTCGTATGGTCTGAAGTGCCATTTTTCTATCAATCTTTTTACAATAGCTTTAATTATCGAATAGCATAAAAGATTTATAGTTTGGTTCCACAATGATTTTTATGCAAGTAATATGGATAGTGTTGAAAGAGAAATTTATTTTTTCAAATAATGAAATATTTACTATAATATTCTTTTATATGATTCCTTTAGGACTGACCTTGTATATGAAATTTTATGAATTTGATACTGATATCCTGTATTTTATATGTATACAAATGTTCCACTAGGTGCCTTAGAGTGTATTATTTATTTTTGTACATCATATTTTGTAATTAAACAGTTATTTTGTATTCTTTTTTTAATATTGTTGGAAGGGTCAAGTAAGGATGATTTAAAGAATCATGTCTAAAAACGGGTTTATAGAGTAAATAAAACAAATCAAAAGAAGAAGAAGCTTGTCAAACAAGCTCATTCTCATTTCTTATTTTATTTTGTTTTATTTGCACTTTTGACAAGTTGCGATTTGATTGGTTGATTCTTATTTTATTTTAATTTGTTTTATTTGCTGTTGGCCACCAAAGTTCTGGATTGTAGGTTGAATTATTAATGGTCAATTAGCTGCCTTTCTGCATTCCAACCAATAAGACACAAAAACCATGCTCTAATCAGTCTCCCACGAAGATTATCATTTTAGACTTGCCTGAGGGTGAATTATATATACATACCACCAAACACTGCGAGAAGTGGCGGCTGGTGATAATTATGTTCAGGAGGGCGCTGCTTCAAGAATACAAAAGAAGTATATATATTTTAAAAAGTAATTACCAAATGTCTACTTTTTAAAATGAAACTCAATCCTTCTGTTTTTGTGGTAGATGAATTTCTCGATCACCTTTTTGTTGAAGTCAGGAATGCCTTGAACTAAATTTTGTTCGATGGACAACATCGCGAGCGCCGTCAGTCTTTCCTCCGACATTGTATTACTTTGAAACGTCCTTCCGACTCATTATGACCACGTTGTGCAAGATTGCATTTGCCACACAACTTCAGACTATAGTCTGAAGTTGTTTAAGGTTTTGAGGTTTCAGACTATAGTCTGAATTTGTGTGGCAAAGGCAATCTTGCACTACGTGGTCATAATGAGTCGTTAGACTCGATTAAAGAACACAAAAAAACGAGAACGTGACCGGTTGCTCACGTACTTTAATTTAAAATAATAGTAGCTTTCTATTTGACGCTGTATCACTTCCAAACTGATGCGAAATCAGTTTGAACCAGAGAAATAGTGGGATTTCCCTCTATTTCTCTGGTTTGAACTGATGCGCATCACTTCCACGGAAATTAATCAGTCAAATAGAAAGCTATAATAGGTATGTCGTATGGTTTGGATTCAACGTTTTGTGAAATATGCAAAGTTTTGGTTTTTAATATCAATGCCACTGACAACTGAAAGATGTTTCTCTACTTTGAAATTGATTAAGACGTTTCAAAGTAATACACAATGTCGTAAGAAAGACTGACGGCGCTCGCTATGTTGTCCATCGAACAAAATTTAGTTAATAGTAATAATAGTATATTCTAAAACAAGTTGCAGAATGAGCTCCTATTCAAACACGAATGCGTTCCTTCGTCGCTCGTTTTCGAACGCATGAGTGTTGGAATTGCCTTCTGCAACGAGTATTAGACGATATTTTCTCTATTTCAGGTAAGTTTTGTAAAATACTGTTGAAATTTAATGAGAAATTCGGATTGTACATCCTAGTGACTTTTGTATTGTATCTTGGTAGTTGGTGTGACTGTGAATTTGAAACGTACGTAGAGCATGGAGATCAGATTTAAAACAGTTTCCTAATAGCATGAATGATTCAAAATAAGCAAGAAGTAAATCTCTAGTACCAAATTTTTCAATGAAAATAAAGCTTTTCCTCAACAATTATTTCACTATATCCAGATATTGTATTGTCAATTTACGTGTGTTGAAATTTGATACGATCGAATGTCAGTGCTGACTACCACAAAATGAAAAATATAACTAGAAACAATGGGGGAATCGGGGAATGAGTTCATTCCAGCACTGTTTTCAGTGCTGGAATGGACTCATTACGATGCTGAAATAGAGTTAGAACATTCATGATGACTTCAACGAAGGTGTTCGAGAAATTCTTCTACGACAAAAACAGAAGGATTGAGTTTCATTTTAAAAAGTAAGCATTTGGTACCCAGGTAACACAGACCTCGCATAGAGGTCTCTGAGAGGTTACAATGTGGATGAAAATGCGAGCTCCCAATGTGAGATCCTCAAGATATCACACAGACAACCAGAATAAGATATTCCTATTGCGAGCACCTAAAGATATCCCACAGATAACCAGACTAAGACATCCTGTTGCGAGATCCTCAAGATATCACATATGTAACCAGAATAAGACATTCCCATTGCGAGCTCCTAAAGATTTCACACAGATAATCAGAATAAGATATTCCTATTGCGAGCTCCTAAATATATCACACAGATAACAAGAATAAGATATTCTTATTGCGAGCTCCTAAAGATATCCTACAGATAACCAGAATATGACATTCCTGTTGCGAGATCCTCAAGATATCACATATGTAACCAGAATAAGACATTCCCATTGCGAGCTCCTAAAGAATTCACACAGATAATCAGAATAAGATATTCCTATTGCGAGCTCCTAAAGATATCACACAGATAACAAAAGAATAAGATATTCTTATTGCGAGCTCCTAAAGATATCCCACAGATAACCAGAATATGACATTCCTGTTGCGAGATCCTCAAGATATCACATATGTAACCAGAATAAGACATTCCTAATGCGAGCTCCTTAAGTCATCGCAAGTATTACAAGAATAAGATATTCCTATTGAGGAGATCCTCAAGATATCACATATGTAACCACAATAAGATATTACTATTGCGAGCTCCTAAAGATATCCCAAAGATAACCAGAATAAGACATTCCCATTGCGAGCTCCTAAAGATATCACGCAGATAACTAGAAAAAGACATTCTTATTGCGAGCTCCTCAAGATATCACAAGTGTAACGAGAATAACACATTCCATTGCGAGGTCCTGAAAACCTCAGAAATTCAACAAGAATAGGAAATCAGGTGGCGTGTTGTAGGGATCTACTCCATCCCTACTCTGCACTTCTCGTTTCCACCGGTAGATGGCGCAGTCGTCTACTCTGTACCCGGAAGAACAGCCCAATCGCTTATAACGCGAGTGGAATATCGATCTACGCATCGAAGTGGTGTATTCGGCGCCACGCATGTACTGCACATTTGGAGGATATATAGATTATAGATCCATATCGCAGCCATCTTCTCTCAGTACTGCCCCGGTTGAGCAGCCTGAGAACTTCCCCATGTGATATATCCGAGATGTTACTGGGATCATCCCCTGTGGAGGACATTTGGAGGTGATAGAGAGGTTTGGGCGACCTCCCTGCGATAAAGCAGTACACATCTCAAAATATTCCCCAGGGTGAGCAGTTTGAGAATTTCCACATGCGATATCTCCGAGATGTTACTGGGCTCATCCCCTGTGGCGGACATTTGGAGGTGATAGGGAGGTCTGGGCGACCTCCCTGCGATATCGCAATAAACCTCTTGGAATATTCCCCAGGGTGAGCAGTTTGAGAACTACCCCATGTGATATCTCTCAGATGTTACTGGGCTCATCCCCTGTGGCGGACATTTGGAGGTGATAGGGAGGTCTGGGCGATCTCCCTGCGATATCGCAATAAAACTCTCAAGATATTCCCCAGGGTGAGCAGTTTTGAACTTCCCCATGCGATATCTCTGAGATGTTACTGGGCTCATCCCCTGTGGCGGACATTTGGAGGTGATAGGGAGATCTGGGCGACCTCCCTGCGATATCGCAATAAACCTCCCAAAATATTCCCCAGGGTAAGCAGTTTGAGAATTTCCCCATGCGATATCTCAGAGATGTTACTGGGCTCATCCCCTGTGGCGGACATTTGGAGGTGATAGGGAGCTCTTGGCGACCTCCCAGCGATATCGCAATAGGCGTCACAATATCCCGGCAGGAGCTCGCCGAGACATCTCTGGGAGGTCCCTGTGTTACCTGGGTAATTACCTTTAAAAATATACATACTTTTTTGCAAAATTATGTCAGGACATATCGGTTTTTTGATACCATTTCTTTGTGCTTACGAATATTTTCGACCACTTAGAAGCGATATTAGTTGTGGCCAATATCTGGAAGCTTTACAATCTTGTTCATTTGTTTTGCCGATTTTTCGTTTTCGTTTTTTTATCTTTTCACCCATATGTTTCAAATCACGTAAACCTTCTTTTGTCCAGTTATCGTCTCCACCGAACAGTAAGCAAACAAAACAAAAAATGTGATGTTTTTCTTTACTTCCACAACCATAAAGTCTTTTCTTAAATATTGCGTCAAGCTAAAGCTTAATTCTCTTAGATCACACACTCTCAGTGTCAACCCTTAAATCCTCAACGCAACTTTATATCACGAAACAATTGGCACCTACAATACCTATCTATTTAGCGTAACCATAAAACTAGGTATACTACTACTGAGCGTAGCTATCTATTCCTCTCTGGGCTTCTATTACGCCCGAATCATGACTGAGAAACGCGTGAGCGACTAGCTATAGTCTCTGAGTGAGGACGTTTGCGGTTCCCATTTGGTAACCGGCGATTTCATTTGGGCGATCGAGATTCAGCCCAGCATAGTGCGGACGCTTATATAGTATACCGTAAACCGGGTTACTTTGCACGTTTCTGTCGTATTTTTCTCTATATATAACTTCTTGATTTTTACACGAATAGTTATGAGTCTAAACACTCTAAACTATGTGACTCTTTTATCGTATGTTAATTCCTTCATGCATTGAATAAAAATACCTGCAAAAATTAAAATCTGTATTAAAAAAAAAATGAAATCCTGTGCAAAGTTCCCCGCCAGCACCATTTGCAAGAAGGTAAGTTTTTGCTAATAGAACAATGTTACAGAGATTAAAAATTATAGGCCAATAAGTTTATTACCTAGTTTCTCAAAAGTTTTTGGGAAATGTGTGAGTAGTAGATTAATGGAGTACTTTGTAACAAATGGTTTGCTTTACAAGAGCCAGCATGCATATTTGAAGGGGAAAGGAACTCACACTGCCATTTTTGAGTTTACGGAGAAAATTTTGCAAGCTTTAGAGGAAAAAGATCATGTAGTGGGACTTTTTTTAGATCTTACAAAGGCGTATGACTGTGTAAACCATAGGATTTTGTTGAAAAAACTGAAAAGATATGGTATTGATGGTGTTTTGCTCGCATGGTTGGAGTCATACCTTTCGGGGAGGTTTCAGCAGACGACTATTACAAAGGAAGGAATCTCATATAGATCAAATCGAGAACCTGTTGAAATAGGTATTCAACAGGGTAGCATAATGGGACCAATTTTGTTCATGATTTATATAAATGATGCTCCTATATCCGTTAATGCCAGTTTAAATTGTTTTTTTTGTGATTATGCAGATGATAAAAATATTTTAGTTACTGCGAAAGACCTTAATACCTTTATTGCAAAATTAAATGAAATTTATGAAACTTTAGCAAACTGGATTTCAAATGAGGGGCTTCTATTGAACCACAGAAAAACTGATTGTGTTTTTTTCAAAACTAAGAGGAGCAACGTTGACTATCCCGACAATATAAGCCTGAATGAGGTAGAGGTTGGTGTGAGCACTGATGCGAGATTATTAGGATTGATGGTTGATGAAACTTTCTCATGGGAGGTTCACATTGACAAACTAAACAAGAAATTGAATTCAGTATGCTACACTTTAAGGGTGATGTCGCAGTATCTGGGTGAAAGTGGCTTAAAGATGATTTATTCTTCATGTTTCGAATCACTTTCTCAGGTATGGAGTTGTTTTTTATGGAAATGTTAGGGCGTCAGATGAAGTTTTCAGAACTCAGAAAAGGGCAATAAGAATTATAAATAAATTGAGCTATAGAGCAACTTGTTGGGGTTCCTTTAGAGGATGTGGTTTGTTGACATTTGCTGCACTGCATATTGAGGAAAGTATCATTCAAGAATCGAGAATATTTTAGGGAAAATTTACCATCTCATTCTTACAATAGTAGATGCTGCGATTTTGTGTACCCTATCCATAGACTTTCAGTTACAGAGAGGGGTGCAAAGTACGTTTGCATGAAGCTGTTCAATAAGCTTCCTCGAAGATTCAAACAAATGGACAGCAGATATGTTTTCAAAAGGGAATTACATAAATTGCTAATTCAGCTGGAGCCTTATACAGTGCTAGAGTACCTAAATGCCTCTTTGTAATTACCGTAGTGTAATTTTTGTTTCCTTTTTGACTGTATTTCGTTTCTGATGGTGTATATGGTACATTTGTATATATTGGATTTTTCGAAATAAACGATATTATAATTATTATTATTATTAATAAAACACGCTTCTACGGTGGCTTTTGCACACCAAATAAATTAAAAAAAAAAACTATTAAATGCCTGGGAAATCTTTAAAAAATTGTTTTTTTGGGTTAACAAACATCCAAGTACTAGGAAAAATTCTTTATTTAAAAAGATAACTAAATATTAACTCTTCCACTGCCATTTTAACGGTGTCATCTGTATAGTTTTTGTAAGGTCGTGCCCCACCTTTTTTATATACTTCCTAGGCATTTTCTGTAAAGAAAATATAACGCAGTCATTATTTCACTCCTACCTCTGAAAAAATACCAAAAACCGACATTGCAAAGTAACCCGGGTTACTTTTCAATGTCGGTTTTTGGTATTTTTTCGGAGGTAGGAGTGAAATAATGACTGCGTTATATTTTCTTTACAGAAAATGCCTAGGAAGTATATAAAAAATGGGTTCAAGCCCTGTGGACAGGAGCTTTCTGGCGCTCTAGTTCAAACAGACAAATTATATCTCCGAAAGTATTGGTTTCTCAGAGTTGAGAATTATATCAATGTATTCTTATGATAGAACTGCATCATACAGGAAATTCAATTCAAATAATAGTTTATTTATCAAGATTAAATGAGCAATCTGAGAATGAGAACTGCACCATGGAAGAAACCAAATTAAAATAGCTGAAATGAATTTGACTCTCTCTTATAGAACAGGATGAAATGTACGAGTATGAACACAGATCATATAATAAAGCTTAGATAGAATAATTATAGCTTTCTGTGAAAACATAGAAGTACGATTCATTATTGAAATTTAGAACTTCATCTTAGCAGAAATTGAATTCAAACATCATAGAAGAATTTAAATTCAACAAGAGTGCCAACAATTATCAATCCAAAACCAATAGACGAATTCTACCCAACAACGAACTCATCCGAGATATTCATTCCTCAATTCTATGATGAACGATAATATATATATTTCCTCAAATCTACTCCAATACACCGAAATTCCAGTTTTGTTTTTAGTGGAGATATTCTGAACTCAATATTATTAACTTACCATTACCATTCCCATCATCATATGGATTGACCATCGGCATGAAAATATCAACCAACAAAAAGTATGCTGATATTATAATTCTCATATTGATACCATTACTGGAATGAATGACAATGAGACAACGTCAAAGTTGACGTTATAACAATTCATAGAATAGCCACAGAATAATTCTATCATTGAAATTTTGAAAAATCATATCTCCGAAAGTGTTAGTTTGTTAGAGTTAAAAATGATATGAATGGATTCTTATGGTAAAACTCCTTATTGAAAAAAAATTCAATTTGGAATTTGTTCTGTAAAAAAAAATTTTTTTTTTGTTACTCCGAAACCGTTTGTCCCATTTTGCCCAATAACGAACTTAGCCGAGATAATTATCCCCCAAACCTACTCTGAAAATTTCAACTGTCTAGCTCATTCCGTTCGAGAGTTATCGTGCCTACGGCCGGACGGCCGGACCGGCCGGACAGAATGAATTTCGACCACGGATTCTTGATCAGTGAGTCGAACCAAATCGTTTAAGACCATTTTCATCGAAAAATTCGAAAATTACAGACATTTGGGCAAATTGATAAGCACTCAGTTCCGAGGAACTAGAGCGCCAAAAATGGGTTCAAGCCCTGTGGACAGGAGCTTTCTGGCGCTCTAGTTCAAACAGACAAATTATATCTGGTATTGGTTTCTCAGAGTTGGGAATTATATCAATGTATTCATATGATAGAACTGCATCAAAAAGTATATTCAATTCAAATAATAGTTTATTTATGAAGATTAAATGAGAATCATGAGAATGAGAACTGCGCACCACATTTTCAAATTTTTTTTGACACTTTGCGGTAATCCGGTCAATACAAAACTTCACATGCGTATAAAGGTCATGATTCTACAATTTGGTGCTAAATTTCAGATAGATCGAGTGATCGGTTTCGGAAATATTCATAAAAAATATTTTTACTAAAATCGGCCATAACTCCGAAACCCCTTGATGGTTTTCGCCCATTAACGAACTTGTCCGAGATATTTACGCTCCAAAACCACCTTGCAATTTTCAATCCGCTAACTCCTTTCGTTCGAGAGTTATCGTGCCTACGGCCGGTCGGCCGGCCGGACGGAATCGATTTCGCACTCGGATTCTTGATCAGTGAGTCGAACCAAATCATTTGAGACCATTTTCAGCCAAAAATTCCAAAATTACAGACACTTGGGCAAATTGATAAGCAATCTGTTCCGAGGAACTAGAGCGCCAAAAAAACAAGTTTGCCCAAAACAGGTTTAAAGTACCTACAAATAGTAGGTATTCCATAAAACATGTATAAAATAATAAATTGCCTTGTAATCACAAAAATTTCCTGATCTACGTTCACAAAATTTTCTCCTCTCTCGAACTTTGGAATTATGCTTTCAATATTTACGTAATATTTTCAAACATTTTCGGGTGAGGTCCCCGTTGCATCGCTAAAATACGAGTATTTCAACCCCAATATTCTTGAAGTTACAATATTCCCTTCTGTCAAGTTGACTTTATGGCAATTCATACATAGAATATACATAGAATAATTATATCAATCTGTGAAATACGATTTACATTGAAATTTTGAAAAATCATATGTCCGAAAGTATTAGCTTGTTAGAGTTAAAAATGATATGAATGGAATCTTATGATAAAACTGCTTATTAAAAAAAATTTAATTTGGAATTTGTTTTGTAAAAAAAAAATTTTTTTTTATTACTCCGAAACCTTCTGTCCGATTTTGCCCAGTAACGAACTTAGCCGAGATATTCATCCCCCAAACCTACTCTGAAAATTTCAACTCTCTAGCTCATTCCGTTCGAGAGTTATCGTACCTACGGCCGGACAGAATGAATTTCGACCACGGATTCTTGATCAGTGAGTCGAACCAAATCGTTTAAGACCATTTTCATCGAAATATTCGAAAATTACAGATATTTGGGCAAATTGATAAGCACTCAGTTCCGAGGAACTAGAGCGCCAAAAAAGGTGGGACACGACAACAGGCAGACAACGGCAGACAACAAAAAACATACAGAGTATGTTCATAAAGCCTTGATGCTATTTTTGCCAGAGACAGTGACTTCTTGAAAAAAAAATTGGTTCAAGCCCTGTGGACAGGAGCTATTGGGCGCATGTTCATCTTCCTTGTGGCCCGTACTGACCAGTAAAGAAAAAAAGCAGTATCATGTTGAATACCTTAATATTATTGATTATTATATAATAATCGATGAAAATACTGAGAGAGACCCAGGAAATTTGACACATTTTGTCTTATATCTCCAGAAATTGAAATCGTATAGAGCCAAAATTTTGCACAATGTTGCAAAATACTACAATTGACGTTAGTACAAGTTTTTGTTGCAATCTGATGAATAGTTCAAGAAAAAAAAATTTTTTTTTCGAAAAAATTAAAAGAAATATTTTTTTAAAAATTACCAACATTTCGATCATAACAGAATTTTGCCAAAAGTTGCGCGTTTATATCCTCGAACTGACTACCAAGTTTCGATTCAACATCTTCTTTAGTTCCTGAAATATCAGGGAAATAACCTCAAAATTTTAAATGTCTATCCGCCGTATTCACAAAGCATTGTTAAGTGTTTGAATCTCCGTTAAGTCCTAACTGAGGTCCTCAGTTAAGGATAAATAAGAATCGCAACCTCAGTTTACGTATTTAACGGTGGTGAAACAGGCCTGTTTCACTACCCCTGTCCCTTATTGTTGTTTATTATCCCCAATTTATCCTTAACTGAGGACCTCAGTTAGGACTTAACGGAGATTGAATGCTTTGTGAATACGGCGGATAAATTTATCCTTAACTGAGGACCTCAGTTAGGACTTAACGGAGATTGAATGCTTTGTGAATACGGCGGTATAACTCCTAAACCGTCCGGCCGATTTTGCCCGTTAACGAACTTAACCGTCGCATTTTGATCAGAAACCTACCCTGAAAGTTTGAAGTCGATAGGATCTTCGGTGCTCCTGTTATCGTGCCTACGGCCGGCCGGCCGGCCGGACGGCACCCAAAAATCTGACACCGGATTCGTGATCAGGGAGTCCGAATTAGTCTATTAGCCAATTTTCAGCTCGAAATTCGAAAATTACAGACATTTGGACGAAATGATAGGACGATGTTCCCCTAGAACATGCGCCCAAAAATATAAATAGCATCAAGGCTTTATGAACATACTCTGTATGTTTTTTGTTGTCTGCCGAAGAGTATAACAAATCAATATCTAAGTTTCCAGGCACTTTCAAAAATTCTACAATGATCTAGATCCCTTATTCCCTCTGTTTTTTTCAAGAAGAAATAACATGGACTATATCATTATATGCTTGTTATTGTTTCCACTGCGGCGGCAACATCAGTACAATCCGTCCCAAAAAAGACAACTTCATAACCTTTTAAAATTTGTGTGCAAAGAACCCTGCTGTCGATGCAAAATAACCAGGTTTCATTTTACGGTACCTTATTGTCTATGCGTACGCTTATTAACGCGAATGTAATTACAGTGAAATAAACATGGTCACTGGGTAAACATGCTTTAATTTTTATTGAAGAGCACGAATATGAAATATACAAATTAATTGTTTACGTATATGTACGTCATTTTTCTAAGGAGAGCGGCGCACCGCAGCCCTCCCTCACTTGCCGCCCCTGTTCTTGTTCTATTATGGCATAATATGGTCTAGCAAACATTTACTTTTTGTGGTGTTTAGTTTCAATCTTTAGGTTGCATATTATACGTTTCTTCATGGAAATTGTAACTTCAATTCCTTTTCCTACAAACTTTTACCATTTGTCCAAAGAAAGGAATAATTGTTCTAGGAAGAAAAAAATAAAATGCTTCATTGTATTAAAAATGAAATTTATCAATAAATAAATAAATAAAATTATGTACAGGCAATTCTTTCCTATAGTAACTTTGGGACATCTGATTAATACTATCTTATTTTAGTTTTAGACAACGTGAAAATCGAAACGTAATAGTAAAAGAATTCAAATATTTGTATTGTTTGTAAATGGAGACTCTAATCATCTGGCCCGCAAATGTAACTTACGTCATAAGCAATTTTTCCAGAGATGTAGAGAAACCTACGATGATGATGCCACAATTTAAAAGGAATAAACCATGAAATTACCAATCTTTTTATGCATATTCTGTCGATGAAGGGCGTCATAAATGAAAACTAAATATGAAATTCTATTTTTCAACTCATATAGTTGTTTCTTGTGTAAGATAATTGGGAAAATTGACATAATAAGTGAATGAACAAGTTAAAATCTTTTCTACTTGGTATTAATTGTCATACACATTCCTGAAATATACCTAACTAATTATTTATTTGGAACTATATGCGTATTGACCCTTCTGAAATTGCGATAAATAATTCAGTTTTTCCTGAAAATCAGCATGGCGTTCTACGAAATTATTATCATAGCTTTCTGCAGATGTTTCTTCCCAGGGACTAGAAATATGGGGGAGCTTGTATTGTCCATGTTTTCCCTGATGAATGTGAAAATGTACATTTTGAGCTTTCTGATGTTGAACAGATCCATGTTTCCAGAGGGCCAATTTCGTGAATATGCTGCTGGCACCGAACATGAACATAACGAGGAGGAGTCCTATCGTTTTCATGGAAAATATAGTTAGAAATATTAGTATGGTAACTATAACACCAAGCTTGATCATTATAATGGGCATCGCGAACCTGATTTGTCTGGCTACTCCAAAGCATCGACCTGCAATTGGAGAAAACATTGTAATTAAAAAAACAAAAAAATTGGTTCAAGCCTTGCAGACAGGTGAGCTCTGGCGCTCTTGTTCAAACATTGACCAATCATATCTCCGAAAGTATTGGAGTTTATCAGAGTTGGGAATCGTATCATGGATTCTTATGATAGAACCGCATCATAAAAAACTAAATTCAAAACTTAGGTCTATGACTCACCAAATATTTTGGTTTTACATACATCAGTAAATTATAATCAAAGCATTCTATGAAATTATAAAATCACGATTAATTATTGAAATTTTGAAAAATCTCCGAAAGTATTAGTTTTTTAGAGTTGAGAATAATATCAATGGATTATGATGATTAAAAAAAATTAATTTTGTAATGTAAACATTTTTTTTCCGTTACTCTGAAATCACTAGGTCGATTTTGCTCAATAATGGACTTAGCCGAGATATTTATCTCCCAAACCTACCCTGAAAATTTCAACTGCCTAGCTCATTCTGTTCGAGAGTTATTGTAGAAACAAAATTTGCAAACTTTTGAATTTTTTCCCACTTTACGGCAATCCGATTAATACAGAACTTCGCACACATATAAAGGTCATGATTCTACAATTTGATGCTGATTTTTAGATACATCGAATGATCGGTTCCGGAGATATTCATAAAAAATGTGTTTACTAAAAACGATCATAACTCCGAAACCGCTTGGTGGATTTCGCCCGTTAACGAACTCGTCCGAGATATTTACGCTCCAGACCTAGTGTTGACGGACGGCCGGACAGAATCGATTTTGACCACAGGCTCTTGATCAGTTAGTCGAACCAAAACGTTTGAGACCATTTTCAGCCAAAAATTGGAAAATTACAGACTGTTGGGCAAATTGACTCTGTTCCGAGGAACAAGAGCGCCAGAAACGATTTCATGGTGGATAACAAACATTTACCCATATTCTCCAAAAAAAACCTTTTTCGATCATCGAGGTGACTATGTCCTTATCACGAAGGCGTAGAAGGGCCACTTTTAAAAGAGAAATATTTTTCTGTATAATTCTGACTTCAAACTCGGAATTATACCTAATTCCGACTTCAAACTCAGAATTATACCTAATTCCGACTTTAAACTCGGAATTATATCTAGCTAATTCCGAGTCCAAAGTCGGAATTACACAGATTTGTATAATTCCGACTTTGAACTCGGAATTAGGTGTAATTCCGAGTTTAAACTCGGAATTAGCTATAATTCCGAGTTTGAAGTCGGAATTACTCTTAATCCGAGTTTAAAGTCAGAATTAGATATAATTCCGAGTTCAAACTCGGAATTATAGCTAATTCTGAGTTCAAAGTCGGAATTAGCTATAATTCCGTGTTTAAAGTCGGAATTAGTCTTAGTTCCGAGTTCAAGGTCGGAATTAGACAAAAATATTTTTCTATATAATTCTGAGTCGGAATTAGCCTTAATTCCGAGTTCAAAGTCGGAATTGTACTTAATTCCGAGTTTGAAGTCGGAATTATAGCTAATTGCGAGTTTAAAGTTATCAAATCATAACGCAGTAACATTAATTACTAATTGTGAGCATATTGTCAATGATGCAACAACAAAAGCTATTCACATCGCGAATTATCGGAAAAAATCACCATTTTAATCTATTTTAAAGATGAAAGGACTAGCACAGATCAAAGTTCAGTGTGATTTCATCAAAGTTGAATAGTCACATACCGGTTTCGTTCTTATTAGGAATCATCAGCCTGTCGATTGCTCTGAACTTTGATCTCTGCTACTCCTTTCATCGTTGAAATATACTAGTGGTTAGCTTTCTTAAAGCGTTATTCTTTTTCTATGATTATAATCAATATTTTCAACTCTAGAAGGTATCTATACCTTCAAGCGTGAGCTCATGGTTTGTGCCGTTTGCGGTGTGAGACCAAACGAACATCTGGCTCAATTCATTTTTATGGAGACGTTCAAATAAGATTGGAAAGACTATACCATAGTGTATAGTACATTTATTTTTATAACTCACCAATAAAGGTGCCTTCATTCTCCTTTCGAACAAACCAAGCACCAATCTCGTTCCACGTATGTCTAATAGACCTTATGAGTTCTGGATTAGGTGATGCTATGGATTTATATACTACATCGTAAAGGATTTTTTCGGCTGTTTGATTCATTGGATATTTGTATCTTGTTACATAGGAACTTCCCGTGGATACCGTCGATTTACTGGCCGTCAATGTGCAGAGGTAGATCACAAATGTGGTGAGATGAAGGGATATCTTCATATTTTCCTTAGGGGTTCTATTCGATCCATTGGCATTCTGGAAACACAGATATTATATTCGATGAGTTTCAAAGAAATTGTTTGAGACTTTCCGGTTCATTGAGAAGGTTCATTGAGTTCGAAATAACTGTAGAAACTGATATACAGGGCGGTTCAGTTTTAAATGCGAAAGTGCAGGGCCGATTATGCCCAACAACCAACTTAGCTGCCCCATTTGGATTCGTAACCCACCCTGAAAATTGCAAATCGCTTTCTCATTCCGTTCGAAAGTTATCGTAGCAATGATCATCACCCATACTGAACTCACATAATGCTGCTCTGATCTCCAACAATATAGATCCGATCATATATATGTTCAGATTTGGAACTAGGTTTTGAAGGCTTTCGTGAAATTTCAGCGATATCGGACGGAAATTTTTTTTGAGATACAGAGGTTTTTTCAATGATTTTTTAAAAAATTATGTTTATAATTGTATTATTCACACTTCACTCAAAAACGATGTGTTTTACAGAAAAATGGAAAGAGAGATATTTTCTCACAAATTGAATAAATAATAGAAAATTCATTATCCATTTTTAGAAAAAGCAGTGGCATTTTTTCCTTCAATGGTATCCAGTAACATCTACAAAATGTAATCTAAAAATCTTCAGCTGTTTGGCAACACTAATTAAACCTGTCAACGTCAAGTCGTTGGCTTATACTAACACTGCGTACTCCAGTACGCAAATTCATGTCGGAGTTTTACCATGTAAAAAAAACTAATCAAATCTTCAAAATTCATTTTACAAACAAATATCTAAAAATATTAATCAGTAGCGCATATAGCTTTTTGTGATATAAGGGATATAGGGTTAATATCGAACATCAAATAACATTACTATTTTTAAAATCTCTTATAAGATAATTAACTCATGGAGGGATTGGTCCCATTGATCCCACCTTTATCTACGCCACTGACTCAAGTAAATGAAATGGTCTCCTAGTGACAAAATAGCTAAATATGACTTCTGGGCATGTAAACCGAATTTTCCAAAATTATATTCCATCTGAAACAAATTTCAGGCCGATATCTCTATCAGATTGTGTTTTATTCGAATACAAAATTGTTATGTCCTGATACCAGATACAACCTCTACTGACCGATTTGATTTCCGTGAAGCACTTCCAGGAAGTTGTTGACCATCCCTCGTAGCAATTATCGAATGGCATCAAATAGGAACAAAGCACAGTTAAGACCGTTTGATTATAGATTAAATGGTCGGAATGATTTTTTCTTGAAGTCCAGTATCTCAACAAATATAGTTTTTCTGGTCATCTATAATTTCAGCGTATCAAGTGATACTTAATGGATGATTTCTTAGAAACGGCGAACGAAAAAAAAAACAGGTATTGTAGGCCTCGTGACCTCAATTTTTCTGTAGAAACCCACAATTTATCGGGTTCAACATTCTAGAATGAGCAGACCAATATGGGTATTCCGTTCTTAAATCACTGTAACTGTAAAAAAAACTAAAACTAAATTTGCTATTTTAATATATTGTTTGAGATGAGACATTTTTAAAATACTAGTACAAATGGCAAAAATGCAAAATAAAAAATTGGTTCAAGCACTGACGTGAAGTCAGAAGCTTTTGCGCGTATGTTCTATTGTCCATTCTTCTGTATTGGACACCCTTAATCGAATTTACCATGGTAAATTATGTTGTCCATTCTCCTGTATTGGACACTCTTAATTCGAATTTACCATGGTAAATTCGAATTAAGTGTCCAATACAGGAGAATAGACAACATAATTAAACTTGAAACTTGGCAGTAGAGTTAGGTTATGAACGCTCTTGCAAAATTTCAGCAATTTCAAACGAATAGTTACTGATATATAGAATTTTTTTTTTATTTTCAATGATTTATCAAAAATTTTCTACAAATGCTATCCTCACCAAATTTTGCAAACATTTTCGCGTTGGCATTCTACAACTAATAACCATGTTTGAATTCAATCGGTTCAGTATTTTTCGAGTAGTGAGGAACAAAAACCACCAAATTTCAGATGGCTATAACTCTAAAACCGTTTGGCCGATTATGCTCATAAACAAACTCAAATTTCACATTCAGATGCACAACCTAACCTGAAATTTTCAAGCCGTTATCTCTTTCCGTTCTCAGGTTATCGTGACAATATCAAAATAATTTTTAATAATTTTCTAGCAATACAAACCTCACAAAATTTCCCAAACGTGCTTAGGTTTATATTCTACTACTATTCACCAAGTTTCAATTCGATCAGATCTATATTGGTTGAAAACAAAATTATCACTCGGTAACCACTGGGCCGATTATGCCCATTAACGAACTTGTCCGTCGTATTGAGATGCACCACCTACCCTGAAAATTTCAAGTCGCTAGCTCTTTCCGTTCTCAAGTTATCGTGGCAAGTCCGGACGGCCGGCCGGACAGAATCAAATTTGACCTCGAATTCTTCATTGGGGAGTCGAACCAAATCGTTTGAGATCATTTTTGTAAAAAAATTCGAAAGTTACAGACATTTGGGCAAAATGATAACGCGAAGTTCCCAAGAACATACGCGCAAAAATACCTACTTACATTTTGTATTTAAATACTTTTTTGGCGCTCTAGTTCCTCGGAACTGAGTGCTTATCAATTTGCCCAAATGTCTGTAATTTTCGAATTTTTCGATGAAAATGGTCTTAAACGATTTGGTTCGACTCACTGATCAAGAATCCGTGGTCGAAATTCATTCTGTCCGGCCGGTCCGGCCGTCCGGCCGTAGGCACGATAACTCTCGAACGGAATGAGCTAGACAGTTGAAATTTTCAGAGTAGGTTTGGGGGATAAATATCTCGGCTAAGTTCGTTATTGGGCAAAATCGGACAGATGGTTTCGGAGTAACAAAAAAAAATTTTTTTTTTACAAAACAAATTCCAAATTAAATTTTTTTCAATAAGCAGTTTTACCATAAGAATCCATTCATATCATTTTAACTCTAACAAACTAATACTTTCGGAGATATGATTTTTCACAATTTCAATGTAAATCGTATTTCTACGTTTTCACAGAATGATAGAATTATTCTGTGGGTATTCTATGAATTGTTATAATGTCAACTTATTTTCCTGAGACATGACGTTGTCTCATTGTCATTCATTCCAGCAATCGTATAAATATGAGAATTATAATATAATATAATACTTTTTGATGGTTGATATTTTCATGCCGATGGTCAATCCATATGATGCTGGTGGAATGGTAATGGTAAGTTAATAACATTGTCATTCATTCCAGGAAACGTATAAATATGAGAATTATAATATAATATCATACTTTTTGTTGGTTGATATTTTCATGCCGATGGTCAATCCATATGATGATGGAAATGGTAATGGTTAGTTAATAATATTGAGTTCAGAATATCTCCACTAAAAACAAAACTGGAATATTGGTGTATTGGAGTAGATTTGAGGAAAGATATATACATATTATCGTTCATCATAGAATTGAGGAATGAATATCTGGGATGAGTTCGTTGTTGGGTAGAATTCGTCTATTGGTTTTGGATTGATAATTTTTGGCACTCTTGTAGAATTTGAATTCTTCTATGATGTTTGAATTCAATTTCTGCTAAGATGAAGTTCTAAATTTCAATAATGAATCGTACTTCTATGTTTTCACAGAATGCTAAAACTATTCTATCTAAGCTTTATTATATGATCTGTGTTCATACTCGTACATTTCATCCTGTTCTATAAGAGAGAGTCAAATTCATTTCAGCTATTTTAATTTGGTTTCTTCCATGGTGCAGTTCTCATTCTCAGATTGCTCATTTAATCTTGATAAATAAACTATTATTTGAATTGAATTTCCTTTATGATGCAGTTCTATCATAAGAATACATTGATATGATTCCCAACTCTGAGAAACCAATACTTTCGGATATATAATTTGTCTGTTTGAACTAGAGCGCCAGAAAGCTCCTGTCCACAGGGCTTGAACCCATTTTTTTTAATTACTTACTTAAATTGTCTCCTTTCAAATAAAATAACTTGAAAACTATAAAAGGTTTTTATTTTAATAAGGTATTTTGATAATACGTATTTCGTATATATTTATATTTCAATTATAAAATGAAAAACTGTTTTGTATTTGAAGTAAAAGGTATTTTCATATTGTATTTAAATACATTTTATAAACTATTTTGCACATATCTGATTATTATATGTACAAGTATAAATGTTATAATGCTGTATTATTTTAAATTTATTCAATATCTGTTCTTCAAAATCACTCTGATTTTATAGTATAGGTAATTTAATCGAATCTTCTTCCCCAAAATACATATTAGTATATTTAAACAGATCCATAGCTCTACAAGTAAACTGAATTTTGGCATAACCAGAAGACAACCTCGGAAGAACTATGATCATGTGGAATTTATGTGAACTTTATTGTAGATACCTTTTGGTGCTCTTTTCCCCCTGAACGTATGAGCTTATCGTTTTGTCCAAATGTCCGTATTTTTGGAATTTTTTGCTGAAAATGGTTTCAAACGATTGGGTTAGGCTCAATAAGGGGTGACAAACAATTCTATCCATCTATCCGGCTGACCGTAGGCACGATAACCCTTGAATAGAACGAGATAAGAACAAGGAAATTTTCAGAGTTGGTTAGGGGTAAAAATTTGCCGGTTGAGTTCGTTAAAGGGCAAAATCGACCGAACGCTTTTGGCTATTTTAAGTTTAAGTTGTTTTTCGAATATTATAAGAACTACTCATTCGATCTAACTGAATCAGATCCATATTATTGGAAATATTGGCAAAAGATTATTTTTTTCCTGGGAGCAAGTGTGTTGGACTCCTCATTTCCTTTAATTCCCGAGTGACCAGGAACCCAGACCAAGGAGACCCTGTTACTCTTGCCTACTTCATTTAAGTTTTCCTTGGCACTCCTATATTAGCTTAGACTTGGTAACATGGGAGCTCAGAGCTTTAATAGCAGCTTGACTGTCAGAATGGATTGTCATGTCACAGCTCTGATAGTTTCTTTCTAGATTCATTTCCACGCATCTTTCGATTGCAAGTATTTCTGTCTGAAATAAGCTCGGATAGTAAGTATTGGGTGCCTGCTCCATATAGGTACTCCAGGGCCTATATTGGTTTTTGTAATCATTTCTGGTTTTTAATACTCTCATTACCTATTCCTTCCCTAGATATTCTGAGAATGGCTTCATGGCCCATTTTGTCTATCACTAGATGAAGTGGTGTGAGTTTTGTGATAATCTCAAGTGCCCTAGTAGGACAGGTTCCCATGGCCGATACACATACAGACAAGCCTTTGTACTTTGTTGAGGGTTCTCCTCGTACTATTCTGGCTTTTTTTTGTATACCAGACTATTACCCCATACTTGATTATGGGTTTCATAATCATGACATACATCCATGTCAGCCTCAAGTCTTACCGGCTAGATTTCTGCACGCCATTAAAGCCTTTATTGCTTCACTAGCAATGATTTCAACATGCTTATTCCACTGAAGTTTTCTACCTAGTGTTGCTCCTAGATATTAAACTAGGGATCTCACAGCTGGAAGTTTCCTTCTCCGAGTGAAAGGAATCACTTTGGTCTTGTTCGGGTTTATGCTGAGCGTCACTGACAAGCACCACTGCTCGATAATTCTAAGGACCTCCTGTGCACAGAACACAAATAATACAGTGCTCCTGTGGTAAGTCACGCAAGGTATATTCCATTCACTTTTATAAAGTCTCCCGGTTGGCCATGATTTAGGTCTATTACGTTTTTGTAACTAAAACACAGGCAGGTTGGCACTACTGAAATATCGTCAAGGTCAAAACAATTCGCTGAGACGTTGCCACTTTCTACTCTCAACATAATCATAACATAATCTTCGAATAATAAAGAACTTTTCGCTTTGAAATTGAAAATGCCGAAAGTAGTTTTGAAGAAGCAGAAGTGCTATACAGAACCGAAATCTGCAATAGGAAAACTTCATTCGGACATGTTGAACTCTCGAATGAAATTACTGAGTTTCCTATCATTATATTTTATTGAGGTGAGAATGACTCGGGTTTCGTATTACTACTACATTTTGAAACTGGTGTATTTCAAATTGTGCAACAAGGTATTTAAATGTCTTCTTGAGAAAAGTCGGGAATTCCATAAGTACGTCTGTTCGTTTAGAAGTTTTCCTGCCGGGTTATTCAGGTACTTTTATTCTTTTTTCAAATGAACTATCACAAAGTAACGGACTACTCTATCCATTATTTTTCAATACAATTCCAACACTTGATTCTTGATTTCCATACAAGAAAATAGCATAATTCAATCTTCCAACCAGTTTATATACGTGAAATATTTCCAGTAACAACAGAGGAAAAATTTTCTTCTGCAGTCGCCAGGACTGTGGAATTATTGAATTCACATATCTTCTCAAATTCATTATTTTTCCGAAGTAAATTCACATTGTGAGTATACGTAATTACTATACGACTTCTATGTAGAAAGGACAACGTTGCGTAGTTATCTGACAGGAAAATGACTATAACCTAACATTTTCAAAATATACATGGTGAAATGTGTCAAATTTTCATGGCCAACCGGGAGACTTTATAAAAGTGAATGAAGTATAGTTCTCTACAATACCCCCCTCCCAACTAGCAAAATAGACTCCTAAAAGAACGAAATGGTTTCATACTATCGTATAGCGCCGCTTAAAAGGATAACATTATTTTTTAATGCGTCTCAATACGACAATTTGATCATGAAATAGATGGATTTCTATAATGCTGTTGTATAGACGTTCTTACAATTCATATCATACGAAAAATTTTATAACAGTTGCATAACGTACTATAAAATTCCTATAAAATAATTTTAAAACAGTGTTCTACAGATTAGAATACGGTTGCATAGCTATTGTATTACTTATAATAGCGACGTTAAAAGATGGTTGGTTATAAAGGAAGCTGTATAAATAGTTGCATTAGAGTTCTTTAAGAAAAGTAATAAGATTGTTGCTTTACGCAGAAGTTGAACACTACACAATAGATATAAAACTATTTTATAATCATCTTATAACTAAAACAGTATTCTCTCTTATGAAGAGCTTATAGAATAAAAAAATGGGTTCAAGCCCTGTGGACAGGAGCTTTCTGGCGCTCTAGTTCAAACAGACAAATTATATCTCCGAAAGTATTGGTTTCTCAGAGTTGGGAATTATATCAATGTATTCATATAATAGAACTGCATCCTAAAGGAAATTCAATTCAAATAATAGTTTATTTATCAAGATTAAATGAGCAATCATGAGAATGAGAAAAGCACCATGGAAGAAATCAAATTAAATCTGGCCAATTTTGCCCAATAACGAACTTAACCGAGATATTCATCTCCCTAAACTACTCTGAAAATTTCAACTACCTACCTCATTCCGTTCGAGAGTTATATCTATGTCTATGGATGAAAAGCAGTCTCACTACTCTCAGATCTCTTACTTCATGTTCAGTTCCGAAATGTAAGAATTTTCTGAGAAAAACTAATATCGGAGCAAACAACTGAGATTTAACTCACTTCGCTCACAATTCTTCGATTGATTAGTCTCAGGAACATCATTTGACATTATGACAATTCATATTCATACATAGAATAATATCATTCTGTGACAACTTTGAAATACGATGTATTATTGAAATTTTGAAAAATCATATCTGAGATTTTTCTCACTTCGCTCACAATTCTTCGATTGATTAGTCTCAGGAACATCATTTGACATTATGACAATTCATATATTCATACATAGAATAATATTATTCTGTGACAACGTTGAAATACGATTTATTATTGAAATTTTGAAAAATCATATCTGCGAAAGTATTAGCTTGTTAGAGTTAAAAATGATATGATTGGATTCTCATGATAAAACTTTTTATTAAAAAAAATTTAATTTGGAATTTGTTCCGTAAAAAAAAAATTTTTTTTCCGATTTTGCCCAATAACGAACTTAGCCGAGATATTTATCCCCCAAACCTACTCTGAAAATTTCAACTCTCTAGCTCATTTCGTTCGAGAGTTATCGTGCCTACGGCCGGCCGGACCGGCCGGCCGGACCGGCCGGACAGAATGAATTTCGACCACGGATTCTTCATCAGTGAGTCGAACCAAATCGTTTAAGACCATTTTCATCGAAATATTCGAAAATTACAGACATTTGGGCAAATTGATAAGCACTCAGTTCCGAGGAACTAGAGCGCCAAAAATGTGGTTCCAGGAATAAATTTATCTCATGTTCTGCGTTATAAAATCATCTACATATACCTACAAAACATATAAACATAACCCAATAGTAATAGAAAAATTACGCGGGTTTTCTAGCAGTTTTCGGTCACAAAATGAATTCGGCAATATCTGAGTGGAAACAAATAAAAAAGAGTGCTAATTTTAAAAGATCAGTTAAAATTAAATACCGTAGAATACTTCAGACGTGCAGTTAGCGTGATCAACCTCTAGTTGAATTGGCATGTAACGAAAAGGCTAATCTAGAAGAAAGAACCATTTAAGCCTCAGACAGCAGTGATAATACTGAAGGAGAATCCAATGGAAATGAAGACAAACATGATATGTCAAAATAAAGCGCCGACATTGATAGTGCTGACCAAGAAAACATTGATACCGACGACGAAAATTTGATGCATTCTCTGAAATTGATTACTTTTCCGTTGCAACTTGGAGGCAAATCTTCTTGAAAAGGATAACGTCCGATTCGTTTCCCAGTTTGTGGGAACAATCGTCAACTCTTTTCTATTATTTTCCTCGGTTTCTACTATCTTGAACATCATTCAAATATATGAATATCGGTATAAATAAATCCAATAATTTGAGGTTAGTTCACGCTTGGAAAGAATCTGTATAAAGAAATTATTCGAAACACAATATATCTTAATAATTGTTTAGTGTCGTACCGAACGCATGTTAAGCGATACTTCTGTTCTATTATGTAGTTTGCCAACGCGCTAAAGGATAACACGAAAATCTAACATACAGTGTTGCTATTGCTTAGCAGTTAGTAGTTATTCCGACTTACATAAAACCAGTAAGTAGCAATAAATAGGTAGACTTATTAATTTATTATGATACATCTTGTAGTTCAAGATGTTCTAAATGCACCTACAATGTATGTTTTCCAATTCAATCATGAAAAGTCATATATATTTGACACGGATTGTCATAAGGGTTCATTGTAAATTTTAACAGTAAACTTGTGCTAAAGAGAGTTTCGTCATATAAACAAACACAATATTGCGATAGATCCCTTTATCTTTACTAAGAAAACAACTTTTTTTTTTTAAATAATAACTGAATAATTATCACAAAAAAATCTTGTGTACACAATGTGTTGGACCACTCACTATACTGGTCCAATCCTCATCCTTTATATAAATATCTAACCTATTATTTCTGTAATTAACAAAATGCCGTGGGAAAATATTTTGAATGTATTATTAAATCTGGCAACAGTTAAAAGTGGTCAAGAATCAAACTGCACCATGATTCCTGAGACTGTTAAAAACAATTTTATGGCGCTGCATTAAACAACATAATAAAACTTTAATATCGTATACAGCTCAGAAGAAAACAGAATCATTGTATAAGGTATCTAATTTGTATTCTACTATATACGCCATATTTATTAAACGTTCGGCTGTTCAGAAACCGCCGCCATTGTGAAAAAATCATGTAGAAATGAAAAAGGGTGAAATAAAAATAGATTTTTCAAAGAAATATGAGATTTTTTCCGCCTTTACAACAGCCACACAATACATGATTTGATTTCTGTTGAAAATTCAACATATAAAACATTATTTTTTATTTTTCAATAACACCAATAAAATGTACGCTAAACTGAGGCGCTTTAATTTTTTACCAACAAAATATATATATATTGTCAGAAAAGTTAGCTGCGCAAATAAATTTGGCCCCCATAGTAGCGATATAGGTCTTTAATATTTTCAATATGATTAACAACAGGTCCCATCTCCATCACCCACCGCCATGATAATGCCTGATAGTGGATCTTACTCCTCTGTCATGACACAACGCGAACGTTAACACATACCTAATAAAATATTCTTGTGATAATTCTATTCCGAATTTCAACGGTAGAGAACAAAATTATCGTATTAGCTATTCTGTCTGCATTATAAAATACTTATACAATACTTTCTTAGAAGTTCTATATGTGTCCGTTAAATACTCTAAGGCCGCTCGTACACCAGCACGACGCGACCGCAACGCGACCGCGACTTCGTGTCGCTTCGCAGTCGCGGTACGTGGTAATTCATAGAAGCGCCCACACCAAGGATACGGCGACGCGACGCATTTTCCTCGTTAAAAAGTATCGTCGCGGTAGCGTTGCGGTCGCGTCGTGCTGGTGTACGAGCGGCCTTAAACCGCAAAATAAGAGTACTGCTATACAATAGTTTTATAGCAGTTCCCAAATACATTGTATAAGTAATCTTGAAGACATACTTATAGGACAGTTATATAGTCATCATATTGATTATCCTATAATGGTTGTGTAGTTTACTAAAGGATGTCGTAAAAGAACTGAACAGTTGTGTAAAGTGGGGCCCTATTTGGCTGTAAAGACATTGTATAATGGTTTATAGCCACATTATAAGATTTTCACGTTTCTATAAGATATGTTGTATAGCAGTTCTTACAACCTTTATAAAATTATTTCTGCTAGTTGGGCTGCTAGTGACGAAGTCACGACGCGTTGGGTGTGATTTATACTTTCACATGCAACCATGCCGGCCGAGCTGAGGGAGACCAAACCTCGTGGCGTGGACGCGCAGCATTGAAGGTGCAAGAAAGTACATGCTACATAGCACATATCAGTTCGTCTAGCAGGAGGTCACGTGCTCACAATCACGTCAAGGTCACCCTCGACCGTCCAGCATTTCGTTCCAGCTCTCACTGATGAAGTTATTAATACGGCTTGGTTCAGTGAGAGCATGCCGTAGACGCTTTGACTTCAGCACTAATGTGCCGAAGTGATGATTCCAGTGCGGCGTTCCGGAAGGATGTAGTTCCCTGCAAGATGTTCCAAGTGTGGCTTTGACAGAAGTGGTCTCATTACCCACCTGTGTCTCGACTATCCTCGTCGACAACAGCTCATACATCCATTTTATAATGGTTTCTTTCACTCCTCGCCTTTCAAGTGCTTCTTAACAGACACATGTGTTGTGTTGTTGTCAAAGGTCCCAGATATATCCAGGAATGCGCACATTTCGATTTATTTGTTGTCCAGAGCTGACTTCAGTCAGCTGATACAGAGCAGTCTCTGTAGATCTGACCCGTCCTGTAAGCATGCTGACTTTTGTGAAGTGGAATGATCTCCAGATTCTCTGTTCTTATGTAGTTGTCCACTACCTTCTCCATATTTTTAAGTAGAAACGATGTCAAACAAATGTGTCCAAAAGATCGAGGATCAGTCCCGTCTTCCTTCCTATTTTTGGTATGAAGGTTACTCTTGCCCTTCTCCATTTACTAGGTACTTGAACTTGACCCAAGGCTAGACAGCTTTTCTAAAACCAACCTGAAATGTATTCAGTGATATTGGGTTTCTTGCACAAACACCACTGAGTTACGCAATTATTCAGAATTCCTAAATCTGCAGATAGATAATTTTCTATTCTTTGAAAATCAGAAAGACGAAAAGCAAGGGTCATCAGCGTATATGAATTTCTCAGAGGAAGTAGCAAGAATACACAGATATAAATTGAAAAATGGGTTCAAGCCCTGTGGACAGGAGCTTTCTGGCGCTCTAGTTCAAACAGACAAATTATATCTGGTATTGGTTTCTCAGAGTTGGGAATTATATCAATGTATTAATATGATAGAACTGCATCAAAAAGGAAATTCAATTCAAATAATAGTTTATTTATGAAGATTAAATGAGCAATCATGAGAATGAGAACTGCACCACATTTTCAAATTTTTTTTTTGACACTTTGCGGTAATCTGGTCAATACAAAACTTCACATGCGTATAAAGGTCATGATTCTACTGTCTTCTACAGTCTGGTGCTAAATTTCAGATAGATCGAGTGATCGGTTTCGGAAATATTCATAAAAAATATTTTTACTAAAATCGGCCATAACTCCGAAACCCCTTGATGGTTAACGCCCATTAACGAACTTGTCCGAGATATTTACGCTCCAAAACCACCTTGCAATTTTCAATCCGCTAACTCCTTTCGTTCGACAGTTATCGTGCCTACGGCCGGTCGGCCGGCCGGAATGACTCGATTTCGCACTCGGATTCTTGATCAGTGAGTCGAACCAAATCATTTGAGACCATTTTCAGCCAAAAATTCCAAAATTACACTTGGGCAAATTGATAAGCAATCTGTTCCGAGGAACTAGAGCGCCAAAAAAACAATTTCGTATGACAATTGCCCAAAACAGGTTTAAAGTACCTACAAATAGTAGGTATTCCATAAAACATGTATAAAATAATAAATTACCTTGTAATCGATCAAAAATTTCCTGATCTACGTTCACAAAATTTTCTCCTCTCTCGAACTTTGGAATTATGCTTTCAAATTTACGTAATATTTTCAAACATTTTCGGGTGAGGTCCCCGTTGCATCGCTAAAATACGAGTATTTCAACCCCAATATTCTTGAAGTTACAATATTCCCTTCTGTCAAGTTGACTTTATGGCAATTCATACATAGAATATACATAGAATAATTATATCAACCTGTGAAATACGATTTACATTGAAATTTTGAAAAATCATATCTCCGAAAGTATTAGCTTGTTAGAGTTAAAAATGATATGAATGGATTCTTATGATAAAACTGCTTATTAAAAAAAATTTAATTTGGAATTTGTTCTGTAAAAAAAAAATTTTTTTTTATTACTCCGAAACCTTCTGTCCGATTTTGCCCAGTAACGAACTTAGCCGAGATATTCATCCCCCAAACCTACTCTGAAAATTTCAACTCTCTAGCTCATTCCGTTCGGCCGGCCGGACAGAATGAATTTCGACCACGGATTCTTGATCAGTGAGTCGAACCAAATCGTTTAAGACCATTTTCATCGAAATATTCGAAAATTACAGACATTTGGGCAAATTGATAAGCACTCAGTTCCGAGGAACTAGAGCGCCAAAAAAGAGGTGCTTAAACAGATGCTTGTGAGTTGTGGGAGATCATTATACGAATTTTTGAAATTACAACTATTTTGATGAACAAAAACACGAGACCTTCTATCTGACAGCATATTTTCTATTAATCGAACTATTTTTCGACACGTTATATTCATAATCATTCTATTCATAGGATTCCATGCGGAATGATAAGTCAAGCAAAGAGACCCATATTTCATTCGTTATAAATTAATGATTATACATGACAAGCAGGCACGCGACAAGTCGAAGCAAACCAGTTATTTATTTACTGGTCCGATGTAGAAAAAAAAATTATCGGAATTCCCCCTGTAATAATTGGCTGACTGTTGGAACGCTAGCATTAACAAAAACTCGTCGTACCATAATATGGCAGTAGGCGCAATATGAATTTGAATATAGCCCAGGACTATTAGACTAAAATTGACCAAATACATAAAATCCTTCATAACTAGCTGAAATTTGGTACACTGATTCTGTATTTGATAATTAACACCAAGTCAAAACTTCACAAGCTTCCGCCTCTTGCGTCATAAGATATACAGGGTTAAAAAAAAATCATAAAAATATAATTTTTTAAAATAGTATCTACTTCAAGAAACTTCAAATAGTAAAAAAAGTGCAAAATAGATCTGTTAATATTTATTAGAAAGGAAAAAATACAATTTTTCGATTATTTCAATCGCATCCTCATCATCATGTATATATTAATTCCGGTGAATTTTCACATGATTGGCCAACACAATTACGACACTTTGCGGAACACATCAAATCTGCTTTTCTACACTCGCACCAACGTTCACAAACCAAGTATTGGAACAAGTGATGAGTCACGCTCTATCCAACCCCATTCGCACGGTGGAAGACAGTTTCTCAACCATCGCTGCACTTGTAAGTATACACGATACGAGTGTTGTCGAGTAGCATCTTTTGTAGATGAAAGTTGAAAATTGTCCTTTATGGTTTGCTTGGCAATTGTCCGGTTAAACAAAAAGTAGCTGAGCTCATCTAAATCCATATAAATGTAGGCCTTTCGAAAGATGACTATTTGCACACACTATGTCAGGGTGTGATATGACATCAGCGTTCTTCAGAAAAGGTAAAGAAAAAACATTCCAATGCTTGAAAAAATTGCGGACATCCGTTTTCATATTTAACGACCCTGAGCTGAAAATAACGACATTGCGAAAGCTGGGGCATTTGTTTTGTACATATATAATAAATCTGAACTCGAGATGAATATAGATGAGCTCAGGTACTTTTTGTCTAAACAGACAGTTGCCAAGCAAACCATAAAGGATAATTTTCAGCTTTCATCTTTGCCACCTGCTAAAGATGCTACTCGACAACACTCGTATCGTATACATATACTCTCGTTGGTGCGAGTGTAGTAAAGCAGGTTTGATGTGCTCCGCAATGTGTTGCCTTTGTGTTGGTCAATTGTGTGGATATTCACCGGAATGAATACATGCAGATGAGGATGTGATTTAAATAATCGAAAAATTGTAGTTTTTCCGTTCTAATAAATATTTACAGATCTATTTTACACTCTTTTATAAAAAAAAATTATATGTATAATTTTTTATTACACCCCGTATATCTTATGGCGCAAGAGGCGGAAGCTTGGGGAGCTTTGAGTAGTTGTTAATTATGAAATACATACCCAGTGTTCCAAATTTCAGCTACTTATGAAAGATTTTATGTTTAAAACCTGTTCAATATTCCTGGGTTAATAAAGACTATTCGATTCTCGATAAAGCTGCGTTTGCAATTTCCTCGCAGAATTGCCTGGCACCTGTTGCAGGTTGAGGGCCCTTGCTGCAGTGGCCGAGAGCCGGAGCTCTGTCTGTCGGTCTTTGACCGCGCATCAAAGAGTTTTTCCTGTCGAGTGTCGTATAGTGTAATAGATCATTTACACCAGGCCAATAGCTGAGACAATCCCTTAAACCAATCCAATATTGGCCTTGTGTCTCTCCTGATTATGTGATATTGTAATATTATTGCCTTCCTTGTTACTCTTGCACTTTTCTGTCTATACCCAAGATCTATTTCTTCCGATAATGTATATCCTTCAGTAATAAACGTAGTCTATTCTAGTTTGAGTTCACTGTAGACTGATTATGAAACTACAAAATTAATCACTACATCTAGTCCACTTTAAATTTTGTCGTCTGACATAATGTTTTAGAACAGTATATTCTAAAACAAGTTGCAGAATGGGCTGATATTCAAACACGAATGCGAAATTCGAAAACGAGCGACGCAGGAGCGAGTTTTCGTACGCATGAGTGTTGGTATTGCCTTCTGCAACGAGTATCAGACGAGTATTTTTCTCTATATCAGACAAGTTTAGTAAAATACTGTTGAAATTTAATGAAAAATTAAAATTATACATCCTAGTGACTTTTGTAGATTTTGAAGATATATCAACAGCAAAGAAAATTGAAAACGCTAAATTCGTCACTATCACAGGTGATTTCAACGCTAAAATGGGTAGAAATAACAGCAATAACGACCTTCCAAATGTAGGCAAATACGGACTGGGAGACAGAAATACCAGGGGACAGATGCTTGTTGACTATTGTAAAAGTGAAAATCTATTTTGCATGAATTCTTTCTTTCAGAAACCATTAAAGAGAAGATGGACATGGCAAAGCCCAAACGGTGTAGTAAAAATCGAAATTGATTATGTAATCACAAATGACAAAGCTATATGCCGAGACGTTACAGTTTTAAACAGATTTGATACTAACAGCGACCACCGAATAATTCGAGCAATTATAGATATTAATACTAAGCTTGAAAGAAGGAAAATGATAAAAACACAGAAATGTCCAACAACCGTGATATTAAGAGAAAATGAAAAAAAGTTCCAAGATCGATTGAAAAGAAAATTAAAAGACAGAGACAACCAAATAAATATGGAAATGAACAACTTATCAAACTATATAACTAAAAGTATACAAGTGGCAACAAAGGAAATCTGTACAAAACACAAAAAGAAAAACAAAAAAATTAGCCAAGACACAGAAAATTTGATAAAGAGAAGACGCGACATAAACAGAGAGGACCCAGAGTATAGGAAGTTAAATAAAGAAATAAATAAGAATATTAGAAAGGACCTTAGAGACTATAACACAACACTCATTACAGAAACTATTGAAAATAACAAAATTATGAAGGTTCTAAAAGCAAACCAGTCAAAGGGAAAAGTACAAATTAACCAACTTAGAAACCAACATGGCGTCCTGACTACAAATCGGAAAGAAATTGTAGGCGCGGTACAAGATTTCTACAAACAACTCTATAGTTCATTACACCAAGAACACACATATACAAGAGCAAAAATTCAGAACGTAGGATCAGAGGAGCTTCCCGAAGTAGACAGTGATGAATTGTGGAGCGCACTCAGGCAGATGAAAGAGGGGAAAAGCCCTGGGGAGGATATGATTACCAGCGAGATGATCAAAATGGGGGGAGAAGAACTAATAGAAAGTATCAGAATACTGTTAAATAAGTGTTTGATAGAGGGAAAAATACCAGAGTCATGGCAAAATGCCGAAGTCATTCTACTATTTAAGAAAGGAGATAGAAATAACATTGAAAACTATCGGCCCATAAGCCTATTATCCCACCTATATAAGACTTTTACAAAAATAATAACAAATAGATTAACACACAAATTAGATTCATACAAGCCATGTGAGCAGGCGGGATTCCGAAAAGGATATAGTACGATTGATCATTTGCAAGATATACGCACGCTAATAGAGAAGGCAACAGAATACAAAGTACCTCTATATTTGGCTTTTATCGACTTTCAGAAAGCATTTGATTCTGTTGAAACGTTTGCAGTCTTAAGGGCACTGGACAACGCCAGAATCGACTCTAGATACTCAACACTCATAAAAAATATCTACTAAAATGCAACTATGACAGTCAAACTGGAAGAGGATATGAAAACTTCAAAATCCCAATACACAGAGGAGTACGGCAAGGAGACACAATCTCCCCAAAGCTGTTCACGCAAGCCTTGGAGGATGTTTTCAAAAACTTGAACTGGCGCGGTAAAGGAATTAACATAGATGGAACAAGACTATCCCATTTACGATTCGCAGACGATATCATTCTGATTGGTAACACTATTGAGGAGCTATAGAGGTGATGCTGAAAGAACATCATCGAGCGTCCCTGCAAGTAGGATTAGGAATGAACTTGAGTAAAACTAAAATAATGAGTCCTCTACCAGTAGAAATAACCATAGAAAATCATACCCTAGAAAATGTTACTGACTATATATATCTCGGGCATAAAATACAATTAGGCAAAGCAAATCAAACTGCCGAAATCGATAGAAGAAAGGGACTCTGTTGGGCAGCCTTTGGGAAACTCAGGTTTATTGTCGGATCGGATGATATACCAATAAACCTTAAAAGAAAAGTCTACGATTCATGCATACTACCGGTCCTAACATATGGCTTGGAAACAATGTCCTTAACCAGAAAATCTATACAAAAACTTCAGGTTATACAACGTGCAATGGAAAGGATCATGCTGGGAATTAGCTTGAGGGACCGACTGCTCAATGACGAAATCAGGCGAAGAACTGGAGTGACAGATGTGGTGCGAAGAACAGCACAGTTGAAATGGCGATGGGCTGGACATGTGGCACGTCAACAAGATGACCGATGGACCAACAGATTGATAGTATGGCGCCCAAGAGAAACAAAGAGAAGTGTTGGAAGACCCCAGAAAAGATGGCGGGACGATATCCAGAAGATCGCAGGAAAGAACTGGATGCAGAGAGCTCGGGACAGAAAAATGTGGAAAGGTATGGAAGAGGTCTATGTCCAGGAGTGGACAAATCCGGACTGAAAAGAAGAGAAGAAGAAGAAGAAGTGACTTTTGTATAGTATCTTGGCAGTTGGTGTGACTGTTACGAAAGTTGACAGATCACTGAATTTTAATTGTACGTAGAGCATGGAGATCAGATTTAGCAGTTTCATAATATCATGAATGATTCAAAATTGGCAAGAAAGAAATCTCTAGTACCTTATTTTTTGATGAAAATAAAACCTTTCCTCTCAACAATTATTTCATCTTATGCAGATTATCTTATATTGACACAAAACGAAAAATATAACTAGAAACAATGCGGGAATGAGTTCATTCCAGCACTGTTTTTAGTGCTGGAATGGACTCATTACGATACTGAAATAGAGAATAGTATATTCTAAAACAAGTTGCAGAATGGGCTCCTATTAAAACACGAATGCGAAATTCGAAAACGAGCGACGAAGGAGCGAGTGTCATGAGTCATGAGTGTTGGAATTGCCTTCTGCAACGGGTATTAGACGATATTTTCTCTATTTCAGGCAAGTTTTGTAAAATACTGTTGAAATTCAATGAAAAATTCGGATTATACATCCTAGTGACTTTTGTATTGTATCTTGGTAGTTGGTGTGACTGTTACGAAAGTTGACAGATTACGGAATTTGAATTTGAAACGTACGTAGGGCATGGAGATCAGATTTAAAATAACAGTTTCCTAATAGCACGAATGAATCAAAATTAGCAAGAAGGAAATCTCTAGTACCATATTTTTTAATGAAAATAAAGCTTTTCCCCAACAATTACATATTTCCCTATATCAAGATTATATTGTATTGTCAATTGACGTGTATTGAAATTTGAAAGGATCGAATGTCAGTACTGACTACCCCAAAACGAAAAATATAACTAGAAACAATGCGGGAATAAGTTCATTCCAGCACTGTTTTCAGTGCTGGAATGGACTCATTACGATACTGAAATAGAGAAAAGTTGTTTTCATCTTCAAAGGCGAAGCATTACTCATATATCCCTTGTCTATGGCATTACTAGAGCATGCTGTCAATTTCTACACTAAAGTATGGGTTGACATTACACCCTTGGTCATACACTGATTAATTAGAATAATAGGCTGTTAATAGGGATAAGATCATTATTGAGTAAAATATCTTAGATATAAATGAATAAAATCAATTGATGAATAATTTTATAATTTTGCTTATCTAGCCTTATCTACAGAGTGGCTCCGTGATCCTTATGTGCCCGTCAGGATCTACAGAAGGTGTTAAAGTCTACCCTGTCTCTCTTGCCTCCTCTTACTGACTAGCCGCCACTGTTGTATGAAACAATTTCATGGCATGCATATATACTCGAACTCATATTATATTTCGTTGCAGTCCGATAGAATCACTAATTTAATACGTGACAACTGACGGAAGATTGATTTCGAAGCGGATTATGATTTTTGGGGTCGAAGATACGGTCTGAGACATTATTTGGCAGACATGACGTATATAATTGGATCAATCGAATGAAAGTTTGTTTAGTATAGATGGAGGCGAATAACACACTTTCGATTTACTATATTTCTGTTTTTCTACATCAGGGTGGTTAGAACCTTTGATGGGATGGAAGCTTAGGCAATACGTCCAGATTTAAGAGTATGCCGCCTATAGGCTAAAGTCCATTTGCCGCCCCTGTATAGTTCATATTTGCTGCACCTGAAAATTTGATGCCGCCTCTTAAAATTTGCCGCTCTAGGCTGCAGCCTATTGAGCCTACTTCTAAATACGGCTCTGTTAGGCACTATACCATGATTACCATAGATATCTCAAATGTCCTATTTGTTGCGCGCATGTTGTAAATAGCAGCGTGTTATCATTTTGCCCAAATGTCTGTAATTTTCCAATTTTTTGCCGAAAATAGTCTCAAATGATTATGTTAATGAGCATAATCGGCCAAACGGTTCCGGAGGTATAGCCATATGAAATTTTGTTGTCATTTTCCCAAGAATTTGAAAAATGCAGACCCGATCGAATTGAAACTTAGTAATTAGTAGTAAGTATTCATAGTTGCAATGTACGCAAATTTGTACAAGCTTTTGTGAGGATTATATCAGTAGAAACAAAAATATTTTTTTTTATTGTTAAGTCGCCATTCTACAACCGGTTTTCAGCAGTATCGGCTCTGTATTTCAGCAATTATTGTGAAAATACAATTTCAAACTGGTATCTACTTCTTCAGAAATTTTAAATCATGTAGATCTCAGAATTGAGAACCCCTCGATGGCCAAAAGGTTAGCATGCTCGGCTGCCGCGCAGGATATTCGGGTTCGAATCCCCGCTGAGTAAGTTCCTTATTTTATTTATTTAAAAATTTCAATTCAGTGAATGCCTAATTAATTTTTCCACTTTTTAACGCTAAAAATGTGGGAAAGCTATGTGAACAGGGGCTTCGGCGGTCTTGTCAAACTACTAGCGATTAATCATTCAATCTTTGACAAATTATATCTCCGAAAGTATTGGTTTCTAAGAGTTGGAAATGATATCAATGGATTCTTATGATAGAAGTGCTTCATAAAAAATTGAATTCGGAACGTAGGTCTATGACTCACCTCATATGTTGGATTTACATATATCAGCAAATTGTAATTAGAGCATGAGCTTGAAATCATAAAAATACGATTAATTATTGAAATTTTTAACAATCATATCCCCGAAAGTATTAGCTTGTTAGAGTTGAAATATGTAATATAAAAAAATTTTTTTTTTCGTTACTCCGAAACTATCTGGCCGATTTTGCCCAATAACGAACTTAACCGAGATATTTATCACAAACCTATTTTGACAATTTAAACTCTCTAGCTCATTCCGATCTAGAGTTATCGTGTTAACGGCACGACAGAATCGAATTTGTCCAAGGCTTCTTGATCAGTGAGTCGAATCTAATCGTTTAAGAACATTTTCGTCCAAATATTCGAAAATTACAGACACTTGGGCAAATTGATAAGCACTCTGTCCAACGGAACAAGAGCGCCAAAAACGATAAAAAAATATTATGTATTGCACGAAAACTAGAGAAGGGAAAAAGATAACGTCTTGCAATTTTTTGTAGGTTGCACAAATCCGACTTCGACATTTGAGTTCATTAATAAGCATAATCGACCAAATGGTTTTGGAGTTATACCTACACATCTGAAATTTTGTTGTGATTTCCTCCATAACTCCAAATATACAAATAAGATCTAATTAAAACTCGGTAATTACTTGTAGAATGCCGTCGCGATAATTTTGTGGAATTTGGTGAATATCGTATCCTGAAATTACTGGAGACGTAAGTTTTTTTGTGTAATATTGGATATTTAATGAATTTCAATTCCGATAGAATACATATCCGATAGAGTACATAGTGAAAATTCGCTGATCTTAGACGATTATTTCATTACGGAAGTATGTATATGTAGGAAGTATATTCATATCTAATAAAAGCTGTTTAACGGTTTATATCGATGGTAAATTCGATTAAGAGTGTCCATGTCCAATCGAAGAGAATAGTCAATTGAACATGCACGCTAAAGATCTTGACTTCACGTCAGAGCTTTTCTCAATATTTTTTCAAATATTTTGAAATTAAATAGGGCTATAAAATTATGCGGCCAATATCAAACCAACGAAGCTGGATAAATGGCAGTAGTAGTGGTAGTGTAGTACTCAATGATATTATCAATGGTCAATCAAATCCTATAGTAGAAGTTGATTTACTCTAATTAATGCCTAATTCTGCCGATGAATTCTTCATATTCAGTCTATTAATTATTTTTAATTGTAAGTTTTCTATTCAACAACTATCAAGATATCTCATATTATGTTAAATATTATATAATTACAACTAAGAGAAAATCAGTAGATGTACCTAATTGTCCCCTTTTTTTCCACTTATTTTCTGTATAAAGAATATTAATGGTACTTGTTTCAATCACTTTCAACATTTGAAAAAAATATCATATCCTGTATTGAACATCATCTGTTTGGACTGTATAGTTCTCTTGAAGAAGTAATCTTGTTGGGTACAATTATCGGAGAATATTTTCCACATTTATAGTTCGATGGAATGTTTGCGAGAATCACCGCTCTCTTATGCAATGATTTTAAATGGAACGATTATTGTTGTAGAAATTAATTCACTGTTTCATTTTGACATCAATCTGATGCGCATTTCTGTTATTTATATTCGATATGACTTTATGTTCCTTCATTTATAAATGAGGCGATTCCATTGATTTAAATGTTAACGGCAAGTTTCTTGATTATTTAGATTTCCCACATCCATTAACTGATTTATAAACACAAATTTCTGAAAATAAAAAAAAAGAAAAAATGTGGAAGAAGATAGAGAAACATTTATTATGAATTGAATCTGCGAAAAAAATGGAAAAATATCAAGGGGATTTCTGTGATAGAAATCGTCAAACAATTAAACTAATAATAATAAATGTTGTGTATTGCACGACGTTTCGATCAGTTATGTATCTCTGACCGTTGAATGAAAATCAGGCAATGGATTTCCGAAATCTAAATACTCAAGGATTTAACTATTAATAAATGCTGTTTTCAAAGACTTGAAATAATCTTGAGAGGTATAATTCAAAGAGGATGACAGTTTGAAAATGTGTGATAAATTTCAGAATAAGTGTCCGCCAACAATTAATTCTGAATATTTTCGATTACTGTCTGATGAAGGAGTCTGAAACGTTACAGAAAAGTTGTTTTATCGTTGGTGCAATTTTTAGGGTAGGATGCGACATTTGAGTTTGTTAATAGGCATAATCGACCAAACGGTTTTGGAGTTATACCCATCTGAAATTTAGTTTTATTTTTTCAATAACTCGAAAAATACGAATCCGATTCAATTCAAACATGGTTGTTAGTTGTAGAATGCTGACGCGGAAATTATTGCAAAATTTCGTGAGCATGGTATCACAAGAAAATTAAAAAAAAATCATTGAAAAAATTCTATATGTCAACTATTCGTCCGAAATCGGTGAAATTTTGCGATAGCCTTCAAAGCCTAAACTAACTTGAGTTAAGTAGCTGCATGGGTGACCGTTGCCTCGATAACTTTCGATCGAAAAGACATGGGGATATGTATTTTTCAGGGTAGGCTGCACATCCGAATGGGACAGTTCGTTGTTGGGCATAAGGCCCAGCGGTTTCGGAATTATACCCATCTGGAGTATTATCGATAACTCAAAAAATACACACCCGATCGAATTGAAGCTTGGTAACTACTTGTACAATATCGACATAAAGACGTGTGTGAAATTTTGTGAGAGCTGTACCTACCACTAGAAAATAAAAAAAAAAATTACTAAAAAATATTATGTATCTCACGATAACGTGAGAACGGAAAGAGATAGCGACTTGCAATTTTGAGGATAGGTTGCGCAATGTGCATCCGAATGCGACATTTAAGTTCGTTAATTGGCATAATTGGCCTAATTGTTTTGGAATTATACTCATCTGAAATTTTGTTGTTATTTCCTCCCAACTCAAAAAATACTAATCTGACCCAATTAAACCTCGGTGATTACTTGCAAAATGCTGACCCACTCATTTTCGCGGAATTTCGTGAATATCGTACCCTGGAGTTACTTGGGGAAGTTTATTCGTATTTCAATTCCAATAGAATACATATCTCAGAATTAAAAATTCTGTGATCATAGACACTCTATTGAATTCTGTCATTAAAATGGTATGAAATGTATTCATAAATTATAAAAGCTGAGAAAACGGTTTATATCGATGCTAAATTCGTAGTAGAGTGCCCAATAGAGGTGAGTAGAAAATAGAATATGCGCGCAAAATCTCCAGACTTCACTTCAGTGCTTGAACCAATTTTTAGTATTTGCTGATGACTAAAGAACAACATATGAATAAATTACAATTTTTTTTTATGCATGAGCATTTGTGAACAAAGATTATTTTCGCACATTATTAGTGCTTACATGATGCATGGATGTGTTTATCCAAAAGTATTTTGCAAATACAAGAGAAGTTCTAAAGGGTATTTCAAATAATATGCAAAATGCTTTTCTATAAAGTAATCATATTAAATACAAAATGGAAATCGGTATTTTGTATTTGGCACATCTCTGATGAGAGCTTAGGAATAGTGTGAATCATTCAATAAAAGTTTTATAATTCGTATATTTCCCATGATATAATGGGTATCATATGAGTTATGGAAGAGATGTTATCACATAAACATTTATCGGATTACTTACTACTAGTAACTATTGAATACTGGAAGCTGCGGTACTCACCGAAACAGGAAAAAATATCGATTTCGAATTGCACTTCTAAGAGCGACACATAGTTACATTCAGAAACAAGACACTCGACTGATTTATCGTTTTCCCATGCAAAATCCATCCATAGTAAATTAAGCCGCGAAAATTCGGTCATCACCGACGTCAATCATCACCATAGCACAATCGTTGTCGGAGGGGTTCAAGAGAAACTTCAGCGAGATGATACTAGAATGGAGTGGAGCCTCATTCATTCGGAATTAGTAACGATGTCAATAATTCGAGAGCTGATGATGTGTATCTAACAGTAACCCACGAGGAACTATGACAGTATACATGGTGCTTCTTCAGCCCCCGTCAGCTGTTTGTAAGAACGGAAGAAGAAAGTATCTTTGGCGTATCCTCTTTGTTCAAGCCGTTTCGACCGTTACTTTTTCGATGATGACTCCGATGGTCAAGCGAGTCAAATTCCTCGACCGCACATTGTTTTCGCTTATGCAACACATAATCTTTGGTGCCGTTTTTGGTGGGATTTCTTTCTGATTGCTAAAGTAGGTAATATAATATACTGCTCCACAAAATTTAAAGAAGTTGAGACATTTTGAGGCTGTTTCAAAGGTTTCCATTGTTTTTCACCAATTTTTTAAATATAAAAATCTAAATGTTTACTCACTTATCTAACTCATTCTTTTGGCTAGTTCTTTATAAGTTTCACAGTTTCAGATGAAAATTTATTTTTAGTATTTGTAGTGCAAAATCAGTTCACTCAAAAAATTTAAAAAATAAAATATAGAAATATGGATCATGTGGAGAAGTATATTTCAATGGGAAGGTTTAGTGGGTAATTCCGTAAAAAGGAGCAGGGAAAAATCAAACTGCTGGTACCTGCAGACACGTGTTTCTGCCAGTTGGCTTCAGTAAATAGTAAGGCCCCCTTGAATATCAACCACAGCCTGGCAATGCCTTTGCATGCTTTCGATCAGATTGTTGAAGTAGGCTTGATCAATGGTCGCATTCAGCGGACGAAACAGTTGCGCAACCGTTACCAAAACGTTCGGTGGCACATGCCCTATGAACTCAACACGTTGTGGAGCGGAGGCTATTTTATGGAGCTCATTTGATTTGCGCTAGGTAGCGGTAGCGTAAAGTGGCTGAGCGCGTCGTCCGCTGAATGCGATCAATGTCTCTCCAGAGTTGCGGTAAAAGAGTTCTTGCAGTGTATGTGGAGGTGGTTGAGAATCCAAAGCTCTTTGTAGCTGATCCCAAGCGTGTTCAATGGGATTGAGGTCTGGCTACCGAAGGGACAAGGCCAAATGTGGAATACCATGGATTTCCAGAGCTTCATCAACAATTCTAGCACGATGGGGTGGCGCATTATCGTCCAAAAATAAGACATTGTCAGTGACTTGCTCTATGTAAATCTGCGCTTTCATGGTAGCATCAAGTAACAACAATTTTGTACGTCCCCAAACAGTAAATGTATCACCTCTGAACGGATATTCTTCCTGAACCGATCTGGGATTTCTGGGCATCAGAGGATGGGTCCATACCCGAACACCCCGACTATCTGAAAACCATCCATATCTTGACTCATCTGTGAACAATACAGACCTTCATTGATCATTCCAATTCACTTGCTCATTCGCCTATTCCAATCAAAGTCGCGTATGATTTTGAGTCTGTGGGATCCTTCTCAACAGTCGTCGAGAATGTAGATTAACGTCTCGAAGTCTTAGACGTTCAAAAGGCGCTGTTGCATGATTCGATAAGTACTCAAAGGCTTTCTACGGGTAGACACAGTCAGACCGATCTTGTGCAGGAGTGGCAGATCTTTGGCGTCCACGTCCTTCGGTCACGTTTCCAGTTTCTCGACATCGATGAACGAGCCGGGAAACTACGCTTTCACTTTCACATGAAAGAAATTCCCAACATCTCTCTGATTACGTCCGGCCTCGATCATACCAATAGCCCTATTGGCTTCATCCGCACTAATTTACGTCTAGGTATTATTGCAAAATACATTTTCAGATTTTGAATCAAAGTTGATTGTAAGACCATAAAACAATAGCTGATCCAAAATTCTCAGAAACGCAGACGACAAGATATTGTCTGAAACTGAAAAAGTAATCAAACGAGGGGCAAAAAAAACATTCAGATATATGAGAGTAAACATTTGATTTCTCGTAAATGAACATTTGGTGGACAAGAATGGGCCACTTTAGAAACGTTCACAAAATTTTGCGCCAGGCAGAAGAGAACACCTAGTTTCCCCTCTCCTGTACGCGAACGACTTAAAACTGTACGGTCCTTCTCGAGCTAGACAGATCCACACGTAAAGTGATGAACATGAATCGTAGCCTGCATCTTATCTGCTCGATACAAAGAATATATCTTCCACGAACGCAACGCAGGGAGGTAGGGGTTTGAAAGTTTCGAATACCAACACCATCATTGTTGATGGATACAATGTTGAACACGGCAATAAGGATATTGAGGAGTGAATACCCGGCTTCTGAAAATGGTAGCTCATCATGAAATTAGGAAGCGGGAACCGAGGAGCTTTCCTATTTAGGGCCGGACAGAGAGCCTTGGAGAAGCTCAGTATAACTGGCATATCCATCGATCATGAGCTAGCAGGAACACCTATCTCGCCATTAGATCAAAGAAAAATAGGCAGAGAGATCAGTCACAACTGAAGACACTACTCGAAGATCACATGAGTAAAAACCTGCATTCCATATATTTAAGTAGTTTGAAATACAAGGTACTGTCGGAAGAATTATCCTTCGCCTTTTTGAAGTCAGCTGGGCTCAAGTCGGAAACGGAGGGATTTATCATGGCTTGTCAAGATGGGGTAATATATATATACAAAATGGTATAAAAGTATGAAAGTGGACACAACCAACAACGTGCAGAGCATGCCACAACCAGCAGGAAACTGTTATACACATCCTGTCTGCCTGCAGAGTCCATGCTCCATCAGGATATGTGCAAAGACACAATGCGGCACTCCTAATTCTCTACTTCCATCTGAGTTAGATTGAAGCAGTTGTTGAAAATGACAGATTCCACATCTACTGTAACTATGTTATTCCAACAACTAGGCAGATCCACGGCATAAACCCAGATATAGTCCTGCTGGACAAAGAGCTCAAGAAATTGTTTGTTGTCGAATCTTCCTCGAACACCGAAAAAAAGTGATGATGAAAGAAGAATAGAAGAGGGAAACATACAAATATTTAATGTTCGAACTGGGGATCCTGTATCAATGGCATTAAGTTATGATGGTCGTACTAATCATAAGATGTCTAGGGAGTCTAGGAGTCTAGGATGTCTAGGAGAGCAAATTACGTGACCGAATTGAAGATTATTTCAGCCTGCAAATCCCTGGCCGAGGATTTCGCGCACAGAATGCAGAAAGCAGTGTTGCTCGGAACACTTCGAGTCATCAGGTCCCATCAACTGCGAAGGCCGCTTGCAGCTCATCTCTTTTGTGAAGGGACGCTGAATGGGAGGACAAAGAACTACTCCAAGGAACGTGCGAGGGTTTTTTTCGTGAGATAGCGGAACCTCTCAGGATAAGCCTATAAAAGGTTTTTCCTCTCAAGCAGGAAAAAAAACTAATATATCGGATCTCTAATATAACTGCTTCAAATTAGTAATTACATTAATCACTACGATGCTCGGTAGGAAAAAAGACTGGCAAAGGGAATCCACCACCCAAGTTCTTAAACAAAATGCCATTAAATGGTACACAGACGGTTCATAAACCACTACAGGACCTGGCACTGGAGTATATGCGGCAGGCACCAAATGCTCACTATCGCTAGGCTCCCATCCGAGCGTCTTTCAGTCAGAAGTACTTGCAATAGAAAGATGCGTGGAAATGAACCTAGAAAGAAACCATCAGAGATGTGATATAGCCATTCACTCTAACAGTCAACCTGCTATTAAAGCTCTGAGCTCCCATGTTATCGAATCCAAGCTAATATAGGAGTGCCGAAGAAAACTCAATGAAGTAGGAAAGACCAACAGGGTCTCCTTGGTTTGGGATTCTGGTCATGCGGAAATTAAAGGAAATGAGAGAAGAAGAAATCTGCAGGAGTGAAGACGTAGCCTCCTTGAAACCATCCCAGATACTGGGGTTCATCAGAACTCTGGAACTGGACGGGGGGCACAATAGACCTTAAGGTCGCAGTATAACGTTTCCCTCTGCAACAATATAAAATTACATTAAATAAACGAGCTTCAAGCTCTTGTCGTCATGTTAGTGCTTCTAATTATATTTCGTGTTTGGTCGGGGATTCCTGGAACTATTCTTGTTGAACGTAATCCTAATTAACTTGTTACCACACTTCCTCAATTAAATTAAGCATCTATATCTTCAAGCCAATTACGATCACGTTGACCATTTCGGTGAGGTTTCGGAAGCATATTGATGAATGAAAGATCATAAGTCGCCGTTTGATGGAGCGTAAAATGCGATCATTAGAACGACGTGATGAAATCGCCTATAGTGAAAGTGGGAAGAAATGAAATTTACGATACTCCGCAATTGCATCCGTCCAAGTCAATACTGAGAAAGATTGGGTGAGTCCAGTGGACATCGGGAATAACAAATTCTATCTGATATATGGAGATTCTCCGCAAACAAATAAAGTTGGGAGAAAGTGGGCAGAAACCGATGGTGGAAGAATAATCGTCATCGTTCAATATGTCCACTATTTTAATAAAAAGTGAGCACCGTTCAGTTGGTAAGTTTCTTTTTTGTCAGTGACATGGATACTCAAGACATGTGAGTAAGATTATTTGTTTTTACGATAATTCTAGGTAGGTATGTGTTACTCTCTGATCATCCTGAGAATTGTTATGGCTCCTTTCACGATAGATTTTTACACCCCATTCAAATTTTCACAGTTTACGTCTTGTGGTACGTAACATTAAAAATCGACATAAAAAAGTGGGTTGGGAATGATATCAATGGATTATTATAATATAACTGATTCATGAAAGAAACTAATTTAAAATTAAATTACGAACTTATAGGAGATTGTCATTCCTCAAATGTGCTCTGAAATTATATTATATTAAATGAAACCTAGCCAATATTCCGTTTTGTTTCGACTGAAGATATTCTGAACTTACCAAATTATATATTTCTATCATTTTGTATCATTTTGAATTGATTTCGGCCAGGGATTCTTGATTTCTTTTTGTTACTCCGAAACAATCGAGCCGATTTTGCCCAATAATGATCTTAACCAGGATATTAGTCTCACAATCCTACTCTGAAAATTTCAACCGCCTAACTCATGCTGCTCAAGAGTAATTGTAGAAAGAAAATATGAAAATTTCAAAAAAAAAATTTTCACACTATGGCAACCCGATCAATACAAAACTTCTTATGCATATAAACGTCATTATTCTACAATTTGATGCTAAATTTTAGATAGATCGAGTAATCGGTTTAGGAAATTTTCATTCAAAATGTTTTTACTAAAAACGGCTATAACTCCGAAAGTGCTTGGTGGATTTCACCTGTTAACGAACTCATCTGAGATATTCACGCTCCAAACCTACATTGCAAAGTTAAATCCTCTAACTCCTTTCGTTCGAGAGTTATCGTGTTAACGGCCAGATGGGCGGACGTACGGCCGGCCGGATATAATCGATTTCGACCACGGATTCTTGATCAGTGAGTCGAACCAAATCGTTCAAGACCATTTTCGGACAAAAATTCGAAAATTACAGAACATTTTGGCAAATTGATAAGCACTCTGTTCCGAGGGACAAGAGCGCCAACAAAACATAAAAAAAATTGGTTCAAGCACTGACGTGAAGTCAGGAGCTTTTGCACGCATGTTCTATTGTCTATTCTCCTCTATTGGACACCCTAAATCGAATTTACCATCGATATAGACCGTTTCCTTAGTTTTTATGAAATTTGAATACATTTTATACTATTTTAATGACAGACTTGCGTAAGGAGAGAATCGTCTTAGGCTACGGTTACTGCGGATGCGAATTCTGATGAAAATGTGTTCTGACGTTCGTCCGTGCTCGTACGACGTGGGAATCCTGACGAGTTTTTCCCTCCCATAGTAACCACTTTCATTGAAAATCAGGCGTTTGATGAGTCAAGCGAATTCGTCAGAGCACTTTTTGGTCAGAGTTCGCATACATGGTAACCGCAGCCTAAGTTCACAGAATTTTTAATTCTGACATATTTATTGTATCGGAACAGAAATTCATTAAATTTCCAATAATATACGAAAAAATTGGTTCAAGCCCTGTGGACAGGAGCTATTGGGCACATGTTCATCTTCCTTGTGGCCCGTACTGACCAGTAAAGAAAAAAAGCAGTATCATGTTGAATACCTTAATATTATTGATTATTATATAATAATCGATGAAAATACTGAGAGAGACCCAGGAAATTTGACACATTTTGTCTTATATCTCCAGAAATTGAAATCGTATAGAGCCAAAATTTTGCACAATGTTGCAAAATACTACAATTGACGTTAGTACAAGTTTTTGTTGCAATCTGATGAATAGTTCACGAAAAAAAAATTTTTTTTTCGAAAAAATTAAAAGAAATATTTTTTTAAAAATTACCAACATTTCGATCATAACAGAATTTTGCCAAAAGTTGCGCGTTTATATCCTCGAACTGACTACCAAGTTTCGATTCAACATCTTCTTTAGTTCCTGAAATATCAGGGAAATAACCTCAAAATTTGAAATGTCTATAACTTCTAAACCGTCCGGCCGATTTTGCCCGTTAACGAACTTAACCGTCGCATTTTGATCAGAAACCTACCCTGAAAGTTTGAAGTCGATAGGACCTTCGGTGCTCCTGTTATCGTGCCTACGGCCGGAAGGCCGGCCGGCCGGCTGGACGGCACCCAAAAATCTGACACCGGATTCGTGATCAGGGAGTCCGAATTAGTCTATTAGCCAATTTTCAACTCGAAATTCGAAAATTACAGACATTTGGACGAAATGATAGGACGATGTTCCCCTAGAACATGCGCCCAAAAACTTACGTCTCAAGTAATTTCAGGATACGATATTCCGCGAAAATTAACGCGTAGGAATCCTACAAGTAATTAGCGAGTATGAATTGGATCGGATTTGTATATTTTGAGTTATAGAAGAAATAACAATAAATTTTCAGATGTGTATAACTCCAAAACCGTTTTTCTGCTTATGCCTATTAACGAACCCAAATGTCGCATTCGGATGCGAAACAAATCCTGAAAATTTCAAGTCGCTACCTCTTTCCGTTCTCAAGTTATCGTGAGATACATAACATTTAAATTTTTTTTAAATTTTTTATTGATATGATCCTCACAAACATACGTCTTTAAGTTGGTATTCCACAACAAAGTTTCAATTCAATCGGATCTGCATTTTTGAGTTATCGGGAAAATAATATTCCAGATGGGTATAACCCCGAAACCGTTGGGCCATAGACAAGGGAATATATGCGTTGGGCCGATTATGCCCAACAACCAACTTAACTGTCCCATTCGGATGCGCAACTTACCCTGAAAATTGCAAGTCGTTATCTCTTTGAGTTCGAAACTTATCGTGGCAACGGTCACCCATCCAGCTGCTGAACTCACCCAAGGCTGCTCAAATCTCCAACAATATAGATCCGGTCGTAATCAAATTTGGAACTCCGCTGTAGTGTTAGGTTTTGAACGCAAAATAGTTTTTGAGACATAGAATTTTTTTCAAAGATTTTCTATGATTTTTTAAAAACTTTCTAGTGATACGGTCCTCTCGAAATTTCGCAAACATTTGCTCGTTGGCATTCTGCAACTAACTACCATGTTTTACGTGGATCGGATTCGTATTTTTTGCGTTATTGAAGAAATAACATCAACATTTCAGATAGGTTTAACTCCAAAACTGCTTGGCCAATTATGCCCATTAACAAACTTGTCCGTCGCCTTTGGACCCACTACCTTCCCTGGAAATTTCAAGACGCTATCTCTTTCCGTTCGAAAGTTATCGTGGCAACGGATTGCCAGCCAGCCGGACATAATTGATTGACCTAGGATTCTTCATCAATGAGTCGAACATAATCGTTTGTGACCATTTCCGGCAAAAAAATCGAATATTACAAACATTTGGGCAAAATGATAGCACGCTGTTCCCCAGAATATTCGTTTGATATTAAAAACAAAATTATTTAAAATTTCATGATTTATTTCATTAGCAATTTATTATAAATAAATTAATTTTAGACTTATTTATTCTTCATTAATAGAAGAATAAATTAGCTAAATTTTTAAGCTCTCACTCAATTGTTTATTTAATTTATACCATTTGTTTATAAAAATAATCTTTGAGAAACATTTTTTTTCTATTTTTAGGTCAAAATATCTTATAAACTAATAAAACTATGACCAAACAACCTATGTAACTTTTTCACTAACGTATATTTATCAACAATTTTAGTTCATAAATTTTAGTTTTAATTTATTGTTCCGCGAATAACCAATTATTATTGATTTTTATTTTCTTGATCTCTCTAGATTATGCTAATAAGTTTTTGATGACCTAATGATTTTTTCGACAAATAAACAATAAACAATAAAGATAATCAATATAATCTTTAGTGTCTAGTTACAGTTTTATTCATCAAAGTTCTGAACATTTTAAGACGTCATTAGTCTATTATTGACCCGCATGCTTACGACTAATTATACTAATGGTTATTTAAGGATTCTTTCTATTAAAATCTAATTTGCTTTATTCAAATTTCTATTAGCAGCTAGAAATAATTCTCAAACTTGAAAGCATCTATGGATTTCGGTTTTCACTTGCTGAATACCTGACCAAGAGAATATCTTTTCAGTTTGCAGGTGTTCACAAATTCAATTTAGTCTCAAGTCGAACTTTACGCATCGTTCAAAAGTTATTTCATTGTGAATTCTCTATTTTCTTGTCAAATGGATTTGGAAGTGACTTGTTTCACTTATATTAGTTTTTAAGAAATTTGGATAAAACAAAAAAAAAATTATGAAAGATTATTCTTATAAACAAACGGTATGAATTAAATAAATAATTGAATCAGTGCTGCAAATTTTGGCTTAATTTGTTGTTTAGTTAACAAAGAATAAATAAGTCTTAATGTTTTTCCTTGTATCCCTATTAGTTAAAAAGTTATAATAGATTTAAACATAAAAAACTAGGTGAGAGTGGTAAAATGAAAGAGAACAGAAAATAGAAAAAACAATAAAATTTTTTTTTTTTTAAATAATAAATAATTATGTAGTTGTTTTTGTTTTTATGAAATAGAAAAGTGGAAAAAAATACAAAAAGATAATTCATTTGTTTATAACAAATTGTTTATTAAATAAACAATGAAAATTTAAATAATAATCGATTTTTTTTTAATATCAAACAGCAAGATGAATAATGATTTAAAAAAAAATGGTTCCTCAATTTTCATAACAAAGTGGTAAGAAAATTGCTATTTTTTTTTCCAAGCAATAATTTTTTTTTTCAAGCAATAATTTTTTTTTAAGAAACGGTTTTTTTTTTAATTATAATTATCATCAAAGATTATGTTATCAAAAAAAATATTGAACCATCTCATAAACAACGTATTTATTTTGTTCATAACAATTTAAACAATAGGAGATAAAAATTAAAAAAAAAATCATTTTTAAGTAGCTTCTGATCATAGGAAAACGGATGAATAGTAATATTATAAAAAAAAGTTTTTTTCAATCTTAATGAAGCTCTATAATTTTTCACTTAAGTAAATTGTTAATAACAAAACGAAAATTAACAATTTTTTAATTTTTCCGACGGGAATCTGTTCTAAGACCTTTGAAAATTAGCTCCACGAAAGGAAAAAATTCTCAGATTAATAGTTTAACAATTAACGCACTTGCAATGATAATGATCATCTTACAAAAAATTGTTAATTAACTAATGGATAACTAATTGAAAAGACACCGGATTATTGTTCATTAATCCATCCTGCAGGCGCCTGAATGTTTTAAATTTTTTTATTTTCGTATTTAACTAACAAGTTTGAATAATATTTATTCAGTTTTTGTCTAAAGGGGGCGAGGCTTGCGCAAGCCGAAGAACCCGTTTTCGGGCGTATTTTCAACCCTCTGGGAACAATTATAGATATTGGTCCTACAGTTCCGGGAGTGGGTACTTATTTTAAAAGATTTCATCTTCTTTTTGAATTTTTTTTTCAAATTTTAATTATCTCAAATGGTTTTTAAGATACTGGCGAAAAACCAAACCCCTTTTTTCCCCTTAATTGTTTATAACTATTGCAATTTTCGCGAGCGGCCTTCGCATTTTCACAAAAACTATCTGCATCCTATTCCGAATCGAATGACACCTCAATAATAATTTTCGAAGAATACGCACAAATTTTTACCTGAAAAGCACTTGTTGACTAGGCTATAAAGAATTAAACGACAAAAAATTGATCTTGTCAAGGATCATTGGAATTTCGAGGCACCACAAAAAGATTAATACTCAAAATTATTATTTTTCACAGCCACAGTCTAAACTTTTAGTGCCAAATTTCTTCCAAGAAAAAAGGTGCAATAAAATTTACGTGTCCCCAGTCTACCTGCCTGTGCACTACCTACCGAATTTTACTCCGTCCAATGTACCCTCGTACAAGTACAGTCAATAAAATTAATGACTCAGTGGGAGTTAATGCAACTTGAGATAATTCTATAAACTCTATTTCTGTTTTATTTTATGATGGAGGACTCGTTAGATTTTTTTTAGAATTCGGTCCAGTGGAACAGTCTTGCTTGAGGGACGAGGTGCGTTTTTCCTCTGCTGAAATTCTAATTTAGTTACCTACAATCTGAAGGTGGTTATAAATTTGTCATAAGACTCTTTTAACTGTAATAGTACTAATTACACTCGAAATGTTTCAATGCTCTGTAAATTTGTGTAACCGAATTGTTCCGTTAGGAGGCATTGATTTGGGGATTTCAACGGAAATTTAAAAAAAGTTTTCCTCACGTGATATGCGTTCTCAGATGAAGCGATGCTTTCCAATCTTTGTCGTCACCAGACCATGGACATCCTGTATACTCAATATGGAAGTCCAGTGCTTAAATTCGTAGAATTCCATAGAGAATTCGTTTCGGTTTATTATTTTGGTAAACTTTCAATGCTGAAATAATATACAGAAATATCCAACGAAAATGAGCAAAAAGTTTGGAATATTGTATGCCGGGTGATTCGATAGGTTTATTATTTGAGAAAATATGTAATAAACCAAAATCCGTTAATTCATTGTACATCGCTGCTCTTCTAACCATTTTTTGAAACTCCTGGAAGAAAATTCAGGCAAAATTCAAGCATTATTCCAAGATGATCTCGCAAGCTCTTCAGCGCGATGGATTAACTCTAAAAAGGTTTAAAATTGGAGGTACATTTTAGAAAAATCCAGAAAAGCACTGATTTGAAGTCTATTTCTCAAATTATAATGTATGTATAGATACTGGTACATGAAAGGCTGAATGTGTATTAATATTGGTATTCTTAATCTTATTCATTTGACCATAGTATTCCACGATCCGTGGATTCAAAAATTGGTTCAAGCCCTGTGGACAGGAGCTTTCTGGCGCTCTAAACAAATTATATCTCGGAAAGTATTGGTTTCTCAGAGTTGGGAATTATATCAATGTATTCGTATGATAGAACTGCATCATAAAGGAATTTCAATTCAAATAATAGTTTACTTATCAAGATTAAATGAGCAATCTGAGAATGAGAACTGCACCATGGAAGAAATCAAATTAAAATAGCTGAAATGAATTTGACTCTCTCTTATAGAACAGAATGACATGTACGAGTATGAACACAGATCATATAATAAAGCTTAGATAGAATAATGATAACATTGTGTGAAAACATAGAAGTACGATTCATTATTGAAATTTCGAAAAATCATATCTCCGAAAGTATTAGCTTGTTGGAGTTGAAAATGAGATCAATGGATTTTTATGGTGAAACTGCTTCTTAAAAAAAATTAAATTTGAAATTTGTTACATAAAAAAAAATATATTTTTTTCGTTATTCCGAAACCATTATATTTTGCACAATAACGAACTTAACCAAGATATTCATCTTCCTTACCTACTCTGAAAATTTCAACTACCTAGCTCATTCCGTTCGAGAGTTATGGTAGAAAAAAAATTCAAAATTTTCAAATTTTTTTTTTACACTTTGCCGTAATCTGGTCAATACAAAACTCCACATGCGTATAAAGGTCATGATTCTACAATTTGATTCTAAATTTCAGAAAGATCGAGTGATCGGTTTCGGAAATATTCATAAAAAATGTTTTTACTAAAATCGGCCATAACCGCTTGATGGATTTCGCCCATTAACGAACTTGTCCGAGATATTTACGCTCCAAACCCACCTTGCAAATTTCAATCCTCTTACTCCTTTCGTTCGAGAGTTATCATGCCTACGGCCGGCCGGACCGGCCGGACAGAATCGATTTCGACCTCGGATTCTTGATCACTGAGTCGAACCAAATCGTTTGAGACCCTTTTCAGCTAAAAAATCGAAAATTACAGACATTTGGGCAAATTGTTAAGCACTCAGTTCCGAGGAACTAGAGCGCCAAAAAGAATGAATCATAATACTGTCAAAATCGGTATACAGGTTGATTCTCGAAGACCGTTCGTTATTATTATTATTATTAAATTCTTGTTTTTTCTTCACTATGACTCCTGAAAAATGGATGAAACATCAATAATGTAAACGAGAACCAGACCATGCGATTTTGCCCTATATCTACGGAATAGTAATTTTTCGGCAACCGTCCGGGAAGTGCCCACTTCCCGGACGCTTTTTCTTTGAGAAAGAAGCATTTCCCGGCCTAGTCCGGGAAGTACGTACTTCCCGGACTAGGCCGGAAAAATCACGTCGATTTGGTCATTGTAAATATGAAAATCTTGGTAGGTATATTTTTAATAAATGAAGTTACCATAGCACTGAGAAAACGGCTGACAGTTCATATAAAATTAGTTGTCAACAATTTGCACATGTGATATTTTCTGTTCTGTTTAATTTGAATAAGAATCAAAATATATAAAAAAGAAGTGTGTCGTCTCATTGATTTGTTATTCTACACGGTTGCCGAAAAAATATTGTACGCAACACGCCCGAAAAAGGTTTTTTTGAACTCATAGACTTCTAGGACTCGCTTACGCTCGTCCTAGAATTTTGTCTATTCGTCCAAAAAAACCTTATTTTCCGGACTTGTTACGTAATAGTAATTTACGAATAGACAAAATTCTAGGACGAGCGTAAGTGAGTCCTAGAAGTCTATGAGTCCAAAAAAACCTTTTTCGGGCGTGTTGCGTACAATATTTTTTCGGCAACCGTGTAGAATAACAAATCAATGAGACGACACATTTCTTTTTTATATATTTTGATTCTTAGTCAAATTAAACAGAACAGAAAATATCACATGTTGACAACTAATTTTATATGAACTGTCAGCCGTTTTCTCAGTGCTATGGTAACTTCATTTATCAAAAATATACCTACCAAGATTTTCATATTTACAATGACCAAAACGACGTGATTCTTCCGGCCTAGTCCGGGAAGTACGTACTTCCCGGACTAGGCCGGGAAATGCTTCTTTCTCAAAGAAAAGGCGTCCGGGAAGTGGGCACTTCCCGGACGGTTGCCGAAAAATAAGCATTTTAAAGCAGTAGTATGTATTACACTTATACCTTTTTTTGAACGTAGATTCAAGCTGACCAAAAATGGATTCTCATTTGAAAAAAAAATAGTTTTTTTAGGTGTTTGTCATGACTGACTTTAAAATGAAAAATGAACACCCTGTATGTTCAATTGAATTTTTAATTAACGAAGGAGAAACATCGGTATGTCTTCTGATAGAAGCTAGAAAATTAGGAATTTTCATGCAAAAATCTACAAGTTAGAAACATTGGAATGAAGCCCTATTCGAGAAAATTTAAAGATTTCACACGAATTTTCTGAGAATAAAATGTAAGTGACCCATTAAAACAATGTAGAATTCAATGGGTAATCTAATTATCAATGAAAAAACTGGGTGTTACATTTAAAAAACGAAAGCTGGTATCATTTCCGGTGAAACCGGAAGTGGAAAGAATCTGAAATTTTTTCCAATAAGTCATCTCTTCAAACAAAGCTTAACTATAAAAATTTCAAGAGTCTTTCTTTGAAATATTCTAACGAATGGTCTTCGTGAATCACCCGGTATAGGTATGGAGGCAAATATAAAGAATGGATAATTTTCGAAAAAAAAATTATAACTATTGTAATATATCATGTGTGAAATTTGGAGTTATGTGTGAAATTACCAACTGAAATTATATGATCAACAATTATAAACGTCCCAAAAATACATATTTATGATGATCATATTGTGTATGTATTTTCTGGCGTTTGATAAAGATAATTTTTAATTTTCAGAGATTATTGAAGAAGCATGCTCATTTTTTTCCTTGGATTCATTCTTGGCATAGGTAAGCATATTTCAGGCTACCAGTATAATACACAGTGTGTTTCGTAATTGAATATGTGAATAATGTACTTGATGTTAAGTATCAGATTATTAAAAAAAACTGCATGGCATCACATCAATACAGGATGTTTCATTAATAATTGGAAATATTTTAACTCTTGAATCTTGAACTCAAAATATTAAGATATAACCTAAATCACCCAAAAAAATGTGACTTCTTACTGAGTGACAGGGTGTTTTATTTAAAAATTTAAGAACTATTTGTGCCCAGTGCTATCAGACGTATGCTTGTCATACTCGGCTAGAAGTGTAACTACTATAAACTCTACTAAATGTTAAATAAAAGGTTCTCGCTACTACCGTTGGCGTACGACATACGCAAGTGACTGGTTGACCTTTCCCAAATTCTACGCCACTTGCGGAATTTCCATTTTAGTATAATTTGTCGATTCTTCTATACTTTCCATGTAAATACCATAATCCTTCTTCCTATCGATAAAATCATTATTGTTGATAAAACAAATTGATAAATTCCGAATCTGAATCCCCATTAATTAATTATATTTCTGTAGGGGGAAATCACAGAGACAATAGACAATAGACAATTCTATTTCTCTATGGGAAATCAGACAAGTAAGTTGAGACCATCTGCTCGGGGTAAGATCGAAAGGAAGAATCCATTTCAAATCACTGCAGAAAATCTGAACATTCTTTATGAATAATTTGAGATGATAAGGTCCTTATTGATTACAACCGAAGCATCTACAGATGCAGACTTTTGGAAATTGAATACATATATAAAAATAAATAGATTCTTTGAGCTTATTGATCTCCCATCCAGATGTATCAATTTTTGTTGAAAAATTATTAGAAAGTTCATCAAAATCTTTCATGAAATGGGAAGAAATGAAAGTTCTATTTCACTCATATTTCTAGTCCATCTTGATGTCTATAGTGTCAACTGAAATGTACTCATCTCAAAGTAGAAATAATCCAAAGGAAATTTCACTATTTACACACTGCAGTGTAATCACAGATCATATAAATATCAAATATCCGACCATATTTGTCACTGCATTGCATTAGTTCACATTTGACACCGTTATACACAAAAATACCACGAAATGCCCGCGAAAAACAATAATGGTTAACTCCAGAATAAGAAGTAATCATCCATTTACAATAACAACGTTCGAATGAATCGCCTGGCGTACGACCCAGAGCGGTGTTGCCATTTTATCATCTTCCAGGCTAGTAGACATAGGGGGCTGTGGTTCAACGCTCTACCACTGAGCTAGCGGCACTCAGGGTAAATTCAATAATTCATATCATATCGTACCACCAACGTATAAATCCTTACACCACTTGCAAAAATGACTATTCCCCTTTGTTCGCTTGTTCCAGAAATATTGCAGGCACTCTATATTCAACCACCTCAGATTCTCAATAGGCAAAAGAGAGACCTGGAAACGGACAACATCACCTTCACCTTCGACTGCAAAGACCGAGCAATAGGATTTTACGCGGACGTGGAACACAGCTGCCACATCTTTCACATGTGCGATGAAGATGGTCGAAGAGTTCCTCACATGTGTGCAAACGATACTAGTTTTAATCAGGAATATCGAATTTGCGACTGGGAATACAATTTCAACTGTTCTGAGGCACCAATGTGGTAAGTACGAGTTATACTCCATTCACTTTTATAAAGTCTCCCGGTTGGCCATGATTTAGGTCTATCACGTTTTTGTAACTGAAACTAAGGCAGGTTGGCAATCCTGAATTATCGTCAATGTCAAAACAATTCTCTGAGACGTTGCCAATTTCTACTCTCAACAATCAACATAATCTTCCATCTTGAACAAGATATTATCACAGATCATTATCTTCGAATAATGAAGAACTCTTCGCTTTGAAATTGAAAATACCGAAAGCAGTTTTGAAGAAACAGAGACAAAGTATCAGGAAGTGATATACAGAACTGAAATCTGCAAAAAGAGAACTTCATTCTGTATTAGGACATGTCGAACTCTCGAATGAAATTACTTAGTTTCCTATCCTATCACTATATTTTATTAAGGTTTAACAGTGACTCGGGTTTCGTAGTATACTACATTTTGAAACTGGTGTATTTCAAGTTATGCAACAAGGTATTTAAATGTCTTCTGTATAGGCTTATTTCTTGAGAATTTCGAAATATGGGGAATTCCATAGGCTTTCCTGCCGGGTTATTCAGGTACTTCTATTATTTTTTCAAATGAACTATCACAAAGTAACGGACTACTGTATCCATTATATTTCATTAAAATGTCAACAATTGATTCTTGATTTCGGTACAAGAAAATAGCATAACTGAATCTTCAAACCATGTTTATATACGTGAAATATTTCCATAGTAACAACAGATGAAAAATTTTCTTCAACAGACGCCAGGTCTTTGGAATTGTTGAATTCACATAATATCTTCTCTAATTCACTATTTTTCCCAAGGAAATTCACATTGTGAAAAATACGTAATTACTGCGACTTCTATGTAGAGAGGACAACGTTGCGTAGTTATCTGACAGGAAAATGAGCATTGCCTAACATTTTCAAAATATACACGGTGAAATGTGCCAAAATTTCATGGCCAACCGGAAGCCTTTATGAAAGTGAATGTAGTATATGTATATCTATTCGATACTGAGAACAAAAAACAAGAAAACATAAACTATGTTACTTGCGACAAAATAATGAACGTCACTGAACATCGCTTAAGGTTTCTGCATCGCGGATGGTTGGAGTTCGTAAGGATATGCCTAGGTGGCGCTGGTTAGATTTTCTGTCCAGTAGTTCGCAACAATTATGCTTAAGTATCCTAGAACTCCTTCGAGTCCTTCGTTTATCATGCAATGGCTAAGTTACGCTGATGATTGGTAGCAACCATGAAACCGGTCCGTATCTGCCTCCGCCCTGAATGACAATGTTCTCTTTGGGGGAACGCTGAACGATGAGAAGGCTAGACCGGATCACGAAGGAATATTTGCTGATCGTCAAAATAAACGAATATTTCACCGTGTGTCTTTTAGTGAATATGAGAATTATCTATAAGTTCAATAAATTAAAGTATGTTGTCTACAAAATATTCATACAATTTTTTTTCGATTCAATCAAATTTTTGTGTTCAATCATTAAAATAATAAGGAAAATCGGTGAAATAGTTCTCGAGAAGATTAATAGTGTCACATCAGATCAGACATCTACGGCAGAACTAGGCTAGGTTAAAGGCTATGTTAAACAGAAATTATTAAACAAACCTAGATATTCGTTAAACTCACTTCGTACGACTGAAAGTACAAAAAAGAATCATAACGGCATTGATCACGAGCAGAAGCTTTGCGCGCATGTTCTTTTGTCAATTCTCGCCTCACACACCCTCACGAAATACTATATTTTTGTCGCTCTTGTTCCTCGGAACAGAGTGTTTATCATTTTGCTCAAATGTCTGTAAATTTCGAATTTTTGGCTGAAAATGGTCTCAAACGTTTTGGTTCGACTCACTGATCTATAATCCGTGTTCAAAATCGTTGAGCTAGACAGTTGAAATTTTCAGAGTAGGTTTAGGAGATGAATAGTTCGGTTAAGTTCGTTATTGTCAAATATATTATTATATTATAATAATAATAATTATTTCTTCAAAAATCTTATATTTCAGAAACTATTTATCAGATTCGGCTGAAATTCCTTGCAAACCATCAAGCCCCTATTGATATCATTCTTAATTCTAGAAACTTTCGGATATATGATTTTTCAAAATTTCAATAAATAATTGTAATTTTATGATTTCATAGAATGCTCTAATTATAATTTGCTGATGAATGTAAATCCAACATATGAGGCGAATCAAAGTACTACGTTTTGAATTTATTTTTTTTATAATAATAATAATAATATAACTTTATTTACCCAACAGTAATAATCCCAATTATAGGGTAACATAATATATAGGTACATTCTCAAACTATGCCAAAAATAAAAATACCAAAAATAATATCAGTTTTCTTAAATAATATACAACAATATCAGTGACTAAAAGAACATGTTCATTCTGAGTGCATTCGCACTCCTACACATACGATACACTGGTGCACGCACCAACAAGTTAGTACGAGATGTTGGCAGACGAAAAACAGGAGCAGACCTAGAGACCATCCTTGGAATTGCGATGTTCATTCGCGACAACAAATAGGGCGAGTCGAGGTGACCCATCAGTAGCCTCCGGGCGAATTTAGCACATTGGTTTCCATGTCTTTCGGCCAACGATGATATTCGCATATCACTCATAATTGAGGAAAGATTAGCTCCACGTTCAGGGTATATACCCGTTTAAAAAATTTAATGCTTGTGGCTTTTACTTGATGCAAATCCATATTAACTCAATGAAAAATTATATACGATTTACACTTATTTCTTATAAATAAGTGTAAATCGTATATAATTTTTCATTGAGTATATACCCGTTTGCCGAAATGAGACGTACTTAAAAAACCTCCTATGGATTCGCTCGAGCACACTTAGATGACAGTCGTATATTGGAAACCAAATGAGGCTACCATACTCCAATTTGCTGATAACGAGTGTGAAGTAAAGATTTCTCAATACCTCCAGATCGCCGAACTCCCTAGAGCACCTGAAGACAAAGCCCAGCATTTTACAAGCGGAGGCACTGAGTTCTTCAATATGCGGTATGAAACTCAATTCAGCGTCGAAAAAAATGCCGAGATCACGTATTTGATCCACACGGGTAAGGGAACGGTCACCAATTAAGTAATTGCCAACAAAAGGTTGCACTCTTCTCGTGAAAGTCATCTGAAAGCACTTTTCCAAGTTCAACGTTAGTCCATTCCTCAAACACCAATCCCAGACGAATTGCAAACTAGACTGAAGCAGCTCCAAATCTTCCACACAACGTATCCTCCAGAACAGCTTCAAATCATCAGCATACGCCAAGGCCATGCACCCCAGGAAATTCAACAGATCGTTTTATAAACACCACGAACAGTAATGGACCAAGATTAGATCCCTGCGGAACTCCAGATTCCAAAACATATTCATACGACTCAAAACCATTATAAAACACATAATTGACTCTATCACTCAAGTAAGAACCAATCAACTTCAAGTATGCAGGGCTGAAACCGAACGAAGAAAGTTTGCGCAACAGAATCCCATGATCAACAGTATCGAACGCTCTTGAAAAATCAGTGTATATCACATCGACCTGACCACCATCATCCAGAGACTCCGTAATAAATTGTGATAAAGTAGCCAAGTTGGTGATTGCCGACCCCTCACAAAGCCATGCTGACCTGTAGACAAGTGGGGGCGAACACCGTGAGATATACTTCTATACAGTACTTCTTCGTAGACTTTTGCGAAATTTGAGAGTATGGAGATGGGTCTATAGTTTTTGATTTCAGACTTATTACCTTTCTTGAAGACAGGGACAACCCGAGCTCTTTTCCACAAACTTGGAAATGTAGAGGTCTGTAAGCTTCTCACTATTATGAGATGAATAGGCTTTGCAAGAGCGGAACTGCACTCCCTAACAAAATAGGCAGGGAGTTGGTCATCTCCAGCTGTGATCTTATCAGGAAATTTTTCCATGCTAGATTTAATCTCCTCTACGGTGATCATAGGCACGACATAGGGTGAGGATTGAACGAAGCTTAGTAGATTATCATCAGATAAAGATACATTCATTCTTTCCACACCAGAAAACTGCACAGCAAACGAATCAACTATGGCCTTGGGATCTTTATAAGTATTACTTTCATCACTCCAGGAATTCGAGTCACGCCTCTCTTCCGATTTATAAACCGCCAAAATGATGCCGGGTCCGATTTGATCTCATCCTGTACGCCAATCAAATAATCCTTGGGACTTCACCAATGCTCTCAAACGCTTGAAATCTTCATAGTATTTGCTGCTCTCAGTCAGACGCCACTTAGTACGATAGAAATTCTATAACATATATTTCGTATAGCACCCGCACTGAACCACACCGGATATCTTCTCTTCATCGAATCAGCCCTCTTAACGGGAACATATTCACCAATGATACAAAAAAGTAATCATTAAAGGATACTGTGGGAGGTATACTCATTATTCAACGGTTTTTTGCGCGTATGTTCTGGGGAACATCGCGTTATAGTTTTGCCCAAATGTCTGTAACTTTCGAATTTTTTGACGAAAATGGTCTCAAACGATTAGGTAAGTTCGACTCCCCAATGAAGAATTCGAGGTCAAATTTGATTCTGTCCGTCCGGCCGTCCGTTGCCACGATAACTTGAGAACGAAAAGAGCTAGCGACTTGAAATTTTCAGGGTAGGTGGCGCATCCCAATACGACGGACAAGTTCGTTAATGGGCATAATCGGCCCAGTGGTTTCCGAGCAATAATTTTGTTTTCAACCAATATAAATCCGATCGAATTGAAACTTGGTGGGTAGTTGTAGAATATGAACCTTAGCACGTTTGTGAAATTTTGTCCGAATCGTATGGCTAGAAAATTTTAAAAAATCATTAAAAAATATTTTTGTTGTCACGATAACTTGAGAACGGAATGAGATAGCGGCTTGAAATTTTCAGGTTAGGATGTGCACCAGAACGCGACATTTCAGTTTGTTTATGAGCATAATCGGCCAAACGGTTCTAGAGTTATAGCCATCTGAAATTTTCTGAAATTTGGTGGTTTTTTGTTCCTCATTAACTCGAAAAATACTGAACCGATTGAATTCAAACATGGTTATTAGTTGTAGAATGCCAACGCGGAAATGTTTGCGAAATTTGGTGAGGATAGCATTTGTAGAAAATTTTTAATAAATCATTGAAAATAAAAAAAAATAATTCTATATATCAGTAACTAATCGTTTGAAATTGCTGAAATTTTGCAAGAGCCTTCATAACCTAACTCTACTGCCAAGTTTGAAGTTTTAATACGATCGGTTAAATATTGTTGGAGATTCGAGCATTCTTGTGTGAGTTCAGTAGATGGGTGACCGTTGCCTCGATAACTTTCGAACGAAAGGAGATAGGGAGTTGCAATTTTCAGGGTGGGTTGCGTATCCGAAAAAGAGAGTTGAGTTCGTTTTTGGCCATAATCGGTCTAACGGTTTCCGAGTTATACCCACCTGGAATATTATTTCCTTGATAACTTAAAAAATAAATTTACGATCGAATTGAAGCTTGGTAACTAGTAGTAGAAAATCAACATAAAGACATGTTCAAAATTTTGTAAGAACCGTACCCCTAGAAAATTTGAAAAAAATTACGAAAAAAAAAATTTTAAGAACCGTACCCCTAGAAAATTTCAAAAAAATCACGAAAAAAAAAATTGTTTCAAGCACTGACGTGAAGTCAGAAGCTTTTGCGCGTATGTTCTATTGTCCATTCTTCTGTATTGGACACCCTTAATCGAATTTACCATGGTAAATTATGTTGTCCATTCTCCTGTATTGGACACTCTTAATTCGAATTTACCATGGTAAATTCGAATTAAGTGTCCAATACAGGAGAATGGAAAACATAATTTACCATGGTAAATTCGATTAAGGGTGTCCAATACAGAAGAATGGACAATAGAACATACGCGCAAAAGCTTCTGACTTCACCTCAGTGCTTGAACCAATTTTTCTGGGTTTTCTCTCCCAAACTCTGAAAAATATCTATAAAATAAAAATTAATTATTTTGTGATTTGCTTCTGCGTAAGAAACACAGGATATTTGTCAGAAGCAATCAATTGAACAATGTTGCCTAACAAACAACAACGAAACAACATCAACGAAGAAACAACTATATCGTAACGTTTCGGAGTCTATATCAGACTCCTTCTTCAGACGCTCAATGAAAATCGAGAGAATTATTTTGTTGATAGTTATTTGGTGAAATTCAAGAATTGTCACATTGACAGTATTTAAAAATCATAGCTAACATATAAATATGGATCATGCGGAGTAATATAAATAAGTGGAAAAGTTTAACGGAATTACCCGTTAAACTTTTCCACTTATTTATATTACTCCGCATGATCCATATTTCTATGTTTCATATCCTCGGGTTGAGGTCGCATCGCACAGGTAGCTTATGCTTCCTCCGTGCCGATGCCATAGTTTACCTCCGAAATGGAGGTCCTAGAGCTGAAGGCACAATTGGTTGCTCGCTCCTGGTGTGGTGTCACCTATTTTCACTTTTATTTCCATCTTTCTTGGTTTCTTGGTTGCCCTGTCCTGAAGAAGCCAACTAGCAGAAACACGTGTCGACAGGTACCAGCAGAATTCTTTTTAATCTGCTTCTTTTGCGGAATTACCCGTTAAACTTTTCCACTTATAGCTAACATAGTTTTACTTCGCATAGAAATTTCCAAGTTCCAACTCCTTTTTCAATAAATTTAGCCAAATATGGTCAATACCAATTGAGCAATTTGCAAAATTGCATTCTCTGTTCAATAAAATACAAGTTGACTCCTTAAGTTTCCTTTTCATAAAATCAGGTTCTGTCATTAGAATCTTTGTATTACTCCAATCCATCATGTGATCTCCTTGGATTGTACATACATGTTCTGCTATTTTTGATTTCTGTATGTCTCTATTTCTCAAGTTATTCTTATGCTCTGACTCTCTTACTTCTAGTGGTCTTGATGTTTCTCCTGTGTATGATTTACCACAAATACAAGGAATATTGTATACACAGTTTTTTGATTTTTGTTTTTCATTTATGGGTTTTGTTTTCGTTAATAAAGACCTAAGATCATTCTGTGTTTTGAAGACGGTTCTTATATTGAACTTAGAACCGATTCTTCTATTTTATTCAGAAAGGCCACGAACATAAGGGATCACATTTAACAGATTGGGTTGCTGTTCTTGTTGATTATTCTGTTGTACTTGTTGATTATTTTCTTGTTCTTGTTTATTTGTTTTTCTATCTAAATTCATGATACATGTATTTATGAATTGCCTCGGATATCCATTTTCTTCAAGAAATTTTTTGATGAAATCAATTTCATTATTTCGAATTTCAAGAGTAGAACAAATTAGGTTCGCTCTATCATAAAGTGTTTTAATAACACCTCTTTTTACACTAAGCTGATGGTTTGAATAGAAATTTAAATATATATTTGTATGTGTCTGCTTCCTGAAGACACTCGTTCGGATACTTAATTATCGAAACATCCAGAAAAGAAAGCTGATTATGTTTCTCTATTTCCAAAATGAATTTTATTGTAGGTTCCTTTGAATTTATGAAATCGAAAAATTTGCCTAACTCTTCTCTACCATGTTGCCAAATTACAAATATATCGTCAACATATCGCCACCAAGCTTTTGGTTTCAACAAATATGTATCCACAAATTTTTCTTCAAAATTTTCCATGAATATATTACTCATGACAGGTGATAAAGGCGAACCCATTGCCATTCCAAAATTTTGTCGATAAAAAACATCTCCTAGTTGGAAATAGATTTCATAAATTCAAAGGAACCTACAATAAAATTCACTTTGGAAATAGAGAAAAATAATCAGCTTTCTTTTCTGGATGTTTCGATAATTAAGTATCCGAACCATTTCGAAACGAGTGTCTTTAGGAAGCAGACACATACAAATAGATATTTAAATTTCTATTCAAACCATCAGCTTAGTGTAAAAAGAGGTGTTATTAAAACACTTTATGATAGAGCGAACCTAATTTGTTCTACTCTTGAAATTCGAAATAATGAAATTGATTTCATCAAAAAATTTCTAGAAGAAAATGGATATCCGAGGCAATTCATAAATACATGTATCATGAATTTAGATAGAAAAACAAATAAACAAGAACAACAAAATAATCAACAAGTACAACAGAATAATCAACAAGAAAAGCAACCCAATCTGTTGAATGTATCCCTTATGTTCGTGGCCTTTCTGAAAAAATTAGAAGAATCGGTTCTAAGTTCAATATGAGAACCGTCTTCAAAACACAGAATGATCTTAGGTCTTTATTAACGAAAACAAAACCCATAAATGATAAACAAAAATCAAAAAACTGTGTATATAATATTCCTTGTATTTGTGGTAAATCATACACAGGAGAAACATCAAGACCACTAGAAGTAAGAAAGTCAGAGCATAAGAATAACTTGAGAAATAGAGACATACAGAAATCAAAAATAGCAGAACATGTATGTACAATCCAAGGAGATCACATGATGGATTGGAGTAATACAAAGATTCTAATGACAGAACCTGATTTTATGAAAAGGAAACTTAAGGAGTCAACTTGTATTTTATTGAACAGAGAATGCAATTTTGCAAATTGCTGAATTGGTATTGACCATATTTGGCTAAATTTATTGAAAAAGGAGTTGGAACTTGGAAATTTCTATGCGAAGTAAAACTATGTTAGCTATGATTTTTAAATACTGCCAATGTGACAATTCTTGAATTTCACCAAATAACTATCAACAAAATAATTCTCTCGATTTTCATTGAGCGTCTGAAGGAGGAGTCTGATATAGACTCCGAAACGTTACGATATAGTTGTTTCTTCGTTGATGTTGTTTCGTTGTTGTTTGTTAGACAACATTGTTCAATTGATTGCTTCTGACAAATATCCTGTGTTTCTTACGCAGAAGCAAATCACAAAATACTTAATTTTTATTTTATAGATATTTTTCAGAGTTTGGGAGAGAAAACCCAGAAAAAAAAATCGTTGAATACAAAAAAGTTTTTCATAAAAGTACTCCAAGGCATAATTAACATCAGTGAATGTTTCCAAAACACTCCAATCATAAGAGCAGATAGAAGAATTCAATTCAGAAAGGTTAGCCTTCCTAAAATCAAAAGAGGACGCTCTGGCAACGCTAGGAAAATTCACCTGATGTAAATGCGAAGACTGTCGCAGATTTTATGATGTCATAAGAATCCATTGATATCATTCCCAACTCTGAGCAACCAATACTTTTGGAGATATGATTTGTCAAAGTTTGAATAATTACTCGCTAGTAGTTTGACAAGAGCGCCAAAGCTCCTGTCCCACATTTTTTTTTCAACCGAGTAGGTACTAGATTTCAATTCGACCAGATCTGTATTTTTGTGCGAAAACATGCAGGTGAAGCCTCAGAATCAACATTTCAGGCGCTATGTCTTTTACTATACCTATGACAAATCTGACGTCATGTTCTACGATGAATATTACATGCTTGACAAGGAACCGGGCTAGGCCAACCTCTAACCCCATTTACGTCTTAAAGAGGAAGTAAGATGGATACACAAGAAATATTTATCCGATAGGAATCCAGGGCCGTATTTATTATTTCTCTATTTAATTTTTGTATGATGAAGTGAAATTATGATATAAATGCTTATGGATGCAAATAGTGCAAAAATGTGAAATTGTGACTGAACAAGTGAAAATGAGTAATAAAATACTTTTTCGTCAACCTCTATGAAAAGTGACCGTAAAATCGACCATTATTGAAGGCAGGTACTTTGCTGACGAGAAACTACTTTCTCGTCCGCTGTGGTCACTATGAATACGGCATGATACGGTTCATTACAAACATAAGTGTCTGTAAGAATAACTCAGTGATGTGGTCACTATGGATACGGTTTAATACAAACATAAGTGTATGTGTCATTTGCTATTGTGAAATTATTTAAGAGGTCAGAAATTCATTAAAATATGTGGGGGTCGACGAAAAAATGTAGGGCTTCACGCGAGAGCGAGATTTTTCTCTTCTCGTAAAAGCGAGACGAGACGAGACGACACATTTTCAAAAATATTATAGGCGCTATCGAGACCACATACGTACAGCGCAACACGAGAGTCTCGTTAAATTTTTTGTATGAAGTTTTATGTACGACTCGACTTTTTTCAGCACCTACAGAAAACAATTGAATATGAAGAGTTTCCACTATAGTTACCAATATATTTTGTCTATATTATGCATCGATCGTTCTAGAAATACACGATTATTTAGAAGATTATTAATTCGTTATAACCTTGAGATAATTGAGATTATTTTTCAAGAAAAAATAAAATTCACAACCACAAAAACGGATGCCATTATGAATTCAATACTTAACGGACAACTTTTATTGCCCCTAAATCCAAATGCTTTGAAAATTTCGTCTCTATCTGAACATCTGGATGAATTTATTCTTTTGTGCTCCTTGTAGTGAAGATGTGAACAATTATTGTAAACATATGTGGAACTACGTATAATAAAACTGGTAAAGAAATGAAGCTATTCAATGTTTCGAAAAGTGTTGGAATACGCCAAGAACACCCTCAATGATCTACCCACTGGAAACGTATTCTTTGAAAACTATACCAAATTGGTCAATTCTATCAAAAAATGTATCAACATCGATAGCCTATTTAAAACATCAAAAAAACTATCGAAATATTGGAAAGCTGAGTTTGAGGAATATTTGCTGCTAGAAAGAGCAAATAGGGATCAAAATATTTTACAGTGGTGGAGAGTGATGAAAAAGTTTTTTCTACACCTTCCAAGATGGCCGATGATTTATTAATGGCTACATCCGTACCTGTTGAGAGAATATTTTCCACAGCAGGTATGATCATGGCAAAAACACGTACATCATTGAAAAAATGGGTTCAAGCCCTGTGGACAGGAGCTTTCTGGCGCTCTAGTTCAAACAGACCAATTATATCTCCGAAAGTATTGGTTTCTCAGAGTTGAGAATTATATCAATGTGTTCTTATGATAGAACTGCATCATGAAGGAAATTCAATTCAAATAATAGTTTATTTATCAAGGTTAAATGAGCAATCTGAGAATGAGAACTGCACCATGGAAGAAATCAAATTAAAATAGCTGAACTGAATTTGACTCTCTCTTATAGAAGATGAAATGTACGAGTATGAACACAGATCATATAATAAAGCTTAGATAGAATAATGATAACATTCTGTGAAAACAGAGAAGTAGGAGTCATTATTGAAATTTAGAAAAATCATATCTCCGAAAGCTTGTTGGAGTTGAAAATGATACCGATGGATTTTAATGGTGAAACTGCATCTTAAATAAAAATTGAATTTGAAAGTTGTTGCTTAAAAAAAAATGTTTTTCGTTACTCCGAAACCATCTGGTCTATTTTGCCCAATAACGAACTTAACTGAGATATTCATCTCCCTATCCTACTCTGAAAATTTCAACTACCTAGCTCATTCCGTTCGAGAGTTATTGTAGAATTTTTTATTTTAATTTTTATTTTTTTTGACACTTTGCGGTAACCTGGTCAATACAAAACTACACATGTGTATAAAGGTCATGATTCTACAATTTGATGCTGAATTTCAGATAGATCGAGTGATCGGTTTCGGAAATATTCATGAAAAATGTGTTTTACTAAAATCGGCCATAACTCCGAAACCGCTTGATGGATTTCGCCCATTAACGAACTTGTCCAAGATATTTACGCTCCAAACCCACCTTGCAAATTTCAATCCTCTAACTCCTTTCGTTCGAGAGTTATTGTGCCTACGGCCGGCCAGCCGGACCAGCCGGACAGAATCGATTTCGGCCTCGGATTCTTGATCAGTGAGTCGAATCAAATCGTTTGAGACCATTTTCAGCCAAAAATTCGAAAATTACAGACATTTGGGCAAATTGATAAGCACTCAGTTCCGAGGAATTAGAGCGCCATTAAGTGTAATTCCCTTTCCGGGATTTGAGCCCGCCTTCTCTCGTTCCGAAACCGAAAACTCGACGGATTAGACCACCGGGCTATCGGGCTCCTCGTACGATCTTGTTGATCTCCGGTATTAGAATAAAACGTCGGTACTTACCTGGGATATATATTCTTAATTTTCACTTTTCGACATAAAATCGCCACATGGGGGTTTATTTGACGCTTTTCGTCAACTTTCAGTCCCGAAAACTGTCTAGAACGGCCGTTTTCAGACCCCGTCTCTCTAAGTCGATTTTGACGTTTCTCGAACCAACTATTAGCAAGGAATTAGACAATGTCATGTCTCAGGAAAATAAGTTGACATTATGACAATTCATACATAGAATAATTATATAATTCTGTGAAAACGTAGAAATACGATTTATTATTGAAATTTTGAAATATATATATATCCGTAAGTATTAGCTTGTTAGAGTTAAAAATGATATAATTGGATTTTTATGGTAAAACTGCTTATTGAAAAAAATTTAATTTGGAATTTGTTATGTAAAAAAAAATTTTTTTTAGTTACTCCGAAACAATCTGTCCGATTTTGCCCAATAACGAACTTAGCCGAGATATTTATCTCCCAAACCTACTCTGGAAATTTCAACTGTCTAGCTCATTCCGTTCGAGAGTTATCGTGCTTACGGCCGGCCGGACAGAATGAATTTCGACCACGGATTCTTGATCAGTGAGTCGAACCAAATCGTTTAAGACCATTTTCATCGAAAAATTCGAAAATTACAGACATTTGGGCAAATTGATAAGCACTCAGTTCAGAGGAACTAGAGCGCCAAAAATGATGTGATGCAAGCGTGATTATGTTTGAATTCTTGGTCATCGAGTAATTTAAAAGATGAAATTAACAGTGTTCAAAATTAAAAATAATATGACATGTACAAATATTTTTTTCTTCGATCGTGGGAAAAGTGACACTATTTTGACCTGATTTCTATGCGCGAAGCTCAACATTCCAGAATAGTGGGCAGTTGCTAAGCAATTAGAAAATAACAGTGCGGTAATATTCTTACCGCACTGCTGTAGAGTGCGGTAATGTTTCAAATGGATTATTACAATAAAATGAAACTAAGTATGGTTTTGATTTTTATATTATTTTAATCAAAAATTGTATATTTCGTATTTTATGCATTTTAAGTAATACTATTTTATCTACATCTACTTACTTTCGTCGATAAAAAGATGTCATCTGGGGCCTCTAAAATGAATTTCTGAACTTGTTCCTGGGTTAAAATTTTGGATTTTTTCGGTTTGCATCCTATAGCTTGACGTTTTAAAAATGCTCTCAGTTTTTGATACTGGGCAATATTAATATTATTTTTAACAGACTAAGTTTATCGAAGCATGGAATAGTGTGCCCACAACGTCGAAGATTTCATTGTTTTAGCCAATTCAGCAATTCAGCTATCAGTACATTCTCAGGAAAGGATACACTGTTGTTTTTTCTGCAAAAATCCATGAAGCGTTGGTACGCAAGTTCATACTTCTCTCTGGATTTCGCCGGAAGTAAATTGAGTGGAGCCGCGTTCGCGGCTTCTACTAGTTCAGGAGGCATGCAACAATTAATCACTATCAGTGTTCATATTTATTAATTCTTTTTTAATTCCTTATAAAATATAACGTATCAAACAAATCCAGCTTGAAAATTATTTTACTTTTGTCATAACAAAGTTATTTCCATGGTTACCACTTCTATATTTCAATATGAACATAGAGAAACCTATTCAAACTTACTTGATTACATCTTGAATGAAATATTTTTTAATTAATTTCTTAAATGTAAATCAACGATCGAAGAAAAAATAGTATGTATAATTCGTGGGAAAAGCATATTCCCAAACTCATGTGTTACCAGACTCGTCGCTACGCTCCTCGTCTGGTAATTATCACAGTCGTTTGGGAATATTATGCTTTTCCCACTAATTATACAATATACTATTGTATAAGAGCGTAATAAATATAGCCTTACAAAATTATTCATTATATTATACCATTTCGTTGATATATTATAATATTTATTATCGTTATTCAGAATTAAGCCAGACGACACGAGACAACTGATAACGAGACTTAAACGAGACTTGATTTTTTGGGAATTGGCGAGAACGAGACGAGATTTGTTATACTCTCGCCTACTCTCGTCTCGTGTGAAGCCCTAAAAAAAATTTAATATGCATCTCGGCAAAAAACTGTCTATTGTCTCGCCTGCTTGCAATCCTCGGCTTCGCCTCGGATAGCTATTTGCAGACTCGACTTTAATAGACAGTTTTTCGTCCTCAATACATGAATAACTATTATTGATACGTGTAATTTTCCAAATTTATTGGCAAGGCACTGCCTCATCTGCCTCATAGGACAAGCCGCCACTGACTTATATTTATATATATTATATATTATGGCTGGACTACGTATTGTTTATCAGCAAGTCAATTGGAATCATTTGAGCTCATTCTCGGCGAAAATTTCGGCTCGCTGGTACGACCGCGCAATTATTCTGTGTATATTTCATAATGTAACGATCTCAATTTTTTTTCAGGTATTACCTAAATGAATTGACGTATGCCCCTGATAAACCATCGGACGAAGAGTATGACTATAATGAAGAATGAGTTTCAATATTTTAAATTTGAAATAAAATGTAGATATTTATGTTTTTAATAAAGATCAAAAATATTCACTGTGTATACTTAATTCTATATTTTTATGCCCAATTTGCATAATGTACTCGCAGGAAATGTTCGTGAACGAAAATATGTATTCTTTTCACCCGACTGCCTGAAGGAAGGAAGGTTAGGTATATAGCGTGGAAGTGCCAAATGGAATAAATTGATTATCGTGGTTACTGTACAATATGTTTATAGAAAATGCCGAAGCCCGTAGAATTCCAATTTTAAATTGTCTTTCTTCTTCGCAAAAATGCGAACCCTACCTTCAACCAGGGCCGTCGCTACCGGAGGGGGAGGGAGGGGAGCCTCCTCCCCCGGATCATTACTCAAAGGGCGCCAAAGGCCGCTGATAGTTGAAAAACTATAGCAAAATAACATAATAAAAACAGATTTTTTTAAACTACTAGATAGAAACTTGCTTAAGATTATTATTATACATAATTACAAGGGCGTAGCCAGGAACTAATTTCGGGAGGGGTTTTGGGGGTGTAAGGTTCACTTCCTGCAGCAAAAAATTTTTTTTAAGAGAAAAAATAACATTTCGGGGGGGGTTTGAACCCCCAAAACCCCCCCCTGGCTACGCCCTGCATAATTATAAGGATGGCCCTGTCATCTAGTCGATTTATCCATACTAGAGCGATCGCATTGTAGAAAGCTTTGTTGCTGCTAGAGACTAGATGGCAGGAGTGGGGAATTCCCGGCCTTCCCCGGCTATACGCTATACGTCAGAATCGTTCAATATAAAGAAACATAACCTTGTACTTCTTATATAAATTATTAGTGAATAGTGAATTAGTGAATCTGAATATTCATTGAAATATAAAATCGAAAACCCAATTCAAACGCATTATTAAAAGTTCAAACCGACTGGAGCGGAATTCAGAAGGAGTAAAAAAATATTGCTTTAATTCAGGAATTACAAAAAACTCATTCAATATATATATATATATATATATAGCATATATTTTCGAAGAATTATTGAATCATTCCTCTCTAGATAGCATTATAACATGACATTGCTACATCATTTTTCGAAAGTTTTCATTTTAATGTTTGTATGTGAACTCTTCAGATTATTCTTATCATCTCGAAACCTTGATCTATATATTAAGTTTTGTCAAATACAATTTTTTTTTGGTCCTGGATCTTTTGAGAGATGCAAACAATTTTTTCACTCAAAAACACAAATTCAGAATGCAGTCTTGTTTGTAATAGTATATTCTAAAGCAAGTTGTAGATTGGGCTCCTAGCTGGTTTCGAACGCATAAGTTGGAATTGCCTTCTGCATCGAGTATTAGACGATATTTTGTCTATTTCAGTCAAGTTTTGTGAAATACTGTTGAAATTTAATGAAGAATTCGGATTATACATCCTTTTTTATTGTATTTCGGCAGTTGGTGTGACTGTTGAATCGTACGTAGGGCATGGAGATCAGATTTGAAACAGTTTCCTAATAGCATGAATGATTCAAAATTAGCAAGAAGGAAATCTCTAGTACCTTATTTTTCAATGAAACTAAAACTTTTCCACGCAACAATTATTTCACTATATCCAGATTATATTCTATTGACAAATGACGTGTGTTGACATTTGCTAGTATCAAATGTCAGTGCTGACTACCACAAAACAAAAAATATAACTAGAAACAATCATTAATGAAATAGAGAAAATAATTTTCATTCATAGTTATATTAATTAATAATTCATTCTTTATTAAGAAAGTAATTTATCAATATTATATATTTTATCCATATTTTTGTGTTTTCGATTTTAGTATATTTTTTTAAATTAGGGGCGCCAAAGGCCGTTTCTCCCCCCCCACTCGGAAAAGCTCTTAGCTGTACGGCCCTGCCTTCAACCCCCTTCGAAAACAGATACAACCCCCAATTTTTCAAATAGGAAGTATGGGCTTGTGATACATCGTGGTCACGTAATTCTCTATTCAGTTATCACTTTCTTGTTTATTGCAAAACTCAAAATAGAAAAAAATTAAATCAAGTGATTAGCAAAATTTGGTACAATATAAAACAAAAATGTACTGCAAAATCTAGCAAAAAATTTTTGAATGTTAATGAATGTCAATGTGTTCACCGCGAACGCCTTGGCAACATCTTAACCTCAAATAAACATTTCTTCCAACATTATTCAACATCTCAGGAGTGATCGACGTAATCGTAAGCGTTATTCGATCGTTTAGGTCACTCAAATCAAGGGGTTTTGTTTTGTACACAATGCTCTTCACATATCCCCATTAAAATAAATCTAATGGGTCAAGATCAGGGGAACGCGCTAGCTAGCCAATGGATCATTCCGTTCCTCACCTTCCTATCGACCGAATTGGAAATATTGGTGGTGCTCCATCCTGTTGGAACCATATCGTATTCCGTGGAACTTGAGGATTTACTTGATCAGGATATAAATTTGCCAAAGTTAGAACGACAAAATTTTGAAGTAGTGCTTGAAAACATTCAATAACGCGATCATGAATTTTGTTCCTTATGCTGGCGGGGCTGTCTACCTGCGCAGGCGTACCTGCGCAGGTCGACCGGAACGTCTGTGGGAATAGACCTGCGCAGGTTTTCGTACCTGCACAGGCGACCGGTGCAAGATCGAAAATCGATTCTTTCGAGCTACACCGTACGGTATACCTGTGTGTATGTGCCTGTACTCAGGTCGCCTGCGCAGTTTGCGTCAGTTGTTTTTGCGCTTATGTTCTGGGGAACACGCGTTATCATTTTGCCCAAATGTGAAATTTTATTCTGTGGTGCTGTCCGGCCGTCCGGCCGTTGCCACGATAACTTGAGAACGGAAAGAGCTAGCCACTTAAAATTTTCAGGGTAGGTGGCGCATCCCAATACGACGGACAAGTTCGGTAATGGGCATAATCGGCCTAATGGTTTCCGAGTAATAATTTTGTTTTCAACCAATATAAATCCGATCAAATTGAAATTTGGTGAATAGTTGTAGAATATAAACCTAAGCATGTTCGAGAAATTTTGTGAGGATCGTATCGCTAGAAAATTAAAAAAATGAAAAAAAAAATATTTTTTTTTGTCACGATAACCTGAGAACGGAAAGAGATAGCGTCCTGAAATTTTCAGGAAAAAAAAATTGGTTCAAGCACTGATGTGAAGTCAGGAGCTTTTGCGCGTATGTTCTATTGTCCATTTTTCTGTATTGAACACTCTTAATCGAATTTACCATGGTGAATTCAATTGTCTGTTCACCTGTATTGGACACTCTTAATCGAATTTACCATGGTGAATTCGATTAAGATTGTCCAATACAGGAGAATAGACAATAGAATTCACCATGGTATATTTGATTAAGAGTGTCCAATACAGGAGAATGGACAATAGAACATACGCGCAAAAGCTTCTGACTTCACGTCAGTGCTTGAACGAATTTTTAGAGATATTCCTGGACGGTTGTCTCGTTGCTCTGATTGAATTGACACGAATCCCAATTCAACATTCGAAAATGACCCCATACACGTCGGTTGACCTGAGCAGGCAAACCTGTACAGGTCACCTGTGCGGTGTACTGTAGCGTGTATGGCCAGCATTACTTTATCCACCCACACTGTACAGGGATGGGCCGAAGCCAAATTTTTGGGGGGGAAAAAGGATCAAAGATTTTCCAACTGTGCATTGAAGTATTATACAACCGAAGATGAGGGGGGGGATGAATTATCCAACTGCATCGATATTTTTCCAACTTCTCCGAAATTTTTCCAACTTCTTCGAAATTTCTCCAACTTCTCCGAAATTTTTCCATCTGCTTTGAAATTTTTCCAACTGCTTCGAAATTTATCCAACTGTTTCGAAATTTTTCCAACTTCTTCGAAATTTTTCCAACTGCTCTGAAAATTTGCCAACTCCGGTCAACATTAGGACCCTGAGGCCTCGTTTTCCGAAATTCAAACTTATCTATTTTTATTATTAAAAGGAAGGAGTAAACTGCATACCGTAGAGCGGTGTGACTTTGCACTACTTTTCATAGTTTTCTGTTGTAACTTTTTTATTTTTCCGTAAAATGAGTCCTTTTTGAACTATTTATAATTTCAACATTTTAGCTATCTACTGTGTTGTTAGAAACATAAAAAAAGGTGCGCAACATTTTTTTTTATTTTTAAAAATTTGGCAATCACCCGCACATCGGTGTGACTCTGCTAAAGTCTTAAAAGTCCGTTTGTTGGCAATTTTATGAAGTGTAAGGGGTGTCTTTGCACAAAAAAGTGTTTTCAAAATTTATTAAAGACTAATTTGCTATTAGAGGCGAATGAAACAAGAAATTATAGGTAAATAAAATCTATTATACTTCATAACATACAAAAAATCAGTCTCTTTGCAAATAAACAATATATAAACTTAAAAACCGATCTGTGAGATCAAATAAACTAGAAACATTTGCAAATGCGTCCAAAAAACGCAAGCTTATTAATATTATAGGACCTTAAGTCTCCATGGAAATAATAATGTCCCCTGGAAGATGTTGGTTTTTCCAATGTTGTGACAATATCCATTTCCTTGACGTATGATGTGTCCTCAACATTGGGATAGACAAATCCATTTTTCCTTTTCCTCAAATATTTTACTACAAACCCATCATCATCTGTTTCTATAACTTCTCCAACATATCTAATGTTAAACAATTTTCTTAGCAGGGAACGCTACTATCGGTCCCCCGCGAAAGTGCAACATTATATTATATTATATATACAGGGTGTCTACTTTAAAAAGGGCCAAACTTCAAGGGGAGATTATTCAAGTAATTTGCAACAAAAAATGTCATATAACACATGGTCCAAATCCTGACGGTTATTCTTCAATTTAACATTTCTTGATTTCACGAAATAATTCAGTAATCCATGTAGCCACCTGAAATTCGATTACACATCTGGAAAGGGCATTAAATTTGCTCCCGAATAGCTTGGAGTATAGCAGGTGCATGCTGGCCTTCCTGTGCATTTCGACCACCTTATCTGATTCGGTAACCACCAAATGAGCCTGTTTCACCTAATCTTCTGAACACTTGTACAAATGTCTTTCTATTTGGTTGTCGTCTGTTCGGAAAACGTATACCATACTCGCGAACTGCTGCGCGAGCATTTCCATTCGCAAATCCATATATGAACAGCATATCGCGATATTCTATGTTCGAAAAAACAGGCATTATAACACTTAATATTGATCGCGTTAATTTGTTAAATTCAAGAAAAAGTTACTAATACTCAGAAATATTAAGTGACAAAAACTGTCAGATTTCAAATATGTACAATGTTCACTTTGATATTCAATCACAAGGAGATTCAAGAAAGAGCAAATTGAGGTCTGGAATTTTTAGACTTTTTTGTTGTTAACTTGTTAGCCATGATATTATGGCAGAAGAAAAGCAGTTAGCGCAAAAGTTGATATGTCATTTTAAAGTACATTAAATGAGGTAGTTTTTGCTGAAAAGAAAACGTGTCCTTAATAAATAATTTTTCATCGATAAAACCATTGGAAAAATATGACTGATTTTGGTCACTTAAGAATCGTGATATTCATCTTCTTACCACACCCGCAAAAATGATTTTTTAGGCACACTGAAATTTTTGTTTTTAGCAAATTTAATGCCCATTCCAGATATGTAATCGAATTTCAGGTGGCTACTTGGATAACTGAATTATAATTGATTTTATGGAAAAATTTTAAATATTTCGTGAAATCAAGAAATGTTAAATTGAAGAATAACCGTCAGGATTTGAACCATGTGTTATATGACATTTTTTGTTGCAAATCTCTTGAATAATCTCCCGTTGAAGTTACGCCCTTTTTAAAGTAGACACCCTGTATAAACCCTCTCAACCAAATGCTTTAAGTTTTTTTTAAGTGACCCTAAATACGTGTAAAGTAAGCTGCTAAGGGCCGGTTTCATAATAAGTTTTGAAGTATCTTTAAATTTAAAGCATCCTTTAGTTGGATATTTTGAACCAAAATGTCACTTTGAAGGATACTTTAAATTTGGAGGAACTTTAAAATTTATTATGAAACCAGCCGTTAATGTATTTTGATGTACCGCATGCCATATTTTCTACATAACCCTTAATATTTCGCATTTATAAACACTTCAAAAACTTACCCACTCACATAACACATCGCAGCACTCCATTCTAAGCACGCCAGACGGCTGCGACCGTCGCAAGGATTGAGATATACCGTGGTTAACAGTTCCCATTCCCATTCGGTGAGATATAGCCAACTTTATGAAAATAAAATGAAACTTAAAAGATTAGGCAGTTCAGCAAAGTCACCTCCGTTGGCAAAGCCACACCGCTCTACCGTACTTACATATTTACGTTGCTAAATTCAATAGAAATAAAAGCTTTTTAAAACGCCTCTCGACAGTGAGAAACAGCTCAAATTGGTGCCAGATGGTTTGTTTTATGACTACCAGCTTTGGGATAACGTAAAGAAAATAAATACATATTATTTTTTGCCGGCTACACACATTGTGCCGAAAACTATTGAATATTGAGCTTACGGCAACAGGAATGTGTACAAGGGTACATGGTTTTATTCCATGTTATACCGTCCATATTATCTGCGTGCTTTGCATTTATCCGGTCAGGTGGTCAAATTCCTTCACATTTTATGACAATTTTTGGCGCTCTAATTCCTCGGAATTGAGTGCTTATCAATCTGCCCAAATGTCTGTAATTTTCGAATTTTTGGCTGAAAATGGTCTCAAACGATTTGGTTCGACTCACTGATCAAGAATCCGAGGTCGAAATCGATTCTGTCCGGCCGGCCGTAGGCATTATTACTCTCAAACGAAAGGAGTTAGAGGATTGAAATTTGCAAGGTGGAGCGTAAATATCTTAAGTTCGTTAATGGGCAAAATCCATCAAGCGGTTTCGGAGTTATGGTCGTGTTTAGTAAAAACATTTTTTATAATATTTCCGAAACCGATCACTCGATCTATCTGAATTTTAGCATCAAATTGCATGACCTTCATACGTATGTGAAGATTTGTATTGACCAGGTTACCGCAAAGTGTAAAAAAAAAATTTGAAAATTAAAACATTTTTTTTACAATAACTCTCGAACGGAATGAGCTAGGCAGTTGAAATCTTCAGAGTAGGTTAGGGAGATGAATATCTCGGTTAAATTCGTTATTGGGCAAAATAGGCCAGATGGTTTCGGAGTAAAGAAAAAAAAATTTTTTTTTAAGTAGCAAATTTCAAATTCAATTTCTATTTAAGATGCAGTTTCACCATAAAAATCCATTGATATCATTTTCAACTCCAACAAGCTAATACTTTCGGAGATATGATTTTTCGAAATTTCAATAATGAATCGTATTATTATTATTATTAAATTACAATAAGAGTGGAGGTAAAACCTATGCACATAGAATTCTAAAGGAAATATATAAACTAATTAACACCGCATCGGTCGTAAGAGTTCTTGAACCCATTGGTGGAACCCATTCACCACTGCACCTGGGAGACGATTCCAAACTTCAAAAATTCTGTTGGATAGAAAGTTCATTCGGCAGGAGGTTCGAAATGGTTCCTTGGCCAATTTATAAGCGTGTCCGCGAAGGTTGTTCCGATTTGGAAATAATAACTGTCCAAGGTCAATACCGAAGAATCCATGCATTGATCGGAAAGCTACTATCATGTCGCCTCTGGTACGCCGGTCCTCGAAGCTGGTTAGCCCGAATAAACCCAACCTTGTCTGGTAGTCAGGTCGAGAGAAGGAGGAAAATGGGATTCTTGTGCACCATCTCTGAACAGACTCAAGCAGTTGCGAGTCAGAGCGGCCCACCAAACTGGACCCGCATACTCCAGAATTGGTCTCACATATGTTGTGTATAACAATTTTGCAGTCCTTATACTACAGCCGCCAAAAGACCGCTGAATGAGGTAGGTTGATTTTTTGGCTCTACTGCAAGTCTCCGTAATATGCTCAGACCAGTCAAGATCTGCGTTGACGACCACACCAAGATCCCGGTGGCTCCGGACTGAAGTAAGATAGTGCCCATCAAGCAAATACGGAAGCTTTGGATTGTCCTTACCAAAGTGCAGCACACAACATTTTTCGATGTTGAGAGGTAACAACCATTCTTCGAGCCACTGAGCAATCGCGTCCAGGTCCGCCTGCAGCTGGTTGGAGATAAGGGATGGAACACTGTACAGTTTAACATCGTCAGCGAACAGAAGACATCTCGAGCCGATCAAATGGGGAAGATCCGATGTGTACAGTAGAAAAAGTACTGGGCCAAGAACTGAACCTTGGGGCACCCCACTGGTTACCTTCCTCTCGTGTGCAGAGAAAACCCCACCAACCCTGACCCTGAAAGTTCTGTCACTGAGGAATGGTCTAATCCAAGACAGCAAAATACCTCGAATTCCCATATACTCCAGCTTGTGAATGAGACGACGGTGAGGAACTCGGTCGAAAGCCTTCGCGAAATCCAAGTAGATGACTGTTTGTGGACACCAGCGTCCACAAACTTAGTCCAATCATTCACCGCCACGAGAAGGTTGGTCAGTGTTGAGCGACCCGGAAGAAAACCATGCTGTCCATCGGGAATCAAATTATTAGATTCAGCAAACTCACGAATGTGGTCGGTGATTATTCTTTCAAGGACTTTGGAGACCACTGACACAAGACTGATTGCGGTAATTTGAAGAGGAAGTTTTATCGCCACTCTTAAAAATAGGTGTCAAAGTTGCCGAACGCCACTGTGAAGGAAGAGAAGATGTAAGCAAAGATCTTTGGAACAGACGATGAAGTGGTTCCGCAAGTGCAATGGAACAGCGGGATAGAAGAAGGCACGTTATTTCATCGTTACCGGGAGCTGAAGAAACGTTGAGTTTAGAAAGGTATTCCTCAACTATACTTGCAGATAGAGGTACATTTTCGAGGGTGCCAAGACATCGAGAAGTGAGCAAGGGTGGCAAAGCTGACTTAGGCTCCTCAATGAAGTGAGAGGAAAAAGTCTCGGCGAGAACATCAGCCGACTCAGTGTAATCACCGCACAGTCTTCCAGATGAATCCTTCACAAGAGGAACAGATACCTTGCTATCAAAGGAATTGCGGATATATTTGAAGAATCTTTTTTTATTTCCCCCTGAAACCAGGAAATCCTCAAATCGGGCCCTAGTAGACCGAATTAAAGAGGTCAAGTGATTAGAGTAATTGCGATGGTTGAAAAAGTCAGTAGTAGATCTACAGCGGGTATAACGCTGCCATAAAGACTTCTTCACCCTTATGGAATTGAGTAGGCTGCCTGTTATCCATGATTTATTGGGATTATGTATCACTGGCATGGAACGAGTATTAGATGAAACAGCATCCCAAACTACTGTAAGGAATTCCTCCCAGAGAACATCAATGCTTTCATCGCTTGAAAAAAAATTGGACCAATCCTATGACGACAAAACTGTCGAAACCCCCTCGTAATCTATCTTCCTGCGAATTTTGACTTGGTTATTAACTGTACAAGGATAATAAAATTGCAGCTCGGATTTCAAGACCACGTGGTCGGATTTACCAAGTGGAGGTAGATATAGTAGATCAGACAGAAGATTGCTATCAGATGTGATGATGAGATCTAGTGTGGAAGGAGTCTGGCCATGTCTGTACCTGGTGGGCTTAAGTACGATCTGTTCAAGATCAGAGTTGAGGATGAGGTCTGCGTACGGAAACGATGGTGAACTTTCTGAAGGAAGTTTGGTGAGAGGCAATGGTACATCTGGGCAGTTGAAATCACCAGTTATTATCAGATTTCGACGTAAAAGTGATATTTCCTCCAGGTATTCAGTAAAGGCCTTGTCCTCCATGCAAGGGCGTGGTCTATAAATGCATGCTAGTGTGAAAGATATATGTGTGCATCCGATACGTCCATGAAGATGTTGTCCAGATATCTTGAACGAAGCAACGATATTATCCCTCAAGTATATGCAGACACCTCCATGACCGACAGTTCTGACGCTATCCTGGCGAAACACAGTGTAACCCGGTATGTGGCAAGCTCCACCAGGAATGGAAGAATGAAGCCAAGTTTCAGATATCAAAATAATAAATGGTTTTTGCATTTGAACGATAGTGAGTAGTTCATTGAATTTGGAAAGTAGAGATTGGGCGTTGGTATAAATAATAGGCCATGAATTTAGGGTAGTCGGTTTTTTGAATGAGGTCCATCTAGATATTTCTTCGTAGATGTGATAGTGGATCGACCCTTTTGATATTTTATTGTCAGATTCGCTTCACCAACATCCTGCCTTCTCCTCAGTTATGCACGGAGTGCATTAAGTTCCTCAACCTGATTCCTCGTTTTATCGACACGTATTATTATTTCGCGAAAACGTGGATTTCCTAGGAGAGACTTCCTGTTGACGATATCGGCGTTAGAAAAAGAAATTTTAAGCCATCTGGGCTTACTTGCATCTCTACCAGGAATACGGAAAACACTGTTGATGAACCTACTCGCTGAGCAATATACAGGGTCTTTCACGAGGAACCTCACCCATATTTATACGGGAAACTACTGAACGTATTTTCATGAAATTCAGCACTTATAAGTATTTCACGATGCTGATGAAATCTAAAATATTTTCAAGGCATGAGCACCTCCGGTTTTTCCGGAAATGACGTCAACTTCCGTTTTTCAAATTAGAACACCATTTTTTTATTGCAGAAATAGATTCCTTAGAAAATTTCAAGTTATTTTGATGTAACATTTTTCAGTTTTGGTTGGAAAATTCTCTCTGAGCGGGAAAATTCGAAAAAAAAATCGAAAATAGAGCTCCGCTGAAACAAGAATAACTTCGAGGTTTTTGGATGGAAAATTTTCATTTTTGGGATTTTTCAAGATGTAAGATTGATGTATCCACTTCAAAAATCGAAATCGCGATTCATGATACAGGGGGTGAAAAAATCGCTTTCAAAGTTAGGGATGACAAAATCGTGAAAAATCAATTTTTTCAAATTAGAACCCCATGTTTTTATGGCAGATATTGAATCTACGTTAAAAAATAATGTGAGTGTATGCATCACACCCTTGCCCTAAAATGGATATTTTCTGAGTTATTCACAAAAAACTGTTTTTCGTCTTGAATTTTCAGCTATTTCTTTTCCCTTCACGCCAAAAAGATGAAATTTTCAGGAACTGTTATTTGAACCATGCTGAGGATTTTTCACCCCTTCTTGAAACCGACTTCAAGTTACTATTAGGAGAACCATGGCAAACTCTCGCAGTTATAACTAGAGAAGATGCTCAAAGTTTTGACCTTTAATTTCTAGACATTTATTTATACGTCTCAGGAATGCTTCGTGCGTTGCTCTTCTTATTTCATCGGGAGGAAGAGATCTGCAGAAGTGTTTAAAAACCAAATTGAGTTTCAAAACTATGAATCTAAAAATCTAAACAAACCTGAACGCATTTCTGACTCGTTCTATGCAGTCCTCTTTATCAGTCAGGGGAGTTGAGTAGACAATATTTTTTATCCTACCCCAAACATAATAGTCTAAAGGAGTTAAATCGGGAGAACGTGGTGGCCAAAGATGTGGACCATTGTTCGCCAACCATCGATCTTCAAATAGCCTGTAGAGGATATTTGACACATTGAGTGAATTGTGTGGAGGCGCGCCATCTTGTTGATACCATAAGTCATTATGGTTCTGTACTAGCGGCTCAATTATTTGAGTCAATATGTCAGAATATCTATCTCCTAAGGGAGAACATTCTTTAAATAATGCAAACATGTGTAGTGTTCTATCTTACCAGTTAAAGTCCCATCATAAATGTGAACATCGAGAATTGCATTATTTTTGATGGCGCAAAAAACATTGAAACTCCAGGTCTCTTGAAAGTTCCATTGTCTGAAGTGGTGGTTGTTCTCTTCATCCCAATAATGACTGTTATGCCTATTGAAAGAACCATTCTTTGTGAATTTAGATTCATCTGTCCAAATTATACAGTCCAAAAAGTTTTCATTCTCTTGAAATCGAATCATCATAGCTTCGCAAAACTCTGTTCTCCTGACGAAATCAGTTTCCTTCAAATGCTGTACCCTATTGAATTTATATGGGTGCATTTTATGTTTTTTTAATATTCTCCAAACACTCGATTGAGATAATCCCAGAGTAATCTCGGCATCTTTGAGAGAATTTTGAGGATTCACACGAAAATATGCAAGAACTGTAATTTCGTTGTTCTCATCTTCTACTACACTTTTTTCTCTGTGTATAGTTTTCTTAACGAAAGATCCGACATTTCTCAAGTTTGTCATGGTTCTGTTAATGGTATCTCTCGTTGGTCTGGGTCGGTCAGGAAACCTCTCAATGAACAGTCGAATCGTTCTATCTACAACTTTATTACATTCTCCATGAAGTAGAATGAGATTTAAATAATCTTCATTGGTAAAATTAGGCATAGTGATCGATTTTATAACTTAATACGAATTGTCACCAAATTAATAGTAAACACACAATGCTACTGAATAAAGAGGAATTTGGCAGATGTAATTAATGATATCTATCATTAAAAAAAAAGAATGTAAAATATGGTAAGTTTTTGCATATGGTTCATAAGGAATTATTTATTTATCACTGGAGAGAAAACCGATGGCCGATTAGTTGAAATAAAGAGGTTTCCGATACAAATTCGAATCAAAATTCGCCATCTATTTAGGAACAACCTGTAACTTTTTTCTCTTGCATATTAGGGTAGTAAAATCTAAAACATGGTTTAAGTAACGGTTCCTGAAAATTTCATCTTTTTGGCGTGAAGGGAAAAGAAATAGCTGAAAATTCAAGACGAAAAACAGTTTTTTGTGAATAACTCAGAAAATATCCATTTTAGGGCAAGGGTGTGATACATACACTCACATAATTTTTTGACGTAGATTCAATATCTGCCATAAAAAAATGGGGTTCTAATTTGAAAAAATTGATTTTTCACGATTTTGTCATCCCTAACTTTGAAAGCGATTTTTTCACCCCCTGTATCATGAATCGCGATTTCGATTTTTAAAGTGGATACATCAATCTTACATCTTGAAAAATCCCAAAAATGAAAATTTTCCATCCAAAAACCTCGAAGTTATTCTTGTTTCAGCGGAGCTCTATTTTCGATTTCTTTTTCGATTTTTCCCGCTCAGAGAGAATTTTCCAACCAAAACTGAAAAATGTTACATCAAAATAACTTGAAATTTTTTAAGGAATCTATTTCTGCAATGAAAAAATGCTGTTCTAATTTGAAAAACGGAAGTTGACGTCATTTCCGGAAAAACCGGAGGTGCTCATGCCTTGAAAATATTTTAGATTTCATCAGCATCGTGAAGTACATATAAGTGCTGAATTTCATGAAAATACGTTCAGTAGTTTCCCGTATAAATATGGGTGAGGTTCCTCGTGAAAGACCCTGTATATGCTCCACAATGGCAGCTGCAGTCCCCCCATCGTCCAGACTATTGGGCAGGTTAGCAATAATTATATTGTGAGATTTTTCCACTCTGTTCATGATTTCGGGTATAAGGTCAGGCGTGGTTACAGCAGGCATGTTATCCAATCTAGATTCGAGGGTGACAACCTTCGAAGAAACATCCGTTATTTCACCTGATAGGTGAGTATGAGAATCTTTTAAGCTGGATACATCCGATTCAATTAAAGCAAGCGATTCTTGTTGGTTGGATAGTAATTCAGCATGTATTTTAATGGATGAGTTACAAGCCACTAATTGGCCAAGAATGTCATTCTGACGTTCTTCTATTCGAAGAACACTGGCAGCAGCCTCACTGATTATGTTCATCATTTGATGAAAATGTTCCAGTGTCAAGGGAAACTGATCACCCTCAGATCCCGACGTTGGCGGTTTCGAAGTAGCAGTCTCAGAAGAAACCGTGCGAGAACCCGCGGAACCACTCCTAAGACGTCATTCCATGGAATGGCAGATCGGACAAATCCAGCTCTCGTTTTTTTCGGAAAGAAAATCAACTTCTTTTGAGGTGAGATTTAAGCATACCGCGTGGAAAAACTTGGAGCATTTAGAGCATGAAATTGAAGGATGAGAACCTGTAATGTTCTTATTGCAAGAAGAACAGTTGCGCGCCATTGTTGACAAGTAAAAAGGAAAGGAATATGTACAAACGCTCTTCACTTTCCTGGGTCGATAGGAAAGACTCAAGACAGAAGATTGGGTAGACCTCGGAAGCAGTGGAATAAAGGAAAGGCGAACAATGTGAGGATTCGGAAAACAGATTATTACAATTCCCAAGAATTAAAAACCATCCACAATGTAACACGTGAGAGATAACAAATTTTATCGACTGCGTTTCCAACATAAGGTGGAACGAATCGACACACAAATATGATCCAAATTATTACTTGTTTGAATTGAGAATTATCGTAAATAAATTAATAATAAATGAAGATTTTTAATGAAATATAGTCCTAGTATTTAGTTGTACTATACCTTGGCGGTATGGTGACAGAAATTGATACCAATAAGACTCTCTCCAGGGCACTTTTTTAGAATTTCGGGGAGAAAACTGAAAACGCGTATTGACAGACTGACAAGCAGATGCAGATTGTACTTCTATGTTTTCACAGAATGTTATCATTATTCTATCTAAGATAGATGCATAGAATACATGGTGAAGACACTCTTTGACATATTTTCGGCCGATTTGCGGTCCAAATACTGTCAAAATACAAGGATTTTGTTTTACTTCAATTTTCGCCGATAGATGCCGGCAGTAGAAATTTTATGGACAAAATTACCGACATGTCAAATTAAATTAGAATCTTTGCTTATTCTAGTTTCTTGTGGAAAGTCGTATACCGTTTGATGAAATTTAGTATTTTGTTCAACGTCCTTGTTTTCCGCGCCGAAAGTAAGCCAAATGTTTGCTGTGTGAACTCTGAACGAGTATCCAGAACCATTTTAATCAAATACTATTTTAATTTCGAAAATACTTCGTTTTTATGCGAATATAGTTTTTTAACAATTGTTTATTCTTACCGGATCAGGGGCAGATTTCTAGTATCAAGATTAATTATAATATTAATAATATTGAAAGATCGCGGATACCGTTAATTGTTAATAAATCAACATAGGAGAACGCTAAGACTTGTTGATTTACTATAATCTTGCCGGTTGATGAACATAAACTGTTTTAACAGTTGAAATTAAGATATAACTCTATTGATTAATAATTATCTTCATTATACAATTCAGTTATATATTGAGAAGGAATGAAATGCCATGTTATGAAAACTAACAATATTATTTGTGAACGATGAAAGGACTAGCAGAGAACAAAGTTCAGAGCAACCACACAGTGTGATTTCATCAGTGTTGAGTAGCTTTCCTAAGGCGTCATTCTTTTTGGCGCTCTTATAATATAATATTATTTGTTTCAAGGATATTGTTACACGACAAGAATGGCAACTGGCTTGTGCTAGAGGTAGGGTATTGAAAATTAGAACATTTGTTTGTTCAAAATAATTTTCTAGCGAATATATATTGAATAAAAGATTGAAACGTAGTACACTACCCTCTATTTGGTTAGTTTATCAATTTAATGAATCATTTTTCGATATTTCATCAGTATACTTAGTTCTGAATAATAGCTATCGAATCAAATAATACCTATATTCAGCAATCTAATTGCTGAGAACATGAAAAGTTGTCAAGGGGTATTGGGTGACTGAAAAAATGCTGTATACATGAGAATGTTTTGATGAAGTTTCAAATTATACATCTAATATAATAAGTAAAATGCTCAATTTAAAAGAGCCTTACATGATAAAGGTAATTAATACATTTGAATAATAATATGATATCGAAAGATATTGTATGTAGAGGTATTACAGAAAATTCTGTATTATTCAATGTATTTCAAAATACATAAATTAAATGCTTGTACTCTGATGACGTTGGATGTGATCTTTCGTAATGGAAAAATAATGATTTCACAGATTTCTTCATTTACAGTTTCATTCAAAATGTTCCAAAGAAACTCCTTTATACTGATAAATCCCTTATTTGACCTCATTATGTCTTGGCAAGATGAAATTTCTGTTCCAAACCAATGGGGTTTACATATAATGTCCGAACAGATATCTGATTAATCAAAAAATGGATTGATTTTTCAATAAACTGCTTCATTATATTCTTTTAATTTGGATTTACGAACTAGCAACGGTCACAACGGTGAAAAGTGAACTTTGTCGCTTGTCAGTTTTCATTTATTCGCTTGTCAGAATCTTCGAAATCGACCCTAGCGGCACCATCGTTAATAAAGTGAAGTAGTACATAAAGTAGAGCAGGAATTAGTAGGGAGTGTCCACACCAAGATGCATAGAATAACAAGGTGTGGACACTCCCTACTAATTCCTGCTAAAATTTTCGGCCGAAAAACGGACCAAGAACTGTCAAATCACGTACTTTATGTACTACTTCACTTTATTAACGATGGTGCCGCTAGGGTCGATTTCGAAGATTCTGACAAGCGAATAAATGAAAACTGACAAGCGACCATAGTTCACTTTTCACCGTTGCTAGTTCGTAAATTCAAATTAAAAGAATATAATGAAGCAGTTTATTGAAAATTCAATCCATTTTTTGATTAATCAGATATCTGTTCGGAGATAATATGTAAACCACATTGGTTTGGAACAGAAATTTCATCTTGCCAAGACATAATGAGGTCAAATAAGGGATTTATCAGTAAAGGAGTTTCTTTGGAACATTTTGAATGGAACTGTAAATGAAGAAATCTGTGAAATCATTATTTTTCCATTACGAAAGATCACATCCAACGTCATTAGAGTACAAGCATTTAATTTATGTATTTTGAAATACATTGAATGATACAGAATTTTCTGTAATACCTCTACATACAATATCTTTCGATATCATATTATTATTCAAATGTAGTAATTCCTTTATCATGTAAGGCTCTTTTAAATTGAGCATTTTACTTATTATATTATATGTATAATTTGAAATTTCATCAAAACATTCTCATGTATACAGCATTTTTTCAGTCACCCAATACCCCTTGACAACTTTTCATGTTCTCAGCAATTAGATTGCTGAATATAGATATTTAATTCGATAGCTATTATTCAGAACTAAGTATATACTGATGAAATATCGAAAAATGATTCATTAAATTGATAAACTAACCAAATAGAGGGTAGTGTACTACGTTTCAATCTTTTATTCAATATACATATATTCGCTAGAAAAATATTTTGAACAAACCAATGTTCTAATTTTTGATATTCTACCTCTAGCACAAGCCAGTTGCCATTCTTGTCGTTTAACAATATCCTTGAAACAAATAATATTATAGTATAAGAGCGCCAAAAAGAATGACGCCTTAGGAAAGCTATTCAAATTGATGAAATCACACTGTGTGGTTGCTCTGAACTTTGTTCTCTGCTAGTCCTCTCATCGTTCACAAATAATATTGTTAGTTTTCATAACATGGCATTTCATTCCTTCTCAATATATAACTGAATTGTATAATGAATATAATTATTAATCAATAGAGTTATATCTTAATTTCAACTGTTAAAACAGTTTATGTTCATCAACCGGCATGATTATAGTAAATCAACAAGTCTTACGTTCTCCTATGTTGATTTATTAACAATTAACGGTATCAGCGATCTTTCAATATTATTAATATTAAAATTAATAACTATCTTGATACTAGAAATCTGCCCCTGATCCGGTAAGAATATAAAATTGTTAAAAAAATATATTCGCATAAAAACGAAGTATTTTCGGAATGAAAATAGTATTTGATTAAAATGGTTCTGGATACTCGTTCAGAGTTCACACAGCAAACATTTGACTTACTTTCGGCGCGGCAAACGACTTTCCACAAGAAACTGGAATAAGCAAAGATTCGAATTTAATTTGACATGTCGGTAATTTTGTCCATAAAATTTCTACTGCCGGCATCTATCGGCGAAAATTGAAGTAAAACAAAATCCTTGTATTTTGACAGTATTTGGACCGCAAATCGGCCGAAAATATGTCAAAGAGTGTCTTCACCATGTATTCTATGCATCTATGTCCACACCTTGTTATTCTATGCATCTTGTATCTAAGCTTTATTATATGATCTGTGTTCATACTCGTATATGTCCACAGTGTATGTCATCCTGTTCTATAAGAGAGAGTCAAATTCATTTCAGCTATTTTAATTTGATTTCTTCCATTGTGCAGTTCTCATTCTCAGATTGCTCATTTAATCTTGATAAATAAACTATTATTTGAATTGAATTTCCTTTATGATGCAGTTCTATCATAAGAATACATTGATATAATTCCCAACTCTGAGAAACCAATACTTTCGGAGATATAATTTGTCTGTTTGAACTAGAGCGCCAGAAAGCTCCTGTCCACAGAGCTTGAACCCATTTTTTGGAAATATTCCAACTCCTTCGAAATTTTTCTAACTGTGTTGAAAATATGCCAACTGCGCTCAACATTGGGGGGAGATCACCACCCCCACCCCCCACCCCCCTTAGGCCCGTACCTGCCCCTGTACTTAATGATAAGTGTGGCTTGGCAACTTTTTGACAGTTGAGCGCATGAGCCTATTGAACAGCAGGTACCCATTTTTGACTATTACCTGCAAGTGCACTCTCACAATCGAAGTCAGTAGTTATTCGGACTTTTTCAAAGAGATACCAAAATTCCGAGAAATTTTCAGAATCGCGCAAAATGCAAGCTGGGTGTTGTGGATGTTATAATGAAAACAGCAGGAGGCGTCAACCTAGGAGTAGACCGAGAAATCGGTAAGTACGATCATTATTGATATTTATATTCATTAAACATAAAAATTTTCTTATTGTTCAGAAAATGATATTTATACTGTCATTACTGTCCGAAGACTAGAGTTTTTCCATAATAAAATCGTTTAGGAAAAATGGGTTCAAGCCCTGTGGACAGGAGCTTTCTGGCGCTCTAGTTCAAACAGACAAATTATATCTTCGAAAGTATTGGTTTCTCAGAGTTGGGAATTATATCAATGTATTCATATGATATAACCGCATCATAAAGGAAATTCAATTCAAATAATAGTTTATTTATCAAGATTAAATGAGCAATCATGAGAATGAGAACTGCACCATGGAAGAAATCAAATTAAATCTGGCCAATTTTGCCCAATATCGAACTTAACCGAGATATTCATCTCCCTAATCTACTCTGAAAATTTCAACTACCTACCTCATTCCGTTCGAGAGTTATATCTATGTCTATGGATGAAAAGCAGTCTCACTACTCTCAGATCTCTTACTAACTTCATGTTCCGTTCCGAAATGTAAGACTTTTCTGAGAATGAGGTCCCCGTTGCATCGCTAAAATACGAGTATTTCAACCCCAATATTTTTGAAGTTATAATATTCCCTTCTGTCAAGTTGACATGAGGATTCATACATAGAATAATTATATATCAATCTGTGAAATACGATTTACATTGAAATTTTGAAAAATCATATCTCCGAAAGTATTGGCTTGTTAGAGTTAAAAATGAAATGAGTGGATTCTTATGATAAAACTGCTTATTAAAAAATTTTTATTTGGAATTTGTTTTGTAAAACAAAAAATTTTTTTTTTATTACTCCGAAACCTTCTGTCCGATTTTGCCCAGTAACGAACTTAGCCGAGATATTCATCCCCCAAACCTACTCTGAAAATTTCAACTCTCTAGCTCATTCCGTTCGAGCGTTATCGTGCTTACGGCCGGCCGGCCGGACAGAATGAATTCCGACCACGGATTCTTGATCAGTGAGTCGAACCAAATCGTTTAAGACCATTTTCATCGAAATATTCCAAAATTACAGACATTTGGGCAAATTGATAAGCACTCAGTTCCGAGGAACTAGAGCGCCAAAAATATAAAGAAGCATGGACGTGATCCATGAATATGAAATAAGTCATTAGGCCCTTTGAAAACTCTGCATACCGATCGGTTTTATTTATTAATTTTCCTAACAATTACATAACTAACAAAACTAGAAACATGCACTGACGTGAAGTCAGTAGCTTTTACCCTCTTGTCCATCATGTGATCTCCTTGGATTGTACATACATGTTCTGCTATTTTTTTTTTACAATCCAAGGAGATCACATGATGGATTGGAGTAATACAAAGATTCTAATGACAAAACCTGATTATATTAAAAGGAAACTTAAGGAGTCAACTTGTATTTTATTGAACAGAGAATACAATTTTGCAAATTGCTCAATTGGTATTGACCATATTTGGCTAAATTTATTGAAAAAGGAGTTGGAACTTGGAAATTTCTATGCAAAGTAAAACTATGCTAGCTATGATTTTTAAATAATGTCAATGTGACAATTCTTGAATTTCACTATCAACAAAATAATTCTAAAGATTTTCATTAAGCGTCTGACGAAGGAGTCTGATATAGACCGAAACGTTACGATATAGTTGTTTCTTCGTTGATGTTGTTTCGTTGTTGTTTGTTAGGCAACATTGTTCAATTGATTGCTTCTGACAAATATCTTGTGTTTCTTACGCAGAAGCAAATCACAAAATAATTAATTTTTATTTTATAGATATTTTTCAGAGTTTGGGAGAGAAAAACCCAGAAAAAAAACCTGTCAATAATCCTTTTAAAATATCGGAACTCACCCAAGTCTGCTCGAATCTTCAACAATAGAGATCCGATCGTGTTCAAACTTGCAACTTGGTTGTATAGTTCTCGCAAAATTTCAGTGATGTCGGACAAATAGTTTCTGATATATAGAATTTTTTTCAATGATTTTTTTAAAATTTTCAAGTAATATGAGCTTCAAAAAATGTTGCAAAAATTTTTGCGTCAGCATTCTAGAATTAATTACCATGTTTGAATTGAAACGGCATCGTATTTTTTGAGTTATTCTGAAAATAACAACCAAATTTCAAATTGATATAAATCCAAAACCATTTGGCTGATTAGGCCTATTAAAGAAATGTCGCATTGGGATGCCCCTGAATACCCTGAAAATTACAAGTCGCTATCTCTTTCCGTTCTCAAGTTATCGTGAGATACATACTATTTTTTCGTAATTTTCTTAAAACTTTCTAGTGGTACAGTCCTCACAAAAATTTCAGACACGTCTCAATGACGATATTCTACAACTAGATACCAAGTTTCTATTCGATCGGATCTATATTTTATGAGTTATCGAGAAAACAATATTCCAGATGGGCATAACTTTGGAACCTTTTGGCCGATTATCCAATCAATTAACAAAACTGTCCCATTCGATGCGCAACATACCCTGAAATTGAAGTATCGTTCGAAAGTTATCGTTTCAACGGTCACCCATCCAGCTACTGAACTCATTCAATGCTGTTCAGATCTCCAACAATATAGATCCGATCGTGTTCAAATTTGGAACTTGGCTGTGAAGTTAGGTTTTGAAGCCTCCCACAAAATTTCAGCAATATTAGTGGAAGAGTTTCTGAGATATATAATTTTTTTCAAAGATTTTCAATGTTTTTTTTTCAATTTTCTAGTGTTATGATACTCACAAAATTTCGTAAAAGTTTGCTCGTGGGCATTCTACCACTATTTACCTCGTTTGAATTGGATTGGTTTCATATTTCTTGAGTTAAGGAGGAAATAAAAACAAAATTTCAAACAGGTTTAACTCCAGAACTGTATGGCCAATTATGCCTATTAACAAACTCAAATGTTGCATTCGGATGCTCAACCTACCCTGAAAATTGCAAATCGCTATCTCTTTCCGTTCTCAAGTTATCGTAGGGTGAATAATATTTTTTAATAATTTTTTTTTTATTTTCTAGTGAATCGATTCTTACAAAATTGCACATAAGTCTTTGAGTCTGTATTCTACATCTTCTCACCAAGTTTCAATTCGATCGGGTCTGTATTGGTTGAAAACACAATTATTGCTCGGAACCCGTTGGGCCGATTATGCCCATTAACAAACTTGTCCGTCGTATTGGGACGCGCCACCTACCCTGAAAATGTCAAGTCACTATCTCTTTCCGTTCTCAAGTTATCGTGGTAACGGCCTGACGGCCGACCGTACAGAATCAAATTTTACCTCGAATTCTTCATCAAGTAGTCGAACCCAATCCTTTGAGACGATTTTCGGCAAAAAATTCGAATATTATAGACATTTGGGCAAAATGATAACGCGATGTTCCCCGGAACATGGGCGCAAAAAACTGGTAGTATGGTAAGATTATATTTTTCATTGTTTTCCAACAAGCCTACACATGACACATGACTATATTTTAAAAATAAAAGTTGGGTTGGGTTGGGTTGAAGCCAAGGGTTGAAGGAAAATATTTAATTTTATCACCAAAAAATGGGGAAAATTATAAATCAATTGATGGGTTTCGGCGTTTTTATTGGTTGAAAAAATATGAATGTTATTCCAGACTATCTCGCCCAATTCTCTAGATACCATCATTGTGTGAGGTAGTTTCCAGATAAGTCCGTTATTAAATCAACAATATTAAAATTATCGCTTGTTAATAACTCCACGATATTGAAATGTGCAAAGAAATCAAGATAATGCGGAGAAGTATATTTAAATGGAAAAGTTTAATGAGCCGAATAATATTTCATGCTCCTTCTGCGGAGTTACGCATTAAACTTTTCCATTTAAATATGTCTTATGAAGAAGATATATAGCTAATAAATCATTTTGTCTTTGCTCTTTAGGTACCTGCATAGACAATTTCAGCGATTCCGGCGTTATGTTTTCGAGATATTGAATTTTGAATACTTAAATACCAAATTTTAACTCGTTAGCATATGATACTTAGTTTTGGAAATATTGGAAAATTAAAATCTTAAATGAATATGATTTCGAAACTATTGGGCGCATTCAGACCTCAAACCTACAGTATAGATATCAAGTTTCTAGTTGCTTCTTTCGAAAGTTACTGACTTATTAGAATTTGAATACGGATTATCAGTAATTTACTGGAATTAATACATGTGACCATTTTCTACCCAAACTTCGAAAATTACAGACATTTGGACAAAGTGCGCAAAAAAGATGCAATTTTCACACAAATTGATACATTTTCTCGTTCGTTATTCATTGTTATTTGTATACAACAAGTGAGTTAAATGATTGTTTATTCATATTCATTCAATAAACATTGTTAAATCACGTGATGTATACAAAATTATATCCCATTTGAATGAATAATAGAAATATCTTAATTCACTGTAGTGAATTAAAAATATCCTATTTAAAAAAAAATACATTCACCAACGCATAACAACAAAGTTAAGTTGACGTTTATTCACTCGATAAAATCAAATATTTTTATAATTTAACTTTACTTTGTTGTTATGCGTTGATGAATGTCATTTTTCAACATCAAAATGGGATAGTTATTTATACTACAAGAAAATATAATCCACGAGCCGGTAGGGTGAATGGATTGGGTTCTTCGAATTTTTGGGCGTATGTTCTAGGGGAACATCGTCCTATCATTTCGTCCAAATGTCTGTAATTTTCGAATTTCGAGCTGAAAATTGGCTAATAGACTAATTCGGACTCCCTGATCACGAATCCGGTGTCAGATTTTAGGGTGCCGTCCGGCCGGCCGGCCGGCCGGCCTTCCGGCCGTAGGCACGATAACAGGAGCACCGAAGGTCCTATCGACTTCAAACTTTCAGGGTAGGTTTCTGATCGAAATGCGACGGTTAAGTTCGTTAACGGGCAAAATCGGCCGGACGGTTTAGGAGTTATAGACATTTAAAATTTTGAGGTTATGACCTGATATTTCAGGAACTAAAGAAGATGTTGAATCGAAACTTGGTAGTCAGTTCGAGCATATAAACGCGCAACTTTTGGCAAAATTCTGTTATGATCAAAATGTTGGTAATTTTTAAAAAAATATTTCTTTTAATTTTTTCGAAAAAAAAATTTTTTTTTCGTGAACTATTCATCAGATTGCAACAAAAACTTGTATTAACGTCAATTGTAATATTTTGCAACATTGTGCAAAATTTTGGCTCTATACGATTTCAATTTCTGGAGATATAAGACAAAATGTGTCAAATTTCCTGGGTCTCTCTCAGTATTTTCATCGATTATTCTATGAACTCTTTGAATTCCACCGAAAACAAATTCAAAGACATAAACATAAAGAATCAAGTCATAGTTTAGACGTCGAAAGAAGGACGATGTTGATCGACTTGAAAAGGTACCTATTTCAAGAAATGCAATAATGAAATGCTTAATTTTTTTTATGGTCACAGAAAATCGTCACAAAAATCTATTTACCTCATTTGACGGCTGTTTGTCAAATCAATTAATTCCAATGATTGATGTCAGATTTCCTACATACCAAGTTCAAACACATTTTATTATATGGAAAACACTTATTATGATCACGTTCTACAGGAATTGATACTAAATAGAAGCTAGATGAAGATTATTGTAATGGAAAATTTGTGTTCCAGAATAATATTAAGGTATTCAACATGATACTGCTTTTTTTCTTTACTGGTCAGTACGGGCCACAAGGAACATGCGCCCAAAAGCTCCTGTCCACAGGGCTTGAACCCATTTTTTTATCTCATTTTGATCAAAATTTAAATAATAAAAATATTTTAATTCACTAGTGAATTAAAAACTTTCCATTTTGATTGAAATTTAAATACTAAAAATATCTTAATTTACTAATGAATTAAAAATATTGTATTTCACTGAGGGAATAAACGTCAGTTTACCTTCCATTGTTACTACAAGTTGATTGAAGTCATTTTTAAATATACAGTGCGCGTCAAAATTATGGAACAAATTCATTTTCTCAGAAGAAAAATATTTGGCAACAAAATCCTGAAACAGGCCAATTTTTGTTTCACTTTTACCAAATTTTTATGCATTTTTGGAGGATTTTTGTTGCACCCTGTGCCATTACCATTAACCCTCTAAATTTTTTTGAACTGGGAAAGTGGGTCATGCGGTATTTTTTTTTGAAAGGTCTTTGTATCTTCTTTACAGGCGTAAAGAAATTTTCAAGAAAAAAATTGTCTTTTTTGAAAAATAGTTCAAAAAAGTTTTCAGTATGTGCACTTAGTCATGGCTCATTTGCTTTGAGACGATGGTACCTGATGAAATTTGTCACCGAATGATAGTCGACCATTATAGTTTTGTTCATGCACAACTTTCAACCCCCTCACGCCCACCCCATTTTTTTCTCCATTAAAGGGTTCGTAGGGGTTGAAAGTTGTGCATGAACAAAACTGTAATAGTCGACTTTCATTCGGTGACAAATTTCATCAGGTACCATCTTCTCGAAGTAAATGAGCCATGACAAAGTGCACATACTGAAAACCTCTTTGAACAAACTATTTTTCAAAAAAGAAAAATTTTTTCTTGAAAATTTCTGCACGCCTGTAAAGAAGATACAAAGACCTTGCCAAAAAAGTACCACATGACCCACTTTCCCTATTCAAAAAATTTAGTAGGTTGATGGGGCATGGCACAGCGTGCACCAAAAATCCTTCAAAAATGCATACAAATTTGGTAAAAGTGAAACAAAAATTGACCTGTTTCATGAATTTGTTGCTAAATATGTTTCTTCTGAGAAAATTAGTTTGTTCCATAATTTTGACGAGCACTGTATATATTCGATCGATATTTCGCATATGCATATATTTAAGTTATTGACCAACATTACCAATTTACGAACACGTATTATCTATAGAATAACTCTTTTATTGAACCTTTTGTCGATTAACAAAAATGTATAAGTGTAACTGGCAGGAAAACTTCGGTCGATAGTCAATTGATCTTAGTATCAATAAAGTTATTTTACTACTACTACTAAGTTTTTGAAATATCATTGAAAAGGATTTTTGCGAGCATGTTCTGGGGGACAACGCACAATCTTTTTGCCCAAATGTCTGAAACATTCGAATTTTTTGCCCAAAATGGTCTCAAACGATTAGGTTTGACTGACTGATGAAGAATTCGAGGTCAAATGTGATTCTGTCCGGCCGGCCGTCGCCACAATAACTTGTGAATGGAAAGAGATAGCAACTTTTGTCATCAACCAATACAGATCCTTGTGAAATTTTGTGAGGATCGTATCACTAGAAATAAAAAAAAATATATTATGGTTTCATAGTACCCCTAGGAATGTTTAACAAAATTATTAAATAATATTATGTATGTCACGATAACCTGAGAACGGAAAGAGATAGCTTGCAATTTTCAGGGTAGGATGTGACATTCGGATTTTAATTATTTAAATTAAGATCATTAATTGGAATAATAGGCCAAACGGTTTTGGAGTTATACTCATCTGAGATGTTGTTGTTATTTCTTCTATAAGTAAAAATATACAAATCTGATCCAATTAAAACTCAGTAATTACTTGTAGAATGCCGACCCACTAATTTTAGCAGAATTTCGTGAATATCCTATCTTGAAGTTACTTGAGGCGTAAGTTTTTTCGTATGTTATTAGATATTCAACGAATATTTATTGCAATAGAATACATGTCAGAATTATGGTATGAATTGTATTTATATCTTATAAAAGCTGAGAGCAATAGAGGTGAATAGACAATAGAAAATGCGCGAAAAAGCTCCTGACGTGCTGATTGCTTGAACGAATTTTTTTGTTTACTCTGTCCAGGTAGAAATTAAACGTGCTAAGTGACGTTCTTTGAATGTTCTATATGGCCCATTTAAAATTCTGTTTTCTTGGTATAACGGATCCTTAAAAACTATAAATTTCTGAAATGAAAGGTGTATCAGTAAAATATATTTATCATTTCATGAACGAGCGAGCTAAAGCTCCTCATCCCCACGTCAGTGCTTCCGTAATTTGTAGTATTTGATATTGCATATACGTGAACCATATAATGTTAGTTTTCAAAGCTCATTACTGAAAGGGAATAAGATTTTATTTCGCTAGAATAAATCCGCCTGAAATTTACTGCAAATATTTCAATTAATATTTTTGTAGAAGCGTGAGATGTCCAGAATAGTTTTTCTCTGAAATATATTATCAGAATTCCAAACTTCATTGAATTTTTACCACAACCTTAATGATTAAATAATGAAGACAGAGCAATAAATCAATTCGGACAAATATCCAAGTCAACTGAAAGTTCAGTCAATTAGTAGATAATATAATTAGTTTTTAAATGTTTTGTAGTTGATTTCTACTTTTAGATTATTTGCACAATGAATAGCTTGTACTTTGTGGACATATCACTGAAAATATGCTCGGAATGTTTTTGCGCGTATGTTCTGGGGAACATCGCGTTATAGTTTTGCCCAAATGTCTGTAACCTTCGAATTTTTTGACGAAAATGGTCTCAAACGATTTAGTTCGACTCCCCAATGAAGAATTCGAGGTCAAATTTGATTCTGTCCGGCCAGCCGTTGCCACGATAACTTGAGAACGAAAAGAGCTAGCGACTTGAAATTTTCAGGGTGGGTGGCGCATCCCAATACGACGGACAAGTTCGTTAATGGGCATAATGGAATTGAAACTTGGTGAGTAGTTATAGAATATGAACCTAAGCACGTTTGTGAAATTTGTGCGAATCGTATGGCTAGAAAATTATTAAAAAATTATTAAAAAATATTTTTGTTGTCACGATAACTTGAGAAGGGAAAGAGATAGTGGCTTGAAGTTTTCAGGTTGTGCATCAGAACGCGACATTTCAGTTTGTTTATGAGCATAATCGGCCAAACGGTTTTAGAGTTATAGCCATCTGAAATTTGGTTGTTTTTTGTTCCTCATTAACTCGAAAAATACTGAACCGATTGAATTCAAACATGATTATTAGTTGTAGAATGCCAACGCAAAAATTCTTGCAAAATTTCGTGAGGATATTGTTTGTAGAAAATTTTAATTAAATCATTGAAAATTGAAATAAAAAATTCTATATATCAGGAACTATTCGGTTGAAATTGCTGAAATTTTGCAAGAGCCTTCATAACCTAATTCTACTGCGAAGTTTCAAGTTTTAACACGATCGGTTAAATATTGTTGGACATTCGAGCATTCTTGTTTGAGTTCAGTAGATGGGTGACCGTTGCCTCGATAACTTTCGAACGAAAGGAGATAGGGAATTGCAATTTTCATTTACCATGGTAAATTCGAATTAAGAGTGTCCAATACAGGAGAATGGACAACATAATTTACCATGGTAAATTCGTTTAAGGGTGATACAGAAGAATGGACAATAGAACATACGCGCAAAAGCTTCTGACTTCACCTCAGTGCTTGAATCAATTTTTTAGTTAAATGTTGTTACTGTGTTTGATCAATCTTTGTTCACGTCCTGTAATATATTGACAAGAAACATTACTAGCTTGCTTTACATGATCGTTGCAAAATATACAATTCTAAGCTCATGACAGTGTTTGCTTTGGCATTCATAGGTTTCATAGCTCGTAGGTTTCATAGTTCGCATAACCGTATGATTCGACTGGTGTCATAGGAATAATTATCGTAATAAACCATTGAAATTTAAACCACTGCCATACAGGTGCTTTTTTTATATCATTATATTAGTATACGATTGCACTGATTCGTGTCCTTACGCCACCATAAACAAAGTACTGTGTATTTTCGGCCCAACAGTAAATGTATGTATTCGAATTGGTCCTTACGACACCACAAACACAGCACTTTTTATTTTTGACCCAACAGTGAATGTATGTATTTGAACAGAGACCTTACGCCACCACAAGCACAGCACTGTTAAGTTTCGAACCAACAGTGCATGTATGTATTCGAATGGGATTTTATACCACCGCATTCACAGCACTGTTCAATTTCTACCCAGCAGTGAATGTATGTATTTGATTCAAACCTAATACCTTGAGAACATTGTCGGCCAAAATGTGGACCAGCTTTTTTTGCGCTGGTTTTTACAGTCGGATTTATATACTTGGAAATAAAGGGAATATTATTTTTATTCCTGGAGCTAAGCAGCCTTGAGCGAGTTTAGTTCCTGGATGGGTGACCACTCTGACTATAAATTTATATAAATATTTATTAAAAATACATATTTGAAATACATAAATTTGAACAAGCACGCCAAAGCTCCTGGCCTGCTTTTGCAACTTGTTTGTTGATGTAATTGGTATTTTATTAAAAATAGATACTTCCTGATAATCCACAGAAATCTTTTATATTATTGGATGATAAAAGCCTCCTATTAACTGGCCCCCTCGTTCGTGCGACCCGTTCGTTTGTGCTCCTCGATTTTTTATGGGGTTGGTTCATGCCGATAAACCAGCAACTCTTGAAGCATTGGAATCCAATATTCAATCTACCATTGACGCCATATAGTCTAGTCGACAAGTGCTTTTTAGGTCAAAATTTTTGCGTATTCTCCGAAAATTATGATTGAGGTGTCATTCGATTCAGAATGGCATGTAGATAGATTTTGAGAAAATGCAAAGGCCGCTCGCAAAAATTGTAAAAGTTAAACAATTAAGTGAAAAAAAGGAGGTTCGGTTTTTCACCAATTTCTCGAAAACTATTTGAGATAACTCAAATTTGAAAAAAAGATTAAAAAAGAAGAGGAAATTTCCTAAAAAAAAAGTTTCAACTCTCGGAACTGTAGGACCAATATTTATAAATTTCCCAGACGGTTGAAAATACTCCCGAAAACGGGAACACCGGCTTGCGTAAGCCTCGACCCCTTCGGACCTTTCATGAATAAATATCATTTAAACTTATTAAATATGAAAATAAAAAATGGGTTCAAGCCCTGTGGACAGGAGCTTTCTGGCGCTCTAGTTCAAACAGACAAATTATATCTCCGAAAGTATTGGTTTCTCAGAGTTGGGAATTATATCAATGTATTCAAATAATAGAACTGCATCCTAAAGGAAATTCAATTCAAATAATAGTTTATTTATCAAGATTAAATGAGCAATCATGAGAATGTGAAAAGCACCATGGAAGAAATCAAATTAAATCTGGCCAATTTTGCCCAATAACGAACTTTACCGAGATATTCATCTCCCTAAACTACTCTGAAAATTTCAACTACCTACCTCATTCCGTTCGAGAGTTATATCTATGTCTATGGATGAAAAGCAGTCTCACTACTCTCAGATCTCTTACTTCATGTTCAGTTCCGAAATGTAAGAATTTTCTGAGAAAAACTAATTTCGGAGCAAACAACTGAGATTTTTCTCACTTCACTCACAATTCTTCGATTGATTAGATAATGTCTCAGGAACATCATTTGACATTATGACAATTCATATTCATACATAGAATAATATCATTCTGTGACAACGTTGAAATACGATTTATTATTTAAATTTTGAAAAATAATATCTCCGAAAATATTAGCTTGTTAAAAATGATACGAGTGGATTCTTATGATAAAACTTTTTATTAAAAAAAAATTAATTTGGAATTTGTTTCGTAAAAAAAAAATTTTTTTTTGTTACTCCGAAACCATCTGTCCGATTTTGCCCAATAACGAACTTAGCCGAGATATTTATCCCCCAAACCTACTCTGAAAATTTCAACTCTCTAGCTCATTCCGTTCGAGAGTTATCGTGCCTACGGCCGGCCGGACCGGCCGGACAGAATGAATTTCGACCACGGATTCTTGATCAGTGAGTCGAACCAAATCGTTTAAGACCATTTTCATCGAAATATTCGAAAATTACAGACATTTGGGCAAATTGATAAGCACTCAGTTCCGAGGAACTAGAGCGCCAAAAATTGAAAAAATTCAGGCATCTGTAGGATAGATCAATGAACAACAATCCGTGATCCTAAAATGTTTATCGCGACTTTTCAATTAGTTATCCATTAGTTAATTGACAATTTTTTGTAGCACGAACATTAACATTGCAAGTACGATAATTGTTAAACTATTAATCTGAGAATGTTTTCCTTTCGTGGAGCTATTTTTCAAAGGTCTTAGAATAAAGTCCCGTTGGAATTTGAAAAATTGTTAATTTTCGTTTTGTTATCAACAAATTTACTTTAGTGAAAAATTATAAAGTTTACATTATGTTTTAAAAGAAAATTTTAAATTATCTCATGAACAACGCATTGCTTCATAATAATTTTTCAAACAATAGAAGATAATAATTATTGAAAACCATTTTGAAGTAATTTCTGATCATAATTAAACGGATCATTAGTAATATTATAAATTGAATCTTTATAATTTTTCAATTTTTTAAGTAAATTGTTCATAGAAAAACGAAAATTAACATTTTTAAAATTTTCCAATAGGAATCTATTCTAAGACCTCTGAAAAATAACTCCGCGAAAGGAAAAAATTCTCAGATTAATAGTTTAACAATTATCGTACTTGCAATGCAATGTTAATGTTCGAGCTACAAAAAATTGTTAATTAACTAATGGATAACTAGTTGAAAAATCGTGATAAACATTTTTGGACCACGGATTATTGTTCATTGATTTATCCTGCAGCCCGATTTTTTAAAATTTTTTATTTTCCTATTTAATAAGTTTAAATAATATTTATTCATCAAAGGTATTGTAGTTCGCTATCTCTTTCCGTTCTCAAGTTATCATGAGATACGTAATATTATTTTCTGATTTTTCAAAAACTTTCTAGTGGTATGGTCCTCACAAAATTTTACACACATCTTTATGTCGATATTCTACAAGTAGTTACCAAGTTTCAATTCGATCAGGTCAGTATTTTTTGAGTTATCAAGAAAATAATATTCCAGATGAGTATACCTCCGAAAGCGTTGGGCCGATTATGCCCAACAACTGACTCAACTCTTCCATTCGGATACGCAACCTACCCTGAGAATTGCCCCTATCTCTTTTCGTTCGAAAAATATCGAGGCAATAGATCCAATCGTCTTCAAACATAGCACTTGGCAGTAGAGCTGGGTTTTGAAGGCTCCCGCAAAATTTCAGCGATGTCGGAAGAATAGTTCCTCATACATAGAATTTTTTTCAATGATGTTTTAAAAATCATCGTCGATCATAACGAGTTACGATATTGCAAGAATATTCACGTCAGATTCTGCAACTAATTACCATGTTTGAATTGGATCGGATTCGTATTTTTCGAGTTATTCAGGAAATAACAACCAAATTTCAGATGGTTATAACTCCAAAACCGTTTGGTCGATATTGCCTATTAACAAACTCAAATGTCGCATTCAGATGCATAACCTACCCTAAAAATTGCAAGTTGCAAGTCGCTATTTCTTTTCCGTAATTGTGACATAAATAATATTTTTTAATCACTTTTTTGAAATTTTAGTGATGCGATTCTCACAAAATTTGAAAACCGTCCTTGTCTCAGCATTCTACAACTAGGTACCTAGTTTTAATTCGATCGGATCTGTATTGGTAAATGACAAATGTATTACTCGGAAACCATTTGGCCGATTATGACCATTGACGGACAACTTTTCCGTCGTATTTGGAAGCGCCACATACTCTGAAAATTTCAAGTCACTATCTTTTTCCGTTCTCAAGTTATCGTGGCGAAAGTTACAGACATTTGGGCAAAATGATACCGCGATGTTCCCCAGAACATACGAGCAAAAATAAATGCCTCGAAATTATCTACCAGATTATAATAATAAAATATTCTATCCAAAAATATTTCTGTCTTATATTATTATTCAAAGCTCTCAAAAAAGCACCCTATATGGAAAAGTATATTCTAAAACAAGTTGCAGAATGGGCTCCTATTAAAATACGAATGCGAAATTCGAAAACGAGCGACGAAGGAGTGAGTTTTCGAACGCATGAGTGTTGGAATTGCCTTAGCAACAAGTATTAGACGATATTTTCTCTATTTCAGGCAAGATTTGTAAAACACTGTTGAAATTTAATGAAAAATTCGGATTATATACATCCTAGTGACTTTTGTATTGTATCTTGGTAGTTGGTGTGACTGTTACGAAAGTTGACAGATTACGGAATTTAAATTTGAAACGGAGATCAGATTTAAAACAGTTTCCTTATAGCATGAATGATTCAAAATTAGCAAGAAGGAAATCTCTAGTACCATATTTTTTAATGAAAATAAAGCTTTTCCTCAACAATTATATCACTATATCCAGATTATATTGTATTGTCAATTGACGTGTGTTGAAATTTGATAGGATGGAATGTCGATGCTGACTACCACAAAACGAAAAATATAACTAGAAACAATGCGGGAATGAGTTCATTCCAGCACTGTTTTCAGTGCTGAAATGGACTCATTACGACACTGAAATAGAGAAAATATATTTATGAAAAGGATTTAATTTAGTTCCACAATTGTTCAATAACAAGTAGACTATTTTGAATTATACATTTTATATTGAATTTTAATATAATTATATTAATATTTAAATTCAAGCTGTGTCAATTGTTTTTGATTTTCTCTTCTTCCAGGAATGCACGCCCCATCCCAGAACATACATCTGTTGATGGAAACACAGATGAAATAGAAACTTCCAACGTTGAAGAAGAAATTAATTTTGTTGAACAATTTGGATTTGACATTTCCCTGAAGTCAGGCCGAAATGAAATAAATGTAAAATCAATTAAAGGGACCTGGATATCTAAAGGACAAGCCTCTTACAGTCATGAGATTTATCCAGTTAAAAATATCGACTTTGTAGAGGTGAGTTTCCTTTTCATATGAGCTTCGAGCCTTCAAGGCATATTTCTTATCATTATCATACGACGGTCGACGTGATAAATAGGCTTTTGGACTCTTTTTGAATGTTTTATTACATGGTTTAATTTAATTTAATTATATTCAATTAGCTCTTCTCTCCACATTTCCTACAATTCTATCAATTTTTGTTATCTTTTCTTGAGAATCAATAGCATATTGATAGGAAATTTGGTTTGAGTATTAACATGATGAATTTTTTCTTAACGCATTATGTAATATGCTTCAAATAAATTCATTATCTTATTTACAGTATATATCTATGAAAAATCCCGAAACGTCAAATTCAAATTTTAAATTGTCATTCTTCTTAGTATAAATTCGAATTAATGCAATTTATTTTGTTTTAATATGTTTAGAATCGATGTATGGCTGACATTGAATGTTGTGTAGAGATCTCTAATCGATTTACGTGGATTTTCTTCTAAGTGAAGCATCTCATCTAATTTCACATCCGCACACAGTGTATTAGCAGCTGCATTTTAAATCTGCCTTACATGCCCAAACTTCGAAACTGCTTCTCTATTTCACTTATTGTCCGTTGGGTTATAGGCGTCAAATTCAGAAATTTTTCATGAAACTAGCGACTTACTCCTTTTTGTGTTCTGGTGTTATCTCCGTAGCCAATTATTTGTAAAATTGTTATTTTGTGCATTTCCGTTAATCGAACCAATATTCAAAATTGAAGTTAATGAAATTCAAAAACAAATTAGACAATTTATAAATTACTTATCAACACAAAACAATTTGCGAAGGCGTTCTAAAGAAACTAACATTGCCACAGAGAGTGTTTTACGTAGTTTTCATGGACCATCTGGAAAATACAATGTTATGGTATTTTTTCATTTTCTTTCTATCACATCTTGAAGGCAAATAAATTTGACAATAAAGTGATGTAATGAACCATTTCTGAATAGAGAATGACGCGACCTATCAGACGATGTATCACAAGCCCATACTTCCTGTCTTTCGAAGGGAGTTGAAGGTAGGGTTCGCATTTTTACGAAGAAGAATGACAATTTAAAATTTGTATTCCACCCTGTAAGTTCACTCCAGTTTAAATTTTCATCTATTGTTTGACCTAGGAAGCTTCATATGGAGCATATTATTTAATTTATTACTATTTCCGTAGGAGAATGGTGGAGACCGTTGGGATTTGGAGCCATCAAATGGAGATAACGATCGATATTCCCATACACCTGAAATGCCTGAGAATGTGGTTACCTTGGGAAATAAGATTAGGAGGATTCAAGTGGCAGAAATGTTCAAAGAAGGTTCTAAAATGAATGTGGTGGTGTCAGGAATCTACGACATCTCGAAATTTTGGATAAACGTCAATTTTCCAAAGTTGGAGGATTTCACCCAAGATTTAGAAATCTTCTACGACTATAATGCATCGAAATATTCCATACCTCCGAGTCTACTCAAGAAAAATCTCTATTGCGTGGCTTCATTAAATGGGGTTTTCTCCAGAGCGGTCATCATCAATGCGAAGTATGATGTTGGCATGGTGAAACTCTTCTTCATCGACTTTGGAATCGTGTCTACAGAACAAGCGGAAAAAATTTGGTTCATGGCAGAAGAATTCAGTCGATTTCCCGCACAGGCTATCAGAGCAAGACTCGCGTACGTTCGTCCATGCCATAAAAATAGCCCTTGGTCCGTTCCCGCAGTCAAAAACTTCAGGGAATTGGCATCTTTCCGAAAATTCACTGCGAAGATAGTCGAAATCGATGACGCGTCAAACTTCTTGTGGATATCATTGACCGACACCGATGACGTTCCCGTAAGCTCTGTACTGGCCACGAATGGTCACGTGATCTACAAAAGACAACCCCAAAAAAGAGTAGTGGCCGATGAAAATTGCAAAGCAAAAGTGGAGTTCATTGAGCACTTTCCGACCTTCCAGCATTTGGAGGATGGGGTTGTACCGTGGAGTCCCGAAACTAAAGATTTATCCAATACCACGATCACCTTGGACTTTGTTATTCCACAATATTTCGAGAAGCGTGCCGATAAAAAGCTGATGGATAAAGTGGAGAGAAAAATGGAGAAGGTTGTGGAGAAAAAGAAAAAGTTAAAACAATACATTAGACGTAAGGATCTCGAGCAAATGCATACCATCGAAGAAATGAATAAAATAGCTTATGGGGCGTTATACGAAACCCTCAGTTCCAAAGCAGAAAAGCGTAGTCCACGAGTGCGAGAAAAATCCCATCATACCTTGGAGCCATCTCATAGTGCAGTGCATGAAGTAAAAGTGCCGGAGACTGCAGGACCGAGAAGATGTGATGGGACTTCTAACAGGAGGGAGAAGAGGCGGTCTAAAGTACAAAAGGGTGGATAATAATTTCAATTAATATGAAAATAAAAAACTATTTCATGTACATACATAACTATATATCATTGTATTGTATATTATATTGTTATCATTTTATTTATTTTTATACTAGGTTTTTCTTCCATGTGTTGTGTCTGTAAATCTTGTTTTTACTAACAATATTTAATAATAAAAGTTCATCTCGTTAGACATACAACAAATGTAATGGACAAGTCAGAAATACAATACTAACGCCAACAACCTTGTATCATTCAAATATTCCTCCACTCTGTAGTAGGGACTCAACCAACAACAAATTTTTCAGTGACTTTCCGGAAGCCATGAGGGCTGAATGTTTTGAAGGAATTAGGTTTGTATGTAAGTCAATCCCCTGCAGCTCAGTTTTATTTAATCGAGCTAAGTCCTGCACCGCCGACATTATGTAGGTTTCATGTAGCATCCCCACTGCCTTGTCGGTGTATTACCAACATAAGGTCCATTTTCCTAGCAAGTAGGATTAGGTCCTTGACTAGGTTCCTCGCACGGTTGCTGGCACTCAGGTAGTGTCGCCGTTCCCAAAGTGAAGTCTCCATCTTGCATGGGCTGGACAGTCAAATATGAGATGTGAGGCAGTTTCGTCTGCCTCCTCACATTTCCTACAAATAGGGTCTTCTCGGAGAATCCACATGTTGTGCAGGTGCTTTCCCGGGCTACAGTGTTGGGTTAGTAGGCCAGTTACTGCCCTGAGCTTACTCGTGAAGTTTCCCCCCCCCCCATAGTGGAGTTTCCCATAGTGAAGTTTCCATCGTGTTTGGGCTAGACAGTCAAATATGACATGTGAGGCAGTTTAGTCTGCCTCCCCACATTTCGTACAAACATGGTCTTCTCGGAAAATCCCCATGTTGTGCAGGTGCTTTCTCAGGGTACAGTGTCCGGTTAGTAGGCCAGTTACTCACCTGAGCTTACTCCTAATCAGTAGTAGGATTTCTTTAGTTAGTGAGGGTTAGGGCTACCCCACCATTAACTTACTATGCCGGTAGCTCGTCACCATTACTCCATGCTCTGGCCCGAAGAGGGGAATAGCCGAGCGTTCTCTAGCGAGTGGGTGAGCTCTTTCATTCCCTTTCAATCCCCGTGTGCCCTGAACTCAATTCAGTTTCTGACAGCCAAGGTTTTCAGGTGCTGTTGGCACTCCAGCACAAGCCTGGAGTTAATTCTCCAGCTGGCTATAGCCTGCGGCCTGACTGTCCGAGAGTTCGTATGTTCCTGTTGGATCAGCCCATGCGAATATTCTGCACGACACATGACTACCACTACCGCCTAGTATATAGTGGTCAGGATCGGGTGACTGATAAGTCCCCCAATCACAGTTCTGCTGCAGCCTGTAGACCCCCAGCCTCACTTCGGCCCTCACCGGAATATGAAGAGGTAGGAGTCCCGCGAGAACCTCCAAAGCCCCAGTTGCAGTACTTTTCATTGCTCCAGTAGCACAAAGCCAGGCCAGGAAAATATTCCTTAACCAATAAATTAATTTGACCTACCAAACCATTTTTCGCTATTCCTGACAGGAGAGAAAATAAATTCATTATTCCATACTTTTGATGCCCACTGTATATTTTCACAGTCGGTTTTTGCGCGTATGTTCTGGGGAACATCACGTTATAGTTTTGCCCAAATGTGAAATTTGATTCTGTGGTGCCGTCCGGCCCTTGCCACGATAACTTGAGAACGGAAAGAGCTAGCGACTTGAAATTTTCAGGGTAGGTGGCGCATCCCAATACGACGGACAAGTTCGTTAATGGGTATAATCGGCCCAATGGTTTCCGAGTAATAATTTTGTTTTCAACCAAAATAAATCCGATCGGATTTAAACTTGCTGAATAGTTGTAGAATATAAACCGAAGCACGTTTGTGAAATTTTGTGAGAATCGTGTCACTAGAAAATTTAAAAAAAAATATTATTTATGATACGATAACCTGAGAACAGAAAGAGATAGCGGCTTGAAATTTTCAGGTTAGGTTGTGCATCTGAATGCGACATTTGAGTTCGTTTATAAGCATAATCGGCCAAACGGTTTTAGAGTTATAGCCATCTGAAATTTGGTTGTTTTTTGTTCGAAGAATACAAAACCGATTGAAATTCAAACAAGGTTATTAGTTGTAGAATGCCAACGCGAAAATTGTTGCTGAATTTTGTGAGGATGGTATAACAAGTAAATTAAAAAAAAAATAATTAAAATAATTGAAAAAAATTCTATATATCATAAACTATTCGTCCGCCATGGCTGAAATTTTGGAAGAGCCTTCAGAACCTAATTCTACAGCAGAGTTCCAAGTTTGAACACGATCGGATCTATATTGTTGGAGAACCGAGCAGCTTTGTGAGTTCGGTAGCTGGATGCGAATCGTCGTATGATATGTTGTCTATGGCCGTATTTTTGCGAGAACCTTCAAAATATGAATGTCATGATGACATATTTTTGCGCGTATGTTATGGGAAAATCGTGTTATTTCATCACAAATCTATGGGAGATGATAGCCCTACATTAGCGGTCAAACCTGGTTTTGAAAGAGATCCTCCTTAGGACGAGGCAACTAAATATTGAAGGGATTTTTATGAACAAGAGTGAATGTCTTTGAGAAATAGAGAAGGCGATTCTTCTTCAAGAGATCCATGTGCCTTCAGAGGAGTATATTTGCGAGAGGGGACTTTTGAAAGGTTATGTATTATTTTTAATATGATATCGCTGAAATTTTGCTGAAGGCTTCTGATCTTGTAAGGCGAGAGGCTCATTTGTGGATATTAAATCTCGTGATGGGTAGAGAGGAGTTTTAGGCCAGTTTTTCTATCACTAATGAGAATATATCTTTATGTTTCACCTCATCACCTTTAGATCTATCAATGGACATTTATTGGTTAAGAATAAGTAATTGAATATTACTGGAATTCAATTGAATTTCATTCAATATGTTAGTAACTAAACTTATAAATTTTTTACTTTGATTATTTAAATATAATATTAATTCCAGTAATATTTTTCAAGAATAATTTTATTATGTATTCTTCTCCTAAAGAAGAATTGAAGGTAGACAATAATGTGTTAATTTTTTCATCACTGCTTTCTATCCTGACTTCACGAAAAAAAAATTGGTTCAAGCACTGACGTGAAGTCAGGAGCTTTTGCGCGTATGTTCTATTGTCCATTTTACTGTATTGGACAGTTTTAATCGAATTTACCATGTTGAATTCTATTGTCTATTCTCCTGTATTGGACAGCCTTAATCGAATTCATCATGGTAAATTCGATTAAGAGTGTCCAATACAGGAGAACAGACAATAGAATCCACCATGGTAAATTCGATTAAGAGTGTCCAATACAGGAGAACGGACAATATAACATACGCGCAAAAGCTCCTGAATTCAGGAAAAAAAAATTAGTTCAAGCACTGACGCGAAGTCAGGTGCTTTTGCGCGTATGTTCTATTGTCCATTCTCCTGTATTGAACACTCTTAATCGAATTTACCATGGTGAATTCTATTGTCTGTTCTCCTGTATGAGACACTCTTAATCGAATTTACCATGGTGAATTCGATTAAGGCTGTCCAATACAGGAGAATAGACAATAGAATTCAACATGGTTAATTCGATTAAAAGTGTCCAATACAGGAGAATGGACAATAGAACATACGCGCAAAAGCTCCTGACTTCACGTCAGTGCTTGTTTTGTTTTTTTTTATAATTAAAAAAAAGTCGCATATGCAGTTTTGAAGAAATCTTCTTAAAAACTGCCTCTTACCTCTTGTAATGATTAAGAGAATTTCCATACAATATCATTCTTATCCAGATCCGGTTCGACCACATCGTCATAAATAAAAAATATTCCAAGTACATCAACTGTTGATTGCATCTTACGTAAGATGGAAAAACTTTACGATCTTCATGACCATCCTTCGGAGAAACTGAAATACTGTGGTATAATTCAATAGATCTGCAACTCTATTGAAGTTTAATTGCCTCATGAAACATGGATAAACTTCAGGTTACTTCGCTTTGAGTGTTTCGCGATCAAAGTCACGACAGTTTTCTTGATAATGAGATTTGGTTGAATAAACAATTGTAGATTTTTTTATTATAAATCATTTCCAATAATATACCTTCAAAATGAAACAAACAACGCTTCGCATATCAGACGAAGGTCTATTAGTTTATCCTCATAACATAGGTACCTACTTCCATTTTTGTACTATGGACAAAAATGTCCATAATGTCCAATAATGGACAAAATGTCCACTATGTCCGAGTCTGAATGAATTTCATATTTTATTTTATTTTTATTTTTCAATAATTTTTCATGTTGATGTTTTTTTGTTGAAAGAAATATTGATTTGTATTTTGTACCTGATGTACTCGTGTTATGTTGTTTACATTTGTGTTAATTGTTGATTTCAATTCAGTTGATACATTTGAATTTATGTACCGGGTTTTTCACTATAATTTGACCCTCCCTTTAACTTTGTTACTAAAGGGGATACAAAAAAATGTTTCATACAAAAATTTCACGAAATTAACTGAGGTTTTTTAATATGACTTCACAAACTGGAATATATACAAGGTGGCCAACATATTGATGGCAATTTCATTTTTTCAAATGGAACACCCTGTATATTTTCCCATACTTGGCTAGCCCTTTTTCCCCTGATTTCGAATATGTAACACATATTGATCTATCTCTTTTATTCTGAGTTATTCAGAGTTTCATATTTTAAGAACCACCTGGCAAGCTCTGTAATCATTTTTCAAGTGGCAGACTGCGTTTACTGAAAATGCCCATTATTGGAGTTATGATAACGTCAATTGGAATATATACAGGGTGAACAACATATTGAATGTAACTACATTTTTTCAAAACAGGGTGTCCTGTCCTGTATATTCTTCCATCTTTTGATAAACTATTTCCTCCTGATCTCGAATATATATGCAAATTTGGGCGTGTCTCTTCAATTTTCAGAGATTCAAAGTTTTGAAATGATGATACCGAATAAAAAAAAAGGGGTCAAGCCCTGTGGACAGGAGCTTTCTGGTGCTCTAGTTCAAACAGACAAATTATATCTCCGAAAGTATTGGTTTCTCAGAGTTGGGAATTATATCAATGTATTCTTATGATAGAACTTCATCATAAAGGAAATTCAATTCAAATAATAGTTTATTTATCAAGATTAAATGAGCAATCATGAGAATGAGAACTGCACCATGGAAGAAATCAAATTAAATCTGGCCAATTTTGCCCAATAAGGAAAAGCAGTCTCACTACTCTCAGATCTCTTACTTCATGTTCCGTTCCGAAATGTAAGACTTTTCTGAGAAAAACTAGTTTCGGAGCAAACAACTGAGATTTTTCTCACTTCGCTCACAATTCTTCGATTGATTAGATAATGACATGTCATCATTCTGTGACAACGTTAAAATACGATTTATTATTGAAATTTTGAAAAATCATATCTCCGAAAGTATTAGCTTGTTATAGTTAAAAATGATATCATTGGATTCTTATGGTAAAACTGCTTATTGAAAAAAAAATAATTTGGAATTTGTTCTGTAAAAAAAATTTTTTTTTTTTACTCCGAAACCATCTATCCGATTTTGCCCAATAACGAACTTAGCCGAGATATTTATCTCCCAAACCTACTCTGAAAATTTCAACTGTCTAGCTCATTCCGTTCGAGAGTTATCGTGCCTACGGACGGCCGGACCGGCCGGACAGAATGAATTTCGACCACGGATTCTTGATCAGAGAGTCGAACCAAATCGTTTAAGACCGTTTTGATCGAAAAATTCGAAAATTACAGACATTTGGGCAAATTGATAAGCACTCAGTTCCGAGGAACTAGAGCGCCAAAAATATGTGAAATGCCTCGAATTTTTTTATATTCAAACAATTTACTTAAAAGTATTATTTTAAAATGAATACTTAACAATTACTTAACCAATAAAAAATAATAAATTATGGTATTATGGTATGAATAACATCAACTGAAGAAATTGCTCGAAATGACCAACTTCATTCAATACACATTGTTCATATCGTTGTCTCAAGTTGTTAAGACTATTTTTGATTGCATTGTTATGGCTCTGATTCAAATCAGAAATTAAAAGTTCAATTTTGTTTTTCCTGAGACATGACATTATCTAATCAATCGAAGAATTGTGAGCGAAGTGAGAAAAATCTCAGTTGTTTGCTCCGAAATTAGGTTTTCTCAGAAAATTCTTACATTTCGGAACGGAACATGAAGTAAGAGATCTGAGAGTATAGTGAGACTGCTTTTCATCCATAGACATAGATATAACTCTCGAACGGAATGAGGTAGGTAGTTGAAATTTTCAGAGTAGTTTAGGGAGATGAATATCTCGGTTAAGTTCGTTATTGGGCAAAATTGGCCAGATTTAATTTGATTTCTTCCATGGTGCAGTTCTCATTCTCATGATTGCTCATTTAATCTTGATAAATAAACTATTATTTGAATTGAATTTCCTCTAGGATGCAGTTCTATCATATGAATACATTGATATAATTCCCAACTCTGAGAAACCAATACTTTCGGAGATATAATTTGTCTGTTTGAACTAGAGCGCCAGAAATCTCCTGTCCACAGGGCTTGAACCCATTTTTAATCATTACAATATTATCATTATTACTGAAGTATATTTTTTCCTTCAAGAACGGCCATAAAAACGTGTCCAATGGTGTTAAATCGGGACTATTTGGTGGCCATGAAATGGGTGCGCCATTACCAATCCAAAGATCAAATTGGCCACTTAAATGTTCACGAACTTCCAAAACGCTATGCGGGGGCACTCCGTCCTGTTGCCAAATTATTTGTTCTAATTCTTCAGCAGAAAACAGTCGCTCCAAAAGCTCAGCTACCTCTGGCAATATATTTTCTAAATATGTTTCACGTGTTAATTTGTAGTCGAAAAATATAGGCCCCACAATTTTATCATAAACAATGCCACACCAAACGTTAACAGATTTTCTTCCGGATTTTCTGATTTCAATCATTTTTCGTTGTCTTCGATTTTTGTTTTCCCAAGAATGTCTATATTTTCTGCTGTGGAAAACGATGATTCATCCGTCCACATTATGAACCTGAATAAATTAGGGTCTTCACCCAGTCTTTGCAGCATACTCTGACAGTATTCTAAGCGTTTCCGCTTTTGCTCTTCTGTAAGGAGTTGTACTGGTAATAATTTGTATGGCCTATATTGGTTCTTTTTCAGACGCTTCCTTCAAACCATTTTCCGGAAATTCTATAACAATTTTATAATTTGTGATGTTGTTTCGAATAGAATGTCAGCATTGAACAACAAACAATTAGAGTAACACTACCTTCACCTTCAAAATAAAGTAATATGTCCAGTTCTTGATTCTCATTACTCGGGATGCAACGCCTCTTTCTTTTAAAACTTTTTAAGTCCCTTGCACGGTTGTGAATATTGACAAATGTGTTTGCACTTGGATTTGTATTATTTGGATGCAACCTCATATATTCCCTCCTTGCTGCTTTCTTATTTTTATTATTCTTCACATACAGTGAAAATATTTCAAATTTTTCTGCTTCCGTGTAATGCGTATTTGATGATTATTTTCATTTAATGTAAAACGTATGTCATATCGTTACTAAGGAGATAACTCCAAAAACGGGCATTTTTAATAATCGCAGCCTGCCACTTGAAAAGTTATTGCTGAGCTTGCCAGGTTGTTCTTGAAATTTGAAACTCTGTGGTGCTCAGAATAAGAGAGATAGACCAAAATATCTTACATATTCGAAATAAGGGGAAAAAGAGCTAGCCAAATAAGGGAAAATATACAGGGTGTTCCATTTGAAAAAATGAAGTTGCCATCAATATGTTGGCCACCTTGTATATATTTCAGTTCGTGAAGTCATATTAAAAAACCTCAGTTGATTTCGTGAAATTTTTGTATGAAACATTTTCTTGTATCTCCTTTAGTAACAAAGTAAAAGGGGGGGGTCAAATTATAGTGAAAAACCCTGTACCTTATATTTTTTCAAAACTATTTATGTTTGTTTTGAAAAAACCGAATTCTGAAAAATTACATACATACATAGGTACTTCCATATTTGTGCGACACTATGTCTGAGTCTGAATGAATTTCATATTTTATTTTATTTCTATTTTTCAATAATTTTTCAAGTTGATGTTTTTTTGTTTTTTTTTTGTTGAAAGAAATATTGATTTGTATTTTGTACCTGATATACTCGTGTTATATTGTTTACATTTGTGTTGATTGTTGATTTCAATTCAGTTGATATATTTGAATTTATGTACCTTATATTTTTGGCGCTCTAGTTCCTCGGAACTGAGTGCTTATCAATTTGCCCAAATGTCTGTAATTTTCGAATTTTTCGATGAAAATGGTCTTAAACGATTTGGTTCGACTCACTGATCAAGAATCCGTGGTCGAAATTCATTATGTCCGGCCGGTCCGGCCATAGGCACGATAACTCTCGAACGGAATGAGCTAGAGAGTTAAAATTTTCAGAGTAGGTTTGGCAGATAAATATCTCGGCTAAGTTCGTTATTGGGCAAAATCGGACAGATGGTTTCGGAGTAACAAAAAAAAATTTGCTTTTACATAACAAATTCCAAATTAATTTTTTTCAATAAGCTGTTTTACCATAAGAATCCAATGATATCATTTTTAACTCTAACAAGCTAATACTTTCGGAGATATGATTTTTCAAAATTTCAATAATAAATCGTATTTCTACGTTTTCACAGAATTATATAATTATTCTGTGTATGAATTGTCACAATGTCAACTTATTTTCCTGTGACATGACATGTCTAATTCCTTGCTAATAGTTGGTTCGAGAAACGTCAAAATCGACTTAGAGAGACAAGGGTAAAAAACCGTCAAATAAACCCCCATGTGGCGATTTTATGTCGAAAAGTGAAAATTAAGAATATATATCCCAGGTAAGTACTGACGTTTTATTCTAATACCGGAGATCGATAAGATCGTACGAGGAGCCCGATAGCCGTTTCGTCTAGTCAGTCGGGTTTTCGGTTCGGAACGAGAGAAGGCGGGCTTAAATCCCGGAAAGGGAATTACACTTTTTGGCGCTCTAGTTCCTCGGAACTGAGTGCTTATCAATTTGCCCAAATGTCTGTAATTTTTATTTAAGATGCAGTTTCACCATTAAAATCCATCGATATCATTTTCAACTCCAACAAGCTAATACTTTCGGAGATATGATTTTTCTAAATTTCAATAATGAATCGTACGTACTTCTATGTTTTCAAAGAATGCTATAATTATTCTATCTAAGTTTTATTATATGATCTGTGTTCATACTCGTACATTTCATCCTGTTTTATAAGAAAGAGTCAAATTCATTTCAGCTATTTTAATTTGATTTCTTCCATGGTGCAGTTCTCATTCTCAGATTGCTCCTTTAATCTTGATAAATAAACTATTATTTGAATTAAATTTCCTTTATGATGCAGTTCTTTCATAAGAATACATTGATTTTGTTTTGAAAAAACCGAATTCTGAAAAATTGTTCCGAAAGAAATAGAAAGTAGAGGGGGGGGGGGGGGGGGGGGTCCGAAAGTTTCAAGTTTAAGGTCCCGGAAATCGTCGATCCGCCACTGCGTCACCTCCTGAAGAACGTTCAAGGCTAGGGTTAACCTCAATCAGGCTATGTCTGGTCAAACATACAGACAAAGCCTAGGAGAGGCTATCTCTTAAACCTTTCTAGGTAAGTATTCACCTACAGCAGACAAACATATTCATTATCGAACAATCCGTATTGCCAAAAGAGGTAGAAGCAATTTGTTGGAGGAAATACAAAATTTCAATTAATGATCAATATATTTCACAGATTTGTGATACCGTACAGTAATAATAAATATTCACTTATAATACCACAAGAGCTTCAAAATTATCGGGTATTTTTCCCGATAGGTTCGTTGCAAACAAATGAAGGAGTCAAGTTTTTCAGGTTAAAAAATCACGAGCGCGAAGCGCGAGTGATTTTTCCTGAAAAACTTGACGACTTTATTTGTTTGCAGGGAACCTTGAGGGAAATGCCAGATAATTTTGAAGCTCGTGTGGTATTCGGGGGATTATTTTTCCGTCCCAAATGTCGGCCAATAGAATTGCACCATGAGATGAAATGAACAGTTAATAAATAAGAATTTCATAATTGTACCTTCCTTATAGTCTTCTCCATCCATTTTCTTCATATTGTAAGCGTAATCTTTCATAATGTTTGCCAATTGCACTTCACTCGTTTCAGCACTCAATGTGTATTCCCTCTCAGTACAAAAAGTAGTAAATTGGTTCCAAACTGTTTTTTTTGCCTTCTCCGTATTAATGGGAACATTTCCTTTGACTTTTTTATCGATGGTGGACAGAGAACAAACTCCAAATCGACTCATTTTCATGCAAAATCTCCAATTTTCACAATTGAATTCAACCTGTCAGTTTGACGTTTGTTTAATTTGACTTTTTTTTATTTATAGCAACTACCAGAGAAAATAATCAAAAAATTATCAGTATAATACCATGTAGGTTGTACCACGTGACGTCGAATGGTGCAATTCTATTGGTCGATATTTGGGTCGGAAAAATAATCATAATAATCTTTATTAAGCAAAAGCTACTTTTACTGAAAACCAGGAATTTTTGGTATCCTTGGCAATCGAAAAATCGTCACTTTTCTATGCAATTCTATAGGTTTTTGTTTCAGTTCACAAACATTTCAATTAGTTTAATTTTTACCATATCTGGAAGGAAAAATTAGATTAGTTAGATTAAGCATAATATGGACATACACTTTATAGGTATTTTGCATAATATATGTGTAGTAATAATTCCTAAGTAAAACTCTTCTGTTTACGTGAGAAATAGACCACGGCCGATAATAATCTTTGAAATAAAAAAAATAATAGTAGGATGAAACCTATTAGAAAAAGGAAGAGAATATAACAAAAATTAAAGGAAAAATAATTTACGGCCGATCTGAGGTTGGGAAGTGGAAGAGGGTGTTTTAAGGATAAAAAACAGTTTATCTCGATTTCAGGCAATGGAATAAAGTTAAATGGCAAAGTGGCAGATAATACAAAGATCTACAACTTCTGTATTAACATTTTCTCCACATAACCTCAAAATGTATGTGAAAAATTGAAATAATCTTGTATTTGGTTTTATCGTTTACAAAAAAAAAATTTTTCACGAAATTTGGCGAAAACTTACCTTTATATGTATTTTTTTGATTTAAAATATTTATTTTTGTACCTTATTTTGTTCGTTGAATCCTCTACTTCTGATGGTTTGAAAATAATATACATAACTGTGGTAAATTTTCTCAGATAATGCTACGAAATACCAGGTAGTGAGCCCCAGACCCTCCTAGCCCCTTCACCTTTTCGGTAGGTCACTCAGATATATAAGTTATCTTAAAATAGGCATCTACGCAATAATTTGAAGAAGGTTCTAAAACACCCTATATGTTCAATTGAATTTTTAATTGACGAAGGAGAAGCATTGATATGTCTTCTAATAGAAGCTAGAAAATTAGGAATTTTCATGAAAAATCTACTGAGTTATTTATTAACATTGGAATGAAGGACTATTTGAGAATATTTAAAGTGTTTTTTCAGATTTCACACGAATTTTCTGAGAATAATATGTAAGTGACACATTAAAACAATGTAGAATTCAATGGGTAATCTGATTATAAATGAAAACACTGGGTATTACATTTAAAAAACGAATTAGTATAATTGACAGATTTAATCTGTCAATTAGTATAATTGACAGATTTAATCTGTCAATTAGACTAATTGACAGATTTAATCTGTCAATTATACTAATTGACAGATTTTTTATTTTTACATTGGCCCCAATACGCGACGTAGTCCTTAAAGTCTTAACTTTTGAGATACGGGGTGATAAAATTTTGAAAAAATATCAGTTCTTCAATAATAACTGAGATAATATTGTATACATCTCTATACAATTTGGTACATATCTTCTATGCATCAAGGTGCATTTTATGATGTACAAAAATTTTCGTATTCTCTAACAGTGGCGTCTATACGGGTTTTGCATTGATTATTTTTGGGGAAAAAAATAATATGCTAATGCTTTCTTTTGAAGTAAAAATTTCTTTTGAGATTCATTTTTGAGCAAATTTGATCTCATGGGTTTCCTTTGACGACGCACAGTTTCCGCTTCAAAAATAAAAATCCTTTTACTTTCTTTGAGGAAATCTCAAAATCTTATGCGGTGTGGAAATGTTTGTGCATCGAGAGAAAGCAAATTAAGAGATCAGATTTTTTCCGAAATTAATGAGAATCGAAAAAATATGTTTTCTTGTCAGATGCTCTGTTCTTGATTAAAATAATTGAATTAAAATTGCTTCATATCGCAGTACCAAAATTTTATCAACCTGTATCTCAAAAGTTAAGACTTTTAGGGCATACGTTCATAGGAAGTTTTTTTCTTAAAATTATTCAAAGAGTCCCCCCCTTAAATAAAAGCATGTCTTAAAAGGGGATCTCGAACGAAGCAAAAATAACTCAAAACGGCCAAATGGGAAAACTTCACAAAAGACTTGACAAACACAAACAAAATCTGGCAAATAGCGCGCTCACTTAAAAGAAACAAAACTTTCGGCATACACACACTACACGGACCTCAAGGTTACATTCTCGGTAACGAAGACAAGGCTCAATATCTAGCTGACACATACGCAAACATACACAACTCAAACCATGACATGTCCGACAACGAGACCAAAACATTAGTTGAAAGAGCTATCCAAACCTTAAAAACCCAAATCCACGAAATACCTCCGGAGTACCTCACAACTCCTAGGGAAATTAAACATGTCATCAAATCCCTCAAAAACAAGAAAGCCCCATGAATAGTTAAAATCAGAAACCGCACCCTAAAATCACTCCCGCGGAAAGCTATTATCCAACTCACTTACATCTTCAACAGTTGCCTCAAATTATCATTTATTCCATCCGCATGGAAAAATGCTATCGTCCTATCCTTTCCAAATCCCAAAAAAGATCATAAATATGTCACAAATTACCGCCCCATAAGCCTTTTACCGACAATGTCAAAGCTACTCAAACAGAATTAAAGAACACGAAAACATTCAAAATGAAATCATTGATGAACAATTCGGATTCAGATCATCCCACAACACAACCCTCCAACTGGCCACAATCACCGATCACAAAAAAATTCAATTTCCGAAGAGTCACAGCAATGCTCAATTTAGATATCGAGAAAGCCTTTGACACCGTGTGGCATGAGGGCCTCATATTCAAACTCCTCCTAACCAAACTCCCAGTACACATAATTAAAATCATACAATCCTACATCTCGGGCCGAACATTCCAAACCAGGGTTGAAAAATCCCTTTCCAACAAATCCCCCATCCCGGCTGGGTTGCCACAAGGAGGTATCCTCTCCCCAATCCTCTTCAACTACTACATAAACGACATTCCAAAAACAGACAGAACAAAACTGAAAATTTTCGCCGACGGCACCGCGGTAATAGCAGAATCCCTCCATCCAACTCAGGCAGACAAATACATACAAGAGCACATTCAGAAACTCGATTAGTACCTACTACGACAGATGGAAAATCAAAATAAACGCTAATAAAACTACTCTGGTACACTTTACACAAAGGATAAAACGAAAATCGACACAAAACGTAACATTCAACGGCCAGACCATAAAACAGCAAAACACAGTCAAATATCTCGGTATAACCCTAGACGAAAAACTGAACTATAACTGACACATTAACGACTTATCGCGAAAGGCGTACATAATCCAACGTAACATTTTCCCCTTACTGAACAAGCATTGTAAGCTAAGCCAGAATTGAAAACTTAGAATTTATAATCAAGGAATCAGACCAGTATTTTTATATGCGAACCCTATATGGAGCAATACATCGAACACAAATTTCAAAAAGTTACAGATTATTCAAAATAAATTCCTCCGAATAATTTTAAATAAACCAAGATTCACTAAAATTGAAGACCTACATAAATCCGGAAACGCGGACACAATACACGACATAATTAAAAGTCAGACAATGAAATTTTACAAACACACGACGAAGAAACTAGAAAAAACACAACATCTCGGGACAACCACGGCGGATAACACAAACATCAAAATTAAACATAAATTATCCCATCACCTCATCCTGCAGGAAGATTGTTATCGTTAAAACGATAACAAGAACTCCTGAAATCCTTCATCCCATCTGAGAAGTATATGTCTTTTATTTGATTCGACATACCTCTAGAAAAATTGTCACATTCTTCCACACATCTCATGACAGATATATAATGTTATATTTTCAGATAAGATCCCAGAGATCAGGCACTTAATGTAAATCCTTAATGTAAGCGATTATTCCTTGTATATTTCCCCTTGTAGATAGACTTGTACCTATATATAGTTTAAGAAATGTCAAATTAAAAATTGCTGAAAAGCAAAAAAAAAAATATGTCTTTTAATTGATATATCTTTTATTTGCGAGAATAAACCGTCTGAGTAAAACATCTGATTTCCAAAGAAAAACACGCTACGAGGTCGATTTCATTATGAATTTCTTCTCTCAAAATTTTGGTCACTGAATCAATTAAATCGTTCTGAATTGTTTTTGATATACCACAAAATACGGAGGACACGGAAGGATCTATAAACTCCTTAAAATCTTCGTCTAACGTCGCGGCGAATTTAGCGAGCTCATTATAATTCCCCCGATTGTCAGAATCAACACTCTCATCGTTTCCCCTAAATGCTAAGTCGATAGGAAAATGATAATGTTCAACAAAAATGCTCCATCATTTTACGATTTTCCCTAACCTTCTCGATAAAAGTCCATATAAATTCGCGATTTGCACTGTCCAAAGTATTCAAAATATTTTGTTTTTCGAACAACTTAGATTTATGAGCCGAATAAGTGTAAGTTCTTTGAAAATTTCATGTTTTCCTCAAGCGCGATGAATTTCATTCAAGTTATCGTATCCAGCCGAACAGAAAGGGTTTTTTTTGATCAGAAAATGGCAGGTATTACCAACAGAAAAGTTTGTTTTGAGTTTCGGAGATAAATATCTCGGCTGAGTTCGTTATTGGTCAAAATGGTTTCGGAGTAACGAAAAAAATTTTTTTTTACATTGCAACTTTTGAATTCAATTTTTTCTAAGATGCAGTTTTATCAGGAGAATCCATTGATATCATTTTCAACTCCAACAAATTGATAATTTCGGAGATATGATTTTTCAGTATTAAATCGTATCTAACTATGATTTCACATAATGCCGTATCGAAAATTAACGTCCGTATCAATGGATGTCATCTGTGTTCATACATTTCATCATTGTCATCTCATCTACAGATAAGGGATTGTCAAACAAAGTATGATTAAATGCAAAATGACCAATTATAGGATATTATAATTACCCCTACCATATATGCCCTTGGATAATCCATAATGTTGATGGAAATATATAATCTGGCAAATTGACTTCAGAATATCTTCAGTGAAAAGAAAACTGGAATATTGGCTAAGTTTCAATTGATATAATGAAATTTTCAGAGGAGATTTGTGGAATGAATATCTCCGATAAGTTTGTTATTTAATTTTAATTTAGTTTCTTTTATCATGCAGTTCTATTATAAGAATCCATTGATATCATTCTCAACTCTAAGAAACCAATAATTTCGCAGATGAATTTTCAAAGTTTGATCAAGAGCGCCAATGCCCCTGTCCACAGGGCTTTGCCACTTTTTTTTAATGACAGTTTTCGCGCGTATGTTCTGGGGAACATCGCGTTATCATTTTGCCCAAATGTCTGTAACATTCGAATTTTTTGACGAAAATGGTCTCAAACGATTTAGTTTGACTCCCCAATGAAGAATTCGAGGTCAAATTTGATTCTGTCCGGTCGTCCGGCCGTTGCCACGATAACTTGAGAACGAAAAGAGCTAGCGACTTGAAATTTTCAGGGTAGGTGGCGCATCCCAATACGACGGACAAGTTCGTTAATGGGCATAATCGGCCCAGTGGTTTCCGAGTAATAATTTTGTTTTCAACCAATATGAATCCGATCAAATTGAAACTTGGTGAGTAGTTGTAGAATATGAACCTAAGCACGTTTGTGAAATTTTGTGCGAATCGTATGGCTAGAAAATTATTAAGAATTTATTGAAAATATATTTGTTGTCACGATAACTTGAGAACGGAAAGAGATAGCGGCTTGAAGTTTTCAGGTTAGGATGTGCATCAGAACGCGACATTTCAGTTTGTTTATGAGCATAATCGGCCAAATGGTTTCAGAGTTATAGCCATCTGAAATTTGGTTGTTTTTTGTTCCTCATTAACTGGAAAAATACTAAACCGATTGAATTCAAACATGGTTGTTAGTTGTAGAATGCCAACGCGAAAATACTTGCAAAATTTCGTGAGGATAGTATTTGTAGAAAATTTTTAAAAAATCATTGAAAATTGAAAAAAAAATTCTATATATCAGTAACTATTCGTTTGAAATTGCAAGAGCCTTTACAACCAAACTCTACTGCCAAGTTTCAAGTTTTAACACGATCGGTTAAATATTGTTGGAGATTCGAGCAGCCTTGTATGAGTTCAGTAGATGGTTGACCGTTGCCTCGATAACTTTCGAACGAAAGGAGATAGGGACTTGCAATTTTCAGGGTAGGTTGCGTAGCCGAATGGGAGAGTTGAGTTCGTTTTTGGGCATAATCGGACAAATGGTTTCCGAGTTATACCCACCTGGAATATTATTTCCTTGATAACTCAAAAAATAAATATTCGATCGAATTGAAGCTTGGTAACTAGTAGTAGAAAATCAACATAAGGACGTGTTTGAAATTTTTTAAGAACCGTACCCCTAGAAAATTTGAAAAGAATGACGAAAAAAAAATTTTAAGGACCGTACCCCTAGAAAATTTCAAAAAAATCACGAAAAAAAAATTGGTTCAAGCACTGACGTGAAATGGAGTGAAGGCAGAAGCTTTTGCGCGAATTAAGAGTGTCCAATACAGGAGAATGGACAACATAATTTACCATGGTAAATTCGATTAAGGGTGTCCAATACAGAAGAATGGACAATAGAACATACGCGCAAAAGCTTCTGACTTCACGTCAGTGCTTGAACCAATTTTTGAATTCAGTTTGACCTTCGAAAATCAAATTTCATCTGAAATGATATTGAAAGGTGACTCATATAATATTATATGAGTCAATGACGGTAGAAGTTTAAAGTTTAAAGGCCTGTAGTTAATTGATTTGATACCTGTTTCCTAAGACAGTCGAATGTTTCACTTATGTAAAAGGTACGGTTGATACACTAAATCGGATACCTATCACTTTGAGGCGACCAAGTAAAATCTGTTGCGAATAGAGAAGAATGTTGAGAGATCTATTACGACCTTCGGTTGCGACTTCGATACGAGCACTGAAGTCACTCAAGAAATTCTTACATTTTTTATAAATTATGATTGTCGGTAATTCCTGCTATGAAGCGTCATCTCCATAGAATGAATAAATTTCGAAAATCCAGCAATAAGAAAATGACTTATTGTGGAAATATCAACCGCAATTGCAGCTGCTATTCATATTGATGGAATTCTCCATGTATACACTTATACAGGGTGAGTCTTCAAATTGTAAATTAATTTTAACTATCTTATCATCAAATGAAACACTTTTTTCATTTAACATTTTTCCCAATTCCGCTCAGGTAAAAAAACACAGCTGTTGAAAATTCGAAAAAAAATCAGTTTTTGGCGCTCTTGTTCCTCGGAACAGTGTGCTTATCAATTGGCCCAAATGTCTGTAATTTTCGAATTTTTCGATGAATTTCGTCTTAAACGATTTGGTTCGACTCACTGATCAAGAATCCGTGGTCAAAATTCATTCTGTCCGGCAGGCCGTATGCAAGATAACTCTCGAACTGAAAAGGCTAGACAATTGAAATTTTCAGAGTAGGTTTGGGAGATAAATAACTCGGCTAAGTTCGTTATTGGGGAAAATCGGACAGATGATTTCGGAGTAACAAAAACAAAATTTTTACATAACAAATTTCAAACTAAATTTTTTTCAATATGCAGTTTCAGCAAAAGAATCCATTGAGATCATTTTTAACTCTAACAAGCTAATACTGTTTTCACAGGATGCTATAATTATTCTATCTATGAATTGTAATAGTATGATCTGTGTTGATACATGTAAACTTATTTACCTAAGACATGACATTGTCTAATTCATTTCAGTAATCGTAGAGTTATGAGCATTATAATATGATATCATACTTTTTGTTGGTTGATATTTTCATGCCGATGGTTAATCCATATGATGATGGGGATGGAAATGGTAAGTAAATAATATTAGGTTCAGAATATCAGTAAAAACAAAACTGAAATATTGGCGTATTGGAGTATTGGAGTGGATTTGAGGAAAGAATATATATTATCGTTCATCATAGAATTGAGTACCGAATGAATATCTCGGATGAGTTCGTTGTTGGGTAGTATTCGTCTATTGGTTTTGGATTGATAATTTTTGGAACTCCTGTTGAATTTAAATTCTTTTATGATGTTTGAATTTAATTTCTGCTAAGATGAAGTTCTATCATAAGAATCCATTGATTTAATTCCCAACTCTTACCAATACCTTCGAAGATATGATTTGTCAAAGTTTTAACAAGAGCGCCTGAGCTCCTATCCACAGGGCTTGAACCAATTTTTATTTTGTAGCTTTGACATCCATTTTGGCGCTCTTGTTCCTCGGGACAGTGTGCTTATCAATTTACCCAGATGTAGGTAATTTTCGAATTTTTTGAAGAAAATGGTCTTAAACTCACCCATTAAGAATCCGTGGTCAAATTAATTCTGTCCGGCCGGCCGTAGACGCGATAACTCAGAGAGATAGTTTCAGAGTAAAGAAAAAAAAACTTTTTTTAAATATAAAATGTCAAATTATTTTTTTTAAGAATCCATTGATATCATTTTCGACTCTAACAAACTGATACTTTCGGAGATATGATTTTTCAAAATATCAAAAGTAAATTGTACTTCTATATGTTTTCACAGAATGCTGTAATTATTCGATCTATCAATTATTATATGATCTGATGATCTGATTATACATGTCATCTTATTTCCCTACAAGAAACATGTCAATTTTATTTTTGCTTCGTTACTCTTGATATGAAATAGCCCCCCTCTTTTTGAAAACAAAGTCCTATGATTGAATGCAAAAACACCGATGAAATAACCTCAGCTATCGTATTTTGGTGATAATATATTGCCCGTGGATAATCCATATGATGATGGAAATATCTACTTTGGTAAGTTAATCAGATTGGGTTCAGAATATCTCCACTAAAAACAAAACTGGAATATTTCAATTGATATGATATAATTTTCAGAGTGGATTTGAGGAATGAATATCTCGAATAAGTTCGTGGTTTCGGATTAATTATTTTTGGCATGGTTGTTTTTTTTTTAAATGACACCTTTTTTAATTCAATTTGTTATATATTGCAATTGCAAAAAAGAAGAGAAAGAAGAAGAAAAAGACATAAAAGAGGAGACGTGACTGTTGAAGTTGTATCTGAAGGGTATATGAATCAGATTAAAATATCAACAGAAATCAGACCTACAGTTAAAATCAATAACCCATATCAATATCAATAATCATCATGCAGTAAATATAGCAAAATCAAGTTGAGGAGTAGGTCTTCCGGGGAAATCCCGTTAAAAAAAATTGGTTCAAGCCCTGTGGACAGGAGCGTTGGCGCTCTTGTTCAAACTTTGACAAATCATCTCCGAAAGTATTGGTTTTCAGAGCTAGGAATGATATCAATGGTTTCTTATGATAGAACTTCATCAAAAAGTTAATTGAATTCAAACATCATAAAATAATTTGAATTCAACAAGAGTGCCAAACATCATTAATCCAAAACCAACAGACCCATTTTACCCAATAACGAACTTATCAGAGATATTCATTCCTCTAATCTACTATGAAAATTACAATCACATCAATTTAAACTTAGCCAATATTCCAGTTTTGTTCATATTGGAAATATTCTGAACCCAACTTACCTACCAAAGTATATACATATTTCCATCCTCATATGGATTATCCACGAGCATTATATTATCATCTTAAAAGTATTATATCATATCATCCACTTAATTCTACGATAGCTGAGGTTCTTTCATTGGTCATTTTGCTTTCAATCATACTTTGTTCTCTAACAGGAGGGGTATTTTATATCAAGAATAACGAATCAGAAATATCTTTGAAATGTCACTTAAAGCAAAATAAGATGACATGAATGAACACAAATCATGTAAAAATTCATAGATAGAATAATTAAGCACAGCCAATGAACTATATACTAACGTAGTATAGATTTCTGTGAGTACAGCATTGTGTGAAAACATATAGAAGTAGGTACTATTTATGTTTGAAATCATATCTCCGAAAGTATTAGCTTGTTGGAATTGAAAATTATATCGATGGATTTTTATGATGGAACTGCTCCTTAAAATAAATTGAATTTGAAATGTGTAATGTGAAATAATTTTTTTTTTTTCGTTATTTCTAAACTATCTACCTATTCTGCCCAATAACGAACTTAACCGAGATATTTATCTCCTAAACCTACTCTGGAAATTTCAACTGCCTACCTCAATCCGTTCGAGAGTTATCGTGTTAACGGAGGGCCAGCCGGACCGGCCGGCCGGACATAATCGATTTTGACCACGGATTCTTGATCAGTGAGTCAAACCAAATCGTTCGAGACCATTTTCATCAAAAAATTCGAAAATTACAGACATTTGGGCAAATTGATAAGCACTCTGTTCCGAGGAACAAGAGCGCCAAAAACATGCGCCAAGTACACTAGCTCACAGGTGGTGTGGAAATGTGTGCATATCATTTATAACGTGACTCCTTCAACTTTTAGAATCTCGATATATCAGGAATGGTGATTTTTCGGAAAAAAATATATTAAGACCATTTTTGCGCGCAAGTTCTGGGAAACAGCGTGCTATCATTTTGCCCAATGTAATGTTCGAATTTTTTCCCGGCAATGGTCTCAAACTCTGGTTCGACTCTCTGATGAAGAATTTGAGGACAAATTTGATTCTGTCCGACCGGTGCCACGATAACTTGAGAACGGAAAGAGAAAGCGACTTGAAATTTTCAGGGTAGGTGGCGCGTCCAAATGCGACGTACAAGTTCGTTAATGGGCATAATCGGCCCAACTGTTTCCGAGTAAAAAATTTGTTTTCAACCAATACAGATCCGATCAAATTGAAACTTGGTAACTAGTTGTAGAATACCAACAAAAAGACGTATGTGAAATTTGTCGAGGATTGCATCACCAGTAAATCAAAAAAAAAATAATAAAAATATTATTCATCTCACGATAAATTGAGAACAGGACCAGATAGCAACTTGCAATTTTTAGGATAGGTTGCGCATCCGAATGCGACATTTGAGTTTGTTAAAAGGCATAATTCGCCAAACGGTTTCGGAGTTATACCTATCAGAATTCAAACATGGTAATTAATTGTAGAATGCCGACTCGCAAATTATTGAAATTTTTCGTGAGGATCGTATCACTAGAAAATTAAAAAAAATATATTGAAAAAAGCCCATATATCAATAACTTGGGGTAGTTCAGTAGCTGGATGGGTGACCGTTGCCACGATAACTTTCGAACGGAACGAGATAGCTACTTGTAATTTTAAGGATAGGTTGCTCATCCGAATGTGACAGTTAAGTTTGTTCTTGGGCATAATCGGCCCAACGTTTTCGGATAGACTACTGGCCCATGCTGAAAAAATTATGGGTCATTTGAACCACCAGGTGACCTATCTAGAACGATATAAGAGCATAAAATAATAAGATTCAGCACTATGCCGTCACTTGTAAGCTGTCCAACTGAGTGCAGGTGAGAATTCGAAAGTACAGGTAAAGTGAGTACATTTTGGTCACATATTTTTGTACGGCATTCTTACCACCGATAGATCCATGAAAAATAATAAGAAAACGCGCAGTGCCGTACAAAAATGGTGGTCCACAAAGTCGATTTTTTTTTTATTTTCTGACAATTACCAGGGTAAATTTGGTCATTTGATCTTGTACGGCATCTGTGTCATACTATTTCAATACTGCTTCTAATGCATTATTCCGCAACGCCGTACAAAAATCATGCGACAAGGGGAAAAATCGAGGGTTGTAATCCCCTCTCTTTCCGTAGTCCAAGGGGTGATTTGAAAAAGTACGGCTTCGGTTCCAAAACATTATCTAGCACTCAAAAGTACTATTAAAAATAATGCCGTCAAAACATGATTGTTCATTTGAATGTAAATCAATAATTACCTTAATTGCATCGTATCCTTGATTTTTAGAGCTGTAAAGTCATTTGATCCTGTACGGGAACTTTTTTTTTAACATGATATTGTAAAATACAATTGTTATATAGTATTGCCGTTCAAAAAAAACCGTTCTAAAAAAAATTATAGAGAAACACAAAAACTGAAATTTTGCGAATTATTGTGAAAGTTTAAATATCATAGATTGATCAAATAAAGCAGTTTTCTACATTTTATCCCTTGTTTTAAATAGTATTAACATATATAAATTAGGAAAAAATGATGCCGTACATTTTTATGCACACCATATCTTTTAGGCTGATGAAAGTGACGCAACAATTTTGAGGGTACTTTATGGCCTTCTGATACAGTACGGTATCAACATAATTTTGAAGAGAACAATTGATAATATGATAAAATCACTATGACGTCTAACTGAACTGAAACGGTGTGTATATTATGTCCAAGAATTGAAACTGTCAATCCCAGTATCAACAGTTTTGTATACTTTTTGGTTCAATATATACTTCAAACCTTATTGATACATACATATAATTGATTTGTTTCATTGTAATGATGTGAATAAATAAAACAATCATGTTTTAGAAAAATTCGAAATATTTAATGATAATAATAAAAAAAATGGTCATTTCATAAAAAAAAAATTCATAAATTTAATGATGATAATAAGAAATATGGTTTTTGTTTGAATTATTCTGTATCGGAATCCGTTGCTGAGTTGTTATTAGAATCAACGTCTTCATCGACATCCGAATTATCTTCTCTCGGGTCCAAGCCGAGTACATCCGACTAAAATACGATATTCCCTACAAATGCTAAACGTCGTAACAGAACGTCGCTCCAAAAATGTGCGAGTACTTATGATACTGAAATTAGCAGAATTATTTTTGAAGAATTAAAAATAAAATTGCACATCTACATAATTCAAGTATAAATCGATAGTAAACAAACCCATATATGACATGTTTCTAACTAGGAACCTAGAATCACGAAAAGACTGAAAATTTGTACAAATAAACTATCTAAATGCCGTATAAAATAAATTTCACCTTACATTTAATTATATAGATTTATTCTTTTTGATTTTTTCTATTTAATTTTTTTTTTCCCTTTGAACCAACGAAAATGTACGGCATATGAAAAAATATTATCTATGCATAAAATACTTTCAAAATAAATTTATTTCATGTTGTGTCAAATCACCTGCTGGACTACGGAAAGAGAGGGGATTACAACCCTCGATTTTTTCCCCTTGTCGCATGATTTTTGTACGGCGTTGCGGAATAATGGATTAGAAGCAGTATTGAAATAGAATGACACAGATGCCGTACAATATCAAATGACCAAATTTACCCTGGTAATTGTCAGAAAATAAAAAAAAAATCGACTTTGTGGACCACCATTTTTGTACGGCACTGCGCGTTTTCTTATTATTTTTCATGGATCTATCGGTGGTAAGAATGCCGTACAAAAATATGTGACCAAAATGTACTCACTTTACCTGTACTTTCGAATTCTCACCTGCACTCAGTTGGACAGCTTACAAGTGACGGCATAGTGCTGAATCTTATTATTTTATGCTCTTATATCGTTCTAGATAGGTCACCTGGTGGTTCAAATGACCCATAATTTTTTCAGCATGGGCCAGTAGTCTAGGAGTATTATTTCCTTGATACCTCAAAAAATACAAATCCGATAGAATAATTAAAACTTATTAACTAGTTGTGGAATACCGACATAAAGACATATCATATAACTAGAAAATTTTAAAAATATTATGAAAAAATATGTATCTCACGATAACTCGAGAATGGAAAGAGATAGCGACTTTTCAGAGTAGGTTGCGTATCCGAATGCGACATTTAAGTTCGTTAATAGACATAATCGGCCAAACGGTTTTGGAGTTATACTACTCTGCAATTTTGTTGTTGTTTCCTCTATAACTCAAAATATACAAATACGATGCAATTAAAAGTCAGTAATTCGCTTGTAGAATACCACCGCGCTTATTTTCGCGGAATTTCGTGAATATCGTATTAGATGATTCTTTCATTACTCAAGTCTGTCAATAAAAGATGTATTCATATCTTATAAAAGCTGAGAAAATGGTCTATTTCGATGGTAAATTCGATTACGAGTGTTCAATAGAGGTGAATAGAAAATAGAACATGCGCGCAAAAGCTACTGACTTCTCGTCAGTGCTTGAACAAATGTTTTATAATAAATATCAACATCCGCATTCACATCCTCAATAATTAAAATATCAGACCATTGAGTTCCTATGATCGAAGAATTAATCGAATCATAATCAGCCTTTTTGGCGCTCTTGTTTCTCGGAACAGAGTGCTTATCAATTTGCCCAAATGTCTGTAATTTTCGAATTTTTGGCTGAAAATGGTCTTAAACGATTTGGTTCGACTCACTGATCAAGAATCCGTGGTCGAAATCGATTCTGTCCGGCCGGCCGTTAACACGATAAAGGAAATTAGAGGATTGAAATTTGCAGAGTAGGTTTGGAGCGTAAATATCTCGAACGAATTCGTTAACGGGCGAAATCCACCACGCTGTTTCGGAGTTATGGTCCTTTTTAGTAAAAACATTTCTTATGAATATTTCCGAAACCGATCACTCGATCTGTCTGAAATTTAGAATAAAATTGTAGAATAATGACCTTTATATGCATGCGGAGTTTTGTATTGATCGGGTTGCCGTAAAGTGTCAAAATTTTTTTTTTTTTTTAATTTTTGTTCCTACAATAACTCTCGGACAGAATGAGCTAGGCAGTTGAAATTTGGGAGATTAATATCTCGTCTAAGTTCGTTATCGGCCTGATGGTTTCGGAGTAACGAAAAAAAAAATGTATTTCAAATTCGATTTTTTTTAAGATGTTGAATCACCATAAAAATCCATGTCATTTTCAACTCTAACAAGCTAATACTTTGGGAGATATGATTTTTCGAAATTTCAATAATGAATCGTACTTCTGTTTTCACCGAATGCTGAACTTAATTATTCTATCTATGAATTATTATATGATCTGTGTTCTTACATATTATATTATTTTGCTATGAGAGATGAATGTCAAAATTATTTCTGGTTCGTTATTCTCGATATTAAATACAGCTCCTTTTCAAGAAAACAAATTATGATTTAATGCAAAATGACCAATGAAATAACCTCAGCTATCGTAGTATTATGAGGATGATATGATTATACTTTTAAGGTGATAATATAATGCCCGTGGACAATCCATATGATGATGGAAATATATTCTTTGGTATGATATATACCGGCGTGAACTTGGCAGGTTAAACTGGCAGGTAAAAGTTACGGAAATGCCCGATCACGATCTTCATTGGCGTGCATGAATATATTTCTACTTGAGTATTCGGAATAATTATAAGAGGATGTAATTCGAAGTGAGTCCACATTCCTATAGTACCTATATCAGATTTCAAACCCAGAAATTGAGAGTAGGAATGATCAAATTTAAACGTTCATTGTAACGAAGAGGTAATTTATATCTGCATATGCAATATAGATAATATCCCATGAAAATTTTCAAAGAATATAACATACAAAAATCAGCATCACATTTTTCCAAAATTTTCTAATTGAATCATGGTTAATAAAGACAATTCTGAAAAATAATAATAAGCATAATGAAATAATAAAAAATTCTAGAGTAAGTATCAGGAAACTAGATGGAACTTTTTAACTTAGTTCAGGATAAACAGTATATTATAAGGTATCTATAATTAAAAGCAGCATAACTGCCAAAGAGTATTAAGTGAGGAGATAAACCCTCGGAATTATGTATGTAAAGATATACCAAATGGTTCATAGGAAAAAAAGTAACACTTTTAATATGGGATTATTGAAACTGTATAATGAAATGAATCTACGTTCCAAAGCAGAATTACTTCCCAAGGGTCTAAGGAGTGGAAATAACCCCTCGAATATATACATAAAACTATCCAAAATGATTCTTGGGGAAAAAAAGAACACTTTTTAATATGGAATTGTCGAAACTGTATAATATAACGAATATGCGTTCCAAAGCAGAATTACTTCCCAAGGGTCTAAGGGGTGGAAATCACCCCTCGAATATATACATAAAACTTTCCAAAATGGGTCTTGGGGAAAAAAAGAACACTTTTTAATATGGAATTGTCAAAACCGTATAACATGAGGAATCTACGTTCCGAATCAGAATTACTTCCCAAGGGTCTAAGGGGTGGAAATCACCCCTCGAATATATACATAAAACTATCCAAAATGGGTCTTGGGGAAAAAAAGAACACTTTTTAATATGGAATTGTCGAAACTGTATAACATAAGGAATCTAGGTTCCGAAACAGAATTACTTCCCAAGGGTCCAAGGGGTGGAAATCACCCCTCGAATATATACATAAATCTATCCAAATAGGTCTTGGGGAAAAAAAGAACACTTTTTAATATGGAATTGTCGAAACTGTATAACATAGCGAATCTACGTCCCAAAGCAGAATTACTTCCCAAGGGTCGAAGGGGTGGAAATCACCCCTCGAATATGTACATAAAACTATCCAAAATGGGTCTTGGGGAAAAAAAGAACACTTTTTAATATGGAATTGTCGATACTGTATAACATAACGAGTCTACGTTCCAAAGCAGAATTACTTCCCAAGAATCTAAGGTGTGGAAATCACCCCTCGAATATATACATAAAACTATCCTAAATGGGTCTTGGGGAAAAAAAGAACACTTTTTAATATGGAATTCTCGAAACTGTATAACATAAGGAATCTACGTTCCGAAGCAGAATTACTTCCCAAGGGTCTAAGGGGTGGAAATCACCCCTCGAATATATACATACAACTATCCAAAATGGGTCTTGGGGAAAAAAAGAACACTTTTTAATTTGGAATTGTCGAAACTGTATAACATAAGGAATCTACGTTCCGAAGCAGAATTACTTCCCAAGGGTCTAAGTGGTGGAAATCACCCCTCGCATATATAAATAAAACTATCCAAAATGGGTCTTGGGGAAAAAAGAACAATTTTTAATATGGAATTTTCGAAACTGTATAACATAAGGAATCTACGTTCCGAAGCAGAATTACTTCCCAAGGGTCTAAGGGGCAGAAATCACCCCTCGAATATATACATAAAACTATCCAAAATGGGTCTTGGGGAAAAAAAGAACACTTTTTAATATGGAATTGTCGAAACTGTATAACATAAGAAATCTACGTTCCGAAGCAGAATTACTTCCCAAGGGGCTAAGGGGTGGAAATCACCCCTCGAATATATACATAAAACTATCCAAAATGGGTCTTGGGGAAAAAAAGAACACTTTTTAATATGGAATTGTCGAAACTGTATAACATAAGGAATCTACGTTCCGAAGCAGAATTACTTCCCAAGGGTCTAAGGGGTGGAAATCTCCCCTCGAATATATACATAAAACTATTCAAAATGGGTCTTGGGGAAAAACAGAACACTTTTTAATATGGAATTGTCGAAACTGTATAACATAACGAATCTACGTTCTAAAGCTGAATTACTTCCCAAGGGTCTAAGGGGTGGAAATCACCCCTCGAATATATACATACAGCTATCCAAAATGGGTCTTGGGGAAAAAAAGAACACTTTTAAATATGGAATTGTTGAAACAGTATAACATAACGAATCTACGTTCCAAAGCTGAATTACTTCCCAAGGGTCTAAGGGGTGGAAATCACCCCTAGAATATATACATACAACTATCCAAAATGGGTCTTGGGGAAAAAAAGAACACTTTTTAATATGGAATTGTCGAAACTGTATAACATAAGGAATCTACATTCCGAAGCAGAATTACTTCCCAAGGGTCTAAGGGGTGGAAATCACCCCTCGCATATATAAATAAAACTATCCAAAATGGGTCTTGGGGAAAAAAAGAACAATTTTTAATATGGAATTTTCGAAACTGTATAACATATGGAATCTACGTTCCGAAGCAGAATTACTTCCCAAGGGTCTAAGGGGTGTAAACCACCCCTCGAATATATACATAAAACTATCCAAAATGGGTCTTGGGGAAAAAAAGAACACTTTTTAATATGGAATTGTTGAAACAGTATAACATAACGAATCTACGTTCCAAAGCTGAATTACTTCCCAAGGGTCTAAGGGGTGGAAATCACCCCTCGAATATATATACATACAACTATCCAAAATGGGTCTTGGGGAAAAAAAGAACACTTTTTAATATGGAATTGTCGAAACTGTATAACATAAGGAATCTACGTTCCGAAGCAGAATTACTTCCCAAGGGTCTAAGGGGTGTAAACCACCCCTCGAATATATACATAAAACTATCCAAAATGGGTCTTGGGGAAAAAAAGAACACTTTTTAATATGGAATTGTTGAAACAGTATAACATAACGAATCTACGTTCCAAAGCTGAATTACTTCCCAAGGGTCTAAGGGGTGGAAATCACCCCTCGAATATATACATACAACTATCCAAAATGGGCCTTGGGGAAAAAAACACACTTCTTAATATGGAATTGTCGAAACTGTAAAATATAACGAATATGCGTTCCAAAGCAGAATTACTTCCCAAGGGTCTAAGGGGTGGAAATCACCCCTCGAATATATACATAAAACTTTCCAAAATGAGTCCTGGGGAAAAAAAGAACACTTTTTAATATGGAATTGTCGAAACAGTATAACATAACGAATCTTCGTTCCAAAGCTGAATTACTTCCCAAGGGTCTAAGGGGTGGAAATCACCCCTCGAATATATTCATAAAACTATCCAAAATGGGTCTTGGAGAAAAAAAGAACACTTTTTAATATGGAATTGTCGAAACGGTATAACGTAACGAATCTACGTTCCCAAGCAGAATTACTTCCCAAAGGTCTAAGGGGTGGAAATCACCCCTCGAATATATACATAAAACTATCCAAAATGGGTCTTGGGGAAAAAAAGAACACTTTTTAATATGGAATTGTCAAAACTGTATAACATAAGGAATCTACGTTCCGAAGCAGAATTACTTCCCAAGGGTCTAAGGGGTGGAAATCTCCCCTCGAATATATACATAAAACTATTCAAAATGGGTCTTGGGGAAAAACAGAACACTTTTTAATATGGAATTGTCGAAACTGTATAACATAAGGAATCTACGTTCCGAAGCAGAATTACTTCCCCAAGACCCATTTTGGATAGTTGTATGTATATATTCGAGGGGTGATTTCCACCCCTTAGACCCTTGGGAAGTAATTCAGCTTTGGAACGTAGTTTCGTTATGATATACAGTTTCGACAATTTCCTATTACAAAGTGTTCTTTTTTTCCCCAAGACCCATTTTGGATAGTTGTATGTATATATTCGAGGGGTGATTTCCACCCCTTAGACACTCGGGAAGTAATTCAGCTTTGGAACGTAGATTCGTTATGTTACACTGTTTCAACAATTCCATATTAAAAAGTATTCTTTTTTTCCCCAAGACCCATTTTGGATAGTTTTATGTATACATTCGAGGGGTGATTTCCACCCCTTAGACCCTTGGGAAGTAATTCTGCTTCGGAACGTAGATTCCTTATGTTATACAGTTTCGACAATTCCATATTAAAAAGTGTTCTTTTTTTCCCCAATACCCATTTTGGATAGTTTTATGTATATATTCGAGGGGTGATTTCCACCCCTTAGACCCTTGGGAAGTAATTCAGCTTTGGAACGTAGATTCGTTATGATATACTGTTTCAACAACTCCATATTAAAAAGTGTTCTTTTTTTCCCCAAGACCCATTTTGGATAGTTTTATGTATATATTCGAGGGGTGATTTCTGCCCCTTAGACCCTTGGGAAGTAATTCTGCTTCGGAACATAGATTCCTTATGTTATACAGTTTCGACAATTCCATATTAAAAAGTGTTCTTTTTTTCCCCAAGACCCATTTTGGGTAGTTTTATGTATATATTTGAGGGGTGATTTCCACCCCTTAGACCCTTAGGAAGTAATTCTGCTTGGGAACGTAGTTTCGTTATGATATACAGTTTCGACAATTCCCTATTACCAAGTGTTCTTTTTTTCCCCAAGACCCATTTTGGATAGTTCTATGTATATATTCGAGGGGTGGTTTACACCCCTTAGACACTTGGGAAGTAATTCTGCTTCGGAACGTAGATTCCTTATGTTATACAGTTTCGACAATTCCATATTAAAAAGTGTTCTTTTTTTCCCCAAGACCTATTTTGGATAGTTTTATGTATATATTCGAGGGGTGATTTCCACCCCTTAGAATCTTGGGAAGTAATTCTGCTTTGGAACGTAGACTCGTTATGTTATACAGTATCAACAATTCCATATTAAAAAGTGTTCTTTTTTTCACCAAGACCTATTTGGATAGATTTATGTATATATTCGAGGGGTGATTTCCACCCCTTAGACCCTTGGGAAGTAATTCTGCTTCGGAATCTAGATTCCTTATGTTATACAGTTTCGACAATTCCATATTAAAAAGTGTTCTTTTTTCCCCAAGACCCATTTTGGATAGTTTTATGTATATATTCGAGGGGTGATTTCCACCCCTTAGACCCTTGGGAAGTAATTCAGCTTTGGAACGTAGATTCTTTATGTTATACTGTTTCGACAATTCCATATTAAAAAGTGTTCTTTTTTTCCCCAAGACCCATTTTGGATAGTTTTATGTATATATTCGAGGGGTGATTTCCACCCCTTAGCCCCTTGGGAAGTAATTCTGCTTCGGAACGTAGATTCCTCATGTTATACGGTTTCGATAATTCCACATTAAAAAGAGTTCTTTTTTCCCCAAGACCCATTTTGGAAAGTTTTATGTATATATTCGAGGGGTGATTTCCACCCCTTAAACCCTTGGGAAGTAAGTCTGCTTTGGAACGCATATTCGTTATATTATACAGTTTCGACAATCCCATATTAAAAAGTGTTCTTTTTTTCCCCAAGAATCATTTTGGATAGTTTTATGTATATATCCGAGGGGTTATTTCCACTCCTTAGACCCTTGGGAAGTAATTCTGCTTTGGAACGTAGATTCATTTTATTATACAGTTTCAATAATCCCATATTAAAAATTGTTACTTTTTTTCCTATGAACCATTTGGTATATCTTTACATACATAATTCCGAGGGTTTATCTCCTCACTTAATACTCTTTGGCAGTTATGCTGCTTTTAATTATAGATACCTTATAATATACTGTTTATCCTGAACTAAGTTAAAAAGTTCCATCTAGTTTCCTGATACTTACTCTAGAATTTTTTATTATTTCATTATGCTTATTATTATTTTTCAGAATTGTCTTTATTGACCATGATTCAATTAGAAAATTTTGGAAAAATTTGATGCTGATTTTTGTATGTTATATTCTTCGAAAATTTTCATGGGATATTATCTATATTGCATATGCAGATACTTCGTTACAATGAACGTTTAAATTTGATCATTCCTACTCTCAATTTCTGGGTTTGAAATCTGATATAGGTACTATAGGAATGTGGACTCACTTCGAATTACATCCTCTTATAATTATTCCGAATACTCAAGTAGAAATATATTCATGCACGCCAATGAAGATCGTGATCGGGCATTTCCGTAACTTTTACCTGCCAGTTTAACCTGCCAAGTTCACGCCGGTATGATATATGATCAAATTGGGTTCAAAATATCTCCAGTAAAAACAAAACTGCAATATTGTCTAAGTTTTAATTGATATAATATAATTTTCAGAGTAGGTTTGAGTAATGAATATATCGGATAAGTTCGTTATTGGGGAGAATCGGTCTGTTTGAATTTAATTTCTTTCATGATGCATTTCTATCGTTCGAATCCATTCATATCATTCCCAGAGACCAATAATTTCTGAGATATCATTTGTCAAATATTGAACAAGAGCGCCAAAGCACAGGGCTTGTAAAAAATTAAAAAACGTTCGCAGTGATACGACTGATAAGGCTCGCTTCACATCAATACGACACGGTTTTATGTACGGCAATGACACAAACGCTTCACAGTCGTGTAAACGAGGGGACTGCCGGACACCCTCGAGCCGTGCAAGGCAGCCGTGTGTCGTTCACACGACCACGACTCTGTCGGATAGCTGTGAAAGCTATCATTCAAGCCTTCACCCAAGAATCGGATGCCGGTGTCGTTTACACAAAGCTCGAGCGTTTGTGTCGTTGCCGTACGTAGAACCGTGTCGTGTTGATGTGAAGCGAGCCTAAGCATCAACTCTAAACCAAACGCTGGGGTCGCTGGTTGATACTTATCCTCAGCGCCAGGGGCCATCAGAAGTATCAGAACCTTCTACGGTATAACAAATCAGTAAAGTATATTGATCATTAAATGAACGAGCTCGCTAAACCTCCTGAAGTCACTCAAGTACCATTGAAAAAAAATGCTTATGCATAGGTATACTTACATAAGTTTTGATTACTTAATTATTTCATTTTCAATAAAAATGAACAAGAAATATATGATCTGCCTGTAAACTGAATTTATGTAAGTTAAAAATTTAATAACTCACCCCTAAAGAAGTACTGCTCGAGCCAAAATAGATGAACGTCTCCAAACATTTACCGAGCAATGTGAAAAATAGGGGAGAACCCAACAATACCCCAAATTACAAATGAAATGTTATTTCTAAATTATTGCGCCAACCAACAAACAAAAAATATATAACCTCGTGATTTCGAGCGGATATACTATGGGGGTTTCCTTTTCCAAATTGTGATGATATTCCAATATACCGTCCTCCAGGTCTGTCTCAATAGTCTCCATCACATAAAAATTCGATATTCAGCGACACCCAACAGTCTGAAAGCAACATATAGACCGGTATCGATTTGAAATCAACCGCAACTTGATTCTGTCTAAGATTTTCCGAAAAATCGCACAATGATGTTCAACAATTATCACACCGCAACTAAAGAAATAAAATAAATATGAGCAACATAAGCGCCACATAACCATCATAAGCCAGGGAGGGGACAATTATCCTTGAAGTGTCCCCTCGATCTAAAATCGAGGATCAAGACTTTTTTCACAATCAGAATCCAGAAATGCAACTCCGGCATTACCTGTCTGCTCTCGAAATATTTTCACAATATGTTAATAATAACCGAACCAAAATAAAAGTTGAAATATTTGAATACAAATAAAAGTGAAGAGATATTATGTATATTACCAAGGTTGGTTGGTTTGAATAAAATGTGGGTAGTCCATTAGATGCTGGGATATTTACCTACGTTTAAGTATGAGGCGATAGTATTCTGAATTTGTAAAATTTATAGTTTTATTTTACGTTTCCGTAAGGGCGTATTTTCCCAAATGTCTGTAATTTTAGAATTTTAACCCAAAAATAGTCAATCGATTCCTTTTGACTTACTGATGAGGAATCCGTAGTCAAATTCAATTATGTGTTAACAGAACAGAACAGCTTTGGTGCTCTTGTTCAAACTTTGACAAATCATATCTCCGAAAGTATTGGTTTCAAATGATATCAATGCATTCTTATGATAGAACTGCATCATAAAATAAATTAAACTCAACAAAAGTGCCAAAAACCATTAATCCGAAACCACCAGACCGATTCCACCCATTAACGAACTCATCCGAGATACTGATCATTCCTCCAATCTACTATGAAAATTATTATATTATATCAATTGAAACTTAAGCAATATTTTACTGGAGATATTCTGAACCCAGTTTGATTAACTCGCCAAAGTATATATGTCCATCATCATATGGATTATCCAAGAGCTATCTACGATAACTGAGAGCCTGAGGTTATTTCATTGGTCATTTTGCATTCAATCATACTTTGTTTGACAATGACGACATGTATGAACACAGATCATGAAATTCATAGATACGGACGTTAATTTTCGATAACAGCATTCTGTGAAATTATAGAGTTACGATTTAATATTGAAATTTTGAAAAATCGTATCTCCGAAAGTATTAATTTATTAGAGTTGAACATGATATCAATGGATTCTTATGATGAAACTTCATCCTAAAAAAAATTTTACCTACTGTGAAAATTTCAACTGTCTAGCTCATTCCGTTCGAGAGTTATCGTATTAAAGGACGGCCGGAAATAATCGATTTTGACCATAGATTCCAGCACTGAAAAGAGTGCTGGAATGAACTCATTCCCGCATTGTTTCTAGTTATATTTTTCGTTTTGTGGTAGTCAGCACTGACATTCGATCCTATCAAATTTCAACACACGTCAATTGACAATACAATGTAATCTGGATATAGTGAAATAATTGTTGAGGAAAAGCTTTATTTTCATTAAAAAATATGGTACTAGAGATTTCCTTCTTGCTAATTTTGAATCATTCATGCTATTAGGAAACTGTTTTAAATCTGATCTCCAAGCCCTACGTATGTTTCAAATTCAAATTCCGTAATCTGTCAACTTTCGTAACAGTCACACCAACTACCAAGATACAATACAAAAGTCACTAGTATGTATAATTTTTCATTAAATTTCAACAGTATATTATAAAACTTGTCTGAAATAGAGAAAATATCGTCTAATACACGTTGCAGAAGGCAATTCCAATACTCATGCGCATTTCGCATTCGTGTTTTAATATGAGCCCATCCTGCAACTTGTTTTAGAATATAAGTACTATTCTTCAATGGATTTACCTGAATACATACTATAACAATTTCCAGAATATTTCTTAGTGTTCTGCAGCTTGTGGTGCGTCGTATTTGTTTGGGGGTTATGTTAAATCCATGGTTTGTAGTGACAAACCATAGTTACCTGTATATGCAAGCCCGGAATACCATTAAATGGCAATATGGTCTGGAGACGGATGCTTGTTACATGTTACGTCCTAGTCCAGAATGTATCAGTAACAAGAAGTATTTTGCGGTTGGTTTATAATAGCCGGTTAATACAATATTGTGATAGCTATTCTGTGATTAAACAGTGTGTAAATAGTGAATTTTCCTTTGGATTATTTTCTACATAAATACAAGAAATGAAAATTATTTTTGCTGTTCCGGTTTTCCAAAAAATGAAGAGCTGAATTTATTTATAGTATAAGCCTGCATTTTGGCGCTCTAGTTCCTCGGAACTGAGTGCTTATCAATTTGCCCAAATGTCTGTAATTTTTGAATTTTTCGATGAAAATGGTCTTAAACGATTTGGTTCGACTCACTGATCAAGAATCCGTGGTCGAAATTCATTCTGGCCGGCCGGTCCAGCCAGTCGTAGGCATGATCACTCTCGAACGGAATGAGCTAGACAGTTGAAATTTTCAGTGTAGGTTTGGGAGATAAATATCTCGGCTAAGTTCGTTATTGGGCAAAATCGGACAGATGGTTTCGGAGTACCAAAAAACAAATTTTTTTCTTACAGAACAAATTCCAAATTAAATTTTTTTCAATAAGCACTTTTACCATAAGAATCCAATTATATCATTTTTAACTCTAACAAGCTAATACTTTCGGAGATATGATTTTTCAAGTTTCAATAATAAATCGTATTTCTACGTTTTCACAGAATTATATAATTATTCTATGTATGAATTGTCATAATGTCAACTTATTTTCCTGAGACATGACATTGTCTAATACCTTGCTAATAGTTGGTTCGAGAAACGTCAAAATCAACTTAGAGAGACGGGGTCTGAAAACGGCCGTTCTAGGCAGTTTTCGGGCCTGAAAGTTAACGAAAAGCGAAGCTAAGGGTAAAAAACCGTCAAATAAACCCCCATGTGGTGATTTTATGTCGAAAAGTGAAAATTAAGAATATATATCCCAGGTAAGTACCGACGTTCTATTCTAATGCCGGAGATTGACAAGATCGAACGAGGAGCCCGATAGCCCGGTGGTCTAATCCGTCGAGTTTTCGGTTTCGGAACGAGAGAAGGCGGGTTCAAATCCCGGAAAGGGAATTACACTTTTTGGCACTCTTGTTCCTCGGAACTGAGTGCTTATCAATTTGCCCAAATGTCTGTAATTTTCGAATTTTTGGCTGAAAATGGTCTCAAACGATTTGGTTCGACTCACTGATCAAAAATCCGAGGTCGAAATCGATTCTGTCCGGCTGGTCCGGCTGGCCGGCCGTAGGCACGATAACTCTCGAACGAAAGGAGTTAGAGGATTGACATTTGCAAGGTGGGTTTGGAGCGTAAATATCTCGGACAAGTTCGTTAATGGGCGAAATCCATCAAGCGGTTTCGGAGTTATGACCGATTTTAGTAAAACAATTTGTTTATGAATATTTCCGAAACCGATCACTCGATCTATCTGAAATTTAGCATAAAATTGTAGAATCATGACCTTTATACGCATGTGAAGTTTTGTATTGACCAGGTTACCGCAAAGTGTGAAAAAAAAATTTTCAAAATTAAAAAAAAAAAATTCTACAATACCTCTCGAACGGAATGAGCTAGGCAGTTGAAATTTTCAGAGTAGGTTAGGGAGATGAATATCTCGGTTAAGTTCGTTATTGGGCAAAATAGGCCAGATGGTTTCGGAGTAACGAAAAAAAAAATTTTTTTTTAAGCAACAAGATTCAAATTAAAAATTTTATTTAAGATGCAGTTTCACCATTTAAATCCATCGATATCATTTTCAACTCCAACAAGCTAATACTTCCGGAGATATGAAATTCTAAATTTCAATAATGAATCGTACTTCTATGTTTTCACAGAATGTTATAATTAGTCTATCTAAGCTTTATTATATTATCTGTCTTCATACTCGTACATTTCATCCTGTTCAATAAGAGAGAGTCAAATTCAGTTCAGCTATTTTAATTTGATTTCTTCCATGGTGCAGTTCTCATTCTCAGATTGCTCATTTAATCTTGATAAATAAACTATTATTTGAATTGAATTTCCTTTATGATGCAGTTCTATCATAAGAATACATTGATATAATTCGCAACTCTGAGAAACCAATACTTTCGGAGATATAATTTGTCTGTTTGAACTAGAGCGCCAGAAAGCTCCTGTCCACAGGGCTTGAACCCATTTTTTCTTCTAGCTCATTATAGCGTAGTTTGCAAGGAACATTGAACATATTTATTATTAAAACGCACAAAGATTCACTCAATTTTACTGACGTGAGGTCAAATAAAAAAATTGGAAAAGCACTGGCTTTTCCAATTCTTTTATCAAATATGGATCATCCAGTCAATTACGTATGAAAATGGCTTGGTCTGTAACTAAAATGGATTTTGTAAAATTATCATAGTTCTTGAGGTGATTTAGAATTCACCGGCACTCAACCAATTCTGGAAAATGATAATTCTGGAATATCACATGAATGGTTTCTAGAAAAAATCTCGAAGCTTGTCCATAAACCAAGTATACCTAGCTAAATATTTTAGTCTATCAAACAATCGACTCGGAATGATTTCTTGTTGGAAAGAAGCGTTAATTGTCTTCAAATAAAGTAATTAAAAAAATCGTTTATTTTTTCTTCGAACGGATTAAATAGATCCTATTGCTAATCGATCCAGTTTCCTCGTTGAAAAAACGGAGTGAACGGACTGGACTGACAGAACCTTGAAGACTGGCGCCATTTTTTTCTAATACACCACGAAAGAGGATGTCTACGAGGATGTACCAGAAAATATTGGTACGGAATTCTCCCACGAAGAAGATTACCATAAGATTTTTGGTGTTTTACAAAAAGATGCCCGAAATAAAATAAATAAATAAATAAAACTCTGTTCAATTATGATTATAGCATCTCATTTATGTTCATTATAGTTGAATTATAATGTTATATATAACTCCGAACTTTTCGGTACGATTGATTCATTTTAATGGCTTAAAATTGGAGGCGGAAATTTTTGGCACTCTTGTTCCTCGGAACAGACTGCTTTTCAATTTGCCCAAATATCTGTAATTTTCGTTTTAGGTTTGGGACACGAGTATCTTGGTTAAGTTCGTTATTGGGCAAAATCGGAGTAATAAAAAAAAATTTTTGTTTTACAAATTTCAAATTAATTTTTTTTAACGCAGTTTCACCATAAGAATCCATTGATATCATTTTCAAATCTAACAAGCTAATACTTTCGGAGATATGATTTTTCAAAATTTCAATAATACATCGTACTTCTATGTTTTCACAGAATGCGAATTCTATCTGTCTGTGTTATATCTGCGTTCACTGTTCATTCATGTCATCGTATCTACCAGACATGTCAAATTTGTTTCTGTTCTAGAAGACAAAGTATGATTGAATGCAAAATGACCAATTATAGAATATTATACATATATATATATATACCTATATTATATACCCTATATGCCCTTGGATAATCCATATAATGATATAAATATATACTTTGGTAAGTTAATCATATTGGGTTCAGAATATCTTCAGTAAAAACAAAACTGCAATATTCTCTAAGTTTTAATTGATATAATATAATTTTCAGAGTAGATTTGAGTAATTAATACTTCGGATAAGTTCGTTATTCAATTTTAATTTAGTTTCTCTATGATGCAGTTTTATCATAAGAATCCATTGATATAATTCTCAACTCTGAGAAACCAATACTTTCGGAGATATGATTTGTCAAACTTTGAACAAGAGCGCTAAAGATCCTGTCCAAAGGGCTTTCCCACTTTTTTAAAAGCAATGCTGGCATGAATTAGAACTTTTTTTTCCTATGCTCTACGATCAGTTGTTCATAAGGTGAAAAAAGTATACCTGTCAAAATACAGTGCAACCTCTGTAATCCGGGCAATTAATTGCAAGGTGTTTGTCTGAATTACAGAAAAACTCATTTATGCTCGTAAATTGTTTATTAAATGTAATAAATGTTCAAGCTAATAACAGCAAACATAAAAAAAATTAAAACAATCACAAAAAAAAACTTATACATTTCCACATACATATGTAGATATTTATTTGTTTTAACAAGGAACCTTGATGTAGTCTGAAGTAGTTTTTGATTTTTGACTCAGTTTCTTATTTCACAGTAAAATTGAAAATATAGTCACAAATGGAAAAAATATAATGAATCTCTTTCAAAAATTGATTTTTGGTGCTCTGTTCAGGTGAACAGAGTGCCTATCAATTCATCCAAATGCCTGTAATTTTCGAATTTTCGCCAAAGATATTGCCGAAATATCGAAATATTTCAACGATTGAGATGTACTGGTCCATTGTTTTACACTCGACAAACATAGTTGTCAACAGTGTTTCATTTTTGACGTGCCTGGATATAATTTGGCGAGTTTGCATAGATGAAAATTTCATGAAATTAGAAAATTGTAAAAACAAATCGAAAATATGTAATGACATTTTGGTTCAAATGCCTGCTTTCACCTGTACACGGCTTTGATAGCGCCAAGGACAAAACTCTGCCTTCATAATTTGTAGATACCGGGATCAATTCCTGATAGCCAAAATTGCACTTTTTCGTTTTTGGCACCCTTGTTCCTCGGAACAGAGTGCTTATTAATTTGCCCAAATGTCTGTAATTTTCGAATGTTTGGCTGAAAATGGTCTTAAACGATTTTGTTCGACTCACTAATCAAGAATACGTGGTCGAAATCGATTATGTCCGGCCATCCGTTAAGACGATAACTCTCGAACGGAATGAGCTAGACAGTTGAAATTTTCAGAGTAGGTTTGAGAGATAAATATCTCAACTAAGTGCTTTATTGGGCAAAATCGGTCATACGGTTTCGGAGTAACAAAAAAAAATTTTTTTTTTACATAACAAATTTTAAAATAAGTTTTTCTCAAGATGCAGTTTCACCATAGGAATCCATTGATGTCATTTTTAACTTTAACAAGCTAATACTTTCGGAGATATGATTTTTCAAAATTTCAATAATAAATCGTTTTTCACAATCGTGGTTTCACAGAATGCGATAATTATTATATTATGATCTGTGTTGATACATGTCAACTTATTTTCCTGAGGCATGATATGTCAAATTTTTATGTTTAATGCCCATGGTTAATCCATAATTATGATGATGGGAATGGTAATGGTAAGTTAATAATATTGAGTTCAGAATATCTCCAGTAAAAACAAAACTGAAATATTGGCTGAAGTTTCAATTGATAAAATATAATTTTCAGAGTGGATTTGAAAGAAAAAATGTATCGTACATCATAGAATTATGAGGAACGAATAACTCGGATAAGTTCGTTGTTGGGGAGAATCTATTGGTTTTGGATTAATAATTTTTGGCACTCTGGTTGAATTTAAATTCTTTTATGATGTTTGAATCTAATTTCTGCTATTATGAAGTTCTATCATAATAATCCATTGACATAATTCCCAACTCTTACCAATACTTTCGAAGATATGATTTGTCAAAGTTTGAACAAAGAGCGCCAAAGCTCCTGTCCACAGGGCTTGAGCCAATTTTTTTTTCATGTCTATCGAAATAATAACTCAGATGAATGGTATATCTACTGAATTTAACTTGATCCTTCAATAAAATTACTTGAAACGTGAATAATTTCGTATATTATCAGTTATTTCACGAATTTCAATCCGGTATTTATTATCTCATGGCACAATTGTATGATTGAACAGATTTGTGTCCTTAAGCCCCAACAAACGAAGCACTGTTTATTTTCGACCCAACAGTGGAAGTATGTATTTGAATGGGTCCTAACGCCACCACAGACATAGGACTGTTTATTTTTGATCCAACAGTAAATGTATGTATTTTGGTCGAAACCAAGATGCATAGAATAACAAGGTGTGGACACTCCCTACTAATTCCTACTAAAATTTTCGGCCGAAAAACGGACCAAGAACTGTCAAATCACGTACTTTATGTACTACTTCACTTTATTAACGATGGTGCCGCTAGGGTCGATTTCGAAGATTCTGACAAGCGAATAAATGAAAACTGACAAGCGACGAAGTTCACTTTTCACCGTTGCTAGTTCGTAAATTCAAATTAAAAGAATATAATGAAGCAGTTTATTGAAAAATCAATCCATTTTTTGATTAATCAGATATCTGTTCGGAGATAATATGTAAACCACATTGGTTTGGAACAGAAATTTCACCTTGCCAAGACATAATGAGGTCAAATAAGGGATTTATCAGTAAAGGAGTTTCTTTGGAACATTTTGAATGGAACTGTAAAGGAAGAAATCTGTGAAATCATTATTTTTCCATTACGAAAGATCACATCCAACGTCATTAGAGTACAAGCATTTAATTTATGTATTTTGAAATACATTGAATGATACAGAATTTTCTGTAATACCTCTACATACAATATCTTTCGATATCATATTATTATTCAAATGTAGTAATTCCTTTATCATGTAAGGCTCTTTTAAATTGAGCATTTTACTTATTATATTATATGTATAATTTGAAATTTCATCAAAACATTCTCATGTATACAGCATTTTTTCAGTCACCCAATACCCCTTGACAACTTTTCATGTTCTCAGCAATTAGATTGCTGAATATAGATATTTAATTCGATAGCTATTATTCAGAACTAAGTATATACTGATGAAATATCGAAAAATGATTCATTAAATTGATAAACTAACCAAATAGAGGGTAGTGTACTACGTTTCAATCTTTTATTCAATATACATATATTCGCTAGAAAAATATTTTGAACAAACAAATGTTCTAATTTTCGATACCCTACCTCTAGCACAAGCCAGTTGCCATTCTTGTCGTTTAACAATATCCTTGAAACAAATAATATTATAGTATAAGAGCGCCAAAAAGAATGACGCCTTAGGAAAGCTATTCAAATTGATGAAATCACACTGTGTGGTTGCTCTGAACTTTGTTCTCTGCTAGTCCTTTCATCGTTCACAAATAATATTGTTAGTTTTCATAACATGGCATTTCATTCCTTCTCAATATATAACTGAATTGTATAATGAATATAATTATTAATCAATAGAATTATATCTTAATTTCAACTGTTAAAACAGTTTATGTTCATCAACCGGCAAGATTATAGTAAATCAACAAGTCTTACGTTCTCCTATGTTGATTTATTAACAATTAACGGTATCAGCGATCTTTCAATATTATTAATATTAAAATTAATAACTATCTTGATACTAGAAATCTGCCCCTGATCCGGTAAGAATATACAATTATTGTTAAAAAAATATATTCGCATATAAACGAAATATTTTCGAAATGAAAATAGTATTTGATTAAAATGGTTCTGGATACTCGTTCAGAGTTCACACAGCAAACATTTGACTTACTTTCGGCGCGGCAAACGACTTTCCACAAGAAACTGGAATAAGCAAAGATTCAAATTTAATCTGACATGTCGGTAATTTTGTCCATAAAATTTCTACTGCCGGCATCTATCGGCGAAAATTGAAGTAAAACAAAATCCTTGTATTTTGACAGTATTTGGACCGCAAATCGGCCGAAAATATGTCAAAGAGTGTCTTCACCATGTATTCTATGCATCTATGTCGAAACTAATCGTTTGAGACCAAAAAGTTAATATAATATATAATAATTACTTGAAAATAAGGAATACGACGAGTCAAATTGAATATATAATAATTTTTTTTTCTGCAGACAAGCAGCCTTGGGCAAGTTCAGTACCTGGATGGGTGACCACTCTGGCTATAAATTTGAACAAGCTTGCCAGTGCCCCTGATCACAGTGTTTATCCAACTTCTTAATTCTTCGTAGGTAAACGATGCGCACTTCAGGAAGGGTTAATTATTTTTTTCGGCAACCGTCCGGGAAGTGCCCACTTCCCGGACGCTTTTTCTTTGAGAAAGAAGCATTTCCCGGCCTAGTCCGGGAAGTACGTACTTCCCGGACTAGGCCGGAAGAATCACGTCGTTTTGGTCATTGTAAATATGAAAATCATGGTAGGTATATTTTTGATAAATGAAGTTACCATAGCACTGAGGAAAAGGTTGACAGTTCATATAAAATTAGTTAACATGTTATATTTTCTGTTCTGTTTAATTTGAATATGAATCAAAATATATGAAAAAGAAATGTGTCGTCTCATTGATTTGTTATTCTACACGGTTGCCGAAAAAATATTGTACGCAACACGCCCGAAAAAGGTTTTTTTGGACTCATAGACTTCTAGGACTCGGCTTACGCTCGTCCTAGAATTTTGTCTATTCGTCCAAAAAAACCCTATTTTCCGGACTTGTTTCGTAAATTACTATTCTTCGGAAGTATACCCACTTCCCGGACGCTTTTTATTTGAGAAAGTAGGATTTCCCGGCCTAGTCCGTGAAGTACGTACTTCCGGACTAGGTCAGCAAAAAACACGTAGCTGTTGTTAGATAATTCGCTTACAAAAAAAATTAAAATCGCCGAGACCATTCAAAAATCATCAGAAAAAAACCATCGATGTGAAACGGAAACTTTGGCTTCTTGTTCTGGCTTTAACAAAAGGAATTTAAATATACCAGGCATTTCAAACAAATTGAATCCTTTCAATATTAGCAATTGCTCGAATTTTTGGCGCTCTAGTTCCTCGGAACAGAATTTACCCAAATGTCTGTAATTTTCGAATTTTTGGATGATAATGATCTTGAACGATTTGGTTTGACTCACTGATCAAGAATCCGAGGTCGAAATCGATTATGTCCGGCCCTCGAACGAAAGGAGTTAGAGAATTGAAATTTGCAAGGTGAGTTTGGAGCGTAAATATCTCGGACGAGTTCGTTAATGGGCGAAATCCATCAAGCGGTTTCGGAGTTTTGGCCGATTTTAGTAAAAACATTTTTTATGAATATTTCCGAAACCGATCACTCGATCTATCTGAAATTTTGCTTCAAATTGTAGAATCATGACCTTTATACGGATGTGAATTTTTGTATTGAACAGGTAACCGCAAAGTGTCAAAAAAATTTTTTGAAATTAAAAAAAATATATACTACAATAACTCTCGAATGGAATGAGCTAGGCAGTTGAAATTTGCAGAGTAGGTTAGGGAGATGAATATCTCGGTTAAGTTCGTTATTGGGCAAAATAGGCCAGATGGTTTCGGAGTAATGAAAACAATTTTTTTTTTCTAAGTAACAAATTTCAAATTCAATTTTTATTTAAGATGCAGTTTCACCATAAAAATCCATTGATATCATTTTTAACTCCAACAAGCTAATACTTTCGGAGATATGATTTTTCGAAATTTCTACTTCTATGTTTTCACAGAATGCTATAATTATTCTATCTAAGCTTTATTATATGATCTGTGTTCATATTCGTACATGTCATCCTGTTCTATAAGAGAGAGTCAAATTCATTTCAGCTATTTTAATTTGATTTCTTCCATGGTGCAGTTCTCATTCGCAGATTGCTCATTTAATCTTGATAAATAAACTATTATTTGAATTGAATTTCCTTTACGATGCAATTCTATCATAAGAAATACATTGATATAATTCCCAACTCTGAGAAAGCAATACTTTCGGAGATATAATTTGTCTGTTTGAACAAGAGCTCCAGAAAGCTCCTGTCCACAGGGCTTGATACAATTTTATGAATATTAATTCAAATAAGAATTAAAATGTATAATAAAGAAATAAAGAAATGTGTCGTCTCATTGATTTGTGATTCAACTTGGTTGCCGAAAAAATATTGTAGGCAACAAGCCCGAAAATAGTTTTTTTGAACTCTCCTACGGCTCGTCCTAGAATACTGTCTAGTTTCGATAATTCCAAAGATTTGATACTTATTTGAAATTATTGACGTTTGAATATTTGGGAGATAGTATTCATTCCAAAGATCAAAATAAATCCCATTAAGATTTAGTTGGCGTTAGTATGAAAAGATCAACGTTCCATACATTCCATTTGGAAGGTCGCAGGCAGTCGCAAGGTCTTCCTCAGGCGCCATGGATGCAAGAAATTCATATACCAGGGTGACAGGAAAATTTTTCCGATTCAGTCCATTAATTTAATTATACCTACTTACTCGTATATTTGATGATACTCTTATACAAAATGGGCTGAAATATTAAGATTGATCACAGACAAATTTTAAAAGCACTATCGTGACGTCAGGAGCATCAGCGCGCTCGTTCATCGAATGATCAATATGGTGCAATTATTTGTCGCCATATTCTGGAAATCTTTTAAATATGCATTGGCGCTCTTGTTCCTCGGAACAGAGTGCTTATCAATTTGCCCAAATGTCTGTAATTTTCGAATTTTTGCCTGAAAATGGTCTTAAACGATTTGGTTCGACTCACTGATCAAGAATCCGTGGTCGGAATCGATTCTGTCCGGCCGTCTGTCCGGCTGTCCGGCCGGCCATTAGCACGATAACTCCCGAACGGAATGAGCTAGACAATTGAAATTTTCAAAGTAGGTTTGAGGGATAAATATCTCGGTTAAGTTCGATATTGGGCAAAATCGGTCTGATAGTTTCGGAGTAACGAAAAAAAAAAAATTTTTTACAATACAACTTTTGAATTCAAATTTTTTTAAGATGCAGTTTCATCATAAGAATCCATTGTTATCATTTTCAACTCTTGCAAGCTAATACTTTCGGAGATATGATGTTTCAAAGTTTCAATAATACATCGTAAGTTCTATGTATTCACAGAATGTGAACACGGAATCTGTCTGTTTGTCATCTTTTCTAGCTATAGATATTCGCAATATTTACTCTTGGAATGCAAGTATTCGATTCTTGAATTTGTGAATATATACAAGACTGCTTTGATGTAGTTTATGCAGGCAATAGGAGAGAAGAACATAATGGAATCATCAAAAGAAATTACTGTTCGTTGACCACTGAGGTTAATATTACCTTTTACTTCCTTAAGTAGTGGTAGTGAGACATGTTCCTATATATACAGTATTTTCATAATGTTGCTAGCAAAAAATACTGGAATATGGATCTACATTTGTGCATCAATCATTTTTTCTTGAGTTAAGGTTCATAATACAGAAAATAATGTGTTAGTGGTATGAACTATTAAATTTCGAATTATGAAAAGAGGATAGTATTTTATTAATATATTTAGAACTATTAAAATAATTTGTTCGTAATCCACTACCTACCTACTCAAATATCTGGAATAAATGGACAATCTGCTATGATTGTCTCCAGCCTTGCTCTAGACTTTTCGATGATACTTTCCTTATGTATTTCGACTTGTTAAAACTACACACCGAGTGTGAGTTGCAACAACCCATTCCACGAGGTTGAATCATTGCAGATTGCTCCTTTAATCTTGATAAATAAATGTAATGACAATTTTTATAGCATGGAAGCATTGTAGATTGCTCTTTTTTTAAAAAGATAATTTTTGAAGCCCTGGAGAAATGGACTGGATATTTGAAATCTGAAAATTGGGATTATGATATTGCTTGAAATTCTCTACAGAGCTAAAATATTTTCGAAGACCAATCACTTCCGGTTATACAGGGAGTGAAAATAAGTTTTGCATTCCTCGTATTATCAAGCAGTATTCAATGCTGAATACATTTCTGTTAAAACCATTGTATTCATTCGAATAGTTTTCAAAATATCGAAAACAAACCGGAAAAAAGTCAAATAAGTTTAGTCAGTGTTATGTCCATTATTCTTGTTTTAAACATCCTGAGCGTGAACCGTTTTTAAAACATCGAAGAGGAAGAATGTGGGAAGGTCATGCATCTTTTTAATTTCAGAAATATTATCACAGGGTGTTTCAAATTTTGTGTCGAAAATTGTGATCAAAAATTGGCCATAACTTCTGTTTTTCAAATTAGAACCCTATTTTTTGTGCGTATGTTCTGGGGAACATCGCGTTATAGTTTTGCCCAAATGTCTGTAACTTTCGAATTTTTTGACGAAAATGGTCTCAAACGATTAAGTTCGACTCCCCAATGAAGAATTCGAGGTCAAATTTGATTATGTCCGTCCGGCCGTCCGTCCGGCCGTTGCCACGATAACTTGAGAACGAAAAGAGCTAGCGACTTGAAATTTTCAGGGTAGGTGCCGCATCCCAATAAGACGGACAAGTTCGATAATGGGCATAATCGGCCCAGTGGTTTCCGAGTAATAATTTTGTTTTCAACCAATATAAATCCGATCGAATTGAAACTTGGTGGGTAGTTGTAGAATATAATTTTGTGCGAATCGTATGGCTAGAAAATTTTAAAAAAATCATTAAAAAATATTTTTGTTGTCACGATAACTTGAGAACGGAATGAGATAGCGGCTTGAAATTTTCAGGTTAGGATGTGCACCAGAACGCGACATTCCATTTGGTTTATGAGCATAATCGGCCAAACGGTTTTAGAGTTATAGCCATCTGAAATTTTCTGAAATTTGGTGGTTTTTTGTTCCTCATTAACTCGAAAAATACTGAACCGATTGAACTCAAAAATGGTTATTAGTTGTAGAATGCCAACGCGAAAATGTTTGCAATATTTGGTGAGGATAGCATATGTAGAAAATTTTTAATAAATCATTGAAAATAAAAAAAAAAATCTATATATCAGTAACTATTCGTTTGAAATTGCTGAAATTTTGCAAGAGCCTTCATAACCTAACTCTACTGCCAAGTTTCAAGTTTTAATACGATCGGTTAAATATTGTTGGAGATTCGAGCATTCTTTTGCGAGTTCAGTAGATGGGTGACCGTTGCCTCGATAACTTTCGAACGAAAGGAGATAGGGACTTGCAATTTTCAGGGTAGGTTGCGTATCCGAAAGGGAGAATTGATTTCGTTTTTTGGGGATAATCGGTCTAACGGTTTCCGAGTTATACCCACCTGAAATATTATTTCCTTAATAACTCGAAATATAAATATTTGATCGAATTGGTGCTTGGTAACTAATAGTAGAAAATCAATATAAGGACGTGTTTAAAATTTTGTAAGAACCGTACCCCTAGAAAATTTGAAAAAAATGACGCAAAGAAAAATTTTAAGAACCGTACCCCTAGAAAATTTTAAAAAAATCACGAAAAAAAAAATTGGTTCAAGCACTGACGTGAAGTCAGAAGCTTTTGCGCGTATGTTCTATTGTCCATTCTACTGTATTGGACACCCTTAATCGAATTTACCATGGTAAATTATGTTGTCCATTCTCCTGTGTTGGACACTTAATTCGAATTTACCATGAATTTTACCATAAATTCGAATTAAGAGTGTCCAATACAGGAGAATGGACAACATTATTTACCATGGTTAATTCGATTAAGGGTGTCCAATACAGAAGAATGGACAATAGAACATACGCGCAAAAGCTTCTGACTTCACGTCAGTGCTTGAACCAATTTTTATGATTGCGTTGGATTCTGCGGTGAAAAATAATGATAGTTTTCCCACATGATTATGCTCCTAAATTAAATAAATTTCTGAGTCTTTTTTTTTTCAATATAGGAGCATACTCATGTTAGAAAACTATCATTATTTTTCACCGCAGAATCCAACGTAATCATAGTAAAATAGAGTTCTGATTTGAAAAACAGAAGTTATGGCCAATTTTTTATTACAATTTTCGACACAAAATTTGAAACACCCTGGGATAATATTTCTGAAATTCAAAAGATGTATGACCTTTCCACATTCTTCCTCTTCGATGTTCTAAAAACGGTTCACGCTCAAGATGTTTAAAACAAGAATAATGAACATAATACTGACCAAACATATTTGACTTTTTTTCCGGTTTTTTTTTTCGATATTTTGAAAACTATTCGAATGAATACAATGGTTTTAACAGAAATGTATTCAGCATTGAATACTTGATCATACCAGGAATGCAAAATTTGAAAAAAAAAATTTTCATCAAATTTATTTTCAATCCCTGTATAACCGGAAGTGATTGGGCTTCGAAAATATTTTAGCTCTGTAGAGAATTTCAAACAATATCATAATACCAATTTTCAGATTTCAAATATGTCCAGTTCTCCAGAAACGTCTGATAGGCACTCGAACTTGGGACACCCTGTATATGTATAGGACAAGTCATTGAAATAATTGAAGGAAAAATACAAAAAAAATCAATATTCAAAAGGCAATCAAGCTATGACGAAACTAAAATATTCAGTCCTGCTATAAAAACATTCATCAATTACAATTTTTGCGCGTATGTTCTGGGGAACATCGCGTTATAGTTTTGCCCAAATGTCTGTAACTTTCGAATTTTTTGACGAAAATGGTCTCAAACGATTTAGTTCAACACCCCAATGAAGAATTCGAGGTCAAATTTGATTCTGTCCGACCGGCCGTCCGGCCATTGCCACGATAACTTGAGAACGAAAAGAGCTAGCGACTTGAAATTTTCAGGGTGGGTGGCGCATCTCAATACGACGGACAAGTTCGTTAATGGGCATAATCGGCCCAGTGGTTTCCGAGTAATAATTTTGTTTTCAACCAATATGAATCCGATCGAATTGAAACTTGGTGAGTAGTTGTAGAATATGAACCTAAGCACGTTTGTGGAATTTTGTGCGAATCGTATGGCTAGAAAATTTTAAAAAAATTATTAAAACATATTTTTGTTGCCACGATAACTTAAGAACGGAAAGAGATAACGGCTTGAAGTTTTCAGGTTAGGATGTGCACCAGAACGCGACATTTCAGTTTGTTTATGAGCATAATCAGCCAAACGGTTTTAGAGTTATATCCATCTGAAATTTGGTTGTTTTTTGTTCCTCATTAACTCGAAAAATACTAAACCGATTGAATTCAAACATGGTAATTAGTTGTAGAATGTCAACACGAAAATTCTTGCAAAATTTCGTGAGGATAGTATTCGTAAAAAATTTTAAAAAAATCATTGAAAATTGAAAAAAAAATTCTATATATCAGTAACTATTCGTTTGAAATTGCTGAAATTTTGCAAGATCCTTCATACCCTAACTCTACTGCCAAGTTTCAAGTTTTAACACGATCGGTTGAATATTGTTGAAGATTCGAGCATTCTTGTGTGAGTTCAGTAGATGGGTGACCGTTGCCTCGATAACTTTCGAACGAAAGGAGATAGGGACTTGCAATTTTCAGGGTAGGTTGCGTATCCGAAAGGGAGAGTTGAGTTCGTTTTTGGGCATAATCGGTCAAACGGTTTCCGAGTTATACCCACCTGGATTATGATTTCCTTGATATCTCAAAAAATAAATATTCGATCGAATTGAAGCTTGGTAACTAGTAGTAGAAAATCATCATAAGGACGTGTTTAAAATTTTGTAAGAACCGTACATCTAGAAAATTTGAATAAAATGACGAAAAAAAAAATTTTAAGAACCGCACCCCTAGAAAATTTCAAAAAAATCACGAAAAAAAAATTGGTTCAAGCACTTGAGTCAGAAGCTTTGGCGCGTATGTTCTATTGTCCATTCTTCTGTATTGGACACCCTTAATCGAATTTACCATGGTAAATTATGTTGTCCATTCTCCTGTATTGGACACTCTTAATTCGAATTTACCATGGTAAATTCGATTAAGGGTGTCCAATACAGAAGAATGGACAATAGAACATACGCGCCAAAGCTTCTGACTTCACGTCAGTGCTTGAACCAATTTTTTCTTAATAGACTTTGATGAAATCTATTTAATTCTTTCTTAAATTCGATATATTTCAAATCCTTCAGTCTCCCAGGAAGATGGTTAAAGAGTTTGATGCCGCTATACATAGGTGATTTCTCAAATTTAGATGTTTTAGTATAGTATCTTTATGTCTAGTATCATATTCATGATACTGAGAGCACTTTTTGAAGGACTGAAGGTTTTTTCGAATATACCTACAACAAGCAATTGAATATAGACATGCTAGGGAAACTTAAAATATTATATTCTTTAAATATTGGCCTACAGGACTCCTGCGGTTTCAAACCAAAAATCAGTCGTATTATTCTCTTTTGGGCGATGAAAACTGAATGACTAGAGGATGAACCACCCCACAGGATAGTATTATAACTCATGTGTGAGTATGCAAGAGAGTAATAAATGTTTATCATAGCATCTAACGGTACAAGGCCTTTCAGGCGCTTAAGGGCGAAAAAGGAACCGTTTAACTTATTGATCACGAAATCTGTATGATCCTGCCAACACCAACTCTTGTCCACCAGAAGACCCAGAAATCTCACACATTCAGATGACTGTAATCTTCCGCGTGGGATATCAAGAATCAATCGATCCGCAGAGTCCCGGGCTCGGAAATAGACCAGATCCGTCATATTTACATTCAATATCAGAGAGTTCCTTCAGCACCAATCCGAGAAACACTCAACAAGAAACTCACATCTGATCTTCATCTCCTACAGAGTGCACGCCGCGATCAAAAACGAAGTGTCATCAGCGAACAATACTATTCTCATCACAAACGTATCCGTAAAATATGTTTTTATAGAGTCTGGCAGATCGTTCACGAATAAGAGAAATAACAACGGCCCCAGCACGGATCCTTGAGGCCATAGACAAGATATACTATGCTTGGGGCACACCCATTTCAAGCGGAGATACCTCTTGAATTTTCATGATTAACATGAACAAATGAATGACGGATTGTGAGGAAGCTATGTATCCACTGCAAAAAAACTCCCCTAACACCAATATTATATATGTATATAGTTTATCCAAAATGAAATCAAAATTCAAAGAGTCAAAGGCACGCGACAGCGATAAAAATTCCGTCATCCAGACAGCTATAAACAAACTCCAGCATCTGGCATGCCGCAGTCTCAGTCGATCGGCCAAGCCGAAAACCATGTTGACAGCTGGTGATGATAGAAAACCTATTCAGATAACTTAACATTCTATCATAAATCAATCTCTCCATCACCTTAGATATAGAACTTGATCGTCTAGGGCCATTTCCGTCAAGCATCACTCTGTATCAACACGGAGCCTTGGGGTACCCTCAACTTCTCGAACTTTTTGGCCAGCCCTCGCTAAAGTTCGTGCTCAAACTCGTCCTCGATTGGTAAATGATACTTACATCTCTTGTAGCATAAATAACTATTTTTGTTTAGTCACTTGGGTATATTAATTAGGGCCGGTTACTCTATTGCGAGTTAACTCAAGATTGCGGGTAAACCGAGTATTACGTGCTAATGAATATCGCTAAATACATGCACAGATTAATCTCTGATACATGCGTAACTCGCAATCTTGAGTTAACTCGTAATTGAGAAAGCGGCCCTTAGCAATATAAAAAAAATATGCAGAGTTGTTATATTTAATTCCTTCATATAAAACAAAATATATATCCAAATATTAAAATCCAAAACTTTCAATATCTCTATAACACAGTAGGCAATAGATAAAAATGCATAAGAAATAACAAAACTGTAACAATACTGGTCATGATTAAGCTCATATGAAAATATTTCATACATTTTACATTTTCAAATATAAAAATCCAATTAGAACTACTTAAACGAATTAAAAGGACAAAAAACTGATAAAGCAATTATAAAACTTAAATTAATCTGAGATTTCATCACAAACAAAATATAATTAAGGTAATTCAACTGTTTCCATTTTGGTTCAGTGGTGGTAAAAAATTATAGTTTAAAACAACTATAGGATAGGTACCGTGATATTGGGTTAGTCCATTCAACCTTTCAGGATGTTGAACTGGATAACTGGGTATCGGATAATTAGGAACAATAAACCCATTGAAATACTGTATACTATTAGGGACTCCTACTCCATTATATCCATAAGCTGGAATTGGAGGAAAACCAGGAGGTGGTCGTCTTGCAACCATTTGGGGCTGATGCATATTATTTGATGAATATGAGAACTGGGGGCTTTGGATGACAGGCGATACAGGACTTTCCCACCTATTATGCACAATATTTGAATAATTCATTGAATCAGGTGAAATTTGGCCCTCGTTATTCTTCATGATGTTGATCTGGGATTCCTCAATGATTTCCGAGCTAGAACTCATTGTACAGTCAATGTCCATATCAGAAACATAATTTTGAGTTAAATGTTGGGGTACGGTACAATGTGAAACAAGATGACTACCCCCATCCATTTCTCCTTGCAAATTTGGTGTTTCTAAACACATCGATTCTCCAGATACGATACTGAGACTTGATACAAGTGCCTCACTCCCTTGATCTGAAGTAGGGCTGAGTGTTGGTGAAACATCAATAATATCAATCTCTTCCAAAATACTCTTATCCTTATCTGTTGTATTACCATTGTTACTGGAAATGGTGATATCAAAGCTCATTTCATGTGTAGAATCTGAAATTGAAGACTGCTCAGATTCACAGGAATAATACAAATTTGTGGAGCTACCCGACTGGTGGAGAACAATATCACCATCATTTAGATTTATCCTGCCATCTGTGTATATTTTTGAGTTAGAGCTAGATTTGGAAGATGCCACATTTTTCAATTTGTCAAATTCCGCTGCATCGATTGAATGACTAGACTTGCTAAAACAATTTTGAGGGTCTGGTTTACTTAACAAGTGTTCTTCAGTATTTGTCTCCTCAATTATTTTAGGACACTCATACAAATTTTCTGTGTTTACATCTTTTTGATCTGTAATACTTGAAGCAATGGGTGCCCTCGAAGTCTCAAAGTTATCGAATTTACCTGAACCTATTATATCAATAGAATCGCTGGAAAAGCTTGTGGTACTTGAAGAAGATGTGATGCTTTGATTGATGGCAACAGAGTTCGAATCAGTTCCCACATCACCATTTTTATTTGTAAGATTTGTAACTGAAATGGCAGTATCTCCTCCCTGCATATTGTGTATTTTCTGGCGAATAGATTTGAAAAATTCGAGAAGAATCCCATTACTCTTATCTGTGGATTTTTGGATATTTGAAGTGACAGGATTATGCTCTTTTTCACTTCTTGAATATGCAAACTCAGAAATATTAACCATGTCAGGAACTTCTTGGACAGTTCGATCCCTAGATACCATCTTGATTTTTGAAATGTTTCGATCTATGTTAGAAATATCATTTCTCAATAAACTGCGATCTGTTTTTTGGGCTCTTTTTGATGCATCATAATTCTCAATAGCAGTGTTTGATTTAGTTGATTCATCTCGGAATTGCAATGCTTTCGAACAACTACACTTATGTAGATATTTGCTACCGTTTTGTTTAGTATCTGAATCTTCATCATCTGCATCACTCAAATCACTATCATCTTCGAAAATGAGTTTAGTACCATTACAACGAAGTATTTCTTGAGTGTCCGAGTTACTGGCTGCTTCTGACGTTGAATCAAATTGGATAAGATCGGATGATATACTATTATTAATAATATTACTGGGGATCGGTAAATCTAAGGGATTTACCAATACACATTTGTCCATATTACTCGTTAACGATTCAGTCGATAAACACTCTAGGCATTTATTCCTACTTTTTGCCAATTCTAACAGAGATTGCTCGAACTCTGAATCTAACAGAAGGTTTGTCGAAGAATTGAGTGGACTGAGATATCCATTGTCTGAATCTATTGGGTTGGGAGTTGATTTTTTACTTGAATCCTCTTCAGATAAGTATTTTTCTAATTCTGAAAAATTTGATACTTCTCCTGAAACAAAAAACATTATATCAAACTCCTTTCCAAAATCAATTGGAGTTGCATCACTAAAACGCCTTTTATATTAGTGGATTGACAACACTTATGGTCTCTCTGACAACCAACGTCTCTATTGTAAAGTTTAACACGTTCAGTATTTATCCGCTATAATTACATACAGGCGCTCTTTGTGTTCTTCAGTACTAAAAAAATATATTAATCACGATCAAAAATACAGTGTGTGCAAAATCTAAGAAACGGAAAGAGATACTGGGCCTGTTAAATTGGAGAAAAACTGTGTGCTTTTGTACTTAACAATTGGATGTTTTGAAATATTTCCTGAGCACTTTCAAAATATTTATTAGGAATTAACGGAATAGAAATCAACAAGCACAAAATATCAACAACAGTTTTTCAATCAATAATTTAAAAATGGGTTCAAGCCCTGTGGACAGGAGCTTTCTGGCGCTCTAGTTCAAACAGACAAATTATATCTCCGAAAGTATTGGTTTCTCAGAGTTGAGAATTATATCAATGTATTCTTATGATAGAACTGCATCATAAAGGAAATTCAATTCAAATAATAGTTTATTTATCAAGATTAAATGAGCAATCTGAGAATGAGAACTGCACCATGAAAGAAACCAAATTAAAATAGCTGAAATGAATTTGACTCTCTCTTATAGACCACATTAGTTGGGTTAGGCGGGAAATTTGAATTACGATCCATCCGTGGATCCGGGCACTGAATTCCCCATGCATTTCTTATGGACCTAAAATTTACGCGAATTTCTCGCCTGTTTTTAGATACTTTGGCTAATTTCTTAAGGTTTATTCTGGTTGAAATAGATTCTGTGAACCTTTCTCAACCATCTAGAATCAAGTTTTCATAACAAAATTGTATATTTCCAAAATAATTAATAAATATAAAAGTGTTCACCAAATTCGATTGACGTATGTCTTACCTCACTCGAAATCAGTCAAAAATAATAACATAACCCTAAATCGGCCTTGTGATGACGCACAACAGAAGTCATCTACGACATACGGAAATCTTTCGAACTAGGATGGTTTCAATTTTGATATAAGAATAAATAGAAGTAGATTTTAATGTGGAAATAACATGAAAACATGCACTAATGATAAAGGTACCCAATACTTGTTGTCTCTGTACTAACATTCTCTTTTAAATAGGGTGGTTTCATCTCATAGTTGAAATTCCTTGTTAAAAAATTTGAATGTGGATCTCCCGCCAAGCGACTGATTCTAACCTAACTGATGTGGTCTATAGAACAGGATGAAATGTACGAGTATGATCACAGATCATATAATAAAGCTTAGATAGAATAATTATAGCATTCTGTGAAAACATAGAAGTATGATTCATTATTGAAATTTAGAACTTCATCTTAGCAGAAATTTAATTCAAACATCATAGAAGAATTTAAATTCAACAAGAGTGCCAAAAATTATCAATCCAAAACCAATCGACGAATTCTACCCAACAACGAACTCATCCGAGATATTCATTCCTCAATTCTATGATGAACGATAATATATATATCTTTCCTCAAATCTACTCCAATACACCAATATTCCAGTTTTGTTTTTAGTGGAGATATTCTGAACTCAATATTATTAACTTACCATTACCATTCCCATCATCATATGGATTGACCATCGGCATGAAAATATCAACGAACAAAAAGTATGATATTATATTATAATTCTCATATTTATACGATTGCTGGAATGAATGACAATATTATTAACTTACCATTACCATTCCCATCATCATATGGATTGACCATCTGCATGAAAATATCAACCAACAAAAAGTATGATATTATAATATAATTCTCATATTTATACGATTGCTGGAATGAATGACAATGAGACAACGTCATGTCTCAGGAAAATGAGTTGACATTATAACAATTCATAGAACACCCACAGAATAATTCTGTGAAAACGTAGAAATACGATTTACATTGAAATTTTGAAAAATCATATATCCGAAAGTATTATTTTGTTAGAGTTAAAAATGATATGAATGGATTCTTATGGTAAAATTGCTTATTGAAAAAAAAATAATTTGGAATTTGTTTTGTAAAAAAAAAAATTTTTTTTTGTTACTCCGAAACCATCTGTCCGATATTGCCCAATAACGAACTTAGCCGAGATATTTATCCCTCAAACCTACTCTGAAAATTTCAACTGTCTAGCTCATTCCGTTCGAGAGTTATCGTGCCTACGGCCGGACGGCCGGACCGGCCGGACATAATGAATTTCGACCACGGATTCTTGATCAGTGAGTCGAACCAAATCGTTTAAGACCATTTTCATCGAAAAATTCGAAAATTACAGACATTTGGGCAAATTGATAAGCACTCAGTTCCGAGGAACTAGAGCGCCAAAAAATTTATAAAAAAATTGTTATCGTAGGCACGATAACTCTCGAACGAAAGGAGTTAGAGGAATGAAATTTGCAAGGTGGGTTTGGAGCGTAAATATCTCGGACAAGTTCGTTAATGGGCAAAACCCATCAAGCGGTTTCGGAGTTTTAGTAAAAACATTTTTTATGAATATTTCCGAAACCGATCACTCGATCTATCTGAAATTTAGCATCAAATTGTAGAATCATGACCTTTATACGCATGTGAAGTTTTGTATTGACCAGGTTACCGCAAAGTGTCAAAAAAAAAATTTGAAAATTAAAAAAAAAATTCTACAATAACTCTCGAACGGAATGAGCCGTGCAGTTGAAATTTTCAGAGTAGATTAGGGAGATGAATATCTCGGTTAAGTTCGTGATTGGGCAAAATAGGCCAGATGGTTTCGGAGTAACGAAAAAAAAATTTTTTTTCAAGCAACAAATTTCAGATCAATTTTCATTCAAGATGCAGTTTCACCATAAAAATCCATTGATGTCATTTTTAACTCCAACAAGCTAATACTTTCGGAGATATGATTTTTCTAAATTTCAATAATGAATCGTACTTCTATGTTTTCACAGAATGCTATAATGATTCTATCTAAGCTTTATTATATGATCTGTGTTCATACTCGTACATTTCATCCTGTTGTATAAGAGAGCGTCAAATTCAGTTCAGCTATTTTAATTTGATTTCTTGCATGGAGCAGTTCTCATTCTCAGATTGCTCATTTAATCTTGATAAATAAACTATTATTTGAATTAAATTTCCTTTATGATGCAGTTCTTTCATAAGAATACATTGATATAATTCCCAACTCTGAGAAACCAATACTTTCGGAGATATAATTTGTCTGTTTGAACTTGAGCGCCAGAAAGCTCCTGTCCACAGGGCTTGAACCCATTTTAAATTATTGATTACAAAAATTTTGTTGGAAATGTCCGCTAGGGGTCCCCGTTGGGCCAATCAGTGATATCGGTAGATCCACAGCATAAGCTTACTAAATGATATATAAGTACAGGGTGATTCACTTATCTTGGTCACCCCAATTTTCTCGGAAACGACCGAATATATTTTAATTCTGTAAACGCCGTTTTGTACAAGTCAATGTTGACTTGAGATGCGTGTAGAAGTCAGCGTAAAAAATAAAGATGGCTGGCGTCGAGGCGCCGTCAATTTATTTTTTCCCACGAACATACTTTTTTTATCATGCCATTCGAAAGATGACTCAATTCTAAATTTTATTTCCAAATACTATTTTTTCCCCTTTTAAACCGTTAGCGATATACGGGGTGTTTTTATGTTAATTCTTTTCCAATTTTGCGCGTATTTCCTGGGGAACAACGCGTTAACATTTTGCCCAAATGTCTGTAATTTACGAATTTTTTGCCGAAAATGGCAAATTAACAAACGTCCTTAGGTTTGTATTCTATAACTAATCGCCAACTTTCAATTCGATCGGATTTGTGTTGGTAGAAGTATTTGGAAATAAAATTTAGAATTGAGCTTTTTTTCGAAAGGCATGATAAAAAAGGTATGTTCCTGGGAAAACATAAATTGACGGCGCCGCGACGTCAGCCATCTTTATATTTTACGCTGACCTCTACACGCATCTCAAGTCAACATTGACTTGTACAAAACGGCGTTTACAGAATTAAAATATATTCGGCTGTTTCCGAGAAAATTGGGGTGACCAAGATAAGTGAATCACCCTGTACAGGAAAGGAGGAATGACAAATTACATTCCTTCCATTCATAACTGCGATAGCTCTACGACACTCTCTTAATTAATTCATTACAGGTACAGGAAGTGAGGAATGCTAAATCCCTTATATTATATATGCGATATATATATATATACAGGGTGAGTCTTTGACCACTGCATTAATTTTAACCAAAGATTCCTCTCATCAAATGAAACACTTTTTTCATTTACCATTTTTCCAGATTCGGCTCAGGTAAAAAGTTACAAGCGTTTAAAGATTTCACAATTAGCTAATACACTCCCGCATATAAATCATCTATGACATTGTTGGCGGACGAGAAAAAGGCATGGTAACGTGGTTTACAGCTATATTCGGGACTCCAACGCTCAGGGACGGATCCATAAAAGTAGTGAAATTTCTGGAGTTTTCCATTTTAAAACATTCAATGAAGAATATCTCGAAAACGGTGCGTTTAAGGAGAAATGATGAAAAAATAATATAATGTTCTAAAACGATGGAATATTCCTGAAATGACTCAAGAAAAACTTTATATGCTTTCTTTATGCTAATTTCGTTTAGTTTTATGAATCCACGAGTCCATAACTAGAAAACCAGTAGAAGTAGAAAATAACTAATATTTGGAAAATATGTAACATAGTTTTTATTTATTTATTTATTTTTATAAACTTATTCGAGTTGAGGATTAACCTATAGACTCGAGGGTACAAAATTATAGTGACATATCACATGCGTACAAACGAGCGCGGTTGAACAAAGTCTCAGAACATAACTCCAATATTCGAACACACTTGCTCACACACAATCCACACACAGGCAACACACTAGAGGGTCTTCACTGAGAGGATATCCACCTATCGTAACCGTTCTTGAAGGCGTTGATGGATGATGACCGGACAACCTCCCCGGGCAAGCGGTTCCAGTTGTGAAAAATACGATTGGGGAGGAAGTGTTGACGTTGGGAACACTTAAAGTTTTCTCGTCTCAGCTTTTAGATGTGCCCTCGCAAGTTGTTTCTGTTCAGAGGGAACATACTGCGAACCCTCTCACCGAAATGGCCCCTCAAGGCTCGAAACGTGAAAATCATATCTCCACGCACTCGCCTATCCTCAAAAACTGTCAAACCCATAGCACTTAGTCGCCTCTCGTACGAGGGTCGGTTCGGGCCATAGTGAATACGGGTGGCCCACCGCTGCGTTCGCTCAAGGACATCGGAAAAGGCCCTCGTGGAACACCACCAGACCGGACCAGCATATTCAAGCGCTGGACGGATATATGTCCTATATATTGTTCCGAAAGCTCGATCGTCGCAGCCTCGAAAGGTTTTGTTCAATATGTAGGCAAGTTGTTTCGCTTTGGCTGCAATACTTTCTATGTGGGCGGACCAGCTAAGATCTTCCGAAACTGTTACTCCAAGGTCTTTGATCTGAGAGACTGGAGTCAAGTTAACTCCACCAATGGTGTATCTCATACGAGGGTTGTTTTTTCCAATGTGGAGGACGACGCATTTACTAATGTTGAGGGGGAGTAACCACTTCTCACACCACCTCTCCAAAGTATCCAGGTCAGTCTGAAGAGCAGCGCGCTCCGTTATGGGATCATTGCAGAGTTTTATATCATCGGCGAACTGTGACAAGGTGGATTTGATCTGTCGAGGCAGGTCGGAGGTGTAAAGAAGAAAGAGCAGGGGCCCTAAAACAGAACCCTGTGGAACGCCTGAAAGTACGGGCCAAGAGGATGAAGATAATGTATTGCCCACACGAACGCGGTAAGTGCGGCCAGATAAGAAAGCTCTAATCCAGCAGAGCAGCCCTCCCCGGATTCCAATGTGCTCCAGCTTTGCCAATAAACGGTTATGCGGCACCTTGTCAAAAGCCTTGGAGAAATCAAGATATATGACATATGTGGGCCGACCAGAGTCAAGTGCCCCCGTCCAATCGTATATGCAGGAGAGAAGATTTGTGGTGGTAGATCTTCCGGGGACAAAACCGTGCTGTTCATCAGGGATCAGCATTGTCGAAAGAGAAAACTCTAGAAGTTGTTCACTTATTATTCTCTCCAGCACCTTTGAAACAGACGACAGTAGGCTAATGGGGCGATAGTTTTCAGGGGAGAGCTTATCTCCCCTCTTGTAGATTGGAGTAACAGCCGCGAAAAGCCAGTCAGAAGGAAGTGATTGGGTTGCCATGGACCTACGAAATATGACGGAGAGTGGGGCAGATAGAGCGGCAGCACATCGTTTTAGGAGCAATAATAATAATAATAATAATAATAATATAACTTTATTTACCCAACAGGAATAATCCCAATTATAGGGTAACATATATAGGTACATTCTCAAACTATGCCAAAAATAAAAATACCAAAAATAATATCAGTTTTCTTAAATAATATACAACAATATCAGTGACTAAAAGAACATGTTCATTCTGAGTGCATTCGCACTCCTACACATACGATACACTGGTGCACGCACCAACAAGTTAGTACGAGGTGTTGGCAGACGAAAAACAGGAGCAGACCTAGAGACCATCCTTGGAATTGCGATGTTCATTCGCGACAACAAATAGGGCGAGTCGAGGTGACCCATCAGTAGCCTCCGGGCGAATTTAGCACATTGGTTTCCATGTCTTTCGGCCAACGATGATATTCGCATATCACTCATAATTGAGGAAAGATTAGCTCCACGTTCAGGGTATATACCCGTTTGCCGAAATGAGACGTACTTAATAAACCTCCTATGGATTCGCTCGAGCACACTTAGATGACAGTCGTATATTGGAAACCAAATGAGGCTACCATACTCCAATTTGCTGATAACGAGTGTGAAGTAAAGATTTCTCAATACCTCCAGATCGCCGAACTCCCTAGAGCACCAGAAGACAAAGCCCAGCATTTTACAAGCGGAGGCACTGAGTACTTCAATATGCGGTATGAAACTCAATTCAGCGTCGAACAAAATGCCGAGATCACGTATTTGATCCACACGGGTAAGGGAACGGTCACCAATGAAGTAATTGCCAACAAAAGGTTGCACTCTTCTCGTGAAAGTCATCTGAAAGCACTTTTCCAAGTTCAACGTTAGTCCATTCCTCAAACACCAATCCCAGACGAATTGCAAACTAGACTGAAGCAGCTCCAAATCTTCCACACAACGTATCCTCCAGAACAGCTTCAAATCATCAGCATACGCCAAGGCCATGCACCCCAGGAAATTCAACAGATCGTTTATAAACACCACGAACAGTAATGGACCAAGATTAGATCCCTGCGGAACTCCAAATTCCAAAACATATTCATATGACTCAAAACCATTATAAAACACATTGACTCTATCACTCAAGTAAGAACCAATTAACTTCAAGTATGCAGGGCTGAAACCGAACGAAGAAAGTTTGCGCAACAGAATCCCACGATCAACAGTATCGAACGCTCTTGAAAAATCAGTGTATATCACATCGACCTGACCACCATCATCCAGAGACTCCGTAATAAATTGTGATAAAGTAGCCAAGTTGGTGATTGTCGACCTACCCCGCACAAAGCCATGCTGACCTGTAGACAAGTGGGGGCGAACACCGTGAGATATACTTCTATACAGTACTTCTTCGTAGACTTTTGCGATATTTGAGAGTATGGAGATGGGTCTATAGTTTTTGATTTCAGACTTATTACCTTTCTTGAAGACAGGGACAACACGAGCTCTTTTCCACCTACTTGGAAATGTAGAGGTCTGTAAGCTTCTCACTATTATGAGATGAATAGGCTTTGCAAGAGAGGAACTGCACTCCCTAACAAAATAGGCAGGGAGTTGGTCATCTCCAGCTGTGATCTTATCAGGAAATTTGTCCATGCTAGATTTAATGTCCTCTACGGTGATCATAGGCACGACATAGGGTGAGGATTGAACGAAGCTTAGTAGATTATCATCAGATAAAGATACATTCATTCTTTCCACACCAGAAAACTGCACAGCAAACGAATCAACTATGGCCTTGGGATCTTTATAAGTATTACTTTCATCCTGCATCACTCCAGGAATTCGAGTCACGCCTCTCTTCCGATTTATAAACCGCCAAAATGATGCCGGGTCCGATTTGATCTCATCCTGTACGCCAATCAAATAATCCTCGTACTCTGAAGAAACTTGGGACTTCACCAATGCTCTCAAACGCTTGAAATCTTCATAGTATTTGCTGCTCCCAGTCAGACGCCACTTAGTACGATAGAAATTCTTCAAACATATATTTCGTATAGCACCCGCACTGAACCACACCGGATATCTTCTCTTCATCGAATCAGCCCTCTTAACGGGAACATGTTCACCAATGATACAAAAAAGTTTGTCATAAAAGTACTCCAAGGCATAATTAACATCAGTGAATGTTTCCAAAACACTCCAATCATAAGAGCAGATAGAAGAATTCAATTCAGAAAGGTTAGCCTTCCTAAAATCAAAAGAGGAAGCTCTGGCAACGCTAGGAAAATTCACCTGATGTAAATGCGAAGACTGTCGCAGATCAATGCTCAAAGCAGGGTGATAAGGATCCTCCATAACAAACGGCACCTCACAATGGGACACCGTCACATCGAGAGCACCACCTACCAACACCAGATCCAACAGTCGTTCATCCTGGTTCAGCACAGTATTAAGCTGCCCATCCCTAGCAAATCGCAGAAGTTTCTGAGCAACGTGGACTTCGAACAAGAAGAAGCACTAACAAATCCTGGAACGTTGAAATCTCCAACTACCAGGATGATGGGGTGATACCGTCAACACCAGGAGCAGAGGAAATATTGAGCTTAGTAAGGTGGTGCTCCACCATAACCTCATTAATCTCGACGTCCACAATATCTGAGCAGCACCGAGACCCCTGAGGGGTCGGACACGCACCTGGTGGCTCGGGGTTGAAAGTTTGAAAGAAAGACTTTGCGAGGATGTCGGCCGACTCTTCGAAACCTCGACTCAGGCTGCCCGAGTCGCCCCTGACAACAGGAACGCTCACGCTGGTGCACAGCGAAGATCTCACATATTTGAAAAATTTCTTTTTGTTCTTGGAAGAGGCTAATTTATTCTCAAAGTTCCTTTTTGACTCCTGCAACAAGGTTGAAACATAATTGGAATAGCTGCGGTGAACGGAAAAGTCAAGTGTGGATCTAGTTCGCAAGTATCTTTGCCACAGAGACTTCTTCCTTCTGATAAGCTGCATTGAGTGATCGTTGATCCAGGGTTTCAGGAGGTTCCGTCTTTCTGTCGTTGTATGGGTGTTCGAAAAGACTATTTGATTGACACGGTCCGAAAAAGTCGTCCACAGCTTGTCTACGCCGTCGTGAGGAGGAAGCAAGGAATTCCAGTCAAGTCCCAGCAATTCAGTGGAGACGCTGTCATAATCGATCCTCGTTCTGGTTTTCACAACATCATCATCATCATCATCATCACGCAACCCTTTGCGTCCATTGTTGGACATAGGTCTCTCCCATTCTATACCAATCTCTTCTGTTCTGTGCTGTCCGAACCCAGTTATTGGATATTCTTTTTATGTCGTCTGTCCAGCGTGTAGGCGGTCTTCCTCTACTTCCCTTGTCTGCCCGCGGTCTCCACTCCAACAATCGCTTCGTCCACCGATCTCCTCTCATCCGTGCGACATGACCTGCCCAGTTCCATTTCAGTTTTGCCACAACGGTGATAACATCTTCTACGCCAGTTCTCTTTCGTAGATCTTCATTTCTTATGTGATCCCTCAGAGTTACACCCAACATCGACCTCTCCATCTTTCTTTGCGTCACTTTCAGCTTTCTGGCAGTTGCATTTGTTAATGTCAGGGTTTCGGCTCCGTATGTTAAAACTGGAAGCACGCACTTATTGAAAGCTTTTCTTTTTAGGTGGATAGGAATATCACCCTTGAAAATATCCCTATTAGAGGTACCTAGTATTCAATTCAACACTGATATCATATACTTAAACATTCAAAGTCTTTTAATGAACAAGGATCAGATTGAAGGAAGTTTGATTTGTTATAATCCCAAGATTATATTGGTAAGTGAGGCGAGAACGACAGATGATATTGAACTTAATGAAGTTAAGATAGATAATTATAACTGTATAAGATGTGACTCTACAAGTAGGCACACTGGTGGCGTTGTGATATATGTTAAAGATGACGTTGAGTTCAAAGTCTTCAAATCATTTATTCTAGAGGGAAACTATTGGTGTAAAGTATTGAAAATTAAGCTTGGTATATCAAACTGGATAATAGGTTGTCTCTACCATTCTCCCTCATCATCTGATGCAACTTTCATGGATAAATTTGAGGATATTTGTGATTCAATGTTTATCAATGGCGGCAAAAGTATTTTGGTTGGTGACTTCAATTTGGATTACTCAAGTAGCAATCATTTTTATGTTAAAAAGATCAAAAATCTTATAGATACATATGGGATAAGTCAATTGATTACAGAACCGACCAGAATAACAAATAATAGTAAGACCATAGTAGATTATGTTTTGTCAGACCAAAGTAATATTTCAGCGAAAGTACATGCAAGTCCTGCGATAACGGATCACTCAGTAATTTCTGTTAATGTTTTCAATGAACACGACAGTGATAAAAAAACAAAAAAATTCAGAAACCTTAACAGTGATAGTTTGCTATCGATAAATGTTGAGCTTCTACAAGCAAATTGGTCACTTAATGCCATTGAGGTGAATTGGATATATAAAGAAATTTTCGAAACTTGTGAAAATGTAATTGATATGATATCTCCGATTCAAGTTGTCAATTTTAAAAATAATGTACCATGGTTCGACAGCTCTGTGTTTGAAAAAACCAGGGAAAGAGATAGATGTTACAGGGAATTCAAAAATAGTGTTGGTATTGATAGAGAAAATAAATGGAAACTCTTTAAGAAACAACGAAATGAAGTAGTTCAGTTATTGAAAAATAAAAAAACCGAATATTACTATAAGAGAATAGACAGATATAAGAACAATGCTACACAAATGTGGAAAACACTTAAAAAACTGGTTGATACAAATGTACGGGAGTTTCCAAACTGTATCCAATTTCAAAGTGATGATGAAATGGTGGTTATCCGCGATGATTCAGAAATGGCTAATGGTTTTAATGAATATTTTGTTGACAGTGTTGTCAAGATCACAGAGGGACTTAATGGTGAGCAATCATGGTGTAATTTCAATCATAATTTGTATCTCGAATTTTCTGAGTTCAGAGCTATAACACTCAGTGAACTGAACAATGTGGTCACTTCTCTAGATAATAAATGCAGCTTGAACGAGATCCTCAATGCTAAAATTTTGAAAGGTATTTTTGGGTCTATTGGACATGTTGTCTTAAATCTCATTAATACGTCACTTGAAAAATCAAAAATTCCAGAATTATTAAAAGTTAGCACTATTGTTCCAATTGCCAAAATTTCTAACACAACCCTTGCAAGTGAATTTAGACCTGTAAACACATTACCACCTATTGAAAAAATTTTGGAAACTGTAGTTTATAGTCAATTACTGGATCACATTGATCATAATGATATTTTGATTAGTAATCAGTCCGGTTTCCGTAAACGGCATTCTTGTGAGACAGCATTGCAGCTTACTGTAACTAAGTTTAAAAGTGACATAGACGATGGTAAATATGTTGTAGCAGTTTTCTTAGATCTCAAAAGAGCCTTCGAGACCATAGACCGGAATATACTATTGAACAAATTGTTTCAATACGGAATTAGGGGCAAAGTTCTAAAATGGTTTGAAGGTTACTTGCATGGTAGAAAGCAGAGAGTCAGAGTTAGGGATGCAACTTCAAGGGAAATTTGCAATAATCTTGGGGTACCTCAGGGAAGTGTGCTAGGACCACTCCTCTTCATACTATATCTGAATGATATTGACCTTTTTGTGAATTGTGAGTTCATCAATTTATTTGCTGATGACACACTACTAGCTTGCAGTGATTCGTCTCTTGACACTGCTTTGCGGAAGATGAATGATGTTCTAATAAGTGTAAGTGAATATTTTTTGATTAATAAGCTGAAACTCAATGTCGCAAAAACCAAGGCGATGATAGTGACAACTAAATACAAGTATGGGCAGATAAATGTTAATGACATTGATATAAGGATTGATAACGAGCCAATAGAAATCGTAACAGCTGTCAAGTATTTGGGCTTCCAACTGGATAATTTGCTTACTTTCGATGAACACTTTGTATATGTTACTAAAAAAATTTCGAAGAAACTATACTTTTTCTCAAGAATTGCAAAGCATTTATCTGTGGATACACGGATCACTGTGTACCGGTCAATTTTACTACCTCATTTTGACTACTGTGCAACATTACTATATCAATTCAATCTAAATAAAATGACACAGCTTCAGCGACTGCAGAATAGGGGCATGAGGATTATTTTGAGCTGTAATCGCTATACCCCCATTTCAATAATGTTGAATACATTGCATTGGCTATCAGTCTCGAAACGACTCTACTTCCTAACAATGATATTTATTTATAAGATAGTACATGATGAAGCACCTTCTTACTTTCGTGATTATGTTGATTTCAAACACGAGATTCACAATCATTTCACCCGTAATTTGGACAACATTCATGTGACAAGAGTGAAATTATCAAATACGAGAAATTCATTGTTTTATAAAGGTATGGTAGAGTACAATAACTTACCACATAATGTTAAATCTAGTGGATCTTGTAAAAACTTCAGACACAAATTGTTGATACATATAATGGAACTAAATTAGGACTATTTTTATTTTATTTATAGTATTATTCTTGTTGTCCGGTTTACTGTTCGATCTTGTAGGATTGATCATTGCATTGTGATATTATTCTTTTTTACTATGTATTGTATTGTAACTGTTTTTATATTTGATTGTAATAATGTTATTCTTATTACTTCAGATTGATAACCTACTCAACAGATCATTCATATAGATTGAATCCATACAACATTGTGATACATTATTTTTTGTTCTTGTTGTTATTTGCATATATATATTTGAGCTTTTGTATATTAGGGAAACCTACTTAATAAATATTTCTTCTTCTTCTTCTTCTTCTTCTTCTTCTTAGCTGCCCATGCAGCTGTGCAGTTCAGTGGTCTGATTATCTTTCGAGATGCGAACTTCGTGGCCAAGATATATATAGGCTTCAACTCTTTCAACCTCACAACCATTAATATCGATGTTAGAACTGGGAACAAGATTTGTCATGAATCTGGACTTTTTCATCTTGATTTTTAGACCAATTGCCCCGCATGCGTTTTTCAAGTCATTTATCATTTCCTTTATTTCCCCGAGGTTATCCGAAATGAGTACTATGTCATCTGCGAAGCGTAAGTTATTAAGGTATTTGCCGTCAATATTAATGCCTTTTTTATCCCAATTCATCTGCTTGAATGCTCTCTCGAGGACTGTTATGAACAATTTTGGGGACATTGTGTCACCTTGTCTCACCCCTCGTCCGATGGGAATGCGGTCAGTGTTTTCGAATAATTTTACAGTCATTGTAGCATTTTTGTATATGTTGTAAATGAGTTTGGAATAACGAAAATCGACTCTGCAATTTTGAAGTGCTTGCATTACTGCCTTCAACTCAACTATATCGAAAGCCTTGTGGAAGTCGATGAACGCCAATACCAAGGGTCTATTATATTCAGTTGTTTTTTCAATGAGTGTTTTTATATTTTGGAGGTGATCATTTGTTCCGAATCCGCGGCGAAAACCTGCTTGTTCTACAGGTTGATAGAACTCAATTTTATTTTCTAGCCGTGTGGTTATAATTCGGGTGAAGAGCTTATAAAGATGACTTAGAAGGCTTATTGGCCGGTAGTTCTCTAAATCGGCTGTGTCACCCTTTTTATGGAGTAGTATGACGATAGAATCATTCCATTTCTTGGGAATCGAGCAACTGAACAGGCAGAGGTTAAAGAGGTCTTTTAATTTTGCAACTAACCTCTGTCCACCTATCTTGATTGCATCCGACACTATATTGTCTTCACTTGGTGATCTGTTGTTTTTTGTCTTCTTCAAGGCCAGTTCTATCTCTCCCATGGTGATATCTGGTATTTCTTCTGATCCTTGGTTGACAACGCCTTTTTTAGAAGTTAAGAAATCTGCCTCGTATTCCTCGTCTACCTCTTGACGACTTTTATATAGTATCTGATAAAATTCCTCTACAGTCTTCAGTATCTCGTTTCTATTTGTTGTAATATTCCCCTGCTTGTTTCTTAGCTTATGTATTTCTCCCTTTCCATTCCTCAGTTTTCTGCGCAGCACCTTCATGCTTTTGTTGTTCTCTATAGTCTCTTCAATCATTTCCGTTTTGTATTTTCTGATGTCTTTTCTAATGGCTTTGGATATTTGTTTGTTCATCGCTTTCATCTCTTCGTCGGTGGTCGTTTTCTGGCTTCCTTTGATTCTCCTCTCTTTCATTAACAGTCCAGTTGATGCACTGATTTTTTCTTCTTTTTGTGTCTTCGGGCAATACTTTTCTTGGCTCGCAGATAATGCTTTGACTATTGCATCATTCAATTCCTCGATGTTTTCTTCCCTCTCTCTTCTCCCCCTTTCACAACATGGGGACCGGCAAATGACGCGCGAAACTGCAGATCGGTGGAGATAGTGCAATGATCGGACCTTCCGAACGGGGGCAGATAGCTGAGTTCCGAAATGAGCAGAGGATCAGAGACAAATATAAGGTCCAGGAGGGAGGGTGTTTGGCCATCTCGGAATCTGGTTGGCTGATCAACAATCTGAAGCAAGCGGGATGAAGAAACCAATTCGGCGTATGGAAAGGATGGAGAAGATACAGGGGGTAGCGTAGTCATCGGCCACTTGAGGTCACGGCAATTGAAGTCCCCGGCAACCAGAACGTTGTCATAGTCAATGGACGCCGAGGCGAGGAAGTCGGCACAACTGAGGTCGGAAGAACAAGGACGCGGCCTGTAGACACATCCGACAAGGACAGAGAATTGGTCATCAGAGATCTCGAGGAAAATGTTATCGATATCAGTCCAATTATTGATTTTGGTTTCTACCTTATAAGAATCAGTTATACACTTGTGGAGGTATACGCAAACGCCTCGGTACCCCAGAGCATCCAGACTGTCAGCCCTATAGATAGTGTATCCTGGAATATGTACTACCGAATCAGGGATCGACGACTGAAGCCAAGATTCAGCAATGAAAATAAATAAAGGATTGTGCAGCTGCGCGTAAGCTAGAATTTCTGAGTGCTTAGATGGTAAGGACAAGGCCAAGAGTGCAGACTATCTAGTTTTTAACTAGTTATAACTAGATATAGGAAACTTTACGCCAACATTCATTTTATTCGAAAAAAGGATGTCAAAGCTACAAAATAAAAACTGATTTTTTTTCAAAATTTCAACAGCCTGTATCTTTTTACCTGAGCTGAATTTGGAAAAATGTTAAATGAAAAAAGTGTTTCATTTGATGAGAGGAATCTTTGGTTAAAATTAATGCAGTGGTCAAAGACTCACCCTATATATATATATATATATATTATTTTCTTATTACATATCCTCGGGTTTGGGTCGCATCGCACAGGTGGCTTATGCTTCCTTCGTGCCGATGCCATAGTTTACCTCCGAATTGGAGGTCCTAGAGCTGAAGGCACAAATTGGTTGCTCGCTCCTGTTGCGGTGTCGCCTGTTTTTCAGTTATCTTTCCACCTTTTCTTGGTTTCTTGGTTGCCCTGTCCTGAAGAAGCCAACTAGCAGAAACACGTGTCGGCAGGTACCAGCAGAATGATTATCTCTGCTCCTTTTGCGGAATTACCCGTTATACTTTTCCATTTTAATAAACTTATCCGCGTTATCCTATTTTCTTATTATATATATATATATATATATTCTCTTGACTGAGAGCTGTATATGTGTTAGCAGAGGTTGGTGTAACGAGGTACCATACAATTCGACGTATGATACAAGAGCTTAGGGAAAAAACCTCAGCAAAAAACCCTTTCTCCCCGTGAGTGTGGTGATTTGTAACTATTGTTTACAAAATTTGCGGAAATTTAAAAATATTGATGGGGATATATTTCTTCAATGTGGATTTCCTCGTCAAAAAACGGATAGGTTTCTCCAAGGTACCCGAAACTCAACCTGAAAAATGAAAAGACAAGAGCGATAGCTCTGCGACATACTCTTAATTAATTAATTGCATGTAAAGGAAATGAGTAACGCAAAATTCCATAAAATCCATTCATAACTGCGATAGCTCTACGACACTCTGATAATTAATTCTTTACAGGTACAGGAAATGAGGAATGCTAAATCCCTTATATTTTATTATATCTGCGATAGCTCTGCGACATACTCTTCATTAATTAATATCATGTAAAGGAAATGAGGAATGCAAAATTTCCATTTTCTTATAGATGCGATGCCTGTACGACGAACTTATAATTAACTAGCTGACCCACGCAACTTCGCCTTCGCCAAATCGGTTATTGCGGTTGCAATTTTATTTCCAAATGCGAAAAATCTTTAAAAAAAAAAACCTAGGACCCGATTGCAGCGCCCCCTACCGGGACAATTGAATTTCCAAGTTATCCAGGGACCCACTCAAACACGTAATTCTAAAAAATATCTAGAACCCGATTGCGGCGCCACCTACCGGGTTCAATTGCGAATACGAACTACCCACTGAAACGTATCTGGTTAAGAAAAGTGAGAAAAGGTGAGAAAGACAGAAGACCGGCTTCGTTCTCATCCCTACTCCGTGCTGTTTACTGGGACGTGACACCGGTATAGTCTGGCAAATGTGTTTTGATACAGAAAGACGCGGAAATTTTAAAAAATCTAGCACTAAGTATAGCAGGAATAAACTGCCTTGATACTTTAATAAAAATAAATATAAAAATTTTAGCTTTACCATAAGCTCAGGGAAATTATAATCGAAATAGAGCAAAAAACATTCACAAAAAATACGGCGACTTGGTTTTGATTAGCTCTTTCTCTGGGATAACATACCAAGTGTTAATTGCTAAGTTATCGAGCGGGATGAAAAATGATTAATTACTAAAATGACTATTAAAAAATAGGGGTTGGTGATAGAAAGGTGAAAATTTAGGGTTGTATGTATTGCCACATTATAAAAAAATAAAAACAAAAATTAAAAAAAAAATTATGGGTGAACAACCCTTATCACTTAGGGGTATGAAAAATAGATAGTAGCCGATTCTCAGACCTACTGAATACGCATATAAAATTTGGTAAAAATCGGTAAAGCCGTTTCGGAGGAGTACGGTAACTATAATTGTGACAGGGAAATTTTATATATTAGAAGATCAATTGCCTATATCTTTACTCCTGATTGACGCATATCTAGAGGAGTTCGTCCAATTATTTATTATTTAATAAGGTACAAAAACAATAGACTAATTTTTCGATTACATGCTTAATTGGTTAAAACCCGTACTCTAATTGATGAAACCGCTGAACGACAAACTCTTCATTAATTAATTCCCTTTATCTTTACTCCTGATTGACGCATATCTACAGGAGTTCGTCCAATAATTAATTATTTAATAAGGTTCAAAAACAATAGAATAATTTTTCGATTACATAATTAATTGATTAATGCTGCAAATTCAACCGCTAATTAGACAAAAACTATATTTGAGGTAAATTATTTGGGTAATGATAAATGAATTTGAATAATTAATTAGGTACGTCTTAATTAAACATACTAATGAACCTACTCACCGATACGAACATAAACAAAGGTACTTTCTTCTTGTAAAAATTACGAAATCGCTAAAAGTAGATAGGAGTATCCGAGCCATCTCGATTTCAATCGCATTTATTTATACTCTCGCGTAAAATTTCGACTTGATTTTTCAGTAGTGATTCTTAGAATTATGTAAAGTACCTAAATTACAACCCGGGCGGAAAAATTACGGACGGTGGAAATTTTAGCGTTTTTCTTTAATTTTCCGACCATTTGTGATCTGTAAATTAAGAATCTATTTTTCCTTAATGTTTCCACTCCTTATGATACATAATATCATTCCGCCAACTCTGGTGATATATTTGCTGTGCAATTTTGGAGAGTTTTTCAGGAAATTGGAAGGTAATTTTCAGCGTTAGACCACTATGAACAGACAGAATATTTTCGCAAATTTTCATTGAATATCCTTCGTAACATTCCATTCATTCATACCACGATCTCCGGCTCATGTAAATAAAGGAAAAAGTGTATGGAAACGTGTTTTATTTTCCTCAATTTTTCTAAACAATATTCCTCGATCGTGGCGCCATCTATACATTACCAAGCGAAACATGCGCACGCGGTAACTAGAAATCTACAAAATCCAGGGGAGTGACGTCTGGTAATTAAACATTGAACTTCGAAGGTGGAAAGAGGGCTAATGTCCGAACAAAATTTTTTTTTGCGCGTATGTTCTGGGGAACATCGCGTTATAGTTTTGCCCAAATGTCTGTAACTTTCGAATTTTTTGACGAAAATGGTCTCAAACGATTAAGTTCGACTCCCCAATGAAGAATTCGAGGTCAAATTTGATTCTGTCCGTCCGGCCGTTGCCACGATAACTTGAGAACGAGAACAGCTAGCAACTTGAAATTTTCAGGGTAGGTGGCGCATCTCAATACGACGGACAAGTTCGTTAATGGGCATAATCGGCCCAGTGGTTTCCGAGTAACAATTTTGTTTTCAACCAATATAAATCCGATCGAATTGAAACTTGGTGGGTAGTTGTAGAATATGATCTTAAGCACGTTTGTGGAATTTTGTGCGAATCGTATGGCTAGAAAATTCTTAAAAAATTATTAAAAAATATTTTTGCTGTCACGATAACTTGAGAACGGAATGAGATAGCGGCTTGAAATTTTCAGGTTAGGATGAACACCAGAACGCGACATTTCAGTTTGTTTATGAGCATAATCGGCCAAACGGTTTCAGAGTTATAGCCATCTGAAATTTTCTGAAATTTCGTGGTTTTTGTTCCTCATTAACTCAAAAAGTACTGAACCGATTGAATTCAAACATGGTTATTAGTTGTAGAATGCCAACGCGGAAATGTTTGCAAAATTTGGTGAGGATAGCATTTGTAGAAAATTTTTAATAAATCATTGAAAATAAAAAAAAAAAATTCTATATATCAGTAACTAATCGTTAGAAATTGCTGAAATTTGGCAAGAGCCTTCATAACCTAACTCTACTGCCAAGTTTCAAGTTTTAATACGATCGGTTAAATATTGTTGGAGATTCGAGCATTCTTGTGCGAGTTCAGTAGATGGGTGACCGTTGCCTCGATAACTTTCGAACGAAAGGAGATAGGGACTTGCAATTTTCAGGGTAGGTTGCGTATCCGAAAGAGAGTGTTGAGTTCGTTTTTGGGCATAATCGGTCTAACGGTTTCCGAGTTATACCCACCTGGAATATTATTTCCTTGATAACTCAAAAAATAAATATTCGATCGAATTGGTGCTTGGTAGCTAGTAGTAGAAAATCAACATAAAGACGTGTTTAAAATTTTGTAAGAATCGTATCCCTAGAAAATTTGAAAAAAATGACGAAAAAAAAAATTTCAAGAACCGTACCCCTAGAAAATTTTTAAAAAGTCACGAAAAAAAAATTGGTTCAAGCACTGACGTGAAGTCAGAAGCTTTTGCGCGTATGTTCTATTGTCCATACTTCTGTATTGGAGACCCTTATTCGAATTTACCATGGTAAATTATGTTGTCCATTCTCCTGTATTGGACACTCTCAATTCGCATTTACCATGGTAAATTCGAATTAAGTGTCCAATACAGGAGAATGGACAACATAATTTACCATGGTAAATTCGATTAAGGGTGTCCAATACAGAAGTATGGACAATAGAACATACGCGCAAAAGCTTCTGACTTCACGTCAGTGCTTGAACCAATTTTTCAAGCTATATCGATCCGGGTCATTTATATGACTAATTCGAGGTCGAATATGTAATTAATTTTTTTCTAGGATAAGTATTTTGGGAAAATACTTTTCGTGAAAATATAGGTATTATAATTGATAGAAAATTCGTGATTTTGGATCTTCGCGGAAAATGTCAGAAAATCTCAAATTTTCACGATAGGTAAATAAAATTATTATCTTTCTATTCACAAGAGATCAATCTATCAACAAGTAATTCAGCATTCGTCCAGCGTAAATAATCTGGCTGCTATGTCACTCCAAAGTTGACCTATATTTTTCCCAAAATACTAATCCTAGAAATGAATATGTAATTAACGAATATGGAATTAGTTTTTTTCTGGGAAAAGTATTTTGGGAAATAAATTACTTTTTCGGAAAATATAGGTAAACTTTGGAGTTATAAGCCAAAATACTCATCATGGAAAAAATCTAATTACATATTCGTACTCTACGACCTCGAATAAGTCTAAAAAATTACCCGGGTCGATATAGCACGAAATCATTTTTTTTTCACGGACTTGAGTCTTGAGTCAGAAGCGGCACCATGATGTGGCAGTGGTGGGGGTTCGGAATAAAATTATTCCGAACGCTATTTCGAACCGGGTCATTTTTTTGACTAATTCGAGGTCGTAGATTACGAATATGTAATTAGTTTTTTTTTAGGATAAGTATTTTGGGAAAAAAATAACTTTTCGTGAAAATATAGGTAAACTTTGGAGTGACATAGCAGCCAAAATATTGACGCTGGACGAATGCTGAATTATATGTTTATAGATTCATCCTTTGTGAATAGAAAGAAAATAATTTTATTTACCTTTCGGGAATATTTGAGATTTTCTGACATTTTCTGCGAAGGTCCGAAATCTCAAATTTTTTTAGGAGCATAACTTAAAAACTATTGGTTGGAGAGAAAATCTGTTTGTATTTTCGGAATCCCTCGATTAAGTAAGTGATGTAATTTTTATGTCGATAGCTCAAAATCGATTTTTTGACAAAATTTTAATATGGAAATATCTCGATTTTTCGAGAAACACTTTTTTGCTCCGATCAAAACCAAATTTATACTGTTTACTAATTCGTAGATTACGAATATGTAAACAGATATTATTTAAAAAATTTATTCCTTAAATTATGATCGACTGAAAATTCGTGATTTTGGACCTTCGCGGAAAATGTCAGAAAGTCTCAAATTTTCCCGATTGGTAAATCAAATTATTATCTTTCTAATCACAAAAGATCAATCTATAAACAAGTAATTCAGCATTCGTCCAGCGTCAATATTTTGGCTGCTATGTCACCCCAAAGTTTACCTATATTTTCATAAAAAGTAATTTTTTTAACAAAATACTCTTCCTAGAAAAAAACTAATTACATATTCGTAATCTACGACCTCGAATTAGTCAAAAAAATTTCCCGGGTCGATAGAGCTTGGAAAAAAAAATTCGTTCGGACTTACCCCCACCCCTCCCACATCATGGTCGCGCTTGTGACTTTTATACTGATATTAGTTCCCATTCGATATTTTAAAGCGTTCATAGCCGTAGTCAGGGAAAACTTTAAATATAATCTAAAACAAATTAAAAATCTATTAGAGCGATCCACAGTTGCTACATTTATGCGTGTTTGCTGTACATTAATGATGAAAATAAAAAAAAGTCCGCCATTAAGGAATCCATGGTTATCAAACAAAATTACTTCGCACCAAAAACTTGCTTAACTTTGATACTAAGGTCTTTCGTTTGTCTCTCAGTTAATTTTTACATTCATTTTGTTGGGGATTTACCTAGAAGAATTTAAGTGGACTGTTTTTTTGAGCGTTAAATCTTATCCCAACACAGCACGAAAAGGACAAGTGAAATCAAAATAATAAAGTAAAATATTCTTACCTAAAAGAGGGTCAACTTGAAAGCTATGGATCTTGTAGCAGTCCTCACTTACCAGAAGCAGAATGATTGAGCTCAACAAACTGAACCAGTAGTGGAAGATCCTTTATGATTGAGAAGCTGGAAATTATTAATTCGACCCCACTTATCCTTAAGAATGTCACAGAGTACGCCACAACATATTTTCTCACAACGGAGTCTTTTGATACAAAGTTTATTGAATGGAAACACAGTAATGCAGATTACACAACTTCGTTTTTCAGCGAACACCGCGAATGAAAATGCGATATTTTCCAATGATTGTGTACGTAAACTACGAAGAGAATTATAATTATTTTCGGAGGCAGAAAAGGAAACAATCGATCTTTCGTACTATACGTAAAGAATGATACTGATTCGAAATTAAAAATGTGTGCGCGAAGCGTCAGGGAACACACCTGTTTTAAAATTACTTCTGGAAATTTCACCTTTTGTAAACAAATGGAATCAATACCGAAATTAAATCCATTTGAAATGTAACAACTGAAAAATCATTGAAAACTTAAAATGAACAAAAAAAAAAGAACGTTCACTTGGAGTGAACAATTTACCTCAGGATGTCAAAGTTCTCAACATGAAACGTTTTAAGATAGCCGTAAAGAAGATTCTCTTGAGTAGCCCTACAGTTTTGAAGAATACTTCAGGTTGGGACAAACAACTAACTAGTCGCGCATTGGCTCAGATTGTGCTTGTGTTTTGATTTATTCAGATTTGTGTAATACTGGCACATACAAGACAGGTTGTTCACACTTAAACCATATTAAAGCAACGTCGGATGGTCATAACCATTTACTTGTCTTTGGAAACCTACTGAAGAACATTAAAACGCAGAGGCAGAAAGAAGCCTCCAACTAAAAGTGTTCGTCATACGATCATACAAAGTGTAATAGTATGACAGTCATTTCTTTCCATTGTCTATTCACGTCCCATACAAATTTGATCAAGCTGTAATACGGTACTCGATGAATAGTACGTAGAGCATGGAGATCAGATTTTACAGTTCCCTAATATCATGAAAGATTCAAAATTAGCAAGAAGGAAATCTCTTGTATCTAATTTTTTTTATGAAACTAAAACCTTTCCTCTCAACAATTATTTCACCTTATACAGATTATCTTATATTGACAATAATAGCGTGTGTTGAAATTTGATAGGATCAAATGTCAGTGCTGACTCACTAACCTAACCTAACCTAACCTACTGAAGAACATTAAAACGCAGAGGCAGAAAGAAGCCTCCAACTACAAGCGAATGTCATACGATCATACAAAGTGTAATAGTATGATAGTCGTTTCTTTCCATTGTCTATTCACGTCTCATACAAAGTTGATCAAGCTGTAATACGGTACTCGATGAATAGTACGTAGAGCATGGAGATCAGATTTAACAGTTCCCTAATATCATGAATGATTCAAAATTAGCAAGAAGGAAATCTCTTGTACCTTATTTTTTTATGAAACTAAAACCTTTCCTCTCAACAATTATTTCACCTTATACAGATTATCTTATATTGACAATAATGGACGTGTGTTGAAATTTGATAGGATCAAATGTCAGTGCTGACTATCATATAACGAAAAATATAACTAGGAACAATGCGGGAATGAGTTCATTCCAGCACTGTTTTTAGTGCTGGAATGAACTCATTACGATACTGAAATAGAGAAACATAAATTCTATCATTACTCACTTGATCTCTTGTCACAGTATCTTTGCCAAAATGGACTTTTCATCTTCACCAAGGACCCACTTGTGTCAGAGCCTCTGGGTTCTTCTGTGCCTTTCGTGATACTTCCTGATGTGGACATTTTTGAACATTCAGAGTTTAGTTTCACGTCCGAGTTATTCACATCTTCTTGCAACTCTTTATCTTCAGATGAATATAATTGTTTCATCCTAGTCTGTCTCAAAATTCGGGCTAATGTTTCATCATCTTCAATATCTGCCCAAGAATTATTTCGTGAATCAACCTCGCATATTACTTCATCAACGCTCTTTTCTTCAATATCATTTCTTGTTTCTGTTACGATTATATCATATAATTCCCCATATGCAACTTTGTTCATCTCTTCAGTACTGTGCAAAGACACCAACTCTTCAGGATCAATATACTTCAACAATATTTTCCTTTTGCTTGAAATTATCTTCATTTTCTCTTCGATACTATTGATCATATCTGTATCAACGTTTCTAGTGAAATATTGAGAATACAAGAAGTCTGCAGTGACAGGGGTGTTCAAAAAATCCGCAGCTTCTTCCTTAGAAGGAACAACCCAGTTCTCAATTTCCTCGAATGTAGGGAAAAGGTGGATATACCTCACTCTGGATTTACAATTAGTATCTTCAATATGTTTTTTTGGAGTTTTGTTAATGAAAATAGCATATTTTCGGTTGACTAATATATCACTAATGTAAGATGAGTGGGTATTTTTCAATTTAATATCTAATAAATTTTTATGTTTATCTACCCTGACAATTTCTGCAGTAAGTTTCTTCATGCAGGTAAATTTACTGAAATCATAATTTGCGAAGGGTGACCAGGTAATACCTTCATATGGCGGATATACATCAGAAAGTCTAGCTCTGATGGCTTGGCTCGAAAGTACACTAAACTCGAGAGTCATGAACCAAATATCTGATTTTGGAGATGTCCCTAGAGTACCATAATCTAAGTAGTAAACTTTCACGTAATCTTCGTCAGGCATCACATTGAGAATAATTGCCCTATGAAATCTAGTATGATATAAAACAACACAGTGAAGATCTTCTGCCAACAGAGACTTTGGTACAATATATCCTTTATTGTATTCATAAAAGAGTTGCATTTCACTCATTAGTGTTTCCAACTGTGAATCATCTAGATAAATCCAGAATTTGGAAATATCATAGACCTCCGCAACAACCACATTTACACTAACACCAGCTTCCAATATGTCAGCCACTTGGATCCTTTGCACCTTGTATCCCAACTTTACGACATCTTTAGGAAGAAAGGGATCGAATCCACTCCAACTGATTTCAGGGACTGCAGGAGTTGAGTCTATAGAGCTAGAATTGGAGTTACTTTGACTGGGGATGCTCTGTTCTTGAAGAAATTTCATCTGTAAATAAGTAAATGAATACAGATATTGATACAACAATAAAACAAAAACCATATTTAAAGAAGAAAGGGGAATCATGGCATAAGAAAAGCCAAATACCATAATAAGGTTTCTTCTACTGAGCAGTAAACATTAGTAATAAACATAATATGATAGACATGAATGACCTCTATGGAGTAGTCAGTAACGATGCAGAAATGCATTCACATTTGTAACAAGCAAATATGCCATTTACAGTTTCACCCACATAGAAGCCACCTAGTGATATACAGGGTGTCCCAAGTTCGAGTGCCTATTAAACGTTTCTGGAGAACTGGACATATTTGAAATCTGAAAATTGGGATTATGATATTGCTTGCAATTCTCTACAGAGCTAAAATATTTTCGAAGCCCAATTACAGGGTGTTTCAAATTTTGTGCCGAAAATTGTGATCAAAAATTGGCCATAACTTCTGTTTTTCAAATTAAAACCCTATTTTTTGGCGCTCTAGTTCCTCGGAACTGAGTGCTTATCAATTTGCCCAAATGTCTGTAATTTTCGAATTTTTCGATGAAAATGGTCTTAAACGATTTGGTTCGTTTGGTCCGTGGTCGAATTTCATTCTGTCCGGCCGTCCGGCCGTAGGCACGATAACTCTCGAACGGAATGAGCTAGACAGTTGAAATTTTCAGAGTAGGTTTGGGAGATAAATATCTCGGCTAAGTTCGTTATTGGGCAAAATCGGACAGATGGTTTCGGAGTAACAAAAAAAAAATTTTTTTTACAAAACAAATTCCAAATTAAATTTTTTTCAAATAAGCAGTTTTACCATAAGAATCCAATGATATCATTTTTAACTCTAACAAGCTAATACTTTCGGAGATATGATTTTTCACAATTTCAATAATAAATCGTATTTCATAGTTGTCACAGAATGATATAATTATTCTATGTATGAATTGTCATAATGTCAACTTATTTTCCTGAGACATGACATTATCTAATCAATCGAAGTGAGAAAAATCTCAGTTGTTTGCTCCGAAATTAGTTTTTCTCAGAAAAGTCTTACATTTCGGAACAGAACATGAAGTAAGAGATCTGAGAGTAGTGAGACTGCTTTTCATCCATAGACATAGATATAGATATAACTCTCGAACGGAATGAGCTAGGTAGGGAGATGAATATCTCGGTTAAGTTCGTTATTGGGCAAAATTGGCCAGATTTAATTTGATTTCTTCCATGGCGCAGTTCTCATTCTCATGATTGCTCATTTAATCTTGACAAATAAACTACTATTTGAATTGAATTTCCTTTATGATGCAGTTTTATCATATGAATACATTGATATAATTCCCAACTCTGAGAAACCAATACTTTCGGAGATATAATTTGTCTGTTTGAACTAGAGCGCCAGAAAGCTCCTGTCCACAGGGCTTGACCCATTTTTTATGATTGCGTTGGATTCTGCGGTGAAAAATAATGATAGTTTTCCTACTTGATTATGCTCCTAAATTAAATAATTTCTGATTTTTTTTTTTTAATTTTGGAGCATAATCATGTTAGAAAACTATCATTATTTTTCACCGCAGAATCCAACGCAATCATAAAAAAATAGGGTTCTAATTTGAAAAACAGAAGTTATGGCTAATTTTTTATCACAATTTTCGACACAAAATTTGAAACACCCTGTGATGATATTTCTGAAATTCAAAAGATGCATGACCTTTCTACATTCTTCCTCTTCGATGTTGTAAAAACGGTTCACGCTCAGGATGTTTGAAACAAGAATAATGAACATAATACTAACTAAACATATTTGACTTTTTTTCCGTTTTATTTTAGATATTTTGAAAACTATTCGAATGAATACAATGGTTTTAACAAAAATGTATTCAGCATTGAATACTTGATCATATCTGGAATACAAAACTTGAAAAAAATGTTTTTTCATCAAATTTATTTTCACTCCCTGTATAACCGGAAGTGATTGGGCTTCGGAAATATTTTAGCTCTGTAGAGAATTTCAAGCAATATCATAATACCAATTTTCAGATTTCAAATATGTCCAGTTCTCCAGAAACGTCTAATAGGCACTCGAACTTGGGACACTCTGTATAAGCCTTCCCCAAGGACCCCTGATAAGCCCTTATGAGCTTGAACAAGTTAAGAGAATTAGTTGTGTTATGTGTAAGCTTTGTTACTGTGTCATTACGCTACCTTAGGCACAGCACTGTTAATTTTTGACCCAACAGTGAATGGTAGCGATTACCGTGACTAGAAAATATCATTCCTAGCCCCGGGATTGGACTTGGGAGCTAGTCGCACTCAAAGTTAATAATAGGGATGTTCTTTCGAACTGATTTAACTGATTTTAGTTACATAAATTACTTCGTTCAGTACTGATTCAACTGATTTTAGTTACATAAATCACTTCGTTCAGTACGAAAGAACATGCATATTGATTTATAGTAGGATTAGTACGCGACGCGAACATCTCGGCTATATAGGACTTATTACTGAACCGAGAATTACATGATTTGATATTTCAGAAGTAGATACCAGTTCGAAATTTCATTTTCACAATAATGTCTAAAATACAAAGCCAATCGAGCTGAAATGCGGTACTCGATTGTAAAATGGCGGCTTGCTGTTTCGTGCGCAATCTGACAGAAAGTTGCTGAAATATAAAATTTTTGAAGACAATTTTTTTTCTAGTGATACGAATTTTGCAAAAAATTGCGCGTTGGCATTCTACAAACTAATTACCAAGTTTCTATTGGATCAGATCTGTGTTTCAGATGGGTATAACTCCGAAACCGTTTGGCCGATTATGCCCATTAACGAAAAAGGTTATCGTGACAACTTCCGGCCGGCCGGCCTGACAAAATTGCAGTTGACCTCAAATTCTTCATCAGTAAAGCGAACCTAATCGTTTGAGGAAAAAAAATCGAAAATTACAGACATTTGGACAAAATGCTTCTGTTCCCTAGAAAATGCGCGTAAAATACACAATACTTCCAACAATATATTTCCGCTCTATTTCAAATCTAGAACTTGGCTGTAAAATAAGGTTTTCAAGGGTATTGCCAAATTTCAGCGATATCTGAACTGTGATATAGGTAAAATAATAAAAAATAACAAGAAAATTCTATGAAATCGTGAATCTTCTATGAATGGTGCAGGATATTAGTGCTCTTGTTCCTCGGAACAGAGCGCTCATCAATTTGCCCAAATGTCTGTAATGTTCGAATTTTTTAATGAAAATAGTCTTAAACGATTTGGATCACTGATCAAGAATCCATGGTCAAAATCGATTCTGTGCGGCCGGCCGTAGACACGATAACTCTCGAACGGAATGAGCTAGACAGCAGAAATTTTCAGAGTAGGTTTGGTAAATAAATATCTCGTTATCGGGCAAAATCGACCGGATGGTTACGGAGTAACGAAAAAAAAATTGTTTTTCACATAACAAATTGCGAATTCAATTTTTTTAAGATGCAGTTTCATCGTAAGAATCCATTGATATCATTTTCAACTCTAACAAATTAATACTTTCAGAGATATGATTTTTAAAAATTTCAATATTAGATTGTAACTATGATTTCACAGACTGATGTATCGAAAATTAACGTCATGTCATCATTGTCATCTCATCTACAGATAGGAGACATGTCAAACAAAGTATGATTGAATGCAAAATGACCAATGAAATAACCTCAGCTATCGTAGATAGCTCTTGGATAATCCATATATGATGATGATAATCCATATCATGAAGATGATGATGGAAATATTTTATACTTTGGTAAGTTAATCAAATTGGGTTCAGAATATCTCCAGTAAAAACAAAACTGGAATATTGGCTAAGTTTCAATTGATGTAATATAATTTTCATTGTAGATTTAAGGAATGAATATCTCAGATAAGTTCGTTATTGGGTAGAATCGGTCTGGAGGTTTCGGATTAATAATTTTTGGGACTCTTGTTGAATTTAATTTCTTTTATGATGAAATTCTATCATAAGAAGAATCCATTGTTCGATAAAACGTTCATTTAGTGGAGTCAAGGTAATCGCCATTATTCACTGTTGGGTTAAGCAAAAATTAACAGTGCTGTGCCTAAGGTGGCGTAAGGCCACAGTTACAACGCCTACACAGAACAAAACTGGCTCCCCTTACTCGCTCAAGCTCTCAAGAGCTTAGGAGGGGTTTCCTTGGGGAAGACCTAGGATCGGTATAATAATATAATATAATACGCGAAGCTCCTTTTGAAGGAGTAAATGAAGATGTTTTGAGAATATTTTTTTGTGCTGTGTGTAGGGTGTTCAAAAGCAAAATTATTTTCATATATACAGGCTGTTCGAAAACAAAGATATAGACCAAAGTTACATTTTTTCAAATGTAACCCTGTACTTGACCTCAAAAATGGAATGGCAAGCTCAAATTATGATGAGTTTCCTCAGATCCCTTTATACCTTAGAAGCACCATTTACGAGAAAATGGCGAAAAATTGAAAATATGGAGTTTTTTTAAATAGCAATTAATGAAGAAACCAGTTACGCCAGCGATACAGACAGTATTTTTTCGAGTAGAAATATTGGCTACTCCTATAAAAAAAATACTCTGGAATATACAGAGTGTTCATAATTAATTTTCCAAACATCAACTACAAATAATGGTCAAAAACTTTCTTATTTCAAATGGCACACCTGGTATTTCTATATCTTGTTGAACGTAAAAATTAATTTTGAAACTATCTTCATAAGGTTTTCCTACACCTCAACCTGATAGTTTCTCAGCAATTTTCGACCATTATTTGTAGTTTATGTTTGAAAATTAATTATGATCAGTCTGTATATTCCAGAGTTAAATTATTTTTTCTGAATAGGAGTAGCCAATATGTCTACTCGAAAAAATACTGTCTGTATTGCTGACGTAACTGGTTTCTTCATTAATTGCCATTTAAAAAAACTCCAGATTTTCAATTTTTCGCCATTTTCTCGTAAATGGTGCTGGTATAAAGTGATCTGAAGAAACTCATCATAATTTGAGCTCGCAATTCCATTTTTCAAGTCATATACAGGGTATTAGATTTAAAATAATGTAACTTCGGTCTATATCTTTGTTTTCCAACACACCCTGTATATTTGAAAATAATTTTAAATTGTGCTTTTGAACACCCTACACACATCACAAAAAAATATTCTCAAAATATCTTCTTTTAATCCCTCAAAACAAGCTCCGCGTCTGTGGTGGGACACCCGGTATAATCTCTGATCTAAAAATTGCTGTTTTAATTCATCAAAATACTTCAAATATACCATATATCTCTTAGACCCACGAATAGTTTCAAATATTCATATACCTAAATGCATCTAAATAACTGTTTTCCAACCTCCTCTGATACTGGCATTTGAGAATATTCAAAATTATTTTTTGCGGTACAAAATTGTGATAATCATTGTTTGCTGTTTTATAAACCGGTGTGAAGTTATCCACATCCACACATACACTCAACGACAAAAAATGCTCAAATTTAAATATTAATAACTCGATAAGTACTTGGTGAATAATGATGAAATTTGAAAGTGTTGCTCATGGGTGCCTAGAGAATCGAAATAAAATGTCAAATAATTTGTGTAGCCCCCAGGGGGCGGTGGCTGGGGGCGGTAAAACGAAAAATGCGATAACTTGGAAAATATTGAGTGTTCCACGATGAGCTTTGGATATGTCGTCTGGAATGGCGTAAATAAGAAGATGTAGTAGGTCCCATAGTTTGTGCGGCCCCAGGGGGGCGGCGATCGGGGGCGGTATATCTAAAAATGCCATAACTCGGAAAATATTGAGTGTTCCACGATGAGCTTTGGATATGTTGTCTAGAATGGCGTAAATAAAAAGATGTAGTAGGTCCCATAGTTTGTGCGGCCCCAGGGGGGCGGCGATCGGGGGCGGTATATCTAAAAATGCCATAACTCGGAAAATATTGAGTGTTCCACGATGAGCTTTGGATATGTTGTCTAGAATGGCGTAAATAAAAAGATGTAGTAGGTCCCATAGTTTGTGCGGCCCCAGGGGGGCGGCAATCGGGGGCGGTAAATCGAAAAATGCGATAACTCGGAAAATATTGAGTGTTCCACGATGAGCTTTGGATATGTTGTCTAGAATGGCGTGAATGCAAAGATGTAGTAGGTCCCATAGTTTGTGCGGCCCCAGGGGGGCGGCAATCGGGGGCGGTATACCGAAAAATGCCATAACTCGGAAAATATTGAGTGTTCCACGATGAGCTTTGGATATGTTGTCTAGAATGGCGTAAATAAAAAGATGTAGTAGGTCCCATAGTTTGTGCGGCCCCAGGGGGGCGGCGATCGGGGGCGGTATATCTAAAAATGCCATAACTCGGAAAATATTGAGTGTTCCACGATGAGCTTTGGATATGTTGTCTAGAATGGCGTAAATAAAAAGATGTAGTAGGTCCCATAGTTTGTGCGGCCCCAGGGGGGCGGCGATCGGGGGCGGTATATCTAAAAATGCGATAACTCGGAAAATATTGAGTGTTCCACGATGAGCTTTGGATATGTTGTCTAGAATGGCGTGAATGCAAAGATGTAGTAGGTCCCATAGTTTGTGCGGCCCCAGGGGGGCGGGCCGCATACGGGGGCGGTATACCGAAAAATGCCATAACTCGGAAAATATTGAGTGTTCCACGATGAGCTTTGGATATGTTGTCTAGAATGGCGTAAATAAAAAGATGTAGTAGGTCCCATAGTTTGTGCGGCCCCAGGGGGGCGGCAATCGGGGGCGGTAAATCGAAAAATGCGATAACTCGGAAAATATTGAGTGTTCCACGATGAGCTTTGGATATGTCGTCTAGAATGGCGTAAACAAAAAGATGTAGTAGGTCTCATAGTTTGTGCGGCCCCAGGGGGGCGGCAATCGGGGGCGGTATATCGAAAAATGCGATAACTCGGAAAATATTGAGTGTTCCAGGATGAGCTTTGGATATAATGTCTAGAATGGCGTGAATGCAAAGATGTTGTAGGTCCCATAGTTTGTGCGGCCCCAGGGGGGCGGCGATCAGGGGCGGTATATCTAAAAATGCCATAACTCGAAAAATATTGAGTGTTCCACGATGAGCTTTGGATATGTTGTCTAGAATGGCGTAAATAAAAAGATGTAGTAGGTCCCATAGTTTGTGCGGCCCCAGGGGGGCGGCGATCGGGGGCGGTATATCTAAAAATGCCATAACTCGGAAAATATTGAGTGTTCCACGATGAGCTTTGGATATGTTGTCTAGAATGGCGTAAATAAAAAGATATCACCACATATCCAAAGCTCATCCAGGAACACTCAATATTTTCTGAGTTATCGCATTTTTCGATATACCGCCCCCGATTGCCACCCCCCTGGGGCCGCACAAACTATGGGGCCCACTACATCTTCTTATTTACGCCATTCTAGACGACATATCCAAAGCTCATCGTGGAACACTCGATATTTTCCGAGTTATCGCATTTTTCGATATACCGCCCCCGATCGCTGCCCCCCTGGGGCCGCACAAACTATGGGACCTACTACATCTTTTTATTTACGCCATTCTCGACCACATATCCAAAGCTCATCCTGGAACACTCAATATTTTCTGAGTTGTCGCATTTTTCGATATACCGCCCCCGATCGCCGCCCCCCTGGGGCCGCACAAACTATGGGACCTACTACATCTTTTTATTTGTGCCATTCTAGAAGACATATCCAAAGCTCATCGTGGAACACTCAATATTTTCCGAGTTATCGCATTTTTCGATATACCGCCCCCGATCGCCGCCCCCCTGGGGCCGCACAAACTATGGGACCTACTACATCTTTTTATTTACGCAATTCTAGACAACATATCCAAAGCTCATCGTGGAACACTCAATATTTTCCGAGTTATCGCATTTTTCGATATACCGCCCCCGATTGCCGCCCCCCTGGGGCCGCACAAACTATGGGACCTACTACATCTTTTTATTTACGCCATTCTAGATGACATATTCAAAGCTCATCGTGGAACACTCAATATTTTCCGAGTTATCGCATTTTACGATATACCGCCCCCGATCGCCGCCCCTCTGGGGCCGCACAAACTATGGGACCTAATACATCTTTGTAATTACGCCATTCTCGACCACATATCCAAAGGTCATCCTGGAACACTCAATATTTTCTGAGTTATCGCATTTTTCGATATACCGCCCCCGATTGCCGCCCCCCTGGGGCCGCACAAACTATGGGACCTACTACATCTTTTTATTTACGCCATTCTAGACAACATATCCAAAGCTCATCGTGGAACACTCAATATTTTCCGAGTTATGGCATTTTTAGATATACCGCCCCCGATCGCCGCCCCCCTGGGGCCGCACAAACTATGGGACCTACTACATCTTCTTATTTACGCCATTCCAGATGACATATCCAAAGCTCATCGTGGAACACTCAATATTTTCCAAGTTATCGCATTTTTCGATATACCGCCCCCCTGGGGCCGCACAAACTATGGGACCTACTACATCTTTTTATTTACGCCATTCTAGATGACATATTCAAAGCTCATCGTGGAACACTCAATATTTTCTGAGTTATCGCATTTTTCGATATACCGCCCCCGATTGCCGCCCCCCTGGGGCCGCACAAACTATGGGACCTACTACATCTTCTTATTTACGCCATTCCAGACGACATATCCAAAGCTCATCGAGGAACACTCAATATTTTCCAAGTTATCGCATTTTTCGATATACCGCCCCCGATCGCCGCCCCCCTGGGGCCGCACAAACTATGGGACCTAATACATCTTTGTAATTACGCCATTCTCGACCACATATCCAAAGCTCATCCTGGAACACTCAATATTTTCTGAGTTATCGCATTTTTCGATATACCGCCCCCGATTGCCGCCCCCTGGGGCCGCACAAACTATGGGACCTACTACATCTTTTTATTTACGCCATTCTAGACGACATATCCAAAGCTCATCGTGGAACACTCAATATTTTCCGAGTTATCGCATTTTTCGATATACCGCCCCCGATCGCCGCCCCCCTGAGGCCGCACAAACTATGGGACCTAATACATCTTTGTAATTACGCCATTCTCGACCACATATCCAAAGCTCATCCTGGAACACTCAATATTTTCTGAGTTATCGCATTTTTCGATATACCGCCCCCGATTGCCGCCCCCCTGGGGCCGCACAAACTATGGGACCTACTACATCTTTTTATCTACGCCATTCTAGACAACATATCCAAAGCTCATCGTGGAACACTCAATGTTTTCCGAGTTATGGCATTTTTCGGTATACCGCCCCCGATTGCCGCCCCCCTGGGGCCGCACAAACTATGGGACCTACTACATCTTTGCATTCACGCCATTCTAGACAACATATCCAAAGCTCATCGTGGAACACTCAATATTTTCCGAGTTATCGCATTTTTCGATTTACCGCCCCCGATTGCCGCCCCCCTGGGGCCGCACAAACTATGGGACCTACTACATCTTTTTATTTACGCCATTCTAGACAACATATCCAAAGCTCATCGTGGAACACTCAATATTTTCCGAGTTATGGCATTTTTAGATATACCGCCCCCGATCGCCACCCCCCTGGGGCCGCACAAACTATGGGACCTACTACATCTTTTTATTTACGCCATTCTAGATAACATATCCAAAGCTCATCGTGGAACACTCAATATTTTCCGAGTTATGGCATTTTTAGATATACCGCCCCCGATCGCCGCCCCCCTGGGGCCGCACAAACTATGGGACCTACTACATCTTCTTATTTACGGCATTCCAGACGACATATCCAAAGCTCATCGTGGAACACTCAATATTTTCCGAGTTATAGCATTTTTCGTTTTACCGCCCTCAGCCACCGCCCCCTGGGGGCTACACAAATTATTTGACATTTTATTTCGATTCTCTAGGCACCCATGAGCAACACTTTCAAATTTCATCATTATTCACCAAGTACTTATCGAGTTATTAATATTTCAATTTGAGCATTTTTTGTCGTTGAGTGTATGTGTGGATGTGGATAACTTCACACCGGTGTTTTATAAAGGGTTTTCCAATAAGAGGTGTTATTTTGATATTCAAAGAAAAATGCCATTTTTCAATATAAATGATCGGATGTTTATTTCATTATAAAGAAGAAGCTATGCCGTTAATAGTGGAAAATAACATCAGGCAAATGAGCACCACGACCACGCTTACAGGACCATATCCTTTTAATGAAATTTTCCATAACAAAATCGCAAAGTGGCTGCCCTATGTCCTCGATAGCCTCACGAATTCCATCTTTGAGGTCTTGAATCAAACTGGGCTATTGGCGTAGACCTTCTCTTTCACGTGGCCGAAGGAAGAAGTCGCAAGGTTTTAAATCATAAGATCTCGGTGGCCAATTGTGATCACCTCTTCGAGAGATAACACGGTCCGGAAACTTTTCCCGCAAAAGATCAATGGTTTCGTTGCTTGTCTGGCACGTAGCGCCGTCTTGTTGAAAGTAAACGTTGTCCAGATCAATACCATCCAATTACGGCCATAAAAAAAACACATCTCTCGATTGCGCAATCCATTCACCGTAACTGTTGCTCCAGCCTCATTTTCGAAAAAGTAAGGTACAATGACTCCGCCGGACCATAAACCGCAACAAACAGTCACACGTTGAGGATAGAGAGGCTTTTCAACAATAACTCTTGGGTTTTCCGAGCCCCAGATGCGACAATTTTGCTTGTTGACGAAGCCACCGAGGTGGAAATGGGCCTCATCACTCAAGAAGATTTTTCGATGGAATTCCGGATCATTTTCATTCATTTCAACGACCCAATCAGCAAAGACACGACGTTGTTGATGATCGGCCGGCTTGGGTTCTTGTGTTAACTGAACTTTATAAGCCTTAAGACCCAAATCTTTATGCAAAATACGGTGTAATGACGTTTGTGGAATGCCCAATTACAAAGAACGACGAGGAATGGACAAACCTGGGTTTTCTTCAACCCTTTCGGCTACAGCAGCAATATTCTCGGCTGCTCTTGAGCGACGTGCACGGGTTTTATTCTTCACATAACTAACTTGTCCCAACAGCTCGAATTTTTTCACCAATTTCTTTATTGTGGTCCGACAAGTTGCTTCACGACGACCCAAAAATGTTCGAGTTTTACGAACCGTCTCTGCCAAATTTTCACCATTTTTATAGTGAATTTTAATAATTTCAATGCGTTCTTGAAGCGTGTATCGTTCCATTTTTATTAATGGCGTAGTTTCTACTTGTCAAATGTCAAAAAATGACAGCTTCAAAAGTGACATCTACAGAAATAGCGGGCTATTCAAAATAACGCCTCTTATTGGAAAACCCTTTATTATATAGAATATTTCAGATGTCGGCAAATCCTCCAATATGGGATATCTAAGGTACTACCCTATATTATATCTGGATAAAAATATCGTTCAACTTTCAATCAAACCTAAATATATGGGTACCAATTCTTTGAAATAATTCCAGAGTACCATATTTAGTTTGTCTCGACCCGTGTTAGGTATTAAATATCGATTTAAAATAATCTTTTAGACAAATTGTCCTTCCCTTATAAAAATTACATGACCACTTCACTCTGGTGCAGTTCAGTTTAGTATTGGAGGATGTCTTGTGCAAGAGGGACAACCTGTTACATTTTGTTTAAGCAGTTTCAAGGAAACAGAAACAAGATATCCACACATTGACAAAGAGCTACTGAGTATTTGTTTCACATTAAACAAGTTTAACAATTGAACAATTGAACAATTTTTTATGATAGTAAAGTTTAAAAAAAAACTGATCATAACATTTCGAATTATGCCTGACCGTGTTCAGAAGTGTATTTATGTGTTTACTTTCGAATTAGATCTGTCGGTCTGGTTAATTTAAGAATTAAAACTTAGAACTCACCTCAGGCAAGGGTTTTCTGGCATCGTAAAGCTTGTAGTCACATAAAGATTCTTTAATGCAGTGGAAAATATTTCCTAAATCAAAACACAGGTGGCTCAAGCACCTATAACCAAGTTCTTCAAAACATAGATCTTCCCCAATTAAATTTGCATAAACTGTCGGAAGTTCTGTACACCAAAGCCCCTCTGGAAAGTCTGATATTAACTTTTGAAGGTTATCTTGTACTTTTATTGGAATAAAATTCTGTAATTTCCTGTGGTTTTTAGTGTTAGTATTGGTCGTTCTTAAATTTTTAATTGCAGAACAACTGGCATTTTGGAATTCACATTGTTTTTGTTTATACTTCTGCTTCGAATTTTTAAGTGGCCAACTACGCCTCAAGTCATATCTACTATTTTTTGTTGCATCTAATGATGTCCTACTCGATTTGGATTTAATGCATTTTTCAAAACTATTAAAAGTTTCTTCTTCACTAGAGTATTCTGTATTCTTGTTCTGTTTGAATTTTATGGTAGCCCCCCCTCTCCAATAATCTGTCTTTATTTGTTTTCCGCTTCCTTTCAAAGACATGTCTATATTACGACAACCATCTTCATTGTGGGGATCATCTATATTATTGGATTTGTCTTCATTAAGGGAATCATCCTTGTAGTTGATTCTCCTTAAAAGTTTGGTACTTTCTATTATCACAGTTTCGCTGCCTAAAATGTTTTCTTTAATTTCATTCTTGGGTGAATTTTCCGAATTCTTATTTTCACTATTCAGTCTTTGTGTAGGTTTTGTTATATCTTTTATCAAACAATTTTTTTCAGTTATATTGTTAATCTCTTCAGATTGGTGGCTTTTTTGTTCAGGTATTTTATCATTTTTACTGTTTGTGTTGCTTTTTTCACTTGATGATTTTTGACTAGAGTATCCATCATCAGGTTTTGTAACGGCTGTTTCAATTGGGCTTTTATTATGAGATTCTTTAATTGGTGGTTTTGGAATATGGTAAAAACGGCTGTGAAAAAATAGCAGTGTTAAAGAACTTTCGTAATTTATTTTCATCGTAGAAATATAATTTATAATATCATAATTAGTTTGTTTGGAACTTAGAACCTTATAGAAATTAAAATAATTAGGGCTTTATTGAATAAATATTGTGTTTTTGTTGAACATATGATGAAAAAACTCTCACAATTAAAAAGAGCAGTCATCAAAATAAATTGGAAATTGGGTAAAGTGCAACTTTCTGATATAATCTAAGAAGACTAGAAGAAATTAAGAAGAACAATGGATCCTGGAATTTAAAACATTAATATATTTTTATTAGAGCACATTCGAACGTATATTTTTTTTGCTGAATAGAGTCCATCAATCTTATTTGGATTTCTTCTACTAACACCATTCATAAAACCGAGAAAAAAAGATTTCATAATCAACTCATAATCACTCACTCAAAACAATTCATATCCTTCTCGAAAAAACAAAGTATTACATGTGATACGTACGGGTGGATGTTATTATCTTGCTTTTACAAAAGCGAATCGAAATTAATTCATCATCAGATCCGCATCAAAATCTAATAATGCTGGCATAGGCGCTCGCAAGGGGGGACAGGGTGGCGCAACTCATCCCCCACCCCCTGTTATTCGGCACCAATTATGACAATGATGGTTAGAAAAAAAAATTCAGGTATTCGAAATAACCGAATGAAATTGTATATTTAAGTTTTTTACTGAAAGATGAATTTTCAGATTCGTTTAATTTCTGGTTTGGTCGGAAATAACATATATTTTTGCTTTTCAAATAAGGGATCGTCCATTAATCACGTGAGGCTCGAAAGGGGGAGGGCGGGGGGGGGGGGGGGGGGGTGTTGGCAAAAATCACGTGTATTTATTTTTTGCGCGTATGTTCTGGGGAACATCGCGATATCATTTTAACCAAATGTCTAATTTTCGAATATGTTTGCCGAAAATGGTCTCAAACGATTGGGTTCGACTGCCTTATGAAGAATTCGAGGCCAAATTCGATTCTGTCCGGCCGGCAATTGCCACGATAACTTGATAACGGAAAGAGATAGCGACTTGAAATTTTCAGGTTGGATTGTGCATCGGAATGCGACATTTGAGTTCTTTATAGGCATAATCGGCTTAACGGTTTTGGAGTTATACCCATCTGAAATTTGGTCATTTCCTCAATAACTCGAAAAATACAAAACCGATTGAATTCAAACATAGTTATTAGTTGCATAATGCCAACGCGCAAAATTTCGTGACGATCGTATCACTAGAAAATTTTTAAAAATCATTGAAAATTATTGAAAAAAATACTATATATCCATAACTATTCATCCGACGTCGCTGAAATTTTGCGAGAGTCTTCAGAACCTAACTCTACTGCTAAGTTCCAAGTTTGAACACGATCGGATCTATATTGTTGGAGATTGTGTGAGTTCGGTAGATGGATGGGCGACAGTTGCCTTGATAACTTTCGAACGAAAGGAGATAGAGTTATACCCACTTGGAATATTATTTCCGCGATAACTCAAAAAATATAGACTCGATCGAATTGAAGCTTGGTAACAAGTTGAAGAATATCGAAATAAGACGTGTTTAAAATTTTATAAGATGCGTACCCCTAGAAAATTTCAAAAAAATGGCGAAAAAAATTTTTTTCCCGATATTGCTGGCAATACTGGCTGCAATAAATAATTTCGGAACGCTCTCTAGTGACAGTAGGCATCGCCACTGAATGTCAGTAATATTAGACGACTAAATTTATTTACTGCACAGTACTGTTCAGGAATATTGGAACGCGCCCTTCGCCAAACGCGTGATTTCTCAACCGATTTCAGAATAAAAGTAGATTATAATTGAATTGTAATTGAAGATGATATTCTAAAAATTTTAAGATTCTTTTTAGATTCTAAAAAATACACGTGATTTGGGTGGGGGGGAGGTGGAGTGAGATTAAACCTCACCAAGTATCACCAAGGTGGAGGGGGGGTTAAAAAATGCTGAAAAAAACATCACGTGTATAATGGACGGCCCCTAAGTACTACACCCTCTTTTGGAGCGCATGTTTCAGGAAAGCGTGCTATCATTTCGCCCACATGTCTGTAATATTCGAATTTTTTGCTGAAAATGGTCTCAAACGATTAGGTTCGACTCACTGATGAAGAATTTGATTCTTTCCGGCCGTTGCCAGGATAAGAGATAGCTACTTTTTAGGCATAGAGCATAGGAATGGCTACTTTTTAGATAGCAATTTTTAGGTATAAGTTGTGCATCCGAATGCGACATTTGAGGTTGTTAGGCACAATTGGAAAAACGGTTTTGGTGTTACCTAAACCTAACCATACAGCACAGAACACAAATACAGCCAACTTCCAAATTTGAACACGATCAGTGGCGTATTCACGGGGGATAAGGGGGATATATCCCCCCTACCAGGAAAATGCATTGTTAGGTCCAAAAGCGTGTAATTTGATAAAAGCGAATTCTCCAATTGACGGTAAATTCCGAGGGAGTTGGGAAGTTCCTGACAAAATATTATTACTTGTTTCATATCCCCCCAAGACAAATGTCTGGGTACGCCACTGAACACGGTCGCAGTTGGTTCTTGGGCCTAACCTAACCTAACCTAACTATACAGCCAAGTTCCAAATTTGAACATGATCAGAGGCGCATTCACGGGGGGATAAGGGGGATACATCCACCCCAGGAAGATCCATTGTTAGGTCCAAAAGCGTGTAATTTGAAAAAAGCGAATTCTCCAATTAACGGAAAAATCCAAGGGAGTTGGGAAGTTCCTGACAAAATATTATTATTATTTGTTTCATATCCCCCCAAGACAAATGTCTAGGTACGCCACTGAACACGATCGCAGTTTGTTGTTGGGCATAATCGACCAAACGGTTTCGGAGTTACATATACCCATCTGGAATATTGTTTTCTCGATAACTCAAAAAATACTGATCCGATTGAGTTGAAACTTGCGTTAACTAGTTATACAGGGTGTCCCAAGTTAGAGTGCCTATAAGATGTTTCTGGAGAACTGTACATATTTGAAATCTGAAAATTGGAATTATGAAATTGCTTCAAATTCTCTACAGAGCTAAAATATTTTCGAAGCCCAAGCACTTTCGGTTATACAGGGAGTGAAAATAAATTTGACGAAAAAAAATTTTATTCAAGTTTTGCATTCCTGGTATGATCAAGTATTCAATGCTGAAAAGATTTCTGTTAAAACCATTGTATTCGTTCGAATAGTTTTCAAAGTATCGAAAAAAAACCGGAAAAAAGTCAAATATGTTTAGTCAGTATTATGTTCATTATTCTTATTTTAAACATCCTGAACGACTCACTGATGAAGAATTCGAGAATTTGATTCTTTCCGGCCGTTGCCACGATAAGAGATAGCTACTTTTTAGATAGTAAACTTTTAGGTATAAGTTGTGCATCCGAATGCGACATTTGAGGTTGTTAATAGGCACAATTGGAACAACGGTTTTGGTGTTACTTATCTGAAATTTTGTTATTTCCTCAATAACTCAGAATCCGATCCAATTGAAACAAGGTAAATAGTTCTAGAATGCCGTCGCGTAAATTTTTGCGAAATTTTGTGAGAATCTTATCACCAGACATATTAAAAAAAGCTCAGAAACTGTCCGTCCGATATCACTGAAATTTTGCGAGAGCCTTCAAAACCTAACTATACAGCCGGTTTCCAAATTTTAACATGATCAGTGGCGTATTCACGGGGGGTAAGGGGGATATATCCCCCAGGAAGATCCATTGTTAGGTCCAAAAGCGTGTAATTTGATAAAAGCGAATTCTCCAATAAACGGTAAAATCCTAGGGAGTTGGGAAGTTCCTGACCGAATATTATTATTATTTGTTTCGTGTCCCCCCAAGACAAATGACCTGGTACGCCACTGAACACGCAGTTGCTGAGCATAATCGACCAAACGGTTTCGGAGTCGTACCCATCTGGAATATTGTTTTCTCGATAACTCAAAAAATACTGATCCGATTGAGTTGGAACTTGCGGTAACTAGTTATAGAATACCGATGCAAAGATGTATGTGAACTTTTGTCAGGTTCGTATCACTAGAAAATTTTAAAATATAAAAAAGCACTGACGTGAAGTCAGTACTCTTTGGAATCTCTGCGTGACTTTAAAAATTGGCCCTATGGTCACAGTACGGACATCCAACCCGGAAAGAACGCTATTTCCCCGAAACTGACTTGCACATGCAAAGAATTGCCATGAATTTTCCTTAAAAACCTCACACCTCATATTGGCTGAGCACTAGGTCCAGGACGGCTAGCCAACACTCAATCCCCAACCTTAATGCCAAAATCAGACTCAACCCGATATTTGGTTCAGGAATTTCAAGCAAAATATTAGAGGTCATTATTCGTCACCTAAAAGCCAAAATTAGACACAATCCTATATGTGGTTCCGGAATTCCAAAATATAGTTGAATATTTTTTGGCGCTCTTATTCCTCGGAACAGAGTGCTTATCAATTTGCCCAAATGTCTGTAATTTTCGAATTTTTGGCTGAAAATGGTATCAAACGATTTGGTTCGACTCAGTGATCAAGAATCCGTGGTCGAAATCGATTCTGTCCGGCCGTCCGTCCGTTAACACGATAACTCTCGAACGAAAGGAGTTAGAGGATTGAGAGTTGCAGAGTAGGATTGAAGCGTAAATATCTCGGACGACTTCGTTAACGAGCGAAATCCATCAAGCGGTTTCGGAGTTATGGCAGTTTTTAGTAAAAACATTTTTTATGAATATTTCCGAAACCGATCACTCGATCTATCTGAAATTTAGCATCAGTTGTAGAATCATGACCTTTAGACGCATGTGAAGTTTTTTATTGATCGGGTTACCGTAAAGTGTCAAAAAAAAATTTAGAAAATTTTTAAATTTTGTTTCTACAATAACTCTCGAACAGAATGAGCTAGGCAGTTGAAAGTTTCAGAGTAGGTTAGGGAGATAAATATCTCGGTTAAGTTCGCTATTGGGCAAAATAGGCCAGATGGTTTCGGAGTAACAAAAAAAAAATTTTTTTCAACAATTTCAAAATAATTTTTTTTTAAGATGCAGTTTCACCATTAAAATCCATTGATATCGTTTTCAACTCCAACAAGCTAATACTTCCGGTGATATGATTTTTCGAAATTTCAATAATTAATCGTACTTCTACGTTTTCACAGAATGCTATAATTATTCTATCTATGATTTATTATATGATCTACGTTCATACTCCTACATGTCATCCTGTTCTATAAGAGAGAATCAAATTCATTTCAGCTATTTTAATTTGATTTCTTCCATGGTGCAGTTCTCACTCTCAGATTGCTCATTTAATCTTGATAAATAAACTATTAATGGACTTGAATTTCCTTTATGATGAAGTTCTATCATAAGAATACATTGATATAATTCTCAACTCTGAGAAACCAATACTTTCGGAGATATAATTTGTCTGTTTGAACAAGAGTGCCAGAAAGCTCCTGTCCACAGGGCTTGAACCAATTTTTTAGTCATGCGATTATAATGAAATATTGCATAAGTTTCCGTGTGGGTATTTTACAACTAACTACCGAGTTTCGATTCGATCAGATCAGAGCTTTTCGACTTATTGGGCAAACAAAATTTTTGAATTTAATAATTCTGTACGTAGTCACCTGATGAATAGAAAACTTTGCATTCATTTAAAGGTAGAAATTCTACAATTTGGTGATAAAAATTGACGTGATGTCAGTACTCGTTGGCGCACTTGTTCACGTTGACTAATTTTAATTGAATGATGAGTGCTTCAAGCTCTGTGGATATAGCAAACCTGAGATATTGTCGGTAGTGGACACCATTGACTATTGGGTCAAATGTTAACAATGCTGTGCCTAATATGGTAACAATGCTCCCAGGAGTAGAGATGAGACCTCTCGGGTGAAAATAATTGAACCATCTCGAGATCTCTGAAAAATGCGAACGAATTCATTCAAATGATTTTCTGTCGTCATGTGGCAACGAGATGAGATAACGCGACTCGAATTACGAGATATCTTGTCTAAGTCTTGAATGTTTTGATATTTCGAATTTCGATTGCCAGCATTTCAGATTCTTGGGAGAGCTATGAGAGGTTCGCTTAACGATCAAACTTATTGGAGACATCTGGTGTGTATTTTTGTCATTCTCGAATTTATTCTTGGGAATTTTAGGTTCATACTTTCATACTTCATTTCAAACAGGTGGAAATAAGTATTAGTCCGGTCTATTTACACATTCAAGTTTACATAAATTCCCATAAAGCTGAAAATTGGCATAGTTGTTCTAAATATCATTATAAAGAAAACCTCAAAAGTCCTCATCGTTCCGAGGTGTGCTAAAAATTTGGCACGGGGTCAAAGGTCAAAAAAATGAGTTTTTTGCGATTTTTAGCGAAACGGTGAGTTTTTTCGCAAAATTACCCAGTACAAAATTGTAGATCACAAAATTCTCTACAAAAAATATATCAATAATTTTTTTCCTAAAAGCCACCATTTTGGAGATATAACGTTCCGAAAAGTTGGATCAGTCGTAATCCCTCTATTTTGCACACGTTTCCACGCCACCTATGAGGTAGTGTACAAAGCGCGTTTTTTTTAACGTGGTTTCCCCAGTATTAGGAGTGTGTGCAGTCTTGAGGGACTGAAAATGTACTACCACTCATCGGTTGGCCCATTGCTGGAGTATGGAGTTGTCTGGTGGGGTAATAGTTTTGATTCGTCCTGGGATGCATAAGAGGATAATTAGGTCTCTTTTTGGCCTCACACGTCTTACTTCTTGCCGTGAGTACTTCAGAGATAGTTTCCTCACACGGTTCCATCATTATTTATTTTGTGCTCCACTGTGCCATTTATGTGAGGAAAGATTGTTCCCGGGTCATAAAGGAAGACTGCCGTTATAACACTAGAGGCTCTGCGGATGGAATCGTTAGAATTCCCTTTACACGGCTGACGCAAGTACAGAAAAGCTTCAGCACTTTGGGATGTAAAATATACAACCTTCTACCAACCAATATTAGACAGATCCAAAACCTAGTAAAATTCAGATCCTGTCTAAAGAGTTTTCTGAGGAAACAAATTTTTCTATTCTCTGGATGAATATTTCACGGTTTCAGAGTTATAGCCATCTGATTTTGTTTTTCTCAATAACTCGAGAAATACTGAAATACTGATCTGATCGAATCAAAGCGTGGTAGTTAGTTGAAAAATACTAACATGAAGACTTATGCAAAACTTTGTGAGGATCATATGAATGGAAAATGAAAGAAAAATATTCAGAAAAATTCTGTATCTCAGAAATTAGCCGTCAATTATCGTTGAAATTCTGCGAGGGCCTTCAAACTCTTATTTTATATTAAAGCTCTAGATTTAAACTCAATCGGATCTACATTGGTGAAGATATTGCAGAAATATCGAAATATTTCAACGATCGAAATGCACTGGCCCATAATTTCACACTAGACAAACGAATAAGTCAACAGTTTTTTATTTTTGACGTCAGAGAATTCAAAGAATCATGACGTGTTGGTGTGGATTGCGAATTATACTGATTCGGACCATTTTGACCGTGGAACATGGAAAAAAGTGAGGGATGATGACCGTCGAATAATATGTAACCCTAGCCACGCGGACAATAGAATAAAAGACAGATGTTATCCCAAGGTTATACTGACGTACAAATTTAGGAACGGGGTTTCATTATACCTGAGATTCTCGTAGTTTAACTTATATTTTACATAAGCAAGTTACAATAAATAATAGCGAACTTATTTTAGTTCTATTACACCTTTAGTGACTTTCATATGTGGCGTACGTGTGCAAAATAGAGGGATTACGACTGATCCAACTTTTCGGAACGTTATATCTCCAAAATGGTGGCTTTTAGGAAAAAAATTATTAATATATTTTTTGTAGAGAATTTCGTGATCTACAATTTTGTACTGGGGTAATTTTGCGAAAAAACTCACCGTTTCGCTAAAAATCGCAAAAAACTCATTTTTTTGACCTTTGACCCCGTGCCAAATTTTTAGCACACCTCGGAACGATGAGGACTTTTGAGATTTTCTTTATAATGATGTTTTGAACAACTATGCCAATATTCAGCTTTATGGGAATTTATGTAACCTTCCTCCTGATTTTAGGCTTAAATAGACCGGACTAGTATGGAATTGAACCCAGAATAATTTTTCAACGGTGAAACGCAATTAAGTAATAAAATAAGAATACTGAATACTGTTAACGCGAGCTGAAGCAAACATATTGGAAATAAAGGATAACGGAATCAGCTGAATGAGACTAGCACCAAGCGATTAATATCTCAATCAATTATTGAAGACTTTTAAGAACCTACATATGGATTATAGAAATCATTCGATTATACCCAGGAGCTTCTGAGGGGTCTCCTTGGATAAAACCTAGGAGGATTAGTATAATCATAATCATGTCATTAACAATTGGACCAATGCAGATTTGACTTCACTATGAAAGAAGTAAAAAACCTATAAGAGCACCTGATTATACTGACCCTCCTAGGTCTTCCCCAAGACCCCTCAGAAGCTGCTTCTAGGAGCTTGTGAGAGTTAGGAGAGTCAGTTGTGTTCTGTGCCTACTTTGTTACTGTATCGTTACGCCAGCTTAAGCACAGGACTGTTGATTTTTGACACAACAGTACATGGTGGCCACTACTGTCTCACTAGAACTCCAGTTCGCTCTATCCACAGAGGTTGAAGCACCCATCATTCAATTCAAATTGGTCAACGCGGTTCCATGTGACTAAGATCAAGATCAACTGTTTCCAAGAAAATATAGTGTTATCTAAAATTGTTTCAAATATATAAAATATACATAAATCCAAAAATGAATATATTAAGTAATTTTATATACATTTTCAATTTATTGAGTATTGAAACCTTGTATTATGTACTTGATTCACTCAAGAATACAAACAAATCTTTTAACGCTTAACCAACTAGGTACTTCAAAATGTCGATACTATGAGGACGTCACTATTTTGAAAATATTCATTGACGTCACGTCAAATATATTTACAAAACATATTTTAAGCAGTTTAACGCCAAAATACAGCTCAAGTTATTTCAAGATCACTAATTACATTCTTGTCCACAGAACACTCAAACTAGAATATTATCTGCCAGTATACAGTTCATCTGATAATTAAATAAATATCATATTCACTTACTATGGTTATCAACTACAAATCAATGATTTGTTTAGATTGTTAATCGGGGCCCGAAACACTCTGTGAGGATCAAGAGCTGGCTGCCCAGGTGCACAATTTTCAGACGAGCCAGTTCTGGATATATGCATAAAATGCAGTCGGTCATTTTGTTGGCCAACCAACACAGTCTAAATATTCGAATTACCCATATGGTAAAGGTGATATTTGTACCAACAATGCATGTAGGGTAAAATCAATGAGGTAAACTTCGAGGTATGAAGAATGGTAAACATTTAGGTACAAGTTAGAAATGAATATGAAATTTTCGGTTACCTCAAATCAACATGATAGAAATCAATATCATTCCAAAATTGAATTATGCATCTGTGATCTTAGGAACAGCCTCCTCAGAAGATAAGATAATATACATGACAAAAAAGTTTTCTGGCAAAAATTAGGATTATTATTTGTATTTTGGAATTAATAGTTAATACTGATAGGTATATGCTTACTTATTTTTTTTTGTCTGAGCACCAAACTTGCTGTGGAAGGATCCTCGTTTTTTTGACAATTTCTGTTTCAAAACCAGCTCATTAACATGGGAGGATTTTTCAGATGCTACAAGGATCACTTCTGAGTAGTAAGATTCACCCTCCACCTTTAACACGTCTGGAATAGATTTCAAGAACTCCCATAACGAATTATACCCTAATTCTTTGTATGGAATTCCAATTCCCTCCTGTTCCTTAAAGTCATTATTAAGTTCAAAAACGTTAATGACAACTGATGAAGAAATCAAGATGCTTCGGATCACTGCTTTAATTTCACATAAATTTATCTCCATTATTCGAAAAGGAATTAAAACTCATCAGACGGCAACGATAAAAATATCATAAAAAAAGCAAACACAGAATTCCAGTTTGCAAAATTCAAATGAGAAAATGAGATATATTCAGAGACAAGATCTCTGATATATTCTTATTCTGTGTGTTATGTGCACCACAGAAAACAAATTTATAATAATTATTGCACGATTTTTTTGGCACTATTTTTTCAACAGCTGTTGTGGCGGGTTAAACGATTAATTTTTATCAGAGAGCCAGAAGTCACAGAACAATAATACAATAATAATATATATGGTTAAATCACCGTCAACCGTCATAGAGTAATTAATGTACTCTATGAACACCGTAAGGCGTAAACCAGAGAAATAGTTCTCAAGCGTAAACCGCGTAAACATTCAGCGTAAACATTCATACTTAGTTATCTGTGGACGAAGCGCCACTTTACGCTACCGCTACCTAGAGAATATCAAATGTGCTCCAGAGACTCCAGAGACTTGTCTCTGTGTGCTCCATAAAATAGCCTCCGCTCCACAACGTGTTGAGTTCGTAAGGCATGTGCCACCGAACGTTTGGGTAACGGTTGCGCAACTGTTTCGTCCGCTGAATGCTTTGAATAAAGAACCACTTCTTTATTCAAATGCTGAATGCGACCTAAGATCTAAGAAGAATAATAAGATTATTAATAGACGCAGAATATAGAAGTTCATAATTCAATAGCCTAATTGAGCACGAATATTTTTGAACGCACGTTATCAGTGGCGTAACGTACACCCCCCCAGACCCCCCTCGGGGGGCCCGGGAGTTGAACCTTTTATTTAATGTTTACTTTATCTTGTTGAGAACCAATTGATAGTAAAAACTAATTTTCTGCTAATGTAATATATGTATTTCCTGGTTAAAATGTTTAGTATAGGCGAGTGAAAATACTCTGGATCGTAATATATCGAAATAAGTAGTATCGATACTTGAATCGTTCCGCTTCGAAAGAATCGATACATGAAATATCGAGTATTCACGTATTAGTGTACAGTCGGAAAATAAATCATTTCGATTTGTGAATAATAAGATGTCTAAAAACTTTTACAACAAGTACATGTACATCTTACCTGTAAAGATCATATAATTTTCAATTAATTAATTGAAATATTTATTATAATGAAACACAATATACTCATAGTACCTAATTAATTCTCTGATTTAATTTCTTTCATTCATTTCTGATAATTTTAAGTACCGTAAAACCTGACAACTTTGCCCAACGCTTACAACTTTGCCCACTTGCGAGGGCATACTTGATATTTTTTTCCAAAGACGGCAAGCCCGTTAGAACGTTGTGCCATAAGAGCCCCCGCAGACTGCAAACTTTTTATCGGCCGATAGTTTGATCGGACTGTTGATAAGCATGAACATGTATGACAGTGCGCACATTAGACCAATTTAGTGTCGGCCGACTAAAGCCCTGGTTTCTCTGAAAAGATCGGCCCGAAATATTTCGGTGAAATAGAACGAACAGTTCGGCAACGATTTCGGGAAACCCAGTGTAGTATGTGTAGCACGTGTAGCGGTTTGTATAAAAGATCGGAACGAAATTGCGGTGAAGTGTGCGGACAGCAGTTCGTCGGAATCAGCAAGGCTTTGATTAGAACGATCTTAAAACGGCGAGGTTCGGCGAACTTTTTGTTTGTATTGGACCGTGCATTTTTATTTCTTGGAGAATTTATTGACTGAAATTAGAGCGTTTGTTCGTGTTATTTCACCGAAATATTTCGGGCCGATCTTTTCAGAGAAACCAGGGCTTTATAAGTTGGATGGGCTCCACGACTGCCTTCAAATTGAAATATCGGCAAACTATCGGCCAACTGCTTAATAAGTATGGCGCGTAAAGCCCTGGTTTCTCTGACAAGATCGGCCCGAAATATTTCGGTGAAATAGAACGAACAGTTCGGCAACGATTTCGGTGAAACTCAGTGTAGTATGTGTAGTACGTGTAGCCGTTTGTATAAGGGCCGGTTTCTCAATTGCGAGTTAACTCGAGGTTGCGAGTTGACGCATGTATTTAGCGATATTCATGAATGCGTAACACTCGGGTTACCCGCAACCTCGGGTTAACTCGCAATTGAGAAACCGGCCCTAAAAGATCGGAACGAAATTTCGGTGAAGTGTGCGGACAGCAGTTCGTCGGAATCAACAAGGCTTTGATTTGAACGATCTTAAAACGGCGCAGTTCGGCGAACTTTTTGTTTGTATTGGACCATGCATTTTTATTTCTTGGTGAATTTATTGACTGAAAATAGAGCGTTTGTTCGCCAATTTTCACCGAAATATTTCGGATCCGATCTGGTCAGAGAAACCAGGGCTTAAGCTGGGTGCGCAACTGCGCAAACTGCCGATAGTTTAGTTCACCGACTGGGTTCCGGTTCGTTCGCTACGTCAGATAACCCTCTAATTTTTTTTTTTAATAATTGTATGTTTTTCAATTTTGGTCGAGAATAGACCCCCAAGGGGTCTATTCTCGACCATTCGCAATTTTAACGATCGGTTGCATATGCTATATATTGCTATAGAGATGCGCACGATCGTGCAAATTGCGAATGGTCGAGAATAGACCCCCTGGTACAGTGTAGACGTGCGGTCGTGCGTATTTTTCAAGATGTCGGCACCACCCAGTTCTTCTCTATCGCTGCTTGTCGAAACATCTGCCGAGAATTCAAAAGAGGAAATTGAAAAACATACAATTATTAAAAAAAAAAATTAGAGGATTATCTGATCTCAATCTGAAAAAAAAATTGTGAAGAATTTTGTGAAGCAATTATTCCTGATTGGAATCAGGAGAATTCTGGAGAGAAAACAAAAAAAAATCCGGGTAATCTAGCAATTTGGAATGCATCGTCTAAAATTGTCGATGTAATATATAATCTATCGCACTAGATAGGATACACGGATGCACCCAATACTCCTGATTCCTCTTCTTGATCCTTCTTATCCGTTGTATAAAAGCAATAATAAAAGGACATTATTTCGAAGCAGTCGGCCGATTGTTTGTCTGGTGTGCGCATCCACAAACAACTTGACAGTTTAGTTGGGCCAGTGTGCGCGCTTAAAGCCCGACCCGATCAAACTATCGGCAGATAAAAAAGTTGCAGTCTGCGGGGGCTCTAAAGGTTGGCGGGAATGGGTAGTTCGTCCCCAACTGCTGCTGAAATTAGTCAGACTCGAATATCAGTTGAGGAAAATGACGTCCTTTTTCGCTAGTTTTGAAGACTAAAAGCTAAGGTCCACAAAGACATAATTTATGAATGGATTCAAATGAAAATTTTATTAGTTGTGCCCTGATACCTTTTGACCAACATGGCTATTTCAAATTACAGCCAAAGTTTACAGGTGCTGTCGCGTGAAAAAGAATCAATTAGGGCAAAGTTATCACCTGAAACTTCGAAAACAATTTTGTTAAAAATTTGTTTTTTTTAATAGTTTATGTCCTTCGTTTCACAACTAAAATCGGCCTCCGAAATAGTTGACAATTATACTGTGAAATTATCCAGAAAAGACACTCGAAATGACAAAATTTCCTTAATCTATCCCGACTGTGATGATATTTTTGATGTGAATTGTTGTGGACATTGAAATATTATTAAAATCACCTAGAATAAAGAGAGTTCACTACTTTTTGTGATCAATTTGAATATGTTCAACCTTTATGTCTGATATATGAGAGATAGATGTTAAGGCGCGCTAAAGAATAAATTAAACTTTTTTTTGCTATTCACATCGTAGAATGTTACATTTTGTTGTTTTTGCGATTTTTGAGATTTCAAATATTTTTATTTCTTCGCATTTTAGACGTTGATTGTTATCAACCTCTTGTTTTTAAGAGTTGAAAATTTATCGAATGTGAAAAATCTTCCTTTCTAAAAGTTTTTTGAAAATGAAGTTTTTGTTTGTCTATAAAGTATGTTTCATTCAAATTTAAAAAGAAATCGCAGTATCTGTTAGGTGTATTGTGATAGGACCTGAAGGACAATCATTGGGGGGGGCCTGGCTGAGGAACGTTACGCCACTGCACGTTATATAGTTAGTATTATGGTATTATGCACATCCTGTCTGCTTCCAGAGTCCATGCTCCATCAGGATATGTCGAAAGACGCAATGCAATATGCGGCAATCCGAATTATCTATACTCCATTCACATTTATAAAGTCTCCCGGTTGGCCATGAAAATTTGACACATTTCACCATGTATATTTTGAAAATGTTAGGTTATAGTCATTTTCCTGTCAGATAACTACGCAACGTTGTCCTCTCTATATAGAAGTCCTAGCATAATTACGTATTTTCACAATGTGAATTTACTTCGGAAAAATAATGAATTTGAGAATATATCATGTAAATTCAATAATTCCACAGTCCTGGCGACTGTAGAAGAAAACTTTTCCTCTGTTGTTACTGGAAATATTTCACGTATATAAACTGGTTGGAAGATTCAATTATGCTATTTTCTTGTATGGAAATCAAGAATCAAGTGTTGGAATTGTATTGAAAAATAATGGATAGAGTAGTCCGTTACTTTGTGATAGTTCATTTGGAAAAATAATGAAAGTACCTGAATAACCCGGCAGGAAAACGAACAGTTGTACCTATGGAATTCCCCACTCTTCGAAATTCTCAAGAAATAAGCCTACAGAAGACATTTAAAAACCTTGTTGCACAACTTGAAATACACCAGTTTCAAAATGTAGAAGTACTACGAAACCCGAGTCATTCTTTATACCTTAATAAAATATAGTGATGAAAATAGTCATTTCATTCGAGGGTTCAACATGTCAGAATGAAGTTTACCTATTGCAGATTGCAAGAGTTCTTTATTATATTCGAAGATAATGGTCTGTGATAATATCTTGTCTAAGATTGAAGATTAAGTTATGATTATGTTGAGAGTGGAAATTGGCAACGTCGCGGCGGATTGTTTTGACCTTGATGATATTCCAGCAGTGCCAACCTGCCTGAGCTTTAGTAACAAAAACTTGATAGACCTAAATCATGGCCAACCGGGAGACTTTATAAAAGTGAATGCAGTATACTTCCATCCGCCGAGAGGAGTTTATGGTATAAACAACGAACCAGTGCTACCATATGTACCTCTGGAGATCGAAGTAGTTGTGGAAGATGACAGAGCTCGCATCTACTGGAGCAATATGTTATTCCAACAACTGTGTTAATTCGCGAATTCAATGTTCTGTATTTTTCCGTACTGCCCATTCGCAATAATGTTAATATATATGGTAATATTGATGTCGTTAATGGATTTTTAATTGATATCTGTTCACACTCATGGTGATGTACAGGGAACAGAAATGTTGAATTACGTGCCTAAATAGGGGAGTCGATGTTATTCTTTGCCTATCATTTTGCCCATATATATCTGTATTTTTGGAATTGCCGAAAATGGTCTCAAACGATTGGGCTCGAGCATAGACATAATAACGGATTTCATGAATAGGTGGAAGAAGGAGGTTACACGGTCAATCTGCCATCAATCTCGCATCAGTTCAGTCTATGACCTTGATCACGATGAGACTGATGCAGATTGATGGACTGTGTAACCTCCGTCTAAGGCAGAGGTTACAAGGTCAATCTGGTATCAATGTCCCATCAATCTAACATCATATCTTACCATCAATCCGGATCATCAGTATACGCAGATAGAACCAATTTCCCGTCAATGTGACATATCGATCCATGATTGATGGGATGCTAGACTGATACTTTATTGACCGTGTAACCTCCGTCTTAGACGGAGGTCTGGTATCAGTCTCGCTTCACATGAATCATGGATTGATATCAGATTGACGGGACACTGATGGATTGATGGTCCGGTTTGATGAAATATTAATGCTTCGTCAGTCCATCAATCCGCATCCGTCTCATCGTTCTCAAGGTCACGGACTGAACTGATGCGAGCTTGATGACAGATTGACTGTGTAACCTCCGTCTAAGGCAGAGGTTACACGGTCAATCTAGTATCAGTCTCGCTTCACATCCATCATGGATTGATATCAGATTGACGGGAAACTGATGGATTGATGGAATATTAATGTACTTCGTCTGTCTATCAATCCGCATCAGTCTCATCGTGATTGATGGCAGATTGACCATGTAACCTCCGTCTAACGGGGATCCCCTAACCACAATTTTTTTTCTCGACCTACGGTAAAACTACTGGGCGTAGACCAGACTGTAGTAATGGACAGAATTGTCAAAGAAACTTGAATAGATATAAGAAAACACCGACGCGAAGTTAGTACTCTTTGGTACGCTTGTTGACTTCGACAAATTTGAATTGAATTATGAGTCCTTCAAGCTTAGTGGACGGAGATCCCTTCAGACGGTAATGGACAACAATATTTTCCGGATCAAAAATTAACTGTGCTGTGCCTAAGCTATGGCTTACAGATACACTAATAAAGTCGACACAGAACACAACTGACTCTCAGTGGCATAAGCTCCAAGAAGCTTCTGAGAGATCACCTTGGGGAAGACCTAGGAGCAAGCGCGCCAATTCAGAATGACAACGCTAAAAAAGCATTGACTTGGGGTCAATCTGCTTGGGCACGCTGAAGGAAATTGGTTCTGTATACGTAGATTGATGGACTGATGATCCGGATTGATGGTAATACATCAATCCGGATCATCAGTTCAGTCCATCAATCTACGAATATAGAACCAATTTCCGTCAATCTCCCATCAATCCATGATTGATGTGATGCGAGACTGATACCAGACTGACCGTGTAACTTCCGTCTTACACGGTCAATCTGGTATCAGTCTCGCATCACATCAATCATGGATTGATGTCAGATTGACGGGAAATTGGTTCTGTATACGTAGATTGATAGACTGATGATCCGGATTGATGGTAATACATCAATCCGGATCATCAGTTCAGTTCATCAATCTACGAATATAGAACCAATTTCCGTCAATCTCCCATCAATCCATGATTGATGTGATGTGAGACTGATAGCAGACTGACCGTGTAACTTCCGTCTCAGATTGACGGAAATTGGTTTTATATGCGTAGATTGATGGACTGATGATCCAGATTGATGGTAATACTGGTGCGAGACTAACACCAGACTGACCTTGTAATCTCCGTCTAATACTGATGTTAGATTGATGCGAGAATGATACCAGATTGACCGTGTAACTTTCCGTCTAATATTTATACATCAAGCAGCTGAAGGACCTCTCAAAAATATTAAATCTATATGTTCGGGCGGATATATTGGGTTCCTAGCACGGGTATTCAGACGATATACGTCCAACCTGAATCTTATTTTCCTGTACAAATAGGATGTTTTTCGAGTGAGAAATATTCGAGGGTAACAAACTAGAGCTGCCACAAAAACTCTATTGTGCATATTCAACCATCTTATGTGTGCTAACTTATGTGATACTCTATCAAATTTTTGCGGTTACCAAAGATGAATCTAAAACATATTCTGTATCTTTTTGAAGAATTCAGAGTTTGAATAGTTTGGTCCAATGACGAGAAAACTACCTGATAGCAATAGGTGAAGTTGGGGGGCACAAATGCATCGCAAAACGATTTTTTGAGGTCAGGAAGTGCACTACGATGACTTAAAATCAATCTTACAATTTCTGTAGAAAAAGATGTTATCCATTATCAAGAACTTGCAACTGAAATTTCTGTGTTCTATGTTCTGTATTTTTCCATGTATATTCAAATAAAATAAAGGGATAATACATATACTTATTACGGATAATATGTCTATGGAATAATCTAGGAGGATATTCTATCTTCCTAGGGGATAATTCATCTGTGATAATACATTTATTGAAAAATATATATATGTGCTTCTATCACAGATTAACAACTGATCATCACAGATTAATCTATGCTTTTATGAACTAGTTAGATAATGAAACATCGGTCAAAAAATTGATAAATAAGATGAAGAAAAATCAATGTTTTCTATGCCTATGTAACTAACCTAACTAATTCAATCTGACATAACAACAAAAGTGTTTTTGCTTAACTGTTTCGTTATTTTGGGAAAATTAAATTTTCATCAATATTATACAAAATTGGATAAGAACTAATTAATGAAATCATGGACAAAACTCCTAAGGGAAAATCATTGAGGTTTGTTAGGTCTACCAATATTAAACCAACTTCAAATACTACTCCAATAAAGGAGGCAAAAAAAAAACGATTCTGGGATCATGATACTGATAGACAAGAAAATAATGATGTATTATGGGATTGGGATTCACCGAAAAATATAAAGCCAAAAGCTCTACGAGTGAAAAACAGGGAAATATACAAGTCTCCAAAGCTGGCTCCCAAGAAAACATCACAGACAGATCACATTAAAAATTATGAAAAATTGAAACAGGAATTACAAGCCTTAAGAGATGAGATAGCAAGGGCAGATGATTGCTTACCTTTATCACCTGTTGATGAACAAATCTATAAAGAGGAAACTGCTGATACTGACATTGATTCTTTCCTTGAAGAACAATATTTCCATTTTGAGAATCAAGATGTAGAGGCTTGTCTAAAGACAAATGTTAAAGAAGTAAAAAAAGATGGTATTAATAAAGTAATAGATGATTTGTTTGATGATGACTGTGATGAACAATTATTTTTATGTTCCCAAATGATTGAAGAAAAAGTTAACATGATTGCTCCTACTAGTGAAAGCAGTCACAAAATTATTAAAAATACGACATTATGTAGGAATGATATAAATAAAAATGTGAACACCATTTCAGATTTGAATTCTAGTAAACAAGAGCCACTCAGCAGGTTAAAAATTGTAGATTTTAAGAGCATTGCTGATAATGTAATAAATATGGAAAAAAATGTACAGCCTAGACCTATAGATGATTCATTTGATGATGTATTAAGGGGATTTGAAGATCAAGACATTGACATTCTTTCCCAAGCAGCCAACACAACCAATTCTTTTGTGCCAAAAAACTCTCCGAGTTGTACAACATTAAATTCAAGCTTTAAAAGAACTATTTCTGATGCTAATGTGCAGTATATCACCCATAAAAATGAAGGCTCAGATGTAATGAAGTCTGTTTTCCACAGAACCAAGAGTTTTGAAAGTGCTCCAATTCAGAAAGGCGGTAAGTTATTTTTATAATCGGTTTTAGATTATTACTTTACCAATATGGTGTAGCGAACAAAATTAGAAACCTGCCCCCCAGCCCCTCCTACAATTTTCACAGTTGAAATTTTGAAGTAGTAGTATAGTTCAAATATCGATTTGAAAAGACTGTACATCCAGACTTTTCCTCCTCAACTATTCAAGGGAAATTCATGAACCTTGGTACAAAAATTGAGTATTAGCCTTATAATCATCTGAAATTTTGTTGTTATTTCCTCTATAACTCAAAATATACAAATCCGATTCAATTAAAACTGGGTAATTACTTGTAGAATCCCGACGCGGAATTTCGTGAATACAGTATCCTTCATATGTCTTCAGACGTATCTATGTCTTCAAACTTCATATGTCGAATTTCCAATTCTGGTAGAATACTGATTACAAATTCTGTGATCATAGACGATTCTCTCATTACTCAAGCCTATCATAAATTTTGATAAAAAATATTATTACGTCATCGGTCTAGGTGTGCTGACGTAATTTTTTGTCAAATACAACACATATGCTGTGTGATACCTCATCTAAAAGTTCTTTCATTCTCTTCATTCATAAAAAATACATTCGAAAATTATTTTTTGTTAGGGTTGGATATACATTAAATTTCCAGAGAAATCTTGAATCGGGCGATTTTCTACCACTTTTGACCTCTATTCGAGGGGGGATTTAACTGCTGGAGTTTTCGTCGTCAGAATATCTCCAGTAAAAAGATAACTGGAATATTGGCTATGTTTCAATTGATATAATATAATTTTCATAGTAGATTTGAGGAATGAATATCTCGTAAAAGTTCGTTATTGGGTAGAATTGGTCTGTTGGTTTTGGATTAATAATTTTTGGTACTCTTGTTGAATTTGAATTTTTTTATGATGAAATTATATTATAAGAATCCATTGATATCATTTCCAACTCTGAGAAACCAATACTTTCAGAGATATGATATGTCAAAGATTGAACAAGAGCGCCAAAGCTCCTGTCCACAGGGCTTTCCCACTTTTTGGCACTCTTGTTCCTCAGAACAGAGTGCTTATCAATTTGCCCAAATGTCTGTAATTTTCGAATTTTTTGATGAAAATGGTCTTAAACGATTTGGTTCGACTCACTGATCAAGAATCCGTGGTCAAAATCGATTCTGTCCTGCCGGCCGGCCCTCCGCTAACACGAAAGCTCTCGAACAAAATGATCTAGACAGTTGAAATTTTCAGAGTAGGTTTGAGGGATAAATATCTCGGTTAATTTCGTTGTTGGACAAAATCGGCCTAATTATTATTATTATTATTATTATACTGGTCCTCCTGGGTCTTCCACAAGGAGACCCCTCTAATAGTTTCAGGGTATCGAAAAATTTTTTTTTTTACATTACCACTTTTGAATTCAATTTTTTTCAAGATGCAGTTTCATCATAAGAATCCATTGTTATCATTTTCAACTCTAACAAGCTAATACTTTCGGAGATATGATTTTTCAAAATTTCGATAATACATCGTAGTTCTATGTATTCAGAGAATGTGAACACAGAATCTGTCTGTGTTCACTGTTCATAAATGTCATCTTATCTTATCAATTCGTAGTTTGAAAATATGTTCTGTTGGAAAACAAGTATCCGATTCTTGAATTTGTGAACATATACAAAACTGTTTTGAAACCGAAAATAATATTGGCTAATTACATATTGAATAATTTATGTATAAATATTGGGCATGATGTTTCAGAAGATTTAGAATTGGATTATTTTAATGATGTAGTTTATGAAGGCAATAGGAAAGAAGAACATAATGAAATCATCAAAAGAAATTAGTAATATTAGTAATATAAGTAATATCATAAGAATCCATTGAAATAATTCCCAACCCTGAGAAACCAATTCTTTTGGAGATATAATTTGTCTGTTCGAACAAGAGCGCCAAAAAGCTCCTGTCCACAGGGCTTTCCCACTTTTTGGGCGCGTTTCCGCAAGGAACAGCGTGCTATCATTTCGTCACAATGTCTGCATTTTTCGATTTTTTTTTCGAAAATGGTTTCAAACGATTGGGTTCGACTCCTTAATGAAGAATTCGAGGTCAAATTCCATTCTGTCCGTCCGGTCCGACCGGCCGGCCGGTCAGGCCGTTAGCACGATAACTCTCGAACGGAACGACGAGCGTTGAAATTTGCAGGGTAGTTTCGTAGCGTAAATATCTCGGACAAGTTCGTTAACGGGCGAAATCGACCGAGCGGTTTCGGAGTTAAGGCCGTTTTTAGTAAAAACGTTTTTTATGAATATTTCCGGAACCGATCACTCGATCTTTCTGAAATTTGGCATCAAATTGTAGAATCATGACCTTTATATGCCTGCGAAGTTTTGTGTTGAACGGACGGCCCTAAAGTGGCAAAACAAAATTTCAAAATTTTTTAAATTTTGTTTTCACGATAACTCGAAAAATACTGATCTGATTAAATTGAAACTCAGTAGTTCGATGCAAAAGACTAAAGCAAACACTTTTGCAAAATTTCGTGAAGATCACGTGACATGAAAAAAATCAAAAAATTACTACTATTTTGCGAAATACTTTGCTTTTAATGTCGAAACCTATGTTTTTGAGGTTCATGCTGCCCTTTCCGGCATTTTTCGTTATGCGCATGCGCAGATGCGAAGTCATTTAACTGCTGTAGTTTTCGTGAGAGAGGATTGGGGTTTTGGCGTGGCGGATGCTATTCCTCCATATACTTAATCCAGATCCTTGATGTGGGTCTGCGCATGCGTGAATTAAAGATGCTATATCTCCCGAACCACTGGCGTTGGAGAATCGGCGTTTTTTGTAAGGTTTGTGAATTTGAGAGGACTTTTAGCCGCGAGTTGATTGCGCATGCGCAGAAGAGAAGTAAATGTTTTTGGGTTGGATGGGTTATGTTGGGAATGCTGAGTCGGTATTGTGAGGTTTTAAAAGAATATTCATGGCAATTCAGTGCAAGGACGAGTCAGTTTGTCGGATGCAGCGTTGTTTCCGAGTTGAATTTTCCGTACCGTGGCCCTGGGGCTATTTTGAAATTGATGCTACCCCTTACGGGCATTTTTCGTTATGCGCATGAGCAGACCATCAGTGATTTAACTGCTGGTGTTTTTGTCAGAGAGGATTGAGGTTTTGGGGTGGCGGATGCTATTCCTCTATATAATCCCCTGGTGAAGGTCTGCGCATGCGTGGATTCAAGATATGATATCTCCTGAACCACTAGTGTTGGAGAATGGGAGTTTTATGTAAGGTGTGTGATTTTGGAAGGACTTTCAGCCGCAAGTAGATTGCGCATGCGCAGAAGAGAAGTGACTGTTTTTGGGTTGTACGGGTTATGTCGGGAGTGCTGAGCCAATATTGTGAGGTTTTAAAAGGATATTCATCGCAATTTAGTGTACGGATAAATCAGTTTGGGGGATGTAGCGTTGTTTCCGAGTTAAAGTGTCCATACCGTGGCCCTGGGGCTAATTTTGAAATTGATGTTGCCTCTTAAGGGCATATTTCGTTATGCGCATGAGCAGACCATCAGTGATTTAACTGCTGGTGTTTTCGTCAAAGAGGATTGGGGTTTTGGGGAGGCAGATGCTATTCCTCCATAGAATCCCCTGGTGAGGGCCTACGCATGCGTGGATTCAAGAAGCGATATCTCCTGAACCACTAGTGTTGGAGAATTGGAGTTTTTTTTTAGGTGTGTAATTTTGGGAGGACTTGCAGCCACAGTTATATTGTGCATGCGCAGACGAGAATTGACTGTTTTTGGGTTGTATGGGTTATGTTGGGAGTAATGAGCCGATATTGTGAGGTTTTAAAAGAATATTCATGTCAATTCAGTGCACGGGCACAAGTCAGTTTGGGGGAAATAGCGTTGTTGCTGAGTTGAAATGTCTGTATGGTGGCCCTGGGGCGAATTTATAAATAACAATATTCGGTAGAACTATATTAAAATACATTTGGATTTGGACAAGAGGCAATTGCGTTCCTAACGGAGGTCCCATAACCGCAATTTTTTTTCGATCTACGGTAAAGCTAACAGCCAAACTGTATTATTATTATTATTATTACAATGTAAGAAGAGAGGAGGCTAAACCTATAAACTCTCAAACAAAATTATATCATCTTAACATCCAACGTACATTATAATCACAGTCCAGAAAAGAAAACAAAAACCACTAGTTTAGTGCATCAAGCTGGTTCTTGAAGGAATTCAGACTCGGAGCACAAACAACATTGCTTGGTAAAGAGTTCCACCTGTCGAAAATCCTATTACTGAGGAAGTGTTGTCTCTGAGATGTCCGATAATTTTCATGATACAACTTGAGCCGATGGCCTCGGAGGTTGTTAGTGTTAAGTGTGAAAAGATGTTGAAGATCACAACCAAACAAACGGTGCAACGCCCTGTAAGCCACAATAAGGTCGCCACGCTCACGGCGCTGAGAAAAAGGTTGGAGACCGAAAAGCCGCAACCTGTCATCATAACTGGGACGAACAGCACCATAAGGAATACGCGTCGCGTAACGCTGAACTCGCTGGAGTCGATCACGATCATCAGCTAGCGTTGGCACCCAAGCAGGACCGGCGAACTCCATGATAGGTCGCACATAAGCGGTAAAAAGCGTCTTCGCCGTCGCTACCGAGCACCGCGGAAAAGCCCTGCTGATCAAGTACGTCATCTTACGAGCCCTCGACACGACACCATCTATATGAGCCGACCAAGATAAATCCGATGTTACAATCACTCCGAGGTCACTATGCTGGTCCACTGACTGAAGTAAGGCACCATCCACAAAATAGCTTCGCCGCGGATTGTTCTTGCCCAAATGGAATACCTTGCATTTCCCGACATTCAGCGGAAGGAGCCAATCACGACACCACTCAAACACACGGTCCAGGTCATCCTGAACTGTAGAAGAAGCTGCCTCACCAAATATTTTGAAGTCATCAGCGTAAACGGACCACGCGGACGATACCACCCGCGGAAGATCAGCAACGTAGACAAGAAAGAGCAGCGGCCCAAGGATGGAACCCTGTGGCACGCCACTAATAACTTGCCTAGGACTAGATAGAGTTGTCCAACTCTCACCGAAAACTCACGGCCACTCAGGAATGACTCTATCCACTGGAGCAGCTCTCCTCGGATGCCGAAATGATCGAGTTTCTTGAGAAGTCTATTTATGGGCACGCGATCAAATGCTTTAGAGAAATCTAAATAGACAATCCGCCGTATTCACAAAGCATTCAATCTCCGTTAAGTCCTAACTGAGATCCTCAGTTAAGGATAAATAAGAATCGCAACCTCAGTTAACGTGAAAATTAAAGTGAAACAGGCTTGTTTCACTAACGTTACATATACGTTAACTGAGGTTGCGACTCTTATTTATCCTTAACTGAGGTCCTCAGTTAGGACTTAACGGAAATTTAATGCTTTGTGAATACGGCGGATAATCTACCGGGGAATTAGACTCAAGGGACTTAGTCCATGAATTCAAAGACTGAAGCAAGCACGTCATCACTGAGCGACCAGGAACAAAACCGTGCTGAAAATCGGGAATAGTTTTGTTTGATAATAAAAAGGGAACCATGCGTGAGCAGATGATTCTTTCGGCAACCTTTGCAACAATGGATGTCAAGCTGATAGGGCGATAGTTAGATGCAGAATGTCTGTCCCCTGATTTGAAAATAGGTGTAATCCTTGCCATTCGCCATTCCTTCGGTACCTGGGCAGAACTTAAAGAGGAACGGATGATCTTTGTAAGGGAAATACAGATATGAGTGGCACATGATTTGAGTACACCAGCAGGTAGATTATCCGGCCCAGGAGCACTAGAAGAATCGAGCTTGGACAAAAATTCCTTCACTTCCTCATCAGTCACCTCAACAGAGTTCATGAAGGATGCAGATCGCTGAACTCCAACATCCGGTACGACACCGGGTGGCTCAAACGTGAATGCCCCTGCAAAGCTCTCAGCAAAACTTGTTGCCGTCTCATTATCACTGCAGCAGACAGAATCAGGTGATTTCCGCAAAACAGGAATGGATACCCTCGAACCGAGCACAGAACGCACATGTTTAAAAAATTTCTTTCGATTTTTCGAGGAGACCAATCGATTCTCGTAATTTATCTTAGCAGTTCTGAGACTCATACTGACAAAGTTGTAGTACTAGTGGTGAGTGTTATAACTTTCCTGCGTTCTATGTCTCAAGTAACGCTGCCAGAGATTTTTTCTGGCACGGACCTGCTCCATGATGTGGTCAGTGATCCAAGGCTTAGATGGATTTAGTATGCTGAGTTTAGTGCGCGTACAAAATTTGACCTCCTCCATAAGCCGACCCCCGAATGAAACCCACATAGAGTCAATGTCTCCACAATCCAGTACCTCAACCCAATCAATGCGTGACAAACGATTACTCAGAAATCGATATCGATAGCTATATTTGTTAAAGAAACTTGAAAAAAAAGCACTGACGTGAAGTCAGTACTCTTTGGCGCGCGTGTTCACGGTGGCTAATTTGAATTGAATGATGAGTACTTCAAGCTCAGTGGATAGAGCGAGCCGAAGATCTACCCAAAAGGTAGTACTCATCACTCAATTCAAATTAGCCACCGTGAACACGCACGCCAAAGAGTACTGACTTCACGTCAGTGCTTTTTACATGAGGTATCGCATTACATATTGTATTTGAAATCACTCCTACACCAAACAAATTCACAGGTGCTGTTTATCTAAACCTTTTAAAGAACACAATGCATGATCTTCTTTTGATTCCTTTGGTCTAAAAGCAAAACATGTGGGTCCAATGTGACGAAGCTCATTTTTTCGCTAGTAAAGAGAATCGACACCATAATTTTGAATATCCTTCGCAAAATGATGCGGTCCTGCTTGAGAGCAGAATTGAACATCTTATGTAATTCTGTAATTTGTTATTAGAATTGTTGTTAGAAGCTTCCTTTGTATGCACAGTGCCGGTAACCAAAAAATGAACAAGTATTCAGAGCATATTTGACTATTTTTAGTTGATTAAATGAGGCTTTGACACAGAATAGCTTTAGTCTGTGGTTTTGCATCGCTAGTCCATGAAAGTGTCAAACCCAAACGCTTCACAGGTTCATTTAAACCAAGGGTCGGCAAGTAATTTGAAGTGTAAATTGCTGCGACGTCCAGGTCTACACTATAATAACAATTAAGTATCTAGACTAAGTTTCGGTCGCAATTATTTTATGAATAGGTATAAGTTCAAGTTTTTGGAGGAATAGATCAATATTTTATAGCAGCACCATTGGCTGCTATAACAGCTTCCATGCTACTCCTCATCAATAAAACTAATCATCTCGTATCATACATATCAGATATATGTTCCCAAACATTTTCTATGGATTACCATAATTCTTGGGCATTTGCTGGTCTGAAATTTCGATTATACATTAATTTTACCATATACCCTCAAATATTTTCCATAGTGTTTATGTCCGGACTTCTAGCAGGCCAAGGTAATAAGTTTATATTTTTTTCCTGCATCCATTGTTTGACTTTATTCGAAGTGTGAATAGCAGAATTATCATGCTGAAATATAAAGTTTTCTGGAAACAGCTGTGTAACCGAAGGTATCATTATATTTTCTAATATATCTTTGTAATGTTCGCCTGTTAAGCTCCCATCTATTTTCCAGTAGACACCTGTTCCCTAGATGCTTAACCAAGCCAACGCACTCACTGAATAGCGACTACTATTTCTTACAGAGTGGACGTATTCCTCGTCATACCTTCGGTTTTGAGGTCTATAAAACCGAAGTTGTCCACTGCTGCCCGATTGAAAACTTTTTTCATTAGAAAAAACTACGGTGCTCCAATAATTTTCAACCATATTTAAATATTCATTTGCGAACTCATTTTCATTTTATGGTATTCTGTTAAGAATGCCTTCTGCAGAAGAATGCCTGCTGCAGAATAGTTTCTTAAGTTGCCTTCCTTGATTCTATTTCGCACGGTTCTTACGGATTCAGGGAAATCAATGAACTGACACGCTTCAATAGTAGTTGCGAATGGATGCTGCTCAATATAATTGATAAGCGCATTGTCATTTTGATCAGGTATTCTTCTAATTCCAATTCGAATCGGACGTTCAATTCGCCCTTCCTGCCAGAGTCGCTTCAAGTTTAAAATACAACTTTTACTGACATTTAAAGCTGCTGCTGTCGTATTTAGCGACCAATTTTCCTCCAGTTTACCAATTGCCCATATTTTCTTACCATCTTTTAAATGTCGGGGCATTTTATAATCATTTCGGTTTCCACCACTGTACCGGGTTTCCCACTATAATTTGACCCCCCCCTTCAACTTTGTTACGAATGGAGATACAATAAAATGTCCTGTACAAAAATTGTATGAAATCAACTTAACAAGATAATGAGTGCGACTTAATTTTTATAAATTATTAGAAAAGACTTCTCCATGGTATGATTCAGATAAATAAAAGTGAAAATGCTATGAACAAGAAAACGGACACAAACAAATTAAGTTCTATACAGGGTGAGTCTTAAAGTTGTACATTAATTTCAACCATAGATTCCCCTCATCAAATAAAACAGTTTTTTCATGTACCATTTTTCCAGATTCCGCTCTGGTAAAAAGTTACAAGCGTTTCAAGATTTCACAATGTGCTAATACACTCCTGCATATAAATTATCCATGACATTATTGGCAGACGAGAAAAAGGTATGATGACGTGCTTTACAGCTTGATTCAGGATTCCAACACTCAGGGGCGGATCCATAAAAGTACTGAAATTTCGGGAGTTTCCCATTTTATATCATTCAATGAAGCATATCTCGAAAACGGTGCTTTTAAGGAGAAATTATGAAGAATAATTTAATGTTCTAAAACGATAGAATATTCTTGAAAGGACTCAAGAAAAACTTTATCTGCTTTTTTATGCTAATTTCGTTTAGTTTTATGAGTCTACGAGTCCATAACTAGAAAACCATCTCTCAGTAGTCAGTTGTCAAGCGGTAGGCTGTGTTAAATCAACTAACTGCATTAGTAATGCTTTGTTTTATTGTTCTTCACATAAAGTGAAAATATTTTTACCAATGGTGTATGATATCGTTACCAATGCAGTTAGTTGGTTTATCACAGCCTCCCACTTGACAACTGACTACTGAGTTTGCCAGGTGGTTCCCAGAATTTACGACTCAGAATAGGAGAGATAAACAATATGCATATTTATTATAAATCAGGTGAGAAAGAGCTAGTCAAATATAAAAAAATATATAGAGTGTTTCATTAAAAAAACTGAAGTCGCACTCAATATCTTGTCCACCCTGTATATACTTCAATTCTTGAAAGCGTCCTGAAAAAAATCAGTTGACTTCCTACAACTTTTGTACAGAACATTTTTTTTGTATCTCCATTAGCAATAAAGTTAAAGGGGGGTCAAATTATAGTGGGAAACCCGGTACATACTAAATAGCTTATTCCTAACGGCAAAGTTTAGAATAATTTCATTTGCAAGTAATCCCAAAATTATATTCTTAAGGATGGTTGTGTGTAAACCTAAAATTGGTGTATAAAAAGATAAACTATGAATATGGTTTTATTTATTGCACATTAAGATTTTCAGCATTAATATGGTATATTTTAGGGTTTTCCATTTTGGTATTGTAATCGATGATGTTGCATTCTCCTCCGAACTCTCAAAGTGTCATCATCGTCGGCCCTGTAATTCAAAAATACTTAATGTTATCGAGAACAATCATGCGGATTCTACTCGAGTATATTAGTTTCTCCACATTATATACAACATGTACTCGGAAACGGCCGAATATTTTTGGCGCTCTACTTCCTCGGAACTGAGTGCTTATCAATTTGCCCAAATGTCTGTAATTTTCGAATTTTTCGCTGAAAATGGTCTCAAACGATTTGATTCGACTCACTGACCAAGAATCCGAGGTCGAAATCGATTCTGACCGGCCGGCCGTAGGCTCGATAACTCTAAAACGAAAGGAGTTAGAGGATTGAAATTTGCAAGGTGGGTTTGGAGCGTAAATATCTCGGACAAGTTCGTTAATGGGCGAAATCCATAAAGCGGTTTCGGAGTTATGGCCAATTTTAGTAAAAACATTTTTTATGAATATTTCCGAAACCGATCACTCGATCTATCTGAAATTTAGCATCAAATTGTAGAATCATGACCTTTATACGCATGTGAAGTTTTGTATTGACCAGGTTACCGTCCATACTGTCAAAAAAAATTTTGAAAATTAAAAAAAAAAAATTTCTACAATATCTCTCGAACGGAATGAGCTAGGCAGTTGAAATTTTCAGAGTAGGTAAGGGAGATGAATATCTCGGTTAAGTTCGTTATGGGGCAAAATAGGCCAGATCCAAAATTTTTGTAATTGACTTTATAAGGGCAGGCGCTTTCTGTAGCTAGAATTTTTGTGTTTTCAAGGAAAAAAATAAAAGTGGTTCGACTCACTGATCAAGAATCCGTCGTCGAAATCGATTCTGTCCGGCCGGCCGTCCGTCCTGTAACACGATAACTCTCGAAAGAATGGAGTTAGAGGATTGAAATTCGCAGGGTACGTTTGTAGCGTAAATATCTCGGACAAGTTCGTTAACGGGCTAAATCCACCAAGCGGTTTCGGAGTCATGGCCGTTTTTAGTAAAAACATTTTTTATGAATATTTCCGAAACCGATCACTTCATCTATCTGAAATTTAGCATCAAATTGTAGAATAATGACCTTTATATGCATGCGAAGTTTTGTATTGATCGGAATGCCGCAAAGTGTAAAAAAATTACATTAAAAAATTTTAATTTTTAAATTTTGTTTCTACAATAACTCTCGAACAGAATGAGCTAGGCAGTTGAAAATTGAGTAGGTTTGGGAGATAAATATCTCGGTTAAGTTCATTATTGGTCGAAATAGGCCAGATGGTTTCGGAGTAACGAAAAAAAATATTTTGAACTTACAAATTTCAAATTAAATTTTTTTTTAAGATGCAGTTTCGCCATAAAAATCCATTTATATCGTTTTCAACTCTAACAAGCCAATACTTTCGGAGATAGTATTTTTCGAAATTTCGATAATAAATCGTACTTCTATGTTTTCACAGAATGCTATAATTATTCTATCTATGAATTATTACATGATCTGTGTTCATACTCGTACATGTCATCCTGTTCTATACGAGAGAGTCAAATTCATATCAGCTATTTTAATTTGATTTCTTCCATGGTGCAGTTCTCATTCTCAGATTGCTCATTTGATCTTCATACATAAACTATTATTTGAATTGAATTTTCTTCATGATGCAGTTATATCATAAGAATCCATTGATACAATTCCCAACTCTGATAAAGCAATACTTTCGGAGATATGATTTGTCAAAGAGCGCCAAAGCTCCTGTCCACAGTGCTTGAACCAATTTTTTTATTCATTCCGAATTCGAAAGATGATTCAATTCTAAATTTTATTTCCCATTTTAAACCGTTAGCGTTATACAGGGTGTTTTATGTTAATCCTATTCCATTTTTTGTCTGTATTGTAACAATATGCCTTGATTTGGAGACATAGATATGATTTTGTTTCTTAAATTCAAAAAGGCTTCGTAACAAACTAAAACTCTTTTATTATATTCAGTAAATAATATATTTTAATAACAATTAAAAATTGTTTTAATAGCAAACTAATCATTTTAAATCATATGTTCTATATGCCTACCATTATGATCCATACATAAATTATATCTTTTCCTTATTTCATTATAAGTTACTTTTGCCAGAATATTAGGGTTTACATCGGCGCATGTGTTTGTTATTTTTATTTTTAAATGGTCTAAATTACTAGAATCAGTTTTGTATACCATATTTTTCAGGGTGCCCCAAAGAAAGTAATCCATGGGCGTTAGGTCCGGTGATCAACAAACAATTGTTTATTGTTATTAAAATGTATTATTTACTGAATATAATAAAAGAGTTATAGTTTGTTATAATAGTTATAGTTTGTTACGAAGCTTTTTGCGCTATGTTCTGGGGAACATCGCGTTATCATTTAGCCCAAATGTCTGTAATTTTCGAATTTTTCGCCAAAATGGTCTCAAACGATTGGATCAGGCAGTCGACCTGATAAAGAATTCGAGGTCAAATTTGATTCTGTCCGGCCGACCGTCGGTCCGTCCGGCCGGCCGTTGCCACGATTACTTGAGAACGGAAAGAGATAGCGACTTGAAATTTTCCGGGTTGGTGGCGCCTCCCAATACGACGGACAAGTTCGTTAATGGGATTAATCGGCCCAATGGTTTCCAAATAATAATTTTGTCCACAACCAATACTAATCCGATCTAATTGAAACTTGGTGAGTAATTGTAGAATATAAACCAAAGGACGTTTGTGAAATTTTGTAATCGTATTGCTAGAAAATTTTTAAAAAATTACTAAAAAATATTATTCACTTCACGATAACCCAAGAACGGAAAGAGATAGCGACTTGAAATTTTCAGGTTAGGTTGAGAATCTGAATGCGCCATTTGAGTTTGTTTATAGGCATAATCGGCAAAACGGTTTTGGAGTTATACCTTATACCCATCTGAAATTTGGTTGTTATTTCATCAATGACTCTAAAAATACAAAACCGATCCAATACAAACATGGTTATTGGTTGTAGAATGGCAACGCGAAAATTCTTGCAAAATTTCGTGAGGATCGTATAACTAGAAAATTTTTAAAAAATCATAGAAAATTATTGAAAAAAATTCTATATATCAGAAACTATTCGTCCGACATCGCTGAGCGCGAGAGCCTTCAGAACCTAACTCTATTACCAAGTTCCAAGTTTGAACATGATCGGATCTATATTGTGTGAGGTCAGTAGCTGGATGGGTGACCGTTGTCTTGTTAACTCTCGTCGAAAGGGGAGAATTTTCAGGATAGGTTACACATCTGAATGGGAGAGATAAGTTCGCTGTTGGCCATAATCGGGCCAACGGTTTCGGGGTTATACCTATCTGGAATATTATTTCCTCGATAACTCAAAAAATATATACTCGATCGATTTGAAGCTTGGTGTCTAGTTGTAGAATGAAGAGGTGTGTAAAATTTTGTGAGGACCGTACCACTAGAAAATTTTTTAAAAATTACGAAAAAATATTATGTATCTCATGATTCCTTGAGAACGGAAAGAAATAGCGACTTGCAGTTTTCAGGGTAGATTGCGCATCTGAATGCGACATCTAAGTTCGTTAACGAGATCGTTGAACGAGATTTTGTACTTGTACTTGTACGCAACTCGTGCGCCTCAGCTGAACGCATATTAGACAGTCCGATGATGTGAATATAACCTCACTTTGAGAAATATCTCATTTATTTAGTGTGTATTTATGTGGGTTCCGTGTTATCACATTTGAAAATTGAATTTTAAACACTTGTATTCAATTATAGGGGGAACAGAGGTTATTTTGAAAAATTAAGATCTTTGACTTGTGGGTTTTTATTTCCTAATTGTTAATTTGAGTGCATGAATGTTGCATTTTTGTACTTGGTAATTCATAATTGTTATTTGATACTTTTTACTTGAAAATTGTTATTTGATGCTGCATGAATCCACACTAAATCGTATATAATTTTTCATTGAGTTAATATGGATTTGCATCAAGTAAAAGCCACATTACATCTTTAAAAATTGACGTATTTGAAATTAATTTCATAAATATTTAAGAGCGTATAAACCTGTCAGTTATATATTGGTCAATTGGTCACCCGATACTTATTCAAATATAAACTTACTGTACTCCCATCTGGAAACTAGAGATAATTGCCAACAACGCGACAAATAAGAATACGAAATTTTTCATTTTGTGCTTGGGTTATACACAATATGGATAAGATACCTATTTTGAATGTTTTATTTCTTATATACTCAAACTGTTACCGATAAAATATGGTCAATAAATTTATAGATATCTATTAAATATTATTCAATAGAAATATCGAAGTAAAACTCCTCTGATTCATGTTTTAATGTGAAATCAAAATTTTTATTGAAGTTCTCACATTACTTTTCCGGTTGATTGCGCGCGTGTTCCGCAAGGAACAGCGTGCTATAATTTCGACACAATGTCTGTATTTTCCGATTTTTTTTCCGAAAATGGGAATAGCATCAGTAGAAAAAATAATTTTTTTTTTTTACTATTAGCGGAAAATTTTGCTTGAAATTCCGAAACCAAATTTCGGATTGAGTTCATTTTTGGCACTTCGGTGACCAATTATGATCTCTTGGGGCGTGCAGAATTTCACTGAGAACAGACCACTAGGAGCCTAGAAAAAAAATTATAATTTCGAACTTCCAAACTGCACAAATTATTTCAGTTCGAATTCCTACGTGGAATACGAGTATATAATTTCGACTTGTTTTTTGTGCGTTTAACTGAATCAATGCGATATGTACGAGGGCAACTGCTTAAAATATGGACCAGTGGCAATTGAATTAATGCGTGAACGATGTGTGGAATTTCAAATTGGTTTTCAAATTTTGTCTGAAAGGTGAACGACTGGGGATGTAACTGCCTCTTTTGGGCATTTTTTGTTATTCGCATAAGCAGACGAGAAATAATTTAACTGCTCGAGTTTTCATCTGAGACGATTGGGGTTTTGAGGTGGAGGATGCTATTCCTCCTTAGAATCCCCTGGTGCGGCTAGCGCATGCGTGGATTCAAGATGCGATATCTCCTGAACCACTAGTGTTGGAGAATCGGAGTTTTTTGTGAGGTGTGTGATTATGAGAAGACTTTAAGCCGCAAGTGGGTGTGCATGTGCAGAGGAGAAGTGACTGTTTTTGGATTGTATGGGTTATGTTTGGAGTGGTTTAGGACTATCGGTCATGGGTCTAGTGCTGAGCCGATATTGTGAGGTTTTAAAAGAATATTCATGGCAATTATGTGCACGGACAAATCAGTTTGGGGGAAATAGCTTTGTTTCCGAGTTGGAGTGTCCGTACCGTGACCCTGGGGCTAATTTTGAAATTCATGTTACTCTTAACGGTCATTTACGTTATGCGCATGAGCATACGAGAAGTGATTCAATTGCTGGAGTTTTCGTCTGAGAGGATTCTGGTTTGGAGGTGCAGAATGCTATTAATCCATAGAATCTCCTTGTGAGTGTCCGCGGATGCGTGGATTGCAGCTGAGATCTCTCTTGAACCACTGGTGTTGGAGAATCAATGTTTTGTGTCAGGTGTGTGATTTTTAGAGGACTCTCAGTCACGAGTAGATTGCGCATGCGCAGAGGTGAAGTGGTTCTTTTTGAGTTGTATGGCTTATGTTGGGAGTGATTTGCGTCTAGTGTTCATGGATTTGGTGCTGAGCAGATATTGTGAGGTTTTAAGAGAAATATCATGGCAATTATGTGCACAGGCAAGACTGTTTCGAGGAAACAGCGTTGTTTCCGAGTTGAATGTCTGTACACTATACTTGGAAAGATCTGTATTAAATTGCGTTTGGATATTTGGAAGATCTACTCTAAATTACGTTTGGTTTGGGAGAATAGGCGTGAGCAATAGCGTTCCCAACGGGGGTCCAATAACCGCATTTTTATTATTTCGATCTACGGTAAAACTAATAGCCAGACTGTATCGATAGCCAGAATTTGTCAAAGGAACTTGAAAAAATATAAAAAAGCACTGACGTGAAGTCAGTACTTTTTAACGCGCGTGTTCACTTTGGCTTATTTGAATTGAATGATGAGCTTCTGAGGTATCTTCTTGGGGAAGACTTGGGAGGGTCAGTATACACAAGCGCCAATTAATAATAATAATAATAATAATAATAATTTTTTCCTTTCATCAAACAATGATATAATTAAAATGCAATGCATACTCTGTAAAATTAAGTCCAACAAATTGGAATAAATAAGGATCCCACAGAAGCTTTAGAAACTATCACTTGTACGCGGTCCATCCGAATGTTTACTCCTTTGCATTAATCTGACTTACATCTATAAACAATTTTTTGATAAATTACATTTGTGTAGATTACATTACATGTGCAAATATTACAACTATTAAAACATATAATATATATAATAATAATATATATATAATAATAATAATAATATATATGTTTTTTTTTTAATTTATTAATTTTTTTTTTATTTTTTTTCTACCACTACTTCACTGCAATTCCTATGCCCATTTCCCACAATCTCATACACGTTTCTGTCCCACTGTTATTGGATTTGATTCACGAGGTCATGAAAAAATTTTCTCCCCGATCCCGTGATCCAAGATTTGATCCTCTTCTTGAACAATGTTAAACTATTTATTTTCCTTATTTCTAGAGGTAATACACCATATATTCTTGGCGATAGATACTCACATTGTCGTTGACCTATGGTTTTATAACAACGAGGTACAAAAAATAAATTATCCTTGTTCCTTGTGCTGTAGCAATGTGAGACTGGTATGGAGGTGATCTTATGCCTTTTAGTTCGCAACAGGATACACATACAAAAGAGCTGTCTCACATAAAAAACCCAGACTCCGAATATAAAGTGTCACGTATATAACATAGACCTCCTAAACATCACTCTCAAGATCCATCTGTGTATAACGTTCAGGCTCTCCAAATGTGTGTCACACACACCTTCCCAGCCAACTATCCCGTATGCTAATTGTGATTGCACAAGTGCATGATATAGTATCTTCAAATGTTTTATGTCCAGATAGTCTCTGAGGAGTTTAAACCTGAATAACATCCCTCTTAATTTTTTGACAACATTTGCTATCTGTAGGTCCCACCTCAGATGTCGGTCAATTACGATCCCAAGGTATGTGACCGACTCAGCCTCGGGAATACAAGAATTTGGGGTTATAATCAGAGGTCCCATATTTGGTAATCCATCAGAAATATGACGAGAATGGCAGGTATTTTGGTTTCTCCAAGTTGAGTGTAAGCTTATTGTATCTTAGCCATTTCTCTATATTCCCGAAGTCGCTGCAAATTGCAGATTGACTTCATAATGAAAGAAAAAGGCTAAAAGAGTATTGACGTGGGGTCATTGCTTTGACGCGCGTGCTATAAACATGATTATGATTATACTGACCCTCCCAATTCTTCCCCAAGAAGATACCTGAGAAGCTCATCGGAGCTTGTGCGACTAAGGAAAGTCAGTTGTGTTCTTTTTCACTTTTGTTACTCTATCCTTATGCCATCTTAGACACAGCACTCTTAATTTATGACTAGAAAGTGAATGGTGTCCACTACCCTCTGGGTAGATCTCTGGCTTGTTATATCCACTGAGCTTGAAACCATCATCATTCAATTCAAATTAGCCAACGAGAACCGAGAACACGCGCGTCAAAGAGTACTGACTTCAGGTCAGTGCATTTTTATATTTTATTTTAATATATTTCATCAAATGAAAGTTATGTCACATGGCTGAGGTACAGATATTGATTCCTTCAACTGTTCCATTTGATGTACTGATGTAAGATCCGATTATCCCCATCGGAAGTCCCCAAAATTGAATTCCAAGTTGAGAACAATAGTTCCAAATGACATCTCATGGTTTGAAGTCATATTGATATTTTCGACCTGGTTCTTGGTCTTGAAGGGGATGAAGGGGTATGTACAATATGAGGATTGCATTCACCATTAACCTTGAAATCAATAATATTCACCTGAATACCATATATTAACTCGATCTGATCATTAGTTTTGGAAATATTGAAAAAATAAAAATTTCTCGAACTTGACCTGAGCAATTTGACACCAAAACTACTCTGCAAATCTTCAACTCTCATTATCTTTTTAATAATTCGGAAATTACAGATATTTGGGCAAAATTCACGAAATTGCACTGTGGTTCCAAAAAGCCAAAATAAATAAAAATTCTTGAAAAGCTTTTGCGCGCATGTTTAATTGTCTATTAACGCCTCGTACAATGTCGATCGAGCTGAAATTCGGTACTCGATTGTAAAATGGCGAATTTCAGTGGATTCTAACGGATAGTTTCCGAAATGTACAATTTTTGTAGAAAAAATGTTTTTCTGGCGATACGATATATTCAAAATTTCGTGAAAATTTGGGCGCCGGCATTCTACAAGCAATTGCCAAGTTTTAATTGGATTGAATTTGTATATTTTGAGTTATTGAGGAAATAAAAACAAAATTTTAGATGGGCATAACTCCGATAATGTTTGGCCGATTATGCCCATTACGAACTTAACTGTCGCATTCTAATGCGCAACATACCCTAATAATTGCAAGTCGCAATCACTTTCCGGTCGAAAGTGCCAACTGGTCACTCATCCAGCTCCTGAACTCATCCAAGGCTGCTCGACTGGCCAACAATATAGATCCGATGTCGTTGAAATTTGGAACTTGGCTGTAAAATTAGGTTTTGATGGCTATCGCAAAATTTTAGCGATATATTGGAAAGATAGTTTCTGAGATACAGATTTTTTTTTATTTTCTAGTGATATGATATTCACGAAATTTCGCAAAAATTTGCGCATTGGTGAATCGTTTGACCGATTATGCCTATTAACGAACATAACTTCCGCTGAAAATTGCAATTCGCTATATCTTTCCGTTCGAAAGTTATCCTGACTTATCCTGATTCATTGCCATTTTCGGCAAAAAATTCGAAAATTACATGAACTTGGGCACGTTTTGGTAATAAATAACAAACAATAGAGCACAATAAGCCGTGTTTTCTGCAATATCTGCCGATTTTCCTCGCGCTGTTTGTGAGAAAAGTTTCATTTCGAATTCAACAGAATTTGGTGGTTTCAAAGAATAGTGGTCTTTATATTCGATAGTTCCGCTGTAATCGACTACAGCGCTCTATTTTAAGGGGTTAGGTGTAGTCAGAAGCGTCAAAACATGACAATTTTAAATAATTTTTTTTTGCCAGTAATTTATTTTATTTTATGAAAGTAAAAATATGGTATCAACAAATAAGGTTTCGACTTGATTTAACAGAAATTTCAGAAAAAAATATTAATAATTTTGAAAGTAATGGCTGTTTGTGTTGATCCAGTTCCGACCGAAGTTCCTTGCGGCGACCATCAATTATCCTTGAAGATTCATCAAAAATCAATCGGACGAAAAAAAATAGTTGTATTAAAAGATAATCTTGTGCCTGATCGAAGCTTCTTTTTGTTTCTTTTAAATTAACTAAATGGCAGCCTCAGGAAAATTTTGCCCATATTTTCGGGAAAAACCAACAGTTTATTGTTTATAAAAAATCAAAATTAAAAGAAAAAAGAAAATCCTTCGATCAGGCACGTTTTCGAAAAGCTGTAAAAATTTCATAAGAATCTACAAAGCGGTTTTCGAGCTACAGTGGTCACCAGTTCAAAGAACGTAGATTTGAGTAAAACGCATTTGAAGTTTTAAACTCAATTTATTTACTCGAAAAGTATTTGTCGTATTTACTTCAAATTTTCAATTTCTGAGATATTTTACTTCAAGAACATGCAAAAAAAGAAAAAAAGATTTTTTGAAAAAGCTGACTACACCTAACCCCTTAATAATCATTGGATCAGTAAGGGGCCCTCTATTAATGATGTGATGTATTATTTTATAATTTTTATTGGTTAAAAATAAAATTATTACTCGGATACCATTGGGCCGATTATGCCCATTAACGTCGTATTGGGATGCGCCACCTTCCTTGCAAATTTCAAGTCGCTATCTCATTCCGTCCTCGGCATTCTCAAGCTATCGTGGCAATTGACGGCCGGACAGAATCAAATTTGTCCTCGAATTCTTCATCAGGTTGTCGAACTCAATCGTTTGAGACAATTTGCGGCAAAAAATTCGAAAATTACAGACATTTAGGCAAAATGATAACGCGGTGTTCCCCAGAACATACGCGCAAAAATGGGTTCAAGCACTGACGTGAAGAAAAACATGCGCGCAAAAGCTCCTGACTTTACGTCAGTGCTTGAACCAATTTTTTTTTCGTAATTTTTTGAAATTTTTTAGGGGTATGGTTCTCATAAAATTTTAAACAAGTCTGTCTCTATGTCGATATTCTACAACTAGTTACCAAGCATCAATTCGATCGAGTCTATATTTTTTGACTTATCGAGGAAATAATATTCCAGGTGGGAATAACTCCGAAAGCGATTATGCCCAAAAAACAACTCACCTCTCATTCGGATGCGCAACCTACCCTGAAAATTGCATGTCCCTATCTCTTTTGGTTCGAAAGTTATCGAGGCAACTGTCACCCATCCAGCTACTGAACTCACGCAAGGCTGCTCGGATCTCCAACAATATAATATATCCGATCGTGTTGAAACTTGGGACTTGTATTGGCAGTAGAGTTAGGTTCTGAAGGCTATCACAAAATTTCAGTGTTGTCGAACAAAAAGTTTCTGATATATAGAATTGTTTTCAATGATTTTCAATACGATCCTAACGAAATTCGCAAGAATTTTCGCGTTAGCATTCTACAACGGATAACCATATTTGGATTGGATCGGTTTTGTATTTTTCGAGTTATTGAGTAAATAACAAGCGAATTTCAGATAGGTTTAGCCGATTATGCCTATAAACAAACTCAAATGTCGCATTCAGATCCACAACCTAACCTGAAAATTTCAAATCGCTATCTATTTCCGTTCTTAGGTTATCGTGACATAATCATAATTTTTTTTAAATTGTAGTGATACGAATTTCACGTTCTGCTCACCAAGTTTCAATTCGATCGGATTTGTATTGGTTGAAAACAAAATTATTACTCGGAAGCAGTTGGGCCGATTATGCCCATTAACGAACTTGTCCGTCATATTGGGATGCGCCACCTACCCTGAAAATTTCAAGTCGCTATCTCTTTCCTTTCTCAAGTTATCTTGACAACGGCCGGTCGGCCGAATGGACATAATCAAATTTGAGTTCGAATTCTTCATCAGAGAGTCGAACCCAATCGTTTGAGACCATTAAATTCGAAAATTACAGATATTTGGGCAAAATGATAAAGCGATGTTTCCCAGAACATACGCGCAAAAAATAAATACACGTGATATCTTACTACACCCCATCCCCTCATCCTCCTACCTCGGGATTTTTGCCAACACCTCCCCCCCTTTCGAGCCTCACGTGATTAATGAACGGTCCCTAATCATATCGATTGAAAGAGTAATAATTCTTACTAACATCTTCATAGCTCCTTCAAAATACTATGTTCTGAATGACATTCTTGCAAATCGAATTTAATTCAAGATTTATTTCAGATAATTTACCCAAACATGTTATGGAGGAAATCGAAAGAAAACGTAGAGGAGCATTAGCAAGATTGATGGAACGGAAGGAGAAAGAAAAACGATTGCCTATAATTGCTAACAATTCTAGTAAGTGTTTCTTATTATACTCTGAATAATTTCCCACTGTTTTTCCGTTGTATACAGGGTGTTTCAAAAAAGGTGACCCTGTCTCTAGGATAGGTAGAAAACTGAAAAATATTTGGGGTTGACTCAGTAAAAAAATTTCGTAACACCATCCGTATTCAACATAAAGGGCGTTGAAGAAAAAAAAAATATACACTTGGTAAAACTCGATACTGTGTAGGTACCGTTTTCCGAGAATTTTCGATTTGAACATTATAAAGTAATAACCGATGCTGTAATGATAAGGATGTAGCTGCTGCTCTTTAAGTATCCTCTAAGTACTTGAAGAAGTCGTATTTGTTTGTCTTGCCACATTCCTTAAGTTAACCTTAAGTTTCTTTATTAATGGTTCTTGTTGTTCTTGGCAAAAACAGAATTATTTTTTTTAGGTCTCACATTCCCAGTTTCTCGACAACGTCGTTCAATGGCTCTAAATGTATTTTTACAAGTTAAGTTTCTTCGAGGAAACTTTTCTGCATAACGCGTAACAGCTGCACTAGAGTTTTAAACACTCGCCTAAGGTTAATAACAGTATTCGAAATTTGAGTACATTTTTTGATTAACAATATCTAATGTGACAAATAACAAGGTTTCAGAAATGCAATTATTGTTGACTCAACGTCACAACTATCAATGAATGACAGTTTTCCATGGCAAACTCAGCATCGGTTATTACTTCATAATTTTCAAATCAAAATATTCCGAAAACGGTATACAGTATCGAGTTTTACCAAGAGTACCTTTTTGGTGAAGAATTAAATTATGTTTAGGTTCAATTGAAATTTGGCTTAATAAATTCATTCAATATTAAAAAAGTTATGTTCAATATTGCTTGGTACGAACCGTGTAACTAGCGCCCTCTTTGAGAGTCAGACATAAAAACAAATTCATTCGATATATCAGCTTCTAAAACATTCGTATAAAATTTCATTACAATGTTGCCAGTAGTTTTTACCTTTTGACCAATTCCAAAAGGTTTCATTGGAGTATATTCTAGTTTGAGATCACTGTGGACTTATTATGAACACTACAAAAGTAACTACACACTACACTCTTTTCCACTACAGTTTTTGTCGTCTGGCATATGTTTCGGAAACAAAGTTTCCATCTTCAAACACGAAGCGTCACTTAAGCATGCGAACACTTTCTACGATCTAGTATGGGTTGTCATTATACCCTTAGTCATAAACCGATTTGTGAGAATAATGAATTTTTAATAGAGGTTAGATCATTATTGAGTAAAATTTCTTTTCTCTTATACATTTCGATTCCTTCAAGTGTTCCTAAGTACAATTTATTGGAATTTTTCAACAATTTGACGGAATTTTCTGAAATTGAGTGGCCAGTTGTTAAAACGTGATTTGCAACAGCAGATTTATCGATGTTGTTGTTCCTAATGTGTCCCGTATGCTCTTTATACCTCGTGAGAATGTTTCTGGTTGTTTGCCGGGCGTAGCACTTGTTACAATCTGAACATTTTATTTCATATATAGCCGATCTTAACAAGTGTATATGAAATTAAATTTCATAATTTCAATTAAAAAGGTAATAGCTTCCTGTCTTCGATTTATAATGAATTCTAAGAAATCATCTGAAAGATTAACTGGTTCCCTTTCTGTAGGTGAATTAGAGTTAGCAGGTTTGTAAATTACCCAACTCACACAACAAAAATATTTTTCTACCGAAATTGAAGATATTAAAAATGGAAAAAAGATGAAAAATAAGTTACTTCATAAACTCAACCCCTTTATTGATTCAACTGGAAGTCTGAGGGCTGGTGGTTGTCTTTCAAATGCTAGAATACCATACAATCAAAAATTTCCTATGTTACTGATCCTATAATCAGAGCATTTAAGACCCTTACATGAAGGCCCACAAAACAGCCTTTCGAATGTTCGACTGAGGGATAAAACGCATTATTAACAATTGCCACACTTGTTATAGGCTCAAGCCATAATTTTGCTCACAATTATTAGGAGATTTTCCAAATGAAAGACTCCAAGACTCACGACCATTTACTAACTCTTCCATAGACTTTGGATGCCCTTATTCCATAAAAACTTCTTCCTTAAGAAGAGCATCACTGTTATGACTACCCGAGCAGTTCACAATTAGTTTCAAGTCTAAGTAATGAATCCTTCCTTCTCACTTTAAAAAGATTTATTGCCCGACGGCGAATTCCTTCCGTAATATTCACTGATAATGCCACTAATTATCTGAGTGTAAAAAACCAGTTGAAGGAACTAAATGAATTCTTCAGAAAACCTGAAACTGGAATAATGGAAAAGTATGCAATGCAAAATAATATTCAGTGGAAATTCATACGACCTCGTTCACCACATCATGGTGGGTTGTGGGAAGCAGCTATCAAAAGCGCCAAGTACCATTTAATTAGAATTAAGGGAAATTAAAATTTAAAAATTATATTTTTACATTTGAGGAGTTTAGTACTGTACTAGCTCAAATCGAGGCCGTACTTAACTCACGTCCAATATGCGAATGATCTAATAAACCTTCAGAGTTCTCCTGTTTAACACCAGTACATTTTTTCATAGGATCAGCCATATAACAACTTATCCTGAGGAGGAAGTTACATCGACTGCTATCGTCTATCATTTTGGAAAAAATGCAGTCAAAGTTCCAGAGAACTTTTGGAAACGCTGGAAAACTGATTATCTTAATAGATTACAAAATAGACCCAAATGGTTTATTCCTTATGAAAATGTTAAAGTTAATGTTGAGACATTACCTCCACGCAAATGGTCATTAGCATTGATAGAGGTCATACCAGGCAAAGACTCACGTGTTCGCATTTTTGACTTAAATCTGCAGGAGGAACATTCATTTGAACAATTACTAAGATATGCTCTCTTCCAATTTGAAAAGAAAAGGTCAATGATCCGGACTAAATTGATAGGATGATAATTTACTTGCTCTAATTTTTCGTTGTTCGTTTTGGCGATCTTGATATGTAATATTCATTCGTTTTATACCCAAATTTCTTAAACTGGTAGGTTCAACCAGGGGAGTATGTTGAATTTATATTCAATAAATTTCTATACCAACTTCGATTATATCAGAATTATAGTTCGTCTATGGTCTATGAATGAGATCAGAGTAGTTATTGGACAATTCGCAAATTGGACGTGAGTTGTACGGACTCGATTTGGTCTAGTATTGTACTAAACTCCTCAAATGTAGAAATATAATTTCCCATAATTCTAATTAAATGTTACTTGGTGCTTTTGATAGCTGCTTCCCACAACCCACCATAATGTGGTTGTATGATTAAATTGATAGGATGATAAGTTACTTGCTCTAATTTTTCGTTGTTGTTCGTTTTGGCGATTTTGATATGTAATATTCATTCGTTTTATTCCCAAATGTCTTAACCTGGCAGGTTCAGCCCGGATAGTATGTTGAATTTACGTTCAATAAATTTCTATACCAACTTCGATTATATCATAATTATAGATTGTCTATGGTATATGAATGAGATCAGAGTAGTTTTTAGACAAATCGCATATTGGACGTGAGTTGAGTACGGCCTCGATTTGAGGTAGTATAGTACTAAACTCCTCAAGTGTAAAAATATAATTTCCCATAATTCTAATTAAATGTTACTTGGCGCTTTTCATAGCTGCTTCCCACAACTCACCATGATGTGGTGGTATGAGTTAATTGATAGGATGATAATTTACACGCTCTAAATTTTTAGTTATTGTTCGTTTTGGCGTTCTTGATATGTAATATTCATTCGTTTTATTCCCAAATTTCTCAACCTGGTATGTCGAATTTATGTTCAATAGATTTCGATACCAACTTCGATTATAACTATGCTTTCGTATAGTTACTTTTTCCAATACATACATCATATTCAAGTTAATATCTGCTTATGAAGTTATCTATTTGTTTTCTTGTATATTATTTAACTGAAAATTTAATAAATATTTCCTATACAAAATACATAACAGTTGAGATGATTTTCTTTAATCTCCGCATTATCCGAAATCGGCCCGGTCCACCTTATTTCGGATAATCGAGAGTCTACTGTAATAAACTCCTCAAATGTAAAAATATAATTTCCCGTAATTCTAATTAAATACTTGGCGCTTTTGATAGCTGCTTCCCACAACCCACCATAATGTGGTGAACGAGGTGGTATGAATTTACACTGACTATTATTTTGCATTGCTTACCTTTTCATTATTTCAGAATTTCTGAAGAAATTCATTTATTTCCTTCAATTGGTTCATTGCACCCAGAAAATTAGTGGCATTATCAGTGAATATTACGGAAGAAATTCCCCGTCTTGCAAAAAATCGTTTTAATGTGAGTAGGAATGATTCTGTACTTAGACTTGAAACTAATTCAATGTGAACTGCTCGGGTAGTCAAACACGATAATACTGCAATGTTACTTTTCAAATGTAGAGCTCTTCTTAAGGAATAACGGCTTCCAAAGGCTATGGAAGTGGTCGTGACTTGTGAACACTATTGTGGCTTGAGTGTATAACAAGTGTGGCAATTGTTATCTCCCTTAGACAATCTAAAGGCGAATATTTCAGTCGAACATTCGAGAGGGTGTTCTGTGGGCCGGCATGTAAGGGTCTCAAATGCTCTGATTTTAGGATTAGTATTGAAATATAATCAGCCCTATTCTGTAACTTCAAATCGAATAGAGATGGTATGCATCGAATAGAAATACACCGGTCAAATCGGAATCGCTTCAAATTGGTATTCTGTAACTCAACTCGAATTCTATTATCGAAATCTGAAATAGAAATAGAATAGAATTGCTCTCTACCGCCTAAACCATATCGGAATCGCTTTACGAGATCGGAACCATGAGATGGAGCATGCGCCGTCGCCGTATTTTGACATATGAAATCGACGAATTCAATTTAGCGTTTGTAAATACGGAACCGTTTAATAGGTGTTTCGCCAGAAGAAGGAACTATTTTAAAACAAGTATCGATTAATCATAGTGAAAAACCTGGATATCATCTATGAATTACGTTCGGCGATAGAAGAAAAAATCGAACTGCAAATGTTCAGAATGGAACGTCGTAAACTTAGGGATACCAGTTAGTAATCCTTTTGAAATCCGAGAAGAAATTTTTAGGAAGCTTTACCGTTTATCTTGAACAATTGCTGTCGATTTCATAAATGAAGTCAGTTCTTACTTTGAACAACTTATTCTGACGACTGCATTTGAAGCTATTGGAGAATTGTAATTTTCTTTCTCTTTTAAAATTCCACGGGGTAAATTGAAAATTTATTCACTTCGCACTTTATGAAAAAAAAAAAATTTCTTTTCTTTTTAGGCGCTTGCTCCGCCAGAAACAGCGTGTAATCGTTTTCTACTAAAATTCATTAAAGTAAACTGCATATCTTTATGAAATTTGCTAGGTTAAGTTACCCAAAATAAACAAACTGATAAATGTCAGTGGTTATTAAGGGTGAGATTTGCGTGCACATGCAACGTTGCCGGCTACTTCCAAGAGCGTCGAATAGAAATAAGAATTCCGATTCTGCAACGTCTTCTACATTGGTTATAGAATACCAAAATTGGACGCGATAGAAGAGATACATTCCGATTTGTCAGATTACGATCCGATGCGTTCATTTCTATCCGAGTTACAGAATAGGGCTGAATGTCTGGGGATCTATTTTCGACCATTCGCAATTTTCACGATAGTTCGCATATGCCGTCTTTGGGAATGCTATGCGAACGTTCGTGAAAAATGATCGAGAATAGATCCCCCAGACGGCAGTAACATAGGAAATTTTTGATTGTATGGTATACTAGCATTTGAAAGTCTACCCTGGATTTCCAGTTGAATCAATAAAGGGGTCGAGTTTTTGAAGTAACTTATTATTCTGAATGTTTCCCATTTTAATGCTTCAATTTCCATGAAAAAATATACCATAAAATCAAAAGTTTCCTATGTTACTAAACTACCGTCGAGAAATCATATTTCAACACTGTTCCTAAATTCAGAGTTTGATACTTTTCAAACCTGCTAGCACCTACAGAAAGGGAACCAGTCATCTTTCAGATGACTTCTTAGAATCCATTATGAATCGAAGACAGTAAGCTATTACCTTTTTTATGCGAAATATGTCAGCATTCTTTGTGAATACATGATAAATGTCTATCTTCTTTTGAATGAGACGAGTTGTTTTTCTTTGTTCAGGGAGATTGACCAAAGTTTGTTTCAATTCAAATTAAGCTAGATCTAGGCTAGGGTGGAGCAAGGTCGTATATTATGGCCTAACGAAAGGCAATTAAAACATGCATTTTTGTATCTCACTGCATAGTGTCGATCGATCGATAGTTTTATGTAATTTTTGAGAATAGCAGTTTAAGTTTTGATATTTTTCAGATTTTGATAATTCTCCTATACAATGTTCCCAAGATGAAATAGCGAAAAAACGACTTCAAGCCAAAGCGATTAGAGAAGCCAAACAAAGAGAAATCATGGAAAGAAATAGACAAGAAGCAATTAAAAGAAGAGAAATGAATAGACGCAAAAGAATGGAAAATTCGAAGATTCAAGATAAAAATGTGTAATACATTGAACATTTGTGATAATTTATATTTAATAATGGATAATATGAACATTGAGAGGGTATTTTGGAATAAGAAAACCATTTTTACAAAAAGAGTATATTCACTTTACGTATATATATAAATGTAAAAATTAAGTCTTCTTCTCTTTATTATATAGATTCCGTAATTCTGTAGAGAACTGGCAGCAACAATATAAGGCCAATATCAATATGGTGTTGCTAGTTAAACTCGCTAAAAATTAAAAAGCCATATATTTCTGTTGAGAATATTATTAACATATTATGAAAAATAGCATTCCTGTTTATATTGATAATTTTCAAATAATGTTTCACTGCTGTTTATATTCTGAAAAATATCGAAAATAAACTGGTGATATATTTGAAAATAGCTGCGAATTTACTTACTTACACAAACATGTATATTTATTATGAACAAAAATAAATTATAGCATACTGAATTTCTTTTACTGTTCCCCACCAACATTTGAAATGGAATTCATGTACAATGATACATAATATATGACTCATGGACTTGGAAAATTAATAGAGTAACAGCATCATTTTTCACATAAGTATTTCTTTTTACAATTATTTCACAGTTCTGTCAAATAATTGAAAACATCGAGAGAAGTTCCTCTATTTTACCAAAGATGAGTCATTGAAATAATGTCATAATGTTTCAAGATATTCAATCTGACTACCTCTTCGAAAGAGTAGTGAAGACTAATTTTATCAGAACATAAATATTTATACAATGCACAAATAACTATCCTAAACATTTTCTGAACATATAAAAATTAGCAATTCCATATGAATCCATTTATTTGGTCATAAATAAATATACAGGGTGTTTTCAAAAGGTCAGTCGTTGTTTCCAACATTGAGTAGAACACATCAAAATGAACCATTTCACAAAAAATTGCTTACAAAATAGTCGCAAGATGAATAGATACAGCAATGACATTTGCTATTGATTCTCACTTGAGAACTGAAATTGAATTAACAGTCCACTTTTTAGATGAGTGAACACTCAACCACAAAGCAACATGAGTTATTAGTTATCGTAAGATACGAGATAAACATTGAGATGAAGATAAGTTAAGATTTCCAAGTGCTAAATTTCTGGAGGAAGTTTTTTGAGTTCTTCAAACGATCCCGGCAAAGTGCGGAGTGGACTCCGCTATGTCACTTCTCTGACAGCTCGTTGCTCTATGTTAGGGAGATTGAAATTAATTTGACCAAGCCTTCAGTATTCCACGCTTAGACTTGTCATGATTATTTTATGAGAAATTATAGAGCTTTGTCTATGCCAAAACATAGAACCTCTATGTTTGAAATGTCTCCCTTAAATTAGTGCATCACTACTAACTTCCTTGTGGTATAGCCTCTAAATTTAAATTTGTTTAAAAAATTAGTAAAGGTTTCGATTTTTTGGTAGAAATAGTATTATGAGATTAATAAATTGTGAATATGACCTATGCATTTTACTATGTCTGAAAGGTTAAATAAAGTAAAATTACACATGTAATTAAGTGAATAACTTTAATGTTATCCATGTTATGGATAGTAAGAAATAAATTTGAGAGTTTGCGCGCATTATCCATGTCTATTATCAAGCCTCATACGAAGTCGGCTGATATTCGGTACTCGATTGAAAAATGGTGGCTCGAAGTAATGTGCTCATCCCGACAAATAGCTTCTGAAATATAAATTCAAAAACATTTTTTTTTATTTTGTTGCTATTGATATCATATTCACGAAAATTCGAGAAAATCCAGATGTGTATATTTCGAGTTATAAAGGAATTATCAACAAAATTTCAGATGGGGTATAACTCCATAACCGTTCAGCCGATTACGCCTATCAACCAGTGCCGGTTTAAGGTGCTTTCGGGCCCTGGGCGCAGAAGATCTACATGCCACCTTGGTACTGAGGGGTCTCTTGGATTCGCTTACAAAACATCAAAAAAGGCCCCTCCAGGCCTCGGGCTCCTTGGCGCCCGCCCAAGCGCCCAGTGGATAAACCGGCACTGCTATTAAAGAACTCAAATGTCGCATTCGGATGCGCAACCTACCCTGAAAAATGTAAGTCGCAATCTCTTTCTGTTCTCAAGTTATCGTGATATCCATAATATTTTTGCGCGTATGTTCTGGGGAACATCGCGTTATAGTTTTGCCCAAATGTCTGTAACTTTCGAATTTTTTGACGAAATTGGTCTCAAACGATCAAGTTTGACTCCCCGATGAAGAATCCGAGGTCAAATTTGATTCTGTCCGTCCGGCCGTCCGTTGCCACGATAATTTGAGAACGAAAAGAGCTAGCGACTTGAAATTTTCAGGGTGGGTGGCGCATCGCAATACGACGGACAAGTTCGTTAATGGGCATAATCGGCCCAGTGGTTTCCGAGTAATAATTTTGTTTTCAACCAATATAAATCCGATCGAATTGAAACTTGGTGAGTAGTTTTAGAACATGAACCTAAGCACGTTTGTGAAATTTTGGGCGAATCGTATGGCTAGAAAATTTTAAAAAAATTATTAAAAAATATTTTTTTTGTCACGATAACCTGAGAACGGAAAGAGATAGCGGCTTGAAAATTTCAGGTTATGTTGTGCATATGAATGCCACATTTGAGTTTGTTTATGAGCATAATCGACCAAACGGTTTCAGAGTTAAAGCCATCTGAAATTTTCTGAAATTTGGTGGTTTTTTGTTCCTCATGAACTCGAAAAATACTGAACCGATTGAATTCAAACATGGTTATTAGATGAAGAATGCCAACGCGAAAATGTTTGCGAAATTTGGGGAGGATAGCATCTGTAGAAAATTTTTAATAAATCATTGAAAATAAAAAAAAAAAATTCTATATATCAGTAACTATACGTTTGAAATTGCTGAAATTCTGCAAGAGCGTTCCTTACCTAACTCTACTGCCAAGTTTCAAGTTTTAATACGATCGGTTGAATATTGTTGGAGATTCGAGCATTCTTGTGTGAGTTCAGTAGATGGGTGACCGTTGCCTCGATAACTTTCGAACCAAAGGAGATAGGGACTTGCAATTTTCAGGGTAGGTTGCGTATCCGAAAGGGAGAGTTGAGTTCGTTTTTGGGCATAATCGGTTTAACGGTTTCCGAGTTATATCCACCTGGAATATTGTTTCCTTGATAACTCAAAAAATAAATATTCGATTGAATTGAAGCTTGGTAACTAGTAGTAGAAAATCAACACAAAGACGTGTTTAAAATTCTGTAAGAACCGTACTCCTAGAAAATTTGAAAAAAATGACGAAAAAAAAAATTTTAAGAACCGCGCCTCCAGAAAATTAAAAAAAAATCACGAAAAAAAAATTGGTTCAAGCACTGACGTGAAGTCAGAAGCTTTTGCGCGTATGTTCTATTGTCCATGCTTCTGTATTGGACACCCTTAATCGAATTTACCATGGTTAATTATGTCGTCCATTCTCCTGTATTGGACACTTAATTCGAATTTACCGTGGTAAATTCGAAGTAAGAGTGTCCAATACAGGAGAATGGACGACATAATTAACCATGGTAAATTCGATTAAGGGTGTCCAATACAGAAGCATGGACAATAGAACATACGCGCAAAAGCTTCTGACTTCACGTCAGTGCTTGAACCAATTTTTTTCTAGTGATATGATCCTCATAAAATTTCACATCCATCATTGCGTCGGTATTCTACAACTAGTTATCAAGTTTCAATTCGATCGGAGCTGTATTTTTTGAATTACCGAGAATAGTATATTCTAAAACAAGTTGCAGTATACTCCTATTAAAACACGAATGTGAAATTCGAAAACGAGCGAGTTTTCGAACGCATGAGTGTTGGATTTGCCTTCTGCAACGAGTATTAGACGATATTTTCTCTATTGCAGTAAAGATTTGTAAATCATTGATGAGATTTAATGAAAAATTCGGATTATTCATCCTAGTGACTTTTGTATTGTATTTTGGCAGTTGGTGTGACTGTTACGAAAGTTGACAGATTATACAGAATTTGAATTTGAATCGTACGTAGGGCACGGAGATCAGATTTAAAACAGTTTCCTAATACCATGAATGACTCAAAATTAGCAATAAGGAAATCTCTAGTAGGTATACCTTATTTTTTAATGAAAATTAAGCTTTTCCTCAACAATTATTTCACTATATCCAGATTATATTGTATTGTCAATTGACGTGTGTTGAAATTTGATAGGATCGAATGACAGTGCTGACTACCACAAAACGAAAAATATAACTAGAAACAATGCGGGAATGAGTTCATTCCAGCACTGGAATGGACTCATTACGATACTGAAATAGAGAAAACAATATTCCAGATGGGTATATAACTCCGAAACTATTTGGCCGATTATGCCCAACAACAAACTTCCTATTCGGATGCGCATATTGCAAGTCGCTATATCTTTCCGTTCGAAAGTTATCATGGCAACGGTCACCCATCCAGCTACAGCTAGCTCACCCAAGGCTGCTCGAATCTCCAACAATATAGATCCGATCGAGTTCAAATTTGGTACTTGGTTATAAAGTTAGGTTAGACTCTCGGCAAATTAGTTTCTGAGATATAGAATTTCTTTCAATTATTTTTTAAAAATTTTCTAGAGTGATACGATCCTCACAAAATGTCCGCGTCGACATCCTACAACGAATTACCATGATTGAATTGGATCATATTCGTATTTTTCGAGTTATTGAGGAAATAACAAAATTCCAGATGGGCTCCAAAACCATTTGGCCGATTGTCCTTATTAACATTCTAAAATATCGCATTCGGATGCGCAACCTTCCCCAAAAATTGCAAGTTGCTATCTCTTTCCGTTCTCAAGGTATCGTGAGATAAATAATATTTTTTAATTTTCTAAACGATTCTCAATAAATTTTACATAGGTTCGTCTTTGTGGTTTTCTACAACTAGTTATCAAGTTTCCAATCGATCGGATCTGTATTGGTTGAAAACAAAATTATTACTCGGAATCCGATTGGACCAATTATGCCCATTAACGAACTTGTCCGTCGCATTTGGACCCGCCATCTACCCTGAAAATTTCAAGTGGCTATCTCTTTCCACTTTCCGTTCGAAAATTATCGTGGCAATGGCCGGACAGAATCAAATTTGACCTAGAATTCTTTATCAGTTAGTCAAACCTAATCGTTTAAGAGCATTTGCGTCAAAAGATTGGAACATTACTGACATTATTTGGGCAAAATTTTGGCAGGCTGTTCCCCAGAACAAGCGGGTAGAAAATCATGTTACAAATCTTAGTATGTCTAGACCACATTTGGATCAATTTTATCAATGATTATTTGAACTTGATTACTTCACAACTTTTAAAAAGGCGAGTTTTGGGGAATTGGTTTATTTTGAGGGGTTCTACCTCCTGTTGAAAAATATTATTATTCAAAGATATAGCTATAAAACTTAACTGTAATATTTGGACAAATATTGACTTCAAACTCACCTTCCAAAACTCTGGTTATAAAAACAGTCCCAATATTGGCATTGGAAAAGAAGTAAAAATTAGATATGGCAGACATAGCAAGCAAAAAACTTGCCATTAAACATGTTATTCTCCTTATCCACTGTGTTCCAAGATAGCTCACTAGTTTTGAACCATCCAAATATGCTTTGTAAACGGCAGCAGATATATTTTCGATGGCAATACCAATAAAATTCAAAACAACCCAAATGAATATATAGATGTCTAGTCCATGCCATATATAAACAAAATTAAAACATGCCAAACTTGCCAAGAACTTGTTGTTCAAGTAAGAAGACTTCATCATGGGAACATAAATATACCTGAAATTATAACAGCTGGTGATGAAATTTGCTTAATTAAAAAAAAATTATTTTTTTTCTGTGACGGGAAAAAAATTTGACATTTCATCTCTGTTGACAGGTAACAAAATATAACTTTTCACGAAATTACTTTTTTCCCCGGGAAAAAAGTGAATACTTTTTTCCCGGATATATATACATATAGATAATGGAAGATATTTTCGTGACGCTACTTGCGCTGCTTCTATATCAACTCCGGTGGAGTCAGAGAAAACTCAGAATCAAGCATTTTTAACTTTATAGTATTCAAAATAACTACTAAACAATTACTGAGTTCGCAATTTTTGAATCAAATCACAAAATTAAATTGACAGATATTTGATTACACTGAAGTTTTCCTTGGCAACGCCGGTCTAATAGCTTACTAGTTTAAAAATTCAAATTTCATATCGATAACATTCTGACTTTAATTTTAATATATTGTAATAATATGTTCTTTCACTATTAAATCGTCGTTTTTCCTGTCACAGAAAAAAATAGTGTATTATACACGGGAAAAATATTAGATTTCAGCTCTCGGTTTTTTGTCTCCCTCCGCTTCGCGTCAGGAGACAACATAACCTCGAGCTAAAATCTAATACTTTTTTCCCTTGTATAATAAATAACTATTTTTTGAGTATCCTTGTTTAATGGTAAAATACTTATTCCCACATAAAAAAATTGGTTCAAGCCCTGTGGACAGAAGCTTTGGCGCTCTTGTTCAAACTTTGAAAATAATCCGAAATTATTGGTCTCTGGGAATGATATAAATGGATTCTTGCGATAGAACTGCATGATGAAAGAAATTAAATTTAAACAGACCGATTCTCCCCAATAACGAACTTATCCGAGATATTAATTACTCAAATATACTGTGAACATTATATTATATCAATTAAAACTTGGACAATATTGCAGTTTTGTTTTTACTAGTGATATTCTGAACCCAATTTGATTATGTATCTTACCAAAGAATATATCTCCATCATCATATGGATTATTCACAGGCATTATATCATCATCTTAAAAAAATATATATATCAAAAAAAATGTTTGAATAAAACAAAAATTGTTGTTTGTTACATATGGTGCCTTCATTATTATTTTTTTGATTAAGCAGTTGGAATTTAATTTAATTTCGGTGGTTCACCCCACGGACAGGCTAAGCCTTTGTGGGAATCACTATTATTTGTAGAGACTATTATTGTACCTGTATAATATCTGCAAATAAATGATTATTATTATTATCCTCATAATTCTACGATAGCTGAGGTTATTTCATTGGTCATTTTGCATTCAATCATAATCATACTGTGTTTTCGAGAACAGGAGGTGTATTTTAGATCAAGAATTACGAACCAGAAATAATTTTGACATTTATCTCTCATAAGAAGATAAGATGACATGTAAGAACCCAGATCATTAATCATAATCATAATAATTCATAGATAGAATAATTAAAGTACAGCATTCTGTGAAAACATAGAAGTAAGATTCATTATTGAAATTTCGAAAAATCATATCTCCGAAAGTATTAGCTTGTTAGAGTTGAAAATTATATCAATGGATTATTATAGTGAAACTGCATGTTATAAAAAATTGAATTTGAAATTTGTAATGTGAAAAAAATTTTGTTTTCGTTACTCCGAAACCATCAGGCCGATTTCGCCCAATAACGAACTTAACCAAGATATCTATCTCGCAAACCTACTCTAATAATTTCAACTGCCTAGCTCATTATGTTCGAGAGTTATTGTAGAAAAAAAAAATTATAATTTTAAATTTTTTTTTTACATTTCACCAGATCACCAGATCAATACAAAACTTCGCATGCATATAAAGGTCATTATTCTACAATTTGATGCTAAATTTCAGATATATCGAATGATCAGTTACTGAAATAATCATAAAAAATATTTTTACTAAAAACGGCCATAACTCCGATACCGCTTGGTGGATTTTGTCGGTTAACGAACTCGTCCGAGATATTTACGCTCCAAACCTAGCTTCAAATTTCACTCCTCTAACTCCTTTCATTCGAGAGTTATCGTTTCGACCACAGATTTTTGATCAGTGAGTCGAACCAAATCGTATATACCATTTTCAGCCAAAAATTAAAAAATTACAGACATTTGGGCAAATTGATAAGCACTCTGTTCCTAGGAACAAGAGCGCCAAAAATGTTTGTTTATAACACATAAAGAATGCAAATCTGTTACATTTATGTAAACCACAGGTGATCTTCAGAGAAACAGGTTTTACCTTAATAAAAATCTGTATAACCCATGATCAAAATATTTCCACATATCTGAATACAAATGTATCCGTCCAATACATCTTGGCAGTGAAGGAACAGAGATGTTTTCAAACTTAGCTATGCTTGTACTCAAACCATAAACCACTAAATACTTCATATGAAAGTATTGTCCCATAAGGTAGCCATAACCATACAATGCCCAGTCATCAAATGATTCAACAAGCTAAAATGTTATTTATATTCACAAAACTTGGTAATATATCATAATATTCATTTACCTGAATCTGGAAAGATGTTGCATTAACGTGAATGAAGTGGAGGGCAAATTCTATAAAAACCATCCAAAATATAAACCTTGTAAAATCTTTCACAATTGATATTAACCTATCATTGAGTGGTGAAGTCATATTTTCACTTTTTTCAAAATCTGCATAAAAAATAAATGGACCATTGAAAAGAACAGGAAGATAAAGACAATAAGAAAAGCAATCTAAAAGAGATTTGTTTTTTTGCTTATCGGAATGTTCCATAAAAAATGAAAAACATCTAAGATTAGTCCAGTAAATGGCTAGAATATGAAGGTAATTTTCTTTTTCATTGAGCTTATATTTAAGCATAAATGATTCACTAAAAACATAATATTTATAAATGGACATCACCAAGATGAATACGATATTGGAAATCCACAGCACCATTTTTTTTGGGCTAATATATGTTATGATTAGTAAGAAAAATGGTTGCGTCAAAATTCCAATTAATGCTATAGGTCCTAAGTTCATCAATATGAAAATCACAGACAAACTGATTCTGAATATTTTCAATGCCTAAAAGAATTAATGTCAAAACAATTTCCACAAAAGGTAATCTGAATATACTTCATAGTAATATTTCTGCTTCAATATCTCAGACAGTACTAGGAAAAATACTATCCACATCCAAATTCTTTTATAAAAATACAGCATCGTTTGCCATTCCAGATCTGCAACATCTTTTTGAGTACTTGTGAAAATTCCTGGTTCAAAATCATTATAATCATCTTGGTATACTGAAAAGTCTGAAACAAAAACAGGTTGATTTTGAAAGTTAAGTATTACAAACAAATTATTTTACATTTTAAGCTTTGCTGTCTGAATGAAATTATGGAATAAAATACTGCTGCGGTCCATAAGAAAAAGTAAAAAACAATTTCCAATACCTCTAAATTTCCCATTAAAAATTAGATATAACTTAAGGTAATATGAACAAAAATTCCAAACATTCATTTACAAATTTATTTGAACTACAAACTACAACTACAAGCCACAGAACAAGCCCTTGCTAAACATAACCCGCACTGTTCTGGTTATTCGCTTAAATTCGACTAATATGTATCCTGTGACAAAATATCAAAGGAGCGGCAGCATAAAACATAAACCCTTTAAAAAAAAACTGTAATTAGATAAGAACTTCAAGATTATGCCATCTGTGCTTAAATTATAAATTTATATTTACTTTTCAAGTTCAAATCGCAAGATGTTTGACATCAGTGTCAAGTTTCTGTAGACATCATATTTTTAGTTCAAAAGTTATTCACACTAATCACACTTGAACAACGACGCAAACGAGAAACGAGACCGAAACTAGTTTTCTGTGGTGAATTTCGCCATCATAGAATTGGGGAATCAACAATTTTCCGAGTCATTCTTCAACATTTGTATCACAAACTCAGGAATAATAGAAATATATTTTAAATAGATTTTTCTTGAATTGCAATCTCTTTCATTTGACCAAAATGGTAAGTAATTCACTGGAATTGCGTTGAGTCCAAAACCTATAATCTTTTCGAGTTCTTGGAGTAAGAAAAGGTTAGAGCATTTTTGCTCAGTCATTTTCCATCGTTTTTTCCACATTTTTTCATCAAAGAATAATATATATTAATATACTTTCAGGCTCGTCGGTATGACACAAGAACAACCATTTTCTCACCAGAGGGTAAGACATTAGCCTAAACAAATGAATTCTGTTTAAAAGTATTTTTTTTTCAGGGCGACTGTATCAAGTTGAATATGCTATGGAGGCTATTAGTCATGCTGGTACATGTTTAGGTATTTTGGCAAATGATGGAATACTCTTAGCGGCTGAAAGACGTAACACTAATAAGCTCCTAGACGAAGTGTTCACTTCAGAGAAAATCTACCAATTGAATGAGTAAGCTTTTAGGACATTTATATGAATCCTAGCTATATTCTTAGGAATAAATATAAACCACAAATTTTGTTAGAGATATGGTATGTAGTGTGGCTGGGATTACTTCCGATGCTAATGTTCTAACTAACGAGTTGAGGATGATAGGACAGAGGTACCTCTTCCAGTACGGAGAATCTATCCCATGTGAACAATTGGTATCATGGTTATGTGATGTAAAACAAGCATACACACAGTATGGAGGTGTGTATTTTTCATGAATCAATTGTGTTTATTTTCTATAACAATTTTTTAGGTAAGAGACCATTTGGTGTATCGATTCTGTACATGGGATGGGACAAACATTATGGCTATCAACTGTACCAATCTGATCCTAGTGGAAATTACAGTGGTTGGAAAGCCACATGTATTGGAAATAATAGCGCAGTAAGTAATTAATTGTGGAAGAAAATATTGGCACTGATTACTTATGATGTATTAAAATATATAGGATATCTAGCATATATTTAAAATAATTTTTTTTAATTTATTCAGTACCTAATATAAAAAGAATCGGGAGACCTTTCATAAGATATGTAATATGTATGGCTCTCAAACACACTGTTCATCAATTTATAATCATACCTTTGAATTGTGGATTAGCAGTACTAATTCGGACAGTTGTATAACATTAGTCGAATTTGAGCGAGTAACCGCAACAGAGCAGTTAAGACCAATCCCTTGCTATTATAACCGATCGGTTATGTTTAGCAAGAGATTGGTCTTAACAGCTCTACTCCGGTTATTCGCTTAAATTTGACTATTAGCATTCTCAACCGAAAATATTCTCATACTTCAGATGAAATTTTTTTCACATGTTATGATATTTTGTCATTTATTTTTCCTCATTTGAACAGAATACTGATTCAAATAGAGGTACTTCATGTACCCTCTTTACAGGCCAGTTTCTAACTGAACTCGAATCATTATCAATATATCTGAAAACATTCCATATTTTTAGAAAACAAAAATAAATCTGCAGCTTTATTGTTTCATAATTTCAGGCTGCTATTTCAAGCCTAAAACAGGAATACAAAGAGGGTGAAATGACCCTTGAAAGTGCGAAAACACTGGCAGTTAAAGTGTTGAGTAAAACACTTGATATGACCAAACTTTCTTCAGAAAAAGGTAATTTAAGATCTTGGTTATACATTGATTTTACAAGAAATGTATTCTTTTTCTCTAGTTGAAATGGCAACATTAACTCGAGTTGGAAACAAAACTAAAATCAGCATCCTGAATAGCAAAGAAGTTGAAAGTCTCATTGGTGAATTTGAAAAAGAGCAAGCCTTAGTTGAAGCTGCTAAGAAAGAGCAACAAAAACAGCCTGCATAAATAATTGTTTTTTTTCTATTGTACACGATAATTAATAAGTAAAAATATTCTTGATTTATGATTCTCATTCCCCTCTATTGTCGAAAACTTTTCATAAAGAACAAAGTCTTAGCATTTTCCTGAGAATAAAGATGTGTAGTATGCTTGGTATTAGCAGTTACATTGATGTACACCAATTTTTTTTTTTTTCTTCAACTTTTCCATCAAACTGAAAAGGCAAATGATAACATTTCAACTCCTAAAATTAATAGAATATGGCACGTGATAATGACCAACATTTCTTGTTGGGTTAAAAACAGTGATATACCTATGGTGGAGTAAGGACACAGTAACAATGTGTTTATAGAGCATAGCTGATTCTACTAACTTGCACAACCTCTTATGAGGGGTCCCCTTGGAAGACCTAGGAGGGTCAGTAAATTGAATCAATACGTTTAGGTGTATCCTATTTTTGGGAATAAATATCAAGACACTAAAGAAGACAAAATTATTCGATGGCTATGAATTTCTTGAGTTGTTGTAAAAGTGCGATTCTACAGTTTTACCATATTAATATCAGTTGTTGGTAATCCCTGATCTCAATTTAGAATGTTATTTCCGAACACCTCTGAAATTAAATATTTTTGTTTAAATTTTGGTCCGGTTCCACAATTGCGAATAACCCAAGGGTTATGTGTTCATGAAGATAGCCAACTACTTGCGTCAATCGCAATTGAGAAACTGGCCCGCCACCCTTCATAATATTTTGCCCTATATCAGCTGATTTGGATCATTGCATCTTACTTTTGTGTTTGCTTGTTTTGGTTCGAAGTAGGCACGGTTCTAAAGGGTAGGTATGACGTATGATATGGTTGGTAATCTGTTACAATACTATTAGAAAAATTCATCACCTTAGGTTTAAAAATAATATTGTTATATTACAATTGAATATTATAAATCTTCATTCTTCAAAGAGAATCCCCTTGATATCAACAGATCATTACATTCCTTTCTGTTCAAATCAGATAGAGAATGTCTTTCTACTTCTTTATCATCTCCATCAAGAAAAACGAGTTCTGGTAAGTGTCCATGGATTTTTTTGAATTCTATGCCATACTTAGGAAGATCCTCATATGCAAACGCTCTGACTTCTGGTTTTCGATTCAATGTACAACTAGGACAACTCTATAAAAACACATGAGTTATTAGGTGAAAGAAATAATATTTGTGAACAAACCTCTAGGCGTGCATTAGCAATTTTTGCGTTCACATCACATATTATTAGGAGACACACCAAAGTCAAGATTTTCCACATATTTCTTTCGGTTGTGAGATTTCTTTTTAAATGTTTGATAAATATTAAATATCCCAGTAATCCCAAGTATGTTATCCACAGAATATATCGATATAACGATATGTTCTGTGATGTTATCTATGATCATAGACAAGGGATATATCTGTGATCCGAAGCTCAAGCTCAAGCTGTGAATGTGATCCACAGAAATCAGTGATTCCAAAATTTCCAGGTTCAAAATATAATAATGTTCTCTTTTTCTTCTGTAACAAAATAGCAGCCTTTAAAATATGTATCCAATTAAAGGATCTCAAGATTCTCAAGTTTGCTTTTTCCTGAGTCCTGTCGTTCGGAAGTGGAACATTTATTACAATACAGTCTCTTCTATTGAAGTCTATGACCTAATTTTTCTAACCTTGGTTGTATGTGATCGTCTAGTGCACTGCAGGCGACACCAAATGGCGGACCGCGGTCCGGATGCGGACCGCGAACCTTTTTTTTGCGGACCCTTTTTCCAGAAAACATGTATTCTTTATAAAAAAAATTCAGATAACTTTTCGTTTTATTTACAAATTATTGATATTGGATTCAGATTAACTGCTAGTCAAATTCTTATGCCATCATAATGCTATCAAACGGACCGCGACGAATATACAGATTTTGTGAACGGACCTCCAATAGCCGTATTCTTTTTACCTTGTTTCATCTCAATAGATGCATAGAATCTTGCATTTTGCCTTCTAACTACTGAGTCTGAACTGAGAATCTCAGTTAATCTCAGCTGAAATTGGTAAAAAGAATACGCCTAATGAAACTAATTGGTGTTGGTGACCCCTGGTCTAGTGAATTGGTGGGACTACTTACTTACGTTGTGCAGGCAACCCAAGTTACACTCAATGAAACAAAGAAAACGTGCGGGAAGTTTAAAAATTCAAACAAAGACCGTGCGTGCAGATATGTATATTAAGTCTGGGGGCAAAAGAACGCTTCGAAAACCCCCCAGTAGTGTGTTCGTCGTGATCAGACAAAAGTATAGCCAACAAGTGATACAAATTCGCATTTCTACAAGATCAAAGTAGCTCCAGTGGCGGAGGGAAACTTTTCTCATGTTGTCTCATGACTGCGATTGGAATATACATATATATCTTAATTCTGGAAAGTCTCATCTTGGATTGTACTTAGATTGTCAGAAATCATTTCGATATTTATTATTGCTATATATACTTCGCTTGAACTAGATATTATCTTGGATCCTTCGGGAAACTATTTTATCCTACGAATAATCGGAGTTATTCCAATCTTGAATGTTGTTGTTCCTCAATAACTTAAAATATACAACTCCGATTTATTAAACTTCGTAGTTACTTGTAGAATTGCTGACGCGCTAATTGTCGCAAAATTTCGTGAATATCGTATCCCTAGAACAAAAATAAAAAATGTTTTATCTCAAATATTTTGTATTCCAGAAACTATACACCAGAATTCGCTGAAATTCCGGACATGTCTTCAAGCCACCATTTTACATTCCAGTACAGAATTTCAGCTCGATCCACTTCGCATGAGGCGTGAATAGAAAATATATATACGCATAAAAGCTCCTGATGACTTCACGTTAGTGCTTTTAAAGATTTTTTTTCGAATATTTTGCAAACGGCTGTCAAGATGAAAGGAAGTGTTACTATTTCTTTCATACCTGCTCTATCGGTAAAATGATTTGCGCTGCCTGCCTTCTGAGTTAAACCACCCTCTGATATAAAAATTTCAGCATCTTATTTGATATTAAATTCCGATTAGATTATCAAATATTTAGTTCCCACTTATACTTGTAGGTAGTGCTTCTGCATTAGTTCAAATACATAAATGATTATCTATAAAAAAAATTGGTTCAAGCCCTGTGGACAGGAGCTTTGGCGCTCTTGTTCAAACTTTGACAAATCATATCTCCGAAATTATTGGTCTCTGGAAATGATATAAATGGATTCTGACGATAGAACTGCATCATGAAAGAAATTAAATTCAAACATACCGATTTTACCCAATATAACGAACTTATCCGAGATATTCATTCCTAAATCTACTCTGAAAATTATATTATATCAATTAAAACTAAGACAATATTGCAGTTTTGTGTTAACTGGAGTAATGCTGAACCGAATTTGATTATGTGTCTTACCAAAGAATATTTTTCCATCATCATATGGATTATCCACGGGCATTATATTATCACCTTAAAAGTATAATATCATATCATCCCCATAGTTCTACGATAGCTGAGGTTATTTCATTGGTCATTTTGCAATCAATCATACTTTGTTTTCTAGAACAGAATTTGTATTTTATATCAAGAATAACGAACAAGAAATAATTCTGGCATTTATCTCTCGTAGGAAAATAAGATGGTAAGTAAGAACACAGATCTTATATTATAATTCATAGATTGAATAATTAAGTACAGCATTCAGCAAACATAGAAGTTCGATTCATTATTGAAATTTCGAAAAATCATATCTCCAAAAGTATTAGCTTGTTAGAGTTGGAAATGATATCAATGGATTTTTGTGGTGAAACTACATCTAAAAAAACATTTAAATAGAATTGAATTCTAAATTTGTAATGTAAAAAAAATTTTTTTTTCGTTACTCCGCAACCATCAGGTCGATTTTGCCAAATAACGAACTCAACCGAGATATTTATCTCCCAAACCTACATTACTGTGAAAATTTCAACTCTGTAGCTAATTCTGTTCGGGAATTATTGTAGAAACAAAATATAAAATTTTTTAAATTGTTTTTCGACACTTTACGGTAACTCTATCAATACAAAACTTCGCATGCAGATGAAGGTCATTATTCTACAATTTGATGCTAAATTTCAGATAGATGGAGTGATCGGTTCCGGAAATATTCATAAAAAATGTTTTTACTAAAAACGGCCATAACTCCGAAACCGCTTCGTGGATTTCGCCCGTTAACGAACTTGTCCTAGATATTTACCTACCCTGCAAATTTAAATCCTCGTTCGAGAGAGTTATCGTGTTAACGGACGGCCGGACAGAATCGATTTCGACCACGGATTCTTGATTAGTGAGTCGAACCAAATCGTTTAAGACCATTTTCAGCCAAAAATTCGAAAATTGCAGACATTTGAGCAAATTGATAAGCACTCTGTTCCGAGGAACAAGAGCGCCAAGAAATGAAAACAGAAAAAGTTCATCGATGACTAATGAATTCAATGATAATATTTTATTTCATATTAAACGACCAATAAACTGAATAAACATCATCGACAAAGTCATGATTTTCATGAATGTGTGAATGATAACTGATAACAGTTGAGATTACAATTTTGTTATGATCGACAAAATAAATAAAACTAACAATAACAACATTGAATAAATAAGGCATGACTATATATAAAGATCATATTATTACATAACACATAACACTGTTAAATCCATAGATAACGACGATAACGTTAAATCATTAAACTTTAAGCATCGCCCAGAAAGAAACATTATTTTTGGCGCTCTTGTTTTATCTCAAATTGTGTCATTTATGTTGGATATTCTGAAATGAATGCTTGATTTAAAATAATATGTAATTAATTCAGATTCATACCCTATAGAAAAATCAAAATGAGAAGTAGAAAGAATGATTCAAATGATATATCATTATCCTGCGGATATGATGATGAGGAAGAAAAACCGAAATATCCTTCACAACGCTTACCATACTATTATGGAATTCTGTTTCTAATATTTTTATCCACATGGTTTGGATTGTTAGTTTATATTGATAATTTATTACCAAGACCCTTCTCGAGAATAGATGAGGTAAGTATAAATGGATATTGTGCATATTTATTTTCACCATTTATTACTTACTTACCATTCCACAGGCGATTTATCCTGAAAAATTCATTGCCCAAAGAGCTCAAGAAGATTTAAAATATCTCACGAATCTAGGGCCCCGTGTAGTAGGCTCGTATGAAAATGAGATAATAACTGTGGCTTTTTTGAGAAAAAAAATTGCAGATATCATCAGGAAGGCTGATTCTAGTCAACAGATCGAGCTTGATGTTCAAGTCACCAGTGGATCATATTATTTGGCTACAATACCTACTGGAAAAATTAATATTTATGCCAATGTACAAAATGTTGTAGCTAAGCTGCATGGGACAGACTCAAATAATAGTTTGTTGGTGAATGCACATTTTGATACTGTTCCTACAAGCCCAGGTGAATGTATATATATATAGTTATTGTGGTGAAAGAAAAAATATATATATATATATATATATATATATATATATATCCCGACATCATTTTAGCGTCATTACATGATACCGACATCTTTGCGTCCCCTTGAAATCGAAGTGTATATCGACGTATGTTGGGTAGACAATCTCCGTATACACCTCACGATCATTTTGCGAGTCTCAGATCTCAATATACTTGAAAACTGGGGGAGAAAATTTTCTTGTCAACGGTAAAATGAACCTTGCGTCCTTACAAAATACCGTAGTTTCTGCATCCGTATATTTATTTGCCGATATTTCGATCATTTCTGCGTCATTCGTTTTATATACACGTCAACCATTCGGACATTGCTGCACAGGCTGTGTTGCCAAACGTATGAGGGTTTTTTATGAAGGAATAGACTGATTGGCCTTGACATTCCATTCGATGTGACCTACACAGATGTTACATTCAACGGATTTTCGCCCCTCTTGATAAGGAAGAAAACATATTGAGTACGGGAATTTTCGATAGGAATTTCTTCTGCGTGTTCGTTGCCTTAATTATATAGAATAGATGAATTAATAGAATAAGATGAGACCTTAAAACAATTTGGTTGAACAAATTGTAATATGATTTAATCTTGTGATAGCACAAGAATTAAATGTAACGTCTTCCCTTCGTGTTAAAATACTTAGTTTTCTTGGACTAATTTTAGATGGATTATTCTGTTGTTCTGAGAAGTAGTTGATTGCAGAGAGTTGATAATGAATAGCCATAATCAATAATAATATAATGCATTGCTTATTATTCGTAATATTATTATTCTCTAGCAAAAGACCGAATCAGAAGAATGACTAATTATTTGAATGAGATTGCATAAAAATTTTCTGTTTAGCAGTTGATGACTTTTAATTCGACTTTAACTTTTTAACTTAAGGTCACTATTTCAATAACAGATGTGATTTTTTTAAATGGCACCCTATATTTTATGAATGCCAAAAATGGAATTTACAATTAGTTTCACTTTCAAACATCACTCTAAGTTATGCAACTTTTTCAATTAGGTAAAAACGGTTGATTTCAAAGTGTTTATAATGCATAGCCATAATTTAAATTTCGTTGAAATGAAACACATTATTGCTAATATTTATTTTATGTTCGAATCGAACTACTTATGAAAATGCCCTCGTTTCTAACCATATATTATGTATGAAACACTGCATATTAGTTGAAATATAAATTCTGATTCAGTGGAGTGTTAGTATTGAGTTGAAAGAGGTTCTAGTAAAGTACCGGAACGGAAGAATAACTAAGAGTTATTCACATAAGAGTATGAAATGAAGGTGTGCTAAAAAAGATCCTCGTGAGATGGGGTTCATTATTCGAAATTCTGAAGTTATAATTATTATCATCATCAACAAAAACACGATGCCTTCTATCTGGCAAAATATTTTTTGAAAGACGAATCATCTTTCCACACCTCAAAAGCGTATACAGTTTAGGTGCTTAACCATCTTTCCACACAGCAGAATATTATTCTATAAAAATTATATCTATTTTCAATTTCTTGTTTAAACCTGATTTTATAAAGATTTTAAAACTGAGAACTTGTTATTTCAATTTTTCCCGAAACCGTCTTGGCAATTTTGAAGAACAAGATCCTGCAACTACAAAGCGTGTAGATGGCAAGATAATACATAACAAGAATTACGAAGAAATATTATTTCCGAATTTTTCGAGCAATGCAAGAAGATTTGTAACTGAAATCCTATTATTTATTGAACTAAAAACCTCAGAAAAAATTGCAATATTTCACCTTCATAAATTACACCATACCTTGAGTAAATAGTCAGTATGGTGACAAATGACAGGATATTCGTGTATTCTTTATGAACAAACACTGATCAGGGATGGTTGCAAGAGGTGAATAATTGTAATTTATGCAATGGAGAAATTTTGTAAAACAAGTGCCAGGTGCTCTTTCTAGGAGTTAAATTTTTCGCTCTATTCATTTCTGGTATGAAAAATATGGCATGCAATGTAAACAAACATATTTCACCTTATCTTCGAGCCCGATATCAAGGTGAATATTAAATTGATCGCCTCTATGGAAACTAGGGTTTGAAACATTTTTCTCAAAAATGCTCATCAGTCAGCCCTACTGGGATTGCTCTACTTGCTAGTTTCTATTGAATGGTAAAACGGATCGAAGACTTTGTATTCAATTTACCAAAGATATTTTGGTTCGAAGTATAACAAGTGACGAAAGAACTAAACAGAATCATGTAGACTTATGGATGTACATTGGCAGCAAATATTCCGAGAAAATCTATAACTACAGCGTGCGAATTGACTTTCTCCTCTCAGAGGCATTTTTCGTTATGCGCATGAGCAGACCATGAGTGATTTAACTGGTGGTGTTTTCGTCAGAGAGGATTGGGGTTTTGGGGTGGCGGATGCTATTCCTCCATAGAATCCCCTGGTGAGGGTCTGCGCATGCGTGGATTAAAGATGCGATATCTCCCGAACCACTAGTGTTGGATAATCGGAATTTTTTGTAAGGTGTGTGATTTTGAGAGCACTTTTAGCCACAAGTAGATTGCGCTTGCGCAGAAGAGAAGTTACTGTTTTCGGGTTGGATGGGTTATGTTGGGAGTGCTGAGTCGATATTGTGAGGTTTTAAAAGAATATTCATGGCTATTCAGTGCAATGACAAGTCAGTTTGGGGGATGTAGCGTTGTTTCCGAGTTGAAGTATCCGTCCTGGGGCTAATTTTGAAATTGATGATACCCCTTACAGGCATTTTTCGTTATGCGCATGAGCAGACCATCAGTGATTTAACTCGTGGTGTTTATGTCAGAGAGGGTTGGGGTTTTGGGGTGGCGGATGCTATTCCTACATAGAATCCCCTGGTGAAGTTTTGCGCATGCGTGGATTAAAGATGCGACATCTCCTGAACCACTAATGTTGGAGAATCAGAGTTATTTGTAATGTGTGTGATTCTGAGAGGACTTTTAGCCGCAAGCAGATTGCGCATGCCCTGAATGGAAGTGACTGTTTTTAGGTTGTATGGGTTACGTTGGGAGTGCTGAGCCGATATTGTGAGGTTTTAAAAGAATATTCATGGCATTTCAGTGCAAGGACAAGTCAGTTTGGGGGATGTAGCGTTGTTTCCGACTTGAAATGTCCGTACCGTGGCTAATTTTGAAATTGATGTGACCCCTTACGGGCATTTTTCGTTATGCGCATGAGCAGACCATCAGAGATTTAACTGCTGGTGTTTTCGTCAGAGAGGATTGGGGTGGCAGATGCTATTCCTCCATAGATTCCCCTAGTAAGGTCTGCGCATGCGTGGATTAAGGATGCGATATCGCCTGAACCACTGGTGTTGGATAATCGGAGTTTTTTGTAAGGTGTGATTTAGGGAGGACTTGCAGCCACGAGTGGATTGCGCTTGCGCAGACGAGAAGCGACTGTTTTTGGTTGTATGGGTTATGTTTGGAGTAATGAGCCGATATTGTGAGGTTTTAATAGAATATTCATGTCAATTCAGTGCACGGACACAAGTCAGTTTGGGGGAAATAGCATTGTTTCCGAGTTGAAGTGTGCATACCGTGGCCCTGCGACCCATTTTGAAATTGATATTACCCCTATCGGGCATTTTTCGTTATGCGCATGAGCAGACCATCAGTGATTTAACTGCTGGTGTTTTCGTCGAAGAGGATTGGGGTTTTGGGGTGGCTGATGCTATTCCTCTATAGAATCAATAGTATCAATAGTACCAATTTAAGCAGATAGTACTTTTGGTTCTCTCATGATCGTAAGAAGGCTTAACTTATAAGGAAAAATATGAGAGAATTGTTTGGGTTGGTTCCTAAAAATAAAAATAGCAGTTTTGCATGAAGTTGGTATTTTTGAGAAACCTCATGTGCTTTCTGCCTGAATTAGTACTCATATTGGAGCCGATTGCGTTGATATTCGAAAGTGAATCACGACGATAAAAGCTAAAGCTTTTGGAAGAAATCAGCCAAATAGCAAATACCTTCTGTTATTATCATTTGGACTTATACAAATTTATTTGCACCCAAATTGTTGCGAATTTAATGAACGATAAATTCACAAAGAATCAGGTTTTTTTTCAAATGACCGTTGTTTATGTATATTTAATGGGATACAAAACTTTTCTCGTTAATTCCACAAAAAGCACAGAAAATTTAGTTATTGCTCTTCAAGTGCCACTTACAAAAATTCGGATTTACTTGCACTTTTGCTGAATTAGTAATTTTTGTGACGGTTTTGACTGACTTAGAGTGCTATTATGCAGCTTACTGACTAATTCACATTGTAATAATTCATGATTATCAATTTTGCTTGGTTTTAATTTATTCAGTCATGTTGAAACAAGTATTCCAGTGAATTTTTCACAATTAAGCTAACTAGTTTATAAAAATCCTCTACATAATAAATGTTGTTTGATGATTCAGAACATAACATGATGAATCTGAAAATAATTATTCGATCTTAAAGTGTACTGAAGCTACGTTATGTGAGAATTTGAAATTATCATTAAGCCCCATTATTAATGCTAAGGGACCTGAATCGTAGAAAGTCGAATTTTTTGACCTTGAAGCTTCGAATACTGCTTCAACATGAAAAACGTAAACAACTCACATCTGGAAATCATTGAAGGACGCAGAAATATCGGTTTGATGGTTATCGATATAGGGAACAGTGTTGCCGGTTTTATTGACGCATGAATGTCGGGATGGTGTAATAGTAATATACATTTCGAATATACACTTCCTGACTGCAGCGCCACGAGTGGAGACAACACGAACTACGGTATACAAAAAAAGTACACGATACCGCCGTTGGGACGTCATCGCCGTATTACAACGAAATGAACGAGGACGTTATAATAAAGCGTTTAGCATTGACTTGCATTTCTGCGTCCGTATACAGACGCAGCAATGCGGTGGACGCAGAATTACATGTAAAAAACATAATGTATGGACGCAGAATTACAGGAGGGCTATAAATATATATATATATATATATATATATATATATATATATATATATATATATATATATATATATATATATATATATATATATATATATATATATATATATATATATATATATATATATATATATATATATATATATATATATATATATACAGTATGGTGCAATTGAAAGGAATAAATTCGTTATTTAGTGAACCGGCGACTTTAAGGAAAAACCCCGAATTCCGTCGATTTTTATTCTTAAACAGGCTATTCGTAAGGAGACCATTTTATTTTTGACGTCATTTTATTTTTGACGTCATATTAAATAAAAATAATAAAATTTTATTAATTGTTTAAAAAAAATGAAAGGAACAATTTTTGTACATTATTGATATGGCTGAATAGGTATTTAAAAGACCTTTCAAATAATGTATTACAACACCCACCTTTCCATCTGAAAATTTTAGCGATGACGTCATCACGCTCACATAGATGACGTCAAAAATAAAAAGGTATCCTTATGAATAGCCCGTTTAAGAATAAAAATCGACGGGTTTCAGGATTTTTCCTTAAAGTCGCCGGTTTACGAAATAACGAATTAATTCCTTTCATTTGCACCATACTGTATATATATATATATATATATATATATATTAAAAAAAAAAAACGTACTCAACAAAAATTAATAACTACGCACAATTGAGCAGAGAACTGAAAAGTTTATGGGGCCTCAGGAAGATAGAGATGTTTCCACTAGTTATTAGTTCTAACGGTCTTGTACATGTCAACACTGTGAAACACATAGCCGAGCTCCAATTACCGAATGATACAACTACCTGGATGCAGAAAGCTGTTGTGTTGGGAACGGTGGCTATCGTCAGACAAATTATCTTCCCGCAGTGACCGCTGCGTCAGCTCTTGGCTTCAAAAGCCCGGGTTGTCGTAGAAAAAGGATCCGCTATGAGTGTGAAATTAAAAAAAAAATATATATATATATATACAGGGTCATCTATGATACTATCTATGACATTGTTGGCGGACGAGAATAAGGCATGGTAACGTGGTTTACAGCTTGATTCGGAATTCCAACGCTCAGGGACGGATCCATAAAAGTAGTGAAATTTCTGGAGTTTTCCATTTTAAAACATTCAATGAAGAATATCTCGAAAACGGCTCGTTTAAGAAGAAATGATGAGGAAGAATAATATAATGTTCTAAAACGATGGAATATTCTTGAAATGACTCAAGAAAAACTTTATATGCTTTCTTTATGCTAATTTCGTTTAGTTTTATGAATCCACGAGTCCATAACTAGAAAACCAGTAGAAGTAGAAAGTAACTAATATTTGGAAAATATGTATAATAGTTATAGGAAACTTTACGCCAACATTCATTTTATTCGAAAAAAGGATGTCAAAGCTACAAAATAAAAACTGATTTTTTTTCAAAATTTCAACAGCCTGTATCTTATTACCTGAGCTGAATTTGGAAAAATGGTAAATGAAAAAAGTGTTTCATTTGATGAGAGGAATCTTTGGTTAAAATTAATGCAGTGGTCAAAGACTCACCCTGTATAAATATATACAATATACAGTGAACTCTTGATAAATCGAACATCGATAAGTCGAACTCATAGATAAGTCGAACATTTTTTCCGGTCCCAATTCATGGGTATCTAACCCTGTATACTTTCACCTCAATGAGTCGAACAGAGTTCTTGAGAGTAAAGAGTCTAGTAAATGAGTCGAACTGCTGGAAGGGTCCACGAGAGAACCTCCACCTCTATCAGTCGTACTCCTAACCATCATCTCCTCTATGAGTCGAACTGTTTGATCTAACGAATGAAACCGAAAAGAATTCGGTATGCAAACGAATCACCACATTCGGTAGCCACCATATGTATTTTCAATCGGTTAGTACATTGTTCAATTTATTTTTTATTTGTTTATTGAGCCGTTGTGCGCTGAAAGCGTTTTAGTCATGGATCCGCGAAAACTGAAAATTTCATCAGTAGCAGATGAACTCGAACCCATTCGGGAAGTAGAGAAAGGAGAAGAAAGTAAAACCCTTATCGCTAACAAGTTCGGAATTCCTAAATCCGAATTGTCATCTATCATGAAAAATAAAATTAATATCCTCGCTTCCATCAGAGTTAAAGGAAAATCAGTCCACCGGTACCGTCAGAAATTGCCTCGGCATTCAGATCTTCGCATCTTCCCTAGGCCACGAATTTATAGCGAGTAGTGGTTGGCTTCGTAATTTCAAAAAAGATACGGAATTTCTGGAAGAACCTACTTAGGTGAAAGTGCTAGGGTCAATGAAGACACTTGTCATCAACCCTTGTTTCTCATTAACTACTGTTGATGTGAATACGCGAGTTTTTCCCTCAATGAGTCGAACTCTCACCTCAATAACTCGAACGTTTGGTGCAAGATGCATAGAATAACAAGGTGTGGACACTCCCTACTAATTCCTGCTAAAATTTTCGGCCGAAAAACGGACCAAGAACTGTCAAATCACGTACTTTATGTACTACTTCACTTTATTAACGATGGTGCCGCTAGGGTCGATTTCGAAGATTCTGACAAGCGAATAAATGAAAACTGACAAGCGACAAAGTTCACTTTTCACCGTTGCTAGTTCGTAAATTCAAATTAAAAGAATATACCCTAATAGCACAAGTGTATTCCCAAAATGTTCCCGGAATATCCATTTGCGACAAAAGATATGTTCCGGGAATGTCGCAAAACATCCCGGGACACCCCGGGAACATTCCCGGTAAAGCCCATATGGGCAAATCGCACATTCCGGGAATGTCCCATCGGGACATTCCCGGAACATCCGTCGATGTTCGCGGAATATTCCAGGGGCATCCCCGTGGCAGTTCGTAAGAGCGTTCCGATAATGTTCCGGGAACATTTTGACGGAACACGTTTTAGGCACTAATGGACATTCTTGGAATAGCCCGGGGACATTAAGAGGGGGAGGGGGGGGCTGGTCTTTTGTAGGTCGGGGGAGGGGGCATTGGATTGGATTGCGGGGTGGAGGGTGGGGATTGTTTTGGGTAGGTTGGGGGTGGTTGGCAGAACGATATAAGTATAATAATCCGTAATAAAATAATGCATATACATAAATGTATTTTTAATTGAGCCATAAACTGAAAGGATACAAAGTTTAATAAAATCCAAAATATTTTTCATACAGCCTCCAGAATCATACCACGCTGGATCTCCTTTTCCTTTCTGGAGCTCTCCTCAACCACCCTCCGATAGAAATTTCTGTTTCTTTCCTATTTGTTATTAAATTTGTTTTCTCTGATGCATCTAAATGGAGAGTAATTTATTAGTAAACACTAACAGGGAGATAGGGTTTTTTGCTGAGGTTTTTCCATAAGCTCTAGTATCGTACATCGAATTCTATGGTACCTTGTTTCACTAACCTCTGCTAACACATTTGTAGGTTTCTTCAAACTTTCTTGTTAAATGAACAAAATATAATGCTCTGAGTTCAAAAGAATATATACATATTTATTAATAAACAGAGAGGTACCATCGAGCTAGAGGCATGTCAGAAGTAATATGCTTTCTTATAGGTTGTACCATTGATATTCATCGCATAGTACAATTAATATAATTGAATTCGAAATTAAACCAAACTTACCAACAATTGCTTTCGACAAGTTCGAAGCTCCAAAGTTATATTTGCCACTTCTGCCTAAATACGTGAACTGCATGGCTAAATCATCCCGTATTATCGGAGCCAAGTATCTTTTTACAAATTCTGTCAAGTTGTTTCCTCCAATTTTGGAGAAATATTTTACCTTTAAAAAAAAGGATCAATGATATGTCACAGGGTGTCTCATGAAAACTAGCAAAAATAGAGTTTTTGACATATTTAACTATTTCTGCAATTCGAATGATGTCGTATTAGATTTGACTATAACTGAACATCTATAGAGAACAATTAAAAAAATCATGAAAATTACCATGCCAGAGTAATTTCCCTGTTCTTCTAAAAATACATTAAATTCATCTAGAATTATTTTGTTTCCAATAGGGGAATCTATATTGGCCTTTGCCAAAATGCCTATTTCCTCAACTGGTTCTCCCCTGCTCACATGGCTCTTCAATAGGTGATCGACTTAATTAAGTTCCACCAGTAATGATGTCATTACGTAAATTGATTTGCTATCCGGTTTTTTTCTGCAGCAAACACCGCACAGATTATTGTATGCCGTAGTAGAACCTGAAATACAAATATTATCTTAGTGGAAGAAATTTCCAGAGTAAATACAAGAAGCATTACTATCTCAACAAAGAAAACTGAACAGCTTATTAATTTATTAGGAAATAGCAATCCAATTATATTATATAAATTTCTAATGGATATATGAACTTCACAACGAGGGAAAACTAAAACATTGTAAATTTTGCAATTTACATTATCTCCATAACATATAATATTCATACTAATTGTGGGTTTAAAACCAGGGGATCAATTATTGACGAATAATTTTATCAGGCGTTTGCATCAATAAAATTGTTTGTTTTCCTAACCATAAAATTAAAATACATCTTTTCTTTCTGTATAAATATATCAACTGAGAATAATATTTGTTACTTACCTATAAAAATCAGGTATACTTCTTAATTCTTATCTCGAATATAACAACAATACACAAACTTACAAGGGAGACAATTACGCAAACAAAGAACAGATGCATTGACAAGATGACAATATTGACAATGGTCAATGGTGACATATTGGTTCAAAACATAGAATTTGAGAAACTCTTTTCTATGAAAAGACAAATGAACAAAAATGTTTGGTGGCCTCGGTGATCCAGTACGAGAAGGGAGAAGGTCTCACTTTGTTACCAAATCCTGCTCAGGCTATGGTTATGGTCCAGTATATGAATGAGTAAAAAATGAAATATCACCAAACTTTTACAGACTAAATATATTTAATTTTTTTAGCTTGTTGTTTTGTCTAGTAAAAATATGAATCAAAGAAGCACAAGAAAATTCAATAATCAATAATTAATATATTTTGTCTGATTTCGGATTTTAAACGACAATATTTGTCAAAATAATATGTTCCGGGAACATTCTAAGCGGAACATTCCAAGTGGGACGTTCCGGGAGCATTCCAATTGGGACGTTCCGGGAACATTCCGAGTGGGACGTTCCGGGGATATTCCATAGGAGGCCGGGACATTGCGACACGTATGGAACATGAATGGGACGTTCCGGGAACAAAGTGTGTTATTAGGGTAATGAAGCAGTTTATTGAAAAATCAATCCATTTTTTGATTAATCAGTTATCTGTTCGGAGATAATATGTAAACCACATTGGTTTGGAACAGAAATTTCATCTTGCCAAGACATAATGAGGTCAAATAAGGGATTTATCAGTAAAGGAGTTTCTTTGGAACATTTTGAATGGAACTGTAAATGAAGAAATCTGTGAAATCATTATTTTTCCATTACGAAAGATCACATCCAACGTCATTAGAGTACAAGCATTTAATTTATGTATTTTGAAATACATTGAATGATACAGAATTTTCTGTAATACCTCTACATACAATATCTTTCGATATCATATTATTATTCAAATGTAGTAATTCCTTTATCATGTAAGGCTCTTTTAAATTGAGCATTTTACTTATTATATTATATGTATAATTTGAAATTTCATCAAAACATTCTCATGTATACAGCATTTTTTCAGTCACCCAATACCCCTTGACAACTTTTCATGTTCTCAGCAATTAGATTGCTGAATATAGATATTTAATTCGATAGCTATTATTCAGAACTGAGTATATACTGATGAAATATCGAAAAATGATTCATTAAATTGATAAACTAACCAAATAGAGGGTAGTGTACTACGTTTAAATCTTTTATTCAATATACATAATATATATTCGCTAGAAAAATATTTTGAACAAACAAATGTTCTAATTTTCGATACCCTACCTCTAGCACAAGCCAGTTGCCATTCTTGTCGTTTAACAATATCCTTGAAACAAATAATATTATAGTATAAGAGCGCCAAAAAGAATGACGCCTTAGGAAAGCTATTCAAATTGATGAAATCACACTGTGTGGTTGCTCTGAACTTTGTTCTCTGCTAGTCCTTTCATCGTTCACAAATAATATTGTTAGTTTTCATAACATGGCATTTCATTCCTTCTCAATATATAACTGAATTGTATAATGAATATAATTATTAATCAATAGAGTTATATCTTAATTTCAACTGTTAAAACAGTTTATGTTCATCAACCGGCAAGATTATAGTAAATCAACAAGTCTTGCGTTCTCCTATGTTGACTTATTAACAATTAACGGTATCAGCGATCTTTCAATATTATTAATATTAAAATTAATAACTATCTTGATACTAGAAATCTGCCCCTGATCCGGTAAGAATATACAATTGTTAAAAAAATATATTCGCATAAAAACGAAGTATTTTCGAAATGAAAATAGTATTTGATTAAAATGGTTCTGGATACTCGTTCAGAGTTCACACAGCAAACATTTGACTTACTTTCGGCGCGGCAAACGACTTTCCACAAGAAACTGGAATAAGCAAAGATTCAAATTTAATTTGACATGTCGGTAATTTTGTCCATAAAATTTCTACTGCCGGCATCTATCGGCGAAAATTGAAGTAAAACAAAATCCTTGTATTTTGACAGTATTTGGACCGCAAATCGGCCGAAAATATGTCAAAGAGTGTCTTCACCATGTATTCTATGCATCTATGTTTGGTGAGACGAACCATAGATAAGTCGAACAGTTTTTTATGGTCCCTGGGAGTTCGACTTATCGAGAGTCCACTGTATATAAATTTTTTCAGAATATCAGGTTTATAGGGTATAATAATTGTAGGGTTCAGCCGAACAATGTTCTATATTACTGATGTTCAGGTAGAAGTGAAACTGACTATGCTGAAGAATAATATTCTTTGAAAACAGTGATATGAGTGAAACCACTGCCATACAAGGCAAATGGAATGGAGATTTATTTTGAAGTGAAAACCGGTATTAAGGCGAAAATTCATGTGGCGATTTTGTCGCCGAAAACCAGCGATTTTGTCGCCCAAATGAGTATACTGTCATTTGGACCGTTCTGGGCGACGTCGTCCGTGTCGCTGGATTAATCCAGCATTCCAACGACAACTGATGACATACCTCTGACAGCAGTGACAGCCGCAAAAATTAAAATTGGTTCAAGCACTGACGTGAAGTAAGGAGCTTTTGCGCTCATATTCTATTGTCCATTCATCTCTATTGGACAAATTCAAATGAAAGTAGATAATATTATCCTATCTAATATGTCTTCGACCAGAAATTACCATTGTTGTGTGCCCAAATGCAATTCATGGGCGAAAAAAATGCCAAAATGTATAGGTTTTATTCTGTACTGGTTTTATTCTGTCCAACTTCCTGTGAAATTTACTAGTATAGGTTTGTGTATTCAATTCTTACCTCCGGAAAACCAAATATAAATATAATTATTGAAACTGCGTTAGGAAGATAACTAATAGACCGAAGAGTACTCAACTTGGAACTACATCATCTTCAAACAGAGTACAAGGAGGTACCTCGAAAGAGAACTGAGGAAGGATGTATCGATGACTTGCTGTGTTGAAAAACCTCATTCAGAAGAAGAAATAAGTATCACCCAAGCACCCTTGAGTTAGTTGAACAGCAATAATAATTTTAGTAGTATACTTGGTTGTGTACATTGTTAACAGACCACCTAACACTTGTGCCATTGATATATTCGGGTTATCTACAAAGAGTGATATCTTGAACAGTGACAGTGCTTTGAAAAGTTTCACAGGCATAAACAATTTTGATATTTTCAATTGAATAGAAGAGATGGTCATCAAAACTCTTGGAAACAAAACAAAAAAAAAGCAATTTTATTATACCTCAAACATTACACTTATTGTTAATAATTATTTTCACATAATAAATATGTATCATATCTTGAAAAAATCATTTTAATTATGGATAACTGTTATACCACAGCTTTATCTGGATCAATTAGACACTATATGTATCCTCATAAATGAATTAGAACAGCATGCACCTGAACTTGAATTAAAACATCAGTAATATGTTTACACCTGCTCCATGCTGCGACTTTACAAGAATATACCATACTTTTTTTTTAAGTTTACCGTTCTCCACATTAATATGGGCCATCAATTTTATGTGATTCTGAATTAAGGGCACTACTTTGTAAATATAAGGAACAAATGTCTATAAAAATGGGACCACAATTTGTTTTGTCATACATGATCTACATTTAGTCTTCTCCTTCTACAAGGATTCTAGAATTAGGAGTTGAAGCTCCTATATGTACTCCAGAAATTGCATCGTTTGTTTCCCATTTGTTTTTCTTTTGCGATTTAATACATTTATATAATTATTAGAGATAACTGTAGTACTTCCGGAACTCATTTTGTACCTAAATATGTATTTAGTTGTAATATTTAAATTCAATTAGGTTATGTTTCTGTCAGTTCAAAATAATCTGTCGTGGCGATTTTGTCGCTCCATGAAATATAGGGGAAGGGAAATTTCGAGCGACAGTCGCTGGTTTTGAACGAAAAAATCGTCGAAATTTTGGGCGACAAAATCGCTGGTTTTCGGCGACAAAATCGCCACATGAATTTTCGCCTTTACCCTAGTTATGCGTCAAACTTTATTGATGACTTTAGATGATTTTAGAAGAAAATCGCTGCATATTGCTGATATTCGGGTGAACTCTTCAATTTTTGGTATTCCTCAAGCTACTAAAAGCATTCTGCTGTTGATCCTTCTAGAGCATCTTTTTTCATAGGTGGTGGTGATAATGGAATAAATTGTGCTGCCATGTTAGAAGTCCTAAGAAAATTCTCCAAACGAAAGTCTAAACCATTGTTCAGTGTTATATTTCTCTTCAATGGAGCAGAAGAATCAGGTTTACAAGCGAGTCATGGTTTTATAAGTAAACATAAATGGGCAGCAGAGAGCAGAGTCATAATAAATTTAGAAGCTGGTGGAACTGGTGGTAAAGAAATATTATTTCAAACGGGGCCACATAGGCCTTGGTTAACTGAAGATTATGGAAGAGTACCTCATCCCAAGGGACAGAGTACAATGGAAGAGTTGTTCCAAGCTAATGTTATTCCTTCAGATGATGATTTTAGAGTCTTTAGGGATTTTGGAAACATGGTTGGTGAGTTGATAGGCGATATATTTTCGGAAAATCAGATATAATGATGAAGTTAAATTTGCCAACATTTCTTCCCAATATTTGTCGCATGTAAAATAATATGAAATTAATTCCAAGCATAATAAAATATTCATTTCTTTTTTGGGAAAAGTTTCAAACCTCTTCTATTTCTATTTCTATTTTATGTAGTGCGGTTGGCGGTTGGTGGTAGAGTAATTGACTTGGGAGCGGAAGCCCCAAGTTCAATGCCCGTGCATTTGACCAGGTGCCCAAGCGAAGGCTTCTTCACAAGATTGAGCATTTGGGAATTCGGGGATCACTCCTAAAATTCATCGATGCATTTTTGTCGGATCGATCTTTCGCCGTCAAGGTTGGGGATGCGATGTCTCCTTTGATGCCTGTACTGAGTGGTGTGTCACAGGGATCTGTCATTGGTCCTTTGCTGTTCATCCTTTATATATCTGATCTACCTATAATGTTAACATCTCAATCAGCATCCTATGCTGATGACACAAAATTATATAATAGGTCAGCCTACCACCATGTTCTTCAGAACGATCTGAATTTGTTGGTTGGGTGGTGCTTTGACTGGCTGCTTCCACTGAATTCATCCAAATGTCGGGTGTTATACCTAGGCAACAATAATCCGAGACATTCTTATAACATAGATGGTGTTGCTGTGGAAAGTTGTTTGAGCCATGTAGATTTGGGTGTCGTCATCAGCAGCGATCTTTCATGGAGCTCGCATATTCTAAATGTTTGTAACAAAGCTAAACAACGCCTTTACTTGCTCCAGCGGTGTTTCAGAGGTAGCCATCCAGATACAGTCACTGCACTATACAAGACGTACATCCGTCCAGTTTTAGAATTTGCCGGACCCATTTGGCATCCATGGCTCAGGCAGGATGCGCAGATGCTGGAGTCACTTCAACGACGAGTTACGCGTTTAGCTTTCGGAGTCCAGAGACCCAGTTATCAGGAACGTTTGAGGATGATGTCCTTGGATACATTTGCAGATCGTAAACTTCGTGGAGATATGATAGTCACGTTCCGGGCGTTGGGTGGATTTTTTGGCACCGATCTGTCAAACTTGTTCAGCCTAAATACGAACCATCTTAGAGGTCATAGTCGTAAGCTTGCTCGTGAGAGGTTCCACACGAGAAGTCGAGAACATTCTTTGCCTAATCGGGTTTTTGGCTATTGGAATAGATTGAAGTGAACACCTTCAAAAACCGGCTGGACACTTGGAGAGCTAGTGCGTTGCTGTGACGTGTTTGTGTCTGTGCTTTGAGTAGTACTGTTTCATTAAGGTTTTTTTTTGTAGTTTTCAAAGTGTTTATAGTTTTACTTTACTCTGTAATCTTTATAATAATCTTTATAATAATAATAATTCCGAGGCTAGGAAAGAAATTTTCTAGTCACGGTAATCGCCACCATTCGCTGTTGGGTCAAAAATTAACAGTGCTGTGCCTAAGGTGGCGTAAGGACACAGTAACAAAGCCTACACAGAACACAACTGGTTCTCCTTACTCGGTCAGGCTCTTAGAGCTTTTGAGGGGTCTCCTTGTGGAAGACCCAGGAGGATCAGTATAATAATAATAATAATAATAATAATTTATTATTCCTAAAATCTTTTTTGCATGCAAAACACACATTAAGATTTATACTTTTCAAGTATTTTACAATATGCACTTTTTTGCACATGGCCCTATGAAGGGCTAATTATAATCTGTTGCTGTTAACATGATTTTCATTCAACTAGATTTAACTAAAATAAAAAAATGGGTTCAAGTCCTGTGGACAGGAGCTTTCTGGCGCTCTAGTTCAAACAGACAAATTATATTTCCGAAAGTATTGGTTTCTCTGAGTTGGGAATTATATCAATGTATACATATGATAGAGCTGCATCATAAAGGAAATTCAATTCAAATAATAGTTTATTTATCAAGATTAAATGAGCAATCATGAGAATGAGAACTGCACCATGGAAGAAATCGAATTAAATCTGGCCAATTTTGCCCAATAACGAACTTAACCGAGATATTCATCTCCCTAACATACTCTGAAAATTTCAACTACCTAGCTCATTCCGTTCGAAAGTTATTGTGGAAAAACTATTTTTAAATTTTCAAATTTTTTTTTTTACACTTTGCGGTAATCTGGTCAATACAAAACTTCACATGCGTATAAAGGTCATGATTCTACAATTTGATGCTAAATTTCAGATAGATCGAACGAACTTGTCCGAGATATTTACGCTCCAAAACCACCTTGCAATTTTCAATCCGCTAACTCCTTTCGTTCGAGAGTTATCGTGCCTACGGCTGGTCGGCCGGCCGGACAGAATCGATTTCGCACTCGGATTCTTGAGCAGTGAGTCGAACCAAATCGTTTGAGACCATTTTCAGCCAAAAATTTCAAAATTACAGACACTTGGGCAAATTGATAAGCACACTGTTCCGAGGAACTAGACCGCCAAAAAAACAAGTTTCGTATGACAATTGCCCAAAACAGGTTTAAAGTACCTACAAATAGTAGGTATTCCATAAAACAAATATGAAAGAAGATAAGTAATAATAAAAAATTACCTTGTAATCGATCAAAAATTTCCTGATCTACGTTCACCAAACTACAGAATTATGCTTTCAATATTTACGTAATATTTTCAAACATTTTCGGGTGAGGTCCCCGTTGCATCGCTAAAATACGAGTATTTCAACCCCAATAATTTTGAATTTACAATGTTCCCTTCTGTCAAGTTGACATTATGAGAATTCATACATAGAATAATAATTATATCAATCTGTGAAATACGATTTACATTGAAATTTAAAAAAATCATATCTCCGAAAGTATTAGCTTGTTAGAGTTGAAAATGATATTAATGGATTCTTATGATAAAACTGCTTATTAAAAAAAATTTGATTTGGAATTTGTTTCGTAAAAAAAAAATTTTTTGTTACTCCGAAACCATCTGTCCGATTTTGCCCAATAACGAACTTAGCCGAGATATTCATCCCCCAAACCTACTCTGAAAATTTCAACTCTCTAGCTCATTCCGTTCGAGAGTTATCGTGCTTACGGCCGGCCGGCCGGACAGAATGAATTTCGACCACGGATTCTTGATCAGTGAGTCGCACCAAATCGTTTAAGACCATTTTCATCGAAATATTCCAAAATTACAGACATTTGGGCAAATTGATAAGCACTCAGTTCCGAGGAACTAGAGCGCCAAAAAAAGAATTGTGAACACCTCCATCTATTCTCATATTTATTTAATAACATACTTATATTGTTAGGTTTGGATATGGCATTTATTAAGGACAGCTACCGATACCATAATAAGTATGATGGTTTTGATAATATTCCATTGGGTTCATATCAACATGTGGGTGATAATGTTATGGTTCTTATCGATAAAATTGCGAACAATCCAGATTTGGCAAATACCCATCCAGAAACAGGAAATATGGTATATTTTGATATTTTGGGAATCTTTTTCATATCATACAGTACTGCAACAGCTTACTTCATGAATCTTGGTATGGCTGCAATGTCATTCTTAACATTTTTGGTAGTTTTAAAGAGGTTCAGTTTTGGTGAGTATAATGTTTATTATTGATTGCTAGGATATATCCTAGGATATATCCTATCCGATACTATAGTATCGGAAGTATGAGACCTGTCTTTCGGGATTTGTCCCATTTTCAAATCTGAGTAGAATAAACTTAACAATAACAATAGAATAAACTTTACACACAGATGAGAGGAGTGGTTGGACATTAGTAACAGAGGTAGATTTTGTCTATGAGCAGACTTTTGTACAATGTTCGCAAAGCCGTTCAATATTTCATTTTGAAGTATATTTTTTTATCCACCTTGATATTTGAATGAAAATTCTTAAAAAGCACTAACTTGAAGTCAGGAGCTGTTGCGTACAAGTTCTTTTGTCTATTCACATCCTCACGAAATACTGCATGAACCTTCAAGCCGTCTTTTTTTCAACCTAGTAGGTACTAGATTTGAATTCGATCAGATTTGTATATTTGGAAATATTAGGAAAATAAAATGTAGCTTGAAGATTCGTGGGAAATTTCAGCGGCATCAAGAGAGTGCCTATAGAATATTAAATTGAATCTGAACTAGCAAAACAGGCATTATATAACACATATGTAAACCAAAATCTAAGTATGTACAATAATTATGAATAACCGATTTCCTATATCACAGAAAATCACAGTAATACCAGTCTTATTTAGTTTTGCGAAACAGAAAAAAAAAATGGGTTCAAGCCCTGTGGACAGGAGCTTTCTGGCGCTCTAGTTCAAACAGACAAATTATATCTCCGAAAGTATTGGTTTCTCAGAGTTGGGAATTATATCAATGTATTCATATAATAGAACTGCATCCTAAAGGAAATTCAATTCAAATAATAGTTTATTTATCAAGATTAAATGAGCAATCATGAAAATGAGAAAAGCACCATGGAAGAAATCAAATTAAATCTGGCCAATTTTGCCCAATAACGAACTTAACCGAGATATTCATCTCCCTAAACTACTCTGAAAATTTCAACTACCTACCTCATTCCGTTCGAGAGTTATATCTATATATGTCTATGGATGAAAAGCAGTCTCACTACTCTCAGATCTCTTACTTCATGTTCAGTTCCGAAATATAAGAATTTTCTGAGAAAAACTAATTTAGGAGCAAACAACTGAGATTTTTCTCACTTCGCTCACAATTCTTCGATTGATCAGATAATGTCTCAGGAACATCATTTGACATTATGACAATTCATATTCATACATAGAATAATATCATTCTGTGACAACGTTGAAATACGATTTATTATTGAAATTTTGAAAAATCATATCTCCGAAAGTATTAGCTTGTTAGAGTTCAAAATGATAAAACTTTTTATTAAAAAAAATTTAATTTGGAATTTGTTACGTAAAACAAATTTTTTTTTTTTGTTACTCCGAAACCATCTGTCCGATTTTGCCCAATAACGAACTTAGCCGAGATATTTATTCCCCAAACCTACTCTGAAAATTTCAACTCTCTAGTTCATTCCGTTCGAGAGTTATCGTGCCTACGGCCGGCCGGACCGGCCGGACAGAATTAATTTCGACCACGAATTCTTGATCAGTGAGTCGAACCAAATCGTTTAAGACCATTTTCATCGAAATATTCGAAAATTACAGACATTTGGGCAAATTGATAAGCACTCAGTTCCGACGAACTAGAGCGCCAAAAATACTGATCATTCGTTGAACATACAAGTATGAAAAATCTTTATTTTATTTTTAAATACGCTGATATTAGAGCTGCCTATTATTATATTTCCTTGGGAAGAGCGTTAGAAGTTATCATGCATAGAGCAATGGGATTATTCAGGCCAATATTAGTACGTACAGGCTCCAAAAAGACATTATTACATGTTCGGGTGTTGTAAAATAATGTCAGAACTGATTAACTGACAGATAGTTTGAAGAAAAATTGAATATAACGAAATAAAATTGGTTCAAGCAATAACGTGAAGTCAGGAGCTTTTGCGCGTATGTTCTATTGTCCATTCCATGGTAAATTCGATTAAGAGTGTCCAATACAGGAGAATGGACAATAGAACATACGCGCAAAATCTCCTGACTTCACGTCAGTGCTTGAACCAATAATTTTAAAACTTTCTGGGGTACCGGTCTTACAATGTTTTACACTCGTCTTCAAGTCGATATTCTACAACTAGCTACCAAGCTTCAATTCAATCGAGTCTATATTTTTTGAGCTATCAAGGTTATCAAGGTGGGTATAACTCCGAAACCGATGGACCGATCATACACAAAATCGAACTGACCCTCCCAGTATTCGGATGCGCAATATACCCTGAAAATTGTAAGTCCCTATCTCCTTTCGTTCGAAAGTTATCGAGGCAACGATCACCCATCCAGCTACTGATGAACTCACACAAGGCTGCTCCGATCTCCAACAATATAGATCCGATCGTGTTCAAACTTGAAACTTGGCAGTAGTGTTAGGTTCTGAAGGCAAAATTTCGGAGATGTCGGAGGAATAGTTTCTGATATATAGAATTTTTTTTATGATTTTCAAAGATTTAAAAAAAAATTTCTAGTGATACGATCCTCACGAAATTTTGCAAGAATTTTCGCGTTGGCATTCTACAACTAGTAACCATGCTTCAATTGGATCAGTTTTGTATTTTTAGAGTTATTGAGGAAATAACAACCAATTTTCAGATTGGTATAACTCCAAAATCGTTGGATCGAATATGCCTATAAACAAACTCGAATGTCGCATTCGGCTGCGCAACCAACCCTTAAAATTACAAATCGCTATCTCTTTCGGTTCTCAAGTTATCGTGAGATACATAATAATTTTTCGTAATTTTTTTAAAAGGTACTAGTGGTACAATCCTCACAAAATTCAACACACATATTTATGTCGATATTCTACAACTAGATACCAAGTTTCAATATGATCGGGTCTGTATCATTTTAGTTATCGAGAAAATAATATTCCAGATTGTTATAACTCCGAAACCGTTGGGCCTATAATGCCCAACAACGAATCTGACTCTCCCATTCGGATGCGCAACCAAGCCTGAAAATTTTAACTCCCTACCTCTTTTCGTTCGAAAGTTATCGAGGCCACGGTCCCCCATCCAACTACTGAACTTATCCCAACTATCCAAGGCTGATCGGATCTTCGAAAATATACAACCGATCATGTTCAAACTTGGAATTTGGTAGTAGAGTTAGGTTTTGAAAGCTCTCGCAAAATTTCAGTGATGTCGGGCGAATAGGTTCTGGTGTATAGAATTTTTATCAATGATTTTCAATTATTTATCTTTAATTTTCTAGACATATGATTCTCGCGAAATTTTGCAAGAATTTTCGAGCCGGCGTTTTACAACTAGTAACGAAGTTCGAATTGGATCGGTTTTGTATTTTTCGAGGTATTGAGGAAATAAAAACCAAATTTCAGATGAGTATATCTCCAAAACATTTTAGCCGATTATGCCCATTAATAAATACAAATGTCGCATTCAGATTCACAACCTACCTCAACAATTGCAGGTCACTCTCTTTCCTTTCTCGGGTTATGGGAGACGTAAATAATTATTTCAATAATTTTTTTAAAATTTTCTAGTATCACGATTCTCACAAAATTTCTCAACCGTCTTCGCAAGTTGTAGCATATTTGCTACCAAGTTTCAATTCGATCGGATCTGTATTGGTTGATGACAAAATTATTACTCGGAAACCGTTGGGCCGATTATACCCATTAACGAACTTGTCCGTCTTATTCGAATGCGCCACCTACCCTGAAAATTTCAGTCGCTATTTGTCTTCGTTCTCAAGTTATCGTGGCAACGGCCGGCCGGACAGAATCAAATTTCACCTCAAATTCTTCATCAGAGAGTTGAACCTAGTCGTTTGAGACCATTCTCGTCAAAAAATTCGAAAATTACAGACATTTGGACAAAATGATAACGCGATGTTCCCCAGAACATACGCGCAATAGTTGCATTTGGATGAGGATCTTGTTAACTCAACAATTGAGTTTCGGTGACATGGATCAAATTTGAATGCAAAATGCTGTATACATAAACCATCAATTATATATTAAACGCATTTTTCAATTGCCACAGTGCTTTTGTAAACACTACAAGTAGTTTCTTGTAGGACTAAAATAATTTTCTTTGTTTTAGGAGTGACGCTGAAAACAATAATATATCTTCTACGATTGACAGCTGCAACCCTATGTGGTATGTTCATAGCTCTGTTATCTGTGATAATTTTGGCATATGTTTTGGATTGGTCAGGATATAGCATGAGATGGTATCGCCATTCTTGGTTAGTGATTGGGGACTTCGTAGTACCGGTCATTTTATTTTCAACTCCAATTTTGTTGTTTGCCAAACCCAAGGTTAGTTGTTTTAATTTCTAAAGTGCAAACTCTGCAGTTTGTTCGATTTCTTTAAAAAATCAAATAATATTGGTTATTCTGGGGAGAAAATCCTCGTTATGTAAATGTTCAGATATGATCTATGGAAAACACAAAATATAATTCATGAAATAATTTACAGCCACGTCAAAAATCAATAACTGTTGAAAACTTATTTTGTCGAGTGTTATCCAGTTGACCAGAACATCTCGATTGTTGGAATATTTCGGCAATATGTATCTTCACCAATATAGATCCGATCGAGTTCAAATCTAGAACTCCGCGGTAAAATAAGGTTTTGAAGGCTCTCCTAGAATTTCAACGATATCTGTCGGATAGTTTCTGAGACAGAATTTTTTTAAATATTTATTTTTTAAATTTCCAGCCATGCGATCCTAACAAAATTTTGCATAAGTCTTCGTGTCGGTATTTTACAACTAACTACCGCGCTTTAATTGGATCAGATCAGAATTTTTTGAGCTATTGAAAAATAAAATTTCAGATGCCTATTACTCTGGAACCACTCGGTGGATTTTGCTCATTAACGAACATAGCCGCTGCATTTGGACTCCAAACCTACTCTGAAAATTTCAACTCTCTAACCCATTGCGTTCGAGCGTAATCGCTCGCCAGGGAAATTTCGAAATATTATTTTCCTAAAAAATGTTCGATATAAATTCTCTAATGAACACAACTATCCACATTTAATAATGTTATGAACGATTTCTGCACAATAAATATGATTTTAGACAATTTCTCGGAATGCCCATGCCTTTATTCAAGCACAAATTACAAGATTAATATGGACTTTCATCTTAGTAATAGGAACATCGCTAGGTATCAGATCAATTCATCCGATATTCTTGATCGTCTCTTTCGATACTTTGGCTTATGTTCTGATAATCTTATTCCACTTGGAAAACAAAGGTAAACTATTCAGTAAATATTTTAAGAAATATGTTACATAGATTCCATATAAAAAGTTTTACTAAAATTTCAAAATACGCTATCATGATTAGATGTGAATGCAATGAGCGTTATTTATTTTCAATGAAAAATGATTATCGCGAAAAAAATCGCAGAAAAAAAACCGTCAGTACTTGCCGCTGCTTGAATTCTTCTTTTATTCATTTTTCCCAAATTATATACCGGGTGTCCCAGTATGCAGGTTCCAATGGATTATCTCAGCCATTTCAAAAGATAAAAATTTGATCTCCAGATTTAACACCGCTAAATTTCATCCTTTGGGGATATTTGAAAGATCGTGTGTACCAGACTCATCCTATTGATTTTGAAGATCTAAAAAACAAAATAAGGAATGCATATAGATTCATTAATGCTGAGGTGTTGAGAAGTATTACTGTGCGTGAACTAGTTCGCACCGAGCTGAAAGATGTGTAGAAGGAGATGGTCAACATTTCGAACATATGCTTTATTTATTAAAGATATTTTTTTGGCCCCTTTTTTGGAATTTTTTGTTTCTTTTACTATCCATTCTTTGTTTAACGTTCGGTAAAATACATAGTTGATTTAAACCTGAGAAAGGTTTTTTTATTGATCTCGATTATTTCAGTCAAAATCAACATTACACAGAATATCGTAGCCTACTGCAATTATTTCAATTTGAAATATCAATTGACGTTTTCTCCATCAAATTGAATGTAAAATACATAGTGTGATACATCGTTGGAAAGGTAATTTTGAGTAGAATTAAAAAATCGTAAAAAATATAAGGGTGCTATTTGAGATAAAAATGTCAGAGTCACTTCCGGTCAAACCGAAAGTGACTTTCAATTTTTGTCTTTCTCAGTTGAAGGTTCCTTGAACGAATTGAAAATTTTCAAATTTTTATCTTTTGAATTGGCTTAGATAATCCATTGGAACATGTATACTGGGACACCCGGTATATTGAGAACTATACAGTTACTATACTATTCTGATCGACATATTTTTTGTTTTTCAAATTGATCAAATTCATGTTTAACATAATTTACTTTTAGTATGGTTGTGGAAAGTGGTATACATCATAATTTCAATGATACCAGTATCCATTGTTATGATGTCATTTAACGAGATTCTAAGTTTTTTTATTCCTCTGTCTGGAAGAATTGGGAACTTCAAAATGCCTGATATGATAATTGGACTAGGAACGTTAGTAGCAGGTTTTCTAGTTCTAACTCCATACGTAAGTCATATTATATTCTGTTCCACAAAATGGAGAATTACTCCCTAAATCGCTTTTCGTTTTTCAGTTCTTTCTAATTTTTGTGCTCAAGAAACCAGCTAATTTCTACAAGATCTTAACGTGCCTATATATAGTTTGGCTCGCTTCGATTTTTACATCCTTGAGATTTCCATATTCTGGTGATAGTAGTTCACCAACTCCTCAGAGGTTTTGGATATTGGTAAGAGCAACTTTTATCTATTTTATAGAAGATACACAAGGACAATCCTTGGGATAGACGGTCGTATTTACAGATGCAGTATTTTCTTGAAAATAATGACCATGAAAAGACCTTATAAGGCTTAAAGGTACAATCCCGGCGAGGCAAGCGGGCGATTTCAGAATCTCAGGGAACACATATACTATATACATCTATCTAGCTAGAGCGAGTTACTTTAAAGAAGAAAAAAATAGGATATACCCATTCTTTTGTTTATTGAACATATAAAATCACAAATCAGCAAGATGCAGTTCATTAAAGTTATATTTCTAATTGTAGGAAATATTCATTTAGATGCTTTGAAAATAAAATACCCGTAATTAATTATTTTAAAAGATTGTCGAAATTCGTTTGTCGCTAACTTAGCTGGGCGGCGAGCGGTTTCAATGACCAGGCTAACCTTGTGTTCCGAAATTGCTGGCACTACTGGCCGCAGTAAGTAATTTCGGAACGCTCTTAAGTAACAGTAAGCATCGCCAGTGAATTTCAGTAATATCTGACGTTTCAATTTACTGCTCAGTACTGTTCAGGAATATCGGAACAGGGCAATATGCTGCTGACACAGGGATGACTGTTTATAGAGGCTTGAAGGCACTGAGGCTAGTTACAGCATTTGGCGATTTGATAATTTTCACGGCTCTATCATGTATGATTAAAAAGTTAACTGTAAAGCTACTTGCCTATTTAGATTTCGGACATCCATTGTCTGATTTTTATACACAAATATCTAAAAATTTAAAAAGGAAATTAACTAATAAAATCGTCCATCTGCCATGAAAAATGCTGATTGTGTTGGCCTGACTCACCGTAATCCCACAAGCTACTTACTTTGCAGCATCTATCACCGTTTTGCCGACGTTACTCGCCGTAATATTACGCCCGCTACATTACGGTACCGCTTTGTAGGAAACCGTACCTTTAGCGGGTGAGGGAGACCAGCGCCTCTGTAGAGCATAGCGACGGAGGATCGTTGAAATAATTCGATTAAGACGGTATAGTGATAGTACTTTCAATAATAATAAAGAAAAGGACGCGAATGATTGATTGAGTTAGTTAAATGCAATTCTGTATAAAGTCTCATAGTGACTATAAAAGTAATGTGATTAAGCATATGATGCGGCGAATATAAGCACAACCTTATAATTTCCAGGTACGAATTGTTCTTGGGAAAGTCGATAGAATTCTACTAATTTCGTTTTATTGCACTTTGGATGTTTGTTCGCACTAAACTGTAAAAATTTTCTTCTGCTACCGACGTAGCCGACGTCTTGCTTTCCCGTGAGACGTCAACTCCGTTGGTCGCGGTTTAAGGTCTCCCTTAACCTATTGATTAGAGAAAACGATGAAGATTGAACAGAATATTATGCTGAATATATTTTCAGCACAGTCAGCGCATATTTCATGGTGAGAATGGGGATGTTGTTAAAAACGAGTCAGGGTATCTCTTACTGAATATGGATAGAAATTCCCCTAAGAGCGTTGATAAATACATAGATGAACTGAAAAATGCTACAGATCTTGGAGAAGACTGTAGAAATCACTTGATGTGTGGATTGCCACTAGCTCATCCCAAAATGGGCGATTTTATGTGAGTAAATCATCATTTTCAATTTATTTTCGACTTCCTTGAGTATGTTTACTGATTGTAGTGATTGTTTTCGATTCTTGGCTTTTTCTTGATTTTCTGAACAGGTGGCATAACCTTTGCACAGTTTGATCTTTCTTTTTCAAAAGATTTCAGAATTTAGTTCGCCAAGGTGTGGACAGGAGTTTATGTTTAGTAAGGTTAATTCGATATGAAAAAGCACATTTTCAATAAAATTTTTTGAAAACAAAATTAATATATATTTATTTCTATAACCACTAAATGATAAAGTAAAATTCAAAGAATATTTAGTGAAATTTTTCATCAAAATATTTCATGAAATGGGCCATTGACAGCAAATCAGCAAATAAAAGATACATTTTTTTTTCGCTTGCGAGGAAAGACCTTTTATAGGCTTACCCCGAGAGGATCCGCTCTCTGGGAGTGTGGAACTCCAGTTGTTGTTTGGTTACGCACTAAAACACCTCCCTCACATTCCTTGTAGTAGTTCTTCGTCCTGCGCCTGCCCTTACAGCGTCCCAGATGAGCTGCAAGCGGCCTTCCCAGTTGATGGGACCCGATGACTCGGAGTCTTCGAGCAACACTCCTTTCTGCATTCTGTGATCCTCGGCCACTGGGCCAGTGATTCACAGGCCGGAATAATCTTCAATGCGGTCACGTAGTTCGCTCTTATTCCGCCTAGACATCCTATGATTAGTACGACCATCCTAACTTTATGCGAATTCGGGAGGAAATCGCCGCTATACCAGGCGGGCAAGCGAAATGTGTCAAAATGCATTCAAGCAGCCGTAAACTTCAGAAATCGCCTTCATCATTGTATAGCTGCTGGCGGCCATTATCTTTCTAATGTCTTTATTGCAACTTAATGCATGAAACGTCATGATGTACTGAAGAAAATAAATTAAACCGCATTTCTGTAAGTTCGGTCGTTTTTTTTAATAGACTTTCAAAACTGCACTGTTTGATTTGCCGCACCCTGTATATAGAGTGCAGGTGTTTACTCATGCACTTTAGCTTTCTATTTCTCTATTTGCGTGTATGTTCTGGCGATCATCGCGTTATCATTTGCCCATCAGATGTCTGTAATTTTAGAATTTTTTGCCGAAAATGGTCTCAAATGATTGGGTTCTACTCCCTGATGAAGAATTCGAGGTCAAATTTGATTCTGTCCGTGCGGCCGGCCGTTGACACGATAACTTGAGAATGGAAAGAGTTAGCGCCTTGAAATTTTCAGGGTAGGTGGCGCGTCCCAATATGGCAGGCAAGTTCGTTGGTGAGCATAATCTCCAAACGGTCTCCGGGTAATGATTTTGTTTCCAACTAATTTTGATCCGATCGAATTGAAACTTGGTGAGTAGTAGTAGAATACAGACTTGGAGACGTATGTGAAATTTTGTGAGAAACGTATCACTAGAAATAAAAAAAAAAAAATTTTCATCTCACGATAACTTGAGAACGGAAAGTGATAACGACTTGCAATTCTCAAGGTCGGTTAAGCATCCGAATACAACATTTGACTTCGTTAATATAGGCATAATCGGCCAAACAGTTCTGGAGTTATACCACAGATTACCACAGTTAATCTGTATGGTTAAACCAATCTGAAATTTTGTTTTTATTGCTCCTTAACTCAAAATGTTTAGAACCAATCCAATTCAAACATGGTAAACAGTTGTTGAACGACGACACGCAAATTCTTACAGAACTTTCTGAGTGTTATCATACTAGAAAATAAAAAAAAATATTTAGAAAAAATTCGATATATCAGAAACTATATCCATCTGATATGGCTTAAATTATGCGGAAGTCATCAAAACCTAACTCTTCAGCCGACTTCCAAAATTGAACACGATTGGATCTTTATTGTTGTAGATCTGAGTAGCATTGAGTGAATTCAGTTGCTGGATGGTTAACCGTTTTCACTATAACTTTCGAACGGAAAGAGATATAGCGACATGCAAAATTTTCAGAGTAGGTTGCGCATCCGAATGGGACAGTTATGTTCATTGTTAGGAATAATCGGTCGAACGGTTTCAGAGTTATACCCATCTGTTTTCTCGATTACTAAAAAAATATAGATCCGATCGAATTGAAACTTGGCAAGCGGTTGTAGAATACCGACGTTAAGAAGTCTATGAAATTTTGTGAGGATCATATTACTAGAACATAAAAAAAATCATTAAAAAATATTATTTATATCACGATTACTTAAGGGAAAGACATATAGCGACTTGTTTTTTTCTCTATTCCTTCGGATTGTGTGGGAGTCTTAGCGCGGAAAATTGTTCGCCTGAATTTCCAAAAACTAGAGAGGGAGCTTCTTTAAAATAAAACTTCTGGATAGCAATTTGTATAAACAGGATGCGATACAGAATCGACAGTGTTTTGGGTAGGAGATTAATTTTTTTCGATGAATAAATTCAGGAATGTTTTCATGAACGCGTCCAAGAAGACGATTAACCTATTATTTGATATATTTCTCCATTTTCAGTGAATACAGCACTTGGATTCCAATTTCTGAATCCCCTGTTCTACCTGATCCAGAAGTGACTATCAAAGTAAATTCAAAAATTCAAGTTTCGTCTAATTTGACTCGATATAACTTGACCATATTTGGTATGGTTTACTAATTTCCTTCTGTTAACATATTTTAAATATTGAAATTTTTAGGTACAGATCATTCATTGTTTTTCATTTCACCCAAAAAGGGGTTTAAGCTAGTCAAAATGGACTTATTGAAAGAAATGCCAGAAAAAGACAGTATGTGGAATGATAGGTCATTCTATTTTTTTGTATATACTTGTGGAAAAAAGGTGGATCCTTTGAATGCCATTTTTGATATTCAAACACCAGAATACCATGAAGGATCTACTATGAATATTGCGATAGTTGGAAATTATGTTCATCCAAGAATATTCACAGCAACACCCAGTTTTTTAACTTTTCAGTCTAAATTTCCTGATTGGGTTGATTTAACCTCCTGGGTTGCTATTTATAAATCTTGGATTATTTGAGAAAAAATACCATTTATATTTCAATATATTTTGAAACAAAAGTTACTCTGTTCTTACTTTAAATAACCTACTCAAAGATTCCTACACTACAGTGACTATATAGTCACTGTATCCTACACTAGCTGCATCCCCTTTTCACCCTGCTTTTGAATCCTCTCTCTCTCGCATGTATATTTCAATATATTCCATCCTTAGACTACTTAAACTCTTACTATAATCAAGTATTTCTATCTATATATTGCTATATATTATGGTAGGATAGAAATGTCAGATTATTTCGAAGAGATTTTCGTATAATTTCAAGGGAAAAAGATTTTGAATTTGTATTTAGAACCCTCAAACGAGTTTTAATTAAATAATAATTAGACATCACATCAACAAGGATTTTAGAAAGATATCCATTATAATTGCCGCGCAACGTGGGGCTAGAAAATATATCTCTAACAATTGGCGCCCAACGCGAGGTCTGAATAATTTGATTGGAAACCAGGACGAGTAGAACTTTGTTTGGGAGAGAGGAGATGAAGAAGATAAGACACAAGGAATTAGGCAACAAGAAATAAAGAATAACTCAGAACGAATGGAAAAGAAAATGGAAGAGGATTATCAAAGGATGGACAGAAGAAATTATATTATCACTCAAGGGCATTTTGAGTACAAGAATGAATAAAATAGATGAAGATTTTAATAAGAGATTAGAAGAAAATAATAACACTTATCAGGAAAAGTTAAAAGTAATTGAGAAGAATGTAAGAATAGACGTACACAATAGGATAGAAAGAAATATGAGTGAATTTCAAAATGAAATAGAAGCATCAAGAATAAACAAGAAGTGAACAAAATGAAAAAAGTAAGGAAATGAGCAGAAAAACATCTGTTACATCAGAAGTGTTAAATTTAGGAGATAGCAAATGGAATTTTGGAAGAATTAAAAACCAAAATCCAGTACCATTTATCAGATATTTGGACATCAAAGGAAGTTTATTTTCATCATTTGTTGCATTCGAAGAATTTTTTCAAAGTTTATTGTCTGAGGAAGCATTTTTATGGTTTGACAAGTATGAAATTGAATTAAATACTTCCTCGGAACTCAAAACGAAATATTTTTAATACTATTCGTTTGTGATTAGAAACAAAGTAAGAAAGAAAAGTTTAAATTTAAACAGAAAATAAGGAAGAGAAAAGCTAAAACAATAATTTAAAATTCATTTTTTTAGTTTATATTTGTAACTTAGTGATTGACATTCATTTTATTGAGATATTTAAAAATTTATTCACAAATTTTCAGAAATTTATTTTAAAAATTTAAAATGTTTCTTAAATCCACAATTTGACAAATGAACATTTTAATTTTGCTAATTAGAAATTTCAGATTATTCGGAGGAGATTTTAATATAATTTCAAGAGAAAAAGGTTTTGAATTTGTATCGAGAACCCTCAAACAAGCATGAACATTATTTGTGTTGCTACAAATTCAAATGAACTGAATCAATATGATTTTTCACAGAGTGTTTTCGATTTGCAGAAAATTCACATAAATGACATTTATGTTTCATCAAATTTAAATGAACTGAATCTATATGAATTTTGAGGTTACTTTTTTGATATGCAGAATATTCACATAAATGACATTTATGTTTCTTTATTTTCAGATGAACTGTGTCTATATGATTACCGAGATCACATTTTCGTGTTGTACAATATTCACATAAGTGACATTTATGTTTTTTCAAATTTAAATGAACTGAATCTATATGTATTCTGACATGACTTTTTAGATTTGCAGAATACTCACATAAATGACATTTATGTTCCTTCAAATTTAAATGAACCGCATCTATATGATTTTTGAGATTACCTTTTAGATTTGTAGAATACTCACATAGGTGACACTTATGCTTGCTTATATTCAGATGATTTGAATCAATATGATTTTTGAGGAGAACTTTGTCATTTGAAGCATATTCACAAAACTGGCATTCATGTTTCTTTATATTCAGATGAACTGAATCTATATGATTTTTGAGTAGAATTTTTCGACTTGCAGAATATTCACATAAATGACATTTAAGTTCCTCCAAATTTGAATGAGTTGAATCTATATGAATTTTCAGATTACCTTTCTGATTTGCAGAATATTCACATATGTGACATTTATGTTTCTTTAAATTCAGATGAACTGAATCTATATGTTCCCTGAGATGAAATTTTTGTATTGCAGAATATTCACATAAGTGACATTTATGTTTTTTCAAATTTAAATGAACTGAATTTATATGTATTTTGAGATGGCTTTTTAGATTTGCGGAATATCCACATAAATGACATTTATGTTCCTTCAAATTTAAATGAACCCCGTCTATATGAATTTTAAGGTTACTTTTTTTATTTGAGGAATAGTCACATAGGTGACACTTATGGTTTATGTTCAGATGAATTGAATCTATATGAATTTTCAGGAGATGTTTGTGATTTGAAGAATATTCACAAAACTGACATTCATGTTTCTTTATATTCAGATGAACTGAATCTATATGCCTTTTGAGGATAACTTTTTGATTTGCAGAATATTCACATAAGTGACATTTATGTTTTCTTGCATTTAAATGAACCGAATCTATATGTGTTTTGACATCAAATTTTCGTATTGTACAATATTCACATAACGGACATTTAAATTGCTTCGAATTTAAATTAATTGAATCTATAAGATTTTTGAGAAGATGTTCTCGATTTGCGTTAGATTCACATAAATAATCTATATGTTTATTAAGATTGATTTCGTTCTTTGTATCATGATCAGATAAATCACATTTATGTTGCTCCTGTTTCGCAGAAAACTTCTCATGCTTTTCTAGTGTGTCTGTAACAACTAAATTATGGTTGCACAAGTTAGAATTGTTAGTTTCTTTTTGTTGGTTTTCTCCAAATTTGTTAGATGGAAATGTATTTTTTTCAACTTCTAGAGTAGAACCGCTCAGGTTATCATATTCTCTTCTAAGAGTGTATTCTTTCCTGTCATGAACTCCAGTTTCATCGATAAAATGTTCTGCAACGTCCACATTTTCAATCTTCGCCTTTAAGTTCTTAAATTTCTCTTCACTATCTGGACATGGAACGCTGTAACAAGAGCATAAAATATTAATGAATGATATTTCGTTCTCATCTTACTGTTGCCAAGCAAAAGAAAATTTCAATCTAAAAAAATTGGTTCAAGCACTGACGTGCTTTTGCCAGAGAAATAGAGGGAAAGAGAATGAGCTTCGAACACTGCGCATCCAAATTTTGGGGGACACTACTGGGTCCGCCATATTCTACTTTGTGACGCCATTTTCGTCTATTCTATGGTCGTTTTGATTTAAATTTCGAGAGTTCGTCATGAATGCCTCATAAATTTTGATGTTGATTTGAGATATTTCTATTGTTTTCATAAGTTAGCGTTGCTTTATTCACTTCAACATTTCAGTTTTATTCATTGTTATGTGTTCTTGAAGATTTCCTAAAGGAGATCTACAAAAAGTATGGTTGAATTTGCTTGGAATTAACGAAAATACTCGGAATTGGTCTACCAATAAAGTAGTTTGCTCTGAGCATTTTTTGCAGATCGATTTCAATAAATCGCATTCTAAAAGAAGATGCCAATACCATCTCTCAAGTTGGATGATTCAATGAATAACGAAAGAACATTATCAAAATCATACTTTCCATCAGAAGAATCTACAAGTAAAGATCAGTTAAATGCCTTATCACCTCCTGAATCATCCATTAATATGAGGATATCAAAGAGCGAAAAAAAAATTAAGTTATCGTCAAGATGAGAATAATTTCTGATTTCTAAAATATCAGTCTTAATTGTGCGATTCTAAATGCATCGCATTAGTTTTCGGTTTGTATAGTGTTAGCAATACTTCTATCATCTATCCATACTCTCTTATTGTTGCAAGCTATTATAAACTCATATTGTTTCAGAAATCAAGGTGACAAAAGTACCTCTTCAACAAATACAAGCAGTAGATCCAATTCATCAAGTCTTTGCTGTGTTACTTTGAAAAATAGGACCTCTGATGAAATATTATCACATTATTTACAGTATCCCGCCATCAAAACTTAAAAGCCAGACATGTTGCATGCCAAAAGAGATTGTATAAGGCTAATAAAAAAATTACTGCATTGAAAAAGAAATTAACAGTGATATGGAAGCTGTTATGAATCTCTTGAATAAAAATCAGCAGCTGTCTAATAATGCAGCTGAATATTTACAAAGCACTTATGATAGTGTACCTCATATACTAATGAGGCGATATTTGAAAAATATTGAAAGAGAAACCATATCTTATGAGGCTTATCCACCTGTACTTCGACAATTTGCTGCTACTTTGCAATTTTATTCCACAAAAGCATATGAGACAGTACGGAAAGAATTTGCCATCTCATTACCACACCAAGCCACAATACGAAAGTGGTACCAGAATATTAATTGTTAACAAGGGTTCATTTTAGTAGCATTTAATGGACTGCAAGATAACGTTCAGGAATATTATATGTGCAATAGGGAAGTAGTTTGTTCACTTATCGTTGATGAAGTTTCTGTAAAAACGCAACTAGATTTTGATGGACAACAAACGTGGAGCTATGCAAATATAGGAATAAATATTGATAATGATCAATTGAAACCTACTTCTGAAGCTTTTATAGTTATGGTTGTTTGTCATAATTAACACTGGAAAATTCCTATAGCATTCCTAAAGCAAATATTGTGGAAGAAAGTCTCATACGATTACATGAAATAAATGTCCAAATAACATTGGTGACCTGCGATGCTTAAATTATAAAGAATTATTTCGTTTAGTATTTTAGGCTCTATTGCCACTAGTAACCAGGTGCACTGTGAGTTAGAAACAAAGATTTGATCATTTGAAGAATTTGATATGACTCTCATTGAACATTTCATTTTGAGCTAAAACACTATTACACAAGTTACTGAGTAATGATTAAAGGATACTGACTGACTTCATGTTTTTTGAGAGTGAAATACCTGAAAATATAATCAATATCAATATGAATTTGTTTCATTTATCAAAATAGCTGTTTTTACGTGAGAATAGGGTGATACATTTTGATGCTACTTTGTAGTAGATACATGGCCATATGGGCGATATATAACAAAACCTATACAAAAATCAATATATTTATTCTATTTGAAGCGATAAATGAGATCATTTAGTATTAGTATATTAATTTTCTTCTTAATTCCTTGATAGATGTAAATTTTCTTTCTTCGCTAATTCTCTTTAAGGATAAAGATAAATAATATGAATGCCTCATAACGCTATACTCATTCAACTTGCTATTCATCAGTCATCAAAAGTTTTATGGAATAAATTTAGTTAATGACAGACTTGATTAATGAGAGAATCGTCTATGATCACAGAGTTTTTAATTCTAACATATGTATTCTATCGTAATAGAAATTCTTCAACTAATAATATTCGAAAAAATTTACTTCTCAAGTAATTTCAGGATACGGTATTCGCAAAATTCCGAGAAAGTTTGCGCGTCGGCATTCTGCATTTAATTACAGAGTTTTAATTCAATCGGATTTGTATATTTTGAGTTATAGGGGAGATAACAACAAAAATTCAGATGTGTATAACTCCAAAACCATTTAGCCGATTATGCCTATTAACGAACTCAAATGTCGCATTTGGGTGTGGAACCTACCCTGAAAATTGCAAGTCTCCATCTCTTTCCGTTCTCAAGTTATCGTGAGATACATAATATATTTTCATAACTAGTAATACTATTCTCACAAAATTTCACATACGTCTTTATGTCGGTATTCTACAACCAGTTACCAAGTTTCAATTCGATCGGATCTGTATTTTTCGAGTTATGGAGAAAATAATATTCCAGTGGGTACAAAACCATTTTGGCCTATTATGCCCAAAAACGAACTGTCCCACTCGGATGCGGAACCTACCCTGCAAATTGCAAGTTTCTATCTCTTTCCGTTCGAAAGTTATCGTGACAACAGTCACCCATCCAGCTACTGAACTCACACAAGGCTGCTCAGATCTCCAACAATATAGATCCGATCGTGATCAAATTTGGAACTTGGCTGTAAAGTTACGTTTTGTACACTTCATAACAGTAAATTGAAAGAATCATTTACAGAAGAAGAAATAAATTAATAATAATAACTACTATTAGTCTGGCGAAAAAACAACAACATAAGGATGTTTATAATACTGAGGATATCACAAATTTGATAGATAACACAAACATTAAATAATTACACTATTTACTTATTTTATTGACTCTGCTCTTTTGATAATCCAGTTCTTTTGTGTTATTATACCTTATTTTGTTCAGCTTTCCAATAGTTGTTTCCGAGAAATATATGAAGCTTTTATTGTCTCCAAAGGTTCAGATCAATAGTACATCTAACCCTCTAACGAAGAGATTTTAGGCAAACTTCATTTTTTGGTGTCAATTATGGTAACATGTTAACTATTTTTTGGCGCTCTAGTTCCTCGGAACTGAGTGCTTATCAATTTGCCCAAATGTCTGTAATTTTGGAATATTTCGATGAAAATGGTCTTAAACGATTTGGTTCGACTCACTGATCAAGAATCCGTGGTCGAAATTCATTCTGTCCGGCCGGCCGATCCGGCCGGCCGTAAGCACGATAACTCTCGAACGGAATGAGCTAGAGAGTTGAAATTTTCAGAGTAGGTTTGGGGGATGAATATCTCGGCTAAGTTCGTTATTGGGCAAAATCGGACAGATGGTTTCGGAGTAACAAAAAAAAAAAATTTTTTTTACGAAACAAATTCCAAATCAAATTTTTTTTAATAAGCAGTTTTATCATAAGAATCCATTCATATCATTTTCAACTCTAACAAGCTAATACTTTCGGAGATATGATTTTTTAAAATTTCAATGTAAATCGTATTTCACAGATTGATATACAGTGGACTCTCGATAAGTCGAACTCCCAGGGACCATAAAAAACTGTTCGACTTATCTATGGTTCGTCTCACCAAACGTTCGAGTTATTGAGGTGAGAGTTCGACTCATTGAGGGAAAAACTCGCGTATTCACGACATCAACAGTAGATAATGAGAAACAAGGGTCGATGACAAGTGTCTTCACTTACTCTAGCACTTTCACCTAACGAGGTTCTTCCAGAAATTCCGTATCTTTTTTTGAAACAACGTAGCCAACCACTACTCGCTGTAAATTCGTGGCCTAGGGACAATGCGAGCATCTGAATGCCGAGGCAATTTCTGACGGTACCGGTGGACTGATTTTCCTTTAACTCTGATGGAAGCGAGGATATTAATTTTATTTTTCATGATAGATGACAATTCGGATTTAGGAATTCCGAACTTGTTAGCTATAAGGGTTTTACTTTCTTCTCCTTTCTCTGTTTCCCGAATGAGTTTGAGTTCATCTGCTACTGATAAAATTTTCAGTTTTCGCGGATCCATGACGCTAAAACGCTCTCAGCCCATGACGGCTCAATAAACAAATAAAAAATAAATTGAACAATGTACTAAGCGATTGAAAAATACATATGATGGCTACCAAATGTGGTGATTCGTTAGCATACCGAATTCTTTTCGGTTTCATTCGTTAGATCAAACAGTTCGACTCATAGAGGAGATGATGGTTAGGAGTACGACTGATAGAGGTGGAGGTTCTCTCGTGGACCCCTCCAGCAGTTCGACTCATCTACTAGACTCTTTACTGTCAAGAACTCTGTTCGACTCATTGAGGTGAAAGTATACAGGGTTAGATACCCATGAATTGGGACCGGAAAAAATGTTCGACTTATCTAAGAGTTCGACTTATCGATGTTCGACTTATCAAGAGTTCACTGTAATTATTATTCTATGTATGAATTCTCATAATGTCAACTTGACAGAAGGGAATATTGTAACTTCAAAAATATTGGGGTTGAAATACTCGTATTTTAGCGATGCAACGGGGACCTCACCCGAAAATGTTTGAAAATATTACGTAAATATTGAAAGCATAATTCTGTAGTTTGGTGAACGTAGATCAGGAAATTTTTGATCGATTACAAGGTAATTTTTGGCGCTCTAGTTATTACTTATCTTCTTTCATATTTGTTTTATGGAATAACTACTATTTGTAGGTACTTTAAACCTGTTTTGGGAAATTGTCATACGAAACTTTTTTTTTTGGCGCTCTAGTTCTTCGGAACAGTGTGCTTATCAATTTGCCCAAGTGTCTGTAATTTTGAAATTTTTGGCTGAAAATGGTCTCAAACGATTTGGTTCGACTCACTGATCAAGAATCCGAGTGCGAAATCGATTCTGTCCGGCCGGCCGACCGGCCGTAGGCACGATAACTCTCGAACGAAAGGAGTTAGCGGATTGAAAATTGCAAGGTGGTTTTGGAGCGTAAATATCTCGGACAAGTTCGTTCGATCTATCTGAAATTTAGCATCAAATTGTAGAATCATGACCTTTATACGCATGTGAAGTTTTGTATTGACCAGATTACCGCAAAGTGTAAAAAAAAAATTTGAAAATTTAAAAAATTTAAAAAAAGTTTTTCCACAATAACTCTCGAACGGAATGAGCTAGGTAGTTGAAATTTTCAGAGTAGGTTAGGGAGATGGATATCTCGGTTAAGTTCGTTATTGGGCAAAATTGGCCAGATTTAATTCGATTTCTTCCATGGTGCAGTTCTCATTCTCATGATTGCTCATTTAATCTTGATAAATAAACTATTATTTGAATTGAATTTCCTTTATGATGCAGCTCTATCATATGTATACATTGATATAATTCCCAACTCAGAGAAACCAATACTTTCGGAGATATAATTTGTCTGTTTGAACTAGAGCGCCAGAAAGCTCCTGTCCACAGGGCTTGAACCCATTTTTTATAATAAGATATGTACATAAGTGTATACATATTGTATAAATATTAATTTATTTGTTCACAAGTGAAACTATTCAGGAATCAGTATTTAAAACGTACCACGCAGAAGCGACTAGATGGCACTTGACTCAGTTAGTTATTTATTTTGTCAGAAGTATATTATCTGCAATATACCTAAGGCAAAATATACTATAGTACATTGATTTTTGCTATTCTCAACTGATGCAAATTAATGCCATATTATTTATTATCATACACGGGTTATCCCCTTTTTATATATGAAATATAATACAAATATACACTTACAGTAAACATAAACCAAGAAATAAACAACTTCAGCAGTAGAACAGCAACATTGGAATACTTATACAATCAAACTTTCTACACTGATTCTAAATGAACTTAAAGTTTGTCCAGTAAATTCCAAACTTTTACCGTAATATTCATTACCTAATCTAAGAAAACGTGACAAAGCAGTATGATAGCCATAATTTGTGCGATGGTAAGGAACCCGGAACAACTGAGAGTCACGAATAGGCCTGTTCGGTACTCTAAAACCAATCAACTGGAGCAATGAAGGACAGTCTATATCTCCCGAAAGTATCTTATATAGAGTGATCAAGTCAAATCTTGTTCTACTACCTTCCAAGGTGGCAACATTCAAACTTTGCATAACCTCCACATAATCATATTCACCACGTTGTAGATTCATTTTGAATGCTACACACCTCAGAAATTTCCTTTGCACTTTTTCCACCCGATCGATTTGAGATCGATAATATGTTGACCACACCGGTGAGGCATACTGAACAACCGAACACACTAACGAAAGGTACAATGATCTAAAAGCCGCAACGGACAATTTTTTGGTATTTCTAGTAACGAAACCCAACAGCTTAAAATTTACTGACAACTGAATTAACATGAGGTGTAAAATTTAACTGATGATCAAATATGACTCCCAAATCGCGAACTTCAAAAACCCGTTTCAGGCAGTTTTCAATTTGATAGCTGAACAGAACAGGATCACTCGACCTAGAAAACGAGATACAACAGCACTTCTCAACATTTAGCGTCATTCCATTATTTCGTGACCAACTTATCAACGCGTTCAAATCGGATTGAAGGCACTCACAGTCCGTGCTGGAGCCGACCGGCATATAGATTTTTTAATATAAATATTAATTAACTGTTGCAATAAATATTAATTAACTGTTGCAAATTTCAGAAAAATAGCTTTGCCATTATAAATTTTATGACATTTGTGCCTCAAAAATGCTGCCGGAATCTTTCGAATATCTATATTATGTTTACTTATTGACCTGCGGTAGTGACCTATTAATTCTAAGAGACTTTAATCAATCTGAGTTTGTGTTTGAAGGAGGTAGGCGCGGTGATATTCTGTTGAGGCTGAAACAATTGGCTGGTTTCCATGATCCCAAATGTCAAAGTTATCTACAAAAGCATTAGATATTTTTCTTCGGACTAATCAATCAACAGTCTCTTATTTTGTGTATAAATGAACAATAAAAAGAAATTCAGTACTATTAGCATAATAATTTAAACATTAGCCAACTTCTCAATTACAGAGAAAGGTTGCTGTCTTTCAGACATCTCCATAATAGCCACCATCATATGGAATATTTATTTTTAATTCTCAGAAGCATTCTGAGACCAGAAGCCTTTATCTGCCGTATGTAAAATGTATGAGGTCAAATTTCTTTCTGTTACTTACGAAATTACAATCAATCATAACAGAATTCATTCAACAACATAGTTTCATGAATAAATACCGTGTAGACATAGAGTATAGAGATATATATATATACAGGGTGTTTCATCATAAAGTGGACAAACGAATATAGCGTGTAGATGACATCGGGAGAATCATTTTTGCCTTATGACATATACCCCGTTTTCGAAGCATAAGCGAGATACAGGGTGTCCAAGGTAATTTTTGACCAATATTCTATCCAGTGTGGTCAGTTATGTGTAACATTTGAAATAATGCAGTTTTTGGTCACATCTCAGTATTTTTTTATGCTCAATTCTGAAATGATATAAGATTCTGAAAAAAGTATTTAAAAATGGCGGAAAACCTGCAAAGTTCGAAATTTTTTTACGCGGTTGCCAATTTGAGTTTCACTGTATGAATTATCTAGAGTTTTTAAGAAATTCTGTGAAAAAATTTTTTCAAAATTCGAACACAACTTTTTTTTTACATGTCTACAGCAAAAATAAAATTTCATCCGAAATTGATGAACTTTTCCACGCTTATACTATTCTTAAACCTTAACGAAAATATGAAAACAGAACCGAAAAATATCGATGGGTTTGTTTTTTATAGCCATTCAAAGTTTCCACTCGGATATCTAACTTATTCGTTTTTTGAAAAATGGTTTGGCTATGAGGCAAAAAGTTTGAAATTGAACTGCCGAAGCATTCCAGATGGAAATTAAAATTTCTCAAAAAAAATTGTTTTGCTCATATTTCAATAAAACTCTGGCCGGGATCGAACTAGTGACCTTGCGATAGGAATTACTCTTAGCTCTTGATAGAAATTGAAATTATTCGGAACATATTAATTATCGTTACCTAGCAACGGTAATTCAAAGCATTTGATAGATTATTCGAAATCTTTGAATATTATTTCGCAAGTTTCTTGAAAACCATTTTAATTTGAGCAGAAATGAAATATTCAATCTTGGAGAAAAATGATATGGTTCAGGCTTATTATGAAGCGAATTCCTCAGGGAGGAAAGCGAGAGAAATATACGCCTGCAGATTTCCAAGCCGATCAGTACCAAACTTTAAAACATTTATGGCAACAGTACGTAAATTACGTGAAGATGGCACTCTTAACCGAAAGAAAAAGGAAACAATACGAAGTCACGATGAACGTGTCCTGGATTTGGTTGAGAGTAATCCAAAAATATCAACTAAAATGATATCTAATCACCCCAGTGTGAACCAAAGTAAATCGACTGTATGGAGAATTCTAAAGAGGAATCACTACTACCCATATCATTTTCAAAGATGTCAAAAATTAGAAGAAGGTGATTGCAGTAAAAGGAAAGAATTCTGTGAATTCATTTTAAGAAGAACGCGTTCGAATAGAGATTTTCCACGTCTCATTTTATTCAGCGATGAAGCGACCTTTCATAGAGATGGATTTTTTAACAGAAAAAATAAAGTGGTATGGCAAATCAATAATCCACATTCCTCGGTTTCGATGAATAGTCAAAAAAGGTTTTCAGTCAATGTTTGGGCGGGAATGAAGGACAGATTCATCATCGGACCTTTCATTCTCCCTGAAACATTGACTGGAAATGGTTACTATCAATTTTTACGAGAGACTCTACCAGATCTCATGGAAAATATTCCTTTGAATCAAATTAGAGGTATTTGGTACCAACACGATGGTTGTCCTGCGCACAGTCAGGAGTGTACGCGAGTTTCTAGACTCCCAATACCCACGGCGATGGATTGGTCGGTTTGGACCTGTTGCATGGCCTCCACGTTCTCCAGATCTAACTCCACTGGATTTTTATTTCTGGGGTCATATGAAAAGTCTGGTCTACGACAAGCGAGCTCCAGTAGAATCGAAAGAAGAATTGATTCAACGAATTGAATCAGCTGCCCAGGAAATTCGTCATAATCAAGGAATGATGGGTTCAGCGGTGAACAGTGTGGTGAAAAGAGCGAGACTGTGTGTTCAAATGAATGGGAATATTTTTGAAACTGAATTATCTTAATATATATATTTCTTGTGTGCGTGTGTATGTGACTGAACTCCTCCTAAACGACTGGACCGATTTTGATGAAATTTTTTGTGTGTGTTCGTGGAGATTCGAGAATGGTTTAGATTTACTAAAGATGACGGGGAGAACCAAAGTTTTCATTGCTCACCATAATTATCCTTTCTTTGATAGTATACCTGGCACCTCCGCCAATTTGCAACGCGATGTGTAACTTCGACTAGACCGATTTTGATGAAATTTTTTGTGTGTGTTCGTGGAGATTCGAGAATGGTTTAGATTTACAATTTGGTCTACTGGAAAATGTTTTTTCAATTAATTTCTTATTTATAAGGAGTTGTTGATTTTGGAATGTTTTACATTAAATCCGGCGGACGGCGCTATCATCGCATTCAATTTTAGTTTGTCCCGACAGATGGTGCTACGATTAATTTGTTATTCAATTCATGTGCTGATTAAAATATTAAATGCTATTATTTTTTAAAGAGTTTTGAAGTGTGTATAAATAATTTTGTGAATTCAGATGTTTTTTTTTTGTAAGGAGTTTTTGATTTTGGAATGTTTTACATCAGATTCGACGGATGGCGCTATCATCGCATTCAATATTATTCTATTTTAATTTTAGTTTGTCCCGACAGATAGTGCTACGATCAATTTGAATTGGAGTCGGCGTTAGGGTTGGAGTTGTCGTTGGCGTTGAGGTTTGCATTGACGTTGGAGTTGGAGTTCACGTTGGAGTTGGAGTTCACGTTGGAGTTGGAGTTCGAGTTGGAGTTGGAGTTGGAGTTGGAGTTGGAGTTGGAGTTGGAGTTCCAGTTCGAGTTCGAGTTGGAGTTGGAGTTGGAGTTGGAGTTGGAGTTGGAGTTGGAGTTGGAGTTGGAGTTGGAGTTGGAGTTGGAGTTGGAGGGCAGTACGAAGTCTGCCGGGCCAGCTAGTAATCTATAATTTCGTCAGAGTTGTTCAATTAATTGTTAAATTTGTCTACTATTGTGTTATATTCTTGCGTTAGTGAAATATAAAATTAAATATTCAAGAAAATTTTGCTATAAGACAATATTCTCTCACTTTCTTGATTTTCTTGATTCGCTGAACCAAATAATTATTTCCAACATTGATTATTTAATTTCTGCTCAAATTAAAATGGTTTTCAAGAAACTTGCGATTTAATATTCAGTGAATTCGAATAATCTATCAAATGCTTTGAATTACCGTTGCTAGGTAACGATAATTAATATGTTCCGAATAATTTCAATTTCTATCAAGAGCTAAGAGTAATTCCTATCGCAAGGTCACTAGTTCGATTCCAGCCAGAGTTTTATTGAAATATGAACAAAAAAATTTTTTTTTGAGAAATTTTAATTTCCATCTGGAATGCTTCGGCAGTTCAATTTCAAACTTTTTGCCCTCATAGCCAAACCAGTTTTCAAAAAACGAATAAGTTAGATATCCGAGTGGAAACTTTGAATGGCTATAAAAAACAAAACTATCGATATTTTTCGGTTCTGTATTCATATTTTCGTTAAGGTTTAAGAATAGTATAAGCGTGGAAAAGTTCATCAATTTCGGATGAAATTTTATTTTTGCTGTAGACATGTAAAAAAAAAGTTGTGTTCGAATTTTGAAAAAATTTTTTCACAGAATTTCTTAAAAACTCTAGATAATTCATACAGTGAAACTCAAATTGGCAACCGCGTAAAAAAATTTCGAACTTTGCAGGTTTTCCGCCATTTTTAAATACTATTTTCAGAATCTTATATCATTTCAGAATTGAGCATAAAAAAATACTGAGATGTGACTAAAAACCATTATTTCAAATGTTACACATAACTGACCACACTCGATAGAAAATTGCTCAAAAATTACCTTCGCTTATGCTTCGAAAACGGGGTATATGTCATAAGGCAAAAATGATTCTCCTGATGTCATCTACACGCTGTATTCGTTTGTCCAGTTTATGATGAAACACCCTGTATATACATATATATATATATATAGAAAGGAGGCCGGGTGAGCCGAGCCACAACCTACTATATCTCAAGGGCGTAGCCAGGGGGGGGGTTTTGGGGGTTCAAACCCCCCCCCGAAATTTTATTTTTCCCTTAAAAACAAAAATTTTTGCTGCAGAAAGTGACCCTCACACCCCCAAAACCCCCCCCGAAATGAATTTTTATTTCAAAACCCCCCCCGAAATTAATTCCTGGCTACGCCCTTGCTATATCTAGATATCTATATATCTATATCTACTATATCTATATCTCTATAGTGGGCTGTGGCCGAGCCTATCCGCAAAAGTTTATAAATTATGTTGCTTCCCTGCTTACTAGCTTTACATTGGGGTCAAGCCCATAGACAAGTCAAGCCCCCCCTTTCGAAATCAACCCTACATACGCCGATGCTAATAAGACTAAATACAAGCATCAAATTAAATACACTCACCAAGCTGTAGAAGCATTTACATTTTTCCCATCAGCACACTGATACTGATTATTAGTATCCATCCTTTAAATTTTACTGTGTTTTGTTTGTAGAAGATTCTATATTATTTGACTGGAATTGGAATGAAACATTCAACAAGGCTGGACATCCTATATAAGGGGTAGGTACCGTACCATAGACAAGATATACTACTACTAGGTACTAGGTATTTATCAGAATTTGAATTTCCGCCGAAAAATACTTTGACAATGAAAATTAAAACCCTAACCTAAATACGCATATCAACACAGAAATGCACAGAAGTCACAGAACCACAGAAAACTGTTAATAGAAAACAGAAGATGCAAATCACAGAGAGCACCTCTACTAGATAAATAGTTAAAGAGTCTAATAGTTCAAAAGACCTATATTTTAGAGGTTATATTTAGTTATTTGAATAATTTCGACGAAGATACTCCTTGATAAGTGATAATTCTTCAATTTAATTTCAGTCACACGTCGCAGTAATATTTGAAGAATCCATCTTGAACTTTGGCTTTTTCATGCAGCTTTATTGCACATATCTGATATCTTTCACGGTTTTAAATACAAATACAAGGACAAGCGAGGTTAAAAATCCTATAATTTTTTTTATTTACAGATAGATTAAGGATAAGATTCTCTCAGCTATACTGTTTCTTGATATGGTATCCTGATTCTGTCTAGGATAAAGCTACCTCCATATCAATTAAGCGTACATAACGCCTTTTCGCAATAACCATTGCAGTTTGTTTTTAATTTATGAGATGAAGTGGATATAGAATCGAAAACTTTATTTCAAGTAATTTTCAATCCCTTTTACGAAACGTTCCAATATAATTGAAAATGAGAAGCCGTAAGAGTGTATCAAGGGAAGATACCACTCTACAAGGTGGCGATTTTGAAATGGATGAGGGAAAAAAGAAATATCTTTCACAAACCATTCCGTATTATTATGGTGTAGTTTTCTGTTTCCTCTTACTTCTATTATTAAGATTTGTCCTGTTCCTTGAAGATAGATTGCCAACTCCCTTAAAAAGGGATGATGAGGTAAGTTTAATTCTAGAAAGTTTTTATAAATTTACTCTATGAATACAAATTAATCAGTTATAGATATTTGGACATCAGTCTGGGTGATACATCTAAATTTTTAATTGAAATTTGAATTATATAGCTTATAATTTAACTGAAACAATAATGCTTAAAATAGCAACACCTTTTATGAACTTGCAGGGCCTATTCTGGGAATAATAGACTTATATTCACCAGTACTCCAATTTTTTTAAGTGAATATGGCCGGATTTAAGAGTATGCTGCCTATAGGCAGCCTCTCTATGGTTCATATTTGCTGACCTTGAAAATTGGCCCGTCTAGGCTGCAACCTAATGAGCCTATTTACAAATAGGACCCTGCAAGTGAATATAATAATTATTGAACTTCATGAATATTATATATCAATATAATAGCAACAAGGTTTCAGTTAAAATAATCAAGACTGAATATTTGAATATGAACGATAAACATTATTTTCATGAATATTGTAGCTGAGTCTCGCTTGTGTTTTGAAGTTAATCTATAAAATGAATGAGAAAATTGAAATTCTTTTATTTCCAGAGTCTATATCCAGAAAGATTTATAGCCGAAAGAGCTCAAGAAGATCTGAAATATCTGACAGATCTAGGACCTCGAGTTGTGGGCTCATATGAAAATGAAGTCCTCACAGTAGAATTCTTGAAGAAGCAAATTATAGAAATAATACATGAAGCTGATCCGAGTCAAAAAATTGAATTAGATGTACAAATTGTTAGTGGTTCATACTTTTTAGGTACCAGGCCTACCGGAAAGATTAATGTGTATGCTAATGTACAAAATGTTGTGGCTAAACTGAATGGACGCAACTCTAACTACAGTTTATTGTTGAATGCACATTTTGATTCCGTTCCTACTAGTCCTGGTGAGTATTTTGTGAAATTTAAGAGTCCAAATTCAGCCTGAAAATCATGTTTGTTTGATCGTATTTCATACGCTGCCATACCATTGATATGGTTGCGATATACCTTCTCCAACTTATTGCTTGCACTTGCAGAAAGATTATAAGTAAAGTACGATTAAATTACTTCTGATCCACTGTTATACCCAGCCAATATTGTATTAAACTGATACACATCGCGTGGCAAATAGGTCTCTTGTATGTAAGACGAAATACCATATCGCACATGTATTTCAAAAGTGACACAAGTCAAAAAACGAGATTTTTGCTGTATTCCGTTTTGTGATCATCTCAGAAAGTGAGGATTTGTGTTCTCAGTTCACCGCTCACCGCTCACTTTCAGATGAAAGTGTTCCTTTTTAAAAGTGAGCGGTGAACTGAGAACTCTCACTCTGAGATGAAAACAAAACGGAATACAGCAAAAATCTCAGAATCCTCATTTTTTGACTTGTGTCACTTTTGAAATACACATGTTGATTTTTTTGGCGCTCTTGTTCCTCGGAACAGAGTGCTTATCAATTTGCCCAAATGTCTGTAATTTTGGAATTTTTGGCTGAAAATGGTCTTAAACGATTTCGTTCAACTCACTGATCAAGAATCCATGGTCAAAATTGATTCTGTCCGGCCGGCCGTCCGTCCGGCCGTTAACACGATAACTCTCGAACGGAATGAGCTAGACAGTTGAAATTTTCAGGGTAGGTTTAGGAGATGAATATCTCAGTTAAGTTCGTTATTGGGCAAAATCGGCCAGGCGGTTTAGGAGTAACAAAAAAAAAATTTTTTTCACATTACAAATTTTGGATTCCATTTTTTTTTTTGTGATCCAGTTTCTTCATAAAAATCTATTGATGTCATTCTCAACTTCAACAAACTAATACTTTCGGAGATATGATTTTTCAAAATTTCAATAATTATTCTCAATTCTATAATATGATTTCATAGAATACTCTAATAATAATGTCCTGGCTTAAGAACCTGAGGGACTGGTTTAACTGTAGTAATGTTCAATTGTTCAGAGCTGCAGTCAACAGGGTCCGGATTGCTGTGATGATAGCTAACCTCCGATAGGAGATGCACTGCAAGAAGAAGAAGATGTATATAAATCCAACATGAGATGAGTACATAGACCTACGTTTTGAATTTAATTACGAAAATTCTTGATAATTGACGCACAGAAGCCAAATTGAAAAAGTGGGAAAGCCCTGTAGACAGGAGCTTTGGCGCTCTTGTTTCACAACTCCGAAAGTATTGGTTTCTCCGAGTTGGGAATGATACATGATGATGCATTCTTATTTAATTTATTTTATTTTATGATGCAGTTCTATCATAAGATTCCATTGATATCATTCCCAACTCTGAGAAACCAATACTTTTGGAGATATAATTTGTCAAAGTTTGAACAAGAGCGCCATAGCTCCTGTCCACAGGGCTTGAACCAATTTTTCTGAATCTACTTCAATACCAGATCATCCTGTATGCCCTCATCCACTTTCATAATTTATAAAATTTGAATATTTCTGTATTGAAAATCGGTATCTCTTAAAGCAAATTCAAATGAGGTGAAATGCTTCAGAATTGTTGCTATGACGGCTGACGTAATCAAAATTTACCATCTGCTTGTTACAGCCAATGCTGACTACCAGCCCTTTATAGGGAGCTGTGTTACACTGGAATAAAGAGTGAAACAGACACGAGAAGAGAGTGAGATTAGATATGACAGGTTACGTCACGGACAGGCGCCAAGCCAAAAACCAAATTTGAATGATCGTTTTCTCGTTGAAAATTTAAATTTTTGACGGTGGTTGAACTTTTTCAGTATTCTTATGGATATAATAATCGATTCCAATAATAAAAAAAATTCATGCAAGGGACCTATTGGTGGCATATATGGGATCATAGGCTATTGTTGGCATACAAATATGTTCAATTATACTTTCGAATATTTGCATGGCTGGATCGATTACCACAATATTAACAAAAAAAATATAATTGTGCACGAAAAAAATTTATTTTTTGTCTTAATATATGAGTGAGATTGATCAATGTATTTTTTTTCCAGTGAATACGGGTGCATATTGTGTTAATTAATTAATTGCTCCTTTCAAACATACACCTCCCAAAAGTTTGTCACTTAGTAGATCTACGATATAGAAATAAGCAAGTTTGACTTTCTCAAATAAACAAACATGGAAGCTGATGGTTTACAAGTTGCAAAATAAATCTCATTCTGTCCACAATGATTTACTCTGTGGCAACAATGCTCCAACCTGTTCTGAAAATTCAATCAGGACTAAAGGAAAATATACCTTTCTTTTAACATGCCTCAAAAAAGTGTCCGATTTTTGCAAATCTTGAGCCCAAAATGGTCTCAAACTTCACATTATACTGACTGATGGATAATCCATGGTCAAATTAAATTCTGGCCCTCTGTTTGGCTCGCAATCCATTTGAAAGCACGATAATTTTCAAAGAAATAGCATTGGGACTTGAAATCAACTATTTGATTGTTCATGCAGAATATCATGTTCATTTAGAGGTTTTGAAATAGGAATGAACTCATTTGGAATTTTGTTTTGCTTCAAGGTGGAAGCGATGATGGCATAAACTGTGCGGCAATGCTCGAAATTCTACGGAAATATTCAAAACGTAAATCTCGACCATTGCACAGTGTCATATTTCTCTTCAATGGGGCGGAAGAATCGCCTATGCAAGCTAGTCATGGATTTATTACTAAACATAAATGGGCTGGAGAAAGCAAGGTTTTGATCAATTTGGAAGCTGGGGGAGCTGGAGGAAAAATTGTAATGTTCCAAACTGGTCCAAATAAGGTCTGGTTGAATGAGGATTATGGAAAAGTTCCTCATCCAAAAGGTCAGGGCGCTTCTGAAGAATTATTCCAAGCTAATGTCATACCATCAGATACAGATTTTAGGATATTCAGAGACTTTGGGAATATGATTGGTGAGTTTAGTTTAGACATTTACTGTATGTAATTTAGTTATTTGGGTCCACTGAGAAGGATAGATAATGTACAAAATTGGGGAAAAGTATTATGATGGTCAATGCTGCAGTACAGTAGAGCCTCGATTATCCAAACTAATTGGAGGACATAGATGTTTGAAAAACTGATCTGTTGGGATATTCAAACTGAAAACATTTATTCAAAGATATGCAGGCTGTTCCGCATGGTTATATTAAAATTTTGTAACGGTATACTAGATTCAATTATAAGTCAAATAAACCTAAAAGTTTATTGTATTTTGAGTTCACTGTGGACTTATTGTGAACACTACAAAAGTAACTACACTCTTGTCCACTACAGTTTTTGTCGTATGATGTAACATGTAACACTGATGTACATTTCGTCTGATTCGGTAGCTCCCTGGTCACATAAAATAGCCAGCTTACGTTTTCTCATTAACCGGTTATTTAATATTCCGCTAAGCAATGTAAATTTCAAGAAAGATAGAATAGTATATTCTAAAACAAGTTGCAGAATGGGCTGATATTTAAACACGAATGCGAAATTCGAAAACGAGCGACGAAGGAGCGAGTTTTCGTACGCATTAGTGTTGGAATTGCCTTCTGCAACGAGTATTAGACGATATTTTCTCTATTTCAGGCAAGTTTTGTAAAATACTGCTGAAATTTAATGAAAAATTAGGATTATACATCGTAGTGACTTTTGTATTGTATCTTGGCAGTTGGTGTGACTGTTACGAAAGTTGACAGATCATGGAATTTGAATTGTACGTAGAGCATGAAGATCAGATTGAACAGTTTCCTAATATCATGAATGATACAAAATTAGCAAGAAGGAAATCTCTAATACCTTATTTTTTTATGAAAATAAATCCTTTCCTCTCAACAATTATTTCACCTTATCAAGATTATCTTATATTGACAATAATTGTCGTGTGTTGAAATGTGATAGGATCGAATGTCAGTGCTGACTCCACAAAACGAAAAATATAACTAGAAACAGTGCGGGAATGGGTTTATTCCAGCACTGTTTTTAGTGCTGGAATGAACTCATTACGATACTGAAATAGAGAAAAATGATTTTCCATATTGCCGAAAGAATCGAGTATAGTCATCAATTAGTTCACAAAATTATCAACAAACATATAGATAAAAATCTCTTCAGTAACATAACCCTAACGAAAGAAATAAAAACGGTAAAAGGTTTCCACGCGTTCACGTTCCATCCAAAAAAAACAACAAACTCCAGAATATTTTTGAAAAGTTTAATATAAAACTGGCTTTCAAACCTTTCACGAAAATTAAACAACTTCTAGGAAATACATTCGATAAAACTCCGGACATGTTAAAATCGGGTATATATGAAATTAAATGTTTAGATTGCAACAAGTATTACATCGGACAAACAACCAGAAACATTCTCAACACGATATAATGAGCATACGGGACACATTCGGAACAACAACGTCGATAAATCTGCGGTTGCAAATCACGTTTTAACAACTGGCCACTCAATTTAAGAAAATTCAAATTGTTGAAAATATCCAATAAAGCGTACTTAGGAACACTTGAAGGTATCGAAATGTATAAGAGAAAGGATATTTTACTCAATAATGACCTAACCCCTATTAACAACACATTATTCTCACTAATTGGTTTATGACTAAGGTTATAATGTCAATCCGTACTGGAAAGTAGAAATTGATTGCATGCTTTAGTAACGCTTCGTCTTTGAAGATGGAAACTTTGTTTCCGAAATATATGTCAGACGACAAAAACTGTAGTGGACAAGAATGTAGTTACTTTTGTAGTAAACCTAAAAGTTACGGTTCCATTTTTATTTCTTTTTGAACTACAGGGTGTCCCGCTTCGTTATATTCGAATTTTGTCACTGCATACTAGATTTAATTATGCGCCAAATAATCTTAAAAGTTGCAGTTCCATGTTTGCGCGCATGTTCTAGGGAACAGCGATAACTTTCGGACGCAAAGATATAGCGCTTTGAAATTTTCAGACTAGGTTGCACATCCGAATGCGACGGTTAATTTCGTTAATAACTCAAACAATACAGATCCGATCGAATTGAAACTTGGTAACTTGTTATTGTAGAATGCCGACAAAAAGACTTATGGGAAATTTTGTGAGGATCGTTTCAGATTTATATCCATTTGCAATTTTGTTGATATTTCCTCAATAACTCAAAAAATACAGATCCTATCCAATCCAAACCTAGTGATTAGTTGTAGAATGCCGACGCGCATAATTTTGCGAAATTTCGTGAGGATTGTGATACTAGAAAATTTTAAATGGCGATAAAATGGCTATGATTGATCTATATGTTCAAACTGTCGACAGTATGCATCTAAAATTTTTGACTTTTGTAGGTATTGACATGGCATTTGTCAAAGATGGCTACCGTTACCATACCAAGTATGATCGTTTCGAGAATATAGCCTTGGGTTCATACCAACATGTGGGTGATAACGTTATGTCACTTGTGGAAAATATGGCAAACAATCCCGAATTGGGAAATGATAATGCAAAACAAGGAAAAGTGGTATTTTTTGATTTCTTTGGAGGGTATTTTATATCTTACAGTACTAAAACAGCTCTGTTCCTCAATCTAAGCGTTTGTGTCCTATCAATATTGACATTTTTCGTGAGTTTAAGGAGATTTCATTTGGGTAAGTTGAAATGTATTAAATTTCATCTGGTGAAATTCATGGCCAAAATGTCTTTTTTTATAGTAGAAATATTTGTGTTCTCTTTTTACTGTTTGGAAATTAGCAACAGTCAAATGAATCATTGAAAGTCAGTGCCAGATTAACCACGTAGCAAGGAAGCAATTGCTATGGGCCCAACGTATCCAAACCCGCCCACAGCGTGCTATCATTTTGCCCAAATGATTGTATTTTTGGAATTTTGGGCCGAAAATGGTCTCAAACGATTGGGTTCGACTCACTAATACCCTTATTACACTATGCCTTTTTCGTGCCTATTTGTCAGTGGGACTAACTCCGCCTGAAATTTTGAAGAAATACGCATGCGCCCAGGGCTATTTTGTAGACTGTTTCAGGCTTGAAAATAAATAGAACTGGTTCTATTTTTGTTCCCCCTGAATCGTGGGGATTTCAAGCCTACTTGTCGAAATTTCATTTCTACCAACACAATATTTATCTGTCTGACTTGACGTCTTAACATAACCTAGTTTATCCTATCCTTTGAATCGCAGCCTTCGTAAATTCAATAATAAATTTATGTCTACTACTCCGAGGACGTAAACTAACTAAACTTACGAAGGCCAGATAATCTGTGATGGTTATCCCCTAGTGATATGAAGTTTTCACCAGTAGCCTAGTATCGCAAAATAATTATTAATTTCGTTTTTGGAGAAATGCTTTCAGGAATTACAGTTTTTTTTTCTGTATGTGAATTTGCACTCTATGTAGTAGCATATTAAACGTTTCTTCATACATTCTTGAAAGAATATGGTATTGTTTTAAAAATATACGAACAAAACAAGAACTCAAGGTAAATATGTCAATGTCTTCAATGTTTGCAGCTCTGAAATTACCGCCTGAAACAAGCTCGCAAAAAGCGTGGTGTAAAAGCCGCTGTACACTATGCAATATCGGTGCAATGCAAGAGCAATGCAATGTGAAATGATCCAATGCGCATGCGTGACGGCAATTTTCTGATCAGCTGACGCAACTTTTAAAATTAGAGCTGGGGCTATTTTTCATGCAATTATTTGGCAATTCTGGTTTGTTTTTTAGTGACTTTAATGGAAGCCAACATGAATATGATATGATAAAATTCACTAGGTGTTTGACTCACCCTATCATTCGAAACTATTTTTCAGCTTTATCTATTTTCATCAATTTTATATGGTTGGAATTTCTTTTTATCACTCGATGAATTAAGCATGAAGGTATGGGTTCCCAAGTATGTTTAGTCTACAGAATCGGAACAAGTTTAATACTATTGTATGAAAAGCGTGCTCGCTTATATTCCATCAAATCTGATGATTATCATAAAAAAAATAGCACGTTCGAGAGCACTGACTGATATTGCCCAAAACTTTAATAACTTTTTAGATAATCCTATTCAATAAAAGCTCGCGGAATGCCCAATTATCCATAACTTCTATTGATCGAATTACCCACCTCAGCCGACCTTTTATTTGTTGACATATTTTCTTTTTACATAAAACACCGTTATAATAATTGAAATTTCATAATGGCAAGTTAATGTCGTCCCAATATAAAAGCTGTGATAAAAGTATAAATGCAAAAGTGCTTTTAGTTTTCTTTAAGTTGATCGTACAAGTCCTTGAAAATAGTATTGCACTTAAATTGCAGTATGGAATAATCATATTCATACAATGCAATGCGTTGCATTGCTATTGCGTTGCATCAATATTGCCTAGTGCAATTGGGGGAAATTCAGCCAACAAATAGCCATGAAAATAGGCGCAAATATAGACATGAAAAAAGGCATAGTGTAATAGGGGTATTATGAATAATCCGGGGTCAAATCCAATTCTGTCCGTCCGGGCGACACGATAACTCCCGAAAGCAATGAGTTAGAGAGTTGAAATTTACGGGATAGATTTGGGCATGGTATCTCGGTTAAGTTCGTTAATGGGCAAAATCCGCCGAGTGGTTTCGTAGTTGTGGCCATTTTAAGTTTGAGCGTGTTCACTGAATATTTGCGAAATCCGAAATTTAGCACCAAATTGTTGAATTATGAACTTTATTTCAAGTTTTGTATTGATCGGATCGAATAAAAAAAATTTTACACATTTTGAAAATTTTGTTTTTCCAATAACTCGAAAAATACTGATCTGATCAAATCGAAACTTTGTAGTTAGTTGCAAACTACCGACACGAAGACTTATGCAACACATCATGATGATCGCATGACTGGAAAAAATACTATTTTGCTTGAACTTCCGAAACGACAAACCGGATTGAGTCTTATTTTGGCTTTTAGGTGACTAATAATGACCTCTTGGGGCGTGCAAAATTTCATTGAAAACATACCCCTAGGAGCCCCAGAAGAATGTAACAATTTGAGTTGCGAATAATCGGAAAATTATACGAGTTGTTTCAACGGGAATCAATTTGTTTACTTATCGAATTCGATTTCTACACGCGTTTTATCTGATTATTGCGTTCGCTAGCATACGTATAAGGACAACTAATTTAAATATGGACGAATTGTGAAATCTTAGGTCAGTTTTATGTTATTGATCATTTTAATGTGGAATCGTGAAATTCCTGAAATAATCTTTGGGAATTTTGAAGAAATTCTATATTTTGGTCTTTTCTTACTCGGGCTGAAGTGTAAGTACGTTGGCGATTGAATATGTGGTTGATCGATATGTGGAATATTAAAATTTTTAAAATTTGTCTGACAGCTGGGTGAGTGGACAGGGACTAGACTGTCATATTACCACCTCGTGTCAATTCTGTGATTGTGCAAGCCAGTTTCGAGGAAATTTCGTAGTTTCCGAGGGGGCGTGTCCATAACGCGTTCCTTTGTCCAATTTTGAAATTTATGCTTCCACTTTTCGGCCATCTAAGTGGAGTGGGATTTAGAGGTGGAGGATGCATTTTCTCCATATAATTAATAAGTTTGGGCATGTAAGGCAGATTAAAAAAGCAGCTGCTAATACACTATGCTTGTTTTGGTTCGCAATTCGGACTGTCCTAGAACCGTTCAAAGTAGTCATACAGTCGTTTATTGTAATTGGACTTGCGCGAATGGGCTAAATCTTTCACACGCTACGTTTTCCCACTCTTTAGAACCGATTCGGAACTGTTCCTACTGCGAACCAAAACAAGCCTTTTGTGTGAGGATGTGGCATTAGATGTGATGCCTGATGAAGAAAATCCACATAAATCGAGCAGGGCTAGATGCCTCCACAACATTCAATGTTAGCGCCATACATCGATTCTAAACATATTAAAATAACAGGAGCTCTTGGAAGATGGTTTTGATTGGAGAACTTGTTTTTGAGAAAAATGTTGGACATGTTGAATAACAATATTATCCAATTAGTAGTCGTTTTGTTTTGCACTTTGTCTCTCAACGGCCATGCTAATTGTTAAAATTGCCGCTACTTGTCTACAGAAAATCCACACTAGATACACCCGCAATTCCCCCAAAAGGTTAATATTTGGGCAGGAAATGTTCGAAATCATATCATAGGTCCATAGGCGATAATTATTTAGCACTACTTCAAAATGATGTCGTTACAACTTTGGCAAATTTCCCCCAATTGAGTGGCGCTATTACACCACGCTTTTTGCGAGCTTGTTTCAGGCAGTAATTTCAGAGTTGCAAACATTGAAGAAATTGACACATTTACCCCAAGTTCTTGTTTTGTTCGTATATTTTTAAAACAATACCATAGTGTTTTAAGAATGTCCGAAGAAACGTTTAATATGCTACTACATAGAGTGCAAATTCACATACAGAAAAAAGACTCTGTAATTCCAGAAAGCATTTCTCCAAAAACGAAATTAATAATTACTTTGCGATACTAGGCGAAAACTTCATATCACTCGGGGATAGCCATCACAGATTATCTTGCCTTCGTAAGTTTAGTTAGTTTACGTCCTCAGAGTAATAAACATAAATATATTATTGAACTTACGAAGGCTGCGATTCAAAGCATAGAATAAACTAGGTTATGTTGAGAATACGTCAAGTCAGACAGATAAATATTGTGTTGGTAGACATGAAATTTCGACAAAAAGGCTTGAAATCCCCACGATTCAGGGGGAACAAATAGAACCAGTTCTATTTATTTTCAAGCCTGAAACAGTCTACAAAATAGCCCTGGGCGCATGCGTATTTCTTCTAAATTTCAGGAACAGTCAGTCAGGCTGCCATATAGGCACGAAAAAGGCATAGTGTAATAAGGGTATAAAAAACTAAACCCCTTGATTTGAATGACCTCAAATATCGAATAACGCTTCGATTAGGTCGATCACTCCTAAGATGTTGAGTAATGTTGGAAGAAATTTTTATTTGAGGTGAACACTTCGAATATAAACTTCATTAACATTCATAATATTTTGGTGCATTTTGTATTGCATTTTAATTTTTGATATTGTACCAAATTTCGCTAAACACTTGATAATTTTTTTTCTAATTTGATTTTTTAAAGTGAATACATTTCTTAATAGAGAATGACGAGACCTTTCAAACGATGTATCACAAACCCATACTTCCTGTTTGAAACATTGGGGGTTGTACCTGTCTTTCGAAGGGGTTGAAGGTAGGGTTCGAATTTTTACGAAGATGAATGACATTTCAAAATTTAAAATTAACTTGTTTCGGTATTTTCCATAAATATGAACAGTAACCAAGATACTGAATTTATTTCATTTTGCTTTTCCACACTGTATGGTTAAAATGAATGTACAAATCAAAGGACTCATCCGGTATATATCGGTCGATCTCCGATAAATATTCACGAGCCGCCACTGGCCTGTAGTAATCTACTGTACTATTAAACACCCACAAAATTGTTACCTATCGATGGCAAATAAACGTATCGAGTATCGATTTTTTTTCCCATAGTAGATCAAGGGCCATTCGATAGAATTTGCTACGGGCCCTGCGCTTGCTTAATCTGGCACTGTTTAAAGGTGTTGAACGAACCACGTTATATTTTGTAGACAATGTCTAACCCCATTGAAAAATATTTGAAGAATATGAGAGAACTAAGATATTTTATGCTTTTATAAATCTGAAAAATCAAATATGTTCCATTCGGTTTCCATGTTAACTGCAATTTATATGTTTTTATTCACAGGAATCACAGTAAATACAGTATTTTACTTCCACCAAATTCTGGCAGTAACACTTTTTGGTTGGTTACTGTCGTTTTTGACTGTGGTATTTCTCGCATACCTCATTGATTTATTGGGATATGGTATGAGCTGGTATGGGCATCCTTGGTTGATTTTAGGTCTCTTTGTTGTTCCTACAATTATAACTTCTACCCCGATGCTACTGCTTATTAAACCAATGGTGAGAATAATAAATGGAATGATATTGTATGTAATGCTATACCCACTAATTGTAATTAACAAGTTGCTTTGTGCTTTATGTCACTTTGGAGGCTGAAATTAATTTTGTTTTCGTTCCATTGTTCTAGGTATTGAGTCATTCTTTTCTATTTAGACCAATTCCTTCTTTATCAGAGCGTGTAATAATTTGATTTGGACAGATCCATTTGACAGTTGGATTGAGTCTTTCTTTATATAATACAGGGTGTCCCAACGATAATTTAACCCCCCACTCGGAAACGAAACTTTTCGAAGATTTTAAAAAACCAGATCAACTTCTGTTTTGAGGGGACGAACTTCCGAGTTTGTTCCGAAAACACCATCAACCCCTAACATTTTTTTAATAGGGAAGAGATGTCGAGTGTTGGTTAGTTTGGAAGTTATTTATGTTCTGTACACAACCCAGTTAAAAATTTCAAAATAGGTTCATTATTTACGAAATAATGTAATAATTAAACTTACTGTCAAAAGGTGATGTTGAACAGACAGTTGAACCGCCCAAACTCAAGAACCTAAGAGTTTTGACTTTATTCATCAAATGCTTAACATATTGGTGACTTATATTTCTTTCTGGATGATTGTTATTAAAATACCTTGCACTTAATATAGCATTTTTGTAATTCCGATAGTATAATTTGAGAATTTCTATTCTTTCTTCCATAGAATAGACCATTTTCGCCCACGTAAGTAAGTCTCAAACCGAATTATGATGCAAAAACGATAGATTGAAACACATTTGAGAAAGAATCTTCAATAAAATTGTATAATGTAATGATTTGTCTCACACATTTTCCGATCATGAACTATAACTCAATGAAAAATTATATACGATCACTTATTTATTCAATATTGTGACGCGTTTCGTCGACACAGCGACTTCATCAGACTACATCATACTAAATTCTTAACAAGTTATTATCTCCCTATACCAAGATGACATGGACACAGAATCATTTAAAACTAATTATATGAGAAACTTATTTAAAACAAATTACATAATAGACTTATTTAAAACTAATTACATGAGATTACACTGCTGGTTTCTTTGTACACATTAACAATAATTAATTCCTAATGCTTTTATAAATTGTTTCTCTATTTGAATAGATTGAGTAACGGTGAAAAATTTAAAATAAAGGTGCGCAACTCAATTACTGGGAAATGGTGGAAATAAATAGGGAAAAACATAAGGGTAATTTAGTTAATGAACAATTAAATCAAAATTTTCCACCGTTACTCAATCTATTCAAATAGAGAATCAATTTATAAAAGCCTTAGGTATGAATTATTGTTAATGTGTACAAAGAAACCAGCAGTGTAATCTCATGTAATTAGTTTTAAATAAGTCTATTATGTAATTTGTTTTAAATAAGTTTCTCATGTAATTAGTTTTAAATGATTCTGTGTCCATGTCATCTTGGTACAGGGAGATAACAACTTGTTAAGAATTTAGTATGATGTAGTCTGATGAAGTCGCTGTGTCGACGAAACGCGTCACAATATTGAATAAATAAGTGTAAATCGTATATAATTTTTCATTGAGTTAATATGGATTTGCATCAAGTAAAAGCCACAAGCATTACATTTTTCATGAACGATAAGAAAATCGAATGTTTTCATACTTTCAAAAATTCCAATTCTTCCACCATCAAATAAAAAAATTTGAAATTTTTAACTGCGATGTTTAGGTAACAGAAATTTTTTTTAACTAAACCACATCCAACATCACCTCCTCATCAAAAAATGTTGGGGGTTGTTGACACCCTCAGATGGTTTTTTCGTTCGGAACAATGTTGTCACAAGAATTCTTTCTCCCTAATATAGAACTTGTAAATTATTTTTGGATTCTTCAAAACTCTTAGGTTCTTGAGTTTGGCGGTTCAACTGTCTGTTCAATATCACCTTCTGACGGTGTGTTCAACTATAACATTATTTCGTGAATAATGAACCGATTTTGAAAATTATAACTGGGTTGTGTACAGAACATGAATAACTTCCAAACTAACCAACATTCGAAAAATGTTAGGGGTTGATGCCACCTTCATGGGGGTGTTTTTTTCGGAACAAACTCATGATGGAAATTCGTCCCCATCAAAACAGAAGTTGGCCTGTTTTTTTTTAAATCTTCGAAAATTCTTCGTTTCTGAGTTCTGGGGGGGTCAAATTTTCTGTATATCGTCGGTACAATGCCAAAACCACGTATGTGCAAATTTGCCGTTTTTCACCCATTAACACAAACAGCGACGTTAGACTTGGAAGCATTCAATGCCAATAGCACGAATGTCTTCAGAAATGCATATCCCCAGTGTGGCCTGATCATCGTTTCGCGAGAGTATGTATTATTGTAAAAAGATTTGGGTATATTCCAGGGAATATTATAATCAATTTCGGGAATCACATGATTTTATTTTTTCTAATTTGATTTTTGCAATAAACATGAAAGTGATATCATTTCTAAGTAGACAATGACGAGACCTTTCAAACGATGTATCACAAGTCTATACTTCTTATTCAAATAATTGGGGGTTGTACCTGTCTTTCGAAGGGAGTTGAAGGTAGGGTTTGCATTTGTACGAAGAAGAATGACAATTTAAAATGTGAATTTGACGTGTTTCGGGATTTTCCATGAATATGTAACCAAGTATAAGTACAAGTAACCAAGATAATTAATTTATTCAATTTGACTTTTTCACACTGTACCTATATTGAACATCAGAATTTCATTAACAGAAAATTTACCGTTTTTCAGCAAATCTCTCGAAATGCAAATTGCTTCATACAAGCTCAGATACTCCGATTGATTTGGAGTGCAATAATGTTAGTAGCAACTTTGTTTGGCATAAGAACAACCTATCCTTTATTGATGATCGTTTTATTCGATACCTTAGCTTATGCTGTGATACTTTTGATTGGTTTGGAACATTCAGGTAAGAATAATAATTGTTAATGGGTTTAGAGATATATTCCCTAATTTAAAAAAGAAATCAAAATTTTATCAACGACTTTGCTGTGTCAATAAGAGTGGTGGCTGGTGATAATTTTGTTCAGGGAGGCGCTGATTCAAGAATACAAAAATAGTATATATATTTTAAAAAATTTGGTAAATAATTACCAAATGGCTACTTCTTTAACTAAATTTTGTTCGATGGACAACATTGCGAGCGCCGTCAGTCTTTCTTCCGACATGGTTTTCCTTAGAAACGTCTTGATCAATTTTAAAGTAGAGAAACATCTTTCAGTTTCTGCGGTTGTCATTGGCATCGATATAAAAATATCCAAAACTTTACATATTTCACAAAACGTTGAATAAAAACCATGTGACACTATATCAAATTTAAAGTACATACGCAACCGGTCACGTTCTCGTTTTCTGGTGTTATTAATCGAGTCTTCCGACTCATTATGACCACGTAGTGCAAGATTGCATTTGCCACACAACTTCAGACTATCGATAATTTTAGACAGGACGTATCGGTTTTTGGCGCTCTTGTTCCTCAGAACAGAGTGCTTATCAATTTGCCCAAATGTCTGTAATTTTCGAATTTTTGGCTGAAAAAGTTCGTTATTGGGCAAAATCGGTCTGATTTTTTTTTTACAATACAACTTTTGAATTCAAATTTTTTTAAGATGCAGTTTCATCATAAGGATCCATTGTTATCATTTTCAACTCTAACTAGCTTAATACTTTCGGAGATATGATGTTTCGAAGTTTCAATAATACATCGTAGGTTCTATGTATTCACAGAATGTGAACACAGAATCTGTCTATGTTACTATTCATAAATGTCATCTTTACTAGCTATTAGAGATTGTCAATTCGTATATTTTCTCTTGGAAAGCAAGTATTCGATTCTTGAATTTGTGAATATACAGGGTGTTTCCTAAACATGCGGCAAAAATTCAGGGGGTTGTTCCTTAGACTATTCTAAGAATATTTTGTCCTTTGATGATTTTTGAAAAACCTATTTGTTTCGAAGATATAGGGGAAACAAAATTTTGGATAATAACATTTTATTATGAAAAATTACATGAAAATTCAACTCAACCTACAAAAACTGTTGAAAATGACCACCTCTACCCAGCATACAAGCATCCAATCTTCTCCTCATTGACTGCCGAACCCTTTCAAAAACACCAGGATAATTTCTTATTAAGTTACACCCAGCAATGATCCGATTTCGCAAGTCTTCCACATTTTCTACTGGAGTGGTATAAACTAATGATTTTAGATGGCCCCATAGGAAATAATCTAAGGGGTTTAAGTCCGGGGAACGAGCAGGCCATAAATGAGGTCCACCTCTTCCAATCCAGCGATCTCCGTATGTTAATGTTAAAAACTCACGAGCAACCAAACTAAAATGCGCTGGTGCACCATCGTGCATAAACCACATTGCATGTCTTATTGCCAATGGTACATCCTCCAAAAACAGAGGTAACGTTTGTTCTAAAAAGTTGCGATACACGTCCCCGGTAAGTCTTTCTGGTAAAAATATCGGCCCTATTAGGCAGTCACCCACAATACCAACCCAAACATTCAATGAGAACTGATGTTGAAAACGATCTTCAATTACCTCATGTGGATTTTCGTCGGCCCATACATGGTTGTTATGAAAATTTCTTATTGCATTTCTTGAGAAATTCGCTTCATCGGTAAAAAGAATCAGCGTCAGTAATTGAGGAATTTGAACTAATGTGGTTAAAAGCCATTGACAAAATGCAATACGTGGGGGAAAATCAGTAGGAATAAGTGCCTGAACGCGTTGCATATGGTATGGGTATAACAAATTGTCTTTAAGAATTTTCCAAACAGTCTTATTACTCACATTCAAAGTATTGGAAATTTTTCGAGTAGAAGTACTAGGGTCTTCTTCGATCATGTCCAGCACATTCTCTTCCAGTTCCACCGTTCTTACTGTGTTTGGTTTTCCTGGTCCCCCCATTTTTTTCAATGCGCCTGTTTCATGCAGACGTTGATGAATATTTTGAAACAATTTTCTGTCAGGAATATTACGCCCAGGAAATCGTTCAATGTACAACCTCCTAGCTTTTAATGAATTTCCATCAGCAAGTCCATAAATGAAATGCATGTCAGTCATCTCGGCGTTTGTATAGCGATTCATAATAGTCAAAGATAAAATGTTAATTGCTAATACATCACAAAACGAATTCAAATGAAAACCGTGTTTAATCTGTATTCCTTTACCATCTGCACTTATCAATTTTTAGTCAAAAAACTGGCCGTTTTTAGTAATTGGAATGTTGTTAAACAAATTTAAAAATAAATTGTACCTACTTAGTAAACACAGTGCGGTACGCATTTTTATTTAAACTATTATTAATTTTAAAAATATGAAAAATGTTGTTCGCCCTGTATCTTCGAAACAAAGAGGTTTTTCAAAAATCATCCAAGGACAAAACATGCTTAAAATAGTCCAAGGAACAACCCCCTGAATTTTTGCCGCATGTTTAGGAAACACCCTGTATACAAGACTGTTTTGATGTAGTTTATGGAGGAAATAGGAAAGAAGAACATAATGGAATCGTCAAAAGAAATTACTGTTCGTTGACCACTGAGGTTAATATAACCTTTTACTTCCTTAAGTAGTGGTAGTGAGGCATGTTCCTATGTAGAGTATTTTCTAGTGTCCGACCGAAACTGGTATTTCAGCCGAAACCGAAACCGAAACCGAACTTTCGGCCAGGATCTCAGTTTCGGCCGAAACCGAAACCGAAACCGAAACTTTATATTTCATACTTTTATCTACTGTATTTTTTACAATTTTAGTCGCATATACATAAAAATAGTTAAGGAGTGTCAAATAAAATAAAAAGACATTTTTTTTTGAAATCTTTATTTATTATTTTGGTATTACCAAGTTATCAAAATAATCAGTCGAAGTATACAGGGTGATTCCAAATCAGACGTGAAACTTAGAGGAGGTGTTAGTATGGATCATTTGCTGTGGTTTGAGCCATTTTTATTGAGGACCAAAAATCAACGGTTCCCGAGATATTTGAGTACTGGTTCTGTTGAAAAAGAATTAGTATGATTTGAAAGGGGGTATAAGACGCAAATAGAGGAAAATAACGAATTCAATATTTTTTTTATTGCAACTAAGCTCGAAATTACATTAGAAAATGTATTCATAAATTATGTTTCACCATTCCATAGGCTAGCACGTGCCGTCTTTCTGATGTCTTCAGTTGTATTTTCCGCCTGAAATTTACTCACGCTCTCTTTTGATACACATTCACTATTTTAAATGCCGGACATTCAAAAGGTTGCTTATAAAAATCTGCTGAAACGAAACTAGTTAAGCAATCTAACGAAATCTTTTAGAGAATGAAGAAGGAATTTGGCAAGTTTTTAAAATAATTTTGGCATACAAAATTCTGACATTCAAAAGTTGCAGACAAATTGATATTAGTAATTGATTTTTCATTTATTCATATACCTACCACATTTCAAATCATACTAATTCTTTTTCAACCTCTTATACAGCATAGTTTTTCTTTTTTCGTACATATCATATTCTTTTCTGATGAAAATAAACCAAAATTATCACCAAATTTTGTCAACGTAGAAAAAATTGACGAAATATGTACTATAAGTTCAGGAATCCTTTAAAAATCAACCGAACTCCAAAAACCGTTGATTTTCGGTTATAAATAAATATGGATTAAACAACAGCTAATGAGTCATACTCCAAGTTTCACGTCTTATTTGGAATCAGCCTATGTAGTCTAATTAATAATTAATCATTAAAGTGAATTCTCATGAATTCTCAGTCATAACAAAGATAGATCACAATAACTCGTACGATAATTATGTATACCTACTTATAACTCCTGGCCAAACGACCAGGATAATTCACGAACATTCAAGTTTCGGCCCGGCCGAAAGTTTCGGCCATTTTGGGCCGAAACCGAAACTAAGGCCGAAACTAGAATTCTTGGCCGAAACTGGCCGAAACCGAAACCGAAACCGAACTTTCGGTCGGTCACTAGTATTTTCATAATGTTGCTAGCAGAAAAATACTGGAATATGGATCTACATTTGTGTATCAATCATTTTTTCTTGAGTTAAGGTTCATAATACAGAAAAGAATGTGATAGTGGTATGAACTATTAAATTTCAAATTATGAAAAGAGGATAGTATTTTATTGATATATTTTGAACTATTAAAATAATTTGTTCGTAATCCACTACCTACTCAAATATCAGGAATAAATGGACAATCTGCTATGATTGTCTCCAGCCTTGCTCTAGACATTTCGATGATACTTTCCTTAGGTATTTCGAGTTGTGAAAACTATGCACCGAGTGTGAGTTGCAACAACCCATTCCACGAGGTTGAATCATTGCAGATTGCTCCTTTAATCTTGATAAATAAATTCAAAGACAATTTTTGAAGCATTGTAGATTGCTCTTTTTTCAAAAGATAAGTTTTGAAGCATTTTTTTTAAACGACACTTTTTTTTAATTTAATTTCTTTCATGATGCAGTTCTATCATAGGAATCCATTGATATGATTCCCAACTCGGAGAAACCAATACTTTCGGAGATATAATTTGTCTGTTTGAACAAGAGCCCCAAAAAGCTCCTGTCCAAAGGGCTTGAACCAATTTTTTCGATACCATTTCGTTGTGCTAACGAATATTTTCGACATATGCACTACTTAAACCAGAAGCGATATTAGTTGTGACCAATAGCTGGAAGCTTTTACAATCTTCTTCATATGTTTGGCCGCTTTTTCGTATTTTTTTACCCAGATGTTTCAAATCTAATACACCTTCTTTTGTCCAGTTATCGTCTCCACCAAACAGTGAGCAATAAAACAAAAAAACGCATGTTTTTCATCACATCCGCACAACCAAGTCTTTTCGTAAACATTTGCGTGAAACTAAAGTTTAATTTTGTTAGATCACACACTCTCAGTGTCAATCCTTAAATCCTTAACGCAGCTTTATAACACGAAGCAATACCTATCTATTTAGCGTAATCATAAAGAAGCCCTGTGGACAGGAGCTTTCTGGCGCTCTAGTTCAAACAGACAAATTATATCTCCGAAAGTATTGATTTCTCAGAGTTGGGAATTAAATCAATGTATTCTTATGAAAGAACTGCATCATAAAGGAAATTAAATTCAAATAATAGTTCATTTTTTTTACCTTGTAATCGATCAAAAATTTCCTGATCTACGTTCACCAAATTTTCTCCTCTCTCGAACTACAGAATTATGCTTTCAATATTTACGTAATATTTTCAAACATTTTCGGGTGAGGTCCCCGTTGCATCGCTAAAATACGAGTATTTCAACCCCAATATTCTTGAAGTTACAATATTCCCTTCTGTCAAGTTGACTTTATGACAATTCATACATAGAATATACATAGAATAATTATATCAATCTGTGAAATACGATTTACATTGAAATATTGAAAAATCATATCTTTGAAAGTATTAGCTTGTTAGAGTTAAAAATGATATGAATGGATTCTTATGATAAAACTGCTTATTAAAAAAAATTTAATTTGGAATTTGTTTTGTAAAAAAAAAAATTTTTTTTTATTACTCCGAAACCTTCTGTCCGATTTTGCCCAGTAACGAACTTAGCCGAGATATTCATCCCCCAAACCTACTCTGAAAATTTCAACTCTCTAGCTCATTCCGTTCGAGAGTTATCGTGCCTACGGCCGGACCGGCCGGACAGAATGAATTTCGACCACGGATTCTTGATCAGTGAGTCGAACCAAATCGTTTAAGACCATTTTCATCGAAATATTCGAAAATTACAGACATTTGGGCAAATTGATAAGCACTCAGTTCCGAGGAACTAGAGCGCCAAAAAGGTGTACTACTACTGAGCGTACCTATTTTATTCCTCTCTGGCCTTCTACTAATACGCCCGAATCATGACTGAGAATCGCTCGAGACTAGCCGGTCTCTGAGTGAGGACGTTTGCCGTTTCCAGGGTAACCGGCAATTTCGCATGGGCGATCGAGATTCAGCCCGGCATAGTGCGGACGCTCATAGTATACCTTGTCTATGCGTACGCTTAAAGCAAATGGAATTATTGTGAAATATAGATGGTCGCTAGATGAAAATGCTTTAATTTTTAATTGAATCCAGTTTGATGAGCACGAATATGAAATATACAAATTAATTGTTTATGTATGTACATCATTTTCCCCCATTGCCAGCCGCGCCTGGATATATTTAAAAAAAAAGTATCAACCACTTTGCTGTGTAAATAAGATAATAAAAAGTATTTCGAAATATTCCTTTGTCACATACTCGTATAGTTCATGCATCCATTACAGGCCTACTTTCAAAGTATAATTTATCCCTACTTTTTTAGAATCAATATGGAAAATGGTTTATATATTATTGTCTCTAATACCTACTTCTTTTTCAATGTCCATTAATATTGAATTAATGGATTTCTTCATCCCGTTAACTGGAAGAATGGGAAGCAATAAAATACCTGATATCATCATAGGATTTGGAGCGGTTTCTGCAACATTATTAACTGTAACACCTTATGTAAGTATTTTCTTTTCACATCGGTATTTAACATGATAATGATCACGGTTTTTTTTAGTATTTCCTTATTTCGTCCATGGATAAGCCAAAGAATTTCTATAAGATCTTGACCGCAATATTTGCAGTATGTTTTGCAATTGTCTTCACACCTTTGGGTTTTCCATATTCTGGAATCTATGAATCACCTACTCCTCAGAGATTTTGGATTCTGGTGAGTTTGATCTTTGTAATACTAGATTTTGATCTTGTTATATGAAATAATAACATTGAAAAATGGCTCATACCGTTGTTAATGAATCAACTAGATCCAAGCGTTCTGCCAATAGGGACTCGTAAATCTATACTATGCATAGAGTTCACAACTTGAATTAACATCAGATGTTTCCTTGATTTGCCGAGTGCAAGAACAGACGTGTTCCAGACATCTTTGGTCTTCATCAGTGTTCTGTAGTCGTCAATAAATTTAACTGAACTGAGACCATGTTAACAATCGCATAGTTGACACTTTACGAAAAGGCTCATTCCACCTACGCGAGAATACAAGGAACCCAGCCTTCACCCTTCACCTAATGCTGAAAGCCCACGATATTAATAATCGAGAGGATACTCTTACAGAGCTCAAACAGTATCTTCCTATGGCCATGAACGCACTGTCGTGAAGTCAGGACCTTTTGCGCGAATGTTCTATTATCTATTCACCCCTCATACACCCCCCACGAATGGGCATGAAGTTGAGTATGAATGGAGGTTAACATCTGAAAAAAATGTATTGGACACCATATATCAACTGAATTCAAATTTGAAAATGAAATTATTACAAAAATACGAAGGTTTGTGAGGACTTTCAGCGGAATCGGACTGATAAATTCTGAAATATAAAACTTCTGAAGAAAAATTTCCTTTTGAAAAAAAAATTTTCTATTTTTTCTAGTTAAAAGATCCTCACGAAATTTCTCACAAATTGGCGGGTTGGCATTCTACAACTAATTACCAAGTTTCAATTTGATCGTGTTTGTATATATTGTATTATAGAGGAAATAACAACAAAATTTCAGATGAGTATAATTCCAAAACAGTTCGGCCGCTTATGCCTATTAACGAACTTAAATGTCGCATTCGGATGCGCAACCTGCTCTGAAAATAGCAAGTTGCTATCTCTTTCCGTTCTTAAGTAATCGTGAGATACAGCATATTTTTTCATAATTTTTTTAACATTTTCTAGTGGTACGATCTTCACAATATTTCACATACGTCTTTATGTCGATATTCTACAACAAATAACCAAGTTTCAATTCGATTCGGTCTGTATTATTTGAGTTATCGAGAAAATAATATTCCAGGTGGGTATAACTCCGAAAGCGTTGGGCGTATAATGCCCAACAACGGACTTAACACCCCCATTCGGATGCGCAACCTACCCTGAAGTGTATATTGCTTTCCATTCGAAAGTTATCGTGGCACCGGTTACCCATCCAGCTACTGAACTCGCCCAAGTCTGCTCGGACCTCCAATAATATAGATCCGATCGTGATCAAACTTGGAACTTGGTTCTAGAGTTAGGTTTTGAAGGCTCTCGCAAAATTTCAGCGATGTCAGACGAATACTTTCTGATATATAGAACTGTTTTCAATGTTTTTTCCTTAATTTTCGCGTTGATATTCTGGAACTAATTACTATGTTTGAACTGGGCCGAATTCGTATTTTTTGAGTCATTGAGGAAATAACCAAATTTCAGATGGGTATAACTCCAAAACCGTTTGGCCGATTATGCCTATTAACAAACTCGAATGGCGCATTTGTATGTGCTACCTACCCTGAAAATTGCAAGTCGCTTTCTTTTTCCATTCTCAAGTTATCATAAGATAACTAATATCTTATGATATCTATCTAAATCAATTGAGTAATGTATCATCCGCATAACAATGGAGTCAATATGTTTTCACGATTCGAGGTTCAGTATGAGGGTTACTTGTTTTCTAGCATAGGTGGCGTGAGCGTTTACGAAAAACGTAAAGCGCCATCTATGCGATACAGATTTTTGCATCCCTGTACTGTACGCACAATTCCAACGCCAAGAACTCTGCGTGTAGCCTCTGTTTTTGAGACCTTATATTCTTATCCTCGCTTTCTCCTTAGGGGATCCACCTTTGTACCACATTAAGAGATGTTTCTGCCAAGAATAGGTGGTAGCACTAGGAATTGCTATCTTGAAGAAATCTTGTTTGCTTTGGAACCATAATAGGTCTCTTGCATGTAACACGAAATACCATATGTTTATGTTTTTCTGAATCTACTTCAATACCAGATCATCATGCATGCCCTCATGCACTTTCATCATTTATAAAATTGGAATATTTCTGTATTGAAAATCGGCAAATCAAGAATCAATTTCAAATGAGGTGAAACGCTTCTGAATCGTTGATATGACGGATGAGGTAATCAAAATGTACCATCTGCTCGTTACAGCCAATGCTGACTTCGAGCCCTTTACAGGGAGCTGTGTTACACTGGAATAAAGAGTGAAACGGACACGAGAAGAGAGTGAGAGTAGATATGACGGGTTACTTCACGGACTGGCACCAAGTTTCGGTCGTTTGAACAGGCATTATGTGCAACCAAATTTGAATGATCGTTTTCTCGTTGAAAATTGAAATTTTTGACGGCGGTAGAACTTTTTCAGTATTCTTGGATGGATATAAGAATCGATTCCAATAATAAAAAAAAATCATGCAAGAGACCTATTGTGTATCAACTATCAACTGTGTTTCGATCCTTTCATTCCCATTTCAGCATAGCCAGAGAGTCTTTCACGGGGAAGATGGTGGGATAATCAAGAAAGATTCTGGATATTTCTTTATGAACATGGACAGGAATTCACCGAGAAGTGTTGCCACATATGTGGATGATCTCAGGAGAGCTGTAGATCTAGAATCAGACTGCAACAATTTTCTTCTCTGCGGTTTGCCATTAGCACATCCCAAAATGAGTGATGTAATGTAAGTTTTATGAATGATTGCAATTTGTGTAACAATTCTATATTTTTTATCTACATTCATTCGAAATTATTCGATTTATAATTTTTTTTGATGAAATTCATGACAAAACACACATGATTTCCATTATTTTAGGAGATACAGCACATGGGTTCCTGCATCTTCGCCAATTATTCCTGAACCTGTTGATTTGAAAGTGATTTCTAAAACACACATTTCACCAACATTGGTTCGATATAACCTTACAATTACTGGTAGGCTTCCTAAAAATATTACTTTTTCTTTAGTTTCTTCAAGTATTCATTTTGGAACATACAGGGTCTTTGCAAATGATTGTAACATCGCAGTTGCCTTCGGATTTTTATTTTCCACTTCTCACTTCTTCTGTTTATATCTTAGAATTTCTTAGCTGACAACCATTGTTGAATTATTGTCAATTCCTAACATTCTTTTTAAAATTCAGTTTCCAAATTTTTTAAATCTGCAATGAATTATGATTTAGGACAAAACACATTTATTGTGAAGTCCTATTACCGCAAATGGTACATTAATCAATGGTCAATGGATTTACTCTGTTGAGGCCTGTAAAAATGAATATCTGGCGAAATATCCTGATGTTCAGGATCCCAAACCGGCAGTTATCTTACAGTTATTCAATGTATTCTGTTAATTTCTATTGATTTATTTACCTACATTCGAACATTCAAATTAGTTCAACAGTATGTATTCAGTTATCACTACTTAAATCTCAAAAAGGATTTAAAAAATTTTCCCTTCAAAAACAAGGTAACAGATTGTTCATATCTGTTCAATAGCTATTATGATACCTATATCTTGAAAATGACTTAGGAGAATAGAATCCCTCAATTCCATCAGCTTAATATTTTCTGAAAGAAAACTCTTTAAAACGGAGTCAAATTCCATTATCATTCATCATTCTTTCAATCAAATTACTCTACTCTGGTCATCACAAGGTCTCTTGTAAACCCAGAGAAGGAGTTAGGTTCAGCAATTATGGTATGTACCCAAAATCACGTGTGGAATTTCAACTTTGAGATGAAACCACCCTATTTAAAAGAAAATGTTAGTACAGATACATCAAGTATTGGGTACCTTCATCATTATTGCGTGTTTTCATGTTCTTTCCTCATTAAAATCTACTTCTATTTATCCTTGAATCAAAATTGAAACCAGTGTAGTTCGAAAGATTTCCTTATGTCGTAGATGACTTCCGTTGTGCGTCATTACAAGGCCGATTTAGGGTTATGTTATTATTTTTGACTGATTTCGAGTGAGCTAAGACATACGTCAATCGAATTTGGTGAACTCTTCTATATTTATTAATTATTTTCGAAATATACAATTTTGTTATGAAAACTTGATTCTAGATTGTTGAGAAAGGTTCACAGAATCTATTTCAACCGAAATAAACCTTAAGAAATTAAACAAAGTATCTAAAAACAGGCGAGGAATTCGCGTAAATTTTAGGTCCATAAGAAATGCATGGGGAATTCAGTGCTCGGATCCACGGGTGGATCGTAATTCGAATTTCCCGCCTAACCTAACTAATGTCTACAAAAACTTGAGTGGAATTTAAGCGAATAACCGGAACAGTGCGGTTAAGACCAATCTCTTGCTAAACATAACCGATCTGTTTGATTTTAACCGCACTGTTCCGGTTATTCGCTTAAATTCGACTTTAAATGCAAAAGAAAATTCATTTATTTGAAAATTTCACTTTCTACATACTTAATGCAAACTATATCAAGTATTAAATCAATTTATCTTGTATAATAAAAAAATTTGGTCCAAACGGGGAGGGGAGAAAAAGTAATCTCCCAGTGACAATAATTTTGTAACTCATCATTTATCATTGCCAATGTAAATAAAAAAGAAAAGGAGAAAATGCGGTTATGCGTATATTATGAATTCTGTGGTTGGAATTGCAAATCTGAACAGAATGCTAATGAAGCGGCAAAATGAGAGGGTTCAGAACCAACTACGATTGACTAGGGGGTTGTGCACACTAAAACTACGATATTACAATCATTTATAAAGATCCTGTATAAAATATAAATTTAAGGGATAATCAATACAATAACTTTTCAGGTCCTGATCGGATAATGATGTATTTATCACCAAAAAAAAAATGTAAACTGAACAAGACAAGTCTTTTGGATAAGATAGGCGGCAATGAAGTTTACTGGAACGACAGGCAATACTATTTCTTTGTATATGTTTGTGGTAAAGAAATTAAACCACTGAATGCAGTTTTTGATATTGAAGTGCCAGAAGATCATACAGGTCCTCTAATGGATATAGCAGTGACTGGGAATTATGTACATCCTAAGAAGTATCGAAAGACTCCAGATTTCTCCAAATTTTTATCTAAATTTCCAGATTGGGCTGATTTGACGACTTGGGTGGCAAATTATGAGTCATGGGTAATATGAGACTGGTCTACCGATATAAAAGAAACCTCAAAAAAAGTGTATGGTATGAGTGATTTTCATTTGTTATATTTTCAAGGCCATATATACGTATACGTAAAGGCAAAAATGTGATTTTTAAGGCATTTGTGGTTAATTACTACCAAAAATATATAGAATTGTTATTATTTTATTAATTAATATTTTTGTAAAGATACCATCGAATAAAAGCTAATTTAATATATCATTTTTAGCTATTCAGGTTTGTCTATCAATTCTCCAAATATATGTAATTTTCGAATTTTTGGACAAGAATGGTCTCAAACAATTAGTTTTGACTCACTGATCAAGAATCCAAGGTCAAAATTGATTCTATATATACATTACGCGCAATGAGTTAGAGAGTTGAAATGTTCGTAGTCAGCAGTTAGGAGAGGCGATAAGACAGAATTTGTAGTGGACAAGAATGTGTAAGACAGGTAAGTTCGATACATAGGATCAGGATGATTGAAGAGCTAGCTGGTTTAATATTGAATCGAGCTAGATTATTTGGAACTAGGTCTTAGAATTAAAAAAATATTCAGTAAGGTTTCAGTTTATTTCTTTGATCAACCAAATGCTCAATAATGATTTACAACAAAATGAATGAATGACCATAACAACGAAGATGATTATTTGGTTATAATAAATTGAATTTCTTCAGTAATACTTGTTTTAGGTTCATATTATTCGTTCAGTTCAATATCAAAATAATGGTAGAATCAAGGACTAGATAAAAATGGACAACTAATCCTTATATGTCTACAGTTAGATACGAATTATTTTTTAATTTACATTACGAAATACAAAAATAACTAATTCAATACACATGGAGTAAGCAATACATTATTTTAATTTCTTTTACTTTTATGTAATCTGAATATTGGGATAACTGTTTCAAGTTATCACATTACATTCATAATACTATTCTGCATCTACAAGTCTTTGATTGTGTAATGAAACCACCACCTGAATAAAACATACGCGCAATATGTCAGATAGTTTTTTACATAACACATGCAAACACTCATCAGATTTAAATTACATGATGTCATCCTGGTAATATTCTCTTAATTTGTGTTTGTAGCTTATGACGGTATTTGTAGTGAAAATATCAGCCAACATAAACCTTGGAAATGATTTTGATCAATATAGATACTAATTAGATCGACATAATTATGTCAGAATAATTAAATTATCCTGTCTACATTGTTGCATCAGTGGACTAAGAAAAAATTGCATCCCAAAAACAGACATTTTTGCACAGGAAACCTTTCTTGTTGTAAAATGGTCAGATAACATATTATTTACTTGGACAATGCAGCATAACAAAAAAATTAATAAGTTCACAATATCTCTGAATAGAAAAATTTCATTCCAATGAGGTAGTTTAATATAACATTGATCAACTGTTATCAACTATTGCGTCGTTTGAGTTTGTTGATAAATTTGTCAAGCATAAAGTTTATACGTACTAACAATAAATAACCGGCGATCACTGAAATCAAACTAACAAACATTCCAACGCTTTCGAATATAAATTTAGGGGCGAAAATCTTCCAAACCATCAGATGACGGCAATGTATTGTACTAGCTAGCATGGTTGCGAACACCTGAAACAAACATTCAAGAAGATAAATTCAATCCCACAACAATATACATGTAGAAAACAGATTTCTTTTTCTCTCAAAAAGGTAGTAATGTTAAAAAAATATGGCGAAGATTTCTGACCATTTGAATTAGTCCACACAGTTTGAGATATTAGGCCGCTCGTACACCAGCACGACGCGACCGCAACGCGACCGCGACTTCGTGTCGCTTCGCAGTCGCGGTACGAGGTAATTCATAGAAGCGCCCACACCAAGGATCCGGCGACGCGACGCATTTTCCTCGTTAAAAAGTATCGTCGCGGTAGCGTTGCGGTCGCGTCGTGCTGGTGTACGAGCGGCCTTACGTCTTGCAGTCCACGAAGAGAAAAGGCAACTTTTCTCTATAAAAATAATCCAGAGTGGTAGAAAAATAAGAATTACGGGAAAATGTGTCTTAACAAATTAATTACTTTGACCAATCAAACCATTGTTTGGCGACCTTGTTCCTCGGAACAGAGTGCTTATCAATTTGCCCAAATGTCTGAACTTTTCGAATTTTTGGCTGAAAATGGTCTCAAACGTTTCGGTTCGAATCACTGAGATAAATATCTTGGTTTAGTTCGTTATTGGGCAAAATCAGCCAAGTGGTTTCGGCGTAACGAAAAAAAAAATTTTTTTTACATAAAATTTTTTTTTAATATGCAGTTTCATCATAAGAATCCATTGATATCATTCTGAACACTAACAAACTAATACTTTCGGAGATATGATTTTTCAGAATTTTAATAATTAATCGTAATTTTATGATTTCATAGAATGCTCTAATTATAATTTGCTGATGTATGTACACCCAACATGTAGGGTGAGAAATAGACCTACTTTTTGAATTTAATTATTATCAATTTGTTTTCACAAGCTATAGATAGATAATCCATACTAGTCGATTAAATAATATACCAATGCCTGGGACATAGTTTGACAATGCCGCATGCGAATAGCGAATGGAGACAGATATAAAGTCTATGATGCCATGAACTTTCTGTGAACGTTACCTATGGATAATGGATTATTATGATTATTCTGTGAGTTGGAATCACATTTAAACTTTTCGATTTGAAATTTTCTTGGAAATTAATGGATATTTATATTCTTTGTCAATTTCCAGTTCATTTTTGATGCAACCACCGAATTAAATCCACAATTAAGCTAATCGAAGCTTCGGACGAATTGCATTTCGCAGCTTTCCGCTCTTGCTGGACGGCCAGTCTAAGAATTTACATTAATGAAAGTCTGTCTGTAATATTGTTAAAAAAGTATCCAAAGTGTGTGCTGATATTTATATCGTATTTCAATATCAAAAATAGTATAATTACCCTTATTCCATGGCAGGCCAAATATTTACAACTGGCCACAAGTACAGCAGTGAACATGTTCTCGTTTTTCTCAAACAGAAATAGCTCTCCTTGGTTGAAAATATCCTTAGAAAGCTCCATGTTCCTAGTCAAAACTGAAGGCATCATGATGAACAAAGTGAATGGCGTGATGACCAACATTGGTAGTAGGAATCCCAATATAATATATGGGCAGAAAATGTTCAACACTATCAATGCGCCTTGAACGAATTTGTTCGATAAAACCCCAGATGTGCCAATGAAGGCTGCATTCCAATCAATATTGGACCAGGCTGGTTGATGGCCAGTGCCATAAAAGAAGTAGTGAGATGTGATTACCCATATCAATATTGATATATTGGGCAGTTGGAAGAGATCATCTGAAAAAAAGTTATATAAATTATAGTATACATTTTTGGCACGCTTCTCAGGTGAACAGAATGCCTTTATTTCAATTTCAATAGAATACATATGTCAGAAATAAAAATTCTATGATCTATAGATCATAGATTCTCTCGTTACTTAATTCTGTCATTAAAATGGTATGAAATGTATTCATTATTTATTATAAAAGCTGAGAAAACGGCATAATCGATGCTAAATTCGATTAAGAGTGTCCAATAGAGATGACTAGACAATACAACATGCGCGCAAAAGTTAACTTCACGTCAGTGCTTGAACCAATTTTTTTTTATCAATTAACGTCATTGTGTTATGTGATGAGTAGCTCACAGTGAGGACACTCTACAGTTAAAACTTCTTCATGTAAATCATTTTAAAATATTCGACTTACCAATATTTTCCGCTTTGTCAATTCTCAACAAGGATATAACAATCAACAGAAACACGGCGGTCAGGAACATTATAACAATGGATGGCGCCGCAGTCTCCCCCAAGATAAGTCCAACCAGCACAGTTAAATACACGCCAATTGCAACATAGGCTGTACTGAAAATCGTACCTAATCCATATACAATTGGTATTTCAGTCTTAGATTTGTCCCGGTCGTCAATTAACACTTTCATGCTTTTGAAAAGTTGAGGTATGATATTAGATTCATTAGAGACTGTTAAGTTTGATTTTCGAGGAAGAATATATATCAATAATGGTTGTAAGATTGTACTGAATATTCCAATAATTGTTGTAGCATACACCATCCATACCAAATTCTCAACTTTCCAAGATTGATTTGAGTGTTGTCTTGAATCTTTAGAAAACCGATGAAGAACCCAGTAGCCACCAGTACAAACTACCATGACGGTAGGCGCATACTTTGCTAGAGTTACAGATAACGAATAGTTATTCAAACTACCACAGTTTTTTAGCCAAGATTTAGTGATGGTGATAAAAAGGGCCAATGAAGCTAATGCCATTGCCCATTCCAATTTGGAAGAGTCCTTGTTTATACTGCTATTACTTGTGAAGCAGGATCCTTGTTCTTCTCTACATTTCCAAAAATTAACTGACAATCTCAAGAGAAATCCGATTGTAATTGAGAATAAGACAAATTTATACTTTCCCCATTTTGAGAAACTTTTCTCTTTACTTGTGTTTTTGCAGAAAGATATTAGACCAAGAAGGGAAAAAGTTGTTAGTAAAAACAAAAGACCAGAAGCTTCTTCTTCAATGTAACTGTTTGAAAATAAACTAATTAGGTTGAAAGCTAAGACCAGTCGACCAGCACAGGAAATCAATCTGTTGCTTTTACTCTTAGAATACCAAGTTAAACTGATAGTATCCCAATTTTGCACAATCAACATGGCTAACATAAATTGAGAAATGACACCGGTTGAGAAGAATATAGATGATCCCAGAGCGGTAACTATATCAAAATAATACAATGTAGCAGAAACAAAGACGGAAACCATACAAGCAAAATATGAACACATCAGAAATGAACTTAGAAATAATTCCTTTAAATAGTTCGGAGGAACACCATCAACAATAATGAATACAAAGAATAAAGTCAAAAATAGAAGTAACAATCCTCTGGTTATAGAAAATGAATCAAATTGTATCCAAATCTCTTCACACATTTCTCGAATTTCTGTAATTAATTTAATGCAATCGGTATGAAAATCTTCGAAAGATTCTTCACTAACAATTTTGGACAGCTTAGTTTTCAAACCATTGTATGATTTCAAAATTTTTTTCAGAGTATTCACTTCAAATATGTCCGAATGTTTTGAGTACTGATGAACATATCGGATGACCTGTTCAACATTGGACCATGTGGTGAAAAGTGAAAATTTCCATTGAGGTATCGAAGAATGATTCAGCATAGGTGAAGCGTCGTGAAGTACAGTACCCAAGTTGCCAAAGGGTATTGGTACACCAAGTACAGTTGCTAATGTTGGCACTATATTTACTTGTTTGGTTATTGCGACACCTTGGGAGGCTGCAAACGGTATTTTGGAGTAGACATAGAGAGCTGAACTAATTTCATTGTCCGATTCCCCTCCATGATCACCTGAAAAAAAATTCCCATATTTTCTACTACTATCGAGTAACTAGTATCAGAAAAAAGGTAGGGACAGTGTAGCAGGGGCACAGTCTAATATAAAGATTTGCTCTGTCCTTTTTCAATTTACCCATGGAAACAGCTAGCGACTTGCAATTTTCAGGGTAGGTTGCGCATCCGAATACGATGGTGGAGTTCGTTAATGGGCATAATTGGCCAAACGGTTTCGTAGTTATACCCATCTGAAATTTTCTTGTTATTTCCTCAATAATTAAAAGAATACAAATCCGATCCAATTCAAACTAGGTAATTAGTTGTAGAATACCCATGGTAAATTCGAATTAAGTGTGCAATACAGGAGAATGGACAACATAAGTTACCATGGTAAATTCGATAAAGGGTGTCCAATGCAGGAGAATGGACAATAGAAAATACGCGCAAAAGCTCCTGACTTCACTTCAGTGTTTGAACCAATTTTTTTTTTCGTAATTTTATTCAAATTTTCTAGGGGTAGGTACGGTCCTTACAAAAATTTTTTTTTCGTAATTTTTTTTTAAATTTTCTAGGGGTACGGTTCTTACAAAATTTCAAACACGTCTTTATGTTGATTTTCTACTACTAGTTATCAAGCTTCAATTCGATCGAATCTTAATTTTTTGAGTTATCGAGGAAATAATATTCCAGGTGGGTATAACTCGGAAACCGTTAGACCGATTATGCCCAAAAACGAACACCACCGTCGTATTCGGATACGCAACCTACCCTGAAAATTGCAAGTCCCTATCTCCTTTCGTTCGAAAGTTATCGAGGCAACGGTTACCCATCTACTGAACTCGCACAAGGCTGCTCGAATCTCCCACAATATTTAACCGATCGTGTTAAAACTTGAAACTTGGCAGTATAGTTTGGTTCTAAAGGCTCTTGCAAAATTTCAGCAATTTCAGACGAATAGTTACTGATATATTGAATTTTTTTTTTCAATTTTCAATGATTTCTTAAAAATTTTCTACACATACTATGCTCACGAAATTTTGCAAGCATTTTCGCGTTGACATTCTACAACTAATAACCATGTTTGAATTCAATCGGTTCTGTATTTTTCGATTTAATGAGGAACAAAAAACAACCAAATTTCAGATGGCTATAACTCTAAAACCGTTTGGCCGATTATGCTTATAAACAATCTCAAATGTCGCATTCAGATGCACAACCTAACCTGAAATCTTCAAGCCGCTATCTCTTTCCGTTCTCAGGTTATCGTGACAACAAAAATATATTTTAATAATTTTTTAATAATTTTCTAGCGATACGATTCACACAAAATTTCACAAACGTGCTTAGGTTTATATTCTACAACTATTCACCAAGTTTCAATTCAATCGGATTTATGTTGGTTGAAAACAAAATTATTACACGGAAACCCCATTAACAAACTTGTCCGTCGTATTGGGATGCGCCACCTACCCCAAAAATTTCAAGTCGCTAGCTCTTTCCGTTCTCAAGTTATCGTGGCATAGGCCGGACAGAATCAAATTTGACATCGAATTCTTCATCGGGTAGTCGAACCATATCGTTTGAGACTATTTTCGTCAAAAAATTCGAAAGTTACAGACATTTGGCAAAATGATAACGTGTTCCCCAGAACATCGCGCAAAAAAATACAAATCCGATCCAATTCAAACTTGGTAATTAGTTGTAGAATACCCACGCGCTAATTTTTGCGAATTTTGTCAGGATCGTATCACTAGAAAAAAAAATTGCGGACGAAAAAGTACCTTTTCGTCCGCAAAATTACTTTTACTTCCGCTGTGGTCACTATGAATACGGCATGATACGGTTCAATACAAATATAAGCGTGTGTGTCTTTTGCTTTGTATCTGTCATGTGATATTGTGAAATTATTCAAGAGGTACGAAATTTATAAAAATATGTAGATATCGACGAAAAAATGTAATATGAACCTCGGTGAAAAACTGTCTATTGTCTCACCTGCTTGCTATCCTCGGCTCCACCTCGGATAGGAATTTGCAGACTCGATAATAGACAGTTTGTCGTCCTTGGTACATAAATAACTATTTTCGTGGACCTCCTATGAAAAGTGACATTTTACGTACTAATTTGCGGCCGTAAAATCGACTATTATTGAAGACAAGTACTTTGCGAACGAAAAATTACTTTTTCGTCCGCTGTGGTCATTATGAAAACGGTTCAATACAAACATGAGGTCCGAAATTCAAAAAAGTATGTAGAGGTCGACGAAAAAATGTAATGTGCACCTCGGCGAAAAACTATAATCACCCTGTAAGATAGTGCCAAGCATTTTTAGGATTCACATAAACGGTGAGCTAATATTAACAAAGATAGCAAATGTCCAAAATTTTCTTACTCCGGTCCTGATTTTTTAATTTGAGAATTTGTAAACGAAAACGGTCGAAAAGGGTGATATAGTATCGAAAATTTCACTTAATATCCGAAAATAACCCCTGCATCCTCTATATCCAAAACCAAGGAATTTAGGCGATTGAAATTCCTAATTTTTAAGGAATTAAGTTTGTTACAGCAATGATTTAAATGAATAATTTACCTGTTCTTGTCATTCCATGGTCTCCTAGTACATAAAGAATCATATCATTATCCATATTCTTGATAACATTCCTGAAAATAATTCATACTGGTTAAAAATCCAAACCACTATTCCAACATTTAGAATTATCAATCACGTCAATATTTTAATCTGTGATCAAATTCAATTCAAATTTATTAACTGAAATTTCCCGCCTCTGCAAAATCTATGAACCAAATACTTCGATGTGATAGGATAAGATTTGATTTGGATCATTGGATCTGACTTTTGTTTATGGTAGTGGCAAAGTGACTATTTCGAAATAAATAAAAATGAATACTTCAGTATTAAATACAGATAATGTATTATTGAAATGTAGCATATGCAGCTATCCACTATCTGTTATACCCATATACCATAATTCAACTTTGGGTAATATTTGTGGAAGATGTGTTGACATCAGAGGACGATACAGGGAAGAAACGTTCGATCGGCAAATTTTATTCGAGATTATAGCCAAAAATTTAATTTTCCCATGTGCCTTCAAGAAGCTAGGATGCCTCGCGGAATTAAAATTCGACTTTGCTTATATCCACGAAGAGACCTGTATATTCAAAGTAACTACAGTTGTGTGCCCGTTATTTCACGAGAAATTTTACGAATGTTGCACTTGGATTGGCGAGTACGCAAAACTATCTGAACATATACGAAAAAAGCATAAAAACAATTTCAGTGATACTCTGACGTTCAGTATAACTCCTGAATTTAAAAACAAAGTATTATTCTCCGAAATCAACAGCAGTTTATTAATGATAATATTTGATAAAAGAGAGCATAACAAGAGTTATATATTTTGGATAATGAGCGATATGTATTTCAAGGAATGTTTAGAATATAAATTCATAATTAGTTTTTCTGCAGGAGATACAGAGGAAATTATTTTTGAAGGCGAAAGAATCGAATTCATTTCAGCAAGCCCTAGAATATCTCCTGAATATCTTTTAGCAATTCCAGTTAGTAGTGTCAGTCATTTATTTGAGAAACATGAAGAAATAATCGTATCAATTTCCATTGTTCCAAAGGGAAAATTGGATCTAAACAGTAATGATATAGAAATCGAAAGTGCCCTAAATAAACCTTCAGAAGTAGCCGAGTTGACAACAGAAATCCTAAATCAGTTAGAATGTCCAATTTGCACTGAACTGATGGCACCTCCAATCTATATCTGCAGAGAGGGTCACCATATGTGCTACAAATGCAGAAACAAGATTTTAGAGTGTCCAGTTTGCAGAGGGAATATCTTAGGTCAGTGAATAATTGCTTATTTGAATTAGTTTGTTGACCATATGTGCAATTTTTTGCATACTATATTTGTTGAGGACTTTGGAATTACAGAGAGAATGAATTTACTAATTTTCTACAGAAGGATTTACTGCTAATTATAGATGCATTCCAATTTCATATGATAGTGTTCTCCTTAGCATATGGTTTTGGAATTTTGAGCTTAAATTCTATCTATTCCTTTGTAAGCATGATAACTTTCTCGAGAATTATCTTAGGGACCTGAAATTTGGGGGGTTAATTTAAAGCTTGAATATGAAGCTCAAGTTTGAGAATGGACATGACTTGTCCAGTGGTTTCAAAAATATACCAAATAATATCATTTTATTTAATATTTACATAGAGCACATCATTTTATTTTCATTTAGTACAACTTTTTGTATCAATCTACTAAGGATCTTTTTAACGTCAGTAAATATTCTCACCGTGTGTATGCGAAAGACAATGAAATGCTCTTTTTGGCACCGTCATCCGCTTTGAGATATTTTGTTCTCCAAGAAAGTTATTTTAGTTTGAATTAGCAAACATATCTCTTGTATCCCTAACTTTTGGACATGGGTATAGATGGTTTATTCGAAACATAAATTTATACTTTCATAATTTGAACCAAATTTTATTCCCTCCTTCAACGTACAATGCTAGATACTAGCCTATTTTGGTATCAATTCCAAGAAAATTGGTAATATATAAATTTTCTAAGGAGAGTGAAATATCATTGCTTCAAAATTTTACTTCCTCTTTGTTTAATACCTCTAGGAAGCAGAAAATTATTTCCCAATGCCCAAAAAATATATTGATTTTTTTAATTTTTAGGTGGTAGAAATTTCACTCTAGAGAAAATGTGTTCAATAGTATCTAGACCTTGCATCTACAGAAAAGACGGATGTTCTTATATAGGAGCAATATCCGAAGTGAATATGCATGCGCCGTTCTGTTATTTTGCACTACGAAATTGTTTGATAAACATTTGTTTGTGGCATGGAAGAACTCTAGAGCTGCCTGAACATTTGGTAGAAGCGCATACATTCAGGGATATCTCAATATCTTATCCGTACAAACTGGACCAGTCTGAGCAGCATATGTTTCTGTATGATGATAAGATATTCCTAATGAATCTATGTTCGGTAGAAAAAAAAATGATAGACTATAGTATATATTGTTTTGGAGGAGAACATATACAATATGATTATGAATTAGAACTCATAGATTCTTCAACGGAAACAAACAAGATTGTACTGAGAGATGCTTGCCAACCAATTGGTTTAAATGTCGATAAAGACACATTTTTGTCACTTTCAATTCCTGTTGATATGCTGAGCTGGCTGATCAAAGACAGAAATGAAATATACTTCAGAGTACATATTCATGACATTTCTGATTAGATATATTTGTTCCTTCCTTCTTTTGAGATTATATTCAGTTAGTATGACATCTTTATAATTCAATTCGATTTTACTCCAGTTCTCATAGTTTTATCAAATTAACATGCTTAATTTCTTATTCAATTAATATGCTCAAATTAATTTGTGTTTTTATGTCATATGAGGAATGTTAAGTTGACTTAAATGTTACTGTATTGTTTGTACATGATGGAACATATTTTTTCAGTTTGAAATAAATTTATTTTTAATCAGCCTGAAGTTTTCAATTAATCCTTCTAGTCATATAAATTTATACAATCAACAATTTTTATGTTATGGACATGGTTAATTAGTAGAACCCATCATAATCACTTTGAACTTATATATGGATTCAGCTAAACATTTTGCAGGCATAAGGACCTTAGCCAACCACTTCTAAATTAACAAAAATCTCAAGTATTCAGCTGGTTTGAGCATTGACTAGGGGCCATAAGGTGCCCAGTTCAATCCCAGGCTAAGAAATCTATTTTGAAGTTAGATGATAGCAGCCATACCACTTATGGTTATGCTGCGTATTCACTTGCAACAGAATACTCCGAACGAACCAAACGCGCTGTATTAATTTGTCTAGTAAATACTCTGCGCAGAACAGAACCGAAAGCGCCAAACATTTTCCGAGGTTTTTCGGTAAATGCGATTTGCACAAAGGGAATTATTCTTTCGCCGGTGTTCAGTGGATACGAACGTTTGCTGTGTTTGTCGTTCGTTCCTTGCCGGAGAAGAAAATGGACTGGAGCAGGGAAAAATGCCTAGAACTGATTGACCAATTTGAACGGCAACCTGTCTTATGAGATCCAAACGGATATTATTTTTTTTATTAAAAAAATGGTTTCAAGCCCCCTGAACAGGAGCTTCCTGGCGCTCTAGTTCAAACAGACAAATTATATCTCCGAAAGTATTGGTTTCTCAGAGTTGGGAATTATATCAATGTATTCTTATGATAGAACTGCATCATAAAGGAAATTCAATTCAAATAATAGTTTATTTATCAAGATTAAATGAGCAATCTGAGAATGTGAACTGTACCATGGAAGAAATCAAATTAAAATAGCTGAAATGAATTTGACTCTCTCTTATAGAACAGGATGACATGTACGAGTATGAACACAGATCATATAATGAAGCTTAGATAGAATAATTATAACATTCTGTGAAAACATAGAAGTACGATTCAATATTGAAATTTCGAAAAATCATATCTCCGAAAGTATTAGCTTGTTGGAGTTGAAAATTATATCCATGGATTTTCATGGTGAAACTGCATCTTAAATAAAAATTGAAATTGAAATTTGTTACTTAAAAAAAATCTTTTTTTTCGTTACTCCGAAACCATCTGGCCTATTTTGCCCAATAACGAACTTAACCGAGATATTCATCTCCCTAACCTACTCTGAAAATTTCAACTGCCTAGCTCATTCCGTTCGAGAGTTATTGTAGAAATTTTTTTTTTACACTTTGCGGTAACCTGGTCAATACAAAACTTCACATGCGTATAAAGGTCAAGATTCTATAATTTAATGCTAAATTTCAGATAGATCGAGTGATCGGTTTCGGAAATATTCATAAAAAATGTTTTTACTAAAATTGGCCATAACTCCGAAACCGCTTTATGGATTTCGCCCATTAACGAACTTGTCCGACATATTTACGCTCCAAACCCACCTTGCAAATTTCAATCCTCTAACTCCTTTCGTCCGAGAGTTATCGTGCCTACGCGTAGGCACGATAACTCTCGGCGAAATCCATAAAGCGGTTTCGGAGTTATGGCCAATTTTAATAAAAACATTTTTTATGAATATTTGACCTTTATACGCGTCCGGCCTGCCGGACAGAATCGATTTCGACCTCGGATTCTTGATCAGTGAGTCGAACCAAATCGTTTGAGACCATTTTCAGCCAAAAATTCGAAAATTACAGACATTTGGGCAAATTGATAAGCACTCAGTTCCGAGGAACTAGATCGCCAAAAAGTACCAGCGGCTAATATCACATCGTCTGCATCCATGTCGAGGAACTGGCAAACACTGATACGGGTGGGAACGCAGAGAAATCCGCAAACTCTCCACACAGCCTGCACAATATTTATTGCAGCGCTCGCGGTGTGTTTGGTTCGTTCGAAATATTCTGTTGCAAGTGAATACACACCTTTAGGTAGAAAACTAACAGTGCTCTGCCTAAAGTGCTAAGAATGCAGTAAAAAAGCCAACGCAGAACACAACTGATCTCCTAACTTGCACCAGCAACTTCAGAGCATAGGAGGGCCCTCGCTAGAAGTTTCAGTATATTCATATTCAATCGACGAGCCGTTTAAACATTATAGTCATATGTTTTAATGAGATCATAATTTTTAATTGGATATTTCATCAAACATGAAAAGTAGTACTAGGTGCTACAACTTAGTGAAATTTATCATTCAATTAATAATCACACAAACTCCCTGATGCCATGTTAGTGCTTTATAATTTTTTTTATCCATAGAGACGTGATACACTCTATAGCTCATATTTAAAGATGCTAATCTCTCATACAGTACATACAAAACAAATGATCTTAATTGTCTTTAATTCTCTAAAGTCAATTAAGAATCATGACTCGGGATACTGAGAAATATATATTAATCGTGAAAAATTGATTTTCTAATTTAATATTGATTTATAAGCTACCAAAAGTGCTTGATTTAAGGTATTAAAAATTATATAACTCGAATTAAATATAAGCTTGAAGACTTTAGATACAATGAAGTGCAAATACAGGGTCTTTATAATAAATGATTGTAACATCACAGTTGGCTTTGAAATACTCTGCTACTTCATATGCAATACTGTCCACATTCGCGATTCCATCCACGTAATTTATTTCCTGACAATTACTAAGGCCCTTAAAATAGTCAGGATCCTTAGCGAAGAGCGGCAAAGAATTATTCAAAGCCAACTGCGATGTCAAATACTTAAAATATATTAAAAAACCAATACTCACTCAATAACAAGATTCATTTGTCCCAGTTTCCTATTCATTTCAGGATGATTGGGCCCATATCTATGCCCCGCATGATCTACACCCAAAAAATGACCAATAAGTAGACTCCAATCTTTTCTCCTAAGTTCATGAAATAAATTGTCAGTAACACCTCTGTCCACAGTATCCAAATCCTTCACATTAAATGATGGAAAAGGGTAATTTCTCACGAATCTCCCTGGATATAAACCATCCCACGTGTCATCTCCCATAAATACGATACTCTTATGGCTTCTAGTAAGCTGAATTACAACGAAGATGTATAAATACACATATCTTGTAAGGGAGACCTTACCTGATCTATAATATTATCCTCTTTTATCTCATTAGATGCAAAGTTAGAGCCTGCATCAATGAAAGTTGGTAGACTACCAGTTGTTAGAGCTTTTAACCTTTGCATTGTTGTTGTAGGGGGATCAGCTAGGAATTTAAACAGTCTTGATTTTTCTGGCTCAGAGTTGAGAGTGTCATGAATAATCAGTAGTTTATTTTGATATGGCAACGGGTTTTTATTTTTTGCGTCAAAGACTGTAAAATCATAACGTAATGCATCTATAATAATAAGGACAACTCTAGCTCTAGAAGGTAAACAAAATGATTTAGCAGAATCTAGATTAGCTACAATATTTTCCAAGTTTTCTGTATCTAAACAAGACTGGTTTTCTTCATTGATTCCATTATTATATAAATGTAATGAATTCGAAGTTGTGCATTGAGTTTCTACGTGTGTCGAACAAGTAGAATTAAAGTCTAAGCTCTCTCTAGTTAACAAAAATCCTCTGGTGAAGAGAAGTATAGAAGATGCAATCAAATAGCTAATCCATAGTAGGAAGAACAAATAACTCCAAACCATGATTTAGCTGTTACTATCACGTTAATCTTCTCATCACAATCTAAGGCTAAGCAGCACAGAACGCTAATCAGGTATCAGGTCGTTTATTATTATATAAATACAAATTAGTCACATCCTTCTCAATCGGGAATTCAAAATAACCCTAAATAAATATTGACGCAGAAACACAGACACAGATATACAGATAACACAGATTAAAGTATGATCATGATCTATGTAGCCGGCCCTGGTGGTCCAGTGGGTATAAAGACCTGCTGTGGTGCCGGAGGTCGCGGGTTCGAATCCCACTCAGGGCATGGATGTGGTGTTGGGTGGTGGTACATGTCCTAAAAATTAATTTAAAGAGTCTTCGGAAAAATATTGAACTGTGTAGATGGCCCTAGTTGCCTGGCACAATAAAGGATAAAAAAAAAATGATCTATGTGCTTAAGGAAGACCCACAGTCCCACAGACACAGATAACCAGCACAAATAACTAAGTGGGAAGACCACAGAATATAAAGCATACCATAGATGACAATCTATGATTATATCATAATCATAGACTCAATATCTGATTGGTGGTGTGGAATGTGTATTAATTACTTAAAAAGGGGCCCATACACGCTCAATATTATTGAGCAATGTAGATTGCACAATATATTGACGGTGGCCCATAGACGGTCAATATTATTGTACAATATGTTTGTTGTTGCCAGTGGCGTAACGTTCCTCAGCCAGAACCCCCCCTCCCCCCCATGATTGTCCCCGGGCCCCACTCCTCCTTCAGCTCCTATCACAATACACCTAACAGATGCTGGGATTTCTTTTTAAATTTGAATGAAACATACTTTATAGGCAAACAAAACTTCATTTTCAAAAAACTTTAAGAAAGGAAGTTTTTTCACAGTCGATAAATTTTCAACTCTCAAAAACAAGAGGTTGATAACAATCAACGTCTAAAATGCGAAGAAATAAAAATATTTGAAAATCTCAAAAATCGCAAAAACAACAAAATCTAACATTCTAAGAAGTGAATAGCAAAAAAAAGTTTAATTTATTCTTTAGCGCGCCTTAACATCTATCACTCATTATCAGACATAAAGGTTGAACATATTCAAATTGATCACGAAAAGTAGTGGCCTCTCTTTATTCTAGGTGATTTTAATAATATTTCAATGTCCACAACAATTCACATCAAAAATATCATCACAGTCGGGATAGATTAAGGAAATTTTGTCATTTCGAGTGTCTCTTCTGGATAATTTCACAGCATAATTGTCAACTATTTCGGAGGCCGATTAAATTTGTCCATTGTAATATTTGAGAGTTCTCTTAGTTGTGAAACGAAGAACATAAACTAGTAAAAATCAAATTTTTAACAAAATTGTTTTCAATGTTTCAGGTGATAACTTTGCCCTAATTGATTCTTTTTCACGCGACAGCACCTGTAAAATTTGGCTGTAATTTGAAATAGACATGTTGGTCAAAAGGTATCAGGGCACAACTAATAAATTGTTGTTTTTTTTTTTTAGAACGCAAACAGGTGAGAACACCCAAAGCAGCGTCCACTTACAAAAGTCAAAATAGACAGTGATACAAATTAACCTAAAATTCTATTAACAACATTATACACATCATAAAAAGCAAAAAAAAAAATATATATATATATTTTCTTTTTGATAAGCTACCCGAAAATATCTTTTACAATTTTTTTGAAAGAACGCACGCTCCCACCCGAAAACAGGTTGAGACCTCCCTCATAATAATTACATAAATCCATCATTCTCGATAGAGGTGAAAACTTCGCACTGTTGGTTCTGTAGGTGGGTAAGTGAAATGAAACATGATTTCTGAGGTGTCTAGCAGCAACATGAAAGCTAATTTCCTGAAGAATTTCAGGAGAATCTATTTGGTTCGATAAAACTTTAAAAATAAAGGTGATGTCATTTACTGTTCGCCTATCCTTCAAACTAATCATTCCGAAATGATTCAGCCGTACACAATAATTGTCAGGATCACCACGTTTCAATTGGAAACCTGTCTTGTTGCTCATTTGAATCCATTCATAAATTATGTCTTTGTGGACCTTAGCTTTTAGTCTTCAAAACTAGTAGCCAGCAGTCCATATTTTGAGATTCAGATGAGCCAGCAGATCTACCTAGCAATAGATCCACATTTTTCTTAGATCTACATTTTTACGGTAGATCTATATTTTTCCGGTAGATCTACATTTTTCCGGTAGATCTACATTTTTTCGGTAGTTCTGCATTTTTCCGGTAGATCTACATTTTTCCGGTAGATCTGCATTTTTCCAGTAGATCTACATTTTTTTGGTAAATCAATATAATCAGTAGGTCAATTGAACCCGTAGTTCAATGCCATCTAACGGGTCCTGTTGTGATTCTGAGAATCATTCACACACGAAAGTCCCATCGAAATATGTCAGGTGTTTTTGAGTTGCTGAAAACCGAATATAGCGCTTCCTACCGAATCGTACTGTGAACCTAAGGCCTTCCGAAACACAATCACAAAGATTCATCAAAATCGGTATAACAATTTTTGAGTTCCTGTAAACCGATTATAGTGCCACCGACCGGGGAATATTGTGGATCTGGAACTTAGTCAGATACACACACAAAGTTTCATCGAAATCGGTCCAGTCGTTCTTGAGTTGTTATAAACCGAATGCAGCGCCACCTAACGGGTTTCTATTGTGACACTGAGAGCCACTCAAACACGTACACAATGTTTCATTTCTGAGTTTCTACAGACCGATAGCAGCGCCACCTACCGGGGTGTATTGCGGACCTGACACATACTCAGATACACACACAAAGTTTCATCGAGATCGGTTCAGCCGTTCTTGAGTTTCTATAAACGGAATACAGCGCACCTACTGGTTACCTATTATTACCCTGAGACACACTCAAACCCGCACAATGTTCTATCAAAATCGGTCTAGCCATTTCTGACTTTCTGAGTTTCTATAGATAGAGCATTATCAGCGACACCTCTACCGGATGCTATTGTGAAGCAAGGACACGCCGACACACACAAACCAAGTTTCATCAAAATCGGTCAAGTCGTTTCGGAGTTGATATTTTTTTAAAAACACCCCGTATAGCAGCGGTTATCTTTTCGTAGCAGTTTTACAGTGTTGAGAATTCTCTTTACGATACATCTCTAGGGGTGACATTTTACTTGAAACACCCTATATAGTTAATTTTCTGTTTAATATTTGAATATTTTGAGTAATTTTAATGCAAAAATCCGTCCGATCGAACGGATATTCATTACAGATTTCGTAACTTAACGAAAATATCCAAATCCCAAGATACGTTTACTGGATTACGCTCCTTAGGCCCACTTGCACGAATGCGGGTTATCTGATTAAATCCGGGTTAACTCTAACCCTAGGGTTAAATTGATAATTTGTCTTGCACCTTCCAGAGTTAGAGCCTAACCCTGAGTTAAAATTATAAATATTTAACCCGGCAAAATAGCAGGGTTAAATCGCTAAGTCCGGGTTAGTCGTGTAAAAATTGACATTTCTAATTTAAATAGTTTCGATTTGTGATGAATTTCTGGTAAATAATAAATATTAGCAGTGATCGGTAACTTGCTTGTGTGGTATTTTTGAGAAAATGATTGATGGATAATGGATTGGATATACTACAAACTACATTCTGATCTACGCATGCGCCCCGTTTTAACCTCAACTCCTCAACATCGAATCTGATCTGAATCTGATCAAAACGTAAACAAAATATTCTCAATCCACGAAGTACGAACGAGTATTCCTTTCGTTGAAAATAATCGAGATTACCTTTTGTATTTGAAGATTGGAGGAATCTAGAAATATTGTTTACTTATGTGAAAGAAATTCCAAATTATGGAGAACTGTGGAAAAGTTGTTCTAAAAGAAGATATCTGGTACATGTCCTTCAGGATTTCTGGCTAAAAATCAGCAGTAAGTAATAGAAGTGAATTGAATGAATTACTTTACTCAGAGAAATCCAAGTCTTGATATTTCCTTTCAGGTTTGAATTAATTAAGATCCAAACAGTTGACGTAGAGCGAAAAAGTAATGCTTTTCGACAAATAGAATGCATGAGTTACTCTTGGAGTTACAGCAGATAGAATTCTTAAAAACAATGTATATGGAACTTAGTCGATTGAATATTTGTGAAGATTAAGTATATCTCATGAGAAAATTTAATATTGATAAGAGGCAACCAAGATGACATGAACTCTACAATTTTGAAAGTTCAAGAGTGGAATAGCCGAGAAGAAAATCTAGTGTTTCTATTCAAACGAATTGGTGGTGGTTCTCATATCGTTGAAATGACAAAGGGACGTATCTGCAATAAGCAAGTTTCAAAATTCGAGAGTGAATGATAAAACATTTGCATAATACTATTGCACAAAAAAAAATACAATTGAATTACGCTTAGACCAGTGTATTTTGAACACTTTCTGTTATCATGGGTCTTTTACGATCCATTATCAGGGTGTTTGGATGCCAGCGTGTACCTATATAATAGGCATTTTTAACGAAACATTTTAATTTCTCTAATTGCAGAATATTTTAAAATATAGGAGTAGAAGGTGATGCAATATAACATGTGTGTATGTATATATTATGTATATTATTTTCCCATGGAACTTCAGGTATATGTTTCTTAAATGCTTGTTGCTTAGTATGCTTAACAATGAATACCTCTGAAGAACAGATTTTACTAATATTATAATAGAATGGCTTGATAATTCAACGCTAACTTTGAAAATGATGTATCCTAGTGTTGCGGAGGAAAATCCAAGTATATTTTACAACGAGAAGTAGTATATAAGGAAATGGAGAAAGTCAGTTATCATATTTTAATAATAATCTATATACAAGTATTTATCCTCCCTGCAGTGTTTCACGAATCCTCCATGATTATGTGGGCAGCGGTGGTCCAAACTCGAAGAAATGTATTGCATGCTGCTTGATGTAGTATTAAATTTTCAAAATGAATGTTATTCTTGATCTATCTTGAAGTAAATAATCGAATATGTTAATCGAGTTTTATTCGAATTTATTTCCTTTGTTTGTATTACGGCTTCAGTGAGGTATACAATTTTTTTGTTCACTGAGGGCTGATATATTTTACGACCTGTAAACTGTCAAGTAGCCTAACCGAAAGGAAAGTAATCTGTAAATGTTTACTTTAAAGGGGATCAGTAAATTCAACGAGCACATAGTTGACGAATACTTTACGGAGAGGTTGAATAAATCGGCCCTTAGTAGATAGTATAAAACAATATATAGATTGGTATCTAAATAAATGAATCTTATTTTCACAATTACTCCTTTCCCCTAACCCATGAAAGCAAATTATCACAGACAATTTACATGAATCATTAGCTTCAAACGTTCATTATCTTGAAATGCAACTGAAGAAGTGGAAACTTAATTTTAATATTTCAATATTGAATGGAATATTTAGAGTTTATCTATAATTTCAGATATCTCATCTCATCAACGAGTGACAAAAGTATTGAAATTGATTATGTATCAAACGATGTGTTCGAATGTCAAATTATTACCATATTCCATATCGACAGACATTCTTGTAATGATTACGAAGAATTAAAAAGGTTTGATGTCTAATATAATATATGGATGATATGAATAAGCAATAATTAAAAGATACTTGTGGTTATGAACAATCTTATAATTTATTCCCCAAATGGAAATAGCTTATATTTAATTTGTGTTTCCAGTCCAGTTGTGTCTTCCAGTTTAATTAATTCATAGTTCTTCATACAATACTAGCATTCTCTTGAATGATGCCTCCTAGAATATCTTGGTTCTCGAAATTTTAAAGAAATTGTTCTTCGAAGAATTTGAAACTTTCAAATTATATGGTAATGTATATCTAGTTATAATATTGATTAGTCCCTTCAAAATGATGGACCCAATTTTTAAAAAAAGGTAATTCAAATGCAAAAAATACTGCATACAGCCATCCTGAACAGTAAGATCTGAAAATCGCGAAAGTATACAAATAAATATTCATTTTCAGTCCTGTCAAAGTCAATCAACGCCGTACCACGCTATAAAAATCAAAGGATAAAACGGGTTACCTAACCCGGACTTAATTTTCTATCGCGCAATGCAATCGCAGAGTTAAAAATTTAACAATTTAACTCGGGTTACTTAACCCTATACTTAATTTTTTAACCCCGTCTTTCACGCAAGTGGGCCTTAAAGTTTTTCATTGGGTAAAAATGAAAAAAAAACTAAGAAAAAGCTATCTCGGACGCTCGGAGAGTCGATCCCGCCGCTCCGCGAGGGTCGGGAGCTATACATCCAGATTCCAACGCCTTAGTCCGCTAGGCATATTAAGATTTTATAGTACTGGGATCATTTCCGACTTTTGATTTTCACAATATCGTCAATCTTGTCAAGCGATCGATCGAAATCGGTTACTCGTTCATAATTCTCACGGTTTTCCTAGACGATTACGAGATTTTCGAGTGATTCCGTTCGAAATTCAAATTCGATTTGACATTTATATTGGCTCGTTCGGACCGAAAACGTCGACTTTGAAGGAGCCGCGTTAAAATTCGCCACAGAAATACGTGAAACGTCAGAATTTTGTCGATTTTCGCGAAAAGTTCATTTTCCTATCGTTCTTTCCAGGAAAACGAAAGAGAGAATCGAAAAAAGGGCCGTGTTACGGACTAATTTCGAATCTCGTCTTCGCGTTCCCGCAAATACCTTCGTTCCGAATGCCACCGTTTCTCCGGATGCCTCCACACAATTTTGCACCTTTTGACAAAATCGGCTTTTTTGCGATTTTTTTTAAAATATACCCCCTTCTTTTCGGTCCGAAAACGCGATACCCTACGAAACTTCCGTATTTTTCCTCGATAAACCCCTTGGAAATTTCCCCCTAACCCCCCTCCTAACATCCAAAAAAACGTCACGTTCATAGTAACATTTTCAAAAAAGTTTTTTTGTTCCTTTTCTATGAAACCCATCTTCATTTTAGTATTGGGACTAGTGGCCCGCAGTCTATTGTTGGAGGCTTCGATTAGTCAGTAGATTTTATTCATAGGTAAAATTTAATAAAAAAAAATTTAAAAAAAAATTGAGAAAAATATTGAAAAAAAAATAAAAAAAAAATTATAAAAAAAAAAATTGAATTTTTCAAAATTGAAGGAAAATTTTTTTTATCATAATTGAATACAATAGTACGATTTGTCGTGAAAAGCAGCAAGTTGCGATTGACGTTAAAAGAATAACACCCTGTATGGAGTATTCTGGAAAATATATTATAAGAATCCATCCAAGGTTCCTATTTGTATAACGCTTTCAGTGTGGCAAAAATCAAATCAATCGCGCAATATTGTGTCGATAGAAAAAGAACACCCTATATAGTAATGGTTTATTTTCAACGATGTAGGTCCAGAAAGCATTTCTTTTATCACAATTGAATACAATAGTACGATTCTTCGTGAAAAGCAGCAAGTTGTGATTGATTGATTAAAAGAAGAACACCCTGTATAGAGATGTCTGAAAAATATATTATAAGAATCCATCCAAGGTTCCTATTTGAATAACGCTTTGTTTGTGGCACAAATCAAATCAATCGAGTAATATTGTGCCGATAGAAAAAGAACACCCTGTATAGTAATGGTTTATTTTCAACGATGTAGGTCCCGAAAGTTTATCTTTTATCATAATTGAATACAATAGTACGATTTGTCGTGAAAAGCAGCCGTTGCGATTGACGTTAAAAGAAAAACACCGTGTATAGAGATTTCTCAAAAATACATTATAAGAATCCATCCAAGATTCCTATTTAGATAACGGTTTGTATGTGGCACGAATCAATTCAATCGTGTAAAATTGTGCCGTGAAAAAAAGAACACCCGTTATAGTAATGGTTTATTTTCAACGATATACACAACACAACACAAAGTTTCATCGAAATTGGTCGAGCCGTTTTTGAGTAACCATAAATCGATCGGGGTGCCCCCTACAGTATGCTATTGTGAATCAGAAACGCGCCGAATCAAAAACACAAAGTTTCATCAAAATCGGTTCAGCCATTTCTCAGTTTCTGTTGACCGTATATTGTGGACCTGAGACCTACACAGACACAAAAATTCATTGAAATCAGTTGAAACGTTTTCGAGTTCCTATAAATCGATTGGTCAGCCCCTTCCTGATGCTATTTTGAACCAGAGACCCACCGAAACACATACACAAAGTTTCATCAACATTTTTCCAGCCGTTTTTGTGTTCCTACAAATTGATTACAGCGCCACCTACTGCATCCTATAGTGAACTTCAGGCCCACTAAATCTCATTCTAAAAGTTTTGTTAAAATCGGTCCATCCGTTTTTGAGTTCCAATAGACCGATAGTGGTGCCACCTACCGGATCGTATCGTGAACCCCAGGCCTCTGAAACACTTCATCAAAATCGGTATCACAGATTAATCTGTATCGGTATAGCCGTTTCTGAGTTCCTGTAAATCGATTGTAACGCCAACTACCGGATCCAATTGTGAATATTAACCTCTTCGAGATATACCGAAACACACACACAAAGTTCCATCACAATCGTTCATGCCGTTTCGGTGTTGACATTTTCCGAAAAACACCCCTCGAGATTTCCGCCAAATCCCTCTCCTAACATCAAAAAAAACACACGAACGACGTTTTCAAAATGTTTCCCTTAATCCTCTTCGATGACTCCAATTCTTCACGTGAGTATTATTTAGTATTGAAACAGCAGAACTACTATAGCTATAGATCAATATTTTTGCAGTGTAGATCAATCGAAAAAAATTGAATGACTCTTCCGGGATTCGACCTGGGGTTTCTGACTCAGAAAGCTAGCCTCCTGACCTACACGCCAGCGGGGCTGTACGCGAAATTTCGGAATTGGCGGATAAAGAGTATTAACGTCAGAAAGATTCTGGTACTTTTCACCTTTCTGAAGAATATCGCCATATAGCATATTATATTATATAAATCGGTGATATCATCGAAAATATAGATCGATAATTAGCGATAATAGCGAAAAAGGACGACATTTTCCTCAACTGATATTCGAGTCTGACTCATTTCAGCAGCAGTTGGGGATGAACTAACCATTCCCGCCAACCTTTATGGCACAACGTTCTAACGGGCTTGCCGTCTTTGGAAAAAAAATCAAGCATGCCCTCGCAAGTGGGCAAAGTTGTAAGCGTTGGGCAAAGTTGTCAGGTTTTAAGGTACTTTAAAATTATCAGAAATGAACGAAAGAAAGTAAATCAGAGAATTAATTAGGTACTATGAGTATATTGTGTTTTATTATAATAAATATTTCAATGAATTAGTTGAAAATTATATGATCTTTACAGGTAAGATGTACATGTACTTGTTGTAAAAGTTTTTAGACATCTTATTCACAAATCGAAATGATTTATTTTCCGACTGTACACTAAAGGTAGAAACAGACTATGCCCACGTACGCCACGTACGCGACGCAACGCGATATCTGGACCCTTGAATTTATTTGCCAAGAAACACACTACACCGACGCTATCATACGCAACGCTATCCCACGCGGCCCACGCAACGCGATATCCGCCGATCCAGATCGACGGGGGAAGGTGTAGGGGATTGTAGATGCCAAGGTGGCGTAGATTAGTGTGTTTCTATAGAAACTTACATTCGAAACACGTCAGTTAGATTTTGAAAAGATGGCAGATGAACAATTCATCGATTTAATTAAGAATTACGAGGTAATTTACAATATTAAATCCGCGGAATATCGCGATGCTACATTGAGAAATGCAGCATGGGAAGAAATAGCCCAGAAAATTGGCAAACCTGGCAAGTACCTACCTGTTACTGTAATTTTCTAAAACATATTTGTACTGTAAGAATTGGCTACAATATAGGCACGTTTTATACTGAATAATTGAATATGTGTGGGTATTTCTGTAGCAAGTACCTACATGCTACTAAATTTGTACTGTATGAATTCGAATTGGGTAGGTTATGTAAGTATATATACACAGTATAGGTACGTTTAATACTGAATAAATGAATATGTGGGGTATTTCTGTATAATTTACTTTAAAAAAAGGAGGTAAAAATACGACCCGTATATATTTATATAGATCTAATAGTCCTTCTATATAAATATGATTGTATTACAATTTCATAACGTAGGTAGGTGGTACCTATACTTGTGTATGATATTTTTGCACGTATTTCTCAATTACCTATTGGATTTTCATATTCCTTTTTTGTTTGCTTATTTATTTATGATATTAATGATTGGTAAAAGTTTTATCAAAATGCATTCATTACTTTTTTCTCAAATCACCAAAATAAATGATGCGAATTTAGCCTGTTGTCCTTTTAACTCGAAATGACATGAGTATTTATTTGTAGTCAGAGTTGTAGTCTCTCTAAAGTCATTAGGTACATACTTGCTTCTTATGTACTAGTTGATGTTTCATAAGTCATACACATAATGTTAATAAAAAACATTTCATTTATTTATTAATACATTTTATTTTTATAGTAGAAATAATCCATGAACTAATCATTTTCGTTGGGTGGATTTTGTAATCCTCTTCTCACCATATTTAATTGCCACGGCACTGAACCCTCGCTTGAGATGAAATATTGTTTGAATTTTTCTCTGATATTATATGCATATTGCGTGTGATTCCTTCTAAGACCATCCAATGTATTTAATGATTGTTGTGGTGTAGGTTCTGTTCCTCTTTCATCCTGCAGCTCAAAAGTGGTGCCCAAATAGTTATGGAGGCAGCATGCTGCTAGAACTATTTTGTCCACCATTTCTGGTTGTACCTGAACAGGCCCTTGAAATACCCGCCACCTTGCTCTCAATATCCCAAATGCGTTTTCCACGATTCTTCTGGCCCTAGACAATCGATAATTGAAAATTTTATTCGATTCATTATTGAGCAAAGCATTTTTGCTGTAAGGTCTCAGTAAATATTGTTTAAGGGGAAATGCTTCATCGCCGACTATAATATACGGCAATGGTTCTGATCCTGGCATTAGAGGTCGATCTTCTGGTATGTTCAATTTCTTTTGATCCAATAGTTTACCCAGTGTTGATTTTTCGAAAATTCCCCCGTCACTATTTCTTCCGTAGGAGCCCACGTCTATCACTACAAATTTGTAATGGGCATCTACCAAAGCAAGAAGAACTATGGAATTTTGACCTTTGTAGTTCCAATAATCTGAGCCGCCTTTAATTGGACACTTTATGTTCACGTGTTTACCATCTAGAGCTCCTATGCAGTTTGGAAAATTCCAAAAGCGGTTAAAATCATTTGCTATTCGTTTCCACATTTCCGCTGTGGGATGCGGCATCACGATAGGTCCAAGATGTTTCCAAATCGCTTCACAAACCTCCTGCACAATTATACGTATAGTAGAAAAACCCATGCGATAACTGAATCCAATGCTCCGAAATGAATTACCCGTAGCTAGGAATCTGTAAAATAAATAATACAAATTTTTAAAAATTAGGTATGTTTAGGGCTAGATGATGCTGTGTGAATAGTAAATAACACAGTGAATAGTCCCATATGGTAATATAGGGCTTCTTTTGGTTTGCAATTGAGACGGTCCAAGAACCGTTCAAAGTAGTCACACAGTCGTTTATTGTAATTGGACCTGGGTGAAACCTTTCATACGCTGCGTTTGTCCCACTATTTGGAACCCATTCGGTACCTACTGTCCCTATACTACGAACCAAAACTTAGGCCTACAGTCACTATAATTTCAGCATTATCGACTTTGTATGAGGCTCGAATAGACAATGGTACATGTGCGCAAAAGCTACTGACTTTTTAAGAATTTTTATTATTATTGTTGCAGTTGAAATGTGTAGAGAAAATTGGGGTAAGTTGCGAAATTGCTTCAACAATGCTATGAAACGACGCAAGAAAAAAAGTGGACAAGCTGGGAAAATTATTGCGCCTTGGCGGTTTGAGGAACAGATGTCGTTTTTGAAGCCATATTTAGAAGGCCGTCATACTACCGGAAACCTGGATGCTGCTGTATCTAATGCAAATTCCCCTCTTCCTTCTCCAGAGAGCGTTCCCCTTGAAGAAATTCATTTATTTTCCTCTGATAGCACTCCATCCCACACCAACACTCCCACATCCAATCCATCAAGCAAAAGAAAGGCCAGTTCTAGTAGGGACAATAACTTGGCCGATTTGATGGAAATTATGAAAAACTCGCACGAAAGAAGAAGTAAAAAACAGGAAATGGATGATTTAGACACATTCTTTTTAAGTATGAGTAAAACGGTAAAGAAGCTTTCAAAGCAGGATCAAATTCAAATTAAAATGAATTTGCTTAAAGCTGTAAGTGAAGCAGAGCTCAAACAAGCAGAGTTGCAACAAAATATCTTGAGAGCACCAGTTACTATTGAGGATCAGATAATCAGCCAAAACCAAGAAAATATAAATTCTTCTTCTGGAAGTTTTTCACAAGCCTACACATCATATTCTTCCCCATCATATTTAGTTGAAATGCCTAAGACTCAAATTTCCGTTGATACTAATCATGTAAAAAATATTCAATATTATTACGAAAATATACATTTAGAATGAAATTATCCTAAACAATTTCAATATTTATTGTTTATAATATATTTCATGAGCAGACGAAACATGCAGCCTCTGTGGATCGAAAAAGTAAACTGCCGAACATATAGTTTGCGGAGGCCCAAAGACGGCCAACCTAAGAATTTTACAAATGGGTGAGCCATTTCTGAATATTCACGAAGTGATAACCAAGCTCCTAGTACGCATCAGATATATTAACACCATTTGGGCAAAACTATAACGCGATGTTCCCAGAACATACGCGCAAAAAGATAATTTATACTTACCTTAGACAAACTGCTACTCTTTCTCTGGTACTTATCGGCTTCCGAAGATGTGTATTTTCTTTTTGTACATCGGATTCAATCATACCATGACTCTCCTCAAACTGTACTTTAGACATGCGGAAGTACATAAAAAATCGGTCTTCGTCAGCTTCTAGTCTCCGCATCAATGTATGATATTCTCCATTTTTCTCTCTGTCTGGCCTTACGAGCAACATTTTCCTTTTCGAATTCAAATATTGAAGGGATTTCTAAGAACAAGAAGGAATATTTTTGAAAACTAGCGGAGGCGATTCTTCTCCAAGAGAACCCATTCGCCTACAGAGAGAATTATATTCGGGAGAGGAGACTTTTGAAAGGTTATGTAGTATTTATAATTTGTTCGTTCTTCTCCTCTTGTCTTTTCATTTTTCAGGAGTTTCGGGTACCTTGAAGAAACCTCTCCGTTTTTTGACGAAGGAGTCCATATTGAAGAAATAAATGCCTATCAATATTTTCAAATTGCAGTAAATTTTGTGAACAATAGTTACAAATCACGACACTCACGGGGAGAAAGGGTTTTTTGCTGAGGTTTTTCCCTAAGCTCTTGTATCATACGTCGAATTGTATGGTACCCCGTTACACCAACCTCTGCTAACACATATACAGCTCTCAGTCAAAAGAATATATATATATATATATATTGTGTATCCAACATCTTCTCTTCTTAATTCTTTTTTTTTTCTTGAGGCACGGACATATTCATGTACAAACAACAAACTCAATGAATCTTCCTCAAATTCACTATCTGAATCAGAAAACATCGTACTACTGACAAATGAAAACGACTGATGTCAATATGCGTTGCGTACGTGGGTCAAGTGTGCACGCTAGCTTTCCCACGTTGCGTCGCGTACGTGGCGTACGTGGGCATAGTCTGTTTCTACCTTCATACGTGAATACTCGATATTTCATATGTCGATACTTTCAAAGCGATACGATTCAAGTATCGATACTACTTGTTTCGATATATTACGATCCAGAGTATTTTCACTCGCCTATACTAAACATTTTAACCAGGAAATACATATATAACATTAGCAGAAAATTAGTTTTTACTATCAATTGGTTCTCAACAAGATAAAGTAAAAATTAAATAAAAGGTTCAACTCCTGGGCACCCAGACCCCAAGCCCCCCCCCCCCAACGGGGGGTCTGGGGGGTGTACGTTACGCCACTGGTTGTGCAATATATTGCGCTACTGCGCAACCTCTCAATACCGCCCACACACGATCAATTTATATTGCACAAACCAAAATATTGAGCGTGTATGGGCCGCAGTCATAAAATGTTGTCTATAGGCGAAACCATTGAAATGATCAAAATTGTTTACTTTATACCACAGAACACAAATATGTAAGAAATGCAAAATCCCTACTAATCTTTGGAAACAATTCAGCGCATGGAGGTAGAAGGAAGTGGAGGGGGCAAAAAGATCGAAACTTGTCACATACTCCGCCATATTGGTGTGTCCCAATTTTCTATAGGAATCCGGAATTCCAACCATAGAAAACTCACAATTTCATGTTTATAACAAAGGATTTGCCCATACCAATATGGCCGATTTTATGTGACACTTTCGACCACAGAACACAAATATTTTTTCGACTTTCGTTACAAGGGAAATATAGCACATGCCCCCTCCACTTCCTCCTACCTCCATGATTCAGCGGCCATTTCTTAGGGGGCAGCCATAGACAGACCGTGGAACACTAGCGGCTCATGGTGGGAGTCTCATGAAACTCGTTAGCGCGCGTAATTCAAATGGTTGTCCTATAAATATGGCATATTCCATTATACCGTCAGAAAATTGTTCCACGACATTGCTAGGAACAAATTTGTCGATAATTCGACAACTTGGTATTCGGCAATGTTTTTTGGAACGATTATATTTTATCGAAATGAGTCTAAAAATGACATCAAAGAAAATTATATTTAGTTTCTTTGAAGTTAACATTCCATGTAGACTAATATCACAAATAAAATTTACATTTGGAATGAAAAATAAAATATATTATTGAAAAAAAAACTATATAGCATGTGAAAAAACGTTTTTCATGAACATTATCTGTAATTTATGCCGTCGAATATAAAGCAGCAATAGCCATATGGAATTATCAAAGGATTTCAAACATTCATTTAGGACAAAATCGGATGTGTAAAATGTATTTCATTACACATACATGTTCATGTACATTTTCTACATGAGAATTATCTCTATAAATCTATAAATATAGAGGAATATTTGAATCACAATACTTCCAATAATTATTATTCATTTATAAGGACAAAATCAACGGTGAATTGTAGGGAAAATGGATTTCACAGTGTACAACGTGATGTGCAATGTGTAATTTATTTATGATTAATTAATTGATAAGTTTCGATTCTGTTGGTCGATTTTGATGAAATATGCGCTAAATGTTACTCTACGTTTTCATTATATGTATATATTCCATGAAAAAGAGGAGTATAGTTCGTCTATTTAATCCTATAATATTGCCATATAATTAATATTCCTACCTACTATGTTTGAAAAATAATTAGAATATTTCGAGAGGAAGATTAGGTCAATAATAAGGGGCTCTTATTTCAAGTTTCACAAATGTACTTTAATTATGTGAAGTATTGATCGCTTACTTGTACTTGATATATAACTTTTTGGCGATCTTGTCCCTCGGAACATAGTGAAATGGTGTGAAATGTCTGTAATTTTGAATTTTTGGATGGAAATGGTCTTAAACGATTTGGTTCTATACTCGCCGATCAAAAATCCGTGGTCGAAATCAATTCTGTCCGGCCGGCCGTAGGCATTTTAAGGCCGGCCTCATACTTCTCTGAATTCATATTCTTAAATTCATAATCGGATTTCTGGAAGCTTGCAAAATATAGAAATCAATACTCTGAAAAAACTAGAATGTGTGAGGAGAATAGTGAATTAGTATGCAATTCGGTGCTTTCTGAATTAATAATACGAATTCAGAGGGAATTGATAAAATAAATACAAAAACATTGAAGGCGATAAGACAAAATATTACAAGGATATTAGCGCATTTAATAAACCTATCTTTCACTACTGGCCAGTTTCCAAATGCTCTGAAGCAGGCAATTATTACACCGGTTTTCAAAAGCGGAGAAAAAACTGATCCAGGAAATTATAGACCGATCTCCGTCATTTCAGTGGTGGGCAAAATCTTTGAAAAATGCATAGTTGTTAGATTGAATAATTACCTTACCAAAAATAGTATTCTCTGTGATCGGCAGTTTGGATTTAGAGAGGATCTTTCCACTGAAGATGCTTTGTATCATTTCACCAACATAATACATGAATGCCTGAACAAGGATGAAAAAGTAATTGGAGTCTTTATCGATTTGGCGAAGGCATTCGATAGCATTTCCCATGATTTACTATTAATGAAGCTGGAATCTTATGGTATTCGTGGTGTGGCCTATCAACTTCTAAAGAGTTATATGACAGATCGTATATCATTTGTGAAAATAGGTGACCATATCAGCGAAGGTAAAAATTATTCCTACGGCATTCCACAAGGAACAGTCCTTGGTCCCCAACTGTTTTTGCTGTACATTAATGAAATGTTAAAAATAGATATCAGGGGAGAAATAATATCTTACGCTGATGATACTGTCTTGCTTTTCACAGCGGACACCTGGGAAAATGCAAAAGCTCTCTCTGAAATTGGACTTTATAGGATCAAATGCTGGTTGGATCAAAATTTACTGAGTCTAAATTTTGAAAAAACCAAGTTTCTCGCCTTTTCAAAATCTGCTGTCACCCAGCCAACTTTTTCTACTATTATATACCATTCCAAGTGCTCATTGTCTGAATGTATGTGTGAAAGGAAAATAAGCAGTGAGGAAAATATTAAATACTTGGGAATTATAGTAAACAATACACTGAAATGGGACAACCACTCAAACCATTTAACAAATAAATTGAGAAAGTTGGTGTATACTTTTTACGAGTTGAGGAAGTTTCTGCCCATAAATGTTTTGAAGATGGTTTATAGATCTCTAGTTGAACCAATTCTGGCTTACGGAAATATTATATGGGGCGGTACATATGAAAGCCAAATAAAAACTCTAATTTTAACCCAAAAATGGATACTTAAGGTGATAGTCTCGAGGCCCAGGATGTTCTCGACGAGAGAATTGTTTGCAAATGATTGGATGATGGACTTACAACAATTATATATATTCAATGTTTCTGTATAAAAACAAAATCATAAGGAACATTAGTTGTCACGAGTATGAAACAAGAAAAAAACAGAATTTGAGAGTACCTCAGGCAAAGACTACAATGTTCCAGAGGTTTATCGGCACCACTGGACCGAAAATATTCAATTGTATTCCGCAAGATTTGAGAGACATCAGAAATTTCAGACTCTTTTCTAAGAGACTGAAGCAGTTCATTATAATGAATAAAAATAGTTTTCAGTATATAGGTTAAAAAGAAAAATAAAGCTCCCTGTTGTGATCCAAAAATTCAAAAAGGAAAAAAAAAAAAAAATGGAATAATGAAAAATTTTATAATTAAGAATAAAATAATTGTGAAATTAAAAAAGAAATATATGTATATATATATATATATATATATATATATATATATATATGTATATTATGTTGTTACTTCTGAGAATGTGTGTGTATATATAACAGAAATAGGAAGAAAGTACCTGTCTGTAACGATGAATTTGAAAATTTTGTTTTTAAATAATGCACAACACAACTCCTATGGAGTTAGGTGCAAAATTATCCAAATAATTTAAACATGTTTATTTGCTGTATATATGTCAGAGTTGTTCAATAAAATTTGATTGATTTGATTGATTGATTGAGAGTGACATTCCGAACGTATGAGTCCTGCCTAACTCTCGAACAAAAGGAGTTAGAGGATTGAAATTTGCAGAGTAGGTTTGGAGCGTAAATATCTCGGCCGAGTTCGTTAATGGGCGAAATCCACCAAGCGGTTTCGGAGTTTAGGCTTTTAGTAAAAACATTTTTTATGGATATTTCCGGAACCGATCACTCGATCTGTCTGAAATTCAGCATCAAATTGTAGAATCATGACCTTTATATGCATGCGAAGTTTTGTATTGATCGGATTGCCGTAAAGTGGCAAAAAAATTTAAAAAATTTTTAAATTTTGTTTCTACAATAACTCTCGGATAGAATCAGCTAGGCAGTTGAAATTTTCGGAGTAGGTTTGAGAGATAAATATCTCGGTTAAGTTTGTTATTGGGCAAAATCGGCTCGATGGTTTCGGAGTAACAAATAAAATTTTTTTTTTACATTACAAATTTCAAATTCAATTTTTTTAAGATACAGTTTCACCATAAAAATCCATTGATATCATTTTCAACTCTAACAAGCTAATACTTTCGGAGATATGATTTTTCAAAATTTCAATAATAAAAAGTAATTCTATGTTTTTTCACAGAATGCTATATTAATTCTATCTATGAATTATTATATGATCTGTGTTCATACTCGTACATGTCAGCTTGTTTTCCTATAAAAGAGAGTTCAATTTATTTCAGCTATCGTAGAATTATGAGGATTATAATATGATATATTATACTTTTTGGTGATATTTTAATAACCGTGGATAATCCATATGATGGAAATATATACTTTGGTAGATTTATCAGAATGGGATCAGAATAGCTCCAGTAAAAAGAGAACTCAAATATTGGCTAATAAGTTTCAATTGATATAATATAATTTTCAGAGTGAAATTGAGGAATGAATATCTCGGGTAAGTTCGTGGTTTTTGGCGCCCTTGTTTGAATTTAATTTCTTTCATGATGCAGTTCTATTATAAGAATCCATTGATATCATTCCCAACTCTGAGAAACCAATAATTTCGGAGATGATTTGTCAAAGTTTGAACAAGAGCGCCAAAGCTCCTGTCCACAGGGCATTTCCACATTTTCTTTGTAGATTTTATGAGTTTATAGGTTAAAGCCTCAACTCTATGATGATGTAATAATAATAATAATTCCGGTCATTTGAATGAAATCATCCATACGAAAACATAAGGAAATTAATTCTTCTGAGATATCTTATAGGTAAAGTATGCGACCTAAATCTTTTTTCAACTCAATGTTTGCTTTTACCCCATGAAAGGGGGTAAATGAAGATGGTATTTCCATTCAACTTATGTTTAAAATGAAATGGGCAAATGGAGATAAATGCCTGACAAGACATTTGGGCAAATTGATAGGTACTCTCGCTGTGGAAACACATATAATAAAACATGTAAAGAAATGAAAAATGAAGCTATTCAAAGTTTCGAATACTGTTATGAAGAATACGCCAAGAACATCCTCAATGATCTACCCACTGGAAAGGTATTCATTGAAAACGATACCAATTTGTCCAATTCTATTCAAAAATGTATCAACATCGATAGCCTCTTTAAAATATCAACAAAAGCTTCGAAACATTGGAAATCTGTTTCGAAGAATATTTGCTGTTAGAAAGAGCAAATAGGAATCAAAATATTTTAGAGTGGTGGAAAATGCATGAAAAAGTTCTTCCTACACCTTCCAAAATGGCCGATGATATATTAATGGCTACATCCGTACCTGTTGAAAGATTATTTTACACAGCAGGTATGATCATATCATGGTAAAAACGCGTACATCATTGAAAGATTATCAGCCGTATTCACAAAGCATTCAATCTCCGTTAAGTCCTAACTGAGGTCCTCAGTTAAGGATAAATTGAATCGCAACCTCACTTAACGTATTTAACGGTGGTGAAACAGTCCTGTTTTACCACCTTTTTCCCTTATTGTCCCTTATTATCCCCAATTTATCCTTAGCTGAGGACCTCCGTTAGGACTTAACGGAGATTGAATGCTTTGTGAATACGGCGCTATGTGATGCAAGCGTGCTTGTGTTTGAATTCTTGGTCATCGAATAATTAAAAGATGAAATTAACAGTGATCCGAATTAAAAAAAAATATGTACATGTACAAATATTTTTATATAAGAGCGTAATAAATATAGATTTACAAAATTATTCATTGTTATCTACCATTTTTCCGCTCGAGAGGAAAAACCTTTTATAGGCCCACCCGGAGAGGGTCCGCTTCTCTCAGGAGTGTGAGACTCCAGTTGTTGAGTGGTTACTCACTAAAAAACCTCTTGCACGTTCCTTAGATTAGTTCTTCGTCCTGTCTCTACAGCATCCCTTAACAAAAGAGATGAGCTGCAAGCGGCCTTTACAATTGAATTGATGGGACCTGATTAGTCGAAGTGATCCGAGCAACACCTCCTTCTGCATTCTGTGCGCTAAATCCTCGGCCAGGCATTTTGTTTACATATTATAATATTTATTATCAGTTTATGTTATTCAGAATTAAGGGAGACGAGACGGGACTTAATTTTTTGGTAATTGGCGAGACCGAGACGACATTTTTTATACTCTCGTCTCGTGTGAAGCCCTAATAACTCCGAAACCATTTGGACGGTCATACCTAATAACGGAGTCAACCGTCGCATTCGGATGCGCAGCTCTTCTATTTCTAAAGATATCGTGGAAGCGGACTACAATCGAATTCTTCATCAGTCGAACCTATAATCGTTTGAGACCATTTCCGGAAAAATATTGAAAATTACACACATATGGGCAAAATGATAGCACGTTGTTCCCTATAACATGCACGCAGAAATATCCTCAACTACGTGTTTGAATAGATTTAGACTCACATTGGGTTTCACAAAGCTTTGACAGCTCTAAATTGCCGAATTAGTGCGATTCTATGTCGATTTTCAATTCATTTTTTTTACAACCATCGAATTAAATCCACGATTAAGCTAATCGAAGCTTCGTGAAACCCAACATTAAACTAACAAATTTTCAAAATCACACACCCTGTGGGTCTAGCCACCGTAACTGCAGTAGCAAGTATGTTGGTGGCATCTTCGGTTTCATCAATAAGTAGGTACCTACAACGGTTTCGCAAAATAGTATATTCTAAAACAAGTTGCAGAATAGGCTCCTATTCAAGCACGAATGCGAAATTCGAAAACGAGCGAGTTTTCGAACGCATGCGAGTGTTGGAATTGCCTTCTGCAACGAGTATTAGACGATATTTTCTGTATTTCAGACAAATTTTGTAAAATACTGTTGAAATTTAATGAAAAACTCGGATTATACATCCTAGTGACCTTTGTATTGTATCTTGGCAGTTGGTGTGATTGTCACGAAAGTTGACAGATTACTGAATTTAAATTTGAATCGTTCGTAGGGCTTGGAGATTAGATTTAAAACAGTTTCCTAATAGCATGAATGATTCAAAATTAGCAAGAAGGAAATCTCTAGTACCTTATTTTTCAATGAAAATAAAACGTTTCCTCTAAACAATTATTTCACTATATCCAGATTAGATTACATTTACAATTGACGTGTGTTGAAATTTGAAAGGATCATAGACCTAATATCCTCTGGACGGAGCATTAGAAAGAGAGGATTGAAATATACATGTGGGAGAGATGGAGCTAATTTAAGCAGCAAGATTCCATGCCTACACTAGCTCCATCCCTTTTTTCACCCTATTTGGTTTCTTCCATGTCTCTCACATGTAGATTTCAATCGACTCCGTGTAAAAGCCAGCTGATGCTCCGTCCATAGGATATTAGGTCTATGGAAAGGATCGAATGTCAGTGCTGACTACCACAAAACGAAAAATATAACTAGAAACAATGCGGGAATGAGTTCATTAAAGCACTATTTTAGTGCAGTAATGAACTCATTACGATACTGAAATAGAGGAAACTTATTACTGTATAAAACCAGACACACGGCGAAATATTTATTGATTTCAACCATCAACAAATATTCCGCGTGACCGGGCTAGATCACCTCATCGCTCAGTGTTCCCCATAAAGAAAAGCATCATCATAACCGAGAACTGGCAAAACCTATGAAAAAGGGACACCCCGTACATTAACCGTTCACTGTAGAAGCATTCAGAGCGCGGTACCCTTTGAACTGAAGTAATATAATTCAAGAAAGGAACGCATTGTATTTACGAAATGTTGTAATCCTTCTCATACTGAAATCGTTTGAAATAGAATGTTGGCTTAGAAATTAAGTAAACACTGTATGCATTTGTAAATCGTCCAACAAGTATCATTTCCTGTATGCAGCTCTTTATCAACTGGAATAATAAAGCATCCTTTATTACAAAAAAAATAGTTTATCTGGCAAAGGTCACTGTTAATTTTTTAAGCGTGCAGTTTACGATAAGAGGCAGGATGCAGCGGATGTGTAGAAGTTATCCTCAATCCCATTCATCGTTGAAAAGTAGTGCGGATCAAATTTTATCAATGAGTGATCGGTGCGAATATGGCTCTTTTGGAAGTGATTATTGTAGTTTTGGTCTCCGTATCGGGGTCTTTGGCCAGCAATGTAACGGTATCTAAGTGAGTTGACCTGATTAATCTTTATTATTGGAGTAATTATAACATAATAATCTTTAAATATTAATCCATAACAATCTTGGTCATTAGACAGTCCACAACAAAACGTAAAATTGTCTAGTGATAAAACAGAATGATCAGAGTACCTATTATAGTTCTCTGTTATACCCCAAGCAAATTAATGCTCTAGCCCCTAAAAATCGTTTCAACCCCTTTTGGGGGTCCTGAATAAAAAGTACCTGAGTTTGCGACGGTTTCTAGAATGTGCTTCAGATTTGACAGCCTAAAAACCGCGAAATTTTCACACTTTTTTCAGTATTTCGTTTATAACTCGAAAAGTACGCATCCTATAGAAAATTTGTTTCACTTCCCTTTTGAAAAACATTACATTTAGCGTCCAATGGCGTTCAAAACACCGAAATCAGTCTAGAAGTTCAGCCGCAATTGCCCGTCAAAGATGAGCAATTTTTACTTCTAACGCTTTTAGGTCGATAAGGACTTTACCAATTGAAAAATATCGTAGGACTAAACTTGTACAATTGCGAATTAGAATTTTTTTGAAATTCGAAATTAGGTCACTTCAGTGCTGAGATATGAATTTCAAACCGAAAGAGTTCGTAGTGCCATATTTCCGCTAAGGCAGTCCAACGAAGGAAACTCAAAATTTGTCACTTTCAGGCATTTTTTTCAAGGAACATTACATTTAGTCAACTTACAGAACAATTTAAACTTAAGAAATCATTATATCAAGCTCTAATTACGAGGTAACATTCAATAATTAATGACTTACCAGACGATCCCAGAAAATAGAACAGGGAAGGAAAAATGAGAGAGTTGCCAAAATACAGGGTCCGAGGCAGCCGCACCGACATGGGCGAGGGTTGATAGGGTACCATTAGGGTGTCACACTTCCTCTTGTTAAACTGTCCTCCGAGTCTTCTGATGGAAGTTAGGGATGGTTTAAGCCAGGGACGAGTTTCATTATTTTGCAAATATTTTAGAGACCAGTTGATATCTCAACTGGTCTCTAAAATATGGAGCAATGAAACTTGACGGTTTGAGTAAGCAGCTCGAGTACTTGGATACCCTGGTGAATAAAGTAACCCCCACTAAAACAAATGGTAGGGGATGGGGGTAGTTTTTTAAATAAATGATTTTTTCCACGGTAACGTACTAATAATACTGATCATAAATTAGATTCCAGAACTACGATCTTTTACTTTTCATTTGGTGTATCGTTGACAATTGGGGCTCAAGCGGTTACAAATATGTTATTAAATGAATGTCACGAACACACAACATTTTCGATAACGGGGTAGAGCACTACCACTACGTATAATGAACATTTCTGAAAATATTTCGAAAAGTTGTGATTAGCTGTAATTTGGCTTTGAACTGTGTTTCTTACTATTCAAAATTTCCAGATTGATGTATACTCCATTCACTTTTATAAAGTCTCCCGGTTGGCCATGAAATTTTGACACATTTCACAGTGTATATTTTGAAAATGTTAGGTTATGCTCATTTTCCTGGTCAGATAACTACGCTACGTTGTCTTCTCTACATAGAAGTCGTAGTAATTACGTATTTTTCATAATGTGAATTTTCTTGCCAAAAATAATGAATTCGAGAAAAAAATAGTGAATTCAACAATTCCAAAGACCTGGTGACTGTTGAAGAAAATTTTTCATCTGTTGTTACTATGGAAATAAAGGAAATATTTCACGTATATAAACTGGTTGGAAAATTCAGTTACGCTATTTTCTTGTACGGAAATCAAGAATCAAGTGTTGAAATTTTAATGAAAAATAATGGATACAGTAGTCCGTTACTTTGTGATAGTTAATTTGAAAAAAGAATAATGGTACCTGAATAACCCGGCAGGAAAACTTTTAAACGAACGGACGTAACTAAGAAATTCCCCATTTTTCAAAAAAAATATAAATAAAGCAAGATATAAGCCTACAGAAGACACTTAAATACCTTGTTGCACAACTTGAAATACACCAGTTTCAAAATGTAGTAGTATTACAAAACCCGAGTCACTGTTAAACCTTAATAAAATAAAGTGATAGGATAGGAAACTAAGTACGAGTAATTTCATTGGAAAGTTCAACATGTCCTAAGACAGAATGAAGTTTTCCTATTGCAGATTTCAGTTCTGTTTGCCTCTGCTTCTTCAAAACTGCTTTCGGCATTTTAAATTTTAAAGCGGAGAGTTCTTTATTATTCGAACATAATGATCTGTGATTATCTTGTCCAAGAAGTTTAGAGTAGAAATTGGCAACGTCTCAGAGAATTGTTTTGACATTGACGATATTCCAGAAGTGCCAACCTGCCTCTGTTTTAGTTACAAAAACGTGATAAACCTAAATCATGGCCAACCGGGAGACTTTATAAAAGTGAATGGAGTATAGGTACCTATGTATTGTTAAAAATTCCTGCGTTGAACGTCATCAACGAAATAAAATATGAAACTAGAACATCCGAGGATTTCTGCATTTGCTAACAAAAATGTGTGCCAGCCCTTTCAAATACAAATGCGAGAGAATATTTTCTGCCATTTCTGGATCAAAACTATAGATGGCAACCGATCCATAAAAAATATAAATATTGTTACAATTTTACATGACTGAAGGGTGTCCTGCACCAAATCATCGATATTTATCGAAATATCTTTAATTTCAGGGAAATTATGGAGCTTCGATTAGATGACCCCGGATTTTTATTGACACTACCACAGAGGCTGATTTCTGGTAGAAAACAATTGGTCTGTCTCACAATTCATGGTGCTACGCCACCGTCGAGAATTAAGGTTGACATCAAATATAAAGAGTTCCACCATTACACAGACAAAATAATAGAACTGGGTAAGAATTAAAAGGAAGGATGGAAAGCATTCGTACTCGGTGATTTTTCTTCGAAAGAAATCGAAGGCATCATGATTCTTCTAATTCAGTTCTGAACGCTCATCAAGTATAGCAGTATTTCAATTTCATAAAGGAAAAATCGGATACAAATTAGTTCGAGCACTGACGTGAAGTCAGGAGATTTTGCGCGCATGCTCTATTGTCCATTCCCAATACAGAAGAATTTTTTTTTTCGTAAACCTTTGGGCCTATTATTATGGCCAAACATTTTACCGGGGGTACCTACGGTTCTCACAAAATTTTACACAGGTCTTTATGTCGATATTCTACAATTAGTTACCAAGCTTCAATTCGATCGAGTCTATATTTTTTGAGTTATCGAGGAAATAATATTCCAGGTGGGTATAACTCCAAAACCGATAGACCGATTATGCCCAAAAACGAACTTAACTCTCCCATTCAGATGCGCAACCTCCCCTGAAAATTGCAAGTCCCTATCTCCTTTCGTTCGAAAGTTATCGATGCAACGGTCACCCATCCAGCTACTGAACTCACACAAGGCTGCTCAGATCTCCAACAATATAGATCCGACTGTGTTCAAACTTGGAACTTGGCAGTAGAGTTAGGCTCTGAATGCTCTCGTAAAATTTCAGTGATGTCTGACGAATAGTTTCTGAGATATAGAAATTTTTAAAAATTTTCTAGTGAAACGATCCACACAAAATTTCAATTTCAAGACGACATGCGCGCAAAAGCTCCTGACTTCATCAGTGCTTTTTAAGAACCTTTTATTATTCCGTGTATAAACGCTCTCATGGAAATGTACAGATCAACTTACTTATTTTATTTATTTATTTTTTTTATTTCATTTTGATTTCCAAATGTTCCAAATAATATATCCAATAAATGTTATTGCAATATTTCAAATCTATGGTGGTAACATTAAAGCACAAGAATACATCAATCATTGTCTGGAAGAATAACTGACTTTGGAATAATTGATTCGCTATACCTCCGATATACAGTGATATTTGATAGTGCTTCATCGATGCGCTGTTCTTTACAATTCAGGTCGAAGGCTGTGGAAAAGAAGCAAAAGTACCGACCATTCTCGAAATATTTACGGCAACCATTGTATAGGTGGGTTTATACAGCAGAAAAAACTGATAAACTTTTAAAATAAAATAAGAAACAAATCAAAATAAAATAAGATATTCGAATATGCACATTCCAATGAGCGTATATACACGAAATAAGATAAAATAAGAAATACGAATAAGAACTCAACATGACCAACTTCCATCTTTATGCCTTATGAACCTATCAAATCGGAGCTTTTTGAACACTGACTTCTGTGTTTTGTGCAAGCTCTGTGAATTTATATTTTAGGTAATGCGCATTATAAGTTTCCAAACCAAATAATATAAAATAAGGCCCTTATTTCACACAGAAGTCATTGTCCAAATAGCTCTGATTTGATAGGTTCAGTCTTATTTCATTTTAGTCATATCTGTATAAACCAATCATATTTGCTTTTATTTATATTTTATTTGAATTGGCTTCTTAATTTATTTTAAATCGTTTCTTATTTAATTTTGATTTGTTTCATTTGCTGTATAAACTCAACTTATCTCTGTGGACAACTGAAAACTATTGTCTAATTATAATTTTTATTTTCTTAGAATATAGCTGCTTCCACGTGAGAGCACCATCCCACAACAAGAATTCTCCACAATACGTCAGTGTCAAAGTTCAAGTTCAGTTGAATGGCATTGTTTATGGAGCACACAATCAGGACCCCGTTCTGGTTTATCCTGATAAAAAGCACACGTTTATAGGTCTTGACCGCACTATGTATAAACCAGGGGATATGATAAGGTTGAGAATATTGATACTGGATGACGATTCACTGCCACCGGACCCTTACAAGGTAAATTTACAGATAATGCGTTTCTGTGTTACCATCAGTGGCAGAAAGTCCGCCGTATTCACAAAGCAATCAATCTCCGTTAAGTCCTAACTGAGGTCCTTAGTTAAGGATAAATAAGAATCGCAACCTCAGTTCACGTATGTAATGGTGCTGAAACAGTTTAACGTTAATTTTCACTTAATCTGAGGTTGCGATTCTTATTTATCCTTAACTGAGGAACTCAGTTATGACTTAACGGAGATTGAATGCTTTGTGGATATGGCGGAGTGGATAAGAGCTGCAGCAACTGTTCTAAGCTTAGACTATAGAAGAGAGAGGACGGATAACATATTCCCTGACATTGAAATCAAATGACCACATTGACCACAGAACCAAGTTCCTTTTTCCTGCTGTGGCTTTTACATCCGTGAGCTGCACATCCTACCGTTATGTGCAACACAGCTTTAACAAAATAGTTCTAACGGCCGGTTTCATAATAGCCTAAGATCCCGCTATACAACGACCTTCACCGAGATGCTTATTTAATGAGACGTATTTTTTATGTTATTAAATATGCCAATAAATATATCCTATATGGGTTGCCTAACAAATTTCAGTCCAGAGTATTTTTAATTAATAATTTAAAAAAATTTTTTTTTTAAACATTGCACCGGTGAGATTATTGAATAAATTTGATACCAATCGAAAGTTTGAAGCCCATAGAATATGCAAACGTTAGGTTGCCTATTTTTTTCCGGTCACAACCACGAGTTGCCAGGTGTAAACAGGTAAATCTATACTAGCATTTTGCAACGGTCTGATTATTGAATCAAACTAAAAATAAATAATAATAAAATGAAAGATTATTTCATAAGGAACACGGTGGTATAGGGTTGCCTGCGAAAAATCAGTCCCGAATTACGGTTGTCGAATTTTAAATTCGATAGAATATAACAAGCCAGCCTATATATGTTTCATAGACTTAACAAAGGCCTTTGATCGCATAAAACTGAAGGATGTACTACACCTCTTATATAACAGAAACATACATCCAAATATCATCGAAACAATAGAAGACATATATCGAAACAATACCGGAAAAGCGCGAATCGACGGCCAACTGACGAAAGAAATCCCAGTGAATAGTGGTATCAGACAAGGTGCTCCTTGAGCCCATTACTGTTTAACATCATAATGGATGAAATTATCAAAAAAGTTCGCAAAGGAAGAGGCTACCGAATGGGTAACAGGGAGATCCAGATGCTTTGCTAAGCGGATGATGCAGTGATAGTGGCCGAGAGTGAAGATGATCTTCAGAGACTCCTGCATGTTTTCAATACCACGGCAAAAAAATTCAACATGTTGATCTCAGTCGAGAAAACAAAGTGTATGACTACGTCAAGGGAACCTTTAAGGTGTAAACTGGAGGTGGATGGTAAGATTGTCAGGCAGGAGTCATCATTTAGATATCTGGGTGTGAATCTGACAAACTATGGGAACGTAGAGGAGGAAGTAAGGCAGCAAGTCGCTAGGGCTAATCGAGTAGCAGGATGTTTGAACAACACGATCTGGAAGAACAGAAATCTCCGAATGGAAACAAAGACCCGCATTTACAAGACGACCATCAGACCAATCATGACATACACCGCGGAGACGAGACCAGACACATCCAAAACTAGACAACTCTTGGAGACTACAGAAATGCGGGTTCTAAGACGAATAACAGGCAGAACATTGAGAGATAGAGAACGGAGTGAAAACATCAGAAAAGAATGTAAGACAGAAAATATTAACGAGTGGGTGAAAGGAAGGAAAGTAGAATGGAACCGACACATTGGACGAATGACTCAGGACAGATTGGTTAGAGTTGCAAGAGATAAGTCACCAAGTGGAAGGCGAAGTGTTGGACGTCCTAGAAAGAGATGGAGTGATGACATCGACCTGGGATGAGGTGGATTCATTCGATGAAAGAACAGGCCCGAGGCCTATTATGGAAGTCAGAAGAAGAAGAAGAATTTTAAATAATAAAATATCGCTGCGAGTGAATGTGTGTGAGAGAGAGGTCCCAGACCAACCATCCCATGCGGTAGAAAAGGACGCAGCGTAGCAGCTGTTTAAAGTCCGCCCATTTAAAGAAGGAGAGTGTGCATGCTATTTGTGCTTGGAAATGAAAAGGATAGCGATAGACTCGTATATGCTGTGCATTATTTTGGAGTAGTTAATTATTAATATACAGAAATAGTTAATAGTTAATTGTGCTTGATGTCAATGCTGTTGATGTCGTTGCTGTTGATTTCGATGCTGTTGATGTTGACTGCTCCTAAAAGAATTTAAATCATTCTTTGAGTAAAAATGGAAGAAAACAAATATAAATGAAAATACAAGTTCAATTAATAGATTTTCATGTCACTTTTTTAAAAAAGCTTAAAAAAAAATAATTTTTTATTACCTTGTCAAAGCCCCCAGAAGTTTGAGGCAGGTCTTCAACATTACTCGTTTCATCCTCAGCAACTGTAGCACAGGAATCGACACTAGGATTCAACTGTGATGGTTCTTCTTCAGTAGTACATACATCGGTATGCTCCTAAAAAAAAACAATTTTTGCGATTAAATGAAAATGTTTGATTATAAATTTTAAAAAATTTTTGATAAGAATAGTTGATTTAAAACATCCTCAGTTAATTATTCCAAAAAAAAAAGGAAATCAGAACATTTTCTTGTTCAATTTAAAACTACCCTTTTTTAAGTAAATTACAAAAAAAATATGTGTCGAAAATTAACAAAACCATAAGTGAGTTTTACTAGCAATTACTTCAACATGACAAAAATATAGAAGATGTATTAGCTTAGATAATTTTAAAGATTCAATTATTATGTACTTACTGTATATTCAGCGATAAATTTCAGAAATTCTTCGTTATATTTTTTATTCAAAACAGTCACTTTTCTGTAGCACGTGGTATGATAACCTACAAATTGGAGTGACGCACTGGGTAGCTCAACAAAATTGTATTTAAAATTTTTTTTTTTACGATAAAGCTAACTTTAATGCACAGTTTTCAAAAGTTTCATCATCAAAATCAATTATTCCGTCATCCGAATCACACAAAAAACACTTTTTGGCCATTTTTTCCAACAATTAATAGCAGCACGTTTTTTCACTTGTATCTATAGCGACAATCTACTCCAAAATAATGCACAGCATATACGAGTCTATCGCTATCCTTTTCATTTCCAAGCACAAATAGCATGCGCACTCTCCTTCTTTAAATGGGCGGACTTTAAACAGCTGCTACGCTGCGTCCTTTTCTACCGCATGGGATGGTTGGTCTGGGACCTCTCTCTCAAACACATTCACTCGCAGCGATATTTTATTATTTAAAATTCGACAACCGTGATTCGGGACTGATTTTTCGCAGGCAACCCTATACCACCGTGTTCCTTATGAAATAATCTTTCATTTTATCTAAGTTTGATTCAATAATCAGACCGTTGCAAAATGCTAGTATTGATTTACCTGTTTACACCTGGCAACCCGTGGTTGTGACCGGAAAAAAATAGGCAACCTAACGTTTGCATATTCTATGGGCTTCAAACTTTCGATTGGTATCAAATTTATTTAATAATCACACCGGTGCAATGTTTAAAAAAAAAAAATTTTTAAATTCTTAATTAAAAATACTCTGGACTGAAATTTGTTAGACAACCCATATAGGATATATTTATTGGCATATTTAATAACATAAAAAATACGTCTCATTAAATAAGCATCTCGGTGAAGGTCGTTGTATAGCGGGATCCTATACTATAATAAATTTTAAAGTTCCCTTAAATTTAAAGTATCCTTCAAAGTGACATTTTGGTTCAAAATGTCCAACTAAAGGATGCTTCAAATTTAAAGGAACTTAAAAATTTATTATGAAACCAGCCGTAAGAATGACAAAAACAATAAAAATATATGGTCGCCTTGGAGGCCAAAAAGGCATAACCCGTCAAATAGCCAAAATTGAGTTTCGGTAACCAAAGTATTCAGAAATGTATTGGTCAAAACTTTCAAGAAATCTCGATTGAAGAGCCTTAAAATTGAAGTGCCAAGAGTCCAAAGATTAACTTTTTCATGTACCTCGATCTCAAAATCGATTTTTCTTAAAACAGTGCTGCTGTGGGCTAAATCTTTTGGTTTCCAAGGCGACGATATCATGATTTTATAGTAGTATGTATTTGCAAAACAAAAATATTCAATATGGTAATTACATGGCGAAATTGTAACCATCTGCAATACCCTCACCCGATATTCCACATATATAGAATTGGACAAATTGGTATCGTTTTCAATGTACTATTCATCAAAGTTATTATTTCGATAGAAATCAAAAAATGAACGAACAAAACAATTTCGGCTACGGGAACCGATCCCGTAATGTCATTACTTACCTTATACAGGGTGAGTCTTTGACCACTGCATTAATTTTAACCAAAGATTCCTCTCATCAAATGAAACACTTTTTTCATTTACCATTTTTCCAGATTCGGCTCAGGTAAAAAGTTACAAGCGTTTAAAGATTTCACAATGTGCTAATACACTCCCGCATATAAATTATCTATGACATTGTTGGCGGACGAGAATAAGACATGGCAACGTGGTTTACAGCTTGATTCGGGATTCCAACGCTCAGGGACGGATCCATAAAAGTAGTGAAATTTCTGGAGTTTTCCATTTTAAAACATTCAATGAAGAATATCTCGAAAACGGTGCATTTAAGGAGAAATGATGAAGAATAATATAATGTTCTAAAACGATGGAATATTCTTGAAATGACTCAAGAAAAACTTTATATGCTTTCTTTGTACTAATTTCGTTTGGTTTTATGAATCCACGAGTCCATAACTAGAAAACCAGTAGAAGTAGAAAATAACTAATATTTGGAAAATATGTATCATAGTTATAGGAAACTTTACGCCAACATTCATTTTATTCGAAAAAAGGATGTCAAAGCTACAAAATAAAAACTGATTATTTTTCAAAATTTCAACAGCCTGTATCTTTTTACCTGAGCTGAATCTGGAAAAATGTTAAATGGAAAAAGTGTTTCATTTGATGAGAGGAAACTTTAGTTAAAATTAATGCAGTGGTCAAAGACTCACCCTGTATATTATATTTTCACAATCTATCTAATTTCAGGATATGATATTCATGAAATTCCGCGAAAATTAGCACGTCGGCATTCTACAAGTAATTACCGATTATGCCCATTGACGAACTTGTCCGTCGCATTTGGATGCGCCACCTACCCTGAAAATTTCAAGTCGCTATCTGTTTTCGTTCTCAAGTTATCGTGGCAACGGCCGGACAGAATCACATTTGATCTCGAATTCTTCATCAGTAAGTCGAACCTAATCGTTTGGGACTATTTTCGTCAAAAAATTTGAAGATTACAGACATTTGAAGAAAATGATGGCAACGCTGTTCCCCAGGATATGCGCGCAAAAAATTCTATAAAATTCCCATTGGATACAATCATGGTGTACAGATATCAAATTAATTTTGTATATCAACCCCAAATGTAACCTGCAGGATATTCGTACCCTAGAAGAACTTCAATTGCTATAATATAAATTTATATTTTAGATATCAGAAGTAAGAATCAGGAACCCGTTAGATATTTCTGTTGCTGTTTGGGAAAACATTTCAACTACAGCAGGTCTAGTACAACTGGAATACTCGATATACAAAGATGCAAAACCGGTAAGTAACCCCTGATTTTTTACGATAGCAAATGTACACAAAAATCATCATTCATCAATAATTATATTATTGTTTTTAATTTCTCTATATCTAGGTCATTACACATAGCTTCCTATCACTTTGTCATTCTTGAGTTCTGAATATTCCACAATTCAAAATAAATAAATTGCGAGGAAATTACTAGAACGTTCAATTCAAGTCAACAAAATGTCCATGGTCATTGATATACTGGCATTAGTACATTGCATGTTTTACGTTAATCTATACGGTAAATGTTACGAAAATTAAATAATTGAATCATGGTTTAACAGGTCAAATTTGCCGGAAGTATAGATAGGAGGTAGGGATACTTTTAAAAATAAATGATTCTTTTCCACAGTAACGTACTAATAATAAATTAGATTCCAAAACTGCGATCTTTCACCTTTCCCTTTCTTTTAGTGTATTGTTAACACTTGGGGCTCAAGCGGTTACAGAAATGTTATCAAAAGAATGTCTAGAACACACAACATTTTCGAAAACGGGGTGGAGTACTACATAAAGATCGGCGTTTGGGAGCTTGTTGAAATGTTCTCTCTTGCAGGTGTCGTTATGGGCCATAGTCTCCATATTTTCAAGATATTAAGAAGTATACATGGTGTTCCAAAAAAGGCCAGTTATCTCACAACTCAATTTTCAATGTGATACCCTGTATGCTTTGTCATTTTTGAATTCTACTACAAATTTTAACACAAGCTTGTTAGGTGAACTTTTTTTATTTAAGCAGCCGTTGTTGATTTATTTTTCAGGCAAATAGGCATTTTCAAGGCTTGTAAAAATAACCCCCACCCCCTACCATTTGTTTTAGTGGGGGTTACAAAAACTTATTTCACCTGGGTTTCAAAGTACTCGAGCTGCTTACTCAAGCCGTCAAATTTCATTGCTCTATCTCAACTACCCAGTCTCTAAAATATTTGCAAAATAAGGAAACTTACTCCTGGCTTCAACTATCCCTAACTTCCATCAGAAGACCCGGAGCGCAGTTTAACAACAGGTAGTGTGAATTGTGACACCCTAATGGTACCCTATCACTTCCTTGCCCATGTCGGTGTGGCGGCCTCGGACCCTGTATTATATTTTTGTCTTGAAAAATCCAAAATATAATAAAATTCCAGAAAACACCGACTGAAGTCAGGAGCTTTTACGAGCATGTTCTATTGTCTTTTCACGCCTCACACACCGTCCGAAATACTGCATGAACCTTTAAGCCGTCCTTTTAGCGTGAGAAAATACGTTGGATTCAGCTGAATTCAAATTTTAAAATGTGTAAAATAGTGAACTTACTCCGCGGGGATTCGAACCCGGATCTAATGCGTGGCAGGCGAGCACGATAATCTCTCGATTATGAGATAATTCGAAATTTCACAAGAAGTAGATAACAGTTCGTAATTTTATTTTCACAATAAATATACACATATATATATATATATATATATATCTAATAGACGTATCCAGTCCCGGTACACTCTGAAGGCTACCTGAGACCCATATGATCCAAAATGTTTTCAGGAGTATATAGACAAAAAATGGGTAGATTGAAAATATAACTCCTTAGGCATCTTGAGAGGGGAAGGAATTTTTTTCTTTCAAAAAAGTTGTATATTCGTCAAACTTCTCGAATCCCGAATCATTCTGCCGACTTTCTGATCCCACATATACTCCGCAAGTATCTTCAGCCAACGTCTTCGAACCCAGCGCTGTTGCCAGCTCTTCGGGACTAATTGCGCCAATTTCGATATACGAAAGGGCGCGAAAACGAAGCTGGAATCATTTACATTGATTTAGTTGTGTTATGAAGTGATTTTAATGTCTGCAAGAAGGAAGCTGATGATGAAAAGTGCAACAGGTACGTAAATAAGAGCCATTAGGAGTTCTATAGGTACAGTATTTCATTTGATGTAAAATTACAATCTCTTCCAATTGAAAACATTTGGCTTAAGTTTTACAATATAATACCATATTGTTGACATAAATATATGTTTCCGGCTTATCCCATGTTCAAGACTGAACAATGTCAAGAACATAGTATTATATATTGTGAAACCCAAGCCAAGTTTTTTCTTTACCTCAATAACTTGTCAAAATGTTTCTCCAAGTGATCAGCGAGAATTCATTACCTATCTACAATAATTTTTACTAACACATATTTTTTTTTCAGAATGTCAGAGCATATACAGGGTCTTCCTTAAAGACATGCTAATATTTAAGGTGGCGATTCTTCAACTCATTTTAAGAAAAAACTTCTTATGAACGTATGTCCTAAAAGTCTTAACTTTTGAGATACAGGATGATAAAATTTTGTGCTGCGATATGAAGTAATTTTAATTTGATTATTTTAATCAAGAACAGAGCATATGACGAGAAAACTTATTTTTTGGATTCTCATTCATTTTGGAACAAATCTGATCTCTCAATTTGCTTTCAGTCGATGCACAAATATTTCACACCACCTCAGATTTTTGAGGAATTGATCTTTATTTGTATTTTTTTAGGTGGAAACCGTGTGTCGGTCAAAGAAAACCCATGGGATCAAATTTGCTCAAAAATGAATGAGGATCTTAAAAGTAATTGTTATTCGAAAAGAAAGCAGTGGCCTAGTATTTAGTAGAGAAAATGAAAATTTTTATACATCACAGAATCCACCCTGATGCATATAAACATGTACCAAATTTTATGAAGATGTCTGCAATATTATCTCAGTTATTATTTAAAAACTGATTTTTTTTTCAACATTTTATCACCACGTATCTCAAAAGTTAAAACTTTCAGGACATACGTTCATAGGAAGTTTTTTCTTAAAATAAGTAAAAAAATCACCACCTTAAATATTAGCATGTCTTCAAGGAACACCCTGTAACTGCGAAGGTACTATTGCTGCTTGATGAGGGGAAAGAGTCTTGTCCAGAATGAAGTTACGGAATATTAGTTAGAATTGGAACAAGTAGAAGAGAAGAAAAGAGGAAAAGAGTAAATTTAAAGTGACGAGAAAAGTATCAATAAGGGAGACAAATGAGAGTAGATGCAATAAAAATTAAATGGGTCCGAATGAATGCTACATATGAAGGCTCTACGAAAACCGAAGAATATAAGGGACGATGGAAGAGATGATATGTCTTCAACAAAAAGTCTATTATTCCAGATTAATTTCTTTTGTTGACATTTTAGAAGCAATATTATTTTATCCAAAAAACGGCGTATGTTGATTGATTCTTTCAACGCTGAACAAGATTGGCCTTTTATTCAGTCAACATTATCCACCTATACATTTCTGTACACCGTTTGCGTAAAATAGTTGAATATTTCCCCAAATTTAGAAGTGGATTAAATGGTTCTTTTTTGGATTCTGAAAAATATCCATAAAATAAACAATGTTTTTTTTTTTATTTACTTCGGCGTTAGAAAGATTAGATATTTGCCAGAAGCCATATATAGATCAATATTGCCTAATGAACAGTAGCATAACTAACAACATATGAAACAACTTTTCTGTAACGTTTCGGGGACTAAAGCAGATTCCTTCACCAGACACCAAGCGAAGATCTTAAGAATTATATTTGATGACACTTATACTGAAATTTGTCAAGCCGACAGCCGATAGTCTTTGGAAAAATATTGTAACACAGTTCCACTTAACATAGAAACTTTTAAGTTCGAATTCTTTATTTAACCTATTCAACCAGATATGGTCTATTCATCTTGAGCAATTTGTAAAATTGTTTTCTTTGATCAACAAAATACAGAGCGACTCCTTTAAGTTATCTTTTAATGTCATCAGACTCTGTAATTGCAATCGAATTACAAATATCTACATATGTTTCTAACGCAGAAACAATTTCAAAATAATGAAATTTTTTATTTCATAGATATTTTTCAGAGTTTAAGAGAGAAAACCCAGAAAGGAACCATTCAGTGATGAATTCACCTCCCTTCTTGAAATGATAGTACGGGCTTTTTGCAATCGTCCTTCTCTGAAATTACAGTCGCACTTGCATGTGCTGATGCAGAGAAAATGGAATAACAATTACAAAATTCCTAAGAATTAAATTGCCTTTAGAAAGTGATGGTTGCCAAAAAATTGAGAACAAATGTGGACATGCTTTCATGAGAGAATGATTAAGTTTTCTTAGACAAAATAAGATGATACTACAGCGAGATATAATAAGCTTTGAAGAAGATTTTTTTCAAATTTGTCAAAAAATGATTCGGATCAAATCTTTTATTGAATTGATATTTAACTATAAATGTGGGACAGCTCTGTGGACAGGGACTTTCGCGCTTTCATCAAACTACTAGCGAGTTATTATTCAAACTTTGACAAATCATATCTCCAAATATTGGTTTCCCAGAGTTGGATATCAATGCATTCTTAAAATAGAATTGCATGTTACAAAAAGTGGAAAAGCCCTGTGGGCAGGAGCTTTTGCGCACTTGTTCAAACTTCGACAAATCATATCTCCGAAAGTAGGTATTGGTTTCTTAGAGCTGGGAATTATTTCAATGGATTCTTATGATACAACTGCATCATGAAAGAAATTAAATTAAAAAAAGTGTCATTTAATGAAAAAAGAGTGCCAAAAATTATTCCGAAACCACGAACTTATCCGAGATATTCATTCCTCAAATCCACTCTGAAAATTATATTATATCAATTGAAACCTAGCCAATAGTCCGGTTTTATTTTTACTGGAGATATTCTGAACCCAATTCGATTAACTTACCAAAGTATATATTTCAATCATCATATGGATTATCCACGGGCATTAAAACATCACTTAAAAATAATATCATATTATAACCCTGAGAATTCTACGATCGAGTAATTATAGCATTCTGTGAAAACATAGAAGTAAGATTTATTATTGAAATTTTGAAAAATCATATATCCAAAAGTAGTAGTTAAAGTTTTAAATAATATCAGTGGATTCTTATGGGAAAACTGCATATAAAAAAATCAATTTTGAATTTGTGATATAAAAAAATATTTTTATTTTTATTAACCGAGATATCTCCCAAATCTAATCTGAAATTTTCAATAGTCTAGCTCTTGAAGTCTAGCGATTTTGATCACGGATTCTTGATCAGTGAGTCGAACCAAAACGTCTGAGACCATTTTCAGCCAATAATTCGAAAATTACAGACATTTGTGCAAATTGATAACAAAAGCACCAAAAACATAGTAACACAGTGTCAGTTCAGATAGAAATTTCCATGTTCTAACTATTTCTCCAGCAAATTCAACTACCAAATATGGACAATTCCAATTGAGTAATTTGGATAATTGTTTTGTCTGTTCAACAAAATACAAGTCGACTCCTTATGTTTCCTTTTCATGTGAGTGGTATTCCGTCATCAGAATCTTTGTTTTAGTCTAATCCATTATGTCGATCTCTATAGATTGTACAAACATATTCTGCTATTTGTGGTGCTTTTGTTGTTCGGAACAGAGCGCTTATCAATTGGCCCAAATGTCGATAATTTTCGAATTGGCCGAACATGGTCTCACGATATGAGATGTGTAAAAAACATTTTGTATTTAATTATTTTATGATGCAGTTTTATCACAAGAATCCATTGATATAATTCCCAACTCTTACGATGGGTTTCACAAAGCTTTGACAGCTGTTAATTGCCAAATCAGGTAGACAGCCTTGCAGTCCCTGACCCTCTTATGGCAGAAGCATGAACATCACTGAACATCGCTTATGGTTTCCGCATCACAGAGGGTCAGAGTTCCTAAGGATTTCCCTAGATGCAGCTGATGAGATTTTCTTCCTACCTGTTCACAACAACTGGGATTATGTTTCCTAGAACTTCTTCAGCTGTCATTCAGTGTGGCTATGTTATGCTGACGATTGTTAATAACCATGAAACTGATTTGTATTTGCCCCTGAATGACGCTTTCCTCATTAGGGGAACACTGAGCGATGAGGGGACCAGTCCGTATCCACGAAATATTTGTTGATATTTAAAATCAATGAATATTTCTCCGTGTGTCCTTCAGCTATTACTGTAATTTGCAGTGTAACAAATTTCATAATAAGTGTCAACAAACAATAATTGGTAAAGTTTTCGCTTTGTGTCTGATGAAGGAGTCTGATTATGTCTCCGAAATATTACAGAATGGTTTCGTTACTGTTTATTATGTTCATTTTTTCCAAAATGATCCATGAAGAAATGATATTTGTCCTCAACAGTCCTTCAGAATTATGATTGAGAATTCGAAATAAACAGGTCCCATAACGACGACTCCATATACCAGGCTTGTATAAGCGTTCATAAGTGTGGTTTTTAGGTTCGTATATCAAAAGGAAGAAGTATCTGAATTTGAAGTTTTATTTGAACAATCCACAATTAACAATTCTCATGACGTTGACTACCTATACCGGGCTCGTATAAGTTTTCGTATGTGTTGGTTTTGGATTTGTATATCGATAGGATGAAATATATTATTTTCAAACTCTCGCTCTACAGCGTTGCCGGATGTAAGGTCTCAAGACGTTGATCAACTATACGAATTATATACAGCGAGCTAATGTGAGCAGAAGCGCCCTCGCACTGGCCAAACTCTGAAGCTTTTCTGTATATAATATGATGTATCACCGCTTTTTCAGACCCATCTGAAAATTTACCCCTGGCATCCCCTAACGTCCCTGAGTACAATTCTATAGGTAAACGTTACCAGACCCGGAGTCGGGTCTGAAAACGTCACTTTTGGACTGTATAATCGGTAAAGTATGTCGATTTGGGTCTGTATGTGCGGTCGAACAAATCTATATATATATATATATATATATATATATATATATATATATATATATATATATATATATATATCACATTTACGTCCCACAAGCAATACAGGAGAACGAACAGCATAAGATATACTGGCACCTGACAGTCATAACAGATAGAGCAGTGGAGCATAACCGGCCTGACATGGTGGTATGGAACAAGAGAGAGAAGACAGCCCTAGTCATAGATTTCGCGGTGCCTCAGGACTATAACCTTACAAAGACCTATGGAGAGAAAATTTCAAAATACGAGGTATTGGCGCAACAAATAAGGGATATGTGGCAGCTGAAAAACGTGAAAATAATGCCCCTGATCATAAGTACGAATTGCCTTGTACACCGAAAGACTATACAACATCTGCAAGAATTGAACTTACCATCCAACGCAATCATGTGGATGCAGAAGGCTGTAATACTGGGAACTACCAACATCTTACGAACAGCTGTGTATCCGCATTAACTGGTGGAGTTGCTCTTGGCGCTAGCGCCCGGGCAACACCTTAGGACCCACATAAGTGTGAAGCTAAAAAAAAATATATATATATATATTAATATATATATATATATATATATATATAATATATATTCACTTAAAATACAAAGCCGGTCGAGCTGAAACCCGTACTCGATTGTAAAACGGCGGATTGAAGGTTTTTTGCGGAGTTTCAGCGGAATCTGACGGATAGTTTGGGAAATATATAATTTTTGAAGGAAGTTTTTTTTTCTATTGAAACTTTTGCAAAAATTTACGCGTCGGTATTCTACAACTAATTACCAAGTTTCAACTCAACAGGATCTTTTCCGTTTGAGTTATTGAGGAAACAATATTTCAGGAGTGGTTATGAAGGCTCACGCAAAATTTCAGCGATGTTAGACGAATAGTTTCTGATACATAGATGATTTTTTAAAAATTTTCTAGTGATACGACCCTCTCGAAATTTCGCAAGAATTTTCGCGTTGGCATTCTACAAGTATTAACCATGTTTGAATAGGATTGGTTTTGTATCTTTCGAGTTATTGATCAAATAACAACCAAATTTCAGATGGGTAAAACTTCAAAAACCTTTTGCCGATTATGCGTATAAACATTCTCAAACGTCGCATTCAGATTCACAACTTTACCTGAAAATTTCAAGTCGCTATCTCTTTCCGTTCTTAGGTTATCATGACATAAATAAAATTTTTTAAAAATTTTCTAGCGATACGATTCACACAAAATTTCACAAACGTCCTTAGGTATGTATTCTACAACTACTCACCAAGTTTCAATTCGGTCAGATTAGTATTGGTTGAAAACAAAATTATTACTCGGAAACCATTGGGCCGATTATGCCCATTAACGAACTTGTCTGTCGTATTGGGTTGTGCCACCTTCCCTGAAAATTTCAAGTCGCTATCTCTTGTCGTTCTCAAGTTATCGTGGCAACGGCCGGCCGGACAGAATCAAATTTGACCTCGAATTCTTCATCAGGGAGTCGAACCCAATCGTTTGAGAACATTTTCGGCGAAAAATTCGAAAATTACAGACATTTGGGCAAAATGATAACGAGATGATCCCCAGAAGATATGCGCAAAAATATGAAAAAGAATCTTAGTTTCGTTTAAGAACATTTTGTATTTTTGCAATTGTTTCGTATCTGCTACTGTTTTCGGGAAAACAAATGTTAAACAATTCCGGAGTGGTAGGAAAAATCAACATTTCCAAAATAATTCAGTAGGTTCTGGCAAATTTTGATGAATCATGGTTGGTAGTTTTTTGGCTATTTTCTTGGTGTGTCTATAAAGATTCTAATCACCCGTTCTCTATGTTTCTTGATGTTCCGTAGAAAAGCTATAAGGCTGATATTTCAGATACCTCATTTTGTTTCGTTGCTCTTTATGTATATACAAATTTTCAGCGATTTCTGAGGATAAGATCCTCAATATGTGTAATTATGTTTGCCGCCTAACGGTTTTTTTTTTATTAATTTCATGCTTAAGTTTCTAATATTGGTTGATTTCGCATTCACATATTTCTGGTCTCAGTATACATAATATCGTTCGATTTTGTTCGGTATATGTTTCTTCCTTTTCATTGTTAGCACTGTAGCTTGGTTTCTTGTATTATGCTAGGTTTAGTTATTTTCTGTAACTGGGTATGTACCTGTTGAAAATAAACAACTTATTATTATAAGATTCTGAAATTCTTCTCAAACATATTTCTTTGCGTTTTTAGCGATACAATTCTCATGAAACTTTGCATGAACGTTGACATCGTTTCGTTACTCTTCACCTATAACAACCTAACAATACATTTCGTTTCAAAAATTGCAGTTCGTATTTCCAAGTGATTGTTTTCAGGGCAAATGGCGAGTGGAAGTCAATGGTGAAACTAAACACTTCGAAGTGAGTAAATATGTGCTTCCAAGATTCAACATAAATATTTCTCATCCGAAAGTGATGTACTACGCTTCGAGATTCCTGGAACTGAAAGTCTGTTCAAAGTACAATTTCGAGCAAGAGGTGAAGGGAAAAGCTTTCGTCAAAGTCACTGATACTGGAGGAAATATGAAACCCCTTTATGAAATTCATCAGGTAATTTGAAACCGACAGTAATAAGTTCTCAAACATCAATTGAAACTTTACAGTACAGTATATCAGTATAAGTATTGTAACGCTGACCCCGTTTAGATGTCGATACAATTATACTTCCTGGGCTATAGGGTGATATTTAAAACAACTGGTTTTTAAAGGTTTAATAATAGAAAAATACCTTCGATCACAAAGAAAACACTTAGCTTAGATTTTCCAGGGAAATTTTAAAGTATTCTTCCTGATGATCAGGATCCTTCCAGGTGATGAGTATGGGTTCCTCCAACTGGAACTCACGATCTCTATAGACACGGTGTAGGTAACGTAGGGATCAGTTCCAGTACAACTTCAAACTAAACCCAGTACAACATCAGACTAAAATATTCAAAGGGTCCAGTAAGGCTGATTTTCACCTCAATTCAACATTACATTCAACTTAACATATGCATGCAGCGAATTTCTCGCCCCAGCCAAAACTGTATAAGGTACAGCTTCGATCCAAGCCAAAAACTACAAACAATGAAACCAGTGTTACACATACTACTTTGCAATAATTGCCTGTAAGAATCTGGGGATATAAATTAACAATACACAAACTTTATTCATCGGAATTCATTAAAGCCAAGAAAAACACGTGGCACACAATCCCTCGATAATTGAAGAAACTGATTCGTTCAGAATAACATCAATAATAAATTTACATATAGCAGAAAAATTAGTAGGAATCAAACATAAGGCACTCTACATTATTTTCTAACAAAAATGGCGTGCAAAACTATATTAACTAATTTCAATCTGAAATCATCACGTAAGTCAATTTACCAAAACTAATTTCAACATCACTAAAAAAATATTAGAGTACTACTCACCGCCAAGTTGACGTTTATTTCTACAAATAATCACACGAACTGCTAAGAGATATTCTATTCACACCACCATTTCTTTCATATCAACTATTGAGATCGAAGGAATCTTACGAGGAACGTTTTCATAGAAGTATCTCGCTCGAGAGCTTTGACCGTAAAGAACGAATCAAAATCCCCGGGAGCTTGCTATACCCATCAATCGTATAACCACAGAAAATTCTGGTCACACAGAATTGAAACGATAAATTCACGGTATTGAAGAAAATTATAAAATTATACTGAAATCATTTCTATAAAATATATTCAAAAATTAAATGTGGAAAATCAATATAGATTCAAATGACAAAACATTTCTAATTTAGACTCGAAATGAAAAATCGATTTCAAACCGTAACGCGACCAGTCATTGCATAACTACGACAACAGCGTAACCGGGTTTTATACCGTTACAGTATTAATGGTATATGGTATGGTATCAGGGACATTTAGTGTTGGGTCAAAAATTAACAGTGCTGTACCTGAGAGGCAGGGCCGGCCAATCCACATAGGCAACCTAGGCGGCCGCCTTTGGCCCACAATTTTGGGAGCGTTTTTCTAAAGTTCCTTACCCGTCAGACCCAACCAAAGGCACTTTAATAACTGCGCAGAATTTGTTCTCTCCTAGGGCGCAAAAAACTCTCGTTTGCTGGTGACCTGAGACGACCTAGGAGTTTCAGTTTAATCATATGATATGCACTGTATTTTAATCAATAATTCCTTTAGGTAGCTAAAGGTTTCGGCCGAATTACTCCTAAAATGTATATTCCTTTTTGGTGTAGATTTTTAGTCACTGCGTTTATTTTTCTCCCATTATTTTCAGATGACTAATGGATGTGCCACATTCAAACTTAAAAACAGTCAGCTCAACCTCATGGACATAAAAAGGAAGTATCCAATGTATGACCCGAAACTTCAACTTTCAGTCACAGCAACGGTGATAGAATATGGCACGGACAAAATAGTTTTAGACAACGTTAAAATACCCATAGATACAAAAGAATATCACATGAAGATCGTGTCAGAGAATGTGTTCCAACCAGGAATGCCCTACCATGGTAAAGTCCAGTATAGCAATGTTCACAAGGACCTCAGAAATCACGTGGTCGAAATCTGTTACAATGTTGCCATCAAAAAAAGTTGGAACTACTTGAACAACGAGAAATGTAGTAATTTCACACTTGGTAGTGACAATAGTACTTATTTTAGTATATTGCCGCTGAAGAGTACAATTGTTCATATGACGATCACAGTAAGTAGCAATGCACCGGAAGATGTAGGAATTTTAAACGATGGTTGATATTTCCTCTTATATTACAGTCTACAGTCTAGTTTTTTTATGGCTGATTTATGTTACCTTCGTCAGTTTTGTATTGTTATCAGTGGCGGGGAGTGTATTGTACCTTGTACCTATATGCAGAGCAGAGCTACAGCACCAATTCTGAGAATGAGAGTATCAATAATACTGGGGCCACACTTGCAGGCGAAAATTTTTACGACTTCATCGCGATGAAAACATCGCGAAGTTTTCGTCGCGATGTTCTTGTCTACATCTGCAGTCAACGTGACGTGACGATTATTCTTGAGAATTTAAATAGATGAAGCAGTGTTCTATTATACGTCGTTGGATAATTATCTACTACAAGTCGTAAATTTCCTCCGAAATCAAACATCCACTAAAAATCTGGAGCGCTACTGAACTGAACACCGAAGTGGAATATTGCATCATAAAAAACCATTTGAATAGTGCCAGTTTACCGACAGCTCGGCGAAGTATATTCGTCTTCGCCAGAACACACCGCTATCCGACGAAGTACCCGGCCACACTTGTCGCGAAAACGCGAATATTGCAGAATCGCGATAATGTGGCCCCAACATTAGATGTAACTAGAGGTCCCGGCCCCTAGATGGCGGTATTTGACTTTGAATACATCCCACCCTTCCCAATTAAAACGATATAACTGCTCGTCTGCTGGCAGATTCGCTGCAAAGCACTGACGTGGTCAGTCTGCTTTAGCGCGCTTGTTCATTACGATTAGGTTCGACTCGCCGATGAAGAATTCGAGGTCAAATTCAATTCTTCACCACAGGCTGGTCATTGCCATGATAACTTTCGAACGGAAAGAGATAGAGACTTGTAATTTTCAGGGTGGGTTGCGCATCCGAATGTGACTATTAAGTTCGTTGATGAGCATATTCGGCCAAACAGTTCCGGAGTTATACCCATCTGAAATATTGTTTCCTCAATAACTCAAAAAATACAGATCCGATCGAATTGAAACTTTGTTATTAATTGTAGAATGCCGACGCGCAAACTATTGCAAAATTTCGTGATAATCTTATCTATAAAAAAAATGGTTTTTCTTAAAAAACTTTATATTCCGGAAACTATCTGTCAGATTTCGCTGAAATTCCGCACAAACCTTCAAGTCACCAATTTACAATGGAGTACCGGATGTCAGCTCGATCGGCCCTGTATTTCAACAATTATTGTGAAAATAACATTTCGAACTGGTATCTATGTACTTCTTCTGAAATTTCCAATCATGTAAATGTTGGAATTGTAACAACACCTCGATTACCGAGATGTTAGCTTGCTCGCCTGCCGCGCAGGGAATCCGTTGACAATAAGCCTCTCAGTTTTTTCTTCGGTCGAAATAAAAAAAAAGGTCTGCTGTGGAAATCGAGGGTACCGTCTGAGCGTATGGCAGACTGCTCAATCATAACGTCAAGGAACTCATGTAAGGATGTGGGGATCAGGTTGAACTTGAACGAATTATCCTACCTCCAAGATCATCTTCAATATATTTTCCCGATATTTCGAACAATATAGATCCGATCGAGTTTAAATCTATATCTCGGCTGTAAAATAAGGTGTTGAAGGATCTTAAAAAAATTTAGCGATATTGGACGGATAGTTTCTGAGATAGACATTTTTTTTAAAATTTACTAGTCATAAGATCCTCACCCTCACCCACCACCACCCGAACACCTGCTCCTCCAAATTGCTCAATTGGTTCTGCCGCACCCTGTATTAGTGGATTAGAGTGTAGTTTCTCGGTGTTTACTAGAGTACCCTATATCCACTGTGTACTCAAGTTTCATACATATGATTTTTCAGGCTAGATCTTTGAACCATACTCTGATAGGAGATAGTTTACTTGTTGTCAGAATCCATTCCTCAATCAACGATTATATTTTGTTGAGACCAAATACCGGTTTGAATAAGCAGTGTGGATCAACACAACAAATATTGGTGATCTACACTACAGACCAACTGCGCGATTCTGAAAATGTAACTTTTTATTCTGTGGTAAGGAATTTTTTATCGTTTATTATCTGTAATTATTAATTTCAAACTCACGTTTTAGATCAAGAGTAAGGGAGAACTGTTTTCTGTCAACAAAATAACAAAAAAAATTCAATCTAAAACTCAGAACTACAGAAGCGAATTGAAAAATATTATAGGTACACCACATAGGTATAATACAGATGGGTCCACAATCGATAAATTCGTTCTGAGATTCAATTTGGATAGTAAAATTATAGGAAAGTACCAGATTTTATTGTTTTATATTGCCAGCAATGGAGAAACGATATCGGCTACTAGAGAGATCGACAGGGGACCTTGTTACAGGAATAAAGTAAGCTAATTTTTGAATGGTAGGTTAAATAAAGGGTGATGCAATTGCTGCTTCAGGTTCAGGAGTTTAAAGATAAATCAAACCCAAACATTGCAGTGCATCCGAAATGATTTCATTGTATTCGAAAAACCAAGCAATTTCTTCATTAAAAGTTTTGTCGTCTGTCATATGTTTCGGGAACGATGTTCCCATCTTCTGTGACGAAACATCTCTGACCTGCATTATAGTTCATCCTTTTCCAACAACACCAATGAACAGATCTGCTTGGAATGATATCAAATAGAATCTAGGATGTACTTAGTGGGACAAATATTGATGAAATAGAAAAAATAGTTTAAGGAATCCGAGTAGAAAAATATTTTTCTATGGTTTTCTAGGTGCAAGCATATTGGTCGGACTCCAAAGTCTATCCTGGAGCGAAAACAACGTTGAATATCAAAACAACAACACCGTCGTTTTGTGCAATCTCTGCCATAGATTCTTCAGTTGGGTTCATGGGCGCTTCTGATAATTTGAATGCTCATTCTCTTCTCAGGCGTCTTCATCTAGAACCAATACCCGCAACATCAAATAGAAAATCGTGTATTCCCCAGAATAAGAAGAATATTCAAGGTATGTCGAGTTTTAATGGGAAGATACGGGTAGAAGAATACTGTAATATCGTTTCTAACAGGTTCAATAAGAAACTTCGCTTTCAACTAAATCTATCTTCATCAATGATTTATATTCAATTTCTTAGACCTTAACTTTAACATTCACAAACAGTCGATGGAACCCTCACTGATATATCACAGACAGTAGATGTAAGTCAATTAGGTCTGTATGGCAAATGAAGAGATAACTAGAAAAGTGCTACTTACATCAGTTACTGCGATGTATCATGCTTGTTGAGATTTATTATTGGTCGATATCTATCAGCTTTTAAGAGTGTTGCCTTCCATATTTCGGGAATAGAGATCAGGACCTACCTCTCTCAAGCTTTATTGCTGCTGGTTTATTAATTTTTCAAATATATACACTTTGGAAACGCTCAGCCAACAATATAAGCAACTCCCGAAGTTTTCACAGTTTGAGTGTTGAAGCATGGAGGATTCATAAATTACATAAAAAAAACGCTGCTAGTTTTTTATGAAGCTTTATATATTTCCTATCCAAAATGAGTATACAGATTATATCCATTTGTACGTTCTTTTCGAATATTTCTGTATTCTGATTTCAGTTCCTGCTTTTTACACCGATCCAACAGCCGATACTGAATGGGATCAGAAGAGAAGACGGAAAAAAAGATATGTGTATCCGTTTTCAGAAGATTTTGATGCATATGATACATTCACTGTAAGTGATGCTAAGATTTCATGAAAATTTTCATACAAAAATTGATGGTCTTTTTTGGGATTTCTCTCACAAACTCTGCAAAATATCTTTAAACCAATTTTGTAAATTGCTTCTGCGTTAGAAACACTAGATTGAACAATGTTGCCTAATAAACAGTAACGCAACAACACCAAAGATACAAACAATTTTCTGTAACGTTTCAGAGCTTAAATCAGACACTAAGTGGAAATCTTCAGTATTAAGTATTATTGTAGAACACTTCTGAATTCCGAAAATTTATAAATTGAAAGCAGTGTTGTCCATAAGATTTCCGTATGTCGTAGATGCAGTCCATCGAATTCGAGAGTAACAAATTTCAGAGTGAGCCTGTTGAATCCTGATTGTTTTATCAGGATAATGTTATTTAGATGGACCAGAATTTTTGCACCCTGATCGTTTTATGAGGGGGATGAGTAAATTGTTACTTGCAATAAGATAGCAACTACGACGATAGTGGTGAAAGATTCGAACGCACTTTGAAAAAACCTTAGGTACACTGTATTTTCTTATTACTGATTCTTCGATAACAAGCACGAAGTAATTATAAAAATTCAAAATTTTGAAAATTGAAAGTCTTTCTTCTATATGAAAATGTATAGCAAGGAAGAAGTGACTACTTAGTTGGTACGACAACAAAAAGGTAATAGTAGGTATTGTTTCACGACAGATCAAAAATAGTGGTGAATTCTAGCAGTGTGATTGCATTTAAAGTACTAGATAGAACGAAATTACGCGGTTCCTTCATCTGGGTAAAAACGAGGGAAATATCAACATTGATTGGGGTTTCAATCTTAATACCCCGGATTGGTCACAACAATGCTCCCATTTGACGTTTTTTAATAGAGTGGGAATAAATCCGAAATTTCGTCTCCAAGCACCAATGAGAGCACTTCTAGGATATTTAATCTTAAGCATACGAAATCTGTAATTTGTCCCACTCGCATATGCGCTGACTTCCCTTGTATTCTGCATAAGAGCTATCAGCACCGCTGGATAATTTCCGCAGTTTCATTGGTCTCAATAGCCTCTAGAGAAAAACGAATACCAGCAATGAGCAATGTGTTAAGACGATGATGAGTTTCTTAACACTTCAGTTGTTGAATGCATTTTAGCATTTGTTCTGAAGTCTTTTACAGGAAATAGAGGCCATAAATCGCTGTAGAGTGCTAGACGTTTTACAAGAAACTGCACTCTCGGAGGGTTAGACCAACATGGCACGAAATAACCCCAGTGGTCTTTCGTTGAGAAGACACCAAATATAAGTTTCTTAAAATGTAACGTTCTTATACGTTACAGAGTCTGATTTAGGTTCTGAAACGTTACAGACAAGTGTTTTTTCATTGGTGTTTTTTCGTTACTCTCGATAAGGCAACATTGAGCTATATATTACTTCTAATAAATACCTATTGTTTCTAACGCAGAAGCAATTTTTAAAGAATTAAAATTTTTTATTTTATAGATATTTTTCAGAGTTTAGGAGAGGAAATCCAGAAAAAGATACCATTGATTGATGAATACACCTCCCAGAGTATTATTTAATGATAACTAAAAATTTGATGTTTCACAGAAATTCGGCGCAGTTGTCATAACCAATCTGAAAGTTATCACCAAGCCATGCTATACAGGTATGAACATTTAGGTCTTCAAAGGGGACATAACAATTCTGTATTTAAATACCAACGCATCCTTGAACGATTTTCATGATCTGTCAAATCAAAATAGTTAGTCATGATTAAGATCATCAACGAGCAGCGATTGGAAATTATTAAAATTTACTACCACAATTCAGATAGTGGTAGCATCATCATACAACAATGAAATAGTAGAATACTTCTGACATTCTTAATCATAGGGCATGACTTCAGTTTTGTGATAAATAGTAAAAGATATAGCTCCTGTAATATTGAATCTGAGTCATGCCTCCATAATTTTGTTGGCGTCATCGGATTGTATAAACGACCGAGAAAGGGTCGTTCAAATTTCACTTAGAGACATTCAGATAAGTTTTCTCTTTTCAGCAGAGCTTTTAGTTTAATTTGTTACTGTATGGACTATAAATTCCCTCGATTTTCTAACCAAATCATCCCAATTCTATTGATCAATCACTACCCGAAGGCCGAAATGAATTTCGCGGGACAGAATGAAACTACACGAGTCCCCAAGGTAAATGTAATATTAAAAATACTTGTGATTTTGTAATATTTTTAATAAATCCGCAACATTTTTCCTGTCAATCGTATTCATATCGGTGGGGTCTACCCGCCTCTTATAATAATAATAATTTTATTTCTGATGTGCATCAGCACTCTATATATATGCTCCTGGTACAATAAATATCGCTTACACCCATACAAGAACAAATTCACTGAATTTCATCAGAAACATTATATTGGACAAATAACATTTGCTGTGTTATATTTAAAGGCAAAATTGTTATAACCTCATTGAAAAATTCTTTATGTATACCTAGTTGCCACTTAATACTTCTTTTCCTATTTTAGGTCCTAAGGTGTCCTTATATAGTCCAGGTACCCAGCTATTTTTACGAATTGAATTAAATAGAGACTAATATGAACGTGTGATTATTTTCTTTAAACATTAAGTCCATTTTAGCTCCATTTCAGACTGACCATTACAATCTACATAACGAGGATAAGGTAGTTGCTATGAGAACCTATTTTCCTGAAACCTGGATGTGGGAACTAACCCCTGTAAGGTCAGTATTTTCGACGGGCTCAAAAATGTAGGTTCTCAGTTTGAACAAAGTTAATTTTAAAGCCGAGTAGACATGGGTAGTCAATCACGAACGTGAGCCACGCTGTCGTAAGCCACGATCCTTATCGAGAGAGATTCTCACGTTCGTGATATACAAGTATAGTTCACAAATTATTGTCCCTAATATAGAAGCAAGCACATGGAAGAATGAAACTAATTTATTATTCAACATAATCTCCTGCAACGTTTATACACTTGGTATATCGATGTTGAAGTGTTGCGAACCCTTTTGAAAAAAATTCAGAACGTTGAGTCTCCAGCCATTCAGGGAAGAGAGGGAAGAGAACCCCTATGTCACCATTCCAACCTTTGTTTTTTGGACTCTGGATCAAAGTGATGAACCCATGTGTGTAAGAAATTTTCACTTAAATTCATCGTGATTCCTGTTAATGATCTCTAAATTTGTCTCCGCTGTAACCTGGCGAACACTCTTTTGGTCTGCCGTCAGCATTCGTGGAACCGAATGTGAATAAGAGAGTTTTTTGAGACCCGATTCCTTATCTTAAATTTTTTCAACGCTTTCAACAACAGGACCATGTCATGGACTAAATTAACATTTTCTTTGGTCACTACATTTTTGTACCTAGTGAATGTTGACAGGACTATCTTCGGTCTCTTCCCAGTTTGAAATCTCGTGAGCAGTTCTCCCAATACTTCTACCAATCTACCATGACCAATTAAATTTCATGCGGTGATAACCCCTTTTTGGCGTGCTGTTCAGGGGGAGGGGGGTTTGAAATGTTGGCAATTGACTTTATAAGGGCAGGGGGTGAAAGGGTCAGATCAGAATGAATGCCTAGTATTACAAACTTCAGATCAGAAAAATTGGGTCAAGCACTGACGTGAAGTCAGGAGCTTTTGCGCGTATGTTCTATTGTCCATTCTCCTGTATTGGACACTCTTAATCGAATTTACCATGGTGAATTCTATTCTCCGTTCTCCTGTATTGGACATTCTCTTAATTGAATTCACCATGGTAAATTCGATTAAGAGTGTCCAATACAGGAGAACAGATAATATAATTCAGCATGGTAAATTTGATTAAGAGTGTCCAATACAGGAGAATGGAAAAAAGAACATACGCGCAAAAGCTCCCGACTTCACGTCAGTGCTTGAACCATATTTTTTTCGTAATTTTTTTTTAAATTTTCTAGTGGTACGGTTCTCACAGAATTTTACAGACGTCTTTATGTCGATATTCTACAACTAGTTAGCAAGGTACAATTTGATCGGGTCTATATTTTTTGAGTCATCGAGGAAATAATATTCCAGATGGGTATAACTCCGAAACCGTTGGGCCGATTATGGCCAACAGCGAAGTTATCTCTTCCATTTAGATGCCCTATCCCTATCTCCTTTCGTTCGGGAGTTATCGAGGCAACGGTCACCCATCCAGCTACTGAACTCACACAAGGCTGCTCAGATCTCCAACAATATAGATCCGATCGTGTTCAAACTTGGAACTTGGTAGTAGAGATAGGTTCTGAAGGCTCTCGCAAAATATCTGCCATGTCGGATGAATAGTTTCTGATATATATATATATATTTTTTTTTTTCAATGATGTTTAAAAAAATTTCTAGTGATACGATCCTCACAAAATTTTGCAAGAATTTCCGTGTCGGCATTCTTCAACTAATAACCATATTTAAAATGGATCGGGTTGGTATTTTTCGAGTTATTAAGGAAATAACAACCAAATTTCAGATAGGGATAACTCCAAAACTATTTGGCCCATTATGCTTAGAAACAAACTCAAATTTCACATTCAGATGCACAACCTTACCTGAAAATTTCAAGTCACTATCTCTTTCCGTTCTCAGGTTATCGAGACAAAAAAATATTCTTTAATAATTTTTTTTTAATTTTCTAGTGATACGATTCTCACACAATTTCACAAACGTGCTTAGGTTTATATTCTACAACTATTCGCCAAGTTTCAATTCGATCGGATTTATATTGGTTGAAAACAAAATTATTAATCGGAAACCATTGGGTCGATTATGCCCATTAACGAACTTGTCCGTCGTATTGGGATGCGCCACCTACCCTGAAAATTTCAAGTTATCGTGGCAACGGCCGGACGGCCGGCCGGGCGGACAGAATCAAACTTGACCTCGAATTCTTCATCAGGGAGTCAAACCAAATCGTTTGAGACCATTTCCGGCGAAAAATTCGAAAATTACAGACATTTGGGCAAAATGATAACGCGATGTTCCCCAGAACATACGCGCAAAAAAAGACTCCACCATCTTGCAAACTTGTTTCTTAGAAGATTTTTGGTGAGATGATTCATTCAGATGAAACGATCTTCTGCTCTCACTTGACTCACCCTGCATAAAAGCAGAAGTCCTTACATTGAACGTTACGAAATTTCTCTGTTTTTCAGGAGTTACAAGCAAATCCCAACACAAATTCCACACTCTATAACGAAATGGAAGACCAATGTACTATGCGTGTCGCCCACCGAAGGCGTAGGAATGAGTGTCCCCACGGAAATATCCAGTTTTCAGCCATTTTTCGTCAACATTCTGACGCCATATTCTATAAAACGGGGAGAAATCTTACACTTGAGGATACTGATTTTCAACTACATACATCATAGTATACCTGTGAGGAATCCTACGACATTCTCGCACGATTTACATTTTCAAATGGAATTCTGTGTTTCAGATGAAGATCACCATAGGCATCTCTAACGGAATGAAGCTTTTGAGTCCAAGAAATACCGCTTCATATTGCATTATGTCGAGCGATACGCTGACCCATGTATTTCCATTGACAGGGAATGAAGTTGGAGATGCGACTATCACCGTGGTAGCTGAAGTGGACGCCTTATTTCCCGGTCAATGTGGACCAGAAACCATAGTGAATACCAAGTAATGATGCATGATTTATTCTTCAACGATTATGACATGATTATTATATGAAACTGCTAGGTCTTCCGAGAAGAGCCCTCATCAGCTTAAGAGAGGACATTGTTTGGTTTAGGAAGGAACGTGAAAGCTTGGAATCCTTTTTCTGTCATTTCTTTCGTCAGTGTTATGCTGCTGAAGAGTTGTTTATCTTTATGTCGTTTGTTGATAAACAACTCTTCAACTCACAATTACTGTCCTCCCGTCCTCCCCAATGGACTCTTGAATTGATTAATTTGTTTCAGAGATGTTGTGGTGAAGCATGTGATCGTGGAACCTGAAGGTTATCCAGTTGAGGAGACAAAATCTGCATTGCTGTGTAACTCCGGTGAGTGAAAATGCTATTCGAAATATCAACATTGACAATTTATCATTCATTGAATATTTTTCATGTGTTTTTATCCGATAGATGTGTATACTTCATCGAATATTTCATGGAAACTCCAAGTACCTAGCAACATTGTCCCGAAAACAGCCAAAGCAAAGTTGTCATTGAACGCTGATTTACTTGGTCAATCGTTAGAGGTAGGTAAGCATACACGAAGGTATGGGACATTTCCCATACATCACGCCATAAAAGGTAAATAAACAGTCGTAGTTCGAACGATTGACACTTGCGCCACTCGGAATATAAACCAAAGTCGAATAAAAGATCCGACCTAAAAATTTGTGGGTCTCAATGAGAACTTTGAGTTCTCACATCTTATTTATCCGACAATTTTTAATGCGGCAAATTTTGGTGAACTAGATGATTTTCATTATTTCAACGTCAACCTCCTGTTAAATAAAGACTCACCCTTGAGGTTCTATTTTCAAAATATCTTGTTATCAAGTTAATCACTAACTGTAATAGACCAAGAGCTGATGAGAGCCCCCAGACCTACATTATTTCAGAGAGCTGAAATTTTAAGTATGCATTGACAGCCAAGTTTTATTCATATTCCACAGAATATTGAGACAAATTATTATTCATCTTTACCAGACACTTTCCGTGGGTCCTAATTAACTCCAGACGATTTGAAGCTCTTAAAAAATTAGCTTACTTACGTCATAGTAACATACAGCTGTCAACATATAAAATATCCGCCGTATTCACAAAACATTCAATCTCCGTTAAGTCCTAACTGAGGACCTCATTTAAGGATAAATTTGAATCGCAACCTCAGCTAATGTATTTAATGGTGGTGAAACAGGCCTGTTTCACGCAAATTTTCACGTTAACTGAGGTTGCGATTCAAATTTATCCTTGACTGAGGTCCTCAGCAACCATCAATACAGGTAAATCTCTCAATTGCATAATTCCATTGTAAAGAGTTTTCAACCAAAACAACTCTTTCGCACACTCGCTTGCTGCCACAATTTCTGCCTCAGTAGTAGAAATTGCCACTGTTCCTTGTCTTTGACTACTCCATGATACTGCTCCACCACTGTACATACAAAGGACTCCAGATGTCGAAGGACCAGTACTTATATCACCTCCATGATCAGCATCACTAAATAATGCTTCAAGATACCCCTTTTTGAAGTTGTATTTGTAAGTGATTCCTAAATCTATAGTACCTTTGATATATCTGAATATCCTTTTTAATCTTATATAATCTAGCGAGCTTGGATTATCAAGACTTCTTAAACATACACCAACTGTGTAAGCTAAATCAGGGCGAGTTCCGGTCATGAGATACATAAGTGCCCGTACTGCTTCCCTATAACAAAATTTTGGCTCTTCTTCCATGTCCTTCCCTGATTCAATTACTTCTTTAATAATTGGTGTAGAGATTGGATTGCAATCTTGCATTTTGAATCTTTGCAAAAGTTTTTTAGCATAGGATTTTTGACAAATGTTGATAGAATCATCTGAATTTCTTTCAATTTCTAGTCCCAAAAAGTAAGATGCTGGTTTTACGGTTATCTTGAATTCTTTTTGTAGATCTTTCAGAGAATCTTTCTTCATATTTTCATTATTTGAAGCTAAGAGTCCGTCATCTACATATAGAGACAAAATAAGCACTCCGTTACCATTTTCTTGCTTCTTTATAAATAAACAAGGATTTGCATCACTTTTTGTAGATCCCGCCTTCAAAATGACATCAACAATGCGCTTATTCCAACAACGTGGCGCTTGTTTCAGTCCGTAAAGACTTGTCTTTAAAAGGCAAACTCTGTTTGTGCCATCTTCAAAGCCTTCTGGTTGCTTCATAAATATTTCTTCTTCTAAAGTACCATACAAAAATGCAGTAGATACATCAAACTGAGTTAATGTCATTTTCTCACTAGCAGAAATGATCAATACAGCAGCCTATATATTGAATAGGACGGGAGTTTCAGGTGAAAACGACAAATCGCCTTATGAAATTTGGAATGGGAAGAAACCATGTTTGACACATTTTCGTGTAATTGGAAGCACATGTTACTCTCATATTCCTAGATCACGTTGACATTGTTTTTAAGTATCAGCACACTCATAAAAACAACAGTACTACATTACATCAATTTAGAACTTCTTGAGTTCACTTCAACAATGATCACCGACAGGCAGACGCAGAGTAGTCCATGAGCATGAGAAAGAGATTCATAGTTAGGGTTGCCAACCGTCCTTTATTTCAAAGGACAGTCCTTTATTTTAAAACTAAGTCCTTTGAACTTTTCAAAGGTCACCGTACCCAAGTCGTTGATGTCCTTTGAACTTTTGAAAGGCCCCCGGAGCCAAGTCGTTGATGTCCTTTATTTCAATAGCTCAGAGTTGGCAACCCTATTCATAGTGCCTCTAATTATACTAGGTATTTTTAATTGTGTCTTGGGGCATATTCGGCCCTTTGGATTGGTCTGGCTGTTGACAAAAAGTCTTAAGATATTACCCCAAACAACATAATATAAAGAAATTAGCTGTCATACTTAAACGTAGATAGGTAAGGTTTTTGAGTACCTCCTACTTGAGAAATGGCCCCATATTCTAAGTAACAAATATCCATACGTTATTAGATTAGGCACATCTTGTTCTATACATACTGAAAATTTTAGGTTTGCTAAAATGACTAAGGTCTAGGTGCTTTCAGCTCTCACTCTTATAGCCTCTCCCCTAATCGCAGATTAGATTAGAGGTGGTTGAGGTTCTACGGGCCCTACTAGCTCACAGCAATTACTAAAATATAGATGTTAAGTGGGCGCCAGACACTCCAACTTCAGAAAAACTCGAATTATATTTTACAAATTTATTCAATCAACAGTCTAAAGATTGGCCAATGTGAAACATGCAATATAAAATATAAATACTAAGTCAGACTGATCACAAATGAAATGCTTAAACTACTTATCTTGGAATCGTTTCAAATAGAGTCACTATGGGCAACTTCACAATGAGTCAGTCTAAGTGTCCAATCAGGTTCCTCAAATTAGTAACAGGAACTGGATATCATGGAGCTCGATGACTGGTGTTCTTTGTCGATTGCTAGGTCCCTCTATCCAAACGAAATAATTCCAACCAGGTGGTTGTCCTGGGTAACAGCGTAGATATTCCTCCAACTCAATACTCGAGGTACGTGCCTGACAGGTGGTTCTCTAAGCAGGTTTATGAAACTTCCTTTAAATGGAAGCAATTCGAAGATAAGCCAACAGCTACAGAATGAGGTAATAAAAAGGGTTCCAGATTCAGAACCCTTCACTCAAGGAAAATGGCCACAACTCAAGATAACTGAGACTCCACGGCTGCCTAACAAAAATGATTTCCAGATCGTCGTTCTCGCTTCGACTAACCAACTAACGCTAGAGGGGGGCTCCAGCGGACCGCGCTGACGTTCCATTGACATCGAACACAGAATCGATCTCGGAGTAGATCTAACGCACTTAACAAGTCAGGGGCGTCCCAACCAATACAACCGGGGTACACAAAATGCAACCAAACTTCAAATACAAACGGGATTCTAAGGAACCCGTTACACCCCCTCACCAAGAAGAGCGCAGGCCAGACGAAGCAGAAAACCACCTGCAAGGGAAGATGAAAAAAAAACCGTCAAATCCGTGTAGGCTACAAACTAGCGACATCGAGCGAAACATGGTCCGATCATTTCCAACTCCATCCTAAACAATAGACTGCAATCACGAGTCCCAAAATCGAAAAAAAAAACAAAAAAAATCTCAAACTGACGACAAAATCCTCCCCTACGGTTCGAAGACAAATTCTCTTTCAAACTTAACAGGTAGACTTCAACGTCAAAACCACGAGGCGTCTTAAACCCTCCAAAACAACAACCAGGCGAAAGAACATGACCAGACCATACTCCACCCATATCACCAATCAATGTTCATCCAATGAACCAAATTCGAGCCTAAAAACAGTCAAAATCAGGCAAAGTTCAATCCGGGCCTAAATAGAACAGGAACTCATCACAGGTGACACACAGGTGCGACGCTTCAAGACCGGCATGATCATAGCAGTTGGAGGAAACAAAAATATACCGAAATATACGCAATCTTAAATTTCAGACTCAAGTCCAGTAGTACTAACAAGTACATACCAGACCTCTGACCGACTATCGCTAGAGATAAAAAAAAATCGCATAAAAATAATTCTCAATAAATTGGGACGAGACAAGACAGATACAGGCAAAGAAGCAAAATGACTAGAAACACTAAAGCAAGTCCCCTAAAAAAAATATCAAGAATACCATCAACTTTTCCCCTATCAACTTGATCCCCCTAATTGACAGTTCATAATTCAATTCCCTGGTTCTCAAAAATCCTACTTCCATCGTACTATATCAAATTCAACTTAACCGAACTATATCAAATAACACACCGTATAATACCCAGATGAGACAAGTTAGAGAAAACCGAATCGATGTCTGACCAGTCGGTTCTCCGAAGTTCGAGTGTCAATTTTAGAAAGGTTTTGCTAAGTTGGATAAAAAAAATTACACGTTGGGCGCCAATTGTATAGCCTCTCCCCTAATCGCAGATTAGATTAGAGGTGGTTGAGGTTCTACGGGCCCTACTAGCTCACAGCAAAAACTAAAATATACATGTTAAGTGGGCGCCAGACACTCCAACTTCAGAAAAACTCGAATTATATTTTAGTTTTTGCTGTGAGCTAGTAGGGCCCGTAGAACCTCAACCACCTCTAATCTAATCTGCGATTAGGGGAGAGGCTATACAATTGGGGTACACAAAATGCAACCAAACTTCAAATACAAACGGGATTCTAAGGAACCCGTTACACTCTATAACAATAATTTCTGAGCATTCTCCTGACGATTGACCCATCCACGGAGACATTTGCAACAGCGTATGAGAATAAAATATTCATAGACGGGGAATTACAGTACAATCTGCAACTGCTGCTATGGAGGTTCTCGCAGGACTCCCTCCCCTTCACCTTCTGGTGAGTGCCGAAGCGAGGCTGAGCTAAACAGTGTCTTGAGACAAAGGTCATACGGACACGCTGGGATTGGGGGACTTACTAGTAACCCGAACCAGAACATGGTGAGCGACTGGAGTCCAGTAACTCACAAATTTGAGCCTTCCTTCAAGCTGGGGCTAAAGCCCCCCGTACAGTGAACCAACATAGTTCACGGACGGTTCAGTGATGGGCGGACGCTCTGGAGCGGAAGTGCTAGCCATCAGGACATGTGCCGTGGCGAATATTCGCATGGAATATTGCAATTTAAACATGCGGATTATCTTGGACAGTCAGGCAATCGCCAGTAGAAGAATTAACTCCAGGCTTGTGCTGGAATGCCGACAGCAACTTGGCTGCCAGACACCGAGTTGAGCTCTGGTGGATGTCGGGGCACACAGACGTTGAAGGGGATGGAAGCGCTGACGCACTTGCTAGAGGCACAGCCCCCTATATCTACTAGCCTGGAAGATGATAAAATGGCAACACCGCTCTGAGTAGTACGCCAGGCGATTCAGTCGAACGTTGTTATTGTAAATGGACGATTACTTCTGATTCTGGAGTTAACCATTATTGTTTTTCGCGGGCAATTTTTGGGTGGTATTTTTGTGTATAACGGTGTCAAATGTGAATTAATGCAATGCAGTGATAAATATGGTCGGATATTTGATATTTATATGTTCTGTGATTAAACTACAGTGTGTAAATAGTGAAATTTCCTTTGTTATTTCTACTTCGAAATGAGTACATTTCAGTTGACACTATAGACAACAAGATGGACTAGAAATATGAGTGAAATAGAACTTTCATTTCTTCCGATTTTATAAAAGATTTTGTGACCTTTCTAATAATTTTTGAACAAAAATTGATACATCTGGATGGGAGATCAAGAAGCTCAAAGAATCTATTTATTTTTTATGTGTATTCAATCTACAAAAGTCTGCATCTGTATATGCTTCGGTTGAAATCAATAAGGACCTTATTAATCTTAAATGATTCATTAAGAATGTTCAGATTTCCTGCAGTGATTTGAAATGGATTCTTCCTTTCGATCCTACTCCGAGCAGATGTTCTCAACTTACTAATCTGATTTCCCGCTACAGAAATATAATTAATGGGGATTCAGATTCGAAATTTATCCATTTGTTTTATCAACATTTTTACACAGTTCAGATCAAAAAATTATTTTATGTGAATTTACTCTTTATAGCATTGAACTGATATTCTGAATTCAAAGTGACTTGTAGTTGTGGTTTACATTTGTAAATCATTCTAAATTCACTTTGTTCTGTTTTCGCAAATTTACTTTTGAAAAATTTTGTAGAAAATACGAATTACAATGTTATTGTCCACCGAATGGAAAATAAACAGAAACATTTGTAGAAAGCAGAAACTCACCATTATATTAAGAACCAAAACAAGACAAACTCTGAGATGATTATCACAATTTTCATTAGCCTACCTTATTATAGTCTTTTATAATAGTTATGTTTGGGAATATATTTTTATTTTGAGAATTTCATTCAAGTTTATAATTTTTTTGCCAATAGTTAACCCTACACCTTCTCGTGGTTCTTGCTGAACAATGGATTGAATAACAACTACCTATAGGTTTCTATTTCAACTTGATCTCAATAATATTGTGCGGAATGAAATGTAGTTATTCAATTTATTGAAAAAGTAGGGTCTCATATTGTTTATTCATCCAGGGATTCCAAGCAAGAAAACCTATTTAATTAGTTCACTAGAGTTTTAAATTAGAAATATAACTATGCCTCTAAGATACAATAAATTGCGGCGTTGTCAGACTGTGTTCCAGGCTATCTCTATAGTGGGCTGTGCTAGAGGCTAGGCGATCCCCTTCGTCGGGCCAGAGCCGGGAGTAGGCGTGACATAATCGGCTGTGGAAGGCGTCATTGAAAAATGAATCCTTGAACAGCACACCTATAGCACTGGAACGAAACTTCGGGCTAGCGGCATAATAAGCTAATGATGGGGCAGCCTTGACCCACACATACTAAATAAGTTAATATTTGACTGTCCAGCTCACACATGATGGATACATCACTATGGGGGCGACGACACGAACCAGAGTACCAGAAACTATGCGAGGGGCCTAGTCAAGCCAAGGGCCTAATCGTACTTACTAGGAAAATGGACCTTATGTAGGTAATACACCGACAAGACAGTGGGGATGTTACAAGAGACCCATATATTGTCAGTGGTGCAGGACTTAGCTTGGTTAAGTATATCTGAGCTGCAGGGGATCGACTAAGAGACCCTATGGCAGCTATCAACCCGAGCTCAAGGGGATCAACCATGAGCCCCTGTCAGCTAATAGGAGACCGACCGAGATGCAATGAGCCAATCTATGCTGCAGCATAGAGTTCATTACTTCCACTTTAGTTAAAAAGGCTTTCCCGTGTTGAACGCCTCTCAGACAAATCATTCGAAATACCAGACTTGATTATAACTAATCGATTAATTATTGGTAAGAAATTAATTTAATGTGCTTGTAATATTTCACTCAGCGTTAGACGAACGCTGTGGCTTCCTCTTTTCCGATGAGAAAGGACATTATAATAAAGAACTGCTCCACTCATACGGATCTGCTAAAAAAAGATTCTGGATAACTCCGCTCTTAGCGATTCTCAAAAATTGAGAGTGCGAGAATGAGTACATCGCGTAACTTTGAGCCGTTACAAATGCTACTTTCTTTGGATCACCAGTGTTGAAATCTTAAATTTTAGAACATGGAAGATCTGCTGCAGATGCCAAACGGATGTGGCGAACAAGTGATGGCCACCATGGCGCCCAATTTATACCTCATTAAATATTTACAGTCGATCAACAGTCTGGAAATTCCTATAAGACAGAAGGCAGTGAAAAATATGAAAATCGGTGAGTAAAACCAAAAATCGAATGTTGGCAACCAACTAAAGATATCCCTTTCAGGTTATCACAAGATCTTGAATTACGGACTGAAGGATGGTTCTTTTTCGCCATTCGGTTATCACGACTCATTCGGGTCGATGTTTCTGACCACTTTCATTGTGAAAACTCTGAAATCAGCCAAAGATTACATATATGTCGATCAGAGGGTCATTGACAGGGCTGTTTCTTGGATCTTCACACACCAGTTGGAGAATGGCTGTTTCGATACTATGTTGCACGTTTTCCAAGATATGGTATGAAAAATTCACCCCTCCTTTAGTCACCCTTTATAAACTAGAAATATAATAATTCTGGTCGAATCAATAGTGCCAATAAAAAGAAGGCAGATATTAAAATTGAAAAATAAAATCAATAATAGGAAATTATTTTTCCATCGAAATTAATTTTTTCCAATATCCTGATCGAAATGTGTTCATTAAATTTCTGATAGCATAATAGATACAATAATGAAAATTGATTTGAGGTCACTCGTATAATCCATCTAGTTAACGAAATCAATTAAATTTTAGGGTGATACGAGTACCGAGAATAGTACTTCAGCTTTATCATCTTATGTGATGATTAGCTTATTGGATTCCGGCATTACTATCCCAAAACATGTTATCGAAAATGCTAAATACTGCATCAGAGGATACAGTGATCCGGACAAGTACACACTTGCTATTAGCTGCTATGCTCTATTCAAAATGAAATGGTATGACGAAGCCAACAAAATATTGAAAAGGCTCTTGAATGTCGCATCTAAACAGAACAATATGTTATGGTGGTCTATGAAAGGTAAGACCAAATACGAGGGTAGCCATTTATATTTCGAGAATGGAGAACGGAAACATAAATTAATCATCGTAATGGTCTTATTGTTGCTAATATCTGGGAACATCAGTACTCCCTTATATATGATAAACCACTTTTCAAAGCGCTTATATTATTTGGACACTCTACAACCGTCTGAAGGGATAGTCTGGAACACAGTCTGATAACCCCGCGATAGCGATAGCGCGCGATTTCGTATATACTCGTACTGCTCCACAAAAGATAAGGAAGTACAGACATTTTGATACTGTTTCAAAAGTTTTCAGCAAATATTAGAAATCTAAATTTTTACTCACTTATCTAACTCATTCTTTTGCCCATTTCTTTATAAGTTTCACAGTTTCATTCAAGGGCGCAGCCGGATTTCTTCTGAAACAAGAAATAACTCTGAAACACAAAGTTATTTTTTGTTGCAAAAGAAATCCCTTACACCCCCCTGCACTTATGAAGTCAATTGCAAATCAGTTTACTCAAGAAATTAAAAAAATAAAGTTCTTTTAAGAGTATGGCCTCCTCGAACATAAACCACAGCCTGACAACGCCTTTGTATAAATTCGATCAGATTGTTGAAGTACCCTCGATCAATGTCTCTTCCGAGTTGCGGTAAAAGCCGTCTGAGTTCTTGAAGTATATGTGGAGTTGGTTGATCACAAACCAAAGCTCTTTGTAGCTGATTCCAAGCGTGTTCAATGGGATTGAGGTCTGACGACCGAACCGACAGGGCCAAATGTGGAATATCATGGATTTTCAGAGCTTCATCAACAATTCTCGCTCGATGGGGTGGCGCATTACGGCCCTAAAATAGGAAATTTGGCCCAATAGCTGCATGAAACAAAGGAATAATATTGTCAATGACTTGCTCTATGTAAATCTGTGAATTCATAGTAGCATCAAGCACCCACAATTCTGTACGTCCATTGAAACAAATGCATCCCCAAACAGTAACTGTACCACCTATGAAGGGATGAAGTTTCTTAACCGATCTGCGATTACTGCGGGCACCAGAGGATGGGTCCATACCCGAACACGCCGACTATCCGACAACCGTCCAGATCTGGACTCATCTGTGAATAATACAGACCTCCATTGATCGTTCCAATTCACGTGCTCATTGGTCCATTCCAATCGAAGTCGCATATGATTTTGAGTTGGTGGAATCCATCTTAAAAGTCGTCGACAATGTAGATTCACATCTCGAAGACTTCGACAAACTGTTTCAGTAGAAACCAAAACACCAGTAGCGTTCAAAAGGCGCTGTCGCATGATTCAAGTACTCAAAGTCTCTCTACGGGTAGACACTGTCAGAAACCGATCTTGTACAGGAGTGGTAGATCTTGGGCGTTCACTTCTCGCTCTTTCGGCCACATTTCCAGTTTCTCGATACCGATGGTTGAGCCGGGAAACTACGCTTTCACTAACTTGAAAGAAATTTGCAAAATCTCTCTGATTACATCCCGCCTCGATTATACCAATAGCCTTATTGGCTGCATCCGCACTAACTTCACGTCTAGGCATTATTGCAAAACAAATTTTCAGATTATTAATCAAAGTTGATGATTGTAAGAACGTTAAACAATAGCTGATAAAAAAATTCTCAGAAACGCAAACGACAACAACTTACCTGAAACTGAAAAAGTAATCAAACGAGGAGCAAAAATACCATTCAGATATAAGAGAGTAAACATTTGATTTCTCATGAATGAACATTTGGTGGACAAAAATAGGCAACTTCTGAAACGGTCACAAAATTTCTGGACTTTTGTTGAGTAATATATTTCGAATTGAAAACACTAAGGTCACGTCCGCACAGACAAGCGGCTTGCTTAGCGCCTAGAGCCAAGCGAGTCACCTAGCGAGTAACTTAGAAAAACCAACGTTCTAGAACATTCGCGAACGGCCGCACTACACGCTTGGCGCCTAGCTAGTCGCTTAGAGTCTATCGATGTAAACAAACGTGTTGGTTTTTTGACACTAGGCGCGAGGCATTTTAGAAGTCAAAATTGGATAACATATTAATTGCATCAGTTTTCAAAAGAGAACCTCTGTGGAATCAAGGTAGTGAACTCCATAAAAATGCAGTAGTCTTAACGAAACTATGGGAAGAGGTAGCAGTCGAAGTAGAACAAGATTTTAAGTACTAAAAAGTGACATAAGATTTTCACAATGAGACGTTAATACTGTGATTGTATATTACGCCGTTGGATTATGTTTTCAGGTAATGAGATATTCTGCCAGGTAATCGATCCAATTCCGTTGAAATAATTCAACAAAATACCTCTAGTTTGTAATGAGTTGTAGTGAGAAGTAGATCAAATGTATGTAACGCTGGTCATACGCAAATATTCGTAACATTTTTCACCAAAATTACTCAATTGTTCCTGATGACTTGACCGTGAATTATTTATGTAATGAGCCCAACATGATGGATAAGGACGTGAAATGGTATATTTTAATGATGAATTTTCTATAATTAACAATTTATGAGCAATTTTTGTGACATATCGTCAACGTGCTGAGAAGCAAATGACGAAGACACCTAGCGACCCACCACGCAAACGACCACCGCGTATCCTAGCAAGTAGCCAGAATGCAAGCCTCTAGGCTCTTGGCGCTAAGCCAGCCACCTTCCTGTCCGGACGTGGCCTAACGAATTCACTGGCACTATCGACCATGTTTATTGCATGTTAGCATCGTCAATCGTAATCGACTGATGCTGTCTGATTGGACCATTAAAAAGTGGGCTAAAAATTTTGGGGAGACTTCATGAAGGGCAACAAAGAAGCCTGGAAGGCCAAAATCAGTGCGCACTCCCGACAATATTTGGCGCATAAATGTTTACGTTACGCGCTATGGAACAAAGCTCGCCCCATTCAGCTCGCCGGCATAGCACTGCATTCGGGATTTCCAACCGAACCGTCAGACAGATTTTACTCAAGGACCCACATATCCACCCATACGATATCTAATTCGTACAATCTCCTACCACCATATACCTACTTATAAAAGATTTTTTGTTAAAATTTTTGATTACATCACATCTCCCTCTCTCTTTCTAAACAATTACCAGAGTAGTACGATGTTACAAATCAGTGAAATCAATTGATCAGTGATTATTTAATGATAGAGCGCCCTTAAGCTCCTGACAACATATAACTCGCAATATACAACAAACTTGACTGTACTATGCAATTGAATTTTGTGTGTTGACAAGTTGACAAATGATAGCACAAGGGTTTCTCATTCCCTCAATATAAAAGGCAACCCTCGAATATAAACTTTCGACAAAGAGGTTAATATGTTAGGTTGAAAACAATGACTTCGATCTTTCAGACAGTGGTACCATAGCTACCGATATTGAAGTTTCCAGTTATGTGCTGTTGACCTTACTTGAGTACAATACGAACGAGAATTTAGCTCATGCCCATTCTATAGTGAGATGGTTGACGTCGAAGATTGGTCCATATGGAGGATTCAAATCTACCCAGGTAATTTTTAACAAAATATAGGTATGGATAATTGAATTCTTATCGGGACATAACAATTTTGTACATGAATACGAACGTGTTTTGCCAAAGTCAAAATTTTAGTCAAAGATAACTCAATCCGAAGAGGTGAAGACTGTCGAATATGATTTATGAGGAAACAATACTTCCTTCTTCCATTTTAGGCATTTGCTTGTTTCCTCTTCGCTCCCATTTTGTCATATTCGGCCGAGAGTGATGTTGTCGCTCCATCTTTTTCTGGGTCTTTACCAGTCTTCCTCCATTCATACGCTTCTTGTTCAGCAAGCATTGGTTGATGTTTTCAACCTTGCACTCTCTCCTAATATTTTCGCTTCTATCCCTGTCTAGTATAGAGTCTTTCCGGCTATTCTGCGCAGTACCTTCATTCATTTCTCCTGTTTCCATCAGCCTTATGGTCTCAGTCGTAAGGACACAGTAAAAAGCCTACATAGAACATAACTGATTATTCTAACTAGCACAAGCTCTTGAGAGCTCATGATGAATCTCCTCGGAAGAGCTCTAGGAGTGTCAGTATAATGATATCAATATGTTCGGGTACTATCCACCATAACCATTATACTTGTTATATAGCATCTGTGCTATCCAACAAGGTTCGTACAAGTTCTTTACTTATATCATAAATTTAGTATTTTATTTTTTATTGTGGTCGTTGGTACAGGATGATAGTACTACGTTCGATGATATCCTTCTGTGTTGCAAGCAAATTACATAATATAATGTTGCATCATTTATATCTTTTGTATTTTACATCTTATTATTTAGGATACTGTGGTAGCTTTAGACGCCTTGTCGAAGTATTCCATTGCGATATCTTCAAGGAATATCAACTTGGACATAGAAGTTCAGGCAGAAAGACAAAACCTCAATTATCAAATTCAAAATGGTGATCGTCTTAAGACTAAGAAGATCACTTTGAAAGCGACGGATAACGAGATCAATGTGAGAATACGGGGAGAGGGTTGCCTTCTGGTACAGGTGAGTAGTGCTGTCCAAGTTACGACGATAAATCAGTTCATCAATTACAATTTCAGTCCGTTCTGACTTATTACATGAGGAATGTTCCGAGAAGCGATTCATTCAAGATAGCTCTAGAGGTGTCCCCCGTATCTACCGTAGCCAAATGTTCCATAGCCACCATATCGCCATGTGTTTCGTATTCTGGGCCAGAGATCCATTCCAACATGGCGGTGTTGGATGTAACTTTACCTTCCGGATACATAGCAGACAGAGCATCGCTTTATAAGCTTACTGAAGCTGAAGATCACTCGAGTAGGTTTGAAATAGTTTGAATGGAATTACATAATATTATTCGTTAAAAAAAACTCGTATGTATACTCCATTGACATTTATAAAGTCTCCCGGTTGTCCATGAAAATTTGACACATTTCACAATGTATATTTTGAAAATGTTAGGTTATAGTCATTTTCCTGTCAGATAACTACGCAACGTTGTCCTCTCTACATAGAAGTCCTAGTATAATTACGTATTTTCACAATGTGAATTTACTTCGGAAAAATAATGAATTTGAGAATATATCATGTCAATTCAATAATTCCACAGTCCTGGCTACTGTAGAAGAAAACTTTTCCTCTGTTGTTACTGGAAATATTTCACGTATATAAACTGGTTGGAAGATTCAATTATGCTATTTTCTTGTATGGAAATCAAGAATCAAGTGTTGGAATTGTATTGAAAAATAATGGATAGAGTAGTCCGTTACTTTGTGATAGTTCATTTGAAAAAATAATGAATAAAGTACCTGAATAACCCGGCAGGAAAACTTCTAAAGGAACAGTTGTACCTATGGAATTCCCCACTTTTCGAAATTCTCAAGAAATAAGCCTACAGAAGACATTTAAATACCTTGTTGCACAACTTGAAATACACCAGTTTCGAAATGTAGAAGTACTACGAAACCCGAGTCATTCTTTAAACCTTAATAAAATATAGTGATGAAAATAGTCATTTCATATGAGGGTTCAAAATGTCAGAATGAAGTTTACCTATTGCAGATTGCAAGAGTTCTTTATTATATTCGAAGATAATGGTCTGTGATAATATCTTGTCTAAGATTGAAGATTAAGTTATGATTATGTTGAGAGTGGAAATTGGCAACGTCGCGGCGGATTGTTTTGACCTTGATGATATTCCAGCAGTGCCAACCTGCCTGTGTTTTAGTAACAAAAACTTGATAGACCTAAATCATGGCCAACCGGGAGACTTTATAAAAGTGAATGCAGTATACAGGGTGATACAGGAATTGTTAACAAAAACTTATACACGAAATAATAATAATTGCTGTTGAAGAAGCGCGAAATAATGGAAATTTAGAGGTAGAATCACTGGTACGCTGCTGTGTTGAATGTATTCTAAGAAATATAAGTAATCAAGCCCCTATGAGCTAATTAGGGCTCTCCTTGGAAGAACTAGAAGGGTTAGAGTAATAATATCAATAAAAAGTCAGGATAATATGAGGAGAACTATATTTAAATGAAAAAGTTCAACGGGTAATTCTATGAAAGGAGCAGAGAAAAATCATTTTGCCGACACGAGTTTCTGCTAATTGGCTTCGTCGGGTCAAGGCAACCAAGAAAGTTTCTTGGTTGCCTTCCCTGTTCGTTTTTGAATGCTCGATACTAAATCTTCAAATTTTCATTCATGATAAATACGCTTCTGGCAAACCTGGATCTTCGGTGACGATTAAACTAAATGTCATAGAGAAAGCACAAACATTAAACGGAGAAAGATAACGATTTCCCTCTTTCCCTTCCAGATGATGAGTTCGTCAAACCTACAACAAAATTGAAGGCAGCAAACGACGAAGGCTGACGGCAATCGCCAGTTTTTATTTCATGTTAAGGCTTAAGGCAAATTGAAATTCAACAACTTTCAGGTTGCTTCTCGTCGTAAAAATGATGCAGTCTCTGTTTATCGATTCAATGTGTGGCACCTGAGAACTCGATCTGCCAGCGGTGTAAACATTTGAGATATATTTAACATTTGACATTCCTATATTTTCTGCAGAGGTCAAGATGTTCGAGGAGATTAAAGACAGAGTTGTGTTCTACTTCACTAAATTGGATAAAGAAGTGCGATGTTTCAGCTTTGGTATCAACGAGGATACTTTCGTTGAAAAAAGGAGCGATAGCATGGCGAAACTGTACGATTATTACAAACCAGAGTTCGAGAATGTAGAACTATATACAATGCAGAATTGTAGCGATTTTATTGGTGAAGAATCGACAATAAGCACTACAACAATAGGTAGGTTGTAAAATCTACATTAGCTGGTTTTCGTTTACCTAGAATTTTTCCGACAATCTCCGTAAATTATCAAGGACCACATACTCATCATAGTCCGGTCGATTTAGACATTCGAAGTTACATTAATTCCCACCTAGCTGAAAATCGGTAAGATTGTTTAAAATATCATTAAAAACAAAATTTGAAAGTTCCCCTTTTTTCCCCTGTAAGGAAAAAATTTTTATTCAAGGTCAAAGGTCAAAAAATGAGTTTTTCGCGATTTTCAGAAAACGGTAAGTTTTATCATAAAAATACCTCAGACAAAAATTGTAGATCATAAAACTATCTACAAAAAATTTATTAATACTTTTTTCTCTACGAGCCACCGTTTTTGAGATATAACGATTCAAAAAGTTGTAACGTCATAATATACACACGTTTCCTCGCCACCTATGAGGTAGTGTACTTAACGCGTTTTTTTTTAACGTGGTTTCCCCAGTAGGCCTATTCCACGGGTCAGTTTTGATCCTGTTTAATTTGAAACTATTGAAAAAAAAAGGATATTAGCAGAGATTGAAAAGATAAAAGTTAAAAAAAGTAGTGAAATTTAATCGTCCGAGTCTAAACTCTCGAAATCTTCTTCTTGATTATATTGTTCTTCTTCATCTTCATCCTGAGTGCATGTAAACTGCGTTAATAGCGATGTATCGCATGTTGCCTCGTTGGAATCAAACGAAACCTCTACTGTTGGAGATTCAATATTAGAGCACAACCGGCCTTGACAATGTTTACATGCCGGAGAACAGAACAGTCCGACTTTTTTGCAACCACAGCAGTTTTTCCGCCGCAGGTGGAAGTAAAGTGTGCACTGATTCTAATGAATTGTTAACCAACTTCCAACCCCAGTCTGTAGGGTCTAGCTGATAACCAAGCCACACTTGAACTTGGTAATATACCCTAAGAAGGTGTTGATGAGCAGCAACTGAGGTTGGAGGAAGACAAGCTAATTGTACTTGTTTTTTACTTTTGGTGTTTTTAACGAAACATGCATATCTATACTTAGCAGGTAGTTTTTTTAGGAGCTCCGTACATAGAAAGAAGAAAGCGAATGCCGTTAGTAATAATTTCTTGTCGAGTAGAATTACTATTTTTAAAAACTTCAGCACATTCAATTAAATTTTGTTTCTCAAATAGTTTGAAAACTGTTATTTTACCCCTCCTGTAAAATGCAGATGTCGTATCACAGCCAGTTATTGCGTGTAAAAATAGACATGATTATATTATATTACATTATATCAGTAGTGTAAGTTACAATGACCGATAGAAAAATATTTTAACATAAATTACAACTATAGAGATGTATATATGGCGTACTCATGCATATTATGACGTTTACAACTTTTTGAATCGTTATATCTCAAAAACGGTGGCTCGTAGAGAAAAAAGTATAAATAAATTTTTTGTAGATAATTTTATGATCTACAATTTTTGTCTGAGGTATTTTTATGATAAAACTTACCGTTTTGCTGAAAATCGCGAAAAATTAATTTTTTTGACCTTCGACCTTGAATAAATTTTTTTCCTTACAGGGGAAAGATGGGGAACTTTCAAATTTTATTTTTAATGATATTTTAAACAATCTTACTGATTTTCAGCTTGGTGGGAATTTATGTAACTTTACTCTTATTATTTGGTCTAATTTGATCGGACTATCAGGGGGTATGTGAACGATATCTTATTTTGGTGGGTACTTGTAGCTATAATGAAGTATAGGTAACAAGGATATCGATGGCTTAATTTGTTAACCTGCTCCAAACTCCAAAAATGATTTCAGAAAATCAAAATAACAATTTTGATGTAATTTAATTTAAATTTCAGTAATTTGTTAGTACTTGTTCTTCATAGATGATCTATCATATGAATTCACGTATTCCTTTGTGTATAAAGAGTTCACAAATCACAATTTTTTGTGCCATATTTCTCTATGAAGATCCGTTAAATTATTTTGTTATTTCACAGAAATGGAGAATGATTCGCAAGCTCCCACCACGCTGTCCATATGGGACTATATAGATAATACAAGTTATGATAACGATACTACATCTTCAGAATTTGAAACAACCACATACACCATGAAATTAGAAGATTATGTTTAATTCTATCATTGACATCTGAATACTGATCGAATAATTTTGTACATATTTATGTATTGAACATTTCTTATTGTAGTGTAAATAATTTTGTGATATGTTTAGAAGACTAACAACATAAATAAATGAGTTTTTCGCTAATATAATTAATTTATTTGCATATTTTTTCCAACTCATAATGTGTGTGTATGAGCCGCCGCCGGCTATTTGTTCAATTTAAAAACCGATAAGATATTGAGAAGAATACATTGTAGCTAGTTATCGGTCGGAGACACGATTAAAATTCCTATGTAGCTCAAGGTGCTTTTGTAAAATGAGGAACTCGCCGATAACCGAAAATTAATAGGTTTGGACTTCCTGTGAGACTCTAATAGCGAATTGCATTGGTGAACTCGTGCGCACTGAGTGCATGAATCGTATTCCATTGAAGAATTTCGTCGAGCATTTTGACGTCTAGTGCAACATTTATTGCACTCAGTGTAGCACCAGTGCACAACTGGTTTTGCCAATGGAATTCGCCATTAGACAGCGCATTTCGGTAATGATAAGAGTCAAAAAGTGCAGATTTATAGAGCCTTCCAAGAATCGACGTAGGTAGAGTCGAAAGCCTGGGAATTATTTTGGCTTGCTGAAGTAAGCAGATTTGCTTACTGGGTGACCGCCAATCCGATGGAAGTAGAGGGGCTCAGAAAAATGTAAACTTGGGGAAAAAGGACAAAGGGAAAGGGTAAGGCTCAACATTCGTTGTTGGGAGCGAAGAAATTAGGTAGTTACAATCGGGAACTTGAGGGAGTTACTTGGGAAGTAGTCCCCGGTACCGAGTAAAAGAGTATGGGACTTAGTTAAATTTTTGTTGAAGTCCGGAGTTAGGGAGAAGTAGAAACGCTTGTGGTAGAGTTCGATGCAAGGTTAAGATAATTGTTATATTTCGGGGTTTTATTTAGAGTAATTGAAATATTGTTATATTAGGGGAGTTCTCTTGAGTAATTGAAATGTTGTTATATTTCGGCAGTATATTCTGAATAATGGAAATATGGCCATATTTGATGTGTTTTCTGTTAACATAATTTGAGTCTTTATATAGAGTTTGCTTTTGATTAGATGGGATATTGTTAGATTTGTGTAGATAGTTTCGGCCCCTCCGAGAAATGATCGACTTATATTGTTAAAGGTGGCAGCGTTTTACCGAAGTTTCTTAAATATTGATTTTGAGTTTCTCTATTAATCTTGAGTTTTACTGAGTTTTCCTCTCCTTTCCCGACCATCTAAGAAAAAACATAAGACTCACGGACTCAAAGTTCTTTCGGAAATGCCTTGGAAATAATGGTGACAAGTGCCATAGTATTAAAACATCAAAGCCCCTATGGTTTCATTACAGGAATACTTACCAAAAAATACAAACGTTTCATACTGTGGATAAGAAAATAGTTATGCTAATAACTGCAACACATTTGCTTCCAGCTTTGTCTGAGGCAATTTGCTGTTTGTTCGGACACCTGAACCTATACTAGATTAGGATTTGAATCAAACAACTATTTTTCCAAAAATATCACCAGAATTTTTATGATAAAAGACATAATAAAAAAAAAAGATAAAATTACAATAATTACAACGAATTGATAATTTAAAAAATGGTGTTGGTCCTAATCTGATCGAAGTCTTCATATGAAGAATATAACACCTCACAAGACATTTCAAAATATTTCTGTTTATCTGAGAAACGTTCTAACGAATCGCTGAGCACAACCCAACATTCTTTTGCATTAGGTGTATTGAAAACAGCTTTCTGTGCCGCAATGAGTGCTGTTTTGTTATCCTGGATCAACAACGAAGATGTAGATATAACACACAGAATCTGGAAAAAATTCTGGACTTATCAATATGTAAATCAATTCGGTGAAATAGACATTCGAGATGAAAGTAAAGAGATACATACCAATAGCGTGAGGTGAAATTTGAAGAATACACTGAACAATCGACAACGGGAAAATATGCTGAATCAAGGTGTGCTTAGAACTAACGGGTCTTTAATTAAGAGCGCCTCATTTTCGTTAATAAAACACATTATTTCATTGAAAATTATTGAAATTTTTATTTCATTATAAAGTACAATGGATACCATTAGTTATGAAACAAAACATCATTTAAATGTCCACCACGGGAACGCTGGCAGGAATGAAGTCGTTGAATCCAACTTTCCATGACTCTCACACAAATCCGGTCGTATGTTAGCAATAAGTCGTTCGATATCGATTTGTAAATCGTCTAAATTTTATGAAATTTAATGAAACCCCAAAGAAAGAAATCCAATGGAGTTAAATCACAGGAACGAGGCGGATAATTTTTCGGTCCGTTTCTTGAAGTAATCGAATCACAGAATTTTGTTTTCAATAAAGGCATTGTGTCACTGGCAGTATGACAAATGGCACCGTCCTGTTGAAACCGCATGTTCTGCAAATCAAGACGAACCAATTCAGGCTATAAAAAATCAGTGAACATTGAATGATAACGATTTCTATTAACAGTAACTGTCTTACGAGCTTCGTTGGAAAAAATAAGGTCCAATGACTTCTCCAGCATAAAATCCGCACCAACAGTAAGTTTATCAGGATGTAATGACAGTTCTTGATATTCTTCATGTTTATCACCACCCCAGATCCGGCAATTATGCTTGTCAACATGACCATTCAACCAGAAATGAGCCTCATCGCCGACAATGATTTTCTTATGAAAATCTGCATCATTTCCGATTTTATCTAAGTGCCAATTACTGAATACACGGTGCTTTAAATGATCAGTTGGTTTGAGTTCTTGGGTTGAAACAATTTTGTATGGATCATGGATGTAAACCAAGGTAAAATTCGCCAGTAAGTCCCTTCTTTTTTTTAATTTTGTCTGCCTTTTTATTTTAGCCAGCACAATTACTTAATACCTATATGTGTAGATTGTATATTGAGCAATAAATGTTAAAAAAAAAATCGTCTGGGAGATACCCAGTTCTTGTGAACGACGAGAAATCGATTAATTTTGGTCTTCACGAACACTTTCACTTACGGCAGCAATATTCTCGTTACTTCTTGTATTTCTTTTTCTCACTGGCACTGTAATAACATCATGAAGAGAAAAAATTGTTTCAAACTTCTTCACTTCACTTCAATTGTTCTTTTATCCGGACGATTATAACCACCAAAAATTGGAGTTAAAGCACGTAAAGTAAGAGTAACAGATCACGATTTTTCATAATAAATTTGGATTATTTGTAAACGTTATTGAAGCGTGTATCTTTCCATGATTAAATGGTAGACATTGTCAAATACAACTGTCAATGCCACAAATAAAAATGGCTGCCGTGCGTGAGTAATGTCAATTTGAAATGAGGCATTTCCATTGAAAGACCCGTTACATGTATTTCATCCAATTCAAAATTGACAGATGTAACACATAGTTCGCCCCTTGAAGATCAAAGTGCCGCCTATTACTGGCGCTTCTTTGTAGATAAAGTGCCGTGGTAATACCTTATTGAACGAATTGAACAATATAATTTGAATATTTATCAAAACTTTCGATGCTCTTTGTTATTTATTTATTTGGTAATTTTAGGAAAATCAATACTTCCTTAGCTTTCACGCCGATGAGGTATATGAGGCCTACGGTCGTTATTAAATATCTAATATGCTTACCTTGGAAACATTTTTATGTGTGGTTTTTGAATCCCTCAACTTCAGAGCAATATTGGCCGCTTTGAAAGCGGCTACTTTATGGGAGGAATACGATTTCATCTCTTTCAAGGAATACAACAATGTTAACGCCAAAGTGAACCACAAATCTGAGTTTCCTGGTAGTAAATGAACCAACTCACTAGTTTTCTTTATGGCCTTAGCATAATTTCCCTGAAATACTGAAATTGGAGAACAAAAATAAATTGGTAAACAACAAGATTACCTGGAACATGTGGATATATGATAGCAGAGAGATGAAGTCTTCTACGCTTTGTGGTACATCTTCCAAAACTTCGACTTGCTTCAAAGTCATCGGAATTAGTGGAGAATCTTTCTGTAGAATTCCTAGAGCTATCAAGGCATACGTCACTCGGGCCGTTGGCAATCTCTTCTCAAAGCTATCGAAATAGATATTGGCAATGAAAATGGAAAGTATATACAGGGTGAGTCTCTGAGTTGTACATTAATTTTAACCATATATTCCTCTCACACTAAAACACTTATATCGTTCGCCATTTTTTCAGATTCGGCTCAGATAAAAATTAATAGGCTGTTGAAATTGTAGAAAAAAACAGTTTGTCCTCTGCTTTGATATGGATATTCACAATGAAATGAATTTTCGTGTGAAGTTTTCTATAACTATGACAGATATTCTGCGAATTACAGTTTTTTCCTACTTCCAATGGTTTCCCAGTTATAGACTCGCGGATTCATAAACCTGAATGAAATAAGAATAAGGAAAGCAAATGAAGTTCATCTTGATTCATCATAAGAATCTTCAATCATTTTAGGAAATTAAATTATTCTTCATCATTTCTCCTAAAACTCATCGTTTTTGAGATATTCAACGTTGAATGTTATAAAATCTGATAAAATTTGAGAATTTGCCTTATTTTGGCTGATCCGCTCCTGACCGATGCATTCAATTAAATATCTAAAACAGTGAGTCAAACCTGATGGTTTGATACCATTTCCGGCAAAAAATTCGAAAATTACAGATATTTGGTCAAAATGAAGCACGCTGTTCCCTAGAAAATGCGCGCAAAAAATAGAAGTAGAATAATTCTTTTAAAATTATTCATATATTAATTGTTGATGAATGTACGTCTAATGGAGTATGGATATTAGATAGGCAGTTGAATTACTGATCAGATCATTTCTGAATGTTAGCAGGATCTCTATAAAGTTCATACCTTTCAAGTATTGCTTTTCTAGCAAGATCCGGTTCTCCCAGTCCGTAAGTAATGATGGCCATACAAGCCACCACATCCCCAATGGTTGATTCTTTCGCCAAATATTGAATAATTGCTAAATATATGCTTGAGGCTTCTTGAAATTGGTTATCTGAAAATAATTTAAATTTTTCGTTTTCACAGTCCTACTTGTACCCTTGTTCAAGATAAACACATCAAATTTTAAATGTTAAGAGAGATTTACAAGAGTTCCATGTGTTGAAAACCCTGTTGCAAAGGAAGTACCTTCATTTCGACGTGTGAAATATCTCGTGATACAGCTTAAGACGTTGGCTTCGTAGGTTCAAGGATGACTCGTCTTTGAATTAGTATTTATTTTTAAAGAGCTATTGTCCATTTCACACGAGAAATTCAGGGCTTTTTTGCAACTCTTGTATGAACAATTATTCGTGAAATCGTGAAGTTTACATTACCTTTGTACAGAGCCAAGGCGTACCAGATACCACTATTGAAGGAACTTTCCTGGACTTCGCTGCAAATCTTGGAGGCCTCCTTATACAGTCCCAACCTGTAAAGAACTCTCCCGAAGTTTATTCTAGCAAAGTCCCCATACCTCTCCGTTGACATGTTCAAGGCTTTCCTGAAAGCGTCTGCTGAACCAGAAGTTAGGCCCATCCTTTCTTTCAAGATGCCCAGCATATTCCAGGCACAACTGTCGTACGGATTTATTTCTGAAAATCCGAATAGTATTACATGCTAAACTTTTGGTTAGTAGTTTTAAAACCAACCATACTGTTGCGTTTTCGGTTTCACTAAACTAATTTATTTAAAACAATATTAAACTATATGCAGTAAACCCGAACAAGACCACAGTGATTACGTTTACTCGAATAAGGAAACTTCCAGTTGTGAGATCACTCTTTTTGAACGGAGATATTATAGTCTGAAGTTAAATATCTAGGAATAACACTAGATAGTAAACTTTAGTGGAGTGAGCATTTTGAAATCACTGCTAGTAAAGCAATAAAGGCTTTAATGGCGTGCAGAAATCTAGCCGATAAGACTTGGAGTTGCAAATCCAAGATACTGCGATGGATGTACATCATGATTGTGATACCCAAAATCACGTATGGGTGACCAGTGGTCTGGTATACAAAAATAAGCCAGAATAGTATGAGAAGAACCCTCGACAAAGTACAAAGGCTTGCCTGTGTGTGTATCACTGGAGCTATAAGAACCTGTCCTACCAGGGCACTTGATATTATCACAAATCTCACACCCCTTCATCTAGTGATAGACAAAATGGCCCATGAAGCAATTCTCAGAATATCTAGGAATGGAACAGGTAATGAGAGTATTAAAAACCAGAAAGCCTGGTCATCTCTTACCAGGTACATTTCATCAGGCAATCTTCCTAGTGACGAAATGATTAAGAGAGTAAGCATCTGCAAGAACTTCAGTACGATGCTAGGAAGGAAGAAAGGCAGGTAATCCACCACCCAAGTTAAAAAAAAATGCCTTCAAATGGTACACAGACGGTTCAAAAACCAATATAGGAGCTGGCGCTGGAGTATATCAGGTAGGCACCAAATGCTCACTATCGCTAGGATCCTTCCGAGCGTAGGTATTTCAAGCAGAAATACTCGCAATCGAAAGATGCGTGGAAACGAACCTAGAAATATACTATCAGAGGTGCGATATAGCAATAAATTCTGACAGTCAATCTGCTATTAAAGTTACTTAATGAATAATAATGAGAAATGGCGGAATAAATTTTTTATAATTTTCTATTTCTCCATTATTCGCGATTATTTTTGGGTCGACATACCCTGACGAGCTGTCACTGCAGTACACCCCCCCCCCTCCTTGGAATATTTGGGTAATATCTTCACCAATATATATCCGATGGAGTTCAAATCTAGAACTTTACTTTAAAATAAGGGGTTTGGAAGACTCTCGTAGAATTTCAACGACATCTGACGGATAGTTTCTGAGATACAGAATTTTTTTTAAAATATATCTTTTTTTGATTTTCCAGTCATGCGATCATCACAAAATTTTGCATAAGGTATTTTTCGAGTTATTGGGAAAACAAAATTTCAAATGGCTATAACTCCGAAACCACTCGGTGGATTTTGCCCATTGAAGAACTTATAGCCGGCGCATTTGAACTCCAACTCTCTAACTCATTGCGTTCGAGCGTAATAGTGCCGACGGTAGGCCAGACAGAATCAATTCTGACCTCGGATTGTTGATCAGTGAGTCGAAAGTAATCGTTTAAGTGCCGGTTTCTCAATTGCGAGTTAACTCGAGGTTGCGAGTTGACGCATGTATTTAGCGATATTCATGAATGCGCAACACTCGGGTTACCTGCGACCTCGGGTTAACTCGCAATTGAGAAACCGGCCTTAAGACCATTCTTAGCCAAATATTCGAAAATTACAGACATTTGGACGAATTGATAGGCGCTCTGTTCATAGAGCAGCGCGTCAAAAAGTGCTTTTAAACATTTTTGCGCGTATGTTCTGGGGAACATCGCGTTATCATTTTGCTCAAATGTCTGTAACTTTCGAATTTTTTTACGAAAATGGTCTCAAACGATGGGGTTCGACTCCCCAATGAAGAATTCGAGGTCAAATTTGATTCTGTTCGGCCGTTGCCACGATAACTTGAGAACGGAAAGAGCTAGCGACAGGGTAGGTGGCGCATCTCAATACGACGGACAAGTTCGTTAATGGGCATAATCGGCCCAATGGTTTCCGAGTAATAATTTTGTTTCCAACCAATATAAATCCGATCGAATTGAAACTTGGTGAACAGTTGTAGAATATAAACCTAAGCACGTTTGTGAAATTTTGTGAGAATCGTATCACTAGAAAATTATTAAAAAATGATTAAAAAATATTTTTGTTGTCACGATAACCTGAGAACGGAAAGAGATAGCGGCTTGAAGATTTCAGGTTAGGTTGTGCATCTGAATGCGACATTTGAGTTTGTTTATGAGCATAATCGGCCGAACGGTTTTAGAGTTATAGCCATCTGAAATATGGTTGTTTTTTGTTCCTCATTAACCCGAAAAATACTAAACCGATTGAATTCAAACATGGTAATTAGTTGTAGAATGCCAACGCGAAAATTCTTAGTATTTGTAGAAGATTTTTAAAAAATCATTGAAAATTGAAAGAAAAAATTCTATATATCAGTAACTATTCGTCTGAAATTGCTGAAATTTTGCAAGAGCCTTTAAAGCCTAAATCTACTGCCAAGTTTTAACACGATCGGTTAAATATTTTTGGAGATTCGAGCAGCCTTGTGTGAGTTCAGTAGATGGGTGACCGTTGCCTCGATAACTTTCGAACGGAAAGAGATAGGGACTTGCAATTTTCAAGGTAGGTTGCGTATCCGAATGGAAGAGTTGAGTTCGTTTTTGTGCATAATCGGTCTAACGGTTACCGAGTTATACCCACCTGGAATATTATTTCCTTGATAACTAAAAAAATAAATATTCGATCGAATTGAAGCTTGGTAACTAGTAGTAGAATATCAACATAAAGACGTGTTTAAAATTTTGTACTCCTAGAAAATTTGAAAAAAATGACGAAAAAAAAGAACCGTACCCCTAGAAAATTTCAAAAAAATCACGAAAAAAAAATTGGTTCAAGCACTGACGTGAAGTCAGAAGCTTTTGCGCGTATGTTCTATTGTCCATTCTTCTGTATTGGACACCCTTAATCGAATTTACCATGGTAAATTATGTTGTCCATTCTCCTGTATTGGACACTTAATTCGAATTTACCATGGTAAATTCGAATTAAGAGTGTCCAATACAGCAATACGTCAGTGCTTGAACCAATTTTTTTAAAAGTTTTTCGATCATTTCGATAGTTGTTGTAACCTCAAACTGAGTCATTCCTGAGCGTGGACCTTAAATTCCACTAAGAAAATTTCATGACCGCACGCTTCTTCAAAATTTGCACACATCTTCTTCGATAGGCTGACAGAAACGTTGACATGGAAGCCAACTTTTCAGTTTTAGATTTTGCGCAGTGGAGACATTCCATAACTATTTAATACACTGAACCATATAAAATATAAACATTCCACACATTCATCTCATTTATTTACACTAAGAAAGTTTGGTCGTGTTCCTGTTCATGAGGTGTTAATTAGAAAAGATGGACATTCTGAAAGCGAAATCAAAATCTTATCATCTAAGTGATTCTGTCAACATCTATCACTCCCATCATCGTACGCACTCTTTACGTTTCTATATATACAAGAAAACTCGAAAAGTAAAAATATCATTGTTCCAACATATTCAACATGATCAAGTTGCGTTCAGTTCTACCACTTCTGATCGTTTTATATTTGAGTTTTGCTAGTGCCGAGGATGGACTTGAGGCGAGAAAAAAACATCATATCAAGCACGGCTTATTTTGTGAGTAAAATAGATATTTAAACTTCAGAAAAATCAATTAGTTATTTTCTCATTCTGTACATTAATCGTACATTATCTGGATCCATTAGCTATTCACTAATTTAATAATATATTTGGCCATAATTCTATGACCAAATATTTTATTGAAAATCGATATACATTGAAAAAAAAACTTTGAATGCTTGTGCTTTTACTTGATGCAAATCCATATTAACTGAAATAAAATATCGAATATGATTTACACATATTTATTTAATATTTTGACGAGTTTCGTGTATAAAGAGATTAATTAAATTTAGATAATAAACATTCAGATTTCAATTTTTTTCATTTAAATAGAAAATAAATTCTTGGAGAGTTATAAAGTACTACGAGTATAAGATTGCGTAACTAGTTTTAAATAAGTCGTAAGCAGAAGAACAATAAACTTTATATCGTAGTCATCGATAATGATGTATAAAAAGATCAATAATTGTTAAGAATTTAGTATGAAGTTTCATGTATGCATTGGATTTCACAAAGCTTTGACAGCTCTTAATTGCCAAATTAGTGCGATTCTATATAGATTTTCAGTTCATTTTTGATAAAACCATCAAATTAAATACACGATTAAGCTAATCGAAGCTTCGTGAAACCCAACAGTAGTAGTCTGGGGAAATCGGTATTTCGATGAAACACGTCATAATACTAAATGAATAAGTATAAATTATATTTAATTTTTTATTTGAGAAAATTCTATGAATTTGAAACTATCTTCTTGTAGATGGTACAGCCCTGCTACCGTATTTGACCTTCTTGGCAATCAAAGTGAAGCTGGTACTGGTAATAGGAGTAATATTCACTTTAATAGTAGTTGGTGGAAAATTATTTGCACTGATTAAATACGCAGGATATAAAGGTGAGAGTACTTTCAAGTCAATTATAGATTTTTGGTTGTCTATGTACATTAGCAATTTCGATTCATAATGAAATATTCTTTAGATCCCAAGATATATTGAGTGCTTCATGTAGAGATGTACATATTAAATATGATATTGCACTTGGAATTTTAAGCAAAAAAGTTGGCATGATCTAAGGTACGGAAAAATTTCGTTCAGGAAATACAGGGTGAGCGGTTGGCTCAGGGGTAGAGCGATTGACTTGGGAGCGGAAGCCCCAAGTTCAATCCCGAGGCTAGGAAATAAATTTTCTAGTCGCGGTAATCGCCACCATTCACTGTTGGGTCAAACAATTAACAGTGCTGTGCCTAAGGTGGCGTAAGGACACAGCAACAAAGCCTACACAGAACACAACTGGTTTTCCTCACTCGCTCAAGCTCTTCCAGAGTTTAAGAGGGGTCTCCTCGGGGAAGACCTTGGAGAATCAGTATAATAATATACAATAATATACAATATACAACCTCATTCAATATCTTATTGAGTATCGGTTTCGTATAAAATCGCATCTGAAACCAATGATGCATGCAAACTAGCACTGTAAACTGAAATAAGGGATTGCAGCAATTTTTCATTTTCAAAAAATTGTTGAGTACCTACTAAAAAACACTAGTATTTAATCCTTGAAGCTTTAGTTGAAAAAATATGCCCAGAGATTCGTTTGGGTTGAACAATGTGATGAAAGTCAATTCTGATAATATGTGCTATTTTTTGACGAGCTGTTCAGGTGAACGCGGTGCCTATCAATATTAATGGGCACAATCCACCTGGTGGTTCCAGAGTTATAGCCATCTGAAATTTTGTTTCCCAATAACTCGAAAAATACTGATCTGATCGAATTATTGGAAAGTTTTAAAAAATATATTTAAAAAAAATCTGTACCTCAGAAATTATCCGTCAGATATCGTTGAAATTCTGCGAGAGCCTGAAGATGCCGAAATATCGAAATATTCCAACGATCGAGATGTACTGGTCCACTGGTTTTACACTCGACCAGCAAAGTTGTCAATAGTTTTGATTTTTACCGAAGTTATATTTGACAACTCGATACGTCAGTAATAACATTCGTTCAATACCTAGTTAGAATTGGCATATCTTGCTTATGATATTATGTAACTTATTTCACAGCCAAGTTCTCGATTTAAACTTGATTGAATAATATGTAACATGAAATTAGAAATTTGAAAACAAGGTATCAAAGGTCAGTTATAACATAAGTTCAGGTTAATTCACATTAATTTTTAGTGCTTCTGTGACCCAGCGATAAGGATTCGTCTTATTGGCAGTAGGTACCGGGATCGATTCCCGTATCCGAAAATATTGATCTTTTTCATTTTTGTCTCCAATTATATCGGAATTCTAACTGATATTTTCATAAAACTACGCGAATATTTTCGAATATTATTAGATATTGAAAAAATCACTGCTTTACAGGGCGTTTTTAATAAAACGTCAATTCATGTGTCCTCATGGCACGGTTGTTCGATTGATTTGTATCATAAGAATAATTCTCGGAATAAATTATTGAAAATAAAAACACTGCTTAACATTACGCCGGCACAAACAAAGCACTGTTTATTTTCGACCCAAAAGTAAATGTATGTATTCGAATGGGTCCGTACGCCACCACAAACAGCACTTTTTTTTGACAACAGTGAATGTATGTATTTTAGTGGGTCCTTGTCCCACCACAGACACAGCACTGTTTATTTTCATGCCTACAGTGAATGATATGTCGAAAATAATCGTTTGATACCATTCTCGGCCAAACCGTGGATCAGTTTTTTGTGGATGTTTGTATTTACAGTAGGAATTATATTCTTTTAAATATTTTTTTTCCTGGAGCTGAGCAGCAATGGTCGAATTTAATACCTGGATGGGCGTCCGCTCTGGATATAAATTTGAACAAAGCACCAAAGCTCCTGGCCACAGTGCTTTTCCAACTTGTTCATTTCTCAAAAATGAATATTCGATAACAAAATTTTGCAGAGAATATTTATTTGTAGAAAGATATCTTTTGATGAGAGAATATATCATAAATAAATGATTATTAACATAAGACAGATAGGACGTTTTTGTATTTTGAACCCCTTCTTTTATTTTTTATCATCTAAAAATCATTTACCGAAATGAATGCCTGTTAAAGATTTATCAATCGCCACATGGCTTTATAGTTCCATTCCCTTCAGGATCGGAGTTGGATATAATGTCTGTTTAAGGACCGAAGGTCGATGGCTCTTGTCTGCGAACAATTAAAAACTGTTCTTTCTTTCCCTACCTTCACTCATTGCACATCTTCAATCATTTCATCGACGATTTTTTATCATTTCACATCAAATTTCATATTAATTTGATTCAAGACTTTTACGATCGAAGCACTACTCAGCAACAGATTCCTCTACAATTAACAATCGAAAAACGGGACTCCATATCATTTAATTGAAACAACTTTTTCATTATCTGATAGTTATAGATCAATTACAGAAATGTGCGCAATCTCAATATTCCCAACTGGAAATCGCAAAGTGCAAATGTACATACAGACAAAAAATATTTGAGTGAAATCTATAATATCATAAATCTAATTTTTTCACGAAAATAGAACATTATTACCAGCCAAAAGAAGTATACATCCATTCACCACACGAAGGAGTTGAATACATACACGACCACTCAGATTTTCCAGGATCGCCCGAAATAGACCACCCTTACAAGAGATATTCGACTATCAATTACAACCAGAACCATATAAATAAACGGAAGAGTGACAACCTAGCAGGGCTTAAAAGAAGCTTACCAAATATAAGTTATGTGGAAAAAATCATGTCATTCCTCATGAGGTACACTTCAAATATTCGAATTATTGAATTATCTCTAAACATGAACATTTCAGATTGAATCTGACAAATAGAATATTCAAAGAGATGAGGATGGACCAGATGGAGTGCCGAAAGAAGTTTGTCTGTGAAACGCAGTACATAGCTGAGCACAGTTCCTTGTTTCGAGCCGTCCTAAAGTTGATGAGGTAAGATTTTTGCGCATATGTTCTGGGGAACATCGCGTTATCATTTTGCCCAAATGTCTGTAACTTTCGAATTTTTTGACGAAAATGGTCTCAAACGATTTGGTTCGACTCCCCAATGAAGAAATCGAGGTCAAATTTGATTCTGTCCGGCCGGCCGTCCGGCCGTTGCCACGATAACTTGAGAACGGAAAGAGCTAGCGACTTTTCATGAGTTTTCAGGGTAGGTGGCGCATCCCAATACGACGGACAAGTTCGTTAATGGGCATAATCGGCCCAATGGTTTCCGAGTAATAATTTTGTTTTCAACCAATATGAATCCGATCGAATTGAAACTTGGTGAGTAGTTGTAGAATATGATCCTTAGCACGTTTGTGAAATTTTGTGCGAATCGTTTGGCTAGAAAATTATTAAAGAATTATAACAAAATGTTTTTGTTGTCACGATAACTGGAGAACGGAAAGAGATAGCGGCTTGAAGTTTTCAGGTTAGGATGTGCATCTGAACTCGACATTTGAGCTTGTTTATAAGCATAATCGGCCAAACGGTTTTAGAGTTATAGCCATCTGAAATTTGGTTGTTTTTTCTCCTCATCAACTCGAAAAATACTAAACCGATTGAATTGAAACATGGTTATTAGTTGTAGAATGCCAACAAGAAAATTCTTGCAAACATGTCGTGAGGATAGTATTTGTAGAAAATTTTTAAGAAATCATTGAAAATAAAAAAAAATCTATATATCAGTAACTATTCGTCTGAAATTGTTGAAATTTTGCAAGAGCCTTTAGAACCCAACTCTACTGCCAAGTTTTAAGTTTTAACACGATCGGTTAAATATTGTTAGAGATTCGAGCAGCCTTGTGTGAGTTCAGTAGATGGGTGACCGTTGCCTCGATAACTTTCGAACAGAAGGAGATAGGGACTTGCAATTTTCAGGGTAGGTTGCGTATCCAAATGGGAGAGTTGAGTTTTGGGTATAATCGGTTTAACGGTTTCCGAGTTATACCTACCTGGAATATTATTTCCTCCATAACTCAAAAAGTAAAGATTTGATCGAATTGAAGCTTGGTAACTATTAGTAGAAAATCAACATAAAGACGTGTTTAAAATTTTTCAAGAACCGTACCCCTAGAAAATTCGAAAAAAATTACGAAAAAAAAATTGGTTTAAGCACTGACATGAAGTCAGGAGCTTGGGCGCGTATGTTCGATTGTCCATTCTCCTGTATTATACATCCTTAATCGAATTTACCATGGTAAATTATGTTGTCCATTCTCCTGTATTGGACACTTAATTCGAATTTACCATGGTAAATTCGAATTAAGAGTGTCCAATACAGGAGAATGGACAACATAATTTACCATGGCAAATTCGATTAAGGATGTCCAATAGGTACAGGAGAATGGACAATCGAACATACGCGCAAAAACTCCTGACTTCACGTCAGTGCTTGAACCAATTTTTTAAATCTGAATTGAAAAAATTTAATGCTGATTACTATTGTTTCAGAGATTCGACTTTTGAAAGCTATAAACCAAAAAACAAAACCACATCTTTAGACGAATGTAGGACACTATATCCAACTTGTGAAGTGAGATGAAGCTACTGCATACTATGAATTTATTTATCTATTTATTATATTTAATTATTTATTGAGTGATGAGTGTGTTGTATGATTTCGAGCGAAATTATAATTTTTACATAAAATAATTGTTTATGATTATTTATTAGCATCAGAAATCATAAAACCCTGCTAACCCCTAAAATAACATTTTTCAACCTAATTATTCGTTCTAAATTGAATAATATTATTTTAAATTACCTTATTCTTTGCCTATTATGACGCGACTACGAAAATTAATCAGAGAGCGGTGACTTCACTAACCGAGAACAGGCCAGCATTACTGTTATAACCAAGCTCAACATATTACCGGCGAGCTATTTCTCTCGATTATTTGTTCAAAGAACCATAATATTTTACAATTTTTATCACAAAGGATACCGGAAACATCAAAATTAGCAAAGATTGATTCTTTGATGATGGTTAGTTTCCTTTCTCGAAACAAGGATTTTTGTGCAGCGGAGGTTAGAAACGTGAAAATCCGCCGTATTCACAAAGCATTGTTAAGTGTTTGAATCTCCGTTAAGTCTTAACTGAGGTCCTCAGTTAAGGATAAATAAGAATCGCAACCTCAGTTAACGTATGTAACAGTGGTGAAACAGGCCTGTTTTAACACCTTTATCCCTTATTGTGCCTTATTATCCCCAATTTATCCTTAACTGAGGACCTCAGTTAGGACTTAACGGAGATTGAATGCTTTGTGAATACGGCGGAACGTCTAGTACCTATAATTTTACACTGACTGATATACTTTAATATAAATGGAAGAGATACCTTCCCCATTTTACTTAATATTTCATCATATTTAGAACTACTTAACATCTATTGAGATATCCGAGATGCTGTCAAACTAAAACCAATATGGCGTCCAGGAGGCATACACAAGTTGTTTACATTTGATCATCTTACGATTAACCGGTGTTATGAGGTTTCAGTTTTTATGTGTGCTAAGATTGAAATAAAGATTCAATAAATTCTATGAATAGAATAAATTCTTAAATGTTTATGCTCTTGAATAAGTTCTACGAAACTTTACTGGAGTGGAGAAGAGAAGTTTTTCATAAGATGAAGTGAAAATGCCTACGACTTGTTGTGTTGTGAATTGTGGAAGTCGCGGAGATCGTGATGGTGCTTCTATTAATTTTTACAAAATTCCCAGTGAACTACACTTTGTACATAAAGCTAATCTGAATGAACTTTCGAAGACCAGGCGTCAAAAGTGGATCCAAGCAATCAGAAGAGCAGATATTACGAAAAATTAACAATTAAAGGGTAGCATACACTTCCATAATTTATTCTATTTATCTGAGGCGTATTTTAGTACGTACAAATTTAATTTAGAATAAATAACATACATTTAAAAATATTGGTTTATTGATGTATTGTAACATTCTGATTCTACTAAATAAAATAAAAATAAATAATAAATAAATAAATAGTGCTTATGTACAATTTTCACATGTCCACGATTCATCGGGAATATCTGACAGTCCCAGACAACTCAAATGAAACCAAACTGTTTCACATAAATCATTTGAACATCTGATCATTACCTGACCATCATCCACCCTATTACATGTACACCATCTCTGGTCTAAGTGCCTACCTTTGGTGAAATACCTTCCAAAAAGCTCAGGAAGTACAACCTTCTTATGAAAATCAAAGGCCTTTTGGAAGTTATTAGACCAGAAATCTTCATCATAAAGAATTCGTTGATGGAAATAAATGTCAGGAGACCAAACAACAAAATCACAATATGATGTTTGAGTAACTCTCATTTGAAGTTGCACCTGATAAAAATATGCGTGATCCCTCTTCAATAAGAATTTTCCATCTGAATTTACCAAAAATGAGTTTTTTTGTGCACAATATTGTTCTAAACTTAAAGACTTTAAAAGAAACGGGCACTTCACTTCCACACACCCCTTGCCATGACACTCACAGCTCACTAAGGAATCCGGAGAAGCTGCCAAGAAGCAATGAACTGCATCTACATGTAATCCTGTTTTTTCAACAGTCAGTGACTTATGTCTCTTTGCCAATTCCATTCGATATATATCTAGCGCTAATGTCTCATTTTTCAATCCCCAAACTGTAGCTTTAGTTTTGAAATTGATCTTCAAAGGATAACATATACCTTTTATAAGAGACAATGACGGCTTAGATGTCGATGTTTTGCAGACTCTTTTGAATTGTGATGCCGTTATCCTGCCTGTTCGCTGAGAGAACCATTCTCTTGAATTGCTCTGATTGATGGTAGCATTGATGATTTTATCTATTTGCTCATTATCTAACTTTTCATCGAAATCAAGAGATATCTTCATCAAGTCAGAATAGCTGATATTTTCCAATTCTTCTTTGTAAACATCGTAAGTTAGAGGAAGCTTGCTTATTTTGGTTTCCAAATCTGATGCAAATGGAAGAACTACCCTCATAAGAACTGCATCATCTTCTGAGTCCTTAATTTCTTGCAATAGTTCTACTAATTCTTGGCCTTCAATTGCAGGAATTGCAGGGGGGATATTCTTATTTGGCAGGGAAGAATCCGTCTTTGCTGATCGTTTTAATTTCATCTCATTTAATTTAACGAGGGGCACATTTTGAATACTTGGAATAACCCATTCTGCCTTAACATCTGTGCAGGCAGTATTGGCTGCCGAGTTATGGATGCATTCTAAACCATACAGGATTGCGGCAATATGACTGCAAACTTCAGAAAGCCCAGCCATACATGTGCAATGTGCAGAAATAATAGCTCCATCCAAAGCACAAATAACCCAAACATTCAGTGGAAGTTCATTCATTCGCTGAGAATGTTTCACCTAAAAAATAATGGATTTAATTACTGAAATACAAACAAACCACAATTAATTTTTACCTTTCCAACGACGGCTACATTTTCTCCAATTTTTTTAGCCCCCAAGTTGTGTGCAAAGCCTGCCTCAAAATATTTATATCCTGACAAACTCTTGTGAACTTTCATCTGTTCAGCGGTATAAAAACTATGGGTTAATAATAAATAGTTGAATATATCCCACGATGTAACTGATGGAAATGAACTTATATTCGTGTCCATTTCTTCAGAAGCAAGCTCGAAGGGGTCTATACAACTAATAACTCGAATCTTTTCTTTATATCGCATGGCAACTTCACTGCTTTCTTTCTCAAGTTTCAATAAATATTCACTCTTCCTCAATGCAGACATTTTTCGAGAACTACTTAAAAACAATAAAAACGGTGTCAAATAAACCAGAAATATCCACACACAGTCACAACGGTAACAACTCGACGAAATGCACATGAAAGCAGAAAGAATGAGAGCTTAGACAAGTTATGAAGTGTGTGCCTCCAGGCGGCCATTTTTGGTAATTATAGGTCACGTGTTTTGGAATGCCTAATATCAACGAATTAAAAAGATAGGTTATGTACAGTGCCGGAAACCGAAAAGTGAACGACTCTATAGAGCATATTTGGCTATTTGTAGTTGATTAAATGAGGCTTTGACACAAAATAGCTTTATTATGAGATTTTGCGTTGCTAGTCCATGAAACTGTCAAACCCAAATGCTTGGCAGGTTCACCAGGGGTCGGCAAGTAATTTGAAGTGGAGTCCGAATACTTTGGGTTAATTGTTTCGACGTCCAGGCCTACACTACAATAACAATTACTTATCTAGACTAAGTTTCGGTCGTTGTATTTCTTGTAAAATACTAGAAACATTGCACTGGCATATATTTATCTGTTATGAATAGGTATAAGTTCAAATATTTGGAGTAACAGGTTTCGATTTCTTGCGGTCCGAAGACGGACCACGGTCCGCCAGTTGCCGACCCTTGATTTAAACTCTGAATGAAAACGAGAGATTGAATATTTCATATCTATTGATACAATATTGTATATTATTATTGTATATTATTATACTGATCCTCCAAGGTCTTCCCCAAGGAGACCCCTCATAACCCTGGAAGAGCTTGAGCGAGTAAGGAGAACCAGTTGTGTTCTGTGTAGGCTTTGTTACGGTGTCCTTGCGCCACCTTAGGCACAGCACTGTTAATATTTGACCCAACAGTGAATGGTGGCGATTTACCGCGACTAGAAAATTTCTTTCCTAGCCTCGGGATTGAACTTGGGGCTTCCGCTTCCAAGTCAATCGCAGCACCATTGGCTACTATAACAGCTTCCAGACGACTGCTCATTGATGAAACTAATGAAATGTAATTGAAATATAAAGATTTCAGGGAACGCCAGAAAAAAAAATTCATCAGAAAAAACTACGGTGCTCCAAAAATTGTCATCCATATTTAAATATTAATTTGCGTACTGCAATTTCTTCATGTTATGGTCTTCCGTTAAGAATGCCTTCTTTGCTGCAGAATAGTAAGTTACTTTCCTTGATTTTATTTCGCGCTGTTCTTACAGATCCAGGGAAATCAGCAGTTGCGAATGGATGCTCCTTAGTCCTTAATATAATTGATAAGCGCATTGTCTTCCATTTGATCAGATATTCTTCTAATTCCAACTCGGATAGGTAATTACACATTACACATTACAACATTTAAGGCTTCTGCTGTCGCATTTAGCGACCAATTTTCCTCCAGTCTAGCAATTGCCCACATTTTCTCACCATCGTTGTGCACGTTTTAGAACATTTATGAAAAGTTTTTGCGGCGTACTAATTGGCGTACTTTTGCACATCTGCACTACACAGCATTTGTTGGCTGAGATGTTGCAATGTTGGATATTCCCAAAAATCCGATCGAATTAAAATCTAGTACTCGGCTTGGATATTCATGCAGCTTTTCGTGAGGTTGTGTGAGACTTGAATAGATAATAGAATTTGCGCGCAAAAGCTCCTGACTCTGAAAATTATGTTCCCAATCCGTATAATAACTAACGCTGTCACTGGCAAACTGAAGCGTACACACAACTGTCGAAATAGCAGATGAATGATACGCTAACGGTTAATCCAACAATAAGGCGCTTTTAGGATGCGCCAAGAAAACACTCAGGCTGATCCCCATCACGAGAGTTATCCTACTGTTCATTAAAAATTACACACGGTGAAATATTCATTGATTTTAACCATTAAACAATATTCCCCGTGAGCCGGGCTAGGTCACCTCACGAACTGAAAACGTCCGGTTTAGTGTGGTTAGATAAACCACAAACCAGTGAACCGTGTGGTTTATCTAATAACACTAAACTGGGCTTTTCGAGTTCGTAATGGTCTTATATAGGTAAACGGCCTTACAGTCCCTGACCCTCTTACGGCAAAAGAATGAACGTCACTGAACATCGCTCAAGGTTTCTTCATAGCAGAGGTTCGGGGTTCGTAAGGATTTCCATAGGTGCCGCTGGTGGGGTTTTTTCCCAACCAGTTCGCGACGAATGGAATTAAGTTTCCTAGAACTCCTTTGAGTGTCATTCAGTGTGGCTAAGTTACGCTGACGATTGGTAATAACTATGAAACCGGTTCGTATCTGAACCTGAATGACGCTTTCCTCTTTGGGGGAACACTGAGGGATGATGTGACCTAGCCCGGCTCACGGGGAATATTTGTTGACGGTTGAAATCAATGAATATTTTTATGAGCATCAGTGCTGCCGTAGTTCGAGAACTCGACTCGTAATTGGACATCCTATAGACCATATTAGTTTATTTTTCAACATGGGAGTCATATGGGGGTTCAACTTTGAGATGAAACCACCCTATTTAAAAGATAATGTTAGTATAGACACATCAAATATCGGGTACCTTGATCATTAGTGCATGTTTTCATGTTCTTTCCGCATCAAAATCTACTTCTATTTATACTTAAATCAAAATTGAAACCAGTGTAGTTCGAAAGATTTCCGTATGTCGTAGATGACTTCTGTTGTGCGTGATTACATGGCCGATTTAGGGTTATGTTATTATTTTTAACTGATTTCGAATGAGCTAAGACATACATAGAATTTGCTCAACACTTCTATATTCATTAATTATTTTGGTAATACACAATTTTGTTATGAAAACTTAATTCTAGATTGTTGAGAAAGGTTCAATGAATCTGTTTCAACAGAAATAAATCTTAAGAAATCGGCCAAAGTATCTAAAAACACGCGAGAGATTCGCGTAAATTTTAGGTCCATAAGAAATGCATGGGGAAATCAGTGCTCGGATCCACGGATGGATCGTAATTCAGAATTCCCGCCTAACCTAACTAATGTGGTCTATAATGATCAACATTTTCATAAGATTTAATTAATTATACTCACGGGTATACCAGGTTAGAGCATCGCAAGCCACTGGTATCGCATGCAACTTGTGTATCACATAAGAATTTGAAGTCATTGGTGACTGCATCAGTTTTCTGCACACCCAATGTCCGTAACCTAAAGCACCTTGTGGATGGAACCCAAGATTGGTGCTGTGTCTGAACAAATCCATAGCCTCATCTCCTTGGCCAACTATTTCAGCTAGGCATCCCTATAAGACGAAAATATTTGAGTGAAACACGGTGGGAAAGAAAATTAGCATGAATATCAAGAAGATGCACCATACCTGACCAATCCAACTCTGGATATAATTAGGATCCGATCTCTGGGCCTGACCAAAGGCCTGATTCGCCAATAAAATACTCTCTTTTTTCAGATATAAAACACCCAAATTGGTCCATGCGATAGCGGAGTTACGATCTACTATCACAGCTTTTATTAGAGCATGTTGGGCCAGGGCATAATTGGGGGGATCTGAAATAATCATCCATGTATCCATGTTGGAGTAATCTGGTTGTCACCCATTAATTACCTCTAGTCAAAGCGATAATACCAAGTAGATTCCAATGTTGCCAATAGTTGGGATTTTTCGAAGTACACTGGTGTAAAATGCCTTGTGCCTTCGTCAGAACTTCATCAACTATTTCCTTGTCCTCAGAATTCTTCGCTTGGTGGATATATGCTACAGCTAGATCATGCCAAAGGAGGTCGTTGTTTTCATTCAGAACAATTGCTTTAGAGTAACACCTAGAGGACAAAAATATAGACATATGAAGGTATTTCCAGAAAGGAAACATTGGATAAAACTATCTTCATTTCTTTGCATTCACTACTGGCATCAATTCTGGACCCTTTCAATGAATATGATGATGTTTCAGTACTTTATAAAATGTAGATATAAGATTTTACATTTAACAGTTTTAAAGAATAAACAAATACAATGATTAATATTGCATTGCGATTACTCAATTTGAGAACCGTTGTTACAGTATATAAACTTAATATTTTGTTGGATAACACTTGTTTTGATCTGATTGAGACCATAATCATAGTTCTCTCTTGTTTTGTATTGGATGTAGATCAGAACTGTTTTCTGGCCAGGACAGGAATGTGGTGGGATGATTACTGAGGCACTTCATGGAGTTTCTAGGCGTATTTAATGGGCTCTACACTAGCAACTACACTCTCGTCCACTACAAATGTTGTCATCTCACATATGTTTCTTAAATCATCGTCCCAGAAGATGGTTTAGTAACGCTTCGTAGCATAGGGATCCGATCCCCGCAATAACTCTTCGCCTTTAAGCTAAATTTACGGTCGATTATGGAAGATTTGAGCTGCAATACATGCAGCGTTTGAAAGTTTTAACCTCAGATGAGGTTTTGTCTCGCGATGGTTGTGTGTTGTCAACTGTTTTGATGTGAGTTTCGTTTATTTTATTGCCGATTTGACGGGCATATTTCGAATTTTTTAAAGATGAATGTTGAAGATATAATCTGCAATCTTATTAATGTTAGAAAATTTCACGAGTATTCGTTTAGTGAAAAAGTAATAGTAAAAGAAAAAGGCAAGCCTCTTCCAGACATGAATTTAGAAGCTACCGGCTCAAGTTGGGAAAAATCTTATTAAATACGATTTAATAGTACACACATCGGAAAAGTCTAAGGATATTTCAGTATATCTCGCATGGTAAATCGCATATTGCTTTTATCTCAAGTTTTTTGCAGACTATCAATTGAAATCATCATGCGGAATGAATTTTGGTTGTATACATATGCTAGCCAAGAAAATATGGCAGATATGATAAAAATAAAAAAAATGAATGTCGCAGTTAAAATTTCTGTATTTGATTTTAATCATTTCATGCATTCGTTAGATCGATTTTGGGTTATAACATCGACAATATTTTTCTATCAACTTCTTTTTATTATGGAACGACATCATTTAACTTTGGAAGAGATTAATCGAGTGGTTGGTTTACTTGAAGGGGGCATGAGACAAGTCGATGCAGCTGAGCGAATGGGTGTTTCACAAAGTGTTATAAGTCATTTGTGGAGGCGTTTCAGAACAACTGGAATCCTGCCGAAAATCATCCAGGACGTGGACGTTGTACAACTGCTATTCAAGACAGATTTTTGGTTTTGACCGCCCGAAGGCAACCCACTATAACGGCTCCTGAGTTGGTTATGGAATTTCAACGGGCTCATAATTTGACCATTGGGCGAGATACTGTGAGGAATCGTCTTCATGAAGCCGATCTTCATTCCCGACGGCCCATTAGGTGTCCACCACTTTCCAGAGGAAATCGCGCTGCAAGATTGAATTGGTGTCTTGAGTTTCAAAATTGGGGTGTCAATGAGTGGTCCACAGTTTTATTCACAGATGAATCAAGATTCGGATTTCATCCAGATTCTCGTCGAATAAGACTATGGAGACGATCTGGTAATTTAGAACGCTTGAGACACGTCCAGGAAGTACACAGTTATAGAGGTGGTACAATTATGGTGTGGGGAGGAATTTCCATTGGACGTAGAACAGAGCTCGTTTTTCCTGATGGTTTTCTAAGAGCTCAGCAATATTTGGAAAATATTCAGCAACCAATTGTACAACCTTATGCAGAAGCTGTTGGTGAAAACTTCCATTTGATGCATGACAATGCTCGTCCCCATACCGCTCGTATTGTGACACAATGGTTGGATAATGAGGGAATTGATGTTTTGCCATGGCCAGCACAATCTCCGGACCTGAATCCGATAGAACATGTATGGGACATGCTTCAAAGAAGGATTACGCCAAATATGGGAAACGTCCAAAATGTTTTAGAATTCAGGGAGCTTCTGACAGCTGAATGGACAAATTTAAATCAGGAAGACCTAAACAATCTGATTTTGTCTATGAATCGTAGGTGTAGAGCCGTAATCAATCAACGAGGAGGCCACACATTGTATTAAATGCCAAACTTGAATGGATTTTCGATACAAAATTACTAAGAATAATTACTATGTTTTTCGCAATTTAGAGACTTCAATTTTTTTCAGTTTTGCACTTTTTCATTATAAACATTTCGGTTTATTTGAAGTATATAAACAATTATTGAATACATCACAAGCCGCTGAATAAGTACGTGTCTGAAGTGCTCCTATAAAGGTCGTCTCAAGAGAAGGATTTTCCAAATGTTAAAGAACGCGAGTGTGCCAAAGGGTTGTATTGACCAGTGTTGAAACAGGGCTTTAAATATATAGATCAAAAATTTTGAAGTTGCGTTGATAATAACAACTATCAAAAATAAATATCGGTAATTCCGTTCAGAAATAAAGGAACTCATCTTGAATCCTTATCACGCCCTGCAGGTGTTGAGGCGATAATACAAGTAAAGGGTTCCACACATTCACTGATTACCGTTTTCAGAAAGTTCCTGTTTTTTGATAAAATAAAGTATGATGTAGTCTGATGAAGTCGCTGTGTCGACGAAACGCGTCACAATATTGAATAAATAAGTGTAAATCGTATATAATTTTTCATTGAGTTGATATGGATTTGCATCAAGTAAAAGCCACAAGCATTAAATCATTCACTGATTGTCCGAGGTGAGATGTCTGAGGAGGGTGTAGAAGAAATATCAACTAGGCAGTTATTAAATGAAATAGTAAATACCAGGAAAGAATTGAAGAACAGTATCACGGCATTCGAAGCAAGACTTACTTTGGAAATTCAAAGCCTGAAGAAAAGATTTAACAATTTAGAAAGAGAGAATATACATCTGAGGGAACAATTGGAACTTGGAAAACGCAGCCAGAACAGAAACAACATAATTATATTTGGGCTGGGGGAGAGAGGTGGCGAAATAACTGTATCACTTGTCTGCGAAGCACTAGCACGACTGTTGGAAGTAAAATTAGAGGAATCTGACATAAACGATCTTCATCCTTTGGGTAAAACTGAAAATTGCCCCATAAAAGTTGAACTAGTATCTCATCTAAAGAAAAGGCTCATTTTCAAAAATACCAAGAAACTGAAGGGAACTGGTGTTTCAATAGCAAACGACCTCACTCTGCAGCAACGCGAAGAAATAAAATTCTTGAATACATTCCTTAAAAACGCTAGACAGAAAGGACAGGAGGCATACATCAGAGGAAACAAATTGGTTATAGGAAAGAACATATATACAGTAGAAGATCTGCAAAGTACTGAAGAAGAGGTTAAATCAAATAGTGCTCCCCATACCCCTTTGAGAGACAAAGAGCACAGTTCCTGTGAAGAAGAAAGTAGCGATTCCATAGAGGAGGAGACAACCAATTCATCCAGCAAGATCCCTAGAAAATTGGAGACTACATCCGGAGCGAGTACACCGCAGTTAACTGCTAGTGAAAAAAACTTTTCATCCAAGAACAAAACATCGAAAGGCGTTGCAGCAGAAATGATGAAACTCCGAGCTAGAGCATTGCCCAGGGACTAAACTGTGAGTAGACTAGTATGTTTTTCCCTTTTGTTTTCCTGCAAAATTTATGTGACTGTCAAAAATGTGAAATTGTGGATACGCATGTTTGAGAATGTGAGGGCTGAACTTTAGTAAGAAAAAAAGAGAAAAAAAAAATATGGATAAGTTTATCAGAGATTACCAGAATGAAGAATACAATACTAAAGTTATTGAAAATGTTCATGATGTAAATGAAAATATTAGCAGACATAATTTGAGGCTGTTCCAAATGAATATACGAAGTATACGAAAAAATTTCGACGAATTGATCATGCTGCTACAAGCGTCCAAACAGCATTATGAGGCTATAATTTTAACAGAAACTTTTTATGTTGAGAATACGGAGCTATTCAATATACAGCGATATAACATTATCTATAGTGGAGGAGGATTCAACAAAAACGACGGTGTGATAGTATACATTCAAGAAAACATAGTTTTCGAATACAAAATACATAAAATCGATGACATGAATTTATTAAACGTGGATATGAAAACAGAAAATGGAGAAAACTTGAAGTTGTTCGCCATATATCGGTCGCCAGGAACACCTTTAGCTTCATTCAACATTGAGATATCGAAATACCTACAAAATATAGATTTAAATATGAAACATATTATTGCCGGTGATATGAATATCGACTTGCTTAGTCATGACAATTTTGTAGAGGAATATAAGAACATTTTATCATCATATGGTTTTGTCTCAATGATAAATCGTCCAACACGTCCGTCCAGCAGGACGTGTCTTGATCATTTTTTTGTGAGAGGTTTTAACAACGGAGATGACGAAGCTGATGCTGGTGTATTAGAGTATCTTTTAACGCATCATTACCCTGTTATTTTGGGACTAGATCTGAGGATAAAAATTAAAAATGATAACTCCAGAAGGGAAAAGAAATATATTAATTATTGTATGCTCAGGGAAAGATTAAAGACCGAAACCTGGCTAAGGGTGTATGAACAAAATGAGGTGAATAATATCGCTGATAGCTTGGTTGGTCTTATAACTGAACATATAAAAGCATGTACAACTAGAGTCGCCGTGAAAAAAATTGAAAGATTACGGAGGATGTGGATCACCCCTGCTATTTGTAAATTAATTAATTACAAAAATGATTTATATCGTAGATTGAAAAAAGAAGGAGAAAACTCTGGTTTGAAGGATGAATATTCAAGATGCAAAATTGACGTACAAAAGAAAATAAAGGAAGCTAAATTGAACTACTTTCAAAGTCGCATCAGAAAGAGTTCAGGGTCGAAGGCGTTATGGGATTGTGCCAGAGATATCTGTAATGAACATAAATCTGAAACAAAAATAAATTACCTACAAACATCAGATAAGGGAAAAATTTATGATGATTATGAGATCGCCGAATCTTTCAATGAATATTACAGCAAATTAGGCGAGATATATGCTAGTAAAATAAAATGCCCCGATAACTTCACCGAAAATATTTTTAAAGTTGATAATTCATTTTTTTTGGCTCCAGTGGAACCGACAGAAATCATTCAGATCATATCGGAGTTAAAAACTAAGAAATCAACTGGTCTTGATGGGATAAGAGCAGAAACGCTGAAAGAAATAAAACATGAAATTGCTGAACCGTTGACTTATCTGGTGAACACGTGTTTTCGGAGGGGTTGTTTTCCTGATATTTTGAAGATTGGAATTGTCAGACCAATACATAAGAATGGCGATAAATCACAGATGATTAATTATAGGCCAATTACTTTGATTTCAAATGTGGGAAAAATTCTTGAGAAATTACTCAAGGTACGGTTGATAAGCTTTTTGGAAAAAAATAAAATATTATCTCACAAACAATATGGTTTTCGACAGGGACTTTCGACGGAAGATGCAATAAAAGCCTTAACAACAAAACTCTATAAGAATATAGATACGAGTACACCAACTCTCGCTATATTTATTGATCTTGCGAAAGCATTTGACACAGTGAGTCACAAAAAACTGTTGGAAAAGATATATTTATATGGATTCCGTGGGTCAGTATATAGACTGATAGAGTGTTATCTTGCAAACCGAAGTCAAGTTGTAATGGTGAACAATAAACTCAGTGGAAAAAAAAACATCTGTTACGGGATCCCTCAGGGCACAGTTCTTGGACCACTTCTCTTCCTCATCTACATAAATAGTCTGTTAGAAATAAGCAGCGAAGGGCAACTTATTGGCTTTGCTGACGATACTGTGGTTTTATACGAGAGTGAATCATGGTCAGAACTGAAAAACACAGTGACAAGGGATTTCCACACAATAAATAAATGGTTCTTCTTCTTCTTCTTCTTCCGCGGTGCCGTCTCAGGCTGAACTGAGGCCTTCTGGCCCATTGTTCTTCCGCTTGACAGACTCGTGAGACTCATTCCAAAAAACACGCTGACAGGAATGCCGCGAGCTTAAAAGGAGAAGTCCCTCTCACCATAGGAATCGTAGGTGTTGGGTTGCCTAGGTGTATGACCCTCAATTCTTTAAGGTTGTTACAGTCGAACAGAATATGTTCAGCTGTTTCTTCCATGCTCTTGCACCAGCGACACAGAGCGCTATCGGCCAATCCCATCCTATTCAGATGTTTGTTGAACTGGTGACCAGTTAGTAATCCAGTCACCAGGCTCAGTTCTCTTCTTTCGAGTGAAAGAAGTTTCTTTACTTCAGACTTTGACGATGGTTTCTTAATGAGAAGCCTTGACTGCCTGAGTCCTACTCCCATGTTCCATAGACTGGAGAAATTCTTGTCCAAACGATTCTTGAAGAATGTTTTAACATAGGTACGACATACTGGAAGTGAAGGCTCAGGACCTATATATGGTATCCGAGCCCCCTGCTTCGCCAGCTTATCTGCCTTAACATTACCTGAAATCTCCGAGTGAGCCGGACACCAGATGAGTTTTACAACGTTACCAGCGCCCAGCCTTCGCAGAGCCTTCCTGCATTCGCCTACTAAGTAGGAGTTTATCTTCACATCAGATAGGGATTTTAACGTTCCTTGACTGTCACAACATATATATATGTACTTGCCAGAGTATCCTAGTCGGATGTTTTCCAGCGCGCAGACAAGAACAGCGTATAGTTCTGCCTGTATTATCGAGCAGTTCTTCCCGAGAGGGATGGACATGCAGTTGAATAAACTCACCTTAAACCACAAAAAAACGAAATACCTATCATTCTCGTCGACTAAGGCTGGAGCTAGGGATCTTGGGGACATACAGATCAGCGAAGAGCTGATAGTTCCCAGAGCAGAAACAGTTAGGTATTTGGGAATTGAAATCGACCAACACTTGAGATGGGATCAGCATATGATTCGTTTGGCCAGAAAACTGCGTGGTATGCTGTACAAATTCAAATACATAAGAAATAACATAAGCAGTTCTAAACACCTTAATATTTTGTACAATGCTCTTGTCCAGCCCTTGTTATCGTATGGTGTAATTGGTTGGGGCGGAGTACTGGACAGCCACAAAAGAAGGCTGGACGTTCTTCAAAAGTATTTCCTCAAAATAATACATGGCAAAACAATAACCTTCCCTAGCAAACAACTCTATGAACTGGCCAATGTACCCGATGTGAGGCAGATATTTGCACTGAAGATTCTCATGAACATCTTTGAGCGGAAAATTCTAATAAAAAAGAAGGACCACCGTTGTCGTACCAGAGCTGCTGAAAAAAACTATGAACGTCCAAGATCGATAAAAAGAATTGGCCAAAGATGCTGCACCTACATAGCTCCACGACTGTTGCCTCTAGTGCCCGAAGGAGTGACTAAATTACAAAAATTACGACCATTCAAGAGGGAATTAAAAAAATGGATAATGAATTTTGATAGAACTAAAATACACAAATTAATAAATCAAAGTCAATAATAAATTCCTTTTTTAAAAAATATATAAAATGGATTTGACACATACCTACCTGGATTTGACACATACCTACCTGGATTTGACACATACCTACCTGGATTTGACACATACCTACCCGAACTTGACACAAACCTACCCGGACTTGACAATGAAGAAGGATGGATTTGGACATAGGAGAGTGATATCGACTGTGATGTGCCGTTCCTGCATGCGTGTTTTACTTTGGAACATGTGTTTTTTTTTTCTTCTTTTTTTGGAGTGCATATTATGAGAAAATGGATTAGTTTTCAGCGGATATAAAGAAACTTGTTATGTTCAATACTGTGCACAGTTAATACTTATAAAATTAACTCTACAGTGCCATAGAGTTTATTTAATGTAGATTATTCTTCAATAAACTCTTATTCTATTCTATTCTATTCTATCTATACATAATTTCCTCGAATTTTCTTTCATTTAACGCAAAACCAATCATTTCGAAGAATATCCTTAGACTTTTCCGATGTGTGTATATTCGCGAAATAAGTGGATTTGTGGATGCAGCAAAAAGAAAGCGTTATATTATTTTGAATGTGTTCTTTTGAATGGTGAAAAACATGGTAACGTTCTGTAATTTAAGTATAGACATATACCGAAATTTGTTTTCAATAAAGTCATTGTGTCATTGGCAGTATGACAAGTGGCACCGTTCTGTTGAAACTACATGTTCTGCAAATCAAGACGAACCAATTCAGGCTATAAAAAATCAGTCAACATTGAACGATAATGATTTCCATTGACAGTTACCGCCTTATGAGATTCATGGAAAAAAATAAGGTCCAATGACTCCTCCAGCATAAAATCCTCACCAAGCAGTCAGTTTATCAGGATATAATGGCAGTTCATGATATTCTTCAGGTTTATCACCACTCCAGATACGGCAATTCTGCTTGTTAACAAAAGCGTTTAACCAGAAATGAGCCTCATCGCTGAGAATGATTTTCTTATGAAAATCTGCATCATTTCCGACTTTTTTAAGCACCAATTACTTACACGACGCTTCAAATGATCAGTTGGTTTCAGTTCTTGGGTTAAAACAATTTTGTACGGATGTAAACCAAGGTCTTCTCGTAAAATTCGCGACAAAGACGTCTGGGAGATACCTAGTTTTTGTGAACGAAGAGAAATCGATCAATTTTGGTCTTCACGAACACTTTCACGTACGGCAGCAATATTCTCTTCGCTTCTTGCATTTCTTTGTCTCACTGGCACTGTAACATCATGAAGTGTAAAATTTGTTTCTTCACTGAACGTTCAATTCTTGTCTTATCCGGACGATTATAACGACCAAAAATTGGAGTTGAAGCACGTAAAGTTAGAGTAACATAGCGATTTTTTTATAATAAATTTGGATTATTTGTAAACGTTGTTGAAGCGTGTACCTTTCCATGATTAAATGGTAGACATTGACAATACAAGTGTCAATGTCAATTTGAAACCCATTAAAAGACCCGTTACATTCCTTACTAGATACTCCATGGTAGCAATCCCAACTCTATGTATTAATTTAACAAATTGCAATGCTCAAGTTCAAAAGAATATATATATATATATATATAATTTAAAGCAATTGAATATGATATCCTAAAAACTTGTGGAGTAGTTTATTAGGTAGGCCGTTCGAGCTACCAAGATGAGCATTGCAGTGTTCGACCAAATGATGAAAATAAGATTGAAATGGTCAAGAAATCCACAAACTAGTATTGGATGACAGTAGCGATCTAAGAGACACATCAGGCATTTCAAAAACGATCTCGCACATAGCACATTGACAAATATCCGATACCGTGATGGCTGATGGTCAAAATAAACAAACAGTTGGAATTGTTTCCCCGTCCATCTTATTCGTCAGATTTCACTGGTGAATAGAGACTATTGGAGATTGCCACAAGAACTATACGGAACTAAAAAGAAGCTAAGTAAAGAAACAAATACAGGCGTACTTCTGGTAATACTTTTGTACTTCATTCTAACACGAAATATTCATAGAAACATAATATAATTATGTTGTCCGATTTCCAATCAACTTAACAGTGCACATACCTAACAGCAAGTTGCAGCAAGTCCTCCTTTTCCAATACTTTATCACCTTCATCTTGATTTCGTTCATCGATTGATCTCATGATCATCAAGCAACAGTATTTTTCAGGAAGCTGTGCAACGAGGATACAGCAGTCGCCAAGTATTTTCCAGAGACAAGATATTTCACTTCCTTGCTGGATCACTCTAAGGAAAGGAGCAATGGAATAATTCCCAAAAAAATAATTTTCACAATTTTCGTACAAACATAGGACTTTGTTACTCAATGGTGAACATGATTATATGTTAATTTTATCAAGAGAATTATAAAAGTTAAAGTGATATTAAAATATTACTAGGGATATTCAAATAGATTTCAGTAATTACCAGAAATTATGTATTTGAAATTCAAATGAATAATTATAGATGGGAGGTAGTTGACTAGTAAGATTACAAAAGGCATCAGTTGGGAAGGCAATCAGGGCAAATCAAAGAGAATTCTTTTTCCTCTGGCTCAAGCTTGCTATACAGGGTGAGTCTTTGACCACTGCATTAATTTTAACCAAAGATTCTTCTCATCAAATGAAACACTTTTTTTATTTACCATTTTTCCAGATTCGGCTCAGATAAAAAGTTACAAGCGTTTAAAGATTTCACAATGTGCTAATACACTCCCGCATATAAATTATCTATGACATTGTTGGCGGACGAGAATAAGGCATGGTAACGTGGTTTACAGCTTGATTCGGGATTCCAACGCTCAAGGACGGATCCATAAAAGTAGTGAAATTTCTGGAGTTTTCCATTTTAAAACATTCAATGAATAATATCTAATAAGGAGAAATGATGAAGAATAATATAAAGTTCCAAAACGATGGAATATTCTTGAAATGACTCAAGAAAAACTTTATATGCTTTCTTTATGCTAATTTCGTTTAGTTTTATGAATCCACGAGTCCATAACTAGAAAACCAGTAGAAGTAGAAAATAACTAATGTTTGGAAAAATATGTATCATAGTTATAGGAAACTTTACGCCAACATTCATTTTATTCGAAAAAAGGATGTCAAAGCTACAAAATAAGAACTGATTTTTTTTCAGAATTTCAACAGCCTGTATCTTTTTACCTGAGCTGAATTTGGAAAAATGTTTAATAAAAAAAGTGTTTCAATTGATAAGAGGAATCTTTGGTTAAAATTAATGCAGTGGTCAAAGACTCACCCTGTATATTAAATGTCCCTGTATTATTATAACTGCTGCTGAAGAAGAAAAACATATTCTTGAAAGCTAGAGCAAAAGGAAAAAGAATAATCTTTGCCAGTGGGGGCTGGTGATAATTTTGTGCAGGGAGTCGCTGATTCAAGAATACAAAAAAAGTATATATATTTTAAAACGTAATTATCAAATACCTACTTCTTGAAATTAAAGTCAATCCTTATGTTTTTGTCGCAGATGAACTTCTCAATCACCTTTTCGCTGAAGTCAGGAATTTCTCTAACCAAATTTTGTTCAAAGGGCAACATTGCGAGCGTCGTCAGTATTTCTTCCGACATTGTATTCCTTAGAAATGACTTAATCCAATTTAAAGTACAGAAACATCTTTCAGTTTCTGCGGTTGTCATTGACATCGATATTGAAACAACCAAAACTTTATATATTTCACAAAACGTTGAATCCAAACCATATGACACTATATTAAATTTTAAGTACATAAGCAACCGGTCACGTTGTTGTTTTCTTTTATTATTAATCGAGTCTTCCGACTCATTATGACTGATTGCATTTGCCACACAACTTCAGACTATCGATAATTATTGACAGGACGTAACGGTTTTTGCCCGTATGTTCTGGGGAACATCGCGTTATAATTTTGCCCAAATGTCTGTAACTTTCGAATTTTTTGACGAAAATGGTCTCAAACGGTTTGGTTCGACTCCCCAATGAAGAATTCGAGGTCAAATTTGATTCTGTCCGGCCGTTGCAACGATAACTTGAGAACGGAAAGAGCTAGAAGAATGCCAACGCAAAAATGTTTAGATTATAATTGAATCCAGTTTGAAGAGGAAAGCACGAATATGAAATATACAAATTAATTGTTTATGTATGTACGTCATTTTTATAGGGAGGGCGGCCACAGCTTGATCTTTGCCTTGCCCCGACTGCATTCCCAACAAATATCTTTTGTAAATATAGATGTATATCGATGGCTTAATTTGTGAACCTGATAACTCCAAAAATGAAAAAACTTGATTTAATTTATATTTCAAAATTTTGTTGGTACTTGTTCAACATAAATGGAAATATAGCACTGTCTTATCAAGAAAAATACATCATTCAACACCTAATTATGGGATTATAGCCAACACTGACTTAGAAATATAAATTTTTGTAAAATGAAGTTAGCTGGTATGCACTCTAAGCCATGGATATGCAGATATCGCACATACTGTTCGTATGCAGAAGACAAACCATACTTTCATGGATAGATGTTGAAGACAATGTAATGGACAATTTTTTAGTAATATATTTGATACCTGGAAACTGCCTCCACTCCATATTGGGCACAATCTCTGGCAGTGCCTAATCTTTGTTCCAAAACGCATTCGACAGCTTTCTTCAAACAGGTTTCGGCCAAACCAGTTAAAGTCAATATACATTTCTTATTCTTACAGAGAAGAGCTTCGAAATCTAATATTGCTTCATGGTAATTACCTAAATCCTATCATATAGAAATTAATTAGAATTTTCTAAAATACGTAATGATTAATCAAAAGCTCATACCTTCTTAATAAGAGCAATCTGCAATGCTGGATAAAGAGCATCACCTGAAATTTCTAGAACTCTTTCATATGCTTTCAGTGCCGACGTGTATGCCCCTTTGTATAAATATGCATCCGCCAGTGCTTCCCAACAATGCCTGAGTAGGTAAAAACAATTAATTTTCGATATAAATAAAACAGTAATTGTATAATAAACATTAATAAGAAATAATACCCTTAATCCATCCAACTGTAACATTTCAAACTCACCCATTATCTTCATCCACCCTTGAAACCATTCTCAAGTGTTTTATGGCATGATTATAATCACCTTGTTCCATCAAATTCAAACCCATCTGCAACCAAGCCCATATATTCTGCTTATTTATAACATCTTTAGTGATGGTTTGCAGAAGGGCACTGTTGGCATCCTGAAATTGATTGATAGATAGATATGATTTTAGTGAAACACACAGTCAATTCTTGACCCAACAGTTGTAAGGGTATAAAACTCCGTCACTCTTTACCTTTAGTTTATTCCAATTATAAAGATTCGGCATTCATTCATTCATTATTTCTAGCTTCGTGGTGGAAACCACGAAGAAATTAGAAATTTCTTATCAATCCGTACCGTAACCAGGGGTTACTCTGAACACAAGGGGTTACATTGAACAGATACGTTGAAAAATCAAAAATCCTCATAGCGCGCTTAGTTCACAAGCTAGCGACCTATAGTTGGTACTCAACATTCAAAGATTACATGTAGACGGCGCTGCGATCACGAAACGTTGTCAGGTTGGCCAACCTGAGCCGCTGCGCGCCTTTTCATCGGAATGGTGAAATCAGTTGTTCTGAGAACAATCCTCTAACCTCCTCTGCCGCAGTGATCGTGTTTTGAAATACCGTTTCAGGTAAGTTATATATTTGTTATCAATCTATTGGCAGCATTTTCTTTTTTGTTTCATATCTCCAACTCATTTATTATTATTATTATTATTTATTTGATAAGAGTTAAGAAATCTATAAACTCACAGAATAACAAAATGAAAGTTAATGCACATGGCTCAAGAAAAAAAAAATAGTTTGTTCACAATGATTAGGAATTGACAAATTTAATGAAAGGAAAAAAAAAACAAATTGACCATTGTCACGTCCGCCCCCGATTCCACCTGTCATATCGATTCTTGAATATATTGACGTTGGAGGCCTCCACAATGGCAGATGGTAAACGATTCCAAGACGAAAACACTCTATTGGATAGAAAGTACTCCCTCTGTGTTGTTCGGAAGTTTTCCCTCCGTAGTTTGAACCTGTGGCCACGCAATCGTTCGTTAGTGTTTAAGGTGAAAATTCCTCCCAGGTCTGTGCTGAAAAATCCATTCAGGGCTCTGTATGTGATTATAAGGTCACCTCGAATCCTTCTATCAGAAAATAGGGGAAGATTCATAATGGATAGCCGTTCAGGATAACTGGGTCGAAGCACACCATAAGGGATCCTGGTCGCACGACGCTGGACACTCTCGAGTAGTTGTGCATCACGAACCAGAGACGGAGACCAAACTGGTCCAGCATATTCCAGTATAGGGCGCACATATGTAGTGTATAGGATTCTGCAGGTGGTCGGATCGCAACGGGAAAATGATCTACTTAGGAGATAAAGAATTCTCTTCGCCTTGTTGACAGCATGTAGGGTGTGATTAGACCAAGAAAGGTCGTCGGAAACCACTACTCCAAGGTCACAGTGGGAGCTCTCCGAAGAAATCACGCAGCTACCAAGAGTGTACTCGACTGCTGGATTATTCCTTCCCATGTGAACAACAGCGCACTTCTGGAGATTCAGAGGTAAACACCAATTTGCAGACCAGTCGTAGAGGGCATCAAGGTCTTGCTGGATAACACCAGGATCGATGAGGGGACTGCCAAATATTTTTGAGTCATCGGCAAAAAGCGAACAATGAGATCGAATAGTTCTCGGCATATCCGAAGTATAGAGGAGGAAAAGAATAGGACCCAGCACCGAACCCTGGGGGACCCCACTAAGAACAAGTCTCGTGGTCGATAGAGAATCACCTACACGCACGCGAAAACTACGATCTGAGAGGAATGATCCGATCCACCGAAGAAGGGAACCCCGAATACCCAAATTCTCGAGTTTCAGAAGTAGGCGCCTATGTGGAACACGATCGAAAGCACGAGAAAAATCGAGGTAGACTACGTCAACGGGAACACCTCTGTCCAGCATACGTGACCACTCGTCCACACACAACAAAAGGTTGGTCAACACAGAACGGCCAGGCAAGAAACCATGCTGTTCCCTGGGAATTAAGTTGTTCTGAAGAGCGAATTGAGTGACTCTCTCCAGGATTATTCTCTCACATATTTTTGCGGCAATTGGTACCAGGCCTATAGGACGGTAGTTTTTGGCGTCCAACTTGTCCCCCGATTTAAATATAGGAGTTATAAGCGCCAGTTTCCAACAATTAGGTAGAGTGTGGGAAGAGAAAGATTTATCGTATAAGATAGATAACGGTTTGGCCAGGGAAGATGCGCAGTTGATTTTATATGGCGTTGATTTTATATGGCTAATCAAGTAAAAAACAGGAACTTTGAGGGGTTACTTTGAACATCTCGCTTTCGTCTATTTTTTGTTCATTAGGGGCAAGCCAACATGCCGCGAACTTATATTCGCAAGTTGGGAGCTCGGATGTACCGAAATTATTCACCAGAAAACCTTGCCAAGGCAGTAGAAATGTGTTTAGCTGGAAAATCAACTATCAGGGCTGCTTCTACTGAGTGAGTATTTTTTTCTGTTTACGTAGGTACCTACTAGAGAACAATCAAATCCATTGTTATTCCTAGTTACGAATAATTTCTTGTTTTAGATTAAACAGTTCCACTGGAACGATTTGCATGTACATGAAGGCGGCGAAGGCAAACGCAGCAGCTGCTAACCTCTCAATTGTATCGAAATCGCCAGGACGTCCAACCGTATTTTCGGCTGCAGAGGAAAAACTTCTGTGCGCGCACATAGTGGCAGTTGGTATCTACGGCTTCCCATGCTTCTTGAGAGATGTAAATGTTTTCAATAAAGTTATAATTCCCATGTTTATTTGTGCATTCTTGAGTGAACTCAGCGAAAAAGAAACTTAATTTACAATTTTAGGAGCATTTTGATAAAAAATAAACATTGCCAGGGGTTCACGAGCTAAACCATGAAGGAAAACCTTATTACCAGGCGACATTATTCTTTCAGAAACTCATACTTGCATATTCCATGGCATTCTATTAACTGGGCGCCCAAAACTGGCGTTTTCTACGGTAAACTCTTGTTTAAAGTAACCCCTTCTTAAGAAGTTAGTTCTGAACAAAAAAAAAATTCCCCCACCAACTTCTATTGAAGATAATGGAGTCGTTCAAACGGGAAATTGAAGCTGAGATGATAAGCCATCGATTGGTTAAAAAAATTTTCAAATATCTGCAGAAATGTTTGCGTTGCAGTGAAATTGATGCAAAACTTCAAAGTAACCCCCGGCTACGGTATTGATTTTCCACATTTAATATTTCAATATATTATAGAAATTATTTCAGTATAATTTTGTTCAATACTGTGAATTAATTGTTTCAATTCTGTGCGACCAGAAGTTTCTGTGGTCATATGATTGATGGGTATAGCAAGCTCTCGAGGATTTATTCGTTCTTTACGGTCGAAGCTCTCTGAAACGTTTCTCGTAAGATTCCTTTGTTCAAAATAGTTCAGATGAAAGAAATGGTGGTCTAAATATCTCTTAACAGTTTGTGTGATTATTTGTAAAGATATAAATCAAGTTGACAGTGAGTAATATTCAAATATGTTTTTGTGTTGTTGAAATTGGTTTTGGTAAATCAACTTACGGGATTATTATTCAGTTTCTTATTATTTGATCGACTTACCCAGTTTTTCAGTATCCTATATATTTTGCTCAGCTCCACTGCTGCATTACTGAATGACGGACATAGTTTGTATGATCGTTCATAACATCTCCTCGCTTTATCATATTCCTTCATTTCACAGTAGCACCTTCCCAGGTAAAAGAAACAGTAATAATTGTTTGGATCATTTTTTGCTGCCTGAAAATGAGTAGTTTATGATATATCGCACTTGAGTTATTTAAATCATCTATGTATATTCTGGGGGTTCCAATTTTTGTTATGGCTTCATACTTATTAATAGATTGACCAACAATTAAAAAACCTTGATACCTACCTTTAAAAAGGGCAGCAAACACTTATCGAATTCTTTAACCTGAAAATAGGTAATTCCCAGTTCCAAGAACCACTCAGCGCTCTGAACAGGTTTTTTGTTCAGAACTTCTAAGGTCAAAGAATGCTGGTTCTCCTTCCTCAACAGTTGCGCTCTTAGTATTCCAGATAGGTCATCTTCACTTTGCTGCTCCAGTTTAGTTAATGAACACTTAGCCTCAATCATATTTCCTAATTTAATATTCGCCCTAGTGTAATGAGGAAGGCATATCTCCTTGGATTCTTCATCCAACTGAAAAACGACAGAATATTAACTTTTCATTAAATCACTTTACAATATTTTGGGATTAAAATCATTTCACACTTTATTGTGATCAGATGGAACTAGTGATTTGAATGATTTCAGGAATTTGAACATTTTTCTCAGATAAAGCCAAGATCCAACTGAAAATTAACATGAAAATTGCTGAAAATTTAATGTGTAAAAATAAGTCAATAAGATTAATTAGAATAACTGACATGATATTCAGAACTGTCAATCAACAATTATTATTAAACCTGTAATATATCACAGATTATGAGGTCACAATCTTGAAAGATGTGAAAAAACCCTGAGAATCGTTGATTTAGGTTTATCATTTTCTCAATTGTTGTTAATTGCATGTTCAGACCATCTATTCAAAGTACTTCTGAATGTATTGTAATGATCTTATACTTGTATTTATAATACTAAGATTCAGTATACATGATTTTTGTAGCTGAAATATATTTAATAAAATTGTATTTCTTATATCAGTCATACCTTTTCATAAAGTTCTATTGCTTTATCCCATTGACAACTATCCAAAGACCTGGATAGAGCCTCCATATGCATGGTCTCAACTTCTCTTCCCAAGTACTGATCATAAGAACTTTTAGGTGATTTAATAAGCTCAGTGGCAATCTTTGCAGACGCTGCAGCTTCATCATAGGAATGTAGCACAATATTCATTCTTGTCAGAAGAATCCAAGCATGCAATAGCTCTGCTTTTATGGAAACAACTAGAAGAAATATTATTCTATATATTGTTTACTGATTAATCAAGTTTAATATAACAGTATCTTTTTCATGCAAAATTGAGGTAAGATTTTTCACAAAGAACATGAAATTATCCTTTTGCCTATCATGAATAAATATATTGATGTTAACATGCATCTAAACGGATAACTTCCTTCAGCAAGTTTAATAGAATTGCATGACACCAGTATCGACTCAAATTTCGCAAAATACAGATACTTGGTCAAAATTATAGCGCCCTTTTAGGATGCACCACCAGAAACCTATAGGTTCTGACTGGACCTATGTAATAATATTAACAATTTATTTTTACTCTACAGACACGAAAATATTTATAACTAACCTGTTTTTAATTTAGTCTGTGCCTCGTAATAATCTTCACCTTCCACATCACATATAGATTTTGTGAATATTGCCATAACATTATGAGGCTCTAAAACCAACAGATCGTTGCAAACATCTTCGATATTCACAAATTCTGAAATGACGGACTGTTTTTTCTCCACATATAGCTCATTATAAAGTTGGCAAACCCAATTCATAGACACTGCTTGCTTAGGGAATCTTTTATACAGTTCTATTACATGCGTAAAAAGCTTATCATATTTTTTCTGTTTATATAGGACCATCAAGTATTGTGAATAGTAATCTGCAGTTACTGTTTCATTGTTACTCACCAGGCTACTCAATATATCTTCATACTGAAAATTAAGGGATAATAGCAATGCTTTTTTGATTTTCATATACAATGGTATCATGGAATATTATTTGAAAAGCAATCTAATCAGTTTAGTTCCAAAGACCAAGTCTCTTGAAGAACCAATCCTTAGTCGAATTTAAGCGAATAACCGGAACAGTGCGGTTAAGACCCATCCCTTGCTAAACATAACCGATCGGTTATAATAGCAAGGGATTGGTCTTAACCGCACTGTTCCGGTTATTCGCTTAAATTCGACTAGTGTTTAGCAAGGGATTGGTCTTAACCGCACTGTTCCGGTTATTCGCTTAAATTCGACTTATGTTTCAGAGAATAACTCCACTTGAATTTGTAGTTTGAAGGGTATACAGCTAGGCAATAAAGGCATTAAACTAAATTTAATGGTGATAATATACTCACTACTTCAAGAATATCATCAGAGAGCTCATTACTCTGTTTTAGAATTGTTGCAAGAGATGATCTACTGTTTGTCAGAGTTGATTCAGAATAATTACCATTTTCCACTTTGTCATATATAACCCGACATATATCTTCAACATTTGTATATTTATAGAGACTACATAATTTCTCACAATATTCTAATAGTTTTTTTTCAATGCTAAAAAATTTTTGCATGAGTTACTGTGAATATATTACGTTATTTTCGTTCAACAAAAAAATATTCATTGGAGAAATGATCTATTTTGTCCTTGTCTCCTTACGTTTCTTTCCCGATTAAAAAGGTGTAAATTTTGATGAGCTCTAATCTTGCTTCTGTGGTATCTAATTTCTCGAAAAAATTAGCCAAGCCGTTCCAAGCTAATACATTTTCTGGATTTATATCAATAGCTCTTCGAAATGCTTTCTCGCATTCTTCTGTTGGAGCAGTTTCTTGTATCGAGAGTCCCAGAAAGACTAGAGCTATATAATTATCTTTGTCTTCATTAAGAATATTCTAGAAATAATATGAATTAAGCGACATCATTCCTACATACAATATTGAGTTCTTACTCTGCATATTTTGATTGATTTGGCGAAATCTCTATTTTTGATTGCCTCTCTAGCTTCTTTTAACTGACTTTTGATATCCATTTACTGATATTTGAAATATCAATGTTTACAATTAATAAACGATTAAAGAATTGAAGAAAATTACGATTTAGGATGATTGTTTGTATATATGAATATTATGAATGAAAAATAATATAAGTATAGGTTATATTTACATTCTACAGAACAGCAGGTTTATTCAGAATGTCATTATTCATTATTATCTCGTGCTACAAATTTTTTTAATGTAAAGTAGTCAAAAATGAAACGTATAGCAAATAAAATAAAGTAAAATTATCAAAATCCCAACTTTTACTTTAACTCTTATCGCAAAAACTGTGATCTTATTCCATTGGCAACATTGTAATGGGTTTCCCCCAAAGATATAATAATAAGTAGATAGAGAGGCATTGACTTGACTCCAACATAAGAGTGAGATGCAATGAACGAAATCAGCTGATGTAGGGCAAAACATTGTACTTTAAATTATTGTTTTACTAAATTATGTTCTTTTATTCGTTTTCCCATTATCATTTGATTATTTTTATTTTATTCAAGGGGAATAGATTATCCGCCGTATTCACAAAGCATTGTTAAGTGTTCAAATCACCGTTAAGTCCTAACTGAGGTCCTCAGTTAAGGATAAATTTGCATCGCAACTTCATTTAACGTATTTAACGGTGGTGAAACAGGCCTGTTTTACCACCTTTATCCCTTCATGTCCCTTATTATCCCCAATTTATCCTTAACTGAGGACCTCAGTTAGGACTTAACGGAGATCGAATGCTTTGTGAATACGGCGGTATATCTAACAAGGAATTATTGAAAAAAAAATTAATTATTTGGAAATTTACTATTTTTAAACGCTTTTATAAGCTTCACCTATTAACACTCTTTTGTAAGCTTCACCTGTATGTTTGCTTGCTTCCTTGTTTTTTTGGTTTGTAACCGACTTCTTTGAACGCTATTTTGACCCACTTTAAGACGATCAGATTTAATTTAATTTTTGCACACTTTTCAGGAGCCGATGATACTACAAAAATTTGATAAGAGTATCCCATTATCCTGACTAGGATCGCCAGGATTAATGAATTTCGTCAGGAATCCTCTGCATGAGAGTAAGAGCTAGCGAGCGATCTTCGCATACGATAAATCAAACTAAAACCGAGAAAATAAATAATAGTTTGAAAAAACTAAAAAAAAACACGCTTTAATGATAAATCGAACTGAAATGTATAAAATAACTTTTGAGCATTTAAACAAAATGATGGACTAAAAATATAAGTATTATTCAGAGAACAGCGTGGGATGCTCAATAATATCAGTTCTTGAAAATATTCGATCGGTACAATCAGTGAAAAAAAATAGCACTGACGTGCAGTCAGTACTCTTTGGCGCGCGTGTTCACGGTGGCTAATTTGAATTGAGTGATGAGTACTACCTTTGGGTAGATCTTCGGCTCGCTCTATCCACTGAGCTTGAAGTACTCATTATTCAATTCAAATTAGCCACCGTGAACACGCGCGCCAAAGAGTACTGACTTCACGTCAGTGCTTTTTTTGTTTGTTTTCAAGTTCCTTTAACAAATATAGCTATCGATAGAGTTTGGCTGTTAGCTTTACCGTAGATCGAAAAAAATTGTGGTTATGGCCGGGACCTCCGTTAGGAACGCAATTACCTCTTCTCCAAATCCGAACGTATTTTAATATAGATCTACCGAATATAGTTATTTATAAATTCGCCTCAGGGCCACCATACAGACATTTCAACTCGGAAACAATAACAATCCCAAAATCACACACCTTACAAAAAACTCCGATTATCCAACACTAGTGGTTCAGGAGATATCACATCTTTAATCCACGCATGCGCAGACCCTCACCAGGGGATTCTATGGAGGAATAGCATCCGCCAACCCAAAACCTCAATCCTCTCTGACGAAAACACCAGCAGTTAAATCACTGATGTTCTGCTCATACGCATAACGAAAAATGCCCGGAAAGGGCAGCATTAATTTAAAAAAAATAGGTTTCGCAATTTCAAGCAAAATATTCCACAAAATAGTAGTAATTTTTTCATGTCACGTGATCTTCACGAAATTTTGTAAAAGTGTTCGCTTTGGTCTTTTGCATCTAACTACTGAGTTTCTATTCAATCAGATCAGTATTTTACGTGTTATCGTGGAAACAAAATTTTAAAATTTTTTAAAAATTTTTTTGCCACTTTATGGCCATCCTGTCAGTCACAAAAAACTCCGATTATCCAACACTAGTGGTTCAGGAGATATCGCATCTTGAATCCACGCATGCGCAGACCGGCACCGGGGGATTCTATGGAGGAATATCATCCTCCACCCCAAAACCCCAATCTTCTCAGAAGTAAACTCGAGCAGTTAAATTATTTCTCGTCTGCTTATGCGAATAACAAAAAATGCCCAAAATAGGCAGTTACACCCCCAGTCGTTCACCGTTCAGACTAATTTTGAAAACCAATTTAAAATTCCACACATCGTTTACGCATTAATTCAATTGCCATGCTAGTAAGTAGTCCATATTTTGATCAGTTGCCCTCGTACATATCGCATTCATTCAGATAAACGCGCAAAAAATACGTCGGAACGAAATCACCAGATGTTGGAGATATTCCATGTAGGAATTCGAAATGAAATATAATTTGTCCAGTTTGGAAGTTCAAAATTATAAATTTTTTTTTTATGCTCCTAGTGGTCTGTTCGCAGTGAAATTTTGCACACCCCAAGAGGTCATTATTGGTCCCCGAAGTGCCAAAACTGAACTCAATCCGATATTTGGTTTCGGAATTTCCAGCAAAATATTCCGCTAATATTTAAAAAAAATTTTAATTTTTTCTAGTCATGCTACCCCCACGAAATTTTGCATAAGTGTTTTTGTTGGTACTTCGCATATAACTACCGAGCATCAACTCAATCGGATCAGATTTTTTCGAGTTATAGTGAAAACAAAATTTCAATTTAATTTTCAAATATTTAACATTTTTTTTTCTAGTTTACAGCAATATGAGACTTCGCAGGCATATAAAGGTCATGATTATACAATTTGATGCTGAATTTCAGATAGATCGAGTGATCGGTTTCGGAAATATTCTTGAAAAACGGTTTAACTAAAAATGGCCGTAACTCCGAAAGCTCTAACTGGCTCCGTTCGAGAGTTATCGTGCTAACGGCCGGCCGGCCGGCCGGACCGGACGGACAGAATTGAATTTGACCTCGAATTCTTCATCAAGGGGTCGAACCCGATCGTTTGAGACCATTTTCGAAAAAAAATTCGAAAAATACAGACATTGTGACGAAATGATAGCACGCTGTTCCTTGCGAAACACGCGCGCAAAAATAGTTGAGGATTCCAAAAGTGCGAAATTCATAAAATATTTTAGAAAAAGTCGTGCGACAGGCATACAAAATATGGCACAGCCACAGAGCACCCCCACGCGTTTCTCTAAATAATACATTTTTGCGGGTATGTTCTGGGGAACATCGCGTTATTCGTCCATCATTTTGTTTAAATTATTTTACAATTTTTAGTTCGATTTATCACTAAAGCGTGTTTTTTTAGTTTTTTTTAAACTATAATTTTTTAATTTAGTTTTTCGAATCTTTGAGTATGGAAGTATATCAGGAGTTTTATAAATGATTTATCATTCGATGGTCACAACAGTTGCATAGTTTCCAGAAATAAACTGATCAATTTGTGTGCAAGATTCAAGATTTACGACTTAATTGAATAAGTTTGCCAAATTATTGGGTTTTTTTTATTCTACAAAAATAGTACAACCTTTATAAAATTCAATTGGATAGTAAAATTACATTAATATATCGACTATTTAAATCACAGATATCATTTCAATTCAGATTCTCCCTTTATTCTTCCCATTCGTAATTGAGGAATCAGTCTTTTTTGTAGTCGTATAAAGGGATGCTCCAGAATTAAGTACATGAACATTCCAAGTGCAAAGGATAAAACGAGGTCCATCATCCAAATGCCATACTGAAAAAATAATTAATGTGAAAGAAAATTATTGTTTCTTATATTGTGTACTTATAAATGGAAGTGAATGAAAATTTACAAAAGAAAAACTGAATTATGAATTTTTTATTGTTCACAAAAAAGTTTATTGATGCGTAGGTAGATTCGAGACTGGTGAACCATGTTGAATCTACTTAAACATAAGTCTCGTGCTCAATACCGTCTTTACCATAAGGGCACACGGGGCCCGTGCCCACGGCCCCCATCCTTATAGGGGGGCCCCAAAAGACAGACAATGCCTCTCACATTTATTCCAAAAACATTTTTGTCGGGCACAGTAACAGTAAGCACCCGAGTCGAAAATAAAATTTACTTTGGTCTTGAAATTCAAATCAAAATTATGCTTATTTAACCAAATTAAGACAAAATCAAGTCAAACTTTGCCTATTTTCTTTTTGAAGTATGAAATGTCCCTAACAGTTGACTTGATTTTGACTTAATCAGCTCAGTTAGAATCGATTTAAGACAAAAAAAAGTCATATAACACTAAACTTGGCTTGCATTTGGCTCAATATAAGTGAAAAAACTTGGTTCAAGCTTCAATTCGATCGAGTCTATATTTTTTGAATTATCGAGGAAATAATATTTCAGGTGGGTATAACTTCAAAACCGTTGGACTGATTATGCTCAAATACGATATTCACCCTCTCATTGGGATGCGCAACCTACCCTGAAAATTGCGAGTCCCTATCTCCTTTCGTTCGGAAGTTATCGAGGCAACGGTTACCCATCCAGCTACTGAACTCACACAAGGCTACTCGGATCTCCAACAATATAGATCCGATCGTGTTCAAACTTGGAACTTGACAGCTCGCAAAATTTCAGCGATGTCGGATGAATAGATTCGGATATACCGAATTTTTTTCAATGATTTTTTAAAAATTTTCTAGTGATACGATCCTCACGAAATTTGGCAAGAATTTTTGCGTTGGCATTCTACAACTAATAACCGTATTTGAATTGGATCGGTTTAGCATTTTTTGAGTTATTTAAGAAATATTAACCAAATTTCAGATGGGTATAACTCCAAAATCGTTTGGCCGATTATGGCTATAAACAAACTCAAATGTTGCATTCAGATTAACAACCTAACCTGAAAATTTCAAGTCGCTATCTCTTTCCGTCCTCAGGTTATCGTGACATAAATAATATTTTTAAATAATTTTTTTTAAATTTTTTAGTGATACGATTCTCACAAAATTTCCCAAACGTCCTTAGGTTTGTACTCTATAACCACTAAGCAAGTTTCAATTCGATCGGATTTGTAATGGTTGAAAACAAAATTATTACTAGGAAACCATTGGGCCGATTATGCCCATTAACGAACTTTTGGGATGCGCCACCTACTCTGAAAATTTCAAGTCGCTATCTCTTTCCGTTCTCAAATTAACGTGACTACGGTGATGTTCCCCAGAACATACGCACAAAAAGTTGGAAAGCTCTTTGGACAGGGGCTTTGGCGCTCTTGTCAAAGTACTAGCGAGTTATTATTCAAACTTTGACTGCATCATAAATATTGAAAAATCATATCTCCGAAAGTATTAGTTCGTTAGAGTTGAGATTTATGTCAGTGGATTCTTGTGATAAAACTGTATCTTAAAAAAAATTAATTCGAAATTTGTATTATAATATAAAAAAAATTTTTTTCGTTAATCCTAAACCACCGATTCTGCCCAATAACAAATTTAACCGAGATATTTATATCCAAAACCAACACTGAAAATTTCAACTGTCTAGCTCATTCCGTTCAAGAGTTATCAAAAAGGTTCCAAAAGGGCCCCAAATTATTGTGTGCCCACGGGCCCCAGCATAGTTTAAGACGGCCTTGCTCGTGCTCTCTTACAATCATCGAAATTTTCTTTGCATTTGAAATAATTTATGTCAAGCGAGAGAATATTGCAAACTAACCAGATGGCAACTCCACCTGTGGCGGGATTTTCGATCTTTTGGCCTTGAGATCTACTAGGAGAATATGGTAATAAAATTGACAGAAATAACTGAACTGTGTTCTCTTACTGTTGGGAATGGTAAAAGTTAACTTTCAAGTGAGAATATATGTACCTTGTATTGAAATACAACTATGTACTTAATTTTCAAAGCTGAAAATACATTGTATTCGGATAATTTAGAATGCGCCAGATAAAATCCAAGCATTGTATAAGACGCCTCCGGATATTTGTTCAATTTGAAAACCGATAAAATATTATACTCTTGAGCAGAACACATTGTAGCTAGTTATCGGTCGGAGACGCGATTAAAAGTCCTATGTGGCTCAAGGTGCTTTGTGTAAAATTAGGAAGTCACCGATAACCGAAAATTAATGGATTTGAACTTCCTGCGGGACTCTAAGACAGCGCATGCCGGAAATGAGAAGAGTGAAGAGTACCTACCGATTATTTTGGCTTACTAAAGTGAGCACATTTGCGTGGGTGACCGTCAATCCAGTGGAAGTAGAGGGGCTCAGAAAAATGTCAACGTAGAAAAAAAGGGTCTAAGGGAATGGATACGGCTCCACGTTCGTTGTTAGGAGTAAAGAAATTAGGTATATATTAGTGTTCTGTGACTTCTGTGTTTTAGGTAGTTTCCTGTTTCAGTCGGGAACTCGAGGCATTGTATAAAGCATATATATATATATATATTCTGTGGTATAAAGACTAGTCTATATACAATGCTCGAGGGAGTTGCTTGGGAAGTAGGTCGCGGTACCGAGTAAAAGGGTACGGGACTTATAGTTCAATTTTTGTTGAAGTCCGGAGTTACGGTCAAGTAGAAAAGCTTGTGGTAGAGTTCGATGTAAGGTTAAGATAATTGTCGTAACCAGAGTTTTATTAGAATCTCGTTTAATTCGGTCGTACCGTCTTGGAGTAGATTACGCCGAGCTATTGTAGCGAACGTTAGTTAAAACCGGAATTCGGAGAAAGACAGTAGTAAATTCAGTGAAAACCAGTACGTGAGTGAAAACTGAAAATCGAAGTTTCAAGGATTATCGGTCTCCAGATGGTAGGAGAGATTTTCATAAAGAGATTGACTCTTTTTGAAGAGTTTGACGTGTTGCATGGTATTCCCAGAAAATTACTGACATATCTCAGCCAGAGAATTTTTGGCGCTCTTGTTCCTCGAACAGAGTGCTTATCAATTTGCCCAAATGTCTGTAATTTTCGAATTTTTCGATCAAAATGGTCTTAAACAATTTGGTTCGACTCACTGATCAAGAATCCGTGGTCGAAATTCATTCTGTCCGGCCGGACGGCCGTAGCCACGATAACGGTCGAACGGAATGAGCTAGACAGTTGAAATTTTCAGAGTAGGTTTGGGAGATAAATATCTCGGCTAAGTTCGTTATTGGGTAAAATCGGACAGATGGTTACAGAGTAACAAAAAAAATATTTTTTACATAACAAATTCCAAATTGAATTTTTTTCAATATGCAGTTTTACCATAGGAATCCATTGATATAATTTTCAACTATAACAAGCTAATACTTTCGGAGATATGATTTTTCAAAATTTCAATAATAAATCGTATTTCTACGTTTTCACAGAATGATATAATTATTCTATGTATAAATTGTTATAATGTCAAATCATTTTCCTGAGACATGACATTGTCTAATTCATTTCAACAATCGTAGAATTATAATAGGGCTTTTCGGAAACTGTGATCGGGTTAACTCGATCAGTCCGTTCACTGATCTGCGCGTTCGGAAACAGAACCAGGTTAAGATATATATGTTCGGAAATAACTGATCCTAAATCGGGTTTGGACCATATGTTGTGATCTAGTCGACCCTGCTTTTTCTAGGGTTGAGAGGGTAAATGCAATCAGCTGTTCGATGTCAGTTCAATTTTCGCGGGCTTGTTTGAAGTCATGAATTATTCTGAACATTAAAAAGGCTTTAAGAAAGTTGAATGGATATTGGATAGTAAGGAAAATATAATAATTTCTCTACAAGATAAGTTTTGGAGTAATTACGATGTTTAAGTGTCCGCTGATGAGTATAATAGAATAATCACAAAATCTAATCAACATGCTCGAGTTGAGAATTTCATCATTTCAGAGAAGAAATGGTACCTTGGTACCTAATGCATAAAGGAAAGTTGGAGGTTCGAAGGAATTTTTGATTTTATTCAAAGAATTGGAAGGATCACAAATATGAATTAAATCTTTAGAACTTCCACATTTGTAGAGTTCGTTTGCAAGCAAGCAATGTATTTTTTCTTTGAAAGTTTAACACTGTTGTTTCCATTTTCATAATATAATACCTGCTCTTGCTTAGTTGAAAATTATAGTAAATTTATCAAGAACAAATACAAAGATTCAACCTCGTAGAATGGGTTGTTGCAACTTAAACTCGTTCACAGTGTTCACAACTAAGGAAAGTTTCATCAACATGTCTAGAGAAAGGCTGGACACAATCATAGCAGATTGCCCATTTATTCCTGATATTTGAATAGGTATCGCATAGCCAACTCTATTTAGATAGAATATGCTAAGGGTATCGCTAACGAACAAATTATTTCATTAGTTCATTTCATTTTGTTTGTAAGATTAACCGCCGTATTCACAAAGCATTCAATCACCGTTAAGTCCTAATTGAGGCCCTCAGTTAAGGATAAATATGAATCGCAACCTCAGTTAACGTATTTAACGGTGGTGAAACTGGCCTGTTTCTCGTTAATTTTCACGTTAACTGAGGTTGCGATTCTTATTTATCCTTAACTGAGGACCTCAATTAGGTCTTAACGGAGATTGAATGCTTTGTGAATACGGCGGTAAGTATGTGTTTTATATTCTTGTTTTTCTTTATTTGTACACTCTCATTATAAGACAAATTATATTAATAAAATACAATAATCTTTTCATTATTTAATAGTTCGTTCCACTAAGACTCAAGCGAAATAATATTTGATACACATGTAGATCAATATTTTAGCATTTTTTTGCTGGCAAATTATAAAAATACTGTTTAGGAACATGTATTACTACTTAAGGCAGAAAAAGGTAATATAAACCTCGGTGATCCACGAACAGTAATTTCTTTTGATGATTCCATTATGTTGTTCTTGTCTTCTGCCTTCAGAAACTTTATCATCAAAATGATCCAATTCTAAATCTTTTGAAACATCAACCCCAATATTTATACATAAATTTTATTCAATATGCAACAACTCAATATTATTTTTGGTATCAAAACAGTCTTGTTTATATTCAGGATTCGGGACAAAATATTTTCAAAGTACGAGTTATAAACAAATAAAAAATAAGGTTATGTAAATTCTACCTCGGCGCTGACTGCCGCGTTCGGAAACAGTGATCCAGAACGCGATTCTTTGCAAGAACCTACAAACAGCTGATGATGATCTACCCGATCCCGGGTTACACTTTCCGAAAAGCCCTAATATGATATCATACTTTTTGTTGGTTGATATTTTCATGCCGATGGTCAATCCATATGATGATGGGAATGGTAATGGTAAGTTAATTATATTGTGTTCAGAATATCTCCAGTAAAAACAAAACTGGAATATTGGTGTATTGGAGTATTGGAGTGGATTTGAGAAAAGAATATATATTTACGTTCATCATAGAATTGAGGAATGAATATCTCGGATGAGTTCGTTGTTGGGTAGAATTTGTCTATTGGTTTTGGATTGATAAGTTTTGGCACTCTTGTTGAATTTAAATTCTTCTATGATGTTTGTATTCAATTTTGCTAAGATGAAGTTCTTTCATAAGAATCCATTGATATAATTTCCAACTCTGAGAAACCAAGACTTGTCTGTCTGAACAAGAGCGCCAGAAAGCTCCTGTCCACAGGGCTTGAACCAATTTTTATGAGTTTTATTTTGGGTAATTGAAATATTGTTATATTTTAGGAGTTTATCTTGAGTAGGTAATTGAAATACTGTTATATTTCGGGAGTTTATCTTGAGTAATTGAAATGTCGTTAATTGTTATATTCCGGGAGTGTATTCTGAATAATGGGAATATGGTAATTTCTTATGTGTTTTCTGTTAACATAATTAGAGTCTTTTTATAATTGAAGAGTTTGCTTTTGATTATATGGGATATTATTGTTAGATTTGGGTAGATAGTTTCGGCCCCTCCGAGAAATGATCTACTTTTGTATTGTTAAAGGTTCAATGGTTGACAGCGGTGAAACGAAGTTTCTTGAATATACATTATAAGTTTCTCTTTAGTTTTACTGAATTTTCCTCTCCTTTCTCAACCTCCTAGGTAAAATTATAACATAAGACTCTCTCTTCATGCAGGTAGACTCAAAGTTCATTCGAAAATGCCTTAGGAATACTGGTGACAAGTGCCATAGTGTTAATACATCAAAGACCCTATGGTTTTATTACACTCGGAGATTTATAACAAATTCATAAATAGTCGCACAAGATCCTAGGAGCTTCTGAGGGATCTCCTTGTGGATGACTTAAGAGGGTCAGTATAATCATAATCATGTCTATAGCAGTATAGCAAGCAATGCAGCTTGACTTCACTATGAAAGAAAATTAGTTCAAGCCCTGTGGACTGGAGCTTTGGCGCTCTTGTTCAAACTTTGAAACATCATATCTCCGAAAGTATTGGTTTTTCAGAGTTGGGAACGATATCAGTATATTCTCATGATAGAACTGCATCATAAAGGAAATTCAATTCAAATAATAGTTTATTTATCAAGATTAAATAAGAAATCTGAGAATGAGAACTGCACCATGGAAGAATAAATCAAATTAAAATAGCTGAAATAAATTTGACTCTCTCTTATAGAACGGGATGACATTTACGAGTATGAACACAGATCATATAATAATTCTTAGATAGAATAATTATAGCATTCTGTGAAAACATAGAAGTATGATTCATTATTGAAATTTCGAAAAATAATATCTCCGAAAGTATCGGCTTGTTGGAGTTGAAAATGATATCAATGGATTTTTGTGTTGAAACTGCATCTCAAAAAAAATTTAATTTGAAATTTGCAATGATAAAAAATTTTTTTTTTTCGTTACTCCGAAACCATTTGGCCTATTTTGCCGAATAACGAACTTAGTTGAGATATTTATCTCCCAAACCTGCTCTGAAAATTTCAACTGCCTAGCTAATTCTGCTCGAGAGTTATTGTAGAAACAAAATTTGAAATAAAAAAAAATTTTTACACTTTACGGCAACCCGATCAATACAAAACTTCGCATGCGTATAAAGGTCATTATTCTACAATATGATGCTAAATTTCAGATAGATCGAGTGATCGGTTTCGGAAATATTCATTAAAAATATTTTTACTAAAAACGGCCATAACTCCGAAACCGCTTGATGGATTTCGCCCGTTAACAAACTCCTCCGGGATATTTACCCTCCAAACCTACCCTGTAAAGTTCAATCCTCTAACTCCTTTCGTTCGAGATTTATCGTGTTAACGGATGGACGGCCGGACAGAATCGATTTCGACCACGGATTCTTGATCAGTGAGTCGAACCAAATCGTTTGAGACCATTTTCAGCCAAAAATTCGAAAATTACAGACATTTGGGTAAATTGATAAGCACTCTGTTCCGATGACCAAGAGCGCCAAAAAAGGCATTGACGTGGGGTCAATATGATTTGGCAGAATGGTGTCCACTACCCTCTGAGTACGGCTCGCTCGATCCACTGAGCTTGAAACTTGAAACACTCATCATTCAATTCAGATTAGCCAACGTGAACAGTGAACACGTGCGCCAAAGAGTATTGACTTCACTTCAGTGCTTCTTCATATTTTTCTTATGTGAAACCAGTATATAAACAGTACCACAAATAACCAAGAACTGATAACAGTGCTTTATCGAGAAAACTGGATAGGTATATATACATATTTTTATCCATTATTACTTGTTGGTTTACAGTTTACAGTAGTGGCGGACCCTCAGAGGGGGTAAGGGAGAACACACGCCTCCTGAAACAACTGCTATTTTCATTTAAAATATAAAGAACAGTATATTTTACTTAATAACAAAAATTAACTGCATAATTAAAAATATACCATACTCAAGCAAATGGAAAAATACTCACACAATAAAGATCGCTTAATTCTACATATTTGGCCCAGAAGACTGATCGTCCAAAAACAATAACGAAATGAAACATGTAAGTGCTGTATGTGAAGTTTCCAAAAAACACCATAGGGGAACTCTCGAAAAATGTTTTCAAAAATCCTGAAATGTAACTATATATTACGGAAAAAATAAAAAATTTATTTCATGAGAAATTTTCCAAAAAATTTGAATTTTTTAAATATTATCGCTGACATAATAATAAAATATGATTAAAGTTAAATCTTAGAAGATGTATAATACACAATCGTTTGAGCTCGTAAATGGCAATGTTTGGAATTTTATGTTTTCAATATTTCAAGAACTACACATCCGATCGAGAAAAATTTAATATTTAGGTATCTGTAGAACGGGACTTGATGGAAACTTGAAAATTTTGGGTTGTGTAAATTATGTTTAAATGGAATTTTTTTGATTGATATAACGCTTGTCTGATTGCGGCAGCATAACCTTTTTCAAAACGCGCGCCATTCAGTCGGTTGATGTCGTAGCGGAGAGTGGTCTCGTTCGAGAGGTGGGACCATAAAGTTTGGTCCCGACACAGATCAGTCGCCTTCAAGTGTGGGAACAGTGAGGAACGTGCGCTTGCCGTTGAGGACTATTTTTTGAACGGATGTTCTGTGATCGCAGTCCAGATCACGCTCCTTCTGGAATCTCTGTAATGCCTACATTATAAAGAACAAATAAATATTTTCTGATTCATAAAATGGGTTTTGTTTTCGAAAAAGATAGTTATGCTGCCGCACTCTGTACAATGATTTTCGTCTGTTTCGATATCATAGTTTTGAGGATCCAAATATGAGTAAGCTGTTGCGTCATCGCCTTTTCCAAGTTTTTCATCAGAAGTCGTGGGTTCTAATGATCTGAATAATCATCTTACTGAAGTACGAAGACAGAGTTTTCTAGATATTTACTGCAAATCAAAAATTTCTATAAAAATGTTATCCCACTGAAGCAATTTCCCAAATATTGTTGTCTTCATTTTTAACACTCTCGCCCCAACACACATTATAAGTTCCAAATATTTCAAATAGTGGTAGGTACCTACCTCCATTTCCAGTAGCCATGTCAAGAAGTCCAACTGCTATTCCAAATGAGAATAGTGGTCTCAAGCATACCGCCAAAAGTGCTTCCACCACTCTATTTATTCGGAATCGAACAAGATAAGAGGTTAAAATGGGAAGACCAAAAAATGCAACGTAACAAAATAATTTTTTCAACTGAAAATAAAAAGTTTAATGAAAAAAACTTATGGAATAACAAGAAATATTTGATATCACAATAATACTCAAAATTCAGAAATGTGCAAAACAGTTTTTAAATGTAAAAAAAATCACGAAAAAAAAATGGTTCAAGCACTGACGTGAAGTCAGAAGCTTTTGCGCGTATGTTCTATTGTCCATTCTTCTGTATTGGACATCCTTAATCGAATTTACCATGGTAAATTATGTTGTCCATTCTCCTGTATTGGACACTCTTAATTTGAATTTACCATGGTAAATTCGAATTAAGTGTCCAATACAGAAGAAAGGACAACATAATTTACCATGGTAAATTCGATTAAGGATGTCCAATACAGAAGAATGTCTATTGTCCATTCTTCTGTATTGGACATCCTTAATCGAATTCACCATGGTAAATTATGTTGTCCATTCTCCTGTATTGGACACTCTTAATTTGAATTTACCATGGTAAATTCGAATTAAGTGTCCAATACAGAAGAAAGGACAACATAATTCACCATGGTAAATTCGATTAAGGATGTCCAATACAGAAGAATGGACAATAGAACATACGCGCAAAAGCTTATGACTTCACGTCAGTGCTTGAACCACTTTTTTTCCCGTGATTTTTTTGAAATTTTCTAGGGGTACGGTTCTTGAAATTTTTTTTTCCTCATTTTTTTCAAATTTTTTAGGGGTACGGTTCTCACAAAATTTTAAACATGTCTTTATGTTGATTTTCTACTACTAGTTACCAAGCTTCAATTCGATCGAATATTTATTTTTTGAGTTATCAAGGAAATAATATTCTAGGTGGGATTAACTCGGAAACTTTTAGACTGATTATGCCCAAAAAAGAACTCAACTCTTCCTTTCGGATACGCAACCTACCCTGAAAATTGCAAGTCCCTATCTCCTTTCGTTCGAAAGTTATCGAGGCAACGGTCACCCATCTACTGAACTCACACAAGGCTGCTCGAATCTCCAACTATATTTAACCGATCGTGTTAAAACTTGAAACTTGGCAGTAGAGTTAGGATATGAAGGCTCTTGCAAAATTTCAGCAATTTCAAACGAATAGTTACTGATATATAGAATTTTTTTTTCAATTTTTAATGATTTTTTAAAAATTTTCTACAAATACTATCCTCACGAAATTTTGCAAGAATTTTGGCGTTGGCATTCTACAACTAATAACCATATTTGAATTCAATCGGTTTAGTATTTTTCGAGTTAATGAGGAACAAAAAACAACCAAATATCAGATGGGTATAACTCTAAAACCGTTCGGCCGATCATGCTCATAAACAAACTGAAATGTCGCGTTCTGATGCACATCCTAACCTGAAAACTTCAAGCCGCTATCTCTTTCCGTCCTCAAGTTATCGTGACAACAAAAATATTTTTTAATAATTTTTTAATAATTTTCTAGCCATACGATTCGCACAAAATTTCATAAACGTGCTTAGGTTCATATTCTACAACTACTCACCAAGTTTCAATTCGATCGGATTTATATTGGTTGAAAACAAAATTATTACTCGGAAACCACTGGGCCGATTATGCCCATTAACGAACTTGTCCGTCGTATTGGGATGCGCCACCCACCCTGAAAATTTCAAGTCGCTAGCTCTTTTCGTTCTCAAGTTATCGTGGCAACGGCCGGACGGCTGGCCGGACAGAATCAAATTTAACCTCGAATTCTTCATTGGGGAGTCGAACTAAATCGTTTGAGACCATTTTCGTCAAAAAATTCGAAAGTTACAGACATTTGGGCAAAATGATAACGCGATGTTCCCCAGAACATACGCGCAAAAATGTAAATACATATTATACTTTTTGCGCGTATGTTCTGGGGAATATCGCGTTATAATTTCTCCCAAATGTCAGTAATTTTCGAATTTTTTGCCGAAAATGGTCTTAAACGATTGGGTACGACTCCCCGATGAAGAATTAGAGGTCATTTTTAATTCTGTCCGTTGCCACGATAACTTGAGAACGGAAAGAAATAGCGACTTGAAATTTTCAGGGTAGGTGGCGTATTCCAATACGATGGACAAGTTCACTAATGGGCATAATCGACTCAATGGTATCCGAGTAATAATTTTGTTTTTAACCAATACAATACCGATCAAATTGAAACTTGATGAGAAGTTTTAGAATGCCAACCTAAGGACATTTGTAAAATTTAGTGAAAATCGTATCACTAGAAAATTAAATAAAAATTATTAAAAAATATTATTTCTGTCTCGATAACCTGAGAACGGAAAGAGATAGTGTAGATAGGTTAGGTTGTGCATCTGAATGCAACATTTGAGTTTGTCTGTAGCATAATCGGCCAAACGGTTTTGGAGATATACCCATCCGAACTTCGGTTGTTATTTCCTCAATAACTCGAGAAATACAAAACCGATCCAATTCAAACATGGTTATTGCCAACGCGAAAAATTCTTGCGGAATTTTGTGAGGATCGTATCACTATAAAATTAAAAAAAAAATCATTGAATATCATTGAAAAAAATTGTATATATGAGAAACTATTCATCCTACATCGCTGAAATTTTGCGAGAGCTTCCAGCACCTTATTCTACTGCCAAGTTCCAAGTTTGAACACGATCGGATCTATATTGTTTCAGATTTGAGAATCCTTGTGTGAGTTCAGTAGCTGTATAGGTGACCGTTGCCTCGATAACTTTCAAACGTAAGTAGATAGGGACTTGCAATTCTCAGGGTAGGTTGCGCATCCGAATGTGAGGGAAAAGTTCGTTTTTGGGCATAATCGGTCCAACGGTTCAAGAGTTATACCCACCAGGAATATTATTTCCTCGATAACTCATAAAATATAGACTCGATCGAATTGAAGCTTGGTAACTATCTGTAGAATATCGACATAAAAAGAAGTGTGTGAATTTTTTTTAGAACCGTACTACTAGTAATTTTTAAAAAAATTGCGAAAAATTGGTTCAAGCACTGACGTGAAGTCAGGAGCTTTTGCGCGTATGTTCTATTGTCCATACTCCTGTATTGGACACTCTTAATCGAATTCACCATGGTAGGAGAATGGACAATAGAACATACGCGCAAAAGCTCCTGACACTTTACGTCAGCGGTTGAACCATTTTTTTTTATATTTTTCATTTTCTATTTAAAATAATATGCTAAATACGTGTTTCCAAAATACTTTATTAAAATAAAATAATTGTATAGTTTTCAACTTCCTTTATTTTATTAATAAGTTAGCAGAATTTAAGTAAGTAGATAATTAAAGAAAAGGAGAGGTATCGATAAACTAAGAAAATCAAACCCAATATTGCGAAAATTTCCACTAGTTTTCACTTTATTTCTAATCAATTTTGGTAACGGACGAAACATTCATTTGAAGCTACAATAATTTAAAAGTAAAGGTTGCTACATTCTCCTTACAAGACAAATCACCAAACCGTAGGCGAAATGGCCTTTATTTGAAAAATTAACCTTTTCATACTTTATCGAGTTTTTTTAGATATGAGCGCATTTCTTTAGAAGTTTATATTTTAGTTCTTTATATTGGTTGATGTCCAAAGAACAACATAAAACAGCACCAGACCCATTACCGCTAGACGTTAACCACTAACAATCTATAACATACAACCTAAATAAAGCTAATTCTCATCTGCGCATGCACATTCCACTCGTGGCTGATCGTACTCTCAAAATCACACACCTCACACAAAACCCCTATTCTCCAGCACCAGTGGTTCAGAACGAGAAATGCCCGAAAGGGGCGGCGTGAATTTCAAAATTGACCAAAGGACCACGGTATAGACTTTGCACCTCGGAAACTGCCCTATTTCCTCGAAACTAGCTTGCAAACACACCGAACAGACATGAGGTGGTAATATGGCCTTCCAGTCCCATCCCAGTCGCTCAACTTCCAGAAAAAATTTGAAAAAAAAAATTAAAATTACGCACTTCGCTTATCCACTTATTCAATCGACACCGTACTTAGACTTATCAGTCCGAGTAAGAAACGGTGAAAATGTAAAATTTCTTCAAACCCGTCCTGTGCGTATGCAGAACTCCAAACTGAAGATTTCAGGATTTCTCACTTTTTAAATCGGTTCTGTGTTTGTTTTCGGAATTTCAAGCAAAATAGTTGAAAATTTTTTTATTTTGTGTAATCATGAGATCCTCACGAAATTATGCACAAGTGTTCGCGTCGGTCTTTTTCAACTAACTACCGAGCATAGATTACCGAGTTTCAATTCAATCAAATTAGTGTTTTTCGAGTTATTGGTAAAACAGAATTTCGTTGTTTCCTCGCATCATTTACCGTTTTCCAGATAGGTAGTGGTACGACATAAAAAATACGGAGTGTATATTCAATCAGAATATCAAAAGCTTTGAAAATAGGTACCTGAGTTACTAACCGATGTATTAAAAAAATTTTTATTCTTATTGGACGAATACAAAGTGCCAAAAACGAAACCTATAATATAGGTTCCTGCACTGCCATATGTCTGAATATATGAAACGGTTACTTCCGGTTTGGACATCATGCTTTCTGCAGGCAGTAATCTGAAAAAGAACACATATTATTAGTAGTTGCTGGTATTACTGATTAGACCAGTGACGCGGCCAGGATTTTGAAATGGGGAGAGGGCTGAACTAAACAACCAAATGAGGAATGTTTAATTAAGGTTTGACGATGAAAAAAATTAAAATGATGTTGGTATCTTTGAGGAGGCTGCAGCCCCAAATACACTCCCCCCTGGCTGCGCCAGTGGATTAGACTACTCTATTTGCAAACATTTCTATGTTCTACAATGGAAAAATGGCTTGATAGTTTCGGGAATTATGCAGCGCTATTAGCCCAGTGGTTAGAGCGTTTGCTCAGGAGCCGGAGGTGTCCAGTTCAATGATGGGGCTAGGAAATCAACAAATTAATTACGCCTAAGGTGGAGTATGGACACAGTAACAAGGCCTACACAGGACACAACTGATTCTTATAATTCGCATATGCCGCTAGGAGCTTCTGAAAGGTCTCCTTGGGAAAGACCTACGATCATGTTGCTATAGTTACCTTCTCAAACAAAATATTTCAATAAATAATACAAATCAAATATGGAAATCAAGTTTTTGCAGTGGAAGAACCTGAACAATTATCTATAGATTGCCGACATTTCGATGATTTGTTTGAACAGTTACGCTGTTTTCGTAGATATGCAACCCGTGATGCGTTGGAAGTAAATTGATGGTTGCATTATGGTTCGAAATCGTCGTTTTATTTTGAGTATAAATTAGAAATGTTTCGTCTCAAGGGCGTAGCCAGGAATTGATTTCGGGGGGGGTTTTGGGTGTGTAAGGGTCACTATCTGCAGCAAAAAAAATTTCTTTTAAGAGAAAAATAACATTTCGGGGGGGGGGTTTGAACCCCCAAACCCCCCCCCCTGGCTACGCCCTTGTTTCGTCTTATGTATGGGTGCGTTTTTATTTTAATCAGCTTTTGTGATGGATTCAATCAGCGATGAGAATACGATTGACGTGACGTCATAAAAATCCATCGGAAATTCACTAATCAATCCGATGAATATAAGAACAGAAAGCTGAGAAATGTTGATGATTATTATAGGTTAGGTTGTTATGTTTTGATCAATAATCTAATATTTTGTTCGATTGATGTTTTTCCCTCAATAAAACAACTTTTCGAAGTCAGAAAATATAATTCATATCATATCATTCATATTTCAGGAACATTACTTTCAATGCAATTTCAATTATTTTCGAAGGGTTTTATAATAGGAAATAGATTCAATAATACCTATAGTATCATACCTGTTGTAAAAAGAATCATTATCAAATCGCACTTAAGGCGATAAATATTAGGTATATGAAAGTTAAACTTGTTTGAAGCCCATCTCCTATTATTACCTTTAAAAGTGCAGTCCAACAGAAATGTGATTCGAAATACCCGCCAAAATCCGTCCATCTAATCGGTCTCATCGACCTCCAAGTACGATGAACCGATTAGTAATCGTGATTCCGAGGTTAAGTACGAAGCAGGGCGGGTGTTCAAATTTCCCTAAGTGTTTCTAACTGAACTTCTACCATTGTTACCCTCTGTGGTGAGTTTAACTAATACCTAACTGACTATAACAGAGTTCTATAAAATAAATTTAGGTCTGACTGGCTTGAAATAATATCGTTTCATAGGATCGTTTGAAAATGAGTACTCATGATCCGGGGATATTTCCCCGGATAACTAGGTCTATAACTCCAAAATCAGTTAAAACAATAGAAAATTTGAGAGAAGAGAATAAGTTTTCATTTGCAGATTTAACATTATTAAATAATGAGATTCAATTATTAAGAAAACAAGCTATTGAAGAAGGTGACGAAGAATTATTAGCACAGGTTCAATCTCTAAGTCAGACAATAACAAAGACAAAAAATGCGAATAAACAGTCATACACATATGCGGTTTCTGATAAGGGACCATTCACAGTATTTATACAGAGTAAATCAGGCAATGTAGGAAATCTTGATCCGTTATCGTTGGGAAAAATGTTTTTCGATAACGACGATTTCAATTTCAATATAAGGAATATAGCTAGGAAGGGAAGGAATAGAATAGGTATTGATTTTGCTAGTGCACGTGAAGCGAATATGTTCGTGGAAAAAAACAATTTTGAGGATTACGATGTATTTATACCATCAATACTAGTAACAAGCATGGGCGTTATATCCGATATCGGAATTAGCATTTCCGAAGAAGAAATTATAAAATATGCGAAATCATGTAATGAAATTCTGAAAGTCCGTCGTCTTAAAAGAAGAGTCATAAGGGACAATAAACCAACATACATAGAAGCAAAATCATGCGTACTCACATTCCGCGGAAAAACATTACCAAACTATATTACACTATTTCATAACATCATCAATGTTGAACAATATGTAAGTCCGGTTATTCAATGTTATAACTGTTTGCGCTATGGACATACAGCAAGACAATGCAGGGGGAAAAAAAGATGTAGGAATTGCGGGTCTCAACACGAAGAAATAGAGTGCGAAGTAAATGAAAGCATTTGTATATACTGCACACAAAATCATTCAGCGGTAGACAGAATTTGCCCGGAATATGACAGACAAAAAAGAATAAAAGAAGCGATGGCTGTTCATAAATACACATACTTTGAAGCCAATAATATTTTCAAAAATAATTACAGAAATTCTGTAGCAAATCTTAAGGAATTCCCAGATCTGCCAAGATATCACAGAAATACAGAAAATAACGTAAGAACACCAGCTACCATTGCGAATCAAACATATGCACAAAAAATTAAAGAACCTAAAGAAAAACAAACACAAGTAAACAATACACGAAGAATAACGTCTTTCTCGCAAAGAAAACGACCACCACCGCAATTACCAGGATATAACTACGAAGAACATAAGAAATGTCTAATAGATTCAGAATCCAGTGGCAGTACACTACAAGATTGGGAAAAATTCAGAGTTAACCCAGGGAAGGAAAGTTTCAATGTAGTGAATTACGAGATGAACACCAAATACAATAAAGATATAAGCCAAACTATGGAAGACAATCCTGTCACGTAACAATATAACGACCCTTCTAAGATAGGTAATAACAACATAGAAATAATACAAGATTACAAAATAGTACAAACCACTGCAACCATACATAAACAGATACCAGATGATTACATAAACCAAATAAATGACATGGAAATAAGTATAGGAGAAGATAATATATAAGAAAGGGAAAAAAAAAAAAAAAAAATCATCATTAGTAAGAAATTTATTTCTTTTCCTCAAGCATTTATATAATTTTAATTTTTGTTTACATTCAAGTTCAATTAATTTACTTTTTCTTTTATTCTTTTCTTTTTTTTTACTTTACACGTATTAATCATAAAAACACATATCATATACAGTCTTATATTAAATATATATTAAACTGCAAATGAAGGTGACAATATAAAAAAAAAAAAAATAGTATATTATACAAATAATAAAATAAACAACTCCATATGACACAGCAACTCAAGATCATTCAATGGAACATTAGATCCATAAATTCAAATTTTAATAATATGGCTTATATCATAGAAAACACAGATCCAGATATAGTATTGTTGTCCGAAACCTTCCTCGATTCAGATAATACATTTCAGTTGAAGCATTACAAGGTAATAAGACAGGATAGAGAAGACGGTTGGGGAGGAATAGCGGCCCTTATAAGAAGTTCGATTGAATTTTACAGTTACGACATAGGGAAAAATATCATACCTCAAAAATCACAGGGTACAATAATAAAAATAGCAAATCTAACCATAATACATATTTACAATCCACCTGATCAGAACCTCAATATCAATAAACTAACATCTTTTATAAATCAAGTTGCTGAGCCTTTTCTTCTACTAGGAGATCTCAATTCGCAAAGTCCTATGTGGGGGTCAGGCACAATTAACCAAAACGGAAAAATGATTGAAGATCTAATAAAAGACAATGATGTCATAATACTAAATGACGGAACCCCCACAAGATTTACGAAACCGGGAATCAATAAAAGCGCACCAGACATAACAATAGCTTCTTCAAGATTAGCGAATAAATGCTCCTGGGAGGTCATGTATAACCCGGGAATGAGTGACCATTTTCCAATTTTGATAGGCATCGGGATCGAATTTCAAATTTCTCATCAGTACAATAGGTCAACAAGACATTTTAATACTCGTAAGGTAGACTGGCAAATATTTGGGGTAAATATACAGAAGTACCTAGATAAGAATTCAGTAAGTTCGATAGCAGAATTCGAAAATATGATGGAAATATGTGCAAAAGAAAATATCCCAGCAGTGAAAACTACTAAAAACAATAAATATAGGGTTCTTTGGTGGGATGACGAACTTACAGACCTAGTTAAAAACAAAAAAGAAGCTTTCAAAAAATATATAAGAGAACCTTCGAAAGAAAACTATATGAAAGCAAATGAAATCAGGGCCAAAGTCAAGATCACAATGAAAAAGAAAAAATTTGAATCATTTCAGAAGTTCTGTGAGAATATGTCTCTCAGAGATGGTAAAAAGGCGTGGCGAATTATTAATAAATTTAATGGTAATAAAAAAAAAGAATCCGAGATAAAACAGCCATCCCAAGAAACCCTAATCAAACTGCTGGAAAAACTAGCTCCAACTAGAGAAATAAAAGTACCAATCATAAGAAACAATATAACAACCCCACACTTTAGCATAGATGAACTCAATTTGGCCATAAGCACTAAAAAAGACACAGCGCCAGGCATGAATGCACTAACATATCCTATGTACAAGAATTTGCCAGACAATACCAAAAGTAAATTAGTTGACATAATAAATTTCCTGTTGGATAAACCGGACGAAATCCAGAAAATATTGAAGATACTTATAATACCCTTCATAAAGCCGGGCGGTAGAATAAACGAGGTAAACGATATAAGACCGATAGCACTTGCACCATGCATTATCAAAATAGTTGAAACACTAATAAAAAATCGTATTGAGAAGACTTTAGAATTGGCAATAGAACCAAATAAGCTAATATATGGCTTTAGAAGAGGCAGATCTATATATGACAGCTTAGTATACATGACAACTCGCATCTACGATTCATTCGCCCGAGGACAATACGCCATAGTAATTTTTCTTGACATTAAAGCTGCCTATGATAGTGTAGATGTGGGCATACTAATAGAGGACATGCTTGAAGTAGACATACCAATGAAAATAATAAATTTGACAAAAGCTCTGCTAATGAACAGGCAACTGTTCATAAAGGACCATAAACAGGGAAAAATATTGGGACCGTGGGTAACGAGTCACGGTTTGTTGCAGGGATCATCAACAAGTGCACCACTATTCAACTTATACGTGAGGAACATGTCCAACTGTGTGAAACAGGGGGTGGAAATGGGACAATATGCGGACGATGTTTACCTAATGATGACTGGAACGGACCTAGGACTCATATATGAGAAATTACAACAAACACTTGATAGGATTGAAATTTGGATGAAAGAGCGCAACCTAACATTGTCTACAAATAAAACAGCATCGATGATTTTCACAAAAAAAACGATACCCAAGATTCCATGTTTCACAGTAAATAACGAACCAATAAAATGGAAACAAGAAATCAAATATTTGGGGGTTACATTGGAAAAAAATCTTTCCTGGACAAAACATGCAGAAATAATGAGCTCCAAAGCTTCGAAGGGAATAAATATATTAAAAAGCTTATGTAGAACCTGGTGGGGTGCACATCCAAAAACGCTGCTCACAATATACAAAACACTGATTCGCCCCTACTTAGACTTCGGAGCGATAATGTATGGCGGATGCTCTAAAAAACACTGAGTAATTTGGACAAAGTACAATATCAAGCACTTAGAGTAGTGGGTGGATTTATGAAATCAACACCAATTAATATTATATTAGCCGAATGCGGAGAAATGCCACTGGAAAAGCGTAGAATTACATTAGCACAAAAATTTATCTGTAAAAACTACAGATTCATTAATAACCCGATTATAATGGAAATTGAGAAAGTAGCCTTCTTCAGAGGTTATTGGAATAATAGATATACCCCGGCTTTCATAAAAGCATACTACAACGTCAAACCCGAATCTCGGTGGATATACAAATCCAAACACTTAGCAATGTTCGAACTCGACTACGAGGCACACACACATAGAGTGAACTGCCATATACCAAAACTAGAGAAAGGATCAATAACAACACCAATAGAATTTAAAATCCTGAAAGAAAAGCAATACATCGGATATGATCACATATATACAGACGCGTCAGTAAATTTAGAAACAAAATCGGTGGGTGTAGGTATTTACTCAAACACACTCAATATTGAATATTCGGCCAAACTCCCTAACCACTGGTCAGTTTTCTCCGCGGAAATGATGGCTATTTGCAAGGCACTAATATTCATTATAAAGAAAAAAAGCAAACATTGCGTAATATTTTCTGACTCTTTGAGTGCTATACTTAAACTTCGTAATTGGAAACTTTCCGGGAATCTCGATATAATATCTATAAATGCAAAAAAATATTTTTTCAAAGCAGCTCAATTAAACTTAAACATTATTTGTGTGTGGGTGCCAAGTCACTCGGGTATTATAGGAAACGAGCGAGCGGACGATTTGGCAAAACAAGGAGCGTCGGAAAGCAATAACATATTGAATTATAGGGGCGACCAAAATGATATAAGAAATGTCTTACAGGGCCCATTAAACGACCAATGGATTAGGGAATGGAATGGTACGGGAAAGTCAAAGGGGAAAACTTACACACACATGAGAAACAGAGATAAAAAACCCACAAGTAAATACTTTTTATTTGAATCTGAATTTAACAAATACACTATTACAACGATGATGAGATTACGATCCAACCATTGCCTGACCCCAGAACATTTATTCAGGATCAAAATTAATGAAAGTCCAAATTGTCAATGCGGAGAACTTGGTGATATCACACATATATTTTTCAATTGTAGTATCAACAGAGAAAATTGCGATTTATTTTACAATAGATTGAGTGGATTGAATTTGGATTGCCCTTTGCATGTAAATGACATTATTTTCAGCCAGTCTACAGAAGTAATTATATTGGTAATTGATTTTTTGAGATCATCTCAAATAAGGTTATAGATCAACGGTTATAGCCAGTCAAAACTAACCAACTAACAAATACATGAAGTCCAGTCCTGTGTACGTCAAGTATCCTTTTCAACCCTGGGAAAGGGTGGGAAAACAATATAGAGACTGGGTACATAACCTCAGGTTAAGCCCATGACTCCTGGTAGAAGGGAGTCAGAGAGAGAAGAAGAAGAAGATTAGTAATCGTAAATCCATCGATGAAATTATGTTGAAAATAAAAACGGCCCGTTGAAATTCATCGGTATGCACTTGATGAAAATAAAAACACACCGATTCATTTACGATTAATCGATTAGACATTTCGATTAAAATAAAAACGCACCCTATGTATCCGTATTGATTTTCCGCATTTAATTTTTCGGTAATTGTTTAGAACTAAAAGAACCGTGCTGGAGAAGTGAAAAAAATTGTACTTACCAAGTTTGGGCCCCAGATTACGTAAATGATAACGAGAAGTCTGCAATTCCTTTAGTTCAAAAAAAAAATTCCAAAGTTTCATTCAGGTAGGTGAGGTTATTCATAATTTTAGCCAGTTTTCCTCTATTTGCTCAATCAATAATCGTTGGAAATGATTTTATTATCAATTTCTGAGCGTTTCCTGCAAAATAAAGCCTTCATTGGGTCGAAATCGACGATTTTATACATTGTTTATATTCGTTACGGCAGCCATTTTAATTCCACTCTCGGCTGTCAACCGTCGCGAATTTTGCAACAGCCGAAAGTCGACTTAAAATGGCTGCCGTAACGAATATAAACAATGTATAAAATCGTCGATTTCGACGAAATGAAGGCTTTATTTTGCAGGAAACGCTCAGAAATTGATAATAAAATCATTTCCAACGATTATTGATTGAGAAAATAGAGGTAAACTGGCAAGAATTATGAATAACGCGGATAAGTATATTTAAATGGAAAAGTATAACGGGTGATTCCGCAAAAGAAGCAGAGAAAATAATTCTGCTGGTACCTGCCGACACGTGTTTCTGCTAGTTGGCTTCTTCAGGACAGGGCAACCAAGAAACCAAAAAAAAAGGTGAAATGATAACTGAAAACAGGTGGCATCACATCAGGAGCGAGCAACCAATTTGTGCCTTCAGCTCTAGGACCTCCAATTCGGAGGTAAACTATGGCATCGGCACGAAGGAAGCATAAGCTACCTGTGCGATGCGACCTCAACCCGAGGATATGTATTAAAGAAAATAGGATAATGCGTATAAGTATATTTAAATGGAAAAGTATAACGGGTGATTCCGCAAAAGAAGCAGAGAAAATAATTCTGCTGGTACCTGCCGACACGTGTTTCTGCTAGTTGGCTTCTTCAGGACAGGGCAACCAAGAAACCAAAAAAAAGGTGAAATGATAACTGAAAACAGGTGGCATCACATCAGGAGCGAGCAACCAATTTGTGCCTTCAGCTCTAGGACCTCCAGCAGAATTATTTTCTCTGCTTCTTTTGCGGAATCACCCGTTATACTTTTCCATTTATTATGAATAACCTCACCTACCTGAATGAAACTTTGGAAACTTGTTTTTGAAAAAACTAAAGGAATTGCAGACTTCTCGCTATCATTTTCGTAATCTGGAGCCCAAACTTGGTAAGTACAATTTTTTTCACTTCTCCAGCACGGTTCTTTTAGTTCTAAACAATTACCAATTTTTCAATATATTATAGAAATCATTTCAGTATAATTTCAATACCGTGAATTTATCGTTTAAATTCTGTGCGACCAGAATTTTCTGTGGTCATAAGATTGATGGGTATAGCAAGCTCCCGGAGATTTTTATTCGTTCTTTATGGTCGAAGCTCTCGAGCGAGATAATTCTCTGAAAACGTTCCTCGTAAGATTCGTTTGTTCTCAATGGTAAAGATGAAAGATATGGTGGTCTGCACATCATAACAGTTTGTGTGTTCGGCGAAAGTATTTTTAAAAAATTCGCGAAATCGGTGAAATCGTGAAAAGCGATCTCGCCCGAATAAAATTTTGTCCACTTGACCTACTTGTTCTGCACTAGTGCATGGTGTGTGAAGAAGTTGTATACACCTATAGTCCAGGGCTTCCCAAAAGTATTTTTACTGTGACGCCCTTGGGACTTTGCCATGTTTGTACGACGCCCCTTAACTCAGCCCCAAAAATATTTACCAACTTTAGTACTAGCCTAGTAAGTAGTAATACGTTATCAGCTCACTGGACTCGGTCGCATCGACATGCGACACCCCTGAGGCAATGTTTGGGAAGCCCTGCTATAGTCTAATACACTTTCAAAACTATTAGCCGTATTCTTTTTACCTTGTTTCATCTCAATAGATGCATAGAATCTTGCATTTTGCCTTCTAACTACTGAGTCTGAACTGAGAATCTCAGTTAACCTCAGCTGAAATTGGTAAAAAGAATACGCCTATTGTTGTTCGTATTAGTCAAATTATGCCTTCGAACTTACCTTGGACTGAAGCGTAATATTCCATCGAAGTCGGTGGTCAAAACATTAAAAATCTGAACGGATGCCACTACTACAGCAATAAGACCAAAGAAATACTTCATTGAGATTTTGAATCTCCTGCTGACATAGAACAATGTTGATGAAATGATGTACATGTGCAAGTCAGCTGCTAAATACCACATGCCTGGTGAACACTGAAAATTGAGTTTTTCGATATTTTTCGTATTATGCCAAATTAGGATAATGATAATATGTGATCTTGATGTATGAACTAGTCCCTGAAGCAAGGAAAGGAATAGAAATAAATGGAATACTGTTGAATAACAAACAATTATTCAATTGAATCGGTCTCATGAAGATGAAAATCGATTACAATGATAATTAAAATAAATTATCAAAATATCCGCATTTTTGGCGCGCTGTTCAGGTTGACTGGAAAATTAACCTCACCTCATTAAAAACTATTTGAAGAAAATCGGTATATCAGAAACTATCCGTCAGATATTGTTGAAATTCTGCGAGAGCTTTCAACACCTTATTTTATAATTAAGTTCTAGATTTCAACTCGATTCTCCTGTATTGTACACTCTTAATCGAATTTACCATGGTAAATTCGACTAAGAGTGTCCAATACAGGAGAATGGACAATAGAACATACGCGCAATAGCTCCTGACTTCACGTCAGTGCTTGAACCAATTTTAACAAATTAATAAAGAATGTACTTCAGTGTGAATTTTTTATTAGGTTAGAACCTAATAAAAAATTCTAACCTAATAAAAAATTCACACTGAAGTACATTCTTTATTGATTTGTTAAAAATCTTAGTGTGCACAACCACCTGGTCGATCTGAACCAATTTTTGTTCGTGAAGTCAGGAGCTTTTGCGCGTATGTTCTTTTGTCCATTCTCCTGTATTGGACACTCTCAATCGAATTTACCATGGTGAATTCTGTTCTCCTGTATTGGACACTCTTAATCGAATTCACCATGGTAAATTCGATTAAGAGTGTCCAATAAAGGAGAATGGACCAGAGAACATACGCGCAAAAGCTTCTGACTTCCCGTCAGTGCTTGAACCAATTTTTCTTTTTCAATTATTTTTTAAAAATTTTCTAGTGCTACGATCCCCACGAAATTTTGCAAGAATTTTCGCGTTGGCATTCTACAACTAATAACCATATTTGAATTTGGCCGGATTTGTATTATTGAGGAAATAACAAAACAAATTTCAGATTTATATAACTCCAAAACCATTGGGCCGATTATGCTAGTTAACGAACTTAAATGTCGTATTCAGATGCGTAATCTACCCTACAAACTGCAGGGCGCTATTTCTTTCCGTTCTCGAGGAATCATGAGATACATAATATTTTTTCGTAATTTTTTTAAAATTTTCTAGAGGTACGGTGCCCACAAAATTTCACACACGCCTTCATGCCGATTTTCTACTACTAGTTACCAAGCTTCAATTCGATCGAGTCTATTTTTTTTTGAGATATCGGGGAAATCATATTCCAGATGGGTATAACTCCGAAAACGTTGGGCCGATTATGACCGCGAACTTCCATTCTATTCCATTCAAATGTGCAACCTATCCTGAAAATTAGTCCCTATCTCCTTTCATTCCAGAATTGTCGAGGCAACGCCCACCCATCCAGCTACTGAACTCACACAAGGCTGCTCGGATCTCCAACAATATAGATCCGATCATGTTCAAACTTGGAACTTGGTAGTAGAGTGAAGTTCTGAAGGCTCTCGCAAAATTTCAGCGAATAGGACGAACAGTTTCTGATATATAAAATTTGTTTACATAATTTTCTATGATTTTTTAAAAATTTTCTAGTTATACGATCCTCACAACATTTTGCAAGAATTTTCGTGTTGCCATTCTACAACTGATAACCATGTTTGAATTGGATCGATTCTGTATATTTTGAGTTATTGAGGAAACAACAACCAAATTTCAGAAGGGTATAAATCCAAACCCGTTTTACCGATTATATCTATAAACTAACTCAAATGGCGCATTAAGATTCTCAACCTTATATGCTATCTCTTACCGTTCTCAGGTTATCGTGACGTAAATAATTTTTTAATATTTTTTTTTAATTTTCTAGCGATACGATATTCACAAAATTTCACAAACGTCCTTAGGTTTATATTCTACAACTACTCACCAAGTTTCAATTCGATCGGAACAGTATTGGTTGTAGACAAAATTATTACTCGGAAACCGTTGGGCCGATAATGCCCAATTATCCTTAACTGAGGTCCTCAGTTAAGGATAAATAAAAATCGCAACCTCAGTTAACGTGAAAATTAACGTGAAACAGGCCTCTTCCTTTACCGTTACATACGTTAATTAAGGTTGCGTTTCTTATTTATCCTTAAATGAGGACCTCAGTTAGGACTTAACGGAGATGGAATGATTTGTGAATACGGCGGATAGACTTGCAATTTTTAGGGTAGGTTGCGCATCCGAATGCGACCACATTCGGGATTATTAATAGGCATAATCGGCCAAACGGTTTCGGAGCTATACCTATCTGGATCGACATTCGACATATCACTATAAAATTTTAAAATAATCATTGAGGAAAATTATTTACATCAGAAACTATTCGCCCGACATTGCTGACATTTTTCGAGTGCCTTCAAAACCGAACATTACAGCTAAGTTCCAAATTTGAAGACGATCGGATCTATATTGTTGGAGATCCGAGCAGCCTTGGGTGAGTTCAAGAGCTAGATGGGCGACCGTTGCCACGATAACTTTTCGAACGGAAAGAGATAGAAACTTGCAATTTTCAGGGTAGGTTGCGCATCCTAATGGGACTGTTGAGTTCGTTGTTGGGCATAATCGACTCAACGGTTTCGAAGTTATACCCATCTGGAATATTGTTGGAATTTCCTGGGGTTAAAGTCGCATTACACATGTTGCTTATGCTTCCTCCGTGTCGATTCAATAGTTTTAATCCGAAATGGATGTCCTTGAGTGGTAACACTAATCTCGCAAATTTGTTAGAAGATTTTCCTCTGGATTTGGTATACAATCGTATGTGGTATCAGCACTACATTTTGGACGAGATGTTGTCGCCTGGTTAAACCATGCTTTTAATAGGAGGTGGATTGGTCGGCGTGGTCAGGTGCTATGGCCTGCGAGATCACCTGACTTGAATCCTTCGGATTATTTCGTATGGGGGTATTTGAAACAACTTGTTTACGCAGTGGAAATTAATAGTCAAGAACAATTAATGGAACGAATTATTAATGCATTCGAATTCACTCAAAATAGGCAAAACATGCAATTAGTATACGATTCCCTCATTGTGCGTTGCCAAGCCTGTACCGATGCTAATGGTGGTATTTTTGAACATTTGATTTAATTATTTTTGTTTTTGGCGCTCTAGTTCCTCGGAACTGAGTGCTTATCAATTTGCCCAAATGTCTGTAATATTCGAATTTTTGGCTGAAAATGGTCTCAAACGATTTGGTTCGACTCACTGATCGAGAATACGAGGTTGAAATCGATTCTGTCCAGCCGGTTCGGCCGGCCTGCCGGCCGTAGGCACGATTACTCTCGAACGAAAAGAGTTAGAGGATTGAAATTTGCAAGGTGGGTTTGGAGTGTAAATATCTCGGCTGAGTTCGTTAATGGGCAAAATCCATCGAGTGGTTTCGGTGTTATGGCCGATTTTAGTAAAAACATTTTTTATGAATATTTCCGAAATCGATTACTCGATCTATCTGAAATTTAGCATCAAATTGTAGAATCATGACCTCCATACATATGTGAAGTTTTGTATTGACCGGTTACCGCAAAGTGTCAAAAAAAATTTTTTAAAATTAAAAATTTTTTTTTTACAATAACTCTCGAACGGAATGAGCTAAGCAGTTGAAATTTTCAGAGTAGGTTAGGGAGATGAATATCTCGGTTAAGTTCGTTATTGGGAAAAATAGGTCAGATGGTTTCGGAGTAACGAAAAATAAAAATTTTTTTAAGAAACAAATTTCAAATTCAATTGTGTTTTAAGATGCAGTTTCACCATAAAAATTCATTGATATCATTTTCAACTCCAACAAGCTAATACTTTCGGAGATATGATTTTTCGAAATTTCAATAATGAATCGTAGTTCTATGTTTTCACAGAATGTTATCCTTATGCCATCTAAGCTTTATTATATGATCTGTGTTCATACTCGTAGATGTCATCCTGTTTTATAAGAGAGAATCAAATTCATTTCAGCTATTTTAATTTGATTTCCTCCATGGTGCAGTTCTCATTCTCAGATTGCTCATTTAATCTTGATAAATAAACTATTATTTGAATTGAATTTCCTTTATGATGCAGTTCTATCATAAGAATACATTGATATAATTCCCAACTCTGAGAAACCAATACTTTCGGAGATATAATTTGTCTGTTTGAACTAGAGCGCCAGAAAGCTCCTGTCCACAGGGCTTGAACCCATTTTTTATATTATGTATTAAAGTTTAAAATTGATGACATGCAAAAACTCTGAAGTCTGATATCTCGGAAACAAAGCCAAAAATCCAAAAATTTTATTTTACATTTTTCATCAAGAATCACCCTGTATATGTGGGAATTTGAATGATTATCATTTTCAAGAGATATCCTTTTAGCTATCAAACAGATTTGAATAATTTATTCCCTTGTGTTTGAATGGAAGAATTTTTGAAATCATATATAGAATTTTTTAAATGTACTGATAACTGAGTGCATACTGTTGAATTTTAATGTTCGAATGCAGGTAAGAGATACAAATGGACAGAATATATTGAATAATTTTAAGCTAACTCCCAGTTTGGCAGTTCGGCCATTTCTGTGAATTCTAACAATGAATTCACATGAAATGTTCAAAATGTGCTCCATTATTCTTAAGGCATTTATAAATTATTTTTCGTTTGTTGTCAAATATATTTTTTAACATTTGCTGGCCAATATTTTGGTAGCATATTATTATTGATGATTAGAGGTCCTCAATATTATCGTATTCTCTTTTGAAAACCTCATCTTTCTGATTTGTCAGATAGTCATCATAATCAAAAGAACACGTTTTTTGTAGCCCCGAAGTACCATTTCCTGAAACGGTGTTAACCAATCCGGGAAATTTCTGTTTGATGTTTGGTATAAACTCACAATTTCATTATCTTGTACATTTATGTTCTGCAAGAAGAGAAAATTCTTCCACCAAATTGCTCTACATCTTGTCACCTCAGAACGGATAACTGAATAGAAATATGGATGTGAGACGGCAACTGCCATAGCTTCCGAGCTATGAAGTAAGAGCATCAAAGCTACAGCTGGCAATAACCTGAAATTAATATTTTAATTAATTAAAATTATTCAGTGATTCCACTCTTAGTATTCGATGCAGGTGACTCAATTGAAGTGTTACCCACACTCAACAATTATGCCGTAACAAGGTGAAATAACATTTGACCTATATATTAGCGCATCGGAGTTCACACATTAATTACACTTTAATATAATATGGTAATCTATTTTTTTTACAAAACAACATAATACTAATCAATATCTATGGAGTTCAATCATAGAATTCATTTTTGTGGTCTGATATAATTTAACTCACCTGAAATATCTATTCAGCCATAATATGAATAAATCCTTCATGGTGAATTCTCCATTTTTTCTTATAATATTTTGAAGTTGAACTGCTAGTAGCCAAGCAGATATGATAAAGTATATTTGGACAACTAGTCCGAAAGACCCATGGAAAATGGACTTAACTAAATTATCGGGGACCTTGAAAAAAAAAACAGTTAGGTTTTATTTATTGTCATGTAATGTTTGACGGTATGAGACAAGTTTTGTTTCCGAGGGTACCAACGCGATTTCAACGAAATGTTCTGATTTATGAAAAATTGGTTCAAGCACTGACGTGAAGTCATAAGCTTTTGCGCGTATGTTCTATTGTACATTCTCCTGCATTGGACACCCCTTATCGAATTTATCATGGTAAATTCGAATTAAGTGTCCAATTCAGGAGAATGGACAACATAATTTACCATGGTAAATTCGATAAGAGGTGTCCAATGCAGGAGAATGGACAACAGAACATACGCGCAAAAGCTTCTGACTTCACGTCAGTGCTTGAACCAATTTTTTTTTTCGGCAACCGTCCGGGAAGTGCCCACTTCCCGGACGCTTTTTCTTTGAGAAAGAAGCATTTCCCGGCCTAGTCCGGGAAGTACGTACTTCCCGGACTAGGCCGGAACAATCACGCCGTTTTGGTCATTGTAAATATGAAAATCTTGGTAGGTATATTTTTGATAAATGAAGTTACCATAGCACTGAGAAAACGGCTGACAGTTCATATAAAATTAGTCAACATGTGATATTTTCTGTTCTGTTTAATTTGAATAAGATTCAAAATATATAAAAAAGAAATGTGTCGTCTCATTGATTTGTTATTCTACACGGTTGCCGAAAAAATATTGTACGCAACACGCCCGAAAAAAGTTTTTTTGGACTCATAGACTTCCAGGACTCGCTTACGCTCGTCCTAGAATGTTGTCTATTCGTCCAAAAAAACCCTATTTTCCGGACTTGTTACGTAAATTACTATTTCGTGATTTTTTTTAAATTTTCTAGGGATACGGTTCTTAAAATTTTTTTTTCGTCATTTTTTTCAAATTTTCTAGGGGTACGGTTCTCACAACATTTGAAACACTTCTTTATGTTGATTTTCTACTACTAGTTACCAAGCTTCAATTCGATCGAATATTTATTTTTTGAGTTATCAAGGAAATAATATTCCAGGTGGGTATAACTCGGAAACCGTTAGACCGATTATGCCCAAAAACGAACTCAACTCTCCCATTCGGATACGCAACCTACCCTGGAATTTGCAAGTCCCTATTTCCTTTCGTTCGAAAGTTATCGAGGCAACGGTTACCCATCTACTGAACTCACACAAGGCTGCTCGTATCTCCAACAATATTTAACCGATCGTGTTAAAACTTGAAACTTGTCAGTAGAGTTAGGTTATAAAGGTTCTCGCAAAATTTCAGCAATTTCAAACGAATAGTTACTGATATATAGAATTTTTTTTTTCAATTTTCAATGATTTTTTAAAAATTTTCTACAAATACTATCCTCACGAAATTTTACAAGTATTTTCGCGTTGGCATTTTTCAACTAAAACCATGTTTGAATTCAATCGGTTTAGTATTTTTCGAGTTAATGAGGAACAAAAAACAACCAAATTTCAGATGGCTATAACTCTAAAACCGTTTGGCCGATTATGCTCAAAACAAACTGAAATGTCGCGCTCTGACGCACATCCTAACCTGAAAACTTCAAGCCGCTATCTCTTTCCGTTCTCAAGTTATCGTGACAACAAAAATATTTTTTAATGATTTTTTAATAATTTTCTAGCCATACGATTCGCACAAAATTTCACAAACGTGCTTAGGTTCATATTCTACAACTACTCACCAAGTTTCAATTCAATCGGATTTATATTGGTTGAAAACAAAATTATTACTCGGAAACCACTGGGCCGATTATGCCCATTAATGAACTTGTCCGTCGTATTGGGATGCGCCACCTACCCTGAAAATTTCAAGTTGCTAGCTCTTTTCGTTCTCAAGTTATCGTGGCAACGGCCGGACGGCCGGCCGGACAGAATCAAATTTGACCTATAATTCTTCATTGGGGAGTCGAACTAAATCGTTTGAGACCATTTTCGTCAAAAAATTCGAAAGTTACAGATATTTGGGCAAAATAATAACGCGATGTTCCCCAGAATATACGCTCAAAAATGGATTTGTTTTTGGCGCTCTTGTTCCTCGGAACAGAATGCTTATCAATTTGCCCAAATTTCTGTAAATTTTGAATTTTTGGCCGAAAATGATCTTAAACGATTTGGTTCGACTCACTGATCAAGAATCCATGGTCAAAATTGATTCTCTCCGTCCGTCCGGCCGTCCATTAACACGATAACTCTCGAACGGAATGAGCTAGACAGATGAAATTTTCAGGGTAGGTTAAGGAGATAAATATCTCGGTTGAGTTCGTTATTAGGCGAAATCGGCCTGGAAGTTTCGGGGTAACAAAAAAGAATATTTTTTTTACATTACAAATTTTAGATTCAATTTTTTTTAAGATGTAGTTTTATCATAAGAATCCGTTGATGTCATTCTCAACTCTAACAAACTAATACTTTCGGAGATATGATTTTTCAAAATTTCAATAATTATTCTCAATTCTATATGATTTCATAGAATATTCCAATTATAGTTTCCTGATGTATATAACTCCAACATGAGATGAGTCATAGACCACGTTTTGAATCTGTGTTTGCAAAAAGTCTTGAGAATTGATGCACATAAGCCAAATTGAAAAAGTTTGAAAGCCCTGTGACAGGAGCTTTGGCGCTCTTGTTCAAACTTTGACAAATCATAACTCCGAAAGTATTGGTTTCTCCGAGTTGGGAATGATATCGATGGATTCTTAATGAATTTATTTCATTTTATGATGCAGTTCTATCATAAGATTCCATTGATATCATTCCTAACTCTGAGAAACCAATACTTTCTGAGATATAAAATCTCAAAGATTGAACAATAGCGCCAAAGCTCCCGTCCACAGGGCTTGAACCAATTCTGAAATAATACATCTAGTACTGAAGTAAATAATAAATGAAACCTCTTTTTGAGAGCGAGAAATGTACCGAAAGAATAAAAATAAAAATAATTATTATTAATCAAGGTTTACAAAGTTTAGGATTATAGGTATATATAAACGCAACACATTTAAAAAAAATTGGTTCCAGTACTGACTTGAAGTCAGAAGCTTTTGCGCGCATGTTCTATTGTCTATTCACCTCTATTAGACACTCTTAATGGAATTTACCATCGATATAGACCGTTTTCCCAGCTTTTATAAGATATTAATACATTTCGTACCATTTTAATGACTTGTGTAATGAGAGAATCGTCTAAGATCACAGAATGTTTAATTCTGACATATGTATTCTATCGAATATCTTACGTCTCAACTAATATCAGGATACGATATTAACGAAACTACGTGAAAATGAGCATTTTGATGCGCAACCTACCCTGAAAATTGCAAGTCGCTATCTCTTTAGGTTCTCAAGTTATCGTGAGATAAATAAAATTATTTCTTAATTTTTTAGTGATACCATCCTCACAAAATTCCACATACGTCTGACATGTAGAATTTTTTTCAATTATTTTCAATAATTTTTTAAACATTTTTTAGTGATAGGATATGTCGCAAAAATTTGAACGACTGCATTGTACAACTAATTACCATATTTGAATTGGATCAAATACGTATTTTCTGAGTAATTGAGGAAATTACAACAAAATTTCAGATAGGTATAACTCCGCAACAGTTTGGTCGATTATGCCTATTAACGAAATCAAATGTCGCATTCGGATGCGCAACCCATCACCCTAAAAATACAAAGTCTCTATCTCGTCCTGTTCTCAATTATCGTGAGATGAATAATATTTTAAGTCACTATCCCTTTCCTTTCTTAAGTTATCATGGCAACGGCCGGCCGGACAGAATCAAATTTGACCTCGAATTGTTCATCAGTCCGGCCGATCGTTGTCACGATAACTTCCGAACGGAAAGAGATAGCGACTTACAATTTTCAGGGTAGTTTGCGCATCCGAATGGAACAGTTAAGTTCGTTGTTGGGCATAATCGGTCGAACGGTTTCGATGTTATACCCATCTGAAATATTGTTGGAATATCCTCGGGTTACAGTCGCATTACACAGGAATTAGTGTATCGCTTTTAAAGGCGATTATGATTAAAATCAAATTTGAGCAAAAAAGTTATGATTTCTTCTTTCGACCGGGAAGTTTTCAGCCGATGTTATATTCTGATATTTCCAAATTTTCACCACCGTTTCTTCCCAAGGATTATTATCTTTATCCCCCAATATCTGTAGTATTTTAAAAAACGATTGAAGAAAATACTCACTTCTTCGTAATATTCCGTGTTTTTAACGAACATCACCACCATGGAAGTTAAAAAGGAATGAACTGCAACAATGATAGCCATAGCTAATGTTCGCATGCCTTGAAAACTCAGTAAATTTTTGAAATCCTCATTTTTTTTCGGTTGATTAAGTTCCTTCCAAACACTGATAAGTGAAAACATTTTTTGATATGTATTAGCTGAAATATAATAATATAATATAATATTAATTGGTAATACAGGGTGTTCTATAAGCTCTATGACAAACTTTGGCATAATATGATAGCTGTGCTCATTCTAAACATTTTTTCTTCTATGTCCATAGGTCCCATCCTGTTGGAACCATATCGTATTCCGTGCTAAAGCTGGAACATCATTTTGAAGTAGTGCTAAATGATTATAGCCATTCAAATTGCCCTCAATAAAAAAGGGGCCTATGATATGGTTTCGAACATTTCCTGCCCAAACATTAACCTTTTGAGGGAATTGCGTGTGTTCCTCTCTCGTCCAGTGAGGATTTCCGGTAGACCAGTAGCGGCAATTTTGACGATTAGCATGGCCGTTGAGAGAAAAAGTGCACTCATCAGAATACAAAACGTCTACTAATTGGACTTCCAAGAGCTCCAGGGTAGGTATGATTTTACAGGGATGCATTTTATTTTGTTTTAATATGTTTAGAATCGATGTATGGCTGACATTGAATGTTGTGGAGACATCTACTCGACTTAAGTGGTTTTTCTTCAAAGTCAAGCATCACATTTAATTCCACATCCTCACACAGCGTATTAGCAACTGTTTTTCTTAATCTGCCTTACATGCACAAACTCGCGAAACTGCTTCTCTATTTGACTTATTGTCCCATGGGTTATAGGCGGCAAATTCAAAAATGTCTCACGATACAAGCGACTTACTTCTTTTTGTGTTCGGTTATCTCCGTAACCAATCATTTGCACCTCGAATTCTTCATTAGTGAGGGAAACCTAATCGTTTTGACCATTTTCGGCCAAAAATTCGAAAATTACAGACATTTGGCAGTTGTTTTATTTGTGAAATTTGAACAGCCCTCATCTTTCTATCTTAGCCGAAATTGGAGCAATTGTAAATGAAAAACGTGTTTCATTTGATGAGAGGACTCTATGGTTAAAATCAAGGCACATTTTAAAGACGCACCCTGTATATTTTTAATATGTAGTTCTGTTGCAGATAAGTTTCACTTACCGTCATTTTTGGAACTGCATGTTTTTATAGTGGAATATATGATGAAACCTAAGTAGGTCAAAACGAATAGCCTAAAACAGAAAAATATATATAATATAGGATTAGGTAGATAATGAATCGTATGATTCATTTAACCTGGAAGTTTGATTTCTCTAAAGGTCAACCCCGATAGGCGTTAGAGGCTAACTTAAATAGCAACTCCTATGTTTTATGGCAAAATGTCCATTAACATTTTTGGCGCTCTAGTTCCTCGGAACTGAGTGCTTATCAATTTGCCCAAATGTCTGTAATTTTCGAATATTTCGATGAAAATGGTCTTAAACGATTTGGTTCGACTCACTGATCAAGAATCCGTGGTCGAAATTCATTCTGTCCGGCCGGCCGTCCGGCCGTAGGCACCATAACTCTCGAACGGAATGGGCTAGAGAGTTGAAATTTTCAGAGTAGGTTTGGGGGATGAATATCTCGGCTAAGTTCGTTACTGGGTAAAATCGGACAGAAGGTTTCGGAGTAATAAAAACAAAATTTTTTTTTTACAAAACAAATTCAAAATTATTTTTTTTTTAATAAGCAGTTTTATCATAAGAATCCATTCATATCATTTTTAACTCTAACAAGCTAATACTTTCGGAGATATGATTTTTCAAAATTTCAATGTAAATCGTATTTCACAGGTTGATATAATTATTCTATGTATATTCTATGTATGAATTGCCAGTCAACTTGACAGAAGGGAATATTGTAACTTCAAGAATATTGGGGTTGAAATACACGTATTTTAGCGATGCAACGGGGACCTCACCCGAAAATGTTTGAAAATATTACGTAAATTGAAAGAATAATTCCAAAGTTCGAGAGAGGAGAAAATTTTGTGAACGTAGATCAGGAAATTTTTGATCGATTACAAGGTAATTTATTATTTTATACATGTTTTATGGAATACCTACTATTTGTAGGTACTTTAAACCTGTTTTGGGCAATTGTCATACGAAACTTGTTTTTTTGGCGCTCTAGTTCCTCGGAACAGATTGCTTATCAATTTGCCCAAGTGTCTGTAATTTTGGAATTTTTGGCTGAAAATGGTCTCAAATGATTTGGTTCGACTCACTGATCAAGAATCCGAGTGCGAAATCGATTCTGTCCGGCCGGCCGACCGGCCGTAGGCACGATAACTCTCGAACGAAAGGAGTTAGCGGATTGAAAATTGCAAGGTGGTTTTGGAGCGTAAATATCTCGGACAAGTTCGTTAATGGGCGTTAACCATCAAGGGGTTTCGGAGTTATGGCCGATTTTAGTAAAAATATTTTTTATGAATATTTCCGAAACCGATCACTCGATCTATCTGAAATTTAGCACCAGACTGTAGAAGACAGTAGAATCATGACCTTTATACGCATGTGCAGTTTTGTATTGACCAGATTACCGCAAAGTGTAAAAAAAAAAATTTGAAAATGTGGTGCAGTTCTCATTCTCATGATTGCTCATTTAATCTTAATAAATAAACTATTATTTGAATAGAATTTCCTTTTTGATGCAGTTCTATCATATTAATACATTGATATAATTCCCAACTCTGAGAAACCAATACCAGATATAATTTGTCTTTTTGAACTAGAGCGCCAGAAAGCTCCTGTCCACAGGGCTTGAACCCATTTTTTTTCATTTGATAGATGGCGCTGTGTATAGACAAACTAACTTAACAGGTTGCCAGTATATGATGGTAATGATTGCTAAATACATGTTTGTTTCCTGTTTTTTCTGCTTTTCCTCTTGTTCCCTTCGTTGCACGTACCTCACCATCTATCACAAATGAACAAAAATTTTGCAGACGTATCATACGTAAATCAACAAGAGCGTTCCTGCCAATAGGGTCCCCTATTGGCAGGAACGCTCTGGACTTGTTGATTTATTAACAACGGTATCGCCATTTTTCATTAGTATCATACGTATTTTTGGCGCTCTTGTTCCTCGAAACAGAGTGCTTTTCAATTTGCCCAAATGTCTGTAATTTTAGAATTTTCGGATGAAAATGATCAAAGGATTTGGTTCGACTCACTGATCAAGAATCCGTGGTCAAAATCGATTCTGTCCGGCCGGTCCAGCCGTTAACACGATAACTCTCGAACTCTCGAACTCTTGAACTCTCGAAATTGAATGAGCTAGACAGTTGAAATTTTCAGAGTAGGTTTGGGAGATAAATATCTTGGTTAAGTTCGTTATTGGGCAAAATCGGCCTGATAGTTTATATTACATTACAAATTTCAAATTAATTTTTTTTTCAGATGCAATTTCATCATAAGAATTCATTGACATCATTTCCAACTGTAACAAGCTAATACTTTCGGATATTTGATTTTTCAGAATTTCAATAATAAATCGTAATTATATGATTTCACAGATTGCTGTAATCGAAAATTTCAATTGATATAATATAATTTTCAGAGTAGAATTGAGGAATGAATATCTCGGATAAGTTCGTTATTGGGTTGAATAGGTCTGGTGGTTTCAGATTAATAATTTTAGGCACTCTTGTTTTTTTTTTAAATGACACTTTTTGAATTTACTTTCTTCTATGATGCCTTTGATATCATTCCCAACTATGGATATGATTTGTTGAAGTTTGAACAAGAGAGCCAAAGCTTATTTCTGTCCACAGGGCTTTCCCACATTTTGTGACATAGAAATAAATTTTGTAATAAAAAATCATTGAAAAAAAAATTGGTTCAAGCACTGACGTGAAGTCAGAAGCTTTTGCGCGTATGTTCTCTTGTATTGGACACTCTTAATTCACCATGGTAAATTCGATTAAGGAGTGTCCAATATAGGAGAATTGACAAGAGAACATACGCGCAAAAGCAACTGACTTCACGTCAGTGTTTGAACCAATTTTTTTTTCTCGTCACAAATTAATGACAGCTTCTAATGTTGTCAAGTTATTAGATATCCCGTAATTGTATGTAGGTAGCTACATATTTTGATCCTTATATAAATTATGTACCAATCAATGAATCAATATCTATCTCTTTACAAAAAAAATATGGGCATTCTAACATCCAATAGTCTTTTATGAATCGTTGCATACATTAAAATTTTCTGATAATTTTGAAGGAATTAATTCATTAAGATACTAAAATTTATTATAATTAAGTATATCCAAAGCAATAAAATGGCCTCTATACGAAGTCGTAAATAAAACTATATACACTTACCCAATAAATATATCATGTGGTCCAAAAATACCAGCGGCATTTGGTTTTCGGTAACAATATGATTTGACGATATCCCCTATTAAATTGTACTCATACAACTCTTTTTCTAATTTTTCTTCAATACTTTCGTCACCAATGCAAAATGCTCTATATACAGTGTCTCTTTCATATACGGACTGAAATAATTTAAATAAATATTATTAATAACAATTCGACAACAACATTTTTCTTACAATTTATCGTTAATATTAGTAATGACTGATATGAGTGTTAGTATGTCAACCAATGCAACATAGATGCAGTTTGATATTTCTTTCACTTTCAATAATAAGGCCCCGTATAGTCGTAGTTACATTTTCAAAAATGTTATTTTAAATGAAACTTGGACAACCAAAAATGCAATATTTCATATAGAACAAATATCAACTTGAGTAAGCACATAGGTCCAGACTCCAGGTTATGGATCGGGAAAGTGAAAAAACAATTCGTGAAGAAAACGCAGTTGAAGCACTGACGTGAAGTCAGAAGCTTTTGCGCGTATGTTCTATTGTCCATTACAGGAGAATGGACAACATAATTAACCATGGTAAATTCGATTAAGGGTGTCCAATACAGAAGAATGGACAATAGAACATACGCGCAAAAGCTTCTGACTTCACGTCAGTGCTTGAACCAATTTTTTTTTCGTGATTTTTTTAAAATTTTCTAGGGGTGCGGTTCTTAAATTTTTTTTTTTCGTCATTTTTTTCAAATTTTCTAGGGGTACTATTCTTACAAAATTTTAAACACGTCTTTATGCTGATTTTCTACTACTAGTTACCAAGCTTCAATTCAATCGAATCTTTATTTTTTTAGTTATCAAGGAAATAATTTTCCAGGTGGATATAACTCGGAAACCGTTAAACCGATTATGCCCAAAAACAAACTCAACTTTCCTTTTCGGATACGCAACCTACCCTGAAAATTACATGTCCCTATCTTCTTTCGTTCGAAAGTTATCGAGGCAACGGTCACCCATTTACTGAACTCACACAAGAATGCTCGAATCTCCAACAATATTCAACCGATTGTGTTAAAACTTGAAACTTGGCAGTAGAGTTAGGTTATGAACGCTCTTGCAAAAATCAGCAATTTCGAACGGATAGTTACTGATATATAGATTTTTTTTTTATTTTCAATGATTTATTAAAAATTTTCTACAAATGCTATCCTCACCAAATTTTGCAAACATTTTCGCGTTGGCATTCTACAACTAATAACCAAGTTTGAATTCAATCGGTTTAGTATTTTTCGAGTTAATGAGGAAAAAAAAACCACCAAATTTCAGAAAATTTCAGATGGCTATAACTCTAAAACCGTTTGGCCGATTATGCTCATAAACAAACTCAAATGTCGCATTCAGATGCACAACCTAACCTGAAATTTTCAAGCCGCTATCTCTTTCCGTTCTCAGGTTATCGTGACAACAAAAATATTTTTTAATAATTTTTTTAAAATTTTCTAGCCTCACGATTCGCCCAAAATTTCACAAACGTGCTTAGGTTCATATTCTACAGCTACTCACCAAGTTTCAATTCGATCGGATTTATATTGGTTGAAAACAAAATTATTACTCGGAAACCACTGGGTCGATTATGCCCATTAACGAACTTGTCCGTCGTATTGCGATGCGCCATCCACCCTGAAAATTTCAAGTCGCTAGCTCTTTTCGTTCTCAAATTATCGTGGCAACGGACGGCCGGACGGCCGACAGAATCAAATTTGACCTCGAATTCTTCATTGGGGAGTCGAACTGAATCGTTTGAGACCAATTTCGTCAAAAAATTCGAAAGTTACAGACATTTGGGCAAAACTATAACGCGATGTTCCCCAGAACATACGCGCAAAAAGTGAGAAATGCAGGGGTTTGCAAAATTTGGAATACCAACACCGTCAACAAACGTTGGAAATGGCAATATGGATATTGAGAAGTGAAGACCGCTTCTGAAAATGGTAGCTCATCCTGAAATTAGGAACCAAGGATCTTTCCTATTTAAGGCTGGACGGAGAGCCTTTGAGGAGCTCAGTATAACTGGCATGTCCATCGATCATGAGCAAGCAGGAACTATCTTACGAACAGACCACAGAAGAGTAGGCAGAGAGATCAGATACGCACAACTGAAGACACTACTCGAAGATCACATGAGTAAAAATCTGCACTCCATATATTTCAGGAGTTTGAAAGATCAGGGCCTGTCGGAAGAATTATCCTCCGCCCTTTTGATGTCAGCTGGACTCAAATCGGAAACGGAAGGATTTGTTATGGCGTGTCAAGATGGGGTGATAAATACAAGATGGTATAAGAAGAACATCATGAGAGTGAACACCCCAACAACGTGCAGAGCATGCCACAACCAGCAGGAAACTGATATGCACATCCTGTCTACTTGCAGAGTCCATGCTACATCAGCCATGATCCATCAGGATATGTAGAAAGACACAATGCGGCCCTCCGAATTCTCTACTTCCTTCTGAGAGAAGTTTATGGTATATAGACAACGAACCATATGTGTGTCTGGAGATTGAAGCAGTTGTGGAAAATTACAGAGCTCGCATCTACTGAAACTATGCTGATCCAACCACTCGGTTGATCCACGTCATAAAACCAGATAGTCCTACTGGACAAAGAGCTCAAGGAATTGATTGCTGTCGAATTTTCCTCCCCTGCCGAAAATAATGTGGTGATGAAAGAAGAACCGAAGAAGGTCCCATTAACGGTGAAGGCCACTCGCAATTCATCTCGTTTGTTAAAGGAAGCTGTAAGGGCTGGACGAAGAACTACTCCAAGGAATTTGTGATAGGTTTTTTAGTGAGTAACCACACTCCTCACCCCCAGATATACATGGGCGCCGCCCATGTGATCTAACAAAATTAAACTTTAGTTCTTTGAGTTTGGCGGACGAGGTAATTGTTAAAAACAATGAACGACTTGTATTGAATTTAAGTCAATTGAATCCCGGGTATAAGAATCGGGCGGGATTTACGCGGAAGTTTGACGCAAATGTTTACGAAATGGTTGTGCGGATGTGAAGAGAAAAATTCCCTTATTTTTTTTTTTTGTTTTGTTTGCTTACTGTTTGGTGGAGACTGGACAAAAGGTATACGTGATTTTAAACATCTGGGTGAAAAGATACAAAAACACAAGAAATCGGCCAAACATATGAACAAGATTGTAAGCTTCCAGCTATTGTACACAACTAATATCGCTTCTGGTTTAAGTAGTGCATATGTCGAAAATATTCGTAAGCACAACGAAATGGTATCAAAAAACCGTTACGTTCTGTCAAAAACTATCAATAGTTTGAAGTTGTGCGGTTGCTTACGTACTTTAAATTTAATATAGTGTCGTATGGTTTGCATTCAACGTTTTGTGAAATATGTAAGGTTTTGGTTATTTTAATATCGATGCCAACGACAACCGCTGAAGCTGAAAGATGTTCTTCTACTTCAAAATTGATCAAGACGTTTCTAAGGAATGCAATGTCGGAAGAAAGACTGACGGCGCTCGCAATTTTGTCCATCGATCAAAATTTAGTTAAAGACATTCCTGACTTCAACGAAAAGGTAATCGAGAAGTTCATCTGCGATAAAAACAGAAGGATTGAGTTTCATTTCAAGAAGTAGGCATTTGGTAATTGCCTTTTAAATTATATATACTTTTTCGTATTCTTGAATCAGCGCCACCCTGAACAAAATTATTACCAGCCGCTCCTGCTCCAGAACAAAACCAATGAGTGCTTTTAGCTCAGTGGATAGAGCGGGGCTAAGTAAACAGGAATCTAGTCAGACGGTAGTGGCCACCACTCACTATTGAGTAAAAAATTAACAGTGCTGTATCTAAGGTGGTGTAAGCAAACAGTTACAAAGCCTACACAGAACACAACTCATTCTCCTAGCTCGCACAAGTTCCTTATAGTGCTTCTGAGGGGTCTCCTTGGAGAAAAGACATAGGAGGGTCAGTATAATTAGTGTTGAGCGATATTTCACGAACTGTGATCTGATCACTGTTCACGGTTCCTCAGCCTCAATATAAAACGTTACGTGGTTCCGCCATCTTAGTAATCGAAAGTCAGGGGGTGTATCTATACAACAAGTTATTCCTCTTTCAATGATTGAAGCGATAATAAGTGTGGATTCATGCAGCCCAAATTAACGAGTATCGAGTAACAATTAACAATTACAAATAGTGAGTAAAAGTTGAACTTCATATATCTGAATGAGAGTGTTCATGCAGCCAAGTAACAATTATCAATTAACAAATAACAAGTAGGAGTTCGCCAACTTTTAACTTTCTACTTTAATTGAACGAGATTTCGTACTTGTACGCAATTCGTGCGCAGCTCAACGCAGATTAGACAGCCCGATGATGTAAATATAACCTTACTTTGTAAAATATTCAATTTATTTGGTGTGTTTTTGTGTGGGTTCCGTGTTATAACATTGGGAAATGGAATTTTAAACTTAAAATTCAAATATAGGGGGAACAGAGGTTATTTTGAAAAATTAATACCTCCGATCTTCGACTTGTGTGTTTTTATTTCTTAATTGTTGATTTGAGTGCATGAATGCTGCATTTTTGTACGTGGTAATTCTTAATTGTTATTTGATACTTCCTACTTGATAATTGTTATTTGATGCTGCATGAATCCACACTTAATGTGAGTTCATTTTTTCCTCTTTGTTCAACGTTGGGCTTGTAAACAGACACGGTTTAAAACAGTTGTTCAAGGTCGGGAACCTTCGTGAATTTTTATGACCTTATCATTTTTACTTTCCTACATACGGCTAATTGGCCCTTGAAGTAAAACCTTATGGAGTAAAAGAAAATCGATTTAACCTAAAATATTATTCAAAAATCGATGCTTACCTGTTTCTGTATCAATTTCCATAATGCCGGCGGGTTATCTGCATACTTCGGTTTTAATTTCACATCTACTTTGCAATAAAAATTATTATCAGGGCATTCTTCGGTCTCGTTGAGGTAAAAAATTTTTGGCAGAAGTGCTAATTCCTGGGAACCTACAAAGATATAAATGTTCAAAAATATTGGAATGTGAGCATTTCATTTTTGCACGCTAGTACTAGGGCACTATTGTTTTCCTCAAATGTTTGAAATTTTCGAATGCTGCAATTTATATTGCAGAGGTAAAGAGCATGCCTTCAAATCCGGCGGAGATGATTCCAGTGTTATATTGAGGTTAAAGTTAACCAAAGCCATGACCCTGTAACGGTATAAAACCCCGTTACGCTGTTTTCGTAGCTATGCAACCCGTGATGCGTTGAACGTAAATTGATGGTCGCGTTATGGTTTGAAGTCGCTGTTTTGTTTTGAGTCTAAATTAGAAATGTTTTGTCTCAAGGCGTTAGGTGAAGTCAGAAGCGTGAGAACATGACAATTTTGAATAATTTTTTATGCCAGTACCCAGTAAATTATTTTATTTTATAAGAGTAAATATATAGCATCATCAAATAAGGTTTCGACTTGATTTGACAGAAATTTCAGAATTTTTTTTAAATTATTTTACAAGTAATGGCTGTTTGCGTTGATCCAGTTCCAGCTAGTGATGGGACCTCTCGAGGGAAAATAATCGAACATTTCGATTATTGGAACATCTCGAGATATCTGGCGATGTTCTGAAAAATGTGAGTGAATTCATTCGAATGATTTTCTGTCGTCTATCATATGACATCCAGATGAGATATCACTCGGCTCGAGTAAGAATTGAATGAACTGAGATGAGATACGAGATATCTCGTACTCGTAATTCGTTCGTATACGTTCTGAATGTTTTGATATTTCGAAGTTCCTTTGGCGGCATATAAGTATGAGATATGAAAGGTTTCTTTAACAATCGATAGAATTTATGGCCGCCATCTGGATTCTGGTCGGGTGCTGCCGAAATAGTAGCTAGTGAAGGATTTTATTATTTATTCCATTGCAAATTGAGGTATTCATTATTATTCTTATCTTATTCATTATTTGTTCGTTCAAAATATTCAGATATATTCCGTTTGTTATTAATTAATTATATTATAATTACGAACTCAGACCCAGAGGTTCGTTCAACAAGTATTTTATCGTTATTTTTTAAATATTTGTATAAGTGGCATTTGATACTTGTCGATAGCTTCAATTGGTTCAATTGGTATTATGCATGCATCTATTGAATTGACTCGAATTTTATTTTCAATAATTCAGGAACTAATTAATTGGAGGAATGAAAAAGGTCATAGAAAATTCAATCTGGACGTGTAAAATGATTAAAAATATGTTTTTGCGAAAAACAGAATGAAATAAAGTAAAGAGTACAAATTTCATTGACATTACATTTTGCCATTCAGAAAAATTATTTGGTTTACATTTTTTTGGCGCTAATCTATTACGGCCGATGTTGGTTAATTGTTTACATTTCGGAAATACCCTTTCCGACGGAACTGATGTTGCCGGTAATATTGTATTCGACATTACATTTCGCCATTCAGAAAAATTATTTGCTTTACATTTTTTTGGCGCTAATCTATTACGGCGGATGTTGGTTAATTGTTCACATTTCGGAAATACCCTTTCCGACGGAACTGATGTTGTCGGTATTATTGTATTAAGTGATTATAAATAGGTATATAATTGTGCATTCTAGGGAATTTCAGGTTCATAATGATTCATTTCATAGCTCCATTCCCTTTCGAACAGCTGGAAAGAAATTTTCAAATATTGGACCAAAACCAAATAGCATAATAATAAATTATCAAAGGACCAACGGCAATGTAATAAAATGAAGCCATAAAATGTGAATCTTAATACTGTAGGGAGCCGACGCAATTATATTGAAGATAAGGGATAACCTAAGCCGCTCACGCGATGAGAACTGAGTGGAATACCGAATGATCAATATCTCGAATGATCATTCGATTATTGAAATCTCTCGAGAACCTATATATCGATTATTGATATCATTTGATTATGCCCAACTCTAGTTCCAACCGAAGTTCCTTGCGAAGCTCAATCGGACAAAAAAAATTAGTTCTATTAATAGATAATCTAGTGCCAGATCGAAGCTTTTTTTTTTTATTAATTAGCAAAATGGCAGCCTCAGGAAATTTTTTTCCATATATTCTAGAAAAACCTAACACTTAATTGTTTATAAAAATGGGTTCAAGCCCTGTGGACAGGAGCTTTCTGGCGCTCTAGTTCAAACAGACAAATTATATCTGGTATTGGTTTCTCAGAGTTGGGAATTATATCAATGTATTAATATGATAGAACTGCATCAAAAAGGAAATTCCATTCAAATAATAGTTTATTTATTAAGATTAAATGAGCAATCATGAGAATGAGAACTGCACCACATTTTCAAATTTTTTTTTTTACACTTTGCGGTAATCTGGTCAATACAAAACTGCACATGCGTATAAAGGTCATGATTCTACTGTCTTCTACAGTCTGGTGCTAAATTTCAGATAGATCGAGTGATCGGTTTCGGAAATATTCATAAAAAATATTTTTACTAAAATCGGCCATAACTCCGAAACCCCTTGATGGTTAACTCCCATTAACGAACTTGTCCGAGATATTTACGCTCCAAAACCACCTTGCAATTTTCAATCCGCTAACTCCTTTCGTTCGAGAGTTATCGTGCCTACGGCCGGTCGGCCGGCCGGACAGAATCGATCTCGCACTCGGATTCTTGATCAGTGAGTCGAACCAAATCATTTGAGACCATTTTCAGCCAAAAATTCCAAAATTACAGACACTTGGGCAAATTGATAAGCAATCTGTTCCGAGGAACTAGAGCGCCAAAAAAACAAGTTTCGTATGACAATTGCCCAAAACAGGTTTAAAGTACCTACAAATAGTAGGTATTCCATAAAACATGTATAAAATAATAAATTACCTTGTAATCGATCAAAAATTTCCTGATCTACGTTCACAAAATTTTCTCCTCTCTCGAACTTTGGAATTATTCTTTCAATTTACGTAATATTTTCAAACATTTTCGGGTGAGGTCCCCGTTGCATCGCTAAAATACGAGTATTTCAACCCCAATATTCTTGAAGTTACAATATTCCCTTCTGTCAAGTTGACTGGCAATTCATACATAGAATATACATAGAATAATTATATCAACCTGTGAAATACGATTTACATTGAAATTTTGAAAAATCATATCTCCGAAAGTATTAGCTTGTTAGAGTTAAAAATGATATGAATGGATTCTTATGATAAAACTGCTTATTAAAAAAAAAATAATTTTGAATTTGTTTTGTAAAAAAAAAATTTTTTTTTTATTACTCCGAAACCTTCTGTCCGATTTTACCCAGTAACGAACTTAGCCGAGATATTCATCCCCCAAACCTACTCTGAAAATTTCAACTCTCTAGCCCATTCCGTTCGAGAGTTATCGTGCCTACGGCCGGACAGAATGAATTTCGACCACGGATTCTTGATCAGTGAGTCGAACCAAATCGTTTAAGACCATTTTCATCGAAATATTCGAAAATTACAGACATTTGGGCAAATTGATAAGCACTCAGTTCCGAGGAACTAGAGCGCCAAAAATCGAAATTAAAAATAAAAAGAAAATCCTCCGATCAGGCACAAGTTTTTCATTTTTCGAAAAGCTGTATATATTACATTAGAGTCTACCAAGCGGTTTTCGAGATACAGTGGTCACCATTTCAAAGAACGTAGTTTCGAAAAAAACTCCTTTGAAGTTTACACTCTTGTCCATATAATAGTTCTTCAGCCGTTGTGGCAGCCTCCAAAATATCTATTTGATGTTGTCTACGTATTCTTCTACCTTCTGGAGTGTTGTCGTTAGCACGTTAGCTGCTAGCTACCTGCTGCTAGCTACCTGCTCTCGCCCAGAGCGCCCGAGAGCCCTTTGCCAATTATCGAATAACTCGAAAAGTATTTATCGGATTTACTTCAAATTTTCAGAAAATGCAAACACAAAAAAAAAGATTTTTTCGAAAAAGCTGACTAAACCTAACCCCTTAAGAATCAGTATTGATTTCCCGTGGGCGCTTCGATTTGTACGGGTTTCGAAGCGCGCTCAACTTGAAAACCCGTAGCAACTTTAGACGAATCGCAACGCGATTGCCGTGCGTTCGCCGTGCACTGCGCTAATGCCGCTAATGTATACGCACGCACTATACGTTGGTACGAGAGTTACGGGACTCCGAAAACCTGTACAAATCCCAGCGCGCGCCGCGCGTTCGCCACGCAGCGTATTAATATATACGCAGCTTCATAGAAATCACTTTGTTCAATACCGAGAGATTCTGTGCGACCAGAATGTTCTCTGGTCATACGATTGATGGATATCGCAAGCTCCCGGGGATTTACTCGTTCACTTACGCTCTTAGCTCTGGAGCAGGTCACTTCCTTGTAGAATATCGACATGAAGACGTGTGTAAAATTTTGTGAGGACTGTACCACTAGCAAATCAAAAAAAAAAAATCCGAAAAAATATTATGTATCTCACGATACCTTGAGAACGGAAAGAAATAGTGACTTGCAAGTTTTGAGGGTAGATTGCGTATCTGAATTCAATTCAAACATGGTAATTAGTTCTAGAATGCCGACGCAAAAACGTTTACAAAATTTCGTGAAGATCGAATTACTAGGAAATTAAAAAAAAAAACATTGAAAACAAATTTATAATAGTAATAGCAGTAGGTCGAAATCGATTCTGTCCGACAGGTCCGGCCGGCACGATAACTCTCGAACGAAAGGAGTCAGAGGATTGAAATTTGCAAGGTGGGTTTGGAGCGTAAATATCTCGGACAAGTTCGTTAATGGGCGAAATCCATCAAGCGGTTTCGGTGTTATGGTCGATTTTAATAAAACACATTTTTTATGAATATTTCCGAAACCGATCACTCGATCTATCTGAAATTTAGCATCAAATTGTAGAATCATGACCTTTATACGCATGTGAATTTTTGTATTGACCAGGTTACCGCAAAGTGTAAAAAAAAAATTCAAAATTAAAAAAAAAAATTCTACAATAACTCTCGAACGGAATGAGCTAGGCAAGTGAAATTTTCAGAGTAGGTTAGGGAGATGAATATCTCGGTTAAGTTCGTTATTGGGCAAAATAGGCCTGATGGTTTCGGAGTAACGAAAAAAAAAATTTTTTTTAAGCAACAAATTTCAAATTCAATTTTTATTTAAGATGCAGTTTCACCGTTAAAATCCATCGATATCATTTTCAACTCCAACAAGCTAATACTTTCGGAGATATGATTTTTCTAAATTTCAATAATGAATCGTACTTTTTATGAATTTTTACGAAACGGATCTCTCGATCTATCTGAAATTTAGCATCAAATTGTAGAATAATGACCTCCATAAGCATGCGAAGTTTTGTATTGATCGGCTTGCCGTAAAGAATCGAAAATTTTTTTTTCAATTTTTAAATTTTGTTTCTACAATAACTCTCGAACAGAATGATCAAGTCAGTTGAAATTCTCAGAGTACGTTTGGGAGATAAATATCTCGGCTGAGTTCGTTATTGGGTAAAATAGGGCAGATGGTTTCGGAGTAACGAAAAAAAAAAGTTTTTTAACTTACAAATTTCAAATTAAATTTTTTTAAGATGCAGTTTCACCACAAACTTTTCGAAATTTCAATAATGGATCATTCACAGAATGCTATAATTATTATATCTATGAATTATTATATGATCTGTGTTCATACTCGTACATGTCATCCTATTCTATAAGGGAGAGTCAAATTCATTTCAGCTATTTCAATTTGATTTATTCCATGGTGCAGTTCTCATTCTCAGATTGCTCATTTAATCTTGATAAAGAAACTATTATTTGAATTGAATTTCCTTTATGATGCATTTGTATCATAAGAATCCATTGATATAATTCCCAACCCTGAGAAACCAATACTTTCGGAGATATAATATGTCTGTTTGAACAAGAGCGCCAAAAAGCTCCTGTCCACAGGGCTTGAAAAAATTTTTTCAGTGCGAACTTTCCAATAGGTACTGTCCTTTGAAGGTGGCGAGTGTCGACAACACAGATTACAGAATGAGAATAATATGAATGTAAACGATGTTATCAATAAGGTGAACTGCTTTTTGGCGCTCTAGTTCCTGGGAACTGAGTGCTTATCAATTTGCCAAAATGTCTGTAATTTTCGAATTTTTCGATGAAAATGATCTTAAACGATTTGGTTCGACTCACTGATCAAGAATCCGTGGTCGAAATTCATTCTGTCCGGCCCGTCCGGCCGGCTGTAGGCACGATAACTCTCGAACGGAATGAGCTAGACAGTTGAAATTTTCAGAGTAGGTTTGGGAGATAAATATCTCGGCTAAGTTCGTTATTGGGCAAAATCGGACAGATGGTTTCGGAGTAACAAAAAAAATTTTTTTTTTTACAAAACAAATTCCAAATTGAATTTTTTTCAATAAGCAGTTTTACCATCAAAATCCAATGATATCATTTTTAACTCTAACAAGCTAATACTTTCGGAGATATAATTATTCAAAATTTCAATAATAAATCGTATTTCACAGAATGATATAATTATTCTATGTATGAATTGTCATAATGTCAACTTATTTTCCTGAGACATGACATTATCTAATCAATCGAAGAATTATGAGAATAAAGTGTATTCCGAAATGTGAGCGAAGTGAGAAAAATCTCAGTTGTTTGCTCCGAAATTAGTTTTTCTCAGAAAAGTCTTACATTTCGGAATGGAACATGAAGTATTTTAGCGATGCAACGGGGACCTCACCCAAAAATGTTTGAAAATATTACGTAAATATTGAAAGCATAATTCTGTAGTTCGATAGAGGAGAAAATTTGGTGAACGTAGATCAGGAAATTTTTGATCGATTACAAGGTAATTTTTCATTATAATTACTCTTATTTCATACATGTTTTATGGAATATCTACTATTTGTAGGTTCAAACCTGTTCTGGGCAATGGTCATACGAAACTTTTTCGCGCTCTAGTTTCTCGGAACTGAGTGCTTATCAATTTGCCCAAATGTCTGTAATTTTCGAATTTTTCGATTCTGTCCGGCCGGCCGTAGGTACGATAACTCTCGAACGAAATGAGTTAGTGGATTGAAATGTGCAAGGTGGGTTTGGAGCGTAAATATCTCGGACTAGCTCGTTAATGGGCGAAATCCATCAAGCGGTTTCGGAGTTATTGCCGATTTTAATAAAAATATTTTTTATGAATATTTCCAAAACCGATCACTCGATCTATCTGAAATTTAGCATCAAATTGTAGAATCATGACCTTTATACGCCTGTGAAGTTTTGTATTGACCAGATTACCGCAAAGTGTCAAAAAAAAAAATTTGAAAATTTAAAAAAAGTTTTTCTACAATAACTCTCGAACGGAATGAGCTTGGTAGTTGAAATTTTCAGAGTAGGTTAGGGAGATGAATATCTCGAATAAGTTCGTTATTGGGCAAAATTGGCCAGATTTAATTCGATTTCTTCCATGGTGCAGTTCTCATTCTCAGATTGCTCATTTAATCTTGATAAATAAACTATTATTTGAATTGAATTTCCTTTATGATGCAGTTCTATCATAAGAATACATTGATATTATTCCCAACTCTAAGATACCAATACTTTCGGAGATATAATTTGTCTGTTTTAACTAGAGCGCCAGAAAGCTCCTGTCCACAGGGCTTGAACCCATTTTTTTACCTTGGTAGGTACAATGCGAAGAATATAATTGTGAAACAACACATTTATTCCATCATCATTTTCAGATGAAATACCTACCTGTTATAGTAAGAACCAATATTGAAATAATTTATTTATTTACCTAAGCACCTATCATTTCTATAAATAATATACTTTTGGAATCGTGACGGCCAAGTAGATGTAGATGAAAAATATAAAATTAGTTAATTCTTTTGATTGGAAAATAATGAAATTTGCATAGAGTGGATACTATTTACATACCTATTATAATCATAACACAGGCCTATAATGATTTTGGTGCCGCTAAAAGTAAAACTGATTTCAAGTACGTACGGTACTCTAATAAAAAATTGATACTTACTTTTAAATGCTACGTGTAGTTTTCGAGATTTCGCAAGGGTAAATAAGTTAAAAAGAATTTAATACATCTATTAAAAAACAAAAGAACATTAAATACATTTAATTAATCGATAATTTACAGGAGATGGTACGTCCCTGAAAACAATCGAGGTCTTTTAGCACTCGTTAAATCAGGATATGTAATTTTTCTTTTGTTTATACCATGTAATTTTACAACTTACAAATAACAGTTATCAATGTGATTTTTCGGTTTTGTCCAAATCATCGGCACACTATACTTTAAATGGTTACGTTTACCGTTTGCCCAGTCTTAAATGTTCATTACACAACTTGCACTCAATGTTTGGATTCCACAGTTTGTCCAGAGCCTTCATCTCTATATTAAAGTAATCAACGTATGTCTTCTTCACTGCATCTGTTATAGGTTTTCTAAACTTTTTGGCGCTCTAGTTCCTCGGAACAGAGTGCTTATCAATTTGCCCAAATGTCTGTAATTTTCGAATTTTTGGCTGAGAATGGTCTCAAACGATTTGGTTTGACTCACTGATCAAGAATCCGAGGTCGAAATCGATTCTGTCCGGCCGCTCCGGCTGGCCGGCCGACCGTAGGCACGATAACCCTCGAACGAAAGGAGTCAGAGGATTGAAATTTGCAAGGTGGGTTTGGAGCATAAATATCTCGGACGAGTTCGTTAATAGGCGAAATCAATCAAGCGGCTTCGGAGTTATGGCCAATTTTAGTAAAAGCATTTTTTATGAATATTTCCGAAACCGATCACTCGATCTATCCGAATTTAGCATCAAATTGTAGAATCATGACTTTTATACGCATGTGAAGTTTTGTATTGACCAGGTTGCCGCAAAGTGTAAAAAAAAAATTGTGAAAATTTTAAAAGTTTTTTTCTACAATAACTCTCGAATGGAATGAGCTAGGCAGATGAAATTTTCAGAGTAGGTTAGGGAGATGAATATCTCGGTTGAGTTCGTTATTGGGCAAAATAGGCCAGATGGTTTCGGAGTAACGAACAAAAATAATTTCTTTTAAGCAACAAATTTCAAATTCAATTTTTATTTTAGATGCAGTTTCACCATTTAAATCCATCGATATCATTTTCAACTCCAACAAGCTAATACTTTCGGAGATATGACTTTTCAAAATTTCAATAATGAATCATACTTCTATGTTTTCACAGAATGCTATAATTATTCTATCTATGCTTTATTATATGATCTGTGTTCAAACTTGTACATGTCATCCTGTTCTATAAGGCTTGTTTCACATGCATACGGCTCTATTCGGTTCGGTTCGTTTTCGGTTTCAACCAAGGGAGTATTCGGTGCTGTACGGTTTCTATTCGGTACGAATCTGAACCGAAGCACCGTTTCACACTTGTCGCCAGCGACTGAATTGAAACCGAAAACGAAACGAACCGAATGGAACCGAGCATGTGAAACAAGCCTAAGAGAGAGTCAAATTCATTTCAGCTGTTTTAATTTGATTTCTTCCATGGTGCAGTTCTCATTCTCAGATTGCTCATTTAATCTTGATAAATAAACTATTATTTGAATTGAATTTCCTTTATGATGCATTTATATCATAAGAATACATTGATATAATTCCCAACTCTGAGAAACCAATACTTTCAGAGATATAATTTGTCTGTTTGAACAAGAGCGCCAAAAAGCTCCTGTCCACAGGGCTTGAACCAATTTTTACCACATATTCAAAATGTATTTGGGTTATTTACACAACACCTTCTCGACGACGGCATATCGATATTATTATTTAGAAATTAAATTAATTTATAAAAATGACACTAAGTATAATGAAATACATTTTTTAGGTTATATAATTATTTATGTATGTATGTATATTCTCGATCAAACAGAGCCCCAAAATAGTAACCCTCTATTTGGGGAGGTTTAAACATGGGCTCAGCTGCGTGGCTATGTACCCAATCACAGTAAATCTTAGTAGTACCTATACTAGTATACAGTAGTATATCCTGGTGTCCCTGGGGCCAGCGGGAGTCTCGGATAAACCGATCACCAGGAATATTACAGCCTCGTGTACGTTCACTATTCAACAACCACCATGAAGCCGGACAATCTTTCCAAATATTTCACAAATTACAATTACACTTATCACATTTAATAATCTTAGTCGTTCTTGTTAATATATTTTTGGCGCTCTAGTTCCTCGGAACTGAGTGCTTATCAATTTGCCCAAATGTCTGTAATTTTCGAATATTTGGCTGAAAATGGTCTCAAACGATTTGGTTCGACTCACTGATCAAGAATCCGAGGTCGAAATCGATTCTGTCCGGCCGGCCGGCCGGCCGTAGGCACGATAACTTTCGAACGAAAGGAGTTAGAGGAGCGGTTTCGGAGTTATGGCCGATTTTAGTAAAACACATTTTTTATTGATATAACCGAAACTGATCACTCGATCTATCTGAAATTTAGCATCAAATTGTAGAATCATGACCTTTATACGCATGTGAAGTTTTGCATTGACAAGGTTACTGCAAAGTGTCAAAAAAAATTTTCAAAATTAAAAAAAAAAATTCTACAATAACTCTCGAACAGAATGAGCTAGGCAGTTGAAATTTGCAGAGTAGGTTAGGGAGATCAATATCTCGGTTGAGTCCGTTATTGGGAAAATAGGCCAGATGGTTTCGGAGTAACGAAAAAAAAATTTTTCTTAAGAAACAAATTTCAAATTCAATTTTTGGCGCTCTAGTTCCTCGGAGAGTGCTTATCGATTTGCCCAAATGTCTGTAATTTTCGAATTTTTCGATGAAAATGGTCTTAAACGATTTGGTTCGACTCACTGATCAAGAATCCGTGGTCGAAATTCATTCTGTCCGGCCGTCCGGCCGGTCCGACCAGCCGTCCGGCCGTAGGCACGATAACTCTCGAACGGAATGAGCTAGAGAGTTGAAATTTTCAGAGTAGGTTTGGGGGATAAATATCTCGGCTAAGTTCGTTATTGGGCAAAATCTGAGAAGCCCATACCAGATATAATTTGTCTGTTTGAACTAGAGCGCCAGAAAGCTCCTGTCCACAGGGCTTGAACCCATTTTATTTAAGATGCAGTTCCATCAATATCATTTTCAACTCCAAAAAAGTTATATTTAATTTTGGGCTACAAACTGGGACGCGGGGAAAGTAGACGTCCCGCCGTAACGACCATTTTGGAACTTTCATTTTTGGCGCTCTAGTTCCTCGGAAGTCGGAACTGAGTGCTTATCAATTTGCCCAAATGTCTGTAATTTTCGAATTTTTGGCTGAAAATGGTCTCAAACGTATTGGTTCGACTCACTGATCAAGAATCCGAGGTCGAAATCGATTATGTCCGGCCGGTCCGGCCGGCCGGCCGTAGGCACGATAACTCTCGAACGAAAGGTGTTAGAGGATTGAAATTTGCAAGGTGGGTTTGGAGCGTAAATATCTCGGACGAGTTCGTTAATGGGCGAAATTCGTGTAGCGGTTTCGGAGTTATGGCTAATTTTAGTAAAACACATTTTTTATGAATATTTCCGAAACTGATCACTCGATCTATCTGAAATTTAGCATCAAATTGTAGAATCATGACCTTTATACGCATGTGAAGTTTTGTATTGACCAGGCTACCGCAAAGTGTCAAAAAAAAAATTTTAAAATGTTTTTTCTACATTAACTCTCGAACGGAATGAGCTAGGCAGTTGACAGTTTCAGAGTAGGTTAGGGAGATGAATATCTCGGTTGAGATCGTTATTGGGCAAAATAGGCCAACAACAAATTTTAAATTCAATTTCTATTCAAGATGCATAATCTGTGGTCGAAATTAATTCTGTCCGGCCGATCCGGCCGGCCGGTCCGTAGGCACGATAACTCTCGAACGGAATGAGCCAGACAGTTCAAATTTTCAGAGTAGGTTTGGGAGATAAATATCTCGGCTAAGTTCTTTATTGGGCAAGATCGGAGAGATGGTTTCAGAGTAACAAAAAAAAATTTTTTTTTTACAAAACAAATTCCAAATTAAATATTTTTCAATAAGCAGTTTTATCATAAGAATCCAATGATATCATTTTTAACTCTAACAAGCTAATACTTTCGGAGATATGATTTTTCAAAATTTCAATAATAAATCGTATTTTTACGTTTTCACAGAATTATATAATTATTCTATGTATGAATTATCATAATGTCAATTTATTTTCCTGAGACATGACATTGTCTAGTTCCTTGCTAATAGTTGGTTCGAGAAACGTCAAAATCGACTTAGAGAGACAAGGGTAAGAAACCGTCAAATAAACCCCCATGTGGCGATTTTATGTCGAAAAGTGAAAATTAAGGATATATATCCCAGGTAAGTACCGACGTTTTATTCTAATACCGGATCCTAATACCGGTTTTTTGATTTGGTTTTCGGTTTCGGAACGAGAGAAGGCGGGCTCAAATCCCGGAAAGGGAATTTGACTTTTTGGCGCTGTAGTTCCTCGGAACTGAGTGCTTATCAATTTGCCCAAATGTCTGTAATTTTTATTTAAGATGCAGTTTCACCATTAAAATCCATCGATATCATTTTCAACTCCAACAAGCTAATACTTTCGGAGATATGATTTTTCTAAATTTCAATAATTAATCGTACGTACTTCTATGTTTTCACAGAATGCTATAATTATTCTATCTAAGATTTATTATATGATCTGTGTTCATACTCGTACATTTCATCATGTTCTATAAGAAAGAGTCAAATTCATTTCAGCTATTTTAATTTGATTTCTTCCATGGTGCGGTTCTCATTCTCAGATTGCTCATTTAATCTTGATAAATAAACTATTATTTGAATTTAATTTCCTTTATGATGCAGTTCTTCCATAAGAATACATTGATTTAATTCCCAACTCTGAGAAACCAATACTTTCGGAGATATAATTTGTCTGTTTGAACTAGAGCGCCAGAAAGCTCTTGTCCATAGGGCTTGAACCCCTTGAACGTAGCTTCGCGAATTAGACAGCTTCCCACGACGTCTTGCGGACTAATTAACCAAATTATAACATAAAATTAGCGACACCAAACAAATTTTTTTTTTGTAGACCTGTGAATCAATTATTACGTTTGTATTGTAAATAATGCATAATAATTCTCTCTCTTTGGCTATTGGTATCGTAGCAACTATTGTCAGTTAGGTCCCATGGTGTAATGGTTAGCACTCTGGACTCTGAATCCAGCGATCCGAGTTCAAATCTCGGTGGGACCTGATATATAACTTTTTTTCCTTCTGTGTTGAAAAATTTAATAATGGCATTTCGGATGTTATTTGCTGATATATGTCGAATAAATGAAATAAATCGCGACTGGCAGAACTTGAATAAAGTATTATTCAGGTTATTTGTAAGTTGGTGCAAAATATTTTAGGTGTTACTTCGATGAATATAAAGGGGGGTATTTCATGTAATTCTTTATTCTAAGCCTAATTTGAACAATAGAAATATTTGTCACTAAAACTTTATTTGTGAATTTATGTGAAAAGATTCTGAGTAATATTTAAATTTTTGTCGCTCTTGTTCCTCGTGCTTATCAATTTGCCCAAATGTCCGTAATTTTCGAATTTTTCGGATGAAAATGGTCTTATAAACGATTTGGATCAAGACCCGATTCTGTCCGGCCAGTCCAGCTGTAGACACGATAACTCTCCAACGGAATGAGCTAGACAGTTGAAATTTTCAGAGTAGATTTGGGAGATAAATATCTCGGTTAAATTCGTTAGTGGGCCAAATCGGCCTGATGGTTTCGGAGTAACAAAAAAAAATGTTTTTTTTTACATTACAACTTTTGAATTCAATTCTTTTCCACTTTTTGGCGCTCTAGTTCCTCGGAACTGAGTGCTTATCAATTTGCCCAAATGTCTGTAATTTTCGAATTTTTCGATGAAAATGGTCTTAAACGATTTGGTTCGACTCACTGATCAAGAATCCGTGGTCGAAATTCATTCTGTCCGGCCGGCCGGTCCGGCCGGCCGTAGGCACGATAACTCTCGAACGGAATGAGCTAGAGAGTTGAAATTTTCAGAGTAGGTTTGGGGGATAAATATCTCAGCTAAGTTCGTTATTGGGCAAAATCGGACAGATGGTTTCGGAGTAACAAAAAAAAATTATTTTTTTACAAAACAAATTCCAAATTGAATTTTTTTAAATAAGCAGTTTTATCATAAGAATCCATTCATATTATTTTTTACTCTAACAAGCTAATACTTTCGGATATATGATTTTTCAAAATTTCAATGTAAATCGTATTTCACAGATTGATATAATTATTCTATGTATGAATTGTCATAATGTCAACTTGACAGAAGGGAATATTGTAACAAAAATATTGGGGTTGAAATACTCGTATTTTAGCGATGCAACGGGGACCTCACCCGAAAATGATTGAAAATATTACGTAAATATTGAAAGCATAATTCTGTAGTTCGAGAGAGGAGAAAATTTGGTGAACGTAGATCAGGAAATTTTTGATCGATTACAAGGTAATTTTTTTTATTATTACTTATCTTCTTTCATACATGTTTTATGGAATACCTACTATTTGTAGGTACTTTAAACCTGTTTTGGGCAATTGTCATACGAAACTTGTTTTTTTGGCGCTCTAGTTCCTCGGAACATAGTGCTTATCAATTTGCCCAAGTGTCTGTAATTTTGGAATTTTTGGCTGAAAATGGTCTCAAACGATTTGGTTCGACTCACTGATCAAGAATCCGAGTGCGAAATCGATTCTGTCCGGCCGGCCGACCGGCCGTAGGCACGATAACTCTCGAACAAAAGGAGTTAGCGGATTGATAATTGCAAGGTGGTTTTGGAGCGTGAATATCTCGGACAAGTTCGTTAATGGGCGAAATCCATCAAGGGGTTTCGGAGTTATGGGCGATTTTAGTAAAAATATTTTTTATGAATATTTTCGAAACCGATCACTCGATCTATCTGAAATTTAGCATCAAATTGTAGAATCATGACCTTTATACGCATGTGAAGTTTTGTATTGACCAGAGTACCGCAAAGAGTAAAAAAAAAAATTTGAAAATGTGGTGCAGTTCTCATTCTCATGATTGCTCATTTAATCTTGATAAATAATCTATTATTTGAATTGAATTTCCTTTATGATGCAGTTCTATCATATGAATACATTGATATAATTCCCAACTCTGAGAAACCAATACTTTCGGAGATATAATTTGTCTGTTTGAACTAGAGCGCCAGAAAGCTCCTGTCCACAGGGCTTGAACCCATTTTTTAAGATACAGTTTCATCATGAGAATCCATTGATATCATTTTCAACTCTAACAAATCACTACTTTCGGAGATATGATTTTTCAAAATTTCAATACTAAATCGTAACTATGATTTCACAGAATGCTGCATCGAAAATTAACGTCCGTATCTATGAATGTCATCTGTGTTCATACATTTCATCATTGTAATCTGATCTACAGAGATATTATGTCAAACAAAGTATGATTGAATGCAAATTGACCAACGGAATAACCTCAGCTATCGTAGATAGCTCTTGTATAATCCATATGATGATGATAATCTATATGATGATGATGATGATGATTGAAATATATACTTTGGTGAGTTAAACAAATTGGGTTCAGATTATCTCCAGTAAAAAGAAAACTAGAATATTGGCCAAGTATCAATTGATATAATATAATTTTCAGAGTAGATTTGAGGAATTAATATCTCGGATAAGTTCGTAATTCGGTAGAATTGGTCTGTTGGTTTTGGATTAATAATTTTTGGCAATCTTGTTGAATTTAAATTACTTTATGATGTTTGAATTGAATTTCTATTATGATGAAGTTCTATCATTAGAATCCATTGATATCATTCCCAACTCTGAGAAACCAATACTTTCAGAGATATGATTTGTCAAAGTTTAAACAAGAGCGCCAAAGCTCCTGCCCACAGGGATTTCCCACTTTATTGTAACCAAACTAACAATTTTAGGAGAAAAAGTCAGTATACAAACAAGTTGCGAATTGAATTTGTCTTCTGACATTTTTCAATTTGAAAAATGTTGAAGCGTCGAAAAGTCTTGGCACAAAATATAGAAGGGGTGGATTTTTCCATCCCTTTATGATGAAATAAAAAAAACTGACAAAAAATAAATAGCGTTAGGGTCAAAACAAAAATTTATATGGAATATCCCTCTTAATTATCATCGATGTATCACCTCCAAAAAGATTTCCCATTTTATTTATTGAATCCTCGATAAACCATTGAAATCGTACCGCGCAAGCTGCTGAATTATATATGAGGGGGTATATTGAAAATCCCACTTACCACTTACCAAATATTATGTGATGAAATCTCTCAAAAAAAAATTGGTTCAAGCACTGATGTGAAGTCAGAAGCTTTTGCGCGTATGTTCTCTTGTCCATTCTCCTTTATTGGACACCCATGGTAAATTCGAAGTGTCCGATACAGGAGAACAGACAATAGAATTCACCATGGTAAATTCGATTAAGAGTGTCCAATAAAGGAGAATGGATAAGAGAACATACGCGCAAAAGCTTCTGACTTCACGTCAGTGCTTGAACCAATTTTTTTTTTCGTGATTTTTTTGAAATTTTCTAGGGATACGGTTCTTAAAATTTTTTTTTTCGTCATTTTTTTAAATTTTCTAGTGCTACGATCCTCACGAAATTTTGCAAGAATTTTCGCGTTAGCATTCTACAACTAATAACCATATTTGAATTGTATTGGATTTCTATTTTTTGAGTTATTGAGGAAATAACAACCAAATTTCAGATTGATATAACTCCAAAACCATTTGGCCGATTATACTGGTTAACGAACCTAAATGTCGTATTCAGATGCGCAATCTACCTTGAAAACTGCAAGTCGCTATTTCTTTCCGTTCTCAAGGAATCATGAGATACATAATATTTTTTCGTAATTTTTTAAAAATTTTCTAGTGGTACAATCCCCACAAAATTTTACACAGGTCTTCATGTCGATATTCTGCAACTAGTAACCAAGCTTCAATTCGATCGAGTATATATTTTTTGAGTTATCGAGGAAATAATATTCCAGATCGGTATAACTCCGAAACCGTTGGGCCGATTATGGCCAACCTCGAACTAAACTCTTCCATTTAGATGTGCAACCTATCCTGAAAATTACAAGTCCCTATCTCCTTTCGTTCGACAGTTGTTGAGGCAACGATCACCCATCCAGCTACTGAACTCACACAAAGCTGCTCGGATCTCCAACAATATAGATCCGATCATGTTCAAACTTGGAACTTGGTAGAAGAGTTAGGTTCTGAAGGCTCTCGCAAAGTTTCAGCGATATGGACGAAAAGTTTCTGATATATAGAATTTTTTTCAATAATTTTCTATGATTTTTTAAAAATTTTCTAGTTATACGATCCTCACAAAATTATGCAAGAATTTTCGCGTTGTCATTCTACAAGTAATACCCATGTTTGAATTGGATCGGTTTTATATTTTTCTAGTTATTGAGGAAATAACAACCAAATTTTAGATGGGTTTAACTCCAAAACCGTTTTGCTGATTATGCCTATGAACAAACTCAAATGGCGCATCCAGATTCTCAGCCTAACCTGAAAATTTCAAGTCGTTGTCTCTTTCCGTTCTTAGGTTATCGCGACGTAAATATTATTTTTTAATAATTTTTTAAAAATTTTCTAGCGATGCGATGTTCACAAAATTTGACAAACGTGCTTAGGTTTATATTCTACAACTACTCACCAAGTTTCAATTTGATCGGATTAGTATTGGTTGTAGACAAAATTATTACTCGGAAACCATTTGGCCTATTATGTCCATTAATGAACTTGTCCGTCCTATTGGCATGCGCCACCTACCCTGAAAATTTCAAGTCGCTATCTCTTTCCGTTCTCAAGTTATCGTGGCAACGGCCAGCCGGACGGACGGCCGGACAGAATCAAATTTGACCTCGAATTCTTGATCAGGGAGTCGAACCCAATCGTTTGAGACCATTTTCGGCGAAAAATTCGAAAATTACAGACATTTGGGCAAACTGATAACGCGATGTTCCCCAGAACATACGCGCAAAAAACTCTGAAATGAATAAAACTATTATGTTTGCTGTTAATATTTGGAATATTTTGAATTATTTCTACCTACTTGTTAATGGAGTTTTCGTAGGGGTTTATCGAGGAAAAATAGTTTCGTAGAGTTTTCGGATTGAAAAGATGGGGGTATTTAAAACAAAAGCAAAATTGTGGAAAGGAATTCGGAGGAACGATGGTGTTCGGAACGACGGTATTTGCGGGAACGCGAAGACGAGATTCGAAATTTGTTCGTGACGGAGCCCTTTTTCGATCCTCTCTTTCGTTTTCCCAGAAGAACGATAAGAAAATGTGTCTTTTCGCGAAAATCGACAAAATTCAGACGTTTCACGTACATATTTCTGTGGCGAATTTTAACGCGGCTCCTTCAAGGAGTTTACGGTCTGAAAGAGCGTCGAGAAATGACAAATCGAATTTGAATTTCAAAGGGGATTCCTCGAAAATGTTGGAAAGGTCTAGAAAAACTGCGAGAAATATGAACGAGTAGCCGATTTCGATCGATTGCTTGACAGGATTGACGATATTCTGGAAAACGAAAGATGGAAATTATCCGAGTACTAAAAATCTGTATTTGGTACATAATCGGAGTTGATTCATGTAGGCAACGTGGCCGAGTGAGCTGAAGCGTTGGATTGGGAATTTATAGCTCCCGAGCCTTCCAAGCCTAGCGGGGCGGCGGGATCAAATCTCGGAGCGTCCGAAATAGCTTTCTCTTAAATTTGTTTTATTTTTACCCAATGAAAAACTTGAAGGAGCGTTACTCCAGTAAACGTATCTTGGGATTTGGATCTTTTCGTTAAGTTACGAAATCTATAATGAATATCCGTTCGCTCGGACGGCTTTTTGCATTGAAATTACTCAAAATATTCAAACATTAAGCAGAAAATTAACGGTCGAAAATGAAAAAGCCCCAGCCGTTTGTTTATTCATGCTCAAAATGGAAAAACAAGAAATTTTTTTTTACAAATGTTTTGGATTAAGTTTTAAAATAGCTAGCAATTAATAAAATATTTTTTTGTTTGAATAAATTAATTTTATCTTCCAATTCAATTTTTTTATTATTTCACTTTATACGTAGCGAAGCACGTACCGGGCCGCTAGTACGTAAGAAAAATATCGACGAACAACAGGTTTACCCTTTTTGCGCCCTGAATCCAGGTTGCTATCGTGGTCCAAATGTCTGTTATTTTCGAATTTGAAACAGGAAATGTTCTTAGACTATACAATGTGGAAAAGCCAAATGGAATACATTAATTATCTGTACATATTTATGGAAAATCCTGAAAATGTCAATTTTAAATTGTTAGTCTTCTTCATAAAAATGCGAACCCTACCTCCAACCCACTTCGAAAGACAGGTACAAGGTACAACTCCCAATTTTTCAAATAGGAAGTATGGGCTTGTGATACGTTTGAAAGTTCTTGTCATTATCTACTCAGAAATGTTATCACTTTCTTGTTTATTACAAAAATAAAATCAGAAAAAAATAAAATCAAGTGATTAGCCAAATTTGGTTGAATATCAAAAACTAAAATGTAATAAAAAATATTTATGTTTTGGCCTATCATGGTGTATGGAACTTGGGGTTACTACAATATTTTTTTTATTTATATCTTCGAATGATTTCAAAGGACATTTACCGTCTTTTGGCACCTTTCAAAAGGACAAAGGACATAGTTTTAAAATAAAGGACTGTCCTTTGAAATAAAGGACAGTTGGCAACCCTAGGAGTAGCTGTTCAAAGTTTCAAAGTGTTCACCGCGCACGCCTTGGCAACATCCTAACCTCAAAAAAAAATTTCTCTCAACATTATTCAACAAATTAGGAATGATCGACCTAATCGCAAGCGTTATTCGATCTTATAAGTCAAGGGGTTCAGTTTTGTACACAATACTTTTGTCATATCCCCATAAAAAGAAATGGAATGGGTTCAGATCAGGGGATCACGCTGGCCACTCGATCGTTCCTCGCCTTCCTATCCACCGATTTGGAAATATTGCATCGAGGTACTGCCGGACATTAAGTTGGTAATGTGGTGGTACTCCTGTTGGAACCATATCATATTCCGTGGAACTCGAGGATTTCCTTGATCAGTAAAATTTGCCAAAGTTGGAACGACATAATTTTCAAGTAGTGCGAAATATTTATCGCCATTCAAATTGCCCTCAATGAATAAAATTGGTTCAAGCACTGACGTGAAGTCAGAAGCTTTTGCGCGTATGTTCTATTGTCCATTCTTCTGTATTGGACACCCTTAATCGAATTTACCATGGTAAATTATGTTGTCCATTCTCCTGTATTGAACACTCTTAATTCGAATTTACCATGGTAAATTCGAATGGACAATAGTACATACGCGCAAAAGCTTCTGACTTCACGTTAGTGCTTGAACCAATTTTTCAAAGGAGGTTGAAGATAGGGTTCGCATTTTTACGAAGAAGAATTATAATTCAAACTATGAATTTGATTTGTTTCGGGATCTTACATAAATATGTACAGTAGCCAAGATAATGAATTTATTCCATTTGGCTTTTCCACACTGTATATGTTATTATATACAGAGGGTGATTCACGAAGACCGTTCGTTAGAATATTTCGAGATAACACTTCTATTCTATAGTTAAGCTTTGTTAGAAGAGGTGACTTCTTGGAAAAAAATTCAGATTCCGCAACTTTCGTGTTTTAAATGTATACTCCATTCACTTTAATAAAGTCTCCCGGTTGGCCATGAGAATTTGACACATTTCACCATGTTTATTTTGAAAATGTTAGGTTATAGTCATTTTCCTGTCAGATAACTATACGCAACGTTGTCCTCTCTACAAAGAAGTCGTAGTAATTACGTATTTTCAAAATGTGAATTTACTTCGGAAAAATAATGAATTTGAGAAGATATTTTGTGAATTCAATAATTCCACAGTCCTGGCGACTGTAGAAGAAAATTTTTCCTCTGTTTTTACTGGAAATATTCCATGTACATAAACTGATATGATTCAGTTATGATATTTTCTTGAATGGAAATCAAGATTCAAGTATTGGAATTTTATCGAAATTCTCAAGAAATAAGCCTATAGATGACATTAAAATACCTTGTTGCAGATTGAAGATTATGTTATGATTATGTTAAGAGTAGAAATTGGCAACCTCTCGGCGAATTGTTTTGACCTTGACGCAGGGGCGGATCCACTTATGGGCATTATGGGCATTATGGGCACAGGGCCCCGTGGATACAAAGGGGGCCCACCGACCACATTGAAAATAATAGAAATGGTAAAGAACATATCTAATATACAGGGTGGTCTTTGACCACTGCATTAATTTTAACCAAAGATTCCTCTCATCAAATGAAACACTTTTTTCATTTAACATTTTTCCAAATTCAGCTCAGGTAAAATGATACAGGCTGTTGAAATTTTGAAAAAAATCAGTTTTTATTTTGTAGCTCTGACATCCTTTTTTCGAATAAAATGAATGTTGGCGTAAAGTTTCCTATAACTATGATACATATTTTCCAAATATTAGTTATTTTCTACTTCTACTGGTTTTCTAGTTATGGACTCGTGGAGTCATAAAACTAAACGAAACAAGCATAAAGAAAACATATAAAGTTTTTCTTGAGTCATTTCAAGAATATTCCATCGTTTTAGAACATTATATTACTCTTCATCATTTCTCCTTAAACGCACCGTTTTCGGGATATTCTTCATTGAATGTTTTAAAATGGAAAACTCCAGAAATTTCACTACTTTTATGGATCCGTCCCTGAGCGTTGGAATCCCGAATCAAGCTGTAAACCACGTTACCATGCCTTATTCTCGTCAGCCAACAATGTCATAGATAATTTATATGCGGGAGTGTATTAGCACATTGTGAAATCTTTAAAAGCTGTAACTCTTTACCTGAGCCGAATCTGGAAAAATGGTAAATGAAAAAAGTGTTTCATTTGATGAGAGGAATCTTTGGTTAAAATTAATGCAGTGGTCAAAGACTCACCCTGTATATCTAAAATAAAAAATAAATTCCAATCACAAGGTTGGCAACTCTGAAATAAATCAAACCGTGTGCGCGTCTATCAAATAGAACAGCGAATCCCCCGTTGCTTGTTTTCTTGTCTATATGGTCTATTATTACCCAAGGAGACTTCTAATCGCCAAAGTAACACGATGGCAGCGTCACTGTTATCATTTTACCCAAATGTCTCTCATTTTTGGTTTTTATCCGAAAATTGTCTCAAATGTTCAGGGGTTCAACTCCCTAATGAAGAATTCGAGATGAAATTGGATTCTGTCCGACCAGCCGACTGTTGGCACGATTACTTGAGAACGGAAGGTGATAGCGACTTAAAATGTTCAGGGTAGGTGGCGCGCCCCAATATGTACGACGGACAAGTTCGTTAATGGGCATAATCAACCCAATGCTTTCCGAGTAATAATTCTGTTTTCAACCAATACAGATCCGATCGAATTGATACTTTGTGTGTAGTTGTAGATTACAAACTTAAAGATGTATGCGTAATTTTGTAAGAATCGTAAAAAGCTGAAGTTAGACCAGATAGTATTGTCACTACGATGTCGTCAAATCTATAAAAAATAATTATGATGATATGAAAATTTTCAGAGAAAATGAGAAGGTGCAATTCTTATTATTTTTCGGGAAGAAATTTTGCAGAGATTTAATTTAGTTAATAAAAATCAAACAAGCCCTGTTGTGAAGTCAGGAGATTTTGCGCGTATGTTCTATAGTCCATTCTCCTGTATTGGACACTCTTAATCGAATTTACCATGGTGAATTCTATTGTCCGTTCTCAGGAGTACGGACAAATCGATATTCTACAACTAGTTAACAAACTTCAATTCGATCGAGTCCATATTTTTTGAGTTATCGAGGAAATAATATTCCAGGTGGGTATAACTTCGAAACCATTGGGCAGATTATAGCCAACAGCGAACTTAACCCTCCCATTCAGATGCGCAACCTACCCTGAAAATTGCAAGTCCCTATCTCCTTTCGTTCGAGAGTTATCGAGGCAACGGTCAACCATCCAGCAACTGAACTCACACAAGGCTGCCCGGATCTCCAACAATATATTATGTAGATCCGATCGTGTTCAAACTTGGAACTTGGTTGTAGAGTTAGGTTCTGAAGGCTCAGCTATGTCGGATGAATAGTTTCTGATTTATAGAATTTTTTTCAATGATTTTTAAAAAAACTTCTGGTTATACGAACCTCACGATATTTCGCAAGAATTTTCGCCTTGGCATTCTACAACTAATAACCGTGTTTGAATTGTATCGGTTTTGAATTTTTCGAGTTATTGAGGCAATAACAACCAAATATCAGATGGGTATAACTCCAAAACCGTTTGATCTATTATGCCTAGAAAAGCTCAAATGTCGCATTCAGACGCACAACCTAACCTGAGAATTTCAAGTCGCTATCTCTTTCCGTTCTCAGGTTATCGTGACACAAATAATATTTTTTAATAATTTTTTTAAAATTATTCTAATTATCTAGCGATACAATTCTCATAAAATTTCACAAACTTCCTTAGGTTTGTATTCTTCAATCACTCACCAAGTTTCAGTTCGATCAGATTAGTAATAATTAAAAACCAAATTATTACTAGGAAAACCTTCGGCCGATTATGCCCATTAAGGAACTTGTCCGTCGTATTGGGAAGCGCCACCTACCCTGACAATTTAAAGTCGCTATCTCTTTCCGTTCTCAAGTTATCGTGGCATAGGCCGCCCGGACAGAATCAAATTTCACCTCGAATTCTTCAACAGTTTTAGTTGAACCTAGTCGTTTGAGAACATTATCGGCAAAACATTGAGATGACATAGACATTTGGGTAAAACGATAACGCGATGTTCCCCAGAACATACGCGCTAAAATACAACGCCCTGATTTAGATATTTGTGAAGGCACTAAATCAATTGTGTCATTAAAAGAGTTCGTGAACAACATACGACACCAATCTGATCAGAAGCTAAAGGAATACGAAAAAATTGGTTCAAGCACTGAACTGAATTCGAATTTACCATGGTAAATTCGAATTAAGAGTGTCCAATACAGGAGAATGGACAACATAATTTACCATGGTAAATTCGATTAAGGTTGTCCAATACAGAAGAATGGACAATATAACATACGCGCAAAAGCTTCTGACTTCACGTCAGTGCTTGAACCAATTTTTTTTTTCGTGATTTTTTTAAAATTTTCTAGGGGTACGGTTCTTAAAATTTTTTTTTTCGTCATTTTTTCCAAATATTCTAGGGGTACGGTTCTTACAAAATTTTAAACACGTCTTTATGTTGATTTTCTACTACTAGTTACCAAGCACCAATTCGATCGAATATTTATTTTTTGAGTTATTAAGGAAATAATATTCCAGGTGGGTATAACTAGGAAACCGTTAGACCGATTATGCCCAAAAACGAACTCAACTCTCCCTTTCGGATACGCAACCTACCCTGAAAATTGCAAGTCCCTATCTCCTTTCGTTCGAAAGTTATCGAGGCAACGGTCACCGATCTACTGAACTCACACAAGAATGCTCGAATCCCCAACAATATTTAACCGATCGTATTAAAACTTGAAACTTGGCAGTAGAGTTAGGTTATGAAGGCTCTTGCAACATTTCAGCAATTTCAAACGAATAGTTACTGATATATAGAATTTTTTTTTTATTTTCAATGATTTATTAAAAATTTTCTACAAATGCTATCCTCACCAAATTTTGCAAACATATTCGCGTTGGCATTCTACAACTAATATTCATGTTTGAATTCAATCGGTTCTGTATTTTTCGAGTTAATGAGGAACAAAAAACCACAAAATTTCAGAAAATTTCAGATGGCTATAACTCTAAAACTGTTTGGCCGATTATGCTCATAAACAACCTGAAATGTCGCGTTCTGGTGCACATCCTAACCTGAAAACTTCAAGCCGCTATCGCATTCCGTTCTCAAGTTATCCTGACAACAAAAATATTTTTTAATAATTTTTTAATAATTTTCTAGCCACATGATTCGCACAAAATTTCACAAACGTGCTTAGGTTCATATTCTACAACTACCTACCAAGTTTCAATTCGATCGGATTTATATTGGTTGAAAACAAAATTATTACTCGGAAACCACATGGCCGATTATGCCCATTAACGAACTTGTCCGTCTTATTGGGATGCGCCGCCTAACCTTAAAATTTCAAGTCGCTAGCTCTTTTCGTTCTCAAGTTATCGTGGCAACGGCCGGACGGCCTGACGGACAGAATCAAATTTGACCTCGAATTCTTCATTGGGGAGTCGATCTTAATCGTTTGAGACCATTTTCGTCAAAAAATTCTAAAGTTACAGACATTTGGGCAAAACTATAACGCGATGTTCCCCAGAACATACGCGCAAAAAAAGCTACAAAACAGGACTGGTGTGGGAACAGACTACAGTGAAATGAACAAAAGACGCATAACTCAGTAGATATATGGCTCTGAAAAAATTAAGTGACACGCTAAACGTTGCGTCAGAAGCTGATTATGGATTTAAATAAAAGAAGTCTAGTCTATGAGACATCTAGCAAAAAAATCAAATTTTCAATGGATTTGCAAGACAAGAATATGGAAAGCATAATATATCTGAAAAGTGTACGTCAAAATAATTGATTGTTATCCAGGTGACGTAGACGAACATTTTTTAGTGAATAAGTGTAATCACTTGAAATCTCACTTACTACAGTCTGAGCCAGAGTCTTACCTCTTGCTGTGAAATTTTTACGCTAATTTATGAAAATAAACTTGAGAAGTGTTTCCCAAATTGTTATACGACACGAAAGGTTTTTTTAACGTTGCCTATAACTAGCTGTGAAGCAGAGCGCTCTTTTTCCAGGATATCTTACTTAGAGAACAAATATAGGACAACAACGTCGAACTATCGACTGAACTATTTAACAGTTCGTTTCATAAATTGTAATTTAACAAAGAAATTACTATGTGAATTTTAGAGTAGATTTAGGATTATGCAGCACAAAATTGCCGATAGGTTATTTTATAATTTACATGCGTACTCAAGTAATATTAAATAAATAAAATATTTTATTGAATACAGTTTTTTGAGGGCCCCTAAGTGGTATTAGCCCAGGGCCCCATAAATTCACGATCCGCCCCTGCCTTGACCTTGACGATAGATAGATAGATATTTTTATTTCCAGAATTATTATCAAACGACAATAAGGTGAAAACAGGTCAAAATATATTCGAAACAAAAGCAGCAATAGTGAGATAAAACTACAACGAATGAGTAGCACAGAAATTCTTGAATTCAACTTATGAATATGGTTCACATTTCTCAATCATCAGATATATACATTTTCTAAATGCTTGGTGTTCAGTTATACTTTTAATTACAGCAGGAAGACAGTTATACAATTTAATTGCTGTATATAACGTGCTTTGCTCAGTTAAATTGAATCTATGGTCTGGAAAAAAATACTGACATTCTCCTAGTTCTAGCATTTGAATTTCTGTATTCTTCAAAGTAATGATTATTCTTATGGAAAAATAATAGTGTTCGATATATGAAAAGTCCCGGAAGTGTAAGTATGTTGTTGTCCCTGAAGGTGCCTCTGCAGGAATCTCTATACCTCATCCGGAAGATCACCCTAAGGCCTACTTTTTGAGTAATAAACACTCGTTCCGAGTTAGAAGAGCTCCCCCAGAAAACAATTCCATAACTCAATATTGACTGGAAGTTCGCATAGTAGACTGTCTTCAATGTGTCTTCATCGAACTGATCTCTCAGGGCCTTCAAAGTATAAATGACTGAATTAAGCCTGGAAATCACTATCGATATCGATATTTCAATAGTGCCAACCTGCCTGCGTTTTAGTTACAAAAACGTGATAGACCTAAATCATGGCCAAGCGGGAGACTTTATAAAAGTGAATGGAGTATAATACCCTGTTCTTTCATTCATAATCAGATTACCGATTACCCATTGAATTCTACCTTGTTTTAATGTGTCACTTACATATTGTTCTCAGAAAATTCGTTAATAATTTGTAGATGTTTGCATGAAAATTCCAAATTTTCTAGCTTCTATCAGAAGACATATCAATGCTTCTACTTTGTTAATTAAAATTGCAATCGAACATACAGGGTGGTTCTATTTCAATGTCAAAGTCAGTCATGACAAAAACGTCAATTGAATTTTTAATTAACGAAGGAGAAGCATTGGTATGTCTTCTGATAGAAGCTAGAAAATTTATTTCCTCTATAACTGATATACTTATACAACAATATACAAATACGATCCAATTAAAACTCAGTATTTACTTGAAGAATGCCAACGCGTTAATTTTCGCAGAATTTCGTGAATATCGTATCCTGAAATTACTTGAAACGTTTTTTCGTAGGTATATTATTGGACGTTTAATGAATTTGAATTCCGATAGAATACATATGTCAGAATTAAATATTCTGTGATCTTCGACGATTCTCTCATTACTCAAGTCTATCATTAAAATGGTACGAAATGTATTTATATCTTATAAAAGCTGAGGAAACGGTCTATAACGATGGTAAATTCTATTAACAGTGTCTAATAGAGGTGAATAGATAATAGAACATGCGCGCAAAAGTTTCTGACTTCAAGTCAGTACTTGAAACAATCGATGATAAATTCGACTAAGAGTCGCCAATAATAGACTCTTGACTTCACGTGAGTGCTTAAACTATTTTTTTGAGTTTTACATGTAACAGTGTAAAAAATATACTGAAATTTCCGAAACATTGACTCAAATATTCAAAGCGAACCACCGGGGCCCAAGAGCCCAAACCGGCCCAACCCCACAGAGTTAGTAGGTTGCATTCAGTCGATAATTATTTTTCCTGGAGTTTAGTCATTGCCAAATCACTAAACGTGTTAAAATTATCAGGAAGAAAATATTTATTACGAACATAACAAAAATGAGTCTGGCGGACACAAATTTGAACTAATTAAATCTGGATATTTTGTCCGATATCGCATTTTTGGGCGCATGTTCTAGGGGAACATCGTCCTATAATTTCGTCCAAATGTCTGTAATTTTCGAATTTCGAGCTGAAAATTGGCTAATAGACTAATTCGGACTCCCTGATCACGAATCCGGTGTCAGATTTTTGGGTGCCGTCCGGCCGGCCGGCCGGTTTTCCGGCCGTAGGCACGATAACAGGAGCACCGAAGGTCCTATCGACTTCAAACTTTCAGGTTAGGTTTCTGATCAAAATGCGACGGTTAAGTTCGTTAACGGGCAAAATCGGCCGGACGGTTTAGGAGTTATAGACATTTAAAATTTTGAGGTTATTTCCCTGATATTTCAGGAACTAAAGAAGATGTTGAATCGAAACTTGGTAGTCAGTTCGAGGATATAAACGCGCAAAATTGGCAAAATTCTGTTATGATCGAAATGTTGGTAATTTTTAAAAAAATATTTCTTTTAATTTTTTCGAAAAAAAATTTTTTTTTCGTGAACTATTCATCAGATTGCAACAAAAACTTGTACTAACGTCAATTGTAGTATTTTGCAACATTGTGCAAAATTTTGGCTCTATACGATTTCAATTTCTGGAGATATAAGACAAAATGTGTCAAATTTCCTGGGTCTCTCTCAGTATTTTCATCGATTATTATATAATAATCAATAATATCAAGGTATTCAACATGATACTGCTTTTTTTCTTTACTGGTCAGTACGGGCCACAAGGAAGATGAACATGCGCCCAATAGCTCCTGTCCACAGGGCTTGAACCAATTTTTTTTGCTCGAAATTGCCCTGACTTTTTGAAATTGGGTTTAATTTTTCCGAAATTGGTCATACTTTATCTGAAATTGCTTTTACTATATCCGAATTGGATTCACCCACTTTTTCCGAAATTGGTCTTACTTTTTCCGAAATCGAACTTGAAGAGATATGAAACACAAAACAATGTAGCATTTCGAAGAAATCTTTAATCTGGCGTACCTACTTTTAAAAATATTTCCGATTATCTGTACTCACACGAAGAAGCAGTTATTTCAAGAACAGAACAACAAAAACTCAAACAAATCACCAAAACACAATATTTGAACCGCATCTTAAGCTTTTGAAAGATGATTGGGTTCTAATGACATGAGTTTGATATATTTTATTATCGTAAGGTATCTAATAAATATTTTTATATTAAGATATCAACAATACGTTCAGTTGTTGCATTTCAGGGTCAGTTATAATTACAATAATTATTCGTACATATTGAATGCACTTTCTAGTTTAATTTAGAATTTTTCTGACAGTTTTGAAAGTAATTGTAACGGTTTTTCCACAGGGACGGTTCTAGCCACATTAACAATGAAACTGACAATGATTTTAACGTTGCAATGGGAGATCGATCATGTCAAGTCAAATAGTTTTAGCTGGACTGAAAAAAAAAATATATCGAGAAAAGCACTTGGTGAAGTCAGGAGCTTTTGCGCGCACGTTCCATTGTATATTCACGCTTCACACACACTCACAAAATACTGCATGAATTTGAATATGAACAATGGCAGTCTTAACACGTGAAAAAATGCATTGGGCAACAACCGAAAAAAATAATTCGAAAATATAAAGCAGATCGAGCTGAAATCCAGCAACCGATTGTAAAATTTAGGAAGAAAATTTTAAAATTTTTTGAAAGAAAAATTTTGATTTTAATTTCTGTTGATACCATCCTCAGGAAATCTCGCACAAATTTGCGAGTCAGCATTATACAACTATAATTACCAAGTTTCAATTCTATCGGCTCTGTATTTTTTGAATTATTGTGGAAATAACAACACAATTTCGTATGGATATAACTCCGAAACCGTTTGTCTCGATTCTCCATCAGTGAGTCGAACCTAAACATTTGAGTGAAAAATTTAAATTGTCATTCTTCCTATAAATGCGAATAACCCTACCTTCAACCCCCTTCGAAAGACAGGTACCACATTGACCTTTTGAGGGAATTGCGTGTGTTCCTCCCTCATCCAGTGAGGATTTTGGTCAATTTTGACGATTAGCATGACCGTTGAGAGAAAAGGGGGAAAGCTCTGTGGCAGGAGCTTTGGCACTCTTGTTCATTTTTTGACAAACCATATCTCCGAAAGTATTGGTTTTTCAGAGTTGGGAATAATGATATCTATAGATTCTTATAATAGAACTGCACCATAAAAGAAATTAAATTCAAATAATAGTTTGTTTACCAAGATTAAATGTGCAATCTGCAATGATTTAACCTCGTGGAATGGGTTATTGCAACTTATACACTCGTTGCATAGTTTTCACAACTCTAAATACCTAAGGAAACTATCATCGAAATGTCTAGAGCAAGACTGGAGACAATCATAGCAGATAGTACATTTATTCCTGATATTTGAATATAGGTAAAGGCTGACGAACAAATTATTTCGATAGTTCAAATTATATTGATAAAATCAAATCAAATTTATTCAAAAAGGTTATTAAAATATGCATATGTTATACACTTATGACAAAGACAATCCTCTTTTCATAATTTAATAGTTCATACCACTTCACACCTTCATTGTGTATTATGAACCTTAAACCAAGAAAGAATATTTGATACACAAATGTAGATCAATATTTCAGCATTTTTTTGCTAGCAACATTATGAAAATACTGTATATAGGAACATTTCTCACTACAGTCACTACTTAAGGAAGTAAAAGGTGATAGTAACCTCGGTGGTCAACGAACAGTAATTTCTTTTGATGATTCTGCTATTATGCTATTCATTCCTATTGCCTTCATAAACTACATCATTAAAATTATCCAATTCTAATTCGTAACATTCTGAAACATCATCCTCAATATTTGTACATAAATTATTCAACAGTCAATATTATTTTCGGCATCAAAACATTCTTGTATATATTCACAAATTCAAGATGCGGAACCTTGTTTTCCAACACAAAATATTTTCGAAATACGAATTATATAAACAAATGAGATGGCATGAATGAACAGTGAACACATATAGAACACAGACAGATAGAATTCGCATTCTGTGAAAACATAGAAGTTCGATGTATTATTAACATTTTGAAAAATTATATCTCCGAAAGTATTAGCTTGTTAGAGTTGAAAATTACATATATGGATTCTTATGCTGGATCTGCATCTTAAAAACAATTGAATTTGAAATTTGTAATGTAGAAAAAATGTTTTTTTCGATACTCTGAAACTATTGAGAAACCATGAGATATTAATCTCCCGAACCTACTCTGAAAATTTCAACTGTGTAGCTCATTCCCTTCGAGAGTTATCCAGCTTATCCAGCTCCTTAATCGAATTTACCATGGTAAATTCGATTAAGACTGTCCAATACAGGAGAACGGGCAATAGAATTCACCATGGAATATTTGATTAAGAGTGTCCAATACAGGAGAATGGACAATAGAACATACGCGCAAAAGCTCCTGACTTCACGTCAGTGCTTGAACCATTTTTTTAAATTTTGAGTTTGAACAATAATCGCATGAAAGTGATAACATTTCTGAATAGAGAATGACTCGACCTTTCAAACGAAGTAGGTATCACAAGCCCATACTTCCTTCCTATTTGAAAAATTGGAGGTTGTACCTGTTTTTCGAAGGTAGGGTTCGCATTTTTACGAAGAAGAATGACAATTTGAAATTTTAATTTGACGAATTTTGGGATTTTCTTAAATATGTAATCAAGATAATAAATTCATTCCATTTGGCTTTTCCACACTGTATGTATATTTCTAAGTTCTCGTATCAGAGCTCTATAATTTTGTCTAAAAGTCTTGTTTTAAATTGAATTGCTAAAAGATTCGAGAAAGTCAGTTAGTTCCAAATCCACATACCGTCATAGTCAATCGATTGCGCAAAATGTTTTTTCCATTATCTCGATCTGATGAAGAGTATTCACAGAAATCCTGTGTGTATTTGGGAAATGTAGGTCAATTCCGCCGAATTGAATTAGGCGCCGGTATGTACGCAACCAAAAATACACAAGTCAAGTTTTCTGTTTTCCATGCATTATCTGGCGCATCCGCGAATGTACATCGTTCCAATTCGGTTCCATTCGTTTCGTACCCTACCTGTCTGATCTGTCAATCGCCTAAAAACATTAAGTGGTTGGTGTACGCGGAATTTTGTAGCTCTTGAAATCGGATTTTTTTATGTAGGTGCTACTATCCGTTTATTGAGTAAATGCGCGAAAATAGTGTTCGAAAGTGCGTGTTGCGTTGAGCAGTTTCAATGTTCACCGGGACCATTCGCGTGAAAATATGCGAGGCACAAGGTTTGAGACCGACGGATTGCTCCAAACGCCACAACATGGCGTTTGGGAAAAACGACGATACACAGCTGATGGATCCCTATGTAACTATAGACGTCGACGATGATACTCATGTGGCCCAGACAACGGCCAAGGCGAAAACTTTGGATCCTGTTTGGAACGAACTATTTGAACACAGTGTCGAAAACGCGAGAACAATAACTTTCACCGTCTTTCACGATGCTGTCATCTCTCCGGACGTTTTTGTTGCTAATTGCAATATTCATTTCGAGGATTTAACAACGTCAGATAAAGAGGAGAATGATCTGTGGGTGAGTCTTTTCCTCGATAAGCCTTCCCGAAATTTGGAGAAATTATCGATCGCTTTCCATGTTGTTCCAGTTGGATTTCCTACTCTGCACTTGCATCTTTTGACATGACCTCTATTTCTTTTGTTTACAGAAATGTTTCAAAATATTTACCCTTTCGAAATGGGTCTTTCAGATCTGTAAAATCAAAAGTTCTTTAAGTCTGCCGAGTGCCGACGTTCCTCTCCTTGAACTGTGTTGTAAATTACAAGGTGTCAGCTCGAATTCTTCGGGATGCCTTGAAACAGGCTCAAATAATTCGAACGGAATTAGAATTGCTGAAATATCGAGATGAAAAGCGATCGATTTTTTCCGGTGGAATTCGAAGAGAAATTCTGTGATGCATAACCTACTTTATGGATTCTATTTACGGAACGGAGCCATAGATTTTCTGTTTCAAATGGAATTGTAGGGATTGCATTAATATTTTGCTATTGCTATGACTATGAATCCCCGATTTCAATCTGGGTTGAACCAGATGGTGGTAGCGTTTCTTGAGGTCTTTCACTCCTTTTTTTGGCGCTCTTGTTCCTCGGAACAGAGTGCTTATCAATTTGCCCAAAAGTCTGTAATTTTCGAATTTTGGATGAAAATGAACTTAAACGTTTTGGTTCGACTCACTGATCAAGAATCCGTGGTCAAAATCGATTCTGTCCGGCCGGCCGGCCGTTGACACGATAACTCTCGAACGGAATGAGCTAGACAGTTGAAATTTTCAGAGTAGGTTTGGGAGATAAATATCTCGGTTGAGTTCGCTATTGTGCAAAATCGGGGTGATGGTTTGGGAGTAACGAAAACAATATTTTTACATTACAAATTTCAAATTCAATTTATTTTAAGATACAGTTTCATCATAAGAATCCAGTGATATAATTTTCAACTTTGACAAGCTAATAATTTCGTGGATATGATTTTCCAAAATTTCAATAATAAACGATAATTCTATGATTCCACAGAATGCTGTAATTCAAAATTAACGTCCGTATTTGTATCTATGAATTTCATGATCTGTGTTCATACATGTCATCTTATCTACCAACTAGTGGCCAGCAGTCCATATTTTGGGATTCAGATGAGCCAGCAGATCTACCTAGCCATAGATCCACATTTTTCTGGTAGATCTACATTTTTCCGGTACATCTTCTTTTCTCCAGTAGATCTACATTTTTTAGTAGATCAATATTATCGGTAGATCAATTGGACCGGTAGTTCACTCACACGAAAATGTCGAGGTGTTTTTGAGTTCCTATAAACCGAATATAGCGCTACCTACCGGGTTTCTATTGTAACCTCGACACCCACCCACACAATAATAATAATGTTTATTAAGATACCTCCATAAAGTTAGCAGAGCCACTTGCGAAAATTTCAATGAAACCTATTGCATTAATTGTCGAATATTTGTCGAGAATTTGTCGTGAAAGAAAAAAATTTGTCGCGCGCTTAGTTTTTTTTATATGGGGTGGCTCTGCTAACTTAATATTAAGTTAGCAGAGCCACTTGCAACAATTTCAATGAAACCTATTGCATTAATTGTCGAGAATTTGTCGTGAATTTGTCGTGAAAGAAAAAAGTCTGTCGCGCGCTTAGTTTTTTTTATATGGGGTGGCTCTGCTAACTTAATATTAAGTTAGCAGAGCCACTTGCAACAATTTCAATGAAACCTATTGCATTAATTGTCGAGTATTTGTCGTGAATTTGTCGTGGAAGAAAAAAGTTTGTCGCGCGCTTCGTTTTTTCTGTATGGGCTAAATTAATATTTGGCTAAAGGGGCCACACACAAATCACGTAAGTTGGTTAATCGTATTTTTCTTCAATCAGAAATGAGCTGAATAATTGTCGAACGACCCAAACACATTCGTCGTGACAGAAAAAATTTTGTCGCGCGCTTAGTTTTTTTTAAATGGGGTGGCTCTGCTAACTTAATATTAAGTTAGCAGAGCCACTTGTAACAATTTCAATGAAACCTATCGCATTAATTGTCGAGTATTTGTCGTGAATTTGTCGTGAAAGAAAAAAGCTTGTCGCGCGCTTCGTTTTTTTTGTATGGGCTAAAACAATATTTGGCTAAAGGGGCCACACACAAATCACGTAAGTTGGTTAATCATATTTTTTTTCAATCAGAAATGAGCTGAATAATTGTCGAACGACCCAAACATATTCGTCGTGACAGAAAAAAATTTGTCGAGCCCTTAGTTTTTTTTAAATGGGGTGGCTCTGCTAACTTAATATTAAGTTAGCAGAGCCACTTGTAACAATTTCAATGAAACCTATCGCATTAATTGTCGTGTATTTGTCGTGAATTTGTCGTGAAAGAAAAAAGTTTGTCGCGCGCTTCGTTTTTTTTGTATGGGCTAAATTAATATTTGGCTAAAGGGGCCACACACAAATCACGTAAGTTGGTTAATCGTATTTTTTTTCAATCAGAAATGAGCTGAATAATTGTCGAACGACCCAAACATATTCGTCGTGACAGAAAAAATTTTGTCGAGCGCTTAGTTTTTTTTAAATGGGGTGGCTCTGCTAACTTAATATTAAGTTAGCAGAGCCACTTGCAACAATTTCAATGAAACCTATCGCATTAATTGTCGAGTATTTGTCGTGAATTTGTCGTGAAAGAAAAAAGCTTGTCGCGCGCTTCGTTTTTTTTGTATGGGCTAAATTAATATTTGGCTAAAGGGGCCACACACAAATCACGTAAGTTGGTTAATCATATTTTTTTTCAATCAGAAATGAGCTGAATAATTGTCGAAGGACCCAAACATATTCGTCGTGACAGAAAAAAATTTGTCGAGCCCTTAGTTTTTTTTAAATGGGGTGGCTCTGCTAACTTAATATTAAGTTAGCAGAGCCACTTGTAACAATTTCAATGAAACCTATCGCATTAATTGTCGTGTATTTGTCGTGAATTTGTCGTGAAAGAAAAAAGTTTGTCGCGCGCTTCGTTTTTTTTGTATGGGCTAAATTATTATTTGGCTAAAGGGGCCACACACAAATCACGTAAGTTGGTTAATCATATTTTTTTTCAATCAGAAATGAGCTGAATAATTGTCGAACGACCCAAACATATTCGTCGTGACAGAAAAAAATTTGTCGAGCCCTTAGTTTTTTTTAAATGGGGTGGCTCTGCTAACTTAATATTAAGTTAGCAGAGCCACTTGTAACAATTTCAATGAAACCTATCGCATTAATTGTCGAATATTTGTCGTGAATTTGTCGTGAAAGAAAATAGTTTGTCGCGCGCTTCGTTTTTTTTGTATGGGCTAAAACAATATTTGGCTAAAGGGGCCACACACAAATCACGTAAGTTGGTTAATCGTATTTTTTTTCAATCAGAAATGAGCTGAATAATTGTCGAACGACCCAAACATATTCGTCGTGACAGAAAAAATTTTGTCGCGCGCTTAGATTTTTTTAAATGGGGTGGCTCTGCTAACTTAATATTAAGTTAGCAGAGCCACTTGCAACAATTTCAATGAAACCTATCGCATTAATTGTCGAGTATTTGTCGTGAATTTGTCGTGAAAGAAAAAAGCTTGTCGCGCGCTTCGTTTTTTTTGTATGGGCTAAATTAATATTTGGCTAAAGGGGCCACACACAAATCACGTAAGTTGGTTAATCATATTTTTTTTCAATCAGAAATGAGCTGAATAATTGTCGAAGGACCCAAACATATTCGTCGTGACAGAAAAAAATTTGTCGAGCCCTTAGTTTTTTTTAAATGGGGTGGCTCTGCTAACTTAATATTAAGTTAGCAGAGCCACTTGTAACAATTTCAATGAAACCTATCGCATTAATTGTCGTGTATTTGTCGTGAATTTGTCGTGAAAGAAAAAAGTTTGTCGCGCGCTTCGTTTTTTTTGTATGGGCTAAATTATTATTTGGCTAAAGGGGCCACACACAAATCACGTAAGTTGGTTAATCATATTTTTTTTCAATCAGAAATGAGCTGAATAATTGTCGAACGACCCAAACATATTCGTCGTGACAGAAAAAAATTTGTCGAGCCCTTAGTTTTTTTTAAATGGGGTGGCTCTGCTAACTTAATATTAAGTTAGCAGAGCCACTTGCAACAATTTCAATGAAACCTATTGCATTAATTGTCGAGTATTTGTCGTGAATTTGTCGTGAAAGAAAAAAGTGTGTCGCGCGCTTCGTTTTTTTTTTATGGGCTTATTTAATATTTGGCTAAAGGGGCCACACACAAATCACGTACGTTGGTTAATCGTATTTTTTTTCAATCAGAAATGAGCTGAATAATTGTCGAACGACCCAAACATATTCTTCGTGACAGAAAAGAGTTTGTCGCGCGCTTAGTTTTTTTTGTATGGGATAAATTAATATTTGGCTAAAGGGGCCACACACAAATCACGTAAGTTGGTTAATCGTATTTTCCTTCAATCAGAAATGAGCTGAATAATTGTCGAACGACCCAAACATATTCGTCGTGACAGAAAAAATTTTGTCGCGCGCTTAGTTTTTTTTAAATGGGGTGGCTCTGCTAACTTAATATTAAGTTAGCAGAGCCACTTGTAACAATTTCAATGAAACCTATCGCATTAATTGTCGTGTATTTGTCGTGAATTTGTCGTGAAAGAAAAAAGTTTGTCGCGCGCTTCGTTTTTTTTGTATGGGCTAAATTATTATTTGGCTAAAGGGGCCACACACAAATCACGTAAGTTGGTTAATCATATTTTTTTTCAATCAGAAATGAGCTGAATAATTGTCGAAGGACCAGAACATATTCGTCGTGACAGAAAAAAATTTGTCGAGCCCTTAGTTTTTTTTAAATGGGGTGGCTCTGCTAACTTAATATTAAGTTAGCAGAGCCACTTGTAACAATTTCAATGAAACCTATCGCATTAATTGTCGTGTATTTGTCGTGAATTTGTCGTGAAAGAAAAAAGTTTGTCGCGCGCTTCGTTTTTTTTGTATGGGCTAAATTATTATTTGGCTAAAGGGGCCACACACAAATCACGTAAGTTGGTTAATCATATTTTTTTTCAATCAGAAATGAGCTGAATAATTGTCGAACGACCCAAACATATTCGTCGTGACAGAAAAAAATTTGTCGAGCCCTTAGTTTTTTTTAAATGGGGTGGCTCTGCTAACTTAATATTAAGTTAGCAGAGCCACCCCATTTAAAAAAAACTAAGCGCGCGACAAAATTTTTTCTGTCACGACGAATATGTTTGGGTCGTTCGACAATTATTCAGCTCATTTCTGATTGAAGGAAAATACGATTAACCAACTTACGTGATTTGTGTGTGGCCCCTTTAGCCAAATATTAATTTATCCCATACAAAAAAAAACTAAGCGCGCGACAAACTTTTTTCTTTCACGACAAATTCACGACAAATATTCGACAATTAATGCAATATGTTTCATTGAAATTGTTGCAAGTGGCTCTGCTAACTTAATATTAAGTTAGCAGAGCCACCCCATTTAAAAAAAACTAAGCGCTCGACAAACTTTTTTCTGTTACGACGAATATGTTTGGGTCGTTCGACAATTATTCAGCTCATTTCTGATTGAAAAAAAATACGATTAACCAACTTACGTGATTTGTGTGTGGCCCCTTTAGCCAAATATTAATATAGCCCATACAAAAAAAACGAAGCGCGCGACAAACTTTTTTCTTTCACGACAAATTCACGACAAATATTCGACAATTAATGCAATAGGTTTCATTGAAATTGTTACAAGTGGCTCTGCTAACTTAATATTAAGTTAGCAGAGCCACCCCATTTAAAAAAAACTAAGCGCTCGACTAACTGTTTTCTGTTACGACGAATATGTTTGGGTCGTTCGACAATTATTCAGCTCATTTCTGATTGAAAAAAAATACGATTAACCAACTTACGTGATTTGTGTGTGGCCCCTTTAGCCAAATATTAATATAGCCCATACAAAAAAAACGAAGCGCGCGACAAACTTTTTTCTTTCACGACAAATTCACGACAAATATTCGACAATTAATGCAATAGGTTTCATTGAAATTGTTACAAGTGGCTCTGCTAACTTAATATTAAGTTAGCAAAGCCACCCCATTTAAAAAAAACTAAGCGCGCGACAAAATTTTTTCTGTCACGACGAATATGTTTGGGTCGTTCGACAATTATTCAGCTCATTTCTGATTGAAAAAAAATACGATTAACCAACTTACGTGATTTGTGTGTGGCCTCTTTAGCCGAATATTAATTTAGCCCATACAAAAAAACTAAGCGCGCGACAATCTTTTTTCTGTCACGACGAATATGTTTGGGTCATTCGACAATTATTCAGCTCATTTCTGATTGAAAAAAAAATACGATTAACCAACGTACGTGATTTGTGTGTGGCCCCTTTAGCCAAATATTAATATAGCCCATACAAAAAAAACGAAGCGCGCGACAAACTTTTTTCTTTCACGACAAATTCACGACAAATATTCGACAATTAATGCAATAGGTTTCATTGAAATTGTTACAAGTGGCTCTGCTAACTTAATATTAAGTTAGCAGAGCCACCACATTTAAAAAAAACTAAGCGCGCGACAAATTTTTTTCTGTCACGTCGAATATGTTTGGGTCGTTCGACAATTATTCAGCTCATTTCTGATTGAAAAAAAATATGATTAACCAACTTACGCGATTTGTGTGTGGCCCCTTTAGCCAAATATTAATTCAGCCCATACAAAAAAACGAAGCGCTCGACAAACTTTTTTCTTTCACGACAAATTCACGAAAAATACTCGACAATTAATGCGATAGGTTTCATTGAAATTGTTACAAGTGGCTCTGCTAACTTAATATTAAGTTAGCAGAGCCACCCCATTTAAAAAAAACTAAGCGCGCGACAAAATTTTTTCTGTCACGACGAATATGTTTGGGTCGTTCGACAATTATTCAGCTCATTTCTGATTGAAGGAAAATACGATTAACCAACTTACGTGATTTGTGTGTGGCCCCTTTAGCCAAATATTAATTTATCCCATACAAAAAAAAACTAAGCGCGCGACAAACTTTTTTCTTTCACGACAAATTCACGACAAATACTCGACAATTAATGTGATAGTTTTCATTGAAATTGTTACAAGTGGCTCTGCTAACTTAATATTAAGTTAGCAGAGCCACCCCATTTAAAAAAAACTAAGCGCGCGACAAAATTTTTTCTGTCACGACGAATATGTTTGGGTCGTTCGACAATTATTCAGCTCAATTCTGATTGAAAAAAAATATGATTAACCAACTTACGTGATTTGTGTGTGGCCCCTTTAGCCAAATAATAATTTAGCCCATACAAAAAAAAACGAAGCGCGCGACAAACTTTTTTCTTTCACGACAAATTCACGACAAATACACGACAATTAATGCGATAGGTTTCATTGAAATTGTTACAAGTGGCTCTGCTAACTTAATATTAAGTTAGCAGAGCCACCCCATTTAAAATAAACTAAGCGCGCGGCAAAATTTTTTCTGTCACGACGAATATGTTTGGGTCGTTCGACAATTATTCAGCTCATTTCTGATTGAAAAAAAAATACGATTAACCAACGTACGTGATTTGTGTGTGGCCCCTTTAGCCAAATATTAATTTAGCCCATTCAAAAAAAAAGAAGCGCGCGACAAACTTTTTTCTGTCACGACGAATATGTTTGGGTCATTCGACAATTATTCAGCTCATTTCTGATTGAAAAAAAAATACGATTAACCAACGTACGTGATTTGTGTGTGGCCCCTTTAGCCAAATATTAAATTAGCCCATACAAAAAGAACTAAGCGCGCGACAAACTTTTTTCTTTCACGACAAATTCACGACAAATACTCGACAATTTATGCAATAGGTTTCATTGAAATTGTTGCAAGTGGCTCTGCTAACTTAATATTAAGTTAGCAGAGCCACCTCATTAAAAAAAAACTAAGCGCGCGGCAAACTTTTTTCTGTCACGACGAATATGTTTGGGTCGTTCGACAATTATTCAGCTCATTTCTGATTGAAAAAAAATACGATTAACCAACTTACGTGATTTGTGTGTGGCCCCTTTAGCCAAATAATAATTTAGCCCATACAAAAAAAACGAAGCGCGCGACAAACTTTTTTCTTTCACGACAAATTCACGACAAATACTCGACAATTAATGCAATAGCTTTCATTGAAATTGTTGCAAGTGGCTCTGCTAACTTAATATTAAGTTAGCAGAGCCACCCCATTTAAAAAAAACTAAGCGCGCGACAAAACTTTTTCTGTCACGACGAATATGTTTGGGTCGTTCGACAATTATTCAGCTCATTTCTGATTGAAAAAAAATACGATTAACCAACTTACGTGATTTGTGTGTGGCCCCTTTAGCCAAATATTGTTTTAGCCCATACAAAAAAAAACGAAGCGCGCGACAAACTATTTTCTTTCACGACAAATTCACGACAAATATTCGACAATTAATGCGATAGGTTTCATTGAAATTGTTACAAGTGGCTCTGCTAACTTAATATTAAGTTAGCAGAGCCACCCCATTTAAAAAAAACTAAGGGCTCGACAAATTTTTTTCTGTCACGACGAATATGTTTGGGTCGTTCGACAATTATTCAGCTCATTTCTGATTGAAAAAAAATATGATTAACCAACTTACGTGATTTGTGTGTGGCCCCTTTAGCCAAATAATAATTTAGCCCATACAAAAAAAACGAAGCGCGCGACAAACTTTTTTCTTTCACGACAAATTCACGACAAATACACGACAATTAATGCGATAGGTTTCATTGAAATTGTTACAAGTGGCTCTGCTAACTTAATATTAAGTTAGCAGAGCCACCCCATTTAAAAAAAACTAAGGGCTCGACAAATTTTTTTCTGTCACGACGAATATGTTTGGGTCCTTCGACAATTATTCAGCTCATTTCTGATTGAAAAAAAATATGATTAACCAACTTACGTGATTTGTGTGTGGCCCCTTTAGCCAAATAATAATTTAGCCCATACAAAAAAAACGAAGCGCGCGACAAACTTTTTTCTTTCACGACAAATTCACGACAAATACACGACAATTAATGCGATAGGTTTCATTGAAATTGTTACAAGTGGCTCTGCTAACTTAATATTAAGTTAGCAGAGCCACCCCATTTAAAAAAAACTAAGGGCTCGACAAATTTTTTTCTGTCACGACGAATATGTTTGGGTCCTTCGACAATTATTCAGCTCATTTCTGATTGAAAAAAAATATGATTAACCAACTTACGTGATTTGTGTGTGGCCCCTTTAGCCAAATATTAATTTAGCCCATACAAAAAAAACGAAGCGCGCGACAAGCTTTTTTCTTTCACGACAAATTCACGACAAATACTCGACAATTAATGCGATAGGTTTCATTGAAATTGTTGCAAGTGGCTCTGCTAACTTAATATTAAGTTAGCAGAGCCACCCCATTTAAAAAAAACTAAGCGCTCGACAAAATTTTTTCTGTCACGACGAATATGTTTGGGTCGTTCGACAATTATTCAGCTCATTTCTGATTGAAAAAAAATACGATTAACCAACTTACGTGATTTGTGTGTGGCCCCTTTAGCCAAATATTAATTTAGCCCATACAAAAAAAACGAAGCGCGCGACAAACTTTTTTCTTTCACGACAAATTCACGACAAATACACGACAATTAATGCGATAGGTTTCATTGAAATTGTTACAAGTGGCTCTGCTAACTTAATATTAAGTTAGCAGAGCCACCCCATTTAAAAAAAACTAAGGGCTCGACAAATTTTTTTCTGTCACGACGAATATGTTTGGGTCGTTCGACAATTATTCAGCTCATTTCTGATTGAAAAAAAATATGATTAACCAACTTACGTGATTTGTGTGTGGCCCCTTTAGCCAAATATTGTTTTAGCCCATACAAAAAAAACGAAGCGCGCGACAAGCTTTTTTCTTTCACGACAAATTCACGACAAATACTCGACAATTAATGCGATAGGTTTCATTGAAATTGTTACAAGTGGCTCTGCTAACTTAATATTAAGTTAGCAGAGCCACCCCATTTAAAAAAAACTAAGCGCGCGACAAAATTTTTTCTGTCACGACGAATGTGTTTGGGTCGTTCGACAATTATTCAGCTCATTTCTGATTGAAGAAAAATACGATTAACCAACTTACGTGATTTGTGTGTGGCCCCTTTAGCCAAATATTAATTTAGCCCATACAGAAAAAACGAAGCGCGCGACAAACTTTTTTCTTCCACGACAAATTCACGACAAATACTCGACAATTAATGCAATAGGTTTCATTGAAATTGTTGCAAGTGGCTCTGCTAACTTAATATTAAGTTAGCAGAGCCACCCCATATAAAAAAAACTAAGCGCGCGACAGACTTTTTTCTTTCACGACAAATTCACGACAAATTCTCGACAATTAATGCAATAGGTTTCATTGAAATTGTTGCAAGTGGCTCTGCTAACTTAATATTAAGTTAGCAGAGCCACCCCATATAAAAAAAACTAAGCGCGCGACAAATTTTTTTCTTTCACGACAAATTCTCGACAAATATTCGACAATTAATGCAATAGGTTTCATTGAAATTTTTGCAAGTGGCTCTGTTAACTTTATGGAGGTTATTAAGATTCAGATCACAAAAAGTAACTCAAAAGTAAAGTTGCATCAAAATCGGTCGAGCCATATCTGAGTTCCTATAGACCGATTGCAATGCCACCTACCGGGGTATATTGTGGACCTGACACATCCTCAGATACACACACAAAGTTTAGTTGAAATCACAGACTACATATTCTGTGAATATGTAGTCTGTGGTTGAAATCGGTCCAGCCGTTCTTCCTATAAACCGGATACAGCGCCAGCTTCCGGTTTCCTATTGTGACTATTGTGTAAGATCCACTCAACACCGCAACACACGCACACAAAGTTTGATCAGAATCGGTCACGCCCTTTTGATGTTGTAATTTTTCGAAAAATGCTCTGAGTAGCAGTGGTTTTCCTCTTGCAACGGTTTTACAAAGTTTATAATTGTCCGCATGATAGATATCTCGAGATATTTTACTAAAACCGCCCTGTATAGTGGTTTTTCATTTTCGATGGTTAATTTTGTTGAAATATATACATTCACTGTTGGGAAGAAAATGAACAGTGCTGTGCTAAATATGGCATAAGTTTATAGGTATAAACCAATTAGTTAGCAGATCCAGTTTTTAAATCCATATAACTAACTTAATCACATCTAACCTACCCACTGGATGAATCAAGAGTTCAAATATGTTCGTGGAATGGAATATTATATATTTACTGTTGGTCACAATTGAACAGATATGGCATAGGTGGCCACCATTCACTGTTAGGTCAAAAATTAACAGTGCTGTGCCTAAGCTGGCATAAGAGCACAGTAACAAAGCCTACACAGAACACAACTGGTTCTCCTTACTCGCTCAAGCTCTTCGAGAACTTATGGGGGGTCTCCTTGGGGAAGGTCTAGGAGGATCAGTATAATAAAATACAATAGATGGGAAAATAATCTTACCTAAAATGTAATTTATATTATCAATTCTTATCATAATTACTAAAAGGATAGATTTTGGATTGTGTGGGATGAGTAGAAAAATGAAGAACCATCCTGTATGTAATATATTGTTTCAACTTCAACATTTTTACACTTTCCTCTTGTTCTAGGTATATTATATCAAACGGTTTCTCTTTTATTCTCCATTCTGGAAAGATGTGTTGTCTAATGCCCGCTCTGAAACAATTATAAACTGTTAAAATTCGTTTACTTACAACAAATAGGTACTGTTAATAAAAAATTATCACTGAATTTTCCAAATCGTGATGAGAAGAGTCCTATTAGAATGGAGTAAAGAGCTATCCAGTAAAAGATGAAAATCATATTAACAACCATCTTGTCAAGTGTATACATTCAATAACCGAACCAAAGTTAATAGTTTTAAAGTTACTTTACCTAAAAATAACATTATTTATTATTACTAAATACCCTTCGTTTACTACAAAGGTAAGGATAAACTGATCCCACGTGTGATAGGGATGCAACCCGCCCCTACACTGAGACCTATTGTTCTATTGTGGCACACCTATAATCTATACTTCAACCACTCGATAAGGAATATGAGTTTAGTGGGTGAAAACTTGTCCAGTTCCCTCAGTCTCAGTTTGTGGACTATTAGTTCCTCAAATTTGATCCTGTCCCCAGTGGGGCAGTCACACATGATGTGTTCGATAGACTCGTGGTCCTCCAGGCAGTCTGCACTCGGAGTCCTGAATCAACCGCAGCGTAATTAGCTCATTTCTGAGGTCACAGTGGTCCGTGTACACAGCTGTTAGGATTCTCAGGTATACCCTAGAGAATCTGAGCCATTGTCTGGCTCTTTCAGCTGATGGGCCAGTAATTGTTGAGCGAGCATGTCTGAGTCCAGATTTCCTGGACCATTTGGCCCAACCATCTGTTGTTCTCCCTCCCCACTGCCTGAGAGAGATACCACAGGCCGGTTCAGGTCGAATGAGCCCCATGTAAGAAGGAGGTTACAGTCAATCTGGAATCAGTTCAGTCGGACATCCATTCATGATTGATGTCAGAGAAACGGGAAACTGATTGTATTTCAAGCAGCAAGTTTATGGAATTCGAAGAGTCCAATGCAATGTAATGTGTTTCGTCAGTCCATTAATCTGGAATCAGTATCATCGTAATCAAGATGACCGACTGAACTGATGCCAAACTTGTGGACAATTTATCTCCCTTCACAGATGAAGCAAATGAATAGCACTAATAATAATAAGTACTTACAGTGTAACATAAACATTATGCATAAATGAAGATATTTAAAAGAGTCATGTTTCCAAGTTCACCATTCTTCATAGGCATTCCTCACATTTCATCGTTCAATAAAACAATACTGTTGCAAATAGATTTTAGTACCTGTTTCCTAAATTGATTTACCTCTATTGGGGATTGGTATCGTTCATTTAAAAGTCAGAATCCTATCCTCGATCCAGAAGAAACACTGACATTTATATTACTTGACCACAGGAAGAAAGTATACTATACGCGAATTCAAGCGAATAACCATAACACAGTTGTTAAGACCAATCCCCTTCTCTCATGACCAATCGGTTATAATTTAAATGTACTTGAATGTAGAAATAAAGGCATTATTATTATTATATTTGGTAGGGAAACTACTGTGTTTTGGTTATTCGCTTAAATTCCACCAATGTTTAAAAAATACTTACGTATAGAAATAGATAATGTAAATTAACGGAAGTATTCGATATAGGCTGGTTGGTTACTTTCTATCGTGATATATCCTGGAAAACTTCAAAATTGTAGTACCTAATATTTATGTTCATACACTGATGGGAGACCAACTGACCTGAAAATCGTCGAAATCTTTATAAATTTAAGTAAAGTAGTAATTACCTTATAGTACTTACTTATAGAGTTATATTCCAGGTAATTTATAACAGATAATCGTTGATTTCAGGAAAACCCATCCGTTCAGTCCATTTTGAGGTTATTCATTTCCACCGGCGAATACGTACCGATCGTGGTAAATATCAATTTTTGTTGCAAGTATCAAATCGAAACCAAAGGATTTTATCGATTCTGAATAAATCTCGGCACATTTCTGATCCAAAATCGATCGATTTTCGTTAAATTCTCCCAAATTGACATTCACTATTCAGACAGTTTTGTCCTTGGAATGTTTCTAACCCAGTGCCCAGGGCTTCCCAAACTGTTCGTCGCTACATCGTCTTAGCGGCGTCGCATGTCGATGCGACCGAGTCTAGCGAGCTGATAACGTATATTAACAGGCTAGTACTTAAATTGGTAAATATTTTTGGGGGCCGAGTTAAGGGGAGTCGTACAAAAATGGGAATGCCCCAAGGGCGTTACAGTAAAAAAGTTTGGGAAGCACCGGTCTAGCCTATTCCTTTCGAAAAATTAGAGATGTGCAAGTGGGATTTTGTCCATTAATTACTTCGTGAGATAAAACAGAACGCCACCTTCATCCCAAAATCTTGGGGTCGGTCGACTTCGGCCTCGCTCGGGTCGTTTTATTTCTATAGTTCCATAAAAACGGTCGATTTTCCGCATTTTGGCGATTTTCAAACGCTCGTAGAAAACGAACGGAAAAAAAATCGGAAAAAGTGTCTCGCTATTCTATCCGTCTATATTCGGTCTTTCGATCGGTACCGTTAGATACGGTCGGGCGAGAGGAACGAAAAAGCCTTTAGGTTTCGGGCGAGGCCGCTTTTCGCCGTTTCGACGATTTCGCGACTTTTCCGGAATTTTTTTAAAATACTCGCGACTTCCCTATCTCGAGGAAAATCGCCTTCGGCGATACGTCGGTCCTTGCCCTCGCCGCGGCGATATTCGCCTTTCGCGAGGCTCGCGGCTTCGCCGCTCGCGAAAATTTCTTCGAAACCGCCCGTTTTAGAAAGTTCTCAAAATTTATCTTCTATGGTTCCGACTTTGCTACTTTAATAATATAGCGTTGATAAGATACCTGGGCATTTCTCTACTAACTGGAAACTTGTCTATTGACAGTTGTCCCAACCTTATTTCTCTAGAAAATCAAATATATATTATGTTGAGTCGATAGATAATTATAATATAAATACATATAAACAAGAAACAATTGTAATTTTCACTTATTTTTAGAATTATAGGCAATTTAGTAAAAAAATGCGGCAGAGGACTGTTTTGCCACTCAGAGGACTCTTTTTTCCGCCCAGAGAACAGTTTACGTCAATGTTTATATGAAGAAAAACACAATATTAATTACATTAAATGTAATCAAATGAATTCTCTCCTTTATTGTATCACATACAGAATTTAAATACTTATATTTATCAGGAACAAATTGCTCTCTTAACGAATTTTAATAATTATAATTAAAATTAAGCTTATTTCTCAAAAACAGGTACAGGTATATTAAAATAATAAAATATTCGTTTCCCTTTTAGGGAAATATCTGGGTTTGGCAACTTCGTTAATACTTGGTTAAAGGAAACATCAGAAACATCATTTTCATCAACTCTGAATGTTTGTCCTTTGTCATCACAAATTTTTAAGAAGGTTACTGTTAATTCGTCTTCTCCCGTGTCTATCTTATTGATTACCGCAGCATAACAATATTCAGTCTTTCTTACTAGAAATTTAACCAAGACGTAATCACCGATGTTGTAATTTTGTTGGTTGATTGAACTAGGTCCAGCCAGTGCAGCGTTGTCGTCGGTCTCCATTGTGGATTGTAAGTTGTCCGTGTTTTCACTTTCAGAGTCTGTGTAAATATCATCTACGTTAAATGTTGTCTTGTTTTTGTATTCTAATACTCCTAAATTGAAATGCTGGCACTCGTCTTCACAAGTGCAACTTAAACTTTTCATTATGAGTTTAGCGGCACTTGGAGCTGATTCCAGAGGACTTCTCAATATTTCAGCCTTTACTTGATGTATCTTTAGAGTGCCACTAAAGCTTTTTAAGTTAACTGTTTCATTTTGAAGGTCGCCTGTCAATTCTTGGATGGCTTTATCGTCGATTGTGAACAAGGTAATTGCAGAACATCTTCGTTGAATGGCCTCTACAAATGATTCCAAGCTATCAGTATCACTTCCTGTAGCGACGACGGCATCAGCGGTTCTCTTGCAGGTCGCTCCAATGCCATCAGGGGCCCCTTTGCCATGGCCACTCTCTGAATAGTTCCAGGTAAACTTCTTCACATTTAAAACCTCTCGTTGAAGCCATGATGCCATGATGTAAAACATTGTCTTGTTTCTGTATTGAGTTACGGGTCCGTCGCTGACGAAGTGGATGCTCTTTATGTTAGGTGGGAGAGTTTTAAAGATTGGCCGCAAATGTGCCCATATAGCAGCTGGTGAATGTGTGATATTTTTGGAAACGGTACAATAAGACTTGATAGAGTTTTTGGTATACACTACCACAGTATGAAGACTTAGCTGGAGTCTCGACCCTCCAAAATGAAATGCTTGTATTTCTTGATTGTATTTGGAACAATAATTTTCTGAAAAATCCATATGTATGATAGCGTCTTCGTCGGTAAGGTTTTGTTTATATTTCTTTATAGCATTGTATTGATGAGTAATGTTTCTCTCGTGTTGATAATAGGTTTCCAAATCCTGGTGCAGCTCTTCTATTAGTTCTCGAGGGCGAACCGTGAACGCTTTCTTTAGGTATTTGGTAACTGTTCGACCATTCTTGGTCTTGGGGTCGTTGTAGGTTTGTTTCTCAGATATCCATTTTTTAAATTCAATAGGCTTGCTGTCATCAAACTCCCTATAGTCAGGATTCTTGTTAATACAGCGTTGGCAGGTTCGTGACAAACATAGCTCGTCATAGCGATTACAACATGTCTTTTCAAGCAGTGCAATGTGACTATTGTAAGTCAAAATTCTTCGCCTGTGCAATGCTGACAGTTTCAGATCGATGTTCGCGTGCTTTATGCACAGGCACGTTTCACGTTCGTTTACATTTGGTGTTACGACCCAGAAAGGACGTAGACGACAAAACGTTGTGTAGCTTATTTTGAAATGTTCAGCTTGAAACTTCTTGTATAAATTTGCGATGCTATCCGATAGATATCTTTTCTGTTTTTTAACCCCTTTTCTGGTCAGGCATTCTCGTTTTCCAGCGCCAAGTCTGCTGTTGTCATCATTTTCATAGAAGGTTCGTACAGTGCTTATGCAATCGGGTGAAATTTTGTCTTTACGAGTCCGAAGCTTGGGTACTAAACCTGATTGACGTGCTGACTTCTGCATTGTTTTATAAGATATAAAACTATCTTTGCTCCGCCATAACTTGTACTTGTCTATTAGTTTACCGGCCACGACTTTTCCGAAAATTTGTTTTTCTTTGCAGGTTTTTAAATTAGCGTAGTTTTCTTTCAGCTGGGTATTCAACACTTCACCGAAGAGAGCCTTTTTGACTACTTCTCTTCGAGTTTCTGGCGCATCATACATTACGTTCAATTTAGTGTTAGGTGTCTCTACATTTTCCTTTGTCTTAGCTTTTTCCAAGCGTTCTAATCTCAACCTATACTTCTCGGATTTTTGTCTGTAATACTCGATCTTTTTGTCTTTATCTTTTAAAATGTTGTCACGTTTCTTTTTAGCATTACACTTTCTCGCATTACTTGCATCACTTCGTGGAGTGGTGATAGGTAGTATAGATGGAGAGACATAACTTTGAGGAGAAGGTGAACCCTCTGATTCAGGCGTATTTTCTCGTTCAAAATTATTTGTAATTTCTTTCAAAGCTTTTTTTTTGCACGATAGGTAGCACAGTGCTTTCTCCATTCTTCAGTCACAACTTTGTGTTCACGTCGACTCATATCTTTAACTAACTTTCTTGTACCTTTTTCTTTCTTTCTTTGGTAGTCTCGTCGTTCTTTTTCCTTCAATTGCTCTCTTTTTACAGGGTCATTTTTTAGCCGTTGATATCTTAATCTTTCTGCAATTCGTTTCTGCTCTTTTATTTCTTCTTTGGTTTTAGGTTTCTTCTTTGGTGGCATTGCGGTAATACTAAAACAATAAAACATACTTTCACTATTTAAAATAAACCGTAAGGGTTTAAAACAGTTAGGCACTAGGTACGTATTATTTTATGTTCCAAAATCCATAATAACAGACAGAAAAAGACCTGAATTAGCGTGGCAGGCCAATGTAAGGAAGAAAGAGGCTATCGCAGGCAGTAGGTTAGTGCAGACTATAAAGAATATTAATAAAATACACGGACGTCAAATAAAACAGTCCTCTGTCACATTGCACAGTCCTCTGTGTTGTAAATTTCCAGAGGACTGTTGTACAGAGGACTGTTATTTTTACGTAAAAAATGTCATGCCACGTATCAGTTTAAATATTACTTCGTAACACAGAAACAGCAATAAAGTATCACACTGAACAATTTATTTGTTAAATAAATATAATTATAACACATAATATACCGTAATATAGACTTACCAGAGGAATGTTCACTCACACTACAGAGACGTGGCTCCCACAGTCCACACAGACGCGAAGTTGTCACTGCCCAAAATGGCGGCGACTTATTCAGCATGTCGACCGAGTTAATTTCACACTATTGCCGTTCCGTTTCATGCGAAATGGCGCCACAATAGTGTTTTAAATTTATGTGGCGCGATAATCAAATTGTGACAGAGGATTGTTCAAAAATGTGTCGGACAAAATTTGAACACTAGTTTTTAGTACTAAAAAATTCTTTAAAATTATAATTGTTTCTTGTTCACATGCATTCAATATTCTTTATGTTCATAGAGTTATAAGATGTTACATTTTTAAATACAACTAATAAAAACCGAACCGAATCATACTCGATCCGGAATTAGGACATACAGAGGATTGTTTTTAGTGGCTTTTAGACCGAATTTATGAATTGATTATGATTCTATATTATTGATTAAGCTTGACTCCTTAAATAACTGGTTATATACTAGGTGTTTAAATAAATAAAACTATGCATTAATATAGCCAAAGTAAAAAAAAATGCTTGGACCATGATTTTCCCGTTAGTAGAGAAAGGCCCACCTACATGTGATGTATTTCTGGTTCTATTCAAAATTCGTTACTCATATTATAACCTCCTGTTCTAAAAAAAAGTATGATTGAATGCAATAACCAATGAAATAACCTCAGCTATCGTAGAATTATGAGGATTATAGGATATCATAATTTTTGGGTGATAGGTAATACCCTTGGATAATATGATGATATACCTATATATCATCATAAAATATATACTTTGTTGTATTATTTAGAGAAAAGCGTGGGGTGCTCTGTGCCATATTTTTTATGCTTTTCACACGACTTTTTTTTTAATTATTTTATAAATCGCACACTTTTGGATTTCTTAACTATTATTTCACTGATTGTACCGATCGAATATTTTCAAGAACTGATATTATTGAGCACCCCACGATTTTCTCTAAATAATACTTACATTTTTCGTCCATTATTTTGTTTTTAAACTTTTATTTATTTTCTCGTTTTTAGTTTGATTTATCGCCGATTGATAATCATGCAATCATATACCTGTTATTTTATACTACTGTTCAGCGGAAAACAATTTTACAACTTTCATATTTCTCTCATCATGCTAACAGTGAGTACTTTGAACGATTTTTCAACTCTAAGGTTCTATGTTTGCTACATTTAACGAAAATTTTTCTCTATTTTGATCAAACGCATTACACACCAGCTGTCAAGCAAGCAAACATACAGGTGAAGCTTATAAAAGCACATAAATAATATTTCAAATAATTCGTGAGATCAATTTAAGGTGGATATGGTAATTACATCACTGAGCCGATAAGATTTTATGATCACGTGATTTTCGAGCGTCTAGGAATATCCAAAACGCGATTGTTTATTCTGAGTTTAAAATTCTAACCTAAATTTACTACTTCCGTCATATCAAAATTTAAAAAATATGAATAATGAATTATTATTCGATCTATTACATATAGGGAAGAGATAGATATTCGATAGCGATTCAGAAGATGAGGAAATCGACCATGAAGAAAAAATATGGTATATACATAATTGCCGAAGATACCGCTATGAGATTTACAGATAATCAATTTAGGCATCATTTTCGAATAATTCCGGTCGCCTTTTTTCAATAAAATTGCATGAGGTTCATGAAGATAACGTGCCGAGAGGCCATCCTGAAGTCGCAATGGAGAAGCAATTAATGATTTGCGTGTGGTACCTTGCTAACATAGAACCATGTTTAAAAAAATGGGTTCAAGCCCTGAGGACAGGAGCTTTCTGGCGCTCTAGTTCAAACAGACAAATTATATCTCCAAAAGTATTGGTTTCTCAGAGTTGGGAATTATATCAATGTATTCATATGATAGAACTGCATCATAAAGGAAATTCAATTTAAATAATAGTTTATTTATCAAGATTAAATGAGCAATCATGAGAATGAGAACTGCACCATGGAAGATATCAAATTAAATCTGGCCAATTTTGCCCAATAACGAACTTAACCGAGATATTCATCTCCCTAAACTAATCTGAAAATTTCAACTACCTACCTCATTCCGTTCGAGAGTTATATCTATGTCTATGGATGAAAAGCAGTCTCACTACTCTCAGATCTCTTACTTCATGTTCCGTTCCGAAATGTAAGAATTTTCTGAGAAAACCTAATTTCGGAGCAAACAACTGAGATTTTTCTCACTTCGCTCACAATTCTTCGATTGATTAGATAATGTCATGTCTCAGGAACATCATTTGACATTATGACAATTCAACATAGAATAATATCATTCTGTGACAACGTTGAAATACGATTTATTATTGAAATTTTGAAAAATCATATCTCCGAAAGTATCAGCTTGTTAGAGTTAAAAATTATATCATTGGATTCTTATGGTAAAACAGCTTAATGAAAAAAATTTAATTTGGAATTTGCCTTGTAAAAAAAAATTTTTTTTTTGTTACTCCGAAACCATCTGTCCGATTTTGCCCAATAACGAACTTAGCCGAGATATTTATCTCCCAAACCTACTCTCAAAATTTCAACTGTCTAGCTCATTCCGTTCGAGAGTTATCGTGCCTATCGGCCGGACAGAATGAATTTCAACCACGGATTCTTGATCAGTGAGTCGTACCAAATCGTTTAAGACCATTTTCATCGAAAAATTCGAAAATTACAGACAGTTGGGCAAATTGATAAGCACTCAGTTCCGAGGAACTAGAGCGCCAAATAACATACGTTCTTCCATATGTATTTTCATATAACAGAAATGTTTTCTGTTGTTCCTTGGCAAATTTCGCATTCATAAATCATTCTCAATTTTTTTTTGGGTAATTATTTCGTTGAAAGTTTGACGGTTATATTGACATTGAAATTGGGAATAGTTGATAGCTCGATCCGCTCCACCGATTTGCTCGAAGCTTTTCGAGTGACGTCCGAGTAATCGCTGAGGTAATAGCCACACACCATTTTGATCACTCCGTGTACTCGATTTGTAAATAACAAAGACGATTGAGCGATCCGAGCGCTCAGTATTTATCAAATGCATCTTTAGTACATAATATGTATTGCAAAATGGCGAAGGCGCTGATAACATGAAATCCTTGAAGAAATTTATTAATCCTGGCGACCCCAGTCGGGATAATGGGATACTCTTATCAAATTATTGTATGTCATCGGCTCCTGAAAAGTCAGCAAAGTTTAAATAAAATCTGATCGTCTAAAGTGGATCCAAATCGAGCTCAATGAAGTCGGTTACAAACAAACAAACATACAGGTGAAGCTTATAAAAGCGTGTTAAAAAAAGTGGGAAAACCCTGTGGACAGGAGCTTTGGCGCTCTTGTTCAAACTTTGACTAATCATATCTCCGAAAGTATGGGTTTCTCAGAGAGGAATGATATCAATGGATTCCTGTGATAGAACTGCATCATAAAGTCAAAAAAGCGTCATTTAAAAAAAAACATGGGTGCCAAAAATTATTAATCCGAAACCACCAGACCGATTCTACCCATTAACGAGATATTTATCTCCCAAACCTACTCTGAAAATTTTTACCCCTTAGCTCATTCCCTTCGAGAGTTATCGTGTTAACCGGCCGGCCGGCCGGCCGGCTGAATCGATTTTGACCACGGATTCTTGGTCAGTGAGTCGAACCAAATTGTTTAAGATCATTTTCACCCAAAAATTCTAATTTGGGCAAATTGATAAGCATTCTGTTCCGGGGAACAACAGCGCCAAAAAAAGACATATTTTTTCCAAAAGAAAATTAATATTTTTTTCATAACAAATTTTATATTTCAGAAACTATTCGTCAGATTCCGCTGAAATTCCGCACAAACCTTTTAAGCCGAATTGTTGTTTCCCAATATTTTCAAAAATACTGAACCTATCGAATTGAAATTAAGTACCCGGTTTGAAAAAACACGACTTGAAGGTTCATGGAGTATTTCGTGAGGGTGTGTGAGGCGTGAATACACAGAAGAGCATGCGCGCAAAAGCTCCCGTCTTTTTAAGATTTTCTTCTTTAAAATTTAACATGCTGAATCTTCAAATCTATGTACTACTCACCTCGGTACTCGCCTCGGTACTCATTTCATTAACGACCTGTATAGAGAACCTGCGTGACCTTGAGATTCGACACTAGCGCTCATGGTAGCGAAATTTAGCATTTATTATGTGAGGTTTGTGAGAGAAATAAAATTTTGTACTGATCGACATACAAAACCTCCATAAAGTTAGCAGAGCCACTTGCGAAAATTTCAATGAAACCTATTGCATTAATTGTCGAATATTTGTCGAGAATTTGTCGTGAATGAAAAAAATTAACTTAATATTAAGTTAGCAGAGCCACTTGCAACAATTTCAATGAAACCTATTGCATTAATTGTCGAATATTTGTCGTGAATTTGTCGTGAAAGAAAAAAGTCTGTCGCGCGCTTAGTTTTTTTTTTATATGGGGTGGCTCTGCTAACTTAAATTTAGTTAGCAGAGCCACTTGCAAGAATTTCAATGAAACCTATTCATTAATTGTCGAATATTTGTCGTGAATGAAGAAAGTTTGTCGCGCGCTTCATTTTTTTTGTATGGGCTAAATTAATATTTGGCTAAAGGGGCCACACACAAATCACGTACGTTGGTTAATCGTATTTTTTTTCAATCATAAATGAGCTGAATAATTGTCGATCGACCCAAACATATTCGTCGTGACAGAGAAAAGTTTGTCGCGCACTTAGTTTTTTTTAAATGGGGTGGCTCTGCTAACTTAATATTAAGTTAGCAGAGCCACTTGCAACAATTTCAATGAAACCTATTGCATTAATTGTCGAATATTTGTCGTGAAAGAAAAAAGTTTGTCGAGCGCTTCGTTTTTTTTGTATGGGCTAAATTAATATTTGGCTAAAGGGGCCACACACAAATCACGTACGTTGGTTAATCGTATTTTTTTTCAATCAGAAATGAGCTGAATAATTGTCGATGACCCAAACATATTCGTCGTGACAGAAAAAAGTTTGTCGCGCGCTTAGTTATTTTAAATGGGGTGGCTCTGCTAACTTAATATTAAGTTAGCAGAGCCACTTGTAACAATTTCAATGAAACCTATTGCATTAATTGTCGAATATTTGTCGTGAAAGAAAAAAGTTTGTCGCGCGCTTCGTTTTTTTTTGTATGGGCTAAATTAATATTTGGCTAAAGGGGCCACACACAAATCACGTACGTTGGTTAATCGTATTTTTTTTCAATCAGAAATGAGCTGAATAATTGTCGAACGACCAAACATATTCGTCGTGACGAAAAAAAAGTTTGTCGAGCGCTTAGTTCTTTTTACATGGGGTGGCTCTGCTAACTTAATATTAAGTTAGCAGAGCCACTTGCAACAATTTCAATGAAACCTAATGCATTAATTGTCGAATATTTGTCGTGAATTTGTCGTGAAAGAAAAAAGTTTGTCGCGCGCTTTGTTTTTTTTGTATGGGCTAAATTAATATTTGGCTAAAGAGACCACACACAAATCACGTACGTTGGTTAATCGTATTTTTTTTCAATCAGAAATGAGCTGAATAATTGTCGAACGACCAAGCATATTCGTCGTGACGAAAAAAAAGGTTGTCGCGCGCTTAGTATTTTTAAATGGGGTGGCTCTGCTAACTTAATATTAAGTTAGCAGAGCCACTTGCAACAATTTCAATGAAACCTAATGCATTAATTGTCGAATATTTGTCGTGAATTTGTCGTGAAAGAAAAAAGTTTGTCGCGCGCTTCGTTTTTATTGTATGGGCTAAATTAATATTTGGCTAAAGGGGCCACACACAAATCACGTACGTTGGTTAACCGTATTTTTTTTTTCAATCAGAAATGAGCTGAATAATTGTCGAATGACCCAAACATATTCGTCGTGACAGAAAAAAGTTTGTCGCGCGCTTAGTTTTTTTTTTATATGGGGTGGCTCTGCTAACTTAATATTAAGTTAGCACAGCGTTTTCAAAAATAATAATGAAAAATGGTGATACCGTTGTTAATAAATCAACAAGTCCAGAGCGTTCCTGCCAATAGGGTCCTTCATAAATGGCTTCGTATAATTAATATACTTATGCATATATTTCACAAGTCAAATAGACCCCAGGGGGTTCATTGATTTGCCGAGAAAGCAAGAGCAGACGCGTTTCTGGCTTCTTGGGGGACTCGTTTCTCGAATAATAACGAGTGAATGGCGGCATATGATTTCGCGCTTCAAATATTCACTGGTGGGGAAAGGCTGATTTCCGTGTTTTGTCTCATAGGTGGCGTGGGCGATTAGGTATGATCGACCAAGCCGGCTCTGAGAGGCTTAACCCGGGTCAGTTTAGTTGAATTTGTTGAGAAGCTACAGAGTACTGATGAAGGCCAAGAAGCCAGAAACGCGTCTGCTCTTGCTTACTCGGCAAATCAATGAACCCCCTGGGGTCTATTCGACTTGTGAACTATATGCATAAGTATATTAATTATACGAAGCCATTTATGAAGGACCCTATTGGCAGGAACGCTCTGGACTTGTTGATTTATTAACAACGGTATCGCCATTTTTCATTATTATTAAAACAAGTTTCGTATGACAATTGCCCAAAACAGGTTTAAAGTACCTACAAATAGTAGATATTCCATAAAACATGTATGAAAGAAGAGAAGTAATAATGAAAAATTACCTTTTAATCGATGAAAAATTTCCTGATCTACGTTCATCAAATTTTCTCCTCTCTCGAACTACAGAATTTTGCTATCAATATTAACGTAATATTTTCAAACATTTTTGGGTGAGGTCCTCGTTGTATCCCCAAAATACGAGTATTTCAACACCAACATAATATTTTTGAAGTTATAATATTCCCTTCCGTCAGTCCCGTCATTAACTGAGAGAACCAGGGCCACAGAGCATGATGAAAAGCAGTCTCACTTCTCTCAGATCTCTTACTTCATGTTACGATCCGAAATGTAAGACTTTTCTGAGAAATTCTAATTTCGGAACAAACAACTGAGATTTTTCTCACTTCGCTCACATTTCGGAATACACTTTATTCTCATAATTCTTCGATTGCTGAAAGGAGTTAGACAATGTCATGTCTCAGGAAAATAAGTTGACATTATGACAATTCATATATAGAATAATTATATCATTCTGTGAAAACGTAGAAATACGATTTATTATTGAAATTTTGAAAAATCATATCTCCGAAAGTATTAGCTTGTTAGAGTTAAAAATGATATCATTGGATTCTTATGGTAAAACTGCTTATTGAAAAAAATTTAATTCGGAATTTGTAACCATCTGTCCGATTTTGCCCAATAACGAACTTAGCCGAGATATTTATCTCCCAAACCTACTCTGAAAATTTCAACTGTCTAGCTCATTCCGTTCGAGAGTTATCGTGCCTACGGCCAGCCGGATGGCCGGACAGAATGAATTTCAACCACGGATTCTTGATCAGTGAGTCGAACCAAATCGTTTGAGACCATTTTCATCGAAAAATTCGAAAATTACAGACATTTGGGCAAAATGATAAGCACTCAGTTCCGAGGAACTAGAGCGCCAAAAATTAATAATCTGTTTTTCGGAGATATCATCACGATCATAGTCATTCCTTATGTACTCAAATGACACCACAGGAATCGACTGTTGCATTGATCCTTGTAGCTAACTGAACACCTTCAGATAAATCATTTAGGTATTAATTTCTTCACTATTATCACATGTAACTTCAGATTTTCTTTTTTTCCAATTCCAACGATTAAACCTATCTACATTGAATGTTTAACGCTCTTTAAATCTATAATTACATAGTTTGAAAAATTGTTGTGTGATTTGCTGGATGACCAGGCGTTTCCGCCAATGAAATGATTACTGCATATTCTAGAGTTGTTTGTAGATAGCCATGGGGTACCGTCGGCACTAAAAAAATAAAAAAATTAATGTGTTAATAAAGATAATTTCATCACATTCACACTTACTTGGTACGATGTACGGCTTTCATTCCCTTTTGTTGACGTTCTAACAAATTTGGTTCCGAATAAAATGTTATATTTGTATCAGTCTTTCCATAAGTATTATGACATGATACAACATAACAACTTGTGCTACCAGATCTGGATTTGTTTTTAACGTTATTTTTCAATCATTATCAGTGACAGTGACAGTTCAACATCACGTATGAACTTACGAAATTACCGAAAGAGGCGCCACTAGTGTCTACGCAGGTTCTCTATACATGTGGAATTACTTTTTTAGTGTCTTGAGTTTTCACTACCAGTTTTATTAGTTGAAATTCAGATAAGAAAGTGTATTTGTACTACTTAGTTATTATAGGTAGAAGGTGATTAATACATTTTTTTGGCGCTCTAGTTCCTCGGAACTGAGTGCTTATCAATTTGCTCAAATGTCTGTTATTTTCGAATTTTTGACTGAAAATGGTCTCAAACAATTTGGTTCGACTCACTGATCAAGAATCCGAGGTCGAAATCGATTCTGTCCGTCCAACCGGCCGGCCGTAGGCACGATAACTCTCGAACGACAGGAATTAGAGGATTGAAATTTACAAGGTTGGTTTGGAGCGTAAATATCTCAGGCGAGTTCGTTAATGGGCGAAATCCATCCAGCGGTTTCGGAGTTATGGCCGATTTTAGTAAAAACATTTTTTATGATTATTTCCAAAACCGATCACTCGATCTATCTGAAATTTAGCATCAAATTGTAGAATCATGACCTTTATACGCATGTGAAGTTTTATATTGACCAGGTTACCGCAAAGGGTAAAAAAAAATTTCAAAGTTTTAAAAAAATTTTCTACAATAACTCTCGAACGGAATGAGCTAGGCAGTTCAAATGAATATCTCGGTTGAGTTCGTTATTGGGTAAAATAGGCCAGATGGTTTCGGAGTTACGAAAAAAAAATTTTTTTTTAATCAACAGTTTTCAAATTCAATTTTTATTCAAGATGCAGTTTCACCATAAAAATCCATCGATATCATTTTCAATTCCAGCAAGCTAATACTTTCGGAGATATGATTTTTCTAAATTTCAATAATGAATCGTACTTCTATGTTTTCACAGAGTGCTATAATTATTCTATCTAAGCTATATTATATGATCTGCGTTCATACTCGTACATGTCATCCTGTTCTATAAGAGAGAGTCAAATTCATTTCAGCTATTTTAATTTGATTTCTTCCATGGTGCAGTTCTCATTCTCAGATTGCTCATTTAATCTTGATAAATAAACTATTATTTGAATTGAATTTCCCTTATGATGCAGTTCTATCATAAGAATACATTGATACAATTCCCAACTCTGAGAAACCAATACTTTCGGAGATATAATTTGTCTGTTTGAACAAGAGCGCCAGAAAGCTCCTGTCCATAGGGCTTGTTCATTTTTTTTTAAATCCCCGCAAATATTAATTCTATGCTTTTTCATTATATCCATTTTTGTGCTGCACGAATCCAAAGATTTGTTCTATCGAAATTATTATTGAATACTGAAATACTTAAATACTTTTCCATTGAAATTTGTCTCTGGCCTAATATATTCATTAATTCCAGGTGAACTTGGAACCTAAAGGAAGACTGCATTTAAAAATTGAACTGAAAGCATCGAATGGTGAGTAATTTAGGTAATCATTAAAGGATACTGTGGGAGGTATACTCATTATTGAAAGGTTTTTTTTTCTTGGTTTTCTCTCCCAAACTCTGAAAAATATCTAAAAAATAAAAATTAATTATTTTGTGATTTGCTTCTGCGTAAGAAACACAGGATATTTGTCAGAAGCAATCAATTGAACAGTGTTGCCTAACAAACAATAACGAAACAACAACAACGAAGAAACAACTATATCGTAACGTTTCGGAGTCTATATCAGACTCCTTCGTCAGAAGCTTAATGAAAATCGTTAGAATTATTTTGTTGATAGTTATTTTGTGAAATTCAAGAATTGTCACATATAGATATTTTTCAGAGTTTGGGAGAGAAAACCCAGAAAAAAAAACCTTTCAGTAATTTTGGTATTAAATACGCGACTTTTTTTAAATTTTTCACCGCCTGGGAAAACGGAAACCTATATCAACTAGTCGGTGCCCCTAACGAAAATTGAAGAACTACGTAGGGATGTGCATATTGTGCAGCCCTAGTACTTCCTGCGAATCCAGCAGCTGGCATCACTTTTTGTAACTGCGTGTAGTATCGACCGTGATAATATCTATAGACCAATACCCACATCTATAGAGCCAGGCACCGAATGCCTGGTTTCTGATATCCAAACATGAGAGCAGTATTCAAGCCCTGGTCTGATCTGGGCCTCATAGAGTAGATGAACTTGATCTGCCGACAGGTATTTCCTAGCCTTGAACAACTATCCCAGCTTACTTGCAGCGGACTTCGGAATGCCTGCCCAATGTTTCCCCCAGCAGACCGAACATTTGACAGTCTCGCCAAGAAGACGCATGGAATCTTTTGGCTGAAGCACCCAATCCTCCATCTCCAAATCAGGAATTGGGTTATACGAGAAAAAATTTTTTTTTTGTGTCTTCGAGGCATTAAATTGTAGAGTTGGGCATAATCGAATGATTTCAATAATCGATATATACGTTATCGAGAGATTTCAATAATCGAATGATCATTCGGTATTACACTCAGTTCTCATCGCGTGAGCGGCTTAGGTTATCCCTTATCTTCAATATAATTGCGTCGGCTCCCTACAGTATTAGGTTTCACATTTCATGGCTTCATTTTATTACATTGCCGTTGGTCCTTTGATAATTTATTATTATGCTATTTGGTTTTGGTCCAATATTTGAAAATTTCTTACCAGCTTTTCGAAAGGGAATGGAGCTATGAAATGAATTATTATGAAGCTGAAATTCCCTAGAATTCACAATTATATACCTATTTATAATCACTAAATACAATAATACCGGCAACATAAGTTCCGTCGGAAAGGGTATTTTCCGAGGTATTTTCGAAATGTGGACAATTAACCAACATCTGCCGTAATAGATTAGCGCCAAGAAATGTAGGTAAACCAAATAATTTTTCTGAATGGAGAAATGTAATGTCAATGAAATTTGTACTTTTTACTTTATTTCATTCTGTTTTTCGCAAAAACATATTTTTAATCATATATTACACGTCCAGATTGAATTTTTTATGACCTTTTTCATTCCTCCAATTAATTAGTTCCTGAATTATTGAAAATAAAATTCGAGTCAATTCAATAGATGCATGCATAATACCAATTGAACCAATGAAGCTATCTACAAGCATCAAATGCCACTTCTACAAATATTAAAAAAAATAATGATAAAATACTTGTAGAACGAACCTCCGGGTCCGAGTTCTTAATTAATAACAAACGGAATATATCTGAATATTTTGAACGAACAGCTACTGAATAAGATAAGAATAATAATGAATACCTCAATTTGCAATGGAATAAATGATAAAAATCATTCACTAGCTACTAAAGGGTTTTCCAATTAGAGGTGTTATTTTGATATTCAAATAAAAATGCCATTTTTCAATATTATTATTATTATTATAATGGTCCTCCTGGGTCTTCCACAAGGAGACCCCTCATAAGCTCTAAGAGCTTGCCCTGAGTTAGGAGAACCAGTTGTGTTCTGTGTAGGCTTTGTTACTGTGTCCTTACGCCACCTTAGGCACAGCACTGTTAATTTTTGACCCAACAGCGAATGGTGGCGATTACCGTGACTAGAAAATTTCTTTCCTAGCCTCGGAATTGAACTTGGGGCTTCCGCTCCCAAGTCAATTACTCTACCACTGAGCCAATCGCACATAAATCGCATATAAATGATCGGATGTTTATTTCATTATAAAGAAGTAGCTATGCAGTTAATAGTGGAACATAACATCAGGCAAATGACCACCACGACCACGCTTACAGGACCATATCCTTTTAATGAAATTTTCCATAACTAAATCAATCAAAGTGGCTGCCCTATGTCCTCGATAGCCTCACAAATTCCATCTTTGAGGTCTTGAATCGACGCTGGGCTATTGGCGTAGACCTTCTCTTTCAAGTGGCCCCAAAGGAAGTCGCAAGGTGTTAAATCACAAGATCTCGGTGGCCAATTGTGATCACCTCTTCGAGAGATAACACGGTCCGGAAACTTTTCCGCAAAAGATCAATGGTTTCGTTACTTGTGTGGCACGTAGCGCCGTCTTGTTGAAAGTAAACGTTGTCCAGATCAATAACATCCAATTCCGGCCATAAAAAAATCATTAATCATCTCTCGATAGCGCAATCCATTCACCGTAACTGTTGCTCCAGCCTCATTTTCGAACAAGTAAGGTCCAATGACTCCGCCGGACCATAAACCGCACCAAACAGTCACACGTTGAGGATAGAGAGGCTTTTCAACAATAACTCTTGGGTTTTCCGAGCCCCCAGATGCGACAATTTTGCTTGTTGACGAAGCCACCGAGGTGGAAATGGGCCTCATCACTTAAGATGATTTTTCGATGGAATTCCGGATCATTTTCATGCATTTCAACGACCCAATCAGCAAAGACTCGACGTTGTTGATGATCGGCCGACTTGAGTTCTTGTGTTAAGTGAACTTCATAAGCCTTAAGACCCAAATCTTTATGCAAAATATACGGTGTAATGACGTTTGTGGAATGCCTAATTCCAAAGAACGACGAGGAATGGACAAACCTGGGTTTTCTTCAACACTTTCGGCTACAGCAGCAATATTCTCGGCTGTTCTTGAGCGACGTGCACGGGTTTTATTCTTCACATAACTAACTTGTCCCAACAGCTCGAATTTTTCCACCAATTTCTTTATTGTGGTCCGACAAGGTGCTTCACGACGACCCAAAAATGTTCGAGTTTTACGAACCGTCTCTGCCAAATTTTCACCATTTTTATAGTGAATTTTAATAATTTCAATGCGTTCTTGAAGCCTGTATCGTTCTATTTCTAATAGGTTGTCAAATATCTCCCTTCCGCTTTTTTGCTCTTTATTCAATGCTTTATAAAAAGTGTTACAGTGATCGGATTTAGTTCAAATATGCGCCGTTTTGTTCGATAATCTGTTTCCATCTAGACGGCAACTTCATAATACCTCCCTCGTAGAAGCCCCCCTCCTTATTTGCAAAGAACTCGGACAGCCACTTTTCACAATCCTCTTTTGAGTTCAACTTTACACCACCAAGGGCGTTCGCCATGGACAGGAGCAGGTGGTAATCACTTGGCGCTATGTCCGGGCTATATGGTGGATGCGATAAAACCTCCCATCCGAGCTCCCGTAGCTTCTGACGAGTCATCAACGGAGTGTGTGGTCTGGCGTTGTCCTGGTGGAACACTACACCCTTCCTGTTGGCCAATTCTGGACGCTTCTGGTCGATCGCCTGCTTCAAGCGGTCCAGTTGTTCGCAGTAGATGGTAGAATTAAGCGTCTGGCCATATGGGAGCAGCTCATAGTGGATGATTCCCTTCCAATCCCACCAAACACACAGCAAAACCTTCCTGGCCGTTAATCCCGGCTTGGCCACTGTTTGGGACGATAAACCTGCCTTCTACCACGACCGATTTCGCTTGATATTGTCGTATGTGATCCATTTTTCGTCGCCAGTCACCATCCGCTTCAAGAATGGGTCGAGTTCGTTCCGTTTCAGCAGCATATCGCAGGCGTTGATTCGGTCCAGAAGGTTTTTTTGCGTCAAATCATGCGGCGCCCAAACATCAAGCTTTTTTTTGTATCCAGCCTTCTGCAGATGGTTTAAAATGGTTTGGTGACTAACTCCCATCTCCTGGGCGATGTCACGAGATGCCTCATGCCGGTCTAACTCGATGTATTCCATGATTTGATCGGTATTTGTCGTCACAGGTCTTCCGCCGGCTGGCTTATCCATGGTGTCGTTTTCACCGGCTCCGAATCGTCGAAACCATTCCTCCGCGGTTCGAACTGATAGAGTATCATCCCCCAAAACACCATTAATCTCACGGAACGTTTCTCTAGCGGATTTGCCTTTAACGAAGGAAAACTTTAAAATAGCGCGAATTTCGGCGTTAGTGAACTCCATGTTTACACGTCTATAACTGTTGAACGCAATATCCAAACTAATCATGCATAGCGTCGTTTTGTAGGTTATGTCAAGACCTTTTAAATTATGTATAGTATTGCCAGTTACGAGCTCTGTAGCGCTTTGTACATAGCCGCGAAATTCAAAAGACAAAAAGGCGGAAGGGAGATATTTGGCAACCTATTATTAATGGCGTAGTTTCTACTTGTCAAATGTCAAAAAATTACAGGTTCAAAAGTGACATCTACCGAAATAGCGGGCTATTCAAAATAACACCTCTTATCGGAAAACCCTTTATATTATTATTTCGGCAGGACCCGACCAGAATCCAGATGGCAGCCATAAATTCTATCGATTGTTAAAGAAACCTTCATATCTCATACTTATATGCGGCCAAAGAAACTTCGAAATATCAAAACATTCAGAACGTATACGAACGAATTACGAGTACGAGATATCTCCTATCTCATCTCGGTTCATTCAATTCTTACTTGAGCCGAGTGATATCTCATCTGGATGCCATATGATAGACGACAGAAAACCATTCGAATGAATTCACTCACATTTTTCAGAACATCTCGAGATATCTCGAGATGTTTCAATAATCGAAATGTTCGATTATTTTCACTCGAGAGGTCCCATCACTATTAAATTGCACAATATTCCCTTGGCCCCATTCGTTTATCTCTTTGAGATCTTCGTTCAAGGAATTGATTTGTTGGCATATATGGAGATGAAAAAGAAGTGTGCTGTTATCCGCGAAGCTCACAATGTGAGTCTCGGTCGAATGAAAATATCTTTTATATAGATTAGGAAGAGGGTGGGTGGTGAAACTGAGGCTTGGGTCACTCCAGGACTCACCTTGAATTCGCATGAACCTACACTATTCACAACTCATACACTCGCACAGAACTTCGGGAAAACGATATGCCGATAGCTTATTCAGAAGAGCCCGATGCCAGACCCGCTCGAAAACTTTTGACATTTCCAGACCAACTGATTTCGATCGAGAAAAATTTTGTCGCGGTATAGCCTTAACCCATAAATCCTTCAGCAATTCATTTTTTGGAGAAGCTAACATAATTTCTGTTGTGGGAGAGAACACAACATTTCCTAACCATCTTGTTCAATCTAAAGTCTCAACTGAAATGAACACATAACTCACCCCCCAAGTAGAAATAATCCACAGAAAAGTTCACTATTTTCACCCTGCCTAACCACAAAACATATATCACTGTATCGCACTATTTCACGCCGTTTACCTATACACAAAAATACCACGAAATACCAGCGATTGTAATCCTAACCAACAAAATTCATGATTCATTCCGGATGTAACCGTCCATGATATAACAAACGTTCGTCTGACGTACGACTCCATACCATGTTGCCATTTTATTACGTTCCAGGCTTTCCATTATAGACAGTTGTGGTGACGGTAAACAGTTTAATTAACTCCAGGACGTTACAATATGCCCCAACTGCTCGGAGGATATTATTAAAATTTGACATGTTTTTTCAGAATATGGAGCCAAACCAAGAGAGTTCAAGGAACGGCAAGGCTTCAATAGGAGGAGGGGTGCCATGCGAAGGAGAGTGCACCAGGTTAACGGTCACAAATTCATGGCTACCTTCTTGAGACAGCCTACATTCTGTTCGCATTGTCGTGATTTTATTTGGTGAGAATTTGTTTCTTTTGATTGCGATTTTCAACAGAAATGGGGGATGTCCATTTACTATTGACACACTATATGAGTATGACAAAACTATTCGTCTACGAATGTAACTGTACAGAACAGTCCAAAGGCGTGTCCTTCGGGCAGAAACTTAGAATTATTCAAAATATACAGGGTGTACCAACGAGAATTTGACCCCCCCCCCCCATAACTCAGAAACGAAGAATTTTCGAAGATTTTAAAAAACCAGGTCAACTTCCAAGAAATATGGCATCAAATGCATTATGCGTCATTGCAGTTGCCTACAATATGAATATCGTTTTTTCCGTTTTAAAGATGTTTACTTATTCCATACTTTATCCTAACCCTGTATGTAACTATCATTTTTTTTTTCTCGAAATCAGAATTTGAAAATGTGTCAAAATTTCTCACATTTTCAATAATATATTTGTTTTAGCATGAGTTCCGAACCATCCGAATCATGCCAAGTGAAGGATTATAGTCTAGTCAACAAGTGCTTTTTAGGTCAAAATTTTTGCTTATGCGCTAAGGCCGCTCGCAAAAATTGCAACAGTTATAAACAATTAAGTGAAAAAAAAAGAAGGGGTTTTGGTTTTTCGTCAATATCTCAAAAACATATCTCATATCTGAGATAATTCAAATTTGAAAAAATTTGAGAAGAGAAGGAAATTTCCTGAAAAAAAGTCCCAACTCCCGGAACTAGGACCAATATTTATAATTTTCCGAGAGGGTTGAAAATACTCCCGAAAACGGGTACTCCGGCTTGCGTAAGCCTCGCCCCCTTCGGACCTTTCATGAATAAATATTATTTAAACTTATTAAATATGAAAATAAAAAATTGAAAAAATTCAGGCACCTGCAGGATATATCAATGAACAATAATACGTGTTCCAAAAATTTTTATCAGGATTTTTCTTTTAGTTATCCATTAGTTAATTAACAATATTTTATAGCATGAACAATAACATTGCAAGTGCGATAATTATTAAACTATTAATCTGAGAATTTCTTCCTTTTGTGGATCTATTTTTCAAAGATCTTGGAATAGATTCCCGTTGGAAAATTTTGAAAATTTGTTAATTTTCGTTTTGGTATTAACAATTTACTTAAGTGAAAAATTATAAAGCTTCAATTATGTTTCAAGAGAAAATTTCAAATTATCTCATACACAACGCATTGGTTTATAACAATTTTTCAAACAATAGGCGATAATAATTATTAAAAAGCATTTTCGAGTAGTTTCTGATCATAAAAAAACTGATCTTTGATGTTGTCAATTTGTTCCCCAATGTTCCTGTCGATAAATCGCTTCAAATAGTTCGAACGAAATTAGAAAATGATGACTCCATAATTAAAGATTCAAAATTTAATACCAATGATATTATGGAAATGCTTGATGTTTGTTTGAATACTACCTATTTCCAACTAGGAGATGTTTTTTATCGACAAAATTTTGGAATGGCAATGGGTTCGCCTATATCACCTGTCATGAGTAATATATTCATGGAAAATTTTGAAGAAAAATTTGTGGATACATATTTGTTGAAACCAAAAGCTTGGTGGCGATATGTTGACGATATATTTGTAATTTGGCAACATGGTAGAGAAGAGTAAGGCAAATTTTTCGATTTCATAAATTCAAAGGAACCTACAATAAAATTCACTTTGGAAATAGAGAAAAATAATCAGCTTTCTTTTCTGGATGTTTCGATAATTAAGTATCCGAACCATTTCGAAACGAGTGTCTTCAGGAAGCAGACACATACAAATAGATATTTAAATTTCTATTCAAACCATCAGCTTAGTGTAAAAAGAGGTGTTATTAAAACACTTTATGATAGAGCGAACCTAATTTGTTCTACTCTTGAAATTCGAAATAATGAAATTGATTTCATCAAAAAATGTCTTGAAGTAAATGGATATCCGAGGCAATTCATAAATACATTTATCATGAATTTAGATAGAAAAACAAATAAACAAGAACAACAAAATAATCAACAAGTACAACAGAACAATCAACCCAATATGTTGAATGTGATCCCTTATGTTCGTGGCGTTTCTGAAAAAATTAGAAGAATCGGTTCTAAGTTCAATATAAGAACCGTCTTCAAAACACAGAATGATCTTAGGTCTTTATTAACGAAAACAAAACCCATAAATGAAAAACAAAAATCAAAAAACTGTGTATATAATATTCCTTGTATTTGTGGTAAATCATACACAGGAGAAACATTCATGTAAAGGGTTTACAATTATAAGTCTTTATTTTATGTCAGTACGCATGTATGTATATGGCATAGCATATGCCTTCAATGAGATTTGACCCGAGTGAGTCAGAGACAATTGATTGACGAATAAACATCGAATAATTAATAATAGTTTTTAATATAAGCTCCTATAAAACCTTACATGGTGTCAGGTGTTAAAATTCAAGCAAGAATAAGTTTGATAATAATTAATAATAATAGAAATGGAAGTACTAAGACTACCACCAGTTATGGATTTTTCCGGCAATATTTCGAGAAATTGGGCATCATGGAAACAAAAGTTCGAGATGTTTCTGATAGCAGCAGGAAAAGAAGACTCGACTGATCAAGTAAGAATAGCCACACTTTTGAATTTGATTGGTGACGAGGGACTAGAAATCTATAATACCTTCAAGTTAAAACAAGACAAAGCGAAGTTGAGCGAAGTTATGCTGGCTTTCGATAAATTCTGTAACCCAAAAAAAAATATCGTCTATGAAAGATATCGATTTCTCAGTTATAATCAAGAAGAAGGGCAATCTCTGAATAACTATATAACGAAGTTGAAGACGTTATTAAAAAATTGCGAATATGACAGCGAAGACGACATGCTACGAGATAAGATCATCATGGGAATTCAGGACTGCAATTTAAGGGAGAGGCTTCTACAAGTAGAAAATCTTACGTCAAAGAAAACTATTGAAATATGTCAAGTGACGGAAGCAAGCAAGAAGCAAAACGATGAGATGACTGGATCATCAGGTATCAAATCACTAGATGTGGACAACGTTGGACATAATTTTAGAAATAAGATAAGTCAACCTTCATTTTCTAAAAATCCTAGAAAAATTGCATTTAAAAATAATTCGAATAATTCCTATAATTGTATGAAATGTAATCAGTATCATTCTACAGGGAAATGTCCCGCATATGGTCACAGATGTTTTTACTGCAAAAAACCTAATCATTTCGAATCAGGTTGTTTGTTAAAGAAATCCAACAAAACAAATCGTTTTTCGAAAGCAATTTCACCTAGAACTAAACAATTAAAAAATTTGAATCTCAATAATATCAATTTAGAACAATATAGTTCTGATGATGACTTATATTTGGATTGTATTTCAGTACAGAATATACAAACTAATAAAATTGATGCCATACAGTTGATCGAAACTTTGGTTATTAATTCCAATTTAATTGATTTTAAGGTTGATACTGGCGCAGAATGTAACGTTCTACCTATTGAATATCTCTCCAAGGTTGCTTGTGGTGCCTCAATTAAAAGAAACAGAGTTCAACTAGTTGGATTTGAAGGATCGAAAATCAAGACTGAAGGTTCTATTAAATTACGATGTTTGGTAAGAAATGAAGAATCCGAAATTGAATTCTTCATTGTGAATGCAGGATGTAAGCCAATACTAGGTTTGAAAACTTCCTTGGACTTAGGGTTAATAAAATCTAATAGTAAATTCAATAAAATAGATAGTATTAATGATAATGATGCTAGTAAACTGAAACTTATATCGAAATATGGGAAAGTTTTTCAGAACGTTGGAAAATTTAAAGGAAAACCATATAAATTATGTTTAAAAATTAATAGCAATCCAGTAGCACATGCTGCTAGGAGAGTTCCGAAAAGCTTAATGCCTAGATTAAAAGATGCTTTGAATAACTTAGAAAAGAATAATATTATCAGTAAACAAACGAAACCTACTGATTGGGTTAACAACATAATAGTTGTTGAGAAATCTGATGGTTCTCTTCGCATATGCCTGGATCCATCTGATTTGAATGAATGCTTACAGAGAGAACATTATCAAATTCCTTCTGCTGAAGAGATTTTAAGTGATTTGGATGGTATGAAATATTTTTCCATTCTAGATTTGAAAGATTCCTTCTACCAGATGGAACTTGATAAAAATTCTTCTGACATTTGTACCTTTGCAACTCCATTTGGGAGATATAAATTTAACAGATTACCTTTTGGTTTAAATATTGCGACAGAGATTTTTCAACGTAAAAATACAGACATTTTCGGAAATATTTTAGGAAATAATATTTATATAGATGATCTTATAATAACTGGTTCCACAGAAGAAGAACACGATACAAAATTAATAAAGGTTCTAGAAAAGGCGCGATCTTGTGGCATAACTTTCAATAAAAATAAATTTCAGTACAAACAAAAGGAAATTAAAATTTTAGGCTTTGTAGTTTCAGAAAAAGGAATAAGCATTGATAGGGCACGAACTGAATCAATAGTTAAATTGCCTCAACCTTCAAATAAGAAAGAACTTTTACGATTTCTAGGTCTAGTGAAATATTTAGGCAGATTTATTCCAGATTTATCCAAAATCACTGCACCTCTCAGAGAATTAACTCATAATAATGTAATTTGGTCATGGAATGATGCACATAATAATGCTGTTAAAAAGCTAAAACAACTGTTAACAACATCACCTGTTCTTCAACATTTTAACAGTAAATTGCCTATTAAGATACAGTGTGATAGTAGCTTACAGGGATATGGTGCTTGTTTATTGCAAAATGATAGACCTGTAGCATTTGCATCTAGAGCGCTCACAGATTGTGAAACTAGATATGCGAATATTGAGCGTGAGTTAGCAGCTATAGTCTTTGCATTTCAAAAATTCAATTACTATGTTTACGGTAGAAAAATTCAAGTTTTGACTGACCATAAACCCTTAGTAAATATTTTAAAGAAAAATATCAATAAAATATCAAGTAGATTACAGAGACTGGTTTTCAGACTACTGAAATATGATTTTTCCATTAAGTACATTCCTGGAAAAGAATTGTATATTGCAGATACATTATCTCGTGCGCCTATAATTGATAGCAATTATTGTGATGATGAAACTTTTTTGATTCATAACATTGTTAAAGATTTGCCTATTTCTGATGTTAAATTGAAACAAATTGCAGATGCAACAAGTAAAGATCATACAATGTTGCAATTAAAAGATCTGATGAAACAAAATTGGTCGAATTTAAAGAAAATTTCAGATAAAGAAATAATGAGGTATTTTTCGATAAGGGATAGCCTTCATGAATATGACGGTTTACTTTTGTATAACGATCGCGTAATAATTCCTGTTTCTATGCGTGAAGAAATTTTGAGAAAAATACACGAAGGTCATCTGGGTTTGAATAAATGTAAAGCTAGAGCAGCAGAATGTGTTTTCTGGCCAAATATATCTAAACATCTTGAAGAAAAGATATTGAATTGTAATATTTGTAAAACTTTCAGAAAAGAAAATGCCAGACTACCAATGAAAGCACATGAAATTCCTAATAGAGTTTGGTCTAAAATTGCCACTGATATTTTAGAATACAAGAGTAAAACTTACCTTGTCATTATGGATTATTACTCTAAGTGGATTGAACTTAAAACTATGCGCAATAAAACATCGTCAGAAGTTATCAGGATTTTTGACTCGATTTTTTCTACATTTGGTTTTCCAGATAAGATCATAGCTGACAATAATCCCTTTAGCTCATATGAAATGAAACAGTATTTTCACACAAACAATATCTTATTATTAACATCTAGTCCTAATTATCCACGAAGTAATGGCCTAGCTGAAAAATCTGTTAATATTTGCAAGAATATGTTGCGAAAGTGTGAATTAGAAGGGGGTAATATTTATATGTTTTTATTCAAATATAGGAATAGTCCTATACCTACTATCGGCTTATCTCCTGCACAATTAATATTCAATAGAAGACTGAAGGATAATATACCATCTTTAGAATGTTTGTACGAACCTAAGGTGAATGATCCTATTGAACATAAAAATACTCTATTAAATAGACAACACAAGCAAGCCTTTTATTATGACCGAAATACAAAAAATTTGAGAGAAGGAAAGAATAATGATGTTGTAAGATTTAGACATAAGAATTGTTGGAAAAAGGGAATTATAATAAATAAAGCTTCACAACCGAGATCATACTTCATTAAAGATAATACTAATAAAATATTCAGGCGAAATAGACAACATATTCTACTTGACAACTTTGAAAACTTAAATAAGGATGTGATTATGAAAGATGTACAGAATAATTATGATTTACGTCGAAGAAGTCTCTTACAGAGACCTCAGAGACTAGAATATAAGTAATAATACCACTGATATAATTTTTGATATTCATTGCTTATGTTCGTGTTATTATTGTGTATTATATATTATTATATATGTATTATTGGGGAAATTTAAATTGTAAATATTTAGGCTTAAGAGAGAGGATGTAAAGGGTTTACAATTATAAGTCTTTATTTTATGTCAGTACGCATGTATGTATATGGCATAGCATATGCCTTCAATGAGATTTGACCCGAGTGAGTCAGAGATTGACGAATAAACATCGAATAATTAATAATAGTTTTTAATATAAGCTCCTATAAAACCTTACATTCAGACCACTAGAAGTAAGAAAGTCAGAGCATAAGAATAACTTGAGAAATAGAGACATACAGAAATCAAAAATAGCAGAACATGTATGTACAATCCAAGGAGATCACATGATGGATTGGAGTAATACAAAGATTCTAATGACAGAACCTGATTTTATGAAAAGGAAACTCAAGGAGTCAACTTGTATTTTATTGAACAGAGAATGCAATTTTGCAAATTGCTCAATTGGTATTGACCATATTTGGCTAGATTTATTGAAAAAGGAGTTGGAAATTTCTATGCGAAGTAAAACTATGTTAGCTATGATTTTTAAATACTGTCAATGTGACAATTCTTGAATTTCACAAAATAACTATCAACAAAATAATTCTAGCGATTTTCATTGAGCGTCTGACGAAGGAGTCTGATATAGACTCCGAAACGTTACGATATAGTTGTTTCTTCGTTGATGTTGTTTCGTTGTTGTTTGTTAGGCAACATTGTTCAATTGATTGCTTCTGACAAATATCCTGTGTTTCTTACGCAGAAGCAAATCACAAAATAATTAATTTTTATTTTATAGCTATTTTTCAGAGTTTGGGAGAAAAAACCCAGAAAAAAACCGTTCAATAATGAGTATACCTCCCACAGTATCCTTTGATGATTACTTAAAACGAAAATTAACAATTTTTAAAATTTTTCAATATGAATCTATTCAAAGACCTTTGAAAAATAGCCTCACGAAAGGAAAAAAATTCAGATTAATAGTTTAACAATTAGCGTACTTGCAATGTTAATGTTCGTGCTACAAAAATTTGTTAATTAACTAATGGATAACTAAAAGAAAAATCGTGATAAAAATTTTTGGAACACGGATTATTGTTCATTGATCTTTCCTGCAGGTGCCTGAATTTTTTCAATTTTTTATTTTCATATTTAATACGTTTAAATACACTGCTCAACAATTGATAGGGATCACTTACTTTTTCTAAATTTATTTCTGAATTATTCGCTCCAAGATTATAAATTTAGTCAGATATCAGAGTATTTTCAGTTGATAATATGGTTCACTTGAGAAAAGAATGAAAAAATGGAAAGTTGGAGAGAAAAAAAGACTTTATTAGGAACACTCAAAATTCTGTGTTTGAATAACATAAAAATTTTATGATGACACCACAAGAAGGCTGAAGTTTCGGTTAAGCTAGTACCTAGTTGGCCCCCCACGAGCTCGTCTCAAGCATTCTACCCTACGAGGCATACTTTCAATCAAACGATTTATAAAATTTTGGGGCAAATTCGTCCAAATATCCCGTAAACTTTAGAAAGGTCCTCCAGGTTATTGATCGGTTGTTCTAAGGTTGACAATTGTCTAGACATCTCAGACCAGACATGTTCGATGCAATTCATGTCTGGAGAGCGAGCTGGCCAGTCCATCCTATCAATAGCATGAGTTTCTAGCGCTTCATTAACCAGATGACTACGGTGTGGACGGGCATTATCGTCAATTAAAATGAAATTCTCGCCCAAGGCAGCCGCAAACGGAACAATTATGGGTTCAATAATCATATCGTGATATCTCTGGCTGGTCATTGTGGTGTTCTGCAGAACAACCAACTCTGTGCGTTGGTTCAAACAAATGCCTCCCCATACACATATAGAACCTCCGCCAAAAGCTGTTGTGGGTACCATAAACTGTTCTGCATACCTTCGACCTCTTTCCCTCCAAGCAAGAATACGTCCATCGGAGTTGACCAAACGAAATCTAGACTCATCCGTAAATAAACATCGGCTCCAATCTTCAACTGTCCAATTGCGGTGCTCCTCAGCCCATTGCCGTCGATGAACCCGGTTTTCCCTATTCAAACGGGGATGTTGTACCCTCCTACGTGCTCTCAAACCCCGAACATGTAGTCGTCGTCTTACAGTCTGGTTCGAAATTAGAACTCCTGTTGCAACTCTCAGTGATCTATTGAGCCGCGACGCCGGGTAAGTGGGATTTCTCCTAGCATTCAGGACCAAAAGACGATCTTGGGCAGCTGTTGTACTGCGCTGCCGACCTCCCCCATGAACATAAGCTACTGAGTCGTTTTGGATGAACCTATTCCAAGCCCGACTCACGACACTTTGCGAAACATTCAACCACCGGGACACTTCTCGCTGGGACAAACCTTCCTGTATCCACCGTATGATTTGGTCCAGTTGCACAGGAGCCAAACGTCTTCTCGGCATGACTGATAAGCTAATATTGTTCTCATTTCTTCAATTATTGTCACCTTATGTGTTTGAACGAGAGAAAAAAACAGATTTAATAACAAATACCACATTGCTTTTCACTCCACATGTAACAGCCTACAGATAATAATCGATTTTGTGAACAAGAGCCGATGAAGTGAGGAAAAATTTGATATAATCAACTCAAAACATCTTAATTTTTCCTTAGAGAACATATAATGTACAGATATTCACGAGATAACTTGAAAAAAATACAAATGAAGAGAAGTTCATAAGTGATCCCTAGCAATTGTTGATCAGTGTAATATTTATTCATGAACAGTCCGAAGGGGGCGAGGCTTACGCAAGCCGGAGTACCCGTTTTCGGGAGTATTTTCAACCCTCTCGGAAAATTATAAATATTGGTCCTAGTTCCGGGAGTTGAGACTTTTTTCTGGAAATTTCCTTCTCTTCTCGATTTTTCTTTTCAAATTTGAATTATCTCAGATAGTTTTCGAGATATTGGCGAAATACCAAAGCCCCTTCTTTCTTTTTCACATAATTCTAACTATTGCAATTTTTGCGAGCGGCCTTAGCATTTTTTCAAAAACTATTTACATGCCATTCCGAATCGAATGACACCTCAATCATAATTTTCGGAGAATACGCAACAATTTCGACCTAAAAAGCACTTGTTGACTAGACTAATTAATGATGAAAATCCTCCTCTCAGCATGTGGTAGGTCCGGGGCTCATGAGACAACAAACCTATTGTAAATTGGTCCTCAGCTACAATTAATGAATGTTATTTAATAAAAGCGAATCGTAAAACGCTCCTACATTTCTGCTTATGAAATATCCATGTTATCGAATAATTTGCACGTCTACTAAATTCACTTGGTAGAAAGAAAAGGTTTGTAACATACACATGCTTTCGGGTGGTGGTGACTAGTCATCTCAAACTTGACCTTCTAATTATCTCTGTCTTTGACGATAGATGTGTTTTATTTTCAGGGGATTGGGCAAGCAGGGCTATCAATGTCAAGGTATGCAAAAATTGTTGTTTTCCATTACACTAAATGAAATGATTACTGCTTCAAAATGGATCTTTGTTTGAATGGGAAACAGGGTGAGGCAATACTTTACATAATATTTCGAGAGGCCATGATTGACTAATTGTGTATGCCATTTATTAGCCTCAATATGTAGTTGTCCCATCATACATTGTAGATAGTCTATCCAGATGAACAGGACGTTGACAATGCTCATTTCTTCACTCAAACCTTGTAGTATGCACCATTGTTCTAGCCCTCTGACGGTAACGAATGAACATATAAGTGCTGTTGGCTTCTTTGGAGTTCATGGAGTTATTGTAAGTTTGCTGAGAGCATTTACAGAAATTGTATCAACTCTTTATGTGAGGCTATCTGATATCTAAGACCTACGACAATAATCCAAGAACAATTCTATTGCAAATAGCAATATTACCAAGAAAATCATATTGCTTTCACAGCCAGATTCGGAATATTATTGCTATACTGATCATAGATTTTGAGTAATATGATCTGTGATTTTTAGATAAATCTGGCTATCCCATAGACATAAAATAACATGGACTGGTTGTGAGAAAGAGACCATTGAAATCAGCATTGAAAAAAGACAGAATAGTTAAAGGCAAACCACGGTATATGAATATTTTCTTATAATTTGGCGTTTGGCGAAACCACAGAATACAAAACATTGGTTTCCTTTATTCTCTGACATTTCTTGATACTGTATTGTTTGGTTTCGTGTATTGTGTATGTGTTTTGGTGATTTGTAGACAGAGTATTTAAAGGCAAAACATTTTCATTTAAATCCAACACTCGTTTCTGAATATTCTGATACTAATAAAAAAACATCATTATTTTTATACCATTATTTGCCTTTAAGTATTCTATCCTTCATAACATATCTCTCTCTAATGTATTCCGCAACGAACTGTGTGATAAAGTTACGAGAGGGCCAGTCCATGTTATTCTATGTCTATGGGCTATCCATATTGTTATCTCAGCAACCCCATAATAGTACTTGCAAAGAACAAATAAGATTTGGGTAATGGCAGAGAACTACTTGTTGTTCAACAAGTCCAGAGCTTTCTGCCAATAGGCACCAACAACCCCTTCGATTTACCAACAGAAAAGTTCAGTATTATGCCTTATTAAAAAGATAGCTGCTTTTGATTTGAGCTTTGAGCTGAGAGAATTTGATCTTGAGCAAACTAGAAGAGATACTGTTCTTTTCCAGTTGATGACTTCATTCTTAGACTTATTGACAGGCTGAAAAAATTTTAAATTTATCACTTTTTTTGGGTGTTTTCCTCAATTTTTCGGTCCTAGTAGTGGTTACCAATTATCGGTGTGTTTCAGGGAAATTGATCAATATCTCGATCTGATCTGTATCTTGTTCGATTTTTGCCTTCGTGACATTTGAGCATAAACATAAAATAACATGGACTGGTTGTGAGAAAGAGACCACTGATATCAGCATTGAAAAAAGACAGAATAGTTAAAGGCAAACCACGGTATAAGAATATATTCTTATAATCAGGAGATTGGCAAAATCACAGAATACAAAACATTGGTTTCCTTTATCCTTTGACCTTTCTTGTATCATGTATTGTTTGGTTTCGTGTATTGTGTATGTGTTTTGCGATTCGTAGACAGATTAGTTAAAGGCAAAACATTTTCATTTAAATCCGAGACTCGTGTCTGAATATTCTGATTTATAATCTGAAAATATTTCTCATAAATTTCCTTACTGTAATCCATTCAGCTTTTTCGATACACATTCAAATTAATCAATATTTCTCTTAAAAAAATCGGGATTTTTCAATATACCCCAATTTCCAATTTGTATATTTGCCCATGGTATAAAAACACCATTGTTTTTATACTATTATTTGCCTTCACTTATTCTATCCTTCATAACATCTCTCTCTAATGTATTCCGCAAGGAACTGTGTGATAAAGTTACGTGAGGGCAAGTCCAAGTTATTCTATGTCTATGCATTTGAGGAACAATTTAGAAACAATATGCATATTCTATGCATCTATGTTAGAAATAACGAAGAACCGTAGAAAACGGCAAAATGTTTATCAAGTAAGGTTACATTCTTCTTTTTCGACACAAAAGTCATGAAATACAGTGTTATTAGCTCTCAATCACTGATTTTTTAACCAGTTGATAACAATATTGCTGGGACAAAACACATTTCTTTAACAGTCCAAACAGAATACTTAATGCCATAGCCATATTGGTGAAATTATGAAGATAGAGATATGACTTTAGCAGCAATGTTTATAGCAAGTAAACACTATCTATTTTAGTCATAGAATCTTGAACTTTAGCAAGTTCCACATTGGAATCGCATCAGAAAATAGAGTTGCCGTATGGTTGGTGAATTATCATGCAGATTGTTTAATTCAAAGGACAGGTTAACTTCTTCAACTTCTGCTCCACCGAATAAGAAATTCAGGATTGCAATGCCAATGGAGATCGACATTAAAGCGACGTTCAGATTGAAACATCTCAATGTTCAACCTCCAGTTTCACAGAATAGGTGCAAACGTATGTAGCATTAAATTTCCAAAATCTCCCTTCGTTTTTATCGTGGCCTCTCGGAATACTGAACAAAGTATTGTCCAATCCTGGATAAGGTTAATTTTTTGGTAAATAGATAAATATAGGTATTTTTGTGTTCAGTTATGGTATTAAAGTAATCGATCTATATCTCCCACTTGTGTACCGTAAGGAATCTCTGTGAATCACAGTCGAGCATAGACCTTGAATAATATCAGTGAATTAGGTCAGTGAATTAAATTGACCGACATCATAGAACAATCTTCCAGTATAAAATATGTCTGCGTTGTCAATGTTGTCATTCGAAATGATCAGACTCGAATTATGAATTTTCAATAATATAACTCTATCAATTCTACTTTTAGGTTTCCTGAATCAAACAACATGTATTGATAGAAACGAATATAAATTTACATAAAATCTGTCGTCTTTAATGAATGACAGAAGAGAAGTTCTTTTGATGCCCCAGCAAAGGTTCCAGAGAAAATCAAAACAGTGAACGACCTAGGGTTTTAACATCTTACTCATGTTGATCCTAATAGATAGTCCGCCGCATTCACAAAGCGTTGTTAAGTGTTTATTAAATCTCCGTTAAGTCCTAACTGAGGTCCTCAATTAAGGGTAAATTTTAATCGCAGCCTCAGTTAACGTATTTAATGGAGGTGAAACAGGCCTGTTTTACCACCTTTATCCCTTATTATCCCCAATTTATCCTTAACTGAGGACCTCAGTTAGGACTTAACGGAGATTGAATGCTTTGTGAATACGGCGGAGTATATTGCAGGGTTCTGTTCGAAAATTAACTCCGTAGAGTAATATTTACTCCATTGCGTTCGAAAACTGAAAGGTTGTGTAAATTTTACTCTGTGACTGTCGTTCGAAAAGTCGGAGTATTCGACTCGGAGTTCATTTTACTCCTGTCAAAATTGGCATAACTCGTGGGAAGGAAAATCTAGTATCTTTGTCTAACTGTTTTATGAATGTTTTGTGATGTAATTTAATAGTTTTTATACTGCTCACAATATATATTTATGATTAGAGTTACATATATGTGAAGAAAACAATAATAATAGGATCTTTCTTAGGCTTGTTTCACATGCATACGGTTCCATTCGGTTCGTTTCGTTTTCGGTTTCAATTCTGTCGCTGGCGACAAGTGTGAAACGGTGCTCCGGTTTAGATTCGGTACCGAATAGAAACCGTACAGCACCGAATACTCCCTCGACACGAATAGGTTTCTATCAGGTTTGGATTCGTTTGTAGGGAATACAGATCAACCGGGGCGTTCACACAAATACGGTTTAGTTTCGGTTTTAACCATAAAGTAATAAATATTTACATATGTTTTCTGTCTCGTTCTGTGGTTTTAACCTCAAATCGAGCAGATATCTTTCAATATTTCCCGAATTGTTCAAATATAGAAATATACAAATATAAACATACATATTTTCGGGATATGTTGCTATCTCAGTATTCATGAGAAAATGATGATGGTTTACCAAATGTGGATCGACTGATTTCTGCTGTAAATCTAAACCAGTGCTGCGGGACAAAACTTCCGAAAAATATAAAGATCAATTAAAGACGTAGGATGCATTCAAAGATGTATGTGTTCAATTTTGAATGGCTTTGATGAATCTGACGTCGCGGAAAATGAGCCCGTGTCGGAAGATAACATAAAATCTAATATGAACCGTATATGTGTGAAAGGCCTTCATTCGTTTTCGGTTGAAACCGAAAACGAACCGAACCGAATGGAACCGTATGCATGTGAAACAAGCCTTAAACCAACATAACCTATTTTCCGATATTGGCACCTTCTGTCACTGTCAGTGTCAGTGTCAGAGTAACTCTAGAGTAAATCTGTCAAACCTTCAAAAACTCTACTCCGTGGAGTTAATTTTCGAACACAACTCAGTGTCTTAAAAATTACATGACATATTAATTCATTAATATAACCAGAAAATGTCATATAAATGACTGTAGTCTGAGGGATTTAATCTTGAAGTTGGTACCACTGAATACTTGTGGAAGTTTGTCTATTTGAGGTTTGATTCATCCAAAGCAACTGCCAATTCAAAAAGTTTAAAAAAAAAATTGTTGGTACCGAAAATTCGTTATTTAATACCATAACCGAACATCTACATTGAGTTTTCGAAACCGTCATTTTGGTCTTCACAATTACCTATTTCAACATAGATCCATTTTGACCCAGTTCCTGGATGTTGTCATACGTTGTAGCTGTTTATTGTACATAAAAGTATTTTCTGTAACACAATATTTCAAGTTTTGAGTGTAGAGTGAATCAGGACATTCAGCTCTCGAACGAAACTTGATTCTCTTCCAATAAGCAAGATGCCACATAATTCAATACCCCTTTGAGCATTTATCTGCTCAAAATAATACAATGGGTAGCACAGATCCCACAACCTGTGTTCATTCAAGTGAATTCTGAAAAATCTTGCCAAAGAAATGAAATTCCTCAAAATAGTATTATCATAGTTGATTATTCAGAAGAATACAATCCAATTTGAAGAATTTTATTTCTTGAGTTACCCCTGTATTGTGTGAATAAGGCTTATGCTTGCCTCGGTTCGGATGATATATAGGGATATAGTGCTCATATCGGATGATATATAGGGTTACACGATAATCTGGAATCATGATATCGAAAATATTTTTTTTCAACAGAATATTCTATGATAAATTTAAATATCGAATTTGTAATGGTCACATATGGCCAACTGAAATGGAAATTTATGGGGATATAAGGCATTAATGACAATCTTCTTGAACATGACTTTTGATTTCATCAGGTAGGTATACAAATATAGGGTGATACATTTAAATATTATCAGGTAAATTTTTCCGCCGGCTGGAGTTAAATAGGGGAGCTTGTGCCATGTTTAGGTCCGTTTTAAATGTGTATTTTTAGTAACTCATTTTTCCTTTGGGATTTATCGATTGGAAGAAATACAATTTGAACATTTGAATAGTTTTTTTCCTTTGAAAATTTGGGATTCAAAAAAAAGGAGTTGGCCTCCCAACGACCTTAAAAACAAGTGCAAGGTCTGTTGCAGAAATATTTTCTTCGATTTTTCTCTCCTGACAGAGACGAATGATTTGCGGATGCAGTTCTGATTTTTTGTGTCATTTATTATTTCATTTGGGGACAATGTATTTATTGTTTAGAATAATTAATTGCTACAATTGTTAATTATTCATTCAGACATTTGTAAAATTTCAATATTGAATATTTATAATTCCTTTGAATAAACAGTAATATTATTAGAACAAGGAAATATCGACAATAAATCTCTTGTGTGAATTAGTGGTAGCACAAAGAACACTTTTGGCTACAAACGCTACACACAAATAAGTCCAATGGATTCAAATCCGGAGAGTCCTAGGACACCCTATATATCCTCCTACAAGGAATTTAAGTGCTCTTAATGTGGAGTGTTCCATTGCACTGCATGATCTTATGAAGAGTATATTTTAAATTATACAGGGTGGTCCAGGTTTCAATTCGAAAAATTCAGGGAACGATAGATACTAACCAAATACTGGGAGATTTTTTTGTGAACTATATTTGGTAAATGCTTCGTTGAAAAATGTTGTGTTTGTGTTTTTGATTGTTGCCAAACTGCTTCAGATATTAGGATGGATTTCGTATGTGCTTAAATGCAATGATATGCGGCAAGATCCAAATGAAGTATCATCAAATAAAACAAATAAATAGAATCAGGCGAATTAATTAATTGGAAGATGTTCAAGTTGTATTGAGGTGGGTAGACTTCATTCATTTACATTGGCTTTGTTGTCGTTGGATCTGCTGATTATTCTATTACAGTTCAATAGAAATATTTTTTTCAAAAAGATGTATGGTACAGAAAAATCGAAAGAAAAGAAATGGCGACATAATGTTTTTTTTTTCAAAAATATACAGTAATGTTGTAGTACGGAAGCCACTAGCAAATCATAAAATATTTTTCATCGCAAAATATGCTACCTCGATAGCAAATAACACCTACAAAATTCCATCCAAATATTACCAGCTTTTTGGCAAAAATATTTATTCAAACCCTGTATGTTCTTATCGAAGCATTTTCCGAAAATGGTTCATAGAGCAAACTCCTATTATACACACCCCGACAATAAATTTCGGTCAAGATTAATTTGAGCCATTTTGATATTACTAACTTTTTTAATTTTTGCTCGATTTTGTTAAACTTTTTACCAGTAGCCCTACGTCTTCAGATACTACCCTTAGTTGCAGAAGTAGCTTTTTTACCCTTAAATTTGTAACAACCTGTGGAGAAAATGAGCGGCATCATTCAGCTTCATTATATTCTGTTTGGAAGTGCTATGTTTTCTCAACAAAATGTTTCTTTGTTCAAGTCGATATCTGCCCTTTTAGAAAAGATACAGATGCTTGAAGAAAATGCTGCAGTCTGTCAGTTTCAACAATCCAGAGCTTATTTTTCAGGCCAGTAGTAGCCTTTCGTGGCTTAGTAACGCAAAAAGTATTGTTTCGTTAACTGCTGACCAATGCTTAGCAGATCACGTGGTACCTTTTGCTGAGTTCGTTGGACAAAACTTCATTTTAATGTACGATAATGCCAGGCCATACTTTGCACGAGTTGTAGAAGAATATTTAGGTGAGGTCAATACTCAACGACTGGAGTGGCCGCCGCGTAGCCCAGACTTGAACGCAATCGAACAGGTATGGGATATGCTAGGTAGGCATGTTCGAAATGGACATCCGGAAACCTTGTATGATTTGCGAGAAGCATTTGAAGAATGGGAAAATTTTCCTCAAGAGGCAATTCAGAGCTGTATTGAAAGCATGCCTCGTCGAATGGCAGAAGTCATAATAACACGAGGTGGCAATAGGCGCTATCGATTTTTGGATATTTACTAATAATATTATGCTAGTCTATAAGGATATGTTTTCAATTACTTGTTAATAAAATTAAAAAAGTGCAGCATTTTCTTTGAACATTTTTATCTTCTCTTAAAAAGGAGATATCGACATGAACCAAAAAACTTTTTGTTGAGAATAAATCGCACTTCAGAACAAAATATGAAAAAGATTAATTTTGCCGTTGAATCTTTCCACAGGGTAAAAAAGCAACTTCTGTTTATCCCTGTATAAGTGTAATTTCCTAAGACATAGGGCTACATTTTGATGAAAAGTTCAACAAAATCGAGCAAAAATAAAAAAGTTACAGTGATATCAAAATGACTCAAATTATTCTTGTCCGGAATTTATTGTCGGGGAGTGTATTTATTATTTTTCTACCGTCTATCGTTCCCTGAATTTCCGCGTCGAAAACCAAACCACTCTGTTTATTATATTCTTTTCTGCGCCCTTTTATTCAGTGCTATATCCCTAGCATCGCCCGACATTCTGGACTATTTCTCTAATTTTCAACCATTTTTAGGTTAGTAGAATGGTTGAAGGAAAAATAACCTGCATGACGCCTATCGTTGGACTGTGTACACAGTGCGCTAATGATTTTTATATTTGATTTGCAGCAGAATTGGCATGGCTGTCTTTATAGCTTTTTGATTTTGTAAGTTGTTTTTGCATATTTTCTTTTTTATACGTTGAGTTATTTGTCGATATCCAGAGTGAGATTACAGAAAAACTCTCCGGAATACATTTATACACAGGATGGTTCTTAATTGAATCAGTTAGGGTACTAGAGGGCTACAAAAACAAAACAAAAAAAATTCGAATTTTTTTATAATAATGTATTTATACGGATATGTACGCAAAGTAATTGAATTAATCAGGCCAGAAAACTTCGATCTCTATTGTAAATCTATAGATTTGTAACCCAATTTTGTTAGTAGTACAGTTTGTTCATCAATAATATTCCCAAGATAATAACGATAGTAATTCAAATTCCTAGTAACTGGAAGATTTATTTTGATACCACCATCGGGACTAATGATTTAAAAAAAAACTATTTTCTCTTCATTTTCTTAGCATATTTCATCCTTAATTACCTTATACAGGGTGAGTCTTTAAGTTGTATATTAATTTTATTCATTGATTCCTCTCATGAAATGAAATACCTTTTTCATTTACCATTTTTCCAGATTCCGCTCAGGTAAAAAGTTAAAAGCGTTATAAGCGTTCAAAAATGTTACAATGTACTAATCCACCCCTGCATTTTCCTTAACTGTTGAACACAGAAACACTGGATTCAATATCGTATAATTATATACAAGGTGTATCATCTGATGCTTTAAATTCAATGAAATTGAATTCTCAAGTCTTATGAAATGGTTTTTAATAATCTGTATGCAGCATTTGTGAAGAAAATGATCCACTTGCACAAGCCGATTAACGGATATAGGTTCGTAGATAAGAAAAACCTTGATCAAATGCGTCGGTTGCTCAATCGAGGGTAGCAATTTGACAACTTCGCATTTACTCTAATTCAACCGAGGCACAGTATGATAATATTCTTATACTGGTACAGAGGCAGGCACGGAACTGTAATAATTATTAGGTTCGAATAGGTGGAATGATACTTATAATTGATATTTCACTATGAAGTGTTAAATTTATTTACAGCGTGAATATTTATTGCAGAAAACAACTCGAGAGAGCTCTTATCTTTGAAGTTGACCGGAAACCCAAAAAATAATTATTTTCCATAAAGGTTTGAAATTTCATACTTTCTATAAAATTTCATATTGTTACACAATTAAACGGATTTTATTTTTTTAATCATAAACGACGCATTGTAAGAAACTACTTAGGCGGGCCTTTTATCTTTAACACTCCAATACACGCGCGTCATCTCACAGATGACCAGTTCTGTTTTTACGTCCTAATTTTGATAGAGGGAGGGAAGCGTGGTCCCCCGCCCTAGTATTCCTCAAGCTCGCCGTTGCCATTATTCCTGCCAAATTGCGAAAAAACAATTATACTACTCACTTTTGACAAATAGTGAACAGTCATCTGACAGATGACGCCCTTGTACTTAAGTCTTATTAGGGGGCGCGTGTATTGGAGTGTTAAAATTGATCAAATACCCCAAAAATAATTTTCGTTCAAAAAAAATATTGGTGTACCATTTTTTTCATGAAAAATATGCTCCGTGTACACTCCACTGGTAAGGTTAACTTTTATGCTTTTGTTGAAAAATATGCATTCATCAGCAATTTGTATTAAATATCAGTGAAATATCTCAAGCGGACTCGAAAATATTAATTGATTTTCGAAAATTAAAAGATTAATTGTTTTCCACCTTTCTAGAAGGTTTGAAGTTCAATGGATGTCTCTTGGAAATGTTGTTTTCTCTCTGATCTCTGTTAACTATACAGGGTGATTCACGAAGAACGTTCGTTAGAATATTTCAAAAAAAGACTCGAGATAAACACTTGAAATTTTATAGTTATGCTTTGTTAGGAGAGATGAAATCTTGGAAAATTGCAAATTCGGTCGACTTCCGGTTTCACGGGAAATGATACCAACTTTCGTTTTTTAATGTAATACCCAGTTTTTTCATTGATAATCAGATTACCTATTGAATTCTACATTGTTTTAATGTGTCACTTACATATTATTCTCAGAAAATCCGTGTAAAATTGAAAAAACCTTTTAAATTTTCTCAAATAGGGCTTCATTCCAATGTTAATAACTTGTAGAATTTGCATGAAAATTCCCAATTTTCTAGCTTCTATCAGAAGACATACCAATGCTTTTCCTTCGTTAATTAAAAATTCAATTGAACATACAGGGTGTTTCTATTTCAATGTGAAAGTCAGTCGTGACAAAAACCTAAAAGCTCATTTTTTCAAATGAGAACCCATTTGTTTCATTGGTCAGCTGGAATCTAAGTTAAAAAATAGTGTATATAAGTGTAATACATACTCTCTAAAATGCTTATTTCCCGAGATATTCGGTAAGTAAGAAGTATTATGTATGATTGCATGTATTATATACATTTGAAAAAAGTAAGTTCTGAGGTTTTTGTCATGACTGACTTTGACATTGAAATAGAAACACCCTGTATGTTCAATTTAATTTTTAATTAACGAAGGAGAAGCATTGGTATGTCTTCTGATAGAAGCTAGGAAATTAGGAATTATCATGCAAAAATCTACAAGTTAATAACATTGGAAGCCCTATTTGAGAAAATATAAAGTGTTATTTCAGATATCACACGAATTTTCTGAGAATAATATGCAAGAGACACATTAAAACAATGTAGAATTCAATGGGTTATCTGATTATCAATGAAAAAACTGGGTATTACATTTGAAAACGTAAGTTGGTCAAACGAATCTGAAATTTTTTCCAAGAATTCATATCTCCTAACAGAGTTTAACTATAAAATTTCAAGTTTTTATCTCGAGTCTATCTTTGAAATATTTTAATGAACGATCTTCGTGAAGCACCCTGTATATTTCAGTGGCTTGTGCTACAAATTAGTAAAATCTATTTATCATTCAAGGAAAGCACCTGGTAAGCCACGTCACTGCTCTCATAATTTTTTGTTTGATTTTCAAATTGTACGTGCTCCGAAACGTAAACTGTGAAAATTTCAGGAGGTGTTGGAAAAATGTTTTCACTGCACGATTGTAATGGATTATTATCAAAGAAAATAATAAACCAAAACCTTTAGCTTTGACTGTCGGACCCCGTATAAACAATTCCGCTTCATTGATGAAATCTCGCCATAGAACTTTGTCATAATAGGTAGAGTTAATTGATAACAAAATACATTTCGTAATTTGGTATGTGATTTCTTTACATAAACAAACCTTGCAATCGAGCAACAGTGCAGCATAATATTTATTGAAATTATTATGCAATGACCGTCAAGAAAGTACGGCCACCAAAAATTTGACACATTTTCAGAAGTGGCTATCTCTTTAGTCAAATCTTGTTCTATTTCACTCTGAAAAGGATGATGGCGGTAGAGTCGATTTGGTGAATTCTGACAAGCGGCAAATTTTATTGTCATTCCACTGTTACTAGTTCGAAAATCGAAATTGAAAGAATATAATCATAATCAAAGATTTTTAGAGTAGTTATACAGGGTGATTCACGGAGACCGTTGGTTAGATTATTTCGAAGACAGACTCGAGATAAACACTTGAAATTTTATAGTTAAGCTTTGCTAGGACAGATGAGTTCTTGGAAAAAATTTCAGATTCGTTTGACTTCCGGTTTCACCGGAAACGATACCAACTTTCGTTTTTTTAATGTAATAGCCAGTTTTTTCATTGATAATCAGATTACTCATTGAATTCTACATTGTTTTAATGTGTCACTTACATATTATTCTCAGGAAATTCGTGTGAACTTTGAAAAAACCCTTTAAATTTTCTCAAATAGGGCCTCATTCCAATGTTATTAACTTGTAGATTTTTGCATGGAAATTCCTAATTAAATTGAAAATTCAATTGAACATACAAGGTGTTTCTATTTCAATGTCAAAGGTTATCATGACAAAAACCACAAAACTCATGTTTTTCAAATAAGAACCCATTTTTTACTGGTCAGCTGGAATCTACGTTAAAATTAGTGTATGTGTTTTTTATAATACATACTACTGCTCTAAAATGCTTATTTCCCGAGATATTCGGTAAAGCAGTAGTAGTATTATAAAAAATACACTATTTTGTAACGTAGATTCCAGCTGACCAATAAAAAATTGGTTCAAGCCCTGTGGACAGGAGCTATTGGGCGCATGTTCATCTTCCTTGTGGCCCGTACTGACCAGTAAAGAAAAAAAGCAGTATCATGTTGAATACCTTAATATTATTCTGGAACACAAATTTTCCATTACAATAATCTTCATCTAGCTTCTATTTAGTATCAATTCCTGTAGAACGTGATCATAATAAGTGTTTTCCATATAATAAAATGTGTTTGAACTTGGTATGTAGGAAATCTGACATCAATTATTGGAATTAATTGATTTGACAAACAGCCGTCAAATGAGGTAAATAGATTTTTGTGACGATTTTCTGTGACCATAGAACGTCAAAACACGCTGGAATGTGAATTTTAAGCAATATCTTCTGGAATTGAGATCGTATCGAACTGAAATTTTGCACACTCGTGTAGAATGCTTGATTTAACGTCGGTACAAATTTTTTTATTAAAAAATTTTCCAACTGCCCGATCCCAACAATACTTAGATAATATTATATCCATAAATTAAGCATTTCATTATTGCATTTCTTGAAATAGGTACCTTTTCAAGTCGATCAACATCGTCCTTCTTTCGACGTCTAAACTATGACTTGATTCTTTATGTTTATGTCTTTGAATTTGTTTTCGGTGGAATTCAAAGAGTTCATAGAATAATCGATGAAAATACTGAGAGAGACCCAGGAAATTTGACACATTTTGTCTTATATCTCCAGAAATTGAAATCGTATAGAGCCAAAATTTTGCACAATGTTGGAAAATACTACAATTGACGTTAGTACAAGTTTTTGTTGCAATCTGATGAATAGTTCACGAAAAAAAAATTTTTTTTTCGAAAAAATTAAAAGAAATATTTTTTTAAAAATTACCTACATTTCGATCATAACAGAATTTTGCCAAAAGTTGCGCGTTTATATCCTCGAACTGACTACCAAGTTTCGATTCAACATCTTCTTTAGTTCCTGAAATATCAGGGAAATAACCTCAAAATTTTAAATGTCTATAACTCCTAAACCGTCCGGCCGATTTTGCCCGTTAACGAACTTAACCGTCGCATTTTGATCAGAAACCTACCCTGAAAGTTTGAAGTCGATAGGACCTTCGGTGCTCCTGTTATCGTGCCTACGGCCGGAAGTACGGCCGGCCATACGGCACCCAAAAATCTGACACCGGATTCGTGATCAGGGAGTCCGAATTAGTCTATTAGCCAATTTTCAGCTCGAAATTCGAAAATTACAGACATTTGGACGAAATGATAGGACGATGTTCCCCTAGAACATGCGCCCAAAAAATGGGTTCTCATTTGAAAAAAAAATTGTTTTGAGGTTTTTTTCATGACTCATGACCTGACTTCGACATTAAAAAAAAATCAGTTTTTATTTTGTAGCTTTGACATGTTTTTTCCAAATGAAATAAATTTTGCTTTGAAGTCTATGACACATATTAATTCTCCAATAATCATTATTATAATAATAAAATAATAATTAATAAAATTGTTCTTCATAATTTCGCATAAAACGGAACGTTTTCGATACATCCTTCATTGAATATTAGAAAATCTGTTAAGAATTGCAGAAATTTAACCACTTTTATAGATCCGCCCTAGATCTAGAATCCTCGAACCAAGCCGTAAGTCACGTTATCGTATATTTTTCTCGTTCACTGTCAAAGTCATAGATAATTTATGCTCACAACATTCAATCGAATTTCTTCGCTTTTACTTCAATGAAATACATCATAGATATAGTTCATAGAGTGTAATTAATGTGGTCGGATCAATTGTATATTATAAGATATTGTATTATTCATTCATAAATTTGATGAGAATTACGCTATTTCAGGAATTTTCAATGTGACAATAGGCGATGATGAACTTGTATATAATCTAAAAGTTGAAGTTCAGTTTTACTTTTCAAGAATAGTGGAATATTTTCGTTACAAATGTTACAATGAGAACCAAATCATAAGAATTGAATGAGTAAATAAGTTTTCTCAAACAAATTCGTTGAATTTCAAGCATCAGCTTTTCGGTTATCTTATAAAACAGTTATAGGTATAGGAGTGTATCAGATCATTGTGAAATTTTCGAGCGCTTGTGACTTTTTACCCGAGCCGAATCTGGAAAAATGATAAATTAAATAAGTGTTTTATTTGATGGAAGGAATCTATGCTTACAATTAACTTAAAATCATCCTGCATACAAAGCTATGTAAAAGCAATCAATATGATGAAATATTCAAAAAAAATATTAAAACACTGACGTGGCTTCAAGGGCTCCGGTCTATCGTGTTCGTCTTCCCCCGATGTTTCTCGAAGTTGAGTTCGATTACCTACATTTTTTGTAAGCAAAACTGAGCTCGTTTGAATATCAACTACAAATCAGTTAAGTTAATTTACTAATCATTTAACTAGCGCGCTAAAACCCCTGATGCTACGTCAATGCTTTTATGTGTCCTATTTTCATCATTCAAACTTCGATTGTACTCATTCAGGTACTATTTCAACTAAAACCGTTAGCATCTATCTTTGTTTAATATGTATTCATTTTTGGTTGGGTTTCTTCTTGGATGAAGGTATTTTTCTAAAATAATTCTAAACCTTTTATTCCCTTGTTCATAACGAGCCGAACTCTGGATATAGGTGTGTGGTAATTATTATGATTAGCATTTTCATAAATGTTCAATGTTGACCCTCTCTCTCTCGGTGTAACGCACATTACACTGATGTATGTCGTCAAAATTTTTACTAAAAATTCTGAGCTGTTTTCAGTTTGCGTCTGCGTAGTCCACAAGAGATGCCATTTACTTGTCGTTACAAAATGTCCAGGCACGAAGGACGAGGTGAGTGTTATACAGGTGTGTTCGAAGATGGTTTATTTTCATTTCAACAGGGGATAGAACTTATCAGAATAACTATTATATTAAAAGGGGAGGAAATCATTTGGCTCAAGTGTCACAACACATATGGCAAACCGAGGTTGGGTGCCACATGTCGATGTGATAAACAGAGACGACACTACCATAGCAATGCACTCAGTTAAATGAAGACAGAACAACGCGAAAATAACGATTTGGCTGTATTTCTTTTCCACCTGTTGATGGAGAACTCTTTAGTGATATCTTAATTTTGGCGGAATGTATTTTGTATTTGATAATACAACAGCGATCTGAAAGTGACAACATTCTTCCTAAAAAAATCTATTATAAATAACTAATTATTCTCATTTTATCACGTGAACTTTGTTCGATTGTATCTTTCATATCTTGAAGATTCATAAAAGCGATTTTTGGTGAAATGATTTATTCTTATGAGTTCTACCCCCTTTAACACTTTTTATATCACATCTTGATTAGTTAAGCTAGCCAAAGCTGTTTTCGTTTGGGAAATTATTCCTGTATGTATGCGGTTAAGAGTTCCGCACCGAAACGTCCTAATTGGAGAAATGACCAACACAAATTTGCCTAGTTTGCTCATTAGGTGTACAAATAGACGGTTGCTATCAGAAAATTGTGGTTGGATCAAAATCTAGACTTATTTTTTGTTCGAAATAATTACATTATACCAAAGTGTAATTAATGTGTGAAGGGTTTTGATATGTAATTAAAAACTATACATTGTGGGATTCCTTAGCTGCAGTATTGAAATGAGTAATTCACATAGTTATTAACTTAAGAACTTACCACCAATCCACGAAAAATACAGCCTCTTCTGCCAAATGAGCCAATTTCAAGCACCATTTGGTAGACGCGATGTATTATAAAAGAGTACTAAGATAAAGACGTTAACTCAGTTAAAGGAGAATATTATCGCAACAGAAATGGCGTTGGTCAATCGAGCCTTTTATCATCACATCGTGTACTAGGAAACCTTCGATCTAGATTATGGGACTGTCAGACCTGTAACAGGGGCCAGTTATATATCGTTTTTGGTGAATAAGTTTTCAATAATTTGCATTATACCTAAAATAACTTCTTCTATTTCTATTCGCAGTCCAGTCAACAAAGCACCAGATTCAGCGTGAACATACCTCACCGCTTTGTAGTCCATAATTACAAGAGATTTACATTCTGTGATCACTGTGGTTCCCTGTTGTATGGACTATTCAAGCAAGGGTTGCATTGTGAAGTATGCTCCCTCAACGTCCACAAAAGATGTCAGAAGAATGTCGCAAACAACTGCGGCATCAATACCAAACAAATGGCAGAGATACTAAGTGCCATTGGTGAGTAACAGTAACTTATTTATCATTAATATAGAGCATATAGAGTGAGAGCTCAGAGCCACCAAACTTGCATCATTTTAGCAAAGCTAAAATTTGCAGTATGTTTAGTACAATATGTGGCTAAAAACGTATGGGTAATTTTTAGATAAAAGGCGGGGCCATTTCGCAGGTAGGAGGTTTTGACTGTACTTTAAAACCTTACTTACCTACGTTGAAATATTACAGCTAATTTTTATATAATTTGTTGTTTTGTGTACTATTTGTGAACAACCAGACCAATCAGAAGGGCCAAACATTCCCCCACACAATAAAGGTTAGTTAATTAGGCACTATGAATCTCTTCCTCTCATACTCATGGACTACTCTGTGTGTAGCCTGCTTGTGATCAGACAGCAGTCAATATTATATAAAATGGAGATTTGCTACTATGATAAGAAGTGTCTGGCAATATGAATAAAATTTAGCTGCGATACTTTCATGTAGGTAAATAAGGTTTTAATGTACCTTTAAAGCCCCCCCTACCTGTAAAATGAACCCACATCCTAACTAACAAGTACCCATACGTTTTAAGCAGATAATGTTGTGCTATACATACTGAAAAATTCAACTTTGATAAAATGACATAGGTGGATCAATTCAAATTAATCATCCTTTGAAGAAATGCTTTGTATATTTCTCCGGAGCTAGGCCTAATGAAAAGTTTCCATCGTATAGTTTTGTCATGAATAATTCAAATGAATTTCCTTTCCAGGACATTCACCTGACAAGCAGATATCTAGGAGAGCTACCCGATATGTTTCAGGTTCAGGAAATGGCAGCTCAGAGGCTGGTGGGGAGAATCAAACTACCGATCAGTCAGTTGAAAACCTGGCTAAAATGCTGGAGGACAAATTGCAAAATGATGGTGAGTTTTGAATATAAGATTATTATCGTCATCATTGTGCCTAAGACTCCCCACCCAGTTTCAAAATTATAATCAACTCAGGCAGCTGTGACGGCTCCATCTTTTATTATTTCATAGCCCATTTTTTATTAGCCATAACCCAAATTAAATCAGATCAAAATAGTTATTTCGATTTCCTGAAAAGTTTTTTTCATTTTTGTAGTTAGCAGGTTTTCAAATTAAGCCATCGTTATGATAAATTTGTGAGGTCTAACTGAATGTGGGAATTTCAGGTGCTGGTAGAGACACAGGTCAGATGAAAGTAGGCTTAGAGGAATTCACCTTTATAAAAGTCCTGGGCAAAGGAAGTTTTGGTAAAGTGATGTTAGCTGAAAAAAAGGACACTGATGAAATATACGCCGTTAAAGTGCTGAAAAAGGATGTCATTATACAAGATGATGATGTTGATTGTACCATGACAGAGAAGAGAATATTGGCCCTAGCCGCTAAACATCCCTTTCTTACTGCTTTGCATTCTTGTTTCCAGAAAGCAGATAGGTAAGGGTCAACAGATATATACACATATTTTCCAGTTGGTCACTCAATCAAAATATACCGTTGTACTAAAAATAGCCTTTACTTAAGTTAAAATAGAAGAGTTCAAAAATTCATTAATGAAATTGAGCTAATATTATAAAAAGTGATGGACATAAACTGGTGGGGTCATATCTTCAAAAAGTAATATCTACCTGGTCGTTTATCAATGACATGCTATGACATCAATATGGATCATCTTGCATCACTGAGTGCGCCATAATAATTTAATTCATGGAAACATCTTATGATTGTACAAGGTACATTCCAAAATTAACAGAACTTTTTAAAGTTGCTATTATAGTAGCGCCATCTATGACTGCCTGAGTTCTGTCAAACATGCATGAAAATAGGACTTCTTACCTCATATTGAGGACCGACTATGAATACTGTCCTCAGTGGATGCATCGTAATTCAAGATTTCCGCCTAACCTTGCGATGGATGCATTTTTATTTTAATCAGCGTTTGTGATGGAAAAGTACTTTTTACTTTGGAATGTACAGGGTATTTAAATCATTCAAGATGTGTGCAGAAACTGATAGTAACGATTTGTATTTCTTGACTATGTCAGTTATTCCCAAAAATGTTTCGAAATCTGGAATATTAATATAGTGCAATATTTGACTCTCCTGCAGACTGTTTTTCGTGATGGAATACGTAAACGGTGGCGATCTGATGTTTCAAATACAACGAGCCAGGAAGTTTGACGAAGCACGTGCGAGGTTCTACGCGGCTGAGGTTACCCTGGCCCTCCAGTTTTTGCATAAGAACGGCGTAATCTACAGAGATCTCAAATTGGACAACATTCTGTTGGATGCGGAGGGGCACTGCAAACTGGCCGATTTTGGTATGTGCAAGGAGGGTATCCTTGACGGCACCACCACCACTACTTTTTGTGGTACTCCGGATTACATAGCACCAGAGATCTTGCAGGTAATCATCGAGCATAATATGTAGATTAGATTTGATTTTGATTAGGGCTCGAAAATGTACCATGATCCAAAGGTCTAGTCTCTTTTGTGCTCAGGCTATTGCTCCCAAACCTATTTCTGGAAGTTTTCCTTGTACATACAAGAGCAATAACTGACCTTTAAGAATTGTCTGTTAACACCCAGAAAATTTAATGCAAATCTTAACAAGAAAAATTGGTTCAAGCACCAACGTGAAGTCAGGAACTTTTGCGCATGTGTCCTATTGTTCATTCTCCTGTATTGGACCTTTACTGCGCAACGTAGCATATATGCTACGCTAGCTTTCATACTCTTTGTTTCGGCAAACGATTCATATTAGAGAAATCTATGAAGATTACTTTACTCGTAAACTAATATGCTTCATAATTCATAGATAACTACATAGGTGGAGGTCTATCTAACTGAAAATGTCAGTTCAAAATACAAACGTTAACACACAAGTGAGAGAACTAGAATTTGACTAAGTTTTTTGCTTTCCTGGAGGTCAATTTCGGAGTGAATTTGTGTAAAAAAAATATAGGGAGCTTGAATATGGTAAGTAGTATTACAAATTCATATTTTCGTAAAAATAAAATCTACCTACAAGTATTTAGCGCTTTTTGAATGAGCGTTGCATTTATGCTACAATGCCCCGTTGAGCATGAAATATTTTCATTGGAGTGTAGCATATCTGTAATAGTGCCCATTGTAGATCCGACGAGAAGAATTTACATTGTCTTATATTTTTTCAGAAAAACGCATCGAAAAACTAAATTCTGACGCTGGCGGAGCTTGAAATACTTCGCTGATCATTTATCAGAACTCAGTGAAGATAGACAATAATTTTCTCAGAAGATATGCAGATGACGTTCTTCTTCAAGATTGAGGAAACGATTTTTTTTTCCAATTTACCACGGTAAATTCGATTTTGAGTGTCCAATACAGGAGAATGGACAATAGAACATACGCGAAAAAGCTCCTGACTTCACGTCAGTGCTTGCACCAATTTTTTCTTTCGTAATTTTTTTGAAACTTTCTAGTTGTACGGTTCTTATAACATTTTAAACACGTCTTTATGTCGATATTCTACAACTAGTTACCAAGCTTCAATTCGATTGAGTCTATATTTTTTGAGTTAGGAAATAATATTCCAGGTGGGTATGACTCTGAAACCGTTGGACCGATTATGCCCGTAAACGAACTTAACTCTCCCATTCGGATATGCAACATACCCTGAAAATTGCAAGTCCCTATCTCCTTTCGTTTGAAAGTTATCGAGGCAACGGTCACCCAGCCATCTACAGAACTCACACAAGGCTGCTCCAATCTCCAACAATATATATCCGATAGTGTTCAAACTTGGAACTTTGCAGTAGAGTTAGGTTCTGAAGGCTCTCGCAAAATTTCAGCGATGTCGGACGAATAGTTACTGATATGTATTTTTTTGAATAATTTTTTGAAAAATTTCCATAACCATGTTTGAATTGAATCGGTTTTGTATTTTTCGAATTATTGAGGAAATAACAACCAAATTTCAGATGGGTATAACTCCAAAACCGTTTGGCCGATGATGCCTATAAATAAACTCAAATGTTGCATTCAGATGCACGACCTAACCTGAAAATTTCAAGTCGCTATCTCTTTCCGTTCTCAGGTTATCATGACATAAAAAATATTTTTTTAATAATTTTTTTAACATTTTCTAGTGATACGATTCTCACAAAATTTCGCAAATTCCAAGGTTCAATTCGATCAGATTTATATTGTTTGAAAATAAAATTATTACTCGGCAACCATTGGGCCGATTATGCCCATTAACGAACTGGTCCGTCGTATTGGGATGCGCGAACTACCCTGAAAGTCGCTATCTCATTCCGTTCTCAAGTTATCGTGGCAACGGACGGTCGGACAGAATCAAATTTGTCCTCGAATTCTTCATCAGGTAATCAAACTCAATCGTTTGAGACCATTTTCAGAAAAAAAATTCGAAAGTTACAGAGATTTGGACAAAATGATATCGCGATGTTCCCCAGAACATTCGCGCAAAAACAGTGAACCATCTCGGGATTCTGGCAGATGTGAATAATCGAAACTAATTATTTAATAATTGATTTAAAAATATTATATGAAAATTTTGCAAATTTTCTTGATTTTTAAAAATATCTGTTATTTTTTTTAAATAGCCAAAATCCTTGAAACGAACGTGCGTTTGCTAAGAAAGTAGTTTTTTCATTTACCGACACTTGAAACAGACCAAATGTACACGTGCTTAGTGCACACTCTAATTATAAAAATATAATTACCTTAGTCTTTAGTTGAATCACTTAATCGTGCCTCATATTGTGATTTTGATTTCTTTAAAAGAGACTGTACACCTAGGGAAATCAAAATACTTTTTTTTTTGCCAAGAAAAATTTCAAGTCTATTTTAAGGAGAAATACTATTGGCATGGGACACACAACTGCTTCTAAATTTCCGCCAACAGATCGTCCTTAATGAGTAGTATTTTTTCTTTCGTTATTCCTAAATTAGCTATAATACTTCATCGTGCATTCTTTCTTATCGTATATTCTAGGAATTGGAATATGGGGCAAGCGTCGACTGGTGGGCCTTAGGGGTTCTAATGTATGAAATGATGGCCGGTCAGCCTCCTTTCGAGGCAGACAATGAGGACGACCTCTTTGAATCCATCCTACACGATGACGTCCTCTACCCAGTGTGGCTGACTAAGGATGCCGTTAACATACTGAAAGGGTTCATGATAAAGAACCCCAGCCGTAGATTGGGATGTGTCGCCGCACATGGTCACGAGGCTGCCATTAGGGTGCATCCTTTCTTCAAGGAGATCGATTGGGTTGCACTGGAACACAGAAAGGTTAAACCACCATTCAAACCCAAAATTGTAAGTGCAGAATTATTTTCACATCCTGATTTTGTATGTTGTCTGTCGTCCACTAGTGCCGCATGGTGGTGCAACATGTGGCTGAAACTTGCCATGTTGCGAAATCACTTTGTAGTCTCTGCTCGTGAAGCTTAGGTTTTTCCTTCAATGCTGCGCTAAAAAGCAAAGAAGCCGTTCGATTTTGCTTTCGAGTTATTCCTAACACTATCGACCCTTTCAAAAAATGTTGTGCGCTCTTTATCTTAAACGTCAAAAAATCATTATTGTTGAAGCGCCTAAACTAATCTCTGCATTTTGCAACCGAAAGGAATTCATCGCCGTATGTCTCAAGAAGAAATGTATTTGCTTCAGCCGCAAATTTCTTTTAATAAAATAGTGCAGTTAAATTCTCCGAAATACTTTATTTCTGGCACAATACTCGACATGTTCAGCATTATGACAAAAATATTGTTTACACTTTGCAGTTTCTACAGATACATCACCATTTTAAATCATATGTATACAGTTCGGGTTCTGTTGGAAATCAAGAAGAATTTCTTGAAGGTAGTTGTTTGTTAGTTTTTCAATTTAAAGAAAAATTGGTTCAAGCACTGTCGTGAAGTCGAGAGCTTTTGCGCGTATGTTTTATTGTCCATTCTCCTGTATTGGACACTCTTAATCGAATACAATAGACATAGAAAATAGAACATACGGGCAAAAGCTTCTGACTTCACGACAGTGCTTGAACCAATTTTTTTTTCGTAATTGTTGTAAAATTTTCTAAGGGGTACGGTCCACACAAAATTTTACACACGCCTTTATGTCGTTATTCTACAACTAGTAACCAAGCTTCAATTCGATCGAGTCTATATTTCTTGAGTTATCAAGGATATAATATTCCAGGTTGGTATAACTCCGGAACCGATGGACAGATTATACCCAAAAACGAACTCAACTCTCCCATTGGGATGTGCAACCTACCCTGAAAATTCCATATCTCCTTTCGTTCGAAGTTATCGAGGCAACGGTCACCCATCCAGCTACTGAACTCACACAAGGCTGGATGGAGATCCAGATAGATTTTTTTTCAATGATATTCAATGATTTTTTAGAAATTTTCTAGAGATACAATCCTCACGAAATTAAGCAAGAATTTTCGCGTTGGCATTCTACTACTGATAACAATGTTTGAATTGGAACGGTTTTGTATTTTTCGAGTTATTGAGGAAATAACCAAATTTCAGATGGGTATAACTCCAAACCCGTTTGACCGATTATGCCTATATACAAACTCAAATGTTCCATAGTTCCATTCAGATGCATAATGTTACCCGAAAATTTCAAATCGCTATCTCTTTCTGTTCTCTGGTTATCGCGACATAAATACTATTTTTTGATAATTTTTCAAAAATTTTCTAGTGATACGATTCTCACAAAAGTTTACAGTCGTCCTTAGTGTTGCATTCTACTACTACTCATAAAGTTTCAACCATTGGGCCGATTATGCCCATTAACGAACTTGTCCGTGCTTTTAGGATGCGCCACCTACCCTGAAAAGTCGCTATCTCTTTCTGTTCTCAAGTTATCGTGGCAACGGACGACTGGCCGGACAGAATGAAATTTTACCTCGAACTCTTCATCAGGAAGTCGAACCCAATCGTTTGAGACCATTTTTGGCAAAAATTTGGAAAATAAGAGACATTTGGGCAAAATGATGACGCGACGTTCTTCAGAACATGCGCGCAAAAATATTGTGTGAGAGAAGGATGTTACAAGCTTACCTCTTTCTAGAAGTGTTAACGTTCAGGTCATTGAGCAGTTTATGCCTTTATTCGAGCACAGATTCTTGTAATTCTTGTTCAGGTCTGGATTGATGAAAGCCGTTAAATTTCTGGAATTTGTATCAGTTTTTATGACATTCAATGAATAATATCTCGAAAACGGTACGTTTTAGGAGAATTGATGACGAATAATTTAATTTTCTAAAACGATTGATTATTCTTAAAACCACTCAAGATAACCTTCATCTGCTTCCTTTATACTAATTTCTCATAGTTTTATGAAATCGAGAGATACAATTTAAATTGTATATTCCTCCCTTCCAGAAAAATAAGAAGGATGCCCTTAATTTTGATGCAGAGTTCACGAAGGAGGAGCCAGTCCTTACTCCAGTTACACAAGAGGTGCTTGTGTCCATAAATCAAGACGAATTTAGGGGATTTTCATTCGTCAACAAGGACTTCAATCCTGCACGGTTTGTAGCTGAATGAACTTGTAATCTTTACTCACACTGTCACAGTAAAAACATGTACACTTAGCACATTTGGCGTTTTAGTATCTTTTGAATATGAGTTGAGATGTGAAGGCGAGGTTCAGTAGGATGATGAGTATTTGATTTGTTTTTTAACAAATTATGTCTTTTGAAAACCCATTGTTTTCATAACCTTCATATAATTATAGAGATAACGGGTTAACGTGAAACCTCCTAGTTTATTAATTTGCCATTGTGTATTTGTTATATCAGTATTCTTGAAGGATGCATTCAATATTAATAGTTAGTTTAATTTAATTCAGAATTGAGAAAATATTTGATGAATTGTATCAGAACAGATTTAGTTCTATTTGGTCAGGTCCTTTTCAACAAGAATTCTCATGAACTTGCCTACATTTCTGCAATCAGGTTGAGTACAGCTTTAAAGTAAAAATGATGAAATGAATGTTGAAGATATTTTATGTTGTCGCTTAGCGATTTACTCATCAACATGTTTATCAATTGAACTATGTATTGTATTTTAAGAATGCAGAGTTTAACTATATTAGTTAACAAATTGTAGAGATATGTGCTTGAAAATTTGAAAAAATATATTATATGTTGTGTTTATGAAAGGAATATATAGTGGTTTTTGAGTATGTTCTGGTTGACCGTTGAATAAAATAATTTTATTGAGAATAAAATTGAACAAATCATGATTCATGTTATGCAGGACAATGATGAATTTAACAGAGGAAATATACAAGATGAGTCATTTTAATATTCAATTGCAATTATCTTGTTAGAAAAGCAAAATGGGTGAAGTCTTTCATAATGATAAGTTTTCACGCAAGTCGAACAAAGATTAAGTGTAATTTATTTTTAATGGAAGCCCTTCTGTTTTCATTTTGGAATCGTATACTAGGGGTTAAAATACATAACTTTTGCGGGGAACATCATGTAAAAAATGCCTGCTTTATTCGCTAGCAGTAATAAAACTTTACAGCTCCATTATAATATACTGATGTAAGTGTTTTTAGAGCTAAACCAGAGTGACCAAAATTGACTCGTGTGCTGAGATGAAGTTTACTTGACCCATAATATACAAGCATTGAAATGGAGCTGTCAAGAATTAAAGGCAATTATTCATAAATAATAAATATGGGTCAACTCCTACAATCAAAATTTATTCCTGTTTCACCAACATTCGTACTCTTCAAAAATCTTTTCGAGGGTGTATGAGACAAAAGTTGGAAGTACGGCTTTTGTCTGAAACTCCTTCTACAATTTTCATTTCCTAACAAGATAATGGCTCACCCTGTATAGATGAATTAGCTTTCAAAACCTATGATTATCATGACATTTACTGATTCTATATGGGTCACGGTAATTAGTATTAATTTCCAAATCATATCATTCTTTTCCACGAATTCCTTGAACAATTCCGAATATTCAAGGTAAGCAAGAAAAAAACAGTTTTCAATAAAATGCATTTTGTATAAAAGCTGATTAGTAACAAGTGTATTCTACCACAGTTAAAACTGATAGATTAAAATATAAATCGATATGGGTTGTGAACATTTTTGTTGATTTTAAATGAACATCTTTCTTCGTGTAATAGAATTTGTGACCTCATATACTGCCTGTGTGGAAAAAAAAGATGAGAAATATTAGGATAAATTTAACAGAAATTAGTTATTTCCTAGTGAAAATAAATGTGATTAACGAAAGGCATGTGCTGGAATGTCCAAGACCCAAATGACAAAATGGACTTGAGAAAAACAGCTTGGGTTTAAATTATGTGCAATATTCTTTGTTGAAATTTGTTTCCATCGTCATTGAGGTTTGGACGGTCCAGTCGTTTAACATAATGCAGGTTATTAACAGTATTGTATGCTTCTGTTATGTTTTCTGTTTCTAAGGATCAGGCAATTTTTAACAAGAAGTAGAACTTGTCAGAATAAATCATTTCACTAAAAATCGTCTGGATAAAAGTTACAGAATATCAAACTCACCAATAATATAAATTCTAATATGGCCCCAGATGAAAGATTTTCATTGTTTTTGAGGCGATTTCAGGAGCTGCAGGCAAAAAACTCTTCTTAATTTGCAGCTACATATTAAGTTCTTACAGGCCTTCCCTTATGTACTTCTTAGTATTCCTTCGAACTATTGGTAGCATACCTTCGAGCGAAATCAACAATAATTCGCGGCAGTGTTGAACAAATTCACAGAACATTCGCGGATTTCTCGACAGAAATCCTTCCAAGCGTATAATTGACAATGGGTCGAATTGCGCTACAATTTAGGGCGGTGGTTGCATCAATTTTATCGGTGAATTTCAATTTCGATATTTTACAACTACATAAAGGCTAGTTTTTATGCAATAGTATTTGATGGGTTCTACCTCCTGTTTATGAAAACATAACTTCAGGAAATAACCAGTATACAATATCATCAAAGAAGAAAAATTCACATTAGTCATATATAGTTATATTCTTAAGTATGAATAAACTGTTAATAGCTGTGCATTTTGTTTTTGCAGAATCTACCTAAATGTATTTCTTAAAGCTTTTATATATGTTGTTTATATTCACCAAAGATTAATTTATTTATTGAAGAAGATTATAAGTACTATAAATGTTAAAAATATATAGTTTAATAATGGAGAAAATGCAATGTTAATTGAAGATATTTAGTAGAAATTCTTTCACATATTGTGAATCGTAAGAATGAGTGGAAATTGCTTGTTTAGACTCTGAGCAAGTCCAGTTCGTTTTGGTATTCCCCAGTTTTTAACGTAATTCAATTATTATTGAAAGTGATAGTCGTTCATTGTTCTCTTTGCCAGATTTATAAAGAGCGCGGGAAACTGGAGAATATGGCCAATTTTATCTGATCACACTGTAGCATTGCATTGTAGGATTTTTTTTTGAAATATCTGAAATGTGATATTTGCATCATCATATATTTTGGACTTATATGTTTATTCTTGCCTTATTTGAATTCCCGTAAGTATGTCAATTCATTCAATAAACTGAAACCCCATTTAAAATATGTCCAAAAATTTTATTTTCAGTCCACAGTGCAAATATCTCATTGCAAATATTTTCGTGAAATGTATTCATAATATATTGTTGAAAAAGATGTTTATCAGTGTGGCTTAGACTATACTTAAAAAAGTAGTTTAAAAAAATTAATCTTGCTAAAACCTAGTAAATGTGTAGAAATTTGTATCGCTAAGTTGGCACCAGTTATCGACAATTACAAGTACATACTCAGTTTTTTTCTGACAATATATTGAGAAATGGAAGAATAACAATTCAATGTATTTAATAGATGAACTTGACAGAGCACCGATAAACAGTAAAAACACTTCACTTCGTGCTTTTTTGCATATATGAAATACTCCCTATATTGCTGGTTAATAATGTGAGAAAGAATCTACACTGCTGATGAGATTTTGCTCTTATGCGCTGGCCTGACAGTCTGAATCAGAAGTTTGCTGTCTCAAATAGCACTCACTAGGGGATCCTTCCACTTACAGGAACTAACAATATCGAAGTATTCATGCATCCTTTTTGATAAAAACCTAAATGAAATTAATTTTGAAAAACCCTATTAAATTTGTTTCTTCTGGCTTAGTTTAGTGTATTGTGTTCATTTTATTCAGTACTTTATTTCAAGATTTGGACTATGGCGTAAATAAGATCGTAACTTATTGTTTTTTAACAAACCAAGCAATTTCTGTTCAAATGAATAGTATTTTCTTCCATATCTCATCAAAAATTTGGCTCTAACAATTATTCCATCCTGTATATAAGTTCCCAATAATACTGCAGGCGGCTTATACCAAAAGTGTTGTGCCAAATAAACCATTTATTGATTTTCTCACATCCACTTACCCTCTTTTTATTGTTTGTATATCATATTTATACTAGCAATGTGTTGTACCTATTTCTCTGATGTACTAAAATTAAAATAAATATTATTTAAGATACCTGTTTACTTTTTATTTTTTACGAAACTCGCTCAACTTCTAGTAGTAAGAGAGAATATATATCAAAGTTTCAGATCGGTTTTTAACATTTATTTACCATCTCTAATTGCTGTGTTGAAGAAACAAATTCAGAATTGACTATTGTGAATAATTTATTTCATATAAGTTATATAGTGACATACTACAACAAATTATCAACTATTTCTCTATAGTTTGTCAGGACCTCCTCTATTAATATAATCAATTTCTTCCTCCGTTAAAGGTTTCCTCTTCCATCTATTTGGAATTTGAAAATCATAAATTACTTCACCTGGTTGACTAGCAGCCACTTGTGAATTTCCGGTTGATGCTGGTGGATTGTTATGATCTCTAGAAATACCATATCTGAATTTTATTAAAGGAGACTTCAATTTGTTGCACTGCGAAATAGTCCTATAGGATACAAATCTTGTTGCTAGAGCTTCCATGAGGAATCTTATATATTCTTCCTTATTATATATAACAATTTACCGCCAGGATGATGGTTTTTCTTTTAAACGAAGCAAGTTCTTATATCATCATATCATAATTTATTGAGTTTGAAATATTAATATAACTATCGATCTGTCAATGTCAACAAATTTTCAATTTAACAGAAGAATGAAGAATTGGTCTGTGGTCTGTAGTTCAAATACCTACTGATCATAGAGTCAGAGACAATTTTTCTGCTACAGAACACTAATTTTGGCGCCCTGCTACAGTGAATGTTTATTCTTTTTGAATATTAAATTTGTTTTTTCAATTGCTACAGTATGAGTCTTCTCTGGTGTGATAAATATCGACCAAGAGATTTTACAAAACTTGATTACCACAAGGAACAAGGTTTAGGGTTAAAAAGTTTGACTAAAGATGGAGATTTCCCTCATCTATTAGTATATGGTCCCATGGGGGCCGGCAAAAAAACAAGAATAATGTGCCTATTGAAAGAACTATATGGTCCAGGAGTGGAAAGACTTCGGAGCGAGACTATGAGTTTCACAACTCCATCGAATAAGAAACTTGAAATTGGTACTGTTAACAGTAATTACCATATTGAGGTGAATCCTTCTGATGTTGGTATATATGATAGAGTAGTAATAATGAATATCATTAAGAATGTTGCACAAACCCAGCAACTAGACGTTACAGGTCAAAAATCATTTAAAGTTATAGTACTAACTGATGTGGATGCTCTCACAAAAGATGCTCAACACGCTCTCAGAAGAACAATGGAAAAATATATCTCAAATTGTAGATTGATTTTATGTGCTACCTCGATATCTAGGGTCATACCTGCTATCAGATCCAGGTAAGTCAAAGATAATAATCGAAGGATTCTAAGTGTAAATACTCGTATGTTTGTTAAGTAGAATAATTATTCTGTATAGATTCGTTTGGCATTCATTGAGTCTGTTTACAGATGCTTATGTGTAAGAGTTCCATCACCTACTACCAATGAGATAGTTGAGGTGATCAAGAAAACCGCATCATTAGAAGATATAGATTTTCCTGAAAAGTTAGCCGAAAGAATAGCAGTACTTTCTGAACGTAATCTAAGGAGAGCCTTGTTAATGAGTGAGGCTTGTAAAGTTGAATCTGATGGTAAACTATCACCAGATCAAAAAATCTCTGAGCCAGACTGGCAAATAATGATACATGAAACAGCTCGTTTGATTATAAAAGAACAGAGTATAGCTCAGTTGAAGAAAGTGAGAGAACATTTATATGAACTAATATGTAGAGGAATACCTTCTGAAATTATTTTCAAGAACTTATTAGATGAATTATTGAAACAGTGTAATTTAGGTTTAACAGCAGAAATTTTGGAGAATGCAGCTCATTATGAGCATCAAATGGTGCAAGGAAATAAGGAAATTTTCCATTTAGAAGCTTTTGTTGCCAAATGCATGTACCTTTATCAAAATGTATTGGAAGAAATGAAATGTGATTTTTAATAGATTTTTATGTATTATATTTTCTCACAATTGATTACTCATTTTCATCTGAAAGAATAGTCGTAGTCAGGAATTTGGTCATGGAGGACTAAGCGTGGCTGACCTGTTGTTTAATTGATTTGAGCTTATTCATAATTTTGCTAATTCTTGTTGAACTTGGACCCACGACCAAGGAAAAGATGGAAATAAAACTGAAAATAGCTGAAGGCACAAATTGCTTGCTAGCTCCTGTAGTGGTGTCGCCCATATTCAGTTCCATTTCCATCTTTTCTTTGGTTGGAAAAAGCCAATTAGCAGAAACACGTGTCGGCAGGTACCAGCAGAATAATTTTTCTCTGCTCCTGTTTGCGGAATTACCCACTAAACGACTAAACTTTCCCACTTAATTCCTTCTGCAAACTCAGGTCATAAGTGTGTAACATGAAAATATTACACATTTTAGAATAGCAATACCAATTTTCAATAATGCAAACTTACTGCTGAAGCAATAATATATTTTCGGTCCAAAATTATCTATTACAATACTCTTCCACAGAATAACACAACATAAAAAAATACATTTAAATATATTTATAGTCCCAAAAATTTTCACAATACTAGGAACAATACATGTGTATCATTGAGACAATTTTCAAACAAACAATGAAATGATGCAATTTTCTAAAACTTCATACTAATACTACTTTAATGGAGGTTGTAGATCATGGAGAATTAATGAATTCTTCGATATATGTGAAAGGATATGAGTAAAAAACGTGTGCTTGGTTGTCCCCATAGACGTATTAAACAAAAACAAAGTGCGTTCAAAATCACTTGGAGATCAATGAAATTTAATGGACCAACAAACCGCATACAATTCTCGATCGCCAGTTTGCGACAACAGATCGAAGGAACATCTGGCCCAGTTTTTTTATGGAGAAGTTCAAGTAAGCACTATACCAAGAAATAAGTGAAAAAAATATTTCATTAAATTTCGATCAGCTGGATATATTTTCTGTAATTCCAAACAATTTTTCTTTTGAGTTTGATGAAATATGAACAATTTTTAGAATGGAGGGGACCAAAGGAATCATATTACGTAATAGATCGCCTACATATTGCAGTGAGGCCAGATTTAGAGTTTAGCAATTTTCATCTGGAAAAAGTCGCAAAGTTGAGAAATTCTCTTGTCTATATGTTTGAAGATGAAGAAAATACTTCATATTATAGTGTAATATTTACTATAGTATAAATATAATAACACTGAAATGGCGAAAAAACATTCACATAAGTGTAGATTATACAGTGAAATAAATGAGTTATCTTCAACTTGAAATAGTCTAGTGTAGAAAACCTTTTTTTTAATGACGAACATGTGAGATATTCATGCTATATAAATAGAAAATTCAATAATATTTCTAATAAATCCGTTAACTATATTTGTGAGGTATTCAATTTCACACATTCAATAGTAGATATCACAGGATACAGAGAAAAAATTACACACTGTGTTGTCATAAAAATTCTGAAAAATGAAATGCTTCCTAGCGTGTAAATTATATTTTTGTTCATTTAATCAGAGATTATATTATTGGTTGTATATAGAACTCAACAATATATTCTTATAACTTCGATCGATCAACTCAAAAATAATTAAACAAAATATTGCAAAATAGCCAACTTGCTCCTGTAACGCGCATCAATCTAATGATGGTTTTCTTGTTAATCCAAATGTTAATGAATCGCCAGTTTGTAGATTCAACGTAACTATTTCATAAATTAGGAGGAGAATCTTGATATATTGAACTAGTACAGAGGTTTCCAAATATTTTGAAGTCGCTGCTCGTCGTTTTAGGTAGTAAATCCAAACGATTATACTGACCCTTCTAAGACTTCCTAAGTAGACCCCTCAGAAGCTCCTAGGAGCTTGTGCGAAGGAGAATCAGTTGTGTTTTGTGTGGAATTTGTTATTGCGTCCATACGCCACCTTAGCACTGTTAATTTTTAAGCCAACAGTGAAATTGCTCTCCACTCTACCACTTAGCTAGGGACTATTTAGAAACTAGCTAGGCTTCACTGCACACAGTTCAGCAACCCCTGAACTGGTGAATATATTGCTTATTAACGGGGGAGTGTTGACAAAGTATGACAGCTTCTGGCTGTTAATGGAAGGCATAAGCCTTGAACATATTCTCTATATTGCATAGAACCATTCACGTGCTGTTAGTAGTATTAACAGAAAGGTAAATTTAATATTTTCAAGTCTTTTGATAAAAAGTTACAACTTCGGAATCAATCGGTAAGGATAACAAATATGTTTGTTGTTAGATCATAGTGATAACCAAGCTGCAGCTTTTCATAATAGTAGGCTAGTGTCAAAAATTAAGTTCTGAATTTTGCTGTATATATTTGCATCTCAGAAAACACAGGTAAATCGACTGATGACCAGAATTCAACGTCAACCATCTCCACAAGATGAATCAAATACAGTAGAACTTCGCTTTTTGATGAACGAGATCAGTTCTAACTAGAACTAGGAGATTCCTAAAAGATATCAGAGTTAGCGCCTCATTTCCAGATTTGTGGTGATTTTATCCTTGATTGAAGGATTTATATCCCACACAGAGGGGTATTGCAACAAGGGATGATTTCAAAGTCATTGTAAATTTTTCAAGTTCAGATCTATGTAAAACTTGTACTATCAGAGTTTTACTGTATATGTCTTCAGATTGTTAAAGATTTACTTTCAAAGTATGTGCATTAAGACTATGTTCATAAATACAGATTCAAATGTATAATTATGGGCAAATATTTACAATTTCGGTGATAAATAATTAATGTCTTCTATGATGATTTCAAAGCAGATAATAACAACAATTTTTACTTATTGAATGTACAAGAAATATGTGAAATAAACTAATGAATAATTTCACATAAGCAATTTACAAACCTATAAAAGTGATTTTAAAGCAGAAAGTAAAAATTTATTACATTCTTTGCATTTTAAGATAAACACTGTGAAAATAAGATATACCTATGAATCTTAGTTATTATATCAACCTTAATCAGGGTATTATGAAAATATTTGAATTTTGTTGTCTAGAATAATCTTTCACTCAAACTTTATTCCATTTCAAAGCAACTTAATAAATGGTTTGTATATAAACCCTTAAAAAAAATTTATGCAATTTCAACATATAACAATTATATAACTAAGATTGAATATATTGCACTGGTATTTGTCATATTATATGAGCACTTGACAATTCTTCTCCCAACTTATCGATGCAAATGAAAATTTGGCTACCCATTGCTAAACTAGCAGCGTTCCTTAGTACACAAATTTGTTTAAGATATTATGTTCACACAAAAACAATTTCACAGCAGTCATGCTATATTCAACCAATGATTCAAGAAATCTGATAAATTCTTGTAAAATTATATACAGGGTGTCCGGGAAAATGTGGGTCTCTCGGATTCAGATAAAACATGAAGAAATAAGATGACAACTTTTCCCTAGCGGCCCTCCCTACGGAGATACGGCCTCCTAAATGACGCCACTGCAAATCCATTTTACTGGAATAAATTTTAAAGTGCTTGATATAATTTTATGAAAATTTGATATGATAAACAGTAAGGACCTCTTAAAATACTGCCCTTAAATTTAAATTAGCTTGTTTAGTTTACCAGGGGCGGACTAGGTTGCACATTTTAATGCTTACATTTTTAACACCCTGTATGACAAGGAGTTAAAAAAAAATTGGATACCTTGTGCATTAAGCTAAAGGAAAGGTACTCTTGTTCATTGTCGAAAAAACGAACCGTTTTCAAGGTATCCAAATTTGTTTTTCCAGGAAATGGGAAAGTATGGAAATCATTCGGGAGGTAGAAGAAACGAAATATGATTTTATCGCAATTTTCATTAGCCTACCCTAGTTGTACAAACATGACATTTATTAAACTAGGGTAGGCTAATGAAAATTGCGATACAATCATATTTCGTTTCTTCTATCTCCCGAATGATTCCGATTCTTTTCCATTTCCTGGAAAAACAAATTTGGATACCTTGAAAATGGTTCATTTTATCGACAATGAACAAGAGTACCTTTTCTTTAGCTTAGTTTTCAAGGTATCCAAATCTGTTATTTTTAACTCCTTATCATACACGGTGTTAAAAGTGTAAGCATTAAAATATACAACCTAGTTCGCCCCTGGTAAACTAAACAAGCTAATTTAAATTTAAGGGCATTATTTTAAGAGGTCCTTACTACTGTTTATCATATCAAATTTTCATTAAATTATATTAATCAGTTTAAAATTTAGTACAGTAAAATGGATTTCCAGTGGCATCATTTAGGAGGCCGTATCTTTTAGGGATTATTTTTTGTGTTTTATCTCAATCCGAGAGATTTCACACATTTTCCCGGACAGCCTGTATATTCGAAGTTTTGATGCAGAGATTTGTGCTCAAGACTGAATTATTTGTTAAAATACTACTATCGGCATCTCGGAAATGATAAATGATACGAAGTTGGTTAAATTAGACAAAGGTGCCTATTTTAGTGAACAATGAAACAATATTTCCAAAGCGGAAATATCACAAACCGTTTTCAAAATATACATCCATTTTCATTTCTTTTCGCTATTTTTAGGAATATGAGAATGTATTCTGGAAACGTTCTGCTCTGTTTTGAATTTGCTTCGATTTTCAATCGTCAATCGACGTTTCGTACTTCGTAAGTTTCGAATAAGGACCTGTATTTTTTTCATGAATTTATAAGTATTTCTTATGTCAGCGAGTTCAGATATGTATATCACGTATATCACCTGGTATTAGTTTCTACTTTTCTGCCCGAATTTCACACATATCTGAAGTCGGTAATATAGGAACTACTTAAATTCATTAAAAAAATACAGGTCCGTATTCGAAAAAATACAGTTGATGGTGGCCTCCGAAGTACGAAACGTCGAATTGAAAATCAAAGCAGTGCACATCGAAGCAAATTGAAAGCAACGAAGAAAGTTTTTGGAACACATTTCCATATTCCTAAAAATAGAGGAACCAGCGCAAGGAAATAAAATGGACCATATCGATTTTCCCCGTATATTTTGAAAACGATTCGTGTTTTTCAGATTGGAAAAAATCGTTTTAAAGTTAAATTAGGCAACTTTTGCCTAATTTAACCAACTTTTTATCCATTTACCGTTTCCGAGATATCAAAAGTAGCATGACATAAAAAATACGGACTGTATAGTTATAATACAAATGAATATGTGTAGAACGAAAAAAATGTGTGAAGAATATTTTTGTGTGGAAATTTTCATTCATCAGTTTTTTATTATTCATGGCCGAATGTTGCAGGACCTTCAATAATAGTACTAGTACAAAATTGCAAATCTCAAATATTTGAACAGAATTCTGACAGAATGGGTATGGAATTTCAATCTTTTACTACAAGTACCTTTTTCAGAAAGCAAGATCTTTTATTCCACATATTCCAGAGAAATATATTCTTCAAATGCTTAATTTTATCGCTTGAAAACCTTCATGGTTTTGATAGATCAAAATTTACTCTAAGCTCACAGTCAGTTTTTGTAAGTCACAGTAAACCATCATTTTACTTTAAAAATTGACTTTCAAGATCACCAACATTTGACATCTTTGAAAATTTAGACACCAAAGGAACATATTCGTGAAATAGCAACAGATTGTTTTAAAAGGGAACACAGACCACACCACAATAGTATATTTCTACCTTCAGTTCTTTTGACACTACATAAGTTTATTTTTCTTTGCCAATAATGTGGTTACGACAGCAATCATTGCGTCACTAGAACTCTCATCAGTGTCCAGTGTTAACCGAAACTAATTTCAATTTGGTTTCGTCAGTGTGTGTATCACAGAAGCAGTTTCGTATTTCTTGTTTCACGTCTCTTTGCTGTGTGCAGCCTTTAAACACTTTTCATCATCTTGCTTTCTCAATATGAAAATTGCGTTTAAAAATTGAAATGACCCATCCTGTATATTAGAATCACTATCCAATTTTCTTGTATCAAAACTCAAAACTATAATTAACCTAAACAACAGAACCTGAACTATCCAGGAGAAAGATACAGATTCAGATAAGCAGTCCAAAATTAGGAACGGTTTAGGTTACACACTAAATGAATAATCATATTCGTGGTAACAATTGACAATATCTTTGAACACAAATTAAATAAACAATCATTCATCCCTATTATATGTCCCTTTATCACATCTGTCATCCTAATCATCTCGATCCAAAATGCTTAATGGAGGAAACATTCATAAATAAAAAAATATTTTCGAAAGGATAATACGTTCATTATTTTTTTGACAAATGACAATTGTTTTATACTCTAAAGTGAATACTGAAATCAACTGAGAGGAGTACTTAATTTTCAGAAAATTAAGAGTTCACTCAGAAAGCGTCTCCTAATGGAACGAGATAGGTTTAAAATAAGTTGATATTTTGTTTCGTAATTTTGAAAGAATAACATAACTTCACCTCCGAAAGGCCTTCTTATTACATTATTTCGATCTTTTTGTTGTCCAGAAAGTTTTAAATTGTATTTCTCAGTAAAAAATGATGAGGTCGGAAATTTCTGATGTTCACAACTATTATTACGTTTTCTGGATTTCTTAATATGAAACTTAAATTTTACAGCCACTTTGTAAGAAAGTTGAAGCAATGCAGGGAGGTGTTTTCAACAGTGCTTTTTTTAAAACAGGTTGTAGAATTCATGAAAATAAACTCTCACAATGAATCGTTTACGTAGCAATATATCAGAGTATTTTTGTTTCAATCCTGTTTATTTTTTTAATGTCTCGAATATTCCTATACAATTGTACGAAAGTGTTAAGTATTTCATCCATACCATCATCAAAGGATATCAGCTGCATAACTGCAAGATCAACAATAGGGTTTTGTTGGTGAAGCACTCCCAGAACAAATTTGTTTTTCAAATCTGTTTTTGTTACAGACTAAGCCGATATAGTCTTTATGTACCAAAATAGCATATCCTGCAAAAATGTTTTGTATCAGCTTACTAGGCTATTTGTACTTGAAGCTGATTTCCCATATTCTCTACTATCCGAAGTATACCGGTACTGCAATCGGATGAATTTTATGATTTTTTTTTCAACAGTATTTTACAACTTTTATACAGGCATTTTTATATGTTGGTTTATTTTGATGAATTCTACTTTGTATAAAAAATTACGATGCCTTTCAACACATTCTCTATTTCAGTCAATTTCATGGTTGTAGCAATCTTATAAGAAATTATAACTCCAGATCATTGTAATTCTTGAATAAACATATTTCCAACCTCTCAGAATAACTTTAATGAGCCCCTTTTCTATATTTCTACTTGTATAGGCTGAAATTCTAATTCACAAGGTATAAAAAAGGAATATCATTTGGAAAATAACCATGTTTTTCATAGAAAGCTCAAAAAAAAATAAAAAATTTTTAAAATAATATATAAAAAAAGTACCAGTCAATTAAGGCCATAAATTTGTAGTCATGCCTTGCGAAGGATTAGTTGGCTGCTGACCATTTAAATTCAGTTTTCCAAATTGTTGGTTCAAAGTTTGTGCCCCGGCAAACGTATTTGGCTGGTTTGGAGGGAAAGATGGTTGTGGAGATTGATAGTTCTGTCCAAAATGACTCAGTTGGTTCGACATCGACATTTGGAGATTATTCTGAAAATTTGCGGAGAACTGATTTTGTGGAACTTGATAAGTAGGATGGGTCATGTGACCTACCGGGACTTGCATTTGATTGGGAAGGGGAAATTGCTGTCCTATACATTGGTTGGGGAACTGCTGTCCAGAATATTGGGGTACCATTCCATTCTGTATAGGATAAGCTTGTTGCGGAAAGCAGCCAAAATTTTGGAAAGAGTTTTGAACAGGTATATTTGCCTGGTATGCAGGCTGGCCCAAGGGATTATGGAATTGGTTGAAATTATTCATCGGCATAGTAGAATATAGCTTCATAATACTATCTTTGGATAGTTGTACTTTCTCCTTCTCTGTTGGTAATGTTTGATTGAAAAAACTTTCTTCTTCACTTTTAATATCTGATTTTGATTCTGGCTTCTCTTGAGGTTTTGGAACAGAAGAAAGAAAACCACTGAAATCTTCTCCATTTTGACTGATTAATAAGTTCTGGTCTGTTTTTTCAGAATTAATTATCCTGTTTGGCTTAGGGCTTGGGTTCTTAGGTTTAGGAAGCTGAGGTACTTCGACAGATGGCAACGATTTCTTCTCAACTACAGTTTTAGTTTTCCTCTTCTGTTTTTCCATTTCTTCTTCGATTTCCTTCTCCCAATTCACCTTAAATTGAAGAAGATTTGGATATTATCAAAACCTAAAACCATTCAGGTTATTTTCAAAGAGAGGGCTATTACAGTTCTTGTTCAGGTAATAGAGGTCAGCGGTTACTATGGATTTTGTGGTATACAGGGTGTCCATGAAAAACACTACTTTACATATTATAGTGAAGTAAGTCTTTATTTAAAAGTTAAAGGATGTTAAAATAAATTTTTTGAAATGGCCAACAATTTGAACCTTTTTCAAGAACTTAATAATGTTTCTTTATTCATTCAATGAGGTGAACTGAACTGTGGCTAATTGTTAATAACCTAAGGAAAACACACAGTGATATATTCACTGATTTTAACCATCAACAAATATTTGCGTGAGGCGAGCTAGGTCACCCCATCGCTCAGTGTTCCTCCAAAGAGGAAAGCGTCATTCAAGGGCAGACACGAACCGCGATTTCATGGTTGTTGTTACCAATCATCAGCGTGACTTAGCACCCTGAATGAATAACCGAAGGAGTTCTAGGAAACTTAATTCCATCAGTTGCGAACTGGTAGGGAAAGAATCCCACCAGCGTCACCTATGGAAATCCTTACGAACTCCAACCCTCTGCGATGAAGAAACCTTGAGCGACGTTCATTCTTTTGCCGTAAGAGGGTCAGGTACTGCAAAGCCGTCAACCTATATAAGACATTTACGGACTGAAAATGCCCGGTTTAGTGTGGTTAGATAAACCACCACAACTGGTTGGTTGATTGTCCAATTGAGGTGAATAGACACTAGAACATGCGCGCAAAAGCTCCCGACTTCACTTGAACCAATTTTTTTTTTCATTTCAAAGCTTCTGCCGTGACGTCATAACCGTGGTAGTTTTCTGCCATTTCATTTTTAAGTAACTATAATATTATCTTTTTACATATCAAAAAGGTAGCTTTCCTGAAATACTTCTTTAGTTCGTGCAATTATCACACCTATCATACCTGAGTGACGAATTTTTATCTACTGTTAAACAACAATGGTCGCGTTCAGCAGAAAGATCATAAATCGATTTTTAGCGACGTTACCGCTTAATACCGGTATCAAACGGTTATAATTTCTACATTTTAGCGAGAGTGGTTACAAGCGGTAACGGAAGTTCCCCTCCAAAGCTGTCATATTGACATTTGATACCGGTATCAAAATTTATAACCGGGTCCATGAGGTGGGTTACTAGCGGTTGACATCTGTTGAAAGTTTGAAATTGTCAAAAGTATTGAAAGTTTGAAGCTGTTGAAAGCAATTAAAACGGCTGTGGCAAAGGAAAGCGTGGAATTTTTTTAATATACTCTAAACAACCAAGGAGTGGGGATTACTTCGTCATTACAGACCGCCAAATAGCGAATCTTTTATTAAACGGTAATAGAATGAAGGCAATCTGGCTTGGATATATACCACAAAAAGACTAGAAGACTACGTTCTTGTTGTACTGGTTAGTACCCACCTCTTTACTTTTTCTTCATTAGGTGGTGAGAATCATTTTCTATAATTTCATCAAACAAATTTAATTATGGAAGGTTTCTTTTTTCATTCGAAACAATTGAAAAAATACAAATTCAGTATATATTTCAAGCCAGATATCTCCTAGGTCTAGCCTGAAGTGCATTATCCATAATTTGAATAGTGCTACCAGTACTGGGAAGTGGGACTATTATTTGGATGTAATACACTGTTGAGAAATTCCAATAAGACACAATAATTCTCGTTAGTGAATAGCATTTCGTCAAATAAATTCAACATTTGCATGTAATTCATGTTAATTGTTTATCAAACGCTAGAATAAGTAAGGTTTGCATAATAAAAAGTAAACAAATATTACTACTAGGACTACGGTTAACCGTTGACGTTTTAGTGAAAACACATACAACCTTTCGCGGTCATGTGGTGGGGGAACAAATTTTGACATTGATGACAAACCGTTGTTAATAACCGGGTTATAAGCGGTATCCTCGCTAAAAAATGATTAGTAGCATGAACCGCTACGCTATCGTAATCTGCCGAACGGACAGCTCCTTTTGCCGGCAAATCATAGATGTTTGACGTTCAGGTTAGGTGATTCAAATTTTCTTTGATTGCCTGTCACAAAAATAAATATTCAATCATGAATCCAAATATAATTTAATTACTCTGCGAAGATGATAATATTACTGCCAACATATGAAGTGAACTTGTTAAATTATTGGCTCAACCTCTGCCTTTATTGGAAGATGAAACCAGAGAAATTGTTCCCAGGAATCAGAATTTTTATGAAGATACAATTTCTCAATGAATGGGTGATTTATTCAAAGACCATTTTAGAATGTCCAGAAGTGCACGTAATTCTTTCCGTCGAAAATATATGTCCCAGTTTCCATTTATCCGCTCCTTATTTTTAAAATAAATGTCACAACTGTCAAACTTACAACATGTTACCGATGCTAAGCGGAAAAAATCTTCGCTCCTTAAAATGACAACCGTTACTCAACATGTTCCACAGTGAGCGTATCGTTTGGCAGAAAAATCATAGAAATGTGACAACTGTTCCGCAACTATTGGTTCTGCCTAAGGCTGCCATTAACAGATTTTTGAGATCTGTTGGGAATTCGAAGAGCACAAAATAATTTAATTTTGATCATCTAAAATTTTGTCTACCGATCCCAAGAGTCAATTTAATTGATGAATTTCCAAAGCCGACACAAAATTATAAAAGTGCTGCATGATGTGAACACTTATTCAAGGTACCACTACTAAATTCAATAAGTAAATCAATAATTTATGCTAAGCCAAAATATATACTGCAATTCATTAATTGATACAGAAGTGTTCGATTTCTCAATTTCTAAGGCTTGAATATTCATCATCACACATCCAAAAACCCATATACAGGGTGAACTTTTCACGAAAGACACAACCAATCAAAAGATTTAGAGCCGGACCTGGATTTTCAGAATATGTTAGTTTTTAAAGATGTCAGGACAATATTCCTTCAAAATTTCAATTGAATCGAGATAACCATTCAAAAGTTGTGATAGATAGAAGTATTTGGTCAAAATTACCCTGTATAATACCTAAAGAGAAGGCACTTCTTAACTGTCATTTGATGTTCACCTGAATGTCAATATGTACAATTTCTCATGACTCACCCTGTATACTCAATTTAAACACAAGACAAAACTCTATGGTTTGAATGTTGAGGCCATAGGGTTTCATCTTGTGTTTAAATTGAGTATACAGGATAAATAATTGCTTATTTATCAGAATGCATATTATAAACAATTTTCTAGATATGCCTATTCGAAATAATCAGTAGTATATGGTGTTACAAATCATCGAAATCTATTGGTCATTCAATGAACAAGCATACTGCCGCCATACATATACTTTTTTGATTTTTTTTTTTGTTACAGTTCAGGAAATCGAATTAAGTAAATTTAGCCTCAGTATAAAATGAACAGCTTTACCTAATACCTGATTTGATAATACTACGACATCTTCTGAGTTTTCACAAAATTTTGATTCAATCATCAATTCGGTTCTTTTAGATCTAATTCAATAATTGATTCAAATATGAACTCAAATTGAATATAGAATTCATTTGATCTAGACAACATAGTCTTTAAATCGTCTGTACATTATAGTTTAAAGAAACATGACTATTGATTATAATTATGGGAAATATATCAAGTTATGTGTCTAAAAATGAAATTCTCAGAATAACAATATTTGTTGATATAAATATCAAGCACCAACTGGAGTCTGCTGAAATATACTCGAATATCCTATACAGGAATGTTTTAAGTGATAGTCAGTGTCGAGTAACATTGATATTTATGTTCTCAAAATTTTCATATTCATGCATACAACCTCCTACATGTTTGCAGGGAATAACCTTTAAAAAATCATGCTGGTTGCCTTATGATATATACCTTAGGCAATGGTGCTGGAACCCATTCTCTGGCAATATACTTTTTATGCTCATACTTGGCTCTAATGAAGGATTCTAAATTTGAATCATTTTGGGGTCTTCTGAAGCTATCTGGCAAATTGGCCTCATAAACAGCTCTGGCTCTCGAATTGCCCATCTGTTGGAGCGATACAACTTGTTCTGGGGTCCAAGTGTCCAGATTTACTGATTTCACCCTTGAAATATGTACACCCAGATTTCTGTGAATACCAGCACATCTTATGCAAAGAAACACTCCTATATTCCATGATGCCCATCTTGGTCCTGAAACCAAAACATTAATTATCAACATAAAAAGTGGGTGGTATTTCTTATCTTGTTTCCTTTATATCATAACTATGAGACGTTTCATCTCCACTAGACAAAAACGTAGATACGGAAATTGTTTCCACTAAACTAAATTCATCAGAAAAATTGATTTGTCAAAATGGAAATACAATTGATATCGTTCTTTAAACAATAAATAATCAATGCACTGTACGCGATTCAGTAGATAACTCTATTCTATACCTTTAGAATCGCAGTCAACGCAATATTTATTATCCTCATCTCTCAATAAACTATTGAGGATTGATTGGCATTTCTCTTGCAATTGTTTCGCTTTGTCTTTTTCACTTTTAGAATTCATTTTACTACATAAACTACCATTTATTCCTTCTATATGGGTGGTTTCTTTATTTTAGCAACACCAGCCACAAACGTCAATGTCAAAACGTCATGGATACTTGTCTAAGCGCATGCCCAACGTGCATATATTCTGTGGCGCATGGCAAATAGACCAGTGTTGCCACCTTAGACTATAGAACTTCTTTAGTCTAAGGTTGCCACCATTGCCACTCCCCACTCCGCTTTCACTTATGTGTGTCAGAGAGATTATCTGGTATGTGTCAAGTCAAGACCAGGACCAGAGACATATTTCTCTGGTCAAGACTGTCAAGAGTCGAATTTAAGCGAATTACCCATAGAGGTAGTATATTATATTTAGTGTCCGACCGAAACTGGTTTTTCAGCCGAAACCGAAACCGAAACCGAACTTTCGGCCAGGGTCTCAGTTTCGGCCGAAACCGAAACTTCATATTTCATACAGAAATCTACTGTATTTTTTACAATTACATTTGCATATACATAAAAACAGTTGAGGAGTGGTGAATAAAATAAAGTCAATTTTTTTGAGACCTTTATTTATTATTTTGGTATTACCAAGTTATCAAAATAATCAGTCGAAGTATACAGGGTGATTCCAAATCAGACGTGAACCTTGGAGGAGGTGTTAGTATGGATCATTTGCTGGGGTTTGAGCCATTTTTATTGATGGCCGAAAATCAACAGTTTCCGAGATATTTGAGTTCTGGTTCTGTTGAAAAAGAATTGGTATGATTTGAAAGGGGATTTAAGAAGTAGATAGAGAAAAATAACGAATTCAATATTTTTTTGTTGCAACTAAGCTCGAAATTCCATTAGGAAATGTATTCATAAATTATGTTCCACCATTCCATAAGCAAGTTTTTCTTCAGTTGTTATTTTCCGCCTGAAATTTACTCACGCTGTCTTTTGATACCCATTCACTATTTTATGTACCTACCGGACATTCAAGAGGCTGCTTATAAAAAATCTGCTGAAACGAAACTAGTTAAGCAATCTAACGAAAACTTTCAGAGAATGAAGAACGAAGTAGACAAGTTTTTAAAATAATCTTGGCATACTAAATTGTGAAATTCGAAAGTTGTAGACAAATTGACACTAGAAATTGATTTTTCATTTTTTCATAAACCACATTTCAAGTCATACTTATTCTTTTTCAACCTATTATACAGCATAGTTTTGCTTTTTTCGTACATTTAATATCCTTTTCTGATAAAAATAAACCAAAATTATCATCAAATTTGCTCAACGTAGAAAAAATTGACGAAATATGAACTAAGTTCAGAAATCTTTCAAAAATCACCCGAACTCCAAAAACTGTTGATTCTCGGTTAATAATAAATATGGATTAAACAACAGATAATGAGTCATACTAACTCCTCCTCCCAGTTTCACGTCTTATTTGGAATCAGTAATCTAATCAATAATCATTAAAGTGAATTCTCATGATTTCTCAGTCTTAACAAAGATAGATTACAATAACTTGTACGACAATTATGTCTCCTTATAACTCCTGGCCAAACGACCAGGACAATTCACCAACAGTCAAGTTTCGGCCCGGCCGAAAGTTTCGGCCATTTTGGGCCGAAACCGAAACCGAAACCGAACCTTCGGTCGGTCACTAAATATATAATATATATATATCTATATATATATAATATATATATATATATAATATATATATATATATATATAATATATATATAAAATATATATAATATATTATATTATAACTCTATGGAATTACCTGAGCAGAGCGGTCAGGGGGGTGAAGCGAGAGTAGAAAAAGTGGAAACATGGACATACGTCCCCACCTTTTTTGTTCGCTTGTCGTAGATTTGTTCCAGAGACATACTCTATTTCTCTGATATGTTCAAATGGATAAATGTCAATGACATGAGTTAATGTCACTACTGTTGCGCACAGTTTACAAGGCAGGTAGCACTTCTTATATTATATGTTCTGTGAGAGCGGTTAAGACCAATCTCCTGCTAAACATAACCGATCGGTTATAATAGCAAGGGCTGGTCTTAACCGCTCTGTTCCGGTTACTCGCTTAAATTCGACTATGGTGTCCATCATTAGCAATTGTTTATTTATCAGGTGCTTTTTGCGCCGTCCGGCCGTTTCCACGATAACTTGAGAACGAAAAGAGCTAGCGACTTGAATTTTTCAGGGTGGGTGGCGCATCCCAATACGACGGACAAGTTCGTTAATGGGCATAATCGGTCCAGTGGTTTCCGAGTAATACTTTTGTTTTCAACCAATATAAATCCGATCGAATTGAAACTTGGTGAGTAGTTGTAGAATATGAACCTTAGCACGTTTGTGAAATTTTGTGCGAATCGTATGGCTAGAAAATTATTAAATAATATTTTTGTTGTCACGATAGCTTGAGAACGGAAAGAGAGAGCGGCTTGAAGTTTTCAGGTTAGGACGTGCATCAGAACGCGACGTTTCAGTTTGTTTATGATCATAATCGGCCAAACGGTTTTAGAGTTATAGCCATCTGAAATTTGGTTGATTTTTGTCCCTCATTAACTCAAAAAATACTGAACCGATTGAATTCAAACATGGTTATTAGTTGTAGAATGCCAACGCGAAAATTCTTGCAAAATTTCGTGAGGATAGTATTTGTAGAAAATTTTTTAAAAATCATTGAAAATTGTATACTTTCACCTCAATGAGTCGAACAGAGTTCTTGAAAGTAAAGAGTCTAGTAGATGAGTCGAACTGCTGGAAGGGTCCGCGAGAGAACCTCCACCTCTATCAGTCGTACTCCTAACCATCATCTCCTCTATGAGTCGAACTGTTTGATCTAACGAATGAAACCGAAAAGAATTCGGTATGCAAACGAATCCCCACATTTGGTAGCCATCATATGTATTTTTCAATCGCTTAGTACATTGTTCAATTTATTTTTAATTTGTTTATTGTGCCGTCGTGCGCTGAGAGCGTTTTAGTCATGGATCCGCGAAAACTGAAAATTTTATCAGTAGCAGATGAACTCGAACTCATTCGGGAAGTAGAGAAAGGAGAAGAAAGTGAAACCCTTATCGCTAACATGTTCGGAATTCCTAAATCCGAATTGTCATCTATCATGAAAAATAAAATCAATATCCTCGCTTCCATCACAGTTAAAGGATAATCAGTCCACCGGTACCATCATAAATTGCCTCGGCATTCAGATGTTCGCATCTTCCCTAGGCCACAAATTTACAGCGAGTAGTGGTTGGCTACGTAATTTCAAAAAAATTGGTTCAAGCCCTGTGGACAGGAGCTATTGGGCGCATGTTCATCTTCCTTGTGGCCCGTACTGACCAGTAAAGAAAAAAAGCAGTATCATGTTGAATACCTTAATATTATTCTGGAACACAAATTTTCCATTACAATAATCTTCATCTAGCTTCTATTTAGTATCAATTCCTGTAGAACGTGATCATAATAAGTGTTTTCCATATAATAAAATGTGTTTGAACTTGGTATGTAGGAAATCTGACATCAATTATTGGAATTAATTGATTTGACAAACAGCCGTCAAATGAGGTAAATAGATTTTTGTGACGATTTTCTGTGACCATAGAACGTCAAAACACGCTGGAATGTGAATTTTAAGCAATATCTTCAGAGTTGCGTTCGAAAATTAACTCTGTAGAGTAATATTTACTCCATTGCGTTCGAAAACTGAAAGGTTGAGTAAATTTTACTCTGTACTCTGTGTCAGTCGTCCGAAAAGTCGGAGTATTCGACTCGGAGTTCATTTTACTCCTGTCAAAATTGACATACTTCATGGGAAGGAAAATCTAGTATCTTTGTCTAACTGTTTTATGAATGTTTTGTGAGGTAATTTAATAGTTTTTATACTGCTCACAATATCTATTTATGATTAGAGTTACATATATGTGAAGAAAACAATAATAATAGGATATTTCTTAAACCAACATAACCTATTTTCCGATATTGGCACCTTCTGTCACTGTCAGTGTCAGTGTCAGAGTAACTCTAGAGTAAATCTGTCAAACCTTCAAAAACTCTACTCTACTCCGTGGAGTTAATTTTCGAACACAACTCTGGAATTGAGATCGGGTAATTTTGCAGTTTACCGCCCCCTCGTAAATTTCGACTTTTTCGAGTTTTTCGAAGAAAATATGCATTGTACAGTGATTTTTGATCATTTTCAATAGTGGCAAATCAGTTATTTTGGAGCAATCTAACGGTATGGGGAGTGAATTGGGGTAGTGGGTGGGGTAATAAATTCAATAGGATAGCTTAGAATTTTCAAATTTTTGGCTAATAAAATGAGAAAAATGGTAAAATTTATGACGAAAATTGAAATTTGGAGTAAATTTTTGAAATAAAAAATTCATCGTATTGAATATATTACCTCTCCCAGCACTCTCGTTCACTTCCCCTCCCGTTTAGATTCCAGCAAATGGACTATTTTGCTACTATTTAAAATCATCAAAATTCACTTCACGATACAATTTTTTTTCGAAATAATGAAAAGCGAAATGCGTCTCTAAAGCCGGGCCTGGAAACAGTTAAAACTAACATGGCTGCCAGTTTGGGCTTACGTTTCTGAGTGTCTATCATAATACAGATGAATGGACAAAACCGGTTGCTACAAAAACACATTTGGATAGATTTAGCATGCATATATATATTGAACCTAATATGATTCTAGTATCTTTAACTAACCCTTATTTTCCTTGAATCCACCTTCAATTTCTTTCTTGCGTTTTCTCTCTTATTATCTCCCTTTAATCTAATGAAATCCTTGTATCCTCCTTCGATTTCTGTCTTAAAATCTTCTCCCTTTCAAAAAACTGAGATATCTCTATATAACTTGTTTCTTCTTGTATTGTTTTGTCTGGAATAATATCCTCTTTAACTTGATACCAATTTCAACTTTGACTTCTTTCAAACTGGATAATTTCATTTATTTTTCCGTCACCTCGGTTTCTCTCCCATAAACTACTTCATAATTTTATATTTTCAATAAATCTATCAACATGACAATTATAATTTTGATATTTCTAAGCTGTTCCTAGATATTTTACAATTCTAAATTTCAATTTTCATTTTGAATTTTCTCGAAAAATACTCATTTGCCAGTGCTAAAATTGAAACTGTGGTATATCAACATCATGCAGATACTATATACAGAATATTTTGAAAATCGGTGAGGGGGCGTTAAACTGCAAATTAACCAAAAAAACTTCCAACTGCCCGATCCCAACAATACTTAGATAATATTATATCCATAAATTAAGCATTTCATTATTGCATTTCTTGAAATAGGTACCTTTTCAAGTCGATCAACATCGTCCTTCTTTCGACGTCTAAACTATGACTTGATTCTTTATGTTTATGTCTTTGAATTTGTTTTCGGTGGAATTCAAAGAGTTCATAGAATAATCGATGAAAATACTGAGAGAGACCCAGGAAATTTGACACATTTTGTCTTATATCTCCAGAAATTGAAATCGTATAGAGCCAAAATTTTGCACAATGTTGCAAAATACTACAATTGACGTTAGTACAAGTTTTTGTTGCAATCTGATGAATAGTTCACGAAAAAAAAATTTTTTTTTCGAAAAAATTAAAAGAAATATTTTTTTAAAAATTACCAACATTTCGATCATAACAGAATTTTGCCAAAAGTTGCGCGTTTATATCCTCGAACTGACTACCAAGTTTCGATTCAACATCTTCTTTAGTTCCTGAAATATCAGGGAAATAACCTCAAAATTTGAAATGTCTATAACTTCTAAACCGTCCGGCCGATTTTGCCCGTTAACGAACTTAACCGTCGCATTTTGATCAGAAACCTACCCTGAAAGTTTGAAGTCGATAGGACCTTCGGTGCTCCTGTTATCGTGCCTACGGCCGGACGGCACCCTATAATCTGACACCGGATTCGTGATCAGGGAGTCCGAATTAGTCTATTAGCCAATTTTCAGCTCGAAATTCGAAAATTACAGACATTTGGACGAAATGATAGGACGATGTTCCCCTAGAACATGCGCCCAAAAAGATACGGAATTTCTGGAAGAACCTCGTTAGGTGAAAGTGCTAGGGTCAATGAAATGAAGACACTTGCCATCAACCCTTGTTTCTTATTGACACTGTTGATGTCGTGAATACGAGAGTTTTTCCCTCAATGAGTCGAACTGTCACCTCAATAACTCGAACGTTTGGTGAGACGAACCATAGATAAGTCGAACAGTTTTTTATGGTCCCTGGGAGTTCGACTTATCGAGAGTCCACTGTATCAGTAACCATTCGTTTGAAATTGCTGAAACTTTGCAAGAGCCTTCATAACCTAACTCTACTGCCAAGTTTCAAGTTTTAACACGATCGGTTAAATATTGTTGGAGATTCGAGCATTCTTGTGTGAGTTCAGTAGATGGGTGACCGTTGCCTCGATAACTTTCGGACGAAAGGAGATAGGGACTTGCAATTTTCAGGGTAGGTGCGTATCCGAAAGGGAGAGTTGAGTTCGTTTTTGGGCATAATCGGTTAATAAACGGTTTCCGGGTTATACCCACCTGGAATATTATTTCCTTGATAACTCAAAAAATAAATATTCGATCGAATTGAAGCTTAGTAACTAGTAGTAGAAAATCATCATAAAGACGTGTTTAAAATTTTGTAAGAACCGTACCCCTAGAAAATTTGAAAAAAATGACGAAAAAAAAATTTTAAGAACCGTACCCCTAGAAAATTTAAAAAAAATCACGAAAAAAAAATTGGTTCAAGCACTGACGTGAAGTCAGAAGCTTTTGCGCGTCTATTCTATTGTCCGTTCTTCTGTATTGGACACCCTTAATCGAATTTACCATGGTAAATTATGTTGTCCATTCTCCTGTATTAGACACTTAATTCGAATTTACCATGGTAAATTCGATTAAGGGTGTCCAATAAAGGAGAATGGACAATAGAACATACGCGCAAAAGCTTCTGACTTCACGTCAGTGCTTGAACCCATTTTTTTTGGTGCTACAGTCGACTCTCGTTAACTTGAAACTCTAGGTTGAAAGGTTTTTTCTGGGTTTTCTCTCCCAAACTCTGAAAAATATCTATAAAATAAAAAAAAAACCTTTCAATAATGAGTATACCTCCCACAGTATCCTTTAACGATTACTTGAAACTCTAGGGACCATCAGCAAAAAAGTTCAAATTATCGAGAGTTCAAAATAATAAGTGTTCAAGTAATCAAGAGGGTGTTCTGATGAAATTCAAATAATCAAGAGTTCGATCAAAATCCGTGATTTTGTATTATTTCAATTATTTATTTATTTTATTATTTTATTTTATTTATTGTCCATCCTCCACAGCTTCAATCACACGCTTTTTTCACTTACAGAAAGACACTTATTTCTTGAAATCATTTTAATAACACAAATCAAAAATTGGTTCAAGCCCTGTGGACAGGAGCTTTGGCGCTCTTGTTCAAATTTCGACACATCATATCTCCGAAAGTATTGGTTTCTCAGAGTTGGGAATGCTATCAATGTATTCTTATTATAGAACTGCAAAATGAAGGAAAATTCAATTCAAATAATTGTTTATTTATCAAGATTAAATGTGCAATCTGAGAATGAGAACTGTACCATGGAAGAAATCAAATCAAAATAGCTGAAAAGAATTTGACTCTCTCTTATACAACCGAATGACATGTACGAGTATGAACACAGATCATATAATAATGCATAGATAGAATAATTATAGCATTCTGTGAAAACATAGAAGTACGATTCATTATTGAAATTTCGAAAAATCATATCTCCGAAAGGATTAGCTTGTTAAGCCTAGTCCACACTAGTAGACATGTTGCGCGATTTTGGTCTCTGAGACGTGTCTCAGGTTGTCTACGTAGACAGGTCTATAGACCGATCTCCGTCTACGGGCTTGTTGCGAGACCAAAAATCGCAGGTCTAAGGTCTCCCGATTGGAATGGGAGACCTAATGCAAAGTTAAACATATTGCCCAACATTTTGACAGTGTGGACGTACTCAGCGTCTAGAGACGAGACATCTTCACTCTGTTTCCAGCTACCGAGTGGTGTGGTTCGGCTGTTTATTCAGTTTTTCAAAAGCGTTTGACTGCCAGTCGAAGAGAAGCTGGGATGGTTTCCCTAAACTTTGTATCTTGCTTCATTATTATTCCTCCAACCATCAGAAGCAAGTCTCCAAAATCAGTAGTCGTCAGCCGGGTAAAATTCCGAAAACCCATGGCGTCTTCCAATCTTAATTTACTTAATAGAGAGCATTACCGAATCTAGGCCCTTCTGAAAGTACTTCGCGCGTCCACCAACGTTTACGTTTTCGTGTTCTTTCACTTATAATTACCACTAAGCAGGAACTCATTCCACACAAAACAAAGTCCTCTATGGCGGACTGTGAACATGAGACTGAAATATTTACATTGTAGAGTGGACACTAGACAAGACAATGAACGGTGTCTCTAGACAGTCTATAGACCGTGTCTCGAAACCGTCTCTAGACGGTCTATAGACAAATCGCGCAACATGGTCTACTGGTGTGGACTAGGCTTTAGAGTTGAAAATGATATCAATGGATTTTTATGATGAAACTGCATCTTAAAAAAAATTTAATTTGAAATTTGTAAGTTTTAAATTTTTTTTTCTTTACTCCGAAACCATCTGGCCTATTTTGACCAATAACGAACATGTCTGAGATATTCATCTCCCAAACCTACTCTGAAAATTCCAACTGCCTAGCTCATTCAGTTCGAGAGTTATTGTAGAAACAAAATTTAAAAATATTTTTTTTTTATACTTTACGGCAACCCGATCAATACAAAACTTCGCATGCGTATAAAGGTTATTATTCTACAATTTCATACTAAATTTCAGATAGATCGAGAGATCGGTTTCGGAAATATTCTTGAAAAATGTTTTTACTAAAAACGGCTATAACTCTGAAACTGCTCGCTGGATTTCGCCCGTTAACGAACTCGTCCGAGATATTTACGCTCCAGACATCCCTGCAAATTTCAATCCTCTAATTCCTTTCGTTCGAGAGTTATCCTGTTAACGGACGGACGGCCGGACAGAATCGATTCCGACCACGGATTCTTGATCAGTGAGTCGAACCAAATCGTTCGAGACCATTTTCAGCCAAAAATTCGAAAATTATAGACATTTGGCAAATTGATAAGCACTCTGTTCCGAGGAACAAGAGCGCCAAAAATTAAAGTTTGAAGTTTGAATGTCAACTGGGCCCCTATCATATCTTGTCTATGGCCCCTATATTCACGAGATGTTGAGAGAGATCTCTCCTACGAGATTTATCACGTCAGTGACTGCGCAAACTCCGTATGTGAATTGTCAGTAGAAACTTTGTATAAAGAACCATCTTTATTCAAAGGGTTGAAATGTGTTTCTCTACTACTAAATAGTGAGGGAGAAGTGAGATGAGATTTCATGGGCGTAGCCAGGAATTAATTTCGGGGGGGGGTTTTGGGGGTGCAAGGGTCACTTTCTGCAGCAAAAAAAAATTTTTTTAAGAGAAAAATAACATTTCGGGGGGGGGGGGGGGGGGTTTGAACCCCCAAACCCCCCCCCCTGGCTACGCCCTTGTGAGATTTCCTGTAGGAGTTCACGCATGAGAATACTCATCTCTACGAACGTCGAGTATACGGGGCCTGGAATGAGAATTGTGAACTGCATTTATGTAAACAAACGAAAGGTCTGAGCATGATAAAAAAAATTCAAATTATAGGGAGTTGGGTAGCTCGGACTTCAAATTATTGAATGTTGGCGGGCAAGATACCATTCCTTCAACTTCAAATTACCGAGGGGACCAATTAACATTGATTTTTTTTCAATTTATCGAGTATTTTTCAAGGGGCTGGAAAAAATTTCAAATGATCGAGAGATTCAAATTAACGAGTGTCAATTTATCGAGAGTCGACTGTATATCTAATATTTCTTAAGAAGCACTGACGTGAGGTCAGGAGCTTTTGTGCTCATGTTCCATTGTCTATTCACAAATTAGATCGAGCTACCATTGTAAAATGGAGACTCGAAGGTATATACGGAATTTCAGCGGATTTTGAGGGATAGTTTCTGAATTATAAAATTTTTGAAGAAAAATTGTTTTATTCTATTTCTAGAGTTTTAATTAAATCGGATTTGTGCCTATATTTTGAGTTATTGAGGAAATAACGATAACATTTTAGATGGGTATAACTCAGATACCGTTTGGTCGATTATGCGCAACAACGAACTGTCCCATTCGGATGCGCAAACTACCCTGAAAATTTCAAGTCGCTATCTCTTTCCGTTCAAAAATTATCGTGGCAACGGGCACCCATCTAGCTACTGAACCCACCCAAGGCTGCTCGGATCTCCAACAATATAGATCCGACCGTGTTAAAATTTAGAACTTGGCTGTAGAGTTAGGTTTTGACGGCTCTCTCAAAATTTCGGCGATATCGGACGGATAGTTTCTGAGATACGGAATTTAAAAAACAAATTTCTAGTGATAGGATTCTAACGACATTTTGCACAAATTTGCGCATCGGCATTCTACAAATAATTACCATGTATGAATTGAATCGGATTCGTATTTTTTGACTTATTGGGGAAATAACAACAACATTTCAGATGGGTATAAAGCCTATTAAAGAACTCAAATGTCGCATTCAGTTGCGCAACCTAATCTGAAAATTGCTATCATAGACAAGATATACTAGATATGATTGCTATCTTTTTTGTTCTCAAGTTATCGTGAGATACATAATATTTTTCAATATTTTTTTTTAAATTTTCTAATAATACTACCCTAACAAAATTTCACATGCGTCTTTGTGTAGTTATTAAGTTTCAATTCGATTGGATCTGTATTGTATGGTCGATTATGTACAGTGACTATATTCTCAGGAATATAGTCACTGTACGATTATGCATTCGGATGCGCTACCTGAAAATTTCAAGTCGCTATCTCTTTCCGTTCGAACGTTATCGTGGCAACGGCTGGCTGGACGGAATCAAATTAGACCTCAAATTCTTCATCATTGAGTCGAACCTAATCATTTCAATCCATTTTCAGCAAAAAATCGAAAATTACAGACTTGTGGACAAAATAATGATTATAGCGCGCTGTTCCCCAGAACATGTGTGCAAAACAGCTAAAAACTTAACCCATAGAATAAAGAATACTATCACAGCACAGTTTAATCTGTGCTACGTTGACTGACTTAACCTATATCTATCTTTGTATTCTGTGAGTTAACCTCAGAGACATCTCTGGTTAACCTAACGAGCAACCAGAACCACCAGGTGAGAGCAACTGGGGTGCTTTAAATTCCAGACTGCCAGACTGCTAGTGGTGTTTTAAAAGTTTGGGTGTTCAAGAATTTTTCATTAAAGGTTTTGTTAATATAATACAATACCATCATGGCCTCCAGGAAACAAACGGGATTTGTACATTCAATTCCTGTCCCAGTGATTTATAGGAAAGCTTCTAAAATTGCTAAAAAGGTAAAAGAAGGTGAAGACAGCCTGAAAAATCTAATCTATAGTTCCGGAGGACGAGACTTGAAACAAATCTATGCCCTTGTTGTTGAAACATTCAGAAGAAATGAGATCTTGGATGATCTTATACAGAAATCACAATTACTTGTTAAAGAGCCAAAACTTGATCTCTGGTTAGCCAAAATATTGATGTGGAATTTATTATGGGGTTTTAAACAATTTAAAAGAGGAAGTAAACCAATTGAGACCATTATGAAGTATGAGAAAGTTTTCAGAGATTTGCTGGAAGATTGTGACGATTCCATCCAGCCAGTTTTGAAGCATGATATATTGAAACCAAGGTATGTAAGAGTTAATACACTTAAGATTACCACTGAAGAAGCTGTGAATAACTTCATAGAAGAAGGTTGGAGCTTAGTACCTTCTCTCAACAAGTCTGACTACAAATGTTTTCAAGAGTGTTTGAATAATTTGAAATCTGATGAATTCATCAGGGACATTCATATACCTGACTTGTTGATTTTCCCTCCAAAAACCGAGTTTCATCAACACGAAGCTTATAAATCGGGTAGTATAATTTTGCAAGACAAAGCAAGTTGTTTACCTGTTCACCTGTTAGCTCCACCCCCAGGCTCTGTAGTTCTAGATACTTGTGCTGCACCTGGAATGAAAACGACGCAATTGGCAGCTCTCTTACAAAACAAAGGAACACTTTATGCTGTTGAAGTGGATCGAAAGAGGGAATTAACATTGAGACAAATGGTGGAATCAGCCAGTGCTACATGTGTAAAGACGATTCGTAAAGATGTCATCAAAGTGACAGATAAAGCTTGTCCTGATGTTGAATACATTTTGGTGGATCCAAGTTGCTCAGGATCAGGTGAGTTTCTAGAATTATAAATATTTATTTCGTCGCTTGAGTTCTAAAAAGTCAATAAATGGTCGTACAGGGTTACTCATGATATTCCTTAGATAATAATAAATAAATTTTCAAACCCATTCCTAAATTATGAATTTTTTTCATTGTGATTCCAAATAGGGTAAAACTATGTTTTTAAAGCTTCTTTTTATTTGTAGGCATTACCGATCGTATCGAGATTGAAAAAACAGATCTTTCCACCAAAATGGAACGATTGAAGAAACTATGTAATTTTCAAGCTAAATTATTGCGACATACAATGAAATCATTCCCAAAAGCAAAAAGGATTGTATATTCCACATGCTCGGTGAATTCTGAAGAAAATGAGGATGTTGTTCGCCAAACATTAGAAACATCAAGGAAATTCAAACTTGTGAATGCAAGAGAAAGATTAGGATCGTGGAATACAAAAACATCAGATGTCTATCCAGAACTGGGAAATATGTGTATATTTGCCACGCCTGAGGAAGATAAGACTAATGGATTTTTTGTTGCAGTTTTTGAGCGATTACAGGATGGTGAAAAAAACCCATATCTTAACTATAATTTATGCAAATTATTCGATAGATCAGAGAATAAATCAAAAGATAAGAAAACCAAAATTCAGGGTGATGGGAAAATCGAAGCATCTTTTGAAAACTCTTCCAAATCACATTCGGAGTTGAAAGAAGATGGTTTAAATATAGAAAATTCCATTGAATCTGGTAATACATTGAAAAAGGAAAAAAAGAAGAAAAAGTTGGGTAAAGCAGATAATAAGAATACAGATACAATTTTAGAAAACTCCAATGAATTTGGCCACACATTTGAAATGGATAAGAAAATTAAAAAATTTAAATTAGACAATCACCCGAAAGAGAACACTGATTCATTTTTAGAAATTTCCATTGGTGATGACACATTGAATAAAGAAAAGAAGAAAAAAAAGAAAAAGTCCCTTGAACAAAAAAAAGGAAATGGATCATTTTTAGAAAATTCCACAATAAATGAATTTGATCATACTTCAGATGGAGAAAGGAAGGAGAAAAAAATAAAACTGAATGAAGGAGAAAAAAATATGGATAATAAATCATTTTCGGAATTTTCTCATTCCAGCGAATTCAGTGGCACATCAAATGAGGGGAAAAAATCAAAAAAGAGAAAAAGGATGTCTTGTTGATGGAGAAAGTTTTGAAGGATCAAAGCCATATTGAGGATGGAGCACAAATGAATTTTGATGGTATAGTAATATCAAAATCAAAGAAGGTCAAAAAGATATGTTTTAAGTTTATTTTAAAATCAATAAATTGTTTTTATAACTCAATCGGTATTTCATTCATAAAATTGAAAAATTAACATACTTTAAAAAACGACAAACAAGCATTTCCTTTCACAGAAAGGAACTGGTTGGACAGATTAAGTTTACTTCTTGGTCAAAATAATATTTTTTTCTTGTACTCAATAATATTCCCATTAGTGTCGTGTTCTGATATTCCTGAGCAGTAAATTTAAGAGAGAGAAGAGAGAAATAAACTTTATTGATCATAATTATAATCATAATCAATCGGCTATCGACCTAAGTCTTCCTGCCAATTAAAAAATTTCATTAACATAAATATACATTATATCTCAAGGTGTTACAAGGTTTTTAAATATTCGAAGATTGGGAGTGGTGGTAATTTTGCTTTCGGTGGTGTTGTTTCTTGATAGCTGTGAATCAGAGGGTCCATAATATTTATGTTATTCTGCTTGGTGATGAATTTTCTGCTAATATTTTCAAGTCTTCCTATTATTGGTTCCACTTTTGTAGTCTCATATAAAAGTTGGTTAGAAGGATTATGGAGTGGATTGTTTGGGTGTCTCAGTTTTGTGACTTTCCTAAGGCAGGTTCTTTCTGCAACTTCTATGTTTTTCAGTGTTGTCTTCGGGGTGTTCAAGAATACTGTGTGTCCATACTCCAACAAAGGCCTGCATATCATCTTGTATATTGTGCAGGCTGTTTTGGTACTGATTCCTAGATTCTTATATGTGAGCGATCTAAAATGTCCAGCTCGGGTAATAGCCGCTTTCTTTTGTGTTATTATGTGGGCTTTGAAGGTGAGCTTATGATCCACTTTGATGCCAAGATATTTACACATATTTGTTGGTGTAATTGTGCAGTTTCCAAACAAAATCGTTTTGGAGTAAGGTTTGAGCTTATGATTAAAGATCAAAAGTCTTGATTTCGAAGGGTTTGCTTGAATTCTCCAGCGTCTCATCCATGCTACAGTGACGTCTGTTAATTTTTGTAGTTTTTCCATAGAGTTGTTAATCGTGGTACCATGTGCAATGAGTGTTGTATCGTCAGCAAATTGCAGCATATATGCATGTTTGTTAATATGGTGTTCTGATTCTTGATTGTGGTTGTATATATCATGACAGTATAAATTATACAATATTGGGAACTTCCAAAACTCTGGTGGCGGGATTCGGCAACTAACTACGCTAGTAATAAATGTAAACAATCTCGTGTTGGACAGGTCAGTCGACGAAGTTTGACCGAAATTTTCATGGAAAATTTAAATTATAATTGACTTGAGATCATTGTTGGATTACTTTGTGATATAGATTCAAATATTGATCATTATATAACTAATTTTATGGCACTTGATTGATATAAAGACTACAACCAGTAAGTATATTCATATATGTTTGTATATGTTATGTAATACATCACACCTACCAGCCAAAAGAAAACAGAGCATTCCGAGTGGTAATTAAAAATCTTCATTTCTCAACAAACACAGAGGAAATAAAAAGTGAACTCACTCTACAAGGCCACAAAGTGAGAAACATCCACAATGGAAGAAGCAGAGTGACAAAGGAGCCACTTAATCTATTTTTTGTGGACTTAGAACCTTCAGATAACAACAAAGAAATTTACAAAATTCGAGGAATCCAGAATAGAATCGTCCAGATTGAACCCCCAAAAAAAGTCAGCGGCTTACCACAGTGCACAAGATGCCAACAATATGGTCACACCAAAACTTACTGCAACAGGCCCTTTGCGTGTGTAAAATGTGGAGGAGAACATAATACGGAGAATTGCAAAAAAAGCAATAACACACCGGCAAAATGTGCCCTATGCAATGGACCCCATCCAGCTAATTACAGGGGATGTGAATTTTACCACGCAATCTTGAGGAGACCAAACAACCAGAACAACAGATTGAATGTACAACAGCCTGCTATACAAGCAGTAAACAACAAAAATTACTCAATGCCTAGAAATCAAATACCAGAAGAACAAAACAAACCCAGCTATTCGGACAAACTAAAAGGAATAAACAACAATTCACAAAACACAGATAATGCTGCCACCTTAACGTCCTTCTTAGCTGAGTTCAAAAACATGTTTCAACAATTGGTCCAGCAAAACAACATGATACTCAACATGCTCTCAACCCTAATCACTAAAATTCACTAGATTGATAAGAATAGCCCAATGGAATTCCAACGGTTTACTGCAGCACAAGAACGAAGTTGAAACATTTCTACACCTCAACTCTATAGATATTCTTCTTATAAGTGAAACACACTTTACAGTTAGATCTCACTTCCAAATACCACACTATACAACCTATTGCACAAATCATCCAGATAACACAGCACATGCCGGTACTGCAGTCATAATAAAGGAGACCATTACCCACTATGAATTACCAAAACATCAAATTGATTATCTTCAAGCCACAACTATCAATGTAAAAATGGCCACACATGATCTAACAGTCTCGGCTGTATACTGCCCACCCAAGCATAATATAAAAAAAGACCAATTCAGGGAATTCTTCAACACATTAGGACCAAGATTCATAGTAGGAGGAGACTACAATTGTAAACACACGCTTTGGGGTTCCCGTCTAATAACGACTAAAGGTAGGGAGTTGGCCAAACTAATACAAGAGAAAAATTACACCTTCATGTCAACTGGTGGACCTACCTACTGGCCGAGCGATCCAAACAAATTACCAGATCTCCTGGACTTTTTCATTGTGAACGGTATATCAACAACATATATGGAGGTGGAAGCAAGCTACGATTTGTCTTCTGATCATTCTCCAGTGATTGCATCGGTGGGAACGTTTGCTCTGAAGAGAAAAACCAAACCAAGACTTCATAACAGCAAAACAAATTGGGACGACTATAGAAGCAAAGTGGAGCAACAAGCTGAGCTATCACTGAGCCTCAAATATCCTTCTGAAGTAGACGAAGCATTGAAAATGTTTACAACTATCCTGAAACAGGCAGCTATGGACAGTACTCCAAACATAAAAGAACGGGAGCCAACGACATCAATACCGGTCGAAATTAAAAGACTAATCGCAGTGAAAAGAAAAGCAAGATCAAGATGGCAAAATACTCACGCTCCATCTGACAAAAGAATCTTCAACCAGATAAGTAAAGAACTAAAAAACAAATTGAGGGACCTACAAGAAAAATCATTTGCGGAATACTTAGCTAACCTAAACAGGTATGATAGCTCAATTTGGAAGCCAATCAAATCAAAAAAAAAACCAAAACAACAAGTCGTCCCACTCAAGAATCCAGGTAATGCGAGCACTAATTGGGCTAGAAGCGAAAAAGAGAAGGCTGATCTCTTTGCAGAACATCTTGCCAACGTATTTACGCCAAATGATCAGAGAACAGATGATGAGATTGAAGAGTGTATTTCCAGCATCCAAACTGACTTACCTAAAATAAAATCATTCACGGTAAAAGAAATTCAGAAAGAAATCAAGTATCTAAACATTCGAAAAGCCCCTGGTCTAGATGGAGTAACAGCAAAAATGATCAAAGAACTTCCTAAGAAAGCAGTTAAATTACTAACATATATCTTCAATGCCATCATAAAATTGAACTACTGGCCAAAAATGCTGAAGGAAGCTGAAATAATTATGGTATTAAAGCCAGGAAAATCACCACACGAGGTTTCATCATACCGACCTATAAGCCTGTTGCCGACCATCTCCAAGTTACTAGAAAGGCTCCTCCTACAAAGGATTGAGACTGAGTTACCCAATGAACACTGGATTCCCTCTCATCAGTTTGGATTCAGGCAAGGACACTCAACAGTTCAACAGACCCATCGAATAACAAGATTCATCCATCAAACATTCGAACAAAAACAGTACTGCACATCGGTATTCCTAGATGTAAGTCAGGCTTTTGACAAAGTCTGGCACGCTGGGCTCTTGTATAAAATCAAAACTATTCTCCCTCTGAAGTACTTCAGCATCTTGAAGTCGTACCTTACTGATCGTGAATTCAGAACAAAGGTAGGCGAAGAAACATCTAAAAATTACCCCATTAAAGCCGGAGTCCCACAAGGAAGTGTGTTGGGTCCTATTCTTTATATTCTGTATACTTCTGACCTGCCGACATGTGATAACACAATCACAGGAACTTTTGCAGATGATACCACCATAATGGCCTCCCATGAAGACCCCATAACAGCATCTAAACTTGTTCAAGAACATCTGAATCTAGTGGAAAAATGGATCAAGAAATGGAGAATAAAAATAAATGAAATAAAATCAATAAAAGTAGATTTCACCTTGAGAAAAGAACGATGCCCACCAATTCACCTTAACGGAAAAGCAATACCGCAGGCAGAAACAGCAAAGTATTTAGGATTCCATCTAGATACCAGACTTACTTGGACAGAACACATAAAAAAGAAAAGGAAGCAAATAGACTTGAAAATCAAGGAGATGTACTGGCTTGTGGGAAGAGGTTCAAAACTGTCATTAGAAAATAAAATTCTACTGTACAAAACAGTTATAATTCCAATCTGGACGTATGGACTTGAAATTTGGGGATGTGCAAGCAAGTCAAATATAGCAAACATACAAAGAAGCCAGTCCAAGATATTGCGAATGATAGCCAACGCACCATGGTATGTCACAAACCTAACACTCCATGAAGATATGAAAATCCCCTTTGTTAAGGATGTCATTAAAACAAGAAGTAGAAATCACCATTCTAGATTGAAAGAGCACACAAATACCCTTCTACGACCCCTAACAGAGGACAACCAAGCAAGAAGACTGCAAAGGAAATGGCCAACTGACCTTATGGAATATTAAGAGATTCCCCCAATGGGGGGAACTTCTTCACGCTTAATTCCCACTGTATGAATATAAAATTAGCTTATAGAAATGTATTCTGATTGCTGATAAATAAATACCTTAAAAAAAAAAAAAAAAAAAAAAATATATGTTTGTCAAACTTACATTATATTTAAAAGTTCTTTCAGTTACTATTTGCGAATGATTAAGAAGGGACTCAGTTGATTAGAATTTCTGGAGTACATAGGAGCTTCAACTTCTAATTCTAGAGTCCTTGTAGAAGGAGAAGAGGTTCTAAATGTAGATCATGTAATCGTGTCTGACAAAACAAATTGTGGTCCCAGTTTTATAGACATTTGTTCTTTTTGTTTACAAAGAAGTGCCCTTAATTCAGTACCACATAAAATTGATGGCCCATTAATGTGGAGAATGGTAAACTTAAAATAGAAGGTATGGTATATTCTTGTAAAGTCGGAGCACGGAGGAGGTGTAAACATATTACTGATGTATTAATTAAAGTTCAGGTGCATGATGTTCTAGTTTATTTATGAGAATATAGTGTCGAATTGAACCAGATAAAGCTTTTGTAATACAGTTACCAATAATTGAAATGATTTTTTCAAAATATGATACATATATTATGTGAAAAGAATTATTAACAATAAGTGTAATGTTTGAGGTATAATAAAGATTATCTGGATGTAGTTCCAGGTTAAGTACTCTTCGGTCTATTAGTTATCCTTCTAACGCATTTCCAATATTTATATTGTGTTTTCCGGAGGTAAGAAGTGAAAACTCAAACCTATTCATTTTGGCATTTTTTTCGCCCATTAATTGCATTGAGGCACACAACAATAGTCGTTTCTGGTCGAAGACATATTAGGCAGGATAATATTCACTATTTCAACTTGAATTTTTCTTTCAAACAAAAGTTTATTGACGAATACTGAACAGTTAAACTCGAACACGTGCAATACGTTGGCTCATTACTAGCTTGGTTAGTTGCCGAATCCCGCCACCAGAGTCTTGGAAGTTCCCAATTTTTATATACAGGATGGGTCACGACTCACGGTCGATGGTACTCTGGACTTTTGTTGAGAACGGGACGTACGATTTTATTGAAAATTTGGTGCCTTGGCTACGAACCACTGCTCCATGGATCTAGAATATTTTCAACGCTGCGGTGTTGCCGCTTATATTAAAAAGTACTAACAATTCTATATTTCAACTCGAGCACGTGGCTCATTACTAGCTTGGTTAGTTGCCGAATCTCGCCACCAGAGTTTTGGAAGTTCCCAATCGGAGATAGTGGCGAACCTTGTGGAAGACCTTGTAGTGGCACAAATGGAGCTGAAGTTTCTGTTTTCACTTTAACTTGAAGTGTTCTTCCTAGTGTTGTGAGTGTGGAAAATGTCTTAAATACTCCTCTGATAAATACTGAAAAATGTCCGAAAATTATCATTACTTCTAAAAACAGTCGACATTTAGAGTTTTTTAGTATTTATCGAAATTTTCGAAAATGTCTGGATAAATATCATAAATTTCTTTTCTACTTAAACATTTTTTGAAAATTTTCATTTTGTCCGATATTTATTCTTCTTTTCTACTTGGATCGAAGATGCTTAACGATCTGAGATGCCAACTTTACAAACATTTTTAAAGAAGTTTATTTTTTTCTACTTGGATCGACGATGCTTCACGATTTGTGATGCCATTATACAGAGTTTTTTCTTAAGCAGTTTATTCTTTTCTACTTGGATCGAAGGTACTTAACGATCTGTGAACCAATTGGAAAATTATACAAAGTTTTTTTTAACAAGTTTATTTTTATTTTTTAACAGTCAAATTAAATCGATTTTTCTAATACTAATTCTTAATTCAGAACCTGGCTCCGGTCCTTTATCACTGATACTCAATAAAATAACACGATTATAACTCATTCAATGATAAGTTATTTGTTATTTCCAATTGACCATGAAAAATTCCATGAAAATAGCTATTATTACAACTAGGGAAATATGAATAGTATATTTCCCGAGGTTGTCAAAGTTACATCCCGAGGGCGGAGCCCGAGGGATGTATAGACAACCGAGGGAAATGTATTCATATTTCCCGTGGTGTAATCAATAGTTTTTTTCTGATTGAAACAATCTGATATGAAAAATTATTATTACATTGTATATTTTTGTAATAATTAAATTTTTAACGTTGCTATGGGCCATGTTTCTGAGAATCTTGGTTGACTGGTTTCATTTTGACGTCTTGTCAAAAATAAAATTATTGAAAATATATCGAACTACGTCAAAACTCAAGCGGCAAAGGCCCGTGAATCTTTGGTTCCGGCCAAATCTCAAGCTGCCTACAGCAAAGAGTACGAATGCTTTCAGGAGTGGAAAAGAAAAAATTTGGTGGACGGTGTGAGCGATAATATTTTGTTAGCATATTTCCAAGATTTGGTATGTTGCTCTGATTCTTGTTATTCTTGATGTATGATTAATTCATTCGATCCTCAGCCGCAGAACACTCCAAACACGTTATGGCCGAAACTATCGATGTTAAGATCTATGCTACATTTGAAGGAAAAAACTACTGTCAAATTATTCGATGAAGTCGAAGCATTTGTTAAGAACAAAAATAAAGGATACGTTCGTAAAAAATCAGCAGTGTTGTCCCGGGAGCAGCTCAAGACATTCTTGAGTGAAGCTCCTAATGACGATTTTTTGATGTATAAGGTAAAAGTTTCATTTTGATTTCCTCTGTTGATAAGATTTTTACATTCACAATTTTGAAGGTTGTTTTAATAATGGAAATCTTTGGCGCCTGCAGAACACGAGAGTTGGTGAATATGCTCTCTTCAGATATCGAAGATCGTGGGTCGGTAATCATAATCAAAGTCCCAAAGACTAAGAATGATATAAACAGAATATTCACTATAATTGATGAAGAAGATCTGGGTGCTGCTCGTTTGGTGAGGGAGTATTCGGCGTTGCGTCCGCAAGGCGTTCTTAGGTTCTTCGTAACTTATAGGAATAAGAAGTGTACTCTTCAGCCTGTCGGCAAAAATACCTTCGGAAAAATTCCGAGTAAGGTTGCTGAATGATTGGGTTTAGATAATCCGAAAACATATACAGGCCATTGTGGAAGACGAACATCCGCGACATTGGTTGCCGATGCGGGAGCCTCAATGACAACACTCAAGAGACATGGTGGTTGGAAAAGTTCGTCTCTTGCAGAAGGCTATCTGGCTGACAGTATGCTGCACAAAAATAAGGTAGCGAAGATGATAGCAGGTGTGGAGGGAGAGCCATCTGCAGCATCACAATCTTTGAAGACCGTTTTGGGAGAATCGTCCGAGACTGCTGTTGCACGGAATGTTCTCAAGAAAACTGTAGTCTCGTCGACGAATAATTATGAACAAGATATTTCTTCTTCCTTTGTATCTGGTGGAAATACTTTTAGTGGAAATTTCAACAATTGCTGTTTCCATTTTGTTACTAAATAAAGAAATAAAATATGATTTGACGTTTTGAAAGAAATATGATTTGACGTTTCATATTTCCCTAGGGAAATATGAACTGACGTTTCATATTTCCCTTGGGAAATATGAGTGTGTTATGACACATGGTAACTAAGGCGATATAGCTCAATATTGGTTCGATCAGAAAAAAATATCTTAAAATGCCTCAAATTGTCCTGATATTTAAATTAACATGTGACTATTGTCATATTTTTCCCGATTTTTCCGCAATGTCCGTAAATACTTAAATACTCAAAATGCTCGACCTTGGGGGAAAGTTTCGGACATTTTTCCAGGACATATATCCTTAACTTAAAAACTCGAGTATTTCACATCACTGGTTCTTCCCGATAGAAACTTGGAAATCATTTTCAATAGGTTTGGGCATTGTAGGTGGCATAATTTGAATAAAAGTCCATTGTGCCAAACACTGTCGAATGCTTTTTGGATGTCTATAAATAGGGCTGCCGACTTCTTTCCATTTTTCTTATTACATTGAATATTTGATGTTAAAATTGTTAGAGGGTGAGATGTGGAGGTTTGGCTCTTGAATCCAAACTGGTATGAAGGAATAGATTCTCCTATTGCTGTACGGATCCTTTCCGTCAGAATTTTTTCAAAATTTTTTCCCAACACTGGGAGTAATGTTATTGGTCTGTAATTTTCTATTTTAGAATGGTCTGTATTGGCTTTTGGTATAGTAATGAGAATTCCTTTTTTCCATTCAATGGGGAAATAAGAGTTGGTGATGCAGAAATTATATATTTTAATTATATGGTCATGTATAAGGGGATCCAGTTTCCTCAATATTCTTCTAGGAATATTGTCATATCCAGGTGTTGTGTTTTTTCCATGATATAGGGCCTTGTAATATTCTTCCTCCGTGATTGATTCTATATTTGTTCCTGCCTGTATTCGGGAAAAGCTGTACTGATGCCAGTGTTCTATCTTATTATAGTGTTCATTGTCAAAGGCTGTGCTGGTAGCTTTTTTGTAAATTCCTTGGAATTGTCTTGCAAATGCATTGGTGATCTCTTTGTCATTTATTAGTGTTTTTCCATTCAACTGTATCGGATCTGCAAGATTATGTGTTGTATATTTGGATAATTTTTTGATTGTCCTCCAGTATGTTCGTCCCTTCTGATCTTCTATTTCCTTGCATGCTTCTAAATACTTATTGGACCTGTAGATTAAAATGAGTTTGTGGATGTCCTTATTAAGATTGTTGTATTTTACTTTCAAATTGGTATCATTATTAATTTGGAATTCACGATACAGTTGTTTTTTCATTTTTATCAACTTGAGAATATATGGAGGTAGTGTCTGACTGTAGTATTTTTTCTTTGATTTGGGTGTTTGATTCATATTGTATTTGAAATGGCATTTTGAAAGAATGTTATGTATTCTGTAGTGATTTCATTTTCTGTGTCTATTATTTCCAACATTTGTTTATTTACTTCTTCGATGTTGCATTTTTCGAATATGTACCTTGTTTCTTGCGGGTATCTTATATTGGGTTTCTGTTGGTATTTATTGTGAATTCGATTGCAAGGTGGTTAGATCCTAGGTCAGGGTTAAGGTTAATGTTTTGGATGTTGTTCCTTATATTTCTTGTACATAATATGATATCGGGTGTAGAGTCTATGTTGTTCTTCATTATGAATGTTGGTGGGGTGTCAATCTTGCTGAAGTCGGAATTCCTCAGGAAGTTGCGAAGTTGAGTTCTTCTTCGGGTATTCATGTTGAAATCTCCCAAAATAATGCAATATCTGTACTGAGATGCTTTTACAAATAAATTCTCCTCAATCAGTCTGCTAGAGTGATGCATGTACACCAGAAATATATGGAGCTTATCATTTTTGAAGGGGATAGTGAAGTGCAGGACATCATTCCATGCGTTGTTAAAATGTGGTGGGTTGCTTTTTCCAATTTCAACTATTTTTTCAGCCAGTACCATTGTTCCTCCGCGGACGTTCTGATTTTGAATAGTTCCATGCTTACATATTATTCTCCAATCCTTGTATTTGAAGATGTTTTTCTCATCTGCTTTGGTTTCTACAAACATTGCACAATTTATTTTGTTTTCTTCTATATAGTGACGTATCAGTTCTTTTTTGTTATTCAAGCTGTTTAAATTACAATAGATTGTCTTAAACATCAATATTTCTGTGAAGTTGTGTTCCTTCTGATGGTTCAGTGTCACTGTCCTGGGTTCCCTCTCCATATCAAACATCAGTACATATAGACTGTTTCCCACAAAAGTTGGTATTGTGTTTATTCGGTAGGATTCCATGAATCGTTTTTGCAGTTTTTGTATAAGCATTTGTCTATCCGTATTCTTTGGCTTGTTGATTTTATTAATATATGTTTCAATGATGTAGTCATGGATTGTTATTGTTTGGTGAATCCTACTTGATTTAGTTTTGTTTATGTCAATTTCAACGGTTTTTTTATTTATTGATCGGATCTTAACATTAGGTATTCCCTCTATAGGTTTTAGTGGTCTTTTTGGACATTTTATTGACCAAGGCACATGTTCTGTAGAGTTACATGCTGTACATTTTTGTGGAAGGTTTGTTTCACACTGGGTATCTCTATGGTTGCCTTCACATTTGCTGCACTTAATCGGTTCTTTGCAGTCTTCAGTTTTATGTGTGAATTGTGAACATTTTGTACAGGGTATTGGAATAGGGTCTGGGGGATGGCTTGGATTTGCGATATAATGTCTACATTTATAATAAATTCCTTCATTTATTAGCCTTTCATAAGATGCTATTTCTCCTGTTATAATTCTGACAAAAAGTGATGGTTTGCTTGTTTTCTTGGAGATGATTCGTTTGCAGTATCGGTGTTTTATCTGGATGGAGTTTAGGACCATAGCGATTTCCTGCTCTTCTATTTCTATCTCTACATTAGATATGACAGCAGAGTAAGATTCAGTTGATCTTTTAGTTGGGGCGAATGTTTTGTTTTCCGTTGTTTCATAAAAATTCAATATTACTTTTTCTTTTTTAAGGTGTTCGAGGGCTTTAAATAAGTTGTTTTTAGTGTTGTCTGATTTAACTATGAATCCTTGTCTTGTTTGTATTATTATACCTGTATTAGTTGGAAATATTTCAATCCAAGCATTCGCAATTTGCACTCTTGTTGTGTTGGGTGGTGTATTCATGAGAAATAGGTTCTTGAATGTTTTGTGTATTGTATTTTGTTTGCCAGATGTGTGTTTATCTCTCGTTTCTTTATCAGTGTTTATGTTTTGAGGTTGTGTGATTTGTTGATTAGTTTTTTGCGTATTTGGTTTTTTGAAAATGTAAGGATTACTTGTAGATAATTGTGTGTTTATTTCTGGGGATGCCTTTTCGTCTTTCTTTTTAGGATGCAGTTTGGGTTCTATTCCTTTCTTTTTCCGTTTCCTCCTTGTTACCGTTTGGAATTGAGAGTCTGTTTCCTCTTCCATTGCCGAAGTATCTTCTGCCGTTTCTTCGCCTGTTTGCGACATCTCCGAAACATAAAATGCCTCGAAGTCGTCCACGTTTATTGTAGGATGATTAGAAATATTATTTTCCGCAATTTTCAAACTGTTTTTCACTCGTAAATAAATTCGATATATACGCAGCCGACGCAGATGTGTTCGCTATCGTAGTCGTTTACCGAAGTGCAGTAAATTTAATCGTCCAATATTAGCTGAAATTCACTGGTGATGCTTACTGTCACTAAACGGCATTCTGAAATTAGTTACTGCGGCCAGTAATGCCAGCAATATCGGAACACAAGGTAGGTAGAGGAAAATGATCAAGGTGGGTTGTGCCTTCTACATGGTTTTGCCGTTAATAATGATGTTTGTACAAGACTACTACACAAGTCACAACATTGGATGGAAAATATATAGATTGCAATTAGTCTTTGATATCAGTTCTGCCTCATGATGTCAATGATTCTATGAACAACAGTACTCCTTGCGGAAGATGTTTGGTTTTCTGGATATCAAGCTCATTGGTTATGAATTTCAGTACTAACCTAAGAGATATTATTTCGGAATAAGTCAGTGACATTCCAATTAAAACTTCGCTATAGGTAGTTATCATTAAAGGATACTTTGGGAGGTGAATTCATCACTACATAGTTCCTCTCTGCGTTTTATCTCTAAAACTCACTCTGAAAAATATCTATAAAATAAAAAATCGTTATTTATTAAATTGCTCCTGCGTTAGAAGCAATATATAGAACAATGTTGCCTAACAAACAGTAACGAAACAACAACTAAAAAAGAACTATTTTGTAACGAAAAAAGATTAAATCAGTCTACTTCAGACATAAATCGAAAATCTTCAGAATTATTTTTTTTTGTTTGTGTCTGGAAAAAACAGGGTTCCATTATACATTGAAGTTTCGACTAATTCAACTAAAGATGGTCAATTCCAATTGAGCCATTTGCAAAATTGCATTCTCTGTTCAACAAAATCAAGTAGACTCCTTGAGTTTCCGTTTTATCCAATCAGACTCCATCATCAGAATCTTTCGTTTTTCTCCAATCCATCATGTGAACTCCATGGATTGTACATGCATGTTCTATTTTTGATTTTGTATGTCTATTCGTTAAATTGTTCTTATGTTTCGACTTTCTTACCTGTATTGGGCTTGATGTTTCTCATTTATACGATTTAGCACAAATACAAGGAATATATAGGTACACAGTTTTAGAATTTTTTTTTCATTCATCGGTTTTGTTTATATCATTTTGCTAAGATCATTTTGTGTCTTAAAAAACGGTTCTTATATTGAACTTACAAACGATTCTCTTGATTTTTCCTGAATGGCCGCGCACATAAAGGATCACACTCAATAGATTGGCTTGTTGTATTTGATTAATTTGTATTCATCAGAAGTTATCTCAATTCATGATAGATGTGTTTATGAATTGCCTCGGATATCCATTCTCTAAATTTCTTGGTGAAATCAATGTATTATTTCGAATTTCAAGAGGAGCTATTTCAATATAATAAATTTTTCAGAGTTTGTGAGAGAAAACCCAGCAAGGAACTATTTAGGAAATAATACAATAAAACTTTTCTAGATAGATTACATACAGTGGATAGAGGAAAAGAACCCTTATGTCTGATAGAGGTGTTCAACATTTTTTATGTCAAAATAAAAATGACAAAAGTTTCGGATTATATTCTTGAGAAAAATATCATGAATACGCAAATATTTATTTATTCAGCATTCAATATAAATTCAATTATTATAAACATGTAGTTTAAATTTTCAAACATAATTTGCTTCTGCTTGAGTATACAGACTAGCAGCGAAGACAATGTCTCTCTTGATGGCATTCGAAGCCTCTATCATTTTTTCCCTGAGAGTAATATTTCCAATGGTTTTTGCTGCATCGCGGACATCACAAATCGTATCGTTTAATTGTTGTATACATCTGACAATTATTCCTTCTTGGTATTCTGTCTGTTGCATTATTTCTGCAAACGACTGGAAAAAGAATTTTGTTAGATTCTCAAATCAAAAAATAGTTTTGTGTGTCCGGCCATATTTTTGAAAACGCGCTGAGCTCAGGTGGGTGCCGGGGCACACACGGGTTGAAGGGAATGAAAGAGCTGACGCACTCGCTAGAGAGGGCTCGGCTATACCCCTCTTCGGTCCAGTGCCGAGAGTAGGGGTGTATTTCTGGATTATATCCCTGTCTGAAGAAAACCTAAAACATCCCCATGATATTGAATATTAACTCTGGAGGCGCCTCAAAGGCACTTGAGTCGTCTGGAGTGGCAGACTACTTTTCTCCGAACAGGAAACTGATAATACCATTTCCATGTTTAGATGTCACCAAAATCTTGAAATTGCCTTCTCGGGTGAGCAAGTTCTTGGAACTCAATAACGATCCAGCTATCGTTCTCATGGAACCCCATTGGTTCCAGCGGAGTATCGCAAGGTAGAGGATCTACCAATCAGCTTTGACCTATTCCGTGGTAGTACAGCCCTAGCTCAGAGAGAGGGGTAAGAACGTACTACGTTTGACCGGTGGTCGAATTGGACGAAAGTCTATGTTGGTCAGCCGAGCGCGACGGACTTTCGAATCGTTAAGGAAGTTGATTGCCTGCTTAGACGTAAAAACTTGGTACTTGTGTGTGAAAAAAGACTGTTAGACGTACAAGTACATAGTGTCGATATTGTTAGGAATCTCAGTAATCGACGATATTTGATGTTTTATTGATTACGACGGCGAAGTTGAAATTTGTAGAGTTATGTAAATAAACCAGAAACCTGTACATATTAGCATACAGTGTTCTATTTATTTCAAAGCGTAAATGAAGAATAATTATCCCCTAAACAACGATAAAAATTCTACAATCATATATCTAATCGATTTCATCCAAGAAAATTTGATTCTACCGCCGTTTTCTCTTAGAATATTTAAATTTCTTGTTTGTCTATACATATAAATGACGAATATTGAAACTTGATATTACGCATGTGGTGTCTATTACGACTCTGATAACCCTGCTGATGGGTTGTATTATGAAAGATAAACGAAAGTCATGATTGAGTTCTAACCGTATATATCTTTGGGTAGAACTACTAAGATGCAGGTTACTGATTGTGCCCACCAGAGAGACAGAAGCCAGAGTATTTGGACCCAAATCGAAATACTCTTAAGGTAAGGAAAACTGAGCCCACATATGCAACGTATTATGACATCTAGATTCTTGAATTTGCATTAAAACAAATGACTTCATACGCAACATTGCGCACAGCAGAAGTCATCTACGACTTACGGAAATCTTTTGTACTACACTCAAATTTGAATTGGGGTTAAATAGAAGTAGTTTCTAATGTGGAAAGGACATAAACACATGCACTTGATGTCACTATACTACCGTTCACTTCTAAGTAGCCTGGTTTCATCTCAAAGTTGCACTTCCATAAGACATAAAAAAATTGAATATGGATCTCCCGCCTGACCTAAATTTCCCCACTATTCTCTGATATTCCTATAAATTTGTACCATGTGTGTATTTTCACATATCTTACCTTTTTCGAAGCCCATTCATGTACAATTCTAACAACACCAAAATTTAGTTCTTCTTGGATATCCTCACTTCTTATTTGTAACATTCTTTCTTTATCCAGAATTTCCCCATGAATATCCTTCAGCCTATCGATTGCCTGAAAATAGGTCGTTGATGTGCTTTAACAACAATACCAAACCAGTTCCTTGGAATATTATAGATATAGATTATAATCCCTGTGTCTATCTAAATTCTACACTGACAATTGCACTTGAGATATTTCTTCTGTTAGTTATCATGGTTACAAAATGTCCGCCAATTCAGTGAGTCAAATATTTGATCCTACAAGACTACTTGTGGTTCAATACTTGAACAAATACATTTGAACGAAATTCTAGCGCCATGGCAGCAGCTTCCAAACAGTCAGAAGTGCAGTGCGGTTGGCTCAGTGGTAGAGCGTTTGACTTGGGAGCGGAAGCCCCAAGTTCAATCGCGAGGCAAAGAAAGAAATTTTCTAGTCACGGTTCCCCATTCACTGTTGCGTCAAAAATTAAAAGTGATGTACCTAAGGTTGCGTAAGGACACAGTAACAAAGCCTACACAGAACACAACTGATTCTCCTTACTCGCTCAAGCTCCCAAGAGCTTATGAGGGGTCTCATTGGGAAATACCTAGGAGGATCAGTATAATGAATAAATAAATAGATAAAGTCAATCAAAGTTTATGAAACTCACCGTTTTAAAATGATCTTAGAATTTACTGATTAACATTCATGTTCGTTATTAATTGGGTTATCCACCCATAAAATTGACAAACCTTTCTGAGGGATGGCTCCAGCCCGTTTAGCAGATCCTTCACATCTTCTTTATTTCTGGTCCTAACTTGAAACACCATAGTCGATAAAAGGGCAGCAACTTCTGATGGTTTCAAATCGCCCAATACATTCCGAGTTATAAGTTCGGTGATGAGCAATTCATTCATTCCCATCTGACAGGCTACCTTGCCCTTCATCCTCACTGGAAACAAATGATGATTTTTTTTTCAAACCCCAAATACCAGTGATTTTTCTTTCAATGAGGTGAACAGTGCTAGTTGTCAATAACAAAAAAAAGGGACACGGTGAAATATTTATTCATTTTAACTATCAATAAATATTTCACCGTGTGTCTTTTTTATTTTTCTTTGTTAATAATAATAGTATGGTTCAACATCCAAGAACATTTCGTAAATATACTTCTAAAGTTCTTTAAGTCGGACACAGTTCTCAAATTGAAGCATTTCTATACTCGGGGACTTGTGGAAAGAGGTGGACTGGCTCTGAAAAAGCTCAATGCGATGGTGGTGAGACCACGATCACTTACAGCAGCATCACTTGGTGTGATTGCCAGACAGCAGTGCCGGATTTAGAGGTCTGGAGGACCCCTGGCCCCAAATTATTTTCCAAATAAAATGGACAATTTTTTTCGGTCGAGTGTTCCGATATAGTCTATTCTAAAACAAGTTGCAGAATGGGCCATATTCAAACACGAATGCGAAATACGAAAACGAGCGAGTTTTCGAACGCATGAGTGTTGGAATTGACCTCTGTAGCTTAGTACCTTATTTTTTAATGAAAATATAACATTTCCTCCCAACAATTATTACACTATATCCAGATTATATTATATTGACTTGTGTTCAAATTATATAAGATCGAATGTCAGTGCTGACTACCACAAAACCAAAAATATAACTAGAAACAATGCGGGAATGTGTTCATTACAGTAATGTTTTTAGTGCTGTAATGAACTCATTACGATACTGAAATAGAGTCCCCTCTTTTGTGGAGGCCCCAAGGCTGTAGCCCTTGTTGTCCCCCCCTAAATCCGGCCCTGCCGGACATAATCAATTTTGACCTCGGGTTCTTCATTTGTGAGTCCAAACTAATCGTTTGAGACTATTCTCAACAAAAAATTCGAATAATACAGACATTTGAACGAATTGATAGGCACTCTATTCAACTGTATAGCGGGCCAAAAACTCTTCCAGCTGCATCCTTTATATTTATGAAGAATATAAGAAACATTTTTCACTCACCGATATTATCATCATCGACATATTCAAAATATTTCAGGAGCTCTATTCGATTTTTATAGTCAGGATAGAGGGTCAAACTGGAATTGGACAGTCTAAGTTTTAAGTTATCCCTCCTCTCCTCCAGATACTTCTTGGAGAATACAATGGAAAATTGTTCGACAAAGTTAGGAATTTGAGTGCCAAATAAAGTATCGTGTACTTTTTCTTTTAGTCTGTACATTTCCTCTAGTTCTATGTACAAATTGCTTTCTTTCACATGAAGATCATGGATGAAATGTGAATATTGAAGAATTCCTGTATCAGAATTATTTGCAGATAGAGCAAGCTTATAGAGATCTTGAGTTGCCTTCAATATAGTTTGACCTGGTGGATCATTTTTAAATCTTGGCTGCTGTCTGAAAATATTTTTTTTAATGGAAATTGCATAAATTTTTGATATAAATAACTATCAATTCTGATTCCAATAATCATTTTATAATATACTGTGTACCAGTCAAATATAATAAATTGCGTATTTCAGTTATGATGCACACTGCACATTCATCAGAAATTCACATTATTAAATGACATTGTCACATCAAAATTCCATCAATTCAACTCCCCTTCATATACATACAGTGTGGAAAAGCCAAATGGAATAAATTCATTGTTTTGGTTATTGTTCATCTTTATGAAAAATCACGAAACACGTCAAAATTCTCAGAGTTCGGAATGATATCAATGGATTCTTATGATAGAACTAGGAAAGAAATAAAATTCGAAAAATCATAAAATTACGATTAATTATTGAAATATTGAAAAATCATATCTCCCAAAGTATGAGTTTGTTAGAGTTGAGAATGATATCAATGGATTCTTATGATGAAACTACATCTTAAGAAAAATAGAATTTGAAATTTGTAATGTAACAAAAATGTTTTTCGTTACTCCGAAACCATAGGGCCGATTTCGCCCAATAACGAACTTAACCGAGATATTTATCTCCCAAACCTACTCTGAAAATTTCAACTGTTTAGATCATTCCGTGTGAGAGTTATCGTGGTTACGGCCGACCGGACAGAATCGATTTTGACCACGGATTCTTGATCATTGGGTCGAACCAAAACGTTTAAGACCAAAAATTCGAAAATTACAGATATTTAGCAAATTGATAAGAACTCTATTACCGAGGGACAAAGCGCCAAAAAGAATATATTACAGGACTAAGAACACATACGATGAAAGGGTGTAATAACAATTAATATAAGCCGCTTTTACGCAGAAAGGATTAATATCAATAAAAATTTGCAAGGAAATGAGTTAAGCCATAGCAACGACCATTGTTCTCTGTTAGTCTGACGTATAAGGGAGTTTTAACGCGCATGTTCTATTGTCTATATACGCCTCACACACCCTCACGAAATCCTGTATGAAGCTTCAAGTTATCTTTTTAGCGTTAATATGCGACAAATGCATTCGGCATCAAGTGCATTCAATTTTAAAATAAAAAAAATATTGAACTTACTCACCGGGTATTCGAGCCCAGATTTCCTTCGCGGCATACATAATTTGAAGTTTTAGAAGTATACTCCATTCACTTTTATAAAGTCTCCCGGTTGGCCAAGATTTAGGTCTATCACGTTTTTGTAACTAAAACAAAGGCAGGTTGGCACATCCGAAATATCGTCAATGTCAAAACAATTCTCTGAGACGTTGCCAATTTGTACTCTCAACTCAACAATCAACATAATGTTCCGTCTTAGACAAGATATCCCGCCGTATTCACAAAGCAATTATTCAATCTCCGTTAAGTCTCAACTGAGGTTCTCTGTTAAGGATAAATATGAATCGCAACCTCAGTTAACGTGAAAATTAACATGCTACAGGCCTATTTCACCACCGTTATATACCTTAACTGTGGTTGCGATTCATATTTATCCTTAACTGAGGATCTCAGTTAGGACTTAATGGAGGTTGAATGCTTTGTGAATACGGCGGATTATCTCATAACATTATCTTCGAATAATAAAGAACTCTTCGCTTTGAAATTGAATATGCCGAAAAAAGTTTTAAAGAAGCAGAGACAAGATAAAGTACACATCAGGAAGTGATATACAGAACTGAAATCTGCAATAGGAAAACTTCATTCTGTCTTAGGACATGTTGAACTCTCGAATGAAATTATTTAGTTTCCTATCCTATTACTATATTTTATGAAGGTTTAACAGTGACTACTACATTGTGCAACAAGGTATTTAAATGTCTTCTGTAGGCTTATTTCTTGAGAATTTCGAAAAGTGGGGAATTCCATAGGTCCGTCTGTTCGTTTAGAAGTTCTGTCAGGATATTCAGGTTCCTTTATTCATTTTTCAAATGCACTATCACAAAGTAACGGACTACTGTATCCATTATTTTTCATTAAAATTTCAACACTTGATTCTTGATTTCCGTGCAAGAAAATAGAATAACTGAATCTTCCAACCAGTTTATATACGTGAAATATTTCAATACTAAGAACAGATGACAAATTTTCTTCAACAGTCGCCAGGTCTGTGGAATTGTTGAATTCACATAATATCTTCTCAAATTCATTATTTTTCCCAAGAAAATTCACATTGTGAAAAATACGTAATTACTACTACTTATATGTAGAGAGGACAACGTTGCGTAGTTATCTGACAGGAAAATGAGCATAACCTAACATTTTCGAAATATACATGGTGAAATGTGACAAACTGTGTATTGTGGAATCTGTATGAGTTGTATCAATAAATAAATAAATAAACTGTCATTGCCAACCGGGAGACTTTATAACAGTGAATGGAGTATAGATACCAGTTCTAAACAATATTTCAGATTAACCGTCGCACTCTGATGCGCAGCCTGCCCTGAAAATTATAAGTCGCTATCTCTTTCTGTTCACAAGTTATCGAAGGAACGACAGGCAGTCCGGACAGAATTTAATTTGACCTTGAATTATTCAGTGAGTCAAACATAATCGTTTAAGACCATTATGAGCGTATTATCATGATTTTATTATATTTATTATTGATCGATATGTTTGTCCTACCCAGGGATAGTCCCAATTAAACGCTCACCTTTTATTCCAGTCGCTGATTATCAAGTCAGGATTGGTCTTGATAACTTTTCCAGTTATCTCCAATATATCTAATGCTCCTATATCAATCACCTCATGGTCAACACTTCCAATAGGACAGTAGGTTTCCATTAATGTTAAAGAGATCATCTTGTACCACAAGTCAGTCTTTTCGTCTAGTTTACAGTTCTGCCTATCTTTATCAGAGAGCATAAAAACTTTGTATTGTTGGTTTCCACGGGCTACAGAGAGCAGAATTGCAAGTTTGTTGATGTGGTTCTTCCAACTGATCAATAAAACTCTACCAGGAACCAACACTTTTTGTACTTTAGCATGGCACATGATATCTGACTGAAATTCGAAAAAACAGGCATAAAAGTTACAGAAGGAAACCTGATAACAGGAAAAAACAATTGGTGGAATTTTGCCCTTGAAAAATGTAGAAAAGAAGTTCAGAGACTATTCAACCAAGCGAAGGAATCCGGCAACTCAGATATTTACAAAAACACTCTAACAAACTACGACAAAGGAATAAGAAGGGTATACAGAGATTCCTGGTGGATATTCTGGGGGAGGTCGACTCTAGCCGGAGAGCGCCAGACTTCACAGGGTCCTCTCTAGAGAACCGTCAAAATTGCTGGAATCAATTTCTAGGACCGATGGAAAAGAAACTTTAAAGTCTTATTATCTTGCCAGAATACACTCCCTGCCTGTAGCAAATTTTTTTTTTTTTAATTAACATTTTGGGGGTGCTCTGAACCCCCCCCCCCCCCCCCCTGGCTACGCCATTGACGCTGGATGTGTATGTTCAAGCGTACGCAGCCGACATGGTCATAGACCCTCTTTTCGAGTGTCTCTCAGAGGCTCTAATAGCAACACAAGGCTGGTGTGGAGTTGAATGTAAACCCGTTTAAGTTCCTGGTTGTTCCATTCTACGAAAAGGAAGCCGAATGTTGCAATATTAAGAAAAATCAAATTCGAATTATCATATTCAAGACATTCTCCTGAGGAGTATGGCTCAACATTCAACAAATACACTTCTTCAGCTCGTATGATGTGTCCTATACAAACTTGATTTGTCTTACGGGATTAATACATTATTATTATTATATTATTATTATAGTTCTCAGTTGCTGTGGTAAACTATTGAAGAATTTCACACATCTATATTCGGGGCTCTTTTCAGTTATGGTCAACCTGTGCTATGAGGCCTCAGAGGCTCTTATAGCAACACAAGGCAGTGTGAAGTTAAATGTGAACCCTCTTAAGTCTCTGATTGTTCCGTTCACTAGGAAAAGGAAACTGGATATGAATCCCCTCGCCAAGAATTGAGTTCACATTCCCTTTGCGGATGGGATGAGATATCTGGGTGTCATTTTAGATAGAAAACTTAATCAGTAATCACAACGTAGAAAAGGGCGATTCACAAGGCTAGATAAGTCCTCTAGGCCTGCCTGCGGACTTGTGGAAAGGGATAGGGACTGGCTCCAAAACAGCTCCATTGGCTGTACGTGCTGGGGGTGAGACCACTAATCACTTACAGCAATATTGCTTGGTGGTATTACACTTTAAGAGTGCAATCTCAACTGAAGCTTGCGAAAATCCATATATCTGTGTGCAAGATGCTGACGGGAGCCATTCGCTCCACCCCGCACTGCAGCTATGGAACGCCTACTGGCACACAATAGACCTTAAGGTCGCAGTGCAACGTTACCCCCTACAACAATATACAATATATATATACAAACCTCACCCCTTATCACCTAGTGATCAGGAGCTTGTACCAGATGGCGACATACAGATTTCCCCATATGGCTTACAGTGAGCCTGATATAATCAGTTTCGTGCCTGATTCTCTGCAGACCAAAATTGGAGGCCAACGAGATAATGAGCATGCGGCCTAAGGTATCTATAACCAAAACCTATACCTTCTGAACTCATCCAAGGCTACTCGGATCTCCAACAATATAGATCCGATCGTGTTCAAATTTGGAACTTAGCTGAAAAGTTAGATTTTGAAGGCTCTCGCAAAATTTCAGCGATATCGGACGGATAGTTTCTGAGATATGGGATTTTTTTCAATGATTTTTTAAGAATTTTCTAGTGATACGATCCTCAGGAAATTTTAAATACGTCTTTGTGTAAATATTCTACAAGTAGTTACCAAGTTTCATTTCGATCGGATCTGTATTGTTTGAAAAGAAAATTAGTACTCGGAAACCGATGAGCCGATTATTTTACCCATAACATGCGCGCAAAATGCAAATAATAAAGTTTAACTTACCATAATTTGTTTACGGTGCTCGAAATACCTATAAGCACTATCAAAATACGCCACAAGGGGTTGTAAGTAATTGTTCAATTCATCTTTACACAATTCACTAATTTCTTTTTCTACATCCGCCAAGTGCTTTCTCCATTCTATCATTTTTTTCTGATGATCCACTTCCAAGTAGCTTCTGGACATCATTCCTTCAACTGATAACTTTTCTGTTCGAAGAAGACTTAATACCTAAAAAACTTCGTTTTCAACAACCCTAATGAACCAATATTAACTACTCACCATGCCATATGTAAGTCTGAACTGACTCTTCAAAGATTGTGGTCGCCCCATCATCATGTCTTTCAAGGTTGTTTCAGGAGGCAGATTATTCTTACATAATATTAAAACTGTACCTTCTTTGTCATGTTGTCTCCTACCAGCTCGACCTGCCATCTGTATGTACTCGGCTGGCGCAAGTGTTCTCCACTCCTTTCCGTCATGTTTGGTTATCGAATCGAAAATAACAGTTCTGGCAGGCATGTTAACCCCCATTGCAAAAGTTTCAGTGGCGAATAGTATCTAGAATTAAAAAAAAATGGTTCAAGCACTGACGTGAAGTCAGGAGCTTTAGCGCGTATGTTCTATTGTCAATTCTCCTGTATTGGACACTTTTTGTCGCTCTTGTTCCTCGGAACAGAGTGCCCAAATGTCTGTAATTTTCGAATTTTTTGATGAAAATGATCTTAAACGATTTGGTTCGACTCGCTGATCAAGAATTCGTGGTCAAAATCGATTCTGTCCGGCCATCCGGCCGTTAATACGATAACTCTCGAACGAAAGGAGTTAGAGGATTAAAATTTGCAGGATATGTTTGGAGCGTAAATATCTCGGACAAGTTCGTTAACGGGGGAAATCCATCGAGCGGTTTCGGAGTTATGGCCGTTTTTAGTGAAAATATTCTTTATGAATATTTAGAAACCGATCCCTCGATCTATCTGAAATTTAGCATCAAATAGTAGAATAATGACCTTTATATGCATGCGAAGTTCTGTATTGATCGGGTTGCGTAAAGTATAAAAAAAAAATTTGAAAATTTTCAAATTTTGTTTCTACAATAACTCTCGAACAGAATGAGCTAGGCAGTTGAAATTTTCAGAGTAGGTTTGGGTAATTAATATCTTGGTTGAGTTCGTTATTGGGCAAAAAACAAAACTGCAATATTGTCTAAGTTTTAATTGATATAATATAATTATCAGAGTAGATTTGAGGAATGAATATCTCGGATAAGTTCGTTATTGGGGAGAATCGGTCTGTTTGAATTTAATTTCTTTCATGATGCTGTTCTATCGTAAGAATCCATTTATATCATTCCCAGAGACCAATAATTTCGGAGATATGATTTGTCAAAGTTTGAACAAGAGCGCCCTGTCTCACAAAATTTTACACACGTCTTTATGTCGATATTCTGATGTTCTACAACTAGTTACCATGCTTCAATTCGATCCAGTCTATATTTTTTGAGTTATCGAGGAAATAATATTCCAGGTGGGTATAACTCCGAAACCGATGGACCGATTATGCCCAAAAACGAACTAGCCCATTGGGATGTGCAACCTACCCTGAAAATTGCAAGTCTCTATCTCCTTTCTTTCTTTCGAAAGTTATCGACGCAATGGTCACCCATCCAGCTACTGAACTCACACAAGGCTACTCGGATCTCCAACAATATAGATACGATCGTGTTCAAACTCGAAATTTGGCAGTAGAGTTAGGTTTTGAAGGCTCTCGCAAAATTTCAGCGATGTCGGAAGAGTAGTTTCTGATATATTGAATTTTTTTCGATGATTTTCAATGATTTTTTGAAAATTTTCTAGAGATACGATCCTCACAAAACTTCGCAAGAATTTTCGCGTTGGCATTCTTCAACTGATACCATGTTTGATTGGATTGGTTTTGTATTTTTAGAGTTATTGAAGAAATAACAACCAAATTTCAGATTGGTATAACTCCAAAACCGTTTGGCCGATCATGCCTATAAACAAGCTCAAATGTCCCATTCAGATGCACAACCTTACCCGAAAATTTCAAGTCGTTATCTCTTTCCGTTCTTAGGTTATCGTGACAAATAATAATTTTTGCTATTTTTTTTTTATTTTCTGGTGATACGATTCTCACAAACGTCTTTAGGTTTGTATTCTACAACTGCCAAATTTAAAGTCAATCGGACTTCTATTGGTTGAAAACAAAATTATTACTCGGAAACCATTGGGCCGATTATGCCCATTAACGAACTTGTCCGTCGTATTGGGATGCGCCACCTACCCCGAAAATTTTCATTCGCTATCTCTTTCCGTTCTCAAGTTATCGTGGCAACGGACGGCCGGCCGGCCGGACAGAATGAATTCGAATTCTTCATCAGTCAGTCGAACCATTTTCGGCAAAAAATTCGAACATTACAGACATTTGGGCAAAATGATAACAGAACATGCGCGTAAAAATGGAGCATTTTGCTGACGCTTCCCCCCCACTATTTCTGAGCCATTTATGGTAGTTCATTTCTTAGAGGCCCCAAAAACTAAGGAATGTACAAATTTACACTAAGTTTCCTCCATCAATCAGAGAATTCACAGGTATTTCGAAAATAGAGCCTTTCGGGTCTTAGGTTTATATGAAGTTTTAATTTTTAAGTAGAATAAACCATTAAATCATTTCTATTAAATTTCTGGATATAAAGATGAATACTTTTTCAAACATATGGGAAAAAAATAACTCAATTGCTTAAAAAGTATCACATGTGTATATTAGGGTGGGTCAAAAAAATCTATTATTTTTTTTTACAAGTGACACGGAAAAATGGGTTGCTAGACACGTTAAAAAAATTCTCACCAAGCATAAGCTCTTAATTTTAATAGGAAGATCCTCCGCATCGCAGTTTTGTATTTTTTTTTTAGTCCAATAGAAAAAAATTCATACCTCATCATTTATCGATTGAACAGAAAAATGTTCCAAGAGAATTTTTTAGGAAAGGTATGTTATATTTTTTCCGTAAACCTCACCATTTGAAAGGTATTAAGGATTTATTTTTGATTATTTCAAGACAAATTTCATTTTTGGCGCTCTAGTTCCTCGGAACTGAGTGCTTATCAATTTGCCCAAATGTCTGTGATTTTCGAATTTTTGGCTGAAAATGGTCTCAAACGATTTGGTTCGACTCGCTGATCAAGAATCCGAGGTCGAAATCGATTCTGTCCGGCCGGTCCGGACGGCCGTAGGCACGATAACTCTCGAACGAAAGGAGTTAGAGGATTGAAATTTGCAAGGTGGGTGTGGAGCGTAAATATCTCGGTTAAGTTCGTTAATGGGCGAAATCCATCAAGCGTTTTCGGAGTCATGGCCGATTTTAGTAAAACACATTTTTTATGAATATTTACGAAACTGATCACATGATCTATCTGAAATTTAGCATCAAATTGTAGAATCATGCCCTTTATACGCATGTGAAGTTTTGTATTGACCAGGTTACCGCAAAGTGTCGAAACAAAATTTTCAAAATTAAAAAAAATTTTTCTACAATAACTCTCGAACGGAATGAGCTAGGCAGTTGAAAATTTCAGAGTAGGTTAGGGAGATGAATATCTCAGTTAAGTTTGTTATTGGGCAAAATAGACCAGATGGTTTCGGAGTAACGAAAAAAAAAATTTTTTTTAAGCAACAAATTTCAAATTCAATTTTCATTTAAGATGCAGTTTCACCATTAAAATCCATCGATATAATTTTCAACTCCAACAAGCTACGACTTTCGGAGATATGATTTTTCTAAATTTCAATAATGAATCGTACTTCTATGTTTTCACAGAATGCTATAATTATTGTATCTATGATTTATTATATGATCTGTGTTCATACTCGTATATGTCATCCTGTTCTATAAGAGAGAGTCAAATTCATTTCAGGTATTTTAATTTGATTTCTTCGATGGTGCTGTTCTCATTCTCAGATTGCTCATTTAATCTTGATAAATAAACTATTATTTTAATTGAATTTTCTTTATGATGCAGTTCTATCATAAGAATACATTGATATAATTCCCAACTCTGAGAAACCATTACTTTCGGAGATATAATTTGTCTGTTTGAACAAGAGCGCCAGAAAGCTCCTGTCCACAGGGCTTGAACCCATTTTGTTTATGAATTTTATAACTCGACAATAAATGACTTTTACAAAATGCGCAATACAAATTTTTGTTGGAAATTAACTGCTCTATAAAAATGGTTTCTTATGTTTTGGCGATGCAATTAACCGTTCAAAAGATATTCATCATCAAACTTTCATGTGTACGGATTTTAAAAGTTTTTGATTAGATATTCGAAAACTTTCCATTTAATTTATAAATTTCATATGAATTTCATTTCTTGTCATTAATATAAGTATTATTTGAGTTTTATTTTCAAAATTATCCAAATTTTTCTTCAATTATTCTAAACATTTGATATTTAATCTTCACAAATCACGATCCTAAGGAAAATTTCTCCTCTAGAGAAATTTTGTTTTGTATTTTATTTCATCTGTTCGAATTGTGAACTAGCGCCACCTACTTTTTCCTTTATCGTTATGTTGTCGTTGGTTTGTATACATTTATTTCTACAGCATTTTTATGGTGGGTTTCACGAAGCTCCGATTAGCTTAATTGTGGATTTAATTCGATGGTTGCGTCAAAAATGAACTGGGAATCGACATAGAATCGCACTAATTTGGCAATTAAGCGCTGTCAGAACTTTGTGAAACCCAATGAAAGTTTGATGATGAATATCTTTTGAACGGTTAATTTCATCGCCAAAACAGAAGACACCATTTTTATAGAGCAGTTAATTTAAAACAAAAATTTGTATTGCGCAATTTGTAAAAGTCATTTATTGTCGAGTTATAAAATTCATAAACAAAAATGAAATTCGTCTTAAAATAATCAAAAATAAATCCTTAATATCTTTCAAATGGTGAGATTTACGGAAAAAATATATCATACCTTTTTTGTAGAGCATTAAATTTCCTAAAAAATTCTCTTGGATCATTTTTCTGTTCAATCGATAAATGATGAGGTATGATTTTTTTCCTATAGACCACATTAGCTAGATTAGAATCATTCTCTTGGCGGGAGATCCATATTCGAATTTTTTAACTAGGAATTTCAACTTTGAGCTGAAACCACCCTTTTTAAAAGAGAATGTTAGTACAGAGACATCGAGTATTGGGCACCTTCATTATTAGTGCATGTTTTCATGTTATTTCCACATTAAAATCTACTTCAATTTATTCTTAAATCAAAATTGAAACCAGTGTAGTTTGAAAGATTACCGTATGTCGTAGATGACTTCTGTTGTGCGTCATCACAAGGCCGATTTAGGGTTATGTTATTATTTTTGACTGATTTCGAGTGAGCTAAGACATACGTCAATCGAATTTGGTGAACACTTTTATATTTGTTAATTATTTTGGAAATATACAATTTTGTTAGAATAAACCTTAAGAAATCAGCCAAAGTATCTAAAAACAGGCGACAAATTCGCGTAAATTTTAGGTCCATAAGAAATGCATGGGGAATTCAGTGCTCGGATCCACGGATGGATCGTAATTCAAATTTCCCGCCTAACCTAACTAATGTGGTCTATTGGACTGAGGAAAAAATACAAAACTGCGATGCGGAGGATCTTCCTATTAAAATTAAGAGCTTATGCTTGGTGAGAATTTTTTTAAGGTGTCTAGCAACCCATTTTTCCGCGTCACTTGTAAAAAAAAAATAATCGATTTTTTGGACCCACCCTAGTGTATATTACCTTGATGAGTTCCTTTTGAAAAAGCATTTCCACAATTTCCTTGATAATCGGTAGAACACCGCTGTGATGAACTCCAATCCCTCTGCTTAAAATATCATCCATAATCAAAACTTGGGGAACATTTCTATCGGCTTCAGATAAGTTTCTGATACATTTATGGTAGAACCCCTTTATTTTACGTTTTTCTTTTGCAGTTGTTAAATCGGTAGAATGTAAATTGATAGCATTCCTATCGCATTTTGACCTAGAAAATGTGAACGCCACCACTGGCAGCAAGTTCTCTTTTTCGAGATGCGAAATCAGCGCTACCCACAGTGTCTTATCCTGTTTCTCAGTGAACTGTCTTCGGTCGCTGCCTCCTCTCCTGTCTTTTTGATCGGGCAAAGAGCACTTTGCTACAACATATCTGAAAAATTAATTGAGAAATTTCAAGAAAAGAATGTGAGTAAAAACATGGAATGTAAACCTCATTCATGAGGAATATTGATAAATAATTTACAAACCCTTCCATGCTCCACCTCTCATCATTCAAGATTGCATACTTGTTATTTTTTGTTTTACCATCAGTACCAGTGTACAAGAAGTGGTGTAAAGGTACTGGCCTCTTAGGAGTTGTAATAACATAAACCTTCTTTTGATGAGTTCTACCAAGCCAATCAGCAAACTCCTCAGGTTTCGGAACTGTGGCACTCAAAAGTATAACACATACGTTTTCAGGTAACATGATAAGTACCTAAAAATATGAATATTCTAATCAAAAGTACAAAATAACAAGTTAGAAAAGTCAGGTACTGAACTCGACCAAAGCTGCTTAGCTCCAGGAAAAAAATTATATTTCCAAGAATATAAATCCGACAGTAAACATGAACCTCCAAAAAAAAAGCCCTGTGGACAGGAGCTTTCTGGCGCTCTAGTTCAAACAGACAAATTATATCTCCGAAAGTATTGGTTTCTCAGAGTTGGGAATTATGTCAATGTATTCTTATGATAGAACTGCATCATAAAGGAAATTCAATTCAAATAATAGTTTATTTATCAAGATTAAATGAGCAATCTGAGAATGAGAACTGCACCATGGAAGAAATCAAATTAAAATAGCTGAAATGAATTTGACTCTCTCTTATAGAACAGGATGACATGTACGAGTATGATCACAGATCATATAATGAAGCTTAGATGGAATAATTATAACATTCTGTGAAAACATAGAAGTACGATTCATTATTGAAATTTCGAAAAATCATATCTCCGAAAGTATTAGTTTGTTGGAGTTGAAAATGATATCAATGGATTTTTATGGTGAAACTGCATCTTAAATAAAAATTGAATTTGAAATTTGTTACTTAAAAAAAAATTTTGTTTTCGTTACTCCGAAACCATCTGGCCTATTTTGCCCAATAACAAACTCAACCGAGATATTCATCTCTCTTACCTACTCTGAAAATTCCAACTGCCTAGCTCATTCCGTTCGAGAGTTGTTGTAGAAATTTTTTTTTTAATTTTCAAAATTTTTTTTACACTTTGCGGTAACCTGGTCAATACAAAACTTCACATGCGTATAAAGGTCATGATTCTACAATTTGATGCTAAATATCAGATAGATCGAATGATCGGTTTCGGAAATATTCATACAAAATGTTTTTACTAAAATTGGCCATAACTCCGAAACCGGTTTATGGATTTCGCCCATAAACGAACTTGTCCGAGATATTTACGCTCCAAACCCACCTTACAAATTTCAATCCTCTAACTGCTTTCGTTCGAGAGTTATCAAGCCTACGGCCGGCCGGCCGGACCGGCCGAACAAAATCGATTTCGACCTCGGATTCATGATCAGTGAGTCGAACCAAACCGTTTTAGACCATTTTCAGCCAAAAATTCGAAAATTACAGACATTTGGGCAAATTGATAAGCACTCAGTTCCGAGGAACTAGAGCGCCAAAAACTGGTCCACTGTTTAGCCGAGAATAGTCTCAAACGATTAGTTTCGACCCACATACATACATTCACTGTTGGGTCAAAAATAAACAGTGCTGTGTTTGTGGTGCAGTGAAGACCCATTCAAATACATACATTTACATTTGGGTTGAAAATGAACAGTGCTTTGTTTGTGGCGGCATAATGTATAGCAGTGGTTTTATTTTCAATAATTTATTCCTGTTTTGCAGGCTCTCGCAGAATTTCAACGATATCTGACGGATAGTTTCTGATACAGATTTTTTTTTTATTTTCCGGTCATGCATTCCTCACAAAATTTTGCATAAGTCATTCCGCCGTATTCACAAACAATTCAATCTCCGTTAAGTCCTAACTGAGGTCCTCAGTTAAGGATAAATAAGAATCGCAACCTCAGTTAACGCATGTAACGGTGCGAAAACAGGCCTGTTTCACGTTAATTTTCATTTAAACTGAGGTTGCGATTCTTATTTATCCTTAACTGAGGTCCTCAGTTAGGACTTAACGGAGATTGATTGCTTTGTGAATACGGCGGTTTGTGTTGGTATTTTTAAACTAACTACTGCACTTTAATTCGATCAGATCAGTATTTTTTGAGTTATTGGAAAAACAAAATTTCAGATGGCTATAGACCACATTAGTTAGGTTAGAATCATCCTCTTGGCGGGAGATCCATATTCAAATTTTTTAACATGGAATTTCAACTTTAAGATGAAATCCCCCTATTTAAAAGAGAATGTTAGTACAGATACATCAAGTATTGGGTACCTTCATCATTAGTGCATGTTTTCAAGTTCTTTCCACATTAAAATCTACTTCTATTCATCCTTAAATCAAAATTGAAACCAGTGTAGTTCGAAAGATTACCGTATGTCGTAGATGACTTCTGTTGTGCGTCATTACAAGGCCGATTTAGGGTTATGTAATTATTTTTGACTGATTTCGAGTGAGCTAAGACATACGTCAATCGAATTTGGTGAACATTTTTATATTTATTAATTATTTTGGAAATATACAATTTTGTTATGAAAACTTGATTCGAGATGGTCGAGAAAGGTTCACAGAATCTATTTCAACCGAAATAAACCTTAAGAAATTAGCCAAAGTATCTAAAAACAGGCGAGAAATTCGCGTAAATTTTAGGTCCATAAGAATTGCACGGGGAATTCAGTGCTTGGATCCACGGATGGATCATAATTCAAATTTCCCGCCTAACCTAACTAATGTGGTCTATAAATCTGAAACCACTAGGTGGATTTTGTCCATTAACGAACTAAGACGTCGCACTTGGACTCCAAACCTACTCTGCAAATTTCAACTCTCCAGCTCATTGCATTCGAGTAATTGTGCTGCCGTCTGGCAGGACAGAATCAATTTTGACCTTGGATTCTTCATAGTGAGTAGAAACTGATCGTTTGAGATCATTTTCCGCCACAAATTCGAAAATTAGAGACATTTGGATGAATTGAAAGGCACGCTGTTCACCTGGACAGGGCACCAAAAAGAATTTCTTAAGCACCCTGTAGTTCAAAAGCAACACGTTTAGGACATAAGGACGTAGTTAAGCAGAAACAATCCAACACACAAATTGTAGTTTGAAGGAATTTCAACTTGAAGTATACGAGTGTGTACAATATTTTTGTACCTTATTTTATTGGTTCAATTGATATAACCCATTTGAGACAGCTCAACCGTTTATTGTTAGCCAACATATATTTTTCATAGAAGCCATTCAAACTACTTGTACGTTTTACAAAAATAAAAATCCTAGTTAGCTCATATGTTGCTTAGCACTACAGCAAATATATCCACACTGAGTACGGATTTCATTTAGATGTTTTCTGCAAATGGTCAAAAAGTTGACTTTACAACAGATCGTATATAAAACTCATTTTTGACAATTTGTGGTTGGATGTTTTCTGCTTAACGACGTCCATATAATATTCATATTTTATATAATGAATTGTTCAATGTTTGTTCATTCGTCCTGTATATGTTTATCCAACGTGAAGAAACAACAAACATTTTATATGTACTGCTCAAATCAACATTCTTATCATTATTTATATTCCAAAATAAACTCACCTGTTCCCATACATGGCCTCTCTCCCTGTCATTGATATAGTGGACTTCATCAAAAATAACATACTCCAAATCTCTTGTTGTATCACTACCGCAGTAGAGCATAGACCGCAGAATTTCTGTAGTCATAATGAGACAGCTTGCAGTTTCATTTGTCTGAAAGTCTCCTGTGATTAAACCAACATCATCAAACTCTTTTTTGAAGTCGCGATACTTTTGATTCGACAATGCTTTTATGGGTGATGTGTATATTGTCTTTGTTCTATGCTGCTGAGAAAGTGCAACTGCATATTCTGCTACAACTGTCTTACCAGCTGAAGTATGGGCTGCAACAAAAACATGATTATGTTGCTCTACTTGAAGTATTGCCAACTTTTGAAAGTTGTCCAACTCAAATGGGTATTCTCGAGCCATTTTTGGAATTTTTCGATGAAAATCTGTTACTGGTTTCGATGCATCAAGAATGATTGCCCATTCTGTTCCTTTGGCTGACGGGAGTGGTTGAGCTTTGCTGATATCAAGAACAAGGGGTTCTTTTGGAATAATAGATTCTTCTTCAGAGTGCATCTTTTCGACAATTATTTCAGTTTCATCCTCAGATTTTGATTTGGAAATTCCCCAAGAACCTTCAAAAAAGAGATATACAAATCTTAAGTTACCTAAGATGGAGCAGCTTTCGAAATAAATGAAAATATTAAACATTCATTCACTCTCGAATATGTCTCGCTATTGCTGTAAGTAATCTGTTTTTCCTAAATATTCCTCTGCATGTCTCATTATTGTGCGAATAGCTCTCTTTTGCATTTTGAGTGTTGGCTTCATATTATTTCCACTTCCATAAAACATAAAACCATATCTCATCTTGGATTCAAAAGTTGCTTGGTAGACAATTTTCATAGATGATGAGTCAAGATAGTTTCGTAAAACACCTAACTAAATGTACTTCGTCAACTTACGTCAATTTATTTTCCCACTCCGTAAAATCTGCAGGTGATATCTTCAAATGAAATGCTAGAAATACTGGTCAATGAAAGCAGCTATCAAATTCAAAACATATTATAAAGACAATATTTTTGGATAGAAATATTTAGGAACCAAAGGTAATAATTCTTCTACATTTAGATTATGATACCAATCAAATACATATAACATTTCTAAGATATTTGCAAGAGTATAACAATAATAATAAATAAATTGCACTACTGGCAGTAAGGATTTGGAGTTGCTCTAGCAACTGTGAACAATTGTTGAAATGCTGATACATTTGCAAGAATAGAGTTTACTTCATATTATCAAATTCTAATTTTCAATTAAATAAGATCCTAGACTAAGGGCGTGTTCCTCAATGTTATTGAAATCTTATAAGTTATAGAAAATCCATCCCTAATTACATTTCTAAAACAAATTTGTACTGGATTTATATAACTTTTAAGATATCTATAACATTTAGGAACACGGCTTCAAAGTGGGTATTTTAATAAGGATTTTAGTCCTTCTGCTAGAGTTTCAGGCAATTTTGTGAATATTGCTTGAAGGAGATATTTACCCAATAAATCCTGTTCTTTTTGAGCCAATTCCACTAAATTTATAACATGTTTTTCCTCTGGTATTGTCCTTGGCACTACCTCAATAGTATCTTCTAGTATAGTTGTTCCATCTGTATCAAAAGTGAGTCCAGAGGAAAATCCAGGAGGAACTGTTAACAGCTCTGTAGGATATCCAGGATTACTTCAACAATTTTTCGATTTTAAGTTGATTATTGATACCTGAATGTGGAAGCTCTTCAGATTTGGGAATATCAAAATTATCTGTTAAAAAGCTACCAGGTAGAAACGGTATGAAAGAAGCATTTCCTCTCACTGCGTTGGATGAAGAAATTGGTGCCCTATTCAATAACATAGAATTCATAGGTGTAGCACCCACAGCTTCAAGCGGCACCTCATGGAAATCCACAATTTTTCCAGTAAATGCATCTCTTTGAACCTTGTGAGTACAAATAGGATTATTACAATTCACAATACTACAGCAATGATTACCTTTAAGGTCGTGCTTAAAGGAGACCCTTCGAAGTATAGTAAATCGAGGGGGTTTGGCTCTCTTTCCCAATGGATTTGACATCTTTCATAGTCATATATTGAGAAGTTTTCCAAACCTGTTGCATACTGTTCTAACTTCTTATCAATATCTGGTAAGATTGATAATTCATTGTGTTTCCGTGACTGAAAAAATTAAATACGCTAGTGCAAATTAAATTAACTATTGGCATTCTTTTACCATGATATGAATAAAGGTTTCAAGTTTATAGTACGTAAATGTAATCCTAAAGCCAAAATTTCAAAGGATTTTCGGATATTTGAATTACTTGGAAAAAATATAAATATTTGATAATTCAAACATTTGAACTTTGAAGTATTTGAACTATTCAGCACAGATTGCACAGAATATTGAGAATCATATATTTCTAGGTTATTTCCTCTTCTTCGCTTTCAAACACCAGTGATGCCTGATGCCCCTGAATACAGTGACTATATAGTATACGTTCCGTAAATCACCTTGGTTGTTGCGGTTACTACCATAGACAAGGAATACTACTACTTTTCCGTTCCGTAAATATGAAATGTTCGGTTGGTTCCTGAAATATAGGTTATTTACGGAACTTGGTTCCTAAGAAAGCGGTAGATTTTCAGGCACCAGCAGTGGGACTCTGTAACTTGCATTCCAAAGCGAAAGCATAGCGCCGCTTTTGCTTTGCTTCCGAATACATGTTCGGTGCTACCCACAGAACACACGGTGCTACCGATCTAATCCGAATCGTGATAGGGAGTACAAAACTGTATATAGCAATCGGCTACATCCGCTTATGCTTTTGCTTTGTTGTTACAGAGTCCCACTGCAGAACAACCGACGAATTTCTTTGGTTCTTTTGGTTTGTTATTGTTTGGATGTCAAAAGTGTTCTGTGGTCTTATGTTTCAACTGGTTTTAGATAATATATTCAAAAACTACAAATTTTTGTTGCTATTATAATGGATAATGGATTCTTTAATTGAGATAGATTAGATATTATTTGTTCCACTTCAAGTTAACTGATATCACGAATATTCAACAAAAATTAACCTATAAACTTAAACAACTGACAGAAAGACTGACAGGTGACAATCTCACCAGAGTAGTTACCGGTCCTGAAAAAATTGGTTACTTTGGTTGATTTACGGAACGTATTCATAGTCACTGTACCCCTGAACTGATTGGAGGAGTATGAATATGGGCTCATTCTGAAAGACTATGTACACCCCAATGTCTGTATGATAAGGCTTGTTTCACATGCATACGGTTCCATTCGGTTCGGTTCGTTTTCGGTTTCCATTCGTTCGCTGGCGACAAGTGTGAAACGGTGCTCCGGTTTAGATTCGGTACCGAATAGAGACCGTACAGCACCGAATACTCCCTCGACACGAACAGGTTTCTATCAGGTTTGGATTCGTGACCATAGACAAGAGATATATATAGATGGGCCACTCTCGCCTTATTTTGGTTCGTGGAACACTAGCGGTACGTCGCGGGCACCTCAAGAAATACATCCGAGCGGGAAATTCAAATGTACCTCGCATTATAATATCCTATATTCTATTTTAACATATTGTTCCAAAACACTGCCAAACACCAAAGAGACGATAATTCGTCTAACACCTGGCTTTTGACAATGTTTTTGGAACAATGGTTTTAGTTCTAATGGAAAGGAAATAAATGAAATCCCAAAACTCTTTAATAAAAGTATTTATTCAGATTCATGAATTTAAGTTGTTCATTTGATGTGAACTAATTATTAGAAGAATTATTAAATAATATATATAAAAATTAAAAATACATCTCGAATTATTTAGAAGAAAAGAGAAAATTAAATGTGAAATATAATATAAAAAATGGATAGCAGTAAGTATATTATGTACAACGCAATGTGGAAGATATTCTCTTCATGAAATCTTCTCTAATCTATAGCTTTGAATAGCTATCAAATAAATGATTGCAAAATTTTTAGTATGCATTTACAAGGACAAAATCAAATGTGAAATAAAGTATAAACAAGAGCGCCAAAAATGGATATCATTACGCAAGTACAACGAAAGGTGGAAATATATTATACATTAAAATAATCCATTATCTTTGAATATAAAGGAGCTAATGAATTATCACAATATTTCCAATATACATTTAGAAGGACAAAACCAAATGTGAATTATAATATGAAAAATGGATATCATTATACACAAAGTAATGTGGAAAACATTTCGTACATGAAAATGCAGTCACAAATTTATACGTTTCCATAGCCTCTGGGAAAAAATCAAATATGAAATATAGTAGATATAGATATTGAATCAATTCTAATATTATGTATTGAATCCATAATATTAGAATTGATACCTGTACTGAAATTTACTGAATGCAATAATTTTGACAAAGTTTTGCTGGATGGAACCGCAAAAATGTTGCTGAGTAGTTTGTATCCCTTAGGGCTATTTTTAAATGATGTCAAAAAAAGAATTTTCTCATCTAAAGTACAGCACCTTCCTCTGGGTTTCAGGTTTTCACACCTTATTTGAGACAAGAGAAAATTAAAGGTTGGTGTGTTCATCGAGTGGCTGAGCGGTTCATGAGAATGGCAAGCATTCAGTAGCTCTTTCACTACAAATTTCAGGCCTTTATTCTTTTCAGCAATCCTTCCCACTTTACGTGCAGATCAGTGGCAATTTTGTAGTATTCCCTAGCGTCTGGCGATACCTTAGAGAATCGTGTCCTTCTGGTTTTTCCTGAAGAGAAAATTATAACAATTCAATTTTATATAATCAAAAATCATTTAAGATTAGTAAATAAAATAAGTTATTTGGGGTAGCAGGAATTACAGGTTCAACTTCAGACTCATATTCTACCTCAAGCACATCTTGAACATCTAGGAATAGATATTCAAATAAGAAAAATCATCAAGCATTTTATATCATGCATAATATCAACATATCACATTGAAATTTATAACTTTAAATGCTTGCACTGGTGTGGAACCATTTCCGATAATATAATCTGGATCTATTAAAAGAAATTCAAATATCAATGAATTGCTTTAATTTTACGAGTTTTCAGATAGGTCAAGAAAACAAGTTTTTGAATCTACACATTCTAATGAGGTAGTGTGCAAGCTCCTGCAACTAAAATCATTCAAGATATGAACAATAAAATGGAAAAATTCATTTACCTTGTACTCCAACATCCATTGTCAAGCCTCGAGTAGGAAAGGCAACAGGTCGTACAATAAATTGCTTCTTAATATTTATTACAATGTTGGATGGATCAAAATGACTGGAACAAATTCGATGATGTCCGTACACTAAAATTGCAGCCCTAGTCAGCATCAAGGCGTCCTATTCTTTCCAGCCATATTTTCCAAACCTGAAAATGATGACATAAAAGTTTTTTGGATATATCAAAGTATCAATAAATTAATCACAATTAAGTACTTTATTGCTCATACATGTATACAAATAAGATCCTTCAGCCTTAAACAATCATATGCAAGGAAACAAAAGAGATTAAATATGGATGTTCCATTTTCTATTCGTATTTTGTTCTGTTAGTGTTTGTATAAGTGCTTTTAGTGGGTATTTTCTGGCCCTTTGGTAACTATCTTTTTGATGAAACACATTCAAAGTGTCTTGTAAGTCCTTGAGTCGTTTGAAACAGTTTTTATGCTGTACGCAATAAAGTATTAAAAATACATAAAAACGAACTTACCTCATCATCTTTAGGAAGCCTGTGCAACCTACTCCTGTTCAAACAGTCTTTCCTGTCTTTCACTATACAGCTAACCATCTTTAAAAACAAAACCAAAACTACGCAACACAGATAACTAAGTTGCTACGCAAAACAAAACACTTTATACTTTCAACAACAAGCAATCTCCAAATTGAAAATGAATTGAAATGAAACAAGTCGGCAGCGAACAGCGAACAGCTGTTAAAAACCATCACGTGACCCACAAAACGCGGAGGAAGAGACATCTACAAAATTTCACGGGAACCACGCGAACTATATTACTCTGCCCAGACTTTAGAATACGTTCCGTAAATCAACCAAAGTAACCAATTTTTTCAGGACCGGTAACTACTCTGGTGAGATTGTCATCTGTCAGTCTTTCTGTCAGTTGTTTAAGTTTATAGGTTAATTTTTGTTGAATATTCGTGATATCAGTTAACTTGAAGTGGAACAAATAATATCTAATCTATCTCAATTAAAGAATCCATTATCCATTATAATAGCAACAAAAATTTGTAGTTTTTGAATATATTATCTAAAACCAGTTGAAACATAAGACCACAGAACACTTTTGACATCCAAACAATAACAAACCAAAAGAACCAAAGAAATTCGTCGGTTGTTCTGGTGCCTGAAAATCTACCGCTTTCTTAGGAACCAAGTTCCGTAAATAACCTATATTTCAGGAACCAACCGAACATTTCATATTTACGGAACGGAAAAGTAGTAGTATTCCTTGTCTATGGTAGTAACCGCAACAACCAAGGTGATTTACGGAATACGTTCCGTAAATCAACCAAAGTAACCAATTTTTTCAGGACCGGTAACTACTCTGGTGAGATTGTCATCTGTCAGTCTTTCTGTCAGTTGTTTAAGTTTATAGGTTAATTTTTGTTGAATATTCGTGATATCAGTTAACTTGAAGTGGAACAAATAATATCTAATCTATCTCAATTAAAGAATCCATTATCCATTATAATAGCAACAAAAATTTGTAGTTTTTGAATATATTATCTAAAACCAGTTGAAACATAAGACCACAGAACACTTTTGACATCCAAACAATAACAAACCAAAAGAACCAAAGAAATTCGTCGGTTGTTCTGGTGCCTGAAAATCTACCGCTTTCTTAGGAACCAAGTTCCGTAAATAACCTATATTTCAGGAACCAACCGAACATTTCATATTTACGGAACGGAAAAGTAGTAGTATTCCTTGTCTATGGTAGTAACCGCAACAACCAAGGTGATTTACGGAACGTATACTTAGTGAGAGAGTTTCCACCCCATGTTCGTGACTAGGGAATACAGATCAACCGGAGCGTTCACACAAATACGGTTTAGTTTCGGTTTTCACCATAAAGTGATAAATATTTACATATGTTTTCTGTCTCGTTCTGAGGTTTTAACCTCAAATCGAGCAGATATCTTTCAATATTTCCCGAATTGTTCAAATATAGAAATATGAACATACATATTTTCGGGATATTGTTGCTATCTCAGTATTCATGAGAAAATTATGGTTTACCAAATGTGGACTGATTTCTGTTGCAAATCTAAACCAGTGCTGCGGGACAAAACTTCCGAAAAATATAAAGATCAATTGAAGACGTAGGATGCATTCAAAGATGTATGTGTTCAATTTTGAATGGCTTCGATGAATCTGACGTCACGGAAAAATTGGAATTGTGAGCCCGTGTCGGAAGATAACATAAAACCTAATATGAACCGTATATGTGTGAAAGGCCTTCATTCGTTTTCGGTTGAAACCGAAAACGAACCGAACCGAATGAAACCGTATGCATGTGAAACAAGCCTTTACAAGGGAACGTTCTTGATCTTGGGACCCAGAGTTAGTGTTATAATGCCACGAACGATTTCCTACATTTTCATCAGCTTTGGCCACACAGATGAAGCGGGACCAGTTTCGGGTTTCGGTACTCAGGGCTTATCTCTCTGCTAGTTTTTTCAAATCCTTCTGGCGAAGCTGAACGATACCGACCATCTCTGCAGTTAGCGCATCCCCTGTACAAGTACATATCCTGCGCCTCCCGATAGCTGAAGGTCAAGCACTGGCTTTAGGAAGAAAAAGTGTAGGTCCAGCACTTCTCTTTACTCACTCAATTTGCCAACTCCTTCGAAATTTTTCCAACTGTTAAGAAAATTTGCTTCGTTCAACATTGGGGGGGGGGGGGTCATCCCCCCCATCCATTTTGTTCAGGGGGCGCTGATTCAAGAATACAAAAAAAGTACCTATATATGTTTTAAAAGGTAATTACTAAATTCCTACTTCTTAAACTTAAACTCAATCCTTATGATTTGTCGCAGATGAACTTCTCTATCACCTTTTCGTTGAAGGAATGTTTTCAACAAAATTCTCTTCGATGGACAACATTGCGAGCGCCGTCAGTCTTTCTTCCGACATTGTATTCCTTCGAAACGTCTTGATCAAACATATTTTAGTTCCTGCGGTTGTTATTGGCATCGATATTAAAATAACCAAAACTTTACCTATTTCACAAAACGTTGAATCCAAACCATACGACACTAAAATAAATTAGTACGTAAGCAACCGTTCACGTTCTCGTTTTCTTGTGTTATTAATCGAGTTTTCCGACTCAGCATGACCACGTAGAGCAAGATTGCATTTGCCACACAACTTCAAACTATCGATAATGACAGGACGTCACGGTTTTTAATACCATTTCGTTGTACTTACGAATATTTTAGACGTCTGCACTACTTAAACCAGAAGCGATATTAGTTGTGGCCAATAGCTGGAAACTTACAATCTTGTTCATATGCTTGGCTGATTTTTCGTGTTTTTTATCTTCATTCACCCATATGTTTCATATCACGTACACCTTCTTTTGGCCAGTTATTAACTCCACCGAACAGTGAGCAAACAAAGCAAAAAAACGCATTTTTTTCTTCACATCCGCACAACCATAATGTCTTTTCGTAAACATTTGCGTCAAACTTCCGCGTAAATCCCGCCCGCTTCTTATACCCGGATTGTACTTGACTTACATTCAATACGGCCACAGGTCGTTCATTGTTTTTAATATTTACCTCGTCCGCCATACTCAAAGAACTAAAGATTAATTTTGCCAGATCACACCCTCAGTGTCAGTCCTTAAATCCTCAACGCAAATTTATTACACGAAACAATCAGCCAATACATACAATACCTATCTTTTTAGCGTAACCATAAATAAGGTATACTACTACTGAACGTAACTTTTATTCCTAATCATTGAAGGATACTGTGCGAGGTATAGTCATTACCAAAAGGTTTCTTTCTTCGTTGATGTTGTTTCGTTGTTGTTTGTTAGGCAACATTGTTCGATTGATTGCTTCTGACAAATATCTTGTGTTTCTTACGCAGAAGCAAATCACAAAATAATAATTTTTTTATTTGTAGATATTAGAGTTTGGGAGAGAAAACCCTGAAAGAAACCTTTTAGTAACTTTTATTCTTCTCTGGGCTGCTACTTGGGCGCCTGCCCGCATCGGAATCATCACTGAGAATCTCGTTGGACTAACTCACTTGCTGCTCTTTGAGTGAGGACGTTTGCCGTTTCCGTGGTAACCGGCGATTTCGCTTGGGCGTTCGTGATTTAGCCCGACATAGTGCGGTCGTTCAGAGTAAACCTTGTCTATACGGACGCTTAACGCAAATGTAATTATTGTGAAATATGTCGCTAGGTAAAAATGTTCTAATTTTAATTGAATCCTGTTTGAAGAGGAAAGAACGATTAAGAAATATATAAATTAATTGTTTATGTATGTGCGTCATTGTTATAGGGAGGGTGGCGCCAAAGCTAAGCTCATTTTTGTTATATGCCGGGTTTATGCAGAGAGGATTAGCCTATTATAGTAGAACTCGTTCTTCGTATCTTATCTCGAGGGCCGACTATGAATACGACCCTTAGAGACAATTGTTTCAAGAGCTAAGTGCTAAGAGCTAAAGGCCGACTATGAATACGGCCCTATATTCTCTCTGCATAAACCCAGCATAAAACAAAAATGAGCTTAACTTTGGCCCTCGCCTTCCTCTTTTAATGTTAACCAATAGGATTACCTCATCTTGCGGTTCGACTATGAATACGGCCCTCAGAACGAGCTCCCCTTTTGGATTGCGCCCATCGGTACAAGCAATAGGAGAGCTCGTTCTTAGAGTTAAGTTCCAAGAGCTAAGGGCTAAGAGCTAAATTCTCCCCGCCCCACAATCATTTTCATAAAGTTGTATCAATGTTAGCAGCTTTCACACTTTCACCTTATTGGTTCGGTGTATACAGTGCTTTGATTTTAAATCGCGAGAACAGGTATGTGATCAGAGGCGCTCGCAAAAATTATTCCAGGGGGGGCAAGACCGAATCTCTTTTTTGTACATATTGATAGTATAGTATATATTGATAAGAACACTCTGTTATATCACATTAACATTAGAAGTTCATCTGCGACAAAAACATAAGGATTGAGTTTAAGTTTAAGAAGTAGGAATTTAGTAATTACCTTTTAAAACATATATAGGTACTTTTTTTGTATTCTTGAATCAGCGCCCCCTGAACAAAATGGATGGGGGGGATGACCCCCCCCCCCCCAATGTTGAACGAAGCACATTTTCCTAACAGTTGGAAAAATTTCGAAGGAGTTGGCAAATTGAGTGAGTAAAGAGAAGTGCTGGACCTACACTTTTTCTTCCTAAAGCCAGTGCTTGACCTTCAGCTATCGGGAGGCGCAGGATATGTACTTGTACAGGGGATGCGCTAACTGCAGAGATGGTCGGTATCGTTCAGCTTCGCCAGAAGGATTTGAAAAAACTAGCAGAGAGATAAGCCCTGAGTACCGAAACCCGAAACTGTATAATATTTAAATATTAAATGAATTTGTCTTCGAACTCACAAATTCGTAATTAGTTAAAAAATCCGGAAGGGGGGATGTTTGCACCCCGCTGTCCCCCCTTGCGGGTGCCTGTGTCTGTGATTACGAATCAGTTTCTTATAAACATTAAATCGATGACACTCTGCTATACTGATGGTAGATATATACCTAAGAATAAATGATATTAATAATAATTATAAAAATATTATTTTATTTCCATATTCTACTTATATAATAAGACATACAATAAATATGTTTATGACATGCAGATATTTTCAATATCGTAAATTATATACACATAATATTTACACAATGACAATAAATATGAATAAATAGGTACAGAAATGCTATCAAAAGGATAAGACAGTTATATACATATCAGTTTTATTTTTATTTTATGCCTGTTTTTTTATGACTTAGTGATAATCACACTTGTTTCTTCTTCTACTATGACTTCCTGTTTTTGAGCAAATTACATGTTTTTGAGTGAAGGGTTGTAGGTAACCTTTTGGTTCTGCTCCAGATCATCTGTTATACTGTTGTCTTCATCGGCTTCACTACACAGAATAGAAGAAATATATTTATCAATACAATACTATTTAACACTAATATAGGTAAGTACCTATATAGTCTTTTGAGCTTGCGCTGATTTCAGTCAGATCAGAACAATTTAGTGGGGAAGACTTTTGGTTCTTCAATCGAATAATAATATTGAGTCCAAGCTCTACTCAATTTTGAAACAGATTTGAAAGGAGCAGAGGCGGCTTGTAAGCTGTTTAAGAGGCAGTGCTGCAGAGCGCAGGTATCAATCATAAAAATTTGAGAAAAATTAAAATACGGTTTGCATTGTAATAAATAAATCTTCTTGGAATAAATTTAATTTCCAGTTTTTTGTCAATGTTCTATCTGGAATAGTCCTTATATTTCGAAATTAAATCCATTTTTTTTCGGCTCAGGTAAAAGGTTACAAGCGTTTGAAGATTTCACAATGTGCTAATACACTTCTGCACTTCGTTTCCATCTTTAAAAAACGTTTCAGAGTCTAAATCAGACTGCTTCGTGAGACACTCAGTCATTATCTTTAGATTCTTCAGTTCAAATCAATAAAGGACCTTCATTTGAAAAATTAAGTAAAAAATCCTTTGGACTAATGTTCCGCTAGTACAATGCTTGATATTTGATATGGAATTTATGGACTTAGGTACTGAAGTTGAACATCAATGAGGTGAACTGTGAATTGCCAATTACTAAAAAAAGAAATATTTATTGATTTTACCATCAACAAGTCTCCTAGAACGCCTTCGGTGTCATTCAGTATTGGCTAAGTCACACTGATGATTGTTAATAACCATGAAACACTGGGTTTGTGTCTGCCCTTGAATGACGCTTTTCTCTTTGGGGGAACACTGAGCGATGAGGTGATCTAGCCCGGCCACACGGAATATTTGTTGATGGTTAAGATCAATAATTACTTCACCGTGTTTCTTTAGTTACTCAAGTTGAAAATTGTCTTTACCTGTAAAAATTGTGTCTCGATGGGACGAATAACGATTTCGGACAATCTTTCATGTACGGCCAACATTCCGATGGACTGCCAACTTTTCCTTTGCCGATATTTTCTGCATCGACATATTCTGTTAACATATCTGCGAACGGTGACTTACTGGCCCTGTAAAATATCGGGAATATAATCTTTGGAATTAACCTATAAATGCAATTTATAAGCGCAAATGTACAAGTATCTATTACTAGCTGCCCGCCCCGGCTTCGCACGATTGAAATGCTGATACTAAATATACTACAGAATTTCTTTATATACAACGTTCCCAGCATTTTTGTCGTTAGACAATACATAAACATGTTTTCTTTAGAGGTTACTCTTGAAATAGTGACACATCATTGATGTGTGTTAAGTTGGCCCAGCACTTTTTGATTTTCGAAAAAAAAAAATTTCTGCTGAATTGTGCTAGGTTTGTGCTGCTTTGTGCCGTTGAAATTTCCTTTCTATTTCATTTGGTTCTCAAGATTTTTCAAAAATCGATAAAATGGGCTAGCCCAGCACTTTTCGAAAAATTAGGTTTCAATGGCTGAAATAGATTGTGCTATGCATGTACTGAGTTGTGCCGTTCGATTTTTTCCGAAAGTTCCATTAATTTCGCAGAAAATCGAGAAGTAAAAAAAAAGTTAGCCCAGCACTTTTGTTTTTTCTTCTCACAAATGAGTGAAATAACTTGTACTACATTAGTGCTGTCTTGTGCCGTAAATATTTTCACGAAAATTCTTCGAATTTTCTGTGATATGGCGAAAATGAAAAATGAAGTCAGCCCAGCACTTTAGAATTTTTCCATTGGAAACATGCTCAAAAAATCGTGCTACACGTAGTATAAGTTGTGCCATTGCAATTTTCACGAATATCCTGCTAATTTTCCAAAAAAATTAAGAAATAAAAAAAAGTTAGTAAAGCACTTTTTTTTTTTGACGAAATTTTTTTTACCTAATTGAACTGCATTTGTGCTGACTTGTGCTGGTCATATTTCTCAGGAAAAACTTCAGTATTCCTATAAATGGAGAAAATAAGAAGATTCAGTAGATTGTTTGAAAACTTGCAATGCGTGGCAACAACGTGCGTGAAGTTAGCCCAGCACTTTTTGATTTTCGAAAAAAATTTTCTCGTACTCGATTGTGCTGGGTTTGTGCTGCTTTGTGCCGTCAACATTTTTTTTTATTCCATTCGGTTCTCAAGATATCTCACAGAATGTGTAGAACCGGCCAGCTTAGCACTTTTCGGAAAATTGTTGTAAAACAACTGAAATAGATTGTGCTATATATACATTGAGTTGTGCCATTCGAACTTTTCCGAAATTTCCTCCTATTTTGCAGAAAATTTAAATTAAAACAATTTTGTATCAGCAATCATAATTTTCATCTTCAATTTTTTTCTTCTAATCGTGTACGACATCAACTGCCGTGGGGTTCGATAGCGCTGTTGCCAGAGTTCAACTTTCAGAGCAGAATATCCAGAATATAGTTGAAAGTAGACTGTCGACAGATTTCATTATTTTATTGTTTCTTGCGAATATGAAATTGACAGGTTGTACAGTGTATCCGAAATTTGATGATCACTGAGAGCATCTCGAGAATCATAAGGGTTAGAAAAAAAAAATTTAAGGATACCCTTTTTTTTCGAGATAATCAATTACCAGCAAAAAGATCCCAGATATCTTGATTGGTTATCAAGTTACAGGGTGTTTCTGAAAAATTGGTATTTCAAATATTTCGATATACTGGGTGTCTCAGTATATCTGTTCCAATGGCATTTCGAAAGATAAAAATTTGAAAATTAAATGTTCTCCAATTCCTTCAAGGAACCTTCAACTGGGAAAAGCAGAAATTGATAGTCTCTTACTATTTGTATTTTCACCTGTAGTATTATGATGAACAAAATAATGCTTAATATTTAAACTTTTCTATTCGCTCAAGAACCTTTAGGCAAGTAAGAAATTTTTACTCTACTTCCATTAGTTCAATTTTTATATTTGAACACTTTTTACTGTTCACATGAACTTTCGAAGAGCTTGATAACTCTCTCTGAAATTTCGATATTCTCACCGATGGAATAAAAAGCGAAGAACAGAATCATTTTTTATGAAAAACAAACCAAAAATAAAATGGACATTTCGTGTGAAAAAGTAAAATAATTAATCCTATTAATCAGACGGGATATTTTGTGAGATATCTTGAAAACCGAATGGAATAAAAGAAAAATGTTGACGGCACAAAGCAGCACAAACCCAGCATAATCGAGTACGAGAAAATTTTTTTCGAAAATCAAAAAGTGCTGGGCTAACTTCACGCACGTTGTTGCCACGCATTGCAAGTTTTCAAACAATCTACTGAATTTTCTTATTTTCTAAATTTATAGGAAAACTGAAGTTTTTCCTGAGAAATATGACCAGCACAAGTCAGCACAAATGCAGTTCAATTAGGTAAAAAAAATTTCGTCAAAAAAAAAAAAAGTGCTTTACTAACTAATTTAATTTCTTAATTTTTTTGGAAAATTAGCAGGATATTCGTGAAAATTGCAATGGCACAACTTATACTACGTGTAGCACGATTTTTTGAGCATGTTTCCAATGGAAAAATTCAAAAGTGCTGGGCTGACTTCATTTTTCATTTTCGCCATTTCACAGAAAATTCGAAGAATTTTCGTGAAAATATTTACGGCACAAGACAGCACAAATGTAGTACAAGTTATTTCACTCATTTGTGACAAGAAAAAACAAAAGTGCTGGGCTAACTTTTTTTTTACTTCTCGATTTTCTGCGAAATTAGTGGGACTTTCGGAAAAAATCGAACGGCACCACTCAGTACATGCATAGCACAATCTATTTCAGCCATTGAAACCTAATTTTTCGAAAAGTGCTGGGCTAGCCATTTTATCGATTTTTGAAAAATCTTGAGAACCAAATGAAATAGAAAGGAAATTTTAACGGCACAAAGCAGCACAAACCTAGCATAATTCAGCACAAATTTTTTTTTTTCGAAAATCAAAAAGTGCTGGGCCAACTTCACACACATATATCATTGGCCATGTGAAAATCACTCAACGCTCAAATATAAGCCTGTAGCGTTGAAAGTTGGACCCTGCGATTTATTAATGGTCATTGCAAAATATATCTTTACCGAAAATTATAGGCGTTTAAATTGGATCAGTAAATCCGATGGTAGGTATCAGAGGAATTCGGGGAATCAATACATCTATCCTGACTGAGGCGAGCCTCACGCTCTACAGATGATTCTCTGGCTCTCTGTATTCGATTTATATCCCTATCCTGGCTGTACCGGCCCCCCGGTCGGTACCACCGCAACCGCTATGTCCCTGCATTTTAAATCTGCGATATCTTCGAAAATATTAATTTAAACTACATGCTGTAAAGGGCCATATTGATCAATATTAAATTCACAATGCATTTAAGGTACTTAATTGGATAAGGATCAATGCTGTATTTCTTAAAATAGCTTGGTAATCAAGCCATTATTTCTCGTAGAATGTAAAGGATAAAAAATGGTTATTGTGGGTTATCCTTAAGAGATAGACATATACAATCACGGACTTTTTCGTAGACCTTTATTATTTTGATCTATCTCGTAGGGTTCAGCCAGCGTTTGCAATGTGAGCGCAAAAAAATGTGTTTATTTACGACCTCACATTAGAAAATTATCAGTGTTTCTCTAATATATTATTCATGTATTATACATATAAACTGTCCTATTGAATCACTTTATCTATTAAAAAAACCGCATCAAAATCCTTCACGTAGTTTTAAAGATCTAAGCATACATAGGAAAAGACAGACAGCGGGAAGCGACTTTGTTTTATACTATGTAAGGGTGCCCAAAATATCAGTATTAAGGTAAAAAAAAAATAAACGATAGAACACCGAAATTTTTTATAAACATAGGTCGCAAACATGCACATGAAGAAGCTACAGGGTGTTCAACTTTCCAGATTTTTGAATTCAATAACTCTTGTGGTCTCCGAAACATATGGATCATTTACTTTAATTTTTGGTTGAGTTTTTAGATTTTTTCCGATTCCGATGGATACAAAAATCATATTTACGATACATTCTTGTGAACGTTCGTGCAAAGTAAAAATTCAGAAAAGTGTTTAAAAGAAACGAAAAATGTGATCATACTAAGAAATATGCTTAGTAGCTTATGAAAAAAAAAGTTAGCCCAGCACTTTTGTTTTTTCTTCTCACAAATGAGTGAAATAACTTGTACTACATTAGTGCTGTCTTGTGCCGTAAATATTTTCACGAAAATTCTTCGAATTTTCTGTGATATGGCGAAAATGAAAAATGAAGTCAGCCCAGCACTTTAGAATTTTTCCATTGGAAACATGCTCAAAAAATCGTGCTACACGTAGTATAAGTTGTGCCATTGCAATTTTCACGAATATCCTGCTAATTTTCCAAAAAAATTAAGAAATAAAAAAAAGTTAGTAAAGCACTTTTTTTTTTTGACGAAATTTTTTTTACCTAATTGAACTGCATTTGTGCTGACTTGTGCTGGTCATATTTCTCAGGAAAAACTTCAGTATTCCTATAAATGGAGAAAATAAGAAGATTCAGTAGATTGTTTGAAAACTTGCAATGCGTGGCAACAACGTGCGTGAAGTTAGCCCAGCACTTTTTGATTTTCGAAAAAAATTTTCTCGTACTCGATTGTGCTGGGTTTGTGCTGCTTTGTGCCGTCAACATTTTTTTTTATTCCATTCGGTTCTCAAGATATCTCACAGAATGTGTAGAACCGGCCAGCTTAGCACTTTTCGGAAAATTGTTGTAAAACAACTGAAATAGATTGTGCTATATATACATTGAGTTGTGCCATTCGAACTTTTCCGAAATTTCCTCCTATTTTGCAGAAAATTTAAATTAAAACAATTTTGTATCAGCAATCATAATTTTCATCTTCAATTTTTTTCTTCTAATCGTGTACGACATCAACTGCCGTGGGGTTCGATAGCGCTGTTGCCAGAGTTCAACTTTCAGAGCAGAATATCCAGAATATAGTTGAAAGTAGACTGTCGACAGATTTCATTATTTTATTGTTTCTTGCGAATATGAAATTGACAGGTTGTACAGTGTATCCGAAATTTGATGATCACTGAGAGCATCTCGAGAATCATAAGGGTTAGAAAAAAAAAATTTAAGGATACCCTTTTTTTTCGAGATAATCAATTACCAGCAAAAAGATCCCAGATATCTTGATTGGTTATCAAGTTACAGGGTGTTTCTGAAAAATTGGTATTTCAAATATTTCGATATACTGGGTGTCTCAGTATATCTGTTCCAATGGCATTTCGAAAGATAAAAATTTGAAAATTAAATGTTCTCCAATTCCTTCAAGGAACCTTCAACTGGGAAAAGCAGAAATTGATAGTCTCTTACTATTTGTATTTTCACCTGTAGTATTATGATGAACAAAATAATGCTTAATATTTAAACTTTTCTATTCGCTCAAGAACCTTTAGGCAAGTAAGAAATTTTTACTCTACTTCCATTAGTTCAATTTTTATATTTGAACACTTTTTACTGTTCACATGAACTTTCGAAGAGCTTGATAACTCTCTCTGAAATTTCGATATTCTCACCGATGGAATAAAAAGCGAAGAACAGAATCATTTTTTATGAAAAACAAACCAAAAATAAAATGGACATTTCGTGTGAAAAAGTAAAATAATTAATCCTATTAATCAGACGGGATATTTTGTGAGATATCTTGAAAACCGAATGGAATAAAAGAAAAATGTTGACGGCACAAAGCAGCACAAACCCAGCATAATCGAGTACGAGAAAATTTTTTTCGAAAATCAAAAAGTGCTGGGCTAACTTCACGCACGTTGTTGCCACGCATTGCAAGTTTTCAAACAATCTACTGAATTTTCTTATTTTCTAAATTTATAGGAAAACTGAAGTTTTTCCTGAGAAATATGACCAGCACAAGTCAGCACAAATGCAGTTCAATTAGGTAAAAAAAATTTCGTCAAAAAAAAAAAAAGTGCTTTACTAACTAATTTAATTTCTTAATTTTTTTGGAAAATTAGCAGGATATTCGTGAAAATTGCAATGGCACAACTTATACTACGTGTAGCACGATTTTTTGAGCATGTTTCCAATGGAAAAATTCAAAAGTGCTGGGCTGACTTCATTTTTCATTTTCGCCATTTCACAGAAAATTCGAAGAATTTTCGTGAAAATATTTACGGCACAAGACAGCACAAATGTAGTACAAGTTATTTCACTCATTTGTGACAAGAAAAAACAAAAGTGCTGGGCTAACTTTTTTTTTACTTCTCGATTTTCTGCGAAATTAGTGGGACTTTCGGAAAAAATCGAACGGCACCACTCAGTACATGCATAGCACAATCTATTTCAGCCATTGAAACCTAATTTTTCGAAAAGTGCTGGGCTAGCCATTTTATCGATTTTTGAAAAATCTTGAGAACCAAATGAAATAGAAAGGAAATTTTAACGGCACAAAGCAGCACAAACCTAGCATAATTCAGCACAAATTTTTTTTTTTCGAAAATCAAAAAGTGCTGGGCCAACTTCACACACATATATCATTGGCCATGTGAAAATCACTCAACGCTCAAATATAAGCCTGTAGCGTTGAAAGTTGGACCCTGCGATTTATTAATGGTCATTGCAAAATATATCTTTACCGAAAATTATAGGCGTTTAAATTGGATCAGTAAATCCGATGGTAGGTATCAGAGGAATTCGGGGAATCAATACATCTATCCTGACTGAGGCGAGCCTCACGCTCTACAGATGATTCTCTGGCTCTCTGTATTCGATTTATATCCCTATCCTGGCTGTACCGGCCCCCCGGTCGGTACCACCGCAACCGCTATGTCCCTGCATTTTAAATCTGCGATATCTTCGAAAATATTAATTTAAACTACATGCTGTAAAGGGCCATATTGATCAATATTAAATTCACAATGCATTTAAGGTACTTAATTGGATAAGGATCAATGCTGTATTTCTTAAAATAGCTTGGTAATCAAGCCATTATTTCTCGTAGAATGTAAAGGATAAAAAATGGTTATTGTGGGTTATCCTTAAGAGATAGACATATACAATCACGGACTTTTTCGTAGACCTTTATTATTTTGATCTATCTCGTAGGGTTCAGCCAGCGTTTGCAATGTGAGCGCAAAAAAATGTGTTTATTTACGACCTCACATTAGAAAATTATCAGTGTTTCTCTAATATATTATTCATGTATTATACATATAAACTGTCCTATTGAATCACTTTATCTATTAAAAAAACCGCATCAAAATCCTTCACGTAGTTTTAAAGATCTAAGCATACATAGGAAAAGACAGACAGCGGGAAGCGACTTTGTTTTATACTATGTAAGGGTGCCCAAAATATCAGTATTAAGGTAAAAAAAAAATAAACGATAGAACACCGAAATTTTTTATAAACATAGGTCGCAAACATGCACATGAAGAAGCTACAGGGTGTTCAACTTTCCAGATTTTTGAATTCAATAACTCTTGTGGTCTCCGAAACATATGGATCATTTACTTTAATTTTTGGTTGAGTTTTTAGATTTTTTCCGATTCCGATGGATACAAAAATCATATTTACGATACATTCTTGTGAACGTTCGTGCAAAGTAAAAATTCAGAAAAGTGTTTAAAAGAAACGAAAAATGTGATCATACTAAGAAATATGCTTAGTAGCTTATGAGAAAAAAGTTTCGGGGGTAAAAAGTGAGAATAAGTTTGAAATATGTAAGCCATGCCGTTTTTTTATGAGATAAAAATAACTAAAATATTTTTCCTAAAAATGTTTGGTTGCTCTTAATGCAAATCTCGATTTTTATACACCCACGACCATTTTCTTCACTTCAGTATCTAGTGGTAGCCCCGAAAGACGTCGAATTCAATTTTAAATTGTCATTCTTCTTCGTAAAAATGCGAACCCTACCTTCAACCCCCTTCGAAAGACAGGTACAACCCCCAATTTTTCAAATAGGAATTATTGGCTTGTGATACATCGTTTGAAAGGTCACGTTATTTTCTATTCAGAAATGTTATCACTCTCATGTGTATTACAAAATTCAAAATAGAAAAAATAAAATCATGTGATTATCGAAATTCATTATAATATTCCCTCGAATATTCCCAAATCTTTTTACAATGATACCAAACTTAAATGCCTTCAAGATGTAATAGAAAGAAAATAAAAAAAAAAACATATCATTGTATTCTCAGGGGGTACCACTACCATGAAAAGTACGTAAAACACTTTAGTCGAATTTAAGCGAATAACCGGAACAGTGCGGTTAAGACCAATCTCTTACTAAACATAACCGATCGGTTATAATAGCAAGGGATTGGTCTTAACCGCACTGTTCCGGTTATTCGCTTAAATTCGACTTTTGTGTGGCAATGTTAGGTCTGGGCTGATAAGTTATAGTTCATAAATTGTTTAATTTGTGTTTGAATTTCATTAACTTTTGAATAATGCTTCGATTGTCAGAAAGGCACAAAATAACAATTTTACAAATGATTGGTTACGGAACACTTGAACACAAAAAGAAATCAGTCGCTTGTTTCATGAGAAACTTCCGAGTTTGCAGCCTATAAACCAAGGGTCAATAAGTAAAATAGAGAAGCAGTTTCGTGAGTATGGGCATGTAAGGCAGATTAAAAAAGCAGCTGCTAATAAACTGTGTGATGATTTGAAATTAGATGTGATGCTCAACTTTGAACAAAATCTACATAAATCGAGTATAGAAGCCTCCACAACATTAAATGTCAGCCATACATCGATTCTAAGCCTATTATAACAAAATTAAATGCATTCCTATAAAATGATACCTACCCAGGAGCTCTTGGAAGATTATTTAGATAGGAGAACTAATTTTTGTGAGCAAATGATGGACATGTTGGACAACAATACTATCCAATTAGTAGACGTTTTATTTTCTGATGAGTGCCCTTTTTCTCTCAACGGCCATGCTAATCGTCAAAATTGAAGTTACTGGTCTACTGAAAATCTTCACTGGATAAGACAGGAACACACGCAATTCCCTCAAAAGGTTAATGTTTCAGCAGGAAATGTTCGAAACCATATCATAGGCCCCTTTTTCATTGAGGACAATTTGAATGGCGATAATTATTTAGCACTACCCCAGTAAACATGATATATCACAGAAACATTTCATATGAGATATGGGTGAAGCATTTTGAAACATTGCAAAGTTATGTTTCATGAACATCTCGCAAATGTTTATATGGAACATCGCTTCGCATCATCAGTGATATATCACAGTGACATGAAATATGAGACATATAATATAGGTATATTATGTGGGCATTAGAAAACATTCCAGTTATCTAACGGAAATGTTTGAATGTAACACGGCCTCTAAAAAAAAGCAATATCGGTGAAATATGTATATTAAATTATTTATTCAAGTATAGGTACATTAGCCTTTCCAACATTTTTTTTTTCAGTTTTCCGTCAAACGACAATGATACGTATAAATATATATCATTATCTCTTCAAGAATATATATTCAAGAATAAATCTTGTCTGAAAGATTTAATAAGCCTAATGTCAAATGTCAAATAATGAATGCTGATTGCTGATTCTGATTGGTTGGCGGTAGACGGATGCGGGCAGCCATTGGTGTTCTGAGGGACAGCGGACAGACCCATGGATCACAGATTACGCGTGGTTAGAAGTGTAGGTTATGTCTGTTGATGATGATTTAATTTGGTGGAAAGTAGAAGTTTTGGCAGTTTTTAAGTTTCATTCATCATTGTGCGATAGGATAAATTAGTTCATACTCTTTGAAACTAATAAGTGATTAATAAATATATGGTTTCATCCAGCGGTGATAAGGAAGGAGGTGAATTCTTTATAATATCATACTTTACTTGATTTTTTTTTTTTGATAACTTTTCTAATAATATATTTTATATTATATCATGGATGAGCAACGACGAAAGAATAAGTTGTTTTCATTTTATTAAATTTTTGTGCTATATAATATATTTTTATTTAATATTTCGATTCCAGGTTTTGTTGTACACCTTTGCATAAATGATGAATAAAAACTCGATTTGATAACATTTGTTTAATATATTGACTAGAACCTTCGATAGTATTCTTGTTGACACCAAGGATTTAAGTGTAATGTTGTATATTTACTCTTTACGATAGGTTTGTTCCAAATCAAGAGATTATATCGTTCAATGCAGCGTCATGATTCGGAGCAGTAGGTAGAAAAGTCACATTTTTTATACTGCTCCGAATCATCCTGACGATGCATTCTCCGATAATTTCTTGATTTGGTACAAACCTAATGAAACACCTGAAGATTGAAGTAGAATCAAGAATGTTTTTGTTCCAGTGAAAAATCGGTCTGTAACATATCCTTGGTATATTGCAATGAGACCAAATTAACGTTAAAGGTAACGTATATAATATCTACGTTACATTTCATTCATAGGGGTAGAGATGTTTCAGAAACATCTACGAGATCGTTAATGTCCAAGGACATTTATGCTTCAGTGGAAACATATCTCAGAAAACGTCTCAGTAACATATCATTGAAACATATATTATATGTGTTCAATATAACATATATTATATGTTTCAATGATATGTTACTGAGACGTTTTCTGAGATATGTTTCCACTGAAGCATAAATGTCCTTGGACATTAGCGATCTCGTAGATGTTTCTGAAACATCTCTACCCCTATGAATGAAATGTTTCATGTTACACATGAAATGTTTCAGCTATATTACTGAGATGCATCAATGTTTACATCATTTTGAAGTACTTCAAAATGATGTGGTTCCAACTTTGGAAAATTTATATCCTGATCAAGGAGATCCTTAAGTTCCACGGAATACGATATGGTTCCAACAGAATGGAGCACCACCACATTACCAATGCAATTTCCGGCAGTACCTCACCGCAATATTTCCAAATCGGTGGATAGGAAGGTCAGAAGCGATCGAATGGCCAGCGCAATCGCCTGAGTAACCCATTGGATTTCTTTTTATGAGAATATGTGAACAGCATTGTGTACAAAACTAAACACCTTGATTTGAATGACCTAAAAATCGAATATCGCTTGTGTTTAGGTCGATCACTCCTGAGATGTTGAATAATGTCGTAAGAAATTTTATTTGAGGTTAGGATGTTGCCAAGGCGTTCGCGGTGAACAATTTGAACATTTATTTCATTCATACTTTTGTTTGATACATTTTGTACTACATTTTAGTTTTTTATATTGAAAAAAAAAACGCTAACCACTTGATTTTGGTTTTTCTAATTTGTTTTATGCAATAAACATGAATAGAGAATGACGAGACCTTTCAAACGATGTATCACAAGCCCATACTTCGTATTTCAAAAATTGGGGGTTGTACCTACCTGATTTTCGAAGGGGGTTGAAGGATTTTCGCATTTTTACAAAGAAAGATGACAATTTAAAATCTAAACTAGATGTGTTTCGTGATTTTCCATAAATATGTACAGTAACCAAAAATATGAATGTATTCCATTTGGCTCTTCCACACTGTAAACAAACATGTATATGATAACATTGGTTTTCCTTTCAAAGCCCCTAAACTAGGACTAGCTAAAACTGTAAAACAAGCAGTGATATTAATGGAAATCATGCGTTTTTACTTGGACTAGGAAGGTTCATAGTCCGAGTAAATCGCCATATTCCACTATAAAAAAATTCTTTCATACTCACGTCAAAAATAATTTCAGCATTTCTCCTAGTAGCCCCAAATTACCGAGTTCATACGCCTGAGTTTCACAAATAGCCCTCAGCAGACATGCTCTACCATTCATTCCGAAATTTTCCAAGAAATCTTCGACTAGAAAATACAAAAGGGCTCTTTCTCCACCATGAAAGACATTCTGGTGCTCTCGGGGTAGCCTTGGAGGGTCATCTTTCAAGCCTCTTTTCGTTCTGCGGTGGTTTAGATAGCGTCCGATGTAGTCCCCCAGAAGGTTTCCTGCAGCTCTTCCCATTGACCGTGCCAAGATAGGAGGTAGTACCCCGTAAGGGTTTTCATTGTCTGTCAATCCTAGTTTGTTGAAATCGACTGAAAAAAAATTGCATAAGTTTTTATTTCAATATTGAGGAGTACATTTAGCAGTAGTAAACATTCAAATATAGGCACAGTTTAAAACTCGAATCAACCAACTATAATCCAGTAAAGTTAGACATGATAAATTCTTAAAATGGTGACGGATAGTTTCTGAAATGTAACATTTTTAAAGGATTTTTTTTAGTGATATGACAGACTTGAGTAATGAGACAATCGTGTAAGATCACATAATTTTTAATTCTGACATATGTGTTCTATGGGAATTGAATATTTTTAAATATTTAATAATATATACGAGAAAACTTACGTAATTTTAGGATATTATATTCACGAAATTAATGCGTCAGCATTGTTCAAGTAATTACCAAGTTTTAATTGGATCGGATTTGTATATTTTGAGTAATTGATGAAATATCAACAAAATTTAAGATGGGTATAACTACGAAACAGTTTGGCCGATTATGCCCATTAACGATCTTAAATATCCCATTTTGATGCCCAACCAACCTTGAAAATTGAAAGTCACTATTTCCGTTCGTAAGTTATCGTGGAAACGGTTACCCATCCAGCTACTCAACCTCGTACTCAACTCACCAAGGACTGGTCACATCTCCAGTCATATAGATCCAATCGTGTTCAAATTTAGATCTCGGCTGTAAAGTTAGGTTTTGAAGGATCTCGCAAAATTTCAGCGATATCAGACGGATAGTTTCTGAGAGACAAAATAGAGAGAGAGAAATCAACTTTATTGATTATGAATCAAATGGCCAAGGTACAAAATATTTTTTAATACTTTTTAAAACGATACGCACTAAATTCCGCATAAGTATTTGTGTCGACATTATACAACTAATTACCAAGTTTCAATCAGATCGGATCTGTATTGTTAGAAAACAAAATTTGTACTCGGAAACAGTTTCGACCATTATGCTCATTAACGAACTTGTCCGCCGCATTTGGATTCGCAACCTACCCTAAAAATTTCAAGTCACTATCTCATTCCGTTCGATTATTCTTCAAGAGATCCATGGAGCTACAGAGGAGTATAATTGTGAGAGGGGACTTTTGAAAGTTTATGCATTATTTTTAATTTGTTCGTTGTTCTCCTCTTGTCTATCCATTTTTGGCGCTCTAGTTCCGCGGAACTGAGTGCTTATCAATTTGCCCACATGTCTATAATTTTCGAATTTTTCGATGAAAATGGTCTTAAACGATTTGGTTCGACTCACTGATCAAGAATCCGTGGTCGAAATTCATTCTGTCCGGCCGGCCGGCCGTAGGCACGATAACTCTCGAACGGAATGAGCTAGACAGTTGAAATTTTCAGAGTAGGTTTGGGAGATAAATATCTCGGTTAAGTTCGTTATTGGGCAAAATCGGACAGATGGTTTCGGAGTACCAAAAAAAAATTTTTTTTTTAGAAAACAAATTCCAATTTAATTTTTTTTCAATAATCAGTTTTATCATAAGAATGCAATGATATCATTTTCAACTCTAACAAGCTAATACTTCGGAGATATGATTTTTCAAAATTTCAATAATAAATCGTATTTTTACGTTTTCACAGAATTATATAATTATTCTATGTATGAATTGTCATAATGTCAACGTATTTTCCTGAGACATGACATTGTCTAGTTCCTTGCTAATAGTTGGTTCGAGAAACGTCAAAATCGACTTAGAGAGACAAGGGTAAAAAACGGTCATATAAACCCCCATGTGGCGATTTTATGTCGAAATGTGAAAATTAAGAATATATATCCCAGGTAATTACCGACGTTTTATTCTAATACCGGAGATCGACAAGATCGTAGGCGGGCTAAATCCCGGAAAGGAAATTACACTTTTTGGCGCTCTAGTTCCTCGGAACTGAGTGCTTATCAATTTGCCCAAATGTCTGTAATTTTTATATAAGATGCAGTATCACCATTAAAATCCATCGATATCATTTTCAACTCCAACAAGCTAATACTTTCGAAGATATGATTTTTCTAAATTTCAATAATGAATTGTACTTACTTCTATGTTTTCACAGAATGCTATAATTATTCTATCTAAGCTTTATTATATGATCTGTGTTCATACTCGTACATTTCATCCTGTTCTATAAGAAAGAGTCAAATTCATTTCAGTTATTTTAATTTGATTTCTTCCATGGTGCAGTTCTCATTCTCAGATTGCTCATTTAATCTTGATAAATAAACTATTATTTGAATTTAATTTCCTTCGTGATGCAGTTCTTTCATAAGAATACATTGATTTAATTCCCAACTCTGAGAAACCAATACTTTCGGAGATATAATTTGTCTGTTTGATCTAGAGCGCCAGAAAGCTCCTGTCCACAGGGCTTGAACCCATTTTTCAGGTTGAGTATCGAGTACCTTGGAGAAACCTCCCCGTTTTTTCACCAAGGAATCCATATTGAAGAAAGGAATGCCCATCAATATTTCAAATTTCAGCTACTTTTGTAAAGAAATTCAATTTTTGCAAATCACAACAGTCACGGAGAGACAGTTTTTGCGCGTATGTTCTGGGGAACATCGCGTTATCATTTTGCCCAAATGTCTGTAACTTTCGAATTTTTTGACGAAAATGGTCTCAAACGATTTAGTTCGACTCCCCAATGAAGAATTCGAGGTCAAATTTGATTCTGTCCGGCCGGCCGTCCGGCCGTTGCCACGATAACTTGAGAACGGAAAGAGCTAGCGACTTGAAATTTTCAGAATAGGTGGCGTATACCAATACAACGGACAAGTTCGTTAATGGGCATAATCGGCCCAATGGTTTTCGAGTAATAATTTTGTTTTCAACCACTATAAATCCATCCGAATTGAAACTTGGTGAGTAGTTGTAGAATATGAACCTAAGCACGTTTGTGAAATTTTGTGCGAATCGTAGGGCTAGAAAATTATTAAAAAATATTTTTGTTGTCAGGATAACTTGAGAACGGAAAGAGATAGCGGCTTGAAGTTTTCAGGTTAAGATGTGCATCAGAACGCGACATTTGAGTTTGTTTATGAGCATAATCGGCCAAACGGTTTTACAGTTGTAGCGATCTGAAATTTGGTTGTTTTTGTCTCCTCATTAACTCGAAAAATACTGATCCGATTGAATTGAAATATGGTTATTAGTTGTAGAATGCCAACGCGAAAATTCTTGCAAAATTTTGTGAGGATAGTATTTGTAGAAAATTCTTAAGAAATCATTGAAAATTAAAAAAAAATTATATATCAGTAACTATTCGTCGGAAATTGCTGAAATTTTGCAAGAGCCTTTAGAATCCAACTCTACTGCCAAGTTTTTAGTTTTAACACGATCGGTTAAATATTGTTGGAGATTCGAGCAGCCTTGTGTGAGTTCAGTAGATCGGTGACCGTTGCCTCGATAACTTTTGAACAAAAGGAGATAGGGACTTGCAATTTTCAGGGTAGGTTGCGTATCCGAATGGGATAGTTAAGTTCGTTTTTGGGCATAATTGGTTTTACGGTTTCCGAGTTATACCCACCTGGAATATTATTTCCTCGATAACTCAATAAATAAAGATTCTATCGATTTGAAGCTTGGTAACTATTAGTTGAAAATCAACATAAAGACATGTTTAAAATTTTTTAAGAACCGTACCCCTAGAAAATTTCAAAAAAATTACGAAAAAAAAATTGGTTCAAGCACTGACGTGAAGTCAGGAGCTTTGGCGCGTATGTTCTATTGCCCATTCTCCTGTATTGGACACCCTTAATCGAATTTACCATGGTAAATTCGAATCAAGAGTGTCCAATACAGAAGAATGGTCGACATAATTTACCATGGTAAATTCGATTAAGGGTGTCCAATACAGGAGAATGGGCAATAGAACATACGCGTCAAAGCTCCTGACTTCACGTCAGTGCTTGAACCAATTTTTTTTCGTAATTTTTTTTAAATTTTCTAGGGCTCTCACGGTTCTTACAAAAATTTTTTTTCAAATTTTCTAGGGGTACGGTTCTTAAAAAATGTTAAACACGTCTTTATGTTGATTTTATACTGATAGTTAGCAAGCTTCTTATTCGTTCGAATCTTTATTTTTTGAGTTATCGAGGAAATAATATTGCAGGTGGGAAATTTTTGCAGAGGCTCGACTTCTATCATACGTTGAATTGTATGGTACCCCGTTACACTAACCTCTGCTAACACATCTAAAGCTCTCAATCAAAAGATTATAGATATATACTGGGTGTTTCATAAACATTGCGAACAAATTCAGGATATTATTCTCTGATTCATTTGAGGTCGAAACTTCTGGAATTTCTGATTTTATTACATTCAATGAAGAATATCTCAAAAACGGTGCATTTAAGGGGAAATAATGAAGAATAATTCAATGTTTTAGAACGATTCTATATTCCTGAAATGAGTCAAGATGAATGTTAATTGCTTTCTTTATGCTAATTTTCTTTAGTTTTATGAATCCAGGAGTCTATAACCAGGAAATTATTGGAAATAGGAAAAACTATATTTGGATTATAGGTATGTATCATAGTTATAGGACACTTCATACCAACATTCATTTTATTCGGAAAAAAGCATGAAGAAGCTACATAATAAAACTCATTTCTTTAAATTTCAACAGCCTGTATCTATTTACCTGAGCCGAATTTGGAAAAATGGTAAATTTAAGAAGGGTTTCAATTGATGAAAGGAATATATGGCTAAAATCAATGTACAACTTTAAGACTCACCCTATACAGGGTGTTTCATCATAAAGTGGACAAACGAATACAGCGTGTAGATGACATCGGGAGAATCATTTTTGCCTTATGACATATACCCCGTTTTCGAAGCATAAGCGAGATACAGGGTGTTCAAGGTAATTTTTGACCAATATTCTATCAAGTGTGGTCAGTAATGTGTAACATTTGAAATAATGGTTTTTGGTCACATCTCAGTATTTTTTTATGCTCAATTCTGAAATGATATAAGATTCTGAAAAAAGTATTTAAAAATGGCGGAAAACCTGCAAAGTTCGAAATTTTTTTACGCGGTTGCCAATTTGAGTTTCACTCTATGAATTATCTCAAGTTTTTAAGAAATTCTGTGAAAAAAATTTTTCAAAATTCGAAAACAACTTTTTTTTTACAGCAAAAATAAAATTTCTTCCGAAATTGATGAACTTTTCCACGCTTATACTATTCTTAAACCTTAACGAAAATATGAAAACAGAACCGAAAAATATCGATGGGTTTGTTTTTTATAGCCATTCAATGTTTTCACTCGGATATCTAACTTATTCGTTTTTTGAAAACTGGTTTGGCTATGAGGCAAAAAGTTTGAAATTGAACTGCCGAAGCATTCCAGATGGAAATTAAAATTTCTCAAAAAAAAATTTTTTTGCTCATATTTCAATAAAACTCTGGCCGGGATCGAACTAGTGACCTTGCGATAGGAATTACTCTTAGCTCTTGATAGAAATTGAAATTATTCGGAACATATTAATTATCGTTACCTAGCAACGGTAATCCACAGAATTTGACAGTATGTTCGAATTCAACTGAATAATATTTCGTTAGTTTCTTGAAAACCATTTTAATTTGAGCAGAAATGAAATATTCAATCTTGGGTTAATTTGCAGTTTAACGCCCCCTCACCGATTTTCAAAATATTCTGTATATAGTATCTGCATGATGTTGATATACCACAGTTTCAATTTTAGCACTGGCAAATGAGTATTTTTCGAGAAAATTCAAAATGAAAATTGAAAATTAGAATTGTAAAATATCTAGGAACAGCTTAGAAATATCAAAATTATAATTGTCATGTTGATATATTTTTAAGAAATTTAAATTTATGAAGTAGTATATGAAATTAAAACCTAGGAAACGAGCCAAATAAAAAAATTACAGTTGAATTCAATCAAATTTCATAAAGTCAGTTTTCCTGCTAAAGAATAAGTAAGTGGGAATTTCATGAGTGTAACACACTAAAAGTGCTTTATTGCTTTATTTTTTCATGTGTGATCAATAGTTGGAGCATAATGGCCGACGGAGACAGCAACCCAAATGTACAAATCTGCTGTTACAACGTTTGCAGAGAATGTGCCTTTACAAACATTGAGTTTATCTGCAAAATTTCGGATGATGAAATAGCTCGCCACTTTCTTATTGAACATGGAGTTTTGGCTTGCCATTCAGTATGTGAAACTTGTGGATCAAGAGTATCTGCGAACTTTGAGAGAAAACAGTTCAGGTGCCGTAAAGTGATTCATGTGCCTAAACGGGGATCTGTTAAGTGCGATACTTCTCGTAGTGTCTTCAAAGGAACATTTTTGGAAGGTTCGCATCTTAGTTTGAGGCAAATGTGTTTCCTGGTCGATATGTTCCTCTCAAGCCGAGGTGCGAAAACTGAAGACACCATGTTTGAGCTAAAGATCAGTGAACATACAGTTGTTGATTGGTTTTCCTTTTGCCGTGAAGTTGAAGAAGACTATCTCATGCGGAATTCCCAACCGATAGGGGGGCTTGGGAAAATCGTTGAAATAGACGAAGCAATGCTGGGCCATAGGAAATACAATCGAGGACATGTGTTAACTGAGCAATGGGTGATCGGTGGAATTGAACGAGGAGTTCAAGGAGGATGTAAGGCGTTTCTCGTTCCTGTACAGAATCGCACTTCCGAAGCTTTGATCGGCATCATAAAACGTTTTGTACTCCCTGGCACAACGGTTATGACTGATTCATGGCGGGGGTACAGTTCTTTGCAAAACGAAGGATACCTACATCTCACGGTGAATCATTCTGAAAATTTCGTCGATCCACAAACTGGTGCCTACACCCAAACCATTGAAAGACTATGGGTTGAAGTTCGTAGACATGTTCCTTCGGCTGGATTCAGGCGTGAAGCAATTTCAGGATATTTGGCTAATGTTCTCTTCAGACGCATGATGCCTTGCTACGGTCGTAGGAGGCACGTCTTCTGGAAAGCTGCGGCAAATTTGTACTCGCCAGAACATCCATTGGCATAAGGTAAATTGAAAAGTTTTTCTAAAAGCAAAAACTATCCAAATGTGCTATTGTGGTTACAGATATTTTCCATTCATCTGTATATACAAATTTTCTTCGAAAAAAAAAAAAAATTTGTATCATAAGAAAAATTTTGATAATTTTTAATAGTGGCAAATTATGAAACCTAAACGGAAAGGGAGAGAGAACAGGAGTACTGGGTGAGATATTATATTCAAAACGATTAATTTTGTTTTGAATTTTCTCCAAATTTCAATTTTCATCATAAATTATAACAATAATCTTATTATAATATCACAAAATTAAGAAAATCAAAGCAATCCTAATAAATTTATTACCCCACCCAGCACCCCTATTCACTCCCCATCCCGTTAGATTGATCCAAAATAACTGTTTTGCCATTATTGAAAATGATCAAAAAACACTGTACAATGCATATTTTCTTCGAAAAACATGAAAAAGTCGAAATTTACGAGGGGGCGGTAAACTGCAAAATGGAGAAAAATGATATGGTTCAGGCTTATTATGAAACGAATTCCTCAGGGAGGAAAGCGAGAGAAATATACGCCCGCAGATTTCCAAGCCGATCAGTACCAAACTTTAAAACATTTATGGCAACAGTACGTAAATTACGTGAAGATGGCACTCTTAACCGAAAGAAAAAAGAAACAATACGAAGTCACGATGAACGTGTCCTGGATTTGGTTGACAGTAATCCTAAAATATCAACTAAAATGATATCTAATCACCCCAATGTGAACCAGAGTAAATCGACTGTATGGAGAGTTCTAAAGAGGAATCACTACCACACCCATATCATTTTCAAAGATGTCAAAAATTAGAAGAAGGTGATTGCAGTAAAAGGAAAGAATTCTGTGAATTCATTTTAAGAAGAACGCGTGCGAATAGAGATTTTCCACGTCTCATTTTATTCAGCGATGAAGCGACCTTTCATAGAGATGGATTTTTTAACAGAAAAAATAATGTGGTATGACAAATCAATAATCCACATTCTTCGGTTTCGATGAATAGTCAAAAAAGGTTTTCAGTCAATGTTTGGGCGGGAATGAAGGACAGATTCATCATCGGACCTTTCATTCTCCCTGAAACATTGACTGGAAATGGTTACTATCAATTTTTACGAGAGACTCTACCAGATCTCATGGAAAATATTCCTTTGAATCAATTTAGAGGTATTTGGTACCAATACGATGGTTGTCCTGCGCACACAGTCAGGAGTGTACGCGAGTTTCTAGACTCCCAATACCCACTGCGATGGATTGGTCGGTTTGGACCTGTTGCATGGCCTCCACGTTTTCCAGATCTAACTCCACTGGATTTTTATTTCTGGGGTCATATGAAAAGTCTGGTCTACGACAAGCGAGCTCCAGTAGAATCGAAAGAAGAATTGATTCAACGAATTGAATCAGCTGCCCAGGAAATTCGTCATAATCAAGGAATGATAGGTTCAGCGGTGAACAGTGTGGTGAAAAGAGCGAGACTGTGTGTTCAAATGAATGGGAATATTTTTGAAACTGAATTATAATCTATAATTTCGTCAGAGTTGTTCAATTAATTGTTAAATTTGTCTACTATTGTGTTATATTCTTGCGTTAGTGAAATATAAAATTAAATATTCAAGAAAATTTTGCTATAAGACAATATTCTCTCACTTTCTTGATTTTCTTGATTCGCTGAACCAAATAATTATTTCCAACATTGATTATTTAATTTCTGCTCGAATTGAAATGTTTTATAAGAAACTAACGAAATATTATTCAGTTGAATTCGAACATACTGTCAAATTCTGTGAATTACTGTTGCTAGGTAACGATAATTAATATGTTCCGAATAATTTCAATTTCTATCTAGAGCTAAGAGTAATTCCTATCGCAAGGTCACTAGTTCGATTCCAGCCAGAGTTTTATTGAAATATGAAGAAAAACATTTTTTTTTGAGAAATTTTAATTTCCATCTGGAATGCTTCGGCAGTTCAATTTCAAACTTTTTGCCCTCATAGCCAAACCAGTTTTCAAAAAACGAATAAGTTAGATATCCCAGTGGAAACTTTGAATGGCTATAAAAAACAAACCCATCGATATTTTTCGGTTCTGTTTTCATATTTTCGTTAAGGTTGAAGAATAGTATAAGCGTGGAAAAGTTCATCAATTTCGGATGAAATTTTATTTTTGCTGTAGACATGTAAAAAAAAAGTTGTGTTCGAATTTTGAAAAAATTTTTTCACAGAATTTCTTAAAAACTTGAGATAATTCATAGAGTGAAACTCAAATTGGCAACCGCGTAAAAAAATTTCGAACTTTGCAGGTTTTCTGCCATTTTTAAATACTATTTTCAGAATCTTATATCATTTCAGAATTGAGCATAAAAAAATACTGAGATGTGACCAAAAACCATTATTTCAAATGTTACACATAACTGACCACACTCGATAGAATATTGCTCAAAAATTACCTTGAACACCCTGTATCTCGCTTATGCTTCGAAAACGGGGTATATGTCATAAGGCAAAAATGATTCTCCCGATGTCATCTACACGCTGTATTCGTTTGTCCAGTTTATGATGAAACACCCTGTATATAGGGTGAGTCTTTGACCACTGCATTAATTTTAACCAAAGATTCCTCTCATCAAATGAAACACTTTTTTCATTTACCATTTTTCCAATTTCAGCTCAGGTAAAAAGATACAGGCTGTTGAAATTTTGAAAAAAAATCAGTTTTTATTTTGTAGCTTTGACATCCTTTATTCGAATAATATGAACGTTGGCGTAAAGTTTCCTATAACTATGATACATATTTTCCAAATATTAGTTATTTTCTACTTCTACTGGTTTTCTAGTTATGGACTCGTGGATTCATAAAACTAAACGAAATTAGCATATAGAAAGCATATAAAGTTTTTCTTGAGTCATTTCAAGAATATTCCATCGTTTTAGAACATTATATTATTCTTCATCATTTCTCCTTAAACGCACCGTTTCCGAGATATTCTTCATTGAATGTTTTAAAATGGAAAACTCCAGAAATTTCACTACTTTTATGGATCCGTCCCTGAGCGTTGGAATCCCGAATCAAGCTGTAAACCACGTTACCATGCCTTATTCTCGTCCGCCAACAATGTCATAGATAATTTATATGCGGGAGTGTATTAGCACATTGTGAAATCTTTAAACGCTTGTAACTTTTTACCTGAGCCGAATCTGGAAAAATGGTAAATGAAAAAAGTGTTTCATTTGATGAGAGGAATCTTTGGTTAAAATTAATGCAGTGGTCAAAGACTCACCCTGTATATCATAACATAATCTAGATTTAAGTTACTTACTTGTGAAAGGAAGACTGATGGTCATGTTTGAGAAAAACCCATCGGGTGGATATCTAACGAATGGTAGAGACAATGAGGGAGTCATCACCAACGTGGTACCGGGAGGAAGTGCTAATCTGCCATCTTCTGTTATCCAAAGAAAACGTTTCTGTCTAGAATACGATTTTTCTTTGGATAAATTCGAAGTTACCATGAGAGAAAGCAGAAGAACAAGAATTGGTCCTTTGTTCCTTGGATACCATTTTATCTGATAGAAGAATTTGTTCATCCTGAAAAGGAATATAATGAATTAATAAAAAAATCTTAGCACTGACATGAAATCATAACTTTTTCGCGCATGTTCAATTGCCTACCCACGCCCCCCCCCCCCCCCCCCAAATGTTATCTTTTCATTAAAAAAAAATTGCTACAGAAAGCGACCCTTACATCCCCCTGCCCTTATAAAGTCAATTGCCAAAATTTCAAAACCCCCCCCGAAATTAATTCCTATTTCAGAACCCCCCTCCGAAATTAATTCCTGGCTACGCTCTTGTCTTAGCCATTATAATACTGAGATTTACATAATTTGAAATTTCAATTATCACAATAATAGCTAAAATACAAAGCCGATCGAGCCGAAAACAGGTATGGTATAATGGCGGCTTGAAGGTTTGTGCTAACTTCCAGTGGAGTCTGAATGATAGTTTCTGAAATATAGCATTTCTGAAGAAAACATTTTTTTTTAGCTATACGCTTCTCACCAAATTTTTCAAAAGTTTGCGCGTCGACATTCTACAACTGATTACCAAGTTTCAATTCGATTGGATCTGTAATTTTTGAGTTATTGAGGAAACAATATTTCAGGATAGGTATAACTCCGAAGCCATTTGTCCGATTATGCTCATTAACGAACTCAACGACGGTTAAGTTGGTTGCGCATTTGGATGCCCAACCTGCCCTGAAAAGTCCTTCGAACGAAAATTACAGACATTTCCGCAAATTGATAGCACGCTGTTTCCTAGATGCATGCACTCAAAAATATATAATCAGTACTTTCCAAATACTTCTCCTTTCATTTGAGTTTTAAATTAAGGTTACTTGATAAGAGATCCAAAATAACCATAGAAAATGTATTTTAATAATAATTCCTTACTTTAACACAAAATCATTTGGCCGATTATACTTACTTATCAATGAATTCAAATGTTCAACCTACCCTAAAATTGCAAAATATTTTTCCATATCTTTTTAAAAATTTTCTAGAGAAACGATCCTCACGAAATTTCACTTTGGTCTTTGAGTCGGTATTCTACAACAAGTTTCAATTCGATCGGATCTGTTTTGGTTGATTACACGGAAACCGTTGGGCTCATTATGCCCATTAACGACCTTGTCCGTCGTATTTGGACCACAGCCGGCAGGCCGGACAGAATCAAATTGGACCTTCAATTCTTCATCAGTGAGTCGAAACTAATTGTTCGAGAACATTTTTGGCAAAAAATCGAAAGTTACAAGCATTTGGGCAAAATGATAGCACGCTGTTCCCCAATGCTGCGCGCGAAAACGATCTGACTTTGCTAAATCATCTACGAAAGTAGTGGTTTCTCATAGTTGATAATGATATCAATGGATTCTTATGATGAAACTGCATCTTAAAAAAAATTGAATTTGAAATTTTCAATGTAAAAAAAATGTTTTTCTCGTTACTCCGAAATACCCTTTTTGTCTTAACCGAGATTTCATCCCTCAAACCTGCTCTAAAAATTCTAACTGTCTAGCTCCTTCGGTTCGAGAGTTATCGTGTTAACGGACGGACAGAATCGATTTTGACCACGGATTCTTGATCAGTGAGTCGAACCAAAACGTTTGAGACCATTTTCGGCCGAAAATTCGAAAATTACAGACATTTTGGCAAATTGGTAAAAGCACTCTGTTCCGAGGAACAAGAGCTCCAAAAAGGAGTCTTATTGAATTTCACCGCAAATATTTCATCACAAGTTTCAGTTTTTCAGTATGAGATAATCTTCGGCTTGAAATTCGCAAAATACGGACATTTGGCCGAAATTAGAGCGCGCGTTTGGTACGAGCGCGCAAAAACAAGAAAATAAAATAAATGATCGAAATTATCTCTTGCATAATTCATGTAATAGCCGGCGATCATCAAGCTCATTATCATAAACAAACAAGAATCGATGCATGAAACAGGTTTTTCATAAATGCATATCATCGAACGGGCATTCAGAAATTTTCCTATACTAGATGTAGTGCCAGATTCACCCACCCAAATTGCTAGGTTATTTCTCAGAAAGGAGTGCATTTTACGCATTTTATATAACGGCAATACCTACCTCATCACATGTGAGATCCTCGATTGTCTGACTTGAATACAGAAAAGTAGCCGACTTTAAAATGGAACGAAAGGTCGTATCAACCCGTTTAGGTAATCATCGGCGACGATTAACAGCGAGGAAAAATGTTGAAAAAAAAGTAAGCGCTTAATTTTATGCTGAAATTCTGCAACATTACCTGAAGATTTTAAAAAATTCCTAGCAATTGGATAGTGAATATTTCGAAGTATGAACGGTATTCATATCAATACTGAATAAATAACACGAAGAAATATACATACTGTATATTTTGGTTTAATTATTCTCAATTGATCACACCATTGAATGCCTCCTTTATGGGTTTTCTCTCCCAAACTCTGAAAAATATCTATAAAATAAAAAATGTTTTATTTTGTGAAAAGCTTGTGCGTTCGAAAAACAAGATATTTGTCAGAAGCAATGTATAGAACAATGTTGCCTAAAAGCAATAACGAAACAACATCAATTGAAATTCAAATTTCGGAAAAGCTGTCAACAAAAAATAATTCTGAAGATTTTCGCTTGGTGTCTGACCTAGTCTCCGAAACGAAATGGTTGTTTCATCGTTGATGTTGTTTCGTTATTATTTGTAAGACAATATTGTTCTATACATTGCTTCTGACAATTTATATCTTGTGTTTCTAACGCAGAAACAATTCCGAAATATTTTTTTTGTAATTTTATAGATATGATTCAGAGTTTGGGGGAGAAAACCCATCCGAACCATTTAATAAGGAATGTACCTCCCAAAGTATTCTTTGATGAGGCACGTTTCGAACATCGGGGGAAGTCCAAAGGAAGAAGAACTTTCAATTTATTCCATCGAGAAAAGACGCTTCTAGTCAAAAATTGGTTCAAGCACTGAAGTGAAGTCAGCATCTTTTGCGCGTATGTTCTATTGTCCATTCTCCTGTATTGGTCACTCCTAATGCAATTTAACAAACCAATACAGGAGAATGGACAATAGAACATACGCGCAAAAGATCCTGACTTCACGCCGGTGCTTGACCAATTTTTTTTTCGTAATTTTTAAAAAATTTCTAGGTGTATGTTTCTCACAAAATTTAACACACATCTTTATGTCGATATTCTACAACTAGTTACCAAGTTTCAATTCGATCGAGTCTATATTTTTTGAGTTATCGAGGAAATAATATTTCAGGTGGGTATAACTCCGAAACCGTTAGACCGACCATGCTCAAAAGCATTCAGATACGCAACATACCCTGAAAATTGCAAATCCCTATCTCCTTTCGTTCGAAAGTTATCGAGGCAATGGTCACCCATCCAGCTACTCAACTCACACAAGGTAGCTCGAATCTCCAATAATATAGATCCGATCTTGTTCAAACTTGGTAGTACAGTTAGGTTCTGAATGCTCTCGCAAAATTTCAGCGGTGTCGGACAAATAGTTTCTGATATATAGAATTTTATTCACTGAGTTTTTTTAAAATTTTCTAGTAATACGATGAGAATCGTATCAATAGAAAATTTTTAAAAAATCATAGAAAATAATTGAGAAAAATTCTATATATCGGAAACTATCCGTCCGACATCGCTGAGCCTTCAGAACCTAACTGTACTACCAAGTTCCAAGTTTGAACATGATCGGATCTATATTGTTGGAGATCCGAGCTGCCTTGTGTGAGTTCAATAGCTCCTGTATTGGACACTGTCAATAGAATTTACCATGGTAAATTCGATTAAGAGTGTCCAATACAGGAGAACAGACAATATAATTCACCATGGTAAATTCGATTAAGAGTGTCCAATACAGGAGAATGGACAAGAGAACATACGCGCAAAAACTTCTGACTTCACGTCAGTGCTTGAATCAATTTTTTTTTCCATAAAAATTTTTGCGCGTATGTTCCGGGGAACATCGCGTTATAGTTTTGCCCAAATGTCTGTATCTTTAAAATTTTTTGACGAAAATGGTCTCAAACGATTCATTTCGACTCCCCAATGAAGAATTCAAGGTCAAATTTGATTCTGTCCGTCCGGCCGTCCGTTGCCACGATAACTTGAGAACGAAAGGAGCTAGCGACTTGAAATTTACAGGGTGGTCGGCGCATCCCAATACGACGGACAAGTTCGTTAATGGGCATAATCGGCCCAGTGGTTTCCGAGTAATAATTTTGTTTTCAACCAATTTGAATCCGATCGAATTGAAACTTGATGAGTAGTTGTAGAATATGAACCTAAGCACGTTTGTGAAATCTTATGCGAATCATATGGCTAGAAAATTTTAAAAAAATTATTAAAAAATATTTTTGTTGTCACGATAACTTGAGAACGGAAAGAGATAGCGGCTTGAAATTTTCAGGTTAGGATGTGCACCAGAACGCGACATATCAGTTTGTTTACGAGCACAATCGGCCAAACGGTTTTAGAGTTATAGCCATCTGAAATTTTGTGAAATTTGGGTTTTTGTTCCTCATTAACTCGAAAAATACTGAACCGATTGAATTGAAGCATGGTTATTAGTTGTAGAATGCCTATGCAAAAATGTTTGCAAAATTTGGTGGGGATAACATTTGTAGAAAATTTTTAATAAATCATTGAAAAAAAAAAAATCTATATATCAGTAACTATTCGTTTGAAATTGCTGAAATTTTGCAAGAGCCTTCATAACCTAACTCTACTCCCAAGTTTCAAGTTTTAATACGATCGGTTGAATATTGTTGGAGATTCGAGCATTATTGTGTGAGTTCAGTAGATGGGTGACCGTTGCCTCGATAATTTTCGAACGAAAGCAGATAGGGACTTGCAATTTTCAGGGTAGGTTGCGTATCCGAAAGGGAGGGTTGAGTTCGTTTTTGGGCATAATCGGTCTAACGGTTTCCGAGTTATACCCACCTGGAATATTATTTCCTTGATAACTCAGAAAACTAATATTCGATCGAATTGAAGCTTGGTAACTAGTAGTAGAAAATCAACATGAAGACGTGTTTAAAATTTTGTAAGAACCGTACCCCTAGAAAAAATTTTTAAAAAATCACGAAAAAAAAAATTTACCATGGTAAATTCGAATTAAGAGTGTCCAATACAGGAGAATGTACAACATAATTTACCATGGTAAATTCGATTAAGGGTGTCCAATACAGAAAGAAGCATGGACAATAGAACATACTCGCAAAAGCTTCTGACTTCACGTCAGTGCTTGAACCAATTTTTTTTAATAATTTTGTAAAAATTTTTTAGTTACACGATGAGTAATAAGAGAATCGTCTAAGATCACAGAATTTTCAATTCTGACATATGTATTCTGTCGGAATTGAAATCCGTTAAATATCTAATAATATACGAAGAAACTCACGTTTCAGGTAATTTTATTAAAAGATCGATTTAAATTCAGCTGATATATATACTATTCATAAAAGTTATTATTACCCTAACAGTATGTCAATACTTCGCTTCAATATATTTTCACAATCTTCCAATTTCAGAATACGATACTCACGAAATTCCGCGAAAATTAGGGCGTCGGCATTCTACAAGTAATTACCGAGTTTTAATTGGATCGGATTTGTTTATTTTTTGAGTTATAGAGGAAATAACAACACAATTTCAGGTTGGTATAGCTCCAAAACCGTTAGCCCGATTATGCATATTAACGAACTCAACTGTCAACAAGATCCATTAGAGAAGTTAAGTTATCGTGAGACATAATATTTTTTTCAGTTCTTTAGAATATTCTGGAGATACGATCCTCACAAAACTTCGTAAAAAATTGCGCTTTAGCAGTCTACAACTAATTACGATGTTTGAATTGGTTCGGATTCGTATTTTTTGAGTTATTGAGGAAGTAATAATGATATTTCAGATAGATATAACTCCAAAGCCATTTGGGGGATTTGACTAAGTATTAACGAACCAAAACGTCGCATTCGGATGAGTTACCTACCCTGAAAATTACAAGTCTCTATGTCTTTCAGTTCTCAAGTTATAGTGAGATGAATAATATTTTTTAATATATTTTTTAAATTTCTAGTGATAATTGTTGATCCTAACAAAATTTCACATATGTCTTTATGTCGGTATTCTACAACTTGTTACCAAGCTTCAATTCGATCGGATTTGTAACGAAACGCGGAAACTGTTGGGCCGACTATGCCCATTAACTAAATTGTCCTGATAAATAAAATTCGCTATCTTTGAGTTCGAAAGTTATCGTGACAACGGCCAGCCGGATAAAATCAAATTTTATCTTGGATTCTTCACCAGTGAGTTGAACCTAATCGTTTGAGACATTTCCGGCAAAAAATTCTAATATTACATACATTTGGGCGAAATGATAGCTCGCTGTTCCCTAGAACATGCGCGCAAAAATTAGATATTGCAAAATTGAATTGTAGAAAAATACTCATATGTCAACGGTTTCATTGGCCCAAAATTATAATGTGTCTAGACATACGTTTGGAGGTTTCTGAAAACACCACCCTTATGGTAGGTATGTCTTGTCCAAGAGCTTCTGGAAGATGATTATGACATACTTTTGCAATTTTGTGAGGAAATGATGAGACGGTATGACGAGGATAATGGGTTTTCAATTAACATTCGAGATATTAATCGTTCGGTGCTCATCTCGGTCACGTCAGCTGCTTTCGTTATCCTTTATCTCCAATATGGTTCCTGAGCTCGTTTCGACAGTATTCAGTATCACTTAATTGCATTCCACCGCTGAAAGAAAATACCGAGCTCGATACCATATTCATCTCCTGTTCGAAATGAAGTATGAAAGTATGAACCAAAAATTCCCAAGAATAAATTCGGGAATGACAACAAATTACACCAGATGTCACCCATAAATTCTATCGATCGTTAAACGAGCCTGTCATATCTCTCCCTCGAGTCTGAAGTACCGTCATTAGTAATTCGCATTTCGCAATATCAAAACATTCAAAACGTACACAAGATATCCCGGCATTCTCGTAACTCGAGTTGCGTTATCTCTCTGCCACATAATAGATGACCGGAAATCATTCGAATGAATTCGCTCGCATTTTTCAGAACTTCTCGAAATATCTCGAGAGGTTTCAATAATCGAAAGGTTCGTTTCTTTTCACGCGAGGGGTCCCATCTCTAAGCGTAATTACAGATTCTGGAGTAGTGGAGTGTGGAAAATACACACTGGACGTGTTAAGCTCATACGCAGTGGCCCCAGAAAGTCAATGCATGGGCAGGTATAATAAACAATCAAATTTTAGAGCCATTATTGTTCGAAGAAAACCTTACAGCTGAACGGTACTCAGACTTCTTAGGATCTGAATTGGTGCCAGCTCTGGCAATTATTTATCCGAAAGAAGTTGATTCAGATGTACCCAATGAAACCATTTGATTTCAATATTTTGGTGTAAATGGATATTTAGATTAGACTAGATTAAATTGGATATTTAGATGAAGTGTTTGCGGGTCGCTGGATTGGCCGACGAGGTACTATTGAATGGCCACCTAGATACCCAGACTTGACACCATTAGATTATTTTTTTGGGGATAAGATATTTTCCTTGAGGATAAGGTTCATCAAGATAGAACATCTAATATTGAGGACCTTCAAAACAGAATTACAGATGAATTTGACAACATAACGGCTGAAGTTATTCGGAATTCTACTGAAGCACTTTACAAATCGCTTGGCAACAATTCAAGTAGTGGGTGGAGGATATTTGCGCCCCGGAGATTGTCATTGCTTAGCTAATTGAAAGGGGACTTTTGGAGAGTATACAATCTAATCAAATGAAATTGTGAAATGTTTCAATTTCAAAACGAAACAAAACAAATCTCCTTGTAATCAATGTCATAAACAAAACACAAGAATGCAACATCTTTTTTGAGCTTTCTCAACTATACACCTGCCGAAGACTTAGGCTGGTTTTCCTATCACGCTGACGGTCAGCGCGTAGCAGGTCAGCGCTGATCGGTCAGCTCATTGAATAGGCTGGTTTTCCTGTCACGCTGACGGTCGGCGCTGACGGTCAGCGCTCATCGGTCAGCTCGGATCCTTTTAGTATCGCGCTGATCACAAAAAGAAATAGAAGGATGCTATTGTCTCTGGTTCACTGAATGTGGAGGCTTGTCGGCGCCAGCTAGTCAGCGGCGCCGACGCGCCGGCGCGTACGTGCGCGTATATAGCTCAGCGCTGACGGCCGTCAGCGCTGCGTGACTCGAAAACGCTACCTATAGCTACATACATATTGACTCATCAGCGCCGACCGTCAGCGTGACAGGAAAACCAGCCATACATTGAATGGCGCGTCGGCGCCAGCTAGTCAGCGGCGCCGACGCGCAAGCGCGTACGGGCGCGTTTAGCTGAGCGCTGACGGCCGTCAGCGCTGAGGGATCTGCGACCGTGCGACCTGCGTGACTCGAATACGCTACCTATAGCTACATACATATTGACCCATCAGCGCCAACCATCAGCGTGATAGGAAAACCAGCCTAAAGGCTGGTTTATGCTGGCTGGTAACTTTAACTTAATCATATATATATATATATATATATATAATATATATAGACATTTATTTTTAGTGTTATGCTTTATAATCAGAATAAATAATCCGTTAACTTATTAATTATTATTATTAATAATAAGTAAACGGATTATTCAGTCTCAGTATCAACCATAGCGTTAGAAATCTATGTTTCAATTTTTAAGTTAGGGAATTAGTTAAAGTTACCAGCCAGCATAAACCAGCCTTTACTCTGTTGCTCGGAACAGAGTGCTTATCAATTTGCCCAAATGTCGGAATGAGCTAGGAAGTTAACATTTTTAGAGTAGGTTTGGGAGATAAGTACCTCGGTTTAGTTCGTTATTAGTCAAAATCAGTCAAGTAGTTTCGGAGTAACGATACAATTTTTTTTTATAGATTACAAATTTGTGTCTGTATTATATCTGTTTGCGGTAGCTGTCGTTTGGTCCAGTTTGAAAGATAAACGTCATTAATATCAAACAACACTGAAAGTGTATTTCTGGAGAGTTTGGTTGATGTAAGCATGTGGGCAATTTGAAGCTTGCATTCGCTTAGTTCATAGGCAGAGTTTTTTGGTTAGTGAGTCGTAAATGAATGATGCAAGGAAGTCGAGCATAATTTACGAGTCATTCTCTTATTATGGAATATTTAGAACGGGATTTCCAACTAATGTACAGGTAGTTATTCCTTAGTAACACTATTTAAGATTACCTACATAAGTATTCAGGTTTGAGTTCTCTCTGGACTGATAACATTAGATTTGTTTCATAAATAAAACTGGCTATTTCATTCTCTCAATTTTTCAGAATGACTTCTGATAGTTTTGTTAACACTTGTAGCCAAAGTTGGACCGTCATATAAAGATAAGATGTAAAGGGATTTTAATTTGTTTCATGATGTAGTTCTATCATAATAATCCATTGATATCATTCACAACTCTGAGAAATCAATACTTTCGGCAATATGATTTATCAAAGATAGGACAAGAGTAGCAAAGCTCCTGCCACAGGGCTTTCCCCCTTTTATGGCGCTCTTGTTCCTCGGAACAGAGTGCTTATCAATTTGCCCATATTTCTGTAATTGTCGAATTTTTGGCTGAAAATTGTCTTGAACGATTTGGTTCGACTCACTGATCAAGAATCCGTGGTTGAATTCGATTCTGTCCGGCCGGCCGGCCGTTAACACGATAACTCCCGAACCGAATGAGCTAGACAATTGAAATTTTCAGAGTAGGTTTGGGACATAATTATCTCGGTTAATTTCGTTATTGGGCAAAATCGGCCAAAAGGTTTCGGAGAAACAAAAAAAATTTTTTTTTACAGTGCAACTTTTTAATTAGGTATATTTTTTTTTAAGATGCAGTTTTATCATGAGAATCCATTGATATCATGTTCAACTCTAACAAGCTAATACTTTCGGAGATATGATTTTTCAAAATTTCAATAATACATCGTAGTTCTATGTATTCACCGAATGCGAATCCTAACTGTCTGTGTTCACTGTTCATAAATGTCTAGCTATTAGAGACATGCCAATTCGTAGTCTGAAAATATTTTCTGCTGAAAAACAAGTATCTGATTCTTGAATTTGTGAATATATACAAGACTGTTTTGAAACCGAAAATAATATTGACTGGTTGCATATTGAATAATTTATGTATAAATTTGGGATGAATGATTTGAAGATTTAGAATTGGATCATTTTAATGATGGAGTTTATGAAGGCAATAGGAAAGAAGAACATAATGGAATCATCAAAAGAAATTACTGTTCGTTGACCACTGAGGTGAATATTACCTTCTACTTCCTTAAATAATATAATAATAATAATAATAATAATATTGTTTATTCGATGAATTTACATTTCGATGATACTCTATTTATTATTTTTAATGATAATTTTTTTTAATTATTAAAGCATTGAAGATTGCTCATTTAATCTTGATAAATAAACTATTATTTGAATGGAATACCCTTTATGATGCAGTTCTATCATAAGAATCCGTTGATATCATTCCCAACTCTGAGAAAGCAATACTTCGAAGATATGATCTGTCAAAGCTTCAACAAGAGCGCCAAACCTCCTGTCCACAGGGCTTGAACCAATTTTTGCGCGTATGTTCTGGGGAACATCGCGTTATCATTTTGCCCAAATGTCTGTAACTTTCGAATTTTTTGACGAAAATGGTCTCAAACGATTAAGTTCGACTCCCCAATGAAGAATTCGATGTCAAATTTGATTCTGTCCGTCCGGCCGTCCGGCCGTTGCCACGATAACTTGAGAACGAAAAGAGCTAGCGACTCGAAATTTTCAGGGTGGATGGCGCATCCCAATACGACGGACAAGTTCGTTAATGGGCATAATCGGCCCAGTGGTTTCCGAGTAATAATTTTGTTTTCAACCAATATGAATCTGATCGAATTGAAACTTGGTGAGTAGTTGTAGAATATGAACCTAAGCACGTTCGTGAAATTTTGTGCGAATCGTATGGCTAGGAAATTATTAAAAAATTATTAAAAAATATTTTTGTTGTCACGATAACTTGAGAACGGAGAGAGATAGCGGCTTCAAGTTTTCAGGTTAGGATGTGCACCAGAACGCGACATTTCAGTTTGATTATGAGCATAATCGGCCAAACGGTTTTAGAGTTATAGCCATCTGAAATTTTCTGAAATTTTGTGGTTTTTTGTTCCTCATTAACACGAAAAATACTGAGCCGATTGAATTCAAATATGGTTCTTAGTTGTAGAATACCAGCGCGGAAATGGTTGCAAAATTTGGTGTGGATAGCATTTGTAGAAAATTTCTAATAAATCATAGAAAATAAAAAAAAAAATTCTATATATCAGTAACTAATCGTTTGAAATTGCTGAAATTTTGCAAGACCCTTCATAACCTACCTCTACTGCCAATTTTCAAGTTTTAATACGATCGGTTAAATATTGTTGGAGATTCGAGCATTCTTGTGTGAGTTCAGTAGATGGGTAACCGTTGCCTCGATAACTTTCGAACAAAAGGAGATAGAAACTTGCAATTTTCAGGGTAGGTTGCGTATCCGAAAGGGAGAGTTGGGTTCGATTTTGGGCATAATCGGTCTAACGGTTTCCGAGTTATACCCTCCTGGAATATTATTTCCTTGATAACTCAAAAAATAAATATTCGATCGAATTGAAGCTTGGTAACTAGTAGTAAAAAATCAGCATAAAGACGTGTTTAAAATTTTTTTATTAAATATTTAAAACTTAATTAGTTCTTTGAAATACCATTGAATGAAGAAATTCTTGTAAGTTAACAAAATATCTTTATTTGAACAATAAAAAAATATCATTTTATTAAAATGATAGTTTGACTATCCAATTGCTTTTTTTCTTTATAATATTTTTGCTGTAAGTCAAAGTTTCAATGTTTCTTGAATTATAGACTTTACAGAATAAAATAGGTAGGTATACTTCTAATAGCTTAGAACTTTCAAAGTAACTTCCAACAATATTAATTTAAATGATAATATAAATAAAAAATTGGTTCAAGCACTGACGTGAAGTCAGAAGCTTTTGCGCGTATGTTCTATTGTCCATTCTCCTGTATTGGACACTTAATTCGAATTTACCATGGTAAATTCGAATTAAGAGTGTCCAATACAGGAGAATGGACAACATAATTGACCATGGTAAATTCGATTAAGGGTGTCCAATACAGAAGAATGGACAATAGAACATACGCGCAAAAGCTTCTGACTTCACGTCAGTGCTTGAACCAATTTTTTTTATTATAACTTATTGGTTGGGAAAATATGAATTTTATTCCATAATATAGCCCTACCCAACCCTGTATAGGTACGTACGTATGAACGCAACAAGGAACTTTTATTGCCTATCATTCTGTATTCTTATTTCGTAAAATCTTCAATATTTAAATCAGGACAAACGGTTTAAGAGATGAATATTTGCAGTCTGAATAAACAATTTAAGTCGTTAACTGAGCAAGTATAGATATTCGTTTAAACAAGGTGAAAAGACCTTGAAGTTGATGCTATCTCCTAGAAGAATCAAAATGGATACCCACGTCGATCATATAATAATCTTACATAAATGATTTTAAATTAACCATTTTCCTGATTAAACCTGGGTTTAATTAATTGGCTGTGAGGCATTTGTCGATTGAAACTATCAGCATTCCATGAGTAAATGAGTTAATGACAATAATTTGATGGCTACATGCTTTTTCACACATGTTTTTGCGTATAACGAGAATAACTTCATTATGAATCTTATAGATTTGACCAAGCGGAACCATGGAAGAGTATTCAATTAGGAATCGACAACTGACAATATTTTTGTCTAAAATTTATTCCGCCGTATTCACAAAGCATTGTTAAGTGTTTCAATCTCCGTTAAGTCCTAACGGAGGACCTCAGTGAAGGATAAATCTGAATCGCAACCTCAATTTAAGTATCTAACGCTGGTGAAACAGGCCTGTTTCATGTTAATTTTCACGTTAACTGAGGTTGCGATTCTTATTTATGCTTAACTGAGGACCTCAGTTAGGACTTAACGGAGATTGAAAGCTTTGTGAATACGGCGGATTGTCTTTCAAACACCGCATGTTTTCAATATAATGATTTTCGTTGCGTTCCGTAAATATACTGGTTTTCAAAAACATCTGAACATCCAGTAAAACTAATAAACAGGATGTGTTTTAAATTGAAATGAAGAAATTGGTTCAAGCACTGACGTGAAGTCATGAGCTTTTGCGCGTATGTTCTATTGTCCATTCTCCTGTATTGGACACCCTTAATCGAATTTACCATGGTAAATTATGTTGTCCATTCTCCTGTATTGGACAATCTTAATTTGAATGTAGCATGATAATTCGAATTAAGTGTCCAATACAGAAGAATGGACAACATAATTTACCATGGTAAATTCGATTAAGTATGTCCAATACAGGAGAATGGACAATAGAACATACGCGCAAAAGCTCCTGACTTCACGTCAGTGCTTGAACCAATTATTTTTCGTAATTTTTTTGAAATTTTCTAGGGTTCTCACGGTTCTTACAAAAAATTTTTTTCAAATTTTCTAGGGGTAGGTACGGTTCTTAAAAAATTTTAAACACGTCTTTATGTTGATTTTCTACTGATAGTTAGCAAGCTTCTTATTCGATCGAATCTTTATTTTTTGAGTTGTCGAGGAAATAATATTGCAGGTGGGTATATCTTGGAAACCGTTCAACCGATTATGCCCAAAAACGAACTTAACTCGCCCATTCGGATACGCAACCTACCCTGAAAATTGCAAGTCCCTATATAAATATTTAACCGATGGTGTTAAAATTTAAATTTGGCAGTAGAGTTGGGTTCTAAAGGCTCTTGCAAAATTTCAGCAATTTCAGAAGAATAGTTACTGATATATAGAATATTTTAATAATTTTCTAGCCATACGATTCGCACAAAATTTCACAAACGTGCTTAGGTTCATATTCTACAACTACTCACCAAGTTTCAATTCAATCGGATTTATATTGGTTGAAAACAAAATTATTACTCGGAAACCATTGGGCCGATTATGCCCATTAACGAACTTGTCCGTCGTAGTGGGATGCGCCACTGACCCTGAAAATTTCAAGTCGCTAGCTCTTTCCATTCTCAAGATATCGTGGCAACGGCCGGCCGGACAGAATCAAATTTGACCTCGAATTCTTCATTGGGGAGTCGAACTAAATCGTTTGAGACCATTTTCGTCAAAAAATTCGAAATTTACAGACATTTGGGCAAAATGATATCGCGATGTTCCCCAGAACATACGCGCAAAAATATGAAAGAAATGCCGTTAGGAGCTATAGCGCGCTTGGCCACTACATTCCTAAAAATAACCGATAGATCGAAAAACCAACGAAATATTATTTTTTTTTGGCATTCTTGTTCCTCGGAACAGAGTGCTTATAAATTTGCCCAAATGTTTGTAATTTTCGAATTTTTTGCTGAAAATGGTCTTGAACGATTTGGTTTGACTCACTGATCAAGAATCCGTGGTCGAAATCAATTCTGTCCGGCCGGCCGTTAACACAATAACTCTCGAACGGAATGAGCTAGACAGTTGAAATTTTCAGTGTAGGTTTGAGGGATAAATATCTCGGTTAAGTTACTGGGCAAAATCGGTCGAATAGTTTCGGAGTAACAAAAACAAATATTTTTTTTTACATTACAACTTTTGAATTCAAATTTTGTTAAGATGCAGTTTCATCATAAGAATCCATTATTATCATTTTCAACTCTAGCAAGCTAATAGTTCCGGAGATATGATGTTTCAAAGTTTCAATAATACATCGTAAGTTCTATGTATTCACAGAATGTGAACACAAAATTTCTCTGTGTTCACTGTTCATAAATGTCATATTTTCTAGCTATTAGAGATTGTCAATTCGTAGTTTGAAAATCTTTTCTCTTGGAAAACAAGTATCCGATCCTTGAAGTTGTGAATATATACCTACTGTTTTGAAAGCGAAAATAATATTGAATGATTACATATTGAATAATTTATCTTTAAATATTGGGGATGATGTTTCAGAAGATTAGAACATAATGGAATCATCAAAAGAAATTGCTGTTCGTTGACCACTGAGGTTAATATTACCTTTTACTTCCTTAAGTAGTGAGACATGTTCCTATATAGAGTAGAGTATTTTCATAATGTTGCTAGCAAAAAATACTGAAATATGGATCTACATTTGTGTATCAAACATTTTTTCTTGAGTTAAGGTTCATAATACAGAAAAGAGAAATGAAAAGAGGATAATATTTTATTAATATATTTTGAACTATTAAAATAATTTGTTCGTAATCCATTATCTCCTCAAATATCCGGAATAAATGGACAATCTGCTATGATTGTCTCCAGCCTTGCTGTAGACATTTCGATGATACTTTCCTTAAAAGGTTTTTCGAGTTGTCAAAACAATGCACCGAGTGTAATTTGCAAACCCATTCCATTTAATAAATAAATTTAATGAGAATATTTGAAGCATTAAGGCATTGTAGATTGCTCTTTTTTTTTAAGATAAATTTTGAAGCATTCTTTTTAACGACACTTTTTCTTAAATTTTATTTCTTTCATGATGCAGTTCTACCATAGGAATCCATTGATATAATTCCCAACTCTGAGAAACCAATACTTTCGGAGATATAATTTGTCTATTTGAACAAGAGCGCCAAAAAGCTTCTGTCCACAGGGCTTGAACCAATTTTTTCACTTATAACTCTTTTAAAAATTGAATAATTACCTAAGGTGACTAAACAATCTTAGTGTCAGCATGAATATGATTGTAACTAGATATATGTTTTTTTCGACATTTGTTCGAATTTTTCCTCAAAAGTCGTTCGATTCATCGTCGCAAAGAGGCTTCTATTCGTAATATCGCCATTAAAATGTTTCAAATTCACATTCAATTCACATCTGAGAACCCCAAGATTGCCATCTTACTGAAAAATGCCAGTTCATAGTTACATTTTTTTATTGAAATAGATTTTTGTCATGGATATCCATCGTTAATACATTTTCAACAGCAGTTAATTATTTTCTATGATATCAGATTTGTGAAAATTTCAACAAATGTCGCAAAATCAAGTTCGCTAGTTTCTTATTCATGCTGACACTAATATTGTTAAGCCACAAAAAAAATCCGTTAGGTAATTATTCAAAAGAAAGAGCTATAAGCAAAAAAAGAAAAAAAAAATTCATGCTTTACCGATCCGAATTTTTGCACATTGATATAAATGGTAACAACAAATTAGTTCACTTAGAGCTTTTTATATAAAAAGTTGGAATTTTTCGAGATAATCGACATTTTTGTTAAAAAATGTGGAAAGTCCTGTGAACAGGAGCTTAGGCGCTCTTGTTCAAACTTTGACAAATTATATCTCCGAAATTATTAGTTTCTCAGAGTTGGGAATGAAATCAATGGAATCTTATGATAGAACTGCACCATAAAATTAAATAAATTAAATAAGATTCCATTGATATCTTTCCCAACTTGGAGAAACCAATACTTTCGGAGTTATGATTTGTCATAGTTTGAACAAGAGCGCCAAAGCTCCTATCCACAGGGCTTTCCCACTTTTTCAATTTGGCTTCTGTGCGTTAGTTTTCAAGAATTTTCGTATTTAAATTCAAAACATAGGTCTATGAATCTTCTCATTATGGATTTACATACATCAGCAAATTATAATTAGAGTGTTCTATGAAATAATACAGAATCATTGAGAATAATTATTGAAATTTTGAAAAATCATATCTCCGAAAGTATTAGTTGGTTAGAGTTGAGAATAATATCAAGGGATTTTTATGATAAAACTGCATTTTAAAAAAAAATTGAATTTGAAATTTGTAATTATACAAAGATATATAAAGATAAGATAAGATAAAAGATTCTAAACTTGAACTTTTATGTAAAATGCAACCCTGTTGCTATGATTTTTAGAAAGACTGTCACTGGGACAAATTTTGAATTTAAATTTTTTTTTTCTGTTACTTTGAAACCACCTGGCTGATTTCGCCTAATAACGAATTCAACTGAGATATTTATCTCCCAAATCTACTCTGAAAATTTAAACTGTCTAGCTCATTCCGTTCGAGAGTTATCGTGTTAACGGCCGGACGGACGGCGCGGCCGGCGGGACAGAATTGATTTTAACCATAGATTCTTGATCAGTGAGTCGAACCAAATCGTTTAAGACCATTTTCAGCCAAAAATGTGAAAATTACAGACATTTGGGCAAATTGATATTAAGCACTCTGTTCCGAGGAACAAGAGCGCTAAAAATCCTTTATTCCGAACTTTTGACGCTCACTGTATAATTTATTCAACAAATAATTTCAAGGTGATCAATTCTAATTATTATATTATATTATATTATTATTCGTCCGTTAACACGATAACTCTCGAACGGAATGAGTTGGACCGTTTTTCAGAGTAGATTTGGGAGATTTAGGAGAATATCTCGCTTAAGTTCGTTATTGAGCAAAATCATTTTTTTTACATGACAAATTTCTAATTCATTGTTTTTAAGAAGCAGTTTCATCATCAGAATCCATTCATATCATTTTCAACTCTAACAAGCTAATACTTTCGGAAATATGATTTTTCAAAATTTCAGGAATAAATAGTACCTCTATGTTTTCACAGAATACTGTAATTATTATATCTATGAATTATTATATGATCTGTGTTCATACATGTCATCTTATCTACACATAAGAGACATGTTAAATTTATTTCTGGTTCGTTACAAATGATATAAAATACTATTCCTGTTGTAGAAAACAAAGTATGATTGAATGCAGAAGGACCAATGAAATAACCTCAGCTATAGTAGAATTATGAGGACTATAGGATATTATAATTTTTGAGTGGTAATATAATACCTACCCTAACATAATCCATGAGATGATGGAAATATACACTTTGGTAAGTTAATCAAATTGGGTTCAGAATATCTGCAGTAAAAACCAAACTGGAATATTGGCTAAGTTTCAATTGATATAATATAATTTTCAAAGTAGATTTGAGGAATGAATATCACGGATAAGTTCGTTATTGTGTAGAATTGGTCTGGTGATTTCGGATTAATAATTTTTGGCACTCTTGTTTTTTTTTAAGTGACACTTTTTCAGTGCCGTTCTATCAAAAGAACCCATTGATATCATTCCGAACTCTGAGAACCCAATACTTTCGGAGATATTATTTGTCGAACTAAAGTTCGAACCAGAGCACCAAAGCTCCTGTCCACAGGGATTTCCCATACTTTTTCTAATTTCTTTCAAACTATTTCAAGGGACTTATCATGTCCTTCTCGATTTCATAGTTACCAATTGTAAATTCATTCAGAAGAAACCATTCCATTCTTGAGACGTCATATCAATTTTATGTCATTACCACTCAATCTACATGGATAATTTACCGAATTTGCATATGGGGAATTCAAACCAATGGGCGCAATAAACAGACATGTTTTCATGCAAATAACTGTACGTTCAGTTCGGTTGGCATCTTTCTGTAATGTTTCCATCAACGAAATGTCATTGGAATCATTAACACAGATTATTAAATGGATAATGAGAAATTCTCTTCTTTTTCCACGGTTCTCCAATAGAAGCTACGTTCTATGGCCGTTGTTTTTTTCTAACGGATATTCAGGAGTATCCATGTACTCTATGGAAAAAAAAAAGAAACTCACGCAGGTTACATTTTTGCGAGTTATCATTTTGATCAAAAAAGTGGGATAGCCCTGTAGACAGGAGCTTTGGCACTCTTGATCAAACTTTGACAATTCATCTCCGAAATCATTTGTTTATTAGAGTTGGGAATGATTTTAATGGATTCTTATAATATAACTGCATCATAAAAGAAACTAAATTAAACAACGAACTTATCCGACATATTCATTCATCAAATCTCCTCTGAAAATTATATTTTTTCTGTGACGGGAAAAAAATTTGACATTTCATCTCTGTTGACAGGTAACAAAATATAACTTTTCACGAAATTACTTTTTTCCCCGGGAAAAAAGTGAATACTTTTTTCCCGGATATATATACATATAGATAATGGAAGATATTTGCTACTTGCGCTGCTTCTATCAACTCCGGTGGAGTCAGAGAAAACTCAGAATCAAGCATTTTTAACTTTATGGTATTCAAAATAACTACTAAACAATTACTGAGTTCGCAATTTTTGAATCAAATCACAAAATTAAATTGACAGATATTTGATTACACTGAAGTTTTCCTTAGCAACGCAGGTCTAATAGCTTACTAGTTTAAAAATTCAAATTTCATATCGATAACATTCTGACTTTAATATATTGTAATAATATGTTCTTTCACTATTAAATCGTCGTTTTTCCTGTCACAGAAAAAAATAGTGTATTATACACGGGAAAAATATTAGATTTCAGCTCTCGGTTTTTTGTCTCCCTCCGCTTCGCGTCGGGAGACAACATAACCTCGAGCTGAAATCTAATACTTTTTTCCCTTGTATAATAAATAACTATATATCAAATGAAACTTAGCCAATATTCCAGTTTTATTTTCACTGAAGATATTCTGAACCCAATTTGATAAACTTAACAAATTATATATTTCCATCATCATATGGATTATCCAAGGGTATATAGGGAAGGTGTCAAGGGAGTAGCCAGGGGGGGGTTTTGGGGGTTCAAACCCCCCCCCCGAAATGTTATTTTTCCCTTAAAAAAATTTTTTTGCTGCAGAAAGTGACCCTTACACCCCCATAACCCCCCCCCGAAATTAATTCCTGGCTACGCCCTTGAAAGGTGTGATTATAATATTCTATGATTGGTCATTTTGCATTCAATCATACTTTGTTAGAAGAGAAATACCTTCGACATGTCTGTCAGAAGTAGATATAAATATATATAAATATATTCTTTTGACTGAGAGCCTGCTGTATATGTGTTAGCAGAGGTTGGTGTAACGGGGTACCATACAATTCGACGTATGATACAAGAGCTTAGGGAAAACCTCAGCAAAAAACCCTTTCTCCCCGTGGGTGTGGTGATTTGTAACTATTGTTTACAAAATTTGCTGAAATTTAAAATATTGATGGGGATATATTTCTTCAATGTGGATTCCCTCGTCAAAAAACGGATAGGTTTCTCCAAGGTACCCGAAACTCAACCTGAAAAATGAAAATACAAGAGGAGCAAACGAACAAATTAAAAATAATACCTACATAACCTTTCAAAAGTCTCCTCTCACAAAAATACTTCTCTGTAGGCGAATGGGATCTCGTGGAGAAGAATCGCCTCCGCTAGTTTTCGAAGATATTCACTCCTGAAATCCCTTCAATATTTGAATTCAAAAATGAAAATGTTGCTCGTAAGGCCAGGAGGGTCTCTTTCAAAACCAGGTCTGACCGGTCCAAGTCCAAGCGATGATTATTCAGAATTTCAGATGTTCGAAGCCCGCTACAGGGCCCTTAAGAAGGGCTATCATCTCCCATAGATATATATATTTTTTTTTTTAGATGAGATTACATGAATGAACAGTGATTACAGATAGAACACAGACAGATAGAATTCACATTTTGTGAAATCATAGAAGTATTAGTGAAATTTTGAAAAATAATATCTCCGAAAGTGTTAGCTTGTTAGAGTTGAAAATTAAATCAATGGATTCTTATGAATAAACTACATCTTAAAAAAATTGAATTCGATATTCGTAATGAACAAAAAAATTTTTTTTTTCGTTTTTCTCGTCGAAACTATACGGCCGATTTTGCCCAATAACGAACCTAACCAGATATATTTATCTCCCAAACCTACTCAATTTCAATTGAGTTTTAATTCCAACCGTCTGGCTCATTCAGTTCGAGAGTTATCGTGTTAACGGACGGCCGGACAGAATCGATTTCGACCACGGATTCTTGATCAGTGAGTCGAACCAAATCGTTCGAGACCATTTTCAGCCAAAAATTCGAATATTACAGACATTTGGGCAAATTGATAAGCACTCTGTTCCGAGGAACAAGAGCGCCAAAAATGGTTCATTTGATGTACCTACTGATGAATATTTCGTAGTCAATTTCAGTTCTTTTCGTCCGTCTAATCGTAAACACGATTTCTTTCGAATAAATCGGTTGAAACACTGACGTGAAGTCAGGAGCTTTTGTTCGCGTGTTCCATTGATGTTATTTTCAACTCTAACAAGCTAATACTTTCGGAGATATGATTTTTCAAAATTTCAATAATACATCGTACTTCTTGTTTTCCCAGAATGCGAATTCTACCTGTCTGTGTTCTGTCTGCGTTCACTGTTCGTTCATGTCATCTTATATCTACCTATAAGAGCCATCATATTTATTACCGTTCTAGTTTGTTTATATAATTCATAATTTGAAAATATTTTTTGTTGGAAACACGGTTCCGCATCTTGAATTTGTGAATATATACAACACTGTTTTGACACGAAAAATAATATTGACTTGTTGCATATTGAATAATTTATGAGCAAATATTGAGGATGATGTTTCAGAAAATTTACAATTGGACCATTTTAAAGATGTAGTTTATGACGGCAATAGGAAAGAACAACATAATGGAATCATCAGGAGAAATTACTGTTCGCCGAGGTTAATATTACCTTTTACTTTCTTGAGTAGTAAACATGTTCCTTAAAACCGGAATTTTATAATGTTGCTAGATAAAAATGCTGAAATATTGATCTACAATTGTGTATCAAATATTCTTTCTTGATTTGAGGTTCATAATACAGAATGAATGTGTTAGTGGTATATGAACTATTAAATTATGAAAAGAGGATTGTATTTCATTAATATATTTTGAACTATTTAAATAATTCGTTCGTCAGCCTATACCTATTCAAATATCAGGAATAAATGGACAATCTGCTATAATTGTCTCCAGCCTTGCTCTAGACCAGGGATCACCGATTAGCTTCATTGGGGATCCGTTTCAAAAATATATACATCTGTCGCGGTCCTTTTGGTAGATGATGACTAGCACCTAAGATTTATATTTATAATAGGAATAAATTAAAATATAAAGAAGTAAGTATTAATGCGAAAAGTGACATTATCACAACACAAAGCGCAGGTTATATTCAATTACCACAAATTTTTATATTGATATTCTTTGAATTCTTCTGGGTCCGCACCAAATGGGTCGGCGCTCCGTATCCGGACCGAGGTCCGCCATTTGGTGACCCCTGCTCTAGACATTTCGATAATACTTTCCTTAGGTATTTCGAGTTGCGAAAACGATGCACCGAGTATAATTGCAACTTATACATTATTTATCTATTTATATATATATTGCTCTTTCAATCTTGATAAATAAACTATTATTTGAATTTAATTTCTTTTATAGTGCAGTTCTAAAGGGTTTTCCAATAAGAGGTGTTATTTTGATATTCAAAGAAAAATGTCATTTTTCAATATAAATAATCGGATGTTTATTTCATTATAAAAAAGAAGCTATGTCGTTAATAAAGGAAAATAACATTAGGCAAATGACCACCACGACCACGCTTACAGGACCATATCCTTTTAATGAAATTTTCCATAACCAAATCGCAAAGTGTCTGCCCTATGTCCTCAATAGCCTCACGAATTCCATCTTTGAGGTCTTGAATCGACGCTGGGCTATTGGCGTAGACTTTCTCATGCACGTGGCCCCAAAGGAAGAATTTGCAAGGTGTTAAATCACAAGATCTCGGTGGCCAATTGTGATCACCTCTTCGAGAGATAACACGGTCCGGAAACTTTTCCCGCAAAAGATCAATGGTTTCGTTGCTTGTGTGGCACGTAGCGCCGTCTTCTTGAAAGTAAACGTTGTCCAGATCAATACCATCAAATTTCGGCCATAAAAAATTATTAATCATCTCACGATAGCACAATCCATTCACCGTAACTGTTGCTCCAGCCTCATTTTCGAAAAAGTAAGGTCCAATGACTCCGCTGGACCATAAACCGCACCAAACAGTCACACGTTGAGGATAGAGGCTTTTCAACAATAACTCTTGGGTTTTCCGAGCCCCAGATGCGACAATTTTGCTTGTTGACGAAGCCACCGAGGTGGAAATGGGCCTCATCACTCAAGATGATTTTTCGATGGAATTCCGGATCATTTTCATGCATCTCAACGACCCAATCAGCAAAGACGTTGTTGATGATCAGCCGGCTTGAGTTCTTGTGTTAACTGAATTTTATAAGCCTTAAGAGCCAAATCTTTATGCAAAATAGGGTGTAATAACTTTTGTGGAATGCCTAATTCCAAAGAACGACGAGGAATGGACAAACCTGGGTTTTCTTCAACACTTTCGGCTACAGCAGCAATATTCTTTGTTGTTCTTGAGCGACGTGCACGGGTTTTATTCTTCACATAACTAACTTGTCCCAACAGCTCGAATTTTTCAACCAATTTCTTTATTGCGGTCCGACAAGGTGCTTCCCCAAAAATGTTCGAGTTTTACGAACCGTCTCTGCCAAATTTTCACCATTTTTGCGCGTATGTTCTGGGGAACATCAAGTTATCATTTTGCCCAAATGTCTGTAACTTTCGAATTTTTTAACGAAAATGGTCTCAAACGATTTGGTTCGACTCCCCAATGAAGAATTCGAGGTCAAATTTGATTCTGTCCGGCCGTCCCGCCGTTGCCACGATAACTTCAGAACGGTAAGAGATAGCGACTTGAAATTTTCAGGGTAGGTGGCGCATCCCAATACGACGGACAAGTTCGTTAATGGGCATAATCGGCTCAATAGTTTCCGAGTAATAATTTTGTCTTCAACCAATATGAATCCGATCGAATTGAAACTTGGTGAGTAGTTGTAGAATATGAACCTAAGCACGTTTGTGGAATTTTGTGCGAATAGTATGGCTAGAAAATTATTAAAAAATATTTTTGTTGTCACGATAACTTGAGAACGGAAAGAGATAGCGGCTCGAAGTTTTCAGGTTAGGATGTGCATCAGAACACGACATTTGAGTTTGTTTATAAGCATAATTGGCCTAACGGTTTTAGAGTTATAGCCATCTGAAATTTGGTTGTTTTTTTCTCCTCATTAACTCGAAAAATACTAAACCGATTGAATTGAAACGTGGTTATTAGTTGTAGAATGCCAACGCAAAAATTCTTGCAAAATTTTGTGAGTATAGTATTTGTAGAAAATTTTTAAGAAATCATTGAAAATAAAAAAAAAATTCTATGAATCAGTAACTATTCGTCTGAAATTGCTGAAATTTTGCAAGAGCCTTTACAACCCAACTTTACTCCCAAGTTTTAAGTTTTAACACGTTCGGATAAATATTGTTGGAGATTCGAGCAGCCTTGTGTGAGTTCAGTAGATGTGTGACCGTTGCCTCGATAACTTTCGAACAAAATGAGATAGGGACTTGCAATTTTCAGGGTAGGTTGCGTATCCGAGTGGGAGAGTTAAGTTCGTTTTTGGGAATAATCGGTTTAACGGTTTCCGAGTTATACCCACCTGGAATATTATTTCATTGATAACTCAAAAAATGAAGATTCGATCGAACTGAAGTTTGGTAACTATTATTGGAAAATTAACATGAAGAGATGTTTGAATTTTTTTAAGAACCGTACCCCTAGAAAAATTTGAAAAAATTACGAAAAAAAAATTTTTGTGAGAACCGTACCCCTAGAAAATTTCAAAAAAATTAGGAAAAAAAAATGGTTCAAGCACTGACGTGAAGTCGGGAGCTTTTGCGCGTATGTTCTATTGTCCATTCTCCTGTATTGGACACCCTTAATCGAATTTACCATGATGAATTATGTTGTCCATTCGAATCAAGAGTGTATTCTCCTGTATTGGACACTAATTCGAATTTACCATGGTAAATTCGAATTAAGATTGTCCAATACAGGAGAATGGACAACATAATTTATCATGGTAAATTCGATTAAGGGTGTCCAATACAGGAGAATGGACAATAGAACATCCGCGCAGAAGCTAATAACTTCACGTCAGTGCTTGAACTAATTTGTATAGCGAATTTTAATAATTTCAATGCGTTCTTGAAGCGTGTATCGTTCCATTTTTATTAATGGCGTAGATTCTACTAGTGAAATGTCAACAAAATACAGCTTCAAAAGTGACATCTACCGAAATCGCGGGCTTTTCAAAATAACACCTCTTATTGGAAAACCCTTTATGATAAAAATCCAGTGATATAATTCCCAACTCTGAGACCTATACTTTCGGAGATATGGTTAGTCAAAGTTTGAAGAAGAGTGCCGAAGCTCTTGCCACAGGGCTTTCCCACTTTTTTTTGTATACTCAACTTCAGGCAGTATTTCGTGAGGGTGTGTGCTCCTGAAATCACGTCAGTGCCTGTCCCGAATGTTTTTTATGGGTTACGGAACCTTAATAAATAATGAAAAGTTGGGCAAATCCAGTTTTTGTCGTCAAATATTCATCAAAGAAGGATGAACCAATCTGAAGTGTGTCAAAGCATTTTGCGAACTCGGCATCATCAATTACAGAGAAACACGTTTCGCAAGGATAGACTGACATATCGGAACCTGTCTGAGTTTTTCATACATGGAATATAAATCATTCACATTCTTCAACTATTCAATTCACGTGCTTCTATCGAAAATTTAAATAACAGACTAGCATGTTAAATACAGTTGCTGATTTCATTCGATTGCCCTCAAAAACTAGAGCAATCAGTTTGTTCCTCGAAGCTTTTTATATCCAACTCGAAAAATTGTTTGATAGGTCAAATTAATTAATTTTTTTATAAACATTTTTCCATAATTCTTATTTTTCTTCCATTTACAGTTACCAAGCTTTACTTGATGGATAGATATTAATTTTTTTAATATAAAAAAAACTGTGAAAATTTTGAAATGAAGTCTTCACCAAATAAACACATTTTTATTTCAAAAACGATACTTGAAGGTGTCATAACATAGTGAAATTATCAAAAAAACTTTAACGAATCATATCTCCGAAATTATTGGTATCTGGGAATGATATAAATCGATTCTCACGATAGAACTGTATCATGAAAGAAATTAAATTCAAACAGACCGATTCTCCACAATAACGAATTTATCCGACATATTCATTCCTCAAATCTACTAGGAAAATTATATTAAATGAATTAAAACTTAGACAATATTGCAGTTTTGTTTTTACTGGAGATATTCTGAACCCAATTTGATTATGTATCTTACCAAATAATATATTTCCATCATCATATGGATTATCCACGGGCATTATATTATCACCTCAAAGGTATAATATCATATCATTCTCATAATTCTACGATAGCTGAGGTTATTTCATCGGTCATTTTGCATTCAATCATACTTTGTTTCTCAGAGTTGGGATTTATATCAATAGATTCATATGATAGGAATGCATCATGAAAGAAATTAAATTTAAAAGAAGCGTCGTTTAAAAAAATGCTTCAAAAATTATTTTATAAACAAGCCCTGTGGACAGGAGCTTCTTGGCGCTCTTGTTCAAACAGACAAATTATATCTCCGAAAGTATTGATTTCTCAGAGTTGGGAATTATATCAATGGATTTTTATGATAGAAATGCATCATGAAAGAAATTAAAATGAAAAAAAGTGTTGTTTAAAAAAAAATCTTCAAAAATTATCTTATAAAAAACTAGACCAAGAGGTGTAGGTACCAGAAATAATTTTGACATTTATCTCTCATAGTAAAATAAGATGACATATAAGAACACAGATCATATAATAATTCATAGATACAATAATTAAGTACAGCATTCTATGAAAACATAAGAAGTACAGAAGTACATTTCATTATTGAAATTTCGAAAAATCATATCTCCGAAAGTATTAGCTTGTTAGAGTTGAAAATGATATCAATTGATTTTTATGGTGAAACTGCATCATAAAAGGAATTAAATTTGATATTTGTGTTGTAAAAAAAATATTGTTTTTTCGTTTCTCCGAAACCATGAGGCCAATTTAGCCCAGTAACTAACTTAACCGAGATAATTATCTCTCAAACCTACTCTGAAAACTGGCTAGCTCATTCTATTCGAGAGTTATTGTAGAAACGAAATTTATAAATTAAAATAAAATTTTTTGATACCTTGTTGCAACCCGATCAAAACAAAACTACGCATGCATATAGAAGTCATTATTCTTCAATTTGATGCTAAATTTCAGATAGATCGAGTGATCGGAGTTTCGGAAATATTCATAAAAAATGTTTTTACTAAAAAGGGCCATAATTCCGAAACCGCTTGGTGGATTTCGCCCGTTAACTCCTCTAACTCCTTTCGTCCGAGAGTTATCGTGCCTACAGCCGGCCGGCCGGACTTGATTTCGACCACGGATTACTGATCGGTGAGTGGAACTAAATCGTTTAAGACCATCTTCAGCCAAAAATTTGAAAATTACAGACATTTGGTCAAATTGATAAGCACTCTGTTCCGAGGAACAAGAGCGCCAAAAAGTATGATATTATATTATAATTCTCATAATTCTACGATTGCTGAAATGAATTAGACAACGTCATGTCTCAGGAAAATAACTTGACATTATAACAAGTCATATATAGAATAATTATATCATTCTGTGAAAACATAGAAATACGATTTATATTGAAATTTTGAAAAATCATATCTCCGAAAGTATTAGCTTGTTAGAGTTAAAAATGATATCAATGGATTCTTATGGTGAAACTGCATATCGAAAAAAATTTTATTTGGAATTTGTTATGTAAAAAAATTTTTTTTTTGTTAATCCGAAACCATCTGTCCGATTTCGCCCAATAACGAACTTAGCCGAGATATTTATCTCCCAAACCTACCTAATTTCAACTGTCTAGCCTATTTCGTTCGAGAGTTATCGTGCCTACGGCCGGCCGGCCGGACATAATGAATTTCGACCACGGATTCTTGATCAGTGAGTCGAACCAAATCGTTTAAGACCATTTTCATCGAAAAATTCGAAAATTACAGACATTTGGGCAAATTGATAGGCACTCTGTTCTGAGGAACAAGAGCGCCAAAAAAGAGCAATCTACAATGCTTCAATGCCTTAATGCTTCAAAAATTGTCATTAAATTTATTTATCAAGATTTAATGAGCAATCTGCAATGATTCAACCTCGTGGAATGGGTTGTTGCAACTTACACTCGGTGCATAGTTTTCACATCTCGAAATACCTAAGGAAAGTATCATCGAAATGTCTAGCGCAAGGCTGGAGACAATCATAGCAGATTGTCCATTTATTCCTGATATTTGAGTAGGTAGTGGTTTACGAACAAATTATTCTAATAGTTCAAAATATATTAATAAACTACCCTCTTTTCATAACTTAAAATTTAATAGTTCATAGCACTAACACATTCTTTTCTGTATTATGAACCTTACTTAACTCAAGAAAAAATTATTGATACACAAATGTAGATCCATATTTCAGTATTTTTTTGCTAGCAACATTATGAAAATACTGTATATAGGAACATGTCTCTCTACTTAAGGAAGTAAAAGGTAAAATTAACCTCAGTGGTCAACGAACAGTAATTTCTTTTGATGATTCCATTATGTTCTTCTTTCCTATTGCTTCCATAAACTACTTCAAAACAGTCTTGTATATATTCACAAATTCAAGAATCGAACTCTTGCTTTCCAAGAGAAAATATCAACTACGAATTGACAATCTTGAATAGCTAGAAAAGATGAAATTTATGAATAGTGATCACAGACAGATTCTGTGTTCCCATTCTGTGAATAAATAGAACTTACGATGTATCATTGAAACATCATATCCCCGAAAGTATTAGCTTGTTAGAGTTTAAAATTATAACAATGGATTCTTATGATGAAACTGCATCTTAAAAAAATTCGAATTTAAAAGTTGTAATATAAAGAAAAATATTTTTTATTCGTTACTCCGAAACTATTAGACCAATTTTGCCCAATAACGAACTTGACCGAGATATTTATCTACAAACCTACTCTGAAAATTTCAACTGTCTAGCTCATTCCGTTCGAGAGTATTCGTGTTAACGGCCGGACGGACGGCTGGACGGATGGCCGGCCGGACAGAATCGATTTCGACCACGGATTCTTGATCAGTGAGTCAAACCAAATCGTTAAGATCATCAAAAAATTCGAAAATTACAGACATTTGGGCAAATTGATAAGCACTCTGTTCCGAGGAACAAGAGCGCCAAAAATATAAGAATATCGATTAAAATAAACTGCAAAACTCTGTAGGTACCCAGGTGTTATCAGTACACAATTACTGGAAGAAATAAATAGCAACCTATCCTCGCTCATCAATATTTCATGGCATGCAGATGATTAAAATGAGTTCCGTACCGTATAACAGTTAAAATTATCGTGTTATCAGCTCCTCCCTAGAGAACGAGAGAAAATACCTGCTACCTGTCTTCAATTATTGATCGGATGTCGATTTCAATCATCTCTAGAATACTTAATTAGACCCCATTGTACCTTTCGATCTGACCTGGCCAAAGCGTGCGAATAATAAATTACGCTTAATTCGGTTATTGGAGGTGATCGTCTGAATTTCCAATGGACAAACGTACAATCAGCGGTTTAAAACTAGTTGGACGAAATGGATCAATTTTTGGACCAGCCCACTATGATGTTTACTAGTTCGGGGAATTCGATGGGACTTTTTGGTGGTGCTTTCTAATTGACCATCTGCGATGAATAGCTGAGTAATAGTGGTTTTTGTGACTTTACGACTTGTTCCATTTCTCGGGGAATTCTAGATTTTAATCCATCTGACTAATTATTAGATTGTTACATTGAAGAATTATACAGGGTGGTCCACGAGTAACTGTACATAGTTTTATGGTGAATAGATGATACCCAGGGGAGCCAGAAAACAGTAATTAAAAAAAATTGGTTCAAGCCCTGTGGACAGGAGCTTTTTGGGGCTCTTGTTCAAACAGACAAATTATATCTCCGAAAGTATTGGTTTCTCAGAGTTGGGAATTATATCAATGGATTCCTATGATAGAAATGCATCATGAAAGAAATTAAATTTAAAAAAATGGGTTCAAGCCCTGTGGACAGGAGCTTTCTGGCGCTCTAGTTCAAACAGACAAATTATATCTCCGAAAGTATTGGTTTCTCAGAGTTGGGAATTATATCAATGTATTCATATGATAGAACTGCATCCTAAAGGAAATTCAATTCAAATAATAGTTTATTTATCAAGATTAAATGAGCAATCATGAGAATGAGGCCTGCACCATGGAAGAAATCAAATTAAATCTGGCCAATTTTGCCCAATAACGAACTTAACCGAGATATTCATCTCCCTAAACTACTCTGAAAATTTCAACTACCTACCTCATTCCGTTCGAGAGTTATATCTATGTCTATGGATGAAAAGAAGTCTCACTACTCTCAGATCTCTTACTTCCGTTCCGAAATGTAAGAATTTTCTGAGAAAACCTAATTTCGGAGCAAACAACTGAGATTTTTCTCACTTCGCTCACAATTCTTCGATTGATTAGATAATGTCATGTCTCAGGAACATCATTTGACATTATGACAATTCATACATAATATCATTCTGTAACAACGTTGAAATACGATTTATTATGAAATTTTGAAAAATCATATCTCCGAAAGTATTAGCCTGTTAGAGTTGAAAATGGATTCTTATGGTAAAACACTTTATTGAAAAAAATTTAATTTGGAATTTGCCCGGTAAAAAAAAATTTTTTTTTTTTTACTCCGAAACCATCTGTCCGATTTTGCCCAATAACGAAGTTAGCCGAGATATTTATCTCCCAAACCTACTCTGAAAATTTCAACTGTCTAGCTCATTCCGTTCGAGAGTTATCGTGCCTACGGCTGGCCGGCCGGACCGACCGGACGGCCGGACAGAATAATTTTCGACCATGGATTCTTGATCAGTGAGTCGAACCAAATCGTTTAAGACCATTTTCAGCGAAAAATTCGAAAATTACAGACATTTGGGCAAATTGATAAGCACTCAGTTCCGAGGAACTAGAGCGCCAAAAAAGAGCAATCTACAAAGCTTCAATGCCTTAATGCTTAAAAAATTGCCATTGAATTTATTTATCAAGATTAAATGAGCCATCTGCAATGATTCATCCTCGTGGAATGGGTTGTTGCAACTTACACTCGGTGCATAGTTTTCACAACTCGAAATACCTAAGGAAAGTATCATCGAAATGTCTAGAGCAAGTCTGGAGACAATCATAGCAGATTGTCCATTTACTCCTGATATTTGAGTAGGTAGTGGATTACGAACAAATTATTTTAATAGTTCAAAATATATTATTAAAGTACTATCCTCTTTTCATAATTTGAAATTTAATAGTTCATACCACTAACACATTCTTTTCTGTATTATGAACCTTAACTCAAGAAAAAATGATTGATACACAAATGTAGATCCATATTTCAGTATTTTTTGCTAGCAACATTATGAAAATACTGTATATAGGAACATGTCTTAGTACTAAAAGAAGTAAAAGGTAATATTAACCTCAGTGGTCAACGAACAGTAATTTCTTTTGATGATTCCATTATGATCTTCTTTCCTATTGCTTCCATAAACTACATCAAAACAGTCTTATTTATTTATTTATTTATTTATTTTCATAAACTGGTACCCCAACAGGATATATCTACCCAATTACAGGGATTCACTACAAACCAACATCAAATTCAAGAATCGAATTTTTGGTTTCCAAAAGGAAATAACAACTATGATTTGGCCATCTCTTGAAACATCATATCTCCGAAAGTATTAGCTTTTTAGAGTTGAAAATGATAATAATGGATTCTTATGATGAAACTACATCATAAAAAAATTTGAATTTAAAAGTTGTAAATGTAAATGTAATGTAATATAATGTAATGTAATGTAAATGTAAAAAAAAAATATTTTTTTCGTTACTCCGAAACTATTAGACCGATTTTGCCCAATAACGAACTTAACCGAGATATTTATCCCTCAAACCTACTCTGAAAATTTCAACTGTCTAGCTCATTCCGTTCGAGAGTTATCGTGCCTACGGCCGGCCGGACGGACCGGCCGGACGGCTGGACGGCCGGACAGAATCGATTTCGAACACGGATTCTTGATCAGTGAGTCGAACCAAATCGTTAAAGACCATTTTCAGCTTAAAATTCATAAATTACAGACACTTGGGCAAATTGATAAGCACTCTGTTCCGAAGAAAAAGAACGCCAAAAATGGGCTAAGACTCATTGTTTCTGAGATACAGGGTGATTGCTCGATTTGAGTAAAATTTTTGGTTAGCAATAACTCCCAAACCGCCCAACTAAATATTTTCAAATTTGGTATTTACAGTCATTTCAGACCAACAAACTCTGCATTACAACCGTACCTACCAAAAAAGTGCAGGCCTGGACACAGATATTTTGATATCTACTTTTATAAAGTAGAAATCAAAATATTTTGATTTCTACTTTAAAGTAGAAATCAAAATATCTTTGGAGAATCAGATAATATTAGCGACTGGAACACCCTGTGCATGAAATATCAATTAGTCACTAATATCGTCTGATTCTCCATAGATTTGTCCTTTGAATATTGTTTTTCACTAGAACGGCGTACAAACCGTTATTTTTTTTTCTAAAAATTAATTAACGACTAAATTTTTTGGGAACCAATACGACCCTGAATATTGTGATGAGGCCTTCCTTAAATCGAATTATCGAATTTATTGCTTTGACGGTTTTAAAATTTGAAAAATTCAAGTTGAGTTACATGCACCATTCATCATGCGAGTCTTTTTTATGCTTGGATCACAGAGACCTTATAATATTTTATTTGACATTTGTTTTCTAGTAAGTTTTCTTTCGAAATATGCCTCGTTTTTCAAACCTTGAGTCTTATGACATGATACTTGTTCGTGGTTTTTGCAATTTGAATGGACGTACGGCAGTGAGGTATCCTGATAGAGCAGTTCCAAACCATCAGACATTTGACAATATCGCCCGACGCCCGTTCTTTGGGGGAAACAGGAAAATTTCCATCTAACCAGAAGGAGAGACCACTGATACAAAACAGAGTTTGACAGAGGAGGACCTCATAATTGGCTGCCGCGGTTGCCTGATTTTACATGTATGGATTATTTTTTTTGGGGCTATTTGAAGCGAAAAATCTATGCGGAGAACATACACAGTAGAGAACATTTGATTGAAAGAACATAACAGAGTTGTAATAAGCTAAGGAATGATCCCAGTATGATCAGAAATGTCTGTAATTTTCGAATTTTTCGCCGAAAATGCTCTCAAACGATTGGGTTCGACTCCCTGATGAATAATTCGAGGAAGAAGAGGTAGAATTCGACAGAATCAAATTGGTAACTTGAGTACAGAAAGAGCTAGCGATTTGAAATTTTCAGGGTAGGTGGCGCATTCCAATACGACTGACAAGTTCGTTAATGGGCATGATCGGCCCAATGGTTTCCGAGTAATGATTTTGTTTTCTAACAATACAGATCCGATCTGATTGAAACTTGGTAATTAGTTAATTAGTAATGCCGACACAAATACTGCGGAATTTAGTGCGTATCGTGAATAGTTGTAGAATATAAACCTTAGCACGTTTGTGAAATTTTGTGAGAATCGTATCACTAGAAAATTAAAAAAAAATTATTAATAAATATTATTTATGACACGATAACCTGAGAAAGGAAAGAGATAGCGATTTGAAATTTTCAGGTTAGGTTGTGCATCTGAATGCGACATTTGAATTTGTCTATAGGTATCATCGGCCAAACGGTTTTAGAGTTATACCCATTAGAAATTTGGTTGTTATTTCCTCAATAACTCGAAAAATACAAAACCGATATCATTCAAACCTGGTTATTAGTTGTAGAATGCCAACGCGAAAATTCTTGCGGTATTTAGTGAGGATGGTATAACTAGAAAATTTAAAAAAAATCATTTAATATAATTGAAAAAAATTCTATATATCATAAACTATTTGTCCGGTTTCGCTGAAATTTTGCAAAAGTGTTCAGAACCTAACTCTACAAAGTTCCAAGTTTGAACACGATCGGATCCATATTGTTGGAGAACCGAGCAGCCTTTTGTGAGTTCGGTAGCTGGATGTGAATCGTTTTATTTTTGCGAGAACCTTCAAAACCATGAATGTCATGATGACATATTTTTTCATCACAAATCTGTGGGAGATGATAGCCCTACATTAGGGTCCTGTAGCGGTCAGACCTGGTTTTGAAAGAGATCCTCCTTCTTAGGAGGAGGCAACTAAATATTGAAGGGATTTCTATGAACAAGAGTGAATATCTTTAAGAAATAGAGAAGGCGATTCTTCTTCAACAGATCCATGCGCCTGTAGAGGAGTATATTTGTGAGAGGGGACTTTTGAAAGGCTATATATTATTTTTAATATGATATCGCTGATATTTTACTGAAGGCATCAAAACTTAACTTTAATTTAACCACACTTTCTGATCTTGTGAGGTGAGTGGCTCATTTGTCGATTTTAAATCTCGTGATGGGTAGAGAGGAATTTTAGGCCAGTTTTTCTATCACTAATGAGAATATATCTTTATGCTTCACCTCAACACCTTTAGATCTATCAATGGACATTTATTGGTTAAGAATAAGTAATTGAATATTACTGGAATTCGATTGAATTTCATTCAATATGTTAGTAACTAAACTTATAATTTTATTTACTTTGATTATTCAAATATGACATTAATTCCAGTAATATTTTTTTAGAATAATTATGTATTCTTCTCCCAAAGAAGAATTGAAGGTATACAATGTGTTAATTTTTTCATCATTGCATTCTATCCTGACTTCACGAAAAAACAAATTGGTTCAAGCTCTGACGTGAAGTCAGGAGCTTTTGCGCGTATGTTCTATTGTCCATTCTCCTGTTTTGGACACTCTTAATAGAATTCACCATGGTGAATTCTTCTGTATTGGACACTCTTAATCGCATTCACCATGGTAAATTCGATTAAGATTGTCCAATACAGGAGAATAGACAATAGAATTCACCATGGTAAATGAATTGAGTGACAATTTGTACATTCTTTAGGTTTTTAGGCCTCTATGAAATGAACTACAACAAATGGCTCAGGTCATGTCATTGATGGCTAATACCGCGAGGAGGCCTTAGCGAAATGCTCCATATTTTTTTTCTTGGAATATTTTCGGTATTCCGGATACAAAATATTGTAAATTAATTCGTAGTTATACCTTTTTTGTGTAGAAATGTAGCTTCTACAAGTTTCTGTATTTAAAATGCCGAAAATGTCCGAGAAAAAAATATGCCTTTTACTAATTCTCCCCGATATAACCCGTCAATGACTTGACATTGACCATTTGTTGTAGTTCATTTCATAGAGGCCCAAAAATCTTAGGAGTTTAAAAATTAGCACTTGATTTCCTTCATCAGTTTCGAAAAAAATAAAAATAATTGTCTTCGGATATAGGTTTATATGAAGTTTCCGTCTAATATTTTGGCGTTGAATATACCATATTCAACGATATTTTTCATTAAAGCACTTTTTGGCGCTCTTGTTCCTCGTAACAGAATAGTTATCAATTTTCGCAAATGTCTGTAATTTTCTAATTTTGGGCTGAAAATGGTCTTAAACCATTTGGTGCGACTCAATGATCAAGAATCCGTGGTCAAAATCTATTCTGTCCGGCCGGTCCGGCCGTTGATACGATAACTCACGAACGTTATGAGCTAGGCAGTTGAAATTTTCAGAGTAGGTTTGGGAGATAAATGTCTCGGTTGAGTTCATTATCGGGCAAAATCGGAATGACGATTTCGGGGTAACGAAATAAAAAAGTTTTTTACACAACAAATTTCTAGTTAATTTTTTTTTAAGATGCAGTTTCATCATAAGAATCCATTGATATAATTCTCAACTCTACCAAGCTAATACTTTCGGAGATATGATTTTTCAAAATTTCAACATTAAATCGTAAGTAGGTATATTATTTCACTGTCATCGTAAATATGAATTTGATGATCCGCGTACATAGCACACAGACTATACCCAAAGTTAGGTATATATTCTGTATGTCATCATTGTCACATATTAGTGTTCTGTGATTGTCATCTCATAGAAGAATAGAAGTATGATGTCATATTTATTCATAGTTCTATTCAAAATTCTTGATATAAAATACCTCCTGTTCTAGAAAACAAAGTATGATTGAATGCAAAATGAACAATTAAACAACCTCAGCTATCATGGATAGCTCTTGGATAATCCATATGATGAAGGAAATATACAGGGCGCCCCGGAAAGAATGCAACAAATGGATACCATGAACTAATGTCGTCAGGCTCGACTCGTATCAAGAGGTTTTAATCGCCTGAGTACCTTCGTTTGGGATGTAGGTACAGGGTGATGTTCATCTTATGCGAGTGGAATTTCACACTTCAATAACTCTTGAAATAATCGACCGAATGATTTCAAATTTTGAAGTTTTATCACCCTTTACTATCGCCTTTTTTCGAAATATTTCTGAAATAAAATAAATCAGATCCGGACTGGGAAAATTTCAGACTTTTCCTATTTTCGTGAATATTGGATCACCCTATGCATGAAAATTACGATTTTTTTTTGTTATCATAACCACAAAGAATTTATTCATAATAAAAATTCTACACCTCTGCTTGGCACCGTCATACAGGGTAATCAATAAACATTCCCTTCAATAAATCTTGAACTAATAGGTAAAATAATTTCAAATTTTATAGTTTTGTCACCCTTCACGACGGCCTATCTTAAATTTTTCTCAAATTCTGAAAAAATAACAGCACTAGTAAAATTTTAGACTTCCTACATTTCCGGTGATATCGGATCCGCCTGTGCGTGAACGTCATGATTTGTATGACTGAAAAAGAATACTAGTGTTTAAGTAGGGAGTTCAGATTAAGATATCAAATCACAAATCTCAAGTTTTCATAAATGAAACGAATTTATTTGAGAAAACTTTCAAACAACAAACTGGATAATGAATAGAACAAAACACATCAAATACACTGAGAATATTCGAACTCAAAAACAAATTAAATGGACAAATTTTCATTTCAGGATTTTTCCTATGGAACATACTTCGCTTCACTTTTTGTGGATTTGATATCTCAATCTAAACTCTTTACTAAAACACTAGTATTCTTTTTCAGTCATAAAAATTTTAATATTCACGCACAAGCTGATCCGATATCACCGGAAATATAGGAAGTCTAAAATATTGCTAGTCCAGTTCTGTTTTTCCAATTTGAGGAAAATTCAAGGAAGGCAGTAGTAAAGGGTGACAAAACTATACAATTTGAAATAATTTTACCTCTAAGTTCAAGATTTATTGAAGGGAATGTTTATTGATTACCCTGTATGACGGTGCCAAGCAGAGATTAAGAATTTGTATTATGAATTGATCCTTTATGGTTACGATAACGAAAAAAAATCATAATGTTCTTGTACAGGGTCATCCAATATTGACGAAAATATAAAACGTCTAAAATTTTCCCAGTCCGGATCTGATTTATTTCATTTCAGAAATATCGAAGGAAGGCGATAGTAAAGGGTGTTAAAATTTCAATATTTGAAATCATTCGGTCGATTAGTTCAAGAGTAATTGAAGGTCGAAATTTCACTCAAAAGATGAGTATCACCCTGTATATCCCAAACGAAGGTACTCCGGCGATTAAAACCTCTTGATACGAGTCCAGCCTGACGACATTAATTCATGGTATCCGTTTGTCGCATTCTTCCCGGGACACCCTGTATATTTTGTAAGTTAATAATATTGGGTTCAGAATATCTCCAGTAAAAACAAAACTGGAATATTGAATACGCTTCAATTGACATAATATAATTTTCAGAGAAGATTTGAGGAATGAATATCTTGGATAAGTTCGTTATTGGGTAGAAACGGTCTGCTGGTTTCGGATTAATAATTTTTGGCACTATTGTTTTTTTTTTGAATGACAATTTTTGAAAGCATTGAAGCATTGCAGATTGCTCAATTAATCTGATGAGTAAACTACTATTTGAATTTCCTCTATGATGCAGTTCTATCATAAGAATCCATTGATATCATTCCCAACTCTGAGAAACCAATACGTTCGGAGAAATGATTTGTCAAAGTTTGAACAAGAGCGCCAAAGCTCCTGCCACAGGGCTTTCCCTCTTTTTTTGATTTTGATGAATTGAAACAGATATTGTCAGATCACAGATCATTATGTAGATTTTTTTGTTCTCTACTGAATGAAGGTTACATTTGTTTTTATTTCTATTGAAATGATAACTCCGAGGAAATGGTTATCCAACGAATTTGGGTCGATTCTTCTTAAAATTACGTGAAAAGTGAGTATTTTCGTACATTATTAGATATGAAAATTACTGCTGTATAGAATTTTTTTTGTTAATTGTCAGCTCATTGTTCCTCATTTGAAGAAAGAATGAATATTGAAGATAGGAATGCCCCTCAATATTCCAGCTTATTTTACAGCTAAGTTCAAGATTTAAACTTGATCAAATCTATATTACTGGAAATATTTGGAAGATATTATATTTTTTTCTGGGGCTAAGTAGCTTTAGGCGAGTTCAGTACCTGAATGGGTGATCAATATTGTTATAAATTTGAACAGCTCGCCAAAGCCCCGAATTCGAATACTCATTTTTAGGAGATGAATATCTCGTAGAAGGTCAATTTAACGCATATAGTTGATAGGTCATTATTTATTTTATTCAAGGAATATAATCAAAATTCGATAAAGAAATATGGGTTCCCATTTGAAATGGAAGTTTTTCATGAAAACTCGACTCGAAATTCTACATGTTTTTGTGAATGCCCTTTAGAATCTGTTCATCAAAATCAGAGTGAAAACCGTAAAACATGGCTTCAATAATAGTTTCTGAAAATTACATCCTTCTAACGTTAAAGGGTAAGTAGCTATGATATCTAATCTCTGATCATTCCGAAAAGAGAATATTTGTCTAAAAGCTCAAATAACTCTGGAAAGCTTTGGAATATCGAAGAGGCTATATGATCAAAGCCACATTAAAATTCGATAGAGAATCCAAAAATGTGATTTATTGAGCATGCAATTTGAAAAAACGGAGTTGATAGATAGTGACAAAAACTAGAAAATATTATATATTTTCTCGGCATCTCGGATAACACAAAAAATGAATGTCATGAAAATATTTTGAGTAGTTCTTCGTATAACTTTGGGTGAGGTTAAAAAAGAATTACCCTGTATTCATGTTGTACTAGGCCTACGCATGTTGTCATTTCGTTCTTTAAACAAAGGCGGTGCAGATGATGAGTTATTGATTTGAATATAATTTATCGTTCGGTTATCTGAAATTTTAGAAAATTTTTCAAATTTTTCACTTGTAACCAGGCATTGTGTACTTTTGAAATCACCTTCAATTAAAGTATTTCTACGCGGCTAACATATAAGCAAAAAAAATGGGTTCAAGCCCTGTGGACAGGAGCTTTCTGGCGCTCTAGTTCAAACAGACAAATTATATCTCCGAAAGTATTGGTTTCTCAGAGTTGGGAATTATATCAATGGATTCATATGATTTAACCGCATCATAAAGGAAATTAAAATAATAGTTTATTTATCAAAATTAAATGAGCAATCATGAGAATGAGAACTGCACCATGGAAGAAATCAAATTAAATCTGGCCAATTTTGCCCAATAACGAACTTAACCGAGATATTCATCTCCCTAATCTACTCTGAAAATTTCAACTACCTACCTCATTCCGTTCGAGAGTTATATCTATGTCTATGGATGAAAAGCAGTCTCACTACTCTCAGATCTCCTACTAACTTCATGTTCCGTTCCGAAATGTAAGACTTTTCTGAGAAAAACTAATTTCGGAGCAAACAACTGAGATTTTTCTCACTTCGCTCATAATTCTTCGATTGATTAGATAATGTAATGTCACAGGAACATAAGTTGACATTAGGACAATTCATACATAGAATTATATCATTCTGTGACAACGTTGAAATACGATTTATTATTGAAATTTTGAAAAATCATATCTCCGAAAGTATTAGCTCGTTAGAGTTAAAAATGATATGAATGGATTCTTATGATAAAACTGCTTATTAAAAAAAATTTAATTTGGAATTTGTTTTGTAAAAAAAAAATTTTTTTTTTTACTCCGAAACCATCTGTCGGATTTTGCCCAATAACGAACTTAGACGAGGTATTTATCCCCAAACCTACTCTGAAAATTTCAACTCTCTAGCTCATTCCGTTCGAGAGTTATCGTGCCTTCGGCCGGCCGGCCGGACAGAATGAATTTCGACCATGGATTCTTGATCAGTGAGTCGAACCAAATCAATCGTTTAAGACCATTTTCATCGAAAAATTCGAAAATTACAGACATTTGGGCAAATTGATAAGCACTCAGTTCCGAGGAACTAGAGCGCCAAAAAGAAAAATTCCATATTCAGCAAGTGTGATAATGCTGAAATAGCAGGAAATCACATGTCATTACAACAATTTCATCCTCAAATCGATTCAACTGGAATCAACCCATAAGTGTCAACTATTTATTAATTGACGTGCAATAACTAATTATCAAGAGATGTAACAATGGAATGATGTCTCAAATGTTCGGGAATAGTTGGTTTATTTCAATTCTTATGATGACATCAAAAACGTTTATAGGAACGGAATCAGGCACATATCATAATCATTAAGTAACATCACGAAGGAGTCAACACAGTTCAAATTGTAGAAATTAGATAGGTAATGATAGTGAACAGAGATTTCCTTTCGAAATTTTGAAGATAATTTCATTCTTCTATCACGCTCATCATTGAAATGATGAATAATTCATACTCGATGAAAATTCTGGTAAAACTGAACTAAACTACAGATTTTCAATGCGAAAAATTCAGGAAGCGATAATCGAAAAATACTGGGAGTTTAATCTATGTACTATATACGGGAAACGCATCGTTTAGAACATACAGAGTGATGAAATTTGGTTTGAAAAAATTAGATCTATTAATTGTTGACAAACTGCTGGAAATATTTGCATGAAATTTTGTTGGTGCTATCTGCCAGCAAAGAAACATGTTTGACGATGGAAGGTAGTATTATTATTTTGCCAGTGGCGCCCGTGCAGATTTTTTGAAGAAAAATTGCGATACCATTTTTTTCCTGAATAGAAAATGAATTTTTAATTCCTCATTAATTTTGTGAGAAAAAAGTTGTAAAGGCCTGTGGACAGGAGCTTTGGCGCTCTTGTTCAAACTTTGAAACATCATCTCCGAAATTAATGGTTCCTCAGAGTTAGGAATGATATCAATGGATTCTTATCTAACTTAATTGAAATTAAATATCGAACTTATCCGAGATATTCATTCCTCAAATCTACTCTGAAAATTATATTTTATCAATTTAAACTTAGCCAATATTCCAGTTTGGTTTTCACTGAAGATATTCTGAATCCAATTTCATAAACTTACCAAATTACTTTGTTTATTTGAACTACATTTGACATGTCTGACAGTGAACAAAGATAGAACACAGGCAGGTAGAATTGGAATTCTGTGAAAACATGGAAGTACGATGTATTATTGAAATTTTGAAAAATCATATCTCCGAAAGTATTAGCTTGTTAGAGTTGAGAATAATATCACTGTAATGAATGAAATTTGTAATGTAAAACATATTTTCTTTTTCGTTTCTACGAAACCATCCGGCTGATTTTGCCAAATAACGAACTTAACTGAGATATTTATGTGCCAAACATACTCTGAAAATTTCAACTGTCTAGCTCATTCCGTTCGAGAGTTATCGTGCCTACGGCTGGCCGGACCGGCCGGACAGAATCTATTTTGACCACGAATTCTTGATCAGTGAGTCGAACCAAATCGTGTAAGACCATTTTCATCCAAAAATTCGAAAATTACAGACATTTGGCAAATTGATAAGCACTCTGTTCCGAGGAACAAGACCGCCAAAAAGATCTATTTCGATTATTCTCTGTGTTACTCTCCTGAATTACAGTTTCATCAAATTATTATTAAATAAATATTTTTTTTTTCGCTCGAGAGGAAAAACCTTCTGTAGGCACATCTTGAGAGGGTCCGCTTCTCTCAGGAGTGTGAGACTCCAGATGTTGATTGGTTACTCACTAAAAAACCTCTCGCACGTTCCTTGGAGTAGTTCTTCGTCCTGCCCTTACAGCGTCTCTTAACAAAAGAGATGAGCTGCAAGCGGCCTTCATAGTTGACGGCATCTGATGACTCGAAGTGATCGGAGCAACACAGCTTTCTGCATTCTGTGCGCTAAATCCTCGGCCAGAGATTTGCAGGCCGGAATAATCTTCAATTCAGTCACGTAGTTCGCTCTCATTCCGCCTAGGCATCCTATGATTAGTACGACCATCCTAACCTTATGCCTTGGATCCTCATATTATTTATTTATATTATTATTATTTACCTACTCAAAAACGGTGCTTTGCACGTACAAATCGAAAGAGAGCTTATTTTTCACAAATTGAAGATGAATATCCAGTAATATCTAGTAAAAATAATGTGCAGAACGTGCCTCCTCGTTGGCTGATATCGCCCTCAAAATTAAATTCAATTGTTTCAACACCCTATATTTTCTAAACGAAGGATTTGCCGAATAGTGCTCATAGAGTAATCTCCTAATATTTTCCAAATCTCTACCGTTCCCTCGATATGATTTCCACTTCTTGTGCCGACAATTTTCCGACAATTTTTTTCTCAATTGATGCAAAAGATTTCAGGAGGAGATACTTCATACTTCGGCGAAAATTAATGGTTGTCTTTGATACAATTTTAGCCACATTGTTGAATAGGTAATCAAATTACCTTTCATTTGATGTATCACAATCCATATATTCCCATTTGAAAAAATAAAGTAGTGGGGTGCGGGGCGTAGGGGATGAGAAATATGAATTTCAAAAAAGTACAGGATAAATTGCTTTTGTAATTATTTGTTCTAAGACCCTTCCCCTCCAAGTTCTCGAAATTGGGAAAAATTTTTTTTATTAAATATCTTCTATATGGAACAATTTAGAAGAAAGAAATTTGGCAGTCAGCTAGAGCTAATTTAATGTCACTTTTTGACAGTTTTTTCAATTCTGAAATTTCATCATGAAGGGGTGGAAAAATCCACCCTTACTATATCTAATCAGGAATTGTTCATGCTACAACATTTTCAAATTAAAAAATGAATTCAAAAAGACAAATTCAATTTGGAACTTTTTTGTATCTGGACTTTCTTTGTATCTAGACTTTCTCTCGTAAAATTATTAGTTTGACTACAAAAAAATTAAATATTGGTCAGATATTCTTCACATAAATTCACTGTCGTTATAATTTGTTGAACAAATAAAGTTGGCTGCTGTCAAATTCATATTGATTAATATCAAGAAGGATGGTGTCAAATAAAGTACTAATGACAACGACAAATATTTTTATTGTTCAAATTTCTATGACGTCCAGGGAGTTTCCCCAATTTCAAAGGGTAATGAATTGAAGGGACAGGAACAGTAATAAATTAATTGAAAGACCCCCTTTATTTTTAAGTAAAAACTTTTGCATCAATTTAGGAACACCTTGTATATTTGAGCGAGTCGTAAATTCCTTTTATCCTGTATGTTTTGTCTGTAATCTTCGCACTCTAAAGCTCCCGTCGTCATGTGAATGATTTTTAAATGCTTTGATTCGAAAAATAATCCGGCTTCGTATAAAGGGACTGAATATTAACAATGTTGGTGCTTAACAACCCAACTGCAGTGATAACATTTTGAAAATAAAGAGACATCGATTTAAAAATAATTATCCAAAATTATTTTCCATTAGTTATATCAGAAAACTAAATTAAAAATCGATTGAACAAAAATAAAAATAATTGGACAATGTCATGTTGTTCATATTGTTTCGAAAGTAAAAATGGATTAGAAAAATAATCAACTCATATATTTTTTTATTAATACAAGAAATGTTTCCGCCAAAAATAATTTTTTTTCGTTGATTATTCGAAAGATTCAAATATGTAGATTTGACCACAGATGGTAAAAAACCAATTCAGTCCATATCGGAAATTATATTACGAAAAATGTAAACTAGAACTTTCTTCCTCTTCGATAGTCTATGAAAATGATGATGGTCAATTACGGAAGCCGACTTGAATATCCTAACATGGTTTACGACGACTTTTAATTTTTCATAGAATAAAAAAAAACATAAATAATATATTACCTGTAATTTTTATCACTACAACAATCAAACTATTCCTATATAAGTCCACATATCACATTGAAATGAAATTACTAAATTTAAGGATCCACCTCGGAATACAGAACCGAATAATTTTGAACCCGAGTATTTCGCGGTTAAGCGAGACGTTTAATCGGACCGCTTGGATTGATACCGTGGTCTGTACTCACTGACCGAGTATAGAATTTGCAATAATTTGACACGGTGCCCTCGTGGTCTGTGATGCCGGCCGTTGGATACTTTTTGGGTCAAGCGTGTGTCCGATATAGTTTCGACATTTTTGGCACCCACAGAGAGTGAATGAATATGAGCGAGTGCCTATATACCGGACGCATTGTTACCACTGGAGCGGGGGTAGTCGTTTATTGTCATGCTCATTCAAGAAATTCTATGGTCACTACGTATGAATATAGATGCATAGAATACATTCTATGCATCTTGTTATGAATGATGGTGCACTCGCATGTCCTAATATTCTATGCACCCTTTTAATATGGAAAAATATTTTTTCGAAGAATAAACTTTTGGAATCATCTCTCATCAAGTTAATGAGCTCTTGAGTAAGGATTGCTTTTCAAAATGTCTCAATATTTTACTCATAATCCTTTATATATTGAGCGCACAATATTGCGAGAAATTTAATTTGCTTTGCTATCACCTTTTCTATCTTTCAGGTAAATATTTTGTTTTGTTCTTACCAATTACCAGTTTTCATCAGAAATTATTTTGATATTGGTACATACTCCATATTCACAACTTATTTTTGGGCAAGAATTAGGATAAATACCTTGATATTTAAGTGATATGTACGAATATAATATTTCATAATATGTAGGTAGGTACTTATTTTTTCGGAGATTATCACCATCGATTCGAGTGATTCTTAGTTTTTGTAGCAAATTCCGCGAATTTCCTCCCAGTAGTTAAGGGTCACATCCAAAATTATGAAAGCTAAGGGAATTGTCAAGATTCCAGTATTTCCTATTGAAGAAGTATACTTGTGAGATTGTTCTACAATCTACATTGACTAATATTTTGTTATGGACAAACCATTTCTCAATGATTTTATGTTCCTTTTCTAACTTCAGTTGAATCTCCACATCCGGCTCTTCTCTATACAATCTTGAAAATAGTGGGGTGGAGCTCCATCGTGTTGAAACCATAGCGTTTCATTTGGGAGATCTGGATCCGCATCGTATAAATACAAATATTTTGGACCTGTTAATGGTCTTTCAACGAAGACAGGCTGTATAACCCTGTTCCTAATAGGTCATACATTCCATACATTCACGCTATCATGAAATTGTGTATGTGCCTCCACCTTCCAGTTTGTATTGGGATCTGACCAATAGCGGCAGTTTTGTCTGTTGACGGGACATATAAATAACAAGCCCTGTAGACAGGAGCTTTCTGAAGAGTTCATGATGGAACCGCCTGAATGCAACACAATTCCAAAACAAGCCACACCAACCGAAATAAAAGAGATCATAGGAAATCTGAAAAGAAGGAAAGCACCGGGCAAAGATAAGATAACAAACTTCATGCTAAAGAAGTTGCCCAGAAAAGGAATAGTCGCACTCACAAACATAACGAATGGAGTGATGCGAACAGAAAACTACCCAAAGAGATGGAAAACAGCCGAAATTATCGTTTTCAACAAACCAGGAAAGGAAAGAAAATGGCAACAGCATTACAGACCAATCAGCCTCCTCTCGTCCTTAGGGAAAGTAGTGGAAAGAGCTATTGCCAGAAGACTAAACGAGGAAACAGAAGAACTGAACCTTATACCACCTGAACAATTTGGATTCAGAAGAGATCATTCAACAGAACTTCAATTACTGAGGCTCACTGAATACATCACGGAGGGCTTTCAAAACAAGCAAGCAACCGGACTTGTCCTATTGGATGTGGAGAGGGCATTCGATAGAGTATGGCACGAAGGATTGGCATATAAAATGATGACTGCAGGATACTCGAGCAAAATGTGCACGATTAGCAGAAACTATCTGAGAGACAGGAATTTCTACGTCAAAATAGAGGATGAATCTTCATTTATTAGATACTTAGAAGCAGGAGTGCCCCAAGAATCCGTTCTGGGCCCACTTCTGTACAACATCTATATCCACGATATGCCAAAAGATGCACGCACGATGGTAACCCTCTACGCAGATGACACAGGAATTGCCTTCAGACATCGGCGAGCAGATGTCATACAACGAAGACTACAGGAAGCAACCGAAGAATTAAACGAGTGGTGTATAAAATGGAAAATCCAGATAAACGGACAAGCCATCCTACTACAGAAGAGACAACTGAAAGCTGAAAGAAACCTCATAATAGATGGTGCAGAAGTAAAATGGCAAAAAGAGGCCAAATATCTAGGGGTGATACTACATAGAAGACACATGGAAAAGCCACATAAAATCAGCAGTTGACAAAACAAAGGCGGCAATGAGCCGACTATATCCACTAATAGGAAGGAAGAGCCGTATGAATAAAAACATAAAACTGACAATGATTAAAACTATAGCGAGACCGCAACTCACCTATGGTTCAACAGCGTGGGGCTTTGCAGCTAAAAGCCACATTAAGAAGATACAGTCGGCAGAAGATATATTAATAAGAAGAGCAATGGACGTACCATGGTTTGTGAGAAATAGACAAATCCACAGAGACTTAGAATGGGAGCCGATCACAACTTTCATGAAGAAAAAAGCCGAGAAGATTTTTGAAAAAGCCAACCTACATACCAATGAGGAACTGAGAAGACTTGTAAAATACGACCCAATAGAAGATGCCAGAAATATAAAGCCCTACTACAAAAGGCCGAGAGATCAACTACTTGAAGAACGAAATTAAGTTCTTCTTCTTTAAGTGCTGTCTCCTTTTTAGTGGAGGTTAGCGATCACCAAGGCAAATGCATTTCTGTTCTCTGCAGTTCTTATTAAATCTTCGAAGTTTAGACCGGTCCAAGTCCTTATATTTCGGAGCCATGACAACTTTTTTCGTCCTGTCGCTCTCTTTCCTTCGATTTTACCCTTGATAATTAATTGTAGGATGTAGTATTTATCTCCTCGTAGGACATGACCTAGGTATGACGTTTTCCTTATTTTTATAGTTTGAAGCAGTTCTCGGTCTTTGTGAGCCCTTCTCAACACCTCTTCGTTTGTCACGTGCTCTGTATATGATATCCTTAATATCCTACGGTATATCCACATTTCGAAGGCCTCTATTCTATTCATGGAATTGATCTTCATAGTCCAGGTTTCGACTCCGTACAGTAGAGTTGACCAAACATAACACTTCGTGAGTCTGCATCCTAATTATATGTTTAAATTTGAGTCACATAGTATGTTTTTGAGTTTAATGAAGTTGCTCCTTGCCTGTACTATTCTGGCTTTGATCTCAATTTCTGGATCTAATTTTGCGCTGATCCAGCACCCAAGGTACTTGAAGCAGTTCACTCTTTCTATCATCTCTCCGTTTATTGAAATGGGTAAAGGTATGATTTGGTTCCGGGTTATTGACATGACTTTCGTCTTTTTTATGTTCACTGACATTCCGTATGATTCACAGGCCTCACCAACTCTGTCCACAATATGCTGTAGTCCCATATCGGAATCGGCCACCAGAGTTGTATCATCCGCGTAGCGAATGTTAGATATGTTGACTCCATTTACTTTAATCTCTTCTGTACAGTTGTTGAGTGCCTCTTTGAATATGTACTCGGAATAGACATTGAACAGCGTTGGGGATAGTACACAACCCTGACGGACCCCTTTACAGATGTCAATGTTTTTTGTTAATGTATTCTCTATTTTGACGTTGGCTGTTTGTTGGTAATATAGATTTCTCAGTAACCTGATATCTTTGTCATCAATGTTTAGTCTTTCGAGGATTAAAAATAGTTTATCGTGATGTATGCGATCAAAAGCTTTTTGAAAGTCGATGAAGCATATATGCAGATCTTTTTGTTGGTCATAGCATTTCTGGGCCAATATCTGGAGACTAAATAGGGCTTCACGCGTTCCTAGACCACTTCTGAATCCAAATTGCTCCATGCCTATCTCGGTTTCACATTTACGATATATCCTATTGTGTATGATTTTCAGTATGATCTTCAGAGATTGACTCATAAGACTAATCAGTCGGTGTTCATCACAAGTTTTTGCGTTCGGTTTCTTTGGGAGGGGAATGAAAGTAGACTTCAGCCAGTCCTGTGGTAGTGTTCCTGTATTATATATCTCATTAAACATAAGTAGTAGACTGTCGATATTATCTTCATTAATTAGTTTTAGTATTTCAGAGTGAATGTTGTCGAGGCTTTTGTGGGCTTTGTGGGCTTTTGTTATTTTTCAGGTTTTTAATGGCGTGTATTACTTCACTTTTAAGGATTTTAGGTCCTGTGGTATTTTACTCATCTGACTGAAGTATGAGAGAAGGCCCTTTCCTCCGCAAACGCGTCTTCGATATATTTTTCCCAACTCGATATTCGCTCTTCAATATTATCTATTAATTTACCATCTTTGTTTGTGTTTTGAATTCTCTTCTTACTCCCTGTTAATTGTTTGATTTTCTTGTGTAGGTTTTGCGTTGGAGCTCTTCGATTTCCTCACACTGTTGTCTGATCCATTCCTCTTTAGCTTCCTTAATTTTCCTTTTAACTTCATTTCTAAGGCGCCTGTACTCCTGTCCGTTCTTTGTTTTTTGTTCTCTTCTTTTATCCATCAGCTGTATTATCTCCTCCGTCATCCACTCTTTTCTTTTTTTTGTTGTTACGTATAGTTAGATTGTCTTTCGAAACTTTTAATACTATGTTCTTAACCTTGTTCCATTTTGCGTCTATGTTGTCCATGTTACAAATCTCTTCCGTTTTTAGGGTTGATAGTTGGTCATTTAATTCTTTCGATATTTTTAGTTTAACTTCTTCTTCCTTAAGTAGTGTGATGTCTGTTCTGTCGTCCAGTTTATTATTTTTTGTTTTTATAATCTTTAGTCTGGTGCACAACTTGACTACGACCGGATTATGGTCGGATCCTATATCGGCGCCAGGATAGGTTTTAGCACTCCTCACTGAATTTCGAAATCTTTGATTTATGAGGATGTAGTCAATTTGGTTCCTTACTATTCTATTTGCGGTATGTTGGGGAGATGTCCAGGTATACAGACGTCTTGGATGAAGTTTGAACCATGTATTTGCAATCACCAAATTGTGTTCTTGACAGAATTCTACTAGTCTGTCACCTCTTTCGTTGCGTTCGCCAAGTCCAAAGTTGCCAATCAGATTGTCTACCCTTCCGCGACCTATCTTGGCATTTAAATCGCCCATTATTATGTTAATGTCTTGGTGTTTGGTGTAACTCAATAACAATAATTAAGTAAGGAAACTTAATTTCAAAATAAACCGAAAGGAGAGAAGATGCCCCTTCATCTAACATGGTGAAGGAAGACCATTAAACACAAATACGAATTAGATCGTGTGAGAAACTTCCAAGGAAGAGAGGTAACTGGTTTATAGGCAAAATGCCCGGAACCCGATCACAGGAGTTTTAGTGGGTAACCACCTTCAGGAGAAGGACGGAGTCCCACACTGTTCCACACAAAGTGGTTCGTCCATAAAGTATTTCTCCTGTTCAAAAAAAAGGAGCTTTCTGGCGCTCTAGTTCAAACAGACAAATTATATCTCCGAAAGTATTGGTTTCTCAGACTTGAGAATTATATCAATGTATTCTTATGATAGAACTGCATCATAAAGGAAATTCAATTCAAATTCAAATAATAGTTTATTTATCAAGATTAAATGAGCAATCTGAGAATGAGAACTGCACCATGGAAGAAATCAACTTAAAATAGCTGAAATGAATTTGACTCTCTCTTATAGAACAGGATGACATGTACGAGTATGAACACAGATCCTATAATAAAGCTTAGATAGAATAATTATAGCATTCTGTAAAAACATAGAAGTACGATTCATTATTGAAATTTAGAAAAATCATATCTCCGAAAGTATTAGCTTGTTGGAGTTGAAAATGATATCAATGGATTTTTATTTTATGGTGAAACTGCATCTTGAATAATAATTGAATTTGAAATTTGAAACTAAAAAAAAATTTTTTTTTCGTTACTCCGAAACCATTTGGCCTATTTTGCCCAATAACGAACTTAACTGAGATATTCATCTCCCTAACCTACTCTGAAAATTTCAACTGCCTAGCTCATTCCGTTCGAATGTTATTGTAGAAATTTTTTTTTTTAATTTTCCAAATTTTTGTTTGATACTTTGCGGTAACCTGGTCAATACAAAACATGCGTATAAAGGTCATGATTCTAAAATTTGATGCTAAATTTCAGATAGATCGAGTGATCGGTTTCGAAAATATTCATAAAAAATGTTTTTAATAAAATCGGCCATAACTCCGAAACCGCTTGATGGATTTCGCTCATTAACGACCTTGTCCGAGATATTTATGCTCCAAACCCACCTTGCAAAATTTCAATGCTCTTACTCCTTTCGTTCGAGAGTTATCGTGCCTACGGTTGGACAGAATTGATTTCGACCTCGGATTCTTGATCAGTGAGTCGAACCAAATCGTTTGAGACCATTTTCAGCCAAAAATTCGAAAATTACAGACATTTGGGCAAATTGATAAGCACTCAGTTCCGAGGAAATAATATTCCAGGTGGGTATAAGTCCGAAACCGTTAGACCTATTGAGCTCAAAAACGAACAATACCCTCCCACTAGGATGCGCAACCTAGCTTGAAATTTGCAAGTACTTATCTCCTTTCGTTCGAAAGTTATCGAGGCAACGGTCACCCATCCAGCTACTGAACTCTGTTCGGCTGTTCGGATCTCCAACAAACTGGGAACTAGTAGTAGAGTTGGGTTCTGAAGGCTGTCGCAAAATTTCAGCGATGTAGGACGCGTATAGTTTCTGATATATTGAATTTTTTTCAATAATTTTTCAAAAATTTTCTAGTTATACGACCCTCACGAAATTTTGCAAGAATTTTCGCGTTGGCATTCTACAACTAATAAATGTTTAAATTGGATCGGTTTTGTATTTTTCGATTTATTGAGGAAATAACAACCAAATTTCAGATTGGTATAACTCCAAAACCGTTTAGCCGATTATGCCTATAAAAAAACTAAATTGTCGCATTCAGATGCACAACCTAACCTGAAAATTACAAGTCGCTATTTCTTTCCGTTCTCAGGTTATCGTGACATAAATAATATTATTAATAATAATTGTTTTTTATTTTTTAGTGATGCGATTCGAACAAAATCTCACAAACTTCCTTAGTTTTGTATTCTACAACTAGTCACCTAGTTTCAATTCGATTGGAGTAGTATTGGTTGAAAACAAAATTATTACCCATAAATCATTGGGCCGATTATGCTCATTAACGAACTTGTCCGTCGTATTGGGAAGCGCTACCTACCCTGAAATTTTCAAGTCGCTATCTCTTCTCAAGTTATCGTGGCAACGGCCAGCCGGACAGTCTCAAATTTGACCTCGAATTCTTCACCAGGGGGTCGAACCCAATCGTTTGAGACCATTTTTGGCGAAAAATTCGGAAATTACAGACATTTGAGCAAAATGATAACGCGAAGTTCCCCAGAACATGCGCGCAAAAATGAATAACTTCGATCTATCAAAACAATTTTCAAATTTCCTGAAAGGGGATACAATAAATCCATACTTTTGACGCCCACTGTAGAGGGATTTTATTGTAGCAATCATCAACTGGCAGAATCACTAGCCATTTGAGTTGGATGGGTAATTCCAAGCGATAAGTACCAGACTTCTTATACAGGGTGAGTCTTTGACCACTGCATTAATTTTAACCAAAGATTCCTCTCATCAAATGAAACACTTTTTTCATTTACCATTTTTCCAGATTCGGCTCAGGTAAAAAGTTACAAGCGTTTAAAGATTTCACAATGTGCTAATACACTCCCGCATATAAATTATCTATGACATTGTTGGCGGACGAGAATAAGGCATGGTAACGTGATTTACAGCTTGATTCGGGATTCCAACGCTCAGGGACGGATCCATAAAAGTAGTGAAATTTCTGGAGTTTTCCATTTTAAACATTGAATGAATAATATCTCGAAAACGGTGCGTTTAAGGAGAAATGATGAGGAATAATATAATGTTCTAAAACGATGGAATATTCTTGAAATGACTCAAGAAAAACTTTATATGCTTTCTTTATGCTAATTTCGTTTAGTTTTATGAATTCACGAGTCCATAACTAGAAAACCAGTAGAAGTAGAAAATAACTAATATTTGGAAAATATGTATCATAGTTATAGGAAACTTTAAGCCAACATTCATTTTATTCGAAGAAAGGATGTCAAAGCTACAAAATAAAAACTGATTTTTTTTCAAAATTTCAACATCCTGTATCTTTTTACCTGAGCTGAATTTGGAAAAATGTTAAATGAAAAAAGTGTCATTTGATGAGAGGAATCTTTGGTTAAAATTAATGCAGTGGACAAAGACTCACCCTGTAGAGGGTGTCCCGGGAGGAATGTTACGAACGGAAACCATAAACTGAAGTCATCTAGCTAGCCTCATATCGAGGGATTTTAATCGCCTGAGGTGCTTGGTTTTGGATATACAGGTTGATTTTCGGATATTGAGTGAAATTTCAAAGTTCTATTTAATCTTGAACCTATCAACTGAGAGTTTTCAAAGTTTGCCGCTAGTGAGAAATAAGTATAATAAGGATAAAATTTGGAAGTTGCAAGATTACTAGTCTTTTTTGGAACACCATGTATACTTTTTAATATCCAAAACATGTGGAGACTGTTCCGTAACTCGCAAGAGAAAAAATTTCAATATGGTAATGGGAAGCTAGAAAACGCCAATCTGTATGTAGTGCTCTACCCCGTTATCGAAAATGTTTGTTCGTGACAATATTTTGATAACATCTTTGTAACCGCTTGAGCCCCAAGTGTCAACGATATACCAAATGAAAGCTAAAAGATCGCAGTTTTGGAATCTAATTTTTTTTTCTGCTCGAGAGGAAAAACCTTTTATAGTCCCGCCCTGAGAGGATCTGCTCTCAGGAGTGTGAGACTCCAGATGTTGATGGTTACTCACTAAAAAACCTATCGCACGTTCCTTGGAGTAGTTCTTCGTCCTGCCCTTACAGCGTCTCTTAACAAAAGAGATGAGCTGCAAGCGGCCTTCATAGTTGATGGGACCTGATGACTCGAAGTGATCCGAGCAACACCACTTTCTGCATTCTGTGAGCTAAATCCTCGGCCAGAGATTTGCAGGCCGGAATAATCTTCAATTCGGTCACGTAGTTCGCTCTCATTCCGCCTAGGCATCATATGATTAGTATGATCATCCTAACCTTATGCCTTGGAAACAGGATCCCAAGTTCAAACATGAAATCCTTGTATTTCTCCCTCTTCTGTTCTTCTTTCATCACCACATTATTCTCTGCGGGGGAGGAAAATTCGACGACAAACAATTCCTTGAGTTCTTTGTCCAGCAGAAGTATATCTGGCTTTATGGCGTGGATCTGCCGAGTTGTTGGAATCGCATAGTTCCAGTAGATGCGAGCCCTGCTATTTTCAACAACTGCTTCAATCTCCAGAGGCACATATGGTAGCACTGGTTCCTTGTCTATACCATAAACCTCTCTCAGATGGAAGTAGAAAATTCGGAGTGCCGCATTGTGTCTTTCCACATATCCTGATGGAGCATGGACTCTGCAAGCAGACAGAATGTGCATAATAGTTTCTTGCTGGCTGTGGCATGCTCTGCACGTTGTGGGGGTGTCCACTTTCATGATGTTCTTTTTATACCATCTGGTATTTATAACTTCATCTTGACAAGCTATGACAAATCCCTCCGTTTCCGACTTGAGTCCAGCGGACTTCAAAAAGGCGAAGGATAATTCTTCCGACAGGCCCTGATCTTTCAAACTCCTGAAGTAAATGGAGTGCAGGTGTTTACTCATGTGATCTTCGAGTAGTTTCTTCAGTTGTGCCTGCCTTATCTCTCTGTCAACTCTTCTTTGGTCTGTTGGCGAGATAGGTGTTCCTGCTAGCTCATGATCGATTGATATGCCGGTTATACAGAGCTTCTCCAAAGCTCTCTGACCAGCCCTAAATAGGAAAGCTCCTTGGTTCCTGATTTCATGCTGAGCCACCATTTTCAGAAGCGGGTCTTCGCTTCGCAATATCCTTATTGCCATTTCCAGCGTTTGTTGATGGTGTTGGTATTACAAACTTTGAAAACCTCTGCCTCCCTGCGTACGTGGAAGGTATATACTTTGAATCGAGCAGTTGGGATGCAGGCTACGATTCATGTTCATCACTTTACGAGTGGTTCTGTCTAGCTCGAGAATTTCATTCACTGTCCAGTTAACTATCCCGAATGAGTAGGTGATTATCGGTACTGCCAAGCTGTTCGTAGCAGATACTTTATTTTTCCCGGACAGCTGTGATTTCCATATACCTCGGATCTTCTTTTTGTAGCCAGCTGTTAAGGCATCCTTGATTTGGGTTTTATCCAGTGCACCTCGTTGTTTCATCCCAAGGAAATTGTATGATTCTTCCTCTTCGAGGTGTCGTATGCTTATTCCCCCTTCTAGGTCGATGTCTTCTCCTGTTTCTTCAGTTCTTCCTCTGCTTAGATGAAAAACAGCACATTTGTCCAAACCGAATGACATTTCTATTGCTGAGGTGTATTCGGCAACGATATTCAGTAGTTGTTGTAGTGCTGCCTTGGAAGAAGCGAACAGTTTTAAGTCATCCATGTAGAGTAGATGTGAGATCAGATGTTCTCTTCTGCCTGGTGGCCTGGCCTTGTACCCTATTCTGCTTGCCCTCAACTCAATTGTTAATGGTAGAAGTGTTATGCAGAACAATATCGGACTTAGCGAGTCTCCTTGAAATACGCCTCGCCTGTATCTCACCCATCAAGTATAATCGGTCCGACCTTCGGATCGGACGGAGAACTTAGATTTCCATGACGCCATGATGTTTCCAATCGCATGGACGATGTTAGGGTGGACTTTGAGCATCTCTAGCAGCCGTATTATCATGCTGTGCGCCGATGTGTCAAATGCTTTCGCGTAATCTAACCATGATGTATGTAGGTCGCGCTTGTTTTGTTTCGCATCTTGACAAATGCTTTTGTCTATAAGTAGGTTGTCCTTGTACCCCTGTACTCCTTTCCTCGCTCCTCTTTGTTCGTGGATTTGATTCCACACTGGTCCAATGGACTCCAAAATCCGATTTTGAAGAACACTTGTGAGAATTTTATACAACGTATTCAGAAAAGTGATAGGGCGGTAGTTCTTTGGCTGTCCCAAATCACCTGATTTCGGTATCAGTACAGTTCTGCCCTCTACCAACCATGAAGGAGTTGGCTCACGGTGTATTACCATCTCACTAAATAATCTAGCTAGGTGTTGGTGGGTAGCTGGAAAGTTCTTCCACCAGTAGTTCTGAACGCCATCCAGTCCAGGTTGCAGACTTTCATCCCATAATATCTGGAATCTGTGAAGTGCTGGAGTATCCTTGGTTTTCGCTGGTCGCTCGTACAAATTTTTCCAGAAATCTTCGACTTCATTCGGTGGTGGTGGGTAATTTATTATTATTACGTTATCGTGGAAAAAAAGCATTTATTTTAAGAAGTACCCCCACCCCCTACCATTTGTTTTAGTGGGGGTTACGAAAACGTATTTCACCAGGGTTTCAAAGTACTCGAACTGCTTACTCAAACCGTCAAATTTCATTGTTCTATCTCAACTGGTCTCTAAAATATTTGCAAAATAAGGAAACTCATCCCTGGCTTAAACCATCCCTAACTTCCATCAGAAGACCCGGAGGACAGTTAAACAACAGTGTGACCCCTAATGGTAACCTATCACCTCCTTGCCCATGTCGGTGTGGCGGCCTCGGACCCTGTGTATTTCCATCATCATATGGATTATCCAAGGGCATTATATTATCTCCCAAAAATTATAATATCCTATAATACTCATAATTCTACGATAGCTGAGGTTATTTTATTGGTCATTTCGTATTCAATCATACTTTGTTTTCTAGAACAGGAGGAACTTTATATCATGAGTAACGAATTTTGCAAAGAACCAGAAAAAAAGATGGCATGTCTCTTATCGGTAGATACGATGACATGTATGAACACAGATCATGAAATTCATAGATACAAATACGGAAGTTAATTTTCGATTGCAGCATTCTATGATATCATAGAAGTACGATTTATTATTTAAATTTTGCAAAATCATATGTCCGAACGTATTAGCTTGTTAGGGTTCAAAATGATATCACTGGATTCTTATGATGAAACTGGATCTTAAAAAAAATAACAAACTTAACCGAGATATTTATCTCCCAAACCTACTCTGAAATTGGCAAATTGATAAGCACTCTGTGCCGAGGAATAAGAGCCATCGCACAGGTTGCTTATGCTTATGCTTCCTCCTTACCGATGCCATAGTTTACCTCCGAATTGGAGGTCCTAGAGCTGAAGGCACAATTGGTTGATCGCTCCTAGTGTGGTGTCTCCTAACTTCACTTTTATTTCCATCTTTTCCTTGGTTTCTTGGTTGCCCTATCCTGAAGAAGCCAACTAGCAGAAACACGTGTCGGCAGGTACCAGTAGAATTATTTTTCTATGCTCCTTTTGCGGAATTACCCGTAAAACCTTCTCAATAAATTATTAAAAAATATTATCTATGTCACGATAACCTGAGAACGGAAAGAGATAGTGACATTTGCGTTTGTTAATAGGCATTATCGGCCAAATGGTTTTGGAGTTACATATACCCATCTGAAATTTGGTTATTTCCTCAAGAACTCGAAAAATACGAAACCGATCCAATTCAAACATGGTTATTAGTTATAGAATGCCGGCGCGAAAATTCTCGCAGATGGGGATCGTAACACTAGAACTTTTATGAAAAAAATTGGTTCAAGCCCTGTGGACAGGAGCTTTCTGGCGCTCTTGTTCAAACAGACAAATTATATCTCCAAAAGTATTGGTTTCTCAGAGTTGAGAATTATATCAATGTATTCTTATGATAGAACTGCATCATAAAAGAAATTCAATTCAAATAATAGTTTATTTATCAAGATTAAATGAGCAATCTGAGAATGAGAACAGCACCATCGAAGAAATCAAATTAAAATACCTGAAATGAATTTGACTCTCTCTTATAGAACAGGATGACATATACGAGTATGAACACAGATCATATAATAAATCATATATACAATAATTATAGCATGCTGTGAAAACATAGAAGTACGATTCATTATTGAAATTTCGAAAAATCATATCTCCGAAAGTGTTAGCTTGTCGGAGTTGAAAATGATATCAATGGATTTTTAGGGTGAAACTGCATCTTAAAAAAAAATATTTTGAAATTTGTAAGTTTAAAAAAAATATGTTTTTTCGTTACTCCGAAACCATCTCGCCTATTTTGGCCAACAGTGAACTCAACCGAGATATTCATCTCCCTAACCTACTCTGAAAATTTCAACTGCCTAGCTCATTCCGTTCGAGAGTCATTGTAGAAACAAAATTTAAAAATTTTCAAATTTTTTTTTTTTACACTTTACGGTATTCCGATCAATTCAAAACTTCACATGCGCCTAAAAGTCATGATTCTACAATTTGATGCTAAATTTCAGATAGATCGAGTGATCGGTTTCGGAAATATTCATAAAAAAACGTTTTTAGTAAAAACGGCCATAACTCCGAAACCGCTTGATGGTTTTTGCCCGTTAACGAACTCGTCCGAGATATTTACGCTCCAAACCTACCTTGCAAATTTAAATCCTCTAACTCTATTCGTTCGAGAGTTATCGTGTTAACGGCCGGATAGAATCGATTTCGACCACGGATTCTTGATCAGTGAGTCGAACCAAATCGTTTGATACCATTTTCAGCCAAAAATTCGAAAATTACAGACATTTGGGCTAATTGATAAGCACTCTGTTCCGAGGAACAAGAGCGCCAAAAATCATTGAAAATTATTGAAAAAAATTATATATATCAGAAACTATTCGTCCGACATCGCTGAAATTTGGCAAAAGTCCTCAAACCCTAACTTCCTAAGTTCCAAGTTTGAACACAATCGGATCTATATTGTTGGAGATCCGAACAGCCTTGTGTGAGTTGAGTAGCTGGATGGGTGACCGTTGCCTCGATAACTTTCAAATGAAAAGAGATAGGGCTTTGCAATTTCCAGGGTAGGTTGCACATCCGAATGGGAGAGTTAAGTTCGTTGTTGGGCATAATCGGCATAACGGTTTCGGGGCTATACCCAACTGGAATATTATTTCCTCGATAACTCATAAAATACAGACCTGATCGAATTGAAGCTTGGTAACTAGATTTAGAATATCGACATAGAGACGTGCGTGAAATTTTGCGAGGACCGTACCACTAGAAAATTTTTAAAAAATTACGAAACATTTTTATCTATCTACCGATAACTTGAGAACGGAAAGAGATAGCATAGCGACTTGCAATTTTCAGGGTTGGTTGCCCATCCGAATGCGACATTTAAGTTCGTTAAGTGGCATAATCGGACAGATTGATCTGCAGTTATACTCATCTGAAATTTTGTTGTTATTTCCTCTATAACTAAAAATGTACAAATCTCATCCAATTAAAACTAGGTGCTTACCTACTTGTAGAATGCCGACCTACTAATTTTCGCGGAATTTTGTGAATTTCATATCTTGGAGTTACTTGAGGCGTAAGTATTTGAATTCAAATAGAATACATATGTCAGAATTAAAAATTCTGTGATCATAGAAGATTGTCTACTGAAGTCATTAAAATGGCATGAAATGTATTCATATATCATAAAAGCTAAGAAAACGTAGTAGTGTCCAATAGAGGTGAGTAGACAATAGAACATGTGCGCAAAAGCTCCTGACTTCACGTCAGTGCTTGAACCAATTTTTGTATCCCTTGTCGACTCCTTGATTTAATTATGGTTCATGATTAAACGATAAAAATGTACTTATCCGGGTATATTATCCACTGAAAACGAAAACGTTCCAGTTCCTCGACACTGTCGAGTGTCCAAAAGTATGGAAGAACCAAGATCCCATTTTAATATGCATTAAAATACTAATGAAATGCATGAAATGAAGTGCATAATAAACGTTTACGGCCTGCCATTACAGAACAAGTGACAAGAAACTGAAGAAAAAGGCTTGCATCATACTTGCCGTTATAAAAATGACCTTTTTCAGTCAAACCGGTCTCTTTGGCACTTGGTCAGTAGTAGCGGCCAGTCAGCGGTTCTTTAGCGGGCTGAGTTGCTTCCTTTTTCAGAAAATCAAATTGGTGCGCACAATCGCTATAAATCAGGAAAAATAGGTGCCTCAAGTCCGGCTACTTCAAATAGACGAGTATAAAAACATCAATTTACCTTTGAAGAGACTCTCCCATATGTCTACAGGGGCCATTCAAAAATATATTATTTAGAGTCTAGTCAACAAGTGCAAAATCTCGAAAACTATCTGAGATAATTCAAATTTGAAAAAATATTCAAGAAGAGGAGGAAATTTCTCATTAAATAAAAGTGTCAACTCCCGGAACTACGACCAATATTTATAATTTTCCAAGAGGGTTGAAAATACTTCTGAAAACAGGTATTATGGCTAGCGTAAGCCTCCTCCCCTTCGGACCTTTCATGAATAAATAATATTTAAACTTATTTAATATGAAAATAAAAATTGAAAAAAATTCAGGCTTCTGCAAGATAGATCAATGAACAATAATCCGTGGTCCAAAAATGTTTATCGAGATTTTTCAATTAGTTATCCATTAGTTAATTAACAATTTTTTGTAGCACAAATATTAACATTGCAAGTACGATAATTGTTGAACTATTATTCTGAGAATTTTTTCCTTCTGTGGACCTATTTTTCAAAGGTCTTAGAATAGATTTCTGTTAGAAAATTTTAAAACTTCTTGATTTTCGTTTTGTCATGAACAATTTACTTAAGTGAAAAATTATAAAGCTTCAATTTATAATATTACTATTGATCCGTTTTCTTATGATCAGAAACTACTTAAAAATGATTTTCATTAATTATTATCCCCTATTGTTTAAATAATTGTTATAAACCAATGCGTTGTTCATGAGATAATTCAAGATTTACTTTTGAAAACATAATTGAAGCTTCATATTTTTCACTTAAGTAAATTGTTAATAACAAAACGAAAATGAACAATTTTACAAATTTTCCAATGGAAATCTATTCAAAGACCTTTGAAAAATAGCTCCACGAAAGGAAAAAATTCTCAGATTAATAGTTTAACAATTATCACACTAGCAATGTTAATGTTCGTGCTACAAAAAATTGTTAATTAACAAATTGAAAAGTCGCGATGAACATGTTTGGACTACGGATTATTGTTCGTTGATCTATCCTGCAGACGCCTGAATTTTTTCAATTTTTGGCGCTCTAGTTCCTCGGAACTGAGTGCTTATCAATTTGCCCAAATGTCTGTAATTTTCGAATATTTCGATGAAAATGGTCTTAAACGATTTGGTTCGACTCACTGATCAAGAATCCGTGGTCAAAATTCATTCTGTCCGGCCGTCCGGCCGGTCCGTCCGGCCGGCCGTAGGCACGATAACTCTCGAACGGAATGAGCTAGAGAGTTTAAATTTTCAGAGTAGGTTTGGGGGATAAATATCTCGGCTAAGTTCGTTATTGGGCAAAATCGGACAGATGCTTTCGGAGTAACAAAAAAAAAAATTTTTTTACAAAAAAAATTCCAAATTAATTTTTTTTTAATGAGCAGTTTTATTATAAGAATCCATTCATATCATTTTTAACTCTAACAAGCTAATACTTTCGGAGATATGATTTTTCAAAATTTCAATGTAAATCGTATTTCACAGATTGATATAATTATTCTATGTATATTCTATGTATGAATTGTCATAAAGTCAACTTGACAGAAGGGAATATTGTAACTTCAAGAATATTGGGGTTGAAATACTCGTATTTTAGCGATGCAACGGGGACCTCACCCGAAAATATTACGTAAATATTGAAAGCATAATTCTGTAGTTCGAGAGAGGAGAACATTTGGTGAACGTAGATCAGGAAATTTTTGATCGATTACAAGGTAATTTATTATTACTTATCTTCTTTTATAAGTACATAATTATGGAATACCTACTATTTGTAGGTACTTTAAACCTGTTTTGGGCAATTGTCATACGAAACTTGTTTTTTTGGCGCTCTAGTTCCTCGGAACAGAGTGCTTATCAATTTGCCCAAGTGTCTGTAATTTTGGAATTTTTGGCTGAAAATGGTCTCAAATGATTTGGTTCGACTCACTGATCAAGAATCCGAGTGCGAAATCGATTCTGTCCGGCCGGCCGACAGGCCGTAGGCACGATAACTCTCGAACGAAAGGAGTTAGCGGATTGAAAATTGCAAGGTGGTTTTGGAGCGTAAATATCTCGGACAAGTTCGTTAATGGGCGAAAACCATCAAGGGGTTTCGGAGTTATGGCCGATTTTAGTAAAAATATTTTTTATGAATATATCCGAAACCGATCACTCGATCTATCTGAAATTTAGCACCAAATTGTAGAATCATGACCTTTATACGCATGTGAAGTTTTGTATTGACCAGTTTACCGCAAAGTGTCAAAAAAAAAATTTGAAAATGTGGTGCAGTTCTCATTCTCATGATTGCTCATTTAATCTTGATAAATAAACTATTATTTGAATTGAATTTCCTTTATGATGCAGTTCTATCATATGAATACATTGATATAATTCCCAACTCTGAGAAACCAATACCAGATATAATTTGTCTGTTTGAACTAGAGCGCCAGAAAGCTCCTGTCCACAGGGCTTGAACCCATTTTTATTTTCATATTTAATAAATTCAAAAAATAATTATTCATAGAATGTCCGAAGGGGGCGAGGCCTATGCAAGCCGAAATACCTGTTTTCAGGAGTATTTTCAACCATCTGGGAAAATAATAAATATTGGTCCTAGTTCCGGGAGTTGACACTTTTTTTAAGGAAAATTCCTCCTCTTCTTGAATATTTCTTCAAATTTGAATTATCTCAGACAGTTTTTGAGATCTTGGTGAAAAACCAAACCTCCTTCTTTTTTTTTTCACTTAATTGTTTATAACTGTAGCAATTTTTGCGAGCGGCTTTAGCATTTTCTCAAAAACTATCTACATGCCATTCCGAAACGAATGACACCCCAATCATAGTTTTCGGAGAATACGCAAAAATTTTGTCCTAAAAAGCACCTTGTTGACTAGACTATTAAGCACGAGGTAATATTTTTGAGCACAGGTATGAAAAAGCCATAATTTCGTCCAAATATCTGTATTTCGTTCAGTTTTGCTGAATTTTTATATTTTTGTGTGCAAGTGCAAGTAGATTTTCAGAAATTTTTGCGCGCATGTTCCAGGGAACAGCGTGCTATCATATTGCCCAAATGTCTTTATATTTTGGCGAAAATGGTCTCAAACGATTTGGTACGACTCACTGATAAAGAATTCGAGGTAAAATTTGATTCTACCCGGCAGTCCGGCCGGCCAGCCGTTGCCACGATAACTTCAGAACGGAACGAGATAGCGACTTGAAATATTCAGGGTAGGTGGAGTTAATGGGCATAATCGGCCTAACAATTTCGGATTTCTGATCCGATCGAGTTGAAACTTGTTAATAAGGTGTAGAATGTCGAGTGGCGAGGATCGTATCCCTAGAAAACAAGTTGGAAAAGCTCTGTTGCCAGGGGCTTTGGCACGCTGTTCAAATTTATAGCCAGAGCATTCACCCATCCAGCTACTGAACTCGCCCAAGGCTGCTTAGCTCCATGAAAAAAATATATTTCCAAGAATATAAATCCGACTGTAAAAACAAGGTCCATAAAAAACTGTTACACTTTTTGGCCGAGAATAGTCTCAAGCGATTAGTTTCGCGTCAAATGCATATATTCACTGTTGGTTCAAAAATGAAAAGTGCTAACTTTGTGGTGGCATAAGAACCCATTCGAATTTATTCGAATGCATATTTTAAACAATTTTCAGAATATTTGAAATTTAGTTTTTTTGGTATATCAGATATCTAGTAAACATAGGTTTCATTGATATACGGTGTCAAAAATCAGTTAAAAAATTGATTATTGAATGAATGAGCGCGTTAAAGCTCCTACGTCACGTAATTGTTCCAAATGTTTTTTAATCGGTTAGAAACATAAAATAATTCTGGCATGAAGTGGTTATAAGATAGTAATCACAATACAAAGGTGAAGAATCCATAAAAAAAAGAAATTTCCATTTTTTGATCTTTAATATAACAATAATAAAAAAATCCACATATTACATATTATGTGGGACATAAAAATATAATTCAATAATTTAAAATCCTCAATGGGTCCTACTCGACGGTGTAAAAAGTGTCATATTACTTTGATCCATATCATACGCTATTTTACCTACGGCTAAACCGATAGTTGCAATGATGAAACATAATAAACAAACAATAATACATGTATCGTTTCTCATACTATGAACCCTCTCGCTCGATTGGAAATCTGAAAAAAGAGATCTCATTAAATTGTTGAGTGGAGGAAGGATATTTTTTCAACAAATGAGGTACAGAACGTTCTCTAGTAGTAGTATAATATACAGGGTGTTCCAGAATAAAGTACCGTACATTGGGGATTGTATAGATCTGGACGAGAAATTAAGAAAACTTAAATGAAATTTTTCGGTAAACCTTCCCGTCAACATTCTACAGGGTGATGCAGTGAAAGTGTTAAATACTTTTTTTTATATTTTTACTTTCACAAGAGATATTAACTTCAAAATCGGCATTGAATTACATTTCCCTATTTTTGGCGCTCTTGTTCCTCGGAACAGAGAGCTCATCAATTTTCCCAAATGTCTGTAATTTTCGAATTTTTGGCTGAAAATGGTCTTAAACGATTTGGTTCGACTCACTGATCAAGAATACGTGCTTGAAATCGATTATGTCCGGCCGTCCGTTAAGACGATAACTCTCGAACGGAATGAGCTAGACAGTTGAAATTTTCAGAGTAGGTTTGGGACATAAATATCTCAGCTAAGTTCGTTATTGGGCAAAATCGATCAGATGGTTTCGGAGTAAAAAAAAAAATTTTTTTACATTACAAATTTCAAAATAAGTTTTTCTCAAGATGCAGTTTCACCATTGGAATCCATTGATGTAATTTTTAACTCTAACAAGCTAATACTTTCGGAGTTTTGATTATTCAAAATTTCAATAATAAATCGTATATACTTCCGTGTTTTCACAGAATGCGATAATGATTCTATCTTTGAATTATTATAATATGATCTGTGTTGATGCATGTCAACTTATTTTCCTGAGACATGATATGTCAAGTTTTGATATTTAATGCCCATGGTTAATCCATATGATGATGGGAATGGTAATGGTATAAGTTAATAGTTCAGAATATCTCCAGTAAAAACAAAACTGAACTATTGGCTGAAGTTTCAATTCATATAATATAATTTTCAGAGTGGATTTGAGGAAAAAATATATCGTTCATCAAAGAATTGAAAAACGAATATCTCGGATGAGTTCGTTGTTGGGTAGAATTGGTCTATTGGTTTTAGATTAATAATTTTAGGCACTCTTGTTGAATTTGAATTCGTTTATGATGTTTGAATTCAAATTTTGCTATTATGAAGTTCTGTCATAAGAATCCATTGATATAATTCCCAACTCTTACCAATAGTTTCGAAGATATGATTTGTCAAAGTTTGAACAAGAACGCCAAAGCTCCTGTCCACAGGGCTTGAACTAATTTTTTTTGTTAAAGAAAAACTCCACAGACTATTTAGGAAGTTGATTAATAATTTGCGGTCATGTACTTGTACAGAAACAATTACTTTCAATAATTAGGGATTAAATTTGAAATATCTCAAAAACGGAAGGCTCTAGAGACATGAACTGAGAGTACCTTTTCGATGGAAAACCGTATGGGGATTAATTATTCGTATACATTTTTATAATATCAAGGGTGCGCAAAAATTATAGATCAAAATGATTTGGTAACCCCGCTGTAATACGTCAATGGATAATCCAAATTTGTCGAAATAGCATGTGCTGATTCGTACTGAGGAACAACTAATACATGCCGATTTTCAAGTTAATATCTCTAATCTAAGTGAAAATATTAAAAAAAATATGTATTCAAGACTTTCACTTCATCACCCTGTAAAATGTTAACAGGAAGGTTTACCGAAAAATGTTATTTAGCTTTTCTTAATTTCTCGTCCAGATCAACACAATTTACGGTAATTTATTCTGAAACACCATGTATATTCGATATAACGGGCTTTCCTGTAGAGTCCTTAAAATTTCTTATTTAAGTACGAACAATTTTGCACGCATGTTCTAGGAGGCAGCCTGCTATCATTTTGCCCAAATATTTAATTTTCGAATTTTTATCCCGAAATTGGTCTTAAACGATTAGGTTCGACTCACTGATGGAGTGAATCTGAAATTTTGTTGTTATTTCCTCAATAACTCAAAAAATAATAGTCCTATCCAATTCAAACATGGTAATTATTTGTAGAATATCGACGCGCAAACTATTCAGAAATTTCGTGAGGATCTTAACACTAGAAAATGGGTTCAAGCCCTGTGGACAGGAACTTTCTGGCGCTCTAGTTCAAACAGACAAATTATATCTCTGAAAGAATTGGTTTCTCAGAGTTGGGATATTATCAATGTATTCATATGAAAGAACTGCATCATAAAGGAAATTCAATTCAAATAATAGTTTATTTCTTAAGATTAAATGAGCAATCTGAGAATGAGAACTGCACCATGGAAGAAATCAAATTGAATCTGGCCAATTTTTCCCAATAACGAACTTAACCAAGATATTCATCTCCCTAACCTACTCTGAAAATTTCAACTACCTAGCTCATTCCGTTCGAGAGTTATTGTAGAAAAACTTTTTTTAAATTTTCAAAATTTTTTTTGACACTTTGCGGTAACCTGGTCAATACAAAACTCCACATGCGTATAAAGGTCATGATTCTACAATTTGATGCTAAATTTCAGATAGATCAAGTGATCGGTTTCGGAAATATTCATAAAAAATGTTTTTACTAAAATCGGCCATAACTCCGAAAGTATTGGTTTCTCAGAGTTGGGAATTATATCAATGTATTCATATGATAGAACTGCATCATAAAGGAAAGTCAATTCAAATAATAGTTTATTTATCAAGATTAAATGAGCAATCTGAGAATGAGAACTGCACCATTGAAGAAATCAAATTAAATCTGGCCAATTTTGCCCAATAACGAACTTAGCCGAGATATGTATCTCCCTAACCTACTCTGAAAATTTCAACTACCTAGCTCATTCCGTTTGAGAGATAATGTAGAAAAACTTTTTTTAAATTTTCAACACTTGACACTTTGCGGTAATCTTGCCAATACAAAACTTCACATGCGTATAAAGGTCATGATTCTACAATTTGATGCTAAATTTCAGATAGATCGAGGGATCGGTTTTGGAAATATTCATAAAAAATGTTTTTACTAAAATCGGCCATAACTCCGAAACCGCTTGATGGATTTCGCCCATTAACGAACTCGTCCGAGATATTTACGCTCCAAACCCACCTTGTAAATTTCAATTCTCTAACTCCTTTCGTTCGAGAGTTATCGTGCCTACGGCCGGCCGGACAGAATCAATTTCGACCTCGGATTCTTGATCAGTGAGTCGAACCAAATCGTTTGAGACCATTTTCAGCCAAAAATTCCAAAATTACAGACATTTGGGCAAATTGATAAGCACTCTAATCCGAGGAACTAGAGCGCCAAAAAAACAAGTTTCGAATGAAAATTTCCCAAAACAGGTTTAAAGTACCTACAAATAGTAGATATTCCATAAAACATGTATGAAAGAAGAGAAGTAATAATAAAAAATTACCTTGTAATCGATCAAAAATTTCCTGATCTACGTTCACCAAATTTTCTCCTCTCTCGAACTACGGAATTATGCTTTCAATATTTACGTAATATTTTCAAACAATTTTGGGTGAGGTACACGTTGCATCGCCAAAATACGAGTATTTCAACCCCAATATTGATGAAAAGCAGTCTCACTTCTCTCAGATCTCTTACTTCATGTTCAGTTCCGATATGTAAGACTTTTCTGAGAAACACTAATTTCGGAGCAAACAACTGAGATTTTTCTCACTTCGCTCACATTTCGGAATACACTTTATTCTCATAATTCTTCGATTGATTAGATAATGTCATGTCTCAGGAAAATAAGTTGACATTATGACAATTCATACATAGAATAATTATATCATTCTGTGAAAACGTAGAAATACGATTTATTATTGAAATTTTGAAAAATCATATCTCCGAAAGTATTAGCCTGTTAGAGTTAAAAATAATATCATTGGATTCTTATGGTAAAACTGCTTATTGAAAAAAAATTAATTTGGAATTTGTTTTTTAAAAAAATTTTTTTTTTGTTACTCCGAAACCATCCGTCCGATTACGAACTTAGCCGAGATATTTATCTCCCAAACCTACTCTGAAAATTTCAACTGTCTAGCTCATTCCGTTCGAGAGTTATCGTGCCTACGGCCGACCGGCCGGACAGAATGAATTTCGACCACGGATTCTTGATCAGTCAGTCAAACCAAATCGTTGAAGACCATTTTCATCGAAAAATTCGAAAATTACAGACATTGTACAAATTGATAAGCACTCAGTTCCGAGGAACTAGAGCGCCAAAAATTTAAAAAAATATTTTATTAAAAATCATTGAAAAAAAGTTTATATCTCAGAAACTATCAGTCCGAAATCGCTGGAATTTTGCCCGAGACTTCTAAACTTAATTAATTATACAGCCAGGTTCCTAATTTGAACACGATCGGATCACGTTGTTGAAGATAACAGCAGCCTTGGGTGAGTTTAGTAGCTGGATGGGTGACCGTTGCCGTTGCCACGAGAACTTTCGAACGGAAAGAGATAGCGGCTTGCAATTTTCAGGGTAGGTTGTTCATCCGAATGGGACAGTTACCTCAAAAAATAAAAATCTGATCGAATTAAAAATATTTGTCGAATACCGACATAAAGACGTATGTGAAATTTTGTGAGCATCGAATCACTAGAAAATTAAAAAAAAATTATTAAAAAAAAATTATCACAATAACTTGAGAACGGGGAAAGTTAGCGTCTTGCAATTTTCAGGGTAGGTTGCGCATCGGCATGCGACATTTGAGTTTGTTAACAGGCATTATCGGCCAAATGGTTTTGGAGTTATACGCATCTGAAATTTTGTTGTTATTTTCTCTATAAATATACAAATCCGATCCAATTAAAACTCGGTAATTACTTGTAGAACACGGACGCGCTAACTTTCACGTAATTTCGTGAAACTGAAATAATTTGAGACGTAATTTTTTTCGTATATCATAAGATATTTAAATTTAAATTTCAATTCAGATAGAATACATATGTCAGAATTACAAATTCTGTGACCATAGACGATTCTCCCATTATTCAAGTCTGTCATGGTACGAAATGTATTAATCTCTTATAAAAGCTGAGAAAACGGTCTATATCGATGATACATTCGAATAAGAGCGTCCAATAGAGGTGAATAAAACATGCTTAACAGTAAGTTCATCGGTTTTAGGTTAAAGTTTCATTTTTTCAGCTATTTTGCAAAAGTTTGTATTTCAGAAACTGGGCTCGATCGACTTCGTATGAGACGTGAATAGACAATGGAACATGCGCGCAATAGCTCCTGACTTCACGTCAGAGCTTCAATCAAGTTTGATTCCTTAATTAAAATTTTGAGTACACAAAAATCACTGAACATTTGAAATGTGACCAGCTGAACTATAATCCAAAACTCTATGATTTTGATTTCTTAGTATACCTAATAAAAATTTTTAGTTCAGAAAAATCACTGAACATGTGAAATGTGAGCAGCTGAACTATAATCCACCATCCACCACTTTATGACCAGCTGACTTTTTTGGCACTCTTGTTCCTCGGGGTTGTGTTCGAAAATTAACTCCACAGAGTAGATTAGAGTTTTTGAAGGTTTGACAGATTTACTCTGGAGTTAACTCTGACACTGACACTGACACTGACAGAAGGTGCCAATATCGGAAAATGGGTTATGTTGCTTTAAGACAGAACCTACTATTATGGTTTTCTTTGCATATATGTAACTCTAATCATAAATATATCTATATATATTGTGAGCAGTATTAAAACTATTAAATTACCTCACAGAACATTCATAAAACAGTGAGACAAAGATACTAGATTTTCCGTCCCATGAGTTATGTCAATTTTGACAGGAGTAAAATGAACTCGGAGTCGAATACTCTGACATTTCGAACGACAGTCATGGAGTAAAATTTACCCAACCTTCCAGTTTTCGAACGCAATGGAGTAAATATTACTCTACGGCGTTAATATTCGAACACAACCCTGAACAGAGTGCTTATCAATTTGCCCAAATGTCTGTAATTTTCGAATTTTTGGCTGAAAATGGTCTCAAACGATTTGGTTCGACTCACTGATCAAGAATCCGAGGTCGAATCGATTCTGTCCGGCCGGTCCGGCCGGCCGTAGGCACGATAACTCTCGAACGAAAGGAGTTAGAGGATCGAAATTTGCAAGGTGGGTTTTGAGCGTAAATATCTCGGACGAGTTCGTTAATGGGCAAAATCCATAAAGCGGTTTCGGAGTTATGGAGGTTTTTAGTAAAAACATTTTTTATGAATATTTCCGAAACCGATCACTCGATCTATCTTGAATTTTGCATCAAATTGTAGAATCATGACCTTTATACGCATGTGAAATTTTGTATTGATCAGGTTACCGCAAAGTGTCAAAAAAAATTTTGAAAATTAAAAAAAAAAGTTTCTACAATAACTCTCGAACGGAACGAGCTAGGCAGTTGAAATTTCCAGAGTAGGTTAGAGAGATAAATATCTCGGTTAAGTTCGTTATTGGGCAAAATAGGCCAGATGGTTTCGGAGTAACGAAAAAAAAAAATTTTTTTAAGTAACAAATTTCAAATTCAATTTTTATTTAAGATGCAGTTTCACCATAAAAATCCATTGATATCATTTTCAACTCCAAGAAGGTGATACTTTCAGAGATATGATTTTACGAAATTTCAATAATGAATCGTACTTCTATGTATTCACAGAATGCTATAATTATTCCATCTATGCTTTATTATATGATCTGTGTTCATACCCGTACATGTCATCCTGTTCTATAAGAGAGAGTCAAATTCATTTCAGCTATTTTAATTTGATTTCTTCCATGGTGCAGTTCTCATTCTCAGATTGCTCATTTAATCTTGATAAATAAACTATTATTTGAATTGAATTTCCTTTATGATTTATTTATTTATTTATTTAATATTCGTGCACATAAGTAAATACTTTGTACATGAAACCAACGGTACATCCCATTTGAACACAAAAGCAATAATAAAAAGCATTAAAAAAAACGACAAAAATAACAATGTTTAAAATACACAAAGATACAAACATCCTAAAGAGCAGAATAAATAGAACATATTATGACCTAATACTAACAATTAACAATTGATAAAACTTTGGCCTTAAAGCGAGGAAGAGACAGCCCAAAAATTTCCAATTCAGGGGTCAAGTCATTGAACAATCCGGTGGTACGATGCAAATAGAAGTTTTTTCTGTAGTTAGTACGTGGGGTGTCCTGATAAAAGATGTGCGTGCTCCGAGTACACATTCTCGGAGCGTTAAAATTGAATTTAGACAATAACTGAGGACAGTCCACCACACCGTTCAACAACTTATATGTAAATAATAGGTCCTGGTGAGACCTTCTAACTGATAGAGAGGTCATACCAAGTATTGATCTTATGTGATCATAATTTAATTCCGCTAGCGGAACTCCAAGTTTGTAAGCGCATATTCGAAGGAACTTATTTTGAACTCTCTCCAGGCAATTCACATATATGGCGTAAGATGGTGACCATACAACCGATGCGTATTCTGCAATACTTCTAACCAATGAGCAATAAACTATCTTGAACGTTTCAACGCTGTACAATGAAGTATTACGCTGAATAAAACCTAAAAGTTTCATACATTTTTTTTTAACTTTGAAAATGTGACCACCAAATGTCAACTTAGAGTCCAGTTCCACACCTAGATCTTTGACTTTGCTCGCCCTATGCAAAAGACTATCGCCAACGTAATATAATATATTATTTGTAACACCACGATGGTATGACATCACACTGCACTTCTCAACATTCAATAAAAGTCTATTTAGCTCACACCAATTGAAAAATCTATCTAAATCCTGCTGAAGCAGGAGAGCATCATCAGACCTGGAAACGGGCCTAAATATTTTGAGGTCGTCTGCAAATAAAAGAAATTGGCTATTTTGAAACACATCACCAATATCGTTAATAAACAACAAAAACAACATGGGACCCAAGTGGCTGCCCTGAGGCACCCCCGAGGGAGCTGAAAAGAAAGGTGAATTGAAGCATCCATATCGCACCGAATAACGTCGACCTTGCAGAAAGCTCTCTACCCAACTATACATGGCACCTCTAAAACCCATCAAGTGAAGCTTATACAGCAACAACGAGTGGTTCACTCTATCAAACGCCTTACGAAAATCGGTATAAATACAGTCTACACTGTAACCACGTTCCATCGCTGAAGTGACGCAATCCAGAAATACTAACAGATTAGTGACAGTGGATCTACACTTGACAAAACCATGCTGCTCCCCTATTATAGCAATCGAACACTTCCATGTAACGTAAGTACACACTAACTTATCGAACAATTTGGACATCACAGGTGGTACACAGATCCCCCGATAATTAGACACTAACTGCTTATCCCCTGTCTTAAAAATAGGCAAAATGAAACCATCCTTCCAAGCAGATGGGAAAATACCAACGTTTAAAGAATTATTAAATAAATCGCGCAATGGTACAGACAGACTGAACGAACATTCCTTCATCAAGAATGATGGAATGCCATCCGGCCCAACTGAGTATGAACTCTTCAACCCCGATAAACCCCCATATACATCAGATATAGAAAGCGACATATCATTCACATCGACGACCTCCGGAATAACAAATGGGGGGATAACTATGTCCTCAGATACAAACACTTCACTAAAAAATTTTGCAAATAACTCCGCTACCTCCGCACCATTCGAACTAATCTCATTGTTAAAGGACACTCTGCTAGGAAGTGAGGATGTGCCCTTAAGTGACCGTATATGGCTCCAAAAATACTGGGGATCAGACTTAATACGAGATTCAATCAGCAAATTGTACGCCTGAAAACACTGATGCAGTTCTATCATAAGAATACATTGATATAATTCCCAACTCTGAGAAACCAATACTTTCGGAGATATAATTTGTCTGTTTGATCAAGAGCGCCAGAAAGCTCCTGTCCACAGGGCTTGAACCAATTTTTTTTCTTCAAGATATTGGCTTGGCTATAATTTGATAAATTTTCGATCGGGAGGAAATAGTTGAAAATTATTTTTTTTCCTATGTGCGTGGGCTGATTAAAATTCGAAAATTACAGACATTTGGGCAGAGGTACGAGCTGTGTTGAACAGGTATTAATTCAGTATACTCTACATGACATGTTACCTACGCCAATGGTTAAATCAATGCGATAAGCCGTGTGGGAATAGAATTCAACAATTTACCGATCATTTGGGGAGTCAAAACCGAAACTCTGAAAGTTACTACCCTGTAATTCTTATGTTCGGTCGGTTCCCAAGCCCTAGGTCAATTTATCTTGTTCGTTTTTCATTTTCTTGATACCCACGCATAGAGGTCCTAGGCATTTCACCCGTTCGATATAATTGGTTATCTACATTCTACAAGATTCAATCTCGTCTATCTTTTTTTCAAATCGTTTTTCGTCGGTATTTTGTGAGATTAATTTATTCCCATTATTCTTTAAAGAATTTCATTCTTACTATCATCATTCCTATGCAAGGTGACCCAAGGAATAATCCGAAAATATAAGGGATTCAGAAAAACGAAAAAACCGGTGCTACAAATGTAAGACTATACAGGTGTTCCACAAATATCTGTACATAGTTTGATGGTGAATAGATGATGCCGAGGGGAAACAACAATTAAATATGGTTCTTCGCTTCTGAGATACAGGGTGATTTCTTGATTCAGGCTGAACCTTTGGCTTTCCATAATTTCTAAAACGTTCATATAAACGATTCCGAAAATGTACATACCAGGACCCAGAAATTTTGAGTTTTACTTTCTTTTCTAATGAAATTCTGCATAGATTTCCCCTTCAAATACAGTTTTTCACTAGAGTGGTACACTAACAGTTCAATTAGTCCAAAATGTCTGTAATTATTAATTTTGTTTTCAACCAATACAGATGATCGAATTGAAACTTGGTAGCTAGTTGTAGAATACTGCGACATAAAGACGCATTTGATTTTTAGTGAGAATCGTATAACTAGAAAATTTTGAAAAAATTATTAAAAAATATTATTTATCTCACGATAACTTTCGAACGGATAGAGATAGCGACTTGCAATAGGAATAGGTTGCGCATCCGACTGCGACATTTGAGTTTGTTAATAGGCATAAACGACTAAACGGTTTTGGAGTTATACCTATCTGAACTTTTGTTATTATTTCCCCAATAACTCAAAAAATACTGAACCGATCCAATTCAAACATGGCGATTAGTTGTAGAATGCCAACGCGCAAATTTTTGCGAAATTTCGTGAGGATCGTATCCTGAAATTACTTGAGACGTAAGTTCTTGTATATCATTAGGTATTTACAGAATTTCAATTCTGATTGAATACATATGTCAGAATTAAAAATTCTGTGATCATAGATGAATCTCTCATTACTCAAGTCTGTCATTAAAATGGTACGAAATGTATGTAGCTGAGAAAACGGTCTCTATATCGCTGGTAAATTCGAATAACAGTGTCCAATAGAGGCGAAGAAAATATGATTAACCCTTAACTGCACCCGAAATTATTTTATGGATAATTATAAAAAGGTGCCCTCCTGGAACCAATGCCTTTACCTAATCCTTGGGTTAGTCATACTCAATTTATAGTCTTATTTGCACTGTGTTGGGACAGTATAATGTATAATATAATAAACAACTCTATGAAAAGTGACATTTTACGTATTAATATTTTGCGTCCATAAAATCGACTATTATTGGTTTTTGCGGACGAGAAAGTACTTTCTCGTCCACTGTGGTCACTATGAATACGCAATGATACGGTACAATACAAACATAAGTGTCTGTAAGAATAACTGTCAGTGCTGTGGTCACTATGGATACGGTTCAATACAAACATAAGCGTTTGTGTCATTTGCTATTGTGAAATTATTTAAGAGGTCCGAAATTCTTGAAAATATGTGTCTATTATCCCGCCTGCTTGCTATCCGAGGCGGAGCCGAGGATATCAATTTGCAGACTCGTCTATAATAGACAGTTTTTGGTCCTTGGTTTTTTCGATTTTAACTCTTAAATAAATATGTACAATATTTTGTATCTTTCTGCGCTTGATTGACAATTTACTCCATAAATATATTTTTCGCGTATGTTCTGGGGAACATCGCGTTATCATTTTGCCAAATGTCTGTAACTTTCGAATTTTTTGACGAAAATTGTCTCAAACGATTTAGTTCGACTCCCCAATGAAGAATTCGAGGTCAAATTTGATTCTGTCCAGCCGGCCGTCCGGCCGTTGCCACGATAACTTGAGAACGAAAAGAGCTAGCGACTTGAAATTTTAAGGGTAGGTTGCGCATCCCAATACGACGGACAAGATTGTTAATGGGCATAATCGGTCTAGTGGTTTCCGAGTAATAATTTTGTTTTCAACCAATATGAATCCGATGGAATTGAAACTTGGTGAGTAGTTGTAGGATATTAATCTAAGCATGTTTGTGAAATTTTGTGCGAATCGTATGGCTAGAAAATTATTAAAAAATTATTAAAAAATATTTTTGTTGTCAAGATAAAATGAGAACGGAAAGAGATAGCGGCTTGGAGTTCTCAGGTTAGGATGTGCATCATAACGCGACATTTCAGTTTGTTTATGAGCATAATCAGCCAAATGGTTTTAGAGTTATAGCCATCTGAAATTGGGTTGTTTTTTGTTCCTCATTAACTCAAAAAATACTAAACCGATTGAATTCAAACATGGTTGTTAGTTGTAGAATGCCAACGCGCAAATACTTGCAAAATTTCGTGAGGATAGTATTTGTAGAAATTTTTTAAAAATTCATTGAAAATTGAAAAAAAAAATCTATATATCAGTAACTATTCGTTTGAAATTGCTGAAATTTTGCAAGAGCCTTCATATCCTAACTCTACTGCCAAGTTTCAAGTTTTAACACGATCGGTTAAATATTGTTGGAGATTCGAGCAGCCTTGTGTGAGTTCAGTAGATGGGTGACCGTTGCCTCGATAACTTTCGAACGAAAGGAGATAGGGACTTGCAATTTTCAGGGTAGGTTGCATAGCCGAATGGGAGAGTTGATTTCGTTTTTGGGCATAATCGGACTAACGGTTTCCGAGCTATACCCACCAGGAATATTACTTCCTTGATCACTCAAAAAATAAATATTCGATCGAATTGAAGCTTGGTTACTAGTAGTAGAAAATCAACATAAAGACGTGTTTAAAATTTTGTAAGAACTGTACCCCTAGAAAATTTAAAAAAAATGGCGAAAAAAAAAATTTTAAGAACCGTATCCCTAGAAAATTTTAAAAAAATCAGGAAAAAAAAAATTGGTTCAAGCACTGACGTGAAGTCAGAAGCTTTTGCGCGTATGTTCTATTGTCCATTCTTCTGTATTGGACACCATAATTTACTATGGTAAATTCGATTAAGGGTGTCCAATACAGAAGAATGGACAATAGAACATACGCGCAAAAGCTTCTGACTTCACGTCAGTGCTTGAACCAATTTTTTTTTTCGTGATTTTTTAGAATTTTTTTTTTAAACTAAGCATGCAATTTTAAGAAATATGTTGAATAACAATAACTACTTGAGCACCCTTATCAAAAGCTAAGAAAAAACATGGTAAGGGTGCGGCAAATCAAACAGTGCCTTTAAAAGTCTATAAAAAAATGTGGGAAAGCCCTGTGGACAGGAGCTTTGGCGCTCTTGTTCAAACTTTGACAGAGTTGGGAATGATATCAATGGAATCTTATGATAGAATTGCATCATTAACTAAAATTAATTAAATAAAAATCCATTGATATAATTTCCGACTCGGAGAAACCAATACTTTCGGAGTTATGATTGTTCAAAGTTAGAACAAGAGCGTCAAAGCTCCTGATGTCCACTGTCGTAATTAAATTCAAAACGTAGGTCTATGACTCATCTCATGTTGGATTTATAATCAGGAAATTATAATTAGAGTATTCTATGAAATTATATAGAATTGAGAATAATTATTGAAATTTTGAAAAATCATATCTCCGAAAGTATTAGTTTGTTAGAGTTGAAAATGACATCAATGGATTCTTATGATGGAACTGCATCTTAAAAAAATTGAATTTAAAATTTGTAATGTGAATTTTTTTTTTGTTACTCCGGAACCACCTGGGGTTCGAGCTTATTTGACTTCTTCTTGTGTGACTACCTGAAGCAAAAGGTTCTTAAAAATCGGCCTCACAGCTTGGAAGAACTCAAAGAGAGAATTCGTAAGGAAATCGCCGCAATACCAGTAGAAATGTCGTCAAAATATCGCAGCTGGCGCCCATAGTATTTATAATGTAATTTTCAAAACTTGCATAAAACGTAAAAAAATGCATAAAACGGTACGATTTACGGAAAAAAATTAAATAAACCTCTTTTCTGTTATTTGCATCGTTTTTTCTTAATAGACTTTCAAAACTGCACTGTTTGATTTGCCCCACCCTCTGTATTTTGTTTGCTAAAGTTCCCGATCACACAGACGGCCGTTACCAGTTGTGTTCTGAAATTTTACGTTACCAGTTAAGGGTTAACAATAACTTTGTAGATTTATGGTTAAATTTTAATTTTTTCAGCTCGAAAAATTTTTTTCACAAACTATGCTCGATCGACTTGATATGGAGGAGAGCATAGGCTGTTGACTTCACGTCAGTGCTTCAACCAATATTATTTGAAATATGCAATCTTTTTATTACAGCTGGTGTTTATCTTCCGATTGATAATAATAACTTTATAGTATCCACCCTTAGCAGAATTAATAAACTATTGAAAATCTTATTTTGTATCATTTCAATGTGCTCACCTTGATAACCTGAGTCTGGAACAATAAGACCATCTTCATCTATTGCATGATCAACACTAGTGTTGACAAAGAGAGGTTCAGTACTGCTATGCTTCTTTCCTTTATCATCACCGATGCGAGGACCCCAAAAGGCACTTGCATCACTAGAATTCTTTGCCATTTTGGACCTAATATACTGCAACATACGAGTAGATGTAAACATTTTCAGTTCGAAGGAAGGCATAATCATGGATCTGATCATGAGTAACGTTTTCAGTTTCATAAAATGAAGTTAAAGGAATTGAAACATTGCATGGTAAATAAGGTAGAGTCAAGTAGTGAAATTATAAAAGAAGAACAAGTTAGAAAAGCACTGTGACCAGGAGCTTTAGCGCGCTGTTTTTTCATAGCCCATTCAGTTACGGAACCCGCCCAAAGCTGCTTAGCCCCAGGACTTAAATAATATTTCCAAGAATATAAATCCGACTGAAAACACAAACGTCCGAAGAAAATTGGTCCACTTTTTGGCCGAGAATGTTCTCAAACAATTACTTTCGACTCAAATACATACCTACCATTCAATGTTGGGTCGAAAATAAACAGTGCTATTTCTGTGGTGGCGCAAGGACCAACTCAAATAAATACATTCACTGTTAGGTCCAAAATAAGAAGTGCTTTGTATGTGACGGCGTAAGGGCAGAAGTCAGTTCAATCGTGAAAAAAATTCTATATGTCAGAAACTATTCGTCCGACATAGCTGAAATATTGCCTTCGAAACCTAACTTAACAGCGAAGTTCCAAATTTAAAGACGATCGGAGCAGCCTTGGGTGAGTTCAGTGGCTGGATGGGTGACCGTTGCCACGATAACTTTCGAACTGAAAAAGATAGCAATAACTTGCATTTTTCAGGGCACATCCAAATGGGACAGTTAAGTTCGTTGTTGGGCATAATTGGTTTAACGGTTTCGGAGTTATACCCATCTGGAAAATTATTTTATCGATAACTCTAAAAAATACAGATTTGATCGAATTGAAACTTTGTAACTATAGTTGTCGAATACCAACATAAAGACGTACCCATGTGACATTTTTTGAGGATCGTATCACTAGACAATTTAAGAAAAAATATTATGTATCCCACGATAACTTGAGAATGACGTAAGAGATAGATTGCAGGGTAGGATGAGCATCCGAGTGCGACATTTGAGTTTGTTAATAGACATAATCAACCAAATTGTTTTGGAGTTGTACCTGCACATCTAAATTGTTGTTGTTATTTCCTCTATAAATCAAAATATACAAATCCATTTAAACCTCGTTAATTTCGTGAATACAATTCGTCAATATATTATTTGAGACGTGCACGTTTCTTCGTATATTATTGGATATTTAATTAATTTCAATTGCTATAGAATTCATATTATGTCAGAGTTAAAAATTCTGCGATCTTGACGTTTTCCTCATTACTCAAGTCTGTCATTAAAATATATTGTACGAAATATATTCATATCTTGTAAAAGCTGAGAAAACGGTCTATATCGATCGTAAATTCGATTAAGAGGGTTTAATAGAGGTGAATAGACAATAGAACATGCGAGCAAAAGCTCCTGACTTTACGTCAGTGCTTTAACAAACTCCTTTTTTTATAGTTGCTCCGTTTGGCCGATTATACCCATTAACGAATTTAACCGTCGCATTTGGAGGTACAACCTACCCTGAAAATTGCAAGTTGCTATTTTTTTCTATTCGAGAGTTATCGTGGCAACTGGCAGCTGGCAAGACAGAATCGCATTTGTCCTCGCATTTTTCCTCGAATTCGTCAGTGAGTTGAAATTAATCGTTTGAGACCTTTTTCGGCAAAAAAATCGATAATTACAGACATTTGGGCAGAATGATATGGGCGCAAAAGGAAAAACTTGAAAATATTGACTGGTTTATTTGAAAGAAAACATTAGCAGGCATTATATCCATTTTACATATTCATTTTCATTCATTCATTTTTAGTGAGTAACTATTAAAAGTGATTTCACAGTTCTTTGAACTGTCAAAAAGAAGAATAACTGCACCTAAGAAAAATTACGTTTGAATTGCAATTAGGTGAAAATTTTAAGTAGCTATATATATATGTATCTCCTAAAATGGGGCAGATATCAAAATTCTGAGATATTCGATTTTGCACAATGACCTGCAAAGAAATTGCTGGACTCATAAAAAAATCTCTCAAAATTTTTAACGAATTTCGGTGAAGACATCAGACTTTTTTCACACCTTGTATAAAGGGGCAACTCGAGGCTATTCGACGCCAGGGCACAAAAGATATTTTTATGGCCTCCCCACCATTTTTACTAGGAAGAATCCATTTACTTTTTTTTCGCTCTGAGGCCAGGCGCACGGGTGCCCTGCACCATTGCTAGGACGCCCCTGTCTGTATATAATCATATATTTTTATTATTATTATTATATTAATATCATGTTAATTTTGTAATTTTGCAACATTAGTAATCGTTGTTTATCAAATGACTGAAAAGGCCAATGTTAAATATAAGGAAATAATGAATATTATTTACCTTAACGGAAGAACAAACAACACTCTCTAAATTCGGCAAACATATATAAGATCAAGTGGAAGAACGAGATAACTACTTAGTCTCATGAACAGCAAAACATTACTGTCAATTTTTCAGAGATAAGGCAATCAACAGACGTTCATTTGAAACAACAATGATATGTAAGATATCGGAGAAAAAACTTATTCCGTGCAAGAAACATATGACGATGAGGATAAATTTCTTTATAAAAGTTTTCAGTACTTACCTATATATCTTAAGCATATAATTGTGAGACAAGGTGAAGCCTGAGATAGGGGACCCCAATTAATATAAGTCGATTGGACCCAACATGCTCGAATGTTGCGCTTTCAAGAAATACATGGTCTAGAAAGAACTAATTTTATTTTGAAATTTCAACTAATGGTGCCAATATAGAAAATCTTTTATTTAATCAGAGGAATATTTTTGAAGCAAATTTCGATCAATCCTTAATGTTTCGGGTCATATATTAGATAGATAGATCTTTATTCAATTTAGGAACCCTAACATATAACATATTGACATATGCAGAAATGAAAATACTTGAATTAAATAGTAGCCCAGCTTTCGAAAAATATTTCATTTTTGTTCTGAATTCATGTTGAAAGGAAAAAGAATAAATAACAACCCAAACCATACTTCGACAGGTTTGACGGAATTAAGGTATGAGTACCTAGGCAAAGCCGCAGATCTCTTAAACAGCTAATAACAAAACTTCTTAAATATATAGGTTATGGAAGAACTAAGCGATACGTTCAACGTTCTAAAACCAGCAGAGTTGCGTTCGAAAATTAACTCTGTAGAGTAATATTTACTCCATTGCGTTCGAAAACTGAAAGGTTGAGTAAATTTTACTCTGTATACGTTCCGTAAATCACCTTGGTTGTTGCGGTTACTACCATAGACAAGGAATACTACTACTTTTCCGTTCCGTAAATATGAAAAGTTCGGTTGGTTCCTGAAATATAGGTTATTTACGGAACTTGGTTCCTAAGAAAGCGGTAGATTTTCAGGCACCAGAACAACCGACGAATTTCTTTGGTTCTTTTGGTTTGTTATTGTTTGGATATCAAAAGTGTTCTGTGGTCTTATGTTTCAACTGGTTTTAGATAATATATTCAAAAACTACAAATTTTTGTTGCTATTATAATGGATAATGGATTCTTTAATTGAGATAGATTAGATATTATTTGTTCCACTTCAAGTTAACTGATATCAGGAATATTCAACAAAAATTAACCTATAAACTTAAACAACTGACAGAAAGACTGACAGATGACAATCTCACCAGAGTAGTTACCGGTCCTGAAAAAATTGGTTACTTTGGTTGATTTACAATGTATACGTTCCGTAAATCACCTTGGTTGTTGCGGTTACTACCATAGACAAGGAATACTACTACTTTTCCGTTCCGTAAATATGAAATGTTCGGTTGGTTCCTGAAATATAGGTTATTTACGGAACTTGGTTCCTAAGAAAGCGGTAGATTTTCAGGCACCAGAACAACCGACGAATTTCTTTGGTTCTTTTGGTTTGTTATTGTTTGGATATCAAAAGTGTTCTGTGGTCTTATGTTTCAACTGGTTTTAGATAATATATTCAAAAACTACAAATTTTTGTTGCTATTATAATGGATAATGGATTCTTTAATTGAGATAGATTAGATATTATTTGTTCCACTTCAAGTTAACTGATATCAGGAATATTCAACAAAAATTAACCTATAAACTTAAACAACTGACAGAAAGACTGACAGATGACAATCTCACCAGAGTAGTTACCGGTCCTGAAAAAATTGGTTACTTTGGTTGATTTACGGAACGTCCGGTCGTCCGAAAAGTCGGAGTATTCGACTCGGAGTTCATTTTACTCCTGTCAAAATTGACATACCCCATGGGAAGGAAAATCTAGTATCTTTGTCTAACTGTTTTATGAATGTTTTGTGAGGTAATTTAATAGTTTTTATACTGCTCATTATCTATTTATGATTAGAGTTACATATATGTGAAGAAAACAATAATAATAGGATATTTCATAAACCAACATAACCTATTTTCCGATATTGGCACCTTCTGTCACTGTCAGTGTCAGTGTCAGAGTAACTCTAGAGTAAATCTGTCAAACCTTCAAAAACTCTACTCTACTCCGTGGAGTTAATTTTCGAACACAACTCAGTGACTTGTATATTATTTCAAATTTTGATTTTTCACATAGAAACAATATATCTTTCCAAGATGAAACTGCTTGCGCCATCTACTGGTTCACCTGAATACTTGCACTGATTATCATCAGTTTTCTGTGCCAGCAATATCCTTCAGTCGCTCCCAGGGGCCCTATTCTCGAAATCTCTCCTGCGACATTTATCGCGTGACATTAACTCTGCGCAGTCTCCGTATGAAAAATAGGAGACTCCGTATTCTTGACTATCGTCGAGCTCTCTTGTCGATTGAAATTTTTTCTCATGAAGTAAATAGTAGTAGAGAAGACTGAGATAGCCATCTCTGGCGCACTACTTTAGTTCCAAAACAGGCAAATGGCAACGCTGGCATTGCTGATTTTTCGTTTGTTTTGAAATTTTGCGAGGTTATGCAAAATTTCAAAACAAACGCATAAACAAGATATACTAATACTAAACCTCTTTCTAATTTCTATTCGTATTGAATGTTGATCCGGAGAACGAAGTGATCCACGTTTTTCGTTACAGATTAGTGTTTTAATCATTCTGTTTTATTTTCATATTGTGATGATTTGAAAATATGTTGAAAATATTTTAGGATCCAACAAATGCTGTGTTCCTAATTGTTAAGATAAATGTAGTTTTCCGAGAGCAGATACCCAGCTAACCATTTTCAAACTTGAACGGAAAAAGTGAACAATCCATTGTTGAGAAGCAAAATTAATGAACAAATACGCAAGAGTTGTTTTGTTGGTGATAGGCATTTCCCAGATGAAGTAAAATTAGATAGAGGTCTTTGGAAGACTGCTATCCCCGTTTCATAATTTTATATGTCTGGTAAGTTACATTTGTCGAATTTAAGCGAGTCACCAGAACAGAGTGGAACATAACCGATGTTGGTTATGATAGCAAGGGATTGGTCTTAATCACTCTGTTCCAGTTACTCGCTTCAATTCGTCTATTGTCAGTTATGTATTTTCAATAGTTTGGAAACAAAACCATATCGCTTTATTAAGTTCTCAGCACCAAATAAATATATACACAAGGAATTGTATATATATATATTTCATTGGTGCAATGGATTGAATGAACGAATTAGTACTGAGAACTTGTATTCATTTTCTATTTAACCGATTTCTTTAACTTGTTATTATATAATTATAATTTGCAGAATATTCAGATGGAAATGGAGAAGACATTGAAACTAAAATAGACACCAATGATGTTCACGAAGTCCAAGGATTCTCTGTCCTAACTCTCCCAGCTGATGGTGTTCAGAGACAAGCATCGAGGCTAGAAGATATACAGAAAATTCAAGAATGATATTACCAGGCAGTGTTTTTTATTACTTAGTTACTCAGTGCTTTTTACATTATATCATTATGCCACATGGAAAATATAGTGTGTGCTGAAACTAATTTTACAGGAAAAAGTAGATTTCAGGCCAGTTAACTGTGTGTTGTTTGTGGACTCAGTAACTACTGCCTGTGAATTATTTGTGAAGAAGTGCTATTTATATTTTTGGAGTAAGAGAGTATTCATGCAATTGTGAGGGGTACTGATTGTGAATTCAGAATTGTTTTGGATCAAAACTTTCAAAGTATGGACCCAATCAAAAACATCACGAAAACAAAATATATCAAACATTGTGAAAAACCCATGAGAAAATAAAATTATTTTACTGTCTACATTTGTGAATTTCCTGAAATTTAGGTCCAAATGAAAAAATATGACATGATATGAAACAACCCCTATTGGAATAATACGTTTTGTTTCATTTGCAGTGTCAGAATCCGAATGAAAGTATTCAATTTCAATATGAAGCATTTCAAATTTTCGCGCTTATTTGTTATAAATATCCGCCAGAAAACTTCCAAAACCAGCCGCGTGAGGTCGCTGAAAGCAGTAACCACATCAAAGCATAGGAGATTTCATAATATATATATGTGTTCTTTCTCTACTACTAATAGGCGGTAGAGATTGTTAATTTCGGGAGACTCCTCTTGACCATTAACATTATTAGTATTCTGTGTTCTTTACCTCGTCCATAGACAACTTCCGTTCTCGAGTTGTTTTTTGTTTTGTATCATAGAGACATATTATTAGGGAATCCAACGACCTGTCAAAACTAAAGCAATATGGCGACTGTTGGCACACATTGTATTGTTTACTTTGAATTTTATGATATATGTCCATAATTATAGTGGTATATTGTTCGTTTTTTGATTTCCTGTGCGTATTTGGGTTGTATTTTTAATTTTGAATAATAATACAAGTAAAAAAATGCCTCTTACATGCATTATGGTTGGCTGTGGATCTCATCACGACAAGGATATAGTATGTTTCCAAGTACTACACAGAAGTTTTTGACTAGTAAAAATGAGTTATTCAGAAAGCGAAGAACCCTATGGCTAGCTGAAATCAAGAGAGAAGTTTCAAAGTTCAAGTATCAGAGAGTTTGCAGCAGTCTGCTGCGTTCAGTACGATGAAGTGTCGTGGATCCCTCGAGGATTGTTATATCCAGATTCTACTATGTATTCATCAATAAATAAGAAGAAAAATCCAAGGGCTTTCATCTGTTTTTATATTATTTGTTTGTCATGCCATGCTATTAATGTGTGGACATGAAATAAAAAATCAAGAATTTTTTATGTAATCTATTCCATTTTTATAAAAATCCAGACCTTTTCATCACATTCATTACAATATCAGGTACCATTAGGAGTGTCAACTGGTCATACACAATCAAAATGAAATCTTCTATTTGACAGTCATTCCCATCACATTTTATCATCGCACATGCATCATCCGCTGTTGCAAATGCAATAGTGAATAAATTCAGCTGTACCCTCTTCAGATGTGGAATATTTTGCCATCAGTCCTGGCATAATAACTTCTGAATGAAATTTCTTAGCAGTTTCTAAGTTCTTTTCCCATATTTCCAGATCATTCGTACTAAACAAATATTTGGAGACCATATAACAAAATCACAAAAATGCGACTGTGAGATGAATAGTTGCACTTGTATTTGGTAGTAACAACTGTGTGTTTTTTAAAAGTAATCATTCCAGCTTGAGCTATTAGACAAGAACTCTTCATTCGCAAATATACATGTATGTCTTGTACGTTGTGGTATATAATAAATCAAATACGTTGCAATATCCATATATAAGATTGGAGGAACACCATCAATTGAATTATCCACTACCCAGATCAGAAACATTCAATGTGAAAGGATCTAAGCCATTAATTAATCCCAACTTTAATATATAACTAATAAAATGAAATGTAAACACATGATGATAAAACATATGTTTATTGTTTACTTATGATAGCCGTAAACATTATGTCAGAAACTGTGAAGTATTTGGATTTTGGCAACGTTTGGCAACAGCGGCCAACATATCTCTTTCGGGTCTTCAGTCAAGAATACGGAATTAATATTATGTGTGAGATGGGATTTCTCGTATGAGTTCTCGCATGAGAATACTCATCTCTACGAAAGTCGAGAATACGGGCCCAGATGGAGTAAGGAGGGAAAGGATTCAGTGATACCAAGCTAAAAATCACTATTACTTAAACCAACTTATTCTCAAAAGCTAAGTTCACATCAGGTATTTATTGCCTGATTTCCTATTCGCGATTCAAGGGTAGGCTGCGCCCTCTACACCACGTGTTTGCCTGTATGGGTAAGATTTGTAAACATTAGGTCTGGCATAAGGTTATTTGCGAGGAAAAATTAAGATGGAAAGAGAAAAGAGTGTGTTTATTAGCATTAGTGAGTATTTCCGATATTTGGAAGCAACGCCAAATAGTAGGAACGTGATAGAAGGTGAGTTCATTGAAATTTATAAGTAATCATGCATTATCCAAAGATCAAATATTTTAGAAGAAGCGGTCTTGAATGCCGGTCACATTATTATGTGTGGAAGTTTGGGCAAAAGTCAGCGATGCTTAGAAGTGTTCGGTTTGTGTTTGCAAACCTCAGCCCTCTCAACAGATCCTCACGAAATAAGAGGAAAAATTATATCGGATGAAAGGTCTGCAAGAATATCAGCTTTTAGCTGTTCTTGTAAGGCTGGTTTAGGAGGCAGATGTAAACATATATCAGCTCTACTTCTACATTGCACAAGGTTGTATAATTTTAATTTATTTGATGTCTGAATCAGGACTTGCAATTTGAGAATAATATATACACAATATAATTTTTAGATATTTTGCTTTTCCTTGCGTTTTTTGTTTCAGGACTGACCTCCTCAAGCGCTTGTGGAAAAATAAAAAAAATGAGAAGAGCACCAAATATAAAGCCGTTCCCCCCCTGAGAACACTTCTTTTACTGTCATACATATGCTTTATTGTTAAACAAATTGATCTTGATCCAAAAGAATATATAATATCAATTTGAATGAATACAGTCAAATAGGATTGTATCAGCTAATGATACAACATGCGAGTGTTTACATAGGTACTTACTCACATACTTACATCACTGGAGATATAAGAGCCGCTCAGAGGAAAAGTGGTATAACTCCATTTGTGATTTGTTGGGAATTTAAGGTTTTACCTTTCAATGGATTCAAAAAATCAAGGCATTTCGTTGAGAGGTAAAACATCAACAGGCTCTAACTCGGTCACAAAATTGTTTCGACTTATACCATTCATTCAGGGAATGAAATACAATCGTAGGTACCAAAATATGAGTATCAACTCAACAATTCGAAATTTGTGAGTTATACCAGTTTTCCTCTGATTGGCTCATAAGTACTTTGACATTGAATGTCTTATACTCTGTTTCGTTTCTTTATTTATGTATATATTAATGTATAAATTAAATATGTGTGACGTTCCATGAAACTTTCATTAACTTATCCTGAAGGTCTTAAATAATACCTTGATAAAATTATGTAGGTACAAGATGGTAAGGGTGAGGTTTTTCAAAGCACTACAATGCGATTCAGATAATATAATGTGAAATTTCAAATGAGCAATAAATACATTTGGGCAATATTGACGTATTATGGAGCAATACAAAATAATAAATAGAAAGAAAAGTACATTAGGCCTCAAAAATAAAAAACTACGTTCAGAAACGATCTTCGGAAACAAATAGGGTTTGATAAGTTCACCACAGCACAACATAATTGTCATTATTTCCTCTACTTTGGGAGTACCAGATTCCATGTCAGAACACTTTATCCCTGTTGGCCAAACTATCCATAAACACAACAAAACACTTTTGATTTGGACATTTGAAGTAATTTATCATTAACCTCAATAGTCTAATATATAAAAGAAATGCAGAAAAATAAATTTTAAGCATTCAATCCCCACAAACAACAGTTAATGCGTTAAGAAATATACCATCTCAAAGCAAAACAAACTCCATTACCCATACACGACGCTTCAAAATTCGCCACCAGGTGGCTCGGAGCCCGACTTGAATCGCCAATACTATTTATAATGATACTATGTTAGCGTCTTCTTCATATCAGAAAACTGCATCTGCCAAGTCAGAAGATAAAAGTTTCTGCTTGAAAACTAAATTAATATAATGAAATAATATTCATATTATAATAACCGAAATCTACAAAGATGAAATCATAGATAACATCCAGTAACTATCAGCCTTCACCTTCGTTTCCGTTAGGTGATTTATATATCCAAGATGCCCCCAACGTTCAGTGATAGAAGTTCCCGCCATCACTCTATTTAGCTGGCCACAAAGAATTATAAATATTCTGACCATCACATAAAGATATTCTGTGCTAGCCGCTTTAAGAAGAAAAATTGATGGAAGTGAATACTAGATATATATATATATATATATATATATATATATATATATATCGCATACGACGTATCACAATTCAATATTCCTAAATGCATATTTATATAGGTGTAAAATATATTTTATTGGTGAATTAAGACGAGTTCACATTAAAAGTCTGTTAATAACATTACTCGCAATGATAATACATTATTTAAAATTTATGCAGCGTCAAATCTGTTCCTTGGGTACCTATAGTCATTCAAAATGAAATACTCCTTAATTTAGATTCCTACGTTTCCATACTATACGACTTCAAACCTACGGCACTACCAATTTTTTGAAAAAGATTGCAGATTTTTAAAACTTAAGCTTTTTCTGAAATATATTCGTTGAATGAATCTTTCAACATATTTCAAGAAATCTAACATTTCCATAAAAAGATATTTCAATAATTACCCAGTTATCATAACGGAAAATAGGAATATTTTGGCGCCAATAGTTTCTTAGAACCGTGGAAGCATAGATGTGGCGCAGTATAAAAGTATCCTCAATATGAATAATTTCCTAACGGGACAATCATATGGAATCATTTAGATATATAAATCTTTATATTGAACTTTTTTCATTTGAAAATTTTGAAAATATGTAACAACAATCCTATTTATAGTTTGACATTCGTCATAGAGTTTCAGAATACTTTCTATGCCAAGTTTTTTTATCACGAATTCATAAACCTGGGAGCCAAATTGAGGCAAAATTATTGAAAACGTATGATTATTCTAAAGTGAAGTTTAGGGTTACTTTAAAACTCTACATGTAATTCTTCGTTGATCAACAATAGCTGTATGATTAGCTATTCCGTAAAATTTTGTGATTTTAAAAAGACAAAAATGTTTTAAAGTGTGCTCTCGGTTTGTGAATACCCCAAAATGACCCAGCAAGGTAATACAACGAGCTGGCTCATACAAGGAGCAAATGGGCAACCACAAATGATCAAATTAGTGCAAACATCACAGGCTGGTGGAAAATCTGTTGGTGGAATTTTAACTTCAAATGTGACTACACAACCTATAAAAATCTTCAAGACTACTTCGGCCAGTGGCCAAGAAATTACACAGTTGATCAACAGTGCACCGCAATCGCCGATAATCAAAACTATCGGGTCTAATGTCGTTACAAAAACAGTACCTATACATGTGAATATGAATTCAATGGTGAGAGGTCCAAAAACTATCCATCTAAGTCCATCCCAAATGCAGAATATCCGATTTGTAAATACTTCATCCCACCAGAACACAGTACAAATGCAACAGGCAAGTCCTCCTAGTTTTGCAGTAGCTCAACAAGTACAACAGTCGACGCAAAATATTAAAACAGTGTCACCACCGATTCTCCAACGAAAAAGGCAGGATCCTCTGGAAATGGATTATGTTCTTGACTCGAAAAGATCGAGAAAGTCTGAGAAGGTTGGTAAAGGCTTGAGACATTTTTCAATGAAGGTTTGTGAAAAAGTTCAAAAAAAGGGAACCACAACTTACAATGAAGTGGCTGATGAATTAGTCGCAGAATTCACTAATCCCATGATGAATAGTTCAATAGCTGACCAACAATATGATCAGAAAAATATCAGGAGAAGAGTGTATGATGCTTTGAATGTTCTCATGGCAATGAATATCATTTCTAAAGAGAAGAAAGAAATTAGATGGATCGGACTACCAACTAATTCCTTACAAGAATGCATTCAACTAGAGAAAGAGAAACAGAAGAAATTATACAGCATCAGAGAGAAAAGGAAGCAACTTCATGAGCTCATCCTAAATCAAATCGCTTTTAAGAAATTAGCACAGAGGAATAAGCAAATGGAAGAAGTCCATGGTCCTCCTCCGCCTAACTCATCTATACAATTACCATTCATTGTTGTTAACACCAACAAAAAAACTATTATTGATTGCAGCATTTCCAATGATAAATTGGAATATATTTTCCAGTTCAATGACAAGTTTGAGATAAATGATGATATTGATATCTTAAAATCTATCGGTATGTTTATGGGATTAGATACTGGGGAAGTATCGCCTGAAAATTTGGAGACAATCAAATCTATGGTGCCTAAATCACTGGTGGAGTATGTGGTTCAGTTAGCATCAGGTGAAAATAATGATTTAGATAACTTAGATGTAGATGCCGGTACCAGCACATCTTTCTTGATGGGTTCGGAACATTTAGCAGAGTCTCAATTAGATGAGGAAAACTCTCGTCATTCATCTAATTTTGACCCTTTGTCTCCATGCGGAGATGACTATTCTGATGATGAAGGGGAATCGGATTTATCCAGTGATATCGATTGATTTTTTCAAATTCCATTTTTTTGCGGGTTAAGATTGTACAGGTCATACTTCTGGCTACAAGAGATTAATAGTAGTAGGTATGAAAACAATTTTCAAAATTCACCAAGACTGACCTGTTTTTCTGACCATTTTTAGAATTCGTTTTATGTTTGATAGCCATATTTTCTCTATTGTTAAGATTTGCATAAATACATAGGATTTTCTGTTTAGTATTCTTTTAAAATTCTATAGATAACTTTAATTTGCTCTCATGTTTTTTCTGCATCGCTATTTTGCAACTATGATAGAATGTAAGAATAAAATTGTTTTTAATAAATCTTTTTATTTCTTCATACCTATTGGTACATTTCACGAACGCCACTGTATTCAATGTTTGAAATAAAATATAAGTCCCATCCTTAAAGAAGAAGAATACTGTATTTTTGACCTATGTTGCCAGATTTCATTATCAATCAAGTAAAATGTGTGGATATCATTGATTTGATATAAACTTGTAGAAACAGAATTTTTCGTAGTTTTATTGTTCTTAAACAATATTAATTTCTCCGGTCGTAAAAAGAATCATGACTGATCATTATACAATGGAAATCAGATGCGGAGAAGTGAATTTATATATTTTTTTATGAAAAACTTTATTGGATCTCCTCCAAATGGCATACATGTACATAAATATATAGAGTTTGGTACTTATTCTTCACGATATTTGGTTTTCCATACAAGAAGAGTACCATTAAACAAGTATGATTTATGTTTCTAAAATCTGGAAACAGTAGTTACTAATGAAGTATGAATAGTGACCGATGAAGTTCCATGTTCCATCGTGTGATTACTGATAGCGATAGCTATGAATTTCAAATTGATTACCTTGACTGGATTAAATCTAAACCAATGAATCTTACCCGGAGAGTAAGAAGGTATAGTTTGATTTGATTGGCTTAAAATTTAAATTTTTTGCGCCTGTCAACTGGATCACAAATTATTTTATGTATCGGAATCTTGGTTACATTGGCAACACTGTACATAATAAGTTGCAGAGACGAGTGACGACATTCGATAAAAAGTCAATCTTTTTGAGTTTCATTTCAAAAATTCTCCTGTTGAAATAAAATGGCCGTTTCACTTGTGTGAATGTCAATTCATAACCGGTGAATAATAAATTGAAGTAGTGCGTTAAGTACATATCTGCTTCTACAATTGTTAAATTGCTTTCTTGCAATTATAAGGGTAAGAAGATTTTGAATCTAATAAGAATATTACTGGACGAGTTTTCAGACCCACATTGATGACATGATTTCATTTCTAGAAAAGTTATAGCCTATATGAAATATTTTTTATGAATTAAAATGTTTCAAGCTTTCCACTCGGGCGTAATTATCGAGCTCAACCGGTATTTTAGCTTCATATACTCCTATACACTCAGGAATATTAGTCACAATGACCTCCTAAGGAGAAACTGGTGTGGTATTTAGATTTGCCTTATTTTGTCGTAAATCCAAATATTGATGTTAATGAAGCCTCCTTGAAGTCATCATACGTGATTCAGTGGGTCAGATTCTAATTAGAACCACCCTTTTAATGTATACAGATATAGGTTATAATTGATATTTTTCTCCAAGTATACTTATAATTTTACAATACCAAAGTAAATTCCAGAATATTATTTGTCAGAATAAGAATCTGGAATAAAAGCATAGACTTGTTCCAGATGGCGGTGAACGTTTATTCGACCAATGTAACCTCCGAAAATTTGTCCAGGCATGATATGCTTTCCTGGGTAAATGATTGTCTACAAAGTAGTTTTGGAAAAATAGAGGAATTATGCACTGGTGCTGCTTATTGTCAGTTCATGGATATGCTGTTCCCAGCATCTGTTCAGTTGAAGCGTGTCAAGTTCAGGACTAATCTTGAACATGAGTATATTCAGAATTTCAAAATATTGCAAGCTGCATTCAAAAAGATGTCCGTTGACAAGGTAAGTTCAATATTCACAATTTGGACAGTTTCTAAAATGCGTAATCATAGTCGATTTGAAATGAGATATATTTCTCTTTTGAATGAATGCAACAGAAGTATAAGTGGTTTAATTAGACATAGACATGATTCATTATGATAAGATATCATGAATTTGATATTTATATTATCTGTGGTTTTAAATTTCATAAGAGCATTTCATTATATTATTGCCCAACACAAAATAGAACTATTCAGATAGGAAAACTAGTACTAGCAGATATGAATTTATGTAATTTTCCCTAATTATTTTCGATATTTTGTTCTGAAATTACACTGACAAAAACAGCATTGTTTTTCATTTATGACTTCTTTATCGATCATATTTGAAATAATGCATTCCCCATTGTTTTCAAACGCACAGTAAAGATAATGATCCCTTCAGAATGATTTTGAAGTATTTTGTTATTTGTATACATTTTTGTTTTATCGATTCATGGAGATAAAAGTAATCCTCTAGCATAATGGAAATGATAGTTTCATTATTTCCTATATCTAGTCATTTGTTCATTTAAAAAAAATTAACTTTTGCTGCTAAAGGTGGAGCAAGAAATGATTTATTTCTGCTTTACAAAAGACTCAACACTCTTTCAAAATTCTTCCTAAAACTGCAACCTAAAAAGTTTAAAAATCTATTCAGATATCAGCAAATTGCTCAGCATTTCTTACAAGACGCAGCACAGGAATTGAAAGATGTGAAGATTGTGAATATAAGTTCTGTGTGGAGGAGAGAAATATTACATCTAATACCGGATGAATAATGTGTGGTGTATAAAAACATACACTAGAGTTCATTAGATCTGTAGAACAAGATGGGGACTATAGCCTGATCCTAACACATACCTAAGTTAGCTCTAGGCAGAGGGCACACAAACTACAAGGTCGTATTGTATCAGAGGCCCTTATTCTCTAGAAATCAATCTTTATGAAAATTAATTCAAGAAAAACACAGTTTTTATTCACATTTGTAGACCAGAATACCTATTCTAATGAGTTCTTGAGAATAATTTCTTTTTGCGTTGATTCGTAAACCTATCTGACACTGTCAGGCAGTAGTCCATCAGTTGTTAATAGGCACAGTAACCACTGACATTACGTTAAACATAGTGCTAGTATTGTTTAAATTTTATGGTCTAGCCTAGACCTAGCACTTTTTGGCTGTCCATCCATTACTCTTTACGTAGAGTCGAGATCATCATCAAACGGAACCTGTGACATCGATATGTCCTCATGACAATTTTTTAGATAATACCCGTAGACAAACTGATCAAAGGCCGTTTCCAAGACAACTTTGAGTTTCTGCAATGGTTTAAGAAGTTCTTCGACGCTAATTACGACGGTCGCGAATACGATGCTCTGGAAGCAAGAGGTGGGCTGGTTATAGGCTCGGCAGCCATCCAGCATGACCATGGAGGTCTTGTTCAAACTACTCACCACCAGCCTACACCAAGGGTGGTCCCAGCTAGGCAACAGGGTAACCATTAACTTGGGGAATGGTGTAGAGTTGCTAAAAATGTTTGGTGGTATAAGATCGCAATTCAGTCATCAAAATTTATTTTAATAGTAATTCATGCCGAAGCTTAAAATTTTGTGATATTGGGATTTTTCTTCTTGGTGCGCTTGTCACTCTGAACAGAGCGCCTATCATTTTGCCCAAATGTCTGTAATTTTGGAATTTTTGTCCGCAAATGGACTTTAGCATTAAGTTTCAACTAACTGATGAAGAATCTTACTTAATCGGACTTAATTATGTCCGCCGGACGTAGGCACGATAACTCGAACGAAATGAATTAGATAGTAGGAATTTACATTGTAGGTTTTGGGCATAAATATATCGCTTGAGTTCGTTAATTGGCTGAGTGGTTTCTTAGTTATAGCCATCGCTGAAATTTTTGAAGAGAGTTCAAAACCTCATTTTACAGCCAAGTTCTAGATTTAAACTCGATCGGAATATCGTGTTGGAAATATTAGGAAAATATATTTTTTCAAGCAGCCTTGGGCGAATTCAGTAGGTACCTGGGTTGGTGAAAAGCTCGCCAAAGGAGAATTACCTCACGTCAGTGCTTCTCCAATTGTTATTATAATCAAATCATTTTTTTTTGCGTGCTTGTTGTAGGGAACAGTGTGCTATCACATCTTACCGTTATAAAAAAAAATCTTCAAAAATTTTGTATTTCAGAAACTATATGTTAGATAAAATTTCGGATAAAACTTCCAAGCCTCCATTTTGCAATCGAGTACTGAATTTCAGCTCGATCAGCTTGGTATTTTAGCAATTATTGTGAAAATAACATTTCGAACTGGTATCTGCTTCATCTGAAATTTCAAATCAGGTAAATCTCAGAATTGTAACAATACTTTCATGGCCGAGACGTCAGCTTGCTCGCCTGCCGTGCAGGAAATCCGGATTCGAAACTCTGCTAAGTTCACTATTTTATTTATTTTTAAATGAGGCGTGAATAGGCAACATAACATGCACGCAAAAAGTCCTGACTTCACGCTAGTTCTTTTTAAGAATTTTTTATGCATATTATGTTATGTTGACATTCTCTTGAAGTGACACTGCCAACATTATTATTATGAGGTTTACTTCTGTATTTAGAGTGTGTTTCAGCTACAGATTTTTGTGGAAACTAACTCCGATATAGTGATGTATTTTAGTTTACTAGATCTTCGTCTAGGATTATTTATTATTGAATATCTATAAAGCTACCTAAAATAGATCTTTTACTGTTCATACGTCTGGATGGGGTCACCATGATTTCATATCAAAACACTATAAAGGATGTTCAAAAATACCAGGAAATTTTACCTAAATCAATTAAACAGATATCATTTATCTGAGAAAATATTGTAAATGGAATGTTGAAAGTAGTGTTTTAAAACTAGTGATTGACATTTGAGAACTATGTACAGATTTGGAAACCAGATCTTTCCCACCAAGCATTTTTAGCAAAATATGCATACCTAAATTATCCTATAGTGCACTATTCATACCATGGACAGTTGATGGATAGCTCAAATGCTTTGAATTGCCTTTGTACTCTGTGATTTCATTCTGATTCCCTGCTCCATAAGATTATTCTTTCTTCATGTCATGATAGTGCATGGTATCAAAAGCATCTTCTATAGATACTCAGGGAAAAATATTCACGTTCTATTATTATCTTATCAACATACTCACTTGTAGTCCAGTCAATCAAGACATCAATTGAGGTGTTTGATTGTAACAGGTATGTTCTAAATTTAAATTGGTGTCTTCAAATTCCAATATTGGGAAACTAAGCGAATCCAAGTAAAAAAATTCGGGGCAACTTTTGGGGGCCTATTCTTGATATTTGAAGATGTTTCGGCCAACGAATAAATTATGTTTAATAATATATATTGTGAAATTTTCCCTATTATTTATGGTTTTAAAGATATAAGCGAAAAAACAGAAAAATCCCAGTTCCGAGGATATTAGGCCCCCAAAAGTTGTCCTGATAAAAATATTTTTGGATTCGCTTAGTTTCCATCTATTAGGGTACCAAGACACCAATAAAAATTTTTAAATGTAACATCTGACCTTTTACAGGCACCGACGTCTAGAATGAGTGGACTATTATTGTACCATATATAATGTGTTCATTTTCTTTATTGTTCTCCCTTCAAACAAATAATAGAAACGCTTCCAGTTTTTATTTATGTCGAGGCTCGTGCATTAAAAGCAACAAACATGTATTCATACTCAGTAACTTTAGAATGATTTCTTCAACTTGATTTTTTGGCATCAGAATGATTATACAGTGTGGTCCAACGAAAACTTAACATCTCGATTTTCCGGCTTTAAAATGAAAATGTGGAAAATCGCTCGGTCCCGTCAATTTCTGATTCGAGGGGGAACAAATTTTCCGCTCTTTGCATTCTCGGTAACTGCAACCACCTAACGGGGGTGAGCACAACCCCTTGATTTTGAATAGGTATGAGGGGTTCAAAATTTCCATCGATAACGAAATGACAGGTAAAATAGTGGAGGAGTATTTAATTTTGTGATTAGTTTATTAAATGCTGGAAATGGGCACCATTCGCTTCCATGCAGTAATAAGTTTTGCTGAAAACGTTCACGTACATTACTCAAGATTTCTGTTGTAATTTGACGGCATTCATTAAGGATCCGAGTTCGCAAACAATCCAGTGACTCAGGCTGGGTAGCACAAATCTTGGATTTCAGGTGACCCCATAGAAAAAAGTCCAGTGGAGCCAGATCAGGTGATCTGGGTGGCCACTCAATATGTCCCCTTCTTCCAATCCAGGCGCGAGGAAAATTTTCATCAAAGAACTGACGCACCAGTTGAACTAAATGAGGTGGTGCGCCATCTTGTTCGGATATGATCGTTTGATGGTCTTCTGCATTCTCCAATACTTGCCCGAGGGCTGGATAAATAGCGTTCTCCAATAGATCTGAATATATTTGGTCAGTGAGATTACCGGGTAAAAAAAAGGGCCGATTATGTGATTTCCATAAATACCCTCCCAAACATTTAATTTTTGGGGACGCTGAGTATGCACCTCACGACATAATCTTAGATTTTCATCTGACCAATACCGACAGTTATACCGGTTAAGGTAAAATGAAAACTCGTCCAAAAAACAGATATCGAACAAGTAGTTTTGATTACCGTTAATAATTTCACTGACCACTTCAAAGAACTGGAGTCGCCGATCGGTATCATCCTCATTCATTTCTGAACCAATTGTTCTTGTAAGGATGGAACTTATGTTGTTTCAGGATTCTCATGATTTTTTTGCGTGAAACACCAGATACATCGGACAATTTCCTAGTACTTAAGGTCGGATCCATTGCTACATTACCTAAGACAGCCACGTCCCTCGCTTCGTCTCTTTTTGTCATCCCCACAGACTGACAGTCAATCTACGAAGTTCAACTTGAACTTTGATCATCGACCTTTTCGTTTTCACGATGCCTCAGACATGTACAAGACTGTGCTCAGCTACGCCAAGCAATTTTTTTTTTTTTCAGAATACATGTTATTAAATTTCTTGATGTAAGACTACCACATTGTCAAAAAAAATTGAGTTGAAGAAATTGTTCCTTTTGAGTGTAACACTTCTAATGTCACTGAACCGTGCATGCTATGTTGAGGATTTTCATCATGAATATTCGACTAAGCATGCGTTGTCCAGTTCCGGATTGTCCCGAGGTCATGCTAAATCAAACCTTATGATTAGTTTCTGGCTTACTCCAATTGAAACATAATGAAACTCAATAGATTTACTTACGACTATTCAATATTCTCTATTGAAATTTATTTTATTTAGGGCATGGCAGGACATGCACTATTGAAAAATGTACTTCATGAGAGTTAAAAGAATAATACCAACTATAATATTTAAATTTGTGATTACAATGTTGAATATCTGACTGAAACAAGATGAGGAAGGAATCACTTTAAAGTGGTTTTTGGGTCGTAAGGCGCTCGATGGATGCAGCGTTCTGCTAGGAACCGAAAGAAACAATTTTTTCTAATCATAGGGTATTGGCTAACACTCATTTTAACATAAAAAAAATAGTAGGACTGTTTCTAAAGAATCACAGTAACCCAACAAGAACACTGCTGATTCTCCTTACTCGTCCAAGCTCCTTGGAAGACCTATGGTCCTTTGAGACAATCGTGACATCATCATTCACAGAAAGCTTCCTCTACACGTTTCGCTAGAACTGCGACGTGATATGAAATCCTGAAATTTTGTAACAAAACTGTGGGACACCATTCCTGGAGGTGTATCAAACAATAGGTGTTTACTGCCTGTTGAAATTGAAAAAAAAAATTGATTTTCCTTTTGTAGCTTCAACATGGTTGTGAGATTGAATTTCTTTTTGGTGTGGAGTTTTCTACATAACAGTTTTTTTCCTACTTCCACTCAATTCCTAGTTATAGACTCGCCGGACAATATTCACTGAATGACATAAATCAGATAAACATTCCTGATATTTCTTGGTTGTCCATCGGATAGAACACATCTAGAAATGCTGAAAGAGGTAGGGCTAGTAACTACCTTATCCCACATGATTTTTATATGCTTGAATCTCGCTTGTCTCCAAATTGGTTATGCTTACCTATTATTATCTTAAAACGGGATTCGTTTATATGGTCAAACTAAACATTATCTTATAATCAAATTTCAATTTCTTGATAAATGGATATTTTCAGATTTTTTTGAATTGTGGAAATTCCCTTGCAATTCAAACAACTTGAATTGCAGGTCATTTATATTTTGGGATATAGATGAATAGACCACATCAGTTAGGTTAGGTGGGAAATTTGAATTACGATCCATCCGTGGATCCGAGCACTGAATTCCCCATGCATTTCTTATGGACCTAAGAATTACGCGAATTTCTCGCTTGTTTTAAGATACTTTGGCTAATTTCTTAAGGTTTATTTCGGTTGATATAGATTCAGTGAACCTTCCTCAACAATCTAGAATCAAGTTTTCATAACAAAATTGTAAAAAAAATTCCAAAATAATTAATGAAAATAAAAGTGTTCACCAAATTCGATTGACGTATGTCTTAGCTCACTCAAAATCAGTCAAAAACAATACCATAACGTCACGTGATACCTTCTTAGAGTTTTTAGGTTAGAATGCCCTCTGAAATAAATGTAGCGTCAAATTTCCAATTCAAAAAGTGACAAGCGTCAAAGCCAAATATTGTTTAGCTTTATCGCTGAGTTCTAGCGTTAAATCAGTTCAAATCATCTATTAATTATTGATCTCAAATCGATACAAAGTAAAAAGAAAAGTTTTAAAAGTACAATGAGCGACGGAGTAACAACAATTATTAATAACTTAAATGGCATAATAATATATTGATGAATTAAAATAATGTATCAATTAAAACTAAGAATTTAAGAAAGCGATTGCTTATTCAATAAAAGAGCAGCTTAAATTCTTTTTCTCCTGATTTTTTCCATTTCAACTTGCCGGATAAATTTTTGCCCCTGATAAATCCACATTTGTAATTTATCAGATCCGTTCATTGCTTTTCAGTAATTATAAAAAATTTTTCTTACCTTGTATCGATTTGAGAATAATTAATCAAAGATTCGAATTGATTAAACGCTAGAACTCAGCGTTAAATCTGAACAATATTTAGCTTCAACGCTTGTCACTTTTTGAATGTGAAATTTTACGCTACATTTATTTCAGAAGGCATTCGTGGTTTCATCTCAAAGTTGAACTTCCATAAGACTCCCATGTTGAAAAATTTGAATATGGATCTCCCGCCAAGAGAATGATTCTAACCTAACTAATGTGGTCTATAGACCACATTAGTTAGGTTAGAATCATTCGCTTGGCGGGAGATCCATATTCAAATTTTTTAACAAGGAATTTCAACTTTGAGATGAAACCACCCTATTTAAAAGAGACTGTTAGTACAGAGACAACAAGTATTGGGTACCTTCATCATTAGTGCATGTTTCCATGTTATTTCCACATTAAAATATACCTCTATTTATTCTTAAATCAAAATTGAAACCATTCTAGTTCGAAAGATTTCCGTATGTCGTAGATGACTTCTGTTGTGCGTCATTACAAGGCCGATTTAGGGTTATGTTATTATTTTTGACTGATTTCGAGTGAGCTAAGACATACGTCATCGAATTTAGTGAACACTTTTACATTTATTAATTATTTTGGAAATATACAATTTTGTTATGAAAACTTGATTCTAGATGGTTGAGAAAGGTTCACAGAATCTATTTCAACCAAAATAAACCTTAAGAAATTAGCCAAAGTATCTAAAAAGAGGCGAGAAATTCGCGTAAATTTTAGGTCCATACTAAATGCATGAATTCAGTGCTCGGATCCACGGATGGATCTTAATTCAAATTTCCCGCCTAACCTAACTAATGTGGTCTATAGGCTTTCCTTGATCTGTGTTATTCTATGAATTGTTCTCTATTTACCCCCAATATTGAAGACAACTTTTATATTATCTGTTGTCCATATCATCAATACAATACATTTATTTTCTACTGCTTTGATTCTGCACCATCATTCTAAGGTTTTCTTCCATATATGGAACATAATTTCATCATGCAACACATCATTAAATCAATAATTTTCTACATAACTCACGCCACTGCTGATTATTCTATTAAGTTCAGGCATAAGAGAACTTGTTAAACGCGATAAATATATTTAATACATCATAGTGAAATATCAATTATAAGTATCATTCCACCTATTCAATCGTACTGTGAGACAACCCAATTATTGTTGACAAGAAATTTCTTATAACTCATCCAATTAATGAAGAGAGGCTCAGCATTTCACATAATTTCGACCAACTTGACTAAATTAATCCTCCTTTGAATTGATATACATATACTCCATTCACTTTTATAAAGTCTCCCGGTTGGCCATGATCTATTATCACGTTTTTGTAACTAAAACAAAGGCAGGTTGGCTCTCCTGAGATATCGTCAAGGTCAAATATTTCAATTCACCGAGACGTTGCCAATTTCTACTCTCAACAGTCTCAAACAACATAATCATAACATTAAAATCTGAAATAGGAAAACTTCATTCTGACATGTTGAATTCTCGAATGAAATTACTTAGTTTCCTATCATTATATTTTATTAAGGTATAATAATGACTCTGGTTTCGTAGTACTACTACATTTTGAAACTGGTGTATTTCAAGTTGTGCAACAAGGTATTAAATGTCTTCTTGAGAAAAGTGGGGAATTCCATAGGCACGTCTGTTCCTTTAGAAGTTTTCCTGCCGGGTTATTCAGTTACTTTTATTCTTTTCTCAAATGAACTTTCACAAAGTAACGGACTACTCACTATCCATAATTTTTCAATAAAATTTCAACTCTTGATTCTTGATTTCCATACAAGCAGATAGCATAAGTGAATCTTCCAACCAGTTTATATACGTGAAATATTTCCAGTAACAACAGAGCAAAAATTTTCTTCTATAGTCGCCAGGACTGTGGAATTATTGAATTCCCATAATATCTTCTCAAATTCATTATTTTTCCGAAGTAAATTCACAATGACTATAACCTAACATTTTCAAAATATACATGGTGAAATGTGTCAAATTTTCATGGCCAACCGGGAGACTTTATAAAAGGGAATGGAATATATATTGTGTAGTTTTTCGAAATTGCAAATTCACCTTTTTATGTTTTGTCAACTATATTCAGATAGTACCGATAGACAGGCTGGTTAAGGGAAGATTCCAAGATAACTTCGAATTTCTGCAATGGTTCAAGAAGTTCTTTGACGCCAACTACAACGGCACATCAGGCTATGACGCTTTGGAGGCCAGAAATCACGAACAGATGGGGAATGGAGGAAGCAACGCCCCCAAGGGAGGACTGCTGCACAGAAAACCTGCAACCGCGGTGACAACGGTAGCCAGCGCGGCTAAGTCGAAGCCGGTTGGCAGAGCCAGTAGGTCTTTAAATACAAAATCATGAATATTCTTTGACGATTCAATATGACAAGGGTTGGACCTTGATATTTCGGATTATACTCATATATACAAAACCCCTAACAAACGGTTATATCTTCAGTATCATCCTCAACGCTTGATACTTCCATTAAATAGCAACTAAACTGGATTCCCGTAATAATTTCTTCAATAATGAATAACAATGATTTCCCCACACTGTTTTTATATATGTTCTATATTTGAACTGATTCAATGTAATAATAATTATATGTAACCATCAATTCAGCCTACAGAGAACCGGGCACGAGCCATATGCAGAAATATGTATGTCGCCATCAGGGCTACGTTCCTGGTCACTAGGTGAGGAGGGGCGAGGTCTAGTAGGCGTTCCATGGCTGCGGTGGGAGTGATGGGAAAGTCTCCAGTCACCATCAAGCACGCAGATCTCTGGATTTTCGCTAAGCTTGAGTTGAGACTGTAAGTGCAATCCCACCAAGCAATACTGCCGTAAAAGATTTGTGATCTCTCCACCATCACGTACAGCCAATGGAGCTGTTTCGTTGCCAGCCCCCACCTTTTCCCACTGCAAGTCCAGACGGAGTGTCTAGCTTTGTGGATCACCCTTTCTAGGTGCGAATTCCAATTCAGCTCAGAATGACACCCACATATCTAGCCTCACCTGCAAAAGGGATGTGAAATCCATTCATAGTGAGGCAATCCACGTTAAGCTTCCTTTTCCTTGTGGATGGCACAATGAAGGTCTTATGAGGGTTCTCATTTAACTGTTCTCCTCACACCAACCTTGTGTTGCTGTTACAGCCTCTGAGAGGCTCTCGGCTCCTGGCCCATGCACCCAATGATTATGTCGTCGACGCACGCTTGAACATAAATATCCAGCATGCCTATTATGACCAGGAGAGACCGTAGCAAAGGGGGAGTACTCCTCCCTGTGGGCAGTCCCTCCCGGCCATGAATCTCACTACATCACCACATAGGGATGTGGAGATAAGTCTTTTATTCAACATGGATCTTGTTCATTCCACAATGAGGTCTGGTACTCCCCTGGCCCGAACCGCTATACAGAGCGAGTTAGTGAGGGCCTCATTAAATGCGCCCTCTATGTCCAGGACGGCTGTCACAGAGCGGTCACAGTGTGGTCCAGTGAACGCTTTAGCCTTCCAACCAAGTTGTTCAGGGCCAGGTGGGTTGATTTTCCACTTTGGAAGTCATACTGGTGCACACTCAGTGGATTCAGTGTGCCTGATGTAGCGATCCAGTATCTTCTTGAGGATTTTTGGAACGAAAGACCTAAGACTTATTGGTCTGTATGTGTTTGGGTAGTGGTTTTGAGCTGACTGTCCACGTTAAGTGTACTCAACCCTAACCTTACGCCAGCTTGTCGGGACAAAATTCCATGCAACACTGGCTCTGAAAAGTCTAATCAGGTACGGGAGGAGGTCATCTTCCCGCTGCTGAAGCAGAGCAGGGAAGATGCCATCCTCCCCAGGAGTCTTGAAAGGTTTGTGCGAGCCAATCGCCCATCTCAAGATCCCAGGGTTGATGATCAATTTAGCAGTTCTCCAGTCCTACCCGAAGGCCTACAGAGCCGCTTCTATCTCTAACATCACTTTTCCAGAGTCCGAAAGATTCAATGTAAAAAGTACAAGATTTTAAATATAAATAAATAGTAGGCAGTTTATAAAACAGAACATGATAAATCAGTAAAAAATAGAGGGGCACATAATTCCAAACTTCATGAAAAAATTCAGCAATGGTGATCTATCAACATCTGCTTGTTCATTTAAAATATTTCATCGGGAACTATGTCTATGGCATCCAATTATTTTGAAGCAAATTTAAATTTTTCGGCTGCTTTTAGAAGCACTAACAATTGAGGAAATTTCATCAAAAACAGTAAAGAAAATAAATCTGCAGAAAAATCCTTTAAGAAGGAAATGCACCGATATTAGAGAAGTTGCTGCTTATTCAACATACTCCAACCGTTTGAAACAATTTGGAACAAATTTCAACAATATCATTGCAATCATCCATATTGAGAGTAAGTAATAAAGGTTTGCACTGAATCAGTTCAAATATAGAAGCCACAGTGTGGCGAAACAATTTTTATTTGTTGTTAAAGAAATTATTTATTGAAAATCCATTTACCTAACTAAGGACCCAATCAATCAAATACTTATACTCCTTTTTCAAAACTTGAATGATAAATTAAAAGGGATTAAAATCCGCATAAAACCAAAGTTGGTAGTAGGTAATGCCAAACTAAAGAAATACTGAGCCACAATATTTAATTACCATACTCATAATAATATTAGTTAGTAGGCATAAGTATTGGGGTGTTCATTTTAGTATTACTCGACGGTAAAAAATGTCATGTGCTCTAGGAATATTAAATCAAACAAATAGAAAAAATCAGCGAGATTCAAATACAGATATACAAATTCGAAACGGAATTCTAAAGAGGTCTTGTTGTGTTACATATCATGTGATCCATCCGAATTTGCTGCATATTTCTTCAATATTAATATTATAGCCAATACTACATTTTTTGAAGGGAGAAGGAACTATTAACTCCGAATTAAAAAAATTTTAACGCATGAGGAAGAACTATCACATTTGAACCTCCATATCATCTTTTTCGATTGCATTGGTTGGTAGGGCATTGCTAATGATGGATTAACCAATTCATTGAAAAGACCACGGCTATTTTACTATTGTTAAGGAAATAAGAATAGTTAGCATAATATCATTAATTTGGAGTTGATGCTTAATCGCTTTGTAATTACCTATAGAGCACTCCAATAGCATGTTGTGCACATTTTACGTTTCATTATTTTCATTCATCCCATTTTACTTCGATGATAAGACAATTGTTTTCAAGATAACTCCTTTTCCTTTAGTGCCTAAAGTGAACCCAGTTCGTCCAGTAGCCAACGCAAAAAGTAACGTTAATAAAGGAGGAGATGGTAGCAGGATCGAAGATTTGAGTAGTCAGCTCTCAGAGTGTAAGGTAGATAAAATACTTCTTTTCTGTGTATGATTGTTTATTATGTATCATCAGATATCTCTAGAGATGTTTGAACTTCGATTCATATATACTAATGGCATTAATCTTAGAGAGTTTGAAAAAATTTGGTAAATGACATATTCATTATAAAGTAGAAACGTCTTAATATGCATTCCGAAATTTGATCATCCTCACAAAGTGAGAAATTGTATACTCAGTTCACGTTCATCTTACATAGGCCACATTAGTTAGGTTAGGCGGGAAATTTGAATTACGATCCATCCGTGGATCCGAGCACTGAATTCCCCATGCATTTCTTATGGACCTAAAATTTACGCGAATTTCTCGCCTGTTTTTAGATACTTTGGCTAATTTCTTAAGGTTTATTTCGGTTGGAATAGATTCTGTGAACCTTTCTCAACCATCTAGAATCAAGTTTTCATAACAAAGTAGTATATTTCCAAAATAATTAATAAATTTAAGTGTTCACCAAATTCGATTGACGTATGTCTTAGCTCACTCGAAATCAGTCAAAAATAATAACATAACCCTAAATCGGCCTTGTAATGACGCACAACAGAAGTCATATACGACATACGGTAATCTTTCGAACTACACTGGTTTCAATTTTGATTTAAGAATAAATTGATGTAGATTTTAATGTGGAAATAACATGAAAACATGCACTAATGATGAAGGTACCCAATACTTGATGTCTCTGTACTTACATTCTCTTTTAAATAGGGTAGTTTCATCTCAAAGTTGAAATTCCTTGTTAAAAAATTTGAATATGGATCTCCCGCCAATAGAATGTTTCTAACCTAACTAATGTGGTCTATTCTGCTCACTACATTTTGAGGTTACATGTTATTGTTTGGTCAAAAGTCTTTGCTCGGTGGTGGATCAAGCAACAGGATATATTTTTTAAGAAATTCTCTTAACAAACAGCGAATGTAAGTATAAGTGTTTTTCAAAACCTATGGAATATTTTTGAAAGATATGCATGCCCAAAAACAAATTTTATGGGTTATAATTTTCCCTCCCGCCATTATGTGAGACAAGTAAGCCTGATGCAAAGCAGTCTCACTTCTCTCAGGTCTCTTCGTGTTTTGTACCGAAATATAAGAATCTTCTGAGAAATTCGGAAGATAAACCAATTTTGGAACAATCTTCTGAAATTTTTCTCACTTCGCTCACATTTCGGAACATACATTAAGAATGAAATTAAACATAAAATATTTGCTATATCTAGTGATGTGAAATACTCGAGTATTTATGTAAAGGATAAATGTCCTGGAAAAATATCCGAAACTTTCCCCCAAGGTCGAGCATTTTGAGTATTTAAGTATTTACGGACATTGCGGGAAAAATATGACAATATTGACAATTGTCACATGTTAAGTTAAAATATCAGGACAATTTGAGGCATTTTAAGAAATTTTCATGGTCATTTGGAAATATCAAATAACTTATCATTGAATCATCTATTGTGTTATTGAGTTGAGTATCAGAGATATAGGACAGAAACCAGGTTCTGAATAAAGAATTAGTATTAGAAAAATTGCTTTAATTAGGAACTGTTAGATAATAAAAATAAACTTTGTATAATTGGCATCACAGATAGTTAAGCATATTCGATCTAAGTACAAAAAATAAACTTCATAAAAAAATAATATAACTTCTTAAAAAAATACTATAATTGGCATCACAGATCATTAAGCATCTCCAAGTAGAAAAAAAAAACTAAGGAACACGAACACAAAATATCAACATTAATTAATTCTTTTAACATTTTTTGTTGTCATCTCTCATGTGTTTAAGCACTTCAAACTGAGAGGAATACTCATCACAAGAATATCATGGGTCATATGGGGAACCTGGAGCCTGTGGAAGAAATGTTACATAAGAAAATTTGTTAATTTATGAAATTTATATAAATACCTCTAGATATTCTATCTCACATTCATTTTCATTAATACTTCCTCCGAAATCTCTATCTGTGTTTTCTGTAAAATGCATCATTACAGAACCTGTTTCTGAACGAATGGAATCTGTTTCATTTTCAAACTCAAGATCCAGAGTATTATGGTTGTTGTCTTCTTCATCTTCTTGTTCTAATAAATCGGAGTAGGCTACTGAGTGAATTGATTCTGATTCAGAAATTGCCTGATTTTCATAATCGATTGGGTTGACAATGTTATTCACCTTATCATGGCTGATCTCATCAGAAAGAGACAAGTTAATCAGTTTTTGATTTTGTTTGATGAAGGTCAGTTTCTTTACTCTAGAATTGACCAGCTTGTTTCTTCTATTCGTATGAATTGAACCTTGTGTGGAAAAAGTTCTTTCTGTAGCAGCTGATGTAGGAGGCATACTTAGAATTCTGACAGCAATTTTTGATAATGGTCTGTCCGAACATAAACCCTTCCACCACAAAATTGGATTGAATTCATCATTTTCTTCCAACGTTCTCCATAAAAATAAGGTTTCATAAAACCCCTCCCTGCAGCGATAGTTGGCAATATCAATAAGCAGTTCATTTTCTCCATAAGAAAGATGAATCCCAACTTTGATGATGAACTCAATTGCTTCAGTTTTTTCTTCTTCCTTTAGATAAGTGCCCTGAGAAATTGGATTTAATAGATCAGCTGCTTTATGTACTCCTTTCATTGCATAATCTTGCCTCTCTTTCATCTTATTTCTTATATATTCTTTATCTTCATCTGGTAAACTAGACATGTTATTCAAACTTTTCTCCGTATTACAATTTATTTCGAACATGGCTTTCATACTGAGAGAAATTCTAGGTTCATCCGACTCAAAAATTGTAATCCACTTCGTGATTGGTTGCAGCAATGAAAACAAATCATGGATATCTTGCCAGAAGTGTTCAGATAATATTTTCTGTCTAATTAAATAAGAAATCTTAGATTGAAAATCAGGCTCGATACTCAATCTTTTCAAAACAAATTCAAGCTTTTTAATATTTTCTAGGCAAGTCACTATTGAGCCCCATCTAGTTGCACAAGGTAAAGTAAGTGAAGCATTGATTTTCATTTCCTTCTTAAGTTTTGTGAATTCTGCGCTTAATATATGTCCATGAAACACCTTTATAATATTTTTTATTGTATTTATAGAGGAGAGGATTGTTTCTCTTTTCAGAATGTCTCCACATAATAAATGTAACGTATGAGCTAGGCAACCATGGCTTTCCAGGTGGGGGTAACTTTCTTTCAATATATTTGTAGCCCGAACCATATTCATTGCATTGTCAGTAACAATACACAAAAATTTATTAACATTATATTGGTCCAAATATTTCTTCATCAAGGTACTAATATATTCTCCTGTATGCCTGTTATTTTCCGTTTCAATAGAATCAATAAAAATTGGGACTGGACAGGTAATCACAAAATTTATAATTCCTTCATTTCTAAAAATTAATTGACAATTAGTAATTTGTTCGAAATAAAATTGTGAAATCATTTCCTAAATGGCTTTTATACCTTAAATTAGTCCATCCATCACACTGCAGAGACAAATTTAAGCTATCGTTGATTTTATTTTCTACCAAATTGAGAATTTTTATATACTGCTCTTCTAGAAGTTTGTGCGATAATTGATATCTACTTGGCAGTGTGAACGATGGTCTTAATTCTCTGAAAAAATTTCTCCAATGAGGATTCTCTACTATTGACAACGGGGAACTACTACAGTATATTGCTAGAGCCAATTTTTTGGTGAGTGAATCCTAAAATAAACAAAACAAATGATTATATATGCCATAGTTCAGAGTTAGTATTGTCAGCAAAAATTATGTAGGTATAATTACTTGTTGTTTACTGCTCACTGAATCCAAAAATGATTTTAAATTTGAATTAGAGGTTGTTGGGGTTTCTAATTCTAACACTGAAGAACTGGAACTCCTGGAATTTACCGAATGTGTAGATGTAGACTCTAAATTCTTGGTGCCTCCAATTAAATTATTTTCAAGAATAGTTTTAAATTTCTTTTTCACATAGGACGGACAGTGAAGACAAGTCAACAAGTGTTTTGTCATTCTCCCAGCATTATTAAAATAAATAGCTTCACAAAATTTACACTTTGCGTGCTTTTCATCCATCTTCTTATAAAAAGACCAAACCTGTCCTTTTTTCTTCATTATGGTTAGGTGCTAAAGTAACTGGAAACTAGAACAATTTGTTATTTCAATTTACTGTTTTGCGCAATGAGTATTAATTAAATGATTCATACCTCAATTAAATCAAATAAGTAGATAGATGGTGATAAGCCAGGCGCAAATAAAGGAAAGGATAGAAGAAGAAGAAGCAGAAATATCAGACAAAAAGGAAAACTGACAGACAATTTTAAGTAGGAAAGAAATTTATGATATTTATCCAGACATTTTCTATAAATGTCCATAAATACTAAAAAACTCTAAATGTCGACTGTTTTTAGAAGCGAAGATAATTATCGGATATTTTTCAGTATTTATCAGAGGAGTATTTAAGACATTTTCCACACTCACAACACTAGCTATATCCTACCCAAGGATTAATTATACACTTTGAATTTAATAAATATAAATCTTATTGTAAGGATCTAGGATTAATGTCACTAGGGCGACTAGGGTATGCAGGATTCCATGGAGTGGTTTCCCAACCATTTTTATGTTGCAACTGTATGATCTGCCACATATTAAAACGTCTCAGAGTAGGCTTACACATTCTATAGACATAAAAATTGAGGAATAGCAATTTATAAGGAAAGCTGATGGTTTTCCATTTGTATCATAGATGTCTGAGATAAATTGAGTTTTTTTTTCACCTCCTTGTCACATCCATGCTAATATATTGGCTGCGTTCAGCGGAAAGAGCAGTTGCAAATCTGCTCACTGAGCGCTCACAGATCCTAAAGTAATCAGAGAGCGGTTTTCTGAATGGTTAGATGTTGAAACGGTGAGAAGATGATATTTACATAACCTAGTTCTATTGTGTTCTCTTTAAAAAACCTAACCTCTAAGCTTTGACAGTTTTCACAACGTGTTTTGCTTAGTGAGCGGAATTAAATGTCACTCACAAAAATGGCGTCCGCTCACTTAACATGTTGAGCAGGCGCTCACTGAGCAAGATCGTTCAGCGAAAATTCTTCCAACTGTTGTGTCCGCTGAACGCAGCCATTGTTTATTAAAGTTTTTGATTCAGTTATGTCTTGTACAAAAATTGGTAATTTTCATCAAGCCATATTTCAGTTGAAGCAACATTTCAAATTTTCCATTGTTCATTCCTTTCTCCATATAATATGACAATCTTTATTTCAATTTTTCAGCTGACGATAGATAGCTTAGAGAAAGAAAGAGATTTTTACTTTGGAAAATTGAGAGATATTGAGGTTATGTGTCAAGAAACCGATGAAAGCCCATTAATACAGAAGATTTTAGATGTTCTTTATGCTACCGAAGTAAGTTAAAATCTGAAGATTTACTAAACATACTCGATGTTGAAAAAATTTCACGAAATGTACTTAATTTTTTTTATAATTTCCAGGATGGTTTCGCTCCACCTGATGAGGTCGAAGGTGTTGGAGAAGAAGAGTATTAAATCAAACTCATTTTTTTTATATCAACCTCTAAGTTATACAGTTATTGAAAAGTTAATGGCGATTATTTGTCATAAGTTTAAATTAAATGTGATGAATTATTAGATCTTGCATCGATTTTATACGAGTGTTGTTTAAAGTTCAGTTTTGCTAATGTTGTCTTTCAATTTATGATCTGAGTTTCTACAAAACTAAATCGCTTCTGTACAATGAATATAATACAGTTTATTTGATAATATGTTGGTATTAATACTGGACACAGAAGAAACGTCTTGTTATGAGAATCTACAATAAAAAACTGAATACCAGCATCTGGTATCCATTGTCAAATATTTTTTTCAAGAATAAATCGGGGTAAATCGTTGACATCAGTGGCAAGGGATTTTGGTCGATTTTTCAGCTGGCTTGCACATAACAGAATTGCCAAATCAAAAAAATATTAGTAGTATAAAAAAATAATGGTGCAACTTAGGAATTTGGCATTTTTGTATATTTTCCGGCAATCATCAGTATATGCTTTTTACATGGTTGCCACATCACAGTTTGGGGAATAGAGTAGTATTGCTGATGATAATTCTTGAGATTTTCTGAAGGATGTAGTTTGTTTTAGTTCATTGCAAAATGACACCATATAATATAATTTTACTGTCATTGAAACATGAAAAAATATCAAATAATGTATTTATTGTAACAAATATTAATTTTATTTTATTTTAAACAATCATTTGTACCAAGACATGAACCTTTCAGCTGCAGTACTCCATTTTGCCATCTTCTCTTTATACTGATGCGAATTTACATCGGATTTGTATACTTTATGAACAACCTTCAATTTTGTCAACTCGTGCATGTCTGACCATAAACCTAGGGAAAAAAGGAACGTAAAATTTTTTTAAAATTTAAAAATACTGATAACACATAAGTATAGCATTTAAAATGATCAGTGGAAACGAACAATATATTTATCCACATAGATACGACAGTCGGACAGTAGTCTCAGAAGAACACCCCAATAAATAAAACTCTTGATCAGTTGTTTTCACAATACAAATAAATTCTTCATCTTATAAGGCTTTTGTATTTTCTAGTTTGAGTTCACTGTGGACTTACCATGAACACTACAAAAGTAACTACACTCTAGTCAACTACAGTTTTTGTCGTCTGACATATGTTTCGGAAACAAAGATTTCATCTTCAAAGATGAAGCTTTACTGTAACGCTTCGTCTTTGAAGATGGGAACTTTGTTTCCGAAACATATGTCAGAAGACAAAACTGTAGTGTTCAAGAGCGTAGTTACTTTTGAATAGTGTAAGTTAGAACATTTCTGATGAGAATAATTGGACGTTTTCCTCACCGTTGGAGAGTCCACATGAAAATAAAACACCTAAGGCAGCAATCTCTTGGAAGTCTGCCTTTTCAACCTTGAGGTCGATAACATTAGCTATATATTGACAGATATAATCGCTTTTCGATACTCCTCCATCTATGCTGAAAAAAATTGGAAATATTACTTGAATTTCTGATTGAAAGAAAGTTGTTTGCTATATTCCGGAAATGTCAGAGCAAACGCTTAAAATTGAACAGATAAAGAAAAGACCATCAGTACTAACCAAATCTGTTTGAAATCAACATTTGAACTGGATTTTATTGATTGGAATGCTAATCCAATTCTGAATATGATACTTTCCAAAACTGCTAAAACCATTTCATTTTTTGTTGTTGTAGGCTGTATACCGATAAAACCTGAAGCGGCTTTAGCATCATTGATTGGAGGCTGAAAGATTAAAGATCTTGGGTGACAAAATTTCTTTTGAATTTTGGCAAAAGAGTTTGATACTTGTTAAACTAATTTAAATGAACCATTCCGCCAAAATTCGTCAATATAGAAGATGTGTAATATTATTGCTCAGGGTATTTTTTCTAAAAATCACTAGAAAAACTCCAACATTTCACTGATGAAATTGATGCATGCCTTTCTCTCAGTGGATACAGGTTAGTGCAAATTTTTCTACTTCCGAAGACGCAGGTATATACGAGGGCGAACGATCCAAAATGGATACTTTACATGCAACCAAATATAATAGAGGTATTCTATAATCTTTGGATACAAAAGTCTTGTCTCTGGTACAACCTGAACGACTGTTAAGTGTGTCGTTTAAGCACTGTTACCGAACCTATCGATTTTTACAATTATTCGAAATTATCTCAATATTGAACTCCTAACCAGAAAATTTAAGAAAAAATTTGTATAATGCTTGGATAAACCACAGACTACATTGTGAATAGTCTGTGGAGTAAACGCACCGAGAATCCGGGGAATACCAGGTCTGGCATCGCTCGATTTAGATATGTATTGAGGCAGATAGGGGATTCCCAATACTAGAATTTGATCAATCCCTTTGCTTCGCACCTTTCAGAATAGTGTTGAATTTTAAGTGCGCTCTACACTGCCCCTGGAACATTGCAGCGAATTGGCTGCCAAATTTCACCATACTCGCATAAGAAATCCACAGTTTGGTTCTCTGAATATACCTGTGGTTTGGTTCGAGCGTATGGACCAAGACGTTACTCGTCCTAGGTTTTCAATTTTCTTTCCCTTTCTTGGTGTCTTGCCCTGAAGAAGCCAATTAGTAGGAACACGTTTCGGCAGGTACCAACAACATATTTTTACCTGCTACTTTCGCCCACTACCCCGATAATCCTTGTTATACAATTAGTCCATACAGCCGAGATGGTAGCGTCGTTAGCTGCCACGCAGGAGGTCCGGGTTCGAATACCCGTGAGTAAATTCACCATTTTATTTATTCTAAAAGTTTAATCTTTTTGTATTTCGTGAGGTGAGAAAAGACAATAAAACATGTGCACAAAAGCAATTACTTCACGTCGGTGCTTTTAAATTATTTTTTGGCGCTCTTGTTCTCTCTTCTTGTTCAAGTAAGTAATCACGAAACCACTTTTCCATATAAGGCTAATTGTTCCTTTAAAAGAATGAGCCTGTATAATGTACCCAGGGGCGCATACTGGGCTAGGTGCGGCCGTGGTGACTATAAAGTATCTAAGATGTTTTTGGCGCTCTTGTTCCTCGGAACAGAGTGCTTATCAATTTGCCCAAATGTCTGAAACTTTCGAATTTTTGGATGAAAATGGTTTTTGTGATTTGGCTCGACTCCTGATTAAGAATCCGTGGTCAAAATCGATTCTGTCCGACCGGCCCTCCGTTAACACGATAACTCTCGAATGGAATGAGATAGAGAGTTGAAATTTTTAGAGTAGGTTTATAAATCAAATACCTCGGTTAAGTTCGTTATTGGGCAAAGTCGATGGTTTCGGAGTAACGAAAAAAAAATTTTTTTTTACATTACAAATTTCAAATAAAATTTTTTCCAAGATGCAATTTCACCATAGGAATCCATTGTTATAATTTTCAACGCTAACAAGCTAATACTTTGGAAGATATGATTTTTCAAAATTTCAATAATACATCGTACTTCTGTCTTCACATAATGTGCTAATTCTATCTGTCAGTGTTCACTGTTCATACATCTCATCTTATCTATAAGAGACATGTAAAATTTATTTCTGTTTTAGGAAACAAAGTATGATTGAATGCAAAATGACCAAAATTTTTTTTTTCGAATAAGGTGCGTCAAGTCATCAAATGTTTAGCACAGTTCCATAAAGAGTACTTTGTTTATTAATTATGAAAAAAACATACCCCAAGACCACTGAAAGCAGGAATGAAATATAGTCCATCTGTTTTTTCTGTACTGTTTATTATCTCATTCAGTTCAGATATATTCTGGATAAGTCCTGAAACCCATTAAATACAACCATTAAGCGATATTGAATCCATTTCAGCCTGAAAAGATAATGCAATTACATAATTTGAGATATTAATATAGAAAACACTAAACCATGCTCGAGTAAGTTAGCTACAATTATGCATTCCTAACTTTACAGGGTGCGGCAGCATGCAGCATAATTTCCTTTGTCAAAATGCGTGCCATTCAGTCGGTTGATGTCGTAGCGGAGCGCTAGTTGTCTCGTTCGAGAAGTGGGCCTTGGGCGGGTTTCTCAATTGCCAGTTATCTCAAGGTTGCGGGTAACCGGAGTTTTACGCGTTCATGAATATCGCTAAATAATATGCGTAGCTCGCAACCTCGAGTTAAGTCAGAATTTAGAAACCGGGCCTCAGAATCGCTTTTATTTTGCCCCTGTCCCGGACCGGAAATCAATTGAAGTGGGTCACTACGTTAAGAGAAACTGCAAGTGCGGCAAGACGAAGCATACTGCTAGAGTCACTTCGGCCTATTGGATCTCCTGAGAACAGTGGGAGCTTCATTGTTGCGATCACCAGTCTGTCCTTGGAATTGTCGATCGTTCTTTGAGGAGGATTCTTCATGGTGATCTTCATTTACATCCATACAAGATGGAGATTGTGCAGGAACTTTCTGAACTTGTGGTAGGCGTGGGAGGTTTTTCTGGAAGTCGTTGCTGAGGACGATCTTGTTTGTTTTAAATAATGAAGCCCATTTTTATTTGTGTGAAGCCGTCAACAAACATGCGCCACTGGGCGGCTGACAACAATCCTAGAGGATTGTATCAACGGCCTTTGCAATCATCTTAAGTCACAGTGTGGTGTGCAGTTTACTCAGGTGTCACCTGACTGCTTTGATCTTCAAAAACTGAGTAGAACAAACTTTAGATGTGTGCCTACATTATAAAAAATAAATATAAACATTTTCTGATTCATACAATGGGTTTTATTAAGTTTTTAAAAAAGTTATGCTGCCGCACCCTGTTATACAGTGCGTTTCAAAAAGTACGCACAAAGAGGAAATTTTCCCGCCTGTATAGCTTTTTGAAATTTTGGTTTTGGGATAGTTGGTGCTCAAGAAACGATGATTTTTGACATATATGTCATTGATCGTGTTACTCTGCAAACCTGTCAAAATTAACATTTTTTTAGAAAAATGACCAAAAAGAAGTAGAAATCAGAACAATATCAAAAAGTTTCTGAAATAAATGTAGCTCAGAATTTCATTTCGTACCAAACTGCCCAATTTTATAGTGAAATTCCGAAATTTTTTGATATTAATATTTTGATGATAATACGCTAGAGGGAGCTTTGGGCTTTTCGGAAATTTGGAAAATTTTCGGAATGTAATTTCAATGAAAGAGACATTATCACAAATCAAATAAAGTTTATATTAATTTGATGTTCTCCATTAATTATTAATATTTCTATAGTTGAAACCTCACATTATTCTTGGTGCAAATCGAATTATACTTGAGAAATTAAATGCGTAAAGAGCTAATATCTCGCTAATTATTCTTGGAACGGCATAAGAAATAAAAGTCTTCTATTTCACATCTGAAGGTTAATTCTCCAAACCTCTGAAATCCTTTTTGAATGTATTAACTAAACTACCACTAAAAACGTAACACATACCTCATCTAAAACCTGTGAAAATGAAATCGAGTTGACAGGCGCACTAAATAAATAAATAATTTGCAATTCTATTATTCTATGCGCCTGTGAGTCTTTGTTTTAGATTAGGTCTGTATTGCGTTTTTAGTGGTATTTGAGTAAATATATTCAAAAGCGATTTTAGAGGGTTGGAGAATTATTCTTCGTATGTGAAATCGAAGAATTTAATTTGTAATGATGTTCCAAGAATAATTAGCGCCATATTAGCTCTTTGCGCATTTAATTTCTCAAGTATAATTCGGTATGCACCAAGATTGTGAGGTTTTCACTATAGCAATCATAATTTAAATTTATGAGGAACATTAAATTAACAGAAACTTTATTTGAATTGTGATACTGTCTCTTTCATTGGAATTACATTCCAAATAGTTTTTCAAATTTCTGCAAAACCAAAAGCTCCCTCTAGCGTGCTGGCATCAAAATATTAATATAAAAAAAAATCGGAGTTTCACTATGAAACTTGGCAATTTGGTATAGAATGAAATTCTGAGCAACATTTCTTTCAGAAAATTTTGGATATTGTTCTGATTTCTACGTCTTTTGGTAATTTTTCTAAAAAAAATGCCAGTTTTGACAGGTTTGCAGAGTAACGTCATCAATGACATATATGTCAAAAATCATCATTTCTTGAGCACCAACTTTGCAGAAAACCAAAATTTCAAAAAGGCGAGAAAATTTCCTCTTGGTGCGTATACTTTTTGAAACGCACTGTATATGTAACGTGAGAGGTATCAATTTACCTGCTACTTTCAACCACTCTATTAAAGATCCGCCATCAAAACACGGTGCCTCTGTGATGTAAGTTAATTTCCCCTTGAGTTTCCAACCAACCAGTGGATACATTCCATCCAAATGACAGTTTATATGATTTCCTGTATTCTCATTTATAAATGCACCTGTCCCAATAGTTACTTTCAAATCATTTTCGTTGAAACAGTAAGAACCCAACATAGCTGCGCTTTGATCAGCCAACTGAAATACATATCAATTAATTAATAAGTTTATTAGAACATTAGCTGATCATGACGAATGATGTAACGTCATTTTATACATAGCCAAATTGAAATAAAAAATTGGTTCAAGCCCTGTGGACAGGAGCTTTTGGGCGCATGTTCATCTTCCTTGTGGCCCGTACTGACCAGTAAAGAAAAAAAGAAAAAAAGCAGTATCATGTTGAATACCTTAATATTATTGATTATTATATAATTATCGATGAAAATAATGAGAGAGACCCAGGAAATTTGACACATTTTGTCTTATATCTCCAGAAATTGAAATCGTATAGAGCCAAAATTTTGCACAATGTTGCAAAATACTACAATTGACGTTAGTACAAGTTTTTGTTGCAATCTGATGAATAGTTCACGAAAAAAAAATTTTTTTTTCAAAAAATTAAAAGAAATATTTTTTTTAAAATTACCAACATTTCGATCATAACAGAATTTTGCCAAAAGTTGCGCGTTTATATCCTCGAACTGACTACCAAGTTTCGATTCAACATCTTCTTTAGTTCCTGAAATATCAGGGAAATAACCTCAAAATTTTAAATGTCTATAACTCCTAAACCGTCCGGCCGATTTTGCCCATTAACGAACTTAACCGTCGCATTTTGATCAGAAGCCTACCCTGAAAGTTTGAAGTCGATAGGACCTTCGGTGCTCCTGTTATCGTGCCTACGGCCGGAAGTACGGCCGGCCGGCCGGCCGGCCGGCCGGCACCCAAAAATCTGACACCGGATTCGTGATCAGGGAGTCCGAATTAGTCTATTAGCCAATTTTCAGCTCGAAATTCGAAAATTACAGACATTTGGACGAAATGATAGGACGATGTTCCCCTAGAACATGCGCCCAAAAATTGGTTCAAGCCCTGTGGACAGGAGCTCTGGCGCTCTAGTTCAAACAGACAAATTATATCTCCGAAAGTATTGGTTTCTCAGAGTTGGGAATTATATCAATGTATTCTTATGATAGAACTGCATCATAAAGGAAATACAATTCAAATAATAGTTCATTTATCAAGATTAAATGAGCAATCTGAGAATGAGAACTGCACCATGGAAGAAATCAAATTAAAAAACCTGAACTGAATTTGACTCTCTCTTATAGAACAGGATGAAATGTACGAGTATGAACACAGATCAAATAATAAAGCTTAGATAGAATAATTATAGCATTCTGTGAAAACATAGTAGTTCGATTCATTATTGAAATTTAGAAAAATCATATCTCCGAAAGTATTAGCTTGTTGGAGTTGAAAATGATATCGATGTATTTTAATGGTGAAACTGCATTTTAAAATAATTTGAATTCAAAAGTTGTTCTGTAAAAAAAATTTTTTTTTTACAATAATTTTAATATTTAAATAAAAATTTAATTTGAAATTTGTTGCTTAAAAAAAATATTTTTTTTTTGTTAATCCGAAACCATGTGGCTTATTTTGCCCAATAACGAACTTAACTGAGACATGCATCTCCCTAACCTACTCTGAAAATTTCAACTGCCTAGCTCTTTCCGTTCGAGAGTTATCGTAGAAATCTTTTTTTTTTATTTTGAAAAATTTTTTTTGACACTTTGCGGTAACCTGTTCAATACAAAACTTCACATGCGTATAAAGGTCATGATTCTACAAATTGATGCTAAATTTCAGATAGATCGAGTGATCAGTTTCGGAAATATTCATAAAAAATGTGTTTTACTAAAATCGGCCATAACTCCGAAACTGCTAGATGGATTTCGCCCATTAACGAACTTAACCGAGATATTTACGCTCCAAAGCCACCTTGTAAATTTCAATCCTCTAACTCCTTTCGTTCGAGAGTTATCGTGCCTACGGCCGGCCGGACCGGCCGGACAGAATCGATTTCGACCTCAGATTCTTGATCAGTGAGTCGAACCAAATCGTTTGAGACCATTTTCAGCCAAAAATTCGAAAATTACAGACATCTGGGCAAATTGATAAGCACTCAGTTCCGAGGAACTAGAGCGCCAAAAATATAGTCACTGACATTATAGAAAGGTGGTTAATTAAAAATGGGTTCAAGCCCTGTGGACAGGAGCTTTCTGGCGCTCTAGTTCAAACAGACAAATTATATCTGGTATTGGTTTCTCAGAGTTGGGAATTATATCAATGTATTCATATGATATCACTGCATCATAAAGGAAATTCAATTCAAATAATATAAGGTGTGTGAATAAGTCTTTCCCGTTTTTTTCAAATTTTGAGCCTTTATTGTGAAAAAATGGTTACAAATGAATTATTGAAAGTATTGGCCATCGCTAGCTACAACTTTTTCCCATCTTTCTGGCAACATACGAATCCCGTTGCGAAAAAATTCGACCGGTTTGGCCTCTATCCAGTCATCCACCCATTTTTTGGCTTCCTCGTAGGAATGGAAGTGCTGGTCAGCCAGGCCATGCGTCATCGATCTGAAGAGATGGTAATCAGACGGAGCAATGTCTGGACTATACGGCGGGTGGGGTAGGACTTCCCATTTGAGCGTTTCTAAGTATGTTTTCACCGGCTGTGCAACATGTGGGCGAGCATTGTCATGTTGCAAAATAACTTTGTCGTGCCTGTCGGAGTATTGTGGCCGTTTTTCTCGCAGTGCGCGGCTCAAACGCATCAATTGTCGTCGATAGACCTCGCCTGTGATCCTTTCATTCGGTTTCAGAAGCTCATAGTAAACCACACCTAGCTGGTCCCACCATATACAGAGCATGAGCTTGGCGCCATGAATATTTGGCTTGACCGTCGATGATGATGCATGGCCGGGTAGTCCCCATGATTTTCTTCGCTTCGGATTATCGTAACGGATCCACTTTTCATCGCCAGTCACGATACGATGCAGAAAACCCTTTCTTTTATGTCGCTGAAGCAGCTGTTCGCAAGTGAAAAAACGCCGTTCGACGTCTCTCAGCTTCAGTTCGTACGGCACCCAATTTCCTTGCTTTTGGATCATTCCCATGGCTTTCAAACGCTTGGAAATGGTTGTTCGGTCAACTCCCAATGCTTCAGCAAGTTCTTCTTGCGTTTGACACGAATCTTCATCAAGCAAAGTCGCCAATTCTTGATCTTCAAAGATTTGCGGCCGCCCGGAACGCTCCTTGTCTTCCACGTCGAAATCACCACTTTTGAAGCGTCGAAACCATCCGCGAACACTTGAATCATCGACACAACCTTCTCCATAAGCTTCCTGAAGCAATCGATGCGCCTCGGCAGCAGATTTCTTCAAATTGAACCAATAAAGTGAAACTTCCCGCAAATGACGTCGACTCGGCTCAAATTTCGACATTTTCACAATATCAAAAATTTATGATGCGAAAAAATTTCAACTAATGTGTTAGTGTGGAATTGTTGACATATGAATAAGCTTTGATTATGACATATGTAACCATTGAATACTCGCACAGTATTGGTGGCGCCATCTCTTACAAAAGACGGGAAAGACTTATTCACACACCTGATAGTTTATTAGATAAGTAATAATAAATTACCTTGTAATCGATCAAAAATTTCCTGATCTACGTTCACCAAACTACAGAATTATGCTTTCAATATTTACGTAATATTTTCAAACATTTTCGGGTGAGGTTCCCGTTGCATCGCTAAAATACGAGTATTTCAACCCCAATAATTTTGAAGTTACAATATTCCCTTCTGTCAAGTTGACATTATGAGAATTCATACATAGAATAATAATTGTATCAATCTGTGAAATACGATTTACATTGAAATTTTAAAAAACCATATCTCCGAAAGTATTAGCTTGTTAGAGTTGAAAATGATATGAATGGATTCTTATGATAAAAGTGCTTATTAAAAAAAATTTGATTTGGAATTTGTTTCGTAAAAAAAAATTTTTTTTTTTGTTACTCCGAAACCATCTGTCCGATTTTTCCCAATAACGAACTTAGCCGAGATATTCATCCCCCAAACCTACTCTGAAAATTTCAACTCTCTAGCTCATTCCGTTCGAGAGTTATCGTGCTTACGGCCGGCCGGACCGGCCGGCCGGACAGAATGAATTTCGACCACGGATTCTTGATCAGTGAGTCGAACCAAATCGTTTAAGACCATTTTCATCGAAATATTCCAAAATTACAGACATTTGGGCAAATTGATAAGCACTCAGTTCCGAGGAACTAGAGCGCCAAAAATTGGTTCAAGCACTGACGTGAACTCAGGAGCTTTTGCGCGTATGTTGTATTGTCCATTCTCGATTCGAATTTACCATGGTAAATTCGAATTAAGTGTCCAATACAGGAGAATGGACAACATAATTTACCATGGTAAATTCGATTAAGGGTGTCCAATACAGGAGAATGGACAATACAACATACGCGCAAAAGCTCCTGACTTCACGTCAGTGCTTGAACCAATTATTTTTTCGTAATTTTTTTGAAATTTTCTAGGGGTACGGTTCATACAAAAAAATTTTTTTCGTCATTTTTTTCAAATTTTCTAGGGGTACGGTTCTTACAAAATTTTAAACACGTCTTTATGTTGATTTTCTACTACTAGTTACCAAGCTTCAATTCGATCGAATATTTATTTTTTGAGTTATCGAGGAAATAATATTCCAGGTGGGTATAACTCGGAAACCGTTAAACCGATTATGCCCAAAAACGAAATTAACTGTCCCATTCGGATACGCAACCTACCCTGAAAAGTGCAAGACCTTATCCACTTCCGTTCGAAAGTTACCCATATACTGAACTCACACAAGGCTGCTCGAATCTCCAACAATATTTAACCGATCGTGTAAAACTTAAAACTTGTCAGTAGAGTTAGGTTCTAAAAGGCTCTTGCAAAATTTCAGCAATTTCAGACGAATAGTTACTGATATACAGAATGTTTTTTTTATTTTCAATGATTTCTTAAAAATTTTCTACAAATACTATCCTCACGAAATTTTGCAAAAATTTTCGCGTTGACATTCTACAACTAATAACCATGTTTCAATTCAATCGGTTTAGTATTTTTCGAGTTAATGAGGAGAAAAAAACAACCAAATTTCGGATGGCTATAACTCTAAAACCGTTTGGCCGATTATGCTTATAAACAAACTCAAATGTCGCGTTCAGATGCAAATCCTAACCTGAAAACTTCAAGCCGCTATCTCTCTCCGTTCTCAGGTTATCGTGACAACAACAATATTTTTTAATAATTTTCTAGCGTTACGATTCTCACAAAATTTCACAAACGTGTTTAGGTTCATATTCTACAACTACTCACCAAGTTTCAATTTGATCGGATTTATATTGGTTGAAAACAAATTTATTACTCGGAAACCATTGGGCCGATTGTGCCAATTAACGAACTTGACCGTCGTATTGGGATGCGCCAACTACCCTGAAAATTTCAAGTCGCTAGCTCTTTCCGTTCTCAAGTTATCGTGGCAACGGCCGGCCGGACATAATCAAATTTGACCTCGAATTCTTCCCCGGGGAGTCGAACCAAATCGTTTGAGACCATTTTCGTCAAAATATTCGAAAGTTACAGACATTTGGGCAAAATGATAACGCGACGTTCCACAGAACATACGCGCAAAAACTAAAATGATCTGTCTATGCGTTTTGCTTGAAAACATTCAATAACCCAATTATTATGAATTTTGTTCCTTACTTTCCAACCCACTGTATTATCCATCAAAATTTATTCTATCGATTTCAAAGGCTCCTTCCGAAGTATTACACATACGCCAGCGATTGAATACATAATCATCAAAACATAGTTCGTCGCGAATTCTCTATTATGTCCTCTATCGACTGAAAAGTGCAAAAGAGGCGGCGTCTCGAAATGGTAATTTGAGTTTTGAAAAGAGAAAAAGTCGGCCGGGGCCTTATTATTAGGGGAATACACGGTGGTTCGGTAGTATTTGTTGAGCTTTTAGCCAGAAATATGCATTCACAATAATAGCGTGCGTTATAGTATATTAGTCTTCTGTGTGTGGTTATAGAGTGGGCAAAATCCACAAGTCTTCTTTCCACAAGCTCAAACCACTGCCGATTATAAATGGAAAGTCTGGAACATGATAAAATGGTAACAGAGCATTGAGTCGTGCCTCCGACGAGCGTTTGTTATGGACGGTTACATATCAGACTCCGGAATTAACCAGTGTTGTATTGTGGGTTTAGGATTAGAGTCGCCGGTATTTCGTGGTATTTGTGTGTATAAGTTAACGACGTGAATTAGTGCAATTTAAGTGATATATGTTTTGTGATTAAATAGTGCGAAAAGAGTTAATTTTACTTGCTATTATTTCTACTTGGAGGGTGAGTACATTTCAGTTGAGACTAGACTGAACAAGATGGTAGAGAAATGTTGTGTTCGTTCCTGCAACGGCAATTATAATTATTCATCATCAAGAAATGGAAATTATGTTAGTTACTCCACTTTTCCAATAAATGAAGTGGTGAAGGATTTATGGGTAGAGGCTATCCCGAGACAATTTTTTTCTTCTACTTCTTGTATAGCTTGTAGCGCATTTTGTGAGAAACACTTCGAGGACACCGATGTAATAAAAGAAACTGAACATTTGCCAAAATACTTTTCAAAACCAACTCTGAAAACAAGGATAGATCCTCATAGAATAAGGGATACGGTGATGTTTAGAAATAGTAGTGAAATAGAAGCTTTCTTTTCTTCCGATTTTATAAAATCTCATATTGTTATTCTTCCGGGGATTTCAAACAAAAAAACCTCTAGAGTTTCAAATTCGAAATATACGATATCCTGCGCTACCGCATTGAAGAAGTAGGCCTCCAAGAGACGATAAATCGGGGCGTTGTCAGACTTGTACTAGTCTCTATACGTGCTCAAACTCTGCCAGAGTATATAGAGTACAGTTTTACCAACTTAGCAACAAAAGAAAATTCGACAATTCCTTTAGGCGGGCATATATTGATGATCAATAATTACCGGTACTTTCTTAACAGTATATTAAAAATAAAATAGAAGAATGTTCATACCACGGTAGAGATTTCGATGGGTGTACCGAATACATCCGTTGTTCCAAACTGATAATCATTATCCACCACAGGCGGCAATATACTATTAGGTATTTTCAGGATGTTGATGGCCCAGGAGCCCCATTCTAAAGTAAAAGGATCAAAAAATCCTGTAGCACTTGCATTGCTGATGTCAGTAACAAAAATCTTGTTCTTCGTAAGTTTATAAATTAACCAGGTGTCCAAAGTTCCGAACATAACATTATCATTTTTTATTTCGTCCTTGATAGCCGGAATGTTTTCGAGTACCCATAGAAGTCGGGAAGAAGCCTAGAAAACAAACGAATGAGAATAGCTGAAAGATATAAAATTAAACCGAATCGATTAATTAATACGAAATTCATACAGTGTGGAAAAGCCAAATGGAATAAACTCATTATCTTGGTTACTGGTTACTGTACATATCAATGGAAAATCCCGAAACTCGTCAAATTCAAATTTTAAATAGTCATTCTTCTTCGTAAAAATGCGAACCCTACCTTCAACCCCCTTCGAAAGACAGATAAAGAAAGATTAAAAAAGCAGCTGCCAGTAATGTGTTCTAAAAATGTGGATACAATTTAACTAGCTCACAGAAATCCAAATTCAGAATGTTACTGTGAGGAATCCCATGTCAAGGGCGTAGCCAGGAGGGGGGGGTGTTTGGGCGTTCAGCACCCCCCCCCCCCCCGAAATTTTTCTCTTAAAAAAGAAATTTTTGCTGCATAAAGTGAGCCTTTCACCCCCTAAACCCCCCCGAAATTAATTCCTATTTCAAAACCCCCCCCCCGAAATTAATTCCTGGCTACGCCCTTGTCCCATGTTAATATAAACATTATTATCAATGAGTATTTTATCATGAAAGCTGTGTCTATTTTACAAGCCTGTTCTAGGTAAGCATTCAATGTTCACATACCTAAGGACAGTCTCATCAATAATAATAAATACTCACATGACTACAAGCCATTTTCAACTTGCTTCCTGCTTGATACCTTCCTTTCTTAGTCACCAAATATAGTAAATGAGAGGCGAAACGTATAGTCTAAAAAACAATAAGTTAGCTATCTAGGTATCCTTCAGATTTGTTGTCCCACATACTCTAATAATAACACTGTTATTCCATTCTTCTATAAGGTCTCTACTCCTTACATCCTTCCACGTTATAAAATTGTGAAAGGGTTCCCCATTATCTTTTCTCCATGTTATGAATGAGCCCCTCTGAGTACATATTCCCATAGATTTAACATCTGCTGAGGTGATTTTGGCATCTGAAAAAGGTTGATCGATATTAGCAACAAGTGAAATCAAACTTTCAGGTTTCTAGAAGATAATTATTCTGATGAGTATAAAAAAGTGAGTGTTATCATTGTATATAGAAAATATTCTATATACAATGGACACAATGATATAATACCAGGAGGTAGAAATTTATAATGTGCAACTTGTTGAGTCCGAATTGCAACATCATCAGCATGTTGGGGTTGGAAACGATAATATTGAAATGTCCGAAAAGACCTGTATGGTAGTCGACTATATATTATTTGAATAATAGCGAATTTCAAACCGACATTATTCTTCACCGTTTGACCTCAGGTCTGAACTAAAATGAATTGTCCAAGATCTGAGGACAATCTCCTTTCGCGATATCACTATGGAAGCAGGCACGGGTCTAAGGGGGTGGATGATCCCCCCTCAATGTTGAACGGAGTTGGCAAATTCTCAACAGTTGGCAAATTTTCAAAGGAGTTCGAAAAAATTTCGAAGGAGTAGGGAAAAATGTCGAAGGGGTTGGGAAAAGTTTGGAAGCAGTTGGAAAAAATTTGAAAGCAGTTGGAAAAATTTCGAAGGACTTGGAATAGTTCTGAAAAAAAATGTTATAAAATGTGAAGGAATTTGACCGCCTGACCGGTTAAATGCAAAGCAGGCAGATAATAGAGACGAGATAACATGGAATAATACCATGTACCCTTGTACACATTCCTGTTGCCGTAAATTCAATATTCAATAGTTTTCGGCACAATGTGTGTAGCCGGCAAAAAATAATATTTATCATGAAAGATCGTGCACACTATACTTCCATGGACCGGACCAGAAAAGTCTGCCCGTGAAGGTGACCGTGTAATTCAATGGAGTAGCGCACAGTAGACCTGCACCAGCGCGTACCGTCACCAGCAAGTTTGCGATGTAATACAGGATGCAGGATTGCCTGTGCTGGTCCATGCAGGTGTGCCCGATCTTTAATATTGCGTTATCCCAAGGGTAGCTCTGCAGATGTTTCAGTAGTCATAAAACAAACCATCTGGTACCAATTTGAGGTGTTTTTCACTGTCGAGTGGCATTTCAAAAAGCTTTTATTTCTATTGAATTTAGCAACGTAAACGAGTGAGTACGCAGTTTGCTCCTTTCTTTTAATAATAAAAATAGATAAGTTTGAATTTCGAAAAACTAGTTTTGATGTTCTGGGTTTCTTTCAAATGGACACTTCTACGGATGGAATAACCATTACGTATTACCAAGGACGGGCCTGGGTGGGGTGGGGGTTATCTCCCCAAAGTTGAAAAAATGTTAAAGCAGCAGATGGAACAAATCATTAAAGGATACTGTGGGAGGTATATACTCACTATTAAAAATGTTTTTTTTCTGGGTTTTCTCTCCCAAACTTATATATAAAATAAAAAAAATTGGTTCAAGCACTGACGTGAAGTCAGGAGATTTTGTGCGTACGTTCTCACTCTTAATCGAATTTACCATGGTAAATTATGTTAATTCGAATTTACCAGGGTAAATTCTAATATTGTTTTAAAATTTTCTAGGGGTACCTACGTAGGGTTCTTATAAAGTTTTAAACACGTCTTTATGTCGTTATTCTACAACTAGATACTAAGCTTCAATTCGATCGAGTCTATATTTTTTGAGTTATCGAGGAAATAATATTCCAGGTGTGCGTATAACTCTGAAACCGTTGGACCGATTATCCCCGTAATCAAACTCAACACTCCCATTCGGATACGCAAAACATACCCTGAAAATTGCAAGTCCCTATCTCCTTTCGTTCGAAAGTTATCGAACGGTAACCGATCCATCTACTAAACTCACACAAGGCTGCTCGAATTTCCAACAATACATATCCGATCGTGTTCAAACTTGGAACTAGGGTTAGGTTTTGAAGGCTCTCGCAAAATTTTTTAGCGATGTCTGCCGAAAAGTTACTGATATATAGAATTTTGTTCAATAATTTTCAATGATTTTTTAAAAATTTTCTAGTAATACGATCCTCACAAAATTTTGTAAGAATTTTCGCGTTGGCATTATACAACGTACTAATAACCATGTTTGAATTTAATCGGTTTTGTATTTTTCGAGTTATTGAGGAAATAACAACCAAATTTAGGATGGTTATAACTCCAAAACCGTTTGGCCGATTATGCCTACAAACAAACTCAAATGCAGCATTCAGACGCACAACCTAACCTGAAAATTTCAAGTCGCTATTTCTTTCCGTTCTCAGGTTATCGTGACATAAAAAATAGTTTTCAATAATATTTTTTTAAATTTCTAGTGATGCCATTTTCACAAAATTTTACAAAACGTGCTTAAGTTCATATTCTACAAATATCCACCAAGTTTCAATTCGATCAGATTTATATTGGTTGAAAATAAAATTATTACTCGCAGACCATTGGGCCGATTATACCCATCAACGAACTTGTCCGTCTTATTGGGATGCGCCACCTACCCTGAAAATTTCAAGTCGCTATCTCATTCCGTTCTCGAGTTATCGTGCCAACGGATGGCCGGCCGGCCAGACAGAATCAAATTTGTCCTCGAATTCTTCATCAGGTAGTCGAACTCAATCGTTTGAGACCATTTTCGGCAAAAAGATCGAAAATTACGGACATTTGGGCAAAATGATAACGCGATGTTCCCCAGAACATACGCGCAAAAATTATTATTTTGTGATTTGCTTCTGCGTAAGAAACACAGATTTATCAGAAGCAATCAATCGAACAATGTTGCCTAACAAACAATAACGAAACAACATCAACGATGAAACAATAACAATATCGTAACGTTTCGGAGTCCATATCAGACTCCTTCGTCAGACACCTAACGAAAATCTTCAGAATTATTTTTGTTGATTGCTATTCTGAAATTCGAAAATACGATATATAGTTGTTCCATCGTTGATGTTGTTTCGTTATTGTTTGTTAGGCAACATTGTTCGATTGATTAATGCTTCTGACAAATCTGTGTTTTTTACGCAGAAGTAAATCACAAAATAGTAAATTTTTAATTTTATCGATATTTTTCAGAGTTTAGGAGAAAAAACCCAGAAAGAAACCATTTAACACCCTAGAAATATTTTGAGAGCTCGATCGAGCTGAAATTCAGTATTCGATTGTAAAATGGTGGCCCGAATTTATTTGCGAAATTTCAGCGGTTTCGGACGGATAGTTTTTGAATTGAAATATAACATTTTTAAAGATAAAATTTTTTCCGAAACGTTTTAATTAATCTTAAGAGCTGTTTCGCCCTTTTCAGTGAACAATTTTTGCAGCAATACAGCAATTTTTGCAGCAATGCAGTTTTGTATATTATATAACGTGAATAGTTTTGAAGGCTCTCGGAAAATTTCAGCGACAGATCGGACAGATAATTTCCGAGGTACAGAATTTTTTTTTTAATGAATTTTTTTAATTTTATAAGCATACGATCCTCACAAAATTCAACACCTCAAAGATTTGCGTGTCGGCATTCTACAACTAGTTACCAAGTTTAAATAAGATCGGATCTGTATTTTTTGGGTAATTGAGTAAATAAAATGTCAAATGGGTATATCTCCAAAACTATTTGGTCGATTAACGAAACTGTCGCATTCGGATGCGCAACCTTTCCGTTCGAAAGTTATCGTGGTAAGGGTCACCTATTCAGATACTGAACTAGCCCAACGCTGTTCGGTTTCTAGTATTTTTTCGATAACTCCAATATTATAGATCCCATCGTGTTCAAATTCATAACTTGGTTGTATAATTAGGTTATGAACCTCGCAGAAATTTCGGACGGATAGTCTCTGAGATTACAGAATATTTTTTGAAAATTTTCTATTTCTAGTGACGAGAACCTCACGAAATTTCGTATAGCACGCTATTACCTCTATAACATGCGCACACGAACTTCGAAGGTTATCTTACCATATAAAGCACCTTTTACTACTGCAACCACATTTTCCCACAACCAGCAGGGGTCAATTTCAACCTGACCTTCTGCAGGGTATACCAATTGTACCTTGAAACAAATTTGAGGATTAGGTCATTCAAAATCAATAGGGTGGTTGTGCACAAATACCTTTCTGAATGATGAACCAAGTATCTTTGTATTGGAATCAATGACTAAACATCTAATAGTCGTAGTTCCAATATCTAAGCAAATAAATTTTTCCACATTCTTCATTTTTCGTTAAATAAGTATGGATTGAATAGGACGGGTAGCTGAAAAATAACTGAATGAGTCACATAAAAACAGGATATTTTAAGATAATTGTACATGTATTTAAGAGTAGTTAATTAATAATGAAATACACGTATCAAAATGGAAGGACACTACAATTAACCTTTGGAGTCAGGACAATAGATTAGTTCCACCTTTATGATGTTTTTGATCATTTTCCCAAACAAAATTTGCTTACTTAGCATGAACTATAGCAAAAAAATATAGCTCACTTAGGATGGCCCCATTTGGATCATGGTGAACATAAACATAATAAGACTTATTTAAGAAAATTGGTTCAAGCACTGACGAGAAGTCAGGAGCTTTTGCGCGTATGTTCTATTCTCCATTCTCCTGTATATTGGACACTCTTAACTTCGGTGTCCAATACAGGGAAATGGACAATTGAACATACGCGCCAACCAATTTTTTTTTCGTATCTTTTTTGCGCGTATGTTCTGGGGAACATCGCGTTATCATTTTGCCCAAATGTCTGTAACTTTCGAATTTTTTGACGAAAATGGTCTCAAAAGATTTGGTTCGACTCCCCAATGAAGAATTCGATGTCGAATTTGATTCTGTCCGGCCCGGCCGGCCGTCCGGCCGTTTCCACGATAACTTGAGAACGAAAGGAGCTAGCGACTTGAAATTTTCAGGGTAGGTGGCGCATCCCAATAGGACGGACAAGTTCGTTAATGGGCATAGTCGGCCCAATGATTTCCGAGTAATAATTTTGTTTTCAACCAATATAAATCCGATCGAATTGAAACTTGGTGAATAGTTGTACAATATAAACCTAAGCACGTTTGTGAAATTTTGTGAGAATAGTATCGCTAGAAAATTATAAAAAAATTATTAAAAAATATTTTTGATGTCACGATAACCGGAGAACGGAAAGAGATAACGGCTTGAAGTTTTCAGGTTAGCTTGTGCATCTGAATGCGACATTTGAATTTGTTTATAAGCATAATCGGCCAAACGGTTTTAGAGTTATAGTCATCTGAAATTTGGTTGTTTTTGGTTCCTCATTAACTCGAAAAATACAAAACCAATTGAATTCCAAGATGGTAATTAGTTGTACAATGCCAACGCCAAAATTCTTGCAAAATTTCGTGAGGATAGATTCGATAGAATTGAAGCTTGGTTACTAATAGTAAAAAATCAACATAAAGACGTGTTTGAAATTTTGTAAGAACCGTACCCCTAGAAAATTTAAAAAAAAGGACGAAAAAAAAATTTTGTAAGGATCGTACCAACCCCTAGAAAATTTGAAAAAAATTACGACAAATTACGACACTTAATTTGAATTTACCATGGTAAATTCCAATCAAGAGTGTCCAATACAGGAGAATGGACAACATAATTTACCATGGTAAATTCGATAAAGGGTGTCCAATACAGAAGAATGGACAGAACATACGCGCAAAAGCTTCTGACTTCACGTCAGTGCTTGAAATAATTTTTAATTTTCTAGGAGTAGTTACGGTTCCGAAAAAATTTTACACTAGCTTTTATGTCGATATTCTACAGCTTTTTACCAAGCTTCAATTCGATCGAGTCTATATTTTTTGAGTTATTGAGGAAATAATATTCCTGGTGGGTATAACTCCGAAACCGTTTGGACCGATTATGCCCAAAAACGAACCTATCTCTCACATTCGGATGCGCAACCTACTCTGAAAATTACAAGTCCCTATCTTCTTTCGTTCGAAAGCTATCGAGGCAACGGTCACCCATCCGGCTACTGAACTCACACAAGGCTGCTCGGATCTCCAACAATATATACATCCGATCGTGTTCAAACTTGAAACTTGGCAGTAGAATTATGTTCTGAAGGCTCTCGCAAAATTTCAACGACATCGGATGAATAGTTTCTGATATATAGAATTTTTAAAAAATTTTCTGCTGAAACAATCCTCACGAAATTTTGCGAGAATTTTCGCGTTGGCTTTGTACAACTAATAACCTTGTTTGAATTGGATCGGTTTTGAATTTTCGAGTTATTGTGAAATAACAACCAAATTTCAGATGGGTATAGTATAACTCCAAAACCGTCTGGCTGATTATGCCTATAAACAAACTAAAATGTCGCATTCAGATGCACAACCTAAATTGAAAATTTCAAGTCGCTTTCTATTTCCGTTCTCAGGTTATCGTGACATAAATAATATTTTTTAATAATTTTGTTAAAATTTTCTGGTGATACGATTCTCACGAATTCCACAATCGTCCTCAGGTTTGTATTCTACTACTACTCATCACCAAGTTTCAATTTTATCATGTTTTAGTAATGGTTGAAAACAAAAATTATTACTCGGAAACCGTTATGGCCGATTATGCCCATTAACGAACTTGTGCCCAAAATTTCAAGTCGCCATCTTTTCCGGCCGGCCCGGACAGAATCAAATTTGAAATTGATGGTAAAAAATTAGAAAATTACAGACATTTGGAAGAAATGAAACGCGATGTTCCCCAGAACATACGCGCAAAAAGTGAAAAATGTTCAAACAACTGTACATTAATTTTTATCTGGGTAAGGCATGTGAAACGCAGCCAGTAGAAACTGGCAGACCATTGCCACCTCATGGCAATTCTGTGTGTGCGTGAGTCATTTTGGGCGAAATTGTGTGTTTTTGAGATCCACACCGCGGTCCTAGGGCCAAATTCAATATATGCCAGACGAAAAGTGATAAAACTGCTGGAGTTTTCGTCCGAGAGGAGTGGGGTTTGGAGTTGGAGAATGCTATCCTCCATAGAATGCCCTTGAGAAGTACCGCGCATGGGTGGATCGAAGATGCGAGTTCTCCTGAACTGCCAGTGTTTGCTGTTAGGTTTGTGAAAGTTCTCATTTACGAAGCCCTAGGAGGTCCAGTATAATCATATAATAATAATCATGTCATTAGCAAGCGTGCCAAAGCAGATTGACTTCACTATGTAAAACGTGAGGTCTGCTTTGGCGCGGTTGGTAGTCAGACAATAATAATAATTCTTCCCCAATGCCCCTCATAAGGTCCTAGGAATTTATACGAGTTAGCAGAATCTGTTGTGTTCTGTGTAATTACGCGTCCTTTCTCCTTAGGCACAGCAGTCAAAGCTCCTGTCCACCGGGCTTTCCCACTTTATTGGAATAATCATTTTTGAAATTCTGCTACATCATAAATGAGCTAACGGATATTGCACCCCCCCCCCCCCCCCAAAGGTCATATCGACTTAAACTAATGTGGAAACAAAACTACAAAGCAACCTACTTATCCTATATTCTCATAGCACGGACAACTTGTGCTACTTGCTAATACATCTCAAACAATGCCAACGGAGTGCCATCTAGAGTCGTTATAAGGTAATTTGGATATGCTTTTGTTTTCGTTATGTATGTAGGTGTAGGTACCTACCTGATAGTAATAGATGCATTTTACCATTGAGTATATAAATAGATTTATATACTCAATGATTTTACATAATATTCAGGTCAGACGATAACTTTCATTTTATTATTCATAAAAAGTAGTACTGGTTGGCAAAATGAATATGCATCAAATAATAATATGTATATCCTAACCTAAAAACTATAATCACTGACCACGAAATTATCTCGATGGAAACCAAAAATATTGGACATATTATCTTACCAACAAATTTTCCAATATTCTAATACGGAATGAATCGTTTGAACTTTGAACAACTAAACACTTTGAAGATGGCAACTAGGCAGTATCACTGAGCAGTATGACTCTGGTGATTGGACACTCTTATCATCTCTTAATTTTCTGTGCCTACGGAGGCACCAGTCCAATAGGTAATTAGGTATACCTATATATTATCACAATATTATCATATCTCTCGGATAGGAAATTTTTCTGATATTCCACTAATGATGATAATCGTTGCTTAATATTGCTCAAAAGTGAAAATTTTGGTTATTAATGGGAATTCAGTACTCTCCCAATTTCGGAAATTTTTAATTATTTCATATTCAAAAGAGATTTTAATATATATAAATAATTAAAGACACAATAGATACCTAAAGTAGGTATATTGCAAACTCCATTATAATACAGATATCTCGATATAATCGATTTTTACTGTGGTCTTGAAATCAGGAACTAAATTCCAATGAAATTGAGTGACCTACGTTCATGTTATCTGTGCCTATACATTTTCAACTACAGCAGAATTATTGGTGATTTCAAGCTTGAGATTTGAATTCACAATTTAAAAATTGTTTCACGCACTGACGTGAAGTCATGGTCTATGGAGAATGGATCAGAACATGCGCAAAAGATCCTGACTTCACGGCAGTGCTTGCACCAATTTTTTTTTTCGTAATTTTTTTAAAAATTTCTAGGGGTACTGTTCTCACAAAATTTTTACACACGCCCATATGACGATATTCTACATCAATACTATAATAGTTACCAACCTTCAATTCGATTGAGTCTATGTTTTTTGAGTTATCGAGGAAATAATATTCCAGGTGGTTATAGCAACCTACCCTGAAAATTGCATGTACCTATCTCCTTTCGTTCTAAAGTAATCGAGGCAACGGTCACCCATCCATACTACTGAACTCACACAAGGCTGCTCGGATCTCCAACAATATTGATCCGATTTCTATATTCAAACTTGGAACTTGGCAGTAGAGTTAGGTTCTGAAGGCTCTTGCAAAATTTCAGCGTTGTCAGACGAATAGTTTCTGATATATATAATTTTTTTCGATGATTTATAAAATTTTCTAGGTATACCCCCCCCCCCCCCCCAAGAGTCATATCGACTTAAACTAATGTGGAAACAAAACTACAAAGCAACCTACTTATCCTATATTCTCATAGCACGGACAACTTGTGCTACTTGCTAATACATCTCAAACAATGCCAACGGAGTGCCATCTAGAGTCGTTATAAGGTAATTTGGATATGCTTTTGTTTTCGTTATGTATGTAGGTGTAGGTACCTACCTGATAGTAATAGATGCATTTTACATAATATTCAGGTCAGACGATAACTTTCATTTTATTATTCATAAAAAGTAGTACTGGTTGGCAAAATGAATATGCATCAAATAATAATATGTATATCCTAACCTAAAAACTATAATCACTGACCACGAAATTATCTCGATGGAAACCAAAAATATTGGACATATTATCTTACCAACAAATTTTCCAATATTCTAATACGGAATGAATCGTTTGAACTTTGAACAACTAAACACTTTGAAGATGGCAACTAGGCAGTATCACTGAGCAGTATGACTCTGGTGATTGGACACTCTTATCATCTCTTAATTTTCTGTGCCTACGGAGGCACCAGTCCAATAGGTAATTAGGTATACCTATATATTATCACAATATTATCATATCTCTCGGATAGGAAATTTTTCTGATATTCCACTAATGATGATAATCGTTGCTTAATATTGCTCAAAAGTGAAAATTTTGGTTATTAATGGGAATTCAGTACTCTCCCAATTTCGGAAATTTTTAATTATTTCATATTCAAAAGAGATTTTAATATATATAAATAATTAAAGACACAATAGATACCTAAAGTAGGTATATTGCAAACTCCATTATAATACAGATATCTCGATATAATCGATTTTTACTGTGGTCTTGAAATCAGGAACTAAATTCCAATGAAATTGAGTGACCTACGTTCATGTTATCTGTGCCTATACATTTTCAACTACAGCAGAATTATTGGTGATTTCAAGCTTGAGATTTGAATTCACAATTTAAAAATTGTTTCACGCACTGACGTGAAGTCATGGTCTATGGAGAATGGATCAGAACATGCGCAAAAGATCCTGACTTCACGGCAGTGCTTGCACCAATTTTTTTTTTCGTAATTTTTTTAAAAATTTCTAGGGGTACTGTTCTCACAAAATTTTTACACACGCCCATATGACGATATTCTACATCAATACTATAATAGTTACCAACCTTCAATTCGATTGAGTCTATGTTTTTTGAGTTATCGAGGAAATAATATTCCAGGTGGTTATAGCAACCTACCCTGAAAATTGCATGTACCTATCTCCTTTCGTTCTAAAGTAATCGAGGCAACGGTCACCCATCCATACTACTGAACTCACACAAGGCTGCTCGGATCTCCAACAATATTGATCCGATTTCTATATTCAAACTTGGAACTTGGCAGTAGAGTTAGGTTCTGAAGGCTCTTGCAAAATTTCAGCGTTGTCAGACGAATAGTTTCTGATATATATAATTTTTTTCGATGATTTATAAAATTTTCTAGGTATACCCCCCCCCCCCCCCAAGAGTCATATCGACTTAAACTAATGTGGAAACAAAACTACAAAGCAACCTACTTATCCTATATTCTCATAGCACGGACAACTTGTGCTACTTGCTAATACATCTCAAACAATGCCAACGGAGTGCCATCTAGAGTCGTTATAAGGTAATTTGGATATGCTTTTGTTTTCGTTATGTATGTAGGTGTAGGTACCTACCTGATAGTAATAGATGCATTTTACATAATATTCAGGTCAGACGATAACTTTCATTTTATTATTCATAAAAAGTAGTACTGGTTGGCAAAATGAATATGCATCAAATAATAATATGTATATCCTAACCTAAAAACTATAATCACTGACCACGAAATTATCTCGATGGAAACCAAAAATATTGGACATATTATCTTACCAACAAATTTTCCAATATTCTAATACGGAATGAATCGTTTGAACTTTGAACAACTAAACACTTTGAAGATGGCAACTAGGCAGTATCACTGAGCAGTATGACTCTGGTGATTGGACACTCTTATCATCTCTTAATTTTCTGTGCCTACGGAGGCACCAGTCCAATAGGTAATTAGGTATACCTATATATTATCACAATATTATCATATCTCTCGGATAGGAAATTTTTCTGATATTCCACTAATGATGATAATCGTTGCTTAATATTGCTCAAAAGTGAAAATTTTGGTTATTAATGGGAATTCAGTACTCTCCCAATTTCGGAAATTTTTAATTATTTCATATTCAAAAGAGATTTTAATATATATAAATAATTAAAGACACAATAGATACCTAAAGTAGGTATATTGCAAACTCCATTATAATACAGATATCTCGATATAATCGATTTTTACTGTGGTCTTGAAATCAGGAACTAAATTCCAATGAAATTGAGTGACCTACGTTCATGTTATCTGTGCCTATACATTTTCAACTACAGCAGAATTATTGGTGATTTCAAGCTTGAGATTTGAATTCACAATTTAAAAATTGTTTCACGCACTGACGTGAAGTCATGGTCTATGGAGAATGGATCAGAACATGCGCAAAAGATCCTGACTTCACGGCAGTGCTTGCACCAATTTTTTTTTTCGTAATTTTTTTAAAAATTTCTAGGGGTACTGTTCTCACAAAATTTTTACACACGCCCATATGACGATATTCTACATCAATACTATAATAGTTACCAACCTTCAATTCGATTGAGTCTATGTTTTTTGAGTTATCGAGGAAATAATATTCCAGGTGGTTATAGCAACCTACCCTGAAAATTGCATGTACCTATCTCCTTTCGTTCTAAAGTAATCGAGGCAACGGTCACCCATCCATACTACTGAACTCACACAAGGCTGCTCGGATCTCCAACAATATTGATCCGATTTCTATATTCAAACTTGGAACTTGGCAGTAGAGTTAGGTTCTGAAGGCTCTTGCAAAATTTCAGCGTTGTCAGACGAATAGTTTCTGATATATATAATTTTTTTCGATGATTTATAAAATTTTCTAGGTATACGATTCTCACGAAATTTCGCAAGAATTTTCGTGTTGGCATTCTACAACTGATAACCATGTTTGAATTGGATCGGTTTTGTATTTTTCAAGTTATTGAGGAAATAACAACCAAACTTCAGATGGGTATAAGTTCAAAACTGTTTTGCCGATTATGCCTATGAACAAACTCAAATGTCGCATTCAGATGCACAACCTAACCTGAAAATTTCAAGTCGCTATCTCTTTCCGTTCTCAGGATATCGTGACATAAATAATAATTTTTTTAAAATTTTCTAGTGATATGATTCCCACAAAATTTCACAAACGTCCTTGTGTTTGTATTCTACAAGTACTCACCATATTTCAATTCGATCGGATCCGTATTGGTTGAAAATAAAATTATTACTCGGAAACCACTGGGCTGATTATGCCCATTAACGAACTGGTCGTCGTATTGGGACGGGCCACCTACCCTGAAAATTTCAAGTCGCTATATTTCTTTTCGTTCTCAAGTTATCGTGGCAACGGACGACCGGCCGGCCGGACAGAATCAAATTTCTCCTCGAATTCTTCATCAGATAGTCGAATTCAATCGTTTGAGATCATTTTCGGCAAAAAATTCGAAAATTATTGGGAATTTGGGCAAAATTATACAGCGATGTTCCCTAGAATATGCGAACAAAAAATTGTCAAAATTATTGCATATACAGGGTGTTTGTGAATAAATGTGACAAACTTTTATAAGGGGTGATTCTGTGCTGAAAATTAAGATGGGTATTTGGTATAATTTTCTTTTTAAACCTCTCCCCGGAAAAGTTACCCCTCTCCGAAGATTAACAAAAAAAATTGTTTGTCTTTTTTATTTTCACTGTATATTAGGCTAATTAAAGACACGAAACTTGGTAAATATTTTCGGTTAATTAAACTACGCTTGCTTGTTACGTATGCTTAGAAGGAGTTATTGAAATAGTCAACCTCTAAAATATTTTTTCATACAACTTTTTTTTGGGTAAACATTTTCCTTTTGAAAAATCATGGCTGAAAAGTCCAATTCATTTATTAACTTTTTTGTTCCAACAAGTTTTTCCGAAAACTCAAGCATTCACGAGAAAAAATGCAATGCATTTTCAAAAAGCACCGGGGTGGAATTCCCTAACCTAATTTATTTGTGTACAGTTCGTATATTTTACAAGTTTTACTTTATTTTCTACATATCACCCATTCTATAACCTTTCTCGAAGATTTCTAATATACAGGGAAAATAAAAAAGAAGAACAATTTTTTTTATTAATCTTTGGAGGGGTGTAACTTTCACGGGGGGAGGTTTTTCAACAAATTTTATACCAAATACTCACCTTAATTTTCATCACAGAATCATCCTTTAAACTTTGTCGCACCTATTCACAAACATCCTGTATATAGAGATATAGCACATGTCGGCCACCATAAAGAGTATAATATTATTGAGAATTATTTATTAGACAATAAAGCTCCAGGGAATAGCTGCATTATATGAATATAATTTCAAACTTCGAACATCTATTTATTTTATGTCCAAAATTCATTAAGGTAGGTACTAAAAACTGATATAGGTCAAAGATTATACAGTAGTATAATCTTTATTATTGGATATATGTGTATTTCTTCAACATTGTAGCTATAAATTCAGATTAATTTAAAATAATGATGGATCCCTCTATATTAGCAATTGGAAACACAAAAACTATCCAAATACGAGTAAAATCTCGTATTCTACAAACATAGTTTCATCCTATTATATTGAAGATGAATCAAAATACTACCGGAATGCGCGTTTCTCCAAGCGCCATTCTACGTAACTCCGGAGATATTAATAAAAATAAGCATCCCTGGACGCTGAAGGTACCAGATAATAGACAAAAGATATATTATTAATAGCGCACATTTCCACAGAGATTTAGCGCAAAATTGGCACACGGCCCATACGGCTGAACTGAGGTAGTCAAGTCTAGTCCGAACCTGAAGTTACACCATGCGGGAGTGTCATTGTTGAAATAGAAGGATTTTTATCGGATTGTAATTAAACAGTGAAACAAAAAATCAGCAATCATGGATCCCGAAGCCTTCCTAGACATCGCCAATCAAGTGGTGAAGTTGAAAATGTTCCCATATTTCGACATAGCACATTGTGCATTATCAGCTCTTTCTGTACGGGAAGACCTTGGACCAGGTAGGCACTGCGATGCGACGTTGTCGTATTTGGAACGAATTCCGTAGTTCATTCAGCCTGCTATAAGCTTAATCGAACTATTCTTTCACAATCATAAAAATAACCTCAAATATTAAAATATTGAGATTGGGAGCATACAAAGTATATTGTTTATCCTGTGATAGATGCATAGAATACATGGTGAAGACACTCTTTGACATATTTTCGGCCGATTTGCGGTCCAAATACTGTCAAAATACAAGGATTTTGTTTTACTTCAATTTTCGCCGATAGATGCCGGCAGTAGAAATTTTATGGACAAAATTACCGACATGTCAAATTAAATTTGAATCTTTGCTTATTCCAGTTTCTTGTGGAAAGTCGTTTGCCGCGCCGAAAGTAAGTCAAATGTTTGCTGTGTGAACTCTGAACGAGTATCCAGAACCATTTTAATCAAATACTATTTTCATTTCGAAAATACTTCGTTTTTATGCGAATATATTTTTTTAACAATTGTATATTCTTACCGGATCAGGGGCAGATTTCTAGTATCAAGATAGTTATTAATTTTAATATTAATAATATTGAAAGATCGCTGATACCGTTAATTGTTAATAAATCAACATAGGAGAACGTAAGACTTGTTGATTTACTATAATCTTGCCGGTTGATGAACATAATCTGTTTTAACAGTTGAAATTAAGATATAACTCTATTGATTAATAATTATATTCATTATACAATTCAGTTATATATTGAGAAGGAATGAAATGCCATGTTATGAAAACTAACAATATTATTTGTGAACGATGAAAGGACTAGCAGAGAACAAAGTTCAGAGCAACCACACAGTGTGATTTCATCAATTTGAATAGCTTTCCTAAGGCGTCATTCTTTTTGGCGCTCTTATACTATAATATTATTTGTTTCAAGGATATTGTTAAACGACAAGAATGGCAACTGGCTTGTGCTAGAGGTAGGGTATCGAAAATTAGAACATTTGTTTGTTCAAAATATGTTTCTAGCGTATATATGTATATTGAATAAAAGATTGAAACGTAGTACACTACCCTCTATTTGGTTAGTTTATCAATTTAATGAATCATTTTTCGACATTTCATCAGTATATACTTAGTTCTGAATAATAGCTATCGAATTAAATATCTATATTCAGCAATCTAATTGCTGAGAACATGAAAAGTTGTCAAGGGGTATTGGGTGACTGAAAAAATGCTGTATACATGAAAATGTTTTGATGAAATTTCAAATTATACATATAATATAATAAGTAAAATGCTCAATTTGAAAGAGCCTTACATGATAAAGGAATTACTACATTTGAATAATAATATGATATCGAAAGATATTGTATGTAGAGGTATTACAGAAAATTCTGTATCATTCAATGTATTTCAAAATACATAAATTAAATGCTTGTACTCTAATGACGTTGGATGTGATCTTTCGTAATGGAAAAATAATGATTTCACAGATTTCTTCATTTACAGTTCCATTCAAAATGTTCCAAAGAAACTCCTTTACTGATAAATCCCTTATTTGACCTCATTATGTCTTGGCAAGATGAAATTTCTGTTCCAAACCAATGTGGTTTACATATTATCTCCGAACAGATATCTGATTAATCAAAAAATGGATTGATTTTTCAATGAACTGCTTCATTATATTCTTTTAATTTGAATTTACGAACTAGCAACGGTGAAAAGTGAACTTTGTCGCTTGTCAGTTTTCATTTATTCGCTTGTCAGAATCTTCGAAATCGACCCTAGCGGCACACCTTGTTATTCTATGCATCTTGATCCTGTGTATATATATATATATATATATATATTCTTTTGACTGAGAGTTTTATATGGGTTAGCAGAGGTTGGTGTAACGGGGTACCATACAATTCTGCGTATGATACAAGAGCTTAGGGAAAACCTCAGCAAAAAACCCTGTCTCCCCGTGAATGTTGTGATTTGTAACTATTGTTCACAAAATTTGCTGAAATTTAGAAATATTGATAGGCATTAATTTCTTCAATATGGACTCCTTCGTCAAAAAACGGAGAGGTTTCTCCAAGGAGTCCGAAAGTCATCCTGAAAAATGAAAAGACAAGGGGAGAAGAGCGAACAAACTAAAAATAATACATAACCTTTCAAAAGTCTCCTCTCACAAATATACTCTTCTGTAGGCGCATGGGATCTCTTGGAGAAGAATCACCTCCGCTAGTTCTCAAAGATATTGATCTTAGAAATCCCTTCAATATTTGAATTCAAAAAGGAAATTGTTGCTCTTATATGTTGCATACTGCATAGTCTGGAATGTCGAACCCATGTTCAAACAACCCCAAATAAGGGACCGCTATTTAGGGTTTCCTAGATCGAGCACGAACAAAACTTAGAATGACAAACAACATAACCTCAAAAATGTTTATAATCTAAATATATACCTCATCCTTAAATTATTAACTTTATATGATAATAGAGCTAACAGAGGTGATTGTGAAAGAAGTAAAATACATATTTATTCAATCTTATCATATCAAATTTTTCGTTTGTATATTCTATCAGAAAACAATGCTAATACCTATATAATCCGAAATACATTTATGTCGCTTTGAATGCTTCTGAGACTGATTCTATCTATGATTATAATTGTATATCCTGTCTGTGGATTGAATAATGACATTGTAAGTTCAAGGAAAAAAGTGGGAAAGCCCTTTGGACAGGAGCTTTGGCGCTCTTGTTCAAACTTTATCAAATCATATCTCCGAAAGTATGTATTGGTTTATTGGTAATAGTTGGGAATTATATCAATGAAATCTTATGATAGAACTTCATAAAAGATGTTAAATTCAAACAAGAGTGCCAAAAATTATTAATCCAAAACCAACAGACCAATTCTACCCAATAACAAATTATCCGAGATGTTCATTCCTCAAATCAACTATGAAAATTATATTATATCAATTGAAACTTTTCCAATATTCCAGTTTTGTTTTTACTGGAGATATTCTGAACCCAATCATCGTCATCATCATATGGCATATGGATTATCCAAGAGCTGTCTACGATAGCTGAGGTTATTCCCTCCACAGAACACATATAATATTTTTACTTTATGATTCCATTGGTCATTTCGCATTCAATCATACTTTTTGGCGCCCTTGTTCCTCGGAACAGAGTACTTATCAATTTGCCCAAATGTCTGTAATATCCCAATTTTGGGCTGAAAATAGTCTTAAACGATTTAGTCGACTCACTGATCAAGAATACGTGGTCGAAATCGAGTCTGTCCGGCCGTACGGAGGGCCGTTAACACGATAACTCTCGAACGGAATGAGCTAGACAGTTGAAATTTTCAGAATAGGTTTGGGAGATAAATATCTCAGCTAAGTTCGTTATTGGGCAAAACCGGTCAGATGGTTTCGGAGTAACAAAAAAAAATTTTTTTATAGGAATACATTGATGTCATTTTCAACTCTAACCAGCTAATACTTTCGGAGATATGATTTTTCAAAATTTCAATAATAAATCGTACTTCTGTGTTTTCACAGAATGCGATAATTATTCTATCTATGAATTATTATAATATGTTATGTGTTGATACATGTCAACTTATTTTCCTGAGACATGATATGTCAAATTTTGATATTTAATGCCCATGGTTAATCCATATGATGATGGTAATGGTAAGTTAATAATATTGAATTCAGAATATCTCCAGTAAAAACAAAACTGAAATATTGGCTAAAGTTTCAATGAGTGAATTTGAGGAAAAAATATATCGTTCATCATAGAATTGAGGAACGAATATCTAGGATGAGTTCGTTGTTGTGTAGAATTGGTCTATTGGTTTTGGATTAATAATTTTTGGCACTTTTGTTGAATTTGAATTCTTTCATGATGTTTGAATTTAATTTCTGCTATTATGAAGTTCTATCATAAGAATCCATTGATATAATTCCCAACTCTTACCAATACTTGCGTATGATTTGTCAAAGTTTGAACAAGAGCGCCAAAGCTCCTGTCCACAGGGCTTGAATCAATTTTTTGGACATGTCTCTTATCTGTAGATGAGATGACAAGGATGAAATGTATGAGCACAGATGAAATTCATAGATACGAACGTTAATTTTCGATACCGCATTCTGTGATCTCATAGAGTTACGATTTAATATTGAAATTTAGAAAATTCATATCTCCGAAAGTATTGATTTGTTAGGGTTGAAAATGGTATCAATGGATTCTCATGATGAAACTGCATCTTAAAAAAAATTGAATTCGAAATTTGTAACATAATTTTTTTTTTGTTAATCCGAAACCATGCGGCTGATTTTGCCCAATAACGAACTCAGCCGAGATATCTATCTCCCAAACCTACTCTGAAAATTTCAACTGTCTAGCTCATTCCGTTCGAGAGTTATCGTGTCTACGGCCGGCCGGTCGGACAGAATCGATTATTACCACGGATTCTTGATCAGTGAGTCAAACCAAATCGTGTAAGAACATTTTCATCAAAAAAATCGAAAATTACAGACATTTGGGCAAATTTATAAGCACTCTGTTCCGAGAAACAAGAGCGCCAATTATAAGAAAAATCTACACTGGCTATAGTGAACAGAATCAATTATGTTTGGGATATTAGAATTCCCTTCTGGCTGTTCCGGTCGAGGGCACGGAGGGCCTAATCCACTATTTTTAAGTTATAGATACAATGAAGAAAAAATGCTTAATAGGAAATATTGAACTCATAAAATTTCTAAAAGAAACAATTAATTAATTGTCTTTGAGAATGATCTGTTGAACATTCACCAGAACTTGAATACCCGTAATGTTTTCCACTATCTCCAAGAATATAAAAATTCATATGAATTTAAAGTTGTTCATTATCATTACTTTTGCAGGTGCACAAGCCTTTTCTAGAAAACACCCTTTATCATGTTGGCTTTCTTATATGCTAGTGGTCTATGCTGGAGGTATGGTAGCAAATGGCATGCTAGCCGAACCTATGCTTGCTCCATTGAAGAATACACCTCAGCTCATTGTAGCAACTCTAACTTGGTAAGTTTGCACTATAGCCTCATGTCCTTCATTACTTCAAACATCAAGAGCCTTTAAGAACTGATTTACAACTAAGTATATAACTGTAAGCATGTTTGTTAAACCATATTTGTTTTCTAAAAAAACATTATTATTAATGAATTTTTGAGATAAATTCAGTTATTCTGAATGTAATGTACAGTGGCGGAAACCGAAATGTGAACGATTGTTTTTCCTATTGTAAATATGGCTCCATCCATGTATATCTATGGCTATATCGCGCCGTCGTTGACAACAAAACGTCAGAATTTATTGAGTTAATTTCAAATAAACGGAAATAATTATAATATGCCCCGACATTTGAACTATGGGGAGAAAATGTGGGCAATTGCTAAACTGCATCAGGAGAATTGGTCGCTAAATGCGACAGCAGAAGCCTTAAATGTCAGTAAAACTTGTATCTTCAACTTGAAGCGACGCTGGCAGGAAGGGAGCATTCAACGTCCGATTAGAGTTGGAATTAGAAGAATATCGGATCGAAATGAAGACAATGCGCTTATCAATTATATTAAGGAGCATCCATTCGCAACTGCTGTTGAAGCGTGTCAGTTCACTGATTTCCCTGGATCCGTAAGAACAGCGCGAAATAGAATCAAGGAAGGTAACTTAAAATATTATTCTGCAGCAAAGAAGGCATTCTTAACAGAAGACCATAAAATGAAGAGATTGCAGTTCGCAAATGAATATTTAAATATGGATGACAATTTTTGGAGCACCGTAGTGTTTTCTGATGAAAAAACTTTTCAAACGTGCAGCAGTGGACAACTTCGGGTTTATAGACCTAGAAACCGAAGGTATGACGAGGATTACGTCCACTCTGTAAAAAATAGTGGTCGTTTTTCAGTGAGTGCGTGCACTTGGGTAAGAATCTATGTAATAGGGGTCTGCTGGAAAATAGACCTTAACAGGCGAACATTATAAAGAAATATTAGAAAATGTAATGATACCTTCGGTTACACTGCAGGTGTTCCCTGAAAACTTGATATTTCAGCATGATAATTCTCCCATTCACACTTCGAATATAGTAAGACAATGGACGCAGGAAAAAAATATAATCGTTTTACCTTGGCCTGCAAGAAGTCCGAACATGAACCCTATGGAAAATATTTGGAGGCATATGGTAAAATTAATGTATAATCGAAATTTCAAACCAGCAAATGCCCAAGAATTATGGGAATCCATAGAAAATGTTTGGGAACATATTTCTGACACGTATGATACGAGATGATTAGTTTTATCAATGAGGAGTCGCCTGGAAGCTGTTACAGCAGCCAATGGTGCTGCTATAAAATATTGATTATGTTGTTGCATCAATAGATATAAAATACCTATTCAATCTCGTTGACTCGTTTTCATTCAGAGTTTAAATCAAGGATCGGCAACTAGTGGACCGCGGTCCGTGTTCGGACCGCAAGAAATCGAAACCTGTTCCTCCACAAATTTGAACTAATAACTATTCATAAAATAATGTGAAAACAATATTAAATAGATAAATATATGCCAGTGCTATGTTTGTCAATGTTTCTAGTATTTAACAAGAAATACAGCGATCGAAAGTCTAGATAATAATAATAATAATAATAATAATTTTATTAAATCCTTTAAGACAACATATTTTGTATAGGACAAGTCATTGAGTATGATAAAGAAAAAAAACAATTAAATTGACAAGGAGTCAACAAAGTATTCATCTACTGAATAGAAACCCTTCCTCAATAGAAGTTTCTTGACGTCTCTCTTAAACCTTCTTAAATTCAAGGACTTCAGAGATGAAGGCAAATGGTTGAAAAACTTTATACCTCGATATAAGGGAGAACGTTCAAATTTGGAAGTTTTATGTTTAGGGAACATCATAATACGTAATGGTGATTATAGTGTAGGCCTGGACGTCGCAGCAATTTACCCAAAATATTCGAGCTCCACTTCAAATTACTTGCCGACCCCTGGTTTAAATGAACCTGCCATGGAACCTGGAAAATGGAACCTGCGAAGCGTTTGGGTATGACACTTTCATGCACTGGCAATTCAAAACCACAGAATAGAGCTATTCTGTGTCAAAGCCTCATCTAATCAACTATTTTAAGTTGATTAAATGATGCTTTGACACAGAATAGCTCTATTCTATGGTTTTGCATTGCTAGTCAAACTCAAACGCATTGCAGGTTGATTTCAACGAGGTAATTTGAAGTAGAGTCCGAATACTTTGGGTAAATTACTGCGACGTCCAGACCTACACCATAATAACATTTACGCATCTAGACTACGTTTCGGTCGCTGTATTTCTTGTAAAATTCTAGACACTTTGACAAACATAGCACTGGCATATATTTATCTGTTTAATATTTTTGGCGCTCTTGTTTTTCAATCATTTCATGAATAGGTATAAGTTCAAATTTTTGGAGGAACAGGTTTCGATTTCTTGCGGTCGAATACGGATCGAGGTCCGGCAGTGCCGACCCTTGAATTAAACTCTGAATGAAAACGAGTCAACGAGATTGATTATTTTATATCTATTGTTACAACATAATCAATATTTTATAGCAGCACCATTGGCTGCTATAACAGCTTCCAGGCGACTCCTCATTGATAAAACTAATGATCGTATCATACGTATCAGATCTATGTTCCCAAACATTTTCTATGGATACACATAATTCTTGGGCATTTGCTGGGTCTGAAATTTTGATTATACATTAATTTTACCATATGCCCCCAAATATTTTTCTTAGGGTTCATGTCCGGACGTCTTGAAGGCCAAGGTAATACAATTATATTTTTCCCTGCATCCATATATTGTCTTACTATATTCGAAGTGTGAATAGGAGAATTATCATGCTGAAATATAAAGTTTTCAGGGAACACCTGTGTAACCGAAGGTATCATTACATTTTCTAATATGTCTTTGTAATGTTCACCTGTTAAGCTCCCATCTATTTTCTAGCAGACACCTGTTAAGCTTCCATCTATTTTCCAGCAGACACCTGTTCCATAGATGCTTACTCAAGCCCACGCACAATGAAAAGCGACCACTATTTCTTACAGAGTGGACGTAATCCTCGTCATACCTTCGGTTTCGAGGTCTGTAAACAAAGTTGTCCACTGCTGCACGAATGGATGCTCCTTAATAATTGCTCAGATATTTTTCTAATTCCAACCCGGATCGGACTTTGAATGCGCCCTCCCTGCCAGTGTCGCTTCAAGTTCAAATTGAAAATACAAGTTTTACTGACATTTAAGGCTTCTGCAGTCGCATTTTGCTACCATTTCTGATCCTGTTTAGCAATTGGCCACATTTTCTCACTATCGCTTGAATGTTGGAGCATTTTATAATTATTTCCTTTTATTTGGAACATAGACATAGAATAACATGGACTGGCCCTCACGTAATTTTATCACACAGTTCGTTGCGGAATACATTAGAGAGAGATATGTTATGAAGGATAGAATAATTAAAGGCAAATAATGGTATAAAAATAATGATGCACAGTAAATTGTGTTATAAGTATCAGAATATTCAGAAACGAGTCTCGGATATAAATGAAAATGTTTTGCCTTTAACTATTCTGTCTACAAATCACCAAAACACATACACAATACATGAAACCAAACAATACATTATTCAAGAAAGGTCAGAGGATAAAGGAAACCAATGTTTTGTATTCTGTGGTTTTGCCAAACGCCAAATTAAATGAAAATATTCATATACCGTGGTTTGCCTTTAACTATTCTGTCTTTTTTCAATGCTGATTTCAATGGTCTCTTTCTCACAACCAGTCCATGTTATTTTATGTCTATGATTTGGAATTACCTCAATAAATTCTGACGTTGTCAACGACTGCGCCATATAGCCATAGATGTACATGGATGTTTATGGATGGAGCCATATTTACGATAGGAAAAAAAATCGTTTACATTTCGGTTTTCGCCACTGTACCTGAAGAATCTACATTAGTTTTCAAAATATGAAAATTTTACTAGTCATGATAATATTCAAAACTTGTGATTATCATGGTACAAAATGTGAATAACTCTCCAATTCATCAAAAAATCCATATAGGTGTAGGATTTTGAATCATTCTCTAGCGATAATGATTCTACATTCACACTTTGGAATAAATACAACACTGTATGCTAATATTCACAGGTTTATTTACACTACTTCTGCAAACGTCAACTTCGCCATCACATTAAACACCGTCGGATTCTGAGATTCCTAACAGTCTCGATACTCTATAATTGTTCGTTTTAAGTCTCTACCGTCTAATGAGCTTATACAACAGTCGAACCTCTAATTAGTATTTCGTCTAAGTAGGAACCAACTACCTTAACAACGTCTTTCGTGCTCCGCAGCACCCCTCGAACTTCCTCTCCACAGAACACAAATAATAAGAAGTGCAAACTCCCTACTAATCATTGGCAACAAATATTGGCGGCCATGTTAGGTGCCAGAGTAGTGGGGGAAAGGCGGGAATATTCAAATATGACTTTATTATTTATTCCCGCCGATAGATAAATATATTACTTTTATTATTAGTATTCTTGGCTTTTGACTATGAACTGAAATCAAAATGAGCCAAAGGATTGCAAAGACAAACGAGAATTGTTATAAATAAATTTATTGATGAATAAACAGTATTTTTAACATAATATAGGGATAGGTAGCTAAAAAAAAATGATTGTTCTGAGTACACTTCATCATTAATATATCAAAAAATAGTAAGAAAACATGTATATGGCGTAAAGGGAAATTGGTTGAAATGTGTAATGAATTGTCTTACAACAAAGAAGATGAAACATGTAAATTTGCTGTTAGCTTTCTGCTTTATGAATTAAATCATTGTAATTTTTTCAAGAACACTATATCACAATATATCACAGAGTCCATTAGCACCATCACGTTCACTATGGCTCAACGGGGGGCCAATTTCATTCCTGGTTGTCAGTAGGAGGATCTTAAAACCTGAAATAATTTGGTCCTCATTTGTGAGTTATAAGTCAAATCAAACAGCGATTACTTACATCGTAAAATCATATCAAACTTCTTGGACATCTATTACACTTTTCGTTGTATTTCTACGAAAACTTTACGAAACAATCACTAATGAACGACAAACGGAAGAATACTGATTGAATGACATGCGAATGACGTTCATCTGTCATCGACACTACAATTTCTGCGCATGCGTGGCGGCCATGTTAGGTGCCGTGCTGTTTCCAAATTTTAGTTGGAGTTTCATACCCCTGTTCCTCTCCGTTCTCCTCGATTAACCCCTGGTACCTCCCTCCCCTCTCTCTCTCTGAGCTAAGGGCTGCACCACAACGGTAGTACCAGAGACAATAGAATTCTACTTCTATTTCTCTATGGGTAGTACTCAACGCTGATTCTCGCAGATCCTCCACCTTGCGCTACTTCGCTGAAACCAACGGGTTTGCGTGGGAACAATATCAGGAGCATCACTGATTTCCAAGAACTGCACACCCAAGAAGGCCTTCCTAAGATTTAGGTGACAGCTAACATCGAACACTTTCTCTTCAGAGGAAAGAAGTCTGCCAGTCTAGACGGGCCAATTTCAACAAGCTCTAAACTGAGATCAATGTTGATGTAAACTCCGTTTGAGTTCGTCGGAATTCACCATGCTGGTTCAAGGGGTAAACCGCGTTTCACGTTAACTGGCCATTTTTGGTGTTGCAATTAACAGAAACCGAGTTTACGCGGTTTGACATTTGTCAATACATATTTGAATTTGAGGATTGTTGACACTTTTTGCTACGCTTATTTCGTAGATTGTGGTTAAGAAATTAAGAATACAAATATAAACTTCATTATTTCATATTATCTAGTTAGCTTGTACCATTCCAGATGCCTACATAATATTGAAAACAACTAAATTAATTATATAAAATGAAAGTTTGTTATCAATACTTCAAACGTTATTGGTATCTCTTATCATTTTGAAATGATGTAGGGAATTGTTTTAGGCTTTTGAAGGAATATAGAAGATAAATCATAACAAGTTAATGAAATCATTTAATCAACATAAACAACGAATACCTACAAAATATTGCTGCAACACATAACTTGGTTTACGAGAATACTGTAAACGACATTATTATTATAGACTAGTCAACAAGTGCTATTTGGACCAACTTTTTTCAGCAGTCTCCGAAAATTATGTATGAGGTGTCATTCGATTCGGAATGGTATCTAGATGATTTTTGAAAAAAATGAAGTTCCGCTTGCAAAAATTGTAAAAGTTATCAACAATTAACTAAAAAAAAAGGGGGTTATAGTTTTTTGTGAATATCTCAAAAACTAATGAAGATTTTTCAAATCTGAAAAAAGATTCAAAAAGAGGAGGAAATGTCCTAAAAAAAGTCTTGACTCCCGAAACTGTACGATAAATATTTATAATTTTTCCAGAGGGATGAAAATACGGCCGAAAACGGGTACTCTGGCTTGGAGAAGCCACGTCCACATCGGGCACTTCAACAATAAACATTTTTTAAACATAGTAAATATGAAAAAAAAAAATTGAAAAAATTCAAGCAGCAACTGAATACATGAATGAATAATAATCCGCTTGAACAAAATTTTTATAATAATTTTTCATTTAGTTATTCAATAGTTAATTAATAACTTTTTTCTGCTTGCACATTAACATTGCAAGTGTGATAATTGCTAAACTATAAGTTTCAGATTTTTTTCCTGTCTTGGAGCAATTCTTCAAAGGCTTAAGAATAGAATCCCGTTGGGAAAATTAAAAAATTATTATTTTTCAATTTTTTATTAATAATTTTCGTTGTTGCAAAATTAAAAACTTAAATTAATCATCGAACAAAATTTTTTTTTTTTAATATTATTAACGATCCGTTTTTATGCATTTCTGCTTTTGTGACAGAAAGTAGAATAGAAAAAAAATAAAAGGTAAAAATGTATTTGTTTATAACAAATTGTTTATTGCATAAACAATGAAAAAATAAATAAAATGAAAATTTTTTTTTTATTCGAAAAGAAAAATGAATAATGATTTCTAAAATATCGTTCCTTAATATTAATTGGAAGTGGGAGAAAATAATTGTTAATTAACAAATGCGTTTTAAAGCAATAAAAAAATTTTTTTAAGGAACAATTTTTCTTTTAAAAATCATTATTTGTATCAAAGATTGAAATTCCAAAAAAAAATTTTCAATTATCTTATAAACAACGCACTTGTTTATAATAATTTTTTAAACAATTAGAGATAAAAATTTGAAAAAATTATTTCTATGCAGTTTTTAATAACATAAAAACGAATCGTTAATAAATTTAAAAAAAAAAAATTTTGTTCAATGATTATTTTAAGTTTTTAATTTTGCAACAACGAAAATTATTAATAAAAAATTGAAAAATAAACATTTTTTAATTTTCCCAACGGGATTCTAGTCTTAAGCCTTTGAAGAATTGCTCCAAGAGAGGAAAAAAATTTAAAATTACAGTTTAGCAATTATCACACTTGCAATGTTAATGTGCAAGCAGAAAAAAGTTATTAATTAACTGTTGAATAACTAAATGAAAAATTATTATAAAAATTTTGTTCAAGCGGATTATTATTCATTCATCTATTCAGTTACTGCCTGAATTTTTTCAATTTTTTTTTTCATATTTACTATGTTTAAAAAATGTTTATTGTTGAAGTGCCCGAAGTGGACGTGGCTTCTCCAAGCCAGAGTACCCGTTTTCGGCCTTATTTTCATCCCTTTGGATAAATTATAAATATTTATCGTTCAGTTTCGGGAGTCCGGACTTTTTTTTAGGAAATTTCCTCCTCTTTTTGAATCTTTTTTCAGATTTGAAAAATCTTTATTAGTTTTTGAGATATTTACAAAAAACTAAAACACCTTTTTTTTTTTAGTTAATTGTTAATAACTTTTACAATTTTTGCAAGCGGAACTTCATTTTTCTCAAAAATCATCTAGATGCCATTCCGAATCGAATGACACCTCATACATAATTTTCGGAGACTGCTGAAAAAAGTTGGTCCAAATAGCACTTGTTGACTAGACTATAATCTTTCATGGCATCATTCCTCATTCGGGATTTCGGTTTTGATTCTATCTTGTTTTAATTTTTCATTTCTTGTTCGGCTTGAAAATAAGCGACGAGGAAGAGTTGAATTCTTCTGCGATTTTTTGCCAGGTTTTCTTTTTCGTAGCCACATTCATAGTGTTTTTTAACACTCGACTATGCTTGAATATTTACGCACTATATGGAGAAAAATATCTTTTCCTGAAGCTTGAAATACAGCATTTAATTTCTGTCCCAACATTTTCTACACAACACCAACTCCTTTTTCGAATAAATTAACCTCTGCACTGTAAAAATTCTCAAATTTTAATGAAGGTAGGCTTAATTCGTAAATACTCAATTAAAACTACTGTCAAATTGGTTTATTTTACGATGTTGCCATTATTCTTGAGCTTCAAACTCGGATTCCCCGAACGCCCTTCAATTATGTATGGAAGAATCGGCATTCTCTAAACCGAGATTTAGATCTCCGTTTAGGTTAAACCGAGTTTGTTAGATCTGAGATTAATGATTTCTCGGTGAAATTGGGCCTAAGTGCCTTCGGCGCGCCTCCAGACTCAATATTCGATATTATTATTATTATTATTATTATTATTATTATTATTATTATCATTATTATAATGATCCTCCTGGGTCTTCCACAAGGAGACCCCTCATAAGCTCTAAGAGCTTGCCATGGGAATGTTTTTAGGATCTCTTCAGACATTTACAAGGGTGAAGTGAAAATATAATAATTCCTACATAGGTATGTTTGAATTTTCAGGTATGCAATTTTTTACACACCCATGGATATTGGTTACAAACTGGCGAAATTTTTACCAGTTAAAATAGTTTTCTCGGCCATGAAAGAGATCTACAGGTGCAAGAAGGTTCACGATGGCGTTACTCATGCAGCAAAACTATACCCAAACGCATATCTCATTATGATCATCATAGGAACACTCAAAGGCAACGGGGCTGGTTTCACAAGGCTTATTGAAAGGCTCATAAGAGGGGTTTGGACTCCAACAGCAATGGAATTTATGCAACCAAGTTTGTGAGTGAAATAATATACTTTTGATATCTGATTAGCCTATAATATTATGATAATGTGATGATGGATTTTCGCAACCTGCTTTAAAGGAGTGGGAAAGGTTAATTTGGTATAAAGACAGCAAATTTTCGACGGCACAGTTTATATATTTATTTCTATAATAACTAATTGGTAAAGTAACATTCGTTGAATATTTTGTGAAATTTTCATCAGTAAATTTTAGGAAATAGGCCAAATTAAATTCAGACAGACCGATTCTCCTCAATAACGAACTTATCCGAGATATTAATTCCTCAAATCTACTCTGAAAATTATATTATATCAATTTAAACGTAGACAATATTGCAGTTTTGTTTTTACATATTCTGTACATAATTTGATTATGTATCTTACCAAAGAATATATTATTTCATCATCATATTATCCACGGGCATTATATTATCACCTTAAAAGCATGATATTATATCATCCACATAATTCTAAGATAGCTGAGGTTATTTTAATTGGGCATTTTGCATTCACTCTGATTCAATCATAATTTGTTTTCTAGAACAGAAGGTGTATTTTATATCAAGAATAACGAACCAGAAATAATTTTGACATTTATCTCTCATAAGGAAAGTAGATGACATGTAAGAACACAGACCATATAATAATTCATTCAGCATTCTGTGAAAACATATAGAAGTATGATTCATTATTGAAATTTCGAAAAATCATATCTCCGAAAGTATTGGCTTGTTAAAGTTGAAAGTGATATGAATGGATTTTTATGGTGAAACTGCACCTAAAAAAAAATTAATTTGCAATTTGTAATGTAAAAAAAAATTTATTTCGCTTTTCCGAAACCATAAGGCCAATTTTGTCCAATAACGAACTCAACCAAGATATTCATCTCCCAAACCTACTCTGAAAATTTCAATTGCCTAGCTCATTCTGTTCGAGAGTTATTGTAGAAACAAAATTTTAAAATTTTACGGCAACCCGATCAATACAAAACTCGCATGCATATAATGGTCATTATTTTACAATTTGATGCTAAATTTCAAATAGATCGAGTGATCGGTTTCGGAAATATTCATATTTCCGGTTTCGGAAATATTCATAAAAAATGTTTTTACTAAAAAGGCCATAACTCCGAAACCGCTGGGTGGATTTCGCGTGCTAACGAACTTGTCCGAGATATTTACGCTCCAAACCTACCCTGCAAATTTCAATCTTCTAACTCCCTTCTTTCGAGAGTTATCGTGTTAACGGCCGGACGGACGGCCGGCTGGACAGAATCGATTTCGACATTTAGCAAATTGATAAGCACTCTGTTCCGAGGAACAAGAGCGCCAAAAATGATTAAAAAGTATTATTTATCTCACGATAACTTTAGAACGGAAAGAGATAGTTATTTTCAATTTTTAGGGTAGCTTGCGCATCCAATTGTGACATTTTAGTTCATTAATAGGCATAATCGGCCACACGGTTTTGGAGTTATGGCCATCTGATATTTGGTTATTATTTCCTCAATAATTCAAAAAGTACGAATCCGATCCAATTCAAACAGGGTAATTAGTTGTAGAATAACGGCACAAAAATTCTGGAAAAATTCGTGAGGATCGTATCGCTAGAAAAGTTTTAAAAAAACATTGAGAATAGTTCAATAAATCAGAATCGGATCTATATTGTTCGAGATCGGAGCAGCCTTGGATGAGTTCAACAGCTGGATCACTGACCGTTGCCACGATAGCTTTCGAACGGAATGAGATTGGGACTTTCATTTTTCAGGGTAGGTTGCGCATCCAAATGCGACATTTACGTTCGCTAACAGGCATTATCTTCAATTCAATCGGATCTGTATTGGTTGAAGACAAAATTAGTACTGGGAAACTGTTGGGTCACTGTTAAGTGCACAACAACACCAAAGATTCTTGACGCAAACAGCTATAACTTGAGAACGCGTGGTCCGATTGTCAGGAAATTTTGACACATAACCTTCTGAAGGATGGAGCTATCGAACGCCGTAATTGATTTTATATCTATGTGCTAGTCCGAAAAGTTTTTGATCAATGTAGTATTCTTAATATGAATGAGCTTGTAATAATAAAACACGAATATTGAGTTCAATTATTAATGTATACTTTTATTTTTCAGTTATACAAAAGCGTCTCTAGTGGCATCCATAATCTTCATCCTTGACAAGAAAACTGAAATAATATCTGCGCCACACGCTCTGGTATATTTCGGTATAGTCATATTCTTTGTGTATTTCAAATTGTCATCTATACTTCTTGGCATTCATGATCCCTTCATACCTTTTGAAAATTTGACATGTGCTTTATTCTTTGGAGGAATTTGGGATAGTTTGGCCAAGATTTTGGGTAGAAACCAACTCAAAGAGGGCGAGTCGAAAGATGCAAAGAAATTGAATTGATGAGTGGTAAGTATTTGATGAAAAATAATTTCTAACATCTTGGGGCAAATGGAGAAGCAGAAATTACTTACTTCTTGCCATTTAGTCTTAGTGAATTAATCACAAAAAGGGTGCTGTTGTTTCTCTAGTTGTTCTTAAAGTTGAATGAATATTTTGATATTTAACTTATTCAATACTGACTTAGATTGTTTTCAGGACTCATCAAACTAGAATAATTTGACTAAGTGCGGAAAGTCAAGTTTTTCTAAATCAATATGACCAAAGACTAATGTTGCATTTTTAATGTGACTGTATTTGTCAATCAGTACTTATTATTGTACCAAAATATTTATTTATAAAATAAACATAATGTTTGAAATCGATTGTGTTCTTAAGAATGATTGAATAGGAGATTTCATTTTGAATGTGAGTAGTAACTAGTAATAATGGTTGGTAACTACATAATGGTTGGTTAACGTTCTTTGCGAAACGTGCGGAAGGCAACTAAACTAATTTTTGACCAGTGGACTGTGATTGACCCCTCGAATTTAGTTTAAATTCGAATGCTATCAAAACTACAAAACAGTATTTTTCACCGTGCAAGGCCAGTAACCCATATATATACTCCGTTATCTGCTGGTTTTTTGAGTCAAAAGTATTACAAATTCTTTGTTAGGTATAGACGACGAAAAAACACCTCAATACGCTGTATAGCCTACGGTTTCTGAGGTCATTTTATCGGTAGTTTATCTGTTCCATACCTTTAACTAATCAATCAGGCCGGAAAGTTAGAGTTGCCGTTTTTACCATCGGAGCTAGGCTCACGAAAAGCGGACAACGCACCGATGCTCCAGGAATTTCAGTTTACGATGTCGATTTGAAGTTCTTTGATTGATAATAACACTAAGAAGGAGGAAAGCAATACAGCATTTCTTTTATTTGCGAATAGTTTCATAATCATTGATCGCAAATCATTCGAACTTACAACAAGATTAAAATCAGAATATTCATTCAGACTCGGTCGTACCTGTATCGAAAACTCGGAAATAAAAAGATATTAGCCGTAGATATCGATTATACTCTGACTGTTGATCTCAAACTTGAAATAAATTCTGAAAAACATTTTTTATCGGGATACTAATGAATAAACCACCTGAAATCGTTAGATAATTTTCTTCTACGATATTTGCATGTATAAAATATTTTATATGTAGGTACTACAGTATTGTCTTGAAACTATTTTCCCTATTGATTGCATTGAGCCATTTCGTTCTTCTTACATTGGGTTTCACAAAGCTTTGACAGCGCTTAATTGCTAAATTGGTGTGATTCTATGACAATTCCCAGTTCATGTTGGATGCAATCATCGAATTAAATCCACAATTAAGCTAATCGGAGCTTCGTGAAACCCACCATTAGAGTAGTAATGGAACGTACTCTTAATGGCCTTTTTGGAATCGAAATACACCGAAACATTTCCGAGTGTGGATTTATAATTACTCTTACAACCAGGTACTAGTCATGATAGAACTCAAATCGAAGAATTCCAAATATATAAATAACATACCTTCTGATTACCTTTTAATTCAATAAAGTGGATAGATATCCACCGTAATGAATTCCTAAATACCACAGACTCGTAAACACTTCACAACTAACAATTAATTGTAATGCTCAAGTTCAAAAGAATATATATATATATATTAGGTAATTGAAACTAGTGACCGACCGAAAGTTCGGTTTCGGCCAAGAAATCTAGTTTCGGCCAAAAAATCGCCGAAACTTTCAGCCGGGCCGAAAATTGACTGTTCGTGAATTATCCTGGTCGTTTGACCAACTGAGTTATCATAAGTAGGTGTATATAATTGTTAATGTAATCTATCTTTGTTAAGACTGATAATTTACTTTAATGATTATTAATTAGATTCTATATAGGGTGATTCCAAATTAGACGTGAACCTTCGAGGAGGAGTTAGTATGACTCTTTAGCTGTTTTGTTTCATCCATATTTATTGATAACCGAAAGTCAACAGTTATTGGAGTTCGGGTGATTATTTAAAAGATTTCTGACCTTAGTTCATAATTCGTCAATTTTTCCACGTTGACCAAATTTGATGATAATTTTGGTTTATTTTTATCAGAAAAGGATATGGATATGTACGAAAAAAGCAAAAATATGCTGTACAAGAGGTTGAAAAAGAATTAGTACTGAAATGAAAAAGAATTAGTACTGAAATGTGGTATATGAATACCACTGCCGTACAGCCTCGAGTCGTGCACGGCAGCCGTGTGTCGTTCACACGACCACGACTCGGCCGGATAGCTGTGAAAGTTATCATTCAAGCCTTCACCCAAGAATCGGATGCCGATGTCGTTTACACGACTGTGAAGCGAGTCTGTGGGAAAGCTCGAGCGTTTGTGTCGTTGCCGTACATAAAACCGTGTCACGTGTTGATGTGAAGCGAGCCTTAGAAGGAAAATTTTCAACAACAGCGTCGTTGCTTTTTAACGACAGCATCGTCTCATAAATTTTCGCCTTATGGCTGTGGCTTTCAGTCAATGTTTGCAGCCAACATCACCATCGCCATTTCTCTTAAAGAAAATTCTGTTTCCGAGTTCACGTCGAGCATTTAACTCCGATATTGTCTACAGGGGATAAGTTTTTAATTCATAGTTCAGATTCGGTCGTTTTGGAAAAGCTAAACAATCGAGCGTCATCATGAAAATGCCATTGACGTAGTATCTAACGTCTATGGAAAATGCTCAAGTTGTGATTTTCATGTTGTGACTTTCATAATGTCATAATGATATATTTTATGTTAATACTCTTTCATATATTTCTTATCGAAATTAACACTTCACAAATACAAAAAAGAGCATTGAACCTTGAAACATGCCTAGATCAATCACCGCTCAAGTGGTTAGTCTCTATTCAACGTGATAACAAGCACACTTGCAATGGTCTCGTTATGGACAAAAACGCCATCTTGTCAACGGCATTATGTTGTAAAGAAAAACTGAACTGTAGTCGAGAAGGACCCAATCCACACATTACTGTAGTACATATTACAGGAAAAACTGGAGGTTTCCAACTGGAGAAGACTGTACAATAACTACAGCTAGTCACTGTATTATACATCCAGATTACAGGAAAGAAAAGAACTACATCGAATACGACGCTTGCATTGTGGTGTTGGTAGAAAATCCGCTACATTTCGAAGTGGCCCCTTTCCTTGAAGCGTTTCACCCGGTTAAAGATTTTCATGAAGTATGCAATAAGGGCACTGTAATTGGGCGCTGGTATCATTATACCAAAGAAAACCCGGATATGCAATTGGAATGTTTTCCTGTAACGGTGAAAAGTTTACTTAGCTGTGCAGAAGTAACGACTTTAGTTTATTTGAGAAGGTCTAGTAATTTCACCCTAACCTGCAGCTATGATGCTTCAAACAGATTTGAAGTATGTGGGGCTTTTTATGGAGCAGCGTTGATGTGTAACGACAGAGTGGTTGGCATGGTTTCACATAAATTCAATTTCTCCTGAGCAGTGCGTCCAGGTCACCCCTTTCTACTACACCAGAATGGATTGGATTTTATGTTTTAGAATCGGGTGGCACCAAGAACATATGCCCCGAATGTACTCGAGTATATGTAAAAAGAGCACTATGCGCAAATCAATGATTGATAATAATATGACGCATGATATCACAGCTGTTTCTGGAGCCTTTAGAACTAGTATAGAAAATATTATAAATTTTGTTCTCATCGTAAATTACTCGTTGTACTTCTCAATGAAGGATTGGGAATAAACTAATAGACATTTATGTGAGAAGGGACGTTTTATCTGCGGTGCCGACGATTTGGGGCTCTATTCTGAGGTCGTCATTACGAACGACTATCCTTCGCTTTCGTAATCATCACGAATGTTTACTCGTTTTGCAATTCTCAACTGACAGAATATATGATTGGGTGACTCGAGCGCTCGACATTCTAAACGGCCGAAACCGAAATTGTATATTTTATACAAAAATCTAGTGTATTTTTTATATATTTTTTGCATACACATAAAAAAAGCTAAGGAGTGTTAAATAAAAAAAAAATTGGTTCAAGCCCTGTGGACAGGAGCTTTTTGGCGCTCTTGTTCAAACAGACAAATTATATCTCCGAAAGTATTGGTTTCTCAGAGTTGGGAATTATATCAATGGATTCCTATGATAGAACTGCATCATGAAAGAAATTAAATTTAAAAAAAAAATGGGTTCAAGCCCTGTGGACAGGAGCTTTCTGACGCTCTAGTTCAAACAGACAAATTATATCTCCGAAAGTATTGGCTTCTCTGAGTTGGGAATTATATCAATGTATACATATGATAGAGCTGCATCATAAAGGAAATTCAATTCAAATAATAGTTTATTTATCAAGATTAAATGAGCAATCATGAGAATGAGAACTGCACCATGGAAGAAATCGAATTAAATCTGGCCAATTTTGCCCAATAACGAACTTAACCGAGATATTCATCTCCCTAACCTACTCTGAAAATTTCAACTACCTAGCTCATTCCGTTCGAGAGTTATTGTGGAAAAACTTTTTTTAATTTTCAAATTTTTTTTTTTTTACACTTTGCGGTAATCTGGTCAATACAAAACTTCACATGCGTATAAAGGTCATGATTCTACAATTTGATGCTAAATTTCAGATAGAATGAACGAACTTGTCCGAGATATTTACGCTCCAAAACCACCTTGCAATTTTCAATCCGCTAACTCCTTTCGTTCGAGAGTTATCGTGCCTACGGCCGGTCGGCCGGCCGGACAGAATCGATTTCGCACTCGGATTCTTGATCAGTGAGTCGAACCAAATCGTTTGAGACCATTTTCAGCCAAAAATAAGCACACTGTTCCGAGGAACTGGAGCGCCAAAAAAACAAGTTTCGTATGACAAGTGCCCAAAACAGGTTTAAAGTACCTACAAATAGTAGGTATTCCATAAAACAAATATGAAAGAAGATAAGTAATAATAAAAAATTACCTTGTAATCGATCAAAAATTTCCTGATCTACGTTCACCAAACTACAGAATTATGCTTTCAATATTTACGTAATATTTTCAAACATTTTCGGGTGAGGTCCCCGTTGCATCGCTGAAATACGAGTATTTCAACCCCAATATTTTTGAAGTTACAATATTCCCTTCTGTCAAGTTGACATTATGATAATTCATACATAGAATAATAATTATATCAATCTGTGAAATACGATTTACATTGAAATTTTAAAAAATCATTCTCCGAAAGTATTAGCTTGTTAGAGTTGAAAATGATATGAATGGATTCTTATGATAAAACTGCTTATTAAAAAAAATTTGATTTGGAATTTGTTTCGTAAAAAAAAATTTTTTTTTTTGTTACTCCGAAACCATCTGTCCGATTTTGCCCAATAACAAACTTAGCCGAGATATTCATCCCCCAAACCTACTCTGAAAATTTCAACTCTCTAGCTCATTCCGTTCGAGAGTTATCGTGCAGTTATCGGACAGAATGAATTTCGACCACGGATTCTTGATCAGTGAGTCGAACCAAAACGTTTAAGACCATTTTCATCGAAATATTCCAAAATTACAGACATTTGGGCAAATTGATAAGCACTCAGTTCCGAGGAACTAGAGCGCCAAAAATAAGAGCAATCTACAAATGCTTCCATGCTTTAGAAATTGTCATTAAATTTATTTATCAAGATTAAAGGAACAATCTGCAATGATTCAACCTCGTGGAATGGGTTGTTGCAACTCACACTCGGTGCATAGTTTTCTCGAAATACCTAAGGAAAGTATCATCGAAATGTCTAGAGCAAGGCTGGAGATAATCATAGCAGATTGTCCATTTATTCCTGATATTTGAGTAGGTAGTGGATTACGAACAAATTATTTTAATAGTTCAAAATATATTAATAAAATAATATCCTCTTTTCATAATTTGAAATTTAATAGTTCATGCCACTAACACATTCTTTTCTGTACTATGAATAACATTAACTCAAGAAAAAATGATTGATACACAAATGTAGATCCATATTCCAGTAGTTTTTTGCAAGCAACATTAAGAAAATACTGTATATAGGAACATGTCTCACTACCACTACTTAAGTAAGTAAAAGGTAATATTAACCTCAGTGGTGAACGAACAGTAATTTCTTTTGATGATTCCATTATGTTCTTCTTTCCTATTGCCTCCATAAACTACATCAAAACAGTCTTGTATAACTATTCACAAATTCAATAATCGAATACTTGCTTTCCAATAGAAAATATACGAATTGATAATCTCTAATAGCTAGAATAGATGACATTTATGAATAGTCACAGTAGTCACACAGACAGGTTCTGTGTTCACATTCTGTGAATACATAGAACATACGATGTAATATTGAAACTTTGAAACATCGTATCTCCGAAAGTATTAGCTCGTTAGAGTTGAAAATTATAACAATGGATTCTCATGATGAAACTGCATCTTAAAAAAATTCGAATTCAAAAGTTGTATTGTAAAAAAAAAAATTTTTTTCGTTACTCCAAAACTATCCGACCGATTTTGCCCAATAACGAACTTAACCGAGATATTTATCCCTCAAACCTACTCTGAAAATGTCAACTTTCTAGCTCATTCCGTTCGAGAGTTATCGTGTTAACGGCCGGCCGGACAGAATCGATTCCGACAACGGATTCTTGATCAGTGAGTCGAACCAAATCGTTTAAGACCATTTTCAGCCGAAAATTCGAAAATTACAGACATTTGGGCAAATTGATAAGCACTCTGTTCCGAGGAACAAGAGCGCCAATAAAAAGACAATTTTTTTGAGATCTATATTTATTATTTTGGTATTACCAAGTTATTAAAATAATCAGTCGAAGTATACAGGGTGATTCCAAATCAGACGTGAACCTTGGAGGAGGTGTTAGTATGGATCATTTGCTGTGGTATGAGCCATTTTTATTGATAACAGAAATCAAGTTTCCGAGAAATTTGAGTTCTGGTTCTGTTGAGAAAGAATTAGTATGATTTGAAAGGGGATATAAGAAGCAAAGAAAGATAAATAACGAATACAATATTTTTTTTGTTGCAACTAAGCTCGAACTTTCATTAGAAAATGTATTCATAAATTATATTTGAGATGACCTCCATCATTCCGTAGGCAAGCACGTGCCCTCTTTCTAATTATTATTATTATTATAAGTTTATTGAAAAAAGTCAGTTATTATTTTCCGCCTGAAATTTACTCAGGCTGCCATTTGGTTACACATTCACTAGTCTATATGCCACACATTCAAAAGGTTGGTTATAAAAAATCTGCTGAAACGAAACTACTTTAGTATTCTAATTTTTCTAAAAAATGAAGAAGTTTTTAAAATAATTTTAGCATACTTAAATTGTGAAATTCGAAAGTTGCAGAAGAGTTGATATTAGACATTGATTTTTCATATACCTACCACATCTCAAATCATACTAATTCTTTTTCAACATCTTATGCAGTATAGTTTTGCTTTTTTCGTACATATATCATATCCTTTTCTGATAAAAATAACCCAAAATTATCATCAAATTTGGTCAACGTAGAAAAAATTGACGAAATATGAACTAAGATGAAAAATAAGTAATCATTAAAGGATACTTTGGGAGGTACATATATTCATTATTAAATGGTTTCTTTCTGGGTTTTCTCTCCCAAATTCTGAAAAATATCTATAAAATAAAAAATGAATTATTTTGTGATTTGCTTCTGCGTAAGGAACACAAGATATTTGTCAGAAGCAATCAATCGAACAGCCTAACAAATAACAACGATAACAACATCAACGAAGAAACAACTATATCGTAACGTTTCGGAGTCTATATCAGACTCCTTCGTCAGACGCTGAACGAAAATCTCACAGATAACTAAGAAAATCTTCAGAATTATTTTATTGATAGTTATTCTGAAATTCGTGAATTGTCACATTAATCATTTTTGGCACTCTAGTTCCTCGGAACTGAGTGCTTATCAATTTGCCCAAATGTCTGTAATTTTCGAATTTTTCGATGAAAATGGTCTTAAACGATTTGGATTCGACTCACTGATCAAGAATCCGTGGTCGAAATTCATTCTGTCCGATAACTGCACGATAACTCTCGAACGGAATGAGCTAGAGAGTTGAAATTTTCAGAGTAGGTTTGGGGGCTAAATATCTCGGCTAAGTTGATTATTGGGCAAAATCGGACAGATGGTTTCGGATAACAAAAAAAAAATTTTTTTACAAAACAAATTCCAAATTAAATTTTTTTCAATAAGCAGTTCTATCATAAGAATCCATTCATATAATTTTTAACTCTAACAAGCTAATACTTTCGGAGATATGATTTTTCAAAATTTCAATAATAAATCGTATTTCAACGTTGTCACAGAATGATATAATTCTATGTATGAATTGTCCTAATGTCAACTTATGTTCCTGTGACATTACATTATCTAATCAATCGAAGAATTGTGAGCGAAGTGAGAAAAATCTCAGTTGTTTGCTCCGAAATTAGTTTTTCTCAGAAAAGTCTTACATTTCGGAACGGAACATGAAGTTAGTAAGAGATCTGAGAGTAGTGAGACTGCTTTTCATCCATAGACATAGATATAACTCTCGAACGGAATGAGGTAGGTAGTTGAAATTTTCAGAGTAGATTAGGGAGATGAATATCTCGGTTTTTTTCGTTATTGGGCAAAATGTGCCAGATTTAATTTGATTTCTTCCATGGTGCAGTTCTCATTCTCATGATTGCTCATTTAATCTTGATAAATAAACTATTATTTGAATTGAATTTCCTTTATGATGCGGTTATATCATATGAATCCATTGATATAATTCCCAACTCTGAGAAACCAATACTTTCGGAGATATAATTTGTCTGTTTGAACTAGAGCGCCAGAAAGCTCCTGTCCACAGGGCTTGAACCCATTTTTTAGCGACGATACCGCTTAATACCGGTATCAAACGGTTATAATTTCTACATTTTAGCGAGAGTGGTTACAAGCGGTAACGGAAGTTCCCCTCCAAAGCTGTCATTTCGACATTTGATACCGATATCAGAATTTATAACCGGGTCCTTGAGGTGGGTTATTAGCGGTTGACATTAGTTGAAAGTTTGAAATTGTCAAAAGTATTGAAAGTTTGAAACTGTTGAAAGCAATCGAAATGGCTGGGGCAAAGGAAAGCGTGGAATTTTTTTGATATACTCTAAACTACCAAGGAGTGGATTACTTCGTCATTACAGACCGCCAAACGGCGAATGTTTTATTAAGCGGTAATAGAATGAAGGCAATCTGGTTTGGATATAGACCACAATAAGACTAGTTGACTACGTTCTTGTTGTACTGGTTAGTGTCCCCTCCAAGGGCGTAGCCAGGAATCAATTTCGGGGGGGGTTTTGAAATAGGAATTAATTTCGGGGGGGGTTTTGGGGGTGTAAGGGTCACTTTCTGCAGCACAAAAAAAAATTTTTTAAGAGAAAAATAACATTTCGGGGGGGGTTTGAACCCCCAAAACCCCCCCCCTGGCTACGCCCTTGGTCCCCTCTTTACTTTTTCTTAATTATTGGTGGTGAGAATCATTTTCTATCATTTCATCAAACAAATTTAATTATGGAAGGGATCTTTTTTCATTCGAAACAATTGAAAAAATGCAATTTCAGTATATATTTCAAGCCAGAAATCCCCTAGCTCTAGCCTGAAGTGCAATATCCATAATTTGAATAGTGCTATATCATCACTGGGAGAAATTCCAATAAGATACAATAATTCTCGTTAGTGAATAACATTTCGTCAAATAAATTCCACATTTCCATCTAATTCATGTTAATTATTGATGAAACGTTAGAATAAGTAAGGTTTGCATAATAAAATGGGTTCAAGCCCTATGGACAGGAGCTTTCTGGCGCTCTAGTTCAAACAGACAAATTATATCTCCGAAATTATTGGTTTCTCAGAGTTGGGAATTAAATCAATGTATTCTTATGATAGAACTGCATCATGAAGGAAATTCAATTCAAATAACAGTTTATTTATCAAGATTAAATGAGCAATCTGAGAATGAGAACTGCACCATAGAAGAAATCAAATTTAAATAGCTGAACTGAATTTGACCCTCTCTCATAGAGCAGGATGAAATGTACGAGTATGAACACAGATCATATAATAAAGCTTAGATAGAATAATTATAGCATTCTGTGAAAACTAAGAAGTAAGTACGATTCATTATTGAAATTTAGAAAAATCATATCTCCGAAAGTATTAGCTTGTTGGAGTTGAAAATGATATCGATGGAATTTAATGGTGAAACTGCATCTTAAATAAAAATTCATATGCACTCAGATCCGAGGAACTAGAGCGCCAAAAAGTGTAATTCCCTTTCCGGGATTTGAGCCCGCCTTCCCTCGTACGGAAACCCGACGGGTCAGACCGACCGGCTATCGGGCTCCTAGAACGATCTAATCGATCTCCGGTATTGGAATAAAACGTCGGGATATATATTCTTAATTTTCACTTTTCGACATAAGATCGCCACATGGGGGTTTATTTGACTGTTTTTTACCCTTATATTCGCTTTTCGTCAACTTTCAGGCCAGAAAACTGTCATGTCTCAGGAAAATAAGTTGACATTATGACAATTCATACATAGAATAATTATATAATTCTGTGAAAACGTACAAATACGATTTATTATTGAAATTTTGAAAAATCATATCTCCGAAAGTGTTAGCTTGTTAGAGTTAAAAATGATATCATTGGATTCTTATGGTAAAACTCCTTATTGGAAAAAATTTAATTTGGAATTTGTTATGTAAAAAAAATTTTTTTTTCTGTTACTCCGAAACCATCTGTCCGATTTTGCCCAATAAAAAAACTTAGCCGAGATATTTATCTCCCAAACCTACTCTGAAAATCGATAGGCTCATGTCCTTGGGTAAACATTATGATAGTTTCACAGGAGTAGGACAGAAGCAATAAAAGACTAATTTGAGCTAAGCCAACGTTTCGTCCATATATTCAGACTTTATCAAGGCTGCAGAGAAAATAATACAAACCAGGTATAAGTTAACAGCAAAAAAAAAACAAAAAATATATATATGTATAAATAAAATGGTGGACAGTTCTTTATAATCTTACCAAGTTCATTAAGTCGAAAACAAAAGGTGTTCATAGGCAGTAATTAACACTTTCTCAACAAAATTGGACATAGAAACAACAAAACAATCGAAAGGTGTTATTATGATAAAATAGAAATCTGATCTGAACAAACTGACACATGAATCACACTCCGATATTTTTAATTCACCCACATGTGCCCTCTTATCACGCACCGTGCAATTCCCGATATCTGTCCAATATATTTGAATAAACCTGACTGAGATCTTGTATGTCGATTCTATAATTGACAGTATTATTTAATTTTATAAATATCATTTCGCTGATGTTCCTTTTTCTACCATTCGACTCGTTAGTTATAGTTTTAATTCTGATCAAATTTTCTTCGTGAAATTGGCTAGAGCTGAGGTTTACTGATCGGTATATTAAGTTTTTTACAGTGCTCACCTTATATGACTTTGAAGTGTCCGATTTAAAATTAATCAAACGTCCAGAATTTGAGGGTTTCATGTACCAACTCGTCAGCAGAGAGCCACCATCCTGTCTAACGACCTTCACGTCTAGAAAGGCCAATGCCTTATCTTTCTCCTCCTCTATGGTGAACTGGATGCGTGGATGAAAACCATTGAAACTGGACACAAGTTCATCAATTTTGTTAGGTAGAATTGCCAGTATCGTGTCATCCACATATAGTTTGATGAAGGCAACTGTGAATGAGAGTTTCTTCAAACATTGGTGGATGAACTGTGCCAGCGATGGACTGGCGGGATTGCTCATGGCTGAACCGTCCAGCTGAAGATAAAAATCACCCTCAAACTGGAAATAACTTGATTCATATATAAAAGATATAATTTCTAGGAATAATGTTTTAGCCATGTCTGTATAAGCTGATATGAAACTCCACATTTTCTTTATGAGCTGTACTACAAGGTCCCTTGGTATATTGGTGAATAATGACACCACATCCAAAGAGAACAAACGGTAGTCCTCCGGAAGAAGGACATTTTTGCTAAATGATACGAACTCCTATGAGTTTTTGATAGAGTAGTCTGGGCCCGTATTCTCGACTTTCGTAGAGATGAGTATTCTCATGCGAGAACTCATACGAGAAATCCCATCTCACACATAATATTAATTCCGTATTCTTGACTGAAGACCCGAAAGAGATATGTTGTCCGCTGTTGCCAAACGTTGCCAAAATCCAAATACTTCACAGTTTCTGACGTAATGTTTACGGCTAAGTAAACAATAAACATATGTTTTATCATCATGTGTTTACATTTCATTTTATTACAGTTATATATTAAAGTTGGGATTAATTAATGAACTGAAATTACGTAGAAATTGAAGCTTCAAATGAACTCAATTTCAAATTTCATAATTTCAAATACATCAAAACCATTGAGCGTTGAATATAATCCAGATACCTTAGGTATGTTTGCATGAATACCGGACTCCACTTCAGTGTTCATTAGCCCCTGACAGCTGTGTGTTAGGCAACCCGCAACATCAAAATCGGTCACTGGCCATGTGCGAAAGTGCAGCCTTCTTGTCTAATAGCTCAAGCTGGAATGATTACTTTTAAAAAACACACAGTTGTTACTACCAAATACAAGTGCAACTATTCATCTCACAGTCGCATTTTTGTGATTTTGTTATATGGTCTCCAAATATTTGTTTAGTACGAATGATCTGGAAATATGGGAAAAGAACTTAGAAACTGCTAAGAAATTTCATTCAGAAGTTATTATGCCAGGACTGATGGCAAAATATTCCACATCTGAAGAGGGTACAGCTGAATTTATTCACTATTGCATTTGCAACAGCGGATGATGCATGTGCGATGATAAAATGTGATGGGAATGACTGTCAAATAGAAGATTTCATTTTGATTGTGTATGACCAGTTGACACTCCTAATGGTACCTGATATTGTAATAAATGTGATGAAAAGGTCTGGATTTTTATAAAAATGGAATAGATTACATAAAAAATTCTTGATTTTTTATTTCATGTCCACACATTAATAGCATGGCATGACAAACAAATAATATAAAAACAGATGAAAGCCCTTGGATTTTTCTTCTTATTTATTGATGAATACATAGTAGAATCTGGATATAACAATCCTCGAGGGATCCACGACACTTCATCGTACTGAACGCAGCAGACTGCTGCAAACTCTCTGATACTTGAGCTTTGAAACTTTTCTCTTGATTTCAGCTAGTCATAGGGTTCTTCGCTTTCTGAATAACTCATTTTTACTAGTCAAAAACTTCTGTGTAGTACTTGGAAACATACTATATCCTTGTCGTGATGAGATCCACAGCCAACCATAATGCATGTAAGAGGCATTTTCTTACTTGTATTATTACTCAAAATTAAAAATACAACCCAAATACGCATAGGAAATCAAAAAACGAACAATATACCACTATAATTATGGACATATATCATAAAATTCAAAGTAAACAATACAATGTGTGCCAACAGTCGCCATATTGCTTTAGTTTTGACAGGTCGTTGGATTCCCTAATAATATGTCTCTATGATACAAAACAAAAAACAACTCGAGAACGAAAGTTGTCTATGGACGAGGTAAAGAACACAGAATACTAATAATGTTAATGGTCAAGAGGAGTCATAGACAAGAGATATATATAGATGGGCCACTCTCGCCTTATTTTGGTTCGTGGAACACTAGCGGTACGTCGCGGGCACCTCAAGAAATACATCCGAGCGGGAAATTCAAATGTACCTCGCATTATAATATCCTATATTCTATTTTAACATATTGTTCCAAAACTCTGCCAAACACCAAATAGACGATAATTCGTCTAACACCTGGCTTTTGACAATGTTTTTGGAACAATGGTTTTAGTTCTAATGGAAAGGAAATAAATGAAATCCCAAAACTCTTTAATAAAAGTATTTATTCAGATTCATGAATTGAAGTTGTTCATTTGATGTGAACTAATTATTAGAAGAATTATTAAATAATATATATAAAAATTAAAAATACATCTCGAATCATTTAGAAGAAAAGAGAAAATTAAATGTGAAATATAATATAAAAAATGGATAGCAGTAAGTATATTATGTACAACGCAATGTGGAAGATATTCTCTTCATGAAATCTTCTCTAATCTATAGCTTTGAATATGAAAGAGCTATCAAATAAATGATTGCAAAATTTTTAGTATGCATTTACAAGGACAAAATCAAATGTGAAATAAAGTATAAACAAGAGCGCCAAAAATGGATATCATTACGCAAGTACAACGAAATGTGGAAATATATTATACATTAAAATAATCCATTATCTTTCAATATAAAGGAGCTAATGAATTATCACTATATTTCCAATATACATTTAGAAGGACAAAACCAAATGTGAATTATAATATGAAAAATGGATATCATTATACACAAAGTAATGTGGAAAACATTTCGTACATGAAAATGCAGTCACAAATTTATACATTTCCATAGCCTCTGGGAAAAAATCAAATATGAAATATAGTAGATATAGATATTGAATCAATTCTAATATTATGTATTGAATCCATAATATTAGAATTGATACCTGTACTGAAATTTACTGAATGCAATAATTTTGACAAAGTTTTGCTGGATGGAACCGCAAAAATGTTGCTGAGTAGTTTGTATCCCTTAGGGCTATTTTTAAATGATGTCAAAAAAAGAATATTCTCATCTAAAGTACAGCACCTTCCTCTGGGTTTCAGGTTTTCACACCTTATTTGAGACAAGAGAAAATTAAAGGTTGGTGTGTTCATCGAGTGGCTGAGCGGTTCATGAGAATGGCAAGCATTCTGTAGCTCTTTCACTACAAATTTCAGGCCTTTATTCTTTTCAGCAATCCTTCCCACTTTACGTGCAGATCAGTGGCAATTTTGTAGTATTCCCTAGCGTCTGGCGATACCTTAGAGAATCGTGTCCTTCTGGTTTTTCCTGAAGAGAAAATTATAACAATTCAATTTTATATAATCAAAAATCATTTAAGATTAGTAAATAAAATAACTTATTTGGGGTAGCAGGAATTACAGGTTCAACTTCAGACTCATATTCTACCTCAAGCACATCTTGGACATCTAGGAATAGATATTCAAATAAGAAAAATCATCAAGCATTTTATATCATGCATAATATTAACATATCACATTGAAATTTATAACTTTAAATGAAATAGTATCAATAAATGGAAATCTTACATGAACATGAAGGTCCTGCTTGCACTGGTGTGGAACCATTTCCGATAATATAATCTGGATCTATTAAAAGAAATTCAAATGTCAATGAATTGCTTTAATTTTACAAGAAAGCATGGTTAGTAAGTATTTCAGATAGGTCGAGAAAACAAGTTTTTGAATCTACACATTCTAATGAGGTAGTGTGCAAGCTCCTGCAACTATAATCATTCAAGATATGAACAATAAAATGGAAAAAATTCATTTACCTTGTACTCCAACATCCATCGTCAAGCCTCGAGTAGGAAAGGCAACAGGTCGTACAATGAATTGCTTCTTAATATTTATTACAATGTTGGATGGATCAAAATGACTGGAACAAATTCGATGATGTCCGTACACTAAAATTGCAGCCCTAGTCAGCATCAAGGCGTCCTATTCTTTCCAGCCATATTTTCCAAACCTGAAAATGATGACATAAAAGTTTTTTTGGATATATCAAAGTATCAATAAATTAATCACAATTAAGTACTTCATTGCTCATACATGTATACAAATAAGATCCTTCAGCCTTAAACAATCATATGCAAGGAAACAAAAGAGATTAAATATGGATGTTCCATTTTCTATTCGTATTTTGTTCTGTTAGTGTTTGTATAAGTGCTTTTAGTGGGTATTTTCTGGCCCTTTGGTAACTATCTTTTTGATGAAACACATTCAAAGTGTCTTGTAAGTCCTTGAGTCGTTTGAAACAGTTTTTATGCAGTACGCAATAAAGTATTAAAAATACATAAAAACGAACTTACCTCATCATCTTTAGGAAGCCTGTGCAACCTACTCCTGTTCAAACAGTCTTTCCTGTCTTTCACTATACAGCTAACCATCTTTAAAAACAAAACCAAAACTACGCAAAACAGAACACTATATATATATATATATATAATTTCAACAACAAGCAATCTCCAAATTGAAAATGAATTGAAACAAGTCGGCAGCGAACAGCTGTTAAACCATCACGTGACCCACAAAACGCGGAGGAAGAGACATCTACAAAATTTCACGGGCACCACGCGAACTATATTACTCTGCCCAGACTTTAGTGAGAGAGTTTCCACCCCATGAGAGGAGTCTCCCGAAATTAACAATCTCTACCGCCTATTAGTAGTAGAGAAAGAACACATATATATATTATGAAATCTCCTATGCTTTGATGTGGTTACTGCTTTCAGCGACCTCACGCGGCTGGTTTTGGAAGTTTTCTGGCGGATATTTATTATTTATAACAAATAAGCGCGAAAATTTGAAATGCTTCATATTGAAATTGAATACTTTCATTCGGATTCTGACACTGCAAATGAAACAAAACGTATTATTCCAATAGGGGTTGTTTCATATCATGTCATATTTTTTCATTTGGACCTAAATTTCAGGAAATTCACAAATGTAGACAGTAAAATAATTTTATTTTCTCATGGGTTTTTCACAATGTTTGATATATTTTGTTTTCGTGATGTTTTTGATTGGGTCCATACTTTGAAAGTTTTGATCCAAAACAATTCTGAATTCACAATCAGTACCCCTCACAATTGCATGAATACTCTCTTACTCCAAAAATATAAATAGCACTTCTTCACAAATAATTCACAGGCAGTAGTTACTGAGTCCACAAACAACACACAGTTAACTGGCCTGAAATCTACTTTTTCCTGTAAAATTAGTTTCAGCACACACTATATTTTCCATGTGGCATAATGATATAATGTAAAAAGCACTGAGTAACTAAGTAATAAAAAACACTGCCTGGTAATATCATTCTTGAATTTTCTGTATATCTTCTAGCCTCGATGCTTGTCTCTGAACACCATCAGCTGGGAGAGTTAGGACAGAGAATCCTTGGACTTCGTGAACATCATTGGTGTCTATTTTAGTTTCAATGTCTTCTCCATTTCCATCTGAATATTCTGCAAATTATAATTATATAATAACAAGTTAAAGAAATCGGTTAAATAGAAAATGAATACAAGTTCTCAGTACTAATTCGTTCATTCAATCCATTGCACCAATGAAATATATATATATACAATTCCTTGTGTATATATTTATTTGGTGCTGAGAACTTAATAAAGCGATATGGTTTTGTTTCCAAACTATTGAAAATACATAACTGACAATAGACGAATTGAAGCGAGTAACTGGAACAGAGTGGTTAAGACCAATGCCTTGCTATCATAACCAACATCGGTTATGTTCCACTCTGTTCCGGTGACTCGCTTAAATTCGACAAATGTAACTTACCAGACATAAAATTATGAAACGGGGATAGCAGTCTTCCAAAGACCTCTATCTAATTTTACTTCATCTGGGAAATGCCTATCACCAACAAAACAACTCTTGCGTATTTGTTCATTAATTTTGCTTCTCAACAATGGATTGTTCACTTTTTCCGTTCAAGTTTGAAAATGGTTAGCTGGGTATCTGCTCTCGGAAAACTACATTTATCTTAACAATTAGGAACACAGCATTTGTTGGATCCTAAAATATTTTCAACATATTTTCAAATCATCACAATATGAAAATAAAACAGAATGATTAAAACACTAATCTGTAACGAAAAACGTGGATCACTTCGTTCTCCGGATCAACATTCAATACGAATAGAAATTAGAAAGAGGTTTAGTATTAGTATATCTTGTTTATGCGTTTGTTTTGAAATTTTGCATAACCTCGCAAAATTTCAAAACAAACGAAAAATCAGCAATGCCAGCGTTGCCATTTGCCTGTTTTGGAACTAAAGTAGTGCGCCAGAGATGGCTATCTCAGTCTTCTCTACTACTATTTACTACAGTGACTATATTCTTATATATGATATGATATGATATGATATATGAGAATATAGTCACTGTACTATTTACTTCATGAGAAAAACTTTCAATCGACAAGAGAGCTCGACGATAGTCAAGAATACGGAGTCTCCTATTTTTCATACGGAGACTGCGCAGAGTTAATGTCACGCGATAAATGTCGCTGGGGCCCTATTCTGAGGTCGACATTGCGAACGATTATCATTCGTTTTCGTAATCATCACGAACGTTCACTCGTTTTGCTATTCTCAACTGACAGATGATATGATTTGGTGAGACGAGCGCTCGAAATTCTAAACGAGTGGTATAGCACTCGTTTTCGGAAGAAATTCCACTATTTCCACTCGCATTCAGTTATCAGGGCCCGTATACTCGACTTCCGTAGAGATGAGTATTCTCATGCGAGAACTCATACGAGAAATCCCATCTCACACATAATATTAATTCCGTATTCTTGACTGAAGACCCGAAAGAGATATGTTGTCCGCTGTTGCCAAACGTTGCCAAAATCCTAATACTTCACAGTTTCTGACGTAATGTTTACGGCTATCATAAGTAAACAATAAACATATGTTTTATCATCATGTGTTTACATTTCATTTTATTACAGTTATATATTAAAGTTGGGATTAATTAATGGCTTAGATCCTTTCACATTGAATGTTTCTGATCTGGGTAGTGGATAATTCAATTGATGGTGTTCCTCCAATCTTATATATGGATATTGCAACGTATTTGATTTATTATATACCACAACGTACAAGACATACATGTATATTTGCGAATGAAGAGTTCTTGTCTAATAGCTCAAGCTGGAATGATTACTTTTAAAAAACACACAGTTGTTACTACCAAATACAAGTGCAACTATTCATCTCACAGTCGCATTTTTGTGATTTTGTTATATGGTCTCCAAATATTTGTTTAGTACGAATGATCTGGAAATATGGGAAAAGAACTTAGAAACTGCTAAGAAATTTCATTCAGAAGTTATTATGCCAGGACTGATGGCAAAATATTCCACATCTGAAGAGGGTACAGCTGAATTTATTCACTATTGCATTTGCAACAGCGGATGATGCATGTGCGATGATAAAATGTGATGGGAATGACTGTCAAATAGAAGATTTCATTTTGATTGTGTATGACCAGTTGACACTCCTTATGGTACCTGATATTGTAATAAATGTGATGAAAAGGTCTGGATTTTTATAAAAATGGAATAGATTACATAAAAAATTCTTGATTTTTTATTTCATGTCCACACATTAATAGCATTGCATTACAAACAGATAATATAAAAACAGATGAAAGCCCTTGGATTTTTCTTCTTATTTATTGATGAATACATAGTAGAATCTGGATATAACAATCCTCGAGGGATCCACGACACTTCATCGTACTGAACGCAGCAGACTGCTGCAAACTCTCTGATACTTGAGCTTTGAAACTTTTCTCTTGATTTCAGCTAGCCATAGGGTTCTTCGCTTTCTGAATAACTCATTTTTACTAGTCAAAAACTTCTGTGTAGTACTTGGAAACATACTATATCCTTGTCGTGATGAGATCAACATAATGCATGTAAGAGGCATTTTTTTACTTGTATTATTATTCAAAATTAAAAATACAACCCAAATACGCACAGGAAATCAAAAAACGAACAATATACCACTATAATTATGGACATATATCATAAAATTCAAAGTAAACAATACAATGTGTGCCAATAGTCGCCATATTGCTTTAGTTTTGACAGGTCGAGAACGAAAGTTGTCTATGGACGAGGTAAAGAACACAGAATACTAATAATGTTAATCGTCAAGAGGAGTCTCCCGAAATTAACAATCTCTACCGCCTATTAGTAGTAGAGAAAGAACACATATATATATTATGAAATCTCCTATGCTTTGATGTGGTTACTGCTTTCAGCGACCTCACGCGGCTGGTTTTGGAAGTTTTCTGGCGGATATTTATATCAAATAAGCGCGAAAATTTGAAATGCTTCATATTGAAATTGAATACTTTCATTCGGATTCTGACACTGCAATTGAAACAAAACGTATTATTCCAATAGGGGTTGTTTCATATCATGTCATATTTTTTCATTTGGACCTAAATTTCAGGAAAATCACAAATGTAGACAGTAAAATAATTTTATTTTCTCATGGGTTTTTCACAATGTTTGATATATTTTGTTTTCGTGATGTTTTTGATTGGGTCCATACTTTGAAAGTTTATATCCAAAACAATTCTGAATTCACAATCAGTACCCCTCACAAATTGCATGAATACTCTCTTACTCCAAAAGTATAAATAGCACTTCTTCACAAATAATTCACAGGCAGTAGTTAAGTGATGTGAAATACTCGAGTTTTTAAGTAAAGGACAAATATCCTGGAAAAATGTCCGAAACTTTCCCCCAAGGTCGAGCATTTTGAGTATTTAAGTATTTACGGACATTGCGGAAAAATATGACAATCGTCACATGTTAACTTAAAATATCAGGACAATTTGAGGCATTTAAAGAAATTTTTCATGGTCAATTGGAAATAACAAATAACCTACCATTGAATGAGTTATTATCATGTTATTTCATTGAGTATCAGAGATAAAGGTCAGGAGCCGGGTTCTGAATTAAGAATTAGTATTAGAAAAATCGATTTAATTAGAGTGTTAAATAATAAAAATAAACTTGTTTAAAAAAAACTTTGTATAATTTCCCAATTGTTCACAGATCTTTAAGAATCTTCGATCCAAGTAGAAAAGAATAAACTATTAAAAAAAAACTCTGTATAATGGCATCACAAATCGTTAAGCATAATCGATCCAAGTAGAAAAATAAACTTCTTGAAAAATTTTTGTATAATTGGCATCTCAGATCGTTAAGCATCTTCGATCCAAGTAGAAAAGAAGAATAAATATCGGACAAAAATGAAAATTGTCAAACAATTTTCAAGTAGAAAAGAAATTTATGATATTTATCCAGACATTTTCGATAATGTCGATAAATACTAAAAAACTCAAAATGTCGACTGTTTTTAGAAGTAATGATAATTTTCGGACATTTTTCAGTATTTATCAGAGGAGTATTTAAGACATTTTCCACACTAACAACACTAGTAGTTACTGAGTCCACAAACAACACACAGTTAACTGGCCTGAAATCTACTTTTTCCTGTAAAATTAGTTTCAGCACACACTATATTTTCCATGTGGCATAATGATATAATGTAAAAAGCACTGAGTAACTAAGTAATAAAAAACACTGCCTGGTAATATCATTCTTGAATTTTCTGTATATCTTCTAGCCTCGATGCTTGTCTCTGAACACCATCAGCTGGGAGAGTTAGGACAGAGAATCCTTGGACTTCGTGAACATCATTGGTGTCTATTTTAGTTTCAATGTCTTCTCCATTTCCATCTGAATATTCTGCAAATTATAATTATATAATAACAAGTTAAAGAAATCGGTTAAATAGAAAATGAATACAAGTTCTCAGTACTAATTCGTTCATTCAATCCATTGCACCAATGAAATATATATATATACAATTCCTTGTGTATATATTTATTTGGTGCTGAGAACTTAATAAAGCGATATGGTTTTGTTTCCAAACTATTGAAAATACATAACTGACAATAGACGAATTGAAGCGAGTAACTGGAACAGAGTGGTTAAGACCAATCCCTTGCTATCATAACCAACATCGGTTATGTTCCACTCTGTTCCGGTGACTCGCTTAAATTCGACAAATGTAACTTACCAGACATATAAAATTATAAAACGGGGATAGCAGTCTTCCAAAGACCTCTATCTAATTTTATTTCATCTGGGAAATGCCTATCACCAACAAAACAACTCTTGCGTATTTGTTCATTAATTTTGCTTCTCAACAATGGATTGTTCACTTTTTCCGTTCAAGTTTGAAAATGGTTAGCTGGGTATCTGCTCTCGGAAAACTACATTTATCTTAACAATTAGGAACACAGCATTTGTTGGATCCTAAAATATTTTCAACATATTATCAAATCATCACAATATGAAAATAAAACAGAATGATTAAAACACTAATCTGTAACGAAAAACGTGGATCACTTCGCTCTCCGGATCAACATTCAATACGAATAGAAATTAGAAAGAGGTTTAGTATTAGTATATCTTGTTTATGCGTTTGTTTTGAAATTTTGCATAACCTCGCAAAATTTCAAAACAAACGAAAAATCAGCAATGCCAGCGTTGCCATTTGCCTGTTTTGGAACTAAAGTAGTGCGCCAGAGATGGCTATCTCAGTCTTCTCTACTACTATTTACTTCATGAGAAAAACTTTCAATCGACAAGAGAGCTCGACGATAGTCAAGAATACGGAGTCTCCTATTTTTCATACGGAGACTGCGCAGAGTTAATGTCACGCGATAAATGTCGCAGGAGAGATTTCGAGAATAGGGCCCCAGGGCCCGTATTCTCGACTTTCGTAGAGATGAGTATTCTCATGCGAGAACTCATACGAGAAATCCCATCTCACACATAATATTAATTCCGTATTCTTGACTGAAGACCCGAAAGAGATATGTTGGCCGCTGTTGCCAAACGTTGCCAAAATCCAAATACTTCACAGTTTCTGACATAATGTTTACGGCTATCATAAGTAAACAATAAACATATGTTTTATCATCATGTGTTTACATTTCATTTTATTAGTTATATATTAAAGTTGGGATTAATTAATGGCTTAGATCCTTTCACATTGAATGTTTCTGATCTGGGTAGTGGATAATTCAATTGATGGTGTTCCTCCAATCTTATATATGGATATTGCAACGTATTTGATTTATTATATACCACAACGTACAAGACATACATGTATATTTGCGAATGAAGAGTTCTTGTCTAATAGCTCAAGCTGGAATGATTACTTTTAAAAAACACACAGTTGTTACTACCAAATACAAGTGCAACTATTCATCTCACAGTCGCATTTTTGTGATTTTGTTATATGGTCTCCAAATATTTGTTTAGTACGAATGATCTGGAAATATGGGAAAAGAACTTAGAAACTGCTAAGAAATTTCATTCAGAAGTTATTATGCCAGGACTGATGGCAAAATATTCCACATCTGAAGAGGGTACAGCTGAATTTATTCACTATTGCATTTGCAACAGCGGATGATGCATGTGCGATGATGAAATGTAAAAAGCACTGAGTAACTAAGTAATAAAAAACACTGCCTGGTAATATCATTCTTGAATTTTCTGTATATCTTCTAGCCTCGATGCTTGTCTCTGAACACCATCAGCTGGGAGAGTTAGGACAGAGAATCCTTGGACTTCGTGAACATCATTGGTGTCTATTTTAGTTTCAATGTCTTCTCCATTTCCATCTGAATATTCTGCAAATTATAACTATATAATAACAAGTTAAAGAAATCGGTTAAATAGAAAATGAATACAAGTTCTCAGTACTAATTCGTTCATTCAATCCATTGCACCAATGAAATATATATACAGTGGACTCTCGATAAGTCGAACTCCCAGGGACCATAAAAAACTGTTCGACTTATCTATGGTTCGTCTCACCAAACTTTCGAGTTATTGAGGTGAGAGTTCGACTCATTGAGGGAAAAACTCGCGTATTCACGATATCAACAGTAGTTAATGAGAATCAAGGGTTGATGACAAGTGTCTTCATTGACCCTAGCACTTTCACCTTTCACCTAACGAGGTTCTTCCAGAAATTCCGTATCTTTTTTTGGAATTACGTAGCCAACCACTACTCGCTGTAAATTCGTGGCCTAGGGAAGATGCGAACATCTGAATGCCGAGGCAATTTCTGACGGTACCGGTGGACTGATTTTCCTCTAACTCTGAGGAAGATATTAATTTTATTTTTCATGATAGATAAAAATTGGGATTTAGGAATTCCAATCTTGTTAGGGATAAGGGTTTAATTTTCTTCTCCTTTCTCTACTTCCCGAATGAGTTCGAGTTCATCTGCTACTGATACAATTTTCAGTTTTCGAGTATCCATGACTAAAACGAACTCAGCGCACGACGGCTCAATAAACAAATAAAAAATATATTGAACAATGTACTAAGCGATTGAAAAATATATATGAAGGCTACCAAATGTGGTGATTCGTTTGCATACCGAATTCTTTTCGGTTTCATTCGTTAGATCAAACAGTTCGACTCATAGAGGAGATGATGGTTAGGAGTACGACTGATAGAGGTGGAGGTTCTCTTGTGGACCCTTCCAGCAGTTCGACTCATCTACTAGACTCTTTGCTCTCAAGAACTCTGTTCGACTCATTGAGGTGAAAGTATACAGGGTTAGATACCCATGAATTGGGACCGGAGAAAATGTTCGACTTATCTAAGAGTTCGACTTATCGATGTTCGACTTATCAAGAGTTCACTGTATATACAATTCCTTGTGTATATATTTATTTGGTGCTGAGAACTTAATAAAGCGATATGGTTTTGTTTCCAAACTATTGAAAATACATAACTGACAATAGACGAATTGAAGCGAGTAACTGGAACAGAGTGGTTAAGACCAATCCCTTGCTATCATAACCAACATCGGTTATGTTCCACTCTGTTCCGGTGACTCGCTTAAATTCGACAAATGTAACTTACCAGACATATAAAATTATAAAACGGGGATAGCAGTCTTCCAAAGACCTCTATCTAATTTTACTTCATCTGGGAAATGCCTATCACCAACAAAACAACTCTTGCGTACTTGTTCATTAATTTTGCTTCTCAACAATGGATTGTTCACTTTTTCCGTTCAAGTTTGAAAATGGTTAGCTGGGTATCTGCTCTCGGAAAACTACATTTATCTTAACAATTAGGAACACAGCATTTGTTGGATCCTAAAATATTTTCAACATATTTTCAAATCATCACAATATGAAAATAAAACAGAATGATTAAAACACTAATCTGTAACGAAAAACGTGGATCACTTCGTTCTCCGGATCAACATTCAATACGAATAGAAATTAGAAAGAGGTTTAGTATTAGTATATCTTGTTTATGCGTTTGTTTTGAAATTTTGCATAACCTCGCAAAATTTCAAAACAAACGAAAAATCAGCAATGCCAGCGTTGCCATTTGCCTGTTTTGGAACTAAAGTAGTGCGCCAGAGATGGCTATCTCAGTCTTCTCTACTACTATTTACTTCATGAGAAAAACTTTCAATCGACAAGAGAGCTCGACGATAGTCAAGAATACGGAATCTCCTATTTTTCATACGGAGACTGCGCAGAGTTAATGTCACGCGATAAATGTCGCAGGAGAGATTTCGAGAATAGGGCCCCAGTTGATTATTATGCAAGCCTCTACACATTTTGTAACCTCAAATCTATTGTTGGTAAATAAGTTGTTATTTTTACGGTGTAATTAACAAATCTGTTCAGTAAAAATAATTAAATTGTCAGAATTATTATCATATTGGAAATTGTCGATGTTTTAAATAAACCAGAAATATCGAATAGATTTGTTAGATTCCCACAAACATTGGCGGAATTGTAGGTAAAGAGGTAGGTATTGATATTTTAGAATATTGCAAATATATTAAAGTTTATTAATATTTTTAGATTCGATGAAAATTCGGCTTCCCTGGTGTAATAGGTTGCATAGATTGCACACAATGCAATATTTCCACCTAAAATTGAAGATTCAAATTAGCCAAAACACATTTATGTTAATCGAAAAGGATACCATTTGATTAATGTTCAACTGGTAGGTTGCTGAAAAAATATTAATTATAGATAAACAGAACCTTTTTCAGATATGTGATAGCAAAATGAAAATTTTAAATGTATGTGCCAGATAACCAGGAATAACCCTTGATTCTTTCATCTGGAATAACTCGGAAGTGCAACAGCTATTAAGAAACTTGCATACTGCAGGTAATGAAGATTATTTCTTGTTAGGTAAATAGTCAGTTTGTCAGATGGAATGAATATTCATATAAATATATGCATATTTCAACAGGAGACTCAGGTTATCAATTACGGGAATGGTTGTTAACTCCTATAACAACCCCAGAACATCTGGAACACCAAAGAGGCGATACAATAATGCTCATAACGAAGTGGAAATGGGTAAAATCATCCAACATTTTCGTTATTTAATCAATCAATTAGTTCATTCCAGAAATGTAACCGGAAGGTAGAGGAATTGATCAAGAAGTGGCTGGGAGGCAACAACTTCCAGAGCTGATTTCAGAAAGAATTCAGAGGAATACAATTATACGTTTAGCTTTTCGTTGAATTGTAAAAGATACACTATGAATAAATAGATATAGATTTCTCTTCCAAAAAAATGTATTTAATTGTAAAAAATAAATCACAACCATAAACAAAACATTATTCAACAATGCCTCAGTACAATACAATTTAAAACAAAAGTATTCAATATGAAGTTCAAAATAATCTCACAACATCGAACAACAAAAAAAATATTTCACTGTTAACGTAGAATAAAAGGATCAGAAATAAAAGTATTCAATAACCAATACTAGAGAAAATATCACAGTAAACAAAAAATAATGTCTATATAAAAAAAATCCAGTTTGGAATAGAAAAATTAACGAAAAACAGCTGTAGCTTCAGTGAAATAATTAATCATTATTAATTACATAAGTGGAAAGGTTTAACTTATATATATATTACTCCGCATGATCCATATTTCTATTATTAATTACAATTGTTTATTTGGCAAGTGTTGCAAAACATCCATAAATGTTTGTGACCGTATCACTTAAACACTCTAAGGACACATACATTGTAATTTTTCCCCCAAAAATTGGTAAAATAAATCCAATATTTTCATTATTTAACTAATCAGTTAATTGACTGGAATAGATATTGATTTCTATTTGAAAAAAAATTATTTCATTCTAAAAAAATATATCACAACAATAAACAGAAAATAATTAGACAATTTCAGTGGAATAAAACAGAAAAAAAAGTATTCGATACAATCTCTCTAGATTTTGTGCTTGACCCAAGACCTGTCTGAAGAGGTGAAATAACCCTTAATCGTTGTAAAATCTTTCAATATTATATTGCAAAACTTTCTCCAAGTTTTCCATTATTTTTTTGGTCCAGGAATACTATTTAACATTGTACTCAGTTCCTCTTTCATAGGCATTCTGAAGAAAATTCTGTAGTAAAATTCCCGCTTAATAACTGAGACTTACATTTTAGTAAATTTATAATTACTTTTTTCTTATCGAAGCAAACAGAAAAAACCAAATAAATCACTCAAGTTCAACAAACAATAAATTATCGTTTTGATTTATGAAGAAGCGCGCCAATAACATATACATAAACACATTCAAATTATGCTTTCGCTTTGGAATGCAAGTTACAGAGTCCCACTGCTGAGCTTCGTAGTGTCGCCAGCGTTAATCCCCACTCAGGGATGCCACAGCTACCGAAATATCGGTAGATCTACCGAATTTTGAAACTTTCTACCGATCTACCGATTAAGATTGAATTTCTACCGAATTTTTCTTAAGCCATGAACTCTACCTCATATTTTTCAATATGAATTGATTTTTATATTTGATTCCTGGGAAAATAGTTCAATAATACTTGGATTTCTATTTTTTAAGGTGTCACGGACGAATCTGTGGATAAGAACCAATAAGCAACGCTGCTATTACTCCCTTCGCGCATAGATGGCACTAGTAGTAAATACTTCATTTTTCTTCATGCATTGAAATTCCTACTATTATTTATTGTTTTGTGTATAGATATTTACATACATAGCACTTTGTTCTCATAATATTGATATAAAACCGCTCGATTCGGCGCAAACGGACCAAATAAATGAAGTTATTTCAAATCTACCGAAATTTTACGGAATCTACCGAAATTATTCGATCCTTCTACCGAAACTTCGCTCAAAGTCTGTGGCATCACTGTCCCCACTCCTCTCTACATATCCATATGACGTATGTCTGTGATTTCTGCTGTCGTAAACAAACAGCTGATTGTCAAATACCAAATTAATCTCCCTTTCCAAATGAATACCTGAAATATAGATCAAATTGTGCCGTATATAATTAAAAAAAACTCAAAGTAATTACTGGAAACAATGTGGTCAAAACAACTCTTTCAGCTTGTTTACTTGATAAGTGTCGCAGAAATCTAACGTGTAGTTGGAAATGTTGGAATATTTCAACTACCAAAGAGGCGTGTCGCGACAGATTTTGACAACTAGAAATGAATGGGTAGGGGTTAGGGGAAGTTTTGTTTACATGCTCTAATTGGCTGAAAGGTTATCGCTGGCGACACTACGAAGCTATTCCTATTCTCGATTTCTCGACCATTCGCAATTTTCACGATCGGTAGCATATGACGTCTTTGCCATAGAGATGCGCACGATCGTGCAAATTGCGAATGGTCAAGAATAGATCCCCAAGCTTTATAAGCGGTATCCTCGCTAAAAAATCATAGTTTTACTTTGCATAGAAATTTCCAAGTTCCGACTCCTTTTTCAATAAATTCAGCCAAATATGGTCAATACCAATTGAGCAATTTGCAAAAGTGCATTCTCTGTTCAACAAAATACAAGTTGGCTACTTAAGTTTGTTGAACAGAGAATGCAATTTTGCAAGTTGCTCAATTGGTATTGACCATATTTGGCTGAATTTATTGAAAAATTGGTTCAAGCCCTGTGGACAGGAGCTTTCTGGCGCTCTAGTTCAAACAGACAAATTATATCTCCGAAAGTATTGGTTTCTCAGAGTTGAGAATTATATCAATTTATTCTTATGATAGAACTGCATCATAAAGGAAATTCAATTCCAATAATAGTTCATTTATCTAGATTAAATGAGCAATCTGAGAATGAGAACTGCACCATGGAAGAAACCAAATTAAAATAGCCGAAATGAATTTGACTCTCTCATATAAAACAGGATGAAATGTACGAGTACACAGATCATATAATAAAGCTTAGATATATATATTGTGCAAAATGCGTTAAGTGTATATTTCGATTAAGAACTGCGCAAGATGGATATTTCGTTAAAAGCTGCCATGTGATAATCACACTAGTTTCGGTTCCAGTTGGATTTGATCGAAAAGCGACAAGTACGAAATCGAAAATATGCTCCTGCAAACACGCAAAGTGTATGAATGCACAATTTATCAAAATTCACATGTCGCGTTTTGAAGGCGCAACGACGATATGCAAATATTCATATATACAATAAGTGGAAATGTTTAACGGGTAATTCCGCAAAATAAGCAGATTAAAAATTATTATTATTATTATTATTTTGCGGAATTACCCGTTAAATATTTCCACTTAGGCTTGTTTCACATGCATACGGTTCCATTCGGTTCGTTTCGTTTTCGGTTTCAATTCGGTCGCTGGCGACAAGTGTGAAACGGTGCTCCGGTTTAGATTCGGTACCGAATAGAAACCGTACAGCACCGAATACTCCCTCGACACGAATAGGTTTCAATCAGGTTTGGATTCGTGTGTAGGGAATACAGATCAACCAGGGCGCGTTCACACAAATACGGTTTAGTTTCGGTTTGAACCATAGAGTAATAATATTTACATATGTTTTCTGTCTCGTTATGTGGTTTTAACCTCAAATCAAGCAGATATCTTTCAAATATAGAACTATAAACCATATGTTGTCTATGATATAAACATACAAATTTTCGGGATATTGGGAACTTCCAAAACTCTGGTGGCGAGATTCGGCAACTAACCAAGCTAGTAATGAGCCACGTGCTCGAGTTTAATTGTTCAGTATTCGTCAATAAACTTTTGTTTGAACGAAAAATTCAAGTTGAAATAGTGAATATTATCCTGCCTAATATGTCTTCGACCAGAAACGACTATTGTTGTGTGCCTCAATGCAATTCATGGGCGAAAAAAATGCCAAAATGAATAGGTTTCAGTTTTCACTTCTTACCTCCGGAATACCAAATATAAATATTGGAAATGCGTTAGAAGGATAACTAATAGACCGAAGAGTACTTAACCTGGAACTACATCCAGATAATCTTTATCATACCTGAAACATTACACTTATTGTTAATAATTCTTTTCACATAATATATGTATCATATTTTGAAAAAATCATTTCAATTATTGGTAACTGTTTTACAAAAGCTTTATCTGGTTCAATTTGACACTATATTCTCATAAATAAACTAGAACATCATGCACCTGAACTTTAATTAATACATCAGTAATATGTTTACACCTCCTCCGTGCTCCGACTTCACAAGAATATACCATACCTTCTATTTTAAGTTTACCATTCTCCACATTAATGGGCCATCAATTTTATGTGGTCCTGAATTAAGGGCACTACTTTGTAAACATAAAGAACAAATGTCTATAAAACTGGGACCACAATTTGTTTTGTCACACACGATTACATGATCTACATTTAGAACCTCTTCTCCTTCTACAAGGACTCTAGAATTAGAAGTTGAAGCTCCTATGTACTCCAGAAATTCTAATCAACTGAGTCCCTTCTTAATCATTAGCAAATAGTAACTGAAAGAACTTTTAAATATAATGTAAGTTTGACAAACATATATGAATATACTTACTGGTTGTAGTCTTTATATCAATCAAGTGCCATAAAATTAGTTATATAATGATCAATATTTAAATCTATATCACAAAGTAATCCAACAATGAACTCAAGTCAATTATAATTTAAATTTTCCATGAAAATTTCGGTCAAACTTCGTCGACTTACCTGTCCAACACGAGATTGTTTACATTTATTACTAGCGTGGTTAGTTGCCGAATCCCGCCACCAGAGTTTTGGAAGTTCCCAATTGTTGCTATCTCAGTATTCACGAGAAAAATGATGGTTTACCAAATGTGGATCGACTGATTTCTGCTGTAAATCTAAACCAGTGCTGCGGGTCAAATCTTCCGAAAAATATGAAGATCAATTAAAATTAAAGACGTAGGATGCATTCAAAGATGTATGTGTTCAATTTTGAATTACTTTGATGAATCTGACGTCGCGGAAAAATTGGAATTGTGAGCCCGTGTCGGAAGATAACATAAAACCTAATATGAACCGTATATGTGTGAAAGGCCTTCATTCGTTTTCGGTTGAAACCGAAAACGAACCGAACCGAATGGAACCGTATGATCCATATTTCCACAGATATTTCTATGATTCATATATACATTCTGTGATCTGTGATTTGAGTCTCTTGTCTTGAGCATAGATCTTGAGATTTTACTGATTTTCATGTTCAACTTCAAACTTAATTTACTGAATTAAAATAATATTTTATATTATTTTATTAGTTGTTACAACTTACAACCCATGAACTCTAAAAATATTCAAGTTTTTCAAACTACTGCACAGACTTCAAATGGAATTTGTAGATTTTGTGGAAGGCAAGATTTGAAAGTGATAGATATATATTCAGAGGAAGGAATGCAGAATGATATATTAAATAAAATTAAAATGCACATTCCTTTTAAACTGGTGGAATCTAAAGAACCCCCTTTTGAATGCTGTTTAGAGTGTATGTCAACTATTCTTTCTTGGCACAAATTTGTGCTGAAAGTATTGGAAACAAATGAAAGAATATCGAATTTGAAAAATGTGATCTCAACACCCATGGTGATTAATGAAAGAAGGTAAAGCAAGGAAGTTTTTACGACAGGGTTTGCTTACAAATGCAGTACTCAAAATAAATGTACCGTCCATTCTATAATATGAGATGTGATATCTCAATCATCACTATTCCAAGTAAAGAAGTAATATCGACATTATATTTTGAGTAGTGCATTTCTAATCTTTTCTGATTTTGTTATATAAGTTTCTGAGCATTGTGGATCTTTGGAATGAATCTTTTTAATCTTCGAATTAAGTAGGTTGAATTTGAAGGATTTACTCACAATCTTACCTTGTGTAAAATCTGAAGCGTTTTTTTTAACTGATATTGTTTTTGAAAGTCCTAAAAGAAATTTGAGAAAATATCTTCATAACGTTGGCCTAATTCGTTAACCTGCTAAGTCCATTTTTTGGTCAATTTAATTTTTTGAGGTGGTCATAAAGTTTAGATGATTACCACCTACCTTATAGCAAAAGGAATAAGGTCGATATTATCTTTCAATTGGGTAGAAAAGCTGTGCACGAATTTTCAGAATCTCAGTAAAAAAGGAAATATATCATTCAGTTTTTTCTCACTCCTGTTAACTATGTAGAAATGGACTTAACAGGTTAACGAATTAGGCCGACGATAAGTATCTTTCATGGGCAAAACCAATTGGTGGTTTATAAAATCCTTCATATTTAGCGGAATTGCTTCTATTGCGAGGTTGCCATTTAGTTTAAATTGGTACTGTGAGAAAAATATTGTGTAGAGTGTACTTGGATGTACATTGATGGATTTTTGGTGGAATTATGTAGACTTGTGGAAGAAATTTGGCCAAATAACAACGTTCAATTTCCATCACTTCACACAGATCTTGACTACAATGAATTTGTTTCAGGAATGTACTAATTCCTTCTACTACAAGTCTACAAGCATTCCGCCAAGATCCAGAGATTGAGATTCCAGAAAGCCTTGTCAACAATTCCCGTATAGCATATAATGAGGGAGAAGATAGTGATGAAGAAACTGGTGCTTACAGTTACGCATCAGAAGATTCCTTTAAAGAAGGTGAAGGGGAATCGGAAAACAGCCCACGACAAGAAAATAAAACTACTATCATTACACAATCTCATCATTTTCATCCTGATATAGAATCTATCAAGCCATTGAACCATACAGATGAAATTTCTGATGGCGAAGACTGCCAAATCAAAATGAGCAATAATGTGGGAACAATCCAATCAAAAATCGATCCTAAAGTAATTGAAGCAGCTAAAGTTATTGTTGGTGATCGAGCTTACTACAATTGCAAAGAATGTGGTAAAAGTTTACTTTCACCATATACATATGTTTGGCATATGCGCATCCATACTGGAGAGCGTCCTTTTATGTGTGATTTATGTGGGAAGCAATTTCGTGTATCACAAGGACTAGTCCGACATTTGAAAGAAACTCATAAGAGGATCAAAAAATTTCCATGTGATTTGTGCGGTAGAATGTTTGCAACAAAGAGAAACGTTGATGAACATCGAAGAATTCATACAAATGAGAGGCCATACGTTTGTGCTCTGTGTAGTAAAAGTTTCAAACAGAAAGCCTCTCTATTTGTGCACAATAGAACCCATTCAGACAATTTTCCGTTCAAATGTGAATATTGTAATCAGGGTTTTCGTACCAAACCACCATTATTAATTCACGTCACGAAACATACTGGTCAGAAGCCTTACCCATGTGATATTTGTGGACGTTGTTTCCGAATAAAATACGAGTTGAAGCGTCATAAACTTGTACATTCTGAAGAAAAACCATTTGAGTGTTCGTGTTGTGGTTTGAGATTTAAACAAAAGAGGTACCTGAGAAATCATTTTAAAGCCAATCATACAAATTCAACTTAGTTGAAATTTGTTGAAATAATAAAATTGCATTAATTTGTGATGAACTAGTGTTGCAGTCCAGTGAATCAATCTGTTACCTCAATTTAAATGAACAGATATACATGAATCTGATATTGAGAAAATAAAACTTTTCTAACCTACTTCTAAGTTCTATATTAGGAATATTAGGATCTTAAATTTTGGAAATGTTACCATAATGAGTGCCTATTGATATCACAAATGATGCTTACTTAATTCGATCCCCTGAACACTTACTGTCAAAATGCTAATACATATACATAGGTAAATTTGCATCTAATCTCGAATTGGTGGGGCTAAACTTCTGGCATCTTTAGTTATGCATAGTATTAAATATTAGGAATGTTTGACGGGAAAGCACTCGATATGTGAACTGTATACAGGGTTATAGGGTAAGTCGTACTGAATATTGAAGGACGTTATTACATAGGTCATTGCTGATGAATTTGGTCCTATAATATGTTCTCCGAAATTTGCCCGTTATTGAGATATTGAATTTGAAAGATTTTTTTTTAAATTCCTCTTTTTTTTTGGCAATTCTTTTAAGGATTAGAGCTCCGTTTTTCTGATGTATCTAGTTAGAGGGGATGTCAATTAATAAAAATGATCTGCAAAAACCGCATCTACTACTAACAGCTTAAAAAACTGCTTGACGAATGTTAGAATTGAAGAATTTTTTTAACTTTGAAGCGCTTTTCTTTAAAATGTATGGAAGTTATTCTGCAAATGCTTTTTCGTCTCTTCGGCTCTTCAACAAGGTATAACACTTGCTATTAAATAGGCATAACATTGACCAAATTACAGTTAAGTTAGTGGAGGGTAAATTTTTTTTTGCAAATGTCGATATTCTGAGACAGAGGATTATTGATGCAGCCGGCGAAATGAGGCGGAGCCTCCAAATTTCTGTCGTGAAAACTAATTTAAGGAAACAAATGAGAATTTGTGTGAGAAATGACGGCGGCCATGTCGAACAAGAGTTATAAAAATATTGTTTTGTTTCTTTTTGTTTTATTTACGTATTATTAGCTTCTTTCACCTCAAACTAAAAATGTACCCTCTACTACCTTAACTGTAAATTGGTCCATGTTTATCCTATTTAATAGCAGGTGTTATACCTTTTTGAACAGCTGAAGAGACGAAGAAGTTTTTAAAAGCATCTGCAGAATTACTTCCATAAATATTTTTTCAAGAAAATTGCTTCAAAGTTAAAAAATTCTTCAATTCTAACCTTTGTCAAGCAGTCTTTTTAAGCTGTTAGTAGTATGTTCAGTTTTTCTTATTCATTGACATCCCCTCTAACTAGATTCATGAAAAAAACGGACCCTAGGTGCTCTAATCCTAAAAAATCGATAAAAAAGCCAAAAAAATGAGGGATTTTAAAAAAATCTTCAGAATTCAATATCTCAATAACGGTGCCATTTCGGAGAACATAACGGGTCTGCCAAATACCTTTTTTTTTTTCGAAAAAGCAATAAAAAAAACCTACTGAATATTTTCTCAAATTTCTTTTTTTATTTGAAAGTACAATCCTTCCGGTTAATAATGGAAAATAATTTCATTCAAATGGCTGCCTCGGCTGGCCATGCAGTAGCCTACACAATCGGTCCAATTTTTAAGCACATTATCGATTGTGTGCAGCTGTATTTCACCAATGGCTTCACAAATATTGTCCTTTAAAGCGTCAATTGTCTCTGGCTTGTCGGTGTAACACTTATCTTTGACGGCACCCCACAAATAATAGTCCAACGGTTCCAAATCGCAGCTCCGAGGTGGCCAAACGACATCAGCTCTGCGGTTGATAATGCGATCTTCAAAAACAGGGCGCAAAACATCGAGTGTAGCTTTGGCTGTGTGGCACGTAGCGCCGTCCTGTTGAAACCAAATGTTGCCAATATCCTCCTCTTCAATTTTTGTGCACAAAAATTCGTTCAACATGGCCCAATAACGATCGCCATTGACTGTAACGGCCACTCCTTGCTCATTTTCAAAGAAAAATGGCCCAATTATGCCTCTGGACCAAAATCCGCACCAAAGAGTGACTCGTTTTGGGTGTATCGGCTTTTCAATGTATGCGTGCGGGTTTTCTGTGCCCCAAATGCGACAATTCTGCTTGTTTACATACCCGCCAAGATCAAATTGAGCTTCATCTGAAAATATGATTTTTTTGGCAAAATCGGCATCTTCTGTAAGTCGATCGCAGGCCCACTTGGTGAAGCGAAAACGCATTGGATGGTCAGTTGGCTTCAACTCCTGAACCAATTGGACTTTGTATGGCGTCATACCAAGGTCTTTATGCAAAATTCGTCTCAATGATGTCTCCGAAATGTTTAATTCTTGAGAACGACGGTGAATTGATGTTGATGGCGCTTCACGCACACTTTCTGCCACAGCAGCAATATTCACGGGAGTACGCATTGTTTTTAGCTTTTCACGCTTTGGTTTATCGATGAGGATGCCAGTTTCTTTCACTTTTTTCATAAGATAACGAACATACGGAGCTGACGGTGCTTCTCTTCTTCCAAAATCCGTACGCAATTTTCGCACACATTCTGCAACATTACCATGATTTTCAAAGTAATGTCGCAATATTTCCCAGCGTTGTTCAAACGTATACACCACAGAATACAAATATATGGTATACACAACCATATTCGTTCAGCGGAAGGATAAAACTAATTATTTGTCAAATCAGACATGAGCTAAGTGTTACCATTCACGAAATAAGCACTAGTTGAAAAAAAAAACGTTAGATGGCGGACCCTTTATTATAGGTTCAAATTCATCAGAAATGACCTGAATAATAACGTCCTTGAATATTCAGTACGACTTACCCTGTATAAGAGTCGGTGATGGTTTTCACATGAAAAAATTGAGTTGAAGGTGGCATTTTTTCAGCCTTTCAGGGCCCATAACTTCTGAACTAACAGAGTCTCCAGAGTTTTGACTTCAGATTCATGTAGCTAATTAGGTATCTATTTCTATAATTTGATTTATATTTTCGAAAAAGTTGGTCCAATATGCATGGGAAGATTCATGTAGCTAATTAATTCGCAGTGCGATTAGCTCAGTGGTAGAGTAATTGGCTTGGGAGCGGAAGCCCCAAGTTCAATTCCGAGGCTAGGAAAGAAAATTTCTAGTCACGGTAATCGCCACCATTCGCTGTTGGGTCAAAAATTAACAGTGCTGTGCCTAAGGTGGCGTAAGGACACAGTAACAAAGCCTACACAGAACACAACTGGTTCTCCTAACTCAGGGCAAGCTCTTAGAGCTTATGAGGGGTCTCCTTGTGGAAGACCCAGGAGGATCAGTATAATAATAATAATAATAATTAGGTTTCTATTTCAACGAATTTGTCTAATTTGATTTATATTTTCGAAAAAGTTGGTCCAATAGACATTGGACATGGGTATGGACAGCTAACTATCTCATGTCTACTTATTTTCAGAATTCCACTATGTTCAGTAAAAGAACAAGATTTTAAGCATGATTTGAATAAAGTGGAAGAAATAACAGAACAAACTAAAATTGATATAAATACGTCATGCGGAAAAAACTGCGAAGAGGATGAAATTGAAGTGGTCAATATCATTCCTACAATAGATGATGATACATTCAACGATAAATCCAAAGATAATGTGCAGTCGAATAAACCAGCCAAACATCGTCGAAAGAAATTCGAAGTTGAGAATAGATATTTTTGTGAGTTATGTGAAAAAGCATTCACCAGAAAATTTGACATGCAGAGACATAAAAAACTGAAACATGATGGAATTGATTCAGCGAAGTCCGATAATCAAAAGGGGAACAAGGACATTATCGATAAGTGTAGAATTTATGAGAATGGAAAAACGGTTTATGAATGTCATATTTGTCAGCAGAGGACGAATCAATCTTATAACTTGATAAGACATTTATCTATTCACACTGGAGTCAAACTCTATGTTTGTCATATTTGTGGTAAAAGTTTTCGTTTAGACAGTTCTTTCAGAAAGCACATAAAACTCTTTCATGAAGGCGTTAAAAATTATAGATGTGAAATATGTGATAAAAATTTCGGTGCTAAAACGGCTAGAGATGAACATTTGAACACTCACACTGGTTATAGACCATATTCTTGTGATATTTGTCAAAAATCATTCAAACAGAAATCTTCCCTTTACGTTCATAAGCTCTATCATAATAAGAATTTCAAGTTTGAATGTGCAGTTTGCAATAAGAAATTTAGACGGGCTCAGGAATTAGTACTACATGATCGGGTACATACCGGTCATAAACCTTATTCCTGTACTGTCTGTGGTGTTAAATTCAGACGAAGCCAGGACTTGAAAAAACATGAGAGAGTCCATTCAAGGAAGGATGTGGATTGGGTGTGCCAAATTTGTAAATCAACATTCACCCAGGAAAGGTTTTTGAAACTTCATAGAAAAGTCCATGTGGTGCTTCCCTGAAGTGATGAATAAATTTGTTAAAATTTCCAGAATCAATTATGAATTATCAGTTAGCAACCCATCAAACACAAGTATGCTTTATGTGTTACCTGATGGTTTGTTCTGTTTAATAATATTAGTTTGTTTTCGAATCTAAATTGAAATTGTTTCATCTGATGAATCATCATGAATCCGTATTGATTTCCTACATTTAATTCTTCAATATATTTTAAAAATCATTTCAGTATAATTTTGTTTGAAATCGTGATTTTACTGTTACAATTCTGTGGGATCAAAATTGTGTGTGGTCATACGAGCATTCACTAGTGTCGGGTATTTTCTCGTTCTCTTATGCCTTCATCGACTGCCGAGTTTTATGGCTTGTCGCGGTAAAGCTCGCCGGTATATCATTGCAATACCGTGGAATTGCAGTTTAGTTGAATTTGTTGAGAAGCTACAGAGTACTAATGAAGGCCAAGAAGCCAGAAACGCGTCTGCTCTTGATTCTCGGCACATCAATGAATCCCCTGGGGTTTATTTGACTTGTGAAATATATGCATAAGTATATTAATTATGCGAAGCCATTATGAAGACCCTATTGGCAGGAACGCTCTGGACTTGTTGATTTATTAACAACGGTATCGCCATTTTTCATTATTATTTTTGAAAACGCTAAACAGCGTTCATGGCCATGGGAAGATACTGTCTGAGCTCTGCGGGACAGGCGGGACTCGTTTCTCGATTAAAATCGTGCGAATGGTGGCATATGATTTCACGCTACAAATTTTCACTGGTGGGGAAAGGCTGATTTCCGTGTGTTGTCTCATTTGTGGCGTGGGCGATTAAGTATAATCGACCAAGCCGGCTCTGAGAGGCTTAACCCGGTTCGGTTTAGTTGAATTTGTTGAGAAGCTACAGAGTACTGACGAAGACTAAGAAGCCAGAAACGCGTCTGCTCTTGTTTCTCGGCAAATCAAAGAATTCCCTGGGATTTATTTAACTTGTGAAATATATGCATGAGTAAATTCATTATACTAACACAAAGCCTTTATGAAGACCCTATTGGCAGGAACGCTCTGGACTTGTTGATTAATTGCATTGATACACCGGCGAGCTTTACCAGAAAACAATTGAATTCAAATTTTCCTAAACAAGAGATCACATTAAAATTTCTCTATTTATTTATTTTCAACTTTGAAGTAATCTTAGTAATCTGATATTTTTGTATGAACTTTAGAGTTAGCTTCATTTTTGCGTGTATGTCCTGGGGAACATCGCGTTATCATTTTGCCCAAATGTCTGTAATTTTCGAATTTTTCGCCGAAAATAGTCTCAAACGATTGTATTGGGTTCGACTCCCTGATGAAGAATTCGAGGTCAAATTTGATTCTGGCCGGCCGGCCGTTGCCGCAATAACTTGAAAACGGAGAGAGCTAGCGACATGAAATTTTCAGGGTAGGTGGCGCATCGCAATACGACGGACAAGTTCGTTAATGGGCATAATCGGCCCAATGGTTTCCGAGTTATAATTTTGTTTTCAACCAATATAAATCCGATCGAATTGAAACTTGGTGAATAGTTGTAGAATATAAACCTAACCACGTTTGTGAAATTTTGTGAGAATCGTATCACTAGAAAATTAAAAAAAAAATATTAAAAAATATTGTTTATGTCTCGATAACCTGAGAACGGAAAGAGATAGGGACTTGAAATTTTCAGGTTGGGTTGTGCATCTGAATGTGACATTTGAGTTTGTTTATAAGCATAATCGGCCAAACGGTTTTGGAGTTATCGCCATCTGAAATTTGGTTGTTATTTCCTTAATAACTCTAAAAATACAAAACCGATCCAATTTAAATATTAGTTGAAGAATGCCAACACGGAAATTCTTGCAAAATTTTTTGAGGATCGTATCACTAGAAATTTTTTTTAAAAATCATTGGAAGTCATTGAAAAAAATTCTATATATCAGAAACTATTCATCCGACATGTCAGATATTTTGCGAGAGCCTTCAGAACCTAACTCTACTACTAAGTTCCAAGTTTGAACACGATCGGATCTATATTGGCTGCGTTCAGCGGAAAGAGCAGTTGCAAATCTGTTCACTGAGCGCTCACAGTTCCTAAAGTGTACAGTGACTATATTCTGAGAATATAGTCACTGTACTAAAGTGATCAGAGAGCGGTTTTCTGAACGGTTAAGGCTGGTTTATGCTGGCTGGTAACTTTAACTTAATCATATATATATAATATATATAGACATTTATTTTTAGTGTTATGCTTTATAATCAGACTAAATAATCCGTTAACTTATTAATTAGTATTATTAATAATAAGTAAACGGATTATTCAGTCTCAGTATCAACCATAGCGTTAGAAATCTATGTTTCAATTTTTAAGTTAGGGAATAAGTTAAAGTTACCAGCCAGCATAAACCAGCCTTTAGATGTTGAAACGGTGAGAAGAGGACATTTACATAACCTAATTCTCAGGGTTCCAAAATGGTCGTTACGGCGGGATGTCTACTTTCCCCGCGTCCCAGTTTGGAACTCCAAAATTAAGTATAAAATTGAAAAATATATTAATAAGAACGACTAAGATTATTAAATGTGATAGATGTTATTGTAATTTGTGAAAATTTGGAACGATCGTCAAGATGTTTGGTGATAGTTGAATTGTGAGCGTACACTAGGTTATATCATTCCTGGTGATCGGTTCATCCGAGACTACCGTTGGCCCCAGGGACACCAGGATATACGACGAAGAAAATTACTGAGATTGGGTACATAGCCTTACTGTGCTGAGCCCATGTTCAAACCTCCCCAAATAGGGGGTTACTATTTTGGGGCTCTGTTTGTCCAAGAATTTACATACATACATATAACCTAATTCTATTGTGTTCTCTTTAAATGTTTACACTTAAAAAAAACCTAACCTCTAAAACTCTAAGCTTTGACAGTTTTCACAACGTGTTTTGCGTAGTGAGCGGAATTAAATGTCGCTCATAAAAATGGCGTCCGCTCACTCAACATGTTGAGCAGGATCGTTCATCGAAAATTCTTCCAACTGTTGTGTCCGCTGAACGCAGCCATTGTTGGAGATCTGAGCAGCCTTGTGTTCAGTAGCTGGACACTCTTAATCGAATTTACCATGGCAAATTCGACTAAGAGAGTGTCCAATACAGGAGAACGGACAATATAATTCACCATGGTATATTTGATTAAGAGTGACCAATACAGGAGAATGGACAATAGAACATACTTGCAAAAGCTCCTGACTTCACGTCAATGCTTGAACAAATTTTTCACTGCTATATTTTTCATTTCGCTGGTACACTATACCGCTCCCCAGCAATCTTCTGAATCGTGTCTCAACTCGTAAATTTCAGACGCGGTGGCTTGTGTGCGTCCGGATTATAGAGATGCGTCCGGACTATGGGTTTTGAAATCAGGCGTCCGGAGTACTGGATGTCCGTATTAGAGAGGTTATACTGTAATTCATAATTCATATTTTTAATGGGTTCATATCACGAAGAGCTATTTATATAAAAAATCAAATATATTCAGTTATTTTTTCGCCTCCATTTCTTTCTTGAGTTGACTTAATTTGGTCAAACAGAGATCTCTCCAATCTCTTCTTTGTTGTAGTTTATCTAGTGGAACGTTAGCCTCCAACTGTTCAGCAATTTTTGGTACAAGTGGTCCCTCAAATTTTGGTATTGGTTTGAAATCTTGGCACACACTATTCATTGTATTTGCGTATCTTTCGCAATAGTTTTTGAAGCCTTCTGCGTTCAGGTGTGTGGTTTCCAGGGTTCCCAAGAAAGCGTATCTCATTCCAAGTCCATCAGACATAACTTTGTCTACATCTTGTACGTCTAAAACACCGTCCTTGACTAAATTCCAGGATTCGTTCAATATAGCGTATCTGGAAAAGACAAAGAAGGCATTAAAGCAATATATTATATATGTATATCAGTTTGGAGCCTTAAAAGTATACAGTTGGTAACTAAGGGGCGTATTCATAGTCGGCCCCAAAGATGACGTACGAAGAACGAGTGGATTTGTCGACAGCATATGACACAGTTTGGAAAGATGGTTTGATTTTCAAACACTATAACCATTTAAAGTGTGGAAAAATGGTTCGTCTAAAAGGTTTCGTGTTTTTGTTGATAATAATAGTAGTAATTTCAAAAATTTTAATAATGGTCTTCCACAAGGTTCAGTTTTAGTACCTCTCCTTTTCAATTTATATCTGTGTGATATTCCTGCTACTTCCTCCGAAAAATTCATATACGCTGGTGACATTGCGCTTGCATTGTCATTCTTATATATGAGTAGCCATATATACCACAGTATAGAAAATAATCTATCTCAGATTTAGAAATTCTGAAAAATTACCTATTTGAATGGCGAATCCAAATAAAACTGAGGTTTCTTGCTTCCATTTAAACAATACCTAGTCAAAAATGTAGAGCATTGAGTGTAGCTTTCGGTGATTCTTTATTGAGACATAATTTCAATCCTAAATACCAAGGAGTGAAACTGGATTCCTCTTTGAATTTTAAATCTCATTTGGATGACTTGAGTCTGAAGTTGAAAACAAGGAATAATATTCTGCAGAAATTAGCTGGTACTTCCTGGGGTGCTGATGCAGCTTCTCTCAGTACGGCAGCCTTAGCCTGGGTTTTCTCTGCCGCTGAATATTGTTGCATTGTAGCATTGCTGTTCCTAAGTTGGACTAGAAAAACAGTTGGAAAGCCTACCCAGAACACAACTGATCATACTAACTCGCTCAAGCTCTTATAGGAGCTTCTGAGGGATTTCCTTGGGGATGATCAAGAGGGTCAGTATAATCATAATCATGTCATTAGCAAGCGCGCCAAATCAGATTGACTTCCCTATGAATAAGTTCGGAAAGCACTGATGTTAGGTCAGTCTGCTATGGCGCGCTTGCTTATGACATGATTATGTTTATATTGACACTCTTAGAGACTTAGATCTTCCCCAGGGAGACCCCTCAGGAGCTTAAAGGAACTTGTGCGAGTTAGGGGAATCAGTTGTGTACTGGGTAGGCTTTGTAACTGTGTCACCGGAACCAGTGGCCTCTCAGCCAATGACTGGAAAGCAGCTATGACGGTCCAAGGAGCTATCACTTCAACCTATTGTGTATGGTATATCCAGCCGTAAACAGGATAACTTTCGAAAGGAATGACTCGACCCGAAACTTGCATAGTATTTTATTAATGTGAAATGTAAAATAAACACAAATCTTTCACATTTACGTTCAAATAATTTGACGTGACCTGTGACTGAATATCACTGAATAACTCGGAACAGGTTTGCTCCTGTGACAAAGTAGTCATAGAGACAAATTCACAGCTCCTGAAACCATAACACATCTCTAGCGCGAGAGCAGCTGGTGGAAATGGAAATACACAAAATCATGATTTTGTGGTACGCCGTTCTATATAATCATTAAAGGATATTGTGGGACATTCATTTTTAAATGGTTTCTTTCTGGGTTTTCTCTCCCAAACTCAGAAAAATATCTGTTAAATAAAAATTTATTATTTTGTGAATTGCTCCTGCGTAATAAACACAAGATATTTGTCAGAAGCAATAAGTCGAACAATGTTGCCTAACAAACAATAACGACACAACATCAACGATGGAACAACTAAGTTTCGTAATGTTTCGGAGTCTAAATCAGACTCCTTCGTCAGACACTTACCGAAAATCTTCAGAATTATTTTTTGTTGATGTGATAATTTGGTTGTTTCATCGTTGATGTTGTGTCATTATTATTGTTTGTTAGGCAATATTGTTCGATTTGTTGCTTCTGACAAATATCTTGTGTTTATTACGCAGAAGCAATTCACAAAATAATAATTTTTTTTCTATTTCAGTATCGTAATGAGTTCATTAAAGCACTAAAAACAGTGCAGTAATTAACTCATTCCCGCATTGTTTCTAGTTAGTTTTATACTTTTCGTTTTGTGGTAGTCAGCACTGACATTCGATCCTATCAAATTTCAACACACGTCAATTGTCAATATAATCTGGATATAGTGAAATAATTGTTGAGAGGAAAATTTTTAATTTCATTGAAAAATAAGGTAATATACAGATTTCCTAATTTTGAATCATTCATGTTATTAGGAAACTGTTATAAATCTGATACCCATACCCTACGTACAATTCAAATCCCGTTATCTGTCAACTTTCGTAACAGTCACACCAACTGCCAAGATACAATACAAAAGTGACTATTATGTAAAATGCGAATTTTTCATTAAATTTTAACAGTATTCTACAAAACTTGCCTGAAATAGAGAAAATATCGTCTAATACTCGTTGCAGAAAGCATTTCCTACACTAATGTGTTGGAAAACTCGCTCCTTCGTCGCTCGTTTTCGAATTTCGCATTCGTGTTTGATTTCTGCATTCTGCAACTTGGTTTAGAATAGAATATACTATTATTTAACAGAGTTTGGGAGAGAAAACCGAGAAAGAAACCATTTAATAACAGCGTTCTATCTTTAAATGACGAAGGGCTTTGCTATGGTAGAGCAATATCTACATCGTAAAAGTATTTACTTACTGTATTCTATTAAGAGCAAAACCTGGAACTTCTCTGGATAGCGAAACCGGACTTTGTCCGATTTCTTCCATTAGTTCCCTGACTTTCCCAGTGACTTCAGGAATGGTCCAAGGGGCAGGTACGATTTCAACCAATGGCACATAATATGGTGGATTGACGGGATGGGCGACGACAATGTTTTTCCTTTGAAGATATTCAAATTAATGATTTGTGATTATACCGGGTGGCCCACCACATGCGCGGAGCTTGTTTTGAGGGAGTAAATGGAGATATTTTGAGAATATTTTTTTTGTTGTGTGTAGGGTGTACAAAAGCACAATTTAAAATTATTTTCATATATACAGGGTGTTCGAAAACAAAGATATTGAGCAAAGTTACATTTTATTTAAATGTAACACCCTGTATTTGACCTGAAAAATGGAATGGCAAGCTCAAATTATGATGAGTTTCTTCAGATCACTTTATATCTTAGAAGCATAATTTAAGAGAAAATGGAGAAACATTGAAAATATGGAGTTTTTTTTAAATAGCAATTAATGAAGAAACCAGTTACGCCAGCGATACAGACAGTATATGTTTTCGAGTAGACATATTGGCTACTTCTATACAGAAAAAAAAATACCTCTGGAATATACAGAGTGATGAACATAATTAATTTTCAAACATCAACTACAAATAATAGTCAAAAACTTTCTTATTTCAAATGGCACACCCGGTATTTCGATCTGTATCTCGTTGAACGTAAAAATTAATTTCGAAAATATCTTCATAAGGTTTCTCAGCAATTTTCGACCATTATTTGTATTTGATGTTTGAAAATTAATTATGATCACCCTGTATATTCCAGAATTACTTTGTTTTTCTGTATAGGAGAAGCAAATATGTCTACTCCAAAAAATACTGTCTGTATTGCTGGCGTAACTTCATTAATTGCTATTAAAAAATAAAACTCCATATTTTCAATTTTTCGCCATTTTCTCATAAATGATCTACATATTTGTTTTCGAACACCCTGTATATATGAAAATAATTTTAAATTGTGCTTTTGAACACCCTACATACATCGGACGAAGCTCCGCGTCTGTGGTGGGCCACCCGTCGGTATATAATTAAATTATATAATAATTTCGTCCAAATTTCTATAAATTTTGAGTTTTGCAATGCAAATGGTCTCGAATAATTCCAATTGACTATTGATGAAGAATCAGTATACGAATTCATCATTCAGAAACTTCACATCTGAGATTTCTCTTCTGTTCGCTAATGTTAACATGTTCACCCCCGGTTTCTGAAAGGCTGATCAACACAAATGTTAACTAATCAGTCATCAATCTCTTGTTAACCTTCATCTGAGTTGCGCAAAGCATAAAAACTCGGGCTGATTTGACATTAACAGTTCTGTTAACTTTGACCATCCTTTCAGAAACCGGGTGTAAGTTTATTCCGAACGTAGATACGGTTGTTGGGGTTAAATGGAAAACATTTTTGCGCATATGTTCTGGGGAACATCGCGTTATAGTTTTGCCCAAATGACTGTAACTTTCGAATTTTTTGACGAAAATGGTCTCAAACGATTTAGTTGGACTCCCCAATGAAGAATTCGAGGTCAAATTTGATTCTGTCCGGCCGGCCGTCCGGCCGTTGCCACGATAACTTGAGAACGAAAAGAGCTAGCGACTTGAAATTTTCAGGGTGGGTGGCGCATCCCAATACGACGGACAAGTTCGTTAATGGGCATAATCGGCCCAGTGGTTTCCGAGTAATAATTTTGTTTTCAACCAATATGAATCCGATCGAATTGAAACTTGTGAGTAGTTGAAGAATATGAACCTAAGCACGTTTGTGAAATTTTATGCGAATCGTATGGCTAGAAAACTTGATAACTTGAGAACGGAAAGAGCTAGCGGCTTGAAGTTTTCAGGTTAGGATGTGCACCAGAACGAGACATTTCAGTTTGTTTATGAGCATAATCGGCCAAACGGTTTTAGAGTTATAGCCATCTGAAATTTTCTGGAATTTGGTGGTTTTTTGTTCCTCATTAACTCGAAAAATACTGAACCGATTGAATTCAAACATGGTAATTAGTTGTAGAATGCCAACGCGAAAATGTTTGCAAAATTTGGTGCGGATAGCATTTGTAGAAAATTTTTAATAAATCATTGAAAATAAAAAAGAATTCTATATATCAGTAACTAATCGTTTGAAATTGCTGAAATTTTGCAAGAGCCTTCATAACCTAACTCTACTGCTAAGTTTCAAGTTTTAATACGATCGGTTAAATATTGTTGGAGATTCGAGCATTCTTGTGTGAGTTCAGTAGATGGGTGACCGTTGCCTCGATAACTTTCGAACGAAAGGAGATAGGGACTTGCAATTTTCAGGGTAGGTTGCGTATCCGAAAGGGAGAGTTGAGTTCGTTTCCGGGCATAATCGGTCTAACGGTTTCCGAGTTATACCCACCTGGAATATTATTTCCTTGATAACTCAAAAAATAAATATTCGATCGAATTGAAGCTTGGTAACTAGTAGTAGAAAATCAACATAAAGACGTGTTTAAAATTTTGTAAGAACCGTACACCTAGAAAATTTGAAAAAAATTACGAAAAAAAAAATGTAAGAACCGTACCCCTAGAAAATTTTAAAAAAATCACGAAAAAAAAAATTGGTTCAAGCACTGACGTGAAGTCAGAAGCTTTTGCGCTTATGTTCTATTGTCCATTCAGTCAGTGCTTGAACCAATTTTTTTTTATTGATATAGTCTATGAACATATTCTGAACCCGTTCAAGTTTATTCACATAAATGTCGTATCTAGGGTTCCCTATTACAGAACCATAACTAAAAATACTATTGACGTATGACGACAAGTTCTCATTATGAAACCCAGCATTTTATAGGCCTTTTTAGAGACGTAAAATATATATGTCTATCGAAAAGCATTTTAGAATCGTATATAATTCCCAAGTCCTTTATTTCCGTGACAGTTTGTAAGGGACGAGAAGATAATATGTGATATAAGTGATTTAGACTGCTTTTTCCGCGTCCAAACAAAATGTGGTAACACTTTTCAAAATTCAGATACAGACTATTTACCACACAGTAATCATAAAAGTTATTGATATCCTGCTGCATTAGTGTGACGTCGCCAATATTAGAAATTGAATGGTATATTTTTAGATCATCCGCATACATTAAAAAAATGGCAAATCGAAAGCATTGGGATATATCATTAATATAAATATTAAACAAGAGTGGTCCCAAATGTGATCCTTGAGGCACTCCAGAGGTGATTTGGCCTTATTCTGATCTGTGGTTACCAACGGTTACCGCTTGACAACGGTCAGTCACAAGGTCAGTCACATAAGACTCAAGCCAATTTAGCAGATTGCCATCCACCCCGACTCCAGCGAGTTTCCGTAACAAAACTGAGTGATCGATCTTATCAAAGGCTTTGCTGAAGTCGGCGTAAATAGCATCAGCTTGGTGCTTGTCGTGATGACAGATTGACCGTGTAAAGGCGAAAATTCATGAGACGATGCTGTCGTTAAAATTACAGACATTTGGGCAAATTTATAAGTACTCTGTTCCGAGGAACAAGAGCGCCAAAAAGCAACGACGCTGTCGTTAAAAATTTCCCTTCCTTCCTTTTCATGGAACGACGAATTCGGACGACAGCTTTTGAACGGATTTAAAAACATAACCTTATTGAGTGTTAATATTACAACTAAATATAAACAAAATGAGTTAATCATTATTTCAATTTGTGGTATAGAAACTGTTATTTAAAATATTATCAGTAGTACATGCAAAAGCACTACAGTTATCCTTAATAATTATATAAATGCATTAAATCGCAAAAGAGAAACAATCACAGGAGCTCCAATTATGATTGCTAACAAAAAAGAAAATATAATAAAAAGAAAATTTTGGTTGCGTGTTAATAATATACTTGCGGGCTGAAATTCTAGATCGGATTACATTGCTTGAAAAAAACCTGCATGCTTTGCACATCCCTACTTTCTCCGCGCATGTTCTAGAGGACACATCGCATTCTCATTTTGCTGAGCTTAGCCGAGCGGGACGTATAATATATATAAATATAATATATGAATCGGCCTTAAGAGTGTCCAATAGAGATGAATGCACAATAGAATATGAGCGCAAAAGCTCCTGACTCCACGTCAGAGCTTGAACCAATTTTAATTTTTGCGGCTGTCAGAGGTATGTTATTATATATGGTCGGAGGTAAGCTAGATAAATCCAGCATTACAACGACGTCGTTCAAATGACTAAACGAACGACGAGAACTTGTTGCCATCTCATAGTCTCATGAATTTTCGCCTTATATTCGTCCATGAAACAAGTCAAGTTGAATTATAACTTTCAAAATTACAATAGCTTCCGCTGATTATAGAGTATCAATTATAAAAAATTGGTTCAAGCACTGACGTGAAGTCAGGAGCTTTTGCGCGTATGTTTTATTGTCCATTCTCCTGTATTGGACATCCTTATAAGTATGTCCAATACATTTTACATTACAATTTACCACGGTAAATTATGTTGTCCATTTTCCTGTATTGGACACTTAATTCGAATTTACCATGGTAAATTCGAATTAAGGATGTCCAATGCATGAGAATGGACAACATAATTTACCATGGTAAATTCGATTATAATCGAATTTACCATGGTAAATTATGTTGTCCATTCTCATGCATTGGACATCCTTAATTCGAATTTACCATGGTAAATTCGAATTAAGTGTCCAATTTACTATGGTAAATTCGATTATAATCGAATTTATCATGGTAAATTATGTTGTCCATTCTCATGCATTGGACATCCTTAATTCGAATTTACCATGGTAAATTCGAATTAAGTGTCCAATACAGGAAAATGGACAACATAATTTACCATGGTAAATTCGAGTAAGCGGAGTAAGGATGTCCAATACAGGAGAATGGACAATAGAACATACGCGCAAAAGCTCCTGACTTCACGTCAGTGCTTGAACCAATTTTTTTTTTCGTTATTTTTTCAAATTTTCTAGGGGTACGGTTCTTAAAAAATTTGAAACACGTCTTTATGTTGATTTTCTACTAATAGTTACCAAGCTTCATTTCGATCGAATCTTTATTTTTTGAGTTATCGAGGAAATAATATTCCAGGTGGGTATAACTCGGAAACCGTTAAACCGATTATGTCCAAAAACGAACTCAACTCTCCCATTCGGATACGCAACCTACCCTGAAATATGCAAGTCCCTATCTCCTTTTGTTCGAAAGTTATCGAGGCAACGGTCACCCATCAACTGAACTCACACAAGGCTGCTCGAATCTCCAACAATATTTAACCGATCATGTTAAAACTTAAAACTTGGCAGTAGAGTGGGGTTCTAAAGGCTCTTGCAAAATTTCAGCTATTTCAGACGAATAGTTACTATATATAGAATTTTTTTTTTTAATTTTCAATGGTTTCTTAAAAATTTTCTACAAATACTATCCTCACGAAATTTTGCAAGAATTTTCGAGTTGGCATTCTACAACTAATAACCATGTTTCAATTCAATCGGTTTAGTATTTTTCGAGTTAATGAGGAAAAAAACCACCAAATTTCAGATGGCTATAACTCTAAAACCGTTTGGCCGATTATGCTTATAAACAAACTCAAATGTCGTGTTCAGATGCACATCCTAACCTGAAAACTTCAAGCCGCTATCTCTTTCCGTTCTCAAGTTATCGTGACAACAAAAATATTTTTTAATAATTTTAAAGCCGTACGATTCGCACAACATTTCACAAACGTGCTTAGGTTCATATTCTACAACTACTCACCAAGTTTCAATTCGATCGGATCCATATTGGTTGAAAGCAAAATTATTACTCGGAAACCATTGGGCCGATTATGCCCATTAACGAACTTGTCCGTCGTATTGGGATGCGCTACCTAACCTGAAAATTTCAAGTCGCTAGCTCTTTCCGTTCTCAAGTTATCGTGGCAACGGCCGGACGGGCATAATCAAATTTGACCTCGAATTCTTCATTGGGGAGTCGAACCAAATCGTTTGAGACCATTTTCGTCAAAAAATTCGAAATTTACAGACATTTGGGCAAAATGATAACGCGATTATGTCCCCAGAACATACGCGCAAAAATTGATTAAAATATTTAATCGAGTGTTGGTGAAAATATGTAGAAGCAAATAAAGAATAATGAGAACCATACTTATTTTTCAAATGATCACTGAATAGTGATGGCAGGAATGTAGATGTTGAACTCGATAGAATTGTAGTACTGTCGGCAATATCATCTACGTTCTTAAATACTTTTCTTTTTAGTTCCAAATTTTCGGGGACACATTCTTGTACCAGAATAGCCCCTTTCACTGCTTCTTCTAGATTTGTTGTTCCTGTAAAATGTTTTCAAATCTTGAAATTGAAATCGATTGCGCTCGAGAAACAGCGATTCAACTTGATATCACTTTGAATTCCAAAAGTTATCACTTTATCTTACCTTTTATGCAAGCTAGCTGTTCTTTGGCATTGAGTTTTCCTCTCAAGAGTCCATTTTGTTCGAGTGATGAAATTTGGTGCTCAACATCCTTTAGTGCATTCTCGATTTGCTTTGGTTCGATATCATAGATGTAGCAATTGTATCCAACGCTTGCGAAAAGCATAGCCCATGATCTACCGATTAGGCCACTAAGGATAATAACAGAATATATTACAATATATCTTGAGATAGTATACTTGCAATAGAAAGATGCGTGGAAATGAACCTAGAAAGAAACTATCAGAGATGTGATATAGCAATCCACTCTGACAGTCAAGCTGCTATTAAAGCTCTGAAGCAGGCAAGAACAACAGGGTCTCCTTGGTCTGGGTTCCTCGTCACGCGGAAATCATAGGAAATGAGGAGGCCAACACACTTGCCAAGAAAGGAGCACAAACCCCCTTTATTGGCCCGGAACCCTACTGTGGGGTTGGTAGATACACCTACAAAATTGAATTTTGGATGGAAGAAGACACTGAAAGAGGTGTTTTCTGGAGATCTCTACCCAGAGTGTATCACTCCAAGAAATTCCGCCGGAACTTTGATACTGTCAGATCCAAGAAATACTACCGGTGTGAAGTTACCCACATCCACACATACACTCAACGACCAAAAAATGTTCAAATTGAAATATTAATAACTCGATAAGTACTTGGTGAATAATGATGAAATTTGAAAGTGTTGCTCATGGATGCCTAAAAAATCGAAATAAAATGTCAAATAATTTGTGTAGCCCCCAGGGGGCGGTGGCTGGGGGCGGTAAAACGAAAAATCCTATAACTCGGAAAATATTGAGTGTTCCACGATGAACTTTGGATATGTGGTCAAGAATGGCGTAAATAAAAAGATGTAGTAGGTTCCATAGTTTGTGCGGCCCCAGGGGGGCGGCGATCGGGGGCGGTATATCAAAAAATGCCATAACTCGGAAAATATTGAGTGTTCCACGATGAGCTTTGGATATGTTGTCTGGAATGGCGTAAATACAAAGATGTAGTAGGTCCCATAGTTTGTGCGGCCCCAGGGGGGCGGCGATCGGGGGCGGTATATCGAAAAATGCCATAACTCGGAAAATATTGAGTGTTCCACGATGAGCTTTGGATATGTTGTCTGGAATGGCGTAAATACAAAGATGTAGTAGGTCCCATAGTTTGTGCGGCCCCAGGGGGGCGGCGATCGGGGGCGGTATATCAAAAAATGCCATAACTCGGAAAATATTGTGTGTTCCACGATGAGCTTTGGATATGTTGTCTGGAATGGCGTAAATACAAAGATGTAGTAGGTCCCATAGTTTGTGCGGCCCCAGGGGGCGGCGATCAGGGGCGGTATATCGAAAAATGCCATAACTCGGAAAATATTGAGTGTTCCACGATGAGCTTTGGATATGTTGTCTGGAATGGCGTAAATACAAAGATGTAGTAGGTCCCATAGTTTGTGCGGCCCCAGGGGGGCGGTATATCATAAATTGCCATAACTCGGAAAATATTGAGTGTTCCACGATGAGCTTTGGATTTGTTGTCTGGAATGGCGTAAATACAAAGATGTAGTAGGTCCCATAGTTTGTGCGGCCCCAGGGGGGCGGCGATCGGGGGCAGTATATCGAAAAATGCCATAACTCGGAAAATATTGAGTGTTCCACGATGAGCTTTGGATATGTTGTCTGGAATGGCGTAAATACAAAGATGTAGTAGGTCCCATAGTTTGTGCGGCCCCAAGGGGGGCGGCGATCGGGGGCGGTATATCGAAAAATGCCATAACTTGGAAAATATTGAGTGTTCCTCGATGAGCTTTGCATATGTTGTCTGGAATGGCGTAAATACAAAGATGTAGTAGGTCCCATAGTTTGTGCGGCCCCAGGGGGGCGGTATATCGAAAAATGCCATAACTCGGAAAATATTGAGTGTTCCACGATGAGCTTTGGATATGTTGTCTGGAATGGCGTAAATACAAAGATGTAGTACTTCTCATAGTTTGTTCGGCCCCAGGGGGACGGCGATCGGGGGCGGTATATCGATAAATGCCATAACTCGGAAAATATTGAGTGTTCCACGATGAGCTTTGGATATGTTGTCTAGAATGGCGTAAATAAAAAGATGTAGTAGGTCCCATAGTTTGTGCGGCCCCAGGGGGGCGGCAATCGGGGGCGGTATATCGAAAAATGCTATAACTCGGAAAATATTGACTGTTCCACGATGAGCTTTGGATATGTTGTCTGGAATGGCGTAAATACAAAGATGTAGTAGGTCCCATAGTTTGTGCGGCCCCAGGGGGGCGGCGATCGGGGGCGGTATATCGAAAAATGCCATAACTCGGAAAATATTGAGTGTTCCACGATGAGCTTTGGATATGTTGTCTGGAATGGCGTAAATACAAAGATGTAGTAGTTCTCACAGTTTGTTCGGCCCCAGGGGGGCGGCGATCGGGGGCGGTATATCGAAAAATGACATAACTCGGAAAATATTGAGTGTTCCACGATGAGCTTTGGATATGTTGTCTAGAATGGCGTAAATACAAAGATGTAGTAGGTCCCATAGTTTGTGCGGCCCCAGGGGGGCGGCAATCGGCGGTATATCAAAAAATGCCATAACTCGGAAAATATTGAGTGTTCCACGATGAGCTTTGGACTTGTGGTCGAGAATGGCGTAAATAAAAAGATGTAGTAGGTCCCATAGTTTGTGCGGCCCCAGGGGGGCGGCAATCGGGGGCGGTATATCGAAAATTGCGATAACTCGGAAAATATTGAGTGTTCCAGGATGAGCTTTGGATATGTGGTCGAGAATGGCGTAAAAAAAAAGATGTAGTAGGTCCCATAGTTTGTGCGGCCCCAGGGGGGCGGCAATCGGGGGCGGTATATCGAAAAATGCGATAACTCGGAAAATATAGAGTGTTCCACGATGAGCTTTGGATATGTCGTCTAGAATGGCGTAAATAAATAGATGTAGTAGGTCCCATAGTTTGTGCAGCCCCACGGGGGCGGCAATCGGGGGCGGTATATCGAAAAATGCGATAACTCGGAAAATATAGAGTGTTCCACGATGAGCTTTGGATATGTCGTCTAGAATGGCGTAAATAAAAAAATGTAGTAGGTCCCATAGTTTGTGCGGCCCCAGGGGGGTGGCGATCGGGGGCGGTATATCGAAAAATGCGATAACTCGGAAAATATTGAGTGTTCCACGATGAGCTTTGAATATGTCGTCTAGAATGGCGTGAATAAAAAGATGTAGTAGGTCCCATAGTTTGTGCGGCCCCAGGGGGGCGGCAATCGGGGGCGGTATTTCGAAAAATGCGATAACTCGGAAAATATAGAGTGTTCCACGATGAGCTTTGGATATGTCGTCTAGAATGGCGTAAATAAAAAAATGTAGTAGGTCCCATAGTTTGTGCGGTCCCAGGGGGGCGGCGATCGGGGGCGGTATATCGAAAAATGCGATAACTCGGAAAATATAGAGTGTTCCACGATGAGCTTTGGATATGGCGTCTAGAATGGCGTAAATAAAAAAATGGATATTTTCCGAGTTATCGCATTTTTCGATATACCGCCCCCGATTGCCGCCCCCCTGGGGCCGCACAAACTATGGGACCTACTACACCTTTTTATTTACGCCATTCTAGACGACATATCCAAAGCTCATCGTGGAACACTATATATTATCCGAGTTATCGCATTTTTCGATATACCGCCCTCGATTGACGCCCCACTGGGGCCGCACAAACTATGGGACCTACTACATCTTTTTATTTACGCCATTCTCGACCACATATCCGAAGCTCATCCTGGAACACTCTATCTTTTCCGAGTTATCACATTTTTCGATATACCGCCCCCGATCGCCGCCCCCCTGGGGCCGCACAAACTATGGGACCTACTACATCTTTTTATTTACGCCTATTTAGACGACATATCCAAAGCTCATCGTGGAACACTCTATATTTTACGAGTTATCGCATTTTTTGATATACCGCCCCCGATTGCCGCCCCCCTGGGGCCGCACAAACTATGAGACCTACTACATCTTTGTATATACGCCATTCTAGACAACATATCCAAAGCTCATCGTGGAACACTCTTTATTTTCCCAGTTATATCATTTTTCGTTATAGCGCCCCCGATCGCCGCCCCCCTGGGGCCACACAAACTATGGGACCTACTTCATCTTTTTATTTACGCCATTCTAGACGACATATCCAAAGCTCATCGTGGAACACTCTATATTTTCCGAGTTATCGCATTTTTCGATATACCGCCCCCGATTGCCGCCCCCCTGGGGCCGCACAAACTATGGGACCTACTACATCTTTTTACTTACGCCATTCTAGACAACATATCCAAAGCTCATCGTGGAACACTCAATATTTTCCGAGTTATGGCATTTTTCGATATACCGCCCCCGATCGCCGCCCCCCTGGGGCCGCACAAACTATGAGAACTACTACATCTTTGTATTTACGCCATTCCAGACAACATATCCAAAGCTCATCGTGGAACACTCAATATTTTCCGAGTTATGGCATTTTTCGTTATACCGCCCCCGATCGCCGCCCCCCTGGGACCGCACAAACTACGGGACCTACAACATCTTTGTATTTACGCCATTCCAGACAACATATCCAAAGCTCATCGTGGAACACTCAATATTTTCCAAGTTATGGCATTTTTCGATATACCGCCCCCGATCGCCGCCCCCCTGGGGCCACACAAACTATGGGACCTACTACATCTTTGTATTTACGCCATTCAAGACAACATATCCAAAGCTCATCGTGGAACACTCAATATTTTCCTAGTTATGGCATTTTTCGATATACCGCCCCCCTGGGGCCGCACAAACTATGGGACCTACTACATCTTTGTATTTACGCCATTCCAGACAACATATCCAAAGCTCATCGTGGAACACTCAATATTTTCCGAGTTATGGCATTTTTCGATATACCGCCCCCGATCGCCGCGCCCCTGGGGCCGCACAAACTACGGGACCTACTACATCTTTGTATTTACGCCATTCCAGACAACATATCCAAAGCTCATCGTGGAACACTCAATATTTTCCAAGTTATGGCATTTTTCGATATACCGCCCCCGATCGCCGCCCCCCTGGGGCCGCACAAACTATGGGACCTACTACATCTTTGTATTTACGCCATTCCAGACAACATATCCAAAGCTCATCGTGGAACACTCAATATTTTCCAAGTTATGGCATTTTTCGATATACCGCCCCCGATCGCCGCCCCCCTGGGGCCACACAAACTATGGGACCTACTACATCTTTGTATTTACGCCATTCAAGACAACATATCCAAAGCTCATCGTGGAACACTCAATATTTTCCTAGTTATGGCATTTTTCGATATACCGCCCCCCTGGGGCCGCACAAACTATGGGACCTACTACATCTTTGTATTTACGCCATTCCAGACAACATATCCAAAGCTCATCGTGGAACACTCAATATTTTCCGAGTTATGGCATTTTTCGATATACCGCCCCCGATCGCCGCGCCCCTGGGGCCGCACAAACTACGGGACCTACTACATCTTTGTATTTACGCCATTCCAGACAACATATCCAAAGCTCATCGTGGAACACTCAATATTTTCCAAGTTATGGCATTTTTCGATATACCGCCCCCGATCGCCGCCCCCCTGGGGCCGCACAAACTATGGGACCTACTACATCTTTGTATTTACGCCATTCCAGACAACATATCCAAAGCTCATCGTGGAACACTCAATATTTTCCGAGTTATGGCATTTTTCGATATACCGCCCCCGATCGCCGCCCCCCTGGGGCCGCACAAACTATGGGACCTACTACATCTTTGTATTTACGCCATTCCAGACAACATATCCAAAGCTCATCGTGGAACACTCAATATTTTCCGAGTTATGGCATTTTTTGATATACCGCCCCCGATCGCCGCCCCCCTGGGGCCGCACAAACTATGGGACCTACTACATCTTTGTATTTACGCCATTCCAGACAACATATCCAAAGCTCATCGTGGAACACTCAATATTTTCCGAGTTATGGCATTTTTCGATATACCGCCCCCGATCGCCGCCCCCCTGGGGCCGCACAAACTATGGGACCTACTACATCTTTTTATTTACGCCATTCTTGACCACATATCCAAAGTTCATCGTGGAACACTCAATATTTTCCGAGTTATAGGATTTTTCGTTTTACCTCCCCCAGCCACCGCCCCCTGGGGGCTACACAAATTATTTGACATTTTATTTCGATTCTTTAGGCATCCATGAGCAACACTTTCAAATTTCATCATTATTCACCAAGTACTTATCGAGTTATTAATATTTCAATTTGAACATTTTTTGGTCGTTGAGTGTATGTGTGGATGTGGATAACTTCACACCGGTAGAAATACTTGGACCTCAGTAAGAACACTTTGCATCTCCTCACTGGTTTCCTCACAGGGCACTGCGGCCTTAGGAAGCATATGATGAGATTAGGGCTAGCAGAAACTGACGAGTGCAGATTCTGTTGGAAGGAGGATGAAACTCCTGATCACCTTATAATGGAATGCCTCGCCATCTCAAACCAACGCAAAGAATGCTTTGGGCAAGAAATCTGCAGGAGCGAAGACGTAGCCTCCTGGAAGCCATGGTCATCCCAGATGGCACAATATACCTCAGGGTCGCAGTTCAACGTTAACCCCTACAAAAATATACAAGATAGTATAGAATGTCAATTAGTGAGCAGCTTTTCGGATAATTTGAATTCAATATTTTGATTAATCAATAATAAATTTCTCGTACTCTATTCAAAAATTCATTCACGCAGGGTGGCACTGCATATATACATAATTCAAAATAGTTACTGGAATGCAGGGGCAGCTCGAGGCTATTCGGCGCAGGGGTGCAAAAAATAATTATTTATGTACCAATTAAGGGGATTGAGTAGATTTGAAAATTAAATATAATTTAATAAAATATTCTATCGTATTGAATGGGTATATTAATTTTAAGACGCACTACCGTTGATATAAAAAAACTGTCAAACTCCAAATATAAATATTGAAGAAATGAAAAAAAAATTGTAAAATTTCGGAAAAGGCAACAAATGTCGTAGAAATATATTGCCAAAAAGTTCAAGAAACTTCTATGACGAAGAGTACCAAAACTTAGTGAAGTGGGTAACAGAAATGTGTGTGGAATTTATTAATGAAACTATGCTAGACAAAGATATTCAATAAGTATAATTATTTGACAAAACAATTTTTGCACATATTATGATGATTTTTTTTCCCTAAAAGCTAGGGCGGGGGTGTGTGTCAATACATCGAATCGAATTTCAAGAGTCGAGAGCGAAGCTATGGGTAAAAACTGGTCTCTTTAATTATGACACGCTATTCTGAGTAAAATATAATAGTCGTTTGAAATTATTCAAATTATTACTACTTTATTCAAATGTTCATTCATAACATTTCGATGTTTGATTGATTTCGAATCAAAATATATAAACCATCAAATCAATGGTAAACATAGAAATTAAAAACTCATTTCGCCAATCTTGATTACGCATACATTTGAACCTCAGATCAACAAGTAGAAATAATACTGATAATAAGTTTCGGCATTGGTAGGTAATTATTGATCTGAGTTAGAAACATAAGTTCCTTTCGTTTGCATAGAAAGTGTAGCACTTTCCTACACTCGGTGTAATTTACACTCGATATTAGTATTCGTTTGCTACAGTGACTATATTCTAGAGAATATAGTCACTAGAGAATATAGTCACTGTATCGTTTGCTTATCGGATTTACACATAGATTAGAGGAATATCTATGGATTTACACGAATCGGATGTACATTGTACACAAAGTGTAGTTTATCTGCACCCGGTCGAAAGGAGGTGTGAAATGCACTCAAAACAGAATGTAGGGTTATGGCACAGATTACAGTTAATCTGTGGTTATGGTTAATGTTACGGCAAAAAGAAGGCGCCCATAATTGACTTGTTATGAAAATATTTGTTGTCTGGGAACTTTGATCTCTTCTTTAAAATGGGTATTATCAAATTTAAAATTTGCAATAAGGTCAGGAGGATGAAGAAATAATTAATCCGTTGAGAAACGGTAATGCTATTTGGAAATTGTTGATTTTTTTCACCAATTGATTTTTCAGACGATGAATTTACTGTTAATTTTTTTGAAAAAGCCGTCAGGGAAGGGATATTACTACAGTATGGGATTTATATCTATCAGATTGATGGCTGAACAAAAATAATAACCAATGTTTTTGACGTTTGATAAACAAACCTTATTTCAGTGTGTTTTTCATTCGTTTGCGTTACTGCACTGAAAATCAGCTGATTCAGAGTGCAGTGTAGATTACACTACACCAAGAAACAGACGAAAGAACCTATATAGAATAGCCGGAATTTTATATTTCTTCGCAATTATATTCATGTATTCCTAAACTGTTTGGTCGATAAATTAATCTTCCAAAGACAAAAAAATCATTACGTAAACTCCGCTACCTAGCCTCTCACAGAATCACAGATGATTAGATATGAGTTATTCATAGTTAACATACCTGCCAACAATACCAATTTTCTCGTTTCTGCTAGTCATTTCCACTAGGTACGTATTCCCACAAAGCAAAACGGCCAACTGAAAATTTCACTGATGAATTGAATAGAATGTTGTTGCTATCTCAATGAGATTAGTTTATAAATCATACAAACAAGTTTCAATCAAGTTACATAATCACTCTGATGATATGGGTAAATTTATTTAGTGTAAGTATGGTTATCTATCGATATCGCCTTTCTCTTCCGTTCACACTTCACTACAAGAACGTTACCTATCTTTCTGTCTGTTCAATGAAAATATTGAAAATACAGACAGGCTTAATCCATGAAGCATTTTCGAAACTGCAAATTTAAATAGGTATATCTCTTTCAATCTTTAAATTAAATCTTGAAGAATAAACAAACGATTGTATTATCCTTCTTAATTTTCTAAACCAAATAATGCGCAATCGTATCATTGCATAAATCATGATCAATAAAAAAAAAGCACTGACGTGAAGTCAGTACTCTTTGGCGCGTGTGTTCACGGTGGCTAATTTGAATTGAGTGATGGAGTACTACCTTTTGGGTAGATCTTCGGCTCGCTCTATCCACTGAGCTTGAAGTAGCCAAATTAGCCACCGTGAACATGTGCGCCAAAGAGTACTGACTTCACGTCAGTGCTTTTTTTTTTTCAAGTTCCTTTAACAAATATAGCTATCGATACAGTTTGGCTGTTAGCTTTACCGTAGATCGAAAAAAATTGCGGTTATGGGACCTCCGTTAGGAACGCAATTGCCTCTTGTCCAAATCCGAACGTATTTTAATATAGATGTACCGAATATAGTTATTCATAAATTCGCCTCAGGGCCACCATACAGACATTTCAACTCGACAACAACGCTATTTCCCCCAAACTGACTTGTGCCCGTGCACTGAATTGACATGAATATTCTTTTAAAACTTCACAAAATCGGCTCATTACTCCCAACATAACCCATACAACCCAAAAACGGTCACTTCTCGTCTGCGCATGCCTAATATACTTGTGACTGCAAGTCCTCTTAAAATTACACACCCCACAAAAAACTCCGATTCTCCAACACTAGTGGTTCAGGATATATCGCTTCTTGAATCCACGCATGCGCAGACCCTCACCGGGGTATTCTATGGAGGAATAGCAACTGCCTCTCCAAAACTCCAATCACTTTTGACGAAAACACCAGCAGTTAAATCACTGATGGTCTGCTCATGCGCATAACAAAAAATGCCCGTAAGAGGTAACATCGATTTCAAAATTAGCCCCAGGGCCACGGTATGGACACTTTAACTCGGAAACAACGCTACATCCCCCAAACTGACTTATCCGCACACTAAATTGCCATGAATATCCTTTTAAAACCTCACAATATTGGCTCAGCACTCCCGACATAACCCGTACAACCCAAAAGCAGTAACTTCTCTTCTGCGCATGCGCAATCTACTTGCGGCTGAAAGTCCCAAAATTACACACCTTACAAATAACTCCGATTCTCCAACACTAGTGGTTCAGGAGATATCGTATCTTGAATCCACGCATGCGCAGACCCTCACCAGGGGATTCTATAAAGGAATAGCATCCGCCACCCCAAAACCCCAATCCTCTCTGACAAAAACACCAGCAGTTAAATCACTGATGGTCTGCTCATGCGCATAACGAAAAATGCCCGTAAGGGGTAACATCAATTTCAAAATTAGCCCCAGGGCCACGGAATGCACACTTCAACTCGGAAACCACGCTATTTCCCCCAAACTGACTTGTGTCCATGCACTGAATTGACATGAATATTCTTTTAAAACCTCACAATATTGGCCCAGCACTCCAGACATAACCCGTATAACCCAAAAACAGTCACTTCTCTTCTGCGCATGCGCAATCTACTGGCGGCTGAAAGTCTTCTCAAAATCACACACCTTACAAAAACTCCGATTATCCAACATCAGTGGTCCAGGAGATATCGCATCTTTAATCCACGCATGCGCAGACCCTTACCAGGGGAGTCTATGAAGGAATAGCATCCGCCACCCCAAAACCCCAATCCTTTTTGACGAAAACACCAGCAGTTAAATCACTGATGGTCCGCTCATGCGCATAACGAACAATGCCTGTAAAAGGGGTAACATCAATTTCAAAATTAGCCCCAGGGCCACGGTACGGAAACTTCAACGCGGAAACAACGCTGTATCCGCCAAACTGACTTGTCCTTGCACTGAATTGCCATGAATATTCTTTTAAAACCTCACAATATCGACTCGGCATTCCCAACATAACCCATCCAACCCAAAAATATTTACTTCTCTTCTGCGCATGCGCAATCAACTCGCGGCTAAAAGTCCTCTCAAAATCACACACCTTACAAAAAACGCCGATTCTCCAACGCAAGTGGGGATCGTGAGATATCGCATCTTTAATCCACGCATGCGCAGACCCTCATCAAGGATCTGGATTCTATGGAGGAATAGCATCCTCCACCCCAAAACCCCAATCCTCTCTTACGAAAACTACAGCAGTTAAATGACTTCGCATCTGCGCATGCGCATAACGAAAAATGCCCGGAAAGGGCAGCATGAACCTCAAAAACATAGGTTTCGGCATTAAAAGCAAAGTATTCCGCAAAATAGTAGTAATTTTTTGATTTTTTTCATGTCACGTGATCTTCACGAAATTTTGCAAAAGTGATTGGTCTGGTCTTTTGTATCTAACTACTAAGTTTCAATTTAATCAGATCAGTATTTTTCGAGTTATCGTGAAAACAAAATATTAAAATTTTTCAAATTTTTTTTTGCCACTTTAGGGACGTCTGTTCAACACAAAACTTTGCAGGCATATAAAGGTCATGATTCTACAATTTGATGCCAAATTTCAGAAAGATCGAGTGATCGGTTCCGGAAATATTCATAATAAACGTATTTACTAAAAACGGCCTTAACTCCGAAACCGCTCGGTTGATTTCGCCCGTTAACGAACTTGTCCGAGATATTTACGCTACGAAACTACCCTGAAAATTTCAACGCTCTAAGTCGTTCCGTTCGAGAGTTATCGTGCTAACGGCCGGACTGGCCGGCCGGCCGGCCCGACCGGACGGACAGAATTGAATTTGACCTCGAATTCTTCATTAAGGAGTCGAACCCAATCGTTTGAGACCATTATCGAAAAAAAGAAGAAAACATCAATTGCTGTTTTTCAATCACATTTAAAAAGAGCACACTCGTTTATACAACGAGCAAGTTGAAGTTACCGCAGCTGCTATGCTGAGTCCTCCTAGTTCTTCTCGATTGCACTACTTACATAATTGATTGCTCAGATTTTTTTTAACTTTAAAACCTGGCAATAGTTTTCTGTTATAATGAATGAGTTCATGTACGGCTTATGAAAGGCAATAGGTACTATGTTATCGCTTTAATGAACTATCTATATTTTCACATATTGATTGATAAACAGATCGGTGCAGTCACCTATATAAACATACCTGTTCATACCTGCTTGTCCGATAGTCATGAACAGAAACATGTAGGCACCATTATGACAAATTCCTCATGCTTCAAACTTTCGATTCGAATATTATTTGTTTTGTAAACAAAAGTGTGTAACATGGCACAAAAATTAAATTAAAATATTATTAATAAAGGATAGCCATTATAATATGAACATAGAAATTTATATTATGACAAATTCACTCCTACAATAAAATGTCTATTTGAGCATCGCATTTATATCACTTTGACATCGATAAAAAAGCTGCATCGTTTTTTACAGCGATAAAACACTCTCCAGCTCGAAATCAAGCCGTACTGGCTCGTTTCCTAGCAACATAACAATATGGCTACCATAAAATTAAATTCGTGAATTTATCTAGCTAAAAATCACTCGAGCATTTTTTTAAGATCGGATAAACTTCTATTTTGTAAACTCAAACTAGATTGCTTTCAAGCAATTTAAACTCGAACAAACGAAACTTATAAAAACTCTCCAGCTTCGCTGTCGAGTTTTTATCAGTTCGTTTGTTCTCGTTAAATATCTATAAGCAATCTAGTTTTCGTAAAAAATAAAAGTTTATCCGATAAAAAAAGCTCTTGTGCTTTTACGTATGATAAATTCACTCCTACAATAAAATGTCTATTTGAGCATCGCATTTATATCACTTTGACATCGATAAAAAAGCTGCATCGTTTTTTACAGCGATAAAACACTCTCCAGCTCGAAATCAAGCCGTACTGGCTCGTTTCCTAGCAACATAACAATATGGCTACCATAAAATTAAATTCGTGAATTTATCATACGTAAAAGCACAAGAGCTTTTTTTTATCGGATAAACTTTTATTTTTTACGAAAACTAGATTGCTTAGATATTTAACGAGAACAAACGAACTGATAAAAACTCGACAGCGAAGCTGGAGAGTTTTTATAAGTTTCGTTTGTTCGAGTTTAAATTGCTTGAAAGCAATCTAGTTTGAGTTTACAAAATAGAAGTTTATCCGATCTTAAAAAAATGCTCGAGTGATTTTTAGCTAGATAAATTCACTCCTACAATAAAATGTCTATTTGAGCATCGCATTTATATCACTTTGACATCGATAAAAAAGCTGCATCGTTTTTTACAGCGATAAAACACTCTCCAGCTCGAAATCAAGCCGTACTGGCTCGTTTCCTAGCAACATAACAATATGGCTACCATAAAATTAAATTCGTGAATTTATCTAGCTAAAAATCACTCGAGCATTTTTTTAAGATCGGATAAACTTCTATTTTGTAAACTCAAACTAGGTTGCTTTCAAGCAATTTAAACTCGAACAAACGAAACTTATAAAAACTCTCCAGCTTCGCTGTCGAGTTTTTATCAGTTCGTTTGTTCTCGTTAAATTTCTAAGCAATCTAGTTTTCGTAAAAAATAAAAGTTTATCCGATAAAAAAAAAGCTCTTGTGCTTTTACGTATGATAAATGTATCCATTATGCAAAATAAATAATTATTTTAATCAAGTATTTATTCTCAATTCATAATAAGGTCGACGGAAAAATCTTGTAATAAACTCGTTTATTAATCTAGCGATTAATGGTCTCAAACTATTAACGCGCTCGCTCCGCTCGCGTGTTAAAATATCTCACCATTAATATTAAATGTTTATTTAAATAACGATTAATAGACAATACACTCGGGATGTAATTTTGTCTATAAAGAATTGCAAATATAGGATTCTTAGTTTTTGGGCTAATTGCGCAGGTGTATCATAAAAAACTTTCATAGTAATTGTCGCAATTATCAGCGGAAATCTTCGTCGGCAAAACTTATTACAAGGAGTTAAAGACATAAAGCTGATAAAGTTTTTATATATATATTGTACTAAAATCATAAGATTACACATTAAAAGTAATGTAATTGAATCCTATACATTATTCAGATAACTTAAATAATCTACATATAGTTGGAATAGTTCTTAAAGCTTTATTTTAATTTTTGAATCACAATTTAATCAATGGTATGATATTCATAATTGCTTCAGCAACTAAAGATTCTATTTTGAAGTGGTACCTATCTCAGTTCTGAATGAAACCTATCAAGCCATTTTGGTACAAAGTATTTATGCTGTAGAAGTGTTATGTAAGATATGTCCTGCCCAATATTAAACTGATGTTGAATAGTCTTTTTTCTCTCCCTTCTCCAATTTACTGTTATTATACAAGTATGACATGAAATTACAGTGATGCATCTCAATTAACTTCGAATCTAAGTGCTTTATGACTGGTTGATGGCAATTCAACATATTAATGTCAATAAATTTTGCACCTAATAGATCATTCAGAATATTTCGGGCATTACATTACACATTAATTAGATACAAAACCTTTTTGCCATAAAATAAATAGGCTGAAGCAATTCCAAAATGACAATTTCAACAATCCAGAAATATCACTCCTTCCATAAAACTAAACTGAAGAGTTATAGTAAGAATTTTGAAAGTATACAAAATACATACATTTTATTTAAATTACTTCAGTTTAGGTGATTTTCCACAACAAATGTAAAATTTAATATTAATAATGATCATAAAACAAATACTTAATAACTTTTTTCGGTGTCTAGTCTGCTATCGAAATATTCTGGTCAATGGTTCAATTGTATCTGTTTCAATGTATTCCGTGCCAATGATTTATATAGTAGGATCAATGTGCAGATTCAGGTTAACCATTGCTGTATTTTGTCATGGATACCGGTTTGGGCTTGTGCCTGTTGACATTCTATTTGGATTAATAAAGAAATAATTAAATAACAACACTGAGTTGAGTGGCTTAACAACAATTTCAATGGTAGGTAGGTGGAAAGACATAACCCCATTTATTGGCCTGCAAGATACCTTGACCTAAACCTCTGACATTTATCGGTGGGGTCCTTTGAAACAATTATTTTATTCACAAAAATAATATTGAACAATTACAAGATATAAATTACTATTGCCACATAACAAATTAAAACAAAATGTCGAAAAAAGTTATTCGTTTTATTACATTTATAATTCAATTTTATTAAATTTTTTCCACATCATTTTTTCATTAGTTCACCGATATTGTTCAGGAAAATTGGCTAAAGTTAATGAGAGTTAAAATTAATTAAATGATAAAGAGTACTATGAATAAATAATGTAATGTGTATTATTGTATACATCACCAAAGAGGGATATCTCAAGACTGTTGTGATTAATCAATTTACCAGTTCTGCTGTAGTTGACTGACTAACATTAGATTCTCTACCTAAAGAACTACCAGGAGACTCTGCATTTTCATTTATCAATTTTTGTCTTTCCCGATACATGGACACCCTTATATTTTCTATTTGATGATAGCGACAAAGTTTGATCAGTGCAAAAACTGAAAGTCCAACCCATACTGCAAAAGATCCCCATACGCCAAACTGTGCAGTTCCTAATTCAATGTAGAAATGTGTTGTGTTTATCTCATCCTTCTTATCAATATCCTGTCCAGCAGCTAATTCACATCTGAAAGCGTAATGTTTGCAATCTATTAATTATCTTCTCTTGACATCAACATCTAGTTTCAAACATATATATGAAACTATACTTCGCAAAGTCTGAAAATATATTTTGGAATAATTATGAATTAGGAGTATTTCTTCTCATGTATTATATATACATAACTTAATAATAATAGATGATTACAATCTCACTTGTTAACATTAACGAATTGAGCTAAATAGATTAATCAATTCGTAAAAGTCACTACTTAAAGCCTCACCACCCTAATCTTTTGGTAATGAAATAGACCGTCTTCGGAAATGTGAACAGTACGTGACATCACAAGACTTTAGCATTTCACTCTTGGCGGTATTGCTTCAGCCCCTTTTTTTTCCTGTCTTCATTGGCAGGGATAATTTTATTTTTGAACCTTCGATTCAGTTTGAAAATTCTTTCATTTTATTACTAGAATTCACTTGGTAAACAAGTCATTGAAATATAATCTTATTTTGGGGTCACAAACAGACCAGAGCGGTTTGATAGAACTTTTCTGTTGACGTTACACTATACTACCATTCTCAAAATATTTCCAGAGCAGTGCAGTCTATGTATTTCAATTACTTACGAAGAGAACCTCTGTGTTATATTCTGACACCATGTCATAAATCCCAATGTTATCATGAGTGCAGCAATGATAGTCATAGCACATAACAATATTCCAGACAATACATCTATGAAAGCCGAAAGAAAACTGCTGTCAGTCCCCTTATGCAGAAATAAGGATAACCTATGAGATAAATCATTTCGATAATAATATAACTACCGCAATAGGCTTTCCATTACCTGTATATTTGAATCGTTGATACCAAACATAATACCACACCAACAAATATGGTATAGTTACAATAGCCTTGCGAAGCCCAATTTACATTTAGTTGACCATCTGATTCTTGCCATTCACCTGTGGAGAATAGCAGGCAGTGGCCCCTAAAAATATATTATATAATTTTTTCGTCACATTTAACGAATCAGCCTACCTGAATTCATCTTGGTGAAAACTCATAGGGACGACAATACATAGCGATAAAATAAATGCTACCACATATCCCGCTATTTGGCTCAGTAAAATTATATTCCCGAGTGCCATCTTCGAAATTTATGACGAAAAAATCTATAGCATTTTACATTTACAGTTCAGTAAGTTGATACCACAGAACACAAATAATATGATACTAACAAATTACATTGAATCAGAGATATTCTCTGCATTAAATTTTTAAACTCTCAAATACTGTTTTTCTTTTGTCTATTCTTCGCCTATCCCATCCATTGTTTACTTGTCTTATGTCAAATTTATCTGGAAAAATCAGCTGGTTCCAAACATCATTTGTCTAATACAATAGGCGTTATTTTTGCGTTCAACCAGATATGTATTTTTTTTTTCGTACCATAGATATGATTGATAAAATAAGTCTGGAGTGTGTGTTTCTCATTATTGGATTAATTTAATATACTTTGCAAATATTAATATATTGAAGTCTATGACCTAATTTTTCTAACCTTGGCTGTATTGTGATCGTCTAGTGCTAGTGAGTTGGTAGAACTACTTACTTACGCTGTGTAGGCAACCCAAGTTACTTTTAATGAAAAAGGAAAATGGGCGGGAAGTTTAAAGATTCAAACAAGCTTGTGCATTCGGATACGTATATTTTGTATAATTGGGGAAAACGCTTAGAAAAACACCCAGAAGTGTGATAGTCGTGATCAGACAAATATTAATATAAATCAAAGAACTGGTACATTGGCAATTCTACAATAATTGAGAACGATAAGGAGAGTACACCTGGTGGGTCATACAGTATTTGTAATGACATTAAAATATTCACCAGATCGGAGGTCAGTCAGAATTAGTGTTTACCTCATTGATTTTCGCTGGAGGTGAGTAAAGAGCACTGCCAGACCTACACTCTTTCTACCTTATTCATTCACTCCGGAGGTGATTAAAGAGCAGTACCAGATCTCACTCTTTCTTCCTCAAGCCAGTGCCTAACCTACAGCTATCAGGAGGCGCAGGATATGTACACGGTAAGAGTCAGTGAATTTGAACATCAGAGAGCTAAACCCTGAGTAACGAAACTGTGTTCCCGCTACATATATCTGTGTTGCCAAAGCTGATGAAAATGCAGGAAAACATTCGTGGCACTATAAAACTAACTCTGGGATCACTCTCGTAACACCTGGGAAGACATATTATTCATTCACACTCTACGGTATCAACATTCCTGCTTAAAGATGCTACGGAGCTTCCAATTCCAACAGTATTAAGAAGTTACCCTTTTATATGTACTGGTCCCACCATAAATGCTCTTCAATATCACCACAAAGCTCAGACACAAAAAGCAATCAAAATAACATAATAATGCTTACGTACATGAGCTTAGTGAACTTTAGCGCCGCAGGGTTATCCCTTTACACCGATGGTATCATACTAATCACATCAATAATGATTAGTGTCCGACCGAAACAGGAATAAACTTTATATTTAATACTGAAATCTAGTGTATTTTTTACAAATTTATTTGCATATACATAAAAACAGTTAATGTGTGTTAAATAAAATAAAAAATAATATTTTTTGACATCTTTATTTATTATTTTGGTATTACCAAGTTATCAAAATAATCACTCGAAGTATACAGGGTGATTCCAAATCAGACGTGAACCTTGGAAGAGGTGTTAGTATGGATAATTTGCTGTGGTTTGAGCCATTTTTATTGATAACCGAAAATCAACATTTTCTGAGATATTTGAGTGCAGGTTCTGTTGAAAAAGGATTAGTATGATTTGAAAGGGGATATAAGAAGAAAATAAAAGAGGAAAAATAACAAATTAAATATTTTTTGTTGCTACTGAGCTCGAAATTTCATTAGAAAATATATTCATAAATTATGTTCGAGATGACCACCACCATTCCATAAGCAAGCACGTGCCCTCTTTCTAATTTCTTCAGTTGTTATTTTACGCCTGAAATCTAGTCACGCTGCCTTTTGATTATACATTCACTATTCTAAATGCCGGACATTCAAAAGGATGCTCATAAACATTAAACGATTTTTTTTAGAGAATTGAGAAGGAATTTGGCAAGTTTTCAAAATAATTTTGGCATGCATAAATTGTGAAATTCGAAAGTTGCAGGTACATTGATATTAGAAATTGATTTTTCTTTTATTCATATACCATACCACATTTCAAATCATACTAATTCTTTTTCAACATCTTATACAGAATAGTTTTGCTTTTTTCATACATATCATATCCTTTTCTGATAAAAATAACCCAAAATTATAATCAAATTTGGTCAACGTAGAAAAAATGGACGAAATATGAACTAAGGTGGGAAATAAAAATCACCCGAACTCAAATAACTGTTGATTTTCGGTTATCAATAAATATGGCTCAAACAACAGCCAATGAGTCTAACACCTCCTCCAAGGTTCACGACTAATTTGGAATCACCTTATATGATCTAATTAATAATCATTAAAGTCAATTCTCATGAATTCTCAGTCTTAACAAAGTAGATTACAATAACTTGTACGACAATTATTATGTATACCTACCTACTCATAAGCCAAACTACCAGAATAATTCACGAACAGTCAAGTTTCGTCCATTTTTTGACCGAGTTCGAAACCAAGGCCGAACTAGATTTCTTGGCCGAAACAAAAAGCCAAACCGAATTTTCGGTCGGTCACTAATAATTAAACACAAGAGGAAATACATCAGAGATTCATTAACAATTCAGATCCAATTTCGAAGGTGAACTAAATAGATGGGTATTTACTGTTTATGGCCATAGTAAATTCGTTAATATCAAAATTTTCATTAAGAATTGCAAATATGTATGTCATCTACGTATCTAGCCCAAAATTTTGGAAAATATTTGTGTTCTTTTTGGCGCTCTAGTTCCTCGGAACTGAGTGCTTATCAATTTGCCCAAATGTCTGTAATTTTCGAATTTTTGGCTGAAAATGGTCTCACACGATTTGGTTCGACTCACTGATCAAGAATCCGAGGTCGAAATCGATTCTGTCCGGCCGATCCGGCCGGCCGGCTTGTCGTAGGCACGATTACTCTCGAGCGAAAGGAGTTAGAGGATTGAAATTTGCTAAGTGGGTTTGGAGCGTAAATATCTCGGTTAAGTTCATTAATGGGCAAAATCCATCGAGCAGTTTCGGAGTTATGGCTGATTTTAGTAAAAACATTTTTTATGAATATTTCCGAAACCGATCACTCGATCTATCTGAAATTTAGCAGCAAATTGTAGAATCATGACCTTCATACGTATGTGAAGTTTTGTATTGACCAGGTTACCGCAAAGTATCAAAAAAATTTTTTGAAAATAAAAATTTTTTTTTTTACAATAACTCTCGAACGGAATGAGCTAGGCATTTGAAATTTTCAGAGTAGGTTAGGGAGATGAATATCTCGGTTAAGTTCGTTATTGGGCAAAATAGGCCAGATGGTTTCGGAGTAACGAAAAAAATTTTTTTTAAGTAACACATTTCAAATTCAATTTCTATTTAAGATGCAGTTTCACCATAAAAATCCATTGATATAATTTTCAACTCCAACAAGCTAATACTTTCCGAGATATGATTTTTCGAAATTTCAATAATGAATCTTACTTCTATGTTTTCACAGAATGTTATCATTATTCTATCTAAGCTTTATTATATGATCTGTGTTCATACTCGTTCATGTCATCCTGTTCTATAAGAGAGAGTCAAATTCATTTCAGCTATTTTAATTTGATTTCTTCCATGGTGCAGTTCTCAATCTCAGATTGCTCATTTAATCTTGATAAATAAACTATTATTTGAATTGAATTTCCTTTATGATGCAGTTCTATCATAAGAATACATTGATATAATTCCCAACTCTGGGAAACCAATATTTTCGGAGCAGAGCTGAGCCAAAGCATTGTGCTTAGTGCTTGTGAAAGAGCTTAAAGCCTTTTTGTGCACCCGAGTACTGTGCTCGCGAGCACTTCTTAAAACCAGTGCTTAGTGCTTAGTAATTCAAGCACTGTATCAAAGCATTATTATGTGCATCGTCTATCACGAAGTGAATTTTTTCGATATTTTCAATTAAATTTCCATCTGATTTACAATGCTTAATTGCTTATGTCTACAATCACAATAGAAAATAATACTATCCGATTTCTGCAGATTATATTTTTGACATTTTGAAAAATGTGAAATAGCATTTACGTCATATTGATCAACTCGAATCAAATTATATATTGCGCGTATGTTCGGGGGAACATCGCGTTATCATTTTGCCCAATTGTCTGTAACTTTCAAATTTTTTGACGAAAATGGTCTCAAACGATTTAGTTCGACTCCCCAATGAAGAATTCGAGGACAAATTTGATTCTGTCCGGCCGAAAAGGAAAAACAAAAAATTGGTTCAAGCACTGACGTGAAGTCAGGAGCTTTGGCGCGCATATTCTATTGTCCATTCATCTCGAGATGAATGGACAATAGAATATAGAATATAGAATAGAACTATATAGAATACTAGCTGGCCCGGCAGACTTCGTACTGCCTCCTCAACGCCTGCCCAACGCCAACGCCAACTCCAAATCCAAATCCAACTCTAACTCCAACTCCATCTCCAACTACGACTCCGACTCCTACTCCGACTCCGACTCCGACTACGACTCCGACTCCGACTCCGACTCCGACGACTCCGACTCCGACGACTCCGAATCCTACTCCGACTCCGACTCCGACTCCGACTCCATTTCCACCTCCATCTCCATTTCCACCTCCATCTCCACCTCCAACTCCAATCCAACTACAACTACTACAACTCCAACTACAACGCCAACTCCATAACCAATGCCAACCACAATACGTACTCCAACTTCAACTCCAACCCCAACGCCAACTTCAACGCCAACTCAAACTCCAACGCCAAAAACATTTTCCAGTAGACCAAATTGTAAATCTAAACCATTCTCGAATCTCCACGAACACACACAAAAAATTTCATCAAAATCGGTCCAGTCGATTAGGAGGAGTTCAGTCACATACACACGCACACAAGAAATATATATATATTATAAGATAGTTCTATTGTCCATTCTCCTGTATTGGACACCCTTAATCGAATTTACCATGGTAAATTATGTTGTCCATTCTCCTGTATTGGACACTCTTAATTCGAATTTACCATGGTAAATTCGAATTGAAATCGAAATTGAACCAATTTTTAATGGAAAAACTGCGCCAAAGACCACTGAATTCACGTCAGTGCTTTTTGGCGCTCTTGTTCCTCGGAACAGAGTGCTTATCAATTTGCCCAAATGTCTGTAATTTTCGAATTTTCGTCTGAAAATGGTCTTAAATGATTTGGTTCGACTCACTGATTAAGAATACGTGGTCTAAATTGATTCTGTCCGGCCGTCCGTTAGCACGGTAACTCTCGAAAGGAATGAGCTAGACAGTTGAAATTTTCAGAATAGGTTTGGGAGATAAATATCTCGGCTAAGTTCGTTATTGGGCAAAATCGGTCAGATGGTTCCGGAGTAACAAAAAAAAATTTTTACATTACAAATTTCAAAATAAGTTTTTCTCAAAATGCAGTTTCACCATAGGAATCCATTGATGTCATTTTTTACTCTAACAAGCTAATACTTTCGGATATGAATTTTCAAAATTTCAATAATAAAACGTACTTCTTTGTTTTCACATAATGCAATAATTATTCTATCTATGAATTATTATAATATGGTCTATGTTGATACATGTCAACTTATTTTCCTGAGACATGATATATCAAATTTTGATATTTAATGCCCATGGTTAATCCATATGATGATGGAAATGGTAAAGGTAAGTTAATAATATTCAGTTCAGAATATCTCCAGTAAAAACAAAACTGGAATATTGGCTAAAGTTTCAATTGATATAATATAATTTTCAGAGTGGAATGGAGGAAAAAATATATCGTTCATCATAGAATTGAGGAACAAATATCTCGGATGAGTTCGTTGTTGGGTAGAATTGGTCTATTTGTTTTGGATTAATAATTTTTGAACTCTTGTTGAATCTAAATTCTTTTATGATGTTTGAATTTAATTTCTGCTCTTAAGATGTTCTATCATAAGAATCCATTGATATAATTCCCAACTCTTACCAATACTTTCGAAGATATGATTTGTCAAAGTTTGAACAGGAGTGCCAAAGCTCCTGTCCACAGGGCTTGAACCAATTTTTTAAATATTAAGGGAAATAAAACACTTGGCATAAGTTTCATAATATAATACTATGTTGTTGTCATAGGTGTATGTTTCAGGTATTATCCCATTTTGAAATTGGGAAATACATTTTGCATGTGCAGAAAAAACTGGGACGCTTATGGAATTCATGTATCCATTAATTGTATCATAATTTCCTGAAATAATAAAGACCTTTTCAAACTATGTGGGAATAGAACGAATTTTGAGTTCGTTAGTTTTATAGAAATTTTTTTCGCTGCACTCCATTCCGTCAATGACGTATATGAGGTACGCAAGTTTGCAAGTTTATATGTTTTTCCAATGGAATACAATTTTATGAAGCAATACGGAGTAAATAACCTCATTTCCAACAGTTTTCTAAAAGTGCTTAGTGCTTAGTGCTCGAAAAATCGAATTACTTTTATAAAGTGCTTAGTAATCGCAAGCCTTTTGTGAAAACGCGGTGCTTAGTGCTCGAGGCTCGGGAGTGTTTTTATTGAGTGCTTAGTGCTTAGGGCTTGAATTACTTTTCTTCGGTGCTCGGCACAGCTCTGTTTCGGAGATATAAGGTTTGTTTTGGTTCGCAATTCGGACTGTCCTAGAACAGTTCAAAGTAGTCACACAGTCGTTTATTGTAATGGGACTTGCGCGAATGGGCGAAATCTTTCACACGCTACGTTTGGCCCACTCTTTAGAACCGATTCGGAACTGTCCCTACTGCGAACCAAAACAAGCCTATAATTTGTCTGTTTGAACTAGAGCCCCAGAAAGCTCCTGTCCACAGGGCTTGAACCGTTAACACCGAAAGAAAAGTTATTTCGGTGTCACCGCTTGAACCCATTTTTGCGCGTATGTTCTGGGAACATCGCGTTATCATTTTGCCCAAATGTCTGTAACTTTCGAATTTTTTGACGAAAATGGTCTCAAACGATTAAGTTCGACTCCCCAATGAAGAATTCGATGTCAAATTTGATTCTGTCCGTCCGGCCGTTGCCACGATAACTTGAGAACGAAAAGAGCTAGCGACTTGTAATTTTCAGGGTGGGTGGCGCATCCCAATACGACGGACAAGTTCGTTAATGGGCATAATCGGCCCAGTGGTTTCCGAGTAATAATTTTGTTTTCAACCAATATGAATCCGATCGAATTGAAACTTGGTGAGTAGTTGTAGAATATGAAGCCAAGCACGTTCGTGAAATTTTGTGCGAATCGTATGGCTAGAAAATTATTAAAAAATATTTTTGTTGTCACGATAACTTGAGTACGGAAAGAGATAGCGGCTTCAAGTTTTCAGGTTAGGATGTGCACCAGATCGCGACATTTCAATTTCATTATGAGCATAATCGGCCAAACGGTTTCAGAGTTATAGCCATCTGAAATTTTCTGAAATTTTGTGGTTTTTTGTTCCTCATTAACTCGAAAAATACTGAACCGATTGAATTCAAACATGGTTATTAATTGTAGAACGCCAACGCGGAAATGTTTGCAAAATTTGGTGAGGATAGCATTTGTAGAAAATTTTTAATAAATCATTGAAAATAAAAAAAAAATTCTATATATCAGTAACTAATCGTTTGAAATTGCTGAAATTTTGCAAGAGCCTTCATAACCTAACTCTACTGCCAATTTTCAAGTTTTAATACGATCGGTTAAATATTGTTGGAGATTCGAGCATTCTTGTGTGAGTTCAGTAGATGGGTGACCGTTGCCTCGATAACTTTAGAACGAAAGGAGATAAGGACTTGCAATTTTCAGAGTAGGTTGCGTATCCGAAAGGGAGAGTTGAGTTCGATTTTGGGCATAATCGGTCTAACGGTTTCCGAGTTATACCCACCTGGAATATTATTTCCTTGATAACTCAAAAAATAAATATTCGATCGAATTGAAGCTTGGTAACTAGTAGTAGAAAATCAACATAAAGACGTGTTCAAAATTTTGTAAGAACCGTACCCCTAGAAAATTTGAAAAAAATGACGAAAAAAAAATTTTAAGAACCGTACCCCTAGAAACTCTCAAAAAAATCACCAAAAAAAAATTGGTTCAAGCACTGACGTGAAGTCAGAAGCTTTTGCGCGTATGTTCTATTGTCCACTCTTCTGTATTGGACACCCTTAATCGAATTTAACATGGTAAATTATGTTGTCCATTCTCCTGTATTGGACAATTAATTCGAATTTACTATGGTAAAGTCGAATTAAGAGTGTCCAATACAGAAGAATGGACAATAGAACATACGCGCAAAAGCTTCTGACTTCACGTCAGTGCTTGAACCATTTTTTTTAATTTTCTAGCGATACGGTTCACACAAAATTCTACACACGTCTTCAAGTCGATATTCTACAACTAATTGGCAAGCTTCAATTCGATCGAGTCTATATTTTTTAAGTTATCGAGGAAATAATATTTCAGGTGGGTATAACTTGGAAACCGTTAGACCGATTATGCCCAAAAATGAAATCAATTCTCCCTTTCGGATACGCAGCCTACCCTGAAAATTGCAAGTCCCTATCTCCTTTCGTTCGAAAGTTATCGAGGCAACGGTCACCCATCTACTGAACTCGCACAAGAATGCTCGAATCTCCAACAATATTTAACCGATCGTATTAAAACTTGAAAATTGGCAGTAGAGTTAGGTTATGAAGGCTCTTGCAAAATTTCAGCAATTTCAAACGAATAGTTACTGATATATAGAATTTTTTTTTTATTTTCAATGATTTATTAAAAATTTTCTACAAATGCTATCCTCACCAAATTTTGCAAACATTTTTGCGTTGGCATTCTACAATTAATAACCATGTTTGAATTCAATCGGTTCAGTATTTTTCGAGTTAATGAGGAACAAAAAACCACCAAATTTCAGAAAATTTCAGATGGCTATAACTCTAAAACCGTTTGGCCGATTATGCTCATAAACAAACTGAAATGTCGCTTTCTGGTGCACATCCTAACCTGAAAATTTCAAGCCGCTATCTCATTCCGTTCTCAAGTTATCGTGACAACAAAAATATTTTTTAATAATTTTTTAAAATTTTCTAGCCATACGTTTCGCACAAAATTTCACAAACGTGCTTAGGTTCATATTCTACAACTACCTACCAAGTTTCAATTCGATTGGATTCATATTGGTTGAAAACAAAATTATTACTCGGAAACCACTGGGCCGATTATGCCCATTAACGAACTTGTCCGTCGTATTGGGATGCGCCACCTACCCTGAAAATTTCAAGTCGCTAGCTCTTTTCGTTCTCAAGTTATCGTGGCAACGGCCGGACGGACAGAATCAAATTTGACCTCGAATTCTTCATTGGGGAGTCGAACTTAATCGTTTGAGACCATTTTCGTCAAAAAATTCGAAAGTTACAGACTTTAATTAAGAGTGTCCGATACAGGAGAATGGACAACATAATTTACCATGGTAAATTCGATTAAGGGTGTCCAATACAGAAGAATGGACAATAGAACATACGCGCAAAAGCTTCTGACTTCACGTCAGTGCTTGAACCAATTTTTTAATTTCAAGTTCTAATTTACTGAGGAACAAATTAGCTAAAAAGGGGGAAAGGGGGTTACCCATGGGTAACCCCCTTTTAAATTAGAACTTGAAATCAAAAAAGAACACAAATATTTTCCAATATTTTGGGCTAGATACGTAGATGACATTCTTATTTGCAATTGTTGATGAAAATTTTGATATCAACAAATTTACTATGGCCTCAAACAGTGAATACCCATCTATTAAGTTCACCTTCGAAATGGAAAAAGACGGCTTCTTACCATTCCTCGATTTAAAAATATCCAGGGATAACTCAAATTTAATTAGTTTTGACATTTTTAGAAAACCTACTAATTCTGATATTTACATTTCGTCTGATTCGGTACCTCCCTGGTCACATAAAACGGCCAGTTTACATTTCCTCGTTAACCGGTTATTTAATATTCCTGTAAGCAATGCAAATTTCAAGAAAGAAAGAAAAATGATTTTCCAAATTGCCGAAAGAAACGGGTATAGTCATCAATTAGTTCAGAAAATTATCAACAAACATAAATATAAAAATCTCTTCAGTAACATAACCCTAACGAAAGAAATAAAAACGGTAAAAGGTTTCCACACGTTCACGTTCCATACGAAAACAAACAACAAACTCCAGAATATTTTCAAAAAGTTCAATCTAAAACTGGCTTTCAAAACTTCCACGAAAATAAAACAACTTCTAGGAAATACATTCGATAAAACTCCGGACATGTTAAAATCGGGTATATATGAAATTAAATGTTTAGATTGCAACAAGTGTTACGTCGGGCAAACAACCAGAAACATTCTCACACGGTACAAAGAGCATTCGGAACAACAACGTCGATAAATCTGCGGTTGCAAATCACGTGTTAACAACTGGCCACTCAATTTCAGAAAATTCCGTCAAATTGTTGAAAAATTCCAATAAAGCGTACCTACGAACAATAGAAGGTATCGAAATGTATAAGAGAAAGGATTTTTTACTCAATAATGACCTAACCCCTATTAACAATACATTATTCTCAATGATTGGTTTATGACTAAGGGTATAATGTCATCCCTTACTGGAATGTAGCAATTGATTGCATGCTTTAGTAACGCTTCGTTTTTGAAGATGGAAACTTTGTTTCCGAAACATATGTCAGACGACAAAAAACTGTAGTGGACAAGAGTGTAGTTACTTTTATAGTGTTCATAATAAGTCCACAGTGAACTCAAAATAGAATATATCAGATGCTAATACCAGTAGGTTGAGTACATAATATAAGAAACGCCGAAAGTTACACAAAGGAACGACTTAATCATGAAATGCATTCAAAAGGATAGGTACAGTTGCACAGTACACATGTTGTCCTGATAAAAAATTTAGTTATTGAAAGACAAAAATATCAAACATTATACTACCAATGTAATTGTGATTCAACAATGTAATTTACCAATTACCATAGATAATATTTCAACATATCCCCATGTTTGTCCATTCATTTCTGGGGGAAAACGGTTGAAACGGATTGAAAGTTAATGAACCTTGATATTATTTTATTGTACGATACATCTTCTTGTGAACATATTTCCCTACTTACACGATTACCTGATTTATCTATCACGATAATCAGAAATCATGAATTTTTAAAAATCCAATATCACAGAACATCCATAGTTCCATTAACGCTAATTCAGTATTCGCTACCATAGCGTCAGTTTCGACCAACATGCTGGATTCAAAACTAAATCAAATTATTCCTCATTTCAATATCATTTCTGCCAGAAAACCTTTTGAAGGAATATACGAATCTATCAAATGTATCCATTTGGCTTGTAAGATTTTTGGACTGGAACCAATAACCTTCTCGAAAACAAAGGAAGGACCTGTATCCATAGAGCATACCAAAAACGATTTGATATACTACACCCTCTTCTGCTGTATTTACCTACTGCTTGGTGGGTACACCGTTCTATCATTGGTTTTAGAAAGGACATCTCTTTTCGCAGATTCGAAGAGCAAGTTCACTGTATTGATAGCTGCGATAATACTGCTTGTATTTTGTATTATTTCTGCGAATTATATGATGAGAAAACAAATATCATCAAGTTTAGTATCGTTCGGAAGAATTGACGCTGTTCTTCTCAGATATAACGCACACATCAATTATGATGATTTGAAGAAGGACAATATTGGTCTGATGGTTTTGATGTTCAGTTCGGTGGTGCTAAGAAGCTTAATAATGATCGTCCTGATCAATTTGGACTTTCTACAATCGTTGACTGCGTTTGCTGTCCTATCAGCGAAGGCTTTAACTAAATATCAATTCATATCATACGTTAATCAACTTGGTAAAAGATTCGAGAAGGTAAACGACACGCTGAAGGAAATATACAAAAAAAGAACGAAGGATGAAATCATCTTCAACCATCTGAATAATGAGGACAGTATTTCAGAAGGTATTCTGATCATGTGTCGACAACACCATCGACTATGTCAGTGGATGAGGATTTTGAATATGGCTTTTGGTCTTCAACAGCTGTCTTCGATTGCTGTTTCAGTTTGTAACATTTTATTTCAGACATATTATTTGTATTTCGTTCTGGCCGAAAATCATATAAGTTTTTTATCTATATTCACGCCTCTGATATGGACCTTGGATGAGCTGATGGAGATACAATTATTGGTTACTTCTTGCGTTGAGACCTGCGACATTGTAAGTTGAAACGCCATTATAGGATGCTCGAATGAGAAATCAGTGAAATTCCCTAATTTCTCCATGAAATACGAGAATTGATTGGTCCTTTGCGCGCGAATGTTCTTGAGTACAGAGTGTCATCATTTAGCCCAATTGTCTGTAATTTTCGAATTTTTCGCCGAAAATGGTCTCAAAGGTTCGACTCACTTATGAAGAATTCGAGGTCAAATTCGATTTTGCCCGGTCGGCCGCTGCCATGATAACTTCTGATCAGAATCAGATAGTGACTTGAAATGTTCAGTGAAGGTTGCGCATCCGAATGCGACAATTAAGTTCGTTAATGGTCAAAATCATTCAAGTGGTTTCAGAGTTATAGCCATCAGAAATTTTGTTTTGCCAATATCTCGTAATATGCTGATCAACAGTGAATATAATATGTATTTGAGTCGAAACTAATTGTTTGAGACCATTTTCGGCCAAAAAAAGGAATAGTTTTTTTGACGCTTTATATTCTTGTAAATATTGGGAATATTATTTTCTTTTTCCTGGAGCTAAGCAGCTTTAGGCGAGTTCAGTACCTGGCCACAGTGCTTTTCCAACTAGTTGTGAAGTTGACATAAATACCAGATTCAGAAGATCCGAAGTAAAAAGATATATTTTTTTCAGGCCAACTCAACTGCGGCCATCCTGCATGAAATGAGGAATAATAATTTCAATCTTTCACTTGAAGAGAGCGTAAGTAACATTAACGAAGAACCTAGTCATGAAGCAGAAAAAATCGGTCTTTTGGAATTTATTTCAAACTCTTATTTACTTATTTACTCTCAATCTTCTCGCTGCTTCGTCTAATCCCTCCACAAGTTGTGCAAGTGTATTTATTTCTTTGCCTATCTATATTTACCATTTCTTTTATACGGCCCCAAACATGAAAATCTAAAGGTGTTAGATCCGGACTTCTCGCTGGCCACGAAATAGGTTCTCCCCTATCCACCGATTAGGAAACAATTCGTTCACAAACATACATAGGTACTAAGTGAGAATTGTTTTAAAAATCACCTCAATATATCAAATATCTCGGAAACTGTTGATTTTAGGTTATCAATAAATATGGATCAAACGACAGCAAATGAGTCATACTAAAACTTCCTCCAATGTTCACATCTAATTTGGAAGCATCCTGTATATAATGTTTAGAAATAAAATAAAAATTCGGTTTCTTCAAAAATTTTATATTTCTGACTATCCGTCAGTATCCGCTGATATTCCTTACATAATAATAATAATAAAATCTATTAATCCTTCGGACTAGCTCTGCTAGATAAGACAGGTCATACAAGGAATATAAATACAATAAATAAATATACAACAACAAATTAAAAACTATACATATATCGGCGTCACTGAAAAAGCCGTGCTTATCAATTTGCCAAATGTCTGTAATTTTAGAATTTTTGGATGAAAATGGTCTTAGACGATGTGGTTCGACTCACTGATCAAGAATCCGTGGTCAAAATCGATTCTGTCCAGCTGGCCGGCCGTTAACACGATTACTCTCGAACGGAATGACCTAGATAGTTAAAATTTTCAGAGTAGGTTTGAGAGATAAATATCTTGGTTCATTATTGGGCAAAATGGTTTCGGAGTAAAAATTTGTTTACATTAGAAATTTCAAATTAAATTTTTTTTGAGATGCAGTTTCATCATGAGAATCCATTGATGATTTTTAAAAATTTCAATAATAAATCGTACTTCTATGTATCTATGAACTATGATATGATCTGTGTTCATACATGTCATAAGATATTGGCTATGTTTCAATTAATATAATATAATTTAAGATGCAGTTTCATGTTGAGAATCCACTAATATCATTTTCTACTCTAAGAAATTAATACTTTCGGAGACATGATTTTTCAAAAGTTCAATATTAATTCGTAACTCTATAATTTCACAGAATGCTGTAATCGATAATAACGTCCGTATCTATTAATTTCATGATCTGTGTTCATACATGCCATCATTGTCATCTCATCTACAGATAAGAGACAAAGTATGATTGAATGCAAAATGAACAATGAAATAACCTCAGCTATACATACCTCGGTAAGGATACTGTGGGAGGTATACTCATTATTAAAAGGTTTCTTTCTGGGTTTTCTCTCCCAAATATCTATAAAATAAAAAATAATTATTTTGTGATTTTCTTCTGCGCAAGAAACACAAGATATTTGTCAGAAGCAATCAATCGAACAAACAACAACGAAACAACATCAACTAAGAAACAACTATATCGTAACGTTCCGGAGTCAATATCAGACTCCTTCGTCAGACACTTCAGAATTATTTTGTTGATAGTTATTCTGAAATTCGAGAATTGTCACATTAGATTTCCGTTAAGGGTCTGACGAAGGAGTCTGATATAGACTCCGAAACGTTACGATATAGTTGTTTCTTCGTTGATGTTGTTTCGTTGTTGTTTGTTAGGCAACATTGTTCGATTGATTGCTTCTGACGAATATCTTGTGTTTCTTACGCAGAAGCAAATCACAAAATAATTAATTGTTTATTTCATAGATATTTTTCATAGTTTGCGAGAGAAAACCCAGAAAGAAACCTTTTAATAATCATATTGGGTTCAGAATATCTCCAATAAAACCAAAACTGGAATATTGGCTAAGTTTCAATTGATATAATATAATTTTCAGAGTAGATTTGAGGAATGAATATCTCGGATAATAATTTTTCGCACTCTTGTTTTTTTTCAAATGACACTTTTGAATTTAATTTCTTTTCTAATGCAGTTCTATCATAATTATCCATTGATATTATTCCTAATTCTGAGAAACGAATACTATATTATACACGGATATTATTTGTCAAAGTTTGAACAAGAGTGCCAAAGCTCCTGTCCACAGGTCTTTCCTACATTTTTTGGAGATTAATGAAAAATATCGTTCATTACTGCACGTCCAGAAATGCTTTTTCCGTGCTTGATCGATTTGGTCGATCGCTCACGAGCAAATTGGTTCAAGCCCTGGGTACAGGAGCTTTCTGGCGCTCTTGTTCAAACAGACAAATTATATCTCCGAAAGTATTGGTTTCTCAGAGTTGGAAATTATATCAATGTATTCTTATGATAGAACTGCATCATAAAGGAAATTCAATTCAAATAATAGTTTATTTATCAAGATTAAATGAGCAATCTGAGAATGAGAACTGCACCAAGGAAGAAATCAAATTAAAATAGCTGAAATGAATTTGACTCTCTCTCATTTAGAACAGGATGACATGTACAAGTATGAACAAAGATCATATAATAAAGCTTAGATAGAATAATTATAGAATTCTGTGAAAACATAGAAGTACGATTCATTATTGAAATTTAGAAAAATCATATCTCCGAAAGTATTAGCTTGTTGGAGTTGAAAATAATACCAATGGATTTTTCTGGTGAAACTGCATCTTAAATAAAAATTGAATTTGAAATATGTTACTTACAAAAAAATTTTTTTTTTGTTACTCCGAATCCATCTGGCCTATTTTGCCCAATAACAAACTTAACCGAGGTATTCATCTCCCTAACCTACTCTGAAAATTTCAACTACCTAGCTCATTCCGTTCGAGAGTTATAGTAGATAATATATTTTTTTTTACACTTTGCGGTAGCTTGGTCAATACAAAACTTCACACGCGTATAAAGGTCATGATTCTACAATTTGATGCTAAATTTCAGATAGATCGAGTGATCGGTTTCGGAAATATTCATAAAAAATGTTTTTACTGAAATCGCAAAAACTCCGAAACCGCTTGATGGATTTCACCCATTAACGAACTTGTCCAAATCCACCTTGCAAATTTCAATCCTCTAACTCCTTTCGTTCGAGAGTTATCGTGCCTACGGCCGAACAGAATCGATTTCGACATCGGATTCTTGATCAGTGAGTCGAACCAAATCGTTTGAGACCATTTTCAGCCAAAAATTCGAAATCTACAGACATTTGGGCAAATTGATAAGCACTCAGTTCCGAGGAACTAGAGCTCCAAAAATCTCACTTTCAGGACTGGTAATGAAATATATAGCATGCCATTGGAAAAAACAAAGTTGATAGATACTTCCGATATAACCGGAAGTGACAAAAACATGAAAATATTCTAGATTTACTCGGCATCCCGGATAACGAACTGAAATCAAATTTTATTAAAATATCTTGATTGGTTTTCCGTATAGGTAATTAATCTTAAGAAAGAATGACCCTTTATAGCGATTAACTACACTCTTATCAACTACAAATTCTATCGTCTGAGATAATATGTTTTGGGAACGATTCTCCCATCTTTGTATTTGTGGGTATGGTTATTTACGAAATTAAATGTTTATATTGCAACGAGTGCTACGTTGGATAATCAATAGTATTCTCAGACGATAGAAAGAGCATAATAAAATATGGGAGTTATAGTTAAGGGACACATTCGAAATAACTAGATCCATAAATCACGGTTTAACCACCCACTCAGTTTCCGAAAATTCCGTTAAACTGCTGAAAATTTAAAAAGAATGTATGTACCTGATGGACACCCTAGACTCCTAGGAGGCGCTGAAGTGTAAATAAGAAATGTCCCTTTACCCAACAATAACCGAACCCAATAAACAACTCATTATTTTCACTAATCGGTTTTTGACTAAGGTTAAAGTCAGCCAACATCTAGGTAAGTAGATTAACAGACATCCAGAATAATAAACTCTCCGTGATGTGATTTAGGGTTGCTGTATGGATTGCCAGCGACCATTTTGTTTGAGTATTTCCAAAAAATAATCAACCTTTGCATACACATTTTGGCCTGTCCCCTGAAGTATAAATCAAAGAAGATTCAAGTTAACTTTGATAGCTTTTATGAGTTTCATAACTTGACGTTCCGGTATTCACCATAGACCTGTAATTATATGATCGTAGTAAAATTTATGATGTGACCACTCTTGAGTTGCGTTCGAAAATTAACTCCGTAGAGTAATATTTACTCCATTGCGTTCGAAAACTGAAAGGTTGAGTAAATTTTACTCTGTGACAGTCGTCCGAAAAGTCAGAGTTGCGTTCGAAAATTAACTCTGTAGAGTAATATTTACTCCATTGCGTTCGAAAACTGAAAGGTTGAGTAAATTTTACTCTGTGTCAGTCGTCCGAAAAGTCGGAGTATTCGACTCGGAGTTCATTTTACTCCTGTCAAAATTGACATACCTCATGGGAAGGAAAATCTAGTATCTTTGTCTAACTGTTTTATGAATGTTTTGTGATGTAATTTAATAGTTTTTATACTGCTCACAATATCTATTTATGATTAGAGTTACATATATGTGAAGAAAACAATAATAATAGGATATTTCTTAAACCAACATAACCTATTTTCCGATATTGGCACCTTCTGTCACTGTCAGTGTCAGTGTCAGAGTAACTCTAGAGTAAATCTGTCAAACCTTCAAAAACTCTACTCTACTCCGTGGAGTTAATTTTCGAACACAACTCGGAGTATTCGACTCGGAGTTCATTTTACTCCTGTCAAAATTGACATAAATCATGGGAAGGAAAATCTAGTATCTTTGACTAACTGTTTTATGAATGTTTTGTGAGGTAATTTAATAGTTTTTATACTGCTCACAATATATATTTATGATTAGAGTTACATAGATGTGAAGAAAACAATAATAATAGGATCTTTCTTAAACCAACATAACTGTCAGTGTCAGTGTCAGAGTAAATCCAGAGTAAATCTGTCAAACCTTCAAAAACTCTACTCTACTCCGTGGAGTTAATTTTCGAACACAACTCTGAAAAGCAATTAAAAATCAAACACCATTTATATCGTGAATAAATTGGCGTTTCGAATAAATCATCCATTCTAAGATGTCTATAAACTGGTTCGGTTTCGTTTTGCCATTTTCCTGAACATGATAGATCTTTCATTTTCTTTCCTGTAGGTAGCGCTATTCAAAAGTAACGAGGAATTTATTGAAATTAAATGATTCCTTTCTGGGTTTTCTCTCTCAAACTCTGAAAAATATCTATACTTAAAATAAAAAAATTATCATTTATTATTTTTATATTTGTCAAAAACAATATATCGAAGAATATTACCTAACAAACAATAATTCGTTAAATAATACATTTTTTAATTTATAGATATTTTCAGAGTTTGCGAGAGAAAACTCAGAATGGAACCATTTAATAATGAAATTACCTCCCAAAGTATCCTTTAATGATAATTTAATACTTTAATTTATTTCCTGAAATGATTGAAGATTCTTATGATAACTCAAGACGAACTTTATCTGCTTTCCTTTCCGCAAGTAAGTAGGTAATACTGTTGATCAGAGAATATGGGTCATAATTATAGAAAACTTCACCCCAAAATTAATTTCATTCTGAATAACCATGTCAAAACTACAAGAAAACTGATTTTTTTCTGCAATTTCCTGTATCTTTTCATCTCAAAATCAGGAAAAATGATAAATGAAAAAGTGTTTTATTCAACAGGAATCTATGGTTAAAATTAATGTAAAACTAAAAGACTCACCATGTATGTAGGTGTTATTGTGCAGAGTATACTAAAAAAAATATCGTATATTATATTATCACATGGAAAATCTTTATGAATGTCTTCTAAGCACCAATTCTATGTAAATGCACTACCTAATAGCCTCATTAGCAGAGGCGCTTTCTTTAATATTTGGTCGGCGAAAATAATTCAATATATTATATTCATCGCCTAACTAAATCCGGCGAAGCATATATTAAACTTGGTTCAAGCACTGACGGTAAGTCAGGAGCTTTTGCGCGTATGTTCTATTGTCCATTCTCATGTATTGGACACTCTTAATCGAATTCACCATGGTAAATTCGATTAAGAGTGTCCAATACAGGAGAATGGACAATAGAACATACGCGCAAAAGCTCCTGACTTCACATCAGTGCTTGAATCAATTTTTTTGTTCGTGAAGTCAGGATAGAAAGCAATGATGAAAAAATTAACACATTATTGTCTACCTTCAATTCTACTTTAGGAGAAGAATACATAATTATTCTAGAAAAATATTACTGGAATTAATGTCATATTTAAATAATCAAAGTAAAGAAAATTATAAGTTTAGTTACTAACATATTGAATGGAATTCAATTGAATTCCAGTAATATTCAATTACTTATTCTTAACCAATAAATGCCCATTCATAGATCTAAAGGTGTTGAGGTGAAACATAAAGATATATTCTCATTAGTGATAGAAAAACTTGCCTAAAATTCCTCTCTACCCATCACGAGATTTAATATCGACAAATGAGTCTCTCACCTTACAAGATCAGAAAGTGTGGTTAATTTAAAGTTAAGTTTTGAAGCCTTCAGCTAAATTTCAGCGATATCATATTAAAAATAATACATAACCTTTCAAAAGTCCCCTCTCACAAATATACTCCTTTGAAGGCACATGGATCTCTTGAAGAAGAATCGCCTTCTCTATTTCTCAAAGTATTCACTCTTGTTCATAGAAATCCCTTCAATATTTAGTTGCCTCCTCCTAAGGAGGATCTCTTTCAAAACCAGGTCTGGCCGCTAATGTAGGGCTATGATCTCCCATAGATTTGTGATGAAATAACCAGATTTACCCAAGAACATACGCGCAAAAATATGTCATCATGACATTCATGTTTTTGAAGGTTCTCGCAAAAATACGACGATTCGCATCCAGCTACCGAACTCACAAAAGGCTGCTCGGTTCTCCAACAATATGGATCCGATCGTGTTCAAACTTGGAACTCTACAGTAAAGTTAGGTTCTGAAGGCTCTTCCAAAATTTCAGCCATCCGGACGTATAGTTTATGATATATATAATTTTTTTCAATTATTTTCAATAATTTTCTTGAAATTTTCTAGTTATACCATCCTCACGAAATTCCGCAAGAATTTTCGCGTTGGCATTCTACAACTAATAACCATGTTTGAATTATATCGGTTTTGTATTTTTCGAGTTATTGAGGAAATAACAACCAAATTTCAGATGGGTATACCTCCAAAACCGTTTGGCCGATTATACCTATAGACAAATTCAAATGTCGCATTCAGGTGCACAAAATAATCTGAAAATTTCAAGCCACAAATTTTCACGAACGTGCCTGGGTTTATATTCTGCAACTATTTACCAAGTTTCAATTCGATTGGATCTATTTTGGTTGAAAACAAAATTATTACTCGGAAACCATTGGGCCGATTATACCCATTAACGAACTTGTCCGTCGTATTGGGATGCGCCACCTACCCTGAAAATTTCAAGTCGCTAGCTCTTTCCTTTCTCAATCTATCGTGGCAACGGCCGGACGGCACCACAGAATAAAATTTCACATTTGGGCAAAATGATAACGCGATGTTCCCCAGAACATACGCGCAAAAATCGAAAAAATTTGCTTTTGTATCTATGTTTACAAAAAAAGGGGCCTCACTGCAGCAATGGAATATATTTACATGAAATTATGCATGCCTACATGTCAAGAACAGTTCTATCCAACCCCCCAAAAAATATTCAATGATTCCATAGTACATATCACTCTATCACATTTTTGGGTATTGACAGTGCGAATTACTCGAAAATTCATTCACAGGTCCAAACATATTCCCTACAAATGCTGCATCAGAAGATTGAATTTTCTGCTATGGGATACTTCGTTATTGACTATACACTTACCTATTCGGTAAGTCCATTACTTTCCACTACAGCAGGGTATAAATGTCGATAAGCTCTATACATATGTTAAATGTTGATCCCATTAGGGCGAAAAATACATCATTTGATGGTTTTATTGGTTAGGTTGTTAGAAAACATTTTTAATTAATTAATTTCTCTTTTATGGTTTGCACTCGCTATGTACCCTGATCGTTGTAGTATTTTGCATTTATTCATACATTCACAGCACCCAACACCTCATCAATGCCCTAAAATTTACTATCAAAGCCAAAGCTTATGAAGGCAACTTGATGTGGATTAGTTGTAGGTTATGGTCCCACGATCAGCCAAGTGAACTAAAAATTCGTTGATTTATGACACAAACTCTTCAAGATGATCCAGATTTGTCTGTTCTCTATGCGTCGCTATCCGCAATCGAACTTGACATCTGGATAAACATGGAGGATTCTGAAGAAGGATTTAGGTTTGCACCCACATAAAATTCGACTGGTTCAATAACAAAAGCCCAATGATCATCGTTGCCATGATATTGCTGCTTTTCTGATTTAACAATTGACTGAAGATCCGACTTTTCACTCTTTTCATCTTTCTGCCTCGTTCAGCAATGAGACATGGCTATGTGAATGAGAAATCCCATCCATTTGAAGAAACATCCGGAAAAAGTTACATTGACACAGTGTGGTTTGCCATCCATGCTCGTGGCATCATTAGACCCTATCTCTTTGATAATGATCAAGAATAGCGTGTCTATAATACGTTTATTTCTTTCCAATTGTCATTGAAAACTAACCTGCAAAAGGCTATTCGGAAGACATGCGGGCTACATCAGTAGTAGGTAGTAGGCCCCATTATCACCTGCGCATCCTTAGCATGGTTGACAAAAGTGATGAGGCCACTACACATAGTCGCTTGCAGAAACTGCAACGGTTTGCCTGTGTTGGTGTCACAGGAGCTAGTTACACTTACTCTCACAGCAGGTCTTGAGGTCATATTTAATATGCCTCCGTTGCTCTTACATGTAAGGAAATGTAGTTTGCTTGATGCAATAAGAATATCTCGTATTGGGAAAGTTCTACCTGTTAACTGCGGGTAGGACATATGAGGTTACTGGATCAACTGGACTCAAATCTTTTGGCAAAGCCCTCAGATGTAATGCCAACCATATTCGATTTCGAAGCATGATAACCAGATAGCACAGGTTCATCCTATGGATGTCCGATGGATATCCGTAGCGGATATCCTGGGAGGTGAAGGGATATCCTATGGACGTCCTAAAGATATCTGTTGGCCACCAAATCGGACATCCATAGGATATCCGTTACCGACGTCCATAAGATATTTGTTACAGACATCCATAAGACATCTGTTATGGATATCCATGAGATGTCCGTTACCGATATATATGTTCATGAGATATCCTTTGTAAATTAAACTAGATTCGATATTCTTCAACTGATAAGATTCAAACATTTTTATCAAAAGAAACGCCAAAAATGACTTTCCTTTTGAAAACAATAGGTATTTGAATCTTATCAGTTGAAGAATATCGAATCTAGTTTAATCATTAAAGAGACAAGATTTTTTTACTTTAATCGATACTATAATATTCAAATTGAAAGTGCAATGAAAACCATTTGAAATGAAAAAATATACTTTCTTTTGATTACAAGATCTAAATCTTGAAAATGGAACATATATGTCTTAGAAACAATTTGTTAAACAATCAAAACAAATTTAGTTTAATTCACGGAAGAATTCCTTGAATATCATTACTTGGAAAGAAAACAGTGTACTTGAAAATAATTTATAACTCAAAAATAACATTCTTACCAATGAACACAACACAAAAAAGTGTACTTATTTGAAAATTTTAAAGAATCCACTTCAGAGTTCTGCGTTCTTTTCGCTGGATAAGCGCCTCTCCTTAGCCCTTCTGCGCCAATCCTATGTTGATACTTCAGTTGGCTTCTTTTCCGAAGATGGGTGGTTTTTATCTGCGGTCATTAAAGAATACAAAAAAATCAGGAAACTTTCCCGACCTATTCTTAACTCTATGTTAATCGCCAAAGCACCAAGATATGGATTTTCTTTATTTTTTCTACTGTGTTCAATTTTAGAATTCATAATTTATTGAACTAAATCAACTTAAAGTATAAAGTGATATTTCTTATCAATATGGGAGAATTCTGTATCAAAATTTGTATTCGGAGTCAATCTGTATCATACATCGAAAAACTGTATAAATACGGGGAAATCTGTATATCTGGCAACACTGTGTGTGCCCTTGGGACATTAGCCCTCTATCTAACAGTCAGAGATACTAGCTGTCGAGACTTATGCTCAAGAGTGTCTGCAAAGGAAACTCAAGTGGACACACGTCTATATTATAACGGGCAGTCAGGACACAATGAAAGAGCTGTAATAACCCATCCAAGGTTTCCTACTGTCCTGCAAATGCCGGAATACCTTGAAGCAACTGGCTAGATGCAATAAGGTGACTCTTCTATGGGTACCAGGGCCCTGTGGTTTTGAATTTATTGAGAAAGCCGATGAACTTGCGAAAAGGGCCTCCAGGGTAACACTTGCTGGACCAGAATCCTCCCGTGGGCTTTTAAGAGACCACTACAGGGCAGTGGTCCAACTATGGGATCTAAAACAGAATAGCTCTTTGGAGAAATACTCCAGGACTTGTAGTAGGGTAATAGAACAAAAGATCGTAGTTCTGAAGAGCTGCACCAAGTTTCACGACCCCGTTCTAATAATGATAATAATAACTTGCGGCGGAAGTTTAATTCCAACAGAACAGCTCTACATACCATGCCTCCAAACCATGGCGTTATTGCAGGAACTGTTCGGTCATAACGTTTATTCCAGAAATTATCATCCAAGATCTTGTGATTTCAAACCATAGACATAGAATAACATGGACTGGCCCTCACGTAACTTTATCACACAGTTCGTTGCGGAATACATTCGAGAGAGAGATGTTATGAAGGATAGAATACTTAAAGGCAAATAATGGTATAAAAATAATGATGTTTTTTCATAAGTATCAGAATATTCAGAAACGAGTGCCGGATTTAAATGAAAATGTTTTGCCTTTAAATATTCTGTCTACAAATCACCAAAACACATACACAATACACGAAACCAAACAATACAGTAACAAGAAAGGTCAGAAAATAAAGGAAACCAATGTTTTGTATTCTGTGGTTTTGCCAAACGCCAAATTATAAGAAAATATTCATAAACCGTGGTTTGCCTTAAACTATTCTGTCTTTTTTCAATGCTGATTTCAATGGTCAACCAGTCCATGTTATTTTATGTCTATGTTTCAAACCGTGTGACTTCTTCCTGTGAGGATATCTGAAGGCTTGCTTTATGCTTTATATATTACGTTTCGTCGGCTACGCCAGCACATAAGATGAAACTTGAGTTGGACATAAGCAAATGAATTCAAAAATATATATATATAGGTTCTTGAGAGGTTTCATTAATCGAATGATCGCTCGCTGCTCGTCTGAGTCCTTATCGCGTCAGCTGCTTCCGTTATTCCATATCCCCAATATGGCTGCTTCAGCTCGCTTCAACAGTATTAAGTATCACTTGATTGCGATTTACCACTTATAAAGATTATTCCGGCTCGATACCATATTCATTTCCAGCTGTTCGATTGATTGCTTCATTTGCTTCTGATAAATATCTTGTGTTTCTTACGCAGAAGCAAATCCCAAAATAATATTTCACCCACACCTTCGGGTGGGTCTTGTATATTGTTGTAAGGGGTAACGTTGCACTGCGACCTTCAAGTCTATTGGTGCCGAGGATAGCAAGCAGGCGAGACAATAGACAGTTTTTCGCGGAGGTGCATATTACATTTTTTCGTCGACCTCCACATATTTTAATGAATTTCTGACCTCTTAAATAATTTCACAATAGCAAATGACACATACACTTATGTTTGTATTGAACCGTATCCATAGTGACCACAGCACTGATAGTTATTCTTACAGACACTTATGTTTGTAATGAACCGTATCATGCCATATTCATAGTGACCACAGCACAGCGGATGAGAAAGTAATTTTGCGGATGAGAATAGTATATTCTAATACAAGTTGCAGAATGGGCTCCTATTCAAACACGAATTCGAAATTTGAAAACGAGCGACGAAGGAGCGAGTTTTCGAATGAATGAGTGTTGGAATTGCCTTCTGCAACGAGTATTAGAAGATATTTTCTCTATTTCAGGCAAGTTTTGTAAAATACTGTTGAAATTTAATGAAAAATCCGGATTACGGTATTTGAATTTGAATCATACGTAGGGCTTGGAGATCAGATTTAAAACAGTTTCCTAATAGCATGAATTATTCAAAATTAGCAAGAAGGAAATCTCTAGTGCCTTATTTTTCAATCAAAATTCTTTTTCCTCCCAATTATTTCACTATATCCAGATTATATTATATTGATAATTGACGTGTGTTGAAATTTGATAGGATCAAATATCAGTGCTGACTACCACAAAACGAAATATACAGGGTGTAACTAAATAAGTGTAAAATATTTAAGGGGGTGATTCCTCATCGAAAAAAAGATAGGATCTTTCATATAAAGAAACTTCATTGGAACATCCCTTGTTAAGATACAGCCCCTTAAAGGGGGTACAGAAAATGTGTTTAATAATTTTTTTCACAAGGACTAAAAAAGTCACAATATTGAAATTAACCTGATATTTTCTAATGCCAAAAAGACACTTAGCCAGTAATCTATTTGGTTTATCCCATGGTTGTAAGGGGTGGAAAACGCAACCCCTAAAATTTATTTCCAATGTAACTTTTTATCTTATTATTTGTTTACCATTTTAAAATTTATTTCCGATAACCTGTTTTATACTAATGGTAAACAAATAATAAGACAAAAAGTTACATTGGAAATAAATTTTAGGGGTTGCGTTTTCCACCCCTTACAACCATGGGATAAACCAAATAAATTACTGGCTAAGTGTCTTTTTGGAATTAGAATATATCAGGTTAATTTCAATATTGTGACTTTTTTAGTGCTTGTGAAAAAAATTATTAAACAAATTTTCTGTACCCCCTTTAAGGGGCTGTATCTTAACAAGGGATGCTCCAATGAAGTTTCTTTATATGAAAGATCCTATCTTTTTTTCGATGAGGAATCACCCCCTTAAATATTTTACACTTATTTAGTTACACCCTGTATAACTAGAAACAATGCTGGAATGAGTTCATTCCAGCACTGTTTTTAGTGCTGGAATGGACTCATTACGACACTGAAATAGAGAAAGTACTTTCTCGTTCTTATATTTGTAATTGGGCTTCAAATGAAGTAAAAATATTTTGACTGAGCAGCATTGTTTGTGTTTGATTTCACATTAAATTCCAAAAGCACGAATTGAATGACTTATTATGAGGTTTTCTTTTATGTCTATTAAAAAGAGGTAGTTAATTTGAAATTATTCACCATAAAAATATTTTTATAGCCCTTGTTCTAAAATGTATATCAAGCTAAAGGTTTTTTTTTATTTTTCAGATACTTGGTGCTGTAACAACATACTTAGTAATTTTCATCCAATTCGACCAGGGAAGTCGAAAGAAAGGAATAGTTGAAACTACAGATAATATTTTTCCACTGGCAGTTAACACCACTACTAATTCTCCACTTCGAATAATTACTGAATAAGTGATAAGCCATGATTACATAAATACCATATTATATAAACTATTATCCTTGTTATCCTACTGCTTTCAGAATGTCATATTTAGTTATAACTTAAATTATAGTGGTTGTAAATTACTATAGGATTTACTACCCAACATGTTCGCGTTATTTAAGTTTACATTTTGTAACCGCACTTTAAAGCTTTCGTTCATCTTCAATTTCTTTTTGATTTACTATCTGAAGTCCATTGAAATTAGCATAATTGCCAATATGTATTTTTCTCAATACTAAATACGGTACCGAATGTTAAAACCTACTTTCATTTGTTAGACGTAAATAAGAATACATGAGTACAAAATTTTAAATATTTTACTTTATGTATACGAACGCTTGATATCCAGATTTGAAAACGTCTCAAGTTACAACGCCTTATTGCATTGCGATGTTTACAAAGTTCTTCAAATAACGAGTTGTAGAGCGGTCATTTGCCTGTATTTTGCAAGTTTTCAAGCAAAAAGTTGGGAAAACACTGACGTTAGGTCAGTCTGCTTTGTCGAGCTTGCTGACTTGATTATGATTATATGATTATACTGACCCTCTTAGGTCTTCCCCCGAACAAGCGCACCAAAGAGTAGGTACTGAGTTCGTAAAAAATTTTATATTTCAAGAACTTCCATCAGAATCCGCTGAAATTGAGCTTATACCTTGGAGCCGCCATTTTACAATCGAGTACCGAATTTTAGCTCGATCACCTATGTGTGAGGCTTCCAACAATGTATTTTTCATAATATTTTGACCCATATGTACCTATTTAGAATTTTATATGAATTTTTTTGAGGCTCCTGGGGGTCACGCTCCAAGAGGTCATTATTGGTCACCTTTCATTTTCATTTCAAGCAAAATAGTTGATCATTTTTTGGCGCTCTTGTACCTCGGCATAGAGTGGCTATCAATATGCCCAAATGTCTGTAATTTTCGCATTTTTGGCTGAAAATGGTTTGGTTCGACTCACTGATCAAGAATCCGTGGTCGAAATCGATTCTGTTCGGCCGTCCGGTCGGGTGGCCGTTAACACGATAAATCTCGAACGAAATGAACAAGACAGTTGAAATTTTCAAAGTAGGCTTGGGAGATAAATGTCTCGGTTAATTTCATTATTGGGTAAAATCGGACCAATGCTTTCGGAGTAACGAAGAAAAACATTTATTTTACATTACAAATTTCGAATTCAATCAGGTCAGTATGCTGAAAGTTATTGGGAAAAAAAAATTCTGTTCCTTATCATCCGATCAATAAAAACCTTTGTATACATATTAAGGTCGTTCCAACGGGAATCTATCCCAAGACCTTTGAAGAATAGCTCCACGAAAGGAAAAAATTCTCAGATTAATAGTTTAACAATTATCGCACTTGCCATGTTAATATTCGTACTACAAAAACTAATGGATAACTAATTGAAAAGTCACGATAAACATTTCTGGACCACGGATTATTGTTCATTGATCTATCCTGTAGACGCCTGAATTTTTTCAATTTTTTATTTTCATATTTAATAAGTTTAAATAATATTTATTCATGGAAGGTCCGAAGGGGGCGAGGCTTACGCAAGCCGGGTACTCGTTTTCGGCAGTATTATCAAGCATCTGGGAAAATTATAAATATTGGTCCTAGTTCCGGGAGTTGGGACTGTTTTTTAGGAAATTTCCTCATCTTCTTGAATCTTTTTTCAAATTTGAATTATCTCGGACAGTTTTTGAGATATAGGCGAAAAACCAAACCCCCTACTTTTATTTTCACTTAATTGTTTATAACTATCGCAATTTTTGCACGCGGCCTTAGCATTTTCTCAAAAACTATCTACATGCCATTCCGAATTGAAGGACACCTCGATCCTAATTTTCTGAGAATACGCAAAAATTTTGACCTAAAAAGCACTTATTGAGTAGACTAATGCATTTAGCAGCGTTTACACCCAGCTAAATCAAAACTCATTTCACACATTCAAATAAAACAAAATTTATGTTCTTGTACTTTAATATTCAATTTCTCTGTACATCATTGTTAAATCTCTTCAAATCCAATAAAACAATACAGCAAAAAAAACAATCTTATACACATGTGTCAATGTCCTCAAATAACATATTCAAGTACAAAAATATAAACAATCAACATAGAGGTTAGGTCAAATGACCTTTGAAATACCTCGCCCAACATTGCAAAATTGATAAAACATTTCAAGTAGTTTAACATTATGGCATTTTTATTCACAATAATTCACATTCTGATTATAATCAATGCCAGTTTCTGACGCCCCGGCATCATCCAGAAGTTGGAGTCGCTCACCATCAAAGTCTAACGAATCCTCGATAATCTCCTTTCAAAATACCGGGAGACTGTTCACCCAGGCAGTTCGATGATCGGCCTCGGGAATTCCTGAATGGTGCATTCGTAGAAATCTGTCAAGGTCTGTTCTATCGGGGACAACGTACTGGAAGTACTCGCTGAGGAGTCGTCAGAAGAGGTATCTGACCCGTCGTGGTTTTTGGTGATTATGGCACACGGAAAATTGGATGTGACGTTCATATTGGAGGTGCCGCAGAGCTCTATCAGTTTCTTTCCAGAATCCACCTGCAACAACAGAAAAATTTATTATACAGAGTGATTAAAAACCCGAGGCGAAAAATTGAGGGACGTATACAGACTCATATTCTTGATATAAAACGTGAAAGAATTTTTTTGCCGATAAGGTATCGTTTCCGAGTTATTGGACATTGAACTTTCTGTATGTGACCAATTAAATTTCATAAATTACAGTAATCCTAGAAGTAAATAAGTGAGTTGACTGGTTGACCTGGTAACAGAACTAAATTTGTTTCCCAATTTAAAAGTTGCTTTGTTGGTTTAGTTTTTTTGTAGTTTTATAACGAAGAATATGCAGATATTATTTTTTCTACGGTTTTTGTGATGGCAACGCATTCATTGTCGGGAGTACAACAGGGGATTCCCTAATAGACGACAAGTAAGACTGGTGTTACACAGTCAATCTGGCATCAGTTCAGTCTGACATTAATGACGGATTGATGTCAGATTGACGGGAAACTATTTGTATGCGCGTAGACTGATAGACCGGATTGATGGCCAGATTGATGTCAGATTGACGCCGGATGGATACCAGATTGATCGTGTAACCTGACATCAATCTTAACATACGTCCATCAATCTACAAGTATACCGGGTAGCCCACCACAGACGCGGAGCTCGTTTTGAGGGAGTAAATGGAGATATTTTGAGAATATATTTTTGTGATGTGTGTAGGGTGATCAAAAGCAGAATTTAAAATTATTTTCATATGTACAGTTCGAAAACAAAGATATAGACCGAAGTTATATTTTTTCAAATGTAACACCCTGTATTTGACATAAAAATGGAATGGCTAGCTCAAATTATGATGAGTTTGTTCAGATCACTTTATACCTTAGCAGCACCATTTACGAGAAAATGGTGAAAAATTGGAAAAAATGAAGAAACCAGCAACTCTAGCAATACAGACAGTATTTTTTCGAGTAGACATATTGGCTGCTCCTGTACAGAAAAAAAATTCAACTGTATAATAGTGATCAAAATTAATTTTCAAACATCAACTACAAATAATGGTCGAAAATTGCTGAGAAACTATCAGGTTTAGGTATAGGAAAACCTTATGAAGATAGTTTCGAAACTAATGTTTACGTTCAACGAGATATAGAAATACCGGGTGTGCCATTTGAAATAAGAAAGTTTTTGACCATAATTGCTATTTGAAAAACTCCACATTTCCAATTTTTCGCCATTTTCTCGTAAATGGTGCTTCTAAAGTATAAAGTGATTTGAAGAAACTCATCATAACTAGAGCTTACCATTCCATTTTTGAGGCCAAATACAGGGTGTTACATTTAAAAAATGTAACTTTGGTCTATATCTTTGTTTTCGAAACCCCGTATTTATTTAAATAATTTTAAATTGTGTATTTGCACCCCCTGCACCCATCACGAAAAAATATTCACAAAATAACTTCATTAACTCCCTCAAAACGAGCTCCGCGTTTGTGGTGGACCACCCGGTATAATCAGTCTACAGGTATATAACCATGACTGATGTCAGACTGAAATGATGCCAGATTGACAAATTTTCAAGTAACAAACTTCCATATTAAAATCGATAAATTTCAACTCTAGTGTTTTTATAAATGAATATTTTCGTTTTGGTATTACTCGCAAAACATAAGCAAAATAGTCATCCAAAAAAAATATATTTCTTTTTGAAGAATTGTTTAAGTTAAAAAATTGGCTATAAACAATTGAATGCTCGCAAAAAAAGAGATGTTTGGATTCAGCGGGTCAAGGTACATAGAAAAAGTTTAGCTTCATCTATCCAATTCAAACTTTCACGGAAATATACAGTACCTATCCACATAGAAAAAGTTCAAATGCGTGTTTGCGAGTTTTGTATAAGTCAAGTTTAAGCATAATATAGAAACTTTGTGTAATCCGATTCATCTGAAAATTATCAGAAGGCAAAGTGATAGATTCACTAAACAGGATAAAAAATCTATAGAATTTCATCTAAAAGTGTCTTTTCTTAAATGTTCAATGGATTCAATTCATTTGATTTGAAGGCATATTTCAAACAATTTCCGGAATATTCTCACTTCAAACTTGGTTCCTTGATTTACCGGATCTCTTATAACCATAAATTTCATTAGGGTACGGTATTACGAATCATTACGATCGTTAAATGAACGAGCGTCCTAAAGCTCCTGACATCCCTTGAGTGATTTTTAAATGTTTCAGTTATATTATGGTAGTTAATGTTTATTGTGATACGGCATCTTAGGCGGAGGTTACACGTTCAATCTAGTATCAATCTGGCACCAATCTGACATCAATTTTGCCATCAATCAATCAGTATACGCGTATAGAATCGCAGAATCTGACATCAATCCATGATTGATGTCAGACTGAACTGATTCCAGATTGACCGTGTAACCTCCGTCTAAAGACAGAATTTGAAGTCATGACGGTCATTCGGCAAATTCTCCGAAAAACAGATAGCTCTGGCATCTCTGGATATCTGCAATGTACCAGGAAAATCCCCGTATTGGATTCGCAAGACTACTATGCAGTTTATTCATTCCCATAAACGTAATTGGGAAACTACCGAGAATGCATGTTCACATTTTGTTTGTTGTGATTCCCCGTATCCAATATTCATGATCAACATCATATTTGCATAACAATATGACGTGAATTCCAACGTACTCGTTTTAATTGAGGCACGAAAAGAGGTCACAATCGCAACCACGAAAATAATTTCTCCTACGGCGGATTGTTGATCCATATCTGTCAATTCGTATAGATAAGAGCTGATCATAATAAACAAATCGTTTGAGTTTCTGCAGAAAAACTCATCGAACTATCACGAAGAAGCTTCATGGGTTTTCCATGATGTTTGTTTAGGGATCATTGCATTATTGGTGTACAAGTCATACTGTCCTTGTCGATATATGGTATGATATGAGGGCTTGTTATAGCAGTAAAGCTCATCAGGTGCGCACGTGGTGCAATATTGAGGATAAAGATAATATATCTCAAAGAATGTTCGAATACCGTTGTTTAAACAAAAACACTGAGTCAACTTCATTGTTGAACTGTAGTCTGAAGTTACAAAATTCAACTGAATCATCTTTATTATTGTCTTCTTGGCTAACACTTTCGGACAACAAAGCTGGAAATTCATATCTATACTCTTGTTTTAAATGTCAGTAGAGGTAGTAATGGTAGTATACCTAACATTGTTTTTAGACAATCGTCTACATAAGAAACTTGGTTTCGCTGTAGATATAATATCTCAGCTCTTGGTCTATAAGTATACATACTTATAGACCAAGAGCTGAGAGCCCCCAGACCTACGTCATTTTAGCAAAGCTAAAATTTTCAGTATGTGTAGTAAAATATGTGCCTGAGAACGTATGGGTACTTGTTAGTTAAAAAGTGGTTCCATTTTACAGCTAGGAGGTTTCGAAGGTACATAACATAGACTAAATCTTTCTATAGTCTAAGGTACATAACAAGCTTACATCACCTACGCTAAAGTATGACAGCTATATTTTATGCATATTTGACAGATTATTCTGACAAATTGATATTCATTTGCCAGACAATTCTCGTGAGCCGTAATTTCCGACAGATGGTTTAAAACTCCTCAAAAAAATTGTTGATTTACGCTATAGTATCAAATATATATTGGCGCTCTTGTTTCTCGGAACAGAGTGCTTATCAATTTACCCAAATGTCTGTAATTTTCGAATTTTTGGATGAAAATGGTCTTAAACGATTTGGTTCGATCCACTGATTAAGAATCTATGTTCAAAATCGATTCTGTCCTGCCAGCCGGCCATTAACACGATCAGGGAAAGATCTATAACATGAGGCCTTATTTCTGGTGGAATTATTTATTGATGACTACAAAGATTTTTGTCTGCTTTTTTTTTTTTTTTTTTTTACCGACTATATTCTATTTTAAGTTGTGACGTTTTATATATTAAGTGTTTCCCCGTCGATTGTTCTGCCCAATTTTGGAACTGTGACAGGACTACTGCATTTTGTCTTGTTACTCAACTCTTGAGAATGGCGTGTTTGTACCGCCGAAACTAGTCGAGCAGACAAAAATCTTTGTAGTCATCAATAAATAGTTCCACCAGAAATAAGGCCTCATGTTATAGATCTTTCCCTGATATAATGGTGGACGCCAAAGGGTTTGGAGAAATTACATTTACACGATAACTTTCGAACGGAATGAGCTAGAGTAGGTTTGGGAGATAAATATCTCGGTTAAATTCGTTACTCGTCAGAATGAGACTGATGGTTTCGGAGTAACGAAAAAAATTTTTTTTTCAAATCACAAATTTCAAATTTAATTTCTTTTAGGATGCAGTTTCATCATAGGAAAGAATCCATTGATATTATTGTCAACTCTGACAAGGAATACTTTCGGAGATATGATTTTTCAAAATTTCAATAATAAATTGTAATTCTATGATTTCCCAGAATGATGCAATCGGAAATTAACTTCCTTATTTGTATCTATGAATTTCGTGATCTGTGTTCATACATGTCATCTTATCTACCTGTCATGTCATATTCATTTCTGGTTCTATTAAAAATTCGTTACTCATGATATAAAAAAACCACTGTTCTAGAAAACAAAGTATAATTGAATGTAAAATGAACAATGAAATAACCTCAGCTATCGTTGAATTATGAGGATTATAGGAAATTATAATTTTTGGGTGATAATATAATGCCCTTGGATAATCCATATGATGATGGAAATATATACTTTGGTAAGTTTATCAGAATGGGTTCAGAATAGCTCCAGTGAAAACAAAACTGGAATATTGGCTAAGTTTCAATTGATATAATATAGTTTTCAGAGTAGATTTGAGGAATGAATATCTCGGATAAGTTCGTTATTGGGTAGAATCGGTCCGGTGGTTTCGGTTTAATAATTTTTGGCACTCTTGTTTTTTTTTAAATTACATTTTTTTTTTATTTAATTTTAATTAATACTTTCGGAGATATGATTTGTCAAAGGTTGAACAAGAGCGGCGAAGCCCCTGCCCACAGAGCTTTCCCCCCTTTTTTTTTCGAAGCAGTTCTCCATATTCAAAACAAACCATATATTGCGTACCTAATTAACCTCGTGCTCTTTATTGTATCAATCCTAACATTTTGGTAGAATTCGGAAAGTAGGTCGATCGCAGAACACGTTGACATTGACGTCAGTCAATATCTGTCCGCATACTTTCACCTACCATCGAGATCCGCGTGGCTTTCAAACGTGGAATTCCCTTAGACTATAGAAATAGAGACACAGCATGTAGTATAGAAAGATGAAGCCTACATCCAGAAGGTTCAGAACTGACCTATCCAATTATAGTACTACAGAATGAGGAAATCGATAATAATTGTGCAACGTTGTCACGTTGTCTCAGTTTTTTGATAAATAAAGAATCAATCATTTTATAATGGTCATTTAAAGATGAATTCTTTCAATAAGTCTTGGGTAAATGATGGAAATGAGAATTTATTACATCAATTGATATGACGTCTTTGGATTTCTTTCATAATCTCATCAATAATTCGCGAAACGGCCCTTCAGTTTCAGCTTTATAATATATATGGCAACACCGTTCTGCTACTAGATGACGATTTCATTCATGATTTGAAGTCGCCATTTCCAAGTTATCAGCTGGTACCAACGTTGCCGAATCATATTTTGTGTGTAAAACGTGACATTTTGAGTGATTTGAGGATATTTTGTGAAAAATACGTTTAAATAATGGTTCGTAAGTGTCAAATGTGTGAAAAATTGGACCATTTGAACTGATTTGAACCTTAATTTGAGTTTTCACAAGTAAGTATAATTCTGATTATCAGTGGCGTAGATTGTTCCATGTTTAATTTCAGGTTTCCTTCTGATACTGAGCTAAGGGATATATGGTTCTCTATTCTGAATTTATTTGACGCCAGTAACTTATCACAGAATCTGTTCTTATGTTCCCAACATATTGAGCCCAAAGATTTTGTTATCCAAGGGGGGTGGTAAAAAGTTTCTTCAAAGTGATGCTAATCATATTCTTGCAAATCAACTATTGGAACTTACCAGAGAACTGAATCACTTATCACCTGTTCTCCAACAAGTGGCAGGTAAAACTTTTGTAATTATTACCACATTGGCGATTAATTATATCTGGTTTGTTCTGTTTCACACAGGAGAGAAAATGGAATGTACCGTTGGAAAATCTGAGCAAACAGTAGAGAAACTGTATTCAACTCCTTCCACTTTTACTGAGGCACCAACTTCTATAAAAAACTGAAGAATAAGGTGAATATTGTTATTAAAAATTTACATCAATTTGTATTTTAAGGACTAATTATGCTGATTCTTTACAGAAAGAGGTCTCAGACAGGTGATATACTTACATACTAATGAGAACAACTATGTATGTCATTAGAACAGGAACGGAATCAGAAGAGTAAGATACGTAATCTACAGCAGTCTGTTAGTACAATGTCTCGAAAGGTTCAGAAGCATTTATTTGTACGTTTTTTCTGTTTATCGTTTAAAAACTTGAATATAGACATCAGACCAATGAATATTTTTTTTTCAGCCATCTGTTGAACCTGAAGCTGTGAGTAGTTTATTTGAGAGAATGTTGAAAAAACTGAGTAAGCAGATAAACCAACTTTGAGAGCATTTGCATTGACATTCAATTGGCCTTTTATTCACCAAAAGGCTACCATTTTGTAAGAACAACAACCTTCCTCATCTAGAAACAAGCTCGATGTGGTACAGATCTGTGCACGCAAATCCAGGGTTTTCAAAAGAAGTATTTACTGCTTTGACTTTAAGACAAAAAGAAGCCGCATATCCTTTATTATGTAATCGTGTCTTGGTGAAATGTCTATCAGGCGTCCAGTTGAGTGGACAGGTACTAAAGTCACAGGTTATGGCGATATTGGTACCAATTTGGATTGTGACATTGTTCCTGAAAGTTAGTAAAGGATGGAATGACAATGGAAAGAGCTATTTTTTTTTCAAGAAACAAGGTATGTTGAACTATTTATTAGGAATAAATTCAATGAAACCCATCACTTCCTCTGTATTAAATGGTTTCTTTCTGGGTTTTCTCCCCCAAACTCTGAAAAATATCTATTAAATAAAAATTCATTATTTTGTGAATTGCTTATGCTTAACAAACACAATATTTGTCAGAAGCAATAAATCGAACAATGTTTCCTAACAAACAATAACGAAACAACATCAACGATGAAACAACTATTTCGTAACGTTTTGGAGTCTAAATCAGACTCCTCCAGACACTAACGAAAATCTTCAGAATTATTTTTTGTTGATATAGCTATTCTCGAATTTTAGAATAGCTATAGATTTTTGTTAGTGTCTGAAGAAGGAGTCTGATTTAGACTCCAAAACGTTACATTGTTTCCTCATTGAAGTTGTTTCGTTATTGTTTGTTAGGCAACATTGTTCGTTTTATTGCTACTGACAAACACTGTGTTTCTTACGCAGAAGCAATTCACAAAATAATACATCTTTATTTAATAGATATTTTTCATAGTTTGGGAGAGAAAACCCAGAAAGAAACCATTCAATGATGAATATACCTCCCACAGTATCCTTTTATGATAATTTACTTCCTCTCCAATTAGAGCTTATATCGAAAAACATTCATAGAAGAGTTGTGGTTTTTTTGTGTATTTTTTGTTCGTATCTAATTTGAGTAACAATATTTATAAGTAATAATAATGCTTTATGTTTTTTTTCTCAGGTGAGTACCCAGTACTGGGGGCAGAAGTTTTTTGTATTGGATTTATGAGTGGAACTTAAACTGAAGGATTTCTGTAGAACTATACATTGTATCAATGGAACACAGCACAAACCAGAAGTGAAGTATATATTGATATGTATTGAATTGTCAAATAACGTTGTTTGCTGGTGATAAAATGGTTTGTTTCTGTAGAGGATATAGAAATTATGTTTAAATTAATCAATGATTATTTAGTTAGACTTTAGGTGGCTTTGTGATAATAATCTTAAAGTTAACATAAAGAAGTCAAAGAAAGTAAATTCCCAGTAACCCAGTAAGCAAAGATTATTAGTTAAAGATTTGAATAATTTATCTGTGAAAATTTAAGAACAACATATCGAACAAGTTCATGAGATGTATGACTATTTAGGCCTAATAATAGATGCAAATTTGAAACGCATGTGAATTATATTGCTAATAAGATGTCTAAAACGGTAACATTTTTTGTCATATAGAGAAATATGGTATATTAATATACAGCAATATTATTGTTGACCAATGTCCACTGTATGTTGAGTATTTTTCTTTTGTAATGTTCAACTTGGGAAAAGGTCATATTGAAAACTTATGAAGATTCAGAATAGAGGTATGCGAATAGTTCGAAAATGTAATAGAAGAATGTCTGTGATTATGACGCTACAGATTAACGATTATCAGCAACAAATTGCTTTCAATACTTTGGATTTGATATACAAATTGAGATATAATATGTTACCGTATTATTTGATTGAGAATATCCAATTAGTTAATGAGATTCATGATTATGATACAAAACGTCTAAATGATTCTCATGTTGAGAAATTCAACACTACTTTTTAGAATTAGTCCACATTCAGCAAGAGAGCTTTATGTACAATGACTTGCCAATTACTTTGAAATGTTGTGAATGATATAAAAAATTCAATAAATTGTTAATAATATTCCTTTTCAGAATTGTGGATGTAAACACTTGATTCTCAATAGCCCAAGGCTAAATAAAGGTTTTAGTAGTATATTTTCTTGTAGTAGTATAAAAATTCTGATATGTATATAGAAACATTTGTACATAATGCATGATTTGTTTGTAAGCTAATAATTATTGTATTTTAACTTTTCTTTATAATAACTTTGAATTGATCTTGGTATGAATAACAATAAAGTATGCATGTCTAATAAATATCACACGTAAGTTTCTTGTAGTTTCTTCTTACGTGTTGTAATCGAAACTGCGGATTTCTTGAAGCTAAGTGAGTTTAATAAAAAGACTTTAATATTATTTGTGTTTTTTATTTAATATAGTGTTTGGTTCAATATCCTTTTTATAATATTCAAGATAGTGTTGCAAAACAACTGAATTAATGCAATTTTTCAAAAATATTTATGGCTGTAACGATGCCTGTGTCAGAAACACTTTCCAATAATTAGGAATAGTTAAATGAAGACTTGACGATTTTAATGGCCAGCTACTTAATATACTCGAAATATAAATAGTATTGATTTATTTTGGAGTAAGTAATCATTAAAGGACACTGTGGGAGGTATAATCATTATTAGTTCTTTCTTCGTTGTTGTTTGTTATGCAACATTGTTCGATTGATTGCTAACACACTTGGTGTTATATAATAATAATAAAAATTCTATCGAATTTTTAATTTATTTTTTTTGTCTGTATAGTGTTCATAATAAAGTTTACACACATTCCACAATTGATGTTGAATATTATGAAAATGCTATCGAATTTTTAATTTATTTTTTTTGTCTGTATATAGTGGTCATATTGAATTTTACACACGCCTACGCTAATTATTCGTTACATAGGATGCGTAGTTTCCAAACTACTCGGAAAATAATCTTAAACGTCCATGACACCGAAACCCTTCCGCTTATTTAACTCATTACCGAACATAACCAGTGCATTTGGCCCACAAATCCACCCTGCAAATTTCAGCACTCTAGCTTCTTTCGTTCGAGAATTATCGTGCTTACAGATATCGACAGATAATTCACTCATTGTTATTTAATTTTCATTGATTTAATAACGGAAGCTACGCCACTGGTGCCTGTTCAAATTGGGTGGAGTTAGTTTCTCCGGTGTTGCCAATACAAATGTAAATTATATCGCTCTCCTTGTGCTATCTCTTTCCCACCCATAGGACATGTTGGCCTCATTTATTGGAGAATTTATGAATGAGATACTGTGTCTCCTCTTTCTATAGTCTAAGGGAATTCCCAATGGATGTTTACTTCACATTCCACTCGGCTGTCGGATGACGTTTTACGTCATAGATTAACGTTGTCTATGGATATCATCGCTGAACGGTCCCATGCAACGTGCAGCATGCACACTTGACACCAATGCTGCATTCCTTCGTGTTCCCGATTATCAAAATCAATAAAATTGTAGACAATAGCGCAACACGTTGAAAAACCAATTCAATTTGAAATGCACATTTATTCACGGTATTCTGAGAATATACGTCTATGGAATATACTCAGTGGTCAGTGCATCATAACATCAGGAAACAGGAAGGCAGTTTTTGACCAAACGTCAATCGAATTCCATACCAGAGTTCTTTCAGTTTCATTAGTGTTTTTATACGAAATTTTATTCTCATTGTTTTCTCTTGCAATTGGTTGTTTCAAGTCATCATGCCCAAAATGTCTCTATCTTGGAAATTACGGTCGATTTTGCGAATTTGACACAGGTCATATTGTTGGGCTGTGCGATTGTAGTTTTTTGCTCAGAGAAATGTCAAATTACGTGAACCAATCAGCGTCAAAAACGGCGCAGGAAGGAATCAAGTGAAGGAAAGCCATCTTCGACTTGTGGCAACAAGATACTGATTCTTCACTACCATACCCACTGCAAATAATCAATGGTTAACTGACTAACGTAATCCTGTAACTCTTCTTAAGCCGAATTAGAGTTTTCGACTTGCACCTTGTATTTTTTACTAACGATATGAACACCCGGCGATATGTGGATGAGTCGGTAGAATCATAATATATTCTATGGACCCATTTCTCATAATATCTTGCTGTGGCCACCCCGATCTCCCTATCTCTCGACCATCGAGTTTGTTTCGTGAGGAGAAGAATGTGCAGGCGCTGGGTTGCGTTCGAATATTAACTGGAGTGGAGTAAAGGCGGGTTTATACAGCAAATAAGATAAAATAAGAAACAGATTAAAATAAAATAATATTAAGGGTTTAAAGGATCGGTTTATACAGATGATCTAAAACAAAATAAGAAATAAGAATGAATCAATCAAATCGCAGCTTTTTGACAATTTTATGCAAGTTCTATGAATTTCACTCTTTGAGCATGCGCATTGTCATTTACCAAACAAAATAACATAAAACAAGAAATAAAGATGAGAGTTGGCGAACCTTAATTCTTATTCTTATTTCTTATTTTATCTTATTTCGTGTATAAACTCTCTCACAGAAATGTACATGTTTAACTTCCTTATTTTATATTAATTTATTTCTTATTTTATTTTATCTTATCTCATTTGCTGAATAAACCCGCCTTAATATTTACCAAATTGCGTCCGAAAACGGAAGAGTTGAGTGAATTTTACTCTATGACTGTCGTTCGAAAAGTCGGAGTATTCAACTCGGAGTTCATTTTACTCCTGTCAAAATTGACATAACTCATGGGGCGGAAAATCTCGTATCTTTGCCTCACTGTTTTATGATGTTTCTGTGAGGTAATTTAATAGTTTTTTTATTGCTCACAATATATATTTATGATGACAGTTAGATATATGTGAATAAAACAATAATAATAGGTTCTTTCTTAAACCAACATAACCTATATTCCGATATTGGCACCTTCTGTCACTGTCAGAGTAAATCTGTCAAACCTTCAAAAACTCTACTCTACTCCGAGGAGTTCTGCTCCGTTTAATGTTATTCAAACACGCATTGACGCCACCAATGACAATATAATATCAGGTAACCAAATGAGTTCGTGCGGTATTTATAGTGAAATATAAATATTCACCAAGAAAATCTACTAAACAAAAAAATGGTGGTGATCTATTGGTGAAATGTCTTGATAATTGGAGGGATTTTGGTAACGTTTTCGGTCAAGTTCAGACATGTCTTCCGGGGTCAATCTTTTAGTAAATTGTAACAGAATAATGCTGGGAAACCTTACCACATCCTCCTTATTCTCCTGATGAGATTTCACCAAGTGATTACCACCTATGATATCTCTTGAAAGATGTATGACCAAGATAACACGAGAATATGTAGTTTTGAAAAATTGGTATAATGAAATTTCAAATGAGTTTATCTCGGACTTTGAGCGATTTTAATTCACGTTCATTCGACGAATCGTCCAATGCATCATTTGAAACCATTTTCGGCAGAAAACAAACAGACATTTGGGCAAATTACGTTCGAGTAAATTGATCTGTAACATTCCCGGAAAATCCACCTCATTTGGTTTCCTGATATTAACTCGTACTCCGAAATTGTTCGTTGTATAGGAAGGTCAACTCCAACATAGTTATGCATAGCAACGTCAACAGAATGAAAAAAATCCAACATGTAAACTTCACATGTCCGAATAAAAATAGCGCATAGAATCCGAAATAGAATTCATTGTTTCCATTGAAATTTCTAATATTAGTCTGAGCATAATTGGGGTATACCCACATCAAACTCAAAACACATTGTCCTGTTGGTATTTTATTGGAAAATGTTCATTGATCAGGGAAACCGTGGGTTTTTCCGTTGCGAGTTGATCGGAAAAATGCAAATAAATTGGAAATCCACTCGGAACCAAATCAAAATCATGAGAAATGAGAACTGATATTTCTAGAATGACAGTAGATCATGAACTATGTATAAATATAATATATTTTTCGTCGACCTCTATGAAAAGTGACATTTTACGTACTAATTTACGGCCGTAAAATCGACTATTATTGAAGGCAAGTACTTTCTCGTCCGCTGTGGTCACTATGAATACGGCATGATACGGTTCAATACAAACATAAGTGTCTGCAAGAATAACAGTCAGTGCTGTGGTCACTATGGATACGGTTCAGTACAAACATAAATGTATGTGTCATTTGCTATTGTGAAATTATTTAAGGTCCGAAATTCTTAAGAATATATGGAGGGCGACGAAAAAATGTAATATTCACCTCAGCAAAATTGAAACTGAAAAAATATATGCTTGCTATTCTCGGTACCGCCTTGGATAGCAATTTGCAGACTCGACTATAATATACAGTTCTTCGTATCTATTCCCTGCATTTACTTTAAATTAAAATTATTAAAAACGTAGCAAAACGCTGCCTATATTATACACAAAGCTTCATTATTTGTTATTCATAATTTTGACTATATGTAATGATTTTCATCTTATCGTAGAACATTATGGCAAAAATAATTCCATCAATAATTACGACAATAATATGTAGGTGCCTACTAATTGAAAATTCTTGTCATTTCATTGATTATTACTCGAAAAATATATTTTTATAATTTCCAACTCTAATTTTTCTTTCTTCATAATTCGCGAACTACTTATCGTAGATTATTTCAACAAAATTTTGATTGAGGGTAACGAAAATGATAATTTCGGTTGGTTTCATAACATGTGTATTGGTTTGTCGAGAATATATATATCTTTTTATTTTCACCAAATTATCAATGTCAGATGGTACTCGATTTTTTCTACCATCTTCTTGGCTTAATCGAACGAAAATGGTCTTCGTCTAATAATTCTCGAGGTATTAAATGATGGTGGGGAAAAAATTATAGAAGTAAATGAATAATAGAGGAAATTGTCAAAATTATTTTGAGGAGAAAATGAAAAATCTGTGCGAAAAAGAACCTCGCACGAAAACATATGGGAAATTGGCTCTAGACTGGTCCGGAACATTGGAGTGAACCTATATGGGGCAAAAAACTTTTTTCGGTTTTTTTTACAGCAATATTCCAAAGCCAAAATGTTATATCTGCGCTGAGACCTCATACGTTCAATCTATTGTTGCGACAAAAATGTATTTTGTTTCTTGATGACTTTCGCAGTTTAAAATTCGAAATCAATTGACAAATTGTTTTTAATCACAAAAAAATAATTAATTTATAATGATAATTGAAAAAAAGGTGAGGTAACTTCCTGATGAATTCAGTTGTTCAATATGATCGTTCATTAAGATAGATGGTGACATTTTTTTTCAAATCGTGAACAATGTTTTTATTGAATATCTCAAAAACTTTTCTCAAGATATTGATTTTTGGAAATGTGGCGTTTCTGATATAATCAATTAATTTGTTTTCAATTTAGAGGTATAATACAAAATCTTAAAAATTCATATTTCAACCGGAGAAAATTATTTAAAAAAGATACGTGTTTTTGCAACCCGATGTCTCACCAAAATATAACTTGTTGTATACCTACACTCAATAATAAGATTAACAAAACCACGAATAACGGTACAATTTTTTTTTCTCTGCCAATCGTGTACCTCAAAACGACATTCGTACGAACCTTGGCTGCTTATATCTCAGAAACTGAACATACAAAATCATTTAAACTCACACATTTATCTGACGGCCCATCCCACTACAACATAATAAAATTTCTGACAATTTGACTGAGAGCCAATTTCCCGTTTTTTTTTAAGTTCAAGTCTCGTGGATATCCTCAGATTCCTCAGAAAGTAAGTTCAAAGTTCACGTGTGCTTTATCGATTTGTAAATTCCACATAGGTCAGGCGGGAAAGTGACTGCGTTTTACATCTAACCATCATCTGATGGGGAATCTATTGATTTTCAGTAGTTGTATTTCCGAGAAAGTTTCGGAGATCAGGCTTCCTGTAAACAGTTACGTACGTCCTTGACTTTTCTTAGTATTTCATTTACTGCGAGAATCGCGACACATTCGTTTTTCGGAAGTAATTAGAATAGAATTCTAATTATTATCTAGTCCAATCTATCTACAGGGTATTTATAAATGATTGTAACATCGTAGTTGGTTCTGAAACCCTCTCATTTTGCTCATATGCATGCTGTTCACATTTGTAATTCCAGCCACAGAATACATAACCTCACTTTCTCCCTTGTTTACATTGGCAATGATAAATGATGAGTTCCAAAATGACTGTCACTGGGAGATTACTTTTCCTCCAGTCCCAGTTTGGACCAAAAATTTTTATTATATAAAATAAATTTAATTAATAGTGATATAGTTCGCATTAAGTTTGTAGACAGTGAAATTTTCAAATAAATGATTTTTTTTATTTATGTCTTTATTACACGTGATTTAAGGTGTACCTACCATAGACCTTGTGATGACCAGAGTAGGGTAATTTGATTGAAAGAATTATGAATGATAAATGATACTGGAATTTTACTCCGTTTTAAGCAGTTTCTTTCAGAAAATATCAAGCTAATGGAATCGAGAGTGAATTATTCATTAGTTGGGATTCTATAAGTAATTTTCAAGAGATCTCATATCAGCTAATGAACATATATAAATAAGCTTATCCCTTTTGTTTGGATGGAAGAATTTTTTAAATCCTATTTAGAATTCTTGAGAAGTACTGATAGCTGAATCCATACTGTTGAACTAATTTTAATGTTCGAATGCAGGTAATAAATCAATACAAATGGACAGAATACATTGAATAACTGTAAGATAACTCCCAGTTTGGGAGTTTGGCCATTTGTGAGATTGCTAAAAATGAATTCACATCAAATGTTCAAAATGTGCTCCATTATTCTCAAGGCATTTATAAATTCTTTTCCGTTTGCTGTCAAATATATTTTTTAACATTTGTGGGTCAATATTTTGGCAGCACATTCTTATTGATGATTGGAGGTCCTCAATATTATTGTACTGCCTTTTGAAGAAATCATCTTTCAGATATGCAAAGATGCTAAAGTCCAGAAAATCAAGTCTGGAGAGTGTGTTGGAAAGGAAGGCTGGAATCCTTTACATATTATACGGTTGTCATAGAAGTCCTGCAAGTAGCTTAGATTTGCAAAAATAGTGTGGGCAGTTGTTTCACTTTGTGAAAATATCCCAACCGTATTTCTTCGTCATCTAGTTGGTTTATGAATGGCTCCAGCATTATTATTTTGTACTATTCACCATTAATGGTATCATGAAAGAAAACTAGGTTTTATATTCTACAACGAGAAACTGCTAACCACACACCAACTTTTTGATAATGTAATGTAAGTCTCAATAAAACTATGGGGATTCTCAGATGTCCAAAATTTGTAGTTTTGAAAATTCACATAACCGGACAAGTCACTACAAGAAGTTAAGTCCAATAATCTGTCGACGTTAAGATTATTTAGAAACCAATAGTAGTACTCCAGGAGACGTGGAATATCTATTGGTAGGAGTTGCTATACGATCGTTATTTTGTAAGTGTACAAATTCAGTTTTTTCCCATACTTTGTGACAAGTAATCAAGGGGATACCAGACTGTAAAGATAATTTATTCAGGGACATTTGAGGATTTTCTTCAACTCGTATTCTCACTTCTTGAGAAGCTTGAGGTCTTCCTGTCGATTTTTTCTTGTTAACGTTTCAAGTCTGCATGAATCTGTTTATAATACCACTGATGTGGTATTTCAGAGAAGATTCTAGAATATGAACATCAGGATATTTCGCCAGATATTCATTTTTACAGGCCTCTATCTATAGTGTAAATCCATTCACCATTGATTAATGTACCATTGCGGTAATTGGACATGACAATAAATGTGTTTTGTTCTAAATCATAAGTCATTGTAATTTACAATATTTATAAACTGAATTTTCACGAATTTTGAAAAGAATATTAAGGATTCAATATTAGCTGTCAGTTTAGAAATTCTATGATATAAACACAAGAAGTGAGAAGTGGCAAATAAAAATCCAAAGCCAACTTCGATGTTACAATCATTTATAAATACCCTGTATTAAATTCATTGTGATACAATATGGAACGGTTCAGCTAACTTTTTTGAAAAATTCAATAAAGATATTCACTGGCTTCACAAACATAATCGAATTTGCGACTCATCGTAGAAAAATCATGAAATTCGGTGTTTTCCTCAGTTAAAAAAATTGAATCTCACCTCTATGACAGGTATACAATTCTCGTAACAATAAGCTTGCAGCAAGACAGTTTGCATATGGGTTCCTGCATCTCCTGAACTGGCGTGTGGCATCAGACAGAACAGAACATCTTCTGTGTTTTTTTGCATGTAGTTCAGCGCCGGTACAAGACCACTGACTAGACGGTTTTCCACCCTTGCGTGGTTCAATAACCTTCGGAGGGCTCTCCCTAAGGTGCTCCTGAAAATGACAAAAGAAATGAGTAAAATTATTCCTCAAATGTTCTTTCTGAAGTAGGTTCAGAATTTCAATAAGCTTACACCGCTGTTACGAGACAAAATGTCAAACTAGATGTAGGCAGGTACTCGACCTTGTCTGTGGTTCAATAGCCTATGCGTGCATGCACAGACAAGTTGTAGAATGAAGAAATATTCGAAATCATTATGGGTAATTACGAATAACCGAAACATTATAACGGTAACCTTGATATCGTTAATGTATGTACAAGCATCAAAGTGCATTCAAATTTGAAAAACTTATTTTTTTAAAAATGGCCTTTCTACAAACAAAGAATACCCGTGCATAACTTCGGTTTTAATGGGGTCACAAATGTTTGTTTCTAAGGAATTGTAATTGTTGATATATGGTGTAATATTTGTTACAAAGTATATGAAATTGCCTTAGTGTATGTGTTTAAGATAAACATTATTATTGATGCATTATTATTGTTAATATAAATGATATTTTGTTGTTATTATATCATTGTGAAATTGCATATCATTTATTTTGTTTGGCAAATAACTATTATTATTTTTATAGTGTTGAAAAGAAAACTAAATGAATGTTCAAAATCAAGGAAAATAATTTCAACATTTTCCTTAACATTCCATTTGGACGAAATATGAGTGTCCTGGTAAGACCACGCAGCAAAAGATTTTCATAATAGGAATCGAAAGAATTTATTACCATAATGAAATATTTAAGTAAAGCAACAAATACGTACATATCTTAACACTAACTTTTAAACTATTGGAAACGAACTGAAAACAACATTTCATCACGAATAAAATCGTAGCTGAATTTAGACTTGATCTAATGACATAAGATATCTATTTCCCAAAACCGGTAAAACAATCTATAAAACACTCAGCAAAATCAAGCTCGTTTCAGATAATTTCACAACATGTGAAATAAAAGACTTTACTTCATTCCTCGACATACAATTTGCAATTTCATGAGGAAATATTGCTTCCTTAGTCTTAAAATTGATGCTATTATTTAAGTAAATAATTTAATTATATTCTCTAACTCACCTGTTGATCATCCTGCACTTGACCTGTTGAAATTTGTCAATACACATCTTGGAAATATTTTTTTTGGAGGAAATGCTCGATTGAGCCACTTTCACTTATTCGAAAAACTATAGGTTGTCAGTCACTTTTCACGAATTTCCGTAAATTTGCAATATTGTGTAACAATAAACAAAATTTCTTCGAGCCGGATCGTAGCGTAGAGTCCGGCGATGTTCGAAATACTATCAATGACGTAACCCCCCGCCGTCCTTTTATACGGCGTCTCCAATAGAGGGAGAAGGGGAATTCCGTGGGTTCATTCATGGAATACCCGACGCAGACGAGGCTGAAAACGTGCTAAGCGCTATTCCGCTTAGTCACATCTTCTGCCGGATTATCTTCGAAAGGAATTCCTGAAATTCCGTTTGAAAGGGGTCGCTTCTATTTCATCCATAGTTCCTCGTATCTGCCAGCGTGATATGATAGATAGATATTGTTATACAGTTTCAAAAAGTACGCGCCAAGATTAAATTTACTCACCTGTATAGTTTTTTGAAATTTTGGTTTTCGGGAAAGTTGGTGCTCAAGAAACGATGATTTTTGACATATATGTCACGTGTTACTCTGCAAACCTGTCAAAATTGACATTTCTTTAGAAAAATGACCAAATGACGTAGAAATCAGAACAATATCAAAAAGGTTCTGGAATAAATGTTGCTCAGAATTTCATTTTATACCAAACTGCCCTAGTGAAATTCCGAAATTTTTTGATATTCATATTCTGATGACAGCATGTTAGAAGAGCCGTGGGTTTTGCGGAAATTTGAAAAATAATTCAGATCGTAATTCCAATGAAAGAGACATTATAACAATTCAATTAAAGTTTATATTAATTTATTGTTCCTCATAAAATATGATTTCTATAGTGAAAACCCCACAATCTTGGTGCAAACCGAATTATTCTTGAGAAATTAAATGCGTAAAGAGCTCTTGCTAATTATTCTTGGAACATCATAAGAAATTATCCGCCTGTGAACTCAATTTAATTTTCACAGGTATCTTTGTTTTTGATTAGGTCTGTAGTGCGTTTTTAGTGGTATTTGAGTAAATATATTCAAAAGTGATTTTAGAGGGTTGGAGAATTATTCCTCATATTTCCTTCACATATAAAATCGAAGAATTTGATTTCTTATGATGTTTCAAGAATAATCAGCGAGTAATTAGATCTTTGCGCATTAAATTTCTCAAGTATAATTCGGTTTGCACTAAGATTGTGAGGGTTTCACTACAGGGTGTCCCAAGTTCGAGTGACTATTAGACGTTTCTGGAGAACTGGACATATTTGAGATTTGAAAATTAATATTATGATATCGCTTGACATTCTCTACAGAGCTAAAATATTTTCGAAGCCCAAGTACTTCCAGTTATACAGGGAGTGAAAATAAATTTGATGAAAACTTTTTTTTTCAAGTGTTGCATTCCTGGTATGATCAGGTATTCAATGCTGAAAACATTTCTGTTAAAGCCATTGTATTCATTCGAATAGTTTTCAAAATATCGAAAAAAAAAACGGAAAAAAAGTCAAATATGTTCAGTCAGTATTATGCTCATTATTCTTATTTTAAACATCCTTGAGCGTGAACCGTTTTTACAACATCAAATAGGAAGGATGTGGAAAGGTCAAGCATCTTTCGAATTTCAGAAATATCATCACAGGGAGTTTCAAGTTTTGTGTCGGAAATTGTGATCAAAAATTGGCCATAACTTCTGTTTTACAAATTAGAACCCTATTTTTTTATGATCGCGTTGGATTCTGTGGTGAAAAATAATGATAGTTTTCTAACATGATTATGCTCTTAATTCAAAATTTCTGAGTTTTTTTTTATTTTCTTTTAATTAGGGGCATAATCATGTTAGAAAACTATCATTATTTTTCACCGCAGAATCCAAGGCAATCATGAACAAATAGGGTTCTAATTTGAAAAACAGAAGTTATGGCCAATTTTTGATCACAATTTTCGACACAAAATTTTAAATACCCTGTGGTGATATTACTGAAATTCAAAAGATGCATGACCTTTCCACATTCTTCCTCTTCGATGTTGTAAAAACGGTTCACGCACAGGATGTCTAAAATAAGAATAATGAGCATAATACTGACTAAACATATTTGACTTTTTTCCGGTTTTTTCCGATATTTTGAAAACTATTCGAATTAATACAATGGTTTCAACAGAAATGTATTCAGCATTGAATACTTGATCATACCAGGAATGCAAAACTTGAAAAAACATTTTTTTCATCAAATTTATTTTCCCTCCCTGTGTAACCGGAAGTGCTTGGGCTTCGAAAATATTTAAGCTCTGTAGAGAATTTCAAGCGATATCAAAATCCCAATTTTCAGATTTCAAATATGTCCAGCTCTCCAGAAACGTCTAATAGGCACTCGAACTTGGGACACCCTGTATAGAAATCATAATTTATGAGGAACATTAAATTAATATTATCTTTATTTAAATTGTGATAATGTCTCTTGCATTGGAATAACGTTCCAAATTATTTTCGAAATTTCCGCAAAGCCCACAGCTGCCTCTTACGTGCTGTCATCAAAATATCAATATCAAAAAAATAGGAAACAGAAACTTTTTGATATTGTTATTTCTACATCTTTTGGTAATTTTTCTAAAAAAATGTCAATTTTGACAGGTTTGCAGAGTAACACGATCAATGACATATATGTCAAAATCAATCATTTCTTGAGCACCAACTTTTCCGAAAACCCAAATTTCAATAAACTATACAGGCGAGAAAATTTTCCCTTGTGAGTACTTTTTGAAACGCACTACGCCCAGAATTATTTGAATATAAAATTCAAAAAAATCTTAGAATGCACTGACGTGAAGTCAGGAGCTTTTGCGTTCATATTCTTCGGTCTTCACGCCTCATACACCCTTAGGAAATACCGCATGATTTTTTTTTATTTTCCAGTAACACGATCGGAACGAAATTTCTCAAAAATTAGAGCGTCGGCATTTTACTGTTATTTACCAAGTTTAAATTGGATCGGATTTCTATTTTCCTAAACCGTTTGGCCGATTATGCCCATTAGTCCTTATCTCATTCCGTTTGAAAGTTATCAAAGGTCACCCTTCCGGCTACTGAACTCTACCAAGGCAGCTCGGATCTTGATCAATATAGATCATCACTGAGTGGAACCTAATGGTTTGAGACCATTTTCCGCGAAAATTACATACATTTCGGCAAAACGATTGCACGCTGTTCGCTAAAACATGCACGAAAATAAAATAATTAAAAATGAAATGGTAGGAACATCGGTATGTATTATTTTTGTTAGTCCTCAATTGTCCGTTCGTTTTATTTATGTTTGTACCAACATTGTAAATAATTATTGTCATTATTTAGTGAAGAAATGAAATTTTTGACAAAAATCATTGGCGCTCTTCCTCGGAACAGAGTACCTACTTATCAATTTGCCCAAATGTCTGTTTTTTCGAATTTTTGGCTGAAAATGCTTTCAAACGATTTGGTTCGACTTACTGATCAAGAATCCATGGTCAAAATCGATTATGTCCGGCCATTAACACGATAACTCTCGAACGGAATGAGCTAGACAGTTGAAATTTTCAGAGTAGGTTTGGGAGATAAATATCTCGGTTAAGTTCGTAATTGGGCAAAATTGGTCCTGGTGGTTTCGGAGTAACGAAAAACAATTTTTTTTACATTACAAATTCCAAATTCAACTTCTTTTAAGATGCAGTTTCATCATAAGAATCTATTGATATCATACTCGTAGGGATTTAAGAATATCTGTTACAGTTACACATCGCTAAAAACAGTCCAGAATAGCAATGTTCCTGTGAGGTTATGAAAAGTTACAGATTGGCTTATAGATGAAAGCAGAATAGAACCATTAAATGATAATTGTAATTTTATGATTTCACAATGTCAATCTGGCATCACTTCAGTCTGACATCAATCATGGCTTGATGTCAGATTGATGGTAAACCGATTCTTTACGCGTAGACTGATGGCAAGATTGATGTCAGATTGATGCCAGATTGATACCAAATTGAACGTTTAACACCGGTTATAGAATTCTCTAATTATAATTTGCTGATGTATGTATGGCTTATCTCTACTATCTCCGAAAGTATAAGCTTGTTGGAGTTAAAAACAGACAAATTATATCTCCGACAGTATTGGTTTCTCAGAGTTGGGAATTATATCAATGGATTCTTATGAAAGAACTTCATCTTAGCAATAATTGAATTCAAACATCATAGAAGAATTTAAATTCAACAAGAGTGCCAAAAATTATCAATCCAAAACCAATAGACGAATTCTACCCAACAACGAACTCATCCGAGATATTCATTCCTCAATTCTATGATGAACGATAATACATATCTTTCCTCAAATCCACTCCAATACACCAATATTCCAGTTTTGTTTTTAGTAGAGGTATTCTGAACTCAATATTATTAACTTACCATTACCATTCCCATCATCATATGCATTGACCATTGGCATGAAAATATCAACCAACAAAAAGTATGATATTATATTATAATTCTTAAATTTCTACGATTGCTGGAATGAATGAATTAGACAACGTCATGTCTCAGGAAAATAAGTTTGACATTATAACAAATCATAGAATACCCACAGAATAATTATATCATTCTGTGAAAACATAGAAATACGATTTATATTGAAATTTTGAAAAGTCATATCTCCGAAAGTATTAGCTTGTTAGAGTTAAAAATGATATAAATGGATTCTTATGGTAAAACTGCATATTGAAAAAATAATTTGGAATTTGTTATGTAAAAAAAATGTTTTTTTTGTTACTCCGAAACCATCTGTCCGATTTCGCCCAATAACGAACTTAGCCGAGATATTTATCTCCCAAACCTACTCTGAAAATTTCAACTGTCTAGCTCATTCCGTTCGAGAGTAATCGTGCCTACGGACGGCCGGCCGGACCAACCGGACAGAAGGAATTTCGACCACGGATTCTTGATCAGTGAGTCGAACCAAATCGTTTAAGACCATTTTCATCGAAAAATTCGAAAATTACAGACATTTGGGCAAATTGATAAGCACTCAGTTCCGAGGAACTAGAGCGTCAAAAAGAACGAAATTCTAGACAAACAATGTGAGATATCAAAATAAGTTTTTTTCTGATCGAACCAATATTGAGCTATATCGCCTTAGTTACCATGTGTCATAACATACTCATATTTCCCAAGGGAAATATGAAACGTCAGTTCATATTTCCCTAGGGAAATATGAAACGTCAAATCATATTTCTTTCAAAACGTCAAATCATATTTTATTTCTTTATTTAGTAACAAAATGGAAACTGCAATTGTTGAAATTTCCACTAATAGTATTTCCACCAGAAACAAAGGAAGAAGAAATATCTTGTTCATAATTATTCGTCGACGAGACTACAGTTTTCTTGAGAACATTCCGTGCGGACGCAACGCCGAATACTCCCTCACCAAACGAGCAGCACCCAGATCTTCTTCATCAATTATAGTGAATATTCTGTTTACATCATTCTTAGTCTTTGAGACTTTGATTATGATTACCGACCCACGATCTTCGATATCTGAAGATAGCATATTCACCAACTCTTGTGTTCTGCAGGCGCCAAAGATCTCCATTATTAAAACAACCTTCAAAATTATGAATGTAAAAATCTTATCAACAGAGGAAATCAAAATGAAACTTTTACCTTATACATCAAAAAAACGTCATTAGGAGCTTCACTCAAGAATGTCTTGAGCTGCTTTTTTAGGAACGTATCCTTTATTTTTGTTCTCAACAAATGCTTCGACTTCATCGAATAATTTGTTTTTTCCTTCAAATGTAGCATAGATCTTAACATCGATAGTTTCGGCCATAACGTGTTTGGAGAATATTTCTGCGACTGGGGATCGAATGAATTTATCATACATCAAGAATAACAAGAATCAGAGCAACATACCAAATCTTGGAAATATGCTAACAAAATATTATCGCTCACACCGTCCACCAAATTTTTTCTTTTCCACTCCTGAAAGCATTCGTACTCTTTACTGTAGGCAGCTTGAGATTTGGCCGGAACCAAAGATTCACGGGCCTTTGCCGCTTGAGTTTTGACGTAGTTCGACATTTTTTCAACAATTTTATTTTTGACAAGACGTCAAAATGAAACCAGTCAACCAAGATTCTCAGAAACATGGCCCATAGCAACGTTAAAAATTTGATTATTACAAAAATATACGATCTAATAATAATTTCTACATATCAGATTGTTTCAATCAGAAAAAAACTATTGATTACACCACGGGAAATATGAATACATTTCCCTCGGTTGTCTATACATCCCTCGGGCTCCGCCCTCGGGATGTAACTTTGACAACCTCGGGAAATATACTATTCATATTTCCCTAGTTGTAATAATAGCTATTTAGTCAAGTAATTGCTCAAAGTGTTGTAACCCTTTACTGAATAGTAACAGGATATTAATTGATATATCATTACCATATAGTGTTAAATATCGATCTTGTTAGTTGAAAAACTGAAGTTACACTCAATTTATTCAACAATAAAATACTCTTCTTCGTTCATAAAGGTTGAGGACATTTTCAGTGTTCACGTACAGTGTTAAATAATAATGTCCAAAATTTTCCTACTCCAGTCCTGAATTTTTGGGCGCATGTTCTAGGGGAACATCGTCCTATCATTTCGTCCAAATGTCTGTAATTTTCGAATTTCGAGCTGAAAATTGGCTAATAGACTAATTCGGACTCCCTGATCACGAATCCGGTGTCAGATTTTTGGGTGCCGTCCGGCCGGCCGTACTTCCGGCCGTAGGCACGATAACAGGAGCACCGAAGGTCCTATCGACTTCAAACTTTCAGGGTAGGTTTCTGATCAAAATGCGACGGTTAAGTTCGTTAACGGGCAAAATCAACCGGACGGTTTAGGAGTTATAGACATTTGAAATTTTGAGGTTATTTCCCTGATATTTCAGGAACTAAAGAAGATGTTGAATCGAAACTTGGTAGTCAGTTCGAGGATATAAACGCGCAACTTTTGACAAAATTCTGTTATGATCGAAATGTTGGTAATTTTTAAAAAAATATTTCTTTTAATTTTTTTGAAAAAAAATTTTTTTTTTCGTGAAATATTCATCAGATTGCAACAAAAACTTGTACTAACGTCAATTGTAGTATTTTGCAACATTGTGCAAAATTTTGGCTCTATACGATTTCAATTTCTGGAGATATAAGACAAAATGTGTCAAATTTCCTGGGTCTCTCTCAGTATTTTCATCGATTATTCTATGAACTCTTTGAATTCTACCGAAAACAAATTCAAAGACATAAACATAAAGAATCAAGTCATAGTTTAGACGTCGAAAGAAGGACGATGTTGATCGACTTGAAAAGGTACCTATTTCAAGAAATGCAATAATGAAATGCTTAATTTATGGATATAATATTATCTAAGTATTGTTGGGATCGGGCAGTTGGAAAATATTTTAATAAAAAAATTTGTACCGACGTTAAATCAAGCATTCTACACGAGTGTGCAAAATTTCAGTTCGATACGATCTCAATTCCAGAAGATATTGCTTAAAATTCACATTCCAGCGTGTTTTGACCTTCTATGGTCACAAAAATCTATTTACCTCATTTGACGGCTGTTTGTCAAATCAATTAATTCCAATAATTGATGTCAGAATTCCTACATACCAAGTTCAAACACATTTTATTATATGGAAAACACTTATTATGATCACGTTCTACAGGAATTGATACTAAATAGAAGCTAGATGAAGATTATTGTAATGGAAAATTTGTGTTCCAGAATAATATTAAGGTATTCAACATGATACTGCTTTTTTTCTTTACTGGTCAGTACGGGCCACAAGGAAGATGAACATGCGCCCAATAGCTCCTGTCCACAGGGCTTGAACCAATTTTTTAATTTAAAAAATGGGTTCAAGCCCTGTGGACAGGAGCTTTCTGGCGCTCTAGTTCAAACAGACAAATTATATCTCCGAAAGTATTGCTTTCTCAGAGTTGGGAATTATATCAATGTATTCTTATGATAGAACTGCATCATAAAGGAAATTCAATTCAAATAATAGTTTATTTATCAAGATTAAATGAGCAATCTGAGAATGAGAACTGCACCATGGACGAAATCAAATTAAAATAGCTGAAATGAATTTGACTCTCTCCTATAGAACAGGATGACATGTACGACTATGAACACAGATCATATAATAAAGCTTAGATAGAATAATTATAACATTCTGTGAAAACATAGAAGTACGATTCATTATTGAAATTTTGAAAAATCATATCTCCGAAAGTATTAGCTTGTTGGAATTGAAAATGATATCGATGATTTTTTATGGTGAAACTGCATCTTAAATAAAAATTGAATTTAAAATTTGCTAATTGAAAAAAAAAATTTTTTTCGTTACTCCGAAACCATTTGGCCTATTTTGACCAATAACGAAGTAAACCGAGATATTTATCTCCCTAACCTACTCTGAAAATTTCAACCTCCTAGCTTATTCCGTTCGAGAGTTATTGTAGAAAAAAAAATCAAATTTTCAAAAATTTTTGCGGTAACCTGGTCAATACAAAACTTCACATGCGTATAAAGGTCATGATTCTACAATTTGATGCTTAATTTCAGATAGATCAAGTGATCGGTTTCGGAAATATTAAAAAAAAATAGTTTTACTAAAATTGGCCATAACTCCGAAACCGCTTTATGGATATCGCCCATTAACGAACTTGTCCGAGATATTTACGCTCCAAACCCACCTTGCAAATTTCAATCCTCTAACTCCTTTCGTTCGAGAGTTATCGTGCCTACGGCCGGCCGGCCGGACAGAGTTGATTTCGACCTCCGATTCTTGATCAGTGGGTCGAACCAAATCGTTTGAGACCATTTTCAACCGAAAATTACAGACAAAGGAAAGCAGTCGATAATAGTGATATAACTGCAAACTTTTAATTCGGTCAGTTGATTGGTTCAAGATTTATTGAACTTTCACTGAATATCCGAAATTCACCCTGTTTATTAAACACCAACAACTCAAGCGATTAAAATCCCTCGACAAGAGTCCACCTAGATAACCGTTAATCGCATTTCTCTCTGGAAGTCCTGTATATAATAGTAGAGTAGCAGTTTTTATCTCACTTTGGAATTCCAAAGGAAATGAGTTGCTACACTTTTTTCCTTTTTATTATTTATGTAGTTGCCATGGTTACGAAGATATAACAACTTACAGCTCAGTCCGCCAGAAAAAAAAGCGGGAAAGGGGAAAGCCATGTGGTGCTCTTTTTCAATTATTGACAAACCATATCTCGGAAAGTATTGGTTTCTCACAGTTGGGAATGATATCAATGGAATCTTATAATAGAACTGCCCCATAAAAGAAATTGAATCTAAATCATGGTTTATTTATCAAGATTATATGAGCAATCTGCAATGATTTAACCTCCTGGAATGGGTTGTTGAAACTTAACTTAACTTAATCCTGATATTTGAATAGGTATAGGCTGACGAACAAATTATTTTAATAGTTCAAAATATACTAATAAAATACAATTCTCTTTTCATAATTTGATAGTTCTTACCACTAACACATTCATTCTGCATTATGAACCTTAACTCAAGAAAGAATATTTTATACACAAATGTAGATTAATATATCAGAATTTTTCTCCTAGCAACATGTCTCACTACTTAAGGAAGTAAAAGGTAATATTAAGCTCGGTGGTCAACGAACAGTTATTTCTCTTGATGATTCCATAATGTTGTTCTTTCCTATTGCCTTCATAAACTACATCATTAAAATGATCCAATTCTTAATCTTCTGAAACATCATCCCCAATATTTGCACATAAATTATTCAATATGCAACAAGTCAATATTATTCTTGGTATCAAAGCCTTGTCTTGTATATTATACAAATTCAAGATGCGGAACCTTGTTTTCCAACACAAAATATTTTCAAAGTACGAATTATATAAATAAACTAGATCACAAATAAATATGACGTGTCTTATAGGTAGATAAGATGACATGAATGAATAGTGAACAGATAGAATTCGCATTCCTTGAAAACATAGAAGTACGATGTATTCATGAAATTTTGAAAAATTAATATCTAAGAAAGTATTAGCTTCTTAGGGTTGTAAATGACATCAATGGATTGATGGATAGATTGATAAGCATTCTGATCCGAGGAACAAGAGCGCCAAAATTATAGACAAATATCTTGTGTTTATAACGCAGAAGCAATTTCAAAATAATTTAATTTTTTTTTCGGAGTTTGGGAGAGAAAACCCAGAAAGGATCGTTTTATTGATGGAAAGGAATTCTTGCTTTGTCTTCTGATAGAAGCCCAAAATTTGAACTTCTTTATGCAGACATTTCAAAGATATTTACGTTGGAAATGATTTATATTATGAATTATCCCTACTAAACAAGCAATCGTAAATGTAATGGGTTAACATCAGGGATTTGTGATGAAGGGAGAAAATTAATCTTTTGAAATGTTTAGAAATAAATGAACTGTGCAAAAACCCGAATTCCCTAATCCCTAACACTAAATATCCAATTAGACCTGAACAACTCACCCCTACTGAACATGCAATCGTAAACTCATTAGCTATGGGAAAAATAATCACTTATTATAATAGGTACGGCTTATGTTCGAGAACCGAATTCTATTATCAGTTCTTAACACAAATTCGATAATATTTTTCATGACAATTTCAAAGCAATATGCTTATCACTTTGAGACCTTTTTACCAACAGTAAGTACAAGTTTATATCCTCATTAAATAATAACAATACATCATTATCATTCGCATAACAAGGTATAATTTCTTGTTTTACTTCAACGTTCAAAACAAAAACTTTTGAAAATATTCGTAAATATTATAATTAGCGTTAACCTGTGTGTTTCTTATTATTCAATAATTCCAAACATTGGTAAAAAATCCTGTGTTGAACTTCAGCAACAGAATAAAAATTTTCAGATTAAATTAAACCGTTGATTGAAGTATTAGTCAACGATTAAACTATTATTTCGCAATATGTAGATTTATAAATAGGAATATAGTAAAAATAGTTATTTTTGTATCTAGTGCGCGAAATGCTACTTTGGTGATCGAGAACTGATTTTTTTTTAACGAGGCGCAGCCGAGTTAAAAAAAATAGTCGAGATCACCAACGTATTTTTCGCATGAGATGCAAAAATATTGTTCTAAAATAAGTAACATGCTTAGCTTAATATGAAAGATAGTATGGAACTGGCTTAAACTGTTTTTCCAAATCAAGTAATTACTGTAACTATGGAAATAAAATGGCATTTGTTGACCATTATTTCAAAGTGACAGTTCTTGATAATTATTTTGAAGTGACTTTTTATTCGCGTAAATTTCGTGCGTGATATTTATAACTGTGAAATAATGGAAATTTCGAGCGACGATGATGTAAGCAGTACCTCACCTAACTCGGCAGATGCGGCCAATTCTGTAATTTTAAATCTTTCACCGGAGAAATCGAGGAACATAAAGGTTAAAATATAAAAATTCCATATATGTAGTTTACATGCAGTGTGCGAAGTAGGTATTTCGCACACTACTTCGCGCACGGTGTCATGGTAACGAAGGAAAATGAAAAAAAGGGTCACTTCGCATATTGTTGTCAATGCGCGAACCTTGTCATTTTTTGACGTTTGTAGAAAAAAATACATATTAGAATGGTTAAAAGTAGGCGATTTTAGTGTCTTGAACCAAATAAAACTAAGGTCATTTCAATGACGAATCATAATTTTTCATGAAAATATTACTGATGACCATTTGGATTATGTAGAATATTCCCAGCCGGCCGAATTGTTCATATATCAAGCTGTTTTTTTGTGCGCATGTTCTAGGGAACAATGTCATTAATTTTGCCCAAATCTCTGTCATTTTAAAAATGGGCTCAAACGATTAGGTTCGACTCATTGATGAATAATTCAAGGTCAAATTTGACTCTGTCAGGCCGGCCGACTGTTGTCACGATAACTTTCGAACGGAAGGAGATAGCGACTTGTAATTTTCACGGTAGGTTGTGCAACCGAAAGCGACGGTTAAGTTCGTTAATGGACATAATCGACCAAACGGTTTCCGCATTCGGCTGCGCAACCTACCCTGGAACTTCCAAAACGCTATCTCTTTCTGTTCTCAAGTTATCGTGAGACACAATTCTCACAAAATTCCACACACGTCTTTATGTCGATATTCTACAACTAGATACCAAGTTTCAATTCGATCGGGTCTGTATTATTTGAGTTATCGAGAAAATAATATTCCAGATGGTTATAACTCTGAAACCGTTGATCCCATTATACCCAACAACGAACTTAACTCTCCTATTCGGATGCGCAACCTACCCTGAAAATTGCAAGTCCCTATCTCCTTTCGATCGAAAGTTATCGAGGCAACGGTCACCCATCCACTGAACTTATCCAAGGCTGCTCGGATCTTCGAAAATATACATCCGATCGTATTCAAACTTGGAATTTGGTAGTAAGGCAAGGTTTTGAAGGCTCTCGCAAAATTTCAGTGATGTAGGGTGAATAGTTTCTGATAGATAGAATTTTTTTCAATGATTTTCAATTACCAGCAAAAAACCCTGTCTCCCGGTGAGTGTTGTTATTTGTAAAAATTGAAGTTTTTCATAAAATTTGATGACATTTAAAAATATTGATAGGATTTCTAAGCTTGATAGGATTTCTTTCTTCAATATGGATTGCTTCGTGAAAAAGCGGAGAGGTTTCTCCAAGATATACCCAAAACTGAACCTGAACCTGAAAAATGAAGACAAGAAGAGAAAAATGAATAAATTAAAAATAATAAATATCCTTTCAAAAGTCCCCTCTCACAAATATACTCCTCTGTAGCCGCATGGATCTCTTGAAGAAGAATCGCCTCCGCTAGTTTTCAAAGATATTTACTATTGTTCTTAGGAATCCCTTTAGTATTTGAATTCAAAAAGGAAAATGTTGCTCGTAAGGCCAGGAGGGTCTCTTTCAAAACCAGGTCTGGCCAACCCAAGCGATGATTATTCAGATATTCAGATGTTGGAAGACCGCTTCAGTGCCCTAATGTAGGGCAATCATCTCCTATAGATACATGTTTTACTTTCTCTTGTATAAGAATTAAAAAATGAGCCGGAAGATGTACGTTACAATTTAAAATGTCATCATGACATTTGCCGACGCGCAAATTTTTACTAAATTTCGAGAGTTGGGTGAGTTCAGTAGCTGGGTGGGTGACCCTTGCCACGATAACTTTCGAACAAACAGAGATAGCAACTTACAATTTTCAGGGTAGGTTGCGCATCCGAATAGAACAGTTGCAAGGGTTTCGGAGTTATACCCATCTGGAATATTATTTTTTATTTTCACGATAACTCAAAAAATACAGATTTGATCGAATTGAAACTTGGTAACTAGTTGTGAAATACCAACATAAAGACGTATGTAAAATTATGAGGATCGTAATACTAGAAATTAAAAATTGGTTCAAGCACTGACGTGAAGTCAGGAGCTTTTGCGCGTTTGTTCTATTGTCCATTCTCCTGTATTGGACACTTTTAATCGAATTTACCATGGTGAATTCTATTGTCTATTCTCATGTATTGGACAACCTTAATCGAATTCACCATGGTAAATTCGATTAAGGCTGTCCAATACAATTTCACAAACGTGCTAATGTTTATATTCTACAACTATTCACCAAGTTTAAATTTGATCGGATTCATTTTGGTTGAAAACAAAATTATTACTCGGAAACCATTGAGCCGATTATACCCATTAACGAACTTGTCCGTTGTATTGGGATGCGCCACCTACCCTGAAAATTTCAAGGCGCTAGCTCTTTCCGTTCTCAAGTTATCGTGGCAACGGCCAGACGGCACCACAGAATTAAATTTCACATTTGGGCAAAATGATAACGCGATGTTCCCCAGAACATACGCGCAAAAAAATATATAAGTATTATGTATCTCACGATAACTTTAGAACGGAAAGAGATAGCAATTTTCAGGGTAGGTTGCCAATCCGAATGCGACATTTGAGTTCGTTAATAGGCATAATTGGTCAAATGATTTTGGAGTTATACACATCTGAAATGCTGTTGTTATTTCCTCTACAACTCAAAATATACAAATCTGATCCAATTAATACTCGGTAAATACTTTTAGAATGCCGACGCGATAATTTTCGCATGAATAACATATCCTGAAATTACTTGAGCTCTTTAGTTTTTTATATGCCTTATGATAAGTTAACTATGAGTGCAAATAATGGTAAAACTGAGATTCTGAAAATGGGTTCAAGCCCTGTGGACAGGACACAGGAGCTTTCTGGCGCTCTAGAATGAGAACTGCACCATGGAAGAAATCAAATTAAAATAGCTGAAATGAATTTGACTCTCTCTTATAGAACAGGATGACATGTACGAGTATGAACACAGATCATATAATAAAGCTTAGATAGAATAATTATAACATTCTGTGAAAACATAGAAGTACGATTCATTATTGAAATTTCGAAAAATCATATCTTCGAAAGTATTAGCTTGTTGGAGTTGAAAATAATACAATGGATTTTATGGTGAAACTGCATCTTAAATAAAATTGAATTTGAAATTTGTTACTTGAAAAAAAATTTTTTTTTTCGTTACTCCGAAACCATTTGGTTTATTTTGCCAAATAACGAATTTAACCGAGACATTCATCTCCCTAACCTACTCTGAAAATTTCAACTGCATATCTCATTTCGTTCGAGAGATATTGTAGAAATTTTTTTTTTTATTTTCAAAACTTTGTTTTTACACTTTGCGGTAACCTGTTCAATACAAAACTTCACATGCATATGAAGGTCATGATTCTACAATTTGATGCTGAATTTCAGATTGATCGGGTGATCGGTTTCGGAAATATTCATAAAAAATGTTTTACTAAAATTGGCCATAACTCCGAAACTGCTTTATGGAATTCACCCATTAACGAACTTGTCCGAGATATTTACGCTCCAAACCCACCTTGCAAATTTCAATCCTCTAACTCCTTTCGTTCGAGAGTTATCGTGCCTACGGCCGGCTGGCCGGACAGAATCGATTTCGACCTCGGATTCTTGATCAGAGAGTCGAACCAAATCGTTTGAGACCATTTTCAGCCAAAAATTCTAAAATTACAGACATTTGGGCAAATTGATAAGCACTCAGTTCCGAGGAACTAGAGCGCCAAAAAGAGAGCAGGTCAAATACCTTATTGGAATAACAATTGATTCTCACTTAAGATGGAATTTCCACATAGATAATCTTGTTGTCACACTGAGAAGTTTACTGTACAAGTTCAAATATCTCAAACAAATTTTAGACTTACCTTCTCTGAAAGCTATACCGGGTGGCCCACCACTGACGCGGAGCTCGTTTTGAGGGAGTAAAGGAAGATATTTTGAGAATTTTTTTCGTGATATATGTAGGGTGTTCAAAAGCTCAATTTGAAATTATTATCATATACAGGGTGTTCGAAAACAAAGATATAGAGCAAAGTTGACTATTTTTAAATCAAATACCCTGTATTTGACCTCAAAAATGGAATGACCAGTTCAAATTATGCTGAGTTTTTTCAGATCATTTTATAACTTAGAAGCACCATTTACGAGAAAATGGCGAAAAATTGAAAATATGGGGTATTCTTTTAAATAGCAATTAATGAAGAAACCAGTTACGCCAGCATTACAGACAGTATTTCTTCGAGTAGACATATTGGCTACTCCTATGCAAAAAAAATTAACTCTGGAATATACAGAGTGATCATAATTCATTTTCAAACATCAACAACAAATAGTGGTCGAAAATTGCTGACAAATTATCTGGTTTAGGTGTGGGAAAACCCTATAAAGATAGTTTCGAAATTAATTTTCACGTTCAACGAGATATAGAAATACCGGATATGCTATTTTAAGTAAGAAAATTTTTGACCTTTATTTGTAGTTGATGTTTGAAAATTAATTATGATCACTCTGTATATTCCAGAGTAAATTATTTTTTCTGTATAGGAGTAGCCAATATATCTACTCGAAAAGATACTATCTGTATCGCTGGCGTAACCGGTTTCTTTATTAATTGCTATTTAATAAAACTGCATATTTTCAATTTCTCGCCATTTTCTCCTAACTGGTGCTAAATAATAAGGTATAAAGTGCTCTGAAGAAACTCATCATAAGTTGAGCTAATCATTCCGTTTTTGAGGTCAAATATAGAGTGTTACATTTAAAAACATGTACCTTGTGTCTATATCTTTGTTTTTGAACACCCTGTATATATGCAAATAATTTAAAATTGTGCGTTTGAACACCCTACACATATCACAAAAAAGTGCCCTCAAAATATCTCCATTTACTACCTCAAAACGAGCTCCGCTGAAGGCTCTCGCAATTTCAGCGATGTCGGACGAATAGTTTCTGAAATATATAATTTTTTTCAATGATTTTTAAAAAAATTTCTAGTGATATGATCCTCTTACGAAATTTCACAAGAATTTTCGTGTTGCCATCATACAACTGATAACCATGTTTGAATTGGATCGGTTTCGTATTTTTCGAGTTAGTGAGGAAATAACAACCAAACTTCAGATAGATATAACTCCAAAACCGTTTGGCCTATAAACAAACTCAAATGTCGCATTCAGATGCACGACCTAACCTGAAACTTGTCCGCCCTATTGGGATGCGCCACCTACCCTGAAAATTTCAAGTCGCTATCTCTTTCCGTTGTCAGGTCATCATGACATAAATAATATTTTTTAATAATTTTTGGCGCTCTAGTTCCTCGGAACTGAGTGCACATCAATTTGCCCAAATGTCTGTAATTTTCGAATATTTCGATGAAAATGGTCTTAAACGATTTGGTTCGACTCACTGATCAAGAATCCGTGGTCGAAATTCATTCTGTCAGGCCTTCCGGCCGGCCGGTCCGGCCGTCCGTAGGCACGATAACTCTCGAACGGAATGAGCTACACAGTTGAAATTTTCAGAGTAGGTTTGGGAGATAAATATCTCAGCTAAGTTCGTTACTGGGCAAAATCGGACAGATGGTTTCGGAGTAACAAAAAAATATTTTTTTTTACAGAACAAATTCCAAATTAAATTTTTTTCAATAAGCAGTTTTACTATAAGAATCCAATGATATCATTTTTAACTCTAACAAGCAAATACTTTCGGAGATATGATTTTTCAAAATTTCAATGATAAATCGTATTTCACAGAGTGATATAATTAATCTATGTATGAATTGTCATGTCAACTTATTATCCTGAGACATGACATTATCTAATCAATCGAAGAATTATGAGAATAAAGTGTTATCCGAAATGTGAGCGAAGTGAGAAAAATCTCAGTTGTTTGCTCCGAAATTTGTTTTTCTCTTACATTTCGGAACGGAACATGAAGTAAGAGATCTGAGAGTAGTGAGACTGCTTTTCATCCATAGACATAGAATGCAAATAGAATGTAAATATTTAAAGCATAATTCTGCAGTTCGAGAGAGGAGAAAATTTGGTGAACGTAGATCAGGAAATTTTTGATCGATTACAAGGTAATTTTTCATTATTACTCTTCTTTGATACATGTTTTATGAAAAATCTACTATTTGTAGGTACTTTAAACCTGTTTTGGGCAATTTTAATACGAAACTTGTTGGCGTTCTAGTTCCTCGGAACTGAGTGCTTATCAATTTGCCCAAATGTCTGTAATTTTCGAATTTTTCGATGAAAATGGTCTTAAACGATTTGGTTCGACTCACTGATCAAGAATCCGAGGTCGAAATCGATTCTGTCCGGCCGGCTGTAGGCACGATAACTCTCGAACGAAAGGAGTTAGCGGATTGAAATTTGCAAGGTGAGTTTGGAGCGTAAATATCTCGAACGAGCTCGTTAATGAGAGAAATCCATCAAGCGGTTTCGGAGTTATGGCCGATTTTAGTAAAAATATTTTTTATGAATATTTCCGAAACCGATCACTCGATCTATCTGAAATTTAGCATCAAATTGTAGAATCATGACCTCTATACGCATGTGAAGTTTTGTATTGACCAGATTACCGCAAAGTGTCAAAAAAAATTTCAAAATTTAAAAAAAGTTTTTCTACAATAACTCTCGAACGGAATGAGCTAGGTAGTTGAAATTTTCAGTGTAGGTTGGGGAGATGAATATCTCGGTTAAGTTCGTTATTGGGCAAAATTGGCCAGATTTAATTCGATCTCTTCCATGGTGCAGTTCTCATTCTCAGATTGCTCATTTAATCTTGATAAATAAACTATTATTTTTTTAAATTTTTTTAGTAATAGGATTCAAACAAAATTTCACAAGCGTCCTTGGGTTTGTATTCTACAACTACTCACCAAGTTTCCATTTGATAGAATTTGTTTTGGAGGAAAACTAAATTATTACTCGGAAACCATTGGGCCGATTATGCCTATTAACGTTCGTCGTATTGGGACGTGAAACCTATACTGAAAATTTCAAGTCGTTATCTCTTTCCGTTCTCAAGTTATCGTAGCAACGGACGGCCGGCCGGCCGGTCGGATAGAATCAAATTTTTGAGACCTTCGGCAAAAAAATTTAAAATTACAGTCATTGGGGCAAAATGATAACGCGATTTTCCCCAGAACATGCGAGCAAAAAGTGCAAAAAACTTAAATGAAACGCCTGCTTTACATTTTTGCGCAGACAGTTTTACTGCAAACATGTTCAACGCGGAAGTGAAGTTTTGAAGGACTTGATACCAAAAGTGGTTAAAAGTGACTCTTGATGATAAAATTAACGTCCTGTAGATACATATTTCTGAATATACAGGGTGGTTCACGACAGGAAGAAATGAGTAAAATTCATAAAACATCCTGTATCTCGGTTATACAAAGACAGTGAGAGTCAGTACCTAAATGTGGTATATCTTGAACCAACTTGCATTCGAATAAATACGCAAATTAATTGAAAATTCGAAGAACGTCACTTTTCGATGCAAATTCATAGTTTTTTGATATACCTAGTTTAGTGGATCTGTCGAGGTGACGTCGCATTTTGATATTTTTCAGTGACCCAAAATAATATTGATAGGAAATCAATTTATTTGCAGGTAATTGTAGGTAATAAAATAAATCGCCTAATGAGATATGTATTCTCCAGATAATTTCAGTTATGTTAAGAAAGCTAGGTAAGTAAATGGCTGATTTTTGGGATACCCGATTTTATCGTGGCCCTTTAGGTGTCGATTCTCTGAATTTATATCGTCTTGATGCATTTGCATTTTATTGGCTTTTGACCACACTTGAAGGAACAATTTGTTGAAGGTAATAAAACTCCTCATTTCTAGGTATTTTACGACGATGTATACATATAATAGGTGGACTCCAGGTAAGTAGAATAATCCATAATTCCATAAATCTGTTTTATTGCAATGTCTTGAGTATTCTAGGAGATAATTTATTCATGTTTTAAGAGGAGAATAGAAGTCACAGCATTGTTAGTATTTGACTAAAAAGTCAATGGTGGCGGCCACTATCTGACTATACGGTCTCCGGCATTTATCATTCAATTCAAATTAGTCAAAAATTTTGTTTTACATTACCAATTTCAATTTTTTTTAATGTGCAGTTTCATCATAAGAATCCATTCATATAATTCTCAACTCAACAAACTAATACTTTGGGAGATATGATTTTTCAAAATTTCAATGAATAATCGTAAATTCATGAGTTCATCGAATGCTCCAGTTATAATTTACTGATGTATGTAAACCCAACATATGAGGTTAGTCAAAAAACTACAATCCATTGATATCATTCCCAACCTTGAGAAACCAATACTTTCGGAGATATGATTTGTCAAAGTTTGAATAAATACTTTCTAGTAGTTTGACAAGATCACCAAAGCCCCTGTCCATAGAGTTTTACCATATTTTTTATATTTTTCTGCCAGCTATCAAGTTTCAATTCGATCGGATAAGTAGTTTACGAGTAATTGGAAATTCAAAATTTTATTTTTTTTTGTTCTGTTCCTATTTATGCGATCAATAGAAAACTTTTCATAAATATTCAGGTCCTAAAACTACAATTTGGTGCTGAATTTCCGTTTGATCCAGTTTGATAAAGTATTGGTAAAAAAGGATGAAAGCCCTGTGGCAGGAGCTTTGGCGCTCTTGTTCAATGTTTTACAAATCGTATCTCCGAAAGTATTGGTTTCTCAGTGTTGGGAATGATATACATGGATTATTGTGATAGAAGTGCAAATTAAATCTTTGTTGAATAAATTGCAAGAAATCCATTCAGACCGCCAAACTTCCTTGTCACTTTTATTCGAATTAAGAAAACAGTTGGACCATAAAGGGTTTCGTGACTTCAATCTCGGAATCTTATTGCCTGGAATGTAGGAGATAATCGGAAATGAATTCGGAAAAGAATGAAATTTATTCCAAGAATTTGAAACAGCAGTCTGCCTGCGAATGTGGGGCGGGACAATGTTTGAAAGAACTGGCAACCAATGAATAGGTGTAGATCTAATAGTTCCAGTGATGATTCGCATAGATGAATTCAACTGCGCATCAATTTTTTGAGTATGAGCACTATTAAACCAGACAGGGCAACAATATTCAGCGGCAGAAAAAACCAAGGCTAAGGCTGCCGTTCGAAGAGTAGCTGCATCAGCACCCCATGAAGTACCAGCTAATTTCTGTAGAATATTATTTCTCGTTTTCAACTTCAGACGCAAGTCATCTAAATGGGCTTTGAAATTCAAAGATGAATCTAGTTTCACTCCTAGATATTTAGGATAAAAATTATGTCTCAAGAAAGAATCACCGAAAGTTACACTCAATGTTCTATATTTTTGGTGATTGTTCAAATGAAAGCAAGAAACCTCAGTTTTATTCGGATTCGGACACAAACGCCACTGAAATAGGTACTTTTTCAGAATATCTAAATCTGCAGAGAGATTATTTTCTACTTTCGAAATCAGAATGACGAATTGCAAGGGCAATGTCATCAGCGTATATGAATTTCTCAGACGAAGTAGCAGGAATATCACACAGATATAAATTGAAAAGAAGAGGTGCTAAAACTGAACCTTGTGGGAGACCATTATTCAAATTCTTGAATTTACTACTATTATTATCAATAAAAACACGAAACCTTCTATCCGAGAGCATATTTTCGAGTAAACGAACCATTTTGTCACACTTTAAATGAGTATAAAGTTTAAAAATCAAACCATCTTTCCATACCGTGTCATATGCTGCCGACAAATCCACAAATGCTGTTCCTGTTTTCATTTTACTATTGAAACCTGTTTCGATATATATAGTTAGACTAAGCACCTGATCACAACAATTTCTATTTTTCCTGAAGCCCCCCTAACAATTCTGTAGAACGTCTTCTACAGACGATTCAATCCTAAAAAGAATCAATCTTTCTAAAATTTTAAAAGGAACACTCAACAGACTAATGGGTCGATAACTGCTAGGATCAGAAGAATCCTTTCCACGTTTTAAAATTTCTATGACTTTCGCTTTGCGGAATTCTTTTGGAATATTTCCTGTATTCAGAATATTATTATAGAATGATATAATAACCAGGACAAGGCTTTTTTGCCCAAGTGTTTGATGAACTCAGGATAAATTCCATCAAATCCTGCTGCTTTTCGAGATTTAGTGCATTTAAGTGCTGCTTTTAATTCATATAATCATTCATAGATATAGAATAATTATAGCATTCTGTGAAAACATAGAAGTACGATTAATTATTGAAACTCAATCATATCTCTGAAAGTATTAGCTTGTTATAGTTGAAAATGATATCAATGGATTATCATGGTGAAACTGCATCTTAAAAAAAATGAATTTAAAACTTGTAATGTAAAAAAAAATTTTTTGTTTCGTTACTTCGAAGCCATCAGGCCGATTTTGCCCAGTAACGATCTTAGCCGAGATATTTATCTCGCAAACCTACTCTGAAAATTTCAACTACCTACCTCAATATGTTCGAGAGTTATTGTGGAAACAAAATTTAAAAATTTTTGAAATTGTTTTATTTATTTATTTATTTACACTGTTCTACAGAAAAAAAAAAGATTTCCAATTACAGAACAGGAACCAAGTAAAAAGTACACACTAATATCGATAGAAAAACCTTAAGAGTAATACAAGCTACACAATAAGATCAATAAAAAAAAAAACAAGCTTGAAACCAATTCAAGAATACTATCACCGAAAGTGAAACTTCTTAATTTTACGCACATCACAACAAAATATATCAAGTTGTTCACTTATTAAATTATAGTTATTACACATAGTATGAACAGGGGAGTTCTTTAATATATTCGTTCGTGGCGTGGAAGTATAGAATGAGTCGGCGCACCGAGATGCCCGACGGGGTACCTTAAGGTCTATCTGATGTAGTAAGCATTGGCATCCAATATCGTTATTAACTATTTTGTATAGCGCAATGACACTTGAACACCTTCTTCTTATGTCCAGACTGAAAAAGCCATGTCTTGTCAACAAACTCTCGTGTGACGTGCCAATCTGCGGATAAGTTCGATCTACTTTAAAACTCAAGTATTTGAGAAACCTTCTTTGAATTGCTTCCAGTTTATAAATGTGCACCTGATAATATGGGTTCCAGATAACCGATGCATATTCAAGCTTAGATCTTACAAAAGCATAGTAAAGAGCTTTAAGCGTATCGGTATTCTTGAAGTCATGACCCACTCTAATAAGAAATCCATACATGCGGTTTGCTAAGACAGCTATATCGTCCACATGGACTCTAAAAGACAGTTCTGGGTCGAAAGTAACTCCAAGATCCTTAAAATTAGATGGTCGGTCCAGAGAATGATCATCTATCCTATAATCAAATATGATTGGATCAGATCGCAATGTATATGTCATTACGCAACATTTAGCAGGATTTAACGTCAACTTATTACGACTGCACCATAGACTGACCTGATTTAGATTTTCTGATAGTCTCTCACAGTCAGACGCATCAACGACAGGAGAGAAAATCTTCAGGTCATCAGCATACAGCAAGAAATTAAGTTCAATTATGTTACCAATGTCATTAATGAAAATATCAAACAATAGCGGACCGAGGATGGATCCCTGCGGAACACCCGATTTGGCGAGGTATTTGTCAGACATAAATCCATTTAACTGCACATATTGCGTACGGTTGGACAGATACGATTTAAACAATCCTAGTAGCTTACTCGATAAGCCAAAATTCGAGAGCTTTTGTATTATCAAATTATGGTCAAGTCTATCAAATGCTTTGGTCATATCCATGTAAACAACATATGTCTGAACTCTGCTATCTAAATTTTCCGCTATGTGCTGTGTAATAACGGCTAGATTTGTCATTGTTGATCGACCTTTAACGAAGCCGTGTTGTTGGTCTAAAATATAATTATGAACGTGCCGATACAGAACTCCTTGTAACAAGATTTCAAAGACTTTACCAAAATTGCATATAATTGAAATCGGCCTGTAGTTCTTTATATCAGTTCGCGTGCCTTTTTTAAAGATCGGACACACTTTAGAGCACTTCCACAAAGAAGGAACGGTATGTGAACGAATGCAAATATTGATTAGAACTGTTAAGGGGCGAGTTAATACCGAAGCGCAGTCTCTAACAACAAATGCAGGAATTTGATCTGGTCCTGTAGTGCGTTTTGCTTTTATGGATGTCAGGGCTGCTAAGACTTCTTTTTCCTGAAAGCTGTCAATATTTAAATTTATATAGGAGGATGGATCATCATCCAGCATGGTATCCGCGTCCGAGTCCGAAGGGTGAGCGAAGGAATTGCTAAAAAAGTCTGCAAAACCATTTAATATATCCGATGGATTAGTTAGTAGCTGATTTTCGTATGTCATGCTATTAGGTGTTTTACCAGTTTTTTTCTTATTGTTAACGTAGGCCCAGAATTTATTAGAGTTTATATTTATTTCAGATTCACACTGTCTGACATAGTTTGTATGTGCGACTTTAATGTCAGTTTTTCTTGCTCGTCTCAGTTGTTTGAATTCTTCAAATGATTGAGTGTCTCCGTTATCTTTATACAAGCGCCAGCATTTATACTTTCTACCAATTTGTCTAATAATACTGCCTGTAAACCAGGGAGGATACTTATTCTTAGTACTCGTAGAACACGTAGGTACGCAGCGGTCTAATACGTTATATAATTTGCCATAAAAGTATGTGCAGGCATCCTCTGCTTTAACAAATGTATCCAAGAGAGTCCAGTCAATATTGCCTATCATTTCGTATAACAGTGGAAAGTTGGCTTTACGGAAGTTGTAGCCTTCATAAGATGATTCTAGGCTATTCACTTTTTCACTTTTCCCATTCAGGGTACAACCTATCTCCAATGCTGGATGATGGTCATCCTCTCTGACCAGTGGATCAGAAGATCTCTCCACGGAACAAATTAAATTAGAGTATACCAAGTCCAATAGCTTATTAATATGGTTTACAACAAAGTTGCACTGAGAAAAATCGAAAAAGTCTGCGAAATTGTTCAGAGCAGCTAATCTGGTATTGGTGTATGAATTACAATAATGATACGAAATATAATCAGGGATGTTAAAGTCTCCCACCAATACAACCTTCGATGCATACCAAAAAGTTAGTGATTCTAACCACTCAAACAAAGTCTCACGCTCCTGTAGTGGTGTTTTCGGGGGGATATATAGTGTACATATGTAAACATAATTCACGTTCAATTTAACCTTCACCAAAAGAACATCAATAAATCCAAAGTTAGGAATTGAATGATTTTTAAGATTGACTTGAGATGAGATGTACTCCTCATGAACAGCAATCAACACACCCCCGCCCCTGGTTGAGCCGTTAATCGCAAAATTTCGATCAGACCTATAAACATTAAACTCGGCACTGAATAACTCCGCGTTATTCACTGATGGATCGAGCCAAGTTTCCGTCAACACAAATATGTGAAATGAACTGTGAACAACCGAGTTAAAAATCTCGTTGGTTTTTGTTCTAAGACCACGTGTATTCTGATAAAATATTGACAACTTGTCCGATATGACTACCTCTGGACCGACTCGAACTGTATCCACGGGGGAAGGCAGAGAATTAGTGTTTAATTGCTATTTTATTGCATTTGCATTCGACCGTACTCGATTCAAGGTTTCGATGTACGCCGTACATTTTTGTTTTTCCCATACTGCATGGTCAGTATCTATGTCTGATCTGTTGAGCTTTATGCAGTTGGAGCAGTTCTTGCCGGTAGACTTACAGTTTTTAAGATCGTGTTCTCGACCGCAGACTGGACAAGAGATAGCCTTTGAGCATTTCTGCGCAGAATGATTAAATTCGTTGCATTTAAAACATCTATATACATCAAGTGCATCATATACGCTACAACTGTCATAACCAACAAACAAATTACCTGCCGCCAACGCACATCCATACACCGACTTATCTACCTGCAAGATGGCTTGAAAAATGTTACAATTTTTTTTCGTAGGGAATATTTTCAAAATGTTACAATTTGAATCCTCAGAGAAAATTCTAGTGTTACACTTGAATAGATAGTTCTTCAGATCATCCGTCGAAAACCTCTGAGTCATGCCAACCAAGCGAATCCTTTGAAGAACTGCACCAACCTCTTTCACTTTATATTCTGATGGCATTTTCTGTTCGAGTCTGACTTTTAACTTTTCATTATCAGCCTTACTCCCACACGATATTAAAATTCCACCATCTTTGACAGATTTGACTTTCGTTAGCTGCAAGTTTTCTTGGCCAGGATCAACATTACGCAAAATTTCTGCCTTTGTACTAGAAGAAGACTGATTACTATTATTGGGATGAATCAAAATAACTGGTTGTGACCTATCTTTCAGCACATCTGAATACTTCATACGACAGTTAGATGTTTCCCCTTCATTAATTTTTGTAATCACAGTATTCACCTCGTTTTTAATGGAATCTAGGGCATCATTCAGTTTGGCTTCAACCATTTTCTGAATGCCAGTTGTATCTAGCAAAATATAACTGCTTGTACAGTCGGAGCACTTCCAGAAGAGCCCCGGTACAGCATTCAACAAATTAATTAAGTCTGCAGTTTTTGTGATACAAGCACTATGGTACTCTTTTTTGCACCCATTACAGGATATTGCTGGCCTGCTTCTACTTATTGCATTTGAACAAGACGTACAATTCACCATGATGAACAGATCCTTTACACATACCCGTGTCCGATACACTTTTCTGGTTCAAAAACAGGCCACGCCACTGGAACACTGTGTGAACTTCTGGTACCTACGGCCCGGATCGTTGATACACCTGTGGAATGCCTGTAGTTCTTATCGTTGGCGCAAAAAACAAAACGACGTATGTTGAGGATAAGTGATATCGTTTTCACCTCACAAATTATATTATAATACGCGGATTTATTGAGTCCTATCCCACTGATTTTCACAAAAAATGAGTCTTGGCTAGTGGAAATCATCCACTTCACACTTTACGAAATTTTTCAAAATTTTCGTCGTATAAACTGATCAATATTTGACTTGGAAACACAGCACAATTTATTTATCTATATCACACCTGCTGTCGATGTTGACACTTTGAGACAATCTGATCAATACAAAACTTCGCATGTAACTATATGAAAGTCATGATTCTACAATTTCATGCAAAATTTCTGATAGATCGCCAGCAACGATTACAGTGGTACAGAGAAAGTCAAAATTGGAACGTGGAATGGCATCAGGTCGTCTTTTCTGATGAATCTCGATTCTCCTTTGGTGCACATGATGGCCGAAGAAGGGTTAGACGACGTCGGGGAGAAACACGTGAACCTCAGTTTGATATTGAGCGTCATGTACACCGGACAGTAGGCGTTATGGTGTGGGGTGCTATTGCACATGCAAGTAGGTCACCTTTAGTCTTTATTCGAGGTAACATGACAGCGCTGCGTCACCTTCAAGAAATAGAGGATTCATATGTTCTCCCTTACCTTAACCGGCTCGAGAATCCAATATTTCAGCAAGATAATGCTCGACCTTGTGTTGCCAGAGTTAGTATGAATTTTTTTGAAGCGACCCATGTGAATCTTTTGCCATGGCCGCCCAGATCTCCCGACCTTTCGCCCATATAGCATGTTTGGGACATCATGGGTAGAAGGCTTGGAAATTTACCTCAGCCCCCACGGACTATGGCGGCTCTGAGACATGAACTACAGGTAGCTTGGGATAGTATCCCTCAATATTCTCAAGAACAAATAGACCAACTTATTGCATCAATGCCAAGACGTGTTGGGGAGTGTATGTATAGATAATCGCGGTGGACAAACACATTATTAACAAATTTATTAAAAAAAATTGTAAACCTTTCGTTTTATTTCTTCAAATTTCAATCATTTACTCATTGCTATACTATCTATGTTTTACCAAAAAAAAAATTAAAATTTGAATAGCTCCTTCTGCAGTTGCAGTTTCTTTGTCAGTCAGTATATATCAGTGAGTCGAACCCAATAATTTGAGACAATTTTCGGACAAAAAATTCTAAAAATACAGATACCTGTGCAAAATGATACCGCACGCTGTTCCTGACGGAACAAGCGCGCAAAAATCAACATTCTTTCTTTAAGTGGAACTCTCCTATATTCAGTTCATAATCACAATGGGTTTTCCTTTATCCCGGGAAACTGAAAGAGCGCCCGTGATCATTTAAAAAACTATTTTAGAGTTCAGTGAATCGGTGAACTATTTTTGCTCGAATTAACATCTGGGAAGAAACCAGTATCAATTCGTCGAAAACAACTGAAATAGACGTAGACCAACGTACGTGATGAACTGAAGTGACACAAACCTTACTCTTCCTTTGTTTACTTTCTGGCCATCTATCAGGTTTTTGCGTGTCGGTCTAGCTATTCGCCACAAAGGGGTTCAAGGTATTTTCCCACGAAAGGTCATTTTCCATCGATCGGGGTTAAATTCCACAAAGCATGTGCGGGAAAATGACGACGATTGGAAAAGGCTGCCTTCCAAAGAACCATCTGTTCGGGAAAAAGATCGATTCTCAGCGGTCTTGCTTTTACGGGAATCGTACGAGAGCCCGACTACTTGGAAGGGATAATAGTATATTATATACCGCGGGACTGAAGTAGTACATTTAATCCTGAAGGTAAAGTTTATGGCCCGACCGCAGGGAGGGCCATAATTTACCTGAAGGATTAAATGTACTTCAGTCGCAAGGTATATACGATACTTTTCGTACTTCCGGTATGATTTTATTAATTATTTCAATAATTTCAATCAGTTTTTTCTCTCTTCAACTCATTTAATAAACTGTCTTTAAAATAAGTTACCATAGTAACATTGCGTTGTGACAATTATAATTTAGAAACATTGTCATTACTAGTGTCATTGTAAAGAAACATTGTTATTGATAATTATTGGTATCATGAGTGAAGAAGGTGTATCTGATATTGATAAAAGAGCAGCCGAAGTAGGTGAAGAATTGTTACCACCGAAATCTAGAAAACTATACGAGCAGCAGTACGATGCTTTTAAAAAGTGGTGCCGCTTAAAAAATGTGAGACAACCTACTGAAAATGCGCTGTTAGCCTACTTCAATGATAAATCAAAAGCGGTCTGTGCCTCAACTCTCTGGGCACATTACTCAATGCTGAAATCGGTTATTAACATTAGAGAAGATATTGATATAAGTAAATTTCCAAAATTATTAGCTTTTTTGAAGAGAAGAAATGAGGGATTTAAGCCAAAGAAGGTAGAATTCTCACGTCTGAGCAGGTAGATCAGTTCTTACGGGAGGCTCCGGATGATAAATATTTAATGCTTAAGGTAAATTTGGAAATGTGTTTATATTCAGAAATTTTAAGAAATCAATTTTTTTGTAGGTTGCACTTATTTTGGGCGTTGCGGGAGCTTGTCGTGGAAAAGAGTTGGTTGATTTAGAAATCGACGATGTGAGAGATTTGGGCGATTCCTTCCTAATTGCGATTAGAAACACCAAAAATAAAATTGACCGAAATTTTGTGATCAAAAATTCATAAAACAGTGCCATCAGTTTTGTGGCGATAATTCGAAAATATGTGGCATTGCGAAAGACAGGGACACCTCATTCAAAATTTTTGGTTCAATACATCAACAAAGAATGTACTACGCGAGTAGTAGGAAAAAACATGTTTGGTACATTTCCACGGCAAATAGCAGCTTTCTTGAAATTAGAAAATGCGACGTCTTATACGGGACATTGTTTTAGACGCACATCTGCGTCTTTGTTAGCTGATTCGGGAGCAACAATAGACGTGCTGAAGAGACATGGAGGATGGAAATCCTCCAACGTGGCCGAGGGATAAATTGAATCGTCTATTAAAAATAAACAAAAAATTTCAGATAAAATATTTGGTCAAGTCGCCGATTCGTCCACTATAGTTATGCCACAGTCCTCATTCTCGCTTCCTGTTTCCGCAGGATCTTCGAAACAAACACCAGTTCAATATGAAAAGGACCTATCTGTTACTCGTCAGTTACCTGCTGCATTAACCCAGGAAAGACTGGTCAATATGACGAACTGTCATAATATTAATTTGAATATTAACGTTAATTACCATTCTAATTAATTATATTTTTCAATAAAATATCCCTTAAATTCGTTTGTTTGTGATTTAATCGTTCCGGGAGTTTCGTCAACATTTAATCCCGGAGGGATTAAATGTGACACTTTAGTACCTGTCACAAGGGATTGAAGTTGTCACTTTAGGCCCGGAAGTACGAAAAATAGGTTATTTTAATTTCATTTGGGAAATTTCGGTGGCAGATATCCAGAGCTGTCATAAAAAAATTGGTTCAAGCCATGTGGACAGGAGCTTTTTGGCGCTCTTGTTCGAACAGACAAATTATTTATCCGAAAGTATTGGTTTCTCAGAGTTGGGAATTATTTCAATGGAATCTTATGATAGAACTGCATCATGAAAGAAAATAAATTTAAAAAAAGTGTCGTTTAAAAAAAAAGGTAAAAAAATTATCATTAAAAAAAGATAAGTACGATTCATTATTGAAAATTCGAAAAATCATATCTCCGAAAGTATTAGCTTGTTAGAGTTGAAAATTATATCAATGGATTTTTATGGTGAAACTCCATCTTAAAAAAAATTGAATTGGAAATTTGTAAGTTAAAATAATTTTTTTTTTCGTTACTCCGAATCCATCCGGCCTATTTTGCCCAATAACGAACTTACCCGACATATTTATCTCCCGAACCCACTATGGAAATTTCAACTGCCTAGCTTATTCTGTCCGAGATTTATGTAAACAAAATTTTTTTACAATTTACGGCAACCCGATCAATACAAAACTTCGCATGCGTATAAATGTCATTATTCTACAATTTGATGCTAAATTTCAGATGGATCGAGTGATCAGTTTCGCTCCAAACCTACCCTGCAAATTGTAATCCTCTAACTCCTTTCGTTCGAGAGTTATCGTGTTAACGGACGGCCAGCCGGCCGGACAGAATCGATTTCGACCACGGATTCTTGATCAGTGAGTCGAACCAAATCGTTTAAGACCATTTTCACCCAAAAATTCGAAAATTACAGACATTTGGGCAAATTGATAAGCACTCTGTTCCGAGGAACAAGAGCGCCAAAAACATCTTAGATACTTTATAGTCACCACGGCCGCACCTAGCCCAGGATCCGCCCCTGGGTACATTATACAGGCTCATTCTTTTAAAGGAACAATTAGCCTTATATGGGACAGTGATTTCGTGATTACTTGAATAAACATCATTTTTGGCGCTCTTATTCCTCGGAACATAGTGCTTATCAATTTGCCCAAATTTCGGTAATTTTCGAATTTTTGGCTCAAAATGTTCTTAAACGATCTGGTTCGACTCACTGACCAAGAATCCGTGTTCGAAATCGATTCTGTCCGACCGTCTGGCCGGTCGGCCATTAACACGATAACTCTCGAATGGTATGAGCTGGACAGTTGAAATTTTCAAAGTAGGTTAGGGAGATAAATATCTAGGCTAAGTTCGTTACTTGGCAAAATCGGCCGGATGGTTTCGGAGTAACGAAAAACGAATTGTTATTTATTACAAATTTCGAATTCAATTTTCTTTTAAAATGCAGTTTCATCATAAGAATCCAGTGATATCATGTTCAACTCTAACATACTGATATTTTCGGAGATATGATTTTTAAAAATTTCAATAGTACATCGTACTTCTATGTTTTCACAGAATGCGAATTCTGTCGGTTTGTGTTCTATCTGTGATTACCGTTCACCGTAGTAATCTTATCTACCTATAACAGGCATGTCAAATGTATTTCTGTCCTGACAAACAAAGTATGATTGAATGTAAAATGACCAATTATAGGATATTATAATTACAATTACATTATAATGAATATTGCAAATCGATGGAATTTGTAGTCGTATCTGAATTTAATGCAAATTGAATTAATGAATTAATTGCATATAATTATATATTAATTTAATTTTTATATAGCTAATGTCAAAAGCAAATCAAAAAATTGGTTCAAGCACTGACGTGAAGTCAGGAACTTTTGCACGTATGTTCTATTGTCCATTCTCCTGTATTTGACACTCTTAATTGGATTTACCATGGTAAATTCGATATAATAAATATGAGCAAAATGACAGCTCGCTGTTCCTGGCGGAACAAGTGCGCAAAAATTAGGTAGGTACTTATTCAACAAAAATTGATACATATGGATGAAATATCAAGAAGTTTATTTTTATACATTCTATTTCGAAAAGTCATTATCTTTAAAATCTTCAGTTCACATCAATAAGGACCTTTGAAGAATTATGTAAAAAATAGGAATAACAAGGTTGATGTTGAGAAGATGGAAAAGAAACTTAGAAAAAAAAAATAAGCACTGACGTGGAGTCAGTACTCTTTGGCGCGCGTGTTCACGGTGGCTAATTTGAATTGAATGATGAGTACTTCAAGCTCAGTGGATAGAGCGAGCCGAAGATCTACCCATAGGATAGTGGACACCATTCACTGTCGGTTCAAAAATTAACAGTGCTGAATCTAAGCTGCCATCAGGATAGAGTAACAAAGTTGGAAAAGAACACAACTGACTCTCCTTAGTCGCACAAGCTCCTAGAAGATTTGGGAGGGTCAGTATAATTCTAATCATGTTTATAGCACGCGCGCCAAAGCAGATTGACTTTTTACACTTTTTCTTTCATTGTTAAGTCAATCTGCTTTTGCGCGCGTGCTATAAACATGATTAGAATTAGAGTCAGTTGTGTTCTTTTCCAACTTTGTTACTCTATCCTGATGGCAGCTTAGATACAGCACTGTTAATTTTTGAACCGACAGTGAATGGTGTCCACTATCCTATGGGTAGATCTTCGGCTCGCTCTATCCACTGAGCTTGAAGTACTCATCATTCAATTCAAATTAGCCACCGTGAACACGCTCGCCAAAGAAGACTGACTCCACGTCAGTGCTTTTTTTTTTTTTCAAGTTCCTTTAACAAATATAGCTATCAATACAGTTTGGCTGTTAGCTTTACCGTAGATCGAATAAAATTGCGGTTGTGGGACCTCCGTTAGGAACGCTATTGAATTGACATGAATATTCTTTCAAAACCTCACAATATCGGCTCATTACTCTCAACATAACCCATACAACCCAAAAATAGTCACTTATCTTCTGCGCATGCACAATCAACTCGCGGCTGCAAGTCCTCCCAAAATCACACACCTTACAAAAAACTCCGATTATCCAACACCAGTGGTTCAGGAAATATCTCATCTTTAATCCACGCATGCGCAGACCCTTACCAGGGGATTCTATGGAGGAATAACATCCACCACCCCAAAACCCCAATCCTCTCTGACGAAAACACCACCAGTTAAATCACTGATGGTCTGCTCATGCGCATAACGAAAAATGCCCGTAAGGAGTAACATCAATTTCAAAGTTAGCCCCAGGGCCACGGTACGGACACTTCAACTCGGAAACAACGCTACATCCCCCAAACTGACTTGTCCTTGCACTGAATTGCCATGAATATTCTTTTGAAACCTCACAATATCGGCTCAGCACTCGCAACATAACCCATACAACCCAAAAACAGTCACTTCTCTTCTGCTCATGCGCAATCTACTTGCATCTAAAAGTCCTCTCAAAATCACACACCTTACAAAAAACTCCGATTCTCCAACACTAGTGGTTCAGGAGACATCACATCTTTAATCCACGCATGCGCAGACCCTTACCAGGGGAATCTATGGAGGAATAGCATCCGCCACCCCAAAACCCCAATCCTCTCTGACGAAAACAGCACCAGTTAAATCACTGATGGTCTACTCATGCGCATAACGAAAAATGCCTGTAAGTGTTAACATCAATTTCATAATTAGCCCCAGGGCCACGGTACGGACACTTTAACTCGGAAGCAACACTACATCCCCCAAACTGACTTGTCCTTGCACTGAATTGCTATGAATATTCTTTTAAAACCTTACAATATCGACTCAACACTCCCAACATAACCCATCCAACCCAAAAACAGTCACTTCTCTTCTGCGCATGCGCAATCTACTCGCGGCTAAAAGTCCTCTAAAAATAACACACCTTACAAAAAACTTCGATTCTCCAACACTAGTGTATTCCGCAAAATAGTAATGCAAAGTATTCCGCAAAATAGTAATAATTTTTTGATTTTTTTCATGTCACGTGATCTTCACGAAATTTTGCAAAAGTGTTTACATTGGTCTTTTGCATCTAACTACTGAGTTTCAATTTAATCAGATCAGTATTTTTCGAGTTATCCTGAAAACAAAATTTTAAAATTTTTGAAATTTTTTTTTGCCACTTTAGGGCCGTCCGATCGAAACAAAACTTCGCAGGCATATAAAGGTCATGATTCTACAATTTAATGCCAAATTTCAGAAAGATCGAGTGATCGGTTCCGGAAATATTCATAAAAAACGTTTTGACTAAAAACGGCCTTAACTCCGAAACCGCTCGGTGGATTTCGCGTCGTTCCGTTCGAGAGTTATCGTGCTAACGGCTGGCCGGACCGGACGGACAGAATTGAATTTGACCTCGAATTTTTCATCAGGGAGTCGAACCCAATCGTTTGAGACCATTTTCGAAAAAAAATTCTAAAAATACAGACATTGTGACGACATGATAGCACGCTGTTCCTTGCGGAACACGCGCGCAAAAATTATAAACAAAGTCGCATTCTAGTAATTAGGGTAAAATTATAGTGAATTTCTAAACTGGTAACGCCATCTATGGAGGGGAAGCTTCAGCTCCGTATCTCGTAGGTGAAGGAATTCTCCTATCGATTGAGGGTCGATAATATTGCGATCGTTGTTTTCTCTGGTGACGCTTACGATCATTTTTCTTTGTGAGAATAATTACGCTGGGGCCTCAAACAGGCAGAAATTATTTTTGAATTCATATTCTTAATTCATAATCTGGAAGCTTGCAAAATCTGAAAATTAATACTCCAAAAAAATCAGAAAGTGTGAGGAGAGTAGTAATTACTAAGTAGTTCCCTGTTTTCTGAATTAAGAATATGAATTAAGAGTACAAATTCAGAGAGGCATTCCGGCTGTATAAGGACAGCCTAAGACGTAGGTTACACAGTCAATCCAGTATCAGTATCGCATCACATCAATCATGGATTGATATCAGATTGACGGGAAACTGATGGATTGATGGAATATGAATGCATATTAATATACTTCATCAGTCCATCAATCTGCATCAGTCTAATCGTGATCAAGGTCACGGACTGAACTGATGCGAGATTGATGGCAGATTGACCGTGTAACCTCCGTCTAAGACAGAAGTTAGACGAATATTAGCGATTCATTTCAAAAATTGTATTTGTTTTTATATTTTTTGGCAAGAGTTGATGTACACCTTCTTGTGGTTTTTGCTGAACATTGATTTGAATAAAAACTGCCAGGTATGTCCTATTTTGACTTTATCTCAAGTTGATTGTGCTAAATGAATTGTAGTTATTCAATTTATTGAGCAAGAAGGGTCTCGTTTATTCTTGCAGGGATTCCAGAGAAAATAACTAATTCAATTAATTCGCTAGAGCGGTCACTCAAATGTGGCTTTGACAGACTGTATTCCAGGCTATCTCTATAGACCAAAACTGATCAAAGATCGCCGATAAGTAATTTTCGTACATAAATATCTCAATCTGGTACTGCTTCCGAACGTGTTACTATATGATCTTCAGTAACCGGAACAGAGCTCAGAGCGGTTATTCACTTAAATTCGACTAATGTCGCTTTACCATATAAGTATACAACAAATAACAAACTATACAATCTTCTTCTTAGTTATTTTTTCTGTTCTATAATATATACAGGGTAAGTCAATCTGCCGTATTCACAAAGCATTCAATCTCCGTTAAGTCCTAACTGAGGTCCTCAGTTAAGGGTAAATAAGAATCGCAACCTCACTTAACTTGAAAATTAGCGTGAAACAGGCCTGTTTCACCATCTTTACATACGTTAACTGAGGTTGCGATTCTTATTTATCCTTATCTGAGGACCTCAGTTAGGACTTAACGGAGATTGAATGCTTTGTGAATACGGCGGATTAAGTTCTACATTAATTTTAACCATAGATTTTTATCGTCAAATGAAACACTTTTTCCATTTACCATTTATACATATTCGGCTCAGGTAAAAAGATACAGGCTGCTGAAATTTCGAGAAAAAATCAGTTTTTATCTTGTAGCTTCGACATCCTTTTTTTGAATAAATGAATGTCGTCGTGAAGTTTCCTATAACTATGATACATATTTTTCAAATATTAGTTTTTTCCTACTCCTACTGGTTTTCTAGTTATAGACTCGTGGATTCTTAAAACTAGACGAAAATAGCATACAAAGTTTTTGTTCATTCATTTCAAGAATATTCAATCGTTTTAGAACATTCAATTATTCTTCATCATTTGTCTTTAAACGCACCGTTTTCGAGATATTCTTAATTGAATGTTATAAAATACGATACTCCAGAAATTTCACTACTTTAATGGATCCGTCCCTGAGCGTTGGAGTTCCAAATCAAGCTGTAAACCACGTTACCATACCTTTTTCTCGTCCACCAATAATGTCATAGATAATTTATATGCAGGATTGTATTAGCACATTGCGAAATCTTTAAACCCTTGTAACTTTTTACCTGAGCCGAATTTGGAAAAATGTTAAATGAAAAAACTGTTTTATTTGATGAGAGAAATCTATAGTTAAAATTAATGTACAACTTTAAGACTCACCCTGTATAACGTGCGTTCAAAAAAAATTCGCGGTCAAGTTCTATATTCTGCGTCTGAATCGGACGCAGAATATAGAAGTTCATAATTCCATAGCCTACTTGACCACGAATTTTTTTGAACGCACGTTATATATATAAATGGACATAGATCCATAGAATATATTATTCTATGCACCTTGAAATGGACAAATGCAAAGGGGAAAACTTACGCACTGACACACATGAGAAACAGAGATAAAAAACCCACAAGTAAATACTTTTTATTTGAATCTGAATTTAAAAAATACACGATTACAACGATGATGAGATTACGATCCAGCCATTGCCTGACCCCAGAACATTTATTCAGGATCAAAATTAATGAAAGTCCAAATTGTCAATGCGGAGAACTTGGTGATGTCACACATATCTTCTTCAATTGTAGTATCAACAGAGAAAATTGCGATTTATTTTACAATAGATTGAGTGGATTGAATTTGGATTGCCCTCTACATGTAAATGACATAATTTTCAGCCAGTCTACAGAAGTAATTAAATTGGTAATTGAGTTTTTGAGATCATCTCAAATAAGGTTATAGCCAGTCAAAACTAACTAACTAACAAATACATGAAGTCCAGTCCTGTGTACGTAAGTGTCGTAAGTACGGTAAGTATCCTTTTCAACCCTGGGAAGGGGTGGGAACATAATATAGAAACTGGGTACATAACCTCAGGTTAAGCCCATGACCCCTGGTAGAAGGGAGTCAGAGAGAGAAGAAGAAGAAGATGATGTTTTCTTTTTATCATGGTCTGTGATTAACCTTATTTTCATTTCCGATTTAAAAATATATTTTCGTTGCAAAATGCCAACAATTGGTATCAAAAAGGATGTTTTATTCCAAACTCTTGGTAAAACATATACCGATGAAGAATTCGAAAAACTTTGTTTTCAGTTCGGATTAGAATTAGATGAAATTACAAGTGAGAAACGTATGGCCAACAAGGAACTTGGTAAGGTGAATGCTACTATCGATGAATCGGAAGAAATAATTTACAAAATAGATATCCCCGCTAATCGTTATGACTTACTTTGTTTGGAAGGTTTAGTTTTGGGTCTGAAAATATTTCTTGGTCAAATATCACCTCCCATATTCAAAGCTCTTAAGCCAACCGAAGGTAGTGTTATTCAAATGAAAGTGTTACCTAATACAACTAAGATAAGACCATATGCCGTAGCCGCAGTTCTGAGAGATTTGTACTTTACTAAAGATAGTTATGATAGCTTCATAGATTTGCAAGATAAACTCCATCAAAATATATGTCGAAAACGATCATTGGTATCTATTGGAACCCATGATTTAGATACCTTGGAACCTCCGTTCATTTATGATGCTAAAGCACCCAAAGATATCAAATTTATACCATTGAATCATGATAAGGAAGTAGATGGTGATGGTGTTATGGAATTATATTCTTCCCATGTTCAACTGAAGCAGTATTTACATATTATTAAAGATAGTCCCGTCTATCCTGTGATAACTGATAAGAAGGGAGTTGTCTTGAGTTTGCCACCAATAATAAATGGAAATCATTCTAAAATATCTTTGAATACTAAAAATGTGTTCATTGAGGTGACAGCAACTGATTTAACTAAAGCAAATATTGTTCTAGATACTCTCATTTGTATGTTCAGCCAATATTGTAATAATAAGTTTACTTCAGAATATTGTGAAGTAATATATCCTGACGGTGCAAGCCATCTATATCCCCAACTTGTTTACAGAAAGGATAATGTTCAGGTTGAAAAAGTGAATCATATAATTGGTATTGAAGAATCGGGAAAGAGCATTGAACAACTTTTATCTAAAATGTCTTTAACTGCTTCATTAAAAAGTGAATCAGAATTAGAGGTGGAAATTCCACCTACAAGACATGATGTAATCCATCCTTGTGATATTTATGAAGATGTTGCAATAGCTTATGGATACAATAATATTAATAGAGCCTTACCACTCACAAACACCATAGGATACCAGTTGCCAATAAATAAGCTATCGGATCTACTTAGGAATGTTATTGCGCAGGCTGGATTTACTGAAGCTTTAACATTCTCGTTATGTTCGGAAGAGGATATATCAACTAAATTAGGATATGAAAATGTTTCAGCGGTGCACATATCCAATCCTAAAACACTTGAGTTTCAAGTTTGTCGAACAACCCTTTTATCAGGGATTTTAAAGACCATTGCTGCCAATAAAAAAATGCCATTACCACTAAAAATATTCGAGGTTTCTGATGTTATTCTGAAAGACAAGAAAGTAGAAGTTGGAGCTAGGAACGAAAGGCGACTGTGTGCAGTTAATTGTAACAAGAATGCGGGATTTGAGGTTGTACATGGGTTACTTGATAGAGTAATGTTGGCTTTAGAAGTGCCTAGGGGAAGTAACGATGCTAAAAAAGGTTACTATCTGAAGAAATCAGAAGATCCCATCTTCTTCCCTGGACGTTCTGCAGAAATTTGTTGGAATTCAAAAACAATTGGAAAGATTGGAGTTCTTCATCCAGATGTTCTATTGAAATTTGAATTGGTTAATCCTTGTTCAGCAATTGAAATTGAGGTTGAATCATTTCTATAAATTGTATAAAAACCAACTTTTATTGTAATCAATATCTAACCACCTTGTATAGATGCTAGATATCTGCTTCAAACACATGTTTATTCCGAAATAAGTGAGGGCTGAGGGCCCATTTAGAATATTCAATCAAAACATTAATTTATACTTTCATGAATTTGTTCCTTGTGGCTCTGACACAGGGTTAAAGAGCAAGAAGAGCTCCGCATTATAAACTTGAATCTGTCAGATTATATTTCATTTTCTACCATTAATATTATTACAGGTATTTTTACAATAAAAAAATGTTACATTTTGTAATTCTTACTTGCTGTAGTAAATAGGGTTGCCAACTCTGAGCTATTTAAATATAGGACATCAATGACTTGGGTACAGAGGCCTTCCAAAAGTACAAAGGACGTAGTTTTAAAATAAAGGACTGTCCTTTGAAATAAAGGACGGTTGGCAACCCTAGTAGTAAATGTAAATTGTGTCCTATTTGATTTTCAATTGCACAATCAGTTTTCAATTTATAATTATATTAAATTGAGCTCCAATACAGAATCATTTGTTGATCTAATCATATAAATCAAGAAAAATCATCTAATTGTTTATTTCAAGGCATATTGGGAGCTCTATAACTATGAAGCCTCCAACAATCATAGAAGTAAAATTGCTTCTGAGGGTATAGCCAATTTGAGTACTTGGCGAATGCCACACGCTAAGGTATCTGTTCCATTCTAACTTTTTCCATAATCCAGTAATTCAACTACGCTCTCCTCTTTCTGACTCCAAACAGGTTCTTGATTTTTAGATGAAAATACCTTATAATTTTGACAGGTATTACATGACCACTTCACAATCTTCTTTTTAATTCTTACTTTACAATTAACACCTGGCAATAATATAGTCTTACAGGCTTTACAAATTCTTCTTTTCATATCTACATCACTAAAAAAAACTGCTTAACATATGAATTACTTAACTTCTTTCAGACTTACATTCTTTGCACCGTTTTCTTAGAAACTTGAATCATGAGATTTGAACAGCTTTTAGATAACATACTATTCGCAGCATTGCTAGCTACGAGTTCATTAGCAACCTAAAAATCAATTCATTTTTATTGATGAAACTGAAATACAAATGGACCCCAAGAACCCAAAACAGAAAGTAATATTTACTTGATATAGATAATTCATTCTTTCTAGGCTTTCCTTCGCTGGACATTTTTTTGGGCGACTCATTTTAGTTCATGAATCGCTTACTTCACCAGGTCACATTTGATATATTGTGTTAGTATTTTATTTTAAAAATGGTCAGAGACAACAAGACAGGAAAAAATATGGTTTGTGATGAATTAATATTAATATATAAATTATGGAGCTCTACACTCCAATCAAAAATATGACTCCAATCCAATCCTCCATCCTCCATATGTAAATAAATAATAAATGACAATTGAGGTTAACCACAGATTACAGATACAAGTTGTTTCTGATTATCACAGACCATTCTCCATTCTATGATTGTATTGTAACCCTAAAATCTCTTGTCTATGCTCTTGATTCTCATGTTCAAGCAGTTAATCATAAAATGTATTTTAATTCGTACTTAAAGAAGATTATTAATCGCAGGATTTTAAACGTTACAGTCGGAAAATTTTCAACTGTCCCTGCAGAAAAAGTAGCTGTACCTGATCAAAATGCATTTGATAAATACGTTAGAGATATAGGGAGTCTAAACACAGTTTTATCCAAAAATAGAATTAAATTACCTCAAAGAGAGCCTTTTGCTAAAAATTTATTCCTAGGAAAAGTAGACACAGAAATCCTCGCTTACCCAGAGCTACAAAAGAAAGATGTTAATGAATTAGAAGCAATTACTGATGTTTTACAAAAAATCGCTGTTCAGGAAGGAGAACCCAAAGATGTGAAAGAGGCCTTTCATAGGTTAAAAATGCAAAAATGTTTAGGATTACGATGTTCTATAGACATTGGCGGTAGAGAATTGAATGAGAGTGAACAATGTAGATTTAATGAAATATTACTGGATAGTACCCATAGATATGATATTATGAATAATGAACTGTGTATACATGCTTTATCAACATATGGAACAGATGATCAAAAAAGTAGGTATTTACAGAAATTATTAAATGGTGAAATGATCTCAACAATGAGTATAGCCAATAATTCTATGGGATCAGATGGAAATTCCTCTAATAGCATGAGAGCTCAATTAACACAAGATTTAGCGTCATATATATTGAAGGGAAAAAAGGAATATATTCTGAGTGGGGCAAATGCTGACTTATTCATTGTCTTTGTCCAGACAGGAGATGCAGCGGAATATTTCTCTAGTCAAAATGAATTAAAAGCGTTTATAGTTGATAAGACGACACCAGGTATTACCATTCAAAAAATTGACACAGATGCACCAAGTTTTGAAGGGGCATGTAATATAGTTTTTAATAATGTGATTGTACCAAAAGAAAATATACTGGGTATTAACAAGATGGGTAAAGATATACTGACAAATATTTTACCTACGTATCATCTGAATAACAGTGTGATAAATCTTAATATGATGAAACAATTGATCAATTCCCTTTCGGATGATTTATTAATCAATGCAGAACCAGGTGAAGAAATATATAAAACAGAAGCTATTACTTCAAGAATGAGTCAAATATTATCCCATGCTTATATGGTAGAAAGTATGGTATATTTTACATCAGGACTTATGAGCACTTATGAAAATCAGGATTGTGACATTGAATCTTTGATTACTAGGGCATTCTCAACAAAATTAGCTCTAGAATCTACAGTTTTGGGTTTAAGCTTAGTTGGAATATCCTCAATAAAATCTAAACATTTTTGTCAACAGTTACATAGGGAAGCATTGACACAATATAGCTCTTATGAAAATCAAAATATGGTAGAACTGACCATTGCATTATTGGGAATACAATATTCTGGTAGGTACATGGGAGATACTGTCAAGAAATTAAGGAATCCCATGTTTCATGGAACTTTCATATTGAAGAAATTGTGGCAGAATAGAAAACAAGAAGATGATAATCCAAAGATGACTTTGGATTTGAAACATTATCTTCATCCAGCATGTCAAGAGGCTGCTAATGAAATTGAGTATTGTGTTCTTAGATTACAGTATGCGACTGAATCGCTTCTGGGTAAATATGGAATAAATGTTTTGAATTGTCATAATCATATGCGAAGATTGTCAGAATCTATTATGTACATCTATGCAATGATATCTTGTTTAAGTAGAGCCTCACGATCATATTGTATTGGCTTGGAAAATAATGAATCAGAAATGTTACTAGCAAATGTAGTTTGTCGAAATGCTTTCAAACGTGTAAGGTCCAATTTGAATGATATCATAGAGGAATGTCTTATTATGGACGATCCTATGAAAGTGTTATCTGAAAATTTATATACGAAAAAATCATATTATCTGGTCAATCCTTTGACTAGAAATTTTTAATGGATGAATAAACTATATCCAGCGTTTGTGCACAGAAAATAGAGCTAAAAATTATTACAATAAATTTTGTAATGACTGATGAAGATCCTAAATGCTAGAAATGCAAACTAGGCGTATGTCTGTAAATATCAAACAACTAAAGTCCTATTCTCAAATGCTCAGTTTTATTATTGTTGAATTTGGGTACCATTTAACCCTTATTTAGAAAATTTTCATTATGAATAAAGAATATGGGTGTACTAATGAATCCATTGGACTTGCTGATGAAATAACATTCATGAAAATTGTACAATAAGAAGTAAAAAAAAATGTTTTCAAGAACAATTCAATATCTTAGAAACCAGAATTTCCTGAAATTCTATATGTGAAATCAGCTATGTATAACTTTTTTTGATAAAATGATAAATTCATCCTAATTCCTGTCTTAATATAACCCTACTTCAAAATACTTGCTGTTGAGCATCTGTGTAGAGATCTTCAGGATAATTTCGCAGGTTAATCAATTCTCGGGATTATTTTTTTTTTCCTATCTTTTTATGTGCTAGGCAACTGAGACCATCTACACAGTTATAACCTTATATCACAAACTCTTTCATATCTGTTTTTGGACATTCACACAACCCAACACCACATCCATGCCCTGAGCGGGATTCAAACCCGCGACCTCGGGCACCCTAGCTACTTCTTCAACCGCTAGACCACCTGGGCCAGCTTTCTCGGGATTAAATTCAAATAATAATCACAGAATATTGTGATAGAATTTGTTAAAAATCACACAATGAAGCATCAAAATAGACCACAGCAATAAATTTTGAATTATTGAAGAAAAGTAGATACATTGATATTGGAAGGTTGCATACTTAAATATGATAACTTGTGGTGTAGACCCCTTAACAAAACAAAGTTGATTCGAACAATGTGGAACAGAATAATTTCACATTTACTCCATGAATATTTTATTAGGTATTATTAACAACAGATGACCCTCTCTGTAATTTGGTTTTTTATAAACTCAAAAACTTTTTTACTTTCATCTCTACATTTCTCTAGAGCTAATTTATAATTTTCTATAGAAAACTTTCCTACTGTATGTGAAACTACTATATTTCCCTTTATACTATCAAATGTAAAAACAAATATTGCTTTTATGTTTTCTTTGATAGAAGGTGTTTTGATCTGAAGACCCCCATCAATAGTAAGAAAACATGTCGTTGCCGCAAATAAAAATTTCATATCAATATTAGAATTCAAACAGGCCAGGCAGGCAGCATTGATAGCACATGATAATAGCTGAAAATAAATAGTGTCAATAAATTATTGAGTATATTTGAGAAATTTACTAACTTGTCCATTGTTATGCATTTCTTGAATGGTGATTACTATAGAAGATCTAGGATATGAAGCTGCAGATATTGCAGTTTCACAGGTATTCTTCAAGATAGATTCGAAAAATCTGTCTTGTACACCTAAAAAATAAAATAGGAATTCAATATCAAGCAACACTGGCCTGCCTAAAATGCTTACATGGAAGTCCAGATTTAGGTCTGTAATTCATTTCTATGTACGCTTTATCAGTTAATAATTTCGATCCTCTGCATTCTACTGGCCCATATACACCTGCCAAAACTGTTGTTTCTCCTATAATGTAATATTTTAAGTAGAATGGGGTTTAAAAAGGTTCAATTATGAAAATATGTTATTCGTCGTCTTATATATGCACCTTCACAAAATAGGACCGAGCCATCTGGCCTTGTTAGAGTATCGAATTGGCATTTGAGCTCTAATATTTCATCAGTAGATATTTCAGTATCCATTATATTTCAAATTATTGAAAATTAATCATAAAACCAAGAACGTTTCAATTGAAAAAGTGAGGTTATTTGTTTTGAATTGTAACGCCTAACCATAGACCCTTAGATAAAATTTATATTCTCTGGTCTAACCATAGACTTAGTCATTTTTTTGCGAGCTACCACACTTATTACTTGGTTGCGGGTTGGTCACATCCCAAGTCGAATTAATGACCTTTTAGCACAGATTAACCAGACCCCCAGATGCGCCACTCCGAGTATTTATGAATGAACTCAGCTGACGCGTAATGTTGACCATGGAATTCTCGGCACCCCCAAATAGTTCCTAGCTCCTAACTATTTGGGGGGTGCCAATAATATTGGATCACGTGACCTCTCGGCCAATCGCAACTATGGTGAAGGCAGAACGACGTTCATTCATAAATTTATAACAACAAACGTAAAGGTTAGCTAAAATACTCAGCTTATGTTCGAAAATTTGTAACTCAAGTGGGATTAATTTAATCAATTTCATAAAGTGTAATGAAGAGGTTTAAGATGCAGTCCAACTCGAAAACTAGTGTGTCAACCACAGAATACAAATATGTATATTCCGTGTCAACGGAATTTTTTCCTGCACTTCTGATACTTAACGATCCTGAAAGTGTGATATATTTGTCATAATTAATGAAAATCCTATTCAAGGAATGAATAGTGAAAGCTACAAACTATTTATGATCTTTCAATATAATATATTTCTTTTGCTAATTTTTTTTGTTTCACATTTGTGCTGTTAGTCGTTCAAGTCGAGTCAAATAAGTGAATAATTCTTTAGTACGTTTAACCTGGAAGTGTGGTTCTTTACTTGGTATTAAGATGTAAATCATCTATTGAAAAAAATCTTTCTATATCAGTCAAATGAAATGTTTTGAACAGTGCTTTCTTCGCAAAAAAAATCAGGTATTCACATCTAATTTTGTAGAATATTAAATTAAAACAGACTATTTGGTTTTGTTTTATTTGCAAATGTACATCATGTTATGCATTCTAAATTAAAATGTCCTTACATAATAATAAATAGTATATTACTACGTTTACATGCACCTTCTCGATCCGTTTTGAACCAATGCGCATGTTTTGATGCGAATTAGATGAAATATGGTTTGAGAGTTTACATGCCTTTTATCTGAAACTAGTTTTCTGTAATTCGGCTTTATTCTAAGCTCGCGTAGCCAACATGGGAAGATTGAAAAAAATTAAAAATGGAAATTAAGAAAAGAAAATCATTCTAAATATCTTAAAAAATGATGAAGAACACCATAATTTCGCAAGGAATTAACCTTTTCTGGGTGGTTACAAGTGATTGAAAGAGCAAATCGTGAAAATGAATCCAGAAAATTGGCAGAAAATGATTAAAGATAATAGAAAAAGTTACCTCGAACAATATGTTATATCATTTTTATCTCAAGAGATTTATTTCGATCTTCCAGCTTAGGAATTACGATTAACGTAACCCCAAAGCAGGTTCGTTAGATTATCAGATTTGTCAAACTAATAAATTTGGTGTTGGTAATTCTGAAATTTGTTTCTCTTAAAACTACTCTCAATGCGTATTTGGTGTATACATGCACATTAAATCGGTTTGGGAAAACTCAATCCACCTTTTCAAATCGCATTTACTAATTCGCATTTGAGTAGTCAATTCGAATTGAAAAAACGTTTACATGTGTTTTCAATGCGCATTTCGGAATACGCATTGGCTTAAAACGGTTCGAGAGGATGCATGTAAACGTAGTATATAATTTAGTTGTAACCTGATAACATAGTTCTGATTACATTTATCTGTGACCAAAATATGAAATTTCCTCTGAATCCATAATTGTACTGCAAACGTTTCTTTGTTCAATAAATAAATTCTATCCTTGAAAAATATTCTACTTCTATTTTCAATCCTCATGAACTATGAATCAGAAATAAAATTTAAAGAGGAAGAAAATATTTTTAATATTATTAGGTTTGTAACTCTGTTGATCACAGATTTTAGTGAATTTCTTGTAAATTTTAGGTGCCTTCTAGTCACCGGCACAGGCGCGTCTGGTGCGCCCTAGGCGTGCACCAACACCAACCCTAATTCTGGTACGCAGAGCTTCACTCATGCTACCGTCTTCTTTACCCTGATTGTGGGGCCTGATTGCCAGCGACAGACGCGGCGTGAAGCTCCAATGTGTTGCACCGATGTAATATATATATTAGTATTATTCATGGAGGTAGAAGGAAGTGGAGAGGGCATAAAGATCGAAACTTGTCACATACTCCGCCATATTGGTGTGTCCCAATTTTCTATAGGAATCCAGAATTCCAACCATAGAAAACTCACAATTTCATGTTTATAACAAAGGATTTGCCCATACCAATATGGCCAATTTTATGTGACACTTTCGTTACAAGGGAAATATAGCACATGCTCCCTCCACTTCCTCCTACCTCCATGGTATTATTAGTGTTCTGTGGTATCACCACAGATGTCTTGTAAATGTTCTGTGATAGAGTAACAGCTAACAGCTCTGTGATTTAGACTGGACCACAGATGGTGACGTGACAGATTTTCTAACCTTTTACTACAAGTTTTACTGCAATTTAGTAAATAATTATTTATATTTATTTGAATGAAAAATGAGTATTATTATGGATAAACAATGAATTTTTTTTGGATCCTCATTATTTCCATCCCACAAATATGTTTAGCGTGGGATTCGGAGCAATTAGAAATTTTCGATGTTGTTGAAGAAGTACAAGAAAACTTCTACATTCTTTTGAACGTTACGAATGTGAGTAAATTAAATGTTTTCAATTTATAATTAAGTTCTCCTTCATTATAATTTGTTTCCTTAGGATGCTACACATGATCAAGTCAAGTCAGCCTTTAGAAAGCTTTCATTAAAACTACATCCAGACAAAAATGTAGATAGAGACACTTCCGCTGAATTTAGGAATTTAGTTAGCGTTTACGATGTTTTGAAGACACCATCAAAGAGAAAACATTATGATGAAATATTGAAAAATGGGTTACCCAACTGGAAGAGTGCAGTTTATTATTATCGATATGTACGCAAAATGGGAATGACTGAAGTCTGTATTATTTTGTTTACGATTATCACAATTGGACAATATATAGTAAATTGGGCAGCCTATTTAGAAAGGAAATATGAACTGGTAGGTGAATAAATCTAAACAATCTCCATGAAAAAGAAAAGGCCTTAAATGAATTTACAACCTCTTTCAGGAACAAACAAGGAAAAAGAAAAGAAAAGATAGGGATAAAATAGAAGTACTTGAGCTAGATAAGCCTTCTATATATGACACATTACCAATACAAATACCTCGTTTTATGTGGTTTATTATTACTTCTATACCATATGCTATACTTGCTTTGAAATCAATGCTAACTTATCATATACAAGAAACAATAAATAAACCTCCACCAGAAGAACCACCAGTTGAAGTTCCTAAGATTAAAACTGTTCGAAAACGGAATAAGGGTTTTGCAATTCCAGAAGGTATTGAATTGCTGCTATTTTTGTGTTTTATTTGACTTATTGTTTATTTTCAAATATTGAGCATATTAGACAGTTTTGAAATCCACCTTCTTCTACATATCTCATGTACTGAAAAATTTTATTCCTCAAAATAAATGTTTTTATTTATATTCTTATATGAACATAGATACCATACACAAGCATGATTTTGGAGACTATTTTGGATATGTACCTTTTTTATGTTTTGAATATAAATGAGTCTTGTGCTCTTATGGACAGTGGTTTCCAATTATATATTTTGCTACATAATTTTAATTATGGCAAGTGCTTTCAAACTTCTGGAAAAAAGATTACAGTAGAATCTCAGTAATCCGGCACCATTAAAAACCAGAGTGTGCCGGATTATTGGAATGTTCGGATTACTGGATTGTATAGAAAAAAAAACATAATATGTAAATAATAGTTTTTTATGATTGTATCAGATCTCACAATGATATCGAGTTAACTAAATAAATCTAAATTCAGGTCTGTTTATGTGCAAGTCGTAATCCTTGTTTGAAAACCTTTTCGCGCATGTTTCGAAGAATTATAACATCTTTAGCAGGTAAGCCGTGTTCTTCAGCCCATGTTATGCAGGTATTGAAACAATTTAATGCTGAATCTGTATTCTGATAAATCTTGTAACCAATAGGCAATAGGTAGATCATCGTCAGGATCCCATTCTTCTAATTCTCATGATACAACATTCAGTGTAGGTCATAGCTTTTTCTAAGATGAGGGGCGAGGGAGGCACTGGCAGAGTCTGCCGGATTATTGGACGTTTCGGTCTATTGAAGTGCCGGATTAGTGAGATTCTACTGTATTTATATATATAATTAGTATTGTTATTCAATATGAGGAGATCAAAAAGAAAAAAACATTGATAAGATGTCTTGAGGTACATGAGAAAGCTTATAAATCAAGCACATTCTGAGCATTCTTAGCTGTTGGATTAAAAATTTAATAAAGAGAACTGATCACTAATTACATAACATGTGAAAAATAATATTCAGAAGGATGTTAAAAGGCGAACATATGCAATTTCACAAATATAATATCTTATTCATATAAAATTTTGTATTCAAGGTCCAAATTTTGAAACAACTTATAATCCAATATCTTCCAATGATTCCTCATCTAACGCTGCTCCTATCAGTGGTGGTCTCTGGACAGATGATGATTTAACAGAACTTATTAAATTGATAAAGAAATATCCTGGTGGTTCAAGCAATCGTTGGGAGGTTATAGGAGAAGCATTGGGACGATCAATACCGGAAGTAACTTATATGGCTGCCAAGGTGAAAGAAAATGGATATCGACCTCCTAATGAGGAAGAAAAAGTGGAAGAGCCTATTACAGCAAAGATAAAGACCAAAAAAGATGTACTTCTTCCTGAAGACAGTAAAGAAATGCAGAGTTGGAAACAAGAACAACAAAAATCCTTGGAAGAAGCGCTACTCAAATATCCTAAAGGATGCAATGACAGGTGGGATAGGATTGCGGAACATGTACCAAACAAGACTAAAGTAAGTTATCAGAATATTCAGTATCAGTTATATGTAGATCCTTCTAACATTGTGAGTAGGCACAATGTTCACTTGATAAATGTTGGCTGTTTAACAAATTTCTAATTTTAAGATTTTCTGAGTGTTCCCGGACATATAAATGCTGAGGTGGGAAATATACAATATCCTAGGGGATTTGACTATTGTACGTTCGTCAACCTGTCATTTTATTATCATAAATGTCATATATTTCGGCATGTTTTATGCAGAAAACACGTTGTTTGGTTGGACTATCAGATAAAACAAATCAACAAATATTATACCTTGCATAAAACGATCGAATAAAAAGTGACATATGACTATAAAATTGCAGATTTGACAAACGTCCAAAAGCCAAATCCCCTAGGATTTGGTATTTTTGTTCATATCAACATTAATATTCTATTTGATATGTTCGGAAACACTCAGAAACACTTAAAATTGAAAATTATGTCCGTTTTGACTTTGAATCATATCAATAAAAGCCTACAACATGTCAGATATTTTGGACCCAAAAATAGTAGTGGCAACTTTGAATTGAAGTACTGGAATCCTCTATCAGAATTAGATTACACTTTAGAGCATTTTTGAAAAAGACAGAATTATCGAACTAGAATCTAACTTTACTTTGTTTATTTATTCACCTCAAATCCGAACAGCAGAATGATTTTGAATCCATGATACACTATTACCATGGAGAAACGAAAACGAAATTACCAGCACTACCACTATTTGAATACTTAATGTCCTTAGGATAACACCTTCTAAATCTAATAGTAAATTTTTGTGAAATAGAAATTCACGTAACTGGCTGGAAGACTGAAGTCGATAGCCATTTGATTCATAATCAATACAGATGATTTCTCTCTCTTAATTAATATTTGGTTATGATTCTTTGGGAACAATCTATTATGATCTCTCGGGTATCAGTGTTTGCTGTTCGGAATATCTCAGCACTCACTGACGAGTTGGTAAATTCCACATCCGGGAAGTGGGGATCGCAAGATTAACCTCTCTAATCATATATCATATTTTCCTTCTGCCCATAACTATTGTATATTAGTTGATCTAATCTGAATCTGTCATTCATAGAATCTAAAGTCGAATTTAAGCGAGAAACCGCAACAGAGCGGTTAAGACTTACAGCTCTGCTCCGGTTACTCGCTTAAATTCGACATAAGTTTCTTTTCGTAGTAGAGCACACCAGCAGCATTGTATAATGTGTATAATTTTGAGATTTTAATTGAGGGTCTGTTGATATTTATGTTGTAGTTATGATTTACTCCACTGATTTCACACTATGATTTTTGCAGGAAGAATGTATACTGAGGTTCAGATTTTTAGCAGCAAACCTCAAGAAGCAAAAAGAAAAACAAAAGGAAGAAAACTCAGAGACACCACAAGAAGATATAAAGGAGTGAACACTACTAAAAAAATTTAATTCTGAATAAAGTATACCAAAATATGCTTGTAATATGAAGTTATTTCCTATACAAATACAATGTTCTACTCAGGAAAATCAGAACAAATGTTCCAGTGGGTGCAGGTTGAAATGAGCGCTCATGTACTTATGAGAAGATCCACCACTGCGTTTCTTGTTGTTCCATGATCATTCATCATATCACATACACAAACAAGGATTATGTACTTCCCAGTTCCTACTGTCACCAGAATGATTTATAAGATATAGAAGAATCTTCAAGCACACTACAATGGTTTAAAAAGATTCATTAGTTAATCAGATCCTACGGTACCTCAAAACTAAAGAGAACTACTTTGTTCAGTTTCAGAATTGAAACAAATTTTTTTCTTGAAATATGTGATGATGTGAAGTCAGGAGCTTTGACGCGCATGCTCTATTGTCTATTCACACCTCACATATAACAATAAAGAAAGAAAGAATAGAGCTATCAGCTCATTATTAGTGTTCTATGGCTATCAGTAGTTAGTAGTATTCAGGGCAACCGTGAAGGTCTACCAATATGACCGCCAAGCATTGAATAAATACAGATTATCAGTTAATCTTTGGAATTAAGAAGGAAATATTGGGTAGGATGCTCCTTTCAGTCACCCATCACCAAAGAATGAGTCAAAGTAGATCTACTAAGATGGCTATTTTGATCGCCTCTCAAGCAATGACACGGACGCCTTTCACTCCTTTCTATCTATGTTTATTCAATGTTCAGAAGTTACTCAAGCTTTCAACATGACACAAAACTAGTTAACTAGTTCCAACATATTTTATATATTTTTCCAGAAATCGTCACGTCGCGTCTGTCCACTGCTTAATATATATTTAATCTTTTGAACCTCGATCATTACAATTTGTTTTTATCTAACAATAAAGCATGTGTATGAAAAAAGTATTAGCAGAGGTTAGTGTAACAGGGTACCATATAATTTGATATATGAAACTAGAGCTTAGGGAAAAAAACCTCAGTAAAAAAACCCTATCTCCCCGTTAGTGTTTTGATTTATGAAAATTGAAATTGTTAACAAAATATGCTTAATGATCTAATAATGATTATCACATTGTAAATACGGCATCGTGTGATCAGTATTATTAACTGATAACACGATAATCAGTTACACTGTGATCAGTTAATATTATTCACAGGTTGACGGCGTGGTTCAATGCTGCCAATCGTGAGAGAAAGAAGGAAATCTTTTCCTTCAGAATATCCACAATCTGAGTTTGAAAACGAAACGAAGTTTTTATCAAAGTCATCCCATTCTATTACGGCACTTTGTTATTGCCTGCAACAAAATATTTGTCTTGTTATTATATGTATTCTTTAGTTCATATGAAACGTGTGATTAGTTAATATGTATTATTAACTGATAACACGATAATCAGTTACACCGTGATCAGTTAATATTATTAACTGATCACACGATGACGGCGTGATTCAATGCTGCCAATCGTGAAAGGAAGAAGGAAATCCTTTCCTTCAGAATTTCCGCAATCTGAGTTTGAAAACGAAACGAAGTTTAAATCAGTCACCCAATTCTATTCAGGCACTTTTTTATTACCTGTAGCAAAATATTTGGGTTGTTATTATATGTATTCTTTAGTTCATATGAAATTACCCGTCATCCAATTTTCTTCATTCATTTATTCAGTATTCATTTGCCTGTATCTCAGTGATTAAACAAATGAATTTATGACAAAATCTTACGTATTTGTTTACTACTAATAATCTGTCTGATCTGTACTCATTAGAATACATGACCTTGCATTTAGTATTCAGATTCTAGAAACTGATGTTCAGATTCTGGAAACTTCTCTGAAAGCCCACATCAATGGTGTTATAAACAGATTCATGCAGTCTGGAAACGTTAACAAGAGAAAATCGACCTCAAGATTCTCAAGAATTGTTGAAGAACTGAGAACACAAGTTGAACAAAATCCTCAAATGTCCCTGAATAAATTATCTTTAAAGCCTAGTATCCCCTTCAGTCAGTGACGGCTCGTGCCCTTTAAGGGGGTGGGGTCGGCCAGACCCATTATATATATATATATATTTTTTTTTTTAAATCATCCCATTTGTCCTAATTTTCGATAATATAATCAGCAACTTCAATTAAATTCTCCCGCTTATCAAAATCGTATAAGCAGCGAGAGATTAAAAATTCCAACGGGTTTCTGAGCTAGAGGGTAATCTTTTCGTGCAAATTTCTTCTAAAATATCTGTACGGTTACTAGATTTAGTGAAAAACGATGAAAATCCCGAAAGATTCGAAAAAAACACGCGACATTCATAAATTTTTTTAGTCGAATCTTGTAAAACAAAATTGAATTTATGTACATAACAGTGCGTGAATAGTGCTTGAGGAGCAATTGTCTTGATTCGCGATTGTAAACCGTTAATTTCTCCTGTCATCACAGCCGCCCCGTCATACGTTTTGTCGCAATGTTGAAAGTACCTACCTTATATGTACAGAAATTCTCTAACAAAGTATAGAAGATATTATTCGCGATTTTACCTTTACCGACGTCGAAAAAACTCCAAAATCGTTACGATATTTTACCGTCCCGAACGAACCGGAAAAATAATCGACATGTGAGAAAAACATCTGGTATCTGTTGTCTCGCCTATTTCCCAAGAAAAACATACTGCACTGTCAATTTCGTTATGAAGTTCTTCTCACAAAATGTTGGTCACCGAATCAATTACAAATCGTTCTTATATTGTTTTTAATCAACCACAAAATTCGGAGGATACGGAAGGATCTATAAACTTCTAACGCCGGGTCTAGACGGGTGTAATGTAACACGTAATCCAATGCGTAATGTAAGGTGAATTCTCCGTGTGGACGGTACTACGAGCGTTACATGTAAGGCTCGTAGTACCGTCCACACGGAGAATTCGCCTACTTACGCATTGCATTACGCGTTTTACATTACACCCGTCTGGATCCGGCATTTAACGTCTAACGTCGCGGCGAATTTATCGAGCTCCTTAAAATTCCCCGGATTGTCGGAATCAATCCTAGTTATGTCGATAGGAGAATTAATGATCATAAGTTCAACAAATGCTTCATCATTTTACGATTTTCCCTAACCTTCTCGTTAAAACTCCATATAAATTCACGATGTGCACTGTCCAAAATGTTCAATATATTTTGTTTTCCGAACAACTTTAATTTTAGAGCCGAATGAATATGTTTTGTGGAAATTTCATGTTTATCAGAAGCGCGATGAATTTCCATCAAGTTATCTCATCCAGGCTAACAGAAAGGGCTTTTGTAATCAGAAAATAGCGGGTAGTCCAACAGAAGAGTTTGTTTCGAGTTTCGCTACTGGTTAACCAAATGAATGTTTTGTAAATGGTTTTTGAAAAAGCACAATTGTAACTCGTTGTGCGCTGAACCAGATTCGACATAGAGGGTCTAGGAACTGGTAAATCTCTCACAATTTTTTGTCATCGTATGAAAATGACAAAAACTTCTCTACTAAAAAACTTTCCAAGTCGCCGCTATACTTGATACTACCTCCCTCATATTTGCCATCACTCGATCACTCAAATTCAACAATCAAAGAAAAGAAATTCAGAATCCACTTAGATTAACAAAATTCACGAAATGAAATGAAAGAAAATAAAAGTGAAAAACACGCGCACCCCTTTCTCTTATTTCTCAATTCCTAATATGCTAACTGCTATGCGATTCTAATATCCCTACTCGTTGGGTCTGCTGGCCGATCTGAGCGAGTATACCCTGACGAGCCGCCACTGCCAGTACTTGCCACAAAGTACATATTAAAAAAAACTCCACGTACCATGGTGAATTCTATTGTCTGTTCTCCTGTATTGGACACTCCGAATTTACCATGGTAAATTCGATTAAGATTGTCCAATACAGGAGAACAGACAATAGAATTCACCATGGTAAATTCGACTAAGAGTGTCCAATACAGGAGAATGGACAATAGAACATACGCGCAAAAGCTCCAGACTTCACGAAAAAAAATTGGTTCAAGCACTGACGTGAAGTTAGGAGCTTTTGCGTGAATGTAACGATCGTTAACTACAAATTATTAATATAATGTACAATATATAATTTGTTTTCATTTATTAACTGCATTCGAACATTGAAATTAGTTCAACAGTAATAGTATGAGTTATCAGTACTTATATCTCAAAAATTCTGCCATTCAAATACAAGGGGACAGATAATTGAATTATTCACATCTGTTCAATAGCTAAAATGATATCTCTTGAAAATGGCTTTCAACATTCAACTGAACTGATAAATAATTCTCTCTCGATTCCATCAGCTTGTTATTTTCTGAAAACTCTTTAAAACGGAGTAAACTTCCAGTATCATTTATCATTAATTTGTTAGGTTCAGCCTTTATGCTATACACCCAAAATCACGTGTAACAAAAACTTAAATCCAAAAATTCATTTATTCGAAAATTTCACTTTCTACAAACTTAATGCGAACTATATAAACTATTAAATCAATTTATTTTGATTAATAAAAATCAAAGCACTGAAGTGTAGTCAGTACTCTTTGGCGCGCGTGTTCACGGTGGCTAATTTGAATTGAATGATGAGTACTTCAAGCTCATAGTAGATAGAGCGAGCAGAAGATCTACCCAAAGGATAGTGGACACCATTCACTGTCGGTTCAAAAATTAACAGTGCTGTATCTAAGCTGCCATCAGGATAGATTAACAAAGTTGGAAAAGAACACAAGTGACTCTCTTTAGTCGCACAAGCTCCTAGAAGATTTGGGAGGGTCAGTATAATCCTAATCATGTTAATCGCACGCGCGCCAAAGCAGATTGACTTTTTACACTTTTTCTTTCATTGTTAAGTCAATCTGCTTTTGCGCGCGTGCGATTAACATAATTAGGATTATACTGACCCTCCCAAATCTTCTAGGAGCTTGTGCGACTAAAGAGAGTCACTTGTGTTCTTTTCCAACTTTGTTAATCTATCCTGATGGCAGCTTAGATACAGCACTGTTAATTTTTGAACCGACAGTGAATGGTGTCCACTATCCTTTGGGTAGATCTTCTGCTCGCTCTATCTACTATGAGCTTGAAGTACTCATCATTCAATTCAAATTAGCCACCGTGAACACGCGCGCCAAAGAGTACTGACTACACTTCAGTGCTTTTTTTTTTTTTCAAGTTCCTTTAACAAATATAGCTATCAATACAGTTTGGCTGTTAGCTTTACCGTAGATCGAAAAAAATTGCGGTTGTGGGACCTCCGTTTGGAACGCAATTGCCTCTTCTCCAAATCCGAACGTATTTTAATATAGATCTACCGAATATAGTTATTTATAAATTCGCCTCAGGGCCACCATACAGACATTTCAACTCGGAAACAACGCTATTTCCCCCAAACTGACTTGTGTCCGTGCACTGAATTGACATGAATATTCTTTTAAAACCTCACAATATCGGCTCATTGCTTCCAACATAACCCAAACTACCCAAAACCATTCACTTCTCATCTGCGCAAGCGCAATATACTCCTGCCTGCAAGTCCTCCCAAAATTACACACCTCACAAAAAACTCCGATTCTCCAACACTAGTGGTTCAGGAGATATCGCTTCTTGAATCCACGCATGCGCAGACCCTCACCAGGGGATTCTATAGAGGAATAGCATCCGCCACCCCAAAATCCCAATCCTCTCTGACGAAAGCACCAGCAGTTAAATCACTGATGGTCTGTTCATGCGCATGACGAAAAATGCCCGTAAGGGGTAACATCTATTTCGAAATTAGCCCCAGGGCCACGATACGGACACTTTAACTCGGAAACAACGCTACATCCCCCAATCTGACTTGTCCTTGCACTGAATTGCCATGAATATTCTTTTAAAACCTCACAATATCGGGTCAGCACTCCCAACATAACCCATACAACCCAAAAACAGTCACTTCTCTTCTGCGCATGCGCAATCTACTTGCGGCTGAAGTCCTCCCAAAATCACACACCATACAGAAAACTCCGATTCTCCAACACTAGTGGTTCAGAAGATATCGCCTCTTGAATCCACGCATGCGCAGACCCTCACCAGAGGATTCTGTAGAGGAATAGCATCCGCCACCCCAAAACCCCAATCCTCTCTGACGAAAAGTTCAGCAGTTAAATCACTGATGGTCTGCTCATGCGCATAACGAAAAATGCCCGTAAGGGGTAACATCAATTTCAAAATTGGCCCCAGGGCCACGGTATGCACACTTCAACTCGGAAACAACGGTATTTCCCCCAAACTGACTAGTGTCCGAGCACTGAATTGCTATGAATATTCTTTTAAAACCTCACAATATCGACTCAGCACTCCCAACATAACCCATCCAACACAAAAACAGTCACTTCTCTTCTGCGCATGTGCAATCTACTCGCGGCTAAAAGTCCTTTCAAAATAACACACCTTACAAAAAACTCCGATTCTCCAACACTAGTGGTTCGGAAGATATCGCATCTTTAATCTACGCATGCGCAGACCCTCATCAGGGATCTGGATTCTATGGAGGAATAGCATCCGCCCCAAAACTCCAATCCTCTCTGACGAAAACTACAGCAGTTAAATGACTTCTCATCTGCGCATGCGCACAACGAAAAATGTCCGGAAAGGGCAGCATGAACCTCAAAGAATTATATCTCCGAAAGTATTGGTTTCTCTGAGTTGGGAATTATATCAATGTATACATATGATAGAGCTGGATCATAAAGGAAATTCAATTCAAATAATAGTTTATTTATCAAGATTAAATGAGCAATCATGAGAATGAGAACTACACCATGGAAGAAATCGAATTAAATCTGGCCAATTTTGCCCAATAACGAACTTAACCGAGATATTCATCTCCCTAACCTACTCTGAAAATTTCAACTACCTAGCTCATTCCGTTCGAGAGTTATTTTGGAAAAACTTTTTTAAATTTTCAAATTTTTTTTTTACACTTTGCGGTAATCTGGTCAATACAAAACTTCACATGCGTATAAAGGTCATGATTCTACAATTTGATGCTAAATTTCAGATAGATCGAACGAACTTGTCCGAGATATTTACGCTCCAAACCCACCTTGCAATGTTCAATCCGCTAACTCCTTTCGTTCCCTTCTGTCAAGTTGACATTATGAGAATTTATTCATAGAATAATAATTATATCAATCTGTGAAATACGATTTACATTGAAATTATAAAAAATCATATCTCCAAAAGTATTAGCTTGTTAGAGTTGAAAATGATATGAATGGATTCTTATGATAAAACTGCTTAATAAAAAAAAATTAATTTGGAATTTGTTTCGTAAAAACAACTTTTTTTTTGTTACTCCGAAACCATCTGTCCGATTATGCCCAATAACGAACTTAGCCGAGATATTCATCCCCCAAACCTACTCTGAAAATTTCAACTCTCTAGCTCATTCCGTTCGAGAGTTATCGTGCTTACGGCCGGCCGGACCGGCCGGCTTGACAGAATGAATTTCGACCACGGATTCTTGATCAGTGAGTCGAACCAAATCGTTTAAGACCATTTTCATCGAAATATTCCAAAATTACAGACATTTGGGCAAATTGATTAGCACTCAGTTCCGAGGATCTAGAGCGCCAAAAATAGGTTTCGGCATTTTAAGCAAAGTATTTCGCAAAATAGTAGTAATTTTTTTATTTTTTTCATGTCACGTGATCCTCACGAAATTTTGCAAAAGTGTTCGCATTGGTCTTTTGCATCTAACTACTGAGTTTCAATTTAATCAGATCAGTATTTTTCGAGTTATCCTGAAAACAAAATTTTAAAATTTTTGAATTTTTTTTTTGCCACTTTAGGGCCGTCCGATCAAAACAAAACTTCGCAGGCATATAAAGGTCATGATTCTACAATTTGCTGCCAAATTTCACAAAGATCGAGTGATTGGTTCCGGAAATATTCATTAAAAACGTTTTGACTAAAAACGGCCTTAACTCCGAAACCGCTCGGTGGATTTCGCCCGTTAACGAACTTGTCCGAGATATTTACGCTACAAAACTACCCTGCAAATTTCAACGCTCTAAGTCGTTCCGTTCGAGAGTTATCGTGCTAACGGCCGGCCGGACCGGACGGACAGAATTGAATTTGACCTCGAATTCTTCATCAGGAAGTCGAACCTAATCGTTTGAGACCATTTTCGAAAAAAAATTCGAAAAATACCGACATTGTGACGAAATGATAGCACGCTGTTCCTTGCGGAACACGCGCGCAAAAACTAATCATCCGATTTCGCAGAAATTTTGCGAGAGCCTTCAGAACCTAACACGACTACCAAGTTCTAAGTTTGAACACGATCGGATATATATTGTTGGAAATCGAGCAGCCTTGTTTGAGTTCAGTAGATCTTCCGCAAATTTTTTGACACTAAACTCAGTAGGTATGAATTCAAAATAACAAGCTCTGTCAAAATCAGGTCTGCTCATGCGCATAACGAAAAGTACCTATAACATCAATTTCTAAAATTAGCCCCAGGGCCACGGTACGGACACTTAAGATCGGAAACAACGCTACATCCCCCAAACTATCTTGTCCTTACTATGAATTGCCATGAATATTCTCTTAAAACCTCACAATATCAACTCAGCACTCTCAATATAACCCATCCAACCCAAAAACAGTCACTTCTCTTCTGCGCATGCGCAATTTACTCACAGCTAAAAGTCCTCTCAAAATCACACACCATACAAAAAACTCCGATTCTCCAACACTAGTGGTTCGGGAGATATCACATCTTTAATCCACGCATGCGCAGACCCTCATCAGCGATCTGGATTCTATGGAGGAATAGCATCCGCCACCCCAAAACCCCAATCCTCTTTGACGAAAACTACAGCAGTTAAATGACTTCTCATCTGCGCATGCGCACAACGAAAAATGCCCGGAAAGGCAGCATGAACCTCAAAAAAAATTGGTTCAAGCACTGACGTGAAGTCAGAAGCTTTTGCGCGTATGTTCTATTGTCCATACTCCTGTAATGAACACTCTTCTTAATCGAATTTACCATGATGAATTCTATTGTCTATTCTCCTGTATTGGACACTCTTCTCAATCGAATTCACCATGATGATTTTTATTGTCTATTCTCCTGTATTGGAGACTCTTCTTAATCGAATTTACCAAGATGAATTCTATTGTCCATTCTGGACAATGGAGAATGTACAATAGAATTCATCATGGTGAATTCGATTGAGAAGAGTGTCCAATACAGGAGAATAGACAATAGAATTCATCATGGTAAATTCGATTAAGAAGAGTGTTCATTACAGGAGTATGGACAATAGAACATACGCGCAAAAGCTTCTGACTTCACGTCAGTGCTTGAACCAATTTTTTTCAAATCAAATCCAAAAGCTCTCAAAAAATCACCCGTTATTACATAAAGATATATTCTCATTAGTGATAGAAAAACTGGCCTAGAATTCCTTTCTACCCATCACGAGATTTAATATCCACAAATGAGCCTCTCACCTTACAAGATCAGAAGCCTTCTGCAAAATTCAAAGGTCCCCTCTCGCAATTATACTCCTCTGAAGGCACATGGATCTCTTGAAGAAGAATCGCCTCTCTATTCCTCAAAGATATTCACTCTTGTTCATAGAAATCCCTTCAATATTTAGTTGCCTCCTCCTAAGGAGGATCTCTTTCAAAACCAGGTCTGACCACTAATGTAGGGCTATCATCTAATCTCCTATAGATTTGTGATGAAATAACACGATTTTACCATGAATATATATGTATAATAATATGTCATCATGACATTCATATTTTATTTTTGGAGGTTCTCGCAAAAATACGACCATAGACAACATATCATACGACGATTCGCATCCACCTACCGAACTCACAAAAGGCTGCTCGGTTCTCCAACAATATAGATCCGATCGTGTTCAAACTTGGAATTCTGCAGTAGAGTTAGGTTCTGCAGGCTCTCCCAAAATTTCAGCCATGCCGGACGAATAGTTTATGATATATAGAATTTTTTTCAATTATTTTTAATTATTTTTTTTTGAATTTTCTAGTTATACCATCCTCACGAAATTCTGCAAAAATTTTCGCGTTGGCATTCTACAACTAATAACCATGTTTGAATTCAATCGGTTTTGTATTCTTCGAGTTAATGAGGAACAAAAAACATCCAAATTTCAGAAAATTTCAGATGGCTATAACTCTAAAACCGTTTGGACGATTATGCTCATAAGCAAACTCAAATGTCGCATTCAGATGCACAACCTAACCTGAAATTTTCAAGCCGCTATCTCTTTCCGTTCTCAGGTTATCGTGACAACAAAAATATTTTTTAATAATTTCTTAATAATTTTCTAGCGATTCGATGCTCACAAAATTTCATAAACGTGCTTAGGTCTATATTCTACAACTACTCACCATGTTTGAATCCAATCGGTTTTGTATTCTTCGAGTTAATGAGGAACAAAAAACATCCAAATTTCAGAAAATTTCAGATGGCTATAACTCTAAAACCGTTTGGACGATTATGCTCATAAACAAACTCAAATGTCGCATTCAGATGCACAACCTAACCTGAAATTTTCAAGCCGCTATCTCTTTCCGTTCTCAGGTTATCGTGACAACAAAAATATTTTTTAATAATTTTTTAATAATTTTCTAGCGATACGATTCTCACAAAATTTCATAAACGTGCTTAGGTCTATATTCTACAACTATTCACCAAGTTTAAAATTCGATCGGATTTATTTTGGTTGAAAACAAAATTATTACTCGGAAACCATTGGGCCGATTATACCCATTAACGAACTTGTCCGTCGTATTGGGATGCGCAACCCACCCTGAAAATTTCAAGTCGCTGGCTCTTTTTGTTCTCAAGTTATCGTGGCAACGGCCGGACGGCCGGACGGCCGGACGGCACCACAGAATTAAATTTCACATTTGGGCAAAACTATAACGCGTATGTTCCCCAGAACATACGCGCAAAAATAGGTTTCGGCATTTTAAGCAAAGTATTCCGCAAAATAGTAGTAATTTTTTTATTTTTTTCATCTCACGTGATCTTCACGAAATTTTGCAAAAGTGTTTGCATTGGTCTTTTGCATCTAACTACTGAGTTTCAATTTAATCAGATCAGTATTTTTCGAGTTATCCTGAAAACAAAATTTCAAAATTTTTGAAATTTTTTTTTGCCACTTTAGGGCCGTCCGATCAAAACAAAACTTCGCAGGCATATAAAGGTCATGATTCTACAATTTAATGCCAAATTTCAGAAAGAACGAGTGATCGGTTCCGGAAATATTCATAAAAAACGTTTTGACTAAAAACGGCCTTAACTCCGAAACCGCTCGGTGGATTTCGCCCGTTAACGAACTCGTCCGAGATATTTACGTTACAGAACTACCCTGCAAATTTCAACGCTCTAAGTCGTTCCGTTCGAGAGTTATCGTGCTAACGGCCGGCCGGACAGGCCGGCCGGCCGGACCGGACGGACAGAATTGAATTTGACCTCGAATTCTTCATCAGGGAGTCGAACCCAATCGTTTGAGACCATTTTCGAAAAAAAAATCGAAAAATACAGACATTGTGACGAAATGATAGCACGCTGTTCCTTGCGGAACACGCGCGCAAAAATTGGTCCAAACTGGAACGGGAGGAAAAGTACCTAATCCCCCAGTGCAATCATTTTGGAACTCATCATTTATCATTGCCAATGTAAACAAAGGAGAAATTGAGGTTATACGTATATTTTATGAATTCTGAGTTTGGAATTGCAAATGTGCACAGCTTGCATATGAAGCGGCAAAATGAGAGGGTGTCAGAACTATACGATGTTACAATCATTTATAAAGATCCTGTATAAAATCGATTGAAAAATAATCCTTCATGTTTCGACATCTTTGATCCGCTCCTACCGTAACAATGATTATACGTAATTTTTGGCGCTCTTGTTCCTCGGAACAGAGTGCTTATCAATTTGCTCAAATGTCTGTAATTTTCGAATTTTTGGCTGAAAATGGTCTTAAACGATTTGGTTCGACTCACTGATCAAGAATCCGTGGTCGGAATCGATTTTGTCCGGCCGTTAACACGATAACTCTCGAATGGAATGAGCTAGACAATTGAAATTTTCAGAGTAGGGTTGGGACATAAATATTTCGTTAAAGTTCGTTATTGGGCAGAATCGGCCCAATGGTTTCGGAGTAACGCACAAAAATTTTTTTTTTACAACTTTTGAATAATTTTTTTTGAGATGCAGTTTCGTCATAAGAATCCATTGATATCATTTTCTACTCCAACAAGCTAATACTTTCGGAGATATGATTTTTCAAAATTTCAAAAATACATCGTAGTTCTATGTATTCACAGAATGCGAATTCTAATTATCTGTGTTCACTGTACATAAATGTCATCCAGCTATTAGAGACATGTCAATTCGTAGTTTGAAAATATTTTCTGCTGGAAAACAAGTATCCGATTCTTGAATTGGTGAATATATACAAGACTGTTTTGAAACCGAAAATAATATTGTGTGGTTGCATATTGAATCATTCATGTATAAATTCGGGATGATGTTTCAGAAGATTTAGAATTGGATCATTTTAATGATGTAGTTTATGAAGGTAATAGGAAAGGAGAACATAATGGAATCATCAAAAGAAATTACTGTTCGTTGACCACTGAGGTTAATATTACCTTTTACTTCCTTAAGTAGTGAGACATGTTCCTATATACAGTATTTTCATAATGTTGCTAGCAAAAAAATGCTGAAATCTACATTTGTGTATCAAATATTTTTTCCTGAGTTAACCTCTGCCTAATCAAATATCAGGAATAAATGGACAATCTGCTATGATTGCCTCCAACCTTGCTCTAGACATTTCGCTGATACTTTCCTTATTATTTTAAATGATAAATTTTGAAGTATTAAATCATTGAAATATTGCTCATTTAATCTTGATAAATAAACTATTATTTGAATTGAATTTCCGTTATGATGCAGTTCATAAGAATCCATTGATATAATTCCCAACTGTGAGAAAGCAATACTTCGGAGATATGATTTGTCAAAGATTGAACAACAGCGCAAAGCTCCTGTCCACAGGGCTTGAACCAATTTTTGGAAATACTTCAGACATCTTCTATCTACGCCACTGAATGTGATCCAGTTCGTGTTTGGCGGAGGTCTGTGTCCAGTTACACTGCCATGATTTCTTTGCAATTCAATACAATGTTTTTGCGGAGTCTGTTTCCTGCAAGGGAAGTGCTCGAAATTATAATAGAGATCTTATACTTTTTCAAGCGATGCGGCGACCAATAGATGCTGAGTTATGGGAGGGTATAAATTCAACCAGGTCTCTTCTTCTTTTTGCAGGGAGACCGCACTGCTGATATTTATGCAATAGAGCAGTCAGAATGAATACAGATTGTTTTAAAATGATGATTCCTGTTTTCGATTTTTCATATGATGCCTTGAAATTAATTCTGATATTTCCTTGGACGTTCTTCATGTGCACCTATACAGGGTGTCCCACCGGTAATTGCATCAATCGATATATAGAAAACTAGAAACATATAATTATACACACTTACATTTCAATGGTTTTCACGCGTATGTTCTGGGGAACAGCGTGCTATCATTTTGCCGAAATGTCTGTAACTTTCGAATTTTTTGCCGAAAATGTTCGACTCACTGATGAAGAATTCAAGGTCAAATTTGATTCTGTCCGACCGTCCGTTGCTACGATAATTGACAAGCGGAAAAAAATTGAGACTTGAAATTTTCAGGGTAGGAGGCTCGTCCAAATACGACGGAAAAGTCGGACAAATATAATATATTAACAGATATTATTTATGTCCCGATAACCTGAGAACGAAAATAGATAGCGACCAGCAATTTTGAGGGTAACTTGCGCATGCGACTGCCACATATGAGTTTGTTAATAGGCATAATCGGCAGAACGGTTTTGGAGTTATACCAATCTTAAATTTGGTTCTTATTTCCTCAATAACTCGAAAAATACGAATCCAATTCAAACATGGCTATTAGTTGTAGAATGCCAACGCGAAAATTCTTGCGAAATTTCGTGAGGATCGTATTACTAGAAAATTTAAAAAAATCATTGGCAATCATTCTATATATCCGAAACCATTCGTCTGACATCGCTGAAATTTTGAGAGAGCCTTCAAAACCTAAGTCTATTGCTGAGTTCCAAGTTTGATCACGATCGGATCTATATTGTTGGAGATCCGAGCAGCCTTGGGTGAGTTCACTAACTGGATGGGCTACCGCTGCCTCGATAACATCTGAACGAAAAGAGATAGGGACTTTCTCAGGGTAGGTGGCGCATCCGAATGGGAGAGTTAAGTTCGTTGTTGGGCATAATCGTCCCAACGATTTCGGAGTTATACCCATCTGGAATATTATTTTCTCGATAACTCAAAATACAGAACCGATCAAATTCAAGCTTAGTAATTAGTTGTAGAATATCGACATACAGACGTGTGTGAAATTTTGTGAGGACCGTACAACTAGAAGTTTTTAAAAAATAACGAAAAATATTATATTCTCACGATAACTTCTTGGGAACGGAAAGAGATAGCGACTTGCAATTTTCAGGGTAGGTTGCACATCCGAATGCAACTTTAAGATCGTTAATTTGCATAGTTGCAAAATGGTTTTGGAGTTATACTCAACTGAAATTTTGTTGTTATTTTCTCTATAACTCAAAATATACCAAACTGATCCAATTAAAACTCAGTAATTACTTGTAGAATGCCGTCGAACTTGTTGAATCCTGATTGTTTTATCAGGATGTTATGGTTCAAAGGATCATATGTTGAGTCCTGATTCTTTCATCAGGATATAATGTTATTACGAAGGACCAGAATTATACACCCTGATTGTTTTATCAGGGGAATGAGTAGAAGGGGTATACTTAACTTCAAGCACCCGGTAGTAATCTCGTTGATTACGGCGTAAGTTGTTACTTGCAATAAGATAACAATTACGAGGATAGGAAGTGGTGGAAGATTCAAACGCACTTTAAATAAAACAACAAACTGTATTTTCTTGTTATCGATAATGAGATAACAAGCACGAACTTATTGTACAATGCAATCTTAATACAATATAAAATCTTCCTTCTATATGAAAACGTATTGGGAACTTCCAAAACTCTGGTGGCGGGATTTGGCAACTAACCACGCTAGTAATAAATGTAAACAATCTCGTGTTGGACAGGTCAGTCGACGAAGTTTGACCGAAATTTTCATGGAAAATTTAAATTATAATTGACTTGAGATCATTGTTGGATTACTTTGTGATATAGATTCAAATATTGATCATTATATAACTAATTTTATGGCACTTGATTGATATAAAGACTACAACCAGTAAGTATATTCATATATGTTTGTCAAACTTACATTATATTTAAAAATTCTTTCAGTTACTATTTGCGAATGATTAAGAAGGGACTCAGTTGATTAGAATTTCTGGAGTACATAGGAGCTTCAACTTCTAATTCTAGAGTCCTTGTAGAAGGAGAAGAGGTTCTAAATGTAGATCATGTAATCGTGTGTGACAAAACAAATTGTGGTCCCAGTTTTATAGACATTTGTTCTTTATGTTTACAAAGTAGTGCCCTTAATTCAGTACCACATAAAATTGATGGCCCATTAATGTGGAGAATGGTAAACTTAAAATAGAAGGTATGGTATATTCTTGCAAAGTCGGAGCACGGAGGAGGTGTAAACATATTACTGATGTATTAATTAAAGTTCAGGTGCATGATGTTCTAGTTTATTTATGAGAATATAGTGTCAAATTGAACCAGATAAAGCTTTTGTAAAACAGTTACCAATAATTGAAATGATTTTTGCAAAATATGATACATATATTATGTGAAAAGAATTATTAACAATAAGTGTAATGTTTGAGGTATAATAAAGGTTATCTGGATGTAGTTCCAGGTTAAGTACTCTTCGGTCTATTAGTTATCCTTCTAACGCATTTCCAATATTTATATTTGGTTTTCCGGAGGTAAGAAGTGAAAATTCAAACCTATTCACTTTGGCATTTTTTTCGCCCATGAATTGCATTGAGGCACACAACAATAGTCGTTTCTGATCGAAGACATATTAGGCAGGATAATATTCACTATTTCAACTTGAATTTTTCTTTCAAACAAAAGTTTATTGACGAATACTGAACAATTAAACTCGAGCACGTGGCTCATTACTAGCTTGGTTAGTTGCCGAATCTCGCCACCAGAGTTTTGGAAGTTCCCAATAGCAAGGAAGAAGTGACTACATATTTGGAAGGAGAACTAAATGAGTATAAGTTTCGAGACCGAACAAAATATAAGTAATGTCTCTAGCACTAAGAGATGTAGCAGTACTTCGTAAAATGGATATAAAAGACTAGATAGAAGAAAAATAGGAGGTTCCATCATCTGGGAAAATCGGGGGAAATATTAACAATGATTGGGGTTTCCATCTTAAAACTGCCCCTGATATGTTACAACATAACTCTCATTTGTCGTTTACGAAAAAGAGTGGGAATGCATACTAAATTTCCGATGCCAGCACCAAGGAGTGAACTTCTAGGGTGTTTAACCTTAGGAATTCGAAATCTTTACTTGCTTTCTGCATATAATCTATCAACAACAGCTGATAGATAACTATGATGATCATTATCGGCAAACCTTCAAACTAGCCAAAAGAATTCAACTTTGCGAGTGGAAATGTACAGGGAACTCGGAAATCTTCATCAAATATTGAGTTTCCAAAGAGCTCAAAAATTCAGATTTTCAAATGGGAACTACTATTTTTGCCACGCTTGTCCGCCAGAGCAGAATGCCTATCAATTTACCCACAGGTCTGTAATTTTCGAATATTTGGCCGAATTTTGCAGGGTAGGACTGGACCCCAAATGCGCCGGTTGAGTTCGTCGGCCAAATCAGCCTATTGGTTTCGGAGTTATAACCATCTGAAATTGTTTTCTCAATAACTGAAAAAATACTGATCTGATCGAATTGAAACTCACACAAAGGTTTGAACTCGCTTGGATTTATATTGTTGGAGACATTGGCAAAATATTTGAATATTATAACAGTATTCCGTCAAAAAATTTGCGAGAATATCAGTTACGTTGAAGTTGGGGACGTTATATCAAATAATCATTTTTTTTTAAAAACCACTGAAAATATTTGCGACGTGAGGGAAACATTAAAAGTTATAACTTTTAATAAGCAGTGTGGCTGTTTTGAGTGGCATCGAAATATCTTCATCAATTTTGGAATTATTGCAAAGAAACTAAAATATTTTTTTATTTTATTTATATTTTTTCCAACTTGAACATACTGTGTCTCGAGAGCGAAAACCGAAAAGAGTTAGGACCCTTGTTTGTTCTCATTTTTGGCACTCTTGTTACTGGTAACAGAGTGTTTATCACTTTGCCAAATGTCTGTAATTTTCAAATTTTTGGCTGAAAATGGTCTCAAACGATTTGGTTCGACTCACTGATCAAGAATCCGTGGTCGAAATCGATTATGTCCGTCCGTCCGTTAACACAATAACTCTCGAACGGAATGATCTAGATAGTTGAAATTCTCAGAGAAGGTTTGGGAGATAAATATCTCGGCTAATTTCGTTATTGGGCAAAATCCGCCTGATGGTTTCGGAGTAACAAAAAAAAAAATTTTTTTTTCACATTGAAAATTTCAAATTTAATTTTTTTTAAGATGCAATTTAATCATAAGAATCCATTGATATCATTTTCAACTCTAAAAAGCTAATACTTTCGGAGGTATGATTTTTCAAAATTTCAATAATACATCGTACTTCTACGTTATCACAGAATGCGAATTCTACCTGTCTGTGTTCTATCTGTGTTCACTGTTCATACTATAATCTTATCTACCTATGACAGATATGTCAAATATATTGATTTCAGTTCTAACAGAGTATAATTGAATGCAAAATGAACAATTATAGGATATTATAATTACCCCTACCCTATATGCCCTTGGATAATACATATGATGATGAAAATATATTCAGAATATCTTCAGTGAAAACAAAACGGAATATTGGCTAAGTTTCAATTGATATAATATAATTTTCAGAGGAGATTTGAGGAATGAATATCTCGGATAAGTTCGTTATTTATTTTTATTTTGATTTAGTTTCGTTTATGATGCAGTTCTATTATAAGAATCCATTGATATCATTCACAACTCTGAGAAACCAATAATTTCGGAGATGAATTGTCAAAGTTTGAACAAGAGCGCCAAAGCTCCTGTCCACAGGGCTTTCCCACATTTTATTAGTGCTATCTAGTATCTACTATACTCTGGGACACCCTCTATATTTACCAATTCAATGTGCTGTAGCAGACGCTATCATTTCGATCAAATCTCCGTAATTTTCGAATTTCAAGCTAAGATTGGTATCAAACGATTAAATTAGACTCACTTTGAAAATTTCATAATTAAATTCAAATCTGTCCGTACGGCTGTACGCTTGTAAACACGATAACCTTAGGAGCACACTACTAAATATGCAATATCTTAACCAATACCCAATAGTTTCGGCGCTGTAAAATTTTATTTTCATAATATATCAAAAACTACAGTTCCGCTCGAATTGAAATTTAATATTCAGTTGTAGAATACTGACATTAGGGTTCTGTTGGTTTTCGACTCGTGTTCTGGAGGTATCACAGTAGATCTTACAACACTCCTCTGTTAGTGACGAAGTCCCGATACTGATCGAGATCGTCATCATGAAGACGAGAAATAGCTACACCTATACACTTGGGGCCATGTCGGTGAGCCGTGAGAGAGCACCCTGGACCTCGTGAGTGAGGCGTGTCGTGTGAGGCTGCATGGGGGCATCTTGCCGCTGAGATGATTTGGCGTCTCTGCACTAGAAGATGGCAGCCTTCCCTCTCGAGGTGAGTGAGGTTGCGATGCACACCAGTGGCTTGCCGGAATTTGCTTCGGAAAGGGCGAAATTGTGAAAAGCCTTCGTATTGATTCACGTTGGTGTCACCAATGTGGGTTTTCGACTCCTGGTCGCGAATGAGGCTCCACATTTCGTTCCAGCTCCTACCTTTGAACTCTTCAATACAACTTGGTAAGGATATTCGTTAGATAGGCAGATCTACTGGAAGCGGCGTACGGCAAGATACCAGGCCTCTTATGACATATGCTGTCGATTTGCCGGATGTGGCGCCATATAGGGGAACGAGAAGTGGCTAGGCATGAATTAGGTCACTACAGTTCATGTGAAAGTTCTTATCACTGGAAGCATGAAAAAATGTGGTCTGGAGGTACCCCATTACCTATTTACTTTCATTGCGAATGAAGCTCCACGTTTCGTTCGAGCTCTTACCTTGGAACATTTCATTACAGCTTGGTGAGGGGCCTGCTGTAGACGTATGTGACACCGGGCTTCGTTCGATCCGCAGATCTTCTGGAAGTGGCGTCCGGAAAGATACGAAGCCTCTTATGACATATGCTGTCGATTTGTCTACCGTGGGGAGCGAGAAGTGGCTAGGCATGAATTAGGTCCCCTCAGTTCATGAGAAAGTACGTATCTCTAGAAGAATGAAAACAATGTCTCTGAAACGAGTCGCCATCTGGATGACCTCGTAGTTGACGAGATTTGATGGAAACTTGGGTTATGTAGGTCATATCTAAATGGAAAATTTCTGATTTACATGACGCTCCGCACATGAATTGATTTCTATCGGTTTCGAAAGCACAGTTTTGAGGACCCAAACATGAACAAGCGCGGGAAAGCTCTTCCGAATTGTTTGCTTTGGTTTCCGAATCCTGTGTCATAAACTGCTGAATTTTGATAAGGTTCCTAATTTATGTATCTCATGTGTGTGCTATTCGATTTCTCCCTATATAACTTTCAGAAACGTCCACAGATAGCATCTGCACATCTTCAACCCTTTAACGTGACCTCATCTGGCGCAGGAACCAGTTTCCTGCACGGATTAGTTGTTCAATCTTCGTCCTGAATTTACAGAGTGATGATCTGCAGCCCCAGGCAAGGACGATATGACGACGGCGTCATCAGTTGCGTGCGGGTAGTCATAGCGACGGCAGCCGCCCCCACCGCCTTTCGGACAGTGACAAATGACAGACAAAGGGTGACTGGGATCCTCGTTTTACATATGCGGAGACACTCATTTGTCTGCTCACCCTAGGGCGGTTTTTATTCGCCCCCGACGCGCGCTCCTGGTCCGCATCGTATCGGTTTAACCCTTGTTGTGTGTGAGCGTTTCGGAATTGATTGTTTCATTTTTATTTTTATCTGACTGTTTATAGACACTCTCCTGATTTCGGGCACATTTCGGCCCGTTTTGTTAAGGCTGCTCTAGCAGTCACTTGGCACATAATCATCTCCATTATGTCTCTTTACTATTTCTTGGAATCGTCTCGAATCACGATCTGTTTTTTTTTGACGGCCAGTATATTTGATGGGCGAAGGGAAAAAACGAGGTGTGTCACAATTTTAAGAAATCTTGATTATGACGCCATCTGCTAGGTATAATAAATTATTATTGTATCCATTATTCTCGGAAGAATGAACGATAATAACTAGAACAGTCCTATAACTTTGCGGATTCTCAATAACACTACAAAGGATAAAAATGGCTTCAAGCCCTATGGACAGGAGCTTTCTGGCGCTGTAATTCAATCAGACAAATTATATCTCCGAAAGTATTGGTTTCTCAGAGTTGGGAATTATATCAATGTATTCTTATGATAGAACTGCATCATAAAGGAAATTCAATTCAAATAATATTTTATTTATCAAGATTTAATGAGCAATCTGAGAATGAGAACTGCACCATGGAAGGAATCAAATTAAAATAGCTGAAATGAATTTGACTCTCTCTTATAGAACAGGATGAAATGTACGAGTATGAACACGGATCATATAATAAAGCTTAGATAGAATAATTATAACATTCTGTGAAAACATAGAAGTACGATTCATTATTGAAATTTCGAAAAATCATATCTCCGAAAATATTAGCATGTTGGAGTTGAAAATGATATCAATGATTTTTATGGTGAAACTGCATCTTAAATAAAAATTGAATTTGAAATTTGTTGGTTAAAAAAAAATTTTTTTTTCGTTAATCCGAAACCATCTGGCCTATTTTGCCCAATAACGAACTTAACCGAGATATTCATCTCCCTAACCTACTCTGAAATTTTCAACTGCCTAGCTCATTCCGTTCGAGAGTTATTGTAGAAAATAATTTTTTTTTAAATTTTCGAATTTTTTTTTTGACACTTTGCGGTTACCTGGTCAATACAAAACTCCACATGTGTATAAAGGTCATGATTCTACAATTTGATGCTAAATTTCAGATAGATCGAGTGATCGGTTTCAGAAATATTCATAAAAAATATTTTTACTAAAATTGGCTATAACTCCGAAACAGCTTTATGGATTCCGCCCATTAACGAACTTGTCCGAGACATTTACGCTCCAAACCCACCTTGCAAATTTCAATCCTCTAACTCCTTTCGTTCGAAAGTTATCGTGCCTACGGCCGGCCTGACATAATCGATTGCGACCTCGGATTCTTGATCAGTGAGTCGAACCAAATCGTTTGAGACCATTTTCAGCCAAAAATTCCAAAATTACAGACATTTGAGCAAATTGATAAGCACTCAGTTCCGAGGAACTAGAGCGCCAAAAACTAGAAATGTCCATGCGTGATGGACAAGAAGAAGGAGGGTCCATGGGTAACTGTGCTCCTAACCTTATTACACATTTCAACCGTCTAGCGGTTGAAGAACTAGCTAGGGTGCCGGAGTCGCGGGTTCGAATCCCGCTCAGGGCATGGATGTGGTGTTGGATTGTGTGAATGTCCTAAAATAAAATTGAAAGAGTTTGCGATATGAGGAATATAACTGTGTAGATGGCCTACAGTTTCCTAGCACATAAATAGATAGAAAAAAAAACATTTCAACCGTTTTAATCATTCAGTTCGTTTGTTTACGAGAGCCACATATTTTCTTCCGTATTCACGGGAATATATGAGTATTTTCGGGTAGCAATAAACGCTCAAAAATATCTGACAGTGATAGTGATAATTGTAAGCCTTTCGATAACGGTACGAGAAAGAGGAAGAGTTGTGGATGTTATGAAAAATAAAAGATTACAATCTCACGAAGAAGGGCCATACCATGCAACTGCAAAAGACTGAAGTGATTTGAAACTATAACACGTGCAGAAATCAAGTTTTGAGATATTTCAAAAGTTTATGTTCAAATGATGAGCAGAGCGCATACCTGGCTGGATTAATGACACTGACAACAGTTCAGAGTTGACGACCTCGTCAATCCGAACAAAACGCAAAATTTTCACGATGCTTCTATAAAATAAGAGTTAAACGAATCGGAGTTGCTGAAGAAATAAATGTTTGTTTCAAAACATTCCAGTCAATTCATGGAGTAAGTAAGGGCAAAATTGAGCATCTACAGAAAAATTTAAAAGCTACAGGAACTTGTAGAAAAGACAAACGTGGTAAGCAGAGTTCCTAGCACAGAAAATTATGTCCATCATCTTTTGAAGCTATATATAATCACATAAACTCATTCAAAACTAGATCATCTCATTACAGTTCGAACGAATCTAAGCGAAAGTATTTACCAGAGAATCTGAACATTATGAAAATGTTCAACTTGTTTAGAGGAGAATATCCTAACATTAAAATTTCTTACGTGACACATAGGCAAATTTTCAACACAAAGTTTAATTTGTCCTTTGGTTATCCACGATCGGATACATGTTCAGCATGTGATGCATTTCAAGCAAAATTGAAATCATTAGATTCTGAAAAAGATGCTGAAAAAAACGAAAAATTGAAAGTCAATCTGTTTGACCGGAAGTGACTCTGATTTTTTTTTCTCAAATAGCACCCCGTATATTTTTTGCAATTTTTTATTTTAACTCAAAATTATACCTTTCCAGCGATATACCAGACTTTGTATTTTACATTTGATTTGATGGAGAAAACGTCAATTGAAATTTCAAATTGAAAGAATTATAATAGGCTACGATATTTTGTGTAATCTTGATTTTGACTTCAATAATCGTCATCAATAAAAAACCTTCCTCAAGTTGAAATCAACTATGTATTTAACCGAACGTTAAATAAAAAATTAATAGTAAAAGAAACAAAAAATTTCAAAAAAAGGGGACAATAAATATCTTTAATAACTAAAGTATATGTTCGAAATGTTGACCATCTGCTTCAACACATCTTTCAGAACGGTGGATTAGTTCACGTAAAGAACACTTCTCAACACCTCAGCATTAAGGGCTCTACATGCATCCTTAATTTGGTTTTAAGCCGGGGATCTTGCAGGCCATCTCATCTGTCCGTGTGTGCTGATCCATTTTCAAATGGACCGATAAGATCTGCAAGATCTCCAGATTTAACACCGCTAGATTTCTTCTTTTGGAGATATTTGAAAGATCTTGTATACCAGACTCCTCCTATGGAATTGGAAGATCTGAAAAACAAAATAAGGAATGCATGTAGAGCCCTTAATGCTGAGGTCTTGAGAAGTGTTACTTCGCGTGAACTAGTCCACCGAGCTGAAATATATGTAGAAGGAGGAGTCAACATTTCGAACATATGCTTCAGTTATTATAGGTATTTTTTGTCCCCTTTTTTTGTAATTTTTTGTTCCTTTTATCATTCATTCCTTGTTTAGCGGTTTAGCGTTCGGTAAAATACATAGTGGATTTCAACTTGAGGAAGGGTTTTTTTATTGATCTCGATTATTGAAGTCAAAATCAAGATTAAACAAATATCGCAGCCTACTGCAATTCTTCCAATTTGAAATATCAATTGACTCTTTCTCCATCAAATCAAATGTAAAATACAAAGTGTGGTATATCGTTGGAAAGGTAATTTTGAGTTGAATTAAAAAATTGCAAAAAATGTACCGGGTGCTATTTGAGATAAATAAGTCAGAATCACTTCCGGTCAAACCGAAATTGACTTTCTAATTTTGTTTGTCTCAGTTGAAGGTTCCTTGATTGAATTGAAAATCATGAAATTTTCGAATTTTTATCTTTAGAAATGGCTGAGATAATCCATTGGAACATGTATACTGAGACACTCAGTATACCAATATGTCCACTTGGCTGTGTAATTGGTCAATCCGCGGAGGATTTAACTCTGCGATGTAAATCGAATGAAATCCAACTATACCTGAATGGAACATTGGTAGAATCCTCGAGGATGTTATCTTGGAAAACATTTCCTGAGACATCTCCTATAAAGACCCCTCACGTAACCCCACTCTTGCAACCCTTATCGAAATATATCGCTTCTTTATAAAGATTAGATCATATGTGGAATAAGGGGCACATATATAAGAGCACTCTGATAGGGGTGTGTTTCGGCTTTCAGGATTTCAGAAATGTGCATCAGTCAAAGCACGGTCCATTACGCTGGCCTAAGCGATAGCGGCTAATGGCTGAAAACCGGAGATGAATGGCCGCCAGAAATGGCCCTGGAAAAGCCTTATTCCCACTCGTTTCCTTGCCGGACCGTGGTGGAAGCCCGGTTTAAATGGAACCCGACCGAGCACCCAGACCTGATGACTGCATGGTAATTTCTGCGAGCGAACCTATTTATTTATATCGGAAACTGGAATCGGATCGCGCTACCATTTTACCAAATTTAAGAAGATTTAGGGGGGGAACGGTAAAGTGAGATTTATTGCGACGGTCTGCTTTCTTGCGGATATTCCCTGCCAATTACTGGGAATGCAATCCGAAAGTTTTCCGATACTTTCCGAGATCGATAGATTATTCATTAATGTAATACAAAACGGGCGCAGGTTTTGATATTCTCACAACGTGACCATCCGATGTCGAGATCTCGGATATCTTCTGAACAGTTGTTTTCTTACTGAATTCAGTGATGACCAGAATAGAACATTGCAAACACTCTGATTGGTGCCTGGAAGAGACAGTTAGTATCAAGTCAATCAGACCTATTCTTTTTGGATATTACTATAAACATTGCTGTTCAAGTCATATTGCTATATTCCTACGTCTTCTGGCGACAAGACCGATTCGACAAACTACCTGGGGCGAACCGAGTTTGTCATCGCATGACACAGATCAAAGATTCTGCACATTTGTAACAATAGATTCTTGGGCTCGACCCTCAACTTTATAATTCCCGGTATCCTATTTACTTTCTCTAGTGACAGAAAAATTCCCGGTATTTGAAACAGGGAGAATAACTTTGCCCCCTTCATCGTCAGGTAGAAACCTCAGCAGGCGCAGGTCCATGAACCCATTGGGCAGGTTGTATAAAGCGAGGATCATCCGAGAAGGGTGAGCAGTAACAATTTAGGTGAAATAACCGTTTGTAACCCAAAGAGGTCCCCTCAGAATAAAATTATGTTATCGTTTTCGTGTTTCAATGATTCTCGTAAACGTAGCAACCCGAATTTCTGACTTATCTCAAATTTGTGACTTAACCCAAATTGGTGACCCCGACGTGATGGTGAAAACGTGACCTCCTGGCAGGCAAACTGAAGTGCGCTACTTTCCACACCTTCCATGCTGCACGTCCACTCGACGAGGTTTCGTCTCCCTCAACTCGCGGCATGGTTGCATGTGATAGTACACATTATACACAATTGCATCGTGAGTTTGCCACTAGCGGGGGGGTATTGTAGGGAACTACATTGTTCCATTCGATCCTTCTGCCTCTTCGCCAATAGATGTCGCCTCCTCTTGATGAACACCTGTCATCACTGCGCGTGACGCATTAAAACCGAAGCGCCGCAGCGAAGACATTACTACGGCAACTTCGAGCTGAAATCAAAAGCGTCTGCGACAGGCTCTCACTGAACGAGCCGTATTAATGAGTTCATCAGTGAGAGCAGGAACAACAAAGAGGTTGTGGGCTGTGGGTCCTCACACCATCACACGCAACAAACCCCCGAAGTTTTAACAAAATAGCTATGGTATTCTCATCGGACTTCTTGGTTAGTTAACCATTTTGTCCCAGCAATATTGCTATCATGTAGTTCTTCAAACTTCAGTGATTTGAGAGCCGATACTCTCTATTTCATGACTTTTGTGTGAAAAAGGGGAAGAATTTAACCTTAATCGATAACAATTTTGTGCGTTTTTCTATGGTTTTTCGTTATTCCTAACCTAATATAGCCTATTGTCAACTATCACGAAGGAGAATAACTAACAAGACTCAGATCAGATCGAGTTATTGATCAATTTGCTGGAAACATAATGAATATTGATAACCCATACCGCTGACTGAAAAACATCTGAATTCGAATTTTTTGCTGAAAATGGTCTCAATCAATTAGGTTCTACGCACTGATGATGAATTCGAGGTCAAACTTGATTCTGTCCGGTCAGCCGGACGTTGCCACGATAACTTTTGAACGGGAAACGAATATGACTGACAAGTTCGTTAATGGGCATAATCGGTCCAACAGTTTCCGAGAACTATTATTGTTTTTAAACAATACTTTAATTGATTAATTTAACCAATACTATCCGATCGAATTGAAAAACTTGGTAACTAATTGTAGAATACCAACCCAACAACGTATACAAAATTTTGTGAAAATCGTATCACTTAAAAATGAAAAAAAAATTATTAAAAAATATTATTTATCCCACGATAACTTGAGAACGGAAAGAGATAGTGACTTGCAATTTTTAGGGTAGCTTGCGCATCGGAAAGTGACATTGGAGTTATATCCATCTGAGATTTTGTTAAATAACTCAAATAATACAAATCCCATCCAACTAAAACATGGTAATGAGTTGTAGAATGTGGCACGCAAATTCTTGCGAAATTTTGTGAGCATCTATCACTTTTCATCTATCATTTTCATCGAATCTCCTAATGTAAAGATATTCAAAGCTAAATTGAAGAAAATATTGATCGACAAATGTTTATATTCTGTGGAAACTTTTTTAAATGAGATAATTGTTTTGATGTATGTAATCTTTTCTTGTTTGTTTGACGATTCCTATACAAATGTAATTTTGTCAAAAAGGAAAATAAATTATTATTATTATTATTAAAAAATTTAAAAAAACATTGAAAAAATGTCTATATCAGAATATATTCGTCCGATATTGCTGAAATATTGTGAGAGCCTTTTAAACCTACCTTTACAGCCAAGATCTGAATCTAAACAGGATCTGATCGATATTGATGAAGGTCCGAGTAGCTTTGGGTAAGTTCAGTAGTTGGATGGGTGACCGTTGCCATGATAACTTTCGAACGGAAAGAGATAGTGACTTTCAATTTTCAGGGTAGGTTGCGCATCCGAATGCAACATATAAGTTCGTTAAGAAGCATAATCGGCAAAATAGTTTTGAAGTTATAACCATCTGGAATATTGTTTTCTCGATAACTCAAAAAATACAGATCCGATCAGATTGAAACTTTGTAACTAGTTGTAGAATACCGACTTATGTGAAATTTTGTGACATTCGCATCACTAGAGCATTTTAAAAAAATTGGTTCAAGCCCTGTGGACAGGAGCTATTGGGCGCATGTTCATCTTCCTTGTGGCCCGTACTGACCAGTAAAGAAAAAAAGCAGTATCATGTTGAATACCTTAATATTATTCTGGAACACAAATTTTCCATTACAATAATCTTCATCTAGCTTCTATTTAGTATCAATTCCTGTAGAACGTGATCATAATAAGTGTTTTCCATATAATAAAATGTGTTTGAACTTGGTATGTAGGAAATCTGACATCAATTATTGGAATTAATTGATTTGACAAACAGCCGTCAAATGAGGTAAATAGATTTTTGTGACGATTTTCTGTGACCATAGAACGTCAAAACACGCTGGAATGTGAATTTTAAGCAATATCTTCTGGAATTGAGATCGTATCGAACTGAAATTTTGCACACTCGTGTAGAATGCTTGATTTAACGTCGGTACAAATTTTTTCATTAAAAAATTTTTCCAACTGCCCGATCCCAACAATACTTAGATAATATTATATCCATAAATTAAGCATTTCATTATTGCATTTCTTGAAATAGGTACCTTTTCAAGTCGATCAACATCGTCCTTCTTTCGACGTCTAAACTATGACTTGATTCTTTATGTTTATGTCTTTGAATTTGTTTTCGGTGGAATTCAAAGATTTCATAGAATAATCGATGAAAATACTGAGAGAGACCCAGGAAATTTGACACATTTTGTCTTATATCTCCAGAAATTGAAATCGTATAGAGCCAAAATTTTGCACAATGTTGCAAAATACTACAATTGACGTTAGTACAAGTTTTTGTTGCAATCTGATGAATAGTTCACGAAAAAAAATTTTTTTTTCGAAAAAATTAAAAGAAATATTTTTTTAAAAGTTACCAACATTTCGATCATAACAGAATTTTGCCAAAAGTTGCGCGTTTATATCCTCGAACTGACTACCAAGTTTCGATTCAACATCTTCTTTAGTTCCTGAAATATCAGGGAAATAACCTCAAAATTTGAAATGTCTATAACTTCTAAACCGTCTGGCCGATTTTGCCCGTTAACGAACTTAACCGTCACATTTTGATCAGAAACCTACCCTGAAAGTTTGAAGTCGATAGGACCTTCGGTGCTCCTGTTATCGTGCCTACGGCCGGAAGGCCGGCCGGCACCCTAAAATCTGACACCGGATTCGTGATCAGGGAGTCCGAGTTAGTCTATTAGCCAATTTTCAGCTCGAAATTCGAAAATTACAGACATTTGGACGAAATGATAGGACGATGTTCCCCTAGAACATGCGCCCAAAAATTACGATAAAATATTATTCATCTCACGATAACTTAAAACGGAAAGATATAGCGGGTATAGGTGGCGTATCCAAATGCGACATTTAAGTCCGTTAATAGGCATACCTAATCGGCCAAACGGTTTTGGAGTTGTAATCGTCTGAAATGTTGTTGTTATTTTCTCTATAATTCAAAATATACAAATCCGATCTAATTTAAACTCGGTAATTATCTGTAGAATGCCGATGCACAAAATTTTCGCGAAATGTCGTCGTATAATTAGAAAAAAAATGTTTTTCTATAACATTTTATATTTCCGAAACTATGCACCAGAATTAGCTGAAATTCCACACATAACTTAATAACACCATTTTACAATCGATTACCGAAATTCAGCTCGATCGAGTCCGTATGAAGCATGAATAGAGAATGGAACATGCGCGCAAAGTTTCCATAGAGAGCGTTTTTCTCAATTTTTTTTTTAATTTTGAATATTGGGAAAATAAAATTCGGCTTGAAGGTTAGTGCGGAATTTCAGCGAAATCTGACAAAAAGTTTCTAAAATATTACATATTCGAACAAATGAAAAAAAAATTGAGAAAAACGCTTCTCAATTTTTTTCCTGATGTATAGCAGGAAATTATAATTAGAGTATTCTATGAAATCATATAGAATTGAGAATAATTATTGAAATTTTGAATATCATATCTCCGAAAGTATTAGTTTGTTAGAGTTGAGAATGACATCAATGGATTCTTATGATGAAAACATCATTAAAAAAATTTAATTTAAAATTTGTAATGTAAAAAACAATTATTTTTTGTTACTCCGAAACCACCTGGTTGATTTTGCCCAATGACGAACTCAACCGAGATATTTATCTCCTAAAATTACTCTGAAAATTTCAACTTTCTAGCTCATTCCGTTCGAGAGTTATCGTGTTAACGGCCGGAAGGACCAACCGAACATAATCGATTCTGACCACGGATTCTTGATCAGTGAGTCGAACCAAATCGTTTAAGATCATTTTCATCAAAAAATTCGAAAATTACAGACATTTGGGCAAATTGATAAGCACACTGTTCCGAGGAACAAGAGCGCCAAAAACGGTGTATGTGTGAAGCGTCACTATAGATAGATGAACATGCACGCAAAAGCTCCTGGCTTCACGTCAGTGCTTTTTAAGAATTTTTTGGTTTTCAACTCCTAAAGTTTTTCACATTTTGATTACGAGAGTTATATTCAAGCACAATTTCGCGAACTGTCGAATGAATCATTTTCCATCTCCATCAATACAACCTCACCATTTCCCAAAAAAAAAAATGGGTTCAAGCCCTGTGGACAGGAGCTTTCTGGCGCTCTAGTTCAAACAGACAAATTATATCTCCGAAAGTATTGTTTTCTCAGAGTTGGGAATTATATCAATTTATTCATATGATAGAACTGCATCATAAAGGAAATTCAATTCAAATAATAGTTTACTTATCAAGATTAAATGAGCAATCATGAGAATGAGAACTGCACCATGGAAGAAATCAAATTAAATCTGGCCAATTTTGCCCAATAACGAACTTAACCGAGATATTCATCTCCCTAAGCTCATTCCGTTCGAGAGTTATTGTAGAAAAACTTTTATGAAATTTTCAATTTTTTTTTGACACTTTGCGGTAATCTGGTCAATATAAAACTTCACATGCGTATAAAGGTCATGACTCTACAATTTGATGCTAAATTTCAGATAGATCGAGTGATCGGTTTCGGAAATATTCATAAAAAATATTTTTACTAAAATTTGCCATAACTCCGAAACCGCTTGATGGATTTCGCCCATTAACGGGCTCGTCCGAGATATTTACGCTCCAAACCCACCTTGCAAATTTCAATCCGCTAACTCCTTTCATTCGAGAGTAATCGTGCCTACGGCCGGCCAGCCGGCCGGACAGAATCGATTTCGACCTGGGATTCTTGATCAGTGAGTCGAACCAAATCGTTTGAGACCATTTTCAGCCAAAAATTCGAAAATTACAGACACTTGGGCAAATTGATAAGCACTCTGTTCCGAGGAACTAGAGCGCCAAAAAAACAAGTTTCGTATGACAATTGCCCAAAACAGGTTTAAAGTACCTACAAATAGTAGATATTCCATAAAACATGTATGAAGGAAGAGAAGTAATAATGAAACAAAATTACCTTGTAATCGATCAAAAATTTCCTGATTTACGTTCACCAAATTTTCTCCTCTCTCGAATGACAGAATTATGCTTTCAATATTTACGTAATATTTTCAAACATTTTTGGGTGAGGTCCCCATTGCATCGCTAAAATGCGAGTATTTCAACCCCAATATTTTTGAAGTTATAATATTCCCTTCCGTCAGTCCCGTCATAAATTGAGAGAACTGAGCATTCTATGTCTATGGATGAAAAGCAGTCTCACTACTCTCAGATCTCTTACTTCATGTTCCGTTCCGAAATGTAAGACTTTTCTGAGAAAAACTAATTTCGGAGCAAACAACTGAGATTTTTCTCACATCGCTCACAATTCTTCGATTGATTAGATAATCTCATGTCTCAGGAAAATAAGTTGACATTATGACAATTCATACATAGAATAATTATATCATTCTGTGACAACGTAGAAATACGATTTATTATTGAAATTTTGAAAAATCATATCTCCAAACTTAGCCGAGATATTTATCTCCCAAACCTACTCTGAAAATTTCAACTGTCTAGCTCATTCCGTTCGAGAGTTATCGTGCCTACGGCCAGCCGGACCGACCGGACAGAATGAATTTCGACCACGGATTCTTGATCAGTGAGTCGAACCAAATCGTTTAAGACCATTTTCATCGAAAAATTCGAAAATTACAGCCATTTGGCAAATTGATAAGCACTCAGTTCCGAGGAACTAGAGCGCCAAAAAAAACAACTTGCAAGCGGAATGCGCCCACCCCAAATTTCGGGCAATTATCAAATGAAGAGGAGCGGGCATCGAAGCCCTATGAATCTAATTTTCTGACGTGTTGCAAAGTGTGCATAAAGTTTGCATGGGTGGAACGATGCCGCATTAAAAGTCGAAGGGGAGAATTTGGAATTATTAAGTTGGGAGAACTGAAGAGGGTCGCGATAACCCGGCGACAATGGCCAGGAAATGTAGTTACACTGCTCAAATGACACATGCATGATGCGATTACAATTATATGAATATGTATGGTCTGCTCCTTTCTGGCGGGGGGTAATTGAAGAATCTCGGATGGATGGACACCCCAACTTGACAATGACTGATTAATTCAAGAACATTGCTGACTGGGAAATGAGTCCCAAAACAAGGGAAATTGAAGATAAACCTATTTGTGGAGTTTCTAAAGAGCCGATCTTTTGCGCGCTTGTTCCACCAGGGATTGTTTCACTCATCAATACGATTTCGGAGAGTTCTGTTCCCATTTTGTATATATGTGTTCATATTTTTTCTTTTCTTTTAACTTATAATTATATTGATTTGCGACAATGTAATTGTATGATACGTGGAATACTTCTGCCCGAGTGGGCCTATACGTTCTGACATTATCTTGCTGACTCTGCGCATAGAGATCCCCTACGGAACCACAGAGCCTAAGGGGTGACAGTACCTCTCTTGGTACGACCTACCAGTTCGTTTTCTAATCTCAGCGAAATAAGTCGCTCAAAATACCACCACGAGTTTTCTGTTTGTCACTAGTGATTTTATGATTGCTTGGACTTGTGTTTCCCGGATCATTATATCTCAATATTCATATTGTCTAAAATAGAATAAGCAAATCCCAAGAAATTATTGTTCATTTGGTTGAAGTCAAACTACTGAGTTATGTCCATTTTAAATTTGACCTTTTCTGCGCGCTGTTCACCTGAACAGGGTGCCTATCAATTCGTCAAAATATCTGCAATTTTCGAAAGTTTAGCCCAGAATGTTCTGTTCTGTTGATTCTGTCCGACCGTCCTTCAGCACGATTACGCTCGAACGCAATGAGTAACAGAGTTGAAATTTTCAGGGCAGGTTTGGAGTTCAAATGCACCGAGTTGTTCCAGAGTTACAGCCATTTGAAATTTTGTTTTCCCAATAACTCGAAAAATACTAATCTGATCGAATCAAAGCACGATAATTAGTTGAAAAATACCGACACGAAGACTAATGCAATTTTGTGAGGATCGCATGACTCCAGTCATGTATGACTGGAACATAAAAAAAAATATTTAAAAAAATTCTGTATCTCATAAACTATCCGTCAGATATCGTTGAAATTCTACGAGAGCCTTCAAAACCTTATTTTACATTGTCGAAATATCGAAATATTCCACCGATCGGGGTGTACAGGTCCACTGTTTTTACATTCGACAATACAAGTTGCCAACAGTTTTTGATTTTTGACGTGACTCGAAAGAATTCAAGTAATCATGACGTGTTTGCATAGATTATTATTATTAGTGTTCTGTGATGTCATTCATGTTCATGTCATGTTGTCTGACATGACATGACTCTTAAATCAGACAAACCAGTTTTGAAAATGAGACAAATGAGATATAACAAAACTTGGCGAACATGTTGATATGATTCTGGAACCTTACTCCACCACAAACACAGTACTGTTCATTTTCGAACCAACAGTGAATGTATGTATTCGAATGGGACCTTACGCCACCGCAGAGACAGCACTGTTAATTTTCGAACCAATAGTGAATGTATGTATTTGAATGGGTCCTTGTGCCACCATAGACATAGCACTCTTTATTTCCGACCCAGCAGTGAATGTAGCCGAAACTAATTGTTTCAGATCAGTCTCGGCCAAAAAATGGGCCAGTTTTTTAAGGTCTTGTTTTTACAGTTTTAAATTTATACACTTCGAAATATAATTTTTTGTCCTGGAGCTAAGCAGCTTTGGGTGATTTCAGTACCTGGATGGGTGACCCCACTGGCTATAAATTTGAACAGTGCACCAAAACCCCCTGTTGGAGCGCTGTTCAAATGTATAGCCAGAGCGGTCACCCATCTAGATACTAATCTCGCCCAAAGCTGCTTAGCTCCAGGAAAAAATAATATTTCCAAGAGTATAAATTTAAAACTGTAAAAACAAGACCCAAAAAAAACTGGCCCACTTTTTGGCCGAGAATGATCTCAAACAATCATTTTCGACTACATTCACTGTTGGGTCGAAATTAAAGAGTGCTATGTCTGTGGTGGCACAAGGACCCATTCAAATACATACATTCACTATTGGTTCGAAAATGAACAGTCCTGTCTCTGCGGTGGCATAAGGCCCCATTCGAATACATACATACATTCTTCACTGTTGGTTCGAAAATGAACAGTGCTGTGTTCGTGGTGGCGTAAGGTGTGTTTTCAAATAGATACATTCACTGTTGGCACATAATTAAAAAGTGCTTTGTTTTTGGTGGCGTAAGGACCCATTCGAATACATACATTTACTGTTTTGGTCAAAGATAAACAGTGCTTTGTTTGCGGCGGAGTACGGACAAGAGTCCGTTCCATCGTACAACTGTGCCATGAGATAAAAAACACCTGTATAGCAGTGGTTTATTTTCAATAGTTTATTCCGAGAATTATTCCTATGACACAAATCATTCGAATCGTATGGTTGTGCCATGAGGAACTAATAATTGACATTTTATTGAAAACGCCCTGTATAGCAGTGTTTTTTTTAAATATCTAAGAATATACGGAAACTCACGTTTCAAGTAATTTTATGAAAATATCGATAGATATCGAAGTTATTATTTCGATAGAATTGGAAAAAAAATTTAAAAGAACAATAATTTCGGTTGCGGGAATCGATCGTGGTACCTACGTGCTAAAAAGACGGATCTCTACCATCAAGCTGGAGGGACTGTGATGAATTATGAAGAAATCCGGTACTTGAACGAATGTTATTACTGACATCATTACTGACATATTATTCGATCAAGTTTAAATCGAGAACTTGGCAGTAAAATAAGTTACATATCCAATTCTCACTATATATATTGAAGGAATGCTATTACTGATGTATCGACTTGACACATTTGACTTCAGTCGACCTATCCACATTGATTACATTCTCTCCAGGCACGCCAAAAATTAAAAACTGTCTGTCAAAAAATGGACCAGCCACCAATATTATATTCGATCGAGTTCCAACCTAGAATTTTTCTGTAAAATGAGGTTTTGAAGGCTATCCCAGAATCGCATTTGGATTCTAAACCTATGTACTCTGAAAATTTCAACTCCCTAACTCATTGCGTTCGAACGTCATCGTATAGGCCGGACGGCCGAACATAATCAAGTTTGACCTCGGATTCTTGATCAGTGTGTCGAAACTAATCGTTTGAGATCATTCTCTGCCAAATATTCGAAAAATGCAGACATTTGGAAGAATTGATAGGCCCTCTGTTCAGATGCCAAAAAGGATATCAAAGCTATTTTTCGCTAATTAGTAATTATATTATGTATTATACCTACTACTCTTTAACGATGCTCTACGATACATTAAATCCTATAGATAAGGGATGTGTTTGCCCCCTTCCCAACGACTTTGGCAGCCATGTTGTGACGTCATCTGACATTGGACTATAGTTAGTACATGAAGACCACGGTGAATGATTGGATTTTTTTGATCTTTTTTACGTATGTTAACATTGTGTGTAATCCTCAGAATTCCCCAAAATTCAAATAATAATACTGTTGTTCCCAGATTAATCTAATCCTTGCTGACACAATCAAACGCTCACTCAAAGGTTCTCTTGTGCAATGGTCTGTTCTTGATCCTACACTGAAAAATTCCCCCCGACTATATCCTTTACCGTAATTTTCAATTTCAGAAAGGCACTGCATGAAATATTCCCCGAGATGAAAGCTCCTCGCCTAAATAAGGCCTTTTTGGTCGGATCTCCTCAGGAAATGCCATTGGTCATCCGGTATATCGGCCCCAGGGCCTCGTTGACATATCCTTCGTAGGCCTTGCGATGCGGAAATTGTGTCCAGTGCTGCTCTCTTACTTCCTGTTCCGTTCCTTCTGCCGCTCTCCTCTGATTCATTACCCTTATCACGGACCTGCGTTAAATATCTTTCCCTTCCAGTCAACCCCGATGTGTCCCTTTTCCCGCATACGACCTTTTTGAATACCGATAAATTTTTTCGCATCGGGAAATTTTGATGAAGGGGCCGAAAGCTATTCTGGCATATTCCTGGAACGTTTTCAATGCGGATAGAGGGAAATTTTTGTGTGTTTTTAAACATACTATGGAAGCGCTGAGATGGCGTCAGGAGCTGTAGCGTGCTGGTTCATATAGTAATCAATATAGGTATTTCACTTAGTTGTGAATCCTTATAGGTACTACTGAAATTTATGATTATTGGAGATCCGTTATTTCAAACAATACAGGAAAATATACAATAGAACATACGCGCCAAAGCTCCTGACTTCACGTCAGGGCTTGAACCAATTTTTTTTTTCGAAATTTTTTTAAAATTTTCTAGGGGTACGGTTCTTATAAAATTTTAAACTCGTCTTTATGTCGATAATCTACAACTATCTACCAAACTTCAATTCGATCGAGTCTATATTTTTTGAGTTATCGAGGTAATAATATTCCAGGTGGGTATAACTCTGAAACCGTTGGACCGATTATGCCCGTAAACGAACTTAACTCTCCCATTTGGATACGAAACATTTCCTGATAATCCCTATCTCCTTTCGTTCGAAAGTTATCGAGGCAACGTTCACACACACATCTACTGAACTCAAACAAGGCTGCTCGAATCTCCAACAATATATATCCGTTCATGTTCGAACTTGTAACTTGGCAATAGAGTTAGGTTCTGAAGGCTTTCGCAAAATTTCAGCGATGTCAGACGAATAGTTAGTGATGTGTAGAATTTTTTTCAATAATTTTCAATGATTTTTTAAAAATTTTCTAGTAATACGATCCTCACGAAATTTTGCAAGAATTTTCGCGTTGGCATTATACAACTAATAACCATGTTTGAATTCAATCGGTTTTGTATTTTTTGAGTTGTTGAGGGAATAACAACCACATATCAGATGGATATAACTCCAAAACCGTTAGGCCGATTATTCCTATAAACAAATTCAAATGTCGCATTCATATGCAAAATCTAACCTGATAATTTCAAGTCGCTATCACTTTCCGTTCTTAGGTTATCGTGACATAAAAATTATTTTTTTATAATTTTTTTAAAATTTTCTAGTAATACGATTCTCTCAAAATTTCACAAACGTGTTTAGGTTTATATTTTACAACTGTTCACCAAGTTTCAATTCGATCGGATTCATATTAGTTGAAAATAAAATTATTACTCGGAAACCATTGGGCCGATTATGCCCATTAACAAACTAATCTGTAGTATTGGGATGCGCCACCTATCCTGAAAACTTCAAGTCGCTATCTCTTTCCGTTCTCAAGATATTGTGGCAACGGTAGGCCAGCTGGCCGGACAGAATCAAATTTGTCCTCGAATTCTTCATCTCAATCGTTTGAGACCTTTTTCGGCAAAAAATTCGACATTTGGGCAAAATGATAACGCAATGTTCCCCAGAACATACGCGCAAAAAGTCAAAATTTCATACAGGCCATTGAATATTCAAAGAACGTCCCTTTCCGATGCCAATCTACAGCTTTCTTTTCCAGGTTACAAACATTTCAATTAGTTCAATTTCCACCTGTAGAATGATAATATAGGCGCGTTCCACTAAGGTCTAACAACGATCACGCGCACGTTCGCAGAACTGCGCAGACGACTCTCCGAACGTTGCGATCGCCTAGTGGAACTTGGCCATAGTGAACCAGAATTTTTTGTTAAGAATAAGCATAATACATTCTTTATAAATGATTGTTACATCGCAGTTGGCTTAGGATTTTTGGAATTTCTAAACTGACAGCCAATCTTGAATTATGGTCAAGTATTAAGATTCTTATTAAAATTATTCAAATCTGCAATGACTTATGATTTAGAACAAAACATATTTATTGTGATGTCCTATTACCGCAATGGTACATTAATCAATGGAGAATAGATTTACTTTGTAGAGGCCTGTAAAAAGTAAAAATGAATATCTAGCGAAAAAATATGATGTTCAGATTCTAGAATCTTCTCTGAAAGCCCAGGACAGGAATACTTCAAGTTTCTCAAGAAGTTGTTGAAGAACTGAGAACACGAGTTGAACAAAATCCTCAAATGTCCCTGAATAAATTATCTTTACAGTCTGAATTTGTACCCTTACAAAATAAGCATGGTACAGCAACTCGAATTGATATTCCACGTTGCCTAGAGTAATTCTATTGGTTTCTAAATAATCTTAACTTCGACAGATTATTGGATTGAACTTTGTTTAGTGGTTAGGCTTGGTTTCACTTGTCGAATTATGGGAATTCTCAAAACTACAGATTTCGGAAATCTGAGAATCCTCACAGTTTTATTGAGACTCCATAACAATCGCAAAAAGTTAGTGTGTAGCAACAACTTCTGCAAATCCAACCTATTTTTCATTTCATCAGACTATTTCACGAACAAAATGATGTCTGTAATTTATATTTATCATTTGTCAAACCGTCCGTATCCATGGTTGAGTCGTTGAAAACAGCAGAGTTGTAAGACCAATCATAATTCAGAGACAGTTGATGTTTTCGCGATAACACAAGCTGTCTTTGGCCCGTGGTTGGTCAGATTTTGATAGGAGAGAAATAGTCAGTACTTACATCTCTAAAATTCTATATGAAATTTAAAAAATTCCTCCGTTCAAACACAAGGGAACAGATTAATTTTAATCTTCACGTCGAATCCATTGTAAATTCGTCATCCAAAATGTTGGGTTATATAATAAGAAAATGTGGAAGATTCAGAAATGCTGCCTCTTTTAAAGTTCTTTTCAACGCATTCGTCCTGACCAAACTGAATTTCGCCTCAGTGGTGTGGAATCCTAGGCAGATAACCAATATCAATAAATTAGAAAGCATACAGAATAGATTTTTGAGGTTTCTCGCGTATAGAAAAAAAAAAATTGGTTCAAGCACTGACGTGAAGTCAGAAGCTTTTGCGCGTATGTTCTATTGTCCATACTTCTGTATTGGACACCCTTAATCGAATTTACCATGGTAAATTATGTTGTCCATTCTCCTGTATTGGACACTTAATTCGAATTTACCATGGTAAATTCGAATTAAGTGTCCAATACAGGAGAATGGACAACATAATTTACCATGGTAAATTCGATTAAGGGTGTCCAATACAGAAGTATGGACAATAGAACATACGCGCAAAAGCTTCTGACTTCACGTCAGTGCTTGAACCAATTTTTTTTCGTGACTTTTTAAAAATTTTCTAGGGGTACGGTTCTTGAAAATTTTTTTTTCGTCATTTTTTTCAAATTTTCTAGGGATACGATTCTTACAAAATTTTAAACACGTCTTTATGTTGATTTTCTACTACTAGTCACCAAGCACCAATTCGATCGAATATTTATTTTTTGAGTTATCAAGGAAATAATATTCCAGGTGGGTATAACTCGGAAACCGTTAGACCTATTATGCCCAAAAACGAACTCAACACTCTCTTGCGGATACGCAACCTACCCTGAAAATTGCAAGTCCCTATCTCCTTTCGTTCGAAAGTTATCGAGGCAACGGTCACCCATCTACTGAACTCGCACAAGAATGCTCGAATTTCCAACAATATTTAACCGATCGTATTAAAACTTGAAACTTGGCAGTAGAGTTAGGTTATGAAGGCTCTTGCAAAATTTCAGCAATTTCAAACGAATAGTTACTGATATATAGAATTTTTTTTTTTTATTTTCAATGATTTATTAAAAATTTTCTACAAATGCTATCCTCACCAAATTTTGCAAACATTTCCGCGTTGGCATTCTACAACTAATAACCATGTTTGAATTCAATCGGTTCAGTACTTTTTGAGTTAATGAGGAACAAAAACCACGAAATTTCAGAAAATTTCAGATGGCTATAACTCTGAAACCGTTTGGCCGATTATGCTCATAAACAAACTGAAATGTCGCGTTCTGGTGTTCATCCTAACCTGAAAATTTCAAGGCGCTATCTCATTCCGTTCTCAAGTTATCGTGACAACAAAAATTTTTTTTAATAATTTTTTAAAAACTTTCTAGCCATACGATTCGCACAAAATTCCACAAACGTGCTTAAGATCATATTCTACAACTACCCACCAAGTTTCAATTCGATCGGATTTATATTGGTTGAAAACAAAATTATTACTCGGAAACCACTGGGCTGATTATGCCCATTAACGAACTTGTCCGTCGTATTGAGATGCGCCACCTACCCTGAAAATTTCAAGTTGCTAGCTCTTCTCGTTCTCAAGTTATCGTGGCAACGGCCGGACGGCCGGACGGCCGGACGGACAGAATCAAATTTGACCTCGAATTCTTCATTGGGGAGTCGAACTTAATCGTTTGAGACCATTTTCGTCAAAAAATTCGAAAGTTACAGACATTTGGGCAAAACTATAACGCGATGTTCCCCAGAACATACGCGCAAAAATGGGTTCAAGCCCTGTGGACAGGAGCTTTCTGGCGCTCTAGTTCAAACAGACAAATTATATCTCCGAAAGTATTGGTTTCTCAGAGTTGGGAATTATATCAATGTATTCTTATGATAGAACTGCATCATAAGGGAAATTCAATTCAAATAATAGTTTATTTATCAAGATTAAATGAGCAATCTGAGAATGAGAACTGCACCATGGAAGAAATCAAATTAAAATAGCTGAAATGAATTTGACTCTTTCTTATAAAACATGATGAAATGTACGAGTATGAACACAGATCGTATAATAAAGCTTAGATAGAATAATTATAGCATTCTTTGAAAACATAGAAGTACGTACGATTCATTATTAAAATTTAGAAAAATCATATCTCCGAAAGTATTAGCTTGTTGGAGTTGAAAATGATATCGATGGATTTTAATGGTGAAACTGCATCTTAAATAAAAATAACAGACATTTGGACAAATTGATAAGCACTCAGTTCCGAGGAACTAGAGCGCCAAAAAGTGAAATTCCCTTTCCGGGATTTGAGCCCGCCTTCTCTCGTTCCGAAACCGAAAACCCGACTGACTAGACGAAACGGCTATCGGGCTCCTCGTACGATCTTGTCGATCTCCGGTATTAGTATAAAACGTTGGTACTTACCTGGGATATATATTCTTAATTTTCACTTTTCGACATAAAATCGCCACATAAGGGGTTTATTTGACGGTTTTTTACCCTTGTCTCTCTAAGTCGATTTTGACGTTTCTCGAACCAACTATTAGCAAGGAATTAGACAATGTCATGTCTCAGGAAAATAAGTTGACATTATGACAATTCATACATAGAATAATTATATAATTTTGTGAAAACGTTGAAATAAGATTTATTATTGAAATTTTGAAAAATCATAATCCAAAAGTATTAGCTTCTTAGAGTTAAAAATGATATCATTGGATTCTTATGGTAAAATTGCTTATTGAAAAAAATTTAATTTGGAATTAGCCGAGATATTTATCTACCAAACCTACTCTGAAAATTTCAACTCTCTAGCTCACTCCGTTCGAGAGTTATCGTGCCTACGGCCGGCCGGACAGAATGAATTTCGACCACGGATTCTTGATCAATGAGTCGAACCAAATCGTTTAAGACCATTTTCATCGAAAAATTCGAAAATTACAGATATTTGGTCAAATTGATAGGCACTCAGTTCAGAGGAACTAGAGCGCCAAAAACTATGCCCTTTTCGACAGAGACTATGTTTTAGCGCGTCAGCATTTTGGAATGTTGCCACTTTTGGGTAGGCGTACGATAACCGATGTTCTTTTCTTGTATAAGATCTTAGGCAATAAAATTCATTGTCCTGATGTTCTCAATAAATTGTTTTCAAATGTCCGTCAGAGATCTCTGAGAATTAACGAGCTTTTGAGTGTACCTTTTCGTCATACCTACACGGCTCGGAACTCGCTCCTGTGCAGAATAACACGGTTGGGGATGTCAGACAGTCAGGTTCATAATATTTTAAAGAGAACTGTCTAGATTTGAGTTCATGAAAACGTAAAATTCGATTTAATTTTGTTAGTTTGCGTTTTGTTTTTAATTATCTTCATGCTCTTTGTTATAAAATGAGCGATAAAAGTGTTATATTAATTTGATCATTATCTTGTGGATCTTGTGTGCATTGTGCCTGTTTGTACTCCCTATATGTAAATAAATAAATAAATAAATAATTTATATCTATGTTAATTAGGCTAACCCAACTAATGAATAGTTCATTCTCGATTTCATCAGCTTGATATTTTCTAAAAGAAAACTCCTTAAAAAGGAATTAAAATTCCAGTATCATTTATCATTATTTCAATAAAATTACCATACTCTGGTCATTACAAGTTCTGTTGTAAACCCAGAGAAGAATTCAGGCTCAGCAATTATGATATGTACCCACCATTGGATTAATGTACCATTGAGGTAATAGGACATCACAATAAATGTGTTTTGTACTAAATCATAAGTCATTCCAGATTTAAATAATTTGGACACTGAATTTTCTCGAATTTTAAAAAGAATTGACAATAATTCAATATTGGCTGTCAGTTCAGAAATTATTAAATGGTTTTTCTCTCCCACACTCTGAAAAATATCTGCTAAATAAAAACTCATTATTTTGTGAATTGCTTCTGCGTAATAAACACGAGATATTTATCACAAGCAATAAATCGAACAATCTTGCCTAAAAAACAATAGAGACACAACATCAACCATGAAACAACTAAATTTCATAACGTTTCGCAGTCTAAATCAGACGTCGTTACGAAATTTAGTTGTTCCATCGTTGATGTTGTGTCGCTATTGTTTGTTACGCAACATTCTGCGATTTATTGCTTCTGACAAATAAATGGTTTTCCAATAAGAGGTGTTATTTTGATATTCAAAGTAATATGCCATTTTTCAATATAAATGATCGGATGTTTATTTCATTATAAAGAAGAAGCTATGCCGTTAATAGAGGAAAATAACATCAGGCAAATGACCACCACGACCACGCTTACAGGACCATATCCTTTTAATGATATTTTCCATAACCAAATCGCAAAGTGGCTGCCCTATGTCCTCGATAGCCTCACGAATTCCATCTTTGAGGTCTTGAATCGACGCTGGGCTATTGGCGTAGACCTTCTCTTTCACGTGGCCCCAAAGGAAGAAGTCGCAAGGTGTTAAATCACAAGATATTGGTGGCCAATTGTGATCACCTCTTCGAGAGATAACACAGTCCGGAAACTTTTCCCGCAAAAGATCAATGGTTTCGTTGCTTGTGTGGCACGTAGCGCCGTCTTGTTGAAAGTAAACGTTGTCCAGATCAATACCATCCAATTCCGGCCATAAAAATTCATTAATCATCTCCCGATAGCGCAATCCATTCACCGTAACTGTGGCTCCAGCCTCATTTTCGAAAAAGTAAGGTCCAATGACTCCGCCGGACCAAAAACCGCTGCAAACAGTCACTCGTTGAGGATAGAAAGGCTTTTCAACAATAACTCTTGTTTTTTTCGAGCCCCAGATGCGAGAATTTCGCTTGTTGACGAAGCCACCGAGGTGGAAATGGCCTCACCACTCAAGATGATTTTTCGATGGAATTCCGGATTATTTTCATGCATTTCAACGACCCAACCAGCAAAGACACGACGTTGTTGATGATCGGCCGGCTTGAGTTCTTGTGTTAACTGAACTTTATAAGCCTTAAGAGCCAAATCTTCATGCAAAATACGGTGTAATGACGTTTGTGGAATGCCTAATTCCAAAGAACGACGAGGAATGGACAAACCTGGGTTTTCTTCAACACTTTCGGCTACAGCAGCAATATTCTATGCTGTTCTTGAGCGACGTGCACGGGTTTTATTCTTCACATAACTAACTTGTCCCAACAGCTCGAATTTTTCCACAATTTTATTTATTACGGTCCGACAAGATGCTTCACGACGGACGACCCAAAAATGTTCGAGTTTTACGAACCGTCTCTGCCAAATTTTCACCATTTTTGCGCGTTGCCACGATAACTTGAGAACGAAGAGAGCTAGCTACTTGAAATTTTCAGTAGGGGTGGCGCATCCCAATACGACGGAAAAGTTCGTCAATCGGCCCAGTGGTTTTCGAGTAATAATTTTGTCAACCAATATAAATCCGATCGAATTGAAACTTGGTGAGTAGTTGTAGAATATGAACCTAAGCACGTTCGTGAAATTTTGTCCGAATCGTATGGCTAGAAAATTTTAAAAAAATCATTAAAAAATATTTTTGTTGTCACGATAACTTGAGAACGGAAAGAGATAGCGGCTTAAAGTTTTCAGGTTAGGATGTGCACCAGAACGCGACATTTCAGTTTATTTATGAGCATAATCGGTCAAACGGTTTTAGAGTTATAGCCATCTGAAATTTTCTGAAATTTGGTGGTTTTTTGTTCCTCATTAACTCGAAAAATACTGTACCGATTGAATTAAAACATGGTTATTAGTTGTAGAATGCCAACGCAAAAATGTTTGCAAAATTTGGTGAGGATAGCATTTGTAGAAAATTTTTAATAAATCATCGAAAAAAAAAATTCTATATATCAGTAACTATTCGTTGGAAATCGCTGAAATTTTGCAAGAGCCTTCATAACCTAACTCTACTGCCAATTTTCAAGTTTTAATATGATCGGTTAAATATTGTTGGAGATTCGAGCATTCTTGTGTCAGTAGATGGGTTACCGTTGCCTCGATAACTTTCGAACGAAAGGAGATAGGGACTTGCAATTTTCAGGGTAGGTTGCGTATCCGAAAGGGAGAGTTGAGATCGTTTTTGGGCATAATCGGTCTTACGGTTTCCGAGTTATACCCACCTGGAATATTATTTCCTTGAGAACTCAAAAAATAAATATTCGATCGAATTGGTACTTGGTAACTAGTAGTAGAAAATCAACATAAAGACGTGTTTAAAATTTTTTAAGAACCGTACCCCTAGAAAATTTGAAAAAAATGACGAAAAAAAAAATTTTAAGAACCTTACCCCTAGAAAATTTAAAAAAAATCACGAAAAAAAAATTGGTTCAAGCACTGACGTGAAGTCAGAAGCTTTTGCGCGTATGTTCTATTGTCCATTCTTTTGTATTGTACACCCTTAATCGAATTCATCATGGTAAATTATGTTGTCCGTTCTCCTGTATTGGACACTTTTAATTCGAATTTACCATGGTAAATTCGAATTAAGTGTCCAATACAGGAGAATGGACAACATAATTTACCATGGTAAATTCGATTAAGGGTGTCCAATACAGAAGAATGGACAATAGAACATACGCGCAAAAGCTTCTGACTTCACGTCAGTGCTTGAACCAATTTTTATAATGAATTTTAATAATTTCAATGCGTTCTTGAAGCGTGTATCGTTCCATTTTTATTAATGTCGTAGTTTATACTTGTCAAATGTCAAACAATGACAGCTTCAAAAGTGACATCTACCGAAATAGCGGGCTATTCAAAATAACACCTCTTATTGGAAAACCCTTTATCTTGTGTTTATTACGCAGAAACCGTTCACAAAATTATAAATTTTCATATAGATAACAGATATTTTTAAGAGTTTAAAAAAAAATCCAAGAATGCAACCATTTAATAATGAATGTACCTACCTTAGTATCCTTTAATGATTAGTTTAGAAAATCTATGATATAACCAGAACACAGGAAGTGAGAAGTGGCAAAAAAATCCAAAGCCAACTGCGATGTTACAATCATTTATAGAGACCCTGTATAATCGTTTGTGAATCAGTTTGAAAATCGACAATCACAGACATGATAACTTGCTCGTAGTTTGTCTCAAATACCATGTTGCTGATCTTGTATATATTTGAAACGAATGGCATCCACGTCTAATGACCTAAACGATTGAATCTTGTACACGCATAAACGCTTTACTTAACATTTATTTAATTTTATCAAAATATTTTCTTCCGTTGTGGGCCTGGGTCGGGGACAATGAGCCTGGAGGCTTTGCAAATACGCGGCGAAGGGCTTTGCAGAACCCAGCACGCCATCGGGCTTTAATTATAGAGAAACGAGTGCCCCTTTAATGCGGCGTATCTCGTGTGCGCGATTAAGGGCCTGTCAAAAACAGAGAAATTCATTTTTTCGCTTTCGTTCTTTAATTCCTTTTTTATCAGCTAAGCGGCATTCATCTGCTGTCCTCGCCCACTTCCCGCGATCCTACCCCGGTTTTTTTTCCGGACCGAGAGAATGCAGATTTTTTGATTAAATGTTTTCTCGATGAAGTTTTTGAACCGCCGTTGCATTCACAGAGGAAAATGGAATGGGGGGGTGAGGGTGGTTACTGTGAGCTCTGTGATTATTACGGGACATGTGTATATTCCGGACTTTTTGTGTTTGGGGATGGCCTTGCCGCTATGTGAACGTCAATTTCCGTTTCATTTTCTTCTGTGTGTGGATTGGAAATTGCTGCAAAAAATCGGTGAATATACGTTTTATGATTTGTAACGTTGTGAAGGTAAAATTGAGATAAATACCATGTTTTCTTAAAAGACGCTGCGCATTTCAGACGAAAGTTTTAGTCTTAGTACCTATAAACTCGGCGAATTTTTCGTGAGCATTTTAACGAGATTCCCATTTTTTCGCGCGCATGTTCTGGGGAACATCGCGTAAAGATTTTGCCCATTTTTGCCGTTAATGAGCATAATCGGCAACCAATAAAAATTCGATCGAATTGAAACTTGGCGAGTAGCTGTAGAATACAAACCTATAGCCGTTTGTGAAATTTTGTGAGAATCGTATCACTAGAAAATTAAATAAAAATTATTAAGAAATATTATTCATGTCACGATAACCTGACAACGGAAAGAGATAGCGACTTTTTAGGGCGGGTTGTGCATCTGAATGAGACATTTGAGTTTTTGGCGCACTAGTTCCTCGGAACTGAGTGCTTATCAATTTGCCCAAATGTCTGTAATTTTCGAATTTTTGGCTGAAAATGGTCTCAAACGATTTGGTTCGACTCACTGATCAAGAATCCGAGGTCGAAATCGATTCTGTCCGGCCGGCCGGCCGTAGGCACGATTACTCTCGATGAAAGGAGTTAGAGCATTGAAATTTGCGAGGTGGGTTTGGAGCGTAAATATCTCAGACAAGTTCGTTAATGGGCGAAATCCATCAAGTGGTTTCGGAGTTATGGCCGATTTTAGTAAAACACATTTCTTATGAATATTTCCGAAACCGATCACTCGATCTATCTGAAATTGTAGAATCATGACCTTTATACGCATGTGAAGTTTTGTATTGACGAGGTTACAGCAAAGTGTCAAAAAAATTTTTTCAAAATTAAAAAAAAATTTCTACAATAACTCTCGAACGGAATGAGCTAGGCAGTTGAAATTTTCAGAGTAGGTTAGGGAGATGAATATCTCGGTTAAGTTCGTTATTGGGCAAAATAGGCCAGATGGTTTCGGAGAAACGAAAAAAAAATTATTTTTTAAGCAACAAATTTCAAATTCAATTTTTAATTAAGATGCAGTTTCACCATTAAAATCCATCGATATCATTTTCAACTCCAACAAGCTAATACTTTCGGAGATATGATTTTTCTAAATTTCAATAATGAATCGTACTTCTATGTTTCCACAGAATGCTATAATTATTCTATCTAAGCTTTATTATATGATCTCTGTGTTCATACTCGTACATTTCATCCTGTTCTACATATATGAGAGAGTCAAATTCAGTTCAGCTATTTTAATTTGATTTCTTCCATGGTGCAGTTCTAATTCTCAGATTGCTCATTTGATCTTGATAAATAAACTATTATTTGAATTGAATTTCCTTTATGATGCAGTTCTATCATAAGAATACATTGATATAATTCTCAACTCTGAGAAATCAATACTTTCGGAGATATAATTTGTCTGTTTGAACTAGAGCGCCAGAAAGCTCCTGTCCACAGGGCTTGAACCCATTTTTGCGCGCGTGTTCCGCAAGGAACAGCGGTCTATCATTTCGTCACAATGTCTGTATTTTTCGAATTTTTTTTCGAAAATGGTCTCAAACGATTGGGTTCGACTCTCTGATGAAGAATTCGAGGTCAAATTCAATTCTGTCCGTCCGGTCCGGCTGGCCGTTAGCACGATAACTCTCGAACGGAACGACTTAGAGCGTTGAAATTTGCAGGGTAGTTTTGTAGCGTAAATATCTCGGACAAGTTCATTAACGGGCGAAATCCACCGAGCGGTTTCGGAGTTAAGGCCGTTTTTAGTCAAAACGTTTTTTATGAATATTTCCGGAACCGATCACTCGATCTTTCTGAAATTTGGCATTAAATTGTAGAATCATGACCTTTATATGCCTGCGAAGTTTTGTTATGACCGGACGGCCCTAAAGTGGCAAAAAAAAATTTCAAAAATTTTAAAATTTTGTTTTCACGATACCTCGAAAAATACTGATCTGATTAAATTGAAACTCAGTAGTTAGATGCAAAAGACCAATGCAAACACTTTTGCAAAATTTCATGAAGATCACGTGACATAAAAAATCAAAAAATTACTACTATTTTGCGGAATACTTTGCTCAAAATGCCGAAACCTATTTTTTTGAGGTTCATGCTGCCTTCTCCGGGCATTTTTCATTGCGCGCATACGCAGATGAGAAGTCATTTAACTGCTGTAGTTTTCTTCAGAGAGGATTGGGGTTTTGGGGTGGCGGATGCTATTCCTCCATAGAATCCAGATCCCTGATGAGGGTCTGCGCATGCGTAGATTAAAGATGCGATAGCTCCCGAACCACCTGATTCTAATGACAGAACCTGATTTTATGAAAAGGAAACTTAAGGAGTCAACTTGTATTTTATTGAACAGAGAATGCAATTTTGCAAATTGCTCAATTGGTATTGACCATATTTGGCTAAATTTATTGAAAAAGGAGTTGGAACTTGGAAATTTCTATGCGAAGTAAAACTATGTTAGCTATGATTTTTAAATACTGTCAATGTGACAATTCTTGAATTTCACTAAATAACTATCAACAAAATAATTCTCTCGATTTTCATTGAGCGTCTGAAGAAGGAGTCTGATATAGACTCCGAAACGTTACGATATAGTTGTTTCTTCGTTGATGTTGTTTCGTTGTTGTTTGTTAGGCAACATTGTTCAATTGATTGCTTCTGACAAATATCCTGTGTTTCTTACGCAGAAGCAAATCACAAAATAATTAATTTTTATTTTATAGATATTTTTCAGAGTTTGGCAGAGAAAACCCAGAAAAAACCGTTGAATAATAGGATTATATTGACCCTCCCAAATCTTCTAGGAGCTTGTGCGACTAAGGAGGGTCAGTTGTGTTCTTTTCCAACTTTGTTACTCTTTCCTGATGGCAGCTTAGATACAGCACTGTTAATTTTTGAACCGACAGTGAATGGTGTCCACTATCCTTTGGGTAGATCTTCGGCTCGCTCTATCCACTGAGCTTGAAGTACTCATCATTCAATTCAAATTAGCCACCGTGAATACGCGCTTCAAAGAGTACTGACTTCACGTCAGTGCTTTTTTTTTTTTTTTAATAGGTATAATCGGGCAAACGCTTTCGGAGTTATACCTATCTGAAATTTTGTTGTTATATCCTCCATAACTGGAAAAACACGAAACCGATCCAATTCAAACACGGTTGTTAGTTGTGGAATATCGACGCGAAAATTCCTGCAAAATTTCATGGGGATAGTATCATTAGAAAATTTAAAAAAATTCTATATATCAGGAACTATTCGTCCGACATTGATGAAATTTGGCGAGAGCCTTCAAAACCAAACTCCATTGCCAAGTCCCAAGTTTGAACATGATCGGATCTATAGTGTTGGAGATCCGAGCAGTCTTGTGTGACTTCAGTAACTGGATGGGTAACCGTTGCCTCGATAACTTTCGAACGAAAGGAGATAGGAACTTGCAATTTTCAGGGTAGATTGCGCATACGAATCGGTGACTTGAGTTCGTTGTTGGGCATAATCGGCCCAATGGTTTCGGAGTTATACTCATCTGGAATATTATTTTCTCGATAACTCAAAAAACCCGATCGAACTGAAGGTTGGTAACTACGTGTATGAAATTTTATGAGGACCCTCCCACTAGAAAATTTAAAAAGAATTAGTAAAAATATTATGTATCTCACGATAACTTGAGAACCGAAAGAGATAGCGAGTTGCATTTTTCAGGGTGGGTTGCGCATCCAAATGCGACATAAGTTCGTTAATTAGCATAATCGGCCAAATTGTTTTGAAGTTATACTCATCTGAAATGTTGCCGTTTTTTCCTCTATAACTGAAAATATACAAATATGATCTATTAAAACTCGGTGATTCCAATATAAAATATATGTCAGAATTAAAAATTCAGTGATCATAGATGATTCTATACTGAACTCTGTCATCAAAATGGTATGAAATGTATTCATATATTATAAAAGCTGAGAAAACAGTATATATATATATATATATATATATATATATATATATATATATATATATATATATATATATCGATGCTAAATTCGTAGTGGAGTGTCCAATAGATTTGAGTAGACAATAGAACATGCGCGCAAAAGCTCCTGACTTCAAGTCAGTGTTTGAACCAATTTTTTGGCGCTCATACTCCTCGGAAGAGAGTGCTTATCAATTTGCCCAAATGTCAGTAATGTTCGATTTTTGGCAGAAAATGGTCTTAAACGTTTTGGTTCGCACTGATCAATAATCAGTGGTCGAAATCGATTCTGTCCGGCTGGCCGTAACCACGATAACTCTCGAACGGAATGAGCTGGACAGTTGAAATTTTCAGAATAGGTTAGATAAAATCTCAGTTAAGTGTGTTATTGGGCGAAATCGGTCTCCGGTGGTTTTGAAAAAAAAATTGTTTTTAAATTACAAATTCAATTTTTTTTAAGATGCAGTTGCATCATAGGAATCCATCAATATCATTTTCAACTCTAACAAACTAATACTTTCGGAGATATGATTTTTTCGAAATTTCAATAATACATCGTACTTATATGTTTTCACAGAATGCAGATTCTCTGTTTCTATGTGTGTCCACTGTTCATAAATGTCGTCATATCTAGCTATTAGAGACATGTGAAATATATTCTAGTTTGTTTATAATTCGTACTTTGAAAATATCCGAATCTTGAATTTGTGAATATATACAAGACTTATTGTTTTTTTCTGGGTTTTCTCTCCCAAAATCTGAAAAATATCTATAAAATGAAAATTAATTATTTTGTGATTTGCTTCTGCGTAAGAAACACAGGATATTTGTCAGAAGCAATCAATTGAACAATGTTGCCTAACAAACAACAACGAAACAACATCAACGAAGAAACAACTATATCGTAACTTTTGGGAGTCTATATCAGACTCCTTCGTCAGACGCCCAATGAAAATCGTTAGAACTATTTTGTTGATAGTTATTTTGTGAAATTCAAGAATTGTCACTCTGACAGTATTCAAAAATCATAGCTAACTTCTGAAAAGGATGATTGAAAAAGGCCCATACCTTTGTTTTAAGTAATCATTAAAGGATACTGTGGGAGGTATACTCATTATTGAAATGTTTTTTTCTGGGTTTTCTCTCCCAAACTCTGAAAAATATCTGTAAAATAGTTCTAACGATTTCCATTGGGCGTCTGACGAAGGAGTCTGATATAGACTCCGAAACGTAACGATATAGTTGTTTCTTCGTTGATGTTGTTTCGTTGTTGTTTGTTAGGCAACATTGTTCAATTGATTGCTTCTGACAAATATCCTGTGTTTCTTACGCAGAAGCAAATCACAAAATAATTAATTTTCATTTTATAGATATTTTTCAGAGTTTGGGAGAAAAAAAAACTTTCAATAATGAGTATACCTCCCACAGTATCCTTTAATGATTACTTATATACCAGACTGTTTTGATACCGAAAATAATGTTGACTTGTTGCATATTGAGTAATTTATGTATAAATATCGGGGATGGTGTTTCAGAAGATTTAGAATTGGATCATTTTAATGATGTACTTTATGAAGGCCATAGAAAAGAACAGCATAATGGTATCATCAAAAGAAATTACTGTGCGTTGACCACTGAGGTTAATATTACTTTTTACTTCCTTAATTAGTGAGACATGTTCCTATATACAGTATTTTCATAATGTTGCTAGCAAAAAAAATGAAATGAACTATTAAAATAATTCGTTCGTCAGCCTATACCTATTCAAATATCAAGAATAAAGATGCAATCTGCTATGATTGTCTCCAGCCTATACATTTGGATGATACTTTCCTTAGGTATTTCGAGTTGTGAAAACTATGCACCGAGTGTAAGTTGCAACAACCCATTCTACGAGGTTAAATCATTTCAGATTGCTTATTTAATCTTGATAAATATACTATTATTTGAATTTGATTTCTTTTATGATGCATTTCTATCATAAGAATCCATTGATATCCTTCTCAACTCTGAGAACCCAATACTTTCGGATATATGATTTGTCAAAGTTTGAACAAAACCACCAAAGCTCCTGTCCACAGGGATTTCCCACTTTTTTTTAATTTTAGCGTAATTGTTATGAATATTGAAAGCATTGGAATACAATTATCTCGGTAATGGTGCGTTTCCGGACCTAGGTTTATCATCAAAAGTTATTCCATTTTGGCTCCCCTATATAATACAGTGAAGTCTGTAATGGGTACTCTGAATCACCCTGTATATTTCGCTATTCTTGAAAGGGGAGAAAATACATCCATTATTCAATACCTTCGAGACTCAGTGTATATTAAAACGAATGATTCTGGTATTTAGTATCAGAAAAACACTTGGGACCACAAGTCCCTAATACTAATAGAGTTCCTACGTCATTCAAGATTCACGAAAGGAACTCCCAGAAAATGATAAGTGGTGTTGTTCGACGGGAACGTTCGAAAATATGTGAGTACACTAGGAACCGACGCCGTTCGAATACAAATCAATGGATGGAACTTTTCCAATCCATTTCCCAGCCCGGTCCCCTGAGGCCAGGTCGAGAAAACACTCCGCAGTATTGAAGGCAGCACACCTGTAGTGTGCGCCGCAGTACTGCATGACTGGCTAAAAAATTCCCCCGACCCGTTCTGTTCTGGTGAGAAACAAATATAAATTCCGCACAAAGTGAAATTCGATTAAGTTTTCCGAACGGGGAGGATTTAAATTTAAACGCATGGATAGATCCCTTCTCTGGAATGTCCAATGGGAGAAAAAGATGTTCTCTGCCTCTACCGCTTATTGGACACAGTTTTGCTTTGGTGCATAAATATTCTATCGGAGTGTTCTTTCTGAATTTATCGGCCTGGATTGCCAGGATTCGATTTTTGATTTGATTGAATAAATACGCTCGGTGACTTTAGAACGGACAGAATATTTCTTCAACTTGATTTTTTGGCAACAGAGTTACTTTGTTTGAAGCATGCTATGGTAACAATATATTATCTAATTTATCGAGAGTAAAATTATATCTTTTACTTTTTTATGAAACAGTTATTGCACATCCGTGTGCTAGTGTTAAATATTACAAATTGGACCGAAGACGATGAAGGAACAAAAAGAAGACCAACTAGTCTAACCAAGCGTATCACAGATCGTCAAAATAGGCGCTTCAGACAACCTGCTTCACAAGAACGGTTTGCTACTACCCGTCAAATCGCTGACCACTAGTTTGGAGAAGAATGGAGACTATGTGTGCACTATATCACCTCTGGACTTCTTTCATACTGCCCACGATTAATCTTTCCGTTGACTGCGCACCGATATTTGAGCTGGTGCAAAGTTAAACGTTAAGAAGAGAAGAGCCGAGAAGATAATATACGATGGAGTTCTTTCTTTCCAACAGCATCTTGCCAGACGAACAGCATGACTTATACCGGGATCCTCAGCCATCACAACCCTTCTTGGATGCCTAAATGATTGGCCTTGACTTTGCTTTTGCCGGAATTTTTGACCAGGATCCTATACGTCGACTAGTCTACAAGTTGGAACATTTTGGTATTCGGGGAGACTTGTTGGAGATCCAGGGCTTTCTGAGTAGCCAAACCTTCTTTGTTGGCACGGGCGCATCCATTTCCCCATTGAAACGAGTAACTTGCGGAGTGCCACAGGAGTCTGTCCTCGGCCCTCTGCTTTTCCTTGTATATGCGTCTGACCTGCATGCACTTCTAATATCGTTAATCTCCATGTTCACTGACGATACGAGAATCTATAATCAACCCTTCAATGATTCTTCACTTATCCAGGCTGATTTCAATGCATTGTATTCCTGGTGCCATAGTTGTCTGCTCAATCTGAACCACCACAAGTGTACGGTCGTCCACCTGGGAAAGAATAATTCAAGGAAACGCTACTATTTTGAACAGCGTCCACTCAACGCTTCGAGTAGACACCTAGACTTTGGAATGGTTATAACGGAAGATCTTTCTTGGTCAGAGCACATATTGCATATCATCTCAAAGGCTTGGTCTCCTCAAGCGATCATTTCGTTTTTGTGACGTTGGTGTTTTATCTGAGCTCTTTGAAAATTATCAGACCAATATGGAATACGCTGGCCCAGCGTGGTGCCCTCACTTGGTGTGGCATAGGAAAATGTTGGAGTCCATTCAGAGACGTGTGACAAGGATACGTCTGTCTATCCTTGTCCTCCCAACCTTCCAAGCTAGACGTAATCTAGGCGATCTAATCATTAACTACAGGGTTCTGAACGGTAAATTTGGAACTGACTTGAAGTTTCTCTTTGAGCTGGCAGCCACACAACACCTCAGGGGTCATCACCTCAAACTGATATGCAAGAAATTCAGAAGCAGTCTGAGGCAAACTTTCCTCACCAATCGAGTCTTTCAGCAGTGGAACTGCAGTCTCCCTGATGTCGTTCTTAGTGTCGATGTCAATCGACGAAATCACTTAGCTCGATAACTTTCGAACGGATAGATGTAGCGACTTGAAATTTTCAGGGTAGATTGCGCATCCGAATGGGACAGTTAAGTTCGTTGTTGGCCATAATCGGCCCAATGGTTTCGGAGTTATACTCTTCTGGATTATTATTTTCTCCATAACTCAAAAATACAGATTTCATCGAATTGAAACTTGGTAACTAGTTGTGCAATATCGACATAAAGACGTTTGTGGAATTTTGTGAGGAAATCATCAATACAAAATTTTAAAAAAATTATGAACGAATATTATGTATCTCACGATAACTTGAGAACGAAAAGAGACAGCGACTTGAAATTTTCAGGGTAGGTTGGGCATCAGAATACAACATCAGTTTGTTAATAGGCAAAATCGGCTGAATGGTTGCGGTACAGTCTGAAATTTTGTTGACATTTCCTCTTTAACTCAAAATATACAAATTCGATCCAATTAAAACTTGGTAATTACTTGCAGTTTTCATGTATTCATCTTTATATACATATATTAATATGAAAGCTGATCCCGTACATTCCTCAAAGGAAACATATTGCAATATTGCAATATTGCAATATTGCATATTGCATATTTTTAAAAAAAGTGTTTTCAAGTTGTTATTATATTTCTATATAAAAGAAAGTCGTGTTAGTTACACTATTTATAATTCAAGAACGGCTGTACCGATTTGGTTGAAAATTGGTGGGGAGGTAGCTTAGAACCAGGAGACGGACATAGGATACTTTTTTGTCCGAGATCTTCATACAGGGTGTTGTTCTTTTAACGTCAATTACAACTTGCTGTATTTCCTACCATAATCGTACAATTTCATTCCTCATGTGTTAAAAAATATACTTTCGAGACCTACATCGTTGAAAATGTACCATTACTATTACAGGATGTTCTTTTTCTCTCGGTACAATTGTACGCGATTCAAGTGATTTGTGCCACAAATAAAGCATTAACTAAATAGGTACCTTGGATGGATTCTCATAATGTATTTGTCCGAAATCTTCATACAGGGTGTTTTTTTTAACGTCAATTGCAACTTGCTGTTTTCCATGTCACAGTCGTACAATTTCATTCATTTGTGTTAAAGAATATATTTTTAGGACGTACATCGTTGAAAATAGACCATTACTGTACAGAGTGCTCTTTTTCTCACGGCACACTTGTACGCGATTGATTTGTATCACAAATAAAGCATTAACTTAATAGGTACCTCAGATAGATTCTCATGATGTATTTGATATGCGACCGCAGATACGGCTTCGAATGTTGCAAATTGATATATGATTTATTGGACGTAGTTAAGCAGAAAACGTCCAATCCACAAATTGTCAAAAATTAGTTTTATATACGATGTGTAAAATCAACTTTTTGACCATTTGCAGAAAACGTCCCAATGAAATCCCCGCTCAGTTGGAATATATTTGCTATAATGCTATGTCACATATGGGCTAACTTGGATTTTTATTTGTGTAAAACATCAAAGTAATTCAAATAACTTCTATGAAGAATATACTTTGGCTAATGATAAATAGTTGAACAGTCTCTAGAGGGTTGGATATATTGTACCAATAAAATTAGATAAAAATGGGTTCAAGCCCTGTGGACAGGAGCTTTCTGGCGCTCTAGTTCAAACAGATAAATTATATCTCCGAAAGTATTGGTTTCTCAGAGTTGGGAATTATATCAATGTATTCTTATGATAGAACTGCATCATAAAGGAAATTCAATTCAAATATTAGTTTATTTATCAAGATTAAATGAGCAATCTGGGAATGAGAACTGCACCATGGAAGAAATCAAATTAAAATAGCTGAAATAAATTTGACTCTCTCTTATAGAACCGGATGAAATGTACGAGTATGAACACAGATCATATAATAAAGCTTAGATAGAATAATTATAGCATTCTGTGAAAACATAGAAGTACGATTCATTATTGAAATTTAGAAAAATCATATCTCCGAAAGTATTAGCTTGTTGGAGTTGAAAATGATATCGATGGATTTTAATGGTGAAACTACATCTTAAATAAAAATTGAATTTGAAATTTGTTGCTCAAAAAAATTTTTTTTTTCGTTACTCCGAAACCATCTGGCCTATTTTGCCCAATAACGAACTTAACCGAGATATTCGTCTCCCTAACCTTCTCTGAAAATTTCATCTGCCTAGCTCATTCCGTTCGAGAGTTATTCTAGGAAATTTTTTTTTTAAATTTTGAAAAAATTTTTTTGATACTTTGCGGTAACCTGGTCAATACGAAACTTCACATGCGTATAAAGGTCATGATTCTACAATATGATGCTGAATTTCAGATAGATCGAGTGATCGGTTTCGGAAATATTCATAAAAAATGTGTTTTACTAAAATCGCCCATAACTCCGAAACCGCTTGATGGATTTCGCCCATTAACGAACTTGTCCGAGATATTTACGCTCCAAACCCACCTTGCAAATTTCAATCCTCTTACTCCTTTCGTTCGAGAGTTATCGTGCCTACGGCCGGCCGGCCGGACCAGCCGGACAGAATCGATTTCGACCTCGGATTCTTGATCAGTGAGTCGAACCAAATCGTTTGAGACCATTTTCAGCCAAAAATTCTAAAATTACAGACATTTGGTCAAATTGATAAGCACTCAGTTCCGAGGAACTAGAGCGCCAAAAAGTGTAATTCCCTTTCCGGGATTTGAGCCCGCCTTCTCTCGTTCCGAAACCTCGACGGTTTAGACCGCCGGGCTATCGGGCTCCTCGAACGATCTTGTCGATCTCCGGTTTTAGTTTAAAACGTCGGTACTTACCTGGGATATATATTCTAAATTTTCACTTTTCGACATAAAATCGCCACATGGGGATTTATTTGACGGTTTTTTACCCTTATCTTCGCTTTTCGTCAACTTTCAGGCCCGAAAACTGCCTAGAACGGCCGTTTTCAGACCCTGTCTCTCTAAGTCGATTTTGACGTTTCTCGAACCAACTATTAGCAAGGAATAAGACAATGTCATGTTTCAGGAAAATAGGTCGAAATTATGACAATTCATACATAGAATAATTATATAATTCTGTGATAACGTAGAAATACGATTTATTAATGAAATTTTGAAAAAACATATCTCTGAAAGCATTAGCTTGTTAGAGATGAAAATGATATCATTGATTCTTATGGAAAAACTGCTTATTGAAAAAAATTTAATTTGGAATTTGTTATGTAAAAAAAAAAATTTTTTTTTTTTACTCCGAAACCATCTTTCCGATTTTGCCCAATAACGAACTTAGCCGAGATATTTATCTCCCAAACCTACTCTGAAAGTTTCAACTATCTAGCTCATTCCGTTCGAGAGTTATCGTGCCTACGGCCGGCCAGCCGGACCGGCTGGACAGAATGAATTTCGACCACGGATTCTTGATCAGTGAATCGAGCCAAATCGTTTAAGACCATTTTCATCGAAAAATTCATAAATTACAGACATTTGGGTAAATTGATAAGCACTCAGTTTCGCCAAAAAGTAGTGTATATACTCAAATACTTCAAGTTGAAATTCGTCAAAACTACTATTTGTGGGTTGGATTCTTTCTGCTTAACTACGTCCAATTAACGTTCTATTATTGAGACAAAAAGGGATTGTATTGTAACGGTGACTCGATATACATTATCTATATTTTATGACAAACCTGTATAATAAAATCTAAAACCGGCCGGTGAGCAGAGTTCACCGGGTCAGCTAGTATATTATAACAGTTGAGAAAACAGTCTATATCGACGGTAAATTCGATTAAGAGTGTTCAATAGAAGCTCCTGATTTCACGTCAGTGCTTGAACCAATTATTTTATTTTTAGATATTTGTGCAAAAAAATCAAGCTGGATGTTGAAATCTAAATAATTGAGTATATTTGTACATTTCAATCGATGATTCACTTAATGTACATTTCAAGCCACCGTAGCGCGTACGTATGGTATGTTTTGGTTATAAATCTCGATGATACTTTACGAATTCACAATAATGAATTAGAAATCATTGGATTTCAGCTAATGTAAGGTGTAAAAACTTAGTGACATCCATTTACAATTCAATGAACGCTCTAAAGCTTCTGACGCCACGTGAATACTTTCAATCTTTTCTCATTTTCTCATTCTTCCGAATACAATATCTCCATTTTCCATTAGAATCAAAACAAAGTTGATTTAACACCCGCTCATACGACTCGAAACATAACGCAAAACTTTTTTTCGAAACCACAAACCAACTCAAACCAATCTCCTGCAACAATGTCAGCAGGATTCTGGGAACAGGAGCAACTCAATTGCTTATTGAAAGTTACGACATTTTTGATTTATCGCTCCCCATTTTGTCAGGTTATTGGTAATAGGAAGAATTTCATTTTATACGACAAAGTTGTAAATAATGAATAATAAAAGAAGTGAGCGCAGGAGAGATCTTATCGGAAGTTCGAAGTTAGAAAGTTTCTGACGTGACTTGTGGGGCAAGAAGTCGATTGCAGAGTTCGATAGAGGGCTTTGAAGGTGTTGGGTTTATCAATAAGGTGATTGAAAATTTTATATTCAATAAGTACCTAGAATAGTTGAGATGTTAGGATGAAATTTATTCCTGATGACGAACACACAATATGTTACATTAAACTTTGAAAATCGGTCTTGTTCCTACGATCAACTACTTGGAGAATGAAATTAAGTTAGGAAACTTAATTTGTAAACACCAAAAGGAGAAAAGATGCCCCTTCATCAAACATGGTGAAGGAATACCTTTAAACACAAACACGACATAGATCGTGTGAGAAATTCCCAAGGAAGAGAGATAACTGGTTTGTAGGCAAAAATGCCCGGAACCCGATCATAGGAGTTTTAGTGGGTAACCACCTTCAGGAGAAGGACGGAGTCCCACACTGTTCCACTCAAAGTGGTTCGTCCATAAAGGATTTCTCCTGCCCAGACAAAAAAAGATAACTGCGAGCACGTTTGCAGAGATCGATTCTTTGGAGCTTTTGGAGAGCGTTTTAGATATAATAATAATAATAATAATAATAATAAATCAGTTTATTATTCATCAAAAATGTTCGTGTACAAAACAAAACTTTTAACAAAAATCACTGATGAACAATTGGCATTTGGTTCAGACACCGAGGACTGGCCAAGGGTCTGCTCTACCACCAATGCCATAATTTACTAGAGGAAGTTGAGCGATCTAGCGAAGAATTTGTGGTTTAAGTAAATAGAGATCAAAAACAAAAAGAATGAGAAAAAAAAAGGGGGGGGGAGGGGGAAGGGATGGAAAGGATATTTCTAGATTGTATATTCATCAGTTTTGAGTTTCAAACATATGTCTTTTAAATATTCTCTTGAACGCACTCGGACTCACGCTTACATCAAAAAATCTCAGCTTCAACACATCATTCATAACAACCGCGATATTATAAGAGAAAGATCTCTTGTAGACTTCTTTTCTATGAGATGGGATGGTAAGTAATACCTTACGGCGGATATTTAGATTATGTACATCTGTTCGGTACCTTAGCCTATCATGTAAGTAAGCTGGGGACTTGAATTTAATAATTTTAAAGAAGAAACATGCCATATGTAATTGTCTTCGATTGTACATGTTGAGCCAGTTACAGTCCTTAAGCTTGTGAGACACTCTCTGACCCCTTCTGATGCCGAAAATCATACGCAGGCAAGAATTCTGTACCTTCTGTATACGCCTTTTATCGATACTGTCCAAACATGGACCGTAGACACTATCACAGTGATCGAAATGAGACAGTACAAGGGAATCACATAAAAGTTTTTTTGTCTTAATGTCTAGAAAGGGCCTTTGTGCATAGATTAGTTTTATGGCCGAGTATGCTAATTGTATCTTGTTTGTTGTATGATTCTTGAACCTCAACTTGTTATCTACAGTCAATCCGAGGCTTTTGCCATTATCCACTAAAGGTATAATATCTTCACCTATTGTCAGAATAATTGAATCCAAACAAGTCCGACGCAGTGAATCTTCGCAGAATAACAGGGCTTTGGATTTACCAGGGTTTATTTTCAGAAGGTGGTCGCGGGAAGTTGCAAAAATTTGGAGCAAATCATTATTAATTAGATCGATCGTCTGTGTTAATTCTTCGTACCTGAAAGAGCAGTATATCTGTGTATCATCAGCGTAAAAGTGGCTGTCACAAAATCTGAGTGAATCCCGAAATCTAATAGTATACACTATATAGAGAAGTGGTCCCAGGATACTCCCCTGAGGAACACCAGAAAGTATTCTCCTCTGCGATGAGACTTCCCCATCCAACCGAACCTGCTGATACCTATCAGCGAGATAGGACTTCAGAAATGCCGATGCACTCAACCCAAAACCCACAAAATGAGAAATAGCTACAAGAATTTCGTGATTGATCATATCAAAGGCTTTAGTATAATCTAATAAAATCAACACAGCTAATTCACTCCGATCTTGTGCCCTGTTAAGGGCACAATGTCTGAAAGAGCCGATGCACAACTATAGCCCTGACGAAATCCAGACTGCTTTGGTGGGAATAAATTGTTATCAGACAAGTGTTTCCTAATCTGTACGTCCATTATTTTTTCTAGCACTTTTGACAGAGTAGGCAGGATACTTATGGACCTCAAATGACTCAACTCAGTAGGATGGCTAATTTTAGGGAGAGGAATAACGTGAGCATATTTCCAAGATTTCGGAAAATATGATGTCTGAATACACTCATTCACTATATGCGTTACAAAAGGTATCACGAAAGGACAGAAAAGTTAAATGATTTTTATATTCAGACCGTCAGATCCAGTTGCACTCGATTTTATATTGAGAATGATATTAGATACGACTTCATCAGTAACCACGGAAAATTTAAAAGGTTCATCGAAGGTCTTATGAGTAGTATTCTGGTAAAAATCAATTGTATCATCGTTAGGACGAACCTGAGATTCGGAGGAACTTGTAAAGAATTTATTGATCTCATCAGCATTGCCTATACTTGTAGGTAATGTAGATATTTTCAGTTTCGATACATTTAACTTTTTTAGCTCATTCCATTTTTCCTTGATATAACAAGTGCCGAGTTTGCTCCTCAAATAAGCTTTCTTTTCTGATTTTATTGCTGTGTTAGTATAGTTTCGAAGTTGCTTATAATATTCCCATTTCTCCGGCGAGTCCTTAGATTTACATTTACGAAGAGCATTATCCCGCAATTTCTGTAAATACTTAATATTGTCAGTAATCCAAGGAGAGCTCCGTTTCTTATTTGAATGAACGTAAGTCTTCGTAGGTGCATGCGCATCCATTATCTGAATCATATTTTTGGTTAGTAAAGCTATTTTTTCATCAACATTCTCTGTTTCGTAAATTTTATGCCACTGTAATCCAAGAAGGTCATTTTCAAAGCTAGTTAGATTTATTTGATCTAGAGGTCGACAAGAAAACGTTACTTTTGATTCAGAACATGAACTCACGATATTAAACGTTGCTCTTACTAAAGAGTGATTCGAGAAACTGGTTGAGATAACTTGCGACTGGCACCTTTCAGATTCAATATTGGTTGCGACCAAATCAAGCAAAGAACTACTAGTCGGTGAAAAACATGTAGGTTCAGAAATGAGCTGGTTAATACTGAAAGACTCAAAAATTTCAACGATCTTTACACTATTAGTGTTATACACATTCAACAAATTGATATTAAAATCGCCACAACATAACACATAATCATATTTTGCGTACTGCTCAGTTAAAACGTCCTCGAACCGATCGAAAAATGACGCAAAATCATACTTCGGAGGTCTATAAATGATACCAACGGCTTTTTTTTTTGTTTCCGAATAACAACCTCAATCCATAGATGCTCAATGAAGTCAAGACACTCACTCAAAATAATTTTGTACTGTAGACCAGTCCTCACATACACACCTACGCCCCCTCCCCGAGTAGGACGATCTTGTCTGAAAAAATCATACTCTTCCATACCAACAATATCATCATCCAACCCGGAGTGCATCCATGTTTCCGTTACCCCAATTATATCATAATCCTCTGGGTAGACAAGTTGATGAAACTCATTGAAATGTGCCACTAATGACCTAGAATTCAAATGGGATACTCTAAGACTCATGGCTGCAAAAAAGCAAAAAAAAAATAAAAAAATATATATGTGTAGGTACAGGGAAGTGGATTAGGTAAAAAAAGAATGAAACAGGAAAGTGGGTTAAGGAATGAAGAACCTATTGCAATAGAAGAAAAAGTTTATAGTCAAGTAACCACAATCGCTCGCTGTCCCAGATCCAATTTACTCAACTACAAGGGTACAAATTAAGTACAATACCTATCGTCACTAAGCTCCTCTTACTTTGTTGGGTTGTTTGAATAAAGATAAACCAATGATTTAATATCACCAAATGAAAGAAATCCTTCGCCGTTGAATCGAATGTTTAGTGAACATTTGACCCAAACATTGTTCGAGAATACACGGTTACCAAACTTTGGATAGATCAATTGTTTGATCAGCTGTCTTACCATCTTGTTGGCGCGATGGCAAACTCCATGACGATAACATGGCGATCATATTCATCGACGAAAAAATATAGTCCAATCACAGCTTCGGCATGAAATCCACACTACATGGTCAGTTTTTGCGGTTGTGATGGAATCTCTTGAAGTACATGTGGGTTTGTTGCTGTCCAATAACGCCTATTCGACAAAGCCATTATGCCAAAAATGAGCATAATCGCCGAAAAAGATTATTCGATGGTATTCAGCTTCAAACTGTAGCAAGTCGCAGTAAATTTGATCTTTTATGATATTCATGAAATATCTCATGAATTTTCGCCTTCAAGGCGATTTTGTCGTTCAAAATTTCCACGATTTTGTTGTTCAAAAGCAACGACGCTGTCGTTCAAAATTTTCCTTCCTATACTTTTCATGGAACGACAAAATCGGACGACAGCTTATTTTGAACTGATTTAAAAACATAACCTAATTGAATTTAAAAAATATTACAACTAAATATATAGGTACATAATGAGTACCTAAAGTACTACAGTTATCTCTAATAATTATATAAATGCATTAAAAAGAGAAACAATGACAGCAGCTCCAATTATGATTGCTAACAAAAGAAGAAAATATAATAAAAAGAACATTTTGGGTTGCGTGTTTATAATATACTTGCGAGCTGAAATTCTAGATCGGATCCCATTGCGTGAAAAAAACCTGCATGCTTTGCACACCCTACTTTCTGCGACATGTTCTGAGGGCCACATCGCATTATTATTTTGCTGAGCTGAGCCGAGCGGGACGTATAATATGAATCGGCCTTAAGAGTGTCCAATAGAGATGAATGGACAATAGAAAATGCGCGCAAAAGCTTCTGACTTCTTTTGCGGCTGTCAGAGGTATGTTATCCGTCGTCGTTGGAGAGATACATTAATCCAGCATTACAACGACGTCGTTCAAATGACTCGTTTAGAAACGAACGACGAGAAACTTGTCGTTGCGATTTCATCGTCTCATGAATTTTCGCCTTAAGAGTTATCATAATATTCACCGAAAAAATCATTTTGAATATTCTCACATGTCAGTTTCAGAGGAGGTAGGAAAACATATATTTCGACACATTTATAGTGATATTTGAAACCACTCCTTGGTCAAAGAGAATGAAATATAGCATATTGGACGTATTTTGATGAATTGAATCAGATATTTTTAGATCAGAGATGCTGAAATAGATTTTTTTTACTGAATGAAGATTTGGAATTGATATCAAAATGCAATACTGGCTCGAAATGCGTAAAATAGGACGTATTCTAATGAATTGGAAAGAATATTTCCGGAATTCAGTGAATGAAATATGATAACTTATTAGTTGAATACCTCATAGCCTCCTCTTTCTTAGATAGAGGATAGAGGAGGCCTACCTATAACAGTTCGTATTAGTGGTAAGACTGTATAATATATTATTACGTCTATGACTGAGACTTCAGGTGCGTTCGGCAATCCCATCCAAGAGGTGACATATTATTTCTGTACGTACCATAGATACCATGGATTTATCTGAAATAAACGAACGGGACAGAGCAGAATTGTGATCATGAACTGAAGAGGACTGACGTTAAAGTGTAATTGACATTTGCTTGACATTGTAGGTAAGACATTCGTTTTGATTACATTGGCGGAGAACGTAATAATCGATCTGATTAACTATTATTCAACCTTAGACATATCAAAAACGATATGAAGAGTAAATTGCAGTATTGGTCATCTATCCTTATCTTTTGAAGCCTAAATGATCGACATCAGAGATTTCTCCATATCCAAAAATTATGTATCCAGACATTGTTAAATATTTAGTAAACACGAAGAGTCCTTTCACAATGAGTGAAATGAAAGTTCTCATATTTTAGTCATTGAAATGGTAAACTATTACACCTATAGCATTGTTGATTACTAATTTCTGAATTTTTTATTGGTGATGCATCCACAAAGACTAAATGAAAAATTATTAATACCATGAGTAAACAGTCATGAATCATTGTTGTTAGCAATCACTGCTATTGTATAGCAGGTTTGTTCTCATGTGGCTGCAGTTACATTCTCAATAGATGATGCAATTCGAAAACAAGAGGAAATGACGTCGACGAGGAGAAGAGCTTTTTGGATGCTACAAAGTAATAAACCTGCGGAGCCTTGTAGAGTTTTAGATATTCTATGGTTATTTTCAACGAAGGGTGTCGGAAGAGAGAAAACAGTAAGTCTTATTTTTCAAGGTAATATTCCCTGAAGATCTTCGCAGATATTTCACAGAATCAAATCCAGGATCCAGTACATCTACTCCAGTTCTGCATTGTCTATGAGGTTGATTTTCGGCTACCTTGGAACAAGGTTTGACGAATTAATCCATATTAAAAAAAAATCACACGCAATAACAATAATTGAAATGTAATAAAATTATAGGTCTGCTCAATATTTTGTGTCCTTCACATACTCTTAGGACTGCAGTCAACCGTCTTCCCATGCTCAGAATAACATTATCGATAATCTGTTGAGGAAGATCATCCCTAATCTCTTTTAGGGCAGCTGCCGATTGCGCTCTATTTTCCACTGCAGGGACTCTGTTCCTAAGCCTTAAACCGAACATGTCCCAAAAGTAGTCACTGTCTACTAAAATTACTGCTTCCCATTTGCTTGGCAGACGGTCGATTCCACGAGCGAAGAAGACACGATTCTTAGAGGCGATCCACGCTTTGACATCGGCCACCAAGCCATCCAAATCATCTTCAATGTTATTCATTTGCCACACACACTACATAGTCTTCTTACAGTGGACATTCCTTTGGGCGAAACACCTGGCGAAACACAAACCTTCTTTCTTTTGACGTTTTTGAAGAGAAGCCAGGTCTCATCCCTATAGTGACAAGATTCTTCATAAATGGTGTTTGTTCGTTTCGCTGCAATACTTCGGTGAAAATTCGAACGCGATCGGTCCTGTTGTTGTTTATCCACACTTTTCCAAGCTCCTTGAGGGGACGAACGACCGTGGATCGATTCCGCCAGCATTCATGTTGTTAGGCTGTCGTCCTCTTCCACGGCTGCCAGAAAATCCTGATTGTCGGAATCCGATGGCCGACCTCTTCATGGCTTATCCTCCTTATTGTTCATTGGCCAAGAAGTTCGTTGAGATCGCGAAATGACTGTGCTGCTTTCCATCCTTTCTCGAAGTGATAGAGCATAATATGGCGAATATGACTATGGTTTTCGACACGTATTTTTTTGATACAACTGAGAAAATTATTTTCATACAAAAATAATAAACAAAACGCTGCTTTTCACTGATGAAAAACGCGCTGATATAAATGCCGGATAATTATGCATCACCCTAATAATTCAAAAAGTTGTTTATTCAACGGGCCACGTGAGGGCGTGCTTTATTTGAAGAATGTCTTCAATGTATCCATGTGCATTCAACGCACCATCGATCACCACTAAATCTGTGCATGCCCCAAAACAAAACCCACCCCAAACCATTGCTGATCCTCCACCAAAAGAGGCAGTGGGAGTGACGTTGAATTGCTCAGTTTGTTCTCCTCTTCGACATCAAATCGACGCAAAATGGATTTTCATCTGTAAACAGAACGTTAGCCCAATCGGTATTATTCCAGTTGTCCTGTGGACTGACGAAGTTCATTCTGGTCAGTCGATGGCGTCGCTGTAACATTGGGGATTTCTCCGTTCTACGGGCTTTTACCAGCCTCTTTCAGTCTTCCTCCGGGTGGGATGGGTAAAAGGAACGGTACCATATGAAGTGCTCTAATTTCTCTCAAAATTAAGATATCGTAATGAAAAAAAAAGGTTTAAGCACTGACGTGAAGTCAGGGGCTTTTGCGCGCATGTTCTATTGTCTACTCAAATCTATTGGAAACTCCACTACGAATTTAGCATCGATATACAGGGTGAGTCTTTGGCCACTGCATTAATTTTAACCGAAGATTCCTCTCATCAAATGAAACACTTTTTTCATTTTACATTTTTCCAAATTCAGCTCAGATAAAAAGATACAGGCTGTTGAAATTTTGATGAAAAATCAGTTTTTATTTTGTAGCTTTGACATCCTTTTTTCGAATAAAATGAATGTTGGCGTAAAGTTTCCTATAACTATGATACATATTTTCCAAATATTAGTTATTTTCTACTTCTACTGGTTTTCTAGTTATGGACTCGTGGATTCATAAAACTAAACTAAATTAGCATAAAGAAAGCATATAAAGTTTTTCTTGAATCATTTCAAGAATATTCCATCGTTTTAGAACATTATATTATTCTTCATCATTTCTCCTTAAACGCACCGTTTTCGAGATATTCTTCATTGAATGTTTTAAAATGGAAAACTCCAGAAATTTCACTACTTTTATGGATCCGTCCCTGAGCGTTGGAATCCCGAATCAAGCTGTAAACCACGTTACCATACCTTATTCTCGTCCGCCAACAATGTCATAGATAATTTATATGCGGGAGTGTATTAGCACATTGTGAAATCCTTAAACGCTTGTAACTTTTTACCTGAGCCGAATCTGGAAAAATGGTAAATGAAAAAAGTGTTTCATTTGATGAGAGGAATCTTTGGTTAAAATTAGTGCAGTGGTCAAAGACTCACCCTGTATATAGGTACTGATTTCTCAGCTTTTATAATATATGAATACATTTCATACCATTTTGATCTCAGAGTTCAGTATAGAATCATCTATGATCACTGAATTTTTAATTCTGACCTATGTATTCTATTAGAATTGAAATACGAAAAATCTTACGCCTCAAGTAACTCCAGGATACGATATTCACGAAATTCCGCAAAAATTAGTTAGTCGGTACTCTACAAGTAATCACCAAGTTTCAATTGGATCAGATAAGTATATTTTGAGTTATAGAGGAAATAACAACAAAATTTCAGATGAGTATAACTCCAAAACCGTTTGGCCGATTATGCCAATTAACGAAGTTAGATAAATGTCGCATTCGGATGCGCAACCCACCCCGAAAATTGCAAGTCGCTAATCTTTCCGTTCTCAAGTTATCGTGAGATACATAATATTTTATGTCTACATTCTACAAGTTGTTACCAAGCTTCGAAAGGGGTTTCTTGGGTTATCCAGAAAAGTTTGGTTTTGAAGGTACTCGCAAAATTTCAGCAATGTGGGAAATTTTGCAAGTATTTTCGCGTCGGCATTATAACTTACAACCATGTTTGAATTGGATCGGTTTCGAGTTATTGAGGAAATACCAACCAAATTTCAGATAGGTATAACTCCAAAACCGTTTAGCCGATTATGCCTATTAACAAACTCAAATGTTTCATTCAGATGCACAATCCACCCTGAAAATGGCAAGTCGCTATCTCTTTCCGTTGTTCCTTTCCAGGTTATGCCCGTTAACGAACTTGTCCGTCGTATTGGGACGTGCCACCTACCCTGAAAATTTCAAGTCGCTATCTCTTTCCGTTCTCTAGTTATCGTGGCAACGGTCGACCGGACTGCAAAAATGGGCAAAATGATAAGGCGGTGTTCCCCAGAACATGAGCGCAAAAAACGAAGTAACTGAGGGCGTCATCTGAACAGTTATGTTCGCGAGGGATCATATATATTACTAGCTGACCTACGCAACTTCGCCTGCGGCCAATCGGTTATTGTGGTTGCAATTTCATTTCCACATGCGAAAAATCTTAAAAAAAACCTAGAACTCGATTGCAGTGCCTCCTACCGGACAGTTGAATGTCCAAGTTATCCAGGGACCCACTCAAACACGTAATTCTAAAAAATACCTAGAACCCGATTTCGGCGCCACCTACCGGGTTCAATTGCGAATACGAACTACCCACTCAAACGTATCTGGTTAAGAGAAGTGAGAAAAGGTGAGAAAGACAGGAGACCGGCTTCGTTCTCATCCCTACTCCGTGCTGTTTACTGGGACGTGACACCGGTATAGTCTGGCAAATGAGTGTTGATCCAGAAAGACGCGGAAACTTTAAAAAATCTAGCACTAAGTATAGCAGGAATAAACTGCCTTGATAAATGTTTTTTTTGTACAAAAATTTTAGCTTTGCCATGAGCTCAGGGAAATTTTAATCGAAATAGAGTAAAAAACATTTACAAAAAATACGGCGACTTGGTTTTAATTAGCTCTTTCTCTGGGATAACTAACCAAGTTATAATTGATCAGTTATCGAGCGGGATGAAAAATGATTAATTAGTAAAATGACTATTAAAAAATAGGGGTTAGTGATAGAAGAGTGAAAATTTTGGGTTGTATGTATTTTGTAATGCTACCTTATAAAAAAATAAAAACAAAAAATTTCGTCCAAAAATTAAAAAAAATTTTTTAAGGGTGAACAACCCTTATCACTTAGGGGTATAAAAAATAGATGTTGGCTGATTCTGAGACCTACTCAATATGCTCACAAAATTTCATGAGAATCAGTCAAGCCGTTTCGGAGGAGAACGGGAACGAGCATTGTGACACGAGAATTTGAAATATAATACTAGCTGGCCCGGCGAACTTCGTTCCGCCTAACTTATTAAAAAAAATGATGCACATGATGTTGCTTACTTACAAAACAGAGTGTTCCTGAAATACTGGCATTTATAAGGTTTCAATTTGATATTGGCAGACACACACAATTATGATACAGTCTCTCAATCAATTTAAAGGTTTCTGATAAAGTATATATATTTTTTTTGTGGTGCGTAAATAAACAAAGATGACGGTTTTCCGACGCGCGAACACGCGACGTATGATTGTCCATGCGCCATGTCCACACATCAAAGGAAAAACAAAATTGTTACATTATTAAAATCCATCCAAGGTACCTATTTAGTTAATGCTTTGTTTGTGGCACAAATCACTTCAATCGCGTACATTAAATGAAATTGTACGACTATGGCATGAAAAAGAGCAAGTTGCCATTGACGTTAAAAGAAAAACACCCTGCGGACATTTTTATATTTATTCACCTTTTAAACCTTCCCTTCACTTTAATTGTGTACAATTGTACCGTGATATAAAGAACATCCTGTATAGTATTGGTTTGTTTTCAATTATGTATGCCTCAAAAGTATATTTTTTAACACAATTGAATGAAATTGTATGATTGGCGTGAAAAACAGCAAGTTGCAATTGACGTTAAAAGGAAAACACCCTGTATGAAAATTTCGGACAAATACATTATGAGAATCCATCCAAGGTACCTATTTAGTTAATGCTTTGTTTGTGGCATAAATTAATTCAATCGCGTACAATTGTGCAGTGATATAAAGAACACCCCGTATAGTAATGGTTTATTTTTAATGATGTATGCCTCGAAAGTATATATTTAACACAATTGAATGAAATTGTACGATTGGCGTGAAAAACAGCAAGTTGCAATTGACGTTAAAATAAAAACACCCTGTATGAAAATTTCGGTCAAATACATTATCCATCCAAGGTACCCATTTAGTTAATGCTTTGTTTGTGACACGAATCACTTCAATCGCGTACAATTGTGCCGTGATATAAAGAACACCCTGTATAGTAATGGTTTATTTTCATTGATGTATGCCTCGGAAGTATAATTTTTAACACAATTGAATGAAATTGTACGATTGGCGCGAAAAACAGCAAGTTGCAATTGAGGTTAAAAGAAACACGCCCTGTATAAACATTTCGGAAAAATACGACGTTAAAAGAAAAACACTCTGTAGGAAAATTTCAGACAAATACATTATGAGAATCCATCCAAGGTACCTATTTAGTTAATACTTTGTGGCACAAATCACTTCAATCGCGTAAAATTGCGCCGTGAGAAAGAGAACATTCTGTATAGTAATGGTTTATTTTCAATGATGTATGCCTCGAAAGAATATTTTTTAGCACAATTGAATGAAATTGTACGACTATGGCGTGAAAAAGAGCAAGTTGCGATATGACGTTAAAAGAAAAACACCCTGTAGACAATTTTATATTTATTCACCTTCTGAACCTTCCCTGGACTTCCACAAATAATTCAAGACCAAAATTAGCCAAATCGGTCCAGCCGTTCTCGAGTTTTAGCGAGACTAACGAACAGCAATTCATTTTTATATAATATTGTTACTGTCAATTAATTATAGACAGATAATTTGCAATAAAATAAAATTGCTACTATAATCTAAGCTATCCTATCTCTCAAGTTGGACCAGGTTGCTCACGGTGTGCCAATTTAATTTAAAATCGGTTAAGTAGTTTAGGAATCCATCGCGGACAAACATCGTGACAGGAGATTTATATATATTAGATTTCACGAAACAAAAAGATACCTACCTGCTATAACGCTTCAAAAATTATAAGGGGAATTCGGGAACTTCCCTTTCAACTTGATTTTTCTAGATTTATGAAATTTCTAGGAAATTGTACTGTACTGAATTTCTATTTGCTGTTCGAATTTTTAATATAGCGTCAAACTTTCAGATCATATTTTCTAGTTGGGTGTCAATATTGAAATATTAATGGTTTCTCAAAAGAGTGAATAATTATTTAATAATATCATTATGAAAAAATGGGTTCAAGCCCTGTGGACAGGAGTTTTCTGGCGCTCTAGTTCAAACAGACAAATTATATCTCCGAAAGTATTGGTTTCTCTGAGTTGGGAATTATATCAATGTATACATATGATAGAGCTGCATCATAAAGGAAATTCAATTCAAATAATAGTTTATTTATCAAGATTAAATGAGCAATCATGAGAATGAGAACTGCACCATGGAAGAAATCGAATTAAATCTGGCCAATTTTGCCCAATAACGAACTTAACCGAGATATTCATCTCCCTAACCTACTCTGAAAATTTCAACTACCTAGCTCATTCCGTTCGAGAGTTATTGTGGAAAAACTTTTTTTAAATTTTCAAAAATTTTTTTTTTACACTTTGCGGTAATCTGGTCAATACCTAACTTCACATGCGTATAAAGGTCATGATTCTACAATTTGATGCTAAATTTCAGATAGATCGAACGAACTTCTCCGAGATATTTACGCTCCAAAACCACCTTGCAATTTTCAATCCCTAACTCCTTTCGTTCGAGAGTTATCGTGCCTACGGCCGGTCGGCTGGCCGGACAGAATCGATTTCGCACTCGGATTCTTGATCAGTGAGTCGAACCACATCGTTTGAGACCATTTTCAGCCAAAAATTCCAAAATTACAGACACTTGGGCAAATTGATAAGCACTCTGTTCCGAGGAACTAGAGCGCCAAAAAAACAAGTTTCGTATGACAATTGCCCAAAACAAGTTTAAAGTACCTACAAATAGTAGGTATTCCATAAAACATGTATGAAAGAAGATAAGTAATAATAAAAAATTACCTTGTAATCGATCAAAAATTTCCTGATCTACGTTCACCAAATTTTCTCCTCTCTCGAACTACAGAATTATGCTTTCAATATTTACGTAATATTTTCAAACATTTTCGGGTGAGGTCCCCGTTGCATCGCTAAAATACGAGTATTTCAACCCCAATATTTTTGAAGTTACAATATTCCCTTCTGTCAGTCCCGTCATAAATTGAGAGAACTGAGCATTCGTCTATGGATGAAAAGCAGTCTCACTACTCTCAGATCTCTTACTTCATGTTCTGTTCCGAAATATAAGACTTTTCTGAGAAAAACTAATTTCGGAGCAAACAACTGAGATTTTTCTCACTTCGCTCACATTTCGGAATACGCTTTATTCTCATAATTCTTCGATTGATTAGATAATGTCATAAGTTGACATTATGACAATTCATACATAGAATAATTATATCATTCTGTGAAAACGTAGAAATACGATTTATTATTGAAATTTTGAAAAATCATATCTCCGAAAGTATTAGCTTGTTAGAGTTAAAAATGATATGAATGGATTCTTATGATAAAACTGCTTATTAAAAAAAATTTAATTTGGAATTTGTTTTGTAAAAAAAAAATTTTTTTCTTATTACTCCGAAACCTTCTGTCCGATTTTGCCCAGTAACGAACTCAGCCGAGATATTTATCCCCCAAACCTACTCTGAAAATTTCAACTTTCTAGCTCATTCCGTTCGAGAGTTATAGTGCCTACGGCTGGCCGGCCGGACCGGCCGGACAGAATGAATTTCTACCACGGATTCTTGATCAGTGAGTCGAACCAAATCGTTTAAGACCATTTTCATCGAAAAATTCGAAAATTACAGACATTTGGGCAAATTGATAAGCACTCAGTTCCGAGGAACTAGAGCGCCAAAAATTTATTATCTAGCACAGCTGACCTGCCACTGGTATTACTATTATTATCATTTGTTGCATATATAATCTGCATGTTAATAGTTGTGGTTGTCAATCCCAGTGAACGGAATATTTAAACATACCTATAATTTTTTTTCACATAATAAACCTGTTAACACGATAACTCGAGAACGGAATGAGCTAGATAGTTGAAATTAATTTTCATAGTAGATTTGGGACGTAAATAGTTTAGCTCGTTATTGGGCAAAATCGGCAGGATGATTTCGGAGTAACAAAAAAAATTTTTTACATTACAAATTTCGAATTCAATTTTTTTAAGATGCGGTTTCTTCATAAAAATCCATTAATATTATTCTCAACTCTAACAAGCTAATACTTTCGGATATATAATATTTCAAAATTTCAATAATACACCGAACTGCGAATTCTATCTGTCTGTGTTCTATCTGTTTGCAGTAGCCCTCGTTCATAAAATTCACAGGCAGAGTTTTTTGGTTAGTGAGTCGAAAATGATTGATGCAAGGAAGTCCAGCATAATTTACGAGTCATTTTCTAATTATGGAAGATTTAGAACGGGATTTCCAACTAATGTACAGGTAGTTATTCCTTATTAACACTATTTAAGATTTCCTACATAAGTATTCTTATGAAGTTTGAGTTCTCTATGGACTGATTACATTAGATTTGTTTCATAAATAAAACTGGCTATTTCATTTACTCAATTTTTCAGAATGATTCCGAATTGTTTTGAAACACGTGTAGCCAAAATTGGACCATCATATAAAGATAAGAAGCAGAGGGATTTCAATTTCTTTCATGATGTAGTTCTATCATAAGAATCCATTGACCATTGATATCATTCCCAACTCTGAGAAACCAATACTTTTGGAGATATCCCACACAGCACACAATATTCAGGAAATATTGCCACAATATTGCAATATTGCAATTGCAGTTGCAAAATCTAGAAATATTCCTGGAATATTGTGTTTCAATATTACAGTTGCAATATTAAGAAATATTGCTGGAATATTGTATTTCAATATTACAGTTGCAATATTCAGAAATATTACAGAAATGTTACAAACTATAACAGTTTTCTACAAAGTTAAAATTTATAGTTTTGCGTATATTCCTATGAATATATGCATAGACATATTTATTACAAATCGCGACAGAAATAATTCAACATTACATGCAATATATAATATGTTTGTGTGCTTTCTTTCTCTAGTTCGAGGCTTTACGCATCCTCTCTTTTCTTTTAGTCAGGCCGCCATTTTTTCTGTTTACCAGTGTTGTTGTATCGTGTCGTGATCGTGAAGCAGTCTGTTGTTACTTTACTTTGTTAGTTCAGTTAGTTGTGAGTTTAATGTTTATTAAAGACTAAAGCTGGCCGTCCACTAGGTCGGAAACGCGGCGCGGCGCGGGGCGGAAATATATATCTCCGTCCACTGTGGGGCGGTCGGTCAGGTCGGAAAAATTTTCAGGACATTTCTCACTTGGCAGTCGATATATGCGTATCACATGAGGTATGTCTTCTGACGACGAGGACTTGTTCGTGTTTGCTGCTGCATGGGAAGTTGAAGAAGAGGAAGCAGTGAGGAGAAAGAGGAAAAGGATATGGGTTCATGAAATTAATACAAAAAGAAAGGAGCTTGGAGAATTTCATCATCTATTTGATGATCTCCTGAGGGACGAAAATAAATTCTTCAGGTACTTCAGGATGTCGCCAGAAATGTTCTTCAAATTGCTGCAACTTTTGAGGCCAGAGATTGAAAGGCAAAATACTCAATTTCGGGAAGCCATTTCTGCTGAAGAAAGACTGGCGGCGACGTGCCAGGTACCGTAGATATCATATTTCACTAAAATATTGTTTTTACGCGTATGTTCTGGGGAACGTCGCGTTATCATTTTGCCCAAATATCTGTAACTTTAGAATTTTTTGCCGAAAATGGACTCAAACGATTAGGTTCGCCTGCCTGATGAAGAATCTGGGGTCAAATTTGATTCTGTCCGCTGACCGGCCACCGTTGCCATGATAACTTGAGAACGGAACGAAATATCGAATTGAAATATTTTGGGTAGCTGGCGAGTCCTAATGCGACGGACAAGTTCATTAATGGGCATAATCGGCCTAATGGTTTCCGAGTACTAATTTTTTATCAAGCGTTACCAATCGGATCGAATTGAAACTTGGTGAGTGGTTGTAGAAAGTAAACATGGACACTAATGTGCAATTTTGTAAGGTTCGTATCATTAGAAAATTCTAAAAAAATATTAAAAAATATTATTCATCTCACGTTAACTTGAGAACAGAAAAAGATAGCGCTTGAAATTTTCAGGATATGATGAACATATATGCAAAATTATTATCTATATCACAATAACTTGAGAATAGAAAGAGATAGGGAATTGAAATTTTTAGGGAAGGTTTCGCATCCGAATGTGACATTTGAGTTATAGGCATAATCAGAAAAACGGTTTTGGAGTTACGCTAATTTGAATATCAAGACTGTACAATAAACGTCCTATAGAACATGCGTGTAAAAGCTCCTGACTTCACGTCAGTGCTTTTTTTTTAATATTTGGTTTTCTCAATTCGCTAAAATTCAAGGTACGTTGAGTGGGTGCATTTCATTATAATGTATGTATCCACAGATTCTGACAATATAATATATATATATATATCCGCTCTACAGCGTTCTACGCCTTGCGGTGCCCAGTCTCCATCTCTGTCTATTCTCCCAATCTCCTGGTCTAAGATCTCTTTCAGACATTGCTTTGCTCACTCCCTGTATCCAAGTCATTTTTGGTCTTCCGACAATATAATACATAGTTGAAATATTATGAAAAAAAAAGTGTAAAAATTAAATCATATAATCTATAAAAAATTGGTTCAAGCCCTGTGGACAGGAGCTTTTGGGCGCATGTTCATCTTCCTTGTGGCCCGTACTGACCAGTAAAGAAAAAAAGAAAAAAAGCAGTATCATGTTGAATACCTTAATATTATTGATTATTATATAATAATCGATGAAAATAATGAGAGAGACCCAGGAAATTTGACACATTTTGTCTTATATCTCCAGAAATTGAAATCGTATAGAGCCAAAATTTTGCACAATGTTGCAAAATACTACAATTGACGTTAGTACAAGTTTTTGTTGCAATCTGATGAATAGTTCACGAAAAAAAAATTTTTTTTTCGAAAAAATTAAAAGAAATATTTTTTTAAAAATTACCAACATTTCGATCATAACAGAATTTTGCCAAAAGTTGCGCGTTTATATCCTCGAACTGACTACCAAGTTTCGATTCAACATCTTCTTTAGTTCCTGAAATATCAGGGAAATAACCTCAAAATTTTAAATGTCTATAACTCCTAAACCGTCCGGCCGATTTTGCCCGTTAACGAACTTAACCGTCGCATTTTGATCAGAAGCCTACCCTGAAAGTTTGAAGTCGATAGGACCTTCGGTGCTCCTGTTATCGTGCCTACGGCCGGAAGTACGGCCGGCCGGCCGGCCGGACGGCCGGACGGCACCCAAAAATCTGACACCGGATTCGTGATCAGGGAGTCCGAATTAGTCTATTAGCCAATTTTCAGCTTGAAATTCGAAAATTACAGACATTTGGACGAAATGATAGGACGATGTTCCCCTAGAACATGCGCCCAAAAATACAACATTTGCAACGACGGACTCACAGAAATCGAAAGTGACCGAGTCGTGCCGAGGTCGGAATATTTCCGCTCCGCCCTCCGTCCATTGGGTCGGCGACGCGGAATTCATGAAACCGCGCCGCGCTCAAGAAGTTTGGATAGATCCCGAGCGCGGAGATTTTTCGACTTCTCCGCGCCGCGCCGCGCTACCGACCTAGTGGACGGAGCTTAGTGTATTTTGGTTCAAAGTTCTAGCACACATTTCCGCCCAGCGCCGCGTTTCCGACCTAGTGGACGGCCAGCTTAATTGGCTCTAAATAATATAAATGCAGTGATAAGCTGATTTGATTATCTAAGGTATAATAGCTACCAGTTTATAGATATCATTGATACAAAATTTTATATTTTTAGGTTATACCAACATCTTATCACAGCCCTATTAAGAGTAGGTTGTGATCTCATCCGTCTGATATTTGAGACGTTATATTGACGTGCTTTTTATATACGTACAAAGGTAGAGTTGAACAGATCTAATGATTTGATTATCTATGTTTGATTATTGAACCCATATCGAAATGGTTAGCTCAAGCCAAATTGCGAGCCTCCAGGGAAGTGGAAAAAGTTAAAAAAAAGAAATGTTGAATGTTCAGTAGAGAGCGAATAAAGATATTAATTGTGCCTACTATTTTTTTATGTGAGTTAAACCTATACCACATCTCATGAAATAACAGAAATATTTTTGCAAGAATCCTGAAATATTGCATATATATTTTGCAATATAACAAAAATATTGCAAAATAATTCTACAATATTGCAGGAATATTTCAAAAAAGAAGTCTGCAATATTGTGACCTTATAGGATAGAGAGCATATTATATTTGAATATTTCTGCAACAATCCTGAAATATTTCATATATATTTTCCAATATAATAAAAAATTGCATAAACATTACAGAATAATTCTACAATATTGCAGAAATATATCGAAAAATATTTCTGCAATATTGCTATGTTAGGTTATGGGGCGGACATTCGAATGTTTCTGCAATATTCCTGAAATATTTCATATATCTTTCGCAATATAACCGAAATATCTCAAATATTTCCGAAACATATTCCTGCAATATTTCAGAAATGAGTCTGTGCTGTGTGGGATGATTTGTCGAAGATTGAACAAGAGCTCCTGTCCACATTTTTTCACATAATAAACCTGTGAAACCACGAAGAAAAAATTTTTTCAAAACCTTCCTGAAATTTTCCAGGAGCTACTACTGGTGGAAAATTCTTCGAACTTGGTACAGTCGGCGATATTACTTGAATAATTAATTAAAAATACTTACAGTTTTTCAAATGAAATTTCACTGTTTCCATTGGCGAGTGCATTGAGGTACCTACTAGAGTAGAAAATATTGGCGAAATATCAAAGAAACAGCTATAACTGATTTTTTATAACTTCGCCATTGATATTTTCAGAGTAAGTTTTGGGGATAAATATCTTGGTTGAGTTCGTTATTGGACAAAATCAACCAGATGGTTTCGGAGTAACGAAAAAAAAATTATTTTTTTTTACCTAACCAGTGTCAAATAAATTTTTTTTTAAATGCAGTTTCATCGTGTGAATCTATTGATATCATTTTAAACTCTGACAAGCTAATACTTTCGTACTCTTCAAAAATTTCAATATCAAACATATGATTTCACAGAATGCTGTAATTGGAAGTCAACGTCCGTATTTGTATCTAATATCTATGAATTTCATGATCTGTGTTCATACATGACATCTTGAGGAGACATTTCATATTTATTTCTAGTTGTCCTAGAAAACAATGTATGAATGCAAAATGACCAATGAAATAACCTCAGCTATTCTAGAATTATAATGCCCTTGGATAATCCATATGATAATGGGAATATATACTTTGGTAAGTTAATCAAATTGGGTTCAGATTATCTCCAGTAAACACGGAACTGGAATATTGGCTCAGTTTCAATTGATATAATATAATTTTCAGAGTAGATTTGAGGAATAAATATCTCGGATAAGTTCGTTATTGGGTAGAATCGGTCTGGTGTTCTCTGATTAATACTTTTTGGCACTCTTGTTTTTTTTTAATTTCACTTTTTTTAATTAAATTTCTTTTATGATGCAGTTCTATCATAAGAATCCATTGATATCATTCCCAACTCTGAGAAACCAATACTTTCGGAGATATGATTTGTCAACGTTTGAACAAAAGCTCCAGTCCACAGGGCTTTCCCATTTTTTCTCAGGAGCCTTTGATATTGGTTAATGAGGATGTTGTCTCCGATTTTTTGGCCCCTTGTTGCTTGGAATAGAGTGCTCATCAATTTGTCTAAGTGTATGTAATTTTCGATATTTTTGGCTGAAAATGGTCTTGAACGATTAGGTTCGACTCACTGATCAAAAATCCGTCGTCTAAATCGATTCTGTCCGGCCGACCGTTAACACGATAACTCTCGAACGGAATCAGCTAGACAGTTGAAATTTTCAGAGTGGGTTTGGGAGATAAATATCTCGGCTAAGTTCGTTAATGAGCAAAATCTATTATAAGAATCCATTGATATCATTGCCAACTCTGAGAAACCAATAATTTCGGAGATGAATTTTCAAAGTTTGAAAAAGAGCGCAATAGCTCCTAGTGTGTAATGAATAGAATTTAAGGCAGGAATTAAGCGAATATACCATGAAAAATTCGATTAATTTACCTTGGTGAAATCGATAAAGAGTGTCAAATACAGGAGAACGGACAATAGAATTCGCCATGGTAAATTCGATTAAGAGTGTCCTATACAGGAAAATGGACAATAGAACATACGCGCAAAAGCTCCTGAATTCACGTCAGTGCTTAAACCAATTCCGTAATTTTTATAAAATTCTCTAGCGGTACGGTTCTCACAAAATTTTACACACGTTTTTATGTTGATATTCTACAACTAGTTAGCAAGCTTCAATTCGATCGAGTCTATATTTTTTGAGGAAATAATATTCCAGATGAGTATGACTGCGAAACCGTTGGCCGATTATGGCAAACAGCGAACTTAACTCTCCCATTCAGATGCAACCTACCCTGAAAATTGCAAGTCCCTATCTCCTTTCGTTCGAGAGTTATCGGGGCGACCAGTCACCCATCTAGCTACTGAACTCACACAAGGCTGCTCGGATCTCCAACAATATAGATCCGATCGTGTTCAAACTTGGAACTCAGCAGTAGAGTTAGGTTCTGAAGGCTCTAGCAAAATTTCAGCCATGTGGGATGAATAGTTTCTTATATATAGAATTTGTTTCAATGATTTTTTAAAAAATTTCTAGTTATACGATCCCCACGAAATTTTGCAAAAATTTTTGCGTTGGCATTTACAACTAATAGCCATGTTTGAATTGGATCGGTTTTGTATTTTTCGAGTTATTGAGGAAATATCAACCAAATTTCAGATGGGTATAACTCCAAAACCGTTTGGCCGATAATGCTTATAAACAAACTCAAATGTCGCATTCAGATGCACAACCTAAACTCTAAATTTTAAATCGCTATCTCTTTCCATTCTCAGGTTATGGAGACATAAAAAATTTTCTCTAAGAATTTTTTTAAAATTTTCTAGCGATACACACTCTCACAAACGTGCTTAGGTTCATATTCTACAACTATTCACCAAGTTTCAATTCAATCGGATTTATATTGGTGGAAAACAAAATAATTACTCGGAAACCATTGGACCTATTCTGCCCATTAACGAATTTGTCCGTCGTATTGGGATGCCCACCTACCCTGAAAATTTCAAGTCGCTAACTGTTTCCGTTCTCAAGTTATCGTGGCAACTGCCGGACAGAATCACATTTGACTTCGAATTCTTCATCGGGAGGACCATTTTTGTCAAATAATTCGAAAATTACAGTCATTTGGGCAGCAAAAGCAACAGAACATAGCAATAAGGGGAAATTCGATAAAGATCTCATAATATTTCTTTTTAAATGAATTCCGAATATATTAAAGTTTTAGGTAGGAATTCGATGAGAGAAATAGGAAGGTTGGTGAAAATACATTAAAACACAGTTTATATAAGTACACAAGATGTAGCATTTAATGCTCACGTTTCAAAAAAACACTATACAGAGGACACGGCTTTACCAAATTACTTTAGAAGGTATCTCGTCCCACAATCGTTTATAATAATATATATAATATATTTATATATTCTTATGAAAAAGCGGAACACAATAAAGTTGCCTCTGATACATAACATAGAGGTACGATATCTTTCACTGATCTGTATTGATTTTAAATTTCGTATACATTGAATAAGGCGAAAATTTTCATGATGGAAAATCACTTTTAAACGAACAGCCAAAATCTTCTCGGAGGTAATATGTATTTACAATAAACGAAGATGCGAATCTGGGGAAATGCTTGAATCAAAGTAATGTGAAGTGAGGTTAAATCAAGATTGAGGGACTTGAAACAATATAAGTTTTTTTCTAAATGGAATCCAAAATGAAACTGTGGATTTACAATGGTTAACAATCTCATGATAACTTGTAGATTTATACAAAATAAGTGTTTCCCCCAAGTCCGCTTAACAAAAGTATTTGAATAAAGCGATTAATACAATATCAACCATCCAATGTACTTACAACTTATTGAAAACAACGTTTAATTTTAAATATTAAATATATCAACACACTGCCCACAAAAATATATACAATATAAATAATTGATATATTGCACTAATTACAAATGAATAAATGGAAATACTTCGAAATAAACATACAGGGTGTTTGGCAGAACCTTGAATATTCGAAAATGGTGGATAGGTGGGCTCATCTGCTACTCACTCAGCCCTAATTTATTTGACCCTGGCCTCCTGGATATTTAAAAATTTTTTTTTTCTTCTAGTTTCACCACTTTCTTAACTTTAAAGTGAAATTTTTATTGAAAATGGGTAAAACAGGCAATATTTTTATTTTTTTTTAATCTTTAATGTTGGCAGATTCTTATAAAATTATTGCTTTATTCAGATGTTAGCTCCTATGAAAGTTATGTGTCCTCAAACTTATATTTATTTATATTATTTTATATTTATATCAACTTCAACTTGCATTAAAAAAAAAATTAAAATTGATTGAGGAGGTCTACCTTTCTAATGGTATATACCTAATTTGCTCGACGAAACTCTACCTTTACGGAAAGTGAAATTTAATTTGTAAGGTTGGTGAAAATTAAATGACTCACGGCTTACCAGTAGCAGTGGTACAAATTGACATTCGCCCTTGGGATGTTTACACAAAGCAGGTAGAAATCATCAATTAAATAAATTATTCAAAATTATTTAATTGTTTCATTAAGCACCTAACTGGTACAGCTATTTTCTTTATACTTAATTCAAGAACTTACATAATTTTAATCGATCATTTAATTTTTAAACTTTGCAGTATTAAATTTCGCAAAACATTTCACTTCCGTAAATGTAGAGTTTCGACGAGAATTTCCTACTTAAAAAAATAAAATTGTGAAATAACTCTTGAAGGTTTGTTTTTATAAAAGCAAATTACAAACCATTAGAAAGTTCACACACTAGGGATATTTTGCTAGAATAGGAACTCCTCCATTATTTTTTGTTTGTTTTTTAATGCAAGTTGAAGTTAAGATTTAAGTATTTTTTACATCTTTCTGTAAGTTTGAGGACTAATAACTTTTTTCTAGCTAACATCTGAACAAAGCAATAATTTTATAAGAATCTGTAATTTTTAATAATATTTTTTTTTAAATATCCAGGGGGACAGGGCCAAATAAATTAGGGCTGACTAAGTAGCAGATGACCCCCACCTATCCACCATTTTCTTAGGTTCAACGTTCTGCCAAACACCCTGTATAATATTTGAACCGATAAGTTTTTCGATTGGATAGATGATAGTGCACTATCAAATTTCGAATTTAAGATACTAATCAGGATCGTGTCCCCCTCCCTTCGCTGTCACTGAAGAGTAATATTAATATTTATCGTAACATCACTAAAGTCGTATACAAAGAGTAGCAGGTTGGAGGAAGGGTGACACTTCCTGGGAGACGTAGGACTAGCTAACAACAACAAGAGTCCTCACGCCAGGCTCCGAAGTAACTAATCACTATGCAACAAAATCATCGTCAGGTCAACTATAAGGTGTTCGTACTTAACCTAACAGAATCCACTAAAGAAAATTGGTGATAGACCGCGAGCATCTTCCACGAAACCAAAACGGGAGTGAATTTCTGCATCGGTTCGGTTCCTTGGAGCAAGCTGCGCATCTTCAGTATACAAGATGTGAGATTCTTACATGAAAACGTGGACCACCTGAGTGATTTGCAACGTTCTGTATACTTGTGTATTATTAGTTTTAGGAAATTCTCTAGTTTCTTAGTTACGTATATCGTTTCGTATATCATCTTCGGGACAGGGAGACTTCTTCAGCTCTTTTCATCATCAAATAGCAAAAAAATCACAACAAATATAACAACTAGTAATTTACAACAGCACAACCTTTGATTATTTTATGCGTGCCGTAGATTTCGCGATTTTTTTTAAGAAACGTGATGATTGCGGAGAAGTGAGTTAACCAATTTTGTGGGGGGGAAGAAAGGCTGATCGTTTATGATACGGGGGGTGGGGGGCGGGGGTTAACAAGGTCCAGGACTAATTGTAACATCGGAAAAACCGAAATGGACTGAGATTCTTAGGTTCTATCATTTTCAAGAATACCATGAAGGTATATCTAGGTTGTTTTTGTCGTTTCGGTTTTTCCGAAGGTTCTGAAATGTGGGCGACCGGAAAATTGGGCTGGGATGTTGGGTAACACATCGAGGATTCCTAAGCTACGAGACCACTTTACACGGTTGAGTTTTTGTCCCTCCATCAGGCGTCGTGATGCGCGACGTCGGCGTCACTCCATTTTCTATTTTATGTACAGTAGTCAGCACACGAGTAAGTCTAATACTTTTTTACAAGTCCTTCCCGTAAAGTAAATACTGGGGCACTACATTTACACTTTGTACAGAGAATAATCACATTTAAGAGTTGCATATTTCTATGTCCATAGTCGTTGTAACACGCATAGGGGAATCTGCAACAAAAAAAATTGAAATCAGTCTAACTCCTGCAGATGTTTAATAAATATATCAAGTCACGAATGCCCGAACAAAACAAATTATGAAATCATTGACGTCAGAGGCAGTCGTATATACACTAGTTTTGCGTACCAATGTCAAGTCAAGTGTATTGAATGGCGAAAATGGTATCATACGATTAGACCTGTTGATTCATGGTTAAATTTGATTATGTCCGAAATAACTTAGAGAGTTGAGTTTTGCTGGGTATATGCGGGGTGAATAGTAGACGTCATTTGCAACGGATTGAGTCAAGTGAAGATATGGCTTTTCTTCAACTTTTTGGAAATTTTCTGCTTTGTTATCGTAAATGATTAATTTTGTAAAAACTACTTGAATCTAAATATTCAATAAATATTTTTTTTCAAAGCTGATGCGATGGTTATCATTTCATGTGAAAAAGTATTTACTAAAAAATCAGATAACCTGGGATATAAGGGGTCATAAATGGCATCAACTATTTTCCTCACAAAATCTTGATGAAACAATTGAGAATCACTCGAAAAAAGTATTATGAACTTTGTGTACAGATTTAGGAAAAAACTTTTCATTAGGTTTTCAAAAAGGTACATAATATATGTCGATAATTCCTTAAAGAAAACGAAAAATATGGCCGGAAAACTGAGCAAGTGATAGACCGTTTCGATAAATAATTATTCAGTCAAATATCCTCTATTTCACTCGTGATTCGCAAGCGGGCCATGGTTTTTGTTGGAGAAAGATATAGCCAAAAAATCCGATTGTAAGTCCATCCACACATCAAAAGAGAATACTGGATTTCGACTTCAAATTGCCGAAAGTATGTCGTACCAAACACGCTCCAATAAGGCGTATATTATTCCAGGGACACAACCAATAACACAAGGAAATATCATAATTTTTTTTAAACTAATTATCTTCAAATTAAAATTCTTTAGAGTTACTCTGAGTTAATTGAGGATTATTTCAATTATCATTTTTTTTATTAGTACTGGTCCTACTCGTAACAAGCAACTAATAATAACATAAATCACAAGTAATGAAGAAGATAAGGAGGATAACAAAGTATAGAAAGTGTTACTTGCTCGGATTTCCGTCTATATTTTTCGATATCGTGGGAAAATTCATTACTATGTACCTTTTTAGGTTCATCAACCAAGGAAGTTTTTTACTCATTTGTACGCAAACTTAATTAAATTTTTTTTTGAGAAATACGCAACTGTTTAATGAAAATTTAATGAGGAAAACAATTGATGCCACTTCAGACACTCTATTTTTCAGGTTATTCATAATTTTGGTGAATGATTTTTTCCGGAAAAAGATTTCTTCAAAAATTTCCTAGCATCATAGCCCCAGAAGCATAGAAAAAAAATATGTTGGGAAAATTATCTCTTGAAAAATTCACCAGATTCAGGATAACTTTTGATCATATATGCAGGTTGAGTGTTTAAGTTGTTTTTTAACCATAGATTCCTCTCATCAAATAAAACACTTTTTTCTATTAGCGTTTTTCCAAATTCGGCAGAGGAAAAAAGATACAGGCTGTTGAAATTTGAAAAAAGAATCAGTTTTCCTTTTGTAGCTTTGACATGGATAATCAGAATGAATATAATTTCAAAAGTAATTTTGTCGGATAATCATTATGTTTTTTAGAGTTTTCGTTGTGATCAAGGAATTTTAATAACTTTATGACTGATTATCCAATATGACATCACCTGACTAAATGGAGCATCCAACTTTTTCTCCGAAGTTAATCAACTGTGTAAGTTCATCAATTTTAATATCATAAGAGAAATTCACATCTGTTATACCATTTTTAGTGACTGAAGAAGAACAAGATATTGAACGGATGCTTGTTAAGATTTTGAATAAAAATTAACTGAGATCTAACTGTATGACTGCCATCCCGATAATTTATTCCTGAAAACTGTTCCTGACGCTAGAATTATACATTTTTTATTTTCTATTTTTGGAAAATCTATAGATTTTTACATGAATTTCGGTATTTTATCGGAGTAACTCATTTCATTCATATATTATATGTTTATACAGATTTACGAATCTGTTTTGAGTTGATTTCGAAATATTGATAATTTGTAAATATTCATTTTTCTATGCTATCGAGTGATTGATTCTCACGATTAATTGTTTCGCATCTTACTCTCTAAGTTATTATTTCGAAAATTAATGTGCTTAAAGGTACGGGCGTATGGAAAATGATCAGTTCACGAAAAAGTTCTCATCAGTAGGTCCAATGTAATTGTTTCATGTTTGCTCATACCATATCTTTGAAATCATTTCTATAAGTTTCGTAAACATATCGTAATCTTTGTCACACTGGAGATGTACGAGGTGTGCCAGAAAGTATTTCCATCCTCCAGGTTGTATCACAGTTGTATCATGTATATTATGCGATAATGCGCTGTTATTGTGTTAAGATTTTTTTCATATTATCTATAAGTAAACTATTTTTTGGTCATAGCGACATCAATTATTGATATCTTCATTTCTAAACGAGCTAAATAGTACCTGAAGCTAAACATTTATTTTGATATCATACATAGATGTAATTAATAAATTGATTGTTATGTTATAACATGTTATATAAGATGTGCAATTCCTCACAATAACGTACCTTGATACAATGCTTGGATCCTCAGGCAACAACTGAATGAAATTCTTTCGAACAAATCCAGCATAATTTTGAAAATTCATCATCATAACGTAATTTTGCTTAAACAAAATATATAATTATTATGATAATAATTATTACACGAGCTTCCCTATATGTAATTGAAAACTGGAATTTACAACTATCTGTTATTGTTTGCAATTGAATGAAATAGTTTCATTTCGTTAGCAAATCTGTCATTTACTTTGAACTGAAAAGTTCATACCATTCAGAGAATTTTATGTTATATTATTATTATTTATATTATACTAGTGATGAAAAAATAAAATATGTAATATCGTTAATCCTTGATAATGCAATGAAAGTCATGGTTGGTTTAGGGGCTTCATCTTACAGACCGTTCGCCTAATTGTACATTTAACGAACTGAACCCCAGGAGGTATCGCAAAAAAGACATTATGGTGTTGTTTTGTTGTAGTTGGAGACCATTACTAACTTAACTCAAAAAATTACTCCTTTTACTGTTTACATAATTACTACTACTGATAAAATGAATTCTATGATAAATTTTTGATAGAGGTTTCAACTTTCTTCTACGCTCATTCGATATAGGTACAATCTTCTTTTCAGACTGAGTTTGATTATGTAGAACGAAACTTAATATCGTTCCAAACATGCACATAAAATGACAACATGTAGTTTTTACTATAGCCATAAACTAGCCGCCATTAATCATTAATACTCCTAATTCTTTGATATTTACCATAATTTAATTATAATCATCATGTCATATCAGTTAAATGTAATGTATGAACAATTATACATCACTTTAAATAATCATTAAGAATACTGTGGGAGGTAGATTTATTATTCAATGGTTTCTTTCTGGGTTTTCTCTCCCAAACTCTGAAAAATATCTGTTAAATAAAAAATTATTATTTTGTGAATAGCTTCTGCGTGAGAAACACAAGATATTTGTCAGAAGCAATAAATCGAACAATGTTGCCCAACAAACAATAACGACACAACATCAACGATGAAACAACTAAATTTCGTAACGTTTCGGAGTTTAAATCAGACTCCTTCGTCAGAGAATTAACGAAAATCTTCAGAATTATTTTTTGTTGATATAGCTATTCTGAAATTCGAGAATTGTCACTTTGACAGTTTGGGAGAGAAAACCCAGAAAGAAACCATTCAATATAAATCACTTGCCAGAGTTTTCGACAATTATTGTCCCCTTTAATTAAATATTTTTTATTTCATTTCTGAAATTTTCAAATTTATTTTTTTCGGCATAACCCCAAAAAAATCGAGAAAATCGCTGACCTGAAGTCAGGAGCTTTTGCGCTCATGTTCAATTGTCTATTTAGGCCTCACAAACCTTCACTGTATACTGTATGAACCTTCAAAAAGTCTTTTGAAAAAATGAAGTGGGCATGAACTGAACCAAAATTTTAAAATGAATAGCTAGGATTCGACCTCGGATCTCCTGTGCATCGGGCGAGCACGCTAACATCTAGGCCATCGAGGTGTGGTTACAATTCTCAACTTGATACCAATTCGAAATATTATTTCCACAATAATTCCTAAAATACGAAGCCGATCGGGCTGAAATCCGGTACTCGAGTGTAAAATGGCGGCTTGAATGTTGTGCAGAGGAATATATACAGTTTCTGAAATATAAATTTTTTTAAGAAAAAATAATTTTTTTTTCTCACAAAATTTGAACTGTTTTCAGTGCTGGAATGGACTCATTACGATACTGAAATAGAGAAACAATATTTCAGATGGGGTATGACTTCGAAACCATCTGGCCAATTATGCCCATTAACGAAGTGAATTTGATCTAGATTTTTTTATCAGTTGAGTTGAGTTGAGGCCATTTTGGCAAAAAATTCGAAAATTGTAGACATTTGGGCAAAATGATAGCACGCTGTTCTCTACAGAACATGCGCGCAAAAAAGATAGAAAAAAAAATAAATTGAATGATTCTTTATTAATCAAAAATATTACATGTACAAATAAAAAACAAATAATACAGTCAACAATGACAAATATCTACATAGTAGGTACAAATTGGTCAACAATTCGTTTTACATTTTCAACAACGAATATCCAGCGATCTATCGCATATAAATTAACCTAACACAGACATGTTCGTCTTGAGCAGCGACAGTGACATATTCCGCACGCCTCATCGTAATCTTCACTCAAAACCGTATAGGAACTGTTACCTACCTCACAGATGGTGTCCATAGTACTCTGCGGGATAGTGTGCGTACTGGTTATGGAAAGCGGGATCGCCGGGCGGCCGATGCATCATCTGTTGTCCATCCATCATGTAGCCCATGGTGCCGTCAGGACTGTATGCTCCACTTGGACCTGCATGGGGTGAAAAGACTAAACATTAGTGGTGTAACATACTGTTCTCATACTGAAACTTCTTGAAGGTTAAGAATTCGGTAGGGGCGACAGAGGTGCGAAAGGTCGACGATTTACGTCGCTCAATTAAAGTTTGAGGATGGGTATGGTTAATGGTTTATGTGAATCGAAATAGTGCAGAGTGGAGATGATCATATTTTTTCGGTAGAGGATGCATTTAGTATATTTACTTGCATCGTTTGAGACCATTTTCGGTAGAAAATTAGGTACATACTTTTGGACAAAACGAGAGCGCTCTGATATGAATTAAGTTCTTGAAGATCCAAGGCCCGTAGTAAGTACCTTTTATGAGAGATTATAAAGAGCGTAGTACAAACATTTCAAAGTTAAATTACTTTTCGAAAATAATGAACCAACATGGGAAGTGATACCTTCCGAAGAGGTAATAAAGGGTTTTCCAATAAGAGGTGTTATTTTGAATAGCCCGCTATTTCGGTAGATGTCACTTTTGAAGCTGTCATTTTTTGACATTTGGCAAGTACAAACTACGCCATTAATAAAAATGGAACGATACACGCTTCAAGAACGCATTGAAATTGTTAAAATTCACTATAAAAGTGGTGAAAATTTGGCAGAGACGGTTCGTAAAACTCGAACATTTTTGGGTCGTCGTGGAGCACCTTGTCGGACCGCAATAAAGAAATTGGTGGAAATATTCGAGCTGTTGGGACAAGTTAGTTATGTGGAGAATAAAACCCGTGCACGTCGATCAAGAACAGCCGATAATATTGCTGCTGTAGCCGAAAGTGCTGAAGAAAACCCAGGTTTGTCCATTCCTCGTCGTTCTTTGGAATTCGGCATTCCACAAACATCATTACACCGTATTTTGCATAAAGATTTGGGTCTTAAAGCTTATAAAGTTCAGTTAACACAAGAACTCAAGCCGGCCGATCATCAACAGCGTCGTGTCTTTGCTGATTGGGTCGTTGAAATGCATGAAAATGATCCGGAATTACATCGAAAAATCATCTTGAGTGATGAGGCCCATTTCCACCTCGGTGGCTTCGTCCACAAGCAAAATTTTCGCATCTGGGGCTCGGAAAACCCAAGAGTTATTGTTGAAAAGCCTTTCTATCCTCAACGTGTGACTGCTTGGTGCGGTTTAGGGTCCGGCGGAGTCATTGGACCTTACTTTTTCGAAAATGAGGCAGGAGCAACAGTTACGGTGAATGGATTGCGCTATCGCGAGATGATTAATGATTTTTTATGGCCGGTATTGATCTGGACAACGTTTACTTTCAACAAGACGGCGCTACGTGCCACACAAGCAACGAAACCATTGATCTTTTGCGGGAAAAGTTTCCGGACCGTGTTATCTCTCGAAGAAGTGATCACAATTGGCCACCGAGATCTTGTGATTTAACACCTTGCGACTTTTTCCTTTGGGGCCACGTGAAAGAGAAGGTCTACGCCAATAGCCCAGCGTCGATTCAAGGCCTCAAAGATGGAATTCGTGAGGCTATCGAGGACATAGGGCAGCCACTTTGCGATTTGGTTATGGAAAATTTCATTAAAAGGATATGGTCCTGTAAGCGTGGTCGTGGTGGTCATTTGCCTGATGTTATTTTCCACTATTAACGGCATAGCTTCTTCTTTATAATGAAATAAACATTCGATCATATATATAGAAAAATGGCATTTTTCTTTGAATATCAAAATAACACCTCTCATTCGAAAACCCTTTATACTGCTCCAAGTTTAGAAATTTTTTGATCGTTTCAAAAATTGCCGATTCTTGTCCACCAAATTTATGAGAAATCAAATGTGTACTCCCTTATATCTGAATGGTTTTTTGCCGTCGTTTGATAACTTTTTCAGTTTCAGGCAAGTTCTTGTCGTTTGCGTTTCTGAGAATTTTGGATCAGTTATTGTTTTACGTTTTTACAATCAACTTTGATTCAAAATTTGAAAATTTGTTTTGCAATAATGCCTAGACGTAAACTTACGTTTGGGTATGGACCCATCCTCTGGTGTCCAGAAATCGCAGATCGGTTCAGGAAGGTTCAGAGGTGGTACAGTTACTCTTTGGCGAGTCAATGGGAATACAGAATTGTTGGAGCTTGATGCTACCATGAAAGCGCAGATTTACATAGAGCAAGTCATTGACAATATGTATTATTCCTTTGTTTCATACTGCTATTGGGCCTAATTTCTTGTTTTTAGACGATAATGCGTCACCCTATCCAGCGAGAATAGTCGATGAAGCTCTGGAAATCCCTGGTATTCCACCTCTGGTCCTGCCTCCTTGGTCACCAGATCACAATCCCATTGAACACGCTTGGGATCAGCTACAAAGAGCTTTGGATTCTCATCGACCATCTCCAACACACATCAAGAACTCAGAAGGCTATTACCGCAACTCTGGAGTGAAATTGATCAAGGCTACCTCAACAATCTGATCGAAAGTATGCAAAGGCATTGTCAGGCCGTGGTTGATGATCGAGAAGGCCATACTCTTAACTGAACCTTATTTTTTTAATTTTTTGAGTGAACAGATTTTGCATTACAAATACTAAAAATAAATTTTCACCTGAAACTGTGAAACTTATAAAGAAATGGGCGAAAGAATGAGTTAGATAAGTGAGTAAACATTTAAATTTTTCATATTTAAAAAATTGGTGAAAAAAAAATTGAAACGTTTGAAACAGTCTTCTGAACTTACGATTTCATAAATACGTTTTATGAACCCGCATTCCGTTGAGTGGCTTGCCAAATGAATGGGTTAATCGTTATATCAATGGATCTTTATGAAACTCAGTTATAAGTTAGAGTATATTAATTCTTATCTACATTAATAATATACCAATTCCGAGACCAATTTATCCTATACCGAGATGGTACAATGTTCTAGCTTCTTCTGACCCGAAAGGGACAGCAGAAGTAATTATGACATTTTTGAAAAGACCTTTCAACTCAGATTGTTCCAAAGGAGAATTATCAACCTCCCAGTTAGCCATGAAATTTTGTCACATTTCACCGTGTATAATTGTATATTTTGAAAATGTTAGGTTATGCTCATTTTTCTGTCAGATAATTACGCAAAGTTGTCCTCTCTACATAGAAGTCGTAGTAATTACGTATTTTTCACAATGTGAATTTTCTTGGAAAAAATAATGAATTTGAAAAGATAGTATGTGAATACTTCGTCTCTCTGCTTCTTCAAAACTACTTTTGGCATTTTCAATTTCAAAGGAAGAGTTCTTTATTATTCGAAGATACCTGTGATATATCTTGTCTAAGATGGAACATTATGTTGAGGATCAGAGAATTGTTTTGACATTTACGATATTTCAGGAGTACCAATCTGCCTCAGTTTTAGTTACAAAAACGCGATAGACCTAAATCATGGCCAACCGAGAGACTGTATGAAAGTGAATGAAGTATATTCATAGATCATGTCTTCTATGATTATACACTTGACAAAGACAAGCTTATTCCCTTCTGTAAATTATCATATCTCTATGGATATACCAAAAAAATATCTTCGCGCATCTTTGGCATAACCATAGACATAGGAGAAGACTGTGATATTGTATAATTCCACAGCATGATCGATTTTCCGCCCGTATTAACCGTATGTACTTCACGACTCGATATGGAACGCACAGTCCTTTCTCTATGTATATACCATTATATAAATGTCTATGATCTATGGGCATAACCATACTAAAAACACATAATACTTTAAAAATATTGTAGAATAAGCTTCCACAAAAGATGTGCATCCAATATAAAATTGATGGATGAGCATATAAGGAACGCATTGTTCATCTGTGAATGTTGCTTTATAATGTATCATTGTAACATTGGAAAATTGGCAACATCTCATAGAATCGTTTTGACATTGACGATATTTCAGGATTGCCAACCTGCCTTAATTTTAGTTACAAAAACGTAAATCATGGCCAACCGGGAGACTTCATAAAAGTGAATTTGAATTTGAGTTGGTACAATTGAACAATTTCGATATCATAATTTCAAGTCTAAGTTAGAGCTTATATTAGATGGAAAAGGCGTATATAAAATAGGAGGCTCGGTATCACCGAGTTGCATCTCACAGCAAAGAGCGTATCTGAACTCCACTCAAGGCTGCTCGCTCCGTTCCCATCTCATCCGATCTCCCCTCACCCTTGCCTGTCAACCGACAATTGCAAGACCCGGTGATGGATAGGTTCACGGTCTTTTCTATAGCTCTCGATCTATCTTTTAGGACCCGAGCACGAGGAGGACGTTGCCAGCCCCAACTTCTACTTTTGGAATCGATAAAAGGCGAAATATTTCCTCAAACACACCGTCAAGACTGCTAAAAGTGCCGCGAAGCCCTCGGGTTCGAAATACTGCCAGAATTACCTCCATAAAGTTAGCAGAACCACTTTCAAAAATTTCAATTAAACTTATTGCACTAATTGTCGAATATTTGTTGAGAATTTGTCGCGAAAGAAAAAAATTTGTCGCATGCTTAGATTTTTTATATGGGCTAACTTAATATTAGGTTAAAGGGGCCACACACGATTTACGTACGTTGATTAATTGAATTTTTTCCAACCAGAAATGAACTAATAATTGTCGAACGACCCAAAAATATTCGTCGTGACGGAAAAAAGTTTGTTGCTCGCTTAGTTTATTTTTAAATGGTGTGTCGCTGCTAACTTAAAATTAAGTTAGCAGAGCCACTCCATATAAAAAAACTAAGCGCGCGACAAAATTTTTTCTTTCACGACAAATTCTCTACAAGTATTCGACAATTAATGGAATAGGTTTCATTGAAATTTTCGCAAGTGGCTCTGCTAACTTTATGGAGGTTTTATGTTTGGGTCTTTCGACAATTATTTAGCTCATTTCTGGTTGAAAAAGAAATACTATTAACCAACGTACGTGATTTGTGTGTGGCCCCTTTAACCTAATATTAAGTGAGCCCATATAAAAAAAAACGAAGCACGCGACAAACTCTATTCTTTCACGACAAATTCTCGACAATTATTCGACAATTAATCCAATAGGTTTCATTGAAATTCTTGCAAGTGGCTCTGCTAACTTAATATTAAGTTAGCAGAGCCACCCCATATAAAAAAAATAAGTGCGCGACAACCTTTTTTCTGTCACGACGAAAAAGTTTGGGTCTTTCGACAATTATTTAGCTCATTTCTGGTTGAAAAAAAAATACTATTAACCAACGTACGTGATTTGTGTGTGGCCCCTTTAACCTAATATTAAGTTGGCCCGTATAAAAAAACGAAGCACGCGACAAACTTTTTTCTTTCACGACAAATTCTCGACAATTATTCGACAATTAATGCAATAGGCTTCATTGAAATTTTCGCAAGTGGCTCTGCTAACTTTATGGAGGTGCCAGAATTAAGGTGTTAAAATTTTCTCCACGAAATCCTCAGCTCTTAAGGTTTGACTTATGTTATCGCGTGTGGGCAGGTGGATTTTTATTAAAAGCATCGTCGATAAGCCCGGTAAAAAACGTGCGATACTAGTTTCAGCTCGCGAAATTTCCCCGGTCAAAAGAGCGCCGTCACTGGATTCGATAACCGATCATACAAGACTTTCCACTTACAAGTTATGGAGACCGCGAACGAGGCGGCCTCTGGATACGGTCCGTATCGGAGGAACAACGTTAAGCTTTAATGGAAATCACAATTCATTAAAAAAAAATAGATAAATCCGATACATAATGCGATTGATTTATACAGAAACGTGTAAAGCGATCTTGAGAGTATGCTGGAGCGGAATGATAGCGGGGCACAATGTTTGTTGACTTTTCTGACAATCAGAACTGGATTTCGAAAAATAACGGAACGTATGTCGGGTTGTTGTGAATGTTCGATGCTCGAGTCATCGACAACTTCCACGGTCGTAGGTTGAACGCCAACATGTCACACCGATCATAGAAAAAACGGAGAGGGACAAATATGTCTGTGTTTCGACCGTTTGAACTCGATTCCCCAATTTAATCAACGAAAGAAGATATATTTTTCCGTTCGACATAATGTTCCTCAACCCTTCGTTTTGCTTTCGGGGATCACTGAAATGAATTCTCCCTCTTTGTAGTGACTGCAAAGATTGAAAAACATCCCTTAATGACCATTTTCGGTACATCACTCCGTAATTTCCTTAATTTTATTCGGAATTATGATCTCCCCCATACCGGGCAACCCTTTATTCCAATTACTACCATTACAGCTATTAATCATTTCCCAGGAGGAACATTCCAAAGTGATGTGAATGCACTATACATTACAAACAAGTTTGGCCCGATAGACGAGTCCCTGTAGTACCCTATCTCCGTCTTCGGTGTTGCATTGTCATCGGAAAACTTCCGAACTTTCAGAAAGCATTTGCATTTTTTTTTCGTTTTTAACTCCGATGAAGATTTTGCCCAAGTCTAGACCCAAACTTGATTGGAATTGATTAAAACCTATTTTTTCACAATTGGGTTTAACGAATGAAAGTGTGAACTTACCTGCCCTATTTGATTGGTCTATCATAGGTTGAACTATTCTCCGCCTAGCGTTGATGAACCTGAAAAAAAAAAGAAGGGGTTAGCAAATAAGTCCATAGTCATAATACTATGAGATATGGCGAATTCAAATCATTTTTTTGTGGGTTGGTAGTAGGTACCACCAATGCCGACTATAATGGAACGCCTGGAAATGATAAAATGGCAACACTGCTATGAGTCGTACGCCAGACGATTCAGTCGAACGTTTGTTTTGACGATTCCTTCTTATTCTGGAATTTACCAGTATAGATCTTCGCGGATATTTCGTGGTATTTTTGTGTATAACGATGTGAATTAGTGCAATACATTGATATATGCTCGGGTATTTATGTTCTGTGAGTAAACAGAGTGTAAATACTGAAATTTACCTCGGAGTATTTCTACTTGGAGATTAGTACATTTCAGTTGAGACTATAGACAACAAGATTGACTAGAAATATGAGTGAAATAGCTTTCATTTTTTCCGATTTTATAAAAGATTTTGATAACCTTTCTAATAATTTTTCAACAAAAATTCATACATCAGGATGCGAGATCAAATAGCTCTGATAATCTAATTAGTTTATATATTCAATTTCGAAAAGTCTTCATCTGTAGATGCTTCAGTTCAAATCAATAAGGACCTTCATCTTAACTTATTTATTAAGAATGTTCAGATTTCCTGCAATTTGAAATGGATTCTTCCTTTCGATCTAACCCTGATTAGATGGTCTCAACTTATTAATCTGCTTTCCCGCTATAGAAATATTTTTGGGGATTCATATTCAGAATTTATAAATTTGTTTTATCAACATTTTTGTACAGTTCAGATCAAAATATAATTATATGTAAATTTACTCTTCGTAGAATTTAATTGGACTTTTATTAATCAGAATTCACAGAAACTTGTAGTTGTGGTTTACATTCGAAAATCATTCTAAATTCCCTTTTTTCTGTATTCGAAAATTCACTTTTGACAAATTTTGTAGAAAATACGAATTACAATATTATTGTCAACCGAATGGAAAAGAAACAGAAACATTTGGAGATAGCAGAAACTCACCATGATAGTAAGACCAAAAAAATTACAAACACTAATATGATTTTATCACAATTTTCATTTTGAGAATTTTATTTGTTTATAATTTTTTTGGCAAGGGTTAACCCTACACCTTCTCGTGGTTCTTACTGAATAATGAAATGAATAACAACTACCTAGGTTCCAATTTTTATTTGATCTCAATAATATTGTGTAAAATGAAATGTTATTATTCAATTTATTGACCAAGTAGGGTCTCATATTGTTTATTCATTTAGGGATTCCAAGCAAGAAAACCTTTTCAATGAGTTTTAAATTCTAAATATACGTTAGCCCGAGCTACCGCATTGAAGAAGTAGGCCTCTAAGAGACGATAAATTGCGGCGTTGTCAGACTGTGTTCTCTATAGAGGGCTGTGGTACCACCGCCTTTATTATGTATGCAGAGTTTTCCGTAACTAATACTGCAGAGTAACACATGTCTTGGTTAACATCAAAGAAGGCCGAAATCAATTTCCAAAACCATCGTTTACACCTGATTTATTACTGTGGCGTTCAGGAAACTAAAAAGTCGCTTCTGGGGATATTGTTTGAACTAGAATGAGAAGATAAAAGTCGAATCGAAGTAAGTATTGAAAGTTAACCCGGAAAAATAAATTTAAGAATGTTTCAGAGACAGGAAAGAATTCTTGGCATTGTGATAAACAAGGCCTCTGAAGGCCATACATTGATTTGATAATTTATTTTCCAGTTTCCTAGAATTAATAAATTGTCCTTGTTTAAATCTACACTTATTAGGCACACACGCTACATAAACGTAGATCGTACAGTTAGAGCATCATGCAATATATAATTTTACAAAGATATCTCTCTACGAATTAACAAACAACACAAACCAAACCGTGAAACACGGTATTCGCGTGCCATCTACATCTTCGACGGACGTCACCAGTTCCAATAAAAAATCGGGAAAAGGGCTTAATTCAATTTGGCTTTTGTAATGTGTCACGACTAGACAGGTAGATAGATCGCAGTAACCGCCCGACAAAACGAACTTTGTTTTTATATTCATGAAATCAATTTCGGCCGGCTATTGATCATTTAGCCCAGTGATTTCGCTAACCGTGAACGTTATTTATTCACTCATCGAAACAACTGCAATGCACAGTTTCGCCGTTTTGCTCCTCCTAATTCGTACATATATCCAAATTTTCGAGAGTGCACGCCAGATCGGAACAGGGCCGTATCGGGAAATTCGATACACACTCGAATCAATTCGTAAGTGGATCTCGTCGAAATTCGTTCTAAAACGGAACGTAACCGTGCGCTTAATTAGTGTTCGCAACACTGATCCATCCTTAATGATTTCTGTGGTACGTCATTCTAAGACCATCGAATATTTGAGTTGATTTTGTATACTCCATTCACTTGGAATGGATAATGTCAAAGGTGTACCGTAATTATTATGTCACAGTAAGACCTTATAGAGCAGCTTAAATATGTTTTCGTTATATAATTAGATATCCATTACCTAATTTTATTGAGTATATTTCATTACGTACAATGACTTTCAGCATATTGGCAACAACGCTTCGGCGATCCTGGTGCAGAATATGCTTGTACCTTTTTCCTTGTTTCGAATTTGATCAAGTGGAAAATATATCATAACTCCAATGTTACAATGATACATTATAAAGCAACATTGACAGATGAATGCGTTCCTCATATGATCATCCATCAATTTTATATTGGATGCACATCTTTTGTGGAAGCTTATTCTACAATATTTTTAAAGTATTATGTGTTTTTAGTTTGGTTATGCCCATAGATCATAGACATTTCTATGATGGTATATACATAGAGAAAGGACTGTGCGTTCCATATCGAGTCGTGAAGTAAATACGGTTAATAAGGGCGGAAAATCGATCATGCTGTGGAATTATACAATATCACAGTCTTCTTCTATGTCTATGGTTATGCCAAAGATGCGCAAAGATATTTTTTTGGTAGAGATATGATAATTTACAGAAGGGAATAAGCTTTTGTTTGCCAAGGGCATAATCATAGACGACATGATCTATGAATATACTTCATTCACTTTCATAAAGTCCCTCGGTTGGCCATGATTTAGGTCTATCCCGTTTTTGTAACTAAAACTGCGGCAGGTTGGCACTCCTGCAATATCGTCAATGTCAAAACTATTCTGAGAGACGTTGTCAATTTCTACTGTCAATACTCAACATAATGTTCCATCTTAGACAAGATAATATCAGTGATAATTATCTTCGAATAATGAAGAACTCTTCGCTTTGAGATTGAAAATGCCGAAAGCAGTTTCGAAAAAGCAGAGACAAAGTATCAAGAAGTGCTATACAGAACTGAAATCTGCAATAGGAACTTCATTCTGTCTTAGGACATGCTGAACTCTCGAATGAAATTAATTAGTTTCCTATCCTATCACTATATTTTATTAAGGTTTAACAGTGACTCGGGTTGCGTAGTACTACTACATTTTGAAACTGGTGAAACAAGTTATGCAACAAGGTATTTAAATGTCTCCTGTATGCTTATTTCTTGAGAATCACGAAAAGTGGGGAATTCCATAGGTACCTCTGTTCGTTTCGAAGTTTTCCTGCCGGGTTATTCAGGTACTTTTATTATTTTTTCAAATGAACAATCACAAAGTAACGGACTACTGTATCCATTATTATTCATTAAAATTTCAACACTTGATTCTTGATTTCCGTACAAGAAAATTGCATAATTGAATCTTCCAACCACAGTTGATATTTCCATAGTAACAACAGATGAAAAATTTCTTTCAGAAAAGTCAGTCGACAGGTCTTTAGAATTGTTGAATTCACATAATATCTTCTCAAATTCATTATTTTTCCCAAGAAAATTCACATTGCGAAAAATACGTAATTACTACGACTTCTGTTTAGGGAAGACAACGTTGCGTAGTTAACTGACGGGAAAATGAGCATAACTTAACATTCTCAAAATATACTCGGTGAAATGTGTCAAAATTTCATGGCCAACCGGGAGACTTTATGAAAGTGAATGGAGTATGGATCTCGTCGAAAATCGGTCTAAAACGGAAGGTAGCAGTGCACTTAATCAGTGTTGGCAACACTGATCCATCCGTGATGATTTCTGTGGTACGTCATTTTAAGACCATAGAATATTTGAGTAGTTTTTGTATTCGAATTTGGGGTTGTATTGTATCTGTTTTTGTGTGATGCGGTTCGGGAACGGTCCTGGAGGTGGGGCGTGATGTATGCCGTACATTAACTGAATGGCGTCGGAAACGATTCCAATCGGTCGATGGAGAACCCAATCATTTCCGGTGTCGGAGCGAATTAGTCCGAGCGCGATTTTGACGAACATTGACAGTCTCGCTGCTCTATGCTGCCAGTGCAACAAACTGAACATTCCGCATTCGGAATGGATGCGAAACAAATCGGATATTTGTGGGTAATGTTACATCTGGCGGTCGTATTATTTTACTCGCTCTCTTCAACGTCCTTTATCTGTCAACTGTGAAATTGGCACAGTCGAAATGGATATTATGGAAATCAATCAGTAGATGGATTCAGCCGGAGATGTATTAGTAAATAATTTCGGAGATTTATGCATGAGGATTGCATCCTCGCTGAAGCTATTTAGATAATAGAACAGTTAAGAGTGAACTTGGGTTCACAAGGATCACCCCTCCGCAAATTATAGTAAAAAAATTACATCCTATCCAAAATTCAGTGTATTTTTGACTATTTTTACCGATTTAACATTTTCAGATAAAAGAACTACTAGATCGAACGAAAAAAAATCCACACATCCAGAAATTTTCACAGTTTAGAAAGCTTTTCATTTCGATCGATGCATTTTGAAATTGAGTTTCAGATAAATTCTTTGGATATTATATCCACAAAAATAGGAAAAAATATATACAAGTACAAGTGGCGACTGATTGCAAAAAAAAACCAAAGAGAAATCCAAAATGACTAAAGGTCTACAAGAACATCCTTTGAAAATTTAAAGGGATGATTCCTGAAACTATTTTAAGAAAAAAGTTATTATGGACGTTGGTCCACTTTCTTATCAAAATCCTTACTGTTGAAATTGGAAAAAAGATAGTTTTTCCTTAATATCTTGTAAACCACAAAAAATATTAAAATGATCTCGAGAATATTGTTATAACTTTACAAACTCTGTGAACTGGTGTTGATATTTAGGAAATGAAGCATTGAGAAAAACCATGGCCACCTAAGGTCCAGAACTCAAATGCCTTTTATAAAATTATTTATGAGAGATTATGTTCTTTTTGCCGCTCTTGTTCCTCGGAACAGAGTGCTTATCAATTTGTCCAAATGTCTGTAATTTGCGAATTTTTGGATGAAAATGGTCTTAAACGATTTGGTTTGACTCACTGATCAAGAATCCGTGGTCAAAATCGATTCCGTCCGGCCTTAGACACGATAACTCTCAAACAAAATGAGCAAGACGGTTGAAATTTTCAGCGTAGGTTTGGGAAAAAAAATATCTCGGTTGAGTTCGTTATTGGACAAAATCAGCCGGATGGTTTCGAGGTAACGAAAAAAAAAATTCACTTCAAATTCAATTTTTTTTGAGATGGTGTTTCATCATGAGAATCTGTTGATATCGTTTCAAACTAATCCAAGCTAATAGTTTCGAAGATATGATTGTTCAAAATTTCAATATTAAATGCTGTAATGCTGTAATCGAAAATGAATGCCCGTATTTTTATCTAATATAAATGAATTTCATGATCTGTGTTCACAAATATCATCTTGAAGAGGCATTTTATTATTATTATTATTATTTTATATTTATATTATATTTTATATTCAATTATATCGATGAAATATCGTAGAATTATAATGCCCTTGGATAATCCATAAATGAGGATGGAATTAATATATACTTTGGTAAGTTAATCAATTTGGGTTCAGAATATATCCAGTAAAAACAAAACTGGAATATTGGCTTAGTTCCAACAGATATAATATAAAATTCAGAGTAGATTTGAGGAATTAATATCTCGGATAAGTTCGTTATTGGGTAGAATCGGTCAGGTGGTTTCTGATTAATAATTTTGGCATTTTTGTTTTTTTTTTAATGACACTTTTTTTAATTCAATTTAATATGTGATGTAATTTCATCATTGAATCCATTGATGTCATTCCCAACTCTGAGAAATCAATACTTTCGGAGATATGATTCGTCAAAGTTTGAACAAGAGCGCCACATCACTGTCCTCAGGGCTTTCCCAATTTTTTTTAAGCTTTGAACTGGATCGGATATATACTGTTGAAAATATTTCCAATGTTTCTATACATGTTGTGATAATATGTAGATTGAATATGTAGATTGAAAACTATCGAGAATTCGTTAAAAACTCATTCTCTCCTTCTATACTCCATTCACTTTTATAAAGTCTCCCGGTTGGCCATGATTTAGGTCTATCAAGTTTTTGTAACTAAAACTAAGGCAGGTTGGCACTCCTGAAATATCGTCAAAGTCAAAACAGTTCTCTGAGACGTTGCCAATTTCTACTCACAACAATCAACATGTTCATCTTGGACAAGATGTTATCACAGATCATAATCTTCGAATAATAAAGAACTCTACGCTTTGAAATTGAAAATGCCGAAAGCAGTTTTGAAGAAGCAGAGACAAAGTATCAGGAAGTGCTATACAGAACTGAAATCTGTAATAGGAAAACTTCTTTCTGTCTTAGGACATGTTGAACTCTCGAATGAAATTTCTTAGTTTCCTATCTTATCACTATATTTTATTAAGGGTTAACAGTGACTCGGGTTTCGTAGTACTACTACATTTTGAAACTGGTGTATTTCAAGTTGTGCAACAAGGTATTTAAATCTCTTCTCTAGGCTTATTTCTTGAGAATTTCGAAAAGTGGGGAATTCCATAGGTAAGAACGTCTGTTCGTTTAGAAGTTCTCCTGCCGGGTTATTCGGGTACTCTTATTCTTTTTTCAAATGAACTATCACAAAGTTTTTCCATATGGAATTAAGGTTCATACTAGGGTATTAAAGAAATTGGTTTCATTAAATGTAATATCTATATTTTTTTTGTTCTGCCGTTAGAATCAAATATTTTTTATTTAACAGCTGTACACAGTTATAAATTTTGAATAACTCACAGCCTCGTTCGGGTTTATTGACTTTGTAATGTTGTCTAATAAACTCTTTATTATTTATTATATTATAAAGTAACGGACTACCTACTCTTTCCATTATTTTTCAATAAAATTTCAACACTTGATTCTGGATTTCCGTACATGAATATAGCTTAACAGAATCTTCCAACCTTTGTTGAATTCACGTAATATCTTCTCAAATTAATTATTTTTCGCAATAAAATTCACATTGTGAAAATACGTAATTACTACGACTCCTATGTGGAGAGGACAACGTTGCGTAGTAATTTGACAGGAAAATGAGCATAACCTAACATTTTCAAAATATACACGGTGAAATGTGTCAAAATTTCATGGCCAACCGGGAGACTTTATAAAAGTGAATGGAGTATACAAATTCATATTATATATTTCTGTGGACGAAGATGGAGGAGGAAACTTCAATTAGGAGACTCCGGTGACCTCGAAAAAACGAAACGTCAAAATGATAAAGTATTACGACTGTATACATCAAAAATCGATGTAGCGCACTTCCGTCTCTTTTATGAATAATACAGGGAACGATGCAACTGTAATAGTCGCCGTGGGAAGGCACCCTAATGGATAGGGGAAACTGATCCTACAAAATTCCTAGTAATTTTGTTTATGTGTGACGCGCGAGCAGGGAAAGCTCGCCGGAGAAAACGGGATAATCGAAATATGGCCCGAGCGCGACACTGGGGCCGCCGCAAGTTTCTGCCGCTCCATTTTCATCAAGAAATTGCATCCCTTTACACCTCGGAAAAGAGAAAATTACTTTATAAAAGTAATACGAAACGCGAGAGCCCTCGCTAGATCTCCCAGAAGACGTTTATAATTTCATTTGATTTTATAAATATAATACTCACCCCGAATGTACGGAAAGATTGATAATGGCAAGGTGGAGAAGAATATTGCCGCCTTAATATTGCACTCTCCTCAAACACGATGCCTTTTTCATTTTTATCCTGCGATACGCTCTTTCCGCTTTTAATACGCTGGAGGATCATCTCCGAAATTACGAAAGCCCAAATAAGAGTACGACGCTAACTTTTTCATGCTCGTAAAATTTCACGTTCCGAAATTGATGATATCACGTTCTAGGGAAATTTGTGGAATAAACATAGAGAAATTTTTAAATGTCCATAGCCAGAGACTATAGGTTTATGAATACCAACCACAAAGGTATTCATAGATCATGTCTTCTATGATTATACCCTTGGCAAAGACAAGATTATTCCCTTCGGTAGATTATCATATCTCTATGGATATATACTCCCGGTTGGCCATGAAATTTTGACATTTCACCGTGTATATTTTGAAAATGTTAGGTTATGCTCATTTTCCTGTCAGACAACTACGCAACGTTGTCCTCTCTACATAGAAGTCGTAGTAATTACGTATTTTTCACAATGTGGTTTTTCTCGGGAAAAATAATTAATTTGAAAGGATATTATGCGAATTCAACAATTCCAAAAACCTGGCGACTGTTGAAGAAAATTTTTCCTCTGTTGTTACTGGAAATATTTCACGTATATAAGCTGGTTGGAAGTTTCAGTTATGCTATTTTCTTCTACGGAAATCAAGAATCAAGTGTTGAAATTTTAATGAAAAATAATGGATACAGTAGACCGTTACTTTGTGATAGTTCATTTGAAAAAAGAATAAAGGTACCTGAATAACCCGACAGGAAAACTTCAAAACGAACAGACGTACCTATAGAATTCCCCACTTTTCGAAATTCTCAAGAAATAAGCCTACATAAGACATTTAAATACCTTGTTGAACAACTTGAAATACACAATTTTCAAAATAGCAGGCACGGGCCTAAGGGGGGTGGGGGGTGGGGAGGGGATGATCCCCCCCAATGTTGGCAAATTTTCAACACAGTTTGATAAATTTCGAAGCAGTTGAAAACATTTCGAAGCAGTTGGAAAAATTTCGTTGGAGTTGGAAAACAATTTCGAAGGAGTTGGAAAAAATTCAATATTCAATAGGTTTCGGCACAATGTTGTAGCCGGCAAGTATGTCATAAAATCCATCTGGTACAAAAATTTTAAAGCAGTTGTCGTCGTCGTTTTTTTTACGTTTATCCTTCATGGACAGTTGGGACATTATAGACAATATATATATAGACAATATAGTGATAGGATAGGAAACTAAGTAATTTCAGTCGAGAGTTCCACATGTCCTGAGACAGAATGAAGTTTTCCTATTGCAGATTTCAGTTCTGTATAACTTCCTGATACTTTGTCTCTGCTCCTTCAAAACTGGTTTCGACATTTTCAATTTCAAAGCGAAGAGTTCTTTATTATTCGAAGATAATGGTCTGTGATAATATCTTTTCTAAGATGGAATATTATGTTGAGGCTTGAGAGTAGAAATTGGCAACGTCTCAGAGAATTGTTTCGACATTGACGATATTTCAGGAGTGCCAACCTGCCTCAGTTTTAGTTACAAATACGTGATAGACTTAAATCATGGCCAACCGGGAGATTTTATAAAAGTGAATGGAGTATATTCATAGATCATGTCTTCTATGATTATACCCTTGGCAAAGACAGCTTATTACCTTTTGTAAATTATCATATCTCTATGGATATATCAAAAAAATATCTTCGCGTATCTTTTGCATAACCATAAACATAGAAGAAGACTGTGATGTTGTATATTAACCGCATTAACCGCATGTACTTTACGACTCGATATGGAACGCACAGTCCTTTCTCTATGTATATACCATCATAGAAATGTCTATGATCTATGGACATAACCAAACTAAAAACATATAATACTTTGAAAATATTGTAGAATAAGTTTCCACGAAAGATGTGCATCCAATATAAAATTGATGGATGAGCATATGAGGAACGCACTGTTCATCTGTGAATGTTGCTTTATAATGTATCATTGTAACATTGGAGTTATGTTATATTTTCCACTTGAACAAATTGGAAACAAGGAAAATGGTACGAACATAGTCTGCACCACGAACGCCGAAGCATTGTTGCCAATATGCCAAAACTCATTGTACGTAATGAAATATACTCAATAAAATTAATGGATAATAATATAACGGAAACATTGTTAAGTTGCGAGTGTTGCTCCATAAGGTCCATATAAGGTCTCACTGTGACATAAGAATTACGGTACACCTTTGACATTATCACATTAGGAACATAGTATAGTATCCTATAAAACATAGTTGAAAACACCTTCGCCAAAGCATTGTTGTCAATATATTGAAAATCATTTCACGTCAGTGCATCGAAAAGTGAATATATCCCAATAGACCACATTAGTTAGGTTAGGCGGGAATTTTGAATTACGATCCATCCGTGGATCCGAGCACTGAATTCCCCATGCGTTTCTTATGGACCTAAAATTTACGCGAATTTCTCGCCTGTTTTTAGATATGTTGGCTAATTTCTTAAGGTTTATTTCGGTTGAAACAGATTCAGTGAACCTTTCTCAATAATCTAGAATCAAGGTTTCATATCAAAAGTCTATATTTCCAAAATAATTAATAAATATAAAAGTGTTCACCAAATTCGATTGACGTATGTCTTAGCCCACTCGAAATCAGTCAAAAATAATAACATAACCCTAAATCGACCATGTCATGACGCATAACAGAAGTCATCTACGACATACGGATATCTTTCGAGCTACACTGGTTTCAATTTTGATTTGAGGATAAACAGAAGAAGATTTTGATGTGGAAAGAACATTAGGACATGCACTAATGATGAAGGTGTCCAATATTTGATGTCTCTGTGCTAACATTCTCTTCTAAATAGGGTGATTTCATCTCAAAGTTGAACCTCCATAAGACTCCCATGTTAAAAAATTTGAATATTGATCTCCCGCCAAGAGAATGATTATAACCTAACTAATGTGGTCTATTCATTGTCGATCGAATAGAGAAGTATTAACTATATTATCAACAATCGGTTTGCAATGAATTTAAAAACATAGGTGCGAGATGGGACGCAACGGAGGGCGGGGGTGGTTCTCACATATATAATACGTGAACGCAGAACGAAACAGACCAATATTTTCCGCGCAATTTGTTGCCGGGAACATTAATCACGGGGAGAGCCAGGCAAGACGCATAGAGGCAGCTCGAGCGACAAGTTATGCACGGTCTCCGAGCAAGGATTAAAGAAGGGTAGCGCAGTTCGGGTCCCAGACACGACACACATGTGGCGCGAGAATAAAGAAAACAGTAATTGCAGATCTCTGGCTCGGCTGTGTCTTTATGGTCGGGGGCAGCTATAAATTTCAGCTTTAATATCTCTCGGCATATAAACGCCCCCGAGGTCGCAAGCTGACGCTGATGATGGAGTCCGTGTTGACCCGCGCGGAGGCTGCGCCATCTGCAACCAATTACTAACGACATAATTACTGGAAGGTCCCGCTCTTTGGCAATTTTCGGTGGCACGTATCGAACAAATCATCGGACGTCATAGTGACCATAGACCGGGAACGAAATTGCGAGAGGCGCATAGAAATAGCTTCAGAGTAGGCCGTCCTTTGTCCCACCCCAACCACTCCACAATTTTCTTCGGCAGTATATCAGTATTTTCATGAAAGATTGGATCAGATTTTACCCCATTTCTCATTTGTATTATTCCTGGTGAATTTTCAGCAGATCTACCTCGGACTTCATTCAATGGAATATCGAAATATATGTCTTTGTAGAGTATGAAATAAGCAAATATCTTGACAAAAATGAAGGATCATACCGTGGCCGAGAATACACTGAAAACTTTCCTCGATTTCATCAGATTCTATGAAAAACTGAACAAACTGAAGTTTAAAGAGTACTAAGTTAAAAAATAGACCACATTAGTTAGGTTAGAATCATTCTCTTGGCGGGAGATCCATATTCAAATTTTTAACATGGAAGTTCAACTTTGAGATGAAACCACCCTATTTAAAAGAGAATGGTAGTACAGAAACATCAAATATTGGATACCTTCATCATTAGAGCATGTTTTCATGTTCTTTCCACATTAAAATCTACTTCTATTTATCCTTAAATCAAAATTAAAACCAGTGTAGTTCGAAAGATTTCCGTATGTCGTAAATGACTTCTGTTGTCCTTCACTACAAGGCCGATTTACGGTTATGTTATTATTTTTGACTGATTTAGAGTGAGCTAAGACATACGTCAATCGAATTTGGTGAACACTTTTATATTTATTAATTATTTTGAAAATATACGAGTTTGTTAAGAAAACTTGATTCTAGATTGTTGAGAAAGGTTCACTGAATCTATTTCAACCGAAATAAACCTTAAGAAATTGGCCAAAGTATCTAAAAACAGGTGAGAAATTCGCGCAAATTTTAGGTTCATAAGAAATGCATGGGGAATTCAGTGCTAGGATCCAAGGGTGGATCGTAATTCAAATTTCCCACCTAACCTAACTGATGTGGTCTATAGAGGATTCCATCAATTCAATCCAATGTTGCCACTACTAGTTCCGGACCCAAAATATCTGACATTAGAAGAGACAGAAATACAATATCCTAGGGGATTTGGCTTTTATACGTTTGTCAAACCTATGAAATCTGCAATTTTATAGTTGTATGTCATATATTCGGCAACGTTTATTAAATCGTTTTATGAGGTTTTGCAACATGTAATATTTGTTGATTTGCTTTTTCTGATAATCAAACAAAACAACGTGTTTTCTGCCTAGAACGTGACGAAAAATATGATAATTATGATAATAAAATGCAGGATGACGAACGAACAATAGTCAAATCCCCTATAGGATGTTGTATATTTTTCATATTAACATTAATATTCTGGTTTATATGGGAACAATCAGAAGTACTTAAAATTTAAAATTATGTCCGTTTTGACTTTGAATTATATGAATAAAGGCCTACAAAATGTCAGACATTTTGGGCTTGAAGGCTTGAAACTAGTAGTGGCAACATTGAATTGAATTAATGGAATCCTCTATTGAGAAAATGATAAGTTCTGTCATGGCATGAGTTGCATAGAATTTCCTTTCTGAGTAGGTAAAAGTCCAGCTATGACATTGTGGTGCGCCTAAGAGAATTAGATTCGATTCGATGTCAATCTGATATTTCCACTGAACCCATAAATGTTCAGTGGTACCATGTTTCAGAATTGTGAAAATAGGTATTTATACCATGAAAAAGGATGCACAGTAGAGAAAATTCGATTGGCTTCTATGGTTACCTGAAATTTCAGGTGGACTCTATGTCAATGTTTTCTGGTGTGAAAATACATTATAAGAAACGTTTTTCTGTGCGCGAGAAACTAAATCCCCTCGAATTCCGGTCGATTGGCAATTTCGCTGGCACGTATCGAACAAATCATCGGACGTCACGGTGACCATAGAGTTCGCGAGGCGCATAGGATTATGCGAGCGGCCCCCTTTATTTGCTCCGTCGAGACATGCATAGAAATGGCCGTTGAGTAGGTAATATCTGGCCGGGCCGGACGAGTCCCTACCAATTTCTTCAGATTTCAGGAAATTGTGAGATCAGAGGTCGTTCGAGGAATAGACAAATAGGGGGTGATTAAAGCGAGTGGGTAGTTTCGATATTTCCACTCGGATTGCGTCTCTAAGTACTAGCCGGCTACCGACTAAGTAGCCGTTTTATCTGCGGAATGAGGTGGCTGAGTTAACCCTAACCAGGAGGTTATGGGCCGATTGTCCATTCGATGTGGGAAAAACCGACGGAGTTGCTCGATTATTTCACTATGTGAAAGATGTCTGCATTTGGTGATCCTTAATTTTTGATGCAGAGAATTGGAACACTTAAATTAATGCCCGGGAGAAATATGGAAGAGAAGGAAACTGGAATATAGAAAACTGTAAATATGACGGTGGAAGCAGTCTTAACGACAGGGGGCGTGTGAACAAGCATCCAGGAGAGAAAAGCGATTTCGTCCATTGTTTTCATCAACCCTTTGGAGGTGTAAGGTTTCACGGAATGCGTTCCATTACCACGGAGGGGGCGAAATCTTGCCTAATGATCCCCTCGCCCCCCGCTCTCGATCACCCTAAACACTTGTCGGAAATTCTCCGATCGTTGTCCAGCGCAGCACTCCTGCAAATAAATGTTATTCCATTCGCAATTATCGTTTCCGCATTAGGGTGAATGAGAAATCGCTGATCGCTACGCTCACCCCTTTCGCTCTGCGCCGTCGGCACTTCGCTCTTTCTCTCTCCGCTGACAGATTAGACGGCAAGGGTTCCACGCAAAAACAATTACATTAGAGAGTGTGTGTGTATGTGTACACCGTATTATTAGGACTTGTTTATTGATGGGAATCAGATGTCGCTGAGATCGCACGCGTGCACTCTTGCGACCCCTTCTGGCGAAAATTATATGACTTCGTACCTCGCGCTGTGTTTGCCGATGCTCGTGAGATTTCGGAATGTATTCGACCATGGATTCCTATCATCAAGTGAAACATTTTTTTCATTAACCATTTTTCCAGATTCGGCTCAGATAAAAGCGTTAAAAGATTTTACAATGTGCAAAGCCACCTCTGAACTGTCTTTAAATGTTGAACACAGACACACTTACTAGATTCAATATTGCATAATTATATGAAAGCTTTATCATCTGATGCTCGAGATTCAATAAAATTATCTGAAAAATCTTATTTACTCACTGAAGTCTTATGAAATGGTTTTGAATAATATTTATGCTGCATTTAAAAAAAACAAACTTCCTGAATCTTAAAACACTGACTCCAACTTGATTTTCATTGAATAAATGTTTAGATGACATGGATAATAGATAGTTTAATAGTTTCCTATTCACTATTGGGGATACATAGAGAAAAATTCATAGATGAATACAGATCATGGGAAGCCTATTCATCTATTTTCCAAAAGATAACTACCCTGCAAATCAAGTTGTTTGAATAAGTTTTTATTAATCCCGTTTTAAGATGGTAAGTAATTATTACCAATCAATTAAGAGACAAGAGAGATTGAATTGAATTTCTAACAGTGTCAACTTTGAAATCAATTCTCAATGCCTTTATTCAAGCAATCATCTGTGATTGCAGTCCAGATTCGGATTGATAGAAGCAGGTATATTTCTGTAATTTTTTTCATATTTTATGACATTCAATGAAGAATATCTCGAAAACAGTACGTTTTAGGAGAAATGATGAATAATAATTTAACTTTATAAAAGGATAGAGTATTTCGAAAATGATACAAGATAACCTTTATCTATATTCTATTTTGAGTTCACCGTGGACTTATGAACACTATAAAAGTAACTGCACTCTTGTCCACTACAGTTTTTTGTCGTCTGACATATGTTTCGGAAACAAAGTTTCCATCTTCAAAGACGAAGCGTTACTGTAATAACGCTTTGTCTTTGAAGATGGAAACTTTGTTTCCGAAACATAATGTCAGACGACAAAAAACTGTAGTGGATAAGAGTGCAGTTACTTTTATAGTGCTAACCTTTATCTGCTTTCATTATGCTTATTTCTCATAGTTTTAGGAATTCATGAGTCTATAACGAGGAAACCAGTGAAAGTAGGGAAAAACTGTTATTTGGAGATTATGTGTCATAGTTATAGAAAGCATCATACCAAAATTCATTCAGTTTTGAATAACCATGTGAAAACTACAAAAGAAAAACTGATTTTTTTTTAAATTTCAACAGCTTGTATCCTTTTCTTGTGCCGAATCTGGACAAATGGTAAATGAAAACAGTGTTCTATGGGATGAGAGGAATCTATGGTTAAATTTAATATACAACTTAAAGACTCCCCCTGTATACACAGTTGAGATCGGCCCGTATCTTTCATGCATTGTAAAAAAGACCTATTCAAAATTTTCATAACCGAACCATTTCTTGAAATTATTGGTCCTTCGAGCCGGATTTTCTCACATCCCATCCATTAATTGTTAAGACAAGAATTCTGCATTTTCCGACATGAGGGTATGACGACTAATGCACATATTTAGTAGCGTAACTGTGAGATGTATTTCAATTCCATAAACACCCTGGTTAATCCTTGAACGCATTAACGCCCCACGTAGGTCGGGTGACAAATGGCGCGAAAGGGGCAAAGTGCTACGAAACAATTACGTAGCGCGAGTGTGCACCACCGTGCATGTACACATAGTGTACACGTATTATTAAGAGTTGTTTATTGATGGGAATCAGATGTCGCTGAATTCTGCACGAGCGCGAGGTTCTTTACGGACGCGCAGTTCGCGAGAAGTTATGGATGTGCCCAATTACATCTTAAAAGCTGTGCTCCATTAATTTTCACAGCTGCTGCCTCTTAATTGGGATCCACGCGCTCGATAATAAACGGAACCTATAGCACGTAATTCTCTTTCCTACCGACGACGCCTGCTTGCGAAACTAGGCATGATTAGGTGAGACATTGCGCCCTCTGGATCCCGGCTGCGACTACTATGTGTGTAATAGTTGCCAAAATAACTTATTGAAACGACGGATACTGCAGACGCTCATTCTCCTGAATTATTGCCTCCACGTAACGCGCACGACGAGTCCGAAATTTGTCCGTAACTAATACTGATTAACCAGTTTATTAACACCGAATCTGCTCATTCGGCTCCATTACGCCTAAAGGAACGTACCTCATATATCGCGTGTCGATGAATACAGTTGGTATCACTGCTTCGCCATCAACTTCTCTGGTCCGAAAATTTATATGACTCAAACACATCTCTATGTCACCACACCAATGACACACTGATTCGATTATATGGCTTCATAGTGGAGTTTCTATGTTGTCTAATGATGAAACATTTGTTTCTATGTTGCCGTTTCCTGAATTGAATACGGAATTCATTCGTTAACAAATGTCCGAGTCTGAGTCAGTATCTTTCTGTGTATGATTTTTTCTCACGGAACTGGGAACGTTCGACGGATAATACATAGTTGAATTATTTATATGAGACCTTCGACTGAAGCATACTTCAATCGAGCTATTTGTGGAGGATATAATATGACACAGAACAATAACAAGCACGTCGAGATCAACAAAGCTGGAGTGGATTTTTACCATATTTTTCACTTTCAGTAAAATGTAATTGAAAATAACACGCATATTATTGATTGGAACAATGATTTCACCTCTGAGTATTTGTTTTATTCATGAGGCGATACTCAAACGTTGCATTGTGTCTACATTGTAATTATCATATGGAAGATGAATAAACTACTCATTTTCCGCTAGTATCCATGTAAATCCAAGATGTGTATCAATATTGTGTAAGCAATAATTTAATTTTGATTGTCGAAAAGAATAATTTGGTAAAAATACCGATGTAGACAACAAAAATTGGTAAAGCACTGAAATAATATTTTCCAAACATAGATCCGATATCTGACGATAGGGATATTTGACAGACTTTGACAAATCATATCTTCGAAAGTATCGGTTTCTCAGAGTTGGGAATGATATCAATGGATTCTTATGTTAGAACTGCACCATAAAAAATTAAATTCAAAACGTAGGTCTATGGCTCACCTCATTTGCTGGATTTACATCAGCAAATTATAATTAGGAAGAGGTCACACGGTCAATCTGGCATCCATCTGACATCAACCTTGCCATCAATCCAGATCATCAGTCCATCAGACTCCGCGTATACAATCAATTTCCCGTCAACCATACGACAATCCATGATTGATGTCAGACTGAACTGATGCCAGATTGACAGTGTATCCTCGTCATAGAGCATTCTATGAAATTATGAAATTTTGAAAAATCATATCTACGAAAGTATTAGTTTGTTAGAGTTGAGAATGATATCAATGGATCCTTATGATGAAACTGCATCTTAAGAAGAATAGAACAAGAAATTTGTAATGTAAAAAACAAAATTTTTTTCGTTACCCCGAAACTGCCGATTTTGCACAATAACTAAGTTGACCAAGATATTTATTTACCATCCCACTCTGAAAATTTAAACAGACTAACTCATTCCGCTCGAGAGTTATCGTGTTAACGGATGGCCAGAAAGAATCGACTTCAACCACGGATTCTTGATCAGTTAGTCGAACCAAAACGTTTGAGACCATTTTCAGCCAAAAATTCGAAAATTACAGACATTTTGACAAATTGCTGAGCACTCTGTTCTGAGGAACATGAGCGCCAAAAAGGAAACTTAAGGAGTCGATCTCAATTTTCTTGAGCAGAAAACAATTTTGAAAATTGTTCAATTTGAATTGACTATATTTGGTTGAATTTGATGAAAGGGTTGAACCAAGATGCATAGAATAACAAGGTGTGGACACTCCCTACTAATTCCTGCTAAAATTTTCGGCCGAAAAACGGACCAAGAACTGTCAAATCACGTACTTTATGTACTACTTCACTTTATTAACGATGGTGCCGCTAGGGTCGATTTCGAAGATTCTGACAAGCGAATAAATGAAAACTGACAAGCGACAAAGTTCACTTTTCACCGTTGCTAGTTCGTAAATTCAAATAAAAAGAATATAATGAAGCAGTTTATTGAAAAACCAATCCATTTTTTGATTAATCAGATATCTCTTCGGAGATAATATGTAAACCACATTGGTTTGGAACAGAAATTTCATCTTGCCGAGACATAATGAGGTCAAATAAGGGATTTATCAGTAAAGGAGTTTCTTTGGAACATTTTGAATGGAACTGTAAATGAAGAAATCTGCGAAATCATTATTTTTCCATTACGAAAGATCACATCCAACGTCATTAGAGTACAAGCATTTAATTTATGTATTTTGAAATACATTGAATGATTACAGAATTTTCTGTAATACCTCTACATACAATATCTTTCGATATCATATTATTATTCAAATGTAGTAATTCCTTTATCATGTAAGGCTCTTTTAAATTGAGCATTTTACTTATTATATTATATGTATAATTTGAAATTTCATCAAAACATTCTCATGTATACAGCATTTTTTCAGTCACCCAATACCCCTTGACAACTTTTCATGTTCTCAGCAATTAGATTGCTGAATATAGATATTTAATTCGATAGCTATTATTCAGAACTAAGTATATACTGATGAAATATCGAAAAATGATTCATTAAATTGATAAACTAACCAAATAGAGGGTAGTGTACTACGTTTCAATCTTTTATTCAATATACATATATTCGCTAGAAAAATATTTTGAACAAACAAATGTTCTAATTTTCGATACCCTACCTCTAGCACAAGCCAGTTGCCATTCTTGTCGTTTAACAATATCCTTGAAACAAATAATATTATAGTATAAGAGGGCCAAAAAGAATGACGCCTTAGGAAAGCTATTCAAATTGATGAAATCACACTGTGTGGTTGCTCTGAACTTTGTTCTCTGCTAGTCCTTTCATCGTTCACAAATAATATTGTTAGTTTTCATAACATGGCATTTCATTCCTTCTCAATATATAACTGAATTGTATAATGAATATAATTATTAATCAATAGAGTTATATCTTAATTTCAACTGTTAAAACAGTTTATGTTCATCAACCGGCAAGATTATAGTAAATCAACAAGTCTTACGTTCTCCTATGTTGATTTATTAACAATTAACGGTATCAGCGATCTTTCAATATTATTAATATTAAAATTAATAACTATCTTGATACTAGAAATCTGCCCCTGATCCGGTAAGAATATACAATTGTTAAAAAAATATATTCGCATAAAAACGAGGTATTTTCGAAATGAAAATAGTATTTGATTAAAATGGTTCTGGATACTCGTTCAGAGTTCACACAGCTAACATTTGGCTTACTTTCGGCGCGGCAAACGACTTTCCACAAGAAACTGGAATAAGCAAAGATTCAAATTTAATTTGACATGTCGGTAATTTTGTCCATAAAATTTCTACTGCCGGCATCTATCGGCGAAAATTGAAGTAAAACAAAATCCTTGTATTTTGACAGTATTTGGACCGTAAATCGGCCGAAAATATGTCAAAGAGTGTCTTCACCATGTATTCTATGCATCTATGGTTGAACCTTCGAAATTTCTATGTAAAGTGAAACTGTGTTACTATGTTTTTTCAAAGACTGTCAGTCAATATGTCAAATTTCAGAATAACTGTCAACAAAAATAACTCTGAAGATTGTCACTTGTTGTGACATTTAGTCTCCGAAATATTATGATAAGTGGTTTATAGTTGATCTTGTTTATTACGCAACATTGCTCAATATCTTGCTTCTGTCAAATATCTAGTGTTTCTAACGCAGAAGCAATTTTAAAATAATAAAATTTTATATTTCACTTTTACAAGAATAACAGTTTGATAAGAAAAATTGTTGGAAATTGAAACAGCATCATTTTCATAAATCTGCGAAAAAGAACCGACGTAAACCGAGGTACGCCGGTCCAATATTACAATTTCCGATCCGAAGATTTCGGAAGAAACGCGAACCAGAATAAAGCGTGAAAACGTCGCCCATAAATCAAAAACTAATTTAACAAAAATATCCATTAAAATATCAATATACAAAACGTGGAGTTAGATAAAACATATGGTCTCGGGCACGGTACAAGACGCCATCATAGTCAATTGTTCTGTTAGCAATTTAGCCGTATTTCAGCCCCGGCGTTCGGGGGTAGCCACCCCCCCCTCGCCCTGCCCCCTCCGTAGCGAGAGCGGCGGCGGAATTCTGTTTTTCAGGAGCCCTGCCGGAGATCCAACGCCGGCGGCGCGCAGATAAGAGAATTGCACTGTCAAGCCGGAATGATATATTTGACCAACATTTCCATACACCAGGGCTTGCATGAGGATTTCCAATGAAGCGTACGTGCGTAATCTCTCCGATTCGAATTAACGCGGGCCTAGGCCCACAGACCCTCGCCGGCTTAGGTTATCAGCCGCCCAACACCTGACAATATATTCGGGATGGACCCCGCCGTCAGATCTCATTAATTATAACTTTGAATTACGTTTTTCTTTCTCCCATCCCTCCACTCTCTCCATTTCCTACGGGAAAACCATCTGGCGAAGGAATTTCCATGCCATTAAACGGAAATGCGAGGATTCGATTTCGTTCTCGTTGTTGGAAATTTCGCACGGGAAAAAATTGGTCTTCCTAAGGCCTAACTTTCCAAAATGATCGGGACCAAATGATGGAACAATGATCGAAATCCAGGGATCAATTTCCCTGTTATAGAGAAAGATACGGAAAAACAATGATAACTGAAAATTATACAAAAGCACTGAAGTGAAATCAGCCAGCTTTTGGGCGGTTGTCCATGTTTCAGTTTTCTCAAAACCATATACGTGGGCGATAAGGACCCGTCGTGGGCATTGGAGACTTTTATGGCGGAAAAAGGGCTTAACCTCAATTCCTCTAAGACCTTGATTCTCTTCACTTGAAGGAGGAATCTGATTCTCAGAGCTCCAGTCCTAAATGGCTAGACTCTGAACTTCTCCAGTGAGTGTAAATATCTAGGAGTAATACTAGATAGTAAGCTTAACTGGAGAAAACACATAGACAACAATCTTTCTAAAGCCACAATGACTATGTGGGAAGACATGTGGCTGAAACGGGAAATGGCAATGTGGTTATACACAGTAGTAGTAAGCCCCATTTTCACCTACGCATCCTTAGCATGGTGGACAGAAATCGATGAGGCCACCACACGCAGTTGGTTGTATAAACTGTAACGTTTCGCCTGTGTAGGTGCCATAGGAGATATGTAGCTATACTAATCCCACAGCAGCGCTTGAGGACATACTTAATCTGCCTCCCTTGCATTTTCATGCAACGAAATGTAGTCTGCTGGATGTAATGAGAAATTCTCGTAGTGGGAAACTCCTACCTGGTAATTGGGTAGCACATATGAGGTTACTAGTCCAACTGGACTCAAGTCTCTTGTCAAAGCCCTCAGATGACGAGGTGCATTGGAGACAAACCAAATCAAAGATGCCTTAACAGCTAGCTACAAAAAGAAGATCCAAGATATATGGAAGTCAAAGCTGTCCGGGAAAAATGAAGTATCAGCTATGAACAGCTTAGCAGTCCCGATAACCACCTACTCATTCGGGATAGTTAATTGGACAGTGAATGAAATTCTCGAGCTAGACAGAACCACTAGTAAAATGATGAACATGAATCGTAGCTTGCATCCCAATTGCTCAATTCAAAGGATATACCTTCTACGAACGCAGGGAGGCAGAGGTTTGCAAAGTTTGGAATACCAACACCATCAACAAACGTTGGAAAAGGCAATAATGATATTGAGAAGCGAAGACCCGCTTCTGAAAATGGTGGCACATCATGAAATAAGGAACCAAGGAGCTTTCCTATTTAGGGCTGGTCAGAGAGTTTTGGAGGAGCTCAGTATAACTGGCATATCCATCCATCATGAGCTAGCAGGAACACCTATCACGCCAACAGACCAAAGAAGAGTTTGCAAAGAGATAAAACAGGCACAACTGAAGACACTACTCGAAGATCACATGAGTAAAGACCTACACTCCATATTTTTCAGGAGTTAGAAAGATCAGGGCATGTCGGAAGAATTATCCTTCGCCTTTTTGAAGTCCGCTGGGGTCAAGTCGGAAACGGAGGGATTCGTTATGGCTTGTCAAGATGGGGTGATAAATACAAGATGTTATAAAAAGAACATCATCAAAGTGGACACCCCAACAACGTGCAGAGCATGCCACAGCCAGCAGCCATTTGTTATGCACATTCTGTCTGCTTGGAGAGTTCATGCTCCAACAGGATATGTGGATAGACACAATGCAGCACTCCGAATTCTCTACTTACATCTGAGAGAGGTTTATGGTATAGACAACGAACCAGTGCTTCCATATGTGCCTCTGGGAATTGAAGCAGTTGTTGAAGATGACAGAGCTTCGCATCTACTGGAACTATGCGATTCCAAAAACTCGGCATATCCACGCCATAAAGCCAGATATACTCTTGCTGCACAGAGAACTCAAGGAATTGTTTGTCGTCGAATTTTTCTCCCCCGCAGAAAATAATGTGGTGATCAAAGAAGAACAGAATAAGGAAAAATACAATGATTAAATGTTCGAACTGGGGATCCTGTATCCACGGCATAAGGTTAGGATGATGGTACTAATCATAGGATGCCTAGATGGAATAAGAGCGAAGTACGTGACCGAATTGAAGATTATTCCGGCCTGCAAATCTCTGGCCGACGTTTTAGCGCACAGAATGCAGAAAGCGGTGTTGCTCGGATCACTTCGACTCATCAGGTCCCATCAACTGTGAAGGCCGCTTGCAGCTCATCTCTTATGTTAAGGGACGCTGTAAGGGCAGGACGAAGAACTACTCCAAGGAACGTGCGAGAGGTGTTTTAGTGAGTAACCAATCAACAACTGGAGTCTCACACTCCTGAGAGAAGTGGACCCTCTCAGGGCGGGCCTATAAAAGGTTTTTCCGAAAAACGAACCATCATTAATCACCTTGAAAGCGATTATATCACCTCTTGCTTCAACCTGACAATGCACCCTTATCTACCATCAAATTCCTATAACCTCAAAAAATGGGCTAGAGATTAATGATTTGAAAGCAACGAGGAAGTCACTAATGCTGTCAATGCCTATTAAGAAGACCTTGAAAACCATCTGTATCAAAATGGTATTAATGTAGCTTGATAGAGATTATGTTGAAAACTAAAATATTAAAGTTGATTTTCATTAGAGGTCGGAAACTTTCCGAACTATCCTCGTACCATATATTTTGATCAAGATTTATGTCTATACCAATGGAAACAAAAAAGGAATATAAGGATATCATTGAATATTCGAATCAAAGACAATAGCCGGAATTTCTCCGCCGAAAAAGCGCAATCAACGCTCGGTACGAGAGGCGCTGGAAAAACGTACAGTCATCAGTGGAAAAATTAACCGGCACAAAACAATCCCCGGCGAACAATGGTGCCCCATAGAAGGCCCCGTTCGTGAATAATTTGTATGACAGTATAAATGATGGGCGTTGTGTACATTAGACAATTGCAACATGTGGAGTATTTGAAATACGTATTCATCGTGCTGCAAGTGCTTAGGAAGGTGGAAAGTGCAAGTCACCATCAACGGCTGAATGCCACCACCATCAGGTCTCACGTATCGATTGTAAAAAATTCACGCCTTGCAGTGTATTTTTTTCAGACTTCCGCGAGCAGTGGCGGGGGTCTGGACCCCTCGCTGTTCACGGCTCAATCGAGATGCGGAGGTGAAAAATTACCGGTGTCCATCAACTCGACGGCGTCATTATTTTTTGACCGCTCATAACAGCACGATTTCATTTTGACCAAATGTCCGTAAATTTCAAATTTTTGATTCGAGAATGGTCTCAATGGATTCCATTTGACTTGCCTATAAAGTTCGTCACTAGGGCTTCACAGGAGAGCAAGATTTTTCTCTTCTCGTCTCGTTCTCGCCTCGCAACCAGGGAGTTCCGTTTTTCGCCTCGTAAAATTTTTCTTATGAAGTTTTTATTCGAAAAATTAGAAGAGGTCTACATAGGGATCAATATATTTCACAAAATATCAACTCTTGTGACTATCTGTGAAATATTTTATTGTAAATTAAAATAATTTTTTTCACATTTTTATTTCAACCTGTTAACTGTTCTTATAAATTCGTATACCTAGTAACGTATCTCTTATCATAAATATCTCTCCTTGCAAATTTTTATATTTTAGGTTTGAATGTGTTTTTTTCAAGATCAATTTTTTACTCTCGGTTGAGTATACGTATCTATAAACTACTGTGAGTAATAAACGTGTATACTATTGAAAGGATTTCTTTGGCCCGAAAATGTCTACTTGGAAGATCGTCTCATTTACTACAGATACATACAGTAAACTTTTCTTATATACGACTCGACCTTTTTCAACACCCACATAAAACAATTGAATATGAAGAGTTTCCACTATAGTTACCAATATATTTTGTTTATATTATATATCGATCGTTCTAGAAATACGCGATTGTTTGAAGAACTTGCGATAGTTGATATTATTTTTTAAGAAAAAATGGAATTCACAACCATAAAAACTGATCCCATTATGAATTCAATACTTAACGGTGAACTTTTATTGCCCCTAAATCCCAATGCTTTTAAAATTTCTTCTCTATTTGAACATCTCGAGAAATTATTGTTTTTTAATGTGCTTCTTGTAGTGGAAATGTGAACAATTATTGTATACATCTGCGGAAGTACATATAATAAAACTGGTAAAGAAATGAAAAATGAAGCTATTCAATGTTTCGAAAAGTGTTATGAGGAATACGCCAAGGGCACCCTCAATTATCTACCCACTGGGAAGATATTAATTGAAAATGAAAACGATACCAATTTGTCCAATTCTATTAAAAAAATGAATCGACATCGATAGCCTCTTTAAAACATCAACAAAACCTTCGAAACATTGGAAAGCTGAGTTTGAAGAACATTTGCTGTTAGCAAGAGCAAATAGGAATCAAAATTGTATTATAGAGTGGTGGAAAGTGCATGGAAAAGTTCCTACACTTTCCAAGACGGCCGATGATTCAATAATGGCTACATCCGTACCTGTTGAAAGATTATTTTCCATAGCAGGTATGATCATGGCAAAAACACGTACATCATTGGAAGATGATGTGATGTAAGCGTGATTATGTTTGAATTCTTGGTCCAAGAGTAATTTAAAAGATGAAATTATCAGTGTTTAAAAAAATATGTAGGTACATGTACAAATATTCTTCTATAAGAGGGTAATTAATATAGCTTTAATAAATTATTCATTGTTATCTAACATTTCGTTTATATATTAAAAAAATTATTATCGTTATTAAGGATTGAGCGAGACGAGACAACTGAAAACGAGACGAGTCCGAGACTTAATTTTTTGGGAATTGGCGAGATCGAGACGAGATTTTTTATATTCTCGCCTACTCTCGTCTCGTGTGAAGCCCTAATTACTCTCAACCGTTGAAGGGATTCGGATTAAGAATCCGTCATTATCAGTGATCTCGATCTATTTATTAGATGAAAAGATGTAAAATATCCGAGACATCGAAGTCAGAACGAAATACTCCGAGATTAAACAGCGCATTCGCCATTTAGCACAACTAAAATCCGTCGAAGAGCACCTACTGCAGTTCCGGTCCGGAATATTCTAATTGTCGCTCATCGAACCCTCGATTTTTCGCGAAAAACAAGGCCGTATTTTCCCCGATCGGACGAGGGAGGCGTCCGCGCCGCTGTTCCGTATCGTATTGCCTGTCTTTCTAATTTCTGTACACGAAAAAGGCGAGTCCCCCGCCACCTGATCCATTAGCGCACGGGGGCGAGACATCGGTATCGGGGGCGGCAGAACTCTGCCCCCCCCTCACCCCCGGCGTTAACGCCCGTATTTTGCTCATTCCGGAAGCCGCCGAAAGATTCGGTAATTACATTTGCGAGCGTGGAATGTAAGCGAGCTATGCAGATCACATTTTAATGCAATTCCATCCATTATCCTGGCAGAGCCATTAACACCAGCATGATGCAATTTGGATTGTATAGAACTGCCACCGCCGCATTCGGAAAGCTATCTGGCCCCATTCCCGTCGCGGGGCACAAAGGCGCCCGCTGGATATCGTTAGACAAGACGCGAGTACCAGCCAGTGAAACAGACACTGATTGCGACAATGGAATGCTGCTATGCCCTCGCGAGACGCCCTGAGATACCGATGAAAGACTTTTTGCTCGAAATAGGCCCTTATTCAACGTCACTATTCTCTCGATGTAAATTAGCTGCGTCAAATTTGTGTTGGTCCTTCGACCCGGATCTATCATATTATAACTTAATATAGGAGAAGGGGTCACTAAATCGTCCGTTGCATGTAGAGATCAAGCTTTTTCCAGAGGGTTTTGCCACACAAAACGAGTTCTGACTAGTCCTCATATCAAAATGTCGGAAATCTATTCGATAAACCTTCGGCTTACACAATAAATCTCGATTTAAGCCTATCAACAGAGGTAAGGATTCATTAATTCGATTATATTACAATGCTTCCCTCTAATCGTATGGTATTGAACTGTCATATAATGAAATTGCATTCTTTTCCAGTAGAACTTGATACAAAGAACCTTTGAATTAATTCGATATGTATAATGCAATTTTAAATGATTTCATTGCAGACCTAACTAGGGCGGTCAGCAGGTAACGCTTATTCACCATAGAATATTATGTTATAATTCAAGTGTAAGGTGAATTGTTTTGCGCAAGATATAATTTTTGCCCCTGAATATCCGATGCAGAAGTGCTTAACTCTTTGCCAACTGCCATGCCAAAATCGATTTCCGACCGAGAATTGGTCAAATTGAGAATTTTTTCACGTACAAACAAATAGTCACGATGCAGAATAAAACGCAGTCAATAATTCCAGAACATTACATACGAGTACTCCCAAAAATCGAATGATTATTATTATTATGATTATGAAAGTAATCGAGATCTCGAATCTCCGGACTTCAACCTGTAAATGCTTTTAATCTACTAATATGAAAAATCATATCTCCAAAGTATTACTTTGTTATAATTGAGAATGATGTCAATGGATTCTTATGTTGAAACTGCATCTTGGAAGAAATTGAATTTGAAATTTGTAGAGTGAAAAAAAATTTGTTTTCGTTTTCGATTTTGCCCAATAACGAACTTAACCGAGATATTTATCTCTCAAACTTACTCTGAAAATATCAACTGTCTAGCTGATTCCCCTCGAGAGTTATCGTGCCGGACGGCCGGACATAATAGATTTTGACAAAGGATTCTTGATAAGTGAGTCGAACCAAAACGTTTGAGACCATTTTCAGCCAAAAATTCGAATATTACAGACATTTGGGCAAATTGATAAGCACTCTGTTCCGAGGAACAAGATCGCCAAAACTTTCATTTTCACGCCGTAGCTACGAAACTAGGAGAGAAATAAAATTTCTGTTTTCGGCATTATTCGTTTCATACAAAACTAGCACAGGACTGTTAAAAACCACATCATCATCATATCTCTTAAGAATATATAGATGTCATGTCCTAGAAAACATCAAATTGTGGGATACTAATTTCGGAAATAAATACGATATCCTTTTGAATTCTCCAATAATTTTGTTAGACATTTTCCGATGTGATAGAAACATTTCGCAATCTTGCATAAAATGAACTGCATCAAAAATATAAATGGACAGTTAGAGGAAGAAATATTGTTCGCGGCCATACCACACTAAATATGCCAGATACGTTCGAACACTGAAGCCAAGCGTCGGGCGTGGTTAGTATTTGGATGGGTGACCGCTTGGTGAGTTGAATCAAAATGTTTGCGCCCATTTTCACCTAAAAAATCGAAAATTACGGACAATTGGGCAAATTGATAAGCACTCTGTTCCGAGGAACAAGCGCGCCAAAAATCGTGGAGGAGATTGAACAATTGAAGGAAACTCGAAACAATTACGAGGTTCTCCACCACCCCGGACCGATCTCAGAAGAGTGGGAAAATTGAAAACCGTACGCTTTTCATCTCGGATATGTATTTCCTCCTTGTTTCTAACGTATTTATAAAATATCCCGAATGGGGGGAATATTTCATTTGGCCGTGGAGTTTTCCGGTGCAGGTTTTTCGCGTTCTTTCTCCTGGGGGATTCGGTATGGCGACACGGCAGGTTGGGCGTTATTTATGTGTTCTTTTCCGCCACGGCTCCTTTGCCCTTATAAAGCACGTATCACACGGGCCGGAAAAGGCGCCTTCCTAATCCCCGAACATGTGATGTATTGACGACTGCCGCGCTCCTGTTGTCTCCTAGACTGTTTCCCCCGTTTTTTCACTATTATTTCCTAGTGATGGCTTTCGAATTTCCTCTCCTTTTCGAAATATATCTCGGATTTTATTGTTCTCCACGTTCCAGCTCGGCTATCCATATGTATGGGGCGGTATATGTGAAGAGAGTAGTCACGATTCTGTACCTATACTTTGCAAATGCCAATCGTGAAAACGGTTGATACTCAGACTGAAGATGTCTAATAGCGAAGATGAGAATTCCAAATGATTGCGTGAGAATCGTGAACACGAATTCGAAGTTCGGTAATTTGAGATTCGCACCAAAGCAGCGATTTTTAGGGGCGATATGATATTCCAAACGACTGAACTTAATGGTATATTTCGAAGTCCTCTATGATAATTCTTTATTCGGAAATGTATCTAGACAACTTCTTAATTGATATGGAACTCTCATGAAAGCACAAGATAGTATTATAAAAGAGATTCGATTGAATCAAATTGCTACAGTACAGATTATCCGAGAACTGAAAATCAGGTGTTCCTTAATCGGCAATAACCGCACATAGGAGGTTTTTGGGAACCGTTAAGAAAGTTGAGAAAGTATAATCTGTTATACGTTTAGGATGAAAATCTGATCCTCGTGTTTCCCCAGGCTCGGCTCGTCTTTGGATTGATACACTCGCATCAGATTTTCATTTTAACCTTGTTTCAGAATATACCATTCCGCTACTTGTAGGTTATGTGAATCTGTTTCAGAACGAAGCTCTGCCTCATACTACACATCCAGTGCTTAGAGGTTCAATTTTGTCAACCTCAAACATCGAAGGAGTATTTCGCACAATGGCTCTTTTTACTAGTAGGTTCGAAATTCCATTCGCAGCCAATTGACCACTAATAATCTAAATCTAATCATGGTAACTTTTTGAATCTGTGCGTACGAGAGCTTGCACCTTAATCGGTTCGATGATTGATGACTGATCTGAAGAGCAAGCACAGAAGGTTAAATACCTTTTTGAATCCGAGTGCCGAGTAGGAATCTAGCAATATCGTAACGCATTAGAGTAATTTCGTTAATTAGGAAAGGTGTTCCTTAATCGACAATAACCGCACGTGGGAGGCTATTGGGAAGCGGCACTATCGTAGATAAACCCTCGTGATTCCCGTACGGGAGAGTCATAATTTGATGCAGTTTAAGGTCACGCTAATTTTCAAATGCAAAATTCTTATTTAGCATCGTTGAGTAAGTATAGTATTACCTTTTAGGATGAAAATCCGATACTCGTGTTTCCTCAGGCTCGGCTCGCCTTTGGAATGATACACTCGCATCAGATTTTCGTTCTAACCTTGATACAGAATATACTATTCTGCTGCTTGAGGGTTATGTGAATCGGCTGTTGCAGAACAAAAATCTGCCTCATACTAAACATCCAGTGCTTGGGGGTTCAATTCCATCAACAGACTTCGAAGGAGTGACAGTTTGGCACAATGGCTCTTTTTACTCGCAGTGTCGAAATTCAATTAGCAGCCTATAGAACCCTAGTAAATTCAAATCTAATCACGTCAACTTTTCAATCTGAGCGTATGTGAGCTTGCAGCGTAATCGGTTCGATGACTGATGATTTGAAGAGGAAGTATAGAAGGTTAAATACCTTTTTGTATCCAAGTACCGAGTAGGAATCTAGCAATATCGTAACGCATTAGAGTAATTTCGTTAATTAGGAAAGGTGTTCCTTAATCGACAATAACCGCACGTGGGAGGTTATTAGGAAGCGGCACTATCGTAGATAAACCCTCGTGATTCGCGTACGGGAGAGTCATAATTTGATGCAGTTTAACGTCATGTTGATTTTCAAATTAAAAATTCTTATTCAGCGTGTTTCTTCAGGCTCGGTTCGTCTTTGTAATGATACACTGGCATCAGATTTTCGTTCTACCCTTGTTACAGAATATACTATTCTATTACTTGTAGGTTATGTGAGTTGGTTCTTTCAGAAAAAAGCTCTGCCTCATACTAAACATCCAATGCTTAGAGGTTCAATTTTGTCAACCTCAAACATCGAAGGAGTATTTCACACAATGGCTCTTTTTACTCGTAGGTTCGAAATTCCATTCGCAGCCACTAATAAACTAAATCTAATCATGGTAACTTTTCAATCTGTGCGTACGAGAGCAGCTTAATAGGTTCGATGATTGATGACTGATTTGAAGAGCAAGCTTCGAAGGTGAAATACCTTTTTGAATCCGTGTACCGAGTATAGGAATCTAGCAATATCGTAACGCATTAGAGTAATTTCGTTAATTAGGAAAGGTGTTCCTTAATCGCCAATAACCGCACGTAAGAGGTTATTGGTATTGAGCACTATCGTAGATAAACCCTCGTGATTCGGGTACGGGAGAGTCATAATTTGATGCAGTTTATCGTGATGCTCATTTTCAAATTCAAAATTCTTATTAGTGTCGTTGAGAAAGTATAGTCTGGTACACTTTTAGGATGAAAATCGGATGCTCGTGTTTCCTCAGGCTCGGCTCGGCGCCTTTGGAATGATACACTGGCATTACGTTTTCGTTCTAACCTTGTTGCAGAATATACTATTCTGCTTCTTGTAGGTAATGTGAATCTGCTGTTTTAGTACAAAACTCTGTCTCATACTTGACTGTCAGTACTTGGGAGTTCAATTCTTTATCAACCTCAGACTTCGAAGGAGCCAATCGAACACTCGTAATCTAAATTCAAATCTAATCACGGTAACTTTTCAATCTGTGCATACGTCAGCATGCAACGTAATCAGTTCGATGATTGATGACTGATTTGAAGAGCAAGCATGAAAGGTTAAATACCATTTTGAATCCGAGTACCTAGTAGGAATCTAGCAATATCATAACGCATTAGAGTAATTTCGTTAATTAGGAAAGGTGTTCCTTAATCGACAATAACCGCACGTGGGAGGTTATTAGGAAGCAGCACTATCGTAGATAAACCCTCGTGATTCACGTACGGGAGAGTGGATGAGAGGAGCGGGAAGCGTAGACGCCGGCTGTTATTGTTCTAACGGTCCCTATTTTCATTTCCCGGTACAATAGTTCATTTAAAAGGTGTTTCAAAGGCTATTTGGTAAGCTATTAGGTGGCCCGATATTACTCCTCGGAGAGTCGTTCGCCGGCGGCATCATCCGACGACAATGAAACTCACTCGTAAATTGCCGCCCGGATCACGCCGGGGTAGGAGAGCGCACGGGCGGCGGAAGGAGATCGCTGCGACGATGTCTTGCCGTGACCGAACATCCGACAGGACCGATAACGGCCCCCTGCGCCCGGAATGACGATTAATCAGGAAGTCGTATTACCCAGGTAAGACCGCTTCGTTTCCGGACGTTTCGAGCTGGAAAAAGTTCGAACAGACAACGGAGAAAATGGGATTTTAGGATTTTTTTTTTAACTTCCGTTCGTGAAATCTGATATCCGAGGAGAGGTTCGGCTGCAGATATGGTGGGGATCTCATTGTTCGGAATCACTTCGATTTTCATAACAATTCCATGATCCGTGTATGATAAGACGCTTTTATTGGACAGAAAATCGATCGTTCAGGCTTCTTCGGGCAGATCAATCGTAGTTTGAACTTAGATGTCTAAAATAATAGGGTAGGTACTGTTCATTGATTGACAGATAAAAAATCGACGAATTTAGGCGATTTGGTGACTGTTTCATGGCAAATGCTTCAATCCCATTCGTTTATCAACATGAAATATTGCGAATATATTTTTTTTAAATACGAGATATGCAAAATATACCTTCTAAGTGTATCTTGTTCATGAATGTTGGCTAGAGATTCTCCTATTTGTTAATAAGGAATTCTAACCTGAAAAGTTAGGTAAAACTGTCATCGCTTGAGGAAGAGACGTTTGACAGTAATCTAATGAGAATGACAATGAATCCCTTGTAGTTTCTAAAACGAAAGATGCACCATGTTCAGGAAAATGACAACACAAAATCGAATCAGAACATACAACATAGGTTTAGACACCTTTGTTTGAACTTCGTATTTAGAAGACCGATATCAAATTGCTTCTATGGTTCGAACCATAGTTCGCAGTTGGTAGTATAGACCACATTAGTTAGGTTAGAATCATTATCTTGGCGGGAGATCTATGTTCGAATTTTTTAACATGGGAGTCTTATGGAGGTCCAACTTTGAGATTAACCCCCGGTTTCTGAAAGGCTGATCAACACAAATGTTAACTAATCAGTGATCAATCTCTTGTTAACCCTCATCTGAGTTGCGCAAAGCGCAAAAACTGATTTGACATTAACAGTTCTGTTAACTTTGACCAGCCTTTCAGAAACCGGGTGTAAACCACCCTATTTAAAATAGAATGTTAATACAGAGACATTAAATATTGGGTACCTTCATCATAAGTGCATGTTTTCATGTTCTTTCCACATCAAAATCTACTTCTATTTATCCTTAAATCAAAATTGAAATCAGTGTAGTTCGAAAGATTTCCGTATGTCGTAGATGACTGTTGTGCGTCATTACATGGCCGATTTAGGGTTATATGTTATTATTTTTGACTGATTTCGAGTGAGCATACGTCCATCGAATTTGATGAAAACTTTCATATTCATCAATTATTATGGAAATATGTATACAATTTCAACAGAAATAAACCTTAAGAAATTAGCCAACGTATATCTAAAAACAAGCGAAAAATTCGCGTAAATTTTAGATCCATATGCATGGGGAATACAGTGCTCGTATCCACGGATGGATTGTACTTCAAAATTCCCTCCTAACCTAACTAATGTGGTATATTACGTTACATTTGAACTAAATTAACCTAATTTTGTTCTTTCCCGTAGGTAAATTTTAGATTTTCCCGTAGGTAAATTTTAGACCCATATGCATTGGGAATACAGTGCTCGTATCCACAGATGGATTGTACTTCAAAATTCCCTCCTAACCTAACTAATGTGGTATATTACGTTACATTTGAACTAAATTAACCTAATTTTGTTCTTTCCCGTAGGTAAACGTTGTTTTGTTGAGTGATATTGTTCGTTAATGGGAGATTTTGCTTTGAAATGGATACTCCAAAATGAATACCCAAATTTAATGGAAAATGAACTATTGTTGACTTAAATTAGAAAATATGCAGAGCCCTTATGAAAAACAAACCAGTGTAAAGTAGAAAAGGCGAGGATGCTCACGAAGTTTGGGATGCAATTACAACAAACCTCAATTTAAATTTTTTTAAGATGTAATTAAATTATAAGAATTCATTGATATCATTTTCAACTCGTAACAAATTAATACTTTCGGAGATATGATTTTTCAAAATTTCAATATTAAATCATAACTGTTTGATTTCACAGAATGCTGTAATCGAAAATATCGTCCGTATCTATGAATTTCATGATCTGTGTTCATACATGTCATCATTGCCATCTCATCTAGAGATAATAGATATGTCAAACAAAGTATGATTGAATGTAAAATGAACAATGAAATAACCTGAGCTCTTGGATAATCCATATGATGATGGAAATATATACTTTGATAAGTTAATCAGAATATTGCCAGTAAAAATTAAACTGGAATATTGGCTAAGTTTGAATTGATCTAATATAATTATTTTCATAGTAGATTCGAGGAATGAATATCTCGGATAAGTTCGTTAATAGAATCGGTCTGGTGGTTTCGGATTAATACTTTTCGGTGCTCTTGTTGAATTCGATTTCCTTTATGATGCAGTTCTATCATAAGATTCCATTGATATCATTCCCAACTCCGCGAAACCAGTAGTTTCGGAGATATGATTTGTCATAGATTGAATGAGAGCGCCAGAGCTCCTGTCCACAGGGCTTTCCCACATTTTTTCAAGTACATAGTACATTAAATAAATACATCAAACGAATGTCCTGTTGATGAAAATATCACCACCAAATGTATTCAGTATTTCACGTAATCCCCGGTAGAGGTCGTGGCAGAACCAAAAACATTCCCATTGATTTTTGATTCTGAATGCGGGCATACACTTTGTCCCATCGCCAATCTAGAGCGATCATGATCATTAGGCGGACATCTGTGGGACCCCGAAACTATCAGATAAAGAGAACGCGAAGAAATCAGATGCGAAAGCATACAAATTCGGTCTTTCCTGTTCAGACGACGATCCCCTTCGAATATATATAACCCTTAGGCATTTTAATTTAGACCAAAACGAGTTAATGAAGTATTATGGGACTCGAGAACAATCAAGTAAAAAAAGGATATCCATTAGCATTTTTATTCTTGTAGGGAACGATCCTGTTTGAATAAATTCCATTGTTTTTTCTTCTGCTTCTGTGCCCAGACACGGCGCGTTTTTTTTCTATTTTTCGACCACATTAATCGCCTATTTTGTATTTTGCCGTCTACTCGTCTCTAATTATTCAAATGATGTACCGATGGGAAAGAATCTTCGGATTCTGTAACGCGTTCTATTCTCTGGTTTGTAGGTGAAAATAATACCGTGATAATGGGATCTGTGTTTACCTCCTCAACCAGTTATTACAAAGAAGAATGGATCGTTCGAAACAAGCCCTTATTTAAAGCAACTAGGATATTGTAGACGGAATCTGGTCCTATAGGATTTTTAATATTATAAGCTCAAGTGAATATGTGGTCAAGTCTCGCATACCCTCCAGTGTTTTTCATCTATGTATTTCCAGTTGAAGAGGCATGAGCGATTCTATATATTTTCACCATACATGAAACGAGTTCTTTTGGGTATTCCAAACGACTCAAATTATTCAAATGACATCCGGATGGCAAAAAATATTCAGATTCGTAAACAGGTACGATTCTGTGGTTCGCACACGGAAATAATAAACACCGTGTCGAACTAAATCCGTGTTTGTGCTCACCTACTCATGTAGAAATTCGAAGAGAAAAAAAATCGTTTTTCTCCTCTCTTTCATTATTCATTTTTCAGGTTGAGTTTGAGGTACCTTGGAGAAACCTCACCGTTTTTTGACGAATTTTGATTTCAGCTAATTTTGTAAACAAATTCAATTCTTACAAATCACAACACTCACTGGGAGACAGGGTTTTTTCCTGAGGGTTTTTTCTAAGCTCTTGTATCGTATGTCGAAGTGTATGGTACCTGGTTACACTAACCTCTGCTAACGCATTTAAAGTTATTGATCAAAAGGATATTAATATACAGTGTACGTCAAAATTATGGAACAAATTCATTTTCTCAGTAGAAAAATATTTGGCAACAAAATCCTGAAACAGGTCAATTTTTGTTTCACTTTTACCAAATTTGTATGCATTTTTGAAGGATTTTTGTTGCACCCTGTGCCATACCCATCAACCCTCTAAGTTTTTTGAATAGGGAAAGTGGTTCATGTGGTACTTTTTTGGCAAGGTCTTTGTATCTGCTTTACAGTTGTGCAGAAATTAAAAAAAAAAAATCTTTTTTGAAAAATAGTTAGTTCAAAGAGGTTTTCAGTATGTGCACTTTGTCATGGCTCATTTACTTTGAGACGATGGTACCTGATGAAATTTGTCACCGAACGAAAGTCGACCATTACAGTTTTGTTCATGCACAACTTTCAACACCCTCACTTGAAAAATTAGGGTAGGGGTGCATGAACAAAACTGTAATGGTCGACTTTCATTCGGTGACAGATTTCATCAGGTACCATCGTCTCAAAGTAAATGAGCCATGACAAAGTGCACATACTGAAAACCTCTTTGAACTAACTATTTTTCAAAAAAGAAAAATTTTTTCTTGAAAATTTCTGCACGCCTGTAAAGAAGATACAAAGACCTTGCCAAAAAAGTACCACATGACCCACTTTCCCTATTCAAAAAATTAGAGGGCTGATGGGGATGGCACTGGGTGCAACAAAAATCCTTCAAAAATGCATACAAATTTGGTAAAAGTGAAAAAAAAATTGACCTGTTTCAGGATTTTGTTGCCCAATATTTTTCTTCTGAGAAAATGAATTTGTTCCATAATTTCGACGCGCACTGTATATTTATTCCCATCCTGATTGTAAAGAGTGTTACGATTCTGTGGTTCTTAGAAAAGAAAGAATACTACCGTGATGAACAAAATCCGGATCTGTGGTTATCTCCTCAATTTCAAGGATGGCGGGGAAAACTGTGCAAACTGCAGAATCCAATTCGAGTTCGGAACTGTTCGAAGGAATCCTGCCGGAGGAAACGTTAAGAATTCCTTAATCGCGCCAGATTGATCGGAATTTTTGCGGCGTGGAAGATCCGATCGAAAAAATTCGTTTTCAGACACAGGAACGGATTGATTAATAGCAGTAATTACCGATCAGCTTTCTGCGCTAATTAGATTTCGGCTTCCTGCCGCCTCGCAACGAGATTAGGCCAGGAAATGGCGCACGTCGGTGCGCTGGCGCACGCGTTAATTGTCATCGATTTTTATAATGCCATTATGTCGGTACACAATTTATCACGTTAGTCGCCCGCGCCATCGAATATTCACTCGCAATTCCGGCAGCAAACGGCACTATAGATCGGTCCGAATCCATTAAGGGCCATCCCGCAGTGTCTCGACGGTCATTTTAGCCTGTTTATGAGCCTGAAGAGAGCGATTACTGTCTGCTCTTCGAGGAAATGGCCACCGCATACGTGCCTCACTTGTCTCCGACTCTCTCCACCGTCTCGTTCCGCTCGTTTGAGTAGGTGCTCACCCGAACTAATTATGACTCTTCCACGTCTAGATTTTCGCAAGACGCCTGCTTTTTCATTCAAGCGTCAACAGCCGTCCATTTTCCGAACGTACCCCTTCGCTATCGGAAACCATAGAAATAAAACATTCTAACCCATAGAGATCTTTCTATGTTCTAACCTAAATCTTCAGATTGTCAAATAACAATATGATATTTTGAAGATGCTTGATTAAATTCTGATGTTTTCATTGATTCAATTTTGTCTGGACTTTTTCTAGCGACATCACTCTAACTCCGTTGTCGTTTCTTTAGATGAGAAATAAAACATTCTAACCCATAGAGATATATCTATTTTCTAACCTAAATCTTCAGATTGTCAAATAACAAAATGATATTTTGAAGAGGCTTAATACACTCTGGTGCTTTCACCTATTCAATTTTGTCTGGACTTTTTCAAGCGACATCACTCTAACTCCGTTGTCGTTTCTCTAGATGAGAAATAAAGCATTCTAACCATAGAGATATATCTATGTTCTAACCCAAATCTTCTGATTGTCAAATAACAATATGATATTTTGAAGATGCTTAATTAAATTCTGATGTTTTTATTGATTCAATTTTGTCTGGACTTTCTCTAGCGACATCACTCTAACTCCGTTGTCGTTTCTTTGGATGAGAAATAAAACATTCTAGATATATCTATTTTCTAAACTAACTCTGGTGCTTTCACTGATTCAATTTTGTCTGGACTTTTTCAAGCGACATTACTCTAACTCCGTTGTCGATTCTCTAGATGAGAAATAAAACATTCTAACCTATAGAGATATATCTATGTTCTAACCTAAATCTTCTGATTGTCAAATAAAAATATGATATTTTGAAGAGGCTTAATTAAACTCTGGTGCTTTCACTGATTCAATTTTGTCTGGACATTTTCAAGCAACATTACTCTAACTCCGTTGTCGTTTCTATAGATGGCACCCTTTAGAAATGACGATAGATTTATTATTATTTGAAATATTCTTCATAAAATTGATAATCATTAGGTTTAATGCATTAGAAATCATAATTCAAATATGATTATTTCATTTTCATATCAAATTTGTCTGAAGTTAACAAAATAATATTGCTAAGGGATGAAAATACTCCTGAAGGTCTTATGCTTAAATGTTTCCATATTGCAGCTGTAGAATTAGCGTGGCGAAGAGGGGAGGCAATGCTTGTCTATAGTGAATTTTTTCAAATCGGGAAAAATAACGATGATGAATCTCCGGTGTTCAGTAAAACGTGCCAAGGTGGTTCTAAAAGCTGTACAAGTAGCAAACGGTTGGCTTCAAATAGTGAAAGACAAAGCTGCCCTGTACATCTTTTTCATAAACTGATATCAAAACGTGGCGGCAATATTACCTCACCATGACTGTTCTTAAATCCAAATCGACACTGGAAAAATGAAACTGATAAATGGTACGATAATGTACCTGTAGGAAGAAATACTATAAGTGGATTGACTAAATCTGCTGCTAAGGCAAATGGCTTGAATGTTATGGGGAAAAAGATAACAAATCACTCAAATAGATCAACTGCTGTTAGCGAATTGGCAAAATGTGGTGTAGAAGAACAACAACAAAAATTGCTGAAAATTATTGGTCATAGCAATCAAAATTTTATAAAACCATACTTAAATCTCGATCATGAACACCACAACAAGATCATAAATATTATGCGTGGTAATAGATCTTCTCTAGTAGAAAACAGCAACGAATCTAATGTTATCTTAAATTTTAATTATTGTACTATAATTAACTGTACTTTCAATAGATAAATCCTTGACAAATTTGTCAAACTCGTTGCTTGGTAACAGCCCTCTGCCTTCGTTACCAAAGAACCAGCTTTCGATTGTCATAAAATTATTTCGTCATTTTCGTCTATTATCAATGTCCTAGCGATATTACTACTGATAATTTATTTTATTAAAAGTGACAACGATGTGAGCGACATTGAAAACAATGTGGATGCCATCTGAACCTCATGTCCTGCTTTTGGTCACGGATTTCAACATAATCGATAGATGAAAATTTGTACCTATATTTACGCATCATCCAATCAACACTGAATATATTGTAATCAATTATCGACAACTACATAGTTGATAATAAAGTATCGAAAAACGAAGTTAAAAGCCTTATACCTCAATTAGTCTGAAGAAAAATAGATAGATTGACACAATGTGAAGGGAGGAAAAAATATGAACATAGAACTTGTTTTCGGATACTTTTTATCGAATGAACAGTAAAAATGACTTACCAGTTATTAACTTGTAGTATTGTAAGACCCGTATCTTGAGCTAATTGTTTCTTCTGGTCCTCCGAAGGATAGGGATGCTGTAATAAAAAAAAGGTTGAAATAACGAACGTTAAATTAACTAGATGAAGTGGTTAAATAAGAAAATTATCGATACGATAATCAACGTCTATTACATCAGTATACTGATGTAATAAAGATGGAGTACTCTGTTATGGGGGTACATTACATCGGGATATATCAGTGAGGATCGTCTATGGTTTAATGCCTCGTACCAACCCAATAGAAGATATGTCTACCAAACCACGGTGTAACAAAATTAAATTCGAGTCTCCGACGATAGGGTGATTTGTTGGAGAATTTTTGCGAATCTCAGCATTAAATATATATATCGTACATGACATGATGACACGAAATCGGCAAGCTCTGAAGGCTATTAATCATAGGGGGCGGATGCGTTCAGATTCGGGGGTGGCGGACCTTGGAGGTGTAAAGATTGCACGACACGAAACACGTGATTATTCAAGTCTTTCGTGACCGGACCGTCAGAGGGCGTGCCGATCGTGACGTGCAGTCGGGGTCGGGAACCGTAATAGTCGGTGTTCTAATAATCGCCCAATAGGCACTAAAAACGAGGAGTAAGGATTATTTGCGTGCCGAAACGTGCCGATATCGGGACTATCGGAAGGTGCACATCTTGCAATGCCGAATTATAATTGGCACGATTTTGGTTTTAATGGACTGTCGGGTGAAATGAGGAATCGTCTATATGGACAGTTTTGGGCGAGGAGCCCCTTATATTGAGCCCTCAACTATATTTGAAATTGAGAAACTATTCCTACTAGGGCTTCACACGAGACGAGAGTATAAAAAATCTCGTCTCGCTCTCGCCAATTCCCAAAAAATTTAGTCTCGTTTAAGTCTCGTTATCAGTTGTCTTGTCTCGTCCCGCTTAATTCTGAATAACGATAATAAATATTATAATATATAAACGAAATGGTATACAATAATGAATAATTTTGTTAAGGTATCTTTATTACGCTCATATACAAAAATATATGTAAATGTACATATTATTTTCAATTTTAAACACTGATAATTTCAACTTTTAAATTACTCGATGACCAATAATTCAAACATAACCACGCTTGCACCACATCATTTTTCAATGAAGTACGTGTTTTTGCCATGATCATACCTGCTGCGGAAAATAATCTTTCAACAGGTATGGATGTAGCCATTATTAAATCATCAGCCATCTTGGAAAGTGTATAGGAAGTACTTTTTCATCACTCTCCACTACTGTAAAATATTTTGATTCCTATTTGCTCTTTCGAACAGCAAATATTCTTCAAACTCAGCTTTCCAATATTACGAAAGTTTTGTGGGTGTTTCAAATAGGCTATCGATGTCGATGCATTTTTTAATAGAATTGAACAATTTGGTATAGTTTTCAAAGAATACCTTCTCAGTGGGTAGATCATTGAGAGTGTTCTTGGCCAGTATTCCTCATAACACTTTTCGAAACATTGAATAGCTTCATTTCTTTACCAGTTTTATTATACGTAATTCCACAGATGTATACAATAATTGTTCACATCTTCACTACAAGGAGCACAAGAGAATACATTTCTCCAGATGTTCACATAGAGACGAAATTAATAATATTCTAAAAAATCGTGTATTTCTAGAACGATGGATGCATAATATAGACAAAATAATTATATTTCTCTTCATATTCAATTGTTTTCTGTGGGAGTTGAAAAAAGTCGAGTATTATATAAAACTTCAAACAAAAAATTTAACGAGACCAAAAACGAGACTCTCGTGTTGCGCTGTATGTGGTCTCGGTATCGCCTATAATAATTTTGAAAACTTCTCGTCTCGTCTCGACTCGCTTTTACGAGATGAGAAAAATCTCGCTCTCGCGTGAAGCCCTAATTCCTACCGAAATCGATACAATTAATCATTGTTTCATCTAAGAAATCCATCCTGATCTACCCATATAACATTTTACCTTTTATCTCGTAGTTGTTTACGGACATTTCAATGGTAAAAAGTGAAAAAAAAAATAGTAGGATGAAACCCATTGGAGAAGGAAGGGAATACAAGAAAAATTAAAGGAAAAATCATTCACGGGCGATCTGAGTTTGAGAAGTGGAAGGGGCTGAGTTTTAAGGATAAAAAACGTTTTATATCGATTCAATAATTGTAAGTTGGAAGTTTGATAAGTTTTATCCAATTCGAATGAAGAACTATTGAATTGAAATCGGGAAGTTTTCAAAATATACAGGGTTAAAGTATATCCAGTTGGATTTTTGGCGCTCTTGTTCCTCGGAACAGAGAGCTTATCAATTTGCCAAAATTTCTGTGATATTCGAATTTTTGGCTGAAAATGGTCTTAAACGATTTGGTTACACTGACTGATCAATAATCCGTGGTCGAAATCGATTCTGTCCGGCCATCCGTTGACACGATAACTCTCGAACGGAATGAGAGCAGGAAGTTGAAGTTTTCAGAGTAGCTTTGGGACATAAATATCTCGGTTAAGTTCGTTATTGGGCAGAATCGGCCGGATGATAACGGAGTAACAAAAAAATTTTTTTTTTTACATTACAAGTTCCGAATTCAATTTTTTTCAAGATGCAGTTTCGCCATAAAAATCCATTGATATTATTCTCAACTCTAACTAGCTAATACTTTCAGAGATATGATGATTCAAAATTTCAATTATACATCGAACTCACAGAATGCAAATTATATCTGTCTGTGTTCTATCTGTTTGCGGTAGCTCTCCTTTGGTCCAGTTTGAAAGATAAAGGTCATTAATCTCAAACGAAACTGAAAGTGTATTTCTGGAGAGTTTGGTTGATGTAAGCATGTAAACAATTTGAAATTTGGATTCGCTAAGCTCATAGGCAGACTTTTTTGGATAGAGAGTAGAAAATGAATGATGCAAGGAAGTCGAGCATAATTATCTAATTATGGAAGATTTAGAACGGGATTTCCAACTAATGTACAGGTAGTTATTCCTTAGTAACACTATTTAAGATTTCCTACATAAGTATTCGGATCACATTAGATTTGTTCCATAAATAAAACTGGCTACTTCATTTACTCAATTTTTCAGAATGACTCGTGATAGTTTTGAAACACTTGTAGCCAAAATTGGACCGTCATATAAAGATAAGATGCAAAGGGATTTCAATTTCTTTTATGATGTAGTTCTATCATAATAATCCATTGATATAATTCCCAACTCTGAGAAACCAATACTTTCGGAGGTATAATTAGTCAAAAATTGGACAAGAGCGCCAAAGCTCCTGTCCACGGTGCTTTCCCACTTTTCCTTTCATTTTTGATATATTCTTCTCCTTTTCCAATAGGTTTTATCCTAGTATTTTATTTTTAGTTTCAAAAATTATCGACCCTGTTCTACATCGCCAAATATGTGTCGTAGAACATTGAGGAGAATAAAAATCGGACCTTTATGTTAGATGGTTCTGTAAATATGATTGTTCAGGTCCCAACCCTTGATTTTCACCCTTTAATGCAAAGATCGGACACAGCGCAGCGAGAAACACGCTAAAAAAATTAAGCCCATCTATAGTAGAACTCGTCGGCATCAAAATAAATAAATTCGTTTAAAAATTGCAGAAATAAACGATTCACAATCTCCAAGTACTCTGTACCTACATCCGGAAGTGGCTAATTGCAACAAATAGCGAAAAGGGCATTCCAGTATGTTTTTTTAACTCGAAACAATTTCTCATATATAATTAACTGCCATTTTTTACATTGTGAACCGGCGAATGATCCAACAACAACAGATATAATAGATAACTTTTTCCCCATGTCCATAGTGGCGTTCGAATAAAAATAACATTGATCAATACTGATAAAACACCTCGAATGGCCGCAGCTTTGAAGTATTTAAATGGTCGAAAACGTAATAAAAACAGCCATGTCGTGACACCCATAATTGAACCAGTGGAGGATGACGTATATAAAATATATACAGGAATATTGCTTGAAAATTGTTTAAAACTATTTGAAAAAATTGTTAAAGACGAAGGTGTAGATTATTTCTATATTGTCCTGATGTTTTTCGATATCTATTAATGATAAATTGACCGTGTACTCCACGAGGCACTCTAATTACATGCTTTATAATGAAACTAAAAATTTTCACATTAAATAACTGTTATTATCGTTAGCGTAAAATATATTATTATACGACTAATTTTCGGATACCAACAGGCCTGTAACAATAAACTCATTAAATAGTAATTTCTACGTCAAACAACCAGAAACCGGGACCCAGGTTCGTCTATAAAGATAATCAAGGTAATAATGATGTGTGAAGTGAGAAAAGTAGGGAGAAATACATTTAGCGCGGCTAATTTTTGAACCGTTCGCCTTGCCGTGAATATGAAGAAAATGGATTCGAAATGGCACAAAAAAATTTAGAGAGATGTAAGGGGTGCTTCTGTGATGAAAACTAAGGTTGGTATTTGGTATAAAATGTTTTGAAGAAATCTCCCCTCTTTTTTATTTTCTCTGTATATTAAAAGTCTGCAAGAAAGATAATAGGAATGGTTGATGAAGAAAATAAAACAAAACTTGTAAAATATACGAGCTACAACAACTTAATTAGGTTAGGGAAATTACACCTTGGTGCTTTTTGAAAATGCATTGCATTTTTGTCTCGTAAATGCTTAAGTTTTCCAAAAAACTATAGATAAAAAGTTAGTAAATGAATTGGGCTTTTCTGCCATGTTTTTTAAAATGAACTTTTTTATCCAAAAGAAGTTTCAAGAAAAAATATCTTAGGGGTTGACTATTTCAACGCCCAGGGTTGAAAAAAATTTAAAATGTGTGGTTTTATTGACAAATAATATTTACCAAGTTTCGTGTAGTTAGCTTAATATACAAGGAAAATAAGAGACAATTTTTTTTGTTAATCTTCGGCGGGGTGTAACATTTCCGGGGGAAGGTTCTTCAGAAAACCCACCTTAATTTTCATAACAGATACACTCCTTACATTTTTTCGATGTTATTCAGACACATCCTGTATACAGGGTTAGTCTTTAAGTTGTACATTAATTTTAACCACAGATTTTTCTCATGAAATGAAATACTTCTTTCATTAACCATTTTTAGAAATTCGGCTTAGGTATAAAATTTTGAGGTGAAGTTGTTTTTTCCTACTTCCAATACATTCGCCGGTTCAAAAAACTATGAGAAATTATCATGAAGAAAGCAGATAAAATTTAGCTCAAGTTATTATAAGATTCTACAATAATTTTAAAAGATTATTATTCTTCATAATTTCTTCTGAAACATATCGTTTTCGAGATATTCTTCTTTGAATGATGAAAAATCTGATGAAATATCCAAAAATTTCAGTACATTTATGAATCCGGCACTGAACTAGAAACCCTCGATTAAAAGTGAAAGCCACGTTGCCATCGTTCATAGATAATTCAACCACCCAACACGTCAGTACTTTTTAAGAATTTATCAATTAATTATGTATCAAAAAATGTCCAATATTGCCCTTACTTCACATCGCATGAACTGAATAAACAGAAACGATTCGGGGATATCCAGAATTGATTTCTGAGCTCGAATCGCACATCCCCGAATGATTGATGTATCGAAAAAAGCATCCGTGATTTCCGGCGCTAATATTCGAACCCCCCGACGTATGCGTCGCATGGCGGTCTCTCCGATAGAGCAGGATATCAAAAACTGGTCTTTCCGTAGCAGATTTCCACTTCCGAACAGAACATATCTGGGGCTGCATTTCCGGTATGGTTATCCTGGTTTATCCGTCAGGGAGCCCCGACGTCAACATGTGTCTCGCTTACGGAAATCCAGTGGGATTTGCTGAAAAGTATTACACAATATTCGTCTCCCATTTCCTCTAAGATAATTCAAAGGAGACTACGGGAGAGTGGAAAAATCCCCAGTTAGATTCATGGTTCTGGTCGATCCAGAATATTCGATCCATGGTTTCGCGGTAACTTGCTACTGGAAAATAAAACGTCGGAAAATTGCCTGATTGACTTAAGAGAGTGTTTTTAAAGGAGAAGCATGTTTTCAACAGGTCTAAAAGATAAAATGTATGGAATACAGTAGTGCTCCCATGAACTTCGAACGCATGCTTTCCAGTAGGGCAGACGGTAAATTTACAGGTAGTAGGTGCCAACAGTTAGCAAAAATTGATCACTCAAACTCTAATGGCTGCTTTTAATATATGTTGCGTAGAATATTATAACGGAACAAATTTCAGCACTGCCAGACACTTCCTGGCGGCCATAATTTCTACCAGATGCTTTGAAGCTGTCAAAAAAATTATTGAATTTTTTTATATAAAAAAACTCGATATTTAAATTTGTTACTTAAGAGGATATTTCAAAACAATATGTAATCACACAGAAAAATAAAAAATCGTAGGTTCCAAACATACAGGGTGGGCCAAATTGGACACTTTTGAAAGGAAAGTCCATTTCTATACTAGACAGACGGAAACTGATGTCGGTGTCACAGGGCAAATTTTCATGAGAAACTCATATGTGAAAACCGCATGTTGTTATCTATCACCTTTACATAGTTACAGGATGTTTTTCGAAAATGTGCATTTTAGAAATATTCCTTTTTTACTGTTGAAAATTTTCCATTTCTGTAAAAACATTATTGTTGCTAGTTTTGACGTAGAATTCAATGAGTTTAATTAAAGTTCCAGGAAAGTGATATTTTATCTGATCTAACATGAAAATATTTTTTTCAATTGAGACACCCCGTATATTTTTGCATATTATTATTTGCCGCTTTTCAGCAATTTATCTCATGACAGTAAAGATAATTTATTCAGGAACATTTGAGGATTTTGCTCAACTCGTGTTCTTCAACAATTTCTTGAGAAACTCGCAAGTCTTCCTGTCGATTTTCACTTGTTAACGTTTCCAGTCTGCATGATTCTGTTTATAACACCTCTGTGTTCAGAGAAGATTCTACAATCTGACATCAGGATATTTCGCCAGATATTCATTTTTACAGGCTCTACAGAGTAAATCCATGGATTTACTCTGTGGTGAATGCATTCACCATTGATTAATGTACCATTGCGGTAATAGGATATCACAATAAATATGTTTTGTACTAAATCATAAGTCATTGCAGATTTAAATGACTTGGAAACTAATTTTCACGAATTTAAAAAATAATCTTAAGAATTGACAATAATTCAATATTGGCTGTCAGTTTAGAAATTCTATGATATAAACAGAACACAAAAAGTGACAAGTGGCAAATAAAAATCCAACTGCATATACTTTAACCCTGTATATTTTGAAAACTTCCCGATATCAATTCAATAGTTCTTCATTCGAATTGGATAAAACTTATCAAAATTCGAACTTACAATTATTGATTTAGGATTTTGTGCATTTCGTATGCACGTATTTCTGAATGGGATACTTCGTACGGTTGAACTATTCCAGAAAGATCTGATGCGAGTGAGGGAGATAGTGTTTTTGCAGATTCGCGTAAAATCATTCAAGACCGAAAAAGAAAAGAAATTCTTGGCATGATATGAGCGGCAGATCTAGTCGATAGTCGATGCTCTAGTTCTTTTTCTCTTCTGTAGATGGCGCCTTTCACAAATGCGAAGTGAAACAGCAAAAGAGGCAATAGAGTTCCTTCAAATCTGTCACATCTGTCAGGACATACGACATCCTCCAAGCATCGATAGTGACGTTGCAGGATCGCGTGGAAAGGTCCAAGACCGAAAAAGAAAAAGATTTCCCCGCACGATATGAGGCGTCGATCGTTCGAGGAGATTCATTAGAAGTATTTTAAATTGAGCTTTCCGAGGGCAGGGGTCCCCCACAGCTCCAGAAGACGGATGGCGGTTTCTTATTTATTGCTATCTACAATTCGGATCAGGCTGGTTCGATACGATTGTGACCGTAAATCTGGAATGGCGGAGGTGATATGTTCACCCCCGGGGTGCATTGAAATCAGCTCGTGTGCCGCCTCCGTGCGGTGTGTGTGCGCGCGCTAGGTGATCGAATCCCATTCCTCCGCACCCTCTTCAATTTTCTACCCGTTACACATGCCCCCGCGCGTATACGCAAATAATGGCGAAAGATGCTGCATGCGGCATGGGGGGACCGTTACGGAATCCCAGCGTAATAATAAAAATCACTATATGCATGCCGGAGACCGGAGATTTTCCGACGGCGGGGCCATCAGGACGCCTCGTCCTAGAAGTAATCATATAAGGGTTATGCAGCCCACGAGATACGCAAGAATGGGGTTATGGGTCCCCCAGGGGCTCTTCGGAGGTGTGATGAGAAATGGATGGATAGTTCCGAGCGTCTTTCAAAAACCTTTTACGCCGCCGAGGAAAACGATTTGGTTTTTCCATACCGATCCCCTTCTTTCACGACCGGATACAAAACGAGCATCCTTACAGGATCACCATCGAATTTTACCGGAAATTAAGGAATTGGTCATGCAATGTTTCGTGGATCCCACTACTTCCACATTCGATGGTTGGAACTTGAACTGTGATTGAACATTTAACAATTTAAGAAGTCCAGAGCGTTCAGCCGATAGAGTTTCGAAATGGGTTCATTATTTAGAAAACGCTGTTCATGGCCAAATGAAGATACCCTCTGAGCTCTGTGCGAGTATTTTCTCGATTGTTGTTGTATCTCATAGGTGACGCAAGCGTTTATACGGGGTGAATCTTTAAGTTCTACATCAATTTTAACCATAGTTTCCTTTCAAAAAGCAAAACACTTTTTGCATTTAGCATTTTTCCAGATTTGGCTCTGGTAAAAATTTCTCAATGTGGTAATACAATCCTGCACTGTACCGTTCTTCATAGAAAACTGTTACTGTTATTTATTGTAGGAAAACAAAAAACCTAATCATCTGATATCTACTCGAAATTGAATGAAATTGATTGGGAAAACTTATTTAATCACTCAATTCTTATAATGCCACATTGAACAATATACCACTGTTGAAACAATGAACTTCAACTTAATTTTCATTCAATATCCATTAATTGTTTGCACTATAAGATTATACATAATTTGATCATCGCCCATTCTTGAAATATTCCATAAATATAAATCAATCCATTCATTTCCAAGAAAATCTTAGATCGAATAGTTGAGATGTGTTTCCAACTGACAGAATAATCAAAATCATTATTAGGTTACGTTCAGAGAAACTTTTTGGATATTAGACTTAATTCTATATCTCCGTTCGCATGCGGCATTGTCAAGCTGTGTACCAGGCATTGGTATATTATTCGGTCGAGGAGCATGGATTATCTAATCTATATCTTGTGATACAAAATCAAGTGTGGCATAGAAATACATCTAGGTCAGGAGCGGAACAACCAAAATAAGGAAAATATTCAAATTTTCATCAGATTTTATAACATTCAACGTTGAATATCTCAAAAACAATGCGTTTTAGAAGAAATGATGAAGAATAATTTAATTTCCTAAAAAGATTGAAGGTTCTTATGATGCCTCAAGATAAACTTCATTTGCTTTCTTTATGCTAATTTAATTCAGTTTTATGAATGACAAGTCAATAACTAGGAAACCAGTGGAAGTAGAAAAAACTGTTAATTGGAGAATATGCGTCATAGTGCGCACCAAAATTCATTTCATTCTGAAATTAATAATACTAATAAAAACTGATTTTTTTCTGAAATTTCAACGGCCTGTATCTTTCTATCTGAGCCGAATCTGGGTCAATCGAGGAGCTTCCAAGCTTCGGAAAATGACCTCGCCTCGAAAAACGAAATATTGAAATGTTTGATTCTTCAATACTTCCCCTACAAGTGGCAACGTAGCACAAAAATAAGATCTCCTGGTTCTCTATGAGACGCCGGAAGGATCGTACTAAAGTTCCCCATAGCGGAAGAGCAAAAGCTGCGCGTCAGATGTTAACTAACTTGGAAGGCCTTCGTGAGGTCTTATAGGAGCCTGTAACATGTAAGGTATACATGTACACGTATACACGTATAAAGTAAACGTTTTCGGAAATGGCGGAACTGTGTATAGGCGCCAGATAGGGGCTTAAACCTTCATAATTTTATTGTTTTATCGATATATTCACAGGAAAGCGTTAAGGTACAAATATACTTGAGTGTTGAGGTAAGACAGAAAAGCTACAACGATCGAATTCAAAACTGCATTAATCAAATTAATTTCCATGGCACCTGCTCGTCTGCGTTCCAAGTAAACGAAACGCTTTTGACGTGCGATTTTAAATCCTGAAATTAAATCGAGACTACCCTCTCTATTGTGCCGCGCGCAGTAATAAGTCGCTCTAGATCGCGGTAGTATATGCATTCCCATTTGATAACGTATGTGATATTCATAAATCGCACCTTGCCTCGCCGCGTGCCTCTTACCTCGACGCTCCACTATATTTGTAGCTTAACACACAGATAAGTTTTTTACGGACTATCCGCCACAAGAAACGGATTTCATTATAGATATTTTTCGACAAAAAATATCCCCCAAATTTGGGAAGGTGCAAATCAAGCATCTATCAACGCAGCTAAGGCGCTTGTTAACAAGATTGCGGCAAAAATTTTCTGTCAGCGATTTTTATTATCTTTGCGAAACAGTCCTTTAACGAATGCCATTCGCGGAGGAAGTTGGGGCTCGGTAGTATAATTGCAGCGAAACAACGGCACGAACAAAACGCAATCGGCGGGTCGAGATGGAGTGAAACAAAGAATGTTCATCGTCTCCGCGGAATGAGAGAAACACGAAAATGCCGGGGCGCGGTTCGTTATAAATGATCGTTTTCGCGACAATATGAACGGGGTACACGGCGACGGGATAAGCATGGCGGCCCTTTACACGAATCCCGAACGACCTAGCGATAACTCCGGACCGAATTCATGCATTTTAAGCTTTTGCCTCGTTTTGTAGCGCGCATAATTACGCCTGATTCAATCTGACCAACTCCCCCGATCCTCCGACGAATATTACGCTGTTCGGCTTCGAATGCACCTCAGTCGGCGATATTGTTAATAAGTTTATCCTGAAAGAATTATATTTTTACGACCGACCGTTAGGATGGAAAAATGTTTTCAAATCCAACTATTTACCGTGGTTTCGGAAGAAGAACAAACGGCACAACACCTAGGCCACCTAGGTCACCAGTTCACCTAGGCGGCCAAGAATGGGCGATGATCGAATTATGTGGAATAATTATAGTGGAAGCAATTGATGGATATTCAATGAAAGTTAAGTTGAAGATCCTTGTTTCAATAGTGGGATATTCTTTAAAGCTGCTTTATAAGAATTGAATGAGTGGGAACGATATAAATGGATTCTTACGATAGAACTGCATCATTAAAGAAAATAAATTCAAAAGACCGATTCTCCCCAATAACGAACTTATCCGAGATATTCATTCCTCAAATCTATTCTGAAAATTATATTATATCAATTAAAACTTAGACAATATTGCAGTCTTGTTTTTACTGGAGATATTCTGAACCCAATTTGATTAGGTATCTTACCAAAGAATATATTTCCATTATAATATGGATTATCCACGGGCACTATATTATCACCTTAAAAGTATAATATCATATCATCATTTTGCATTCAATCAAACTTTGTTTTCTAGAGCAGGTAGTGTATTTTAAATCAAGAATAACGAACCAGAAATAATTTTGACATTTATCTTTCATAGGAAAATAAGATGACATGCAAGCACACAGATCATATATTAATTCATAGATAAAATAATTAAGTACAGCATTCTGTGAAAACAAACAGAAGTACGATTCATTATTGAAATTTCGAAAGTATTAGCTTGTTAGAGTTGAAAATTATATCAACGGATTTTTATGGTGAAACTACATCTTAAAAAAATTGAAATTGAAATTTGTAATGTAAAAAAAATACTTTTTTTCCGTTACTCTGAAACTGTTCGATTTCGCCCAATAACGAATTTATCTCCCAAACCTACTCTGAAAATTTCAACTGCCTAGCTCATTCTGTTCGAGAGTTATTGTAGAAACTTAATTTAAAAATTTAAAAACATTTTTTTTAACACTTTACGGCAATCCGATCAATACAAAACGCATAAAGGTCATTATTCTACAATTTGATGCTAAATTTCAGATAGATCGGTTCCGGAAATATTCATAAAAAATGTTTTTACTAAAAACGGCCATAGCTCCGAAACCGCTTGGTGGATTTCGCCCGTTTACGAACTCGTCCGAGATATTTGCGCACCACACCTACCCTGCAAATTTCAATCCTCTAACCCCTTTTGTTCGATAGTTATCGTGCCTACGGCCGGTAGGCTGGACCGGCCGGACAGAATTGATTTCGACCACGGATTCTTGATCGGTAAGTCGAACCAAATCGTTTGAGACCATTTTCAGCCGAAATTTCAAAAATTATAGACATATGGGCAAATTGATAAGCACTCTGTTCCGAGGAACAAGAGCACCAAAAAACAGTATGACGTCAGTTTCCGCAAGCGACAAAGAGAGATGATCCAGTTGTTTATTGGTTTCGAAATCTATTTTTCACAATCCAAATGTAGAGGTTATGGAAACAAATGACAGATGAATACTGTTAATCTGTGGTCCTACAGTGGCGCCGTTAACGTTAGATTTCCCCTCGTACAACCGGCATCATTACTTCATGCATACCTATATGTTTTTCTCCGTCCGAGATGAGTGTCCTCGAGCCAAAAGAACCTTATCTACAGTCGGGACCTCATCGTTCCTTATTCTGAAAATGGCGCCGGGAGACTCTCCATCCGAGGACGGTATCGACGGCGCGATGTCACTCGGTCCAAGTGACTCCCCGAGGAAATTCAACTAGTAGCGAACCCGTCCACCTGTCAGCCAGAATTAAAGGATGGCGATCCGCAATTGGCGCTGAGGCCCAAGACCCGTAGATAACGGCGCTGCGTCTTCTGCTCTCTGTGCTCCCCGGAGATTCGGCTCCTTGACCACCGAGCCGGATCTATAATGCATAATGCGGCCCAGGCGAAAGATAAAGACTGCGAACCATAGAGCATGGACGACGCATGAATGTTTGAACGGGACATCAATCTATCGAAAGTATCACTCTCTGATCCCGGATTACTTGCACGACTCATTAAACCCCATGAGCTAATCCTGTCGTCAGATATTGCAGGGGGAATAGCGGACCTCTCTGTGACCACCGCGCTGGGTCCAGATCGATAACTGGGTTCAGTGATATGTCAACTTTCGTACAATGATGAAGAATTCAGTAAATGAGTCCAATTCGCAAAGATATATGATATTTTGGAGTTGATTCAAAAATACGCTGCAAATCCCTCACAAAGTAACGAAAATTTTTGCACGAATTTTCTAGAGAACAGCGTGTTATCATTTTACCCAAATTCCCGAAAATGGTCTCAAATGATTAGGTTCGAATCACTGATGAAGAATTCGATGTCAAATTCGATTCTGTCTGGCCTTCCGTTGCCACGATAACTTTCAAACGGAAACTGAGAGCGACTCGCAATTTTCAAGGTAGGTTGCGCCTCCAAATGCGACTATTTACGTTTGTTAATGGGCATAATCGGCCAAAATGTTTCGGAGTTATACTCATCTGTAGTTTTGTTGTTATTTCCTCAAAAACTGAAAAAATACATATCCGATTAAACTGAAACTTGGTTACTAGTTGTAGGAAGCTGGCCCGCAAATTTGTGCAAAATTTCATGAAGATCTGATGACAAAAATAATAAACATTTTTTTACAAATAATCATCAGAATGTTTTTTCATAAATATGTATTAGGTATATTCCAGAAGTATTTGTCAGATTCCCCTGAAATTACGCACAAACCTTCAAGTAGCCATTTTGCCATAGATTTCCGGATTTCAGCTCCATCGGCTTTGTATTTTTGGAAATATTTCATTTCAAAATTTGAATTCAGTTGATGCCCAATGTATGTTTTCAGGCTTCCTTTATTTATACTCAACTTCAAGAAATATTTCGTGAGGATGTGTGAAGCGTGAATAGAACATGCGCGCAAAAGCTCCCGACTTCACGTCAGTGCTTTTTTAGAATTTTTTAACAATTCGGCGGAATTGTCGAAAAAGCGGGTACTTAGCCCAAGGGCAGAATTGCGACATCTTGCGACCTTGTTTACTGTCACTACAACAGTCACAGAAACAATCGATGGATGATTGTACATAATGATGTTCATAGAGTTTCAAACAATATATCAATCAGATTTTCTACACGATCAATTGACGAATAATATTTTTTCCTACGATCGTGCGCAAAGTAGTACTTATCCGCACGCATTTGAGTTGCCAAAGTAACAGCTTTCCGCATCGCGCGGAAAAAATATTTTGCGGCACGGTAATTTCAAACTGATCAAAATTGTTGTTGGGGAAATTTTCATGATTTTTTTAAACGGGTGACTATTTTATGCAATGTGTAATAAGATAACTCTACTTTAAATAATCAACCATGTATCAAACCATCCATACAGCTGCCCTACAGAGAATCATTAACCTTCGAACGACTGTCCATCAACTTCAACGAACAAGAATATCACTTGCCCTTTTGCGCCGAATCAGTGTTCATTGAATGAACTGATAGGATCAGCAATCAATTCACAATATGTAAATAATTGTTCTTTCGTCATAAATATTACGAATAAATAATTTTATATTTCTCCCTTTTTTCCAGTTATTGTTTATTTTTGAATAGTCGAGTTTTTTCATTCCAAATTAATTGAAAGTTTCGGAATAAATTATTATATTCCAATTTGGTTTCTTCTTGTTATTATAAGACGCTCGAAGGAAAAACATTGTTCCTAACACTTGCGCAAAGTGAGTTTTCCGCATGCGTCGATCTTCTAACTGTAAATGCGTGCGGAAAAACTTCACTTTGCACACTTATTAGGAAAATAACTATCGGTCATTTTGCTTTTTTATTTGAAATTCATATGACCAATGCAAATTACAAATTTAAAAGCATCAATAAATTGACTTGTCTTCAGTTTATTAAAACCGTCATGTTCGCAAAATCTCCAACATCCCACAGAAAAAAATAAATTCCTCGATTAGAATATTGAAGAGAATTGGAATCGATAATCAAAATATCTGTTCGAAAATTATCAAATCCGCAGTGGACGCCGCATTGGCGGTAAATTGAGCATCGTCCGACCTCATCATCCTGATGGTCGCCATTTTCAGGACGAGCATCACCTTGCGATCCTCGTCAGTCCGCCTTTGGCTCTCCTTTGTTCACGAATAGCCGTTTTGCATACCGGTTTGGCTATAAACGAAAATAAGAATAACACGCATTTATCCGGATTTACATTATAGGCAGTGATGTTGTTCGGGATTCATTTTTTTTCCGACTTTTTTCACGGACCCAGGGAGAGGCCGACTAAGCCGACTTGACCGCTCGGGGCGGGAGGATACGTCGGTCGTTTGCGAACTGAACCCTTGTGCATTGTTTTTGATATTTAATGCTCATGACATGACGATGCCTCGAGATCCACCGATTTTCTCACGGCCGAAAAAATGCGACGATTTTAACGCGAGATTTCGCTCGAAAATGAACACCCGGCGGAATTTGATCGCAACTCTCGAACACACATCTTCAATATATCTATGATTCCAACGATCTATTTTATACCGTGTCATATAAACCATAGAAATGTATTGCTAATCTCAGGCTATACCGGCCATGAATAATCATAGAAATGCATTTGAACTCACCGTTAAGTGTTGAAATAACCACGCCCTCAATATATTAGTAGCTACTTTTGGAAAGATACCCCGTTTTTTCTGATTCTTCTTTCCGTTCGAATCGTCGTCTTCCTCGCCAGTACCTTCACCGCTTCCGATACTCGCGTTGCTGGCATCACCTGAAACAGCAGAAATAAATCAGAAATTTCGATCGAAAAATGTGGATTCGATCGGATCAGATCCAATCGATAATTTGATTGATGTCAAAATGATTTTTGGAACATAGAGTCTCGCAGGCGATGCCCAACATGCGAGCAAGTCTGTGTTCGTCCATTTTGGTTTTGTTTACGTCGGTATTTCGAAACGAAATAAAGTACCTACACATATTTTCAAAATTATGTTCGTGATCATTTAGAATCTACGAAAAATCAAAACATTGAATTCAATTGATTGAATCAAACCCAATCCAGAATTTCATCTATGTCGAAGTCATTTTCGGAACATAGAGTGTCGCAGGCGATGTCCAACATGGGACTGATTCTATGTTTTTCCATTGGTGTATGTCATCATTTTAGAAACGCAGAAATATCTCAGACTATCTATAAATATATTCATAAACTATAAAATCCTCCTGAGGTTACATTTGGACTTGTAAATTGGCTCGCCTCAAACCTATGGTACCTATACCTACGTATTCATCTGTTAATGATATTTTTGGACATACGCGATTCTAGAAAAATAAAAATAAGGATCAGATTCCCTAGAATCCAATACAGAATGTTACTAATGTCAAATTGATTGAACTGTTCTATTCACCGACTATTTAGAAAACAGAGAAACAAGAGTGAACTAAATTCCAACCTGAAAATTCATTAATAAAATGTCAATGATCTCGGGAACATAGAAAATTACAGATCATGCGTGATATATCCAGTAGACCCTTTGACCTATTTCGACCAACATTTGATCAAAAACAATAGTAACCCTCTTGTTTTCTATGATAAAAAAATGGAGAGGAATTATGTATTCATTGGATGCAGAATCGAAAAATCCATCCCATCAAACGCACGAACAGATAAAACAACGAAAGGGGGGCCCGTCAGTTGGCTTTAGAATTCTTCTCATTGACTAAAAACCGCGTGTGTTTGTTTTTCTGGTAATGACTGCAATTCGCCATCGTTCAGCAAACAACAGCCCTAGTCGCTCGTGAAAGTCCTAGGTCACCCCTAATCTCATTTCTTCCCCTTTCTGTTTGCGTGTGAGTCATTAAACCCCTCTCTCGTCGGACTCACCCTCTTTTGTTCTGCATACAACACTGTATTACATCGAGGGTCATTATGACACCCGCAACATTACGTATAGTGATTAGATGACCGGCTCCACTCCAACATCCGTGGGACCCAAAACTCTATCGGATTAAACCATCAATACTTTTAGAACGAATAAAACGATTACATTTAAATTACGCGGTAACGAAATTTTAATTCAACAACGGTCAAATAAAATTTTCCATCATACCGCATAAAATCCCAATAAACGAGGTTGAATGCAAATGAAGTTAGCCCTGATAGCTGACATCTATTCCCCAGACTCTATGACAGATCGGACACGGCTCGATGGTTCAGAAACTTCGGCGCCATATTTTTCGTAACCGGATTGATTAATCACTTCGTATATGAGAACAAAATGGAGTACTCCATGCAGTTTGTTTATAATTACTACCGGAATACTAGATTTAACGGTTCATCAGTTCGAAAAAAGTTAAGTACGAGAATTCCAGACAGTTTATATTAATGACCAAGGGTGGGTGGGTTTGTAGTGCAAATACAGCGTTCTTAATGAGCGTATGTTCTAATTATTTCTATTTGTTGTGGGCCTATAAAGCATTATCGATGAATTATGTATCTGGAGCTCCACGCAACCACTGAAACACGTAACTTCAAAGTCAGAACCGGATAGGTTATTAAATATATCCTCGTGGAAAAATCCAAAGATTATTATCATGTTACGACACTGTGTGATTTCTTCTTAATGCTTAATGGTTGAGCTTGCGAAGCAAATCTATGTAGGAGCGCAGATATTTATCACATGTCTTTGTTTTAACGTCATATATTTTTGTGTCATAAATGTTTAGGTTAGATTATTGGCATAGAGCATTGGGTTTCAGAAAACTCAATCAACTTAATCATATATTTAATTCGATAGTTGCGTCAAAAATGAACCGAAATCTAACGTATACTTCATTCACTTTTATAAAGTCTCCCGGTTGGCCATGATTTAGGTCTATCACGTTTTTGTAACTAAAACTAAGGCAGGTTAGCTCTCCTGAAATATCGTCAATGTCAAAACAATTCTCTGAGACGTTGCCAATCTCTACTCTCAACAATCAACATAATGTTCTATCTTAAACAAGACATATTCTCACAGATCCTTATCTTCGAATAATAAAGAACTCTTCGCTTTGAAATTGAGAATGCTGAAAGCGGTTTTGAAGAAGCAGAGACAAAGTATCAGGAAGTGCTATACAGAACTGAAATCTGCAATAGGAAAACTTCATTCTGTCTTAGGACATGTTGAACTCTCGAATGAAATTACTGAGTTTCCTATCCTATCACTATATTTTATTAAGGTTTAACAGTGATTCGGGTTTCGCAGTACTACTATATTTTGAAATTGGTGTATTCCAAGTTGTGCAACAAGGTATTTAGATGTCTTCTGTAGGCTTATTTCTTGAGAATTTCGAAAAGTGGGGAATTCCATAGATACGTCTGTTCGTTTAGAAGTTTTCCTGCCGGGTTATTCAGGTACTTTTATTCTTTTTTCAAATGAACTATCACAAATTAACGGACTACTGTATCCATTATTTTTATTAAAAATCCAACATTCTTGATTTCCGTAAAAGAAAATAGCATAACTGAGTCTTCCAATCAGTTTATATGTACGTGAAATATTTCCATAGTAACAACAGAGGTAACATTTTCTTCAACAGTCGCCAGGTCTTTGGAATTGTTGAATTCACATAATATCTTCTCAAATTCATTATTTTTCCCAAGAAAATTCACATTGTAAAAAATATGTAATTACTACGACTTTTATGTAGCGAGGACAACGTTGCGTAGTTCTCTCACAGAAAAAGGAGCATAACTTAACATTTTCAATATACAATATACACGGCCAAATGTGTCAAAATTTCATTGCCAACTGGGAGAATTTATAAAAGTGAATAGTAGTAGTGAGTAAATAGAATCGCACCGATTAGAACATAGCAATCAAAGATTTGTGAAACCCGCTGTGTAGAACACAGATCTTTGTCGTATTTCTGTCAACGTTAAATATTATTGCGTTATTGACATATTCGCTAGTCCTGCTGTGCTGTAATAAATCCAATTGGTTGTTTTGCGAAGAAAAATATTCGATCGCAAGAAATCGAAATACCTCACTAATTGGTGGTTCTGGTGTTGAATTAAAGATTTTTGACTCGTCGGGCATATCCCCGATCTCGAGATACGGGTATTTCAGACGAGTTCATTACAGTACACGTGTTTATTATAAAATCTTCCAGGCGCGGAGCGAATATCTCGGCGTTACTGGAAATGATCCAATTTGACAAATTAAAATAACGTTAGTCGTGCAAAAACATAAAATGGATCATTAAAGAAGTCGCTCATACGAATGCCATGGAGTTTTACTAATTCAGTTGAATTTATGTGCTAGCACCGGAGTGCGCTAGTCAAAATAGATGACTAATATTGAACGAAAAATAAACGACGATCTCCGCGCTTTGACAGATCATAGAGAACGTGGAGACAGGTGCCGTTCCGAATAGGACACCTATATTTCTATTTTCCCATTGTTTCGAAAATACCCGTGGATATCTAGAAACACATGGATCTCCCTGTGTTACGTCTTGACGTAAGATGCATTACTTGATAAGTCGGTGACAGAAGCGGTAAACAAAGCGAGACGGCTTCCAAATGCTAGACAGGCGTTTGTTTATATTGTGTCTATCTTCTGGCGAAGAAATTCGGGAAAAGCTTTTAGTTTCTAACAACCGTTATCCGATGAAATGAGGAAAGGAGGATTTTTTTGTTTATAAAAACAACACTCACGAAGTTGTTCTGGTAGAATCCACTCTATACGTATATAAACAAGTGAATCGTTTCCTACGTGAAAAAACACTGTCAAGTTTACGAAAATGTTTATTATTTGCTCATGAAAATTCGCCAATTCCTCTGAAATGATCATTTGCCTACATTTTTTTCAAATTTCCAGCATCAATCTTTGGTAACACCATACTTTTTGCCTATCTTGTTCCTCGGAACAGAGTGCTTATCAATTTGTTCAAATATCTGTAATTTTCGAATTTTTCGGTTCGACTCACTGATCAAGAATCCGTGGTAGGAATTTATTCTGTCCGGCAGTGCGGCCGGCCGGCCGTAGGCACGATAACTTTCGAACGGAATGAGCTAGACAGTTGAAATTTTCAGAATAGGTTTGAGAGATAAATATCTCGGCTAAGTTCGTTATTGGGCAAAGATGGTCAGATGGTTTCGGAGAAACAAAAAAAATTTTTTGTACATTACATATTTCAAAATATGTTTTTCTCAAGATGCAGTTTCACCATAGGAATCCATTGATGTCATTTTTAACTCTAACAAGCTAATACTTTCGGAGATATGATTTTTCAAAATTTCAATAATAAATCGTACTTCTGTGTTTTCACAGAATGCGATAATTATTCAATCTATGAATTATTATAATATGATCTGTGTTGATACATGTCAACTTATTTTCCTGCGACATGATATGTCAAATTTTGATATTTAATGCTCATGGTTAATCCATATGATGATGGGAATGGTAATGGTAAGTTAATAATATTGAGTTCAGAATATCTCCAGTAAAACAAAACTGAAATATTGGCTAAAGTTTCAATTGATACAATATAATTTTCAGAGTGGATTCGAGGAAAAAATATATCGATCATCATAGAATTGAGGAACGAATATCTCGGATGAGTTCGTTGTTGGGTAGAATTGGTCCATTGGTTTTGGATTAAAAATTTTTGGCACTCTTTTTGAATTTAAATTCTTTTATGATGTTTGAATTTAATTTCTGCAATTATCAAGTTCTATCATAAGAATCCATTGATATAATTCCCAACTCTTACCAATACTTTCGAAGATATGATTTGTCAAAGTTTAAACAAGAGCGCCAAAGCTCCTGTCCACAGGGCTTGAACCCATTTTTTTGGAAAAAATTTGTTGTAGTTTTTTACTTCACTTTCGAATTCTACGTATACTCCAATACATAAACTGTAAGAATTTCTGGAGAGGCTATAAACAATAATTCGCTCCACGAATTGTAAGTTTAAGTAGCTATTTGAGAAGACAATTCGAATTTAAATAGAATTTTCGGAGACTTCCAAACAAACCTCTGTTTAACTACCTGTAATATTTCCATTTACACTCCTAGGTGCCATCAACCATACAAAACCAGTTGGTATTAACTTCATTACACCGGACTTGTCATCAGTTAACGTAGGAATTGAATTTAATAAACAAAAAGTTAGCGCAGTGCCTAATGACGTAATAATCAACAACAGCATACGTATATAGAAGTAACAGATTCCATATCTATATTGAATGATCGCGTTTTGTGCATTGCGACATCATTAACGCCATGTCAGGACGTTATCAAGAAATCGTCCTACTTTTATTGGTTAGGTGTGTATAGCGGTATATAGGTTTTCTAACGCCTCAAAAATGTATAGGCTGAGTCTAATGCAATAAATATAACTGCTTTGATTGGTTGCAGGACTTTTACTCTGACCACAAATTGTGCAGAAAACTGCGCTACCCATTTAGATACCAGTGGCGGCTCGTCAGGGACGGCAGAGTCGGCCAGCCGACCTTGAAAATATCAGCAAGCAAATATGTGAATCCTCACACCTGTCATGTTAACAGATTATTCATTACTAGCTGCCCGCCCCGGCTTCGCACGGTTGAAATGCTGATACTAAATATACATACAATATATAAGGTGCGAGTAATGGGTGAGAGAGGTTTCAGATTGGCAGTGAAGGCCCTATTGATAGAAAAAGCCTATTATAGTGTTGATGAGTACTTAAATGATGTTAACTTTGTAGTTTAGTTGTACTTTGTATTTACACTGACTTATCCAATACATTTTTTATGTCGAACTGGATCAATAAATTTATTATTATTATTATTATTATTATTATACTACAGAATTTCTTTATATACAACGTTCACAGCATTTTTGTCGTTAGACAATACAAACATGTTTTCTTTAGAGGTTACTCTTGAAAGAGCGACATATAATTGGCCATGTGAAAAACACTCAACGCTCAAATATAAGCCTGTAGCGTTGAAAGTTGGACCCTGCGATTTATGAATGGTCATTGCACAATATATCTTTACCGGAAATTGTAGGCTTTTAAATTGGATCAGTAAATCCGATGGTATCAGAGGAATTCGGGGAATCAATACACCTATCCTGGCGGGGGCGAGACTCACGCTCTACAGATGATTCTCTGGCTCTCTGTATTCGATTTCTATCCCTATCCTGGCTTTGCCGGCCCCCGGGTCGGTACCACCGCAACCGCTATGTCCCTGCATTTTAAATCTGCATTATCTTCGAAAATATTCATTCAAATGACATGCTGCAAAGGGCCATATTGATCAATATTGAATTCACAATGCATTTAGGGTACTTAATTGGATAAGGAGCAATGCTGTATTGCTTAAGATCGCTTCGTAATCAAGCCATTATTTCTCGTAGAATGTAAAGGATAAAAAATGGTTATTGTGGGTTATCCTTAAGAGATAGACATATACCATCGCGGACTTTTTTGTAGACTTTTTTAAGGTGTATCATACTGTACTACATTATTTTGATCTATCTCGTAGGGTTCAGCCAGCGTTTGCAATGTAAGCGCAAAAAAATGTGTTTATTTACGACATCACATTAGAAACCTCTAAAATGATCAGTGTTTCTCTAATATATTATGCACCAGTTATATCATATTTTTTATATGCGTCTATCCAGAGACGAATCAGAACTATAATTGAGCACTGCATAATTAGAAAAAAATAGTCTTCGCACACATCTCCTATCGATGGACACAGAGACCAATCAGAACAGTTCAATGGTTCATTCAGTTGAAGTTCCTTACGGACAAAATTAACAGACATTGATGGAAGTAATTCATTACCTTCCATCGCCGTAGATCCCGACCTCATTATCGACGTACACAATGGAACCTCTGGTACGCGGGCACGACGGTCGATAGGAAAGAAGCGTGTGTTATGTATGTAAATTACAAGTGCCCCAACAATAGACCTCACGATCTCCAACGAAAGAATGCGCCATTCCATCAATACTGAAACCATTTTCGGTTCGTATGATATGTCAGAGATCACGGGCATGTAGGTATAACACAAAGCGTCTTGGGAAAACGCTGGGAGGCTGTGGTGGGCGAGATTGAGCGTCCATCCACCGGCTAATGATGGGTCACGTCATTCACCATTGGCCGATGCGGCGCGCTGTTCATAAGAATCATAAGCATCCAGATCGGCTCTTGTAAAAATTCCGATGGCCCGAAGACCGCATTCCTGGAGATTGAGTGGTGTATGAAATTTCCTGATAGTTCCTCACCATAGGCAATGGCTACATCAAGGCTATAACGCACGTTATTATCAAATTTACATAGATTATAATATACTAACTGACAAAGAAACTGCAACACCCAGAAGGAGCTGTTTAAATTTTAATTTTTTTTGGTAAAACATAGATAGTAGAACGTATTTTCATGTAAAAATTTTTTGTTACATACATATTGTAGTCATTTTTTGCAATTTTTTTCAAATTTTACAACAAACCAGCTGCTCGAGGAGATCCAAAGTCGATGTTTAGTTGTTGTTAAAATGCCAAGAGCATGTGTACGCGGAATTTATCGACAGCTAAGTGAATTTGAAAGAGGTCGAATTATTGGTGTACGGGAGGCGGGGTTGTCATTTCGAGATATCGCTAACCGTACGAACAGAAAACCAACTACTGTTATGATATGTTGTCAAGCGTGGTTTGATAATGCCCAAAATCGAAGAATTGTAGGCACCGGAAGTCGAAAGGGCACAAATGAAGTTCAAGATCGACGCTAAGACTGATGGCTATTAGAGACGGATTTGCGACAACTCGATCTTTGGCTGATGAGTGGTCGGGAGAACAAGGCCATCCTGTAACTCCCCGAACGGTTTACCGCCAATAAGGCCTTTTTGACTGCAGCATTATCGACACCATCTTGTGTTACCTCTGACGGGTGAGCATCGCCGGCAACGATTACAGTGGTGCAGAGAACGTCAACATTGGAATGTGGAATGGCATCAGGTCGTCTTTTCTGATGAATCTCGATTCTCCTTGGGTGCACATAATGTCATGTACACCGGACAGTAGGCGTTATGGTATGGGGTGCTATTGCACATGCAAGTAGGTCACCTTCAGGCTTTATTCGAGGTAACATGACAGCGCTGCGATACCTTCAAGAAATAGTGCAGCCATATGTTCTCCCTTACCTTAACCGGTTCGAGAATCCAATATTGCAGCAAGATAATGCTCGACCTCATGTTGCCAGAGTTAGTTTAAACTTTTTTGAAGCGACCCATGTGAATCTTTTGCCATGGCCGCCTAGATCCCCCGATTTTTCAGCCATAGAGCATGTTTGGGACATCATGAGTAGAAAGAAGGTTTGTAAATTTATCCCAGCCCTCACGGACTTTGGCGGCTTTGATACTTACATGAACTACACGTAGCTTGGGATAGTACCTATTCCTCAAGAAGAAATAGACCATTTTATTGCATCAATGCCAAGACGTGTTGGGGTGTGTATAGATAATCGCGGTGGACAAACACATTATTAACAATTTTTTAAAAAAAAATTGTATATCCTTCGTTTTTTTTTCAAATTTCATTCATTTACTCCTTGCTATACTATATATGTTTCTGGGTGTTGCAGTTTCTTTGTCAGTCAGTATAATTCCTCACCATAGGCAATGGCTACATTAAGGCTATAACGCACGTTATTATCAAATTTACATAAATTATAATAACTTGGGAGTAACGCACGACCACGGCCGTATATACGAAATATTCAAGATGTTTTTTTTCCGGAGCGTAATTACTAATTTAACCGATCTTATCTTCCGCGTATACTTATAATTGCCCGATCCACTGCCCCGCATTCCGAATGTAAAAAAAGACATGTTTCGAGTTTTCAGATAGCCAATGACGATAACGTCGATTTACGATGCATCACATTGTGTTTAATGCTACGATTCGATTTCGCTCCTGCATATTCATCTCGGAGGATGGAGAAATTTAAGCCGGGAACAATGCCGCTGCTTTCGTTACTATGGGAAATTTTGAGGAATTGTAGAAGCAACGACTTCATTGTTCTAAGCCATGATTAAATCTGCTTGCCCGTTCCTTGAACAAGAATGATGATGTTCCGTATTGTTCACGCCAACTTACGACGTACAGGATTTAATTTGTAAATGATAATTGAATTTTTTTGAATGAATTGAATGTGTTATTAACCGGAACATTCTGCTTTTCTGGCCAAATTAGATTCTTGCGTGCGTTCATGGATAGAAAAGGCGATAAAAATTAATTGCTCGGTTTCAGCAAAAACTTATGTACGAAAAAAATAACATTTTTACTTACATAGATATCATATATACCTAATGCGTGGAAATGAAACTAGAAAACCAGAACGAAACTATCAGAGGTGTGATATAGCAATCCATTCTGACAGTCATACTGCTATTAAAGATATGAGATTCCATGTTGTCTAAGCCGAAGAAAACTTAATGAAGTGGGCAAGAACCACAGGGTCTCCGTTGTCTAGGTTCCTAGTCACTCGGGAATTAAAGGACATTATCAACTCTTGTGACTGTCTGTGAAATATTTTATTTTAAATTAAAATATTTTTTTCAAATTTTTATTTCAACTTGTTAACTGTTCTTATAACTTCTTATAGTAACGTATCTGTTATCATAAATATCTATCCTTGTATACTATCGAAAGGGTTTCTTTGGCTCGAAAATTTCTACCTGGAAGATCGTCTTATTTACTACAGATACATATTGAACTTTTCCTATATACGACTCCGCCTTTTTCAACACCCACAAAAAACAATTGAAAACGAAGAGTTTCCACTTTAATTACCAATATATTTTGTCTATATTATACATCGATCGTTCTAAAAATACACGATTTTTTGAAGACCTCTCGATAATTGAGATTATTTTTCAAGAAAAAATAGAATTCACAACCATAAAAACTGATCTCATTATGAATTCAATACTTAACATACAACTTTCATTGCCCCGAAATCCCAATAATTCTAAAATTTCGTCTCTATTTGATTTCTGGAGAAATTTATTGTTTTTTATTGTGCTTCTAGTAGTTAAGATGTGAACAATCATTATATACATCTGTGGAAGTACATATAATAAAACTGGTAAAGAAATGAAAAATGAAGCTATGAGGAATACGTCAAGAACACCCTAAATGATCTACCCACTGGGAAGGTATTCATTGAAAACACATTTGCTGTTAAAAAGAAGAAATAGGAATAAAAATTGTATTTTAGAGTGGACAGTGCATGAAAAAGTTTCTACACTTTCCAAGATGGCCGATGATTTACCTATTAATGGCTACATCCGTACCTGTTCAAACATTATTTTCCACAGCATGTACGATCATGGTAAATACACAAACATCATTGAAAGATGATGTGATGCAAGCGTGATTATATTTGAATTATTCTTGGTCATCGAGTAATTTAAAAGATGAAATTAACAGTGTTTAAAATTTAAAAAAATGATGTACATGTACAAATATTTTTGTATAAGAGCGTAGTAATTATAGCTTTATAAAATTATTCATTGTTATCTACCATTTCGTTTATATATTATAATATTTATTATCGTTATTCAGAATTAAGCGAGACGAGACGAGACAACTGATAAACGAGACGAGACCGAAACTTCATTTTTTGGGAATTGCCGAGACCGAGACAAGACTTTTTATTTTCTCGACTACTCTCGTCTCGTGTGAAGCCCTATACATTAGGGTCCTGTAGCGGTCTTCGATCATCTAAAGTTCTGAATAATCATCGCTTGAATTGGCCAAATTTGGTTTTGAAAAAACCCTCCTGGCCTTACGAGCAACGACATTTTACTTTTTAAATTAAAATATTGAAGGGATTTTTAAGAACAAGAACTTTAGAACTTTAGAAAATTAGAGGAGGCGATACTTCTCCAAGAAATCCATCTGGCTACAGAGGAGTATATTTGTGAGAGGGGACTTTTGAAAGGTTATGTATTATTTTTAATTTATTCGTTTTTCTCACCTTGTCTTTTCATTTTCAGGTTGAGTTTCGGGGGAGAAATCTCTCCGTTTTTTGACGAAGGCATCCATATTGAAGAAAGACATGCCCATCGATATTGTAATTTTAGAAAATTTTTAAAACAAATTCAATTTTTACAAATTACAACTCACACGAGGAGACAGGGTTTTTTGCTGAGGTTTTTCCCTAATTTGACGCAAATCGCAGATTGTTGGTTATTGTAATCCTTTTTTGTCTCTGAATAACTGGTATATTTGGCATATCTTCTGCATAACGAATACCCAGAGGAATTGTTTCGTCAAACTTTGTCGTCTCCAAAGGAGCTAGCAGTACGGCTACGCCATTGCTATACCCAGTCCAACAGGACTTGCTCATGAGCTGATTGGGATATGGTCTTCAACTTCTCCAGCAAATTTTCGTATGGCTTCCATCGGCTCGGAACGCCATCATCGAAGTGGCCATTTTGGTGTCCGTAACAGGAAAAAGTCAGACGGGGCCAGATCACGTGAGTACAGTGGTTGGCCGATGAAAGTCGTCGTGTTTTTGGCTTAGAGAACTTGCTGAATAACAGCTTTCCTCGCCATTTTGATATAGTGTCAAATCCATTACTCTTTCTGTCCTGTCGTGTTCCTGTATTACCGCGCATACGCCTTATGACGCATGAATATAGTAAATATATCACATCATGAATAATAAAAAGTATACAAAACACTTTATTTAGCTTTTTTCCGCCGGAATAAATTCACAGCGGTAATCAAAGAGAACTAATACTACTAATAATAACTAAACATTTATACATACAATTCCATAGTTCAAGATTTGAAGTACGTAGAATTCAAATACTTAATAAAATAACTTTTTCTCCTATTGGGGGGAAATTCATTCAACTTGATGAAAAATTCGAGCATTTGAGACGCGGAATGATCCTCCGAGCTTTTCAATCTGATTTATAATTTGTTAAGGTCCAAAAATTGGCGACAGAAGTTTTGTAAAAAAATAAATAATCTCTTAAATAGGTAATACGAAATTAGGAATATTCATCATATATATGCCATATCATAAAACTTTGCATACCTCTACGACCAGAATTTATGGATTAAATATATAGGTATGCGTAACATTTCTAGTATGTTCGTTATAGATTTCACCTATTCCTAAAATCTTCGGGTAATGAATAAGTGTATTATAATTTTAATTTGTCATTCATTGAAAGTTTGTTTCCAATACGCTGCATATCGAATATTGAATTCTTTGATTGTTTATTTCAAATGAAAGCCGAGAACATTTGAATTTTATAACCATATGTTAAAACAGCATAATATACTGACGAGTTTCAGGTAATAAATAAGAAATATTAAATTTGCTTTAAAACATGTTTCTCTAATTTTAGATAACAATAATAATAATATAGTAAATAAAAAACTTTCTTTTCCGTCCACTATCACCAATTGAACGATAATGTTTATGCACAAATGTCGTCGGCCATAAGTTTAAGAGATAAAAAAGACCCAATTTTCGCATTATACTAAACGGAGCAATCAACTGGCAAAGTATGACACATAATATCGAATAGGTGTCCCTTGAACGGTTTTCATGTCGATCAGAGTCCAACGATGGTCATTAAGATGAATTTATGCGCCGTATCTCGGCATGTATCGTCTTAATTTAGTCGACGGCTGTTGAATCAATACAAATTCGGAAAAAATAAGTCATTACTTATCGCGCATGGGGTCCACCGGCCGCCATAATATGTTAATTCCTGTTTATATATCGGCGGAACGGTAATTTTTTCAGTTGGACCTGTTGCGGACGCATCTCGAAGAAGGCGCTTATCTATCGCTGGTTCCCACACGCGAAGAGCAGACCGTTCGTTGGCGCCCATAGAGAGAAAAAGAAACTCTGTGGCGCGATAAGTTCTCGACCAGAGATTAAAACGAACAATGATACATAAATAATTTCGACGTCGTCAAAGTTACGTGAATCGTACGAGATCGAAATGACGAATATTTTAGTGCTCGTAATCCATTCCGTTTGTTCGAAAGGATGCGTTTACGATCAATTCTTTGTTTATCGTTCCCTTTTAGGGCTTTTAACAAGTTTTTTTTTACATTAAAAAGTTCAAATTCAATTTTTTTATGATGAAGTTTCATCATAAAAATCCACTGCTGTCATTTTCAACTCCAACAAGTTAATACTTTCGGAGATATGATTTTTCAAAATTTCGATAATACAACGTAATTCTATGGTTTCGTAGAATACAGAATACAGTAATCGAAAATTAACGTCCGTATTTGTATCTTTGAATTTCATGATCTGTGCTCATACATGTCGTCTAATCTACCTATGAGAGACCTGTCCTAGTTATTTCTGGTTCAATTTGAAATTCGTTAAAACTCATTATATAAAATACCCCCTGTTCTACAAAACAAAGTATGATTGAATGCAAAATGACCAATGAAATAACCTACAATTATGACGCTTACAGGATATTATAATTTTTGGGTTATAATATAATGCCCTTGGATAATCCATATGATGATGGAAATATATACTTTGGTAAGTTAATCAAATTGAGTTAAGAATATCTCCAGTAAATACGAAACTGGAATATTGGCTAAGTTTCAATTGATGTAACATAATTTTCATAGTAGATTTGAGGAATGAATATCTCGGATAAGTTCGTTATTGGGTAGAATCGGTCTGGTGGTTTCGGCACACTTTTTTGAATTTAATTTTTTTTATGATGCAGTTTAATCAGAAGAATCCATTGATATCATTCCAAACTCTGAGAAACCAATGCTTTCGAAGATATGATTTGACAAAGTATGAACTACAGCGCCTAAGCTCATGTCCACAGGGCTTTCCCACATTTTTCATTTAACATTTTTCCAGATTCGGCTCAGGTGAAAATTTACAACCGTTTAAAGGTTTAAAAATGTGCTAATACAATTCTGCACTGCACCGTACAACATTGAAAATTGAAACTGATATATATTCTAGAACAAAAAAAAATGTAATCCTTTCATACTTGAAATTCGATGAAATTGATCGAGAAAACTTATTTACCAACTCAATTCTTATAATGCAGCGTTTAATAATATCCCACTATGGAAACAATGAACTTCAACTTAACTTTCATTCAATATCCATGAATTGCTTCCACTATATGATTATGTACAATTTGATCATCGCCCATCCTTCAAATATTATTATTATTCAAATGTAAAAGTTTAACGGTTTCAATGCGATCAGATAAGTATTTTTCGAGTTATAGGGAAAACTAAATTTTACATGGCTATAACTTCGAAACTCCAAAGCGGATTTTGCCCATCAACGAACCTAACTGGTGCATTTGGACTCCAAACCTGCCCTGTACACTCTATTTCATTTCGTTCGCGAGTAATCACGCCAACGATTACTCTGCACATTTCAATTGATCCCTCTCGGCGTTTGTCCATGTTCCAAATGTATTTTCCTCTGAAAGAGACCTTCATTTACATTCGTGGCAGCCGATGCACTTTCGACCTTTCAAAATGACGTTTTTATGTCCCTCGCGGAATCCGAAATGCAAACCGTTATTTCTTTCGCATGTCTGGCGGAAATAGCATTATTGCGATGAAACTGCATTATCGTGAGCAAACCAGGAAATTCGAGCTAAGGTTGCAGCGGCACGAAAACTTATACATTTATTGTGCCCGCTGAAACCAAACCACTGCAGCCATTCCGTTTAATTGGACTACCATGCCAACCGCCCAATTGATCAAACACAACGCCGATACCATAGAAAAGTGCAACGTAACGCTATAAAATCCATAGTATGTAAACAGGGTGTCCCAAGTTCGAGTGTCTATTAGACGTTTCTGGAGAACTGGACATATTTGAAATCTGAAAATTGAGATTATGTTACTGCTTGAAATTCTCTACAGAGCTAAAATATTTCTAAGCCCAAGCACGTCCGGTTATACAGGGAGTGAAAATAAATTTGATGAAAAAAAAATGTTTTCAAGTTTTGCATTCCTGGTATGATCAAGTATTCAATGCTGAATACAGTTCTGTTAAAACCATTGTATTCGTTCGAACCGTTTTCAAAATATCGAAAAAAAAAGTCTAATATGTTCAGTCAGTATTATGATCATTATTCTTATTTTAAACATCCTGAACGTAAACTGTTTTTAATACATCGAAGATGAAGAATGTGGAAAGGTCATGCAACTTTTGGATTCCAGAAATATCATCACAGGGTTTTCAAATTTTGACTCGAAAATTGTGATCAAATATTGGCCATAACTCCTGTTTTTCAAATTAGAACTCTATTTTTTTATGATTGCGTTGGATTCTGCAGTGAAAAAAAATGATATTTTTCTAACATGATTATGATTTTCGACACAAAATTTGAAACACCCTGTGATAATATTTCTGAAATTCAAAAGATGCATGACCTAGCCACATGATTCCTCTTCGATGTTGTAAAAACGGTTCACGCTCAGGATGTTTAAAATATGAATAATGAACATAATACTGACTAAACATATTTGACGATTTTTCCGGTTTTTTTCGATATTTTTAAAACTATTCGAATGAATACAATGGTTTTAACAGAAATGTATTCAGCATTGAATACTTGATCATACCAGGAATGCAAACTTGAAAACATTTTTTTTTCATCCAATTTATTTTCACTCCCTGTATAACCGGAAGTGCTTGGGCTTCGAAAATATTTTAGCTCTAGAGAATTTCAAGCAATTAATATCATTATCCCAATTTTCAGATTTCAAATATGTCCATTTCTCCAGAAACGTCTACTAGGCACGAACTTGGGACACCCTGTAGAGTATCATGGACTCGAAAGGAAAGATCAGATTTTCACGTTATCGGGTCGCGTTGCACCGATATACATTGACATTCTGAACGACGAGAGACAGTTACTTTTCGGAATACATTTCAATTGCTTCGTTATTTGGGGCGCTTGAACTCGGCGCGAAATAGATAATAAGTATTCACCGTGTATATGATGGGGTAGCCAGAAGTTCGTGTGATGGATTTATGAACGATGGAGGTCTCGCTGCGATAAATCTCCTACTTCACCCCCGCTTATCCTCCTCGCCCCAGCGTCTTTTTATAACGGGATAAAATAGATTTTACACCGTGGCCCCCACTATTCGGAGGTAACCACAGATTTATAAATCAGTTTAACGGTGGAAAATTCGACTTGACGTTATGTAAATTGCGCTGCCAACACGTCGGGGTTAATATTCGATGATCGAAGTCTTCGTTTTAACGTTTTTGCCCACTCATATCAGTGCAATATATACTTAGACGCATAGAAAAATAACAACCAGTAATAATGAATTAATTACAAAGAATTTCGACGAATATGTTTGCTTAATTAAATACGGTAGTGGTTGATGAAGTTGATTTGTTGACTTGGCCCCCAAGGTTTCCAGATTTCGTCTCGGATATTATGGGAAGAAGATTATACTTCGTTTATCCCATCCTCCAAACTCTAGCGACACTTCGGCACTAGGTAAAGTAGCCTGGGTGGAGATACCTCAGGGGGAATACGATAATCTCATTATGAGTATGCCCAGACGATTTTCTGAGTGCATAAGACATCGTGGAGGACCAACACAAATTCATTTTTCACATTTTTCCTAAGCGTTGGATTTTTCAGAAATTACTAACCTTACCTTAAGAGATATTTTCAGAAAGAATTGTTGTAATAAATTCATTATTACTAGGTGTTCTTTTTTGAGCTCTTGTTCTTCGGATCAGAGTGCTTATCAATTTTCCCAAAGGTCTGTAATTTACGAATTTTAGGATGGAAATTGTCTTAAACGAAGTGGTTTGGCTCACTGATCAATAATCCGAGCTCAAAATCTATTCTATCCGGCCGGCTGTAACACGATAACTATCAAAAGGAATGAGCTAGACAGTTGAAATTTTCCGAGTAGCTTTGGAAGATAAATATCTAGGTTAACTTCGTTATTGGGCAAAATCGGACAAATGATTTCGGAGTAACGAAAAAAAAAATTTTTTTAACATTACAAATTTCAAATTGATTTTTTTTTGAGATGCAATTTCATCATAAGAATCAATTGATATAATTTTCAACTCTAACAAGCTAATACTTTCAGAGATATGATTTTTCAAAATTTCAATAATAAATCGTAATTATAATGAATTCACAGAATGCTGTAATAGGAAATTAACGTCCGTTTTTGTATCTATGAATTTCATGATCTGTGTTATTAAATGTCATCTTATCTACAGATAAAATACAATTCATATTTATTTCTGGTGCTCTTCAAAATTCGTTACTCATGATATAAAATACCTCCTGTTCTAGAAAACAAAGTTTGATTGAATGAAAAATGACCAATGAAATAACCTCAGCTAGAAGTGGAATGCAGAATTATGAGTATTATAGGGTATTATAATTGGATAATCCATACGATGATGAAAATATATACTTTGGTAAGTTAATCAAATTGGATTCGGAATATCTCCAGTTAAAACAAGACTGGAATATTTGGCTAAGTTTCAATTGACATAATGTAATTTTCAGAGTAAATTTGAGGAATGAATATCTCGGATAAGTTCGTTATTGGGTAGAATCGGTCTGGTGATTTCTGATTAATAATTCTTGGCAGTCTTGTGTTTTGTTAAAATGACACTTTTTAAATTTAATTTCTTTTATGATGCAGTTCTATCATAAGAACCCATTGATATCAGAGATATGATTTGTCAAAATTTGTTTATATGTCACTTAGAGGTTTCTGTATAATAATGGTCACTAGAACTATACTGAAGAAAAATTTATCAGATTTATTTATATCCATCTATCGCAAACATTCCGAAATCTTATCATAGGTATTTTGGATAGCTTAAAACGAAATTACAAGTTGTGAAAATAAAAAAAATATTATTACAGGTCAAATTCGATGGTTCAGCAAAAACAGAAGTGTTATCGAAACATGCAATTGATTTTATTTCGACAATCTAGAGCCATCAATGTTCTGTGAATCCCCCGTCATCATCTCAAAACTACAGATCCCACCAACCCCCTTGGTAGATATCAAATTGAAAAAAAATTGTACGAGTGGGTTGAAACTCCTGGCGCCATGTCGCTTCTATAATTCTCGATAAAAACCGTTTTTCCAATATTTCGAAAGAATTAACTCGGAATCAATTGTAGTCGACTACTTTCAAATTGTGAATTTCTTTTCAAACCGTAATTGCTGAATGTCTGAGCTTTAACGGATTAAGAGAACAAAGTCTGGTGTTACAATGGACAGGAAGCCAGAGAAGAACAATAGACGAATTCCAGAAAAATCAGACGGAGCTTTCCGGTCAACCAATTTCAAGAACAGCCCCCAAACGAACCCTGCTTATCCTTTTACAGACGTCCGTTTTAAGAAAAATAAAAATTTGACATGGAAAAAAAAAGATGCTAGATGTCACCCAATCTGGGAAGTTATTTCAGTTTGAATAAAGAAGCTGGAAGAGTTTGGGAAGGATTCGCTACTCTGGGACCCTGCGGAGAAAATTAAATTTTCGCTGTCGCTGCATCCAAACAAAATATGAACCTTTGTTTCCAGTTTTCTATTTCAGGTTGAGGTTAACCCGTCTTGAATTGTTGGATTCAAGCCCAGTTGGAGATTTCTTTCGCAGAAAATGCAATCACAAAAACTGACGTATTTCTCCTTTATCTCCGCACCACGATTTTAAGAATGTAATAGCAAATTCAATTACAGAATTTTCAAGAAGTAAGTATAGAATTTTAAATCTAACGCTGATCAATCGAGAATACGGCAGTTCAAATGGGCATATTCAGAAGATTGTATAATATATTAGATCGGCTGGCAAGTTCCCCGTTTTACACACAGATGGCAGCACAAATAGATCACCTCATCGCTCAGTCTTCCCTAAAGAGGAAGGCGTCATTCAAGGGCAGACAGAAACCCTGGGTGACCAATCGTCAGTGTGACTTAGCCAACACTGAATGATAACCGAAGGAGTTCTAGGAAACTCAATTCCATCAGTTGCGAACTGGTAGGGAAATAATCCCACCAGCGGCACCTATGGGAATCCTTACGAACTCCGACCCTCTGCGATGAAGAAACCTTGAGCGATGTTCAGCGACGTTCATTCTTTTGCCGTGAGAGGGTCAGGGACTGCAAAGCCGTCTTCCTATTAAGACCTTTACGGACTGAAAACGCTCAGTTTGGTGTGGATAGATAAACCACCAACCAGTGAGGAACACTGACCACGCGGAATATCTGTTAATGGTTTTAAAATCAATAAATATTTCACCGTGTGTTTTTTAGTTATTTGCAATTATCACAGTTCACCTCATTGAATAAAGACTCAATGTTTCCTTTAATAAGTACTAACATCGAAATACATTTTTGTTTTCAGATGGAAAGAAAATAATTTTGATTTTATGAAATAGAACTACCCAATTCTGATTAAAAACTGCTCAATGTTAGATGATGATATACTTCAGAATACAGGTCTTTATAAACGAAAGTAACATCACAGTTAGCTTTGAATAATTCTTTGCCGCTCTTCGCTAAGGATCTTGACTATTTTACAGGCCATCGAAATTGTCAACCTTGATAATTGTATTGTCAGAAAATAAATTATGTGGATGGAACCTCCAAGGGCGCAGCCAGGAATTAATTTCGGGGGGAGGTTTTGAAATAGGAATTAATTTCGGGGGGGGGGGGGGCTGGGTTTTGTGGGTGTCAGGGTCATCTCTGAAGTAAAATTTTTTTTTAAGAGAAAAATAACATTTCGGGGGAGTATATGAAAGGAACATATAGGCAATATTTTGCATTAAATTTTTTTTATGAGAAAGCTGGTGGGAGCCACATGTGCATTCACCAAGACAATATACCGTATCACAGTCCTTTGGCTACGATGGCAAAATTGAAGCATTCGATATTAAAATCTCCACTGCAAGTTTTTAGGACATTTCCTGTGACATTTATCGTGCTAAAAGTCGGACGGAAGGACATAATTGAATTTGACCATTAATACTTCATCAAGTCTGATGTTATGGGTTCAATATTCGCAAACCACATTGTGACGATAGGATAAAAAGAAGTGTTCGCGTGAGACAAAGATGCGTCCGAGCGTCTCCACGGTGCCGTCATCAGCGAATGCAGATAAGACGAAAGACAATATGGCAATCACGAAAAATTCGATTTCTTATCTCATCTCATACATCGGCGAACCAGTCCTCCGTCCCGAAGATCATCCAGCTACATAGGACGATTAATCAAAACTTATCTGCCGGCAAACGGACTGTCTCCCTTTCCTCTCTCTTCAAGACCCAGCCGAGCATTGTGAGCTTCGTTCCGCGTAATTATCTTAACGAACCTGCGGCTTCGTCCATTGGATCGGCCGGCCATCGGCAGTTATAGAACAAAAGAATCTACATTGTTACCCCACAGAAACGCTACCAAAGATCCCATGGTTAGATATTTGAATAGAGCGCACTTATCTCTCCTACTCTCTCATCACCCCCTGCCTTATGCGGCTCTATGCTCCGTATAACGATTTGTGAACCAATACTTTTCCAACAACCAAATCATCTATGACTTGATTCGGAATAATATACTCTTTGAATATTCTATAGATACTCAGTGGCGACCAGAGACCGAATAAATTAGAATTTTGTAAGATGATTATATACTGAGTTGTGTTCGAAAATTAACTCCACGGAGTAGAGTAGAGTTTTTGAAGGTTTGACAGATTTACTCTAGAGTTACTCTGACACTGACACTGACAGTGACAGAAGGTGCCAATATCGGAAAATAGGTTATGTTGGTTTAAGAAATATCCTATTATTATTGTTTTCTTCACATATATGTAACTCTAATCATAAATAGATATTGTGAGCAGTATAAAAACTATTAAATTACCTCACAAAACATTCATAAAACAGTTAGACAAAGATACTAGATTTTCCTTCCCATGAGGTATGTCAATTTTGACAGGAGTAAAATGAACTCCGAGTCGAATACTCCGACTTTTCGGACGACTGACACAGAGTAAAATTTACTCAACCTTTCAGTTTTCGAACGCATAGGAGTAAATATTACTCTACAGAGTTAATTTTCGAACGCAACTCTGATGCATATGAACTGATTCGATTTTGTTTTTCCATTTTCTGGAATATGGTAGATCTTTCATTTTCTTATCATGTAGGTTAGCACTCATCAGAAGTTACAAGGGATCTACTGTCATTCTGAATAGATTTCTGTCAAACATCTATTCCTCAAGCGATGCCAGTTATAATTAACTTTTTAGTTTGGATTTCTGTATTAGCGAATAAGGGAATTATACATGACCAACATTCATCTACAAGAGGTAAATTTTACATATTTTGCATTCATAACAGAATATTCGTAGTATACTGCTCCACAAAAGTTCAGAAATGTTGTGACTGTTTTAAAAGTTGCTGATTCTTGACCACTAAATGTTCATTTACGAGAAATCAAATGTTTACTCTCATATATCTGAAACGTTTTTTTGCTCCTCGTTTGAGTTTTTCAGTTACAGGCAAGTTTTTGTCGTTTGCGTTTCTGAGAATTTTGGTTCAGTTTTTGTTTTACGCTCTTACAATCAACTTTGATTCAAAATCTGCAAATTTTTTGCAATAATGCCAAGACGTAAGCTAAGTGCGGATGAACCCAATAGGGCAGTTGGTATGATTGTGGCTGGCAGTTATCAGAGAGATGTTGCTAATTTCTTTCCAGTTAGTGCAAACGTAGTTTCCGGGTCGTCCATCGATATCGAGAAACTGGAAACGTGACCGAAAGAGCGAGAAATGGACGCCCAAAATCTACCACTCCGGCACAAGATCGGCTTCCGACTGTATCTACCCGTAGAGAGCCTTTGAGTACTTGTCGAATCAAGCAACAGCGCCTTTTGAACGCTTCTGATGTTTTGGTTTCGAATTAAACAGTTCGTCGAAGACTTCGAGAAGTTAATCTACATTTCTTGACGACTTTCGAGAAGGATTCCACTAACTCAAAATCACATGCGACTTCGATTGGAATGGACCAATGAGCACGTGAATTGGAACGATCAATGGAGGTCTGTCTGTATTGTTCATAGATGAGTAAAAATATGGACGGTTTTCAGTTAGTCGGGTGTTCGAGTATGGACCCATCCTCTGGTGACCAGAAATCGCAGATCGGTTCAGGAAGTTCATCCGTTCAGAGGTGGTACAGTTACTCTTTAGAGACACATTTGTTTCAATGGAAGTACATAATTGTTGGTGCTTGATGCTACCATGAATGCGTAGATTTACATAAAGCAAGTCATTGACAAAATTATTCCTCCGTTTCTTGCTGCTATTGGACCAAATTTCTCATTTTTGGATTATAATGTGCCACCTCATCGTGCAAGAATTGTCGATGAAGCTCTGGAAATCCATGGTATTCCACATTTGGCTCTGGCCCCCTCGGTCACCAGACCTCAATCCCATTGAACACGCTTGGGATTAGCTACAAAGAGCTTTGGACTATCATCAAGCACCTCCACATATACTTAAAGGTATTAACCACAACTCTGGAGGGAAATTGATCAACGCTACTTCAACAATATGATCGAAAGTATACAATGGGGTTTCAGGCTGTGGAAGAGTTTTTTTTGTGTGAACTGATTTTGCACTGCAAATACTAAACATAAATGTTCACCTAAAACTGTGATACTTCTAAAGAAATGGACGAAAGAATGAGTTAGATATGTGAGTAAACATTAAAGGATACTGCGAGAGGTATACTCATTATTGAAAGATTTTTTTCTGGGTTTTCTCTCTGAAAAATATCTATAAAATAAAAATTAATTATTTTGTGATTTGCTTCTGCGTAAGAAATACAAGATATTTGTCAGAAGCAATCAATTGAACAATGTTGCCTAACAAACAACAACGAAACAACATCAACGAAGAAACAACTATACCGTAACGTTTCGAAGTCTATATCAGACTCCTTCGTCAGACGCTTAATGAAAATCTTTAGAATTATTTTGTTGATAGTTGTTTTGTGAAAAATAACTATATTATGTTTCGTAGTTGTTTGTTAGGCAACATTGTTCAATTGATTGCTTCTAACAAATATCTTGTGTTTCTTACGCAGAAGCAAATCACAAAATAATTAATTTTTATTTTATAGATATTTTTCAGATTTTGGGAGAGAAAGCCCAGAAAAAAAACCTTTCAATTATGTGAGTAAACATTTAGATTTCTTATATTTCAAAATTTGGTCTCGAATGAAAACGATGCGATTGACATAGTGGCGCCGGCATGAAACATCTACCATGTCGGTCAATTTTGTCCAATTTTTTCTGTCAAATAACGAGGAGTTATTTGTTTTATATTGTTTTAGACATCTTAGAATTTTGATTCCAGAGTTGTTCGAGTTAGGCTCACTTTATAACACTGAATGAAAATTGTACATGAAGATCCATTAATGTAATCCTCACCCAAATCATTGAAAGCAAGGTTGTCAGATTGAATAACTATGACCTTGACGGAAAATCCAGTCAACCCTCTCCATCCATCCGAAGCTCTACACAGAATGACGTCCCCATTCCGTAATTTTTCACCTCATCGCGTCCGACGCGTATTGGGCTTTGAATTAAATTGGAAAATTATCAGCCGAAAACTCCGGCAATAATTCTCCAATTAAGTATGGGGCACCATCATTGAGTCAACGAAGTTTCGATATTCTGTACTCGCAGGGCGGCAGTACCTAATTTCTTTGACCCACCGCCGAGATCTTACGATCATGCCCCTGGGGGATAATTACCGAACCGTGCCGTAAAAATGATTCTCATATTCTAAAAACGCACCGATGTAATTTCAGAAGATCGGATAATAACTAAAATCCATACGACACATGATGCGAGAGGGCACCTTTGCGTGGTGAAACCGTAGACACATTAGGCGTAACTCGGTGAAATGAGGCATGGTTCAGGTTACCCTTTTTTTATATCCGTGGACGAAACCATGGAATAGGAAGTCAAATAGTTTTCGGATTGTATGTAGTTCTATGTCACTTCTCAAGTTGTTATTTTTGCAGATTCCGGAGTACTGCGCTCAAGAATATTGGTCACGAAACACCCTTTGTATACCTCCATATCTTCACAATTATCCAACGAAGTAAACGTGCCTCCGAGAAAACATGTGCCTCATATTGCCGACGCGGGAATTTTTCAGACATGCTTAACGAACTCATATTGTTCGTCGAGGATTGCAACCATGGAAATATATATCTATGATCCCTGTCACTTTACATCCTAACCTGACATCTGCCTCTCTTCTTGTCACTTTGACACATCTATCGAATCAACAAGGTGATAATAAACAAATATATTTCTGTGATCCTTGTCACTTTACATCCTAACCTGACATTGTCTCGTCATTATGACAGTTATATCGAATCGGCAATTGTTTTCGCGCAATGGAAAATTGTTTAAAACGTGTGCATTTTCACCAGTCGCAAAATAGCGTTCTAACGTTTTTATAATGCATCTTTCCGAAGAGATATACGTATATGAAGGCGCCATATCCTGTGCCTGAATGTCAACACAATTCCGAGTGCTCCTGACGTGAACACGAGTTACGGTATTTTTCCGAATAACAGCGTGAGGCCCTGAGCATGGAGGGAGGTGGAGGAGGCCGACGTACACACACCAAGCTTGTAATTAGGGAAGGGCTGACTCTACGCCGAAATGAAATTTTTGGGGAGCCTCGCACTCCGCTGAGTGATGAACTCTCGTCTCCTAGGTAACAATTACTTCTCTGTTCCTTCCACGTGACGTTCCATGGGAACCAATTACAGGGGCCCGTGTGATAGATAGTCCAATCAGAAAGGATGCTTGCCTTCTTCAGGTCACCTGTGAGGGTCAGCATCAAATTGCACCGGATTCTTTTCGGTGTTTCATCATGCTTTGTGCCACGGTCTTATTCTCACGTTCGCCCCGCTCGGTGGGGGCAACAATACGACGTGTGAGGCTATAATTAACGGCAATAGTCTTTGCTTTATTAAATTACACAAGCAGGAGGCATAAGTAAAGTGCTCTTGTGGGAACATGTGTTCCAGTCCTACGGTAATTGTAACAATTTTTAGCAATTATTCCGATATGAGAACCTTAATATGGGGCAATTTTGCAACTTATATACAAACTTAAGAATACACGGGTTATTATACTCGAATACAACAAAAAAGGTACATTAGACGTATATAATACTCGATGATTTCGATTCAAGTGCCATTACAGGTTTCTTCCCACACGGTTTTCTTATGCATTTTCGATTCGAAACAGGTAATAATGACATTTGAATAGACCACAGAAACGACTGCCAACCATAACAACTTTTTGAGTCGTGTTCCCCAGATAATTACCTAAGCGGGTAAGGGTCCAGATATCCAATTTCCCAATTGTTTGGACGATCGAAAAAAAAAGACCGAATGAATCCCCACAGGGATGCTCATACGTAGGTATTTATGATAATAAGACGTCGCGGAGACGCAGGTGGGCAAGGGCATAACAAAAACAAAAACGAGAGAGATGGAGAGGTGGAAAAAAAACCGAATCGTGTTGATCTTTAATTACGAAACCCCAAAAACGGCAGGTAACTGAATTCGAAATGAATTCCTAGATTTGGTTAATAATTAAAAATATGCTCTGCTTCAGGTATAATTTCAACCTTTCCCTTATAATAACAGGTCTCCGGTTCTTAATCCCGTCAAAGAAACCGACGAGATGTGGAAAAAATAAATAAAATATCATATGCCTCGACAATAACATATGTGAACGAAATTGCTGAGATGGTCGTAAGAGAATATCAAATGGAAATCAAGTCGCCTTCGAGCGCAACATGAATTATCAATGGATCGGTTTCCTTGGAATGTTAAGACGTTATGACGATGACCTTTTTTATCTACCCGTCCTGTCATCGTCCGATCATAATTATCATAGGTTTTTCTGTGATTTCGAGACGAAGTTATTCCCGATGCAAGATGAAACTTCACATGTCATAAGACTTTTGATGTCTACTACACATTGAAAACATGGAGGATCATTAATTCTATGAATTAATTTCGAACCACATAAATTTCGATGAGTAATTTTTCTATGCTCATCCCTGTGTTCTAACCTCAAATTATCATGGAATATGTCAAATGGCCAGAATTATTTACCTACAACTACATATACCTACCTACACTGAAGCGCCTGTAACCTTGAAAAAGATGTTATTCACACCAAAAGTCATTACGTTCATCATATTATGTTGGGCAGAATATTGTCTTGACTATTAATACGCAATTTTAATACCAAATTCCACTTCATATCGAAATATAGTGGAAGCGGAAGATTCCAGTATGTTCCATTGATTTTAGAGAGGAAAAATATGCGTTTTGAATTTTAATATGTGATTCCGTATACGTAATCCTGAAGTTAAATTCGGAAAAACGTGGCGACAAACTATCAACTAAGGCGTTTCGAGACGTAGACGTCAAGTAAGGCAAGGTAAGAGGAGCTTCACAATGCACCACCCAGAAAGTTCGCCATTCATCCGCGACGCGCCACTCAAATCGCGTCGCGCCTGCGTTTTATATCACCATGGCTGCGAGGCGGGAATGTGGTCATCACCATGACAACCGCAGCGTAGTCCCCTCTCTACGTTACGCGGCTGGCGAACAGTAAGTATGAAAGAGGCAAGTTTTAAATCGTGGGCTTAACGTTTTAGTTAGCGCGTGTACTCACCAGGACTACCGAGGAAGACGGATGAGTAGAGAACGCCTCTTCTTGCAGCGTCACTCGCTGCTCTGGCATCTGTAGGCGATGACCACTCTCGTCGTGGACACCATTTCCCTGCAACCAAGAAAACGATATATTGCCATCATTATGACATACATTTTGACACTTCATTATGATCAAGAGAGAAATTTCAATAATGCCAATCGAATGTGTAGTGTCAATTAAAATGATAATATTCTGGAACACGGTATCCTGACTTACGAACATAGAAGATGATGTAGGAATCTATTTTTGAATTCCCGGAAGAGGTGACAAAAAGAAAAGTAATATCGCTTTTAGAGGCCACCCGTTGAGCAGGAATAAGCCGTAATCCCCGTTACGGGCGGTAATGAAAGTGGGACATCATCTGGAGCACCGTTAGAGCAGAACATGGACCAGAGCGAACCCTCTTTATTGCCAGTCTGGAGCTATTGACCGTACGCGGAAAGCGTCATCTGTTTGCCATCGATTACAGTTGCCTGCACGGTCGCTCTGTCACTGTCATCTCTACTTCCGTACCTGTCGGAATGTTGTGTTTCGCATTAAACGTAAAACTATCACGTGGTTGTTGAGACGCTGCCGTGAGTCCATTATGTTAATATTGGTTCTCGAAACAAGCGGAACGGGAAGATCTTTGCTCTTCATATGATATGATAGTTCGGAATTATTTTCTTCAAAATCTTGATATGACATCTTCGGATATTAGGATTCTGACATAACCTACACATGAAACTCATAGAAATATATTATAGGAATGCTATTTTCATAGACATGGAGTCTATGGATATTCTAGACTAGATCAATGATCGATGTTTGTCAAATAGGTTCAATGTCAATGTATTGAAAGTGATTCGTTATTCGTTAATATGATATTTTTCATGATTTTCTATAGATGACAAGTCATTTCATCCACGAATGAAAAACTACCATACACCTAATCAAAATCAGGATTTATCATAGACATAGAATGGGATTTATCGATTCTGACATAACCTACAAATGAAACTCATAGAAATATATTATAGGAATGATATTTTCAGAGACGAGTCTATGGATATTCTAGACTACTTAGATCATAGATCGATGTTTGTCAAATACAATATCAATGTATTAAAAGCGTTTACTAACTATGATATTTTTCATGATTTTCTATAGTTATTTCATAAAGAATATTTGCGTGAAGAACAGAGGACCGTTTTGTATTATTTGTGAGCATAATGACTGCAGTTACCGATGTGGATGCGAAACAGAAAATTAATGAAAGAATATTAAAGAACACGATAAATTAAATCCAACAGGTATTTATAAACAGTGAATAAATAAATGAATTGAATTAATCGAAACGACGATCCATTTTAGGAAACAACGTTTATTCCTGATCGGTGTATTGTTAATGGCCGAGATAAAAACTGCTTTTGCCGACCAATAATTCCAGACGCGTAGAGACAACTCTATACACCGCTCTATATGCTCGTTTTTTTTTATGGCAGTGATTAAATATCGTCGTCGCTTGTCTACAAATTCCCTCTGGATTTCTGTTAGGCTTAATTGCTTAATTCGACCTTACGCAGTCTTTATTCACAGAATTATCACTCTTTAGAGAAGGGAGTATTAAAAAACAATAATTGAATGAAAATAAATTTGAAGGTTAATAGATGTCTTCTATGATGTTCAATTGAAAGTTGAACACATAAATCCTTTGGTATAGGTATCTATGGACTCATCATAGACGCATCAATCCATGGAGAATATTTCAGCTACCTACTCTAATAACATTTCTAGTTCCCCGGTTTGAGTTGTCTATCCATATTGAAGTAGAGTAATAGTATCTAACGTTTCATCCCAGAAGACGAGACCATACCATAGTTCCCGGAACCATAATATGTTCCGGGAACTAGGTTAATTCGATTAATTCAATTCATTCTTTTATTCACTGTTTATAAATACCTGTTGGATTTAATTATTCGTGTTCTTCAATATTCTATCATTAATTTTCTGTTACCCACCCAAATCGAAAACTGCATTCATTATGCTCACAAATAATACAAATCGGGCAATGTTCTTCACGCACATATACATTGTCATTCGGGGATGAAATGACTATAGAAAATCATGAAAAATATAGTAAGGAAACGCTTTTAATACATCAACATTGTATTTGACAAACATCGATCTATGATCTAGTCTAAAATATCCATAGACTCCATGTCCATGAAAATAACATACGTACATAGACATAAAATAACATGGACTGGTTGTGAGAAAGAGACCATTGAAATCAGCATTGAAAAAAGATAGAATAGTTAAAGGCAAACCACGGTATATGAATATTTTCATTTAATTTGGCGTTTGGCAAAACCACAGAATACAAAACATTGGTTTCCTTTATCCTCTGACCTTTCTTGTATAATGTATTGTTTGGTTTCATTATTGTGTATGTGTTTTGGTGATTTGTAGACAGAATAGTTAAAGGCAAAACATTTTCATTTATATCCGAGACTCGTTTCTGAATCTTCTGATACTTATAACACAATTTGCTGTGCATCATTATTTTTATACCATTATTTGCCTTTAATTATTCTATCCTTCATAACATCTCTCTCTTTAATGTATTCCGCAACGAACTGTGTGATAAAATTACGTGAGGGCCAGTCCATGTTATTCTATGTCTATGCATACGTATAATATATTTCTACGAGTTCCATTTGTAGGTTATGTCTGAATCAATAAATCCCATATGTCTATGATGAATCCTAAGACGACGCCGAAATTTCTAGTGGACAAAAGTTTGGTTTATTTTGTAGTGATTATTTCTATTCATAGAGAAAACGCTATATAAATGGTTCATAGGAAATTCTATAAATACCATGCAGCCATAGAAGAGGTTATCCGATGGTTACGTGTAATCTTTGCATTATTGTCTCTCATCTTTAAAATTTAAACTTGTGTGAATATTTAAAGAAGATTTTGTCCTGTAGCAACGATGGTGAAGCCGTTAGAAATGTGAAAAAAATCGATGCGAGTGAATCGAACTGTACATAATACCAACAACATTACAGTGAGCGTCTAATGTCCCGTTTAATATGAATGGAATGGGATGTCATGTTCCCTCGCTCGGAGCTATTACAGAAGGAATATCTATCTTCGAACAACAGCATCTGCTTTCATCTCTTTCCTCCTTATCTCAATCTCGATCCGAGCATTCTACGACGTTAACGATTTCGAATTAAACGCAAAAATGACATAAATACCAATTCCAGACGGTAAAAACTCATCAATGAGGTGGGAAAACAATGGACGTTTTATGTGTAAATAAGCTTTCAATAAAAAATCGTCGTAAATATGATTTATGGTTGTTTGAACAAGAATATCGGCATCGCAGCTGAATGCCACAACGGAGGCAAAATATGGAAGCAAATAGGACTTGTCCTCCTCCATAAAATTATTTAAAACAGGAATCTTCTCTTTTTAAATGACATAGAACCATATAAGTTAGGTTAAGCAAGATATTTCATAGAAATCAATGAAATTGGCACTTTATTCTTCAGTGGCGCCAAAGAAATGTGAAATTGCTAAAGCAACCCAACAAGGTATAGATATCTATCATAAGACAGATGTTTTTTAAAAGCATTTTTGTGGGGGAAATCACCCACGTAAGAGATCTCCACAGAACAAACCTTATCTCAGATCAAAATCTAGTGTCGTGACCATAAATCCTGAAACAAGGGACGTCTGTAACTGGCGATGTCAATACATAACAAATCATCCTTCAAAAGGTATATCGTAGATCAGGGGTGGCAGAAACCCACCACTCTGGTCCACTTGAGCTGAAGAGGTAAGATAAGTGGAGCATCAGACGTTGTTGCGACAGAATTTTCCAAGTTGTGAAAGATATATCACAGAGCGTAATTTATTGGGTTGAATAGACGGTTTAATTTTGACTAATTAATTACATTGAGAGCTATATGGCTCGTTTGAATACTAAATTGAGCCTTTGTTAGATCTAGGAATGTTGATCACACAGAATTTTCGTCTACATCGGTGATACCCATTAGATTAGAGCGAGATGCATATAATAAGAAGGTGTCAGCACTCCCTACTAACACCCGTTGAAATTTTCGTCCGAAAAATTGAAATAGAATTGTCAACTCTTGTTCTACTTCACTCTGTAAACGATGATGATGGGCTAGAGTGGATATGGCAGATTCTGACAAGCCAAAGTTTAGTGCCATTCTACGGTTACTAGTTCGAAAATCGACATTAAAAGAATATAATCATGATCAAAGATTATAGAGTAGTTATATAATGTTGTAAATTAACCAGAGTGGTTATTCAGCTTAACTGAGTTATTTTTCATATTTGCTTCAACAAAGTGAGCACTTATAACAACAGGGCGTTCTATAATGAATTTTCTTGTTTCATCCCAAATAACTTTTGAGAACAGAATCGGTTTCGTCAGTCATATGTAAAACCCTTTTGTTAGGAACAAAAATGTTACCTTACCCAGACATAATGAGGTCAAATAAGGATATATCGGTAAAGGAGTTTCATTGGAACAGGAGGGTGTAACAATTTGAGAGGAACTATAAATGAAAAAACCGGATAATTCATTATATTACTATAATTCTATATTACAAAACATCACATTCAATGTCAGAAAAATGCTGTGATATAGTCCTTTGAATATAAATAGATAATTAATGAATAGAATCTAATTAATTTGTTTTCTGTAGTACCTCTATACATAATATCGATATTATATTATTATTCAAATCTATAAATTACCTTTATCACGTAGGTAAGGCTCATTTAAATTGAGTATTCAATTTATTCTTTTCCATGTATAATTTGAAACTTCATCAAAACATTCTCGTGTATACAGAATTTTTTCAAAACAACCCAATTTTAGTTGAAAATCAGTTATCTTCTCAATGATTTAGTAGATAATCAGGCCTATTCACTATCTATGTATATTTATCAATGTTGACTTACCTCATTTTCATAACAACATTGACTTGATTTCATATTAATTAACTCATGTTGAAACCAAAGTCAACAACAAGTCAACATTGAAAAAAAATGTCGATATATAAATCTGACAACAGCGTTGTAGTTCTTATTTTCGTAATATTCTTTGATTTGACAGTTGTACTCTTTGGTTTTACTGTGTATTCCAAGATGCATAGAATAATAAGGTGTGGACACTCCCTACTAATTCCTGTTAAAATTTTCGGCCGAAAAATGGACCTAGAACTGTCAAATCACGTAGTTTGTGTACTACTTCACTTTATCAACGATGATGCCGCTGGAGTCGAATTCGAAGATTCTGACAAGGGAATAAATGAAAACTGACAAGCGACAAAGTTCACTTTCCAACGTTGCTAGTTCGTAAATCCAAATTAAAAGAATATAATAAAGCAGTTTATTGAAAAATCAATTCACTTTTTGATTAATCAGACACCTGTTCGGACATTATATGTAAACCCCATTTATATGGAACAGAAATTTCATCTTGCCAAGAAATAATGAGGTCAAATGTGGGATTTATCAGTAAAGAAGTTTCTTTGGAACATTTTGAATGGAACTGTAAATGAAGAAATCGGTGAAATGAATATATATTCAAATGTATTAATTACCTTTATCATGTAAGGCTCATTTAAATTGAGCATTTTACTTATTATTTTCGATGTATAATTTGAAACTTCATCAAAACATTCCCATGTATACAGCATTTTTTCAGTTACCCATAATACCCCTTGACAACTTTTTATGTTCTCAGCAATTAGATTGCAAGATATATTTGATTCGATAGCTATTATTCAGAACTAAGTATACTGATGAAATATCGAAAAATGATTCATTAAATGGATAAACTAATCAAATAGAGGGTAGTGTACCTACTACGTTTCAATCTTTTATTCAATATATATTCACTAGAAAAATATTTTGAACAAACAAATCTTCAAATTTTCAATTAGAAGCCAGTTGCCATTCTTGTCGTGTAACAATATCCTTGAAACAAATAATATTATAGTATAAGAGCGACAAAAAGAATGACGCTTTAGGAAAGCTATTCAACTTTGATGAAATCACACTGTGTGGTTGCTCTGAACTTTGTTCTCTGCTAGTCCTTTCATCGTTGACAAATAATACTGTTAGTTTTCATAACATGTCATTTCATTCCTTCTCAATATATAACTAAATTGTATAATGAATATAATTATTAATTAATAGAGTTATACCTTAATGTTTCAACTTTCAAAACAGTTTATGTTCATCAACCGGCAAGATTATAGTAAATCAACAAGTCTTAGCGTTCTCCTATGTTGATTTATTAACAATTAACGGTATCAGCGATCTTTCAATATTATTAATATTATAAATAATACCTATCTTGATACCAGAAATCTACCCCTGATGCGGCAAGAATAAACAATTGTTAAAAAAACTATATTCGCATAAAAACGAAGTATTTTCGGAATGAAAATAGTATTTGATTGAAATAGTTCTGGATACTCGTTCAGAGTTCACACAGCAAACATTTGGCATACTTTAGACGCGGAAAACAAGAACGTTGAACAAAATACTCAAAATACTAAATTTCAGCAAACGGTACCGCACTTTCCACAAGAAACTAGAATAAACAAAGATTCGAATTTAATTTGGCATGTCGATAATTTTGTCCATAAAATTTCTACTGCCGGCATCTATCGGCGAAAACTGAAGTAAAACAAAATCCTTGTATTTTGACAGTATTTGGACCGCAAATCGGCCGAAAATATGTCAAAGAGTGTCTTCACCATGTATTCTATGCATCTATGTGTATTCTAACCTATAGAATTCGAATTATCCAAATAATCTGAAGTTTTTGATTGGAGGCGGAAGAAAGTACGGAAGGAACACAATTTTGACAAACGTTTAATTTAATATAAATATAGTACAGTTGTACATATAAGTAATAGTTATTAATAATATTAATCGGTAAATGGCCCCAAGAAGAAAAAACCCACTACTCAACAACTAAGAGCCCTCATTGCTTTTATTGAGAGCAATGAGGTGTTTAGATATGGAAAAGGTGAGCCTATTGTGAAATAAGAAGCCTGGAGTAATTTAGCCAAAACACTTCTTTGGAAATGCGAAAAAAATGTTTTAAATCGCCATCAGAGCTCTTCTACCAAAATAATAGTATGTAAGAATACAAAATGCATTCTCATTTCATTTTATAAATATATCTTCAATTAAATATTTAACTTACTTTTGTAATTCTTCTCTTATAAGATAAAAAATATTAAATTATCCATATATATAGTGACAACACTAATTGCCACTGTATTTATTTTGGTTCAAGTCAACAATTTATATCTTGGCAAGTGCTTTGAAGGACTTGCCTGGAGTCAATTGACATTTGTCAACATATATTTACAAACAAAAAACTAAAATTATGGTTAGTGAATACCAAAATTATGTACATGTTGATATTTGTAAATTCTTGCCTTCGTCTTGATTTCAAGTCAAGAATTGATATGATTTCAACTGATACAGAATAGGAAAAGTTGACTTTGGGTTGATTCATATGAAATTTGACAATCTAACGTCAAATAATCAACCTTGACTTCCAAGTCAACCTTTAGCGAATAGGCCTGAATGATAAATTTCAAAATATATTTAATTTGATCCTTCAGAACTAGGTATATTGATGAAATAACAAAATGAATCATTAAATTGATATATGCACTAACCAAATAGTGGGTAGTTCTCAAATTTCCTTCAATATATATTCAGAAGAAAAAGGTTTTGCACAAACAATTGATACAATTTGCAATAATCTAACATAAGTAAGTTGCCATTCTTGTTGACAGATACCAAGAACAAAACAAAAAGAACACTATATAAAAACTAAGAAAAAATCAAACTAAACATCAACAATACTCAAAATACGAAATTTCAGCAAATTTTACGAATTTAACCAAAGCTTCGAATTTAATTTGACATATAAATTTTCTAGTGTGATGGGTGAAAAAGAGTGTCTGCACCATGTATTCTATTCATCTTTGATTAGAGTATAACGTTTATCATTCGTTTAAATTATTTCTATGACATTCGATGAGGTATCCTTGCTGTTCAAATTGGATTTATCCTATTTCAAACATTATTTACGTTCGAAATGAAATATAGTAGATATGTCGTATGCATAAGCCTTTATTTCTTCACCCGTAATGGCTCGATCCGGTTATTAAGAAGTGGTTAAGATAAAACCCCGATAAACTCTTATCTGGAACACAGTAGGCACCGGTATATCACATTCGGTGCTTCGTAATTCGGTAGGTATAAAATTAGAAATATTCTTCATGATATATTTATATGTTCGCGTATCGCGTGTCCCGATCGGGGTCAGTTGGGACCTCTTTGATTTACGTACGCTACGTGGATGTCACGTTGTCCTAGGTCTTGTTCTTGGCAAATTTATGATACGGACCGACTGGGCAATATGAAACGATGCCGAATGGAACGCGCCCCGAAAGCGTGGTTGGCAACATTGAGCTCGAGGATCATAGATTGGCATCTGATTGATTGACAGCTGCGACGAGTCGGTGGTAGCCCGTCGCGCCGAGTCCTGCCCTGTACGCAGTCAGATGGATTGTCGGTCAATTACCGATTGCGGACAAAATCATGAGTCGCAATTAATTAGTTCTGCCCCCGGTAATTAGCGTCGGGAAAAATGTCATTTCGCGCGGATTGAGACGGATCTCGAAACGGACTGTTTTTTGACACCTAGCCGTCAACGACACGAAGAACCAGTAGCTGTTGAAGGTCTGTTTCACGCATCGCCTTTTCGATTGAGATATGAAATTATTTCGATTAATATTTATGTCGCATGCGTTTGTCACAACAGGTGTATGTTAATTGCATGGATAGCGGGAAGATCCAACGATATCCGAGTCCGAGATGATTTATGGTTTAGCGTTGGCTTTTTCTATGATTCCATCTGTCTATCAATATATATGTATAAAAATATAAAAATATCAATGCCACTTTTGGTTGTAATTTTATAACTCAAGAACCGGCTCACCTATCCAAACCAAATGTTTAGGATTTGTTCGGACTATTTAGTAGATGGTTTATGTGAAGTTTGCACAAAATCGGTCGAGCGGTTATTCATTTATCAAAGGAAACTTTTGAAAATATTACTATAAACGTGATGTTTTTTTGGATGTTAGGAGGGGGGTTTGGGGGAAATTTCGAAGGGGTATATCGAGGAAGAATACGGAAGTTTCGTAGAGTTTCGCGTTTTCGGAGCGATAAGATGGGGGTGCATTTTGAAAAAAAAACGCGAAATGGTGAAAAAACGCCGATTTTGGCAAAAGGAGCAAGATTGTGGAAAGGAATTCGGAGGAACGGTGGCGTTCGGAACGACGGTATGTGCGGGAACGCGAAGACGAGATTCGAAATTAGTCCGTAACGGAGCCACCCGTATAACAATTCGTTATCGATTCATTACAGGTAGAATAACTGAATGTCCGGTACGCTAACGAAAAATCGTTATCTGAACCAGCAACAAAACGTTATCAAAAACCTCTACTCCTTTGATACAGATCAAATAACGAAAAACTATCATCCAAACGGTAAAGTTTTAATACAGTAATTCTTTATCGAACAGATACCTATTTTGGGAGCAAGAATTAATAAGAATTACGGTGGAAAAACATAATTTTAAATGTTTTTCTTATATTTCTGCGTTTCATCGTTCGGATAACTCAATCATCCTCTCATTTTACCCCTATTACCATTGTATTGAATTAACGTATTAAATTAAATTTTCGTTCCTCATTTGGATTCGAACCTGCATACCTTACCTCCAATTTTCGATCTGACCACCACCTTACCAACTCATCCATCCACTAACCTTGTTGTAGGACATCGCAAGTGCGTGCATTTTAACGACTGATGGGTGCAATGGATACACATAATAAAATAATGCGATATAACTGGCGATCGGAGACTGAATATTCACGGTTAAATCTTTAAAAAATAGAAAATGGAAGCTCCATATAATAAAATTCGTAGAAATAATAAATAATGCAAATTACCGTAATAATGATACGATGAAGGAATTCTGTGGAAGGACTATCAGTGTAAGAACTTCACTTTATTATACATTTTTTACTCAAACGCTATAATCAATACTACGTATCATAATTTATTTTGATTTGTTACCACAGTTATTGAAGGCATAAACATAAACAATAACTTTCCCTCCAGTGATCACAGTACTAAGCTGTGATACATAAGAGTTCACACATTACCTGTAAGTGATTAGCTGATTACTGATTATACAATACCTATTGTTAGTGATCTATATTTATATTATCATGAGCTTTATTCGAATAAACTTGCCTGACCATTTTCGACCCAATGGACGGAAAGACAACAAAATATGTCCTTGTTGAGGAATTAAAAATGAACTTGGTGTAATGAGTGCCAAAATTACACTACATATTATATAGAAAACCTATGAACAGTAGGACAATCCCGATTTCAAGAATGATCTGTTCCTGTGTAGTGTGTGTATTAAATTAAAAAGTATTAAATATTGTAATATCCTTGAATTTCAACGCGACAACGCGTTGTATGCGTTTGGCATGTGAGATTTACATTTCATTATTGAAAGGAAAGCAGAGAGTACAGTAGAGTAGAAGCAGAGTATATATCTGGTAGAAGTATATTATTTTCCTCTGAAAACTGTATCTATTGTCTATCGATTCATCGTGAATTTTCGATAAAGAATTTAATCACGGGATAGTATAGAACCTATAAAGTTTTTTGATATAGGAATATCTTCGAATATCGTTATATATTCTTTACAGAGGGATTAAAGATAACCATTAGCGATTTTCTTACTGAATGCGTAGCGATTAGATATCGATTATCGATACAGATATTGTTTGCAAGATCTTTACCTAGTCTTTGTCGAATTTATATATTAGGGATCGCTATAATGTATACAGATTATCTTTAAAGTTTGGATATAGAATAGATAGAGTTTTGCTTTAACATTAAGAAAGTTATTCAGTCGTTACGATCGGATAACGAAATATTCGGCCGATAACGAATTGTTATACGGGCATTTTTTCGATCCTCGGAAGAAACGATAGGAAAATGTGACTTTTCGCGAAAGTCGACAAAATTCTGACGTTTCATTTATTTCTGTGGCGAATTTTAACGCAGCTCCTTCAAGGTCGACGTTTTCAGTCTGACCGAGCGACGAGAAATGTCAAATCGAATTTGAAATTCGAACGGAATTACTCGAAAATCTAGGAATCGTCTAGAAAAACTGCCAGAAATATGAACCGATTTCGATCGAACGCTTGACAGGATTGACGATATTCTGAAAATCGAAAGACGGTAATCATCCGAGTACTAAAAATCTTTATTTTGTACATAATTGGAGTTGATTCACGTAGGCAACGTGGCCGAGTGAGCTGAGGCGTTGGATTGGGAATTTATAGCTCCCGAGCCTCGCGGGGCGGCGGGATCGAATCTCGGAGCCTCCGAAATAGCTTTCTCTTAAATTAATGGCCGCTAAAGGAGCGTTACTCCAGTAAACGCATCTTGGGATTTGGATCTTTTCGTCAAGTTACGAAATGTATAATGAATATCCGTTCGATTAGACGGATTTTTGCATTAAAATTACTCAAAATATTCAAACATTAAGCAGAAAATTAACAGTCGAAAATGAAAAACCCCCATCCGTTTATTTATTCATGCTCAAAATGGAAAAAATAAAAATATTGATTATCCAAATATTTTGGATTAAGTTTTTAAAACTCAATCCAAAATAGCTAGCAAATAAAAAAATATTTTTTTGTTCGAATGACTGAATTTGATGTTCCAATTAATTTTTTTTATTATTTCGCTTTATACGTAGCGAAGCACGTACCGGACCGCTAGTTATAAAATAAATCAAAATTTCTTATTTTACGTTTTCAGTCACCTTTGTAATCAAGATGATGAAACCGACTAAATTGAGATCGGCTACCTAAAATCATTACAGGGTGTTCTCGAGAGCCTGGTAGAATTGAGCGAAAACTTCAATTTAATATTTCAAGAGTAAGACGGTGATGGGAAATTGAGTGTAATTCTATAAATGTAATGCTTTGCTAAGATTTCATTTGCTGTGACGAGACTATGTTTTCACAATACAAAACGCAATAACAAAAGTTTTTCAGAAGTTATGTTTCATGTCAGAAAATGCATCGTTCCTAAAGCATATCTCAAAGCAGGGCTGTCCCAACCATGCACGGGCCAAGGCTTATACATTTGCGCGGAAACAAGAAAATGTTACTTTTACCAAATTATTTTGGCAAACATTATTTCATTTTAATAGAATCCACATGAATGATTAATCATTTAATCGTGTGGCAACCAGTTTTCTGTTACTATAAATATTTAGTAATACCCGCGTTCATCTCGCCAAAGTATTACTCAAAAAATTTTAGTATTTGTTTCTGCAGCCCTACATACTATTTAAAAAGCTTTATTTTTTCGGCATTCGATTGGACAGCTCTGGTTCAGATTATATTAACGCAATACGACCAAAATGTAGATATATAGTAAAAGACAGAAAAAACAACGATTCAATTCAAACATGGTAATCAGTTTGTAAAATATCGACGGGCAAATATTTGCGAAATTTCGTGGCGATCGTATCATTAGAAAATTCTGTATCTCAGAAACTATCCGTCCGATATCGCTAAAATTTTGCGATAGCCCGCAAAACCTAACTTTGCAACCAAGATCCAAATTTGAACACGATCGGATCTGTATTGGTGGAGATCCGTTCAGACTTGTGGCAATTCAGTAGCTGGATGGGTGACTGTTGCCGCGATCACTTTCGAACGGAAAGAGATAGCGACTAGCCATTTTCGGGGTAGGTAGCACATCCGAATGGGATAGTTGAGTCCGTTGTTGGGCATAATCGGCCAAACGGTTTCGGATTTATACCCATCTGGAATATTGTTTACTCGCTAACACAAAAAACACTGATCTGATCGAATTGAAACTTGGTAACTAGTTGTAGAATACCGACGCAAAGAGGTTTGTGAAATTTTGTGAGGATCATATCACTAGGAAATTTTAAAAAAATTATTAAAATATATTATGTATCTCACGATAACCCGAGAACCGAAAGAGATAGCATCCAAATGCGAAATTTAAGTTTATTAACATGCATAAACGGTTTTGGAGTTATACCCATCTGAAATATTGTTGTTATTTCCTCTATATCTCAAAATATACAAATCCGAATTAATTAAAACTCGGTAATTAGGTACTGTTAGAATACCGACACAATAATTTTCGCGAATTTAGTTAATATCGTATCTTGAAATTAGAAGAATATAACAAAGGTAAGTAATGGCATTCATTTAAGTTCCGGCTTTCATCGTAAATCTGTACACGGCTTTTATAGCTCCATAGATAGTACGAGGAGTTCATAAGCCGAAGGTACTAGGATCGATTCCTGTAGCCGAAAATGTTCTTTTTCGTTTTTTTTCTCATTTCTTTTCAAATAAAAACTTTGATGAATAGTATATCTACATCTATTTAAGTCGATCTTCCAATAGAATTACTTGAGACGTGAGTTTTTTGGTATATTATTAGATATTTAACGAATTTCAATTCCGATAGAATACATAATATGTATTAACAATTCTTCGACGATTCTAAGAGGTGAATAAAACATTATTAACAGTACTTTTGTCGGTTTAAGATTGAATATTCATTTCTGGATGATTATTTGTTCGATTCAGCAGTCTATCGAGGGACGCTGTCGAATGCCCGAAACTCGTGGCATCCGGAGGCGTGGGTGCCATCGATCCGGCCGCAGGATTCCTCCAACGACGGGAGGTCAGCAGGATTGCGCCGTGAACGAAGGGGTATAAAGAGCAATAGACAGATCTACGTAGAATTTTGATTTACGAATGGAATCGACTTCAGATGCACGTCTCGGGGGCAGACGGGAACCAATGAGAAATGAGGAGAGAGGACCGGGAGGGGCTCTCCCTCGAAGGAGACGACGACGGCGCTGAAACGCGGAGGAGCTGTAAACTGACCCGGTGCTACGCGATATCCCGCAGTTAGATTAATATGCGAGCCTCGGCGGATAAAAGAATCGAGATGGAAGAGACTGGAATTGCGAAAAAGTTAATAAGTAGAGGATTATTCTTGAAAGAATCGTTCGGAAAAGTTCTTTATTCGGAAAGTTTTTAATGTTTTTCACTCCGCGGAATATGAAGGCGGGATTTGATGTAATGTTATTCATTTGCGGGGATCGGTAGGGCGGTTACGGTGCATTATGATCTCGAAAATGGGATGCGAATCAATATCGTGTCTTCTTTATTGCCGAAAACTCTTTCAACGCATAACTTGAAACAATACAAATTTTACATAAAGGTTCCTCCATGAAGAGCAGGCAATTAAAGCTGTATGCGTTCTAATTTCAGGTCTATCGTAGTTTACCTATCCTGCAAAATCTTTAAATAAAATTGTTCCAATTCAGCCGAATCGTACGATTGAGCCGTAGAAACTATATGAATTGACATTTTATAATAAGCGCCCTGTATAACAGTAATTTTTTTAATTTCTAATAATATACGGAAACACTCACGTTTCACGTAATTTTAGGAAAATAACGACCTTATTCCGTCCATAACCCTTTTCTCAAAGTAATAAAAAGATCAAAATTTCGGCAACGGGAAACGATCCCGGTAACTATGTGCTATGAACACGAAGCTTTACCACCTGCTGTGCTCGCCTATACAGATCTACGGTGAAAACCAGAACTTGAACGAAAGTTATTACTGACCTTTGATACCTTGTTTTCAAATTTATAATTTCAGAAAAATAGCATCATCTTACATATTATTCGATCAGATTTAAATCTAAAATTGTAAATTAAGGTACACATCCAATTCTCACTAGGTATCGAACGAATGTTATTACCGACGTATCGACTTGTCGAATTCGGCAGATTTTTGCAATAAATTTCCTACAGGTACGTCAAAAATTAGAAACTTTTGACAACTTTGTTTGTCGAGTGTAAAAAAATGGACCAGTACACCTTGGTCGTTGAAATATTTCGATTTTACTGTAATATCTTCACCCATACAGATCGTGTTCAAATCTAGAACTCAACTGTAAAATAAGGTTATGAAGGCACTCGCAGAATTTTAACAATATCTGACCGATAGTTTCTGAGGTACATAATTCTTTAAAATATTTTTTTTCAAATTTTCCAATCGTGCGATACTCACAAATTTTTGCTTCTTCGTGTCAGTATTTTTCAACTAACTTAATTCCGTGCTTTAATTCGTTGAGATCAGCACTCTTACGTCAATTGTGGCTCAGAATATAGTATAGACTATAGAGGGTGTCCCAACGAAAATTTGACTTCCCCCCCAGAACTCAGAAACGAAGAATTTTAAAAAAACAGCTCAACTTTTGTTCGGAAGGAGACGAATTTCCATCAGAAAAAAACACCACCAGAAAGGTGGCATCAACCCCCAACATTTTTTGAATAGGGAAGAAATGTCGAGTGTTGATAGTTTGAAAGTTATTTATGTTCTGTCCACAACCCAGTTAATAATTGAATTTACCGTCGAAAGGTGATGTTGAACAGACAGTTGAACCGCCAAAATCAAGAACCTAAGAGTTTTGAAGAATTCAAAAATAATTTTGTAGTTCTGTATTAGATGTAAATAATTCCTATGACGACATTGTTCCGAAAAAACTACCTGATGGTGTCAACAAACCCTATTTTTTAAAATTTTTTTTTGGGCGGTTCAACTGTTTGTTCAACATCACCTATTGACGGTAAGTTCTATTATTACATTATTTCGTGAATAATGAACCGATTTCGAAAATTTAACCTGGCTTGTGTACAGAACAAAAATATCTTTCAAACTAACCAACACTCGACATATCTTCCTTTTTAAAAAAAAATGTTAGGGGTTGCCAAGTTCATGGGGGTGGTTTTTTCGGAACAAACTCATAGTGGAAATTCGTCCCCCACAAAACAGAAGTTGGTGTATTTTTTTTTAATATTCGAAAATTCTTCGTTCTGGGGGGGATCAAATTTTCGTTGGAATAACTTGTACCTATAGTAAATTGGAATATTGAAAAAAATTCTGCATTAGAAACTATCCGTCGCTGAAATTTCGCAAGAGCATTCCAAACCTTATTTTACAGCCAAGATTTAGAATAGATATATAGATATTGTTGGAAATATTGGGAAAATATAATTTTCCTAAGCAGCCTTGGGCGAGTTCAGTACCTGGATGAGTGACCAATTTTTCCTTCGTAATTTAACGACTTCAACCGGCCATTTCCTCGATGAGATACTTCAACATCAAACAATCCGCGGAACTGTACACGAACAGAGCTTTTGCATCAGCCGCACTCCTCGTTTAATAGGAGCTGTAAAACAGAAAACATGCCGGTTGTAAATTTCTCAATCCATTTTCATATTACAGTTTTAGAGGCCGAAGTTTATGTTTTATTCCGTGATAACGGAATCGAGCGAGATGTTGAATTATTAGGTGTTTAGCGATAAACGCCGAAACGATCAGACCGATGTATATGATTAGTTTTTAATTGCCCTATTCCACACTGATTTGTCGCCGTTTTACGCATTTCCTGATAAGGGGATATAATGAACAATCGCATAGAGGGAAAAGGCTAGTCGATGACTATTTACTGGTTATATCCAAGAAATATAAATAGATTAAATTTGAGGAAAGAATCAGAATGATGATCCAAAAGAATGTGAAGAATTGTTACTCCTCTTCCACACGAGTGGGCGCAGCAATTCCTATTAAACCTTTCCAATCTCTCCATTAGATGGCACGCACGTCTTAAACTCTACCTGTCCGATCTTTACCTTTAGCAGTCAATAGACCGGTCAGCACCAATTCAATTGATTGACGTCATTTTTCCTGTGATGTCGATTGGGACAACTTGGCCAAAGAAAACCAAATCAAATGGGTCATATGGCCAATTTGCCACAGAACGTAAAAAACATTACTGGGTTTATCAATTAATGCTTTTGTTATAATGTTCATGCTAAAAGCTCAAATACAGTTTTATTTTCTCTGGAACAAATACCATCTTTACCAAAAGCTGAAGCAAGTTACCCAAATCACCAAAAGAGGCAAAAAACGTAGAAGCACGGCTATTTTGACGGATGCACCAGTTAAAATGGAGCTTGAAGAAGAAAACGTGCAAGCGAAAAATAAAAAACTTCTTAATATAAAAAAACACCAAAAATGGACTCCAAAGTTGAAGCTGCGACAAGAGATTTGTTCAGTAAAAAATGTGGCCCCCTGCACAGGTGATTATCCAAGGTTATTGTATTATCACCCAAAAGTTATAATATCCTATAATCCCCATAATTTTACGATAGCTATAAGGATATTTCATTGGTCATTTTGCATTCAATCACTTCGTTTTCTGGAACAGGAGGTATTTTATATAATGAGTAACGAATTTTGAATAGAACAAGAAATAAATATGACATGTCTCTTATCGGTAGATGAGATGACATGTATGAACACAGATCATGATTCATAGATACAAATACGGACGTTAATTTTCGATTCCAGCATTCTGTGAAATCATAAAATCACGATTTATAACCCAAATCATCAAACGAGGCAAAGAACGTAGAAGCATGGCTATTTTGACGGTTAAAATGTTAGCTTGTAAAAGAAAACGCGCAAGTGTAAAATATAAAACTTCTCAATGTAATAAAACATCAAAAATAGAATCCAAAGTTAAAGCAGCAACAAGAGATTTAAATCGAAGAATTCATCCATATTTCTCAAAGATACTGACTTGATAATAACAAAAACTCAAAATCTACAGTACCATTTCTATTTCATTGATGCTCGGTTACATGTTTCGCTTTAAGGCATCATCAGACCTATAATGTAGAAAACAAAGAACCTCAGTTCTACGGACAATCATAATAAGGAATAAAAAACATTCACTTACAAGAGATTTGTAAAAAGTAAAAAAGAAACCAACAAAATCATTTAAGGCAATCCAAGGTGTCTGAGCAATTATCTGATGCTAATAGTCGCAAAAGAGATAAATGGGTTCAATGCATTCTTTTGAAAAACGTGAGATCTCTAAATTTGTACTGTTAAAAATACTTTATTTTATATTTGTGATAATTGTCTTGGAGATCATTAATTCCGATTTTTTTAAAGAAAAGAAGAATTTTTAGATTTTCCAATTGTTTTTGTTTTGACTTTATTTTTTGTTTTTTAATACTTTGTTATTTGTTTCCTTTATTGAATCTATTTGCTGTTTTGCTTGATATTAAAAGTGATAGTTACATATTATGACTGTTAGAATTTTCCAGAAGTGTTAAAGTTTAAGGTAAGGAATTTTTTTAACTCTTAATTTAATGTGTTTGTGAGAAATATATATTATTTAAATAATTTCTTGTTTTTTATTTCTTTCATGATTTTTTACATATGGGACAAATTACTCCAGCCCTACGGTCAATTCACCCCATACCTAGAGCCAGTTGACCCACTTGACATTAATACACGAAATAAATTATTGTTCTCAAACTACTTGAGTCACAATTTATTTGGATGTATTTCAGAGAAGGCTTTCTAACCTCATATTGCAGATTAAGTAATTTCAATTTTTATAATTAAAATAAAAACTTTAAAAGTTTAAAAAATGGACAGCCAGTTTTGCAGACCCAATTCATGGGATCATGAAAACGCTTGTTATATAAAAATAATACAACCTCAGCGTTTAATATCATTATCGATATTCAATAGCACGAAAAATCGAAAGGATTAACGAAAAAGGGAAGGACATTCGACAGAACGTGTAGATTGATTTAAGGTGAAGAGAAACACATCAGTGAGACATAAACAAGGAGAAAAGCGTGGTAAGAGCCGAGAGAGAATGATAAAATTAATTTTACGAACCGAGCGAAACCCTTAAAAATCAAGTAAGGGGATAGTAAAGATCTAATAGAAGTTCATCTTTATGGCTGTTCGTGGAACCCGGGAAGAGATCCTAAAAACGGCATAAAACTGTAGTTTGATATTTTTATATTAGAGTCGCGATGACGAGGTGATAAAGGCGCGATTTGTTTCCGGAAATGAGGGCGCGGTCGTTCGGATGTCCATCAAAATTGAGAGGAGGGCCATCTCGGAAATAGACGCGCCTGCGCCCGCCGCCACCCTCGCCGCCCCGCAGCCGGCGGCTCGCCATCTTGCCTGCAATCTTCTAAATGGCCATAGCGATAAAATTTACCGTTTCGAATCATCTTGCCATCTCGCAAACATTACTAAATCAGGCAAAGATTCAGCCGTCGCGGTCCGAAGGGAGGAAGTAACCCTTCGCCGTGGCGCAGCGCGACCGGGGCCGCCGGCTGACATTTGCATATTTCGATGTGGACTTTTCGTTTTCTTTCGAGATATACATGGTGAGTCTTTAAGTGGTACATTAATTTTAACCATGGATTCGTCTCATCAAAAGGAACAACTTTTTCATTTACCATTTTTCCAGATTCGGCTCAGGTAAAAGTTATAAGCGTTTAAAGATTTTACAATGTGTAAAGCCAGCCTTGAACTGTCTTCAAGTGTTGAACATAGAAACACTTACTGGATTCAATATCGCATTATTGAATGAAAGCTTCATCATCTGATGCTCGAAATTGTTATTTACTCACTGAAGTCTTATGAAATGGTTTTAAATAATCTTCAAGCTGCATTTATGAAAAAAGCTCTACCTGAATATTAAAACACTGACTCCAACTTGATTTTCATTGAATATCCACTATAAGATTATCCACAATATCTTATTCGCCTATTTTCACATTCCTTCGGGGCCGTAGCTAGGGGGGGGCATAATGGGGCAATGCCCTACCTTTAATTTCCAATGCCCTACCTTAAAAAATAGTAACAATTTAAATAATATGCTAAGGAAAATGTGTTTTCATAATGTGACGTGAGGAAAAAAGTTATTACTCGCAAAGCAATTCCGAATTAACCACACGCTACATTTTCAGAAGCACCTCATGTACTAATTCCTACCCGGAAAATTGCAAGTCCCTATCTCCTCTCGTTCGAATGTTATCGAGGCAACGGTCACCCATCCAGCTACTGAACTCACACAAGGCTGCTTGGATCTCCAACAATATAGATCCGATCATGTTCAAACTTGGAACTTGGCAGTAGAGTTAGGTTCTGAGGCTCTCGAAAAATTTCAGCGATGTCGGACGAATAGTTTTTGATATATAGAATTGTTTTCAATGATTTTTTAAAAATGTGGTTGTGATAAGATCCTCACGAAATTTCGCAAGAATTTTTGCGCTGGCATTCTACAGCTGAGAACCATGTGTGAATAATTGGATCGCTTTTGTATAGATGGGTATGACTCCAAAACCGTTTGGCCAATTATGCCTATGTACAAACCTCAAATGTCCCATTTAGATGCACAACCTAACCCGAAAGTTTCAAGTCGCTATCTCTTTCTGTTCTCAGTTTATCCTGACATAAATAATATTTTTTAATATATTTTTTTAAATTTTTTAGTGATACGATTCTCACAAAATTCCACAAGCGTCCGTAGGTTTGTATTCTACAACTACTCATGAAGTTTCAATTCGATCGGATTTGTATTGGTTGAAAACAAAATGATTACTCGGAAACCATTGGGCTGATCATGCCCATTAACGAACTTGTCCGTCGTATTGGGATGCGCCACCTATACTGAAAATTTCAAGTCGCTATCTCTTTCCGTTCTCAAGTTACCAACGGACGCCCGGCCGGCCGGACAGAATCAAATTTGAACTCGAATTATTCATCAGGGAGTCGAACCCAATCGTTTCAGACCATTTTCAGCAAAAAATTCGAAAATTACAGACATTTGGGCAAAATGATAACGCGATGTTCCCCAGAACATACGCGATAAAATAAGATTATCGTTAAGTGTCTGACGAAAGAGTCTGATATAGACTCCGAAACGTTACGAAATAGTTGTTTCATCGTTGTTGTTTTCGTTATTGTTTGTTAGGCAACCTGGTTCGATTGATTGCTTCTTACAAATATCTTGTGTTTCTTACGCAGAAGCATTTCACAAAATTTTTTTTTTTATTTTATGGATAGGTATTTTAAGAGTTTGGGAGAGAAAACCCAGAAAGAAACCATTTAATAATGAATATACCTCCCACAGTCTCATTTAATTATTACGGTATTTCTGGCCTTTGAAAAGAGAAGAACTGATTCAGTTGATCTGAATGCAGTCCTTCGCATATTTAATAATATGGCAAATCGAAGGACTCAGGGGTTTTGAGGAAGATTTTTATCAACGTTATAATAATCACAATATGTTAAAAGGAATAAAATAAACCTGAAGAAATAAGTATTTTAATATTAACTACCTATTTCACTCAAAAGTAGGTACGATGAAAATTGATTCTTCAGATCACATCAAGTAAATTTTTTTACTTCTGCCCTACCCGTAACCTCCATTGCCCTACCTTAAATTCATCTCTAGCTACGGCCCTGCATTCCTTACATATTATAATTCGCATCATAAATATAAACGAATATATCAATATTCTACTAACAACATTTATTATAGCCTCTACTTTATTGAATCGAGAAAAACAATCTGTTCTCCATGAAAATCACAGAACACAAATTGCAAATGCAGGTGACAACCTCGTGTAGACACAGTAAAGTAATATTTTATTATACTGTGACAGAAACAGGCACAGAAATGTAATAATCTAACCTGTTCTATGGTCTAACCTTAGATTATTATTGGCGGTTCGTTGTTTACATAAGTACATAATTCCGTAGATCCAGATTACGAATTTCTCGTCAAGAATAATAGGGATGAATAGGTGCAATAATACTTAAAGTTGATATTTCCCTTGTGCATACTAATATACTACAAACTGATAAGATTCAACTATGTTGTGCAGAATCGAAGCAGTACGAAAATTAATGTTTATATAGATGGCATGCATAACAGATAATTTATAAGTTTCCTATTCACTATTGGGGGTACATAGATGAATATAGACCTTGGTAAGCCTTTTCATCTATTTTCCAACAGATAACTACCCTGCGAACTATTTGAATTTGAAAGTTGTTATCAACCTATCCCGTTTTAAGATGGTAATTATAACCAATCAATTTGGAAACAAGCGAGATTGAATTGAATTTCTATAAGTGTCAACTTTGAAATCAATACTCAGTCTATGCCTTTATTCGAGCAGATCATCTGTGATTGTTTTCCAGGTTCGGATTGATAAAAGCAGGTAAATTTCTGTAATGTTTTTCATATTTTAGGACATTCAATGAATAGTATCTCGAAAACGGTACGTTTTAGGAGAAATGATGAAGAATAATTTAATTTTCTAAAAGGATAGAGTATTTCAAAAATGACCCAAGATAACCTTCATCTGCTTTCATTATGTTCATTTCTCACAGTTTTAGGAAATCGCGAGTCTATAGCGAAGAAACCAGTAGAAGTAGGGAGAAAGTGTTAATTGGAGATTATGTGCCATAGTTATAGAAAACTTCATACCAAAATTCATTCCATTCTGAAAAACCATGTCAAAAGAAAAACAGATTTTTTTTTCAAATTTCAACAGCGTGTATCTTTTTTCTTGTGCCGAATCTGGAAAAATGGTGAATGTAAAAATGTTTAATTTGATGAGAGGGATCTATAGTTAAATTTAATGTAGAACGTAAAGACTCACCCTGTATATTATAATTATAACAGCTTACAAAACTATCATCCTATTATTAAAATACTTTTTATGTTCACATAGTCGGTAATTCAGACTTATCTGGCATGATCCCTTTAAAAAATTACCCGTAAACGGAAAGGCCTGAATTAATTCAACAATTGGCCCCAGGAATGTAAGCCAGCACTGCAGCCTGCAATGGGCGATCCCGGGTTGTATATAAAGGGTAGAAGTTTCCCCCAAAGTATCATCGTTCGGAATAGCAGATTCCCTTTATTGTTTTAAGACGGGGCTCGTGACGACAGTGGTTTTAAGCAGTCAGATTTCCATTCTACACCGGTACACAATCCGTGGATACGCGTGTTGTCGGTCGGTTATTGTTGAACCCTAAACGCAGAAACGAAGACCAGGACGTCCTTTCATTCCAGGAAGGGTGGAAGCTTTCGTCTTTGTGTTCGTTAATTATATTTTCAATTGTCGTTTTGGGTGGGGAAATGCGGAATTCCATCCAGAATCGAATTTCATCTTGTTTTACGCGCTCTTTTTTTTAGGGTAGGTTTCAATCTCAAATGAAATAAAAATTCGAGAAAAGTTTCTCTTCCTGCCTCACACCCTCACAAAATACTGCATCCTCCATCATCATCACAAAGAAGAATCGATCAAATATTGAATGTTACCAGTTACCAACTGTTTTCTTAATTTTAATAAAAGGGACAAGGGAGTTTGGCGGTCTGAATGGATTTCTTGCGATTTATTCAACAAAGATTTAATTCCTGATCCTTCGAATATATTCGAAGGATCAGGAATTAAATCTTTGGCAGATCAAACCCCGGAACTCTATAGAGTTCCGGGGTTTGATCTGCCAAGGAAAATATGGTCCATTATGAATCAACTAGGAACCGGTCATGGTCGTTGCAACAGCATGCTTTTCAGGTGGAATTCAGTTGAGAGCCCTAGTTGTGATAAGAGGAAGCAGAGCATAATGTTTCTGAATCTTTTTTAGAATGGGTAGCGAGTTTCAAATCTATTTAATAAAATATAGAATATACCATTTTAAGTTGTTCGTTTTATCCTTTTGTCTTTTCCTTTTCCAGATTGAGTTTCGGGTACCTTGGAGAAACTTCTCTGCTTGTTGAAGGAAGAAGCGATAGTAAAGAAAAAGATGCCCTTCAATATTTAATATTTCAGCATATTTTGTTAACAATTTCAATTTTCATAAATCACAACACTAACGGGGGAGATAGGGTTGTTCTACTGAGGTTTTTTCCCTAAGCTCTAGTATCATAATATATCAAATAAAATTGTACCCCGTTTCAGTAACCTCTGCTGACACTTCTTTCATACACATGCTTTATTGATACACAAAAACAAATTGTAATGCTGGAAGTTCAAAAGAATATACATATCAGTGTTTGTAATAATTATACCCGCATTTTGTGAAAACTAAAATGAATGACTGTATTCATCATTTATCCAAACTCTTCGCCGCAACATCCGTTATCATTTATAATTTTTGTATGTCTTCACCGACTTTCTTTTCCAGGAAATTTTCTCAAAATTGGCTCTCTTCAACTTGACCGGTAATTCGAGATGAAGAATTTAACTGTGGTAATTAAAGTTGACTGTTCTGATAGCGCACTTTTAATAGGCTTTTTATTGCCAAGCTTTTAACTTTATACTCCAACTATTCCATTGAGTGTTAGTAAATAAAACCCCATAATAAATTTGTTGGATCTCGTACTCATTATGTTCTTATCCGATAAAGTACAGGAAATAGTACAATCAATGACATTTTACAACAATCAACGACGTTTCTAATTATGTACAACAATGGTGCCTAATATGGTTAATTCATTTGCCACCAGTATTTGAGTATGTTTTCTCGGAATTTAGAGAAAATATCAATTTTATATAATACCATATTAAACCAGATTGATATAAGTACTTCAATTGAGGCGAGAACCCAATGGTTGCATATCACATTAATTACACTTTAATATCAAATGTCTTCAACTTTATTTCTACAAACAGCGTAATACTGACTGAACATAAAATTAATAACGAATGTCAAAGTGACATCTCCACTTCTCTGGGATCTGAGAAGAGTAGATTTTATAATAACTGAGTCTGCGCATCCGCCATTTTGTACTGAAAAAAAAACTAATATTCTCCTACTGGCGCCAATTGCAACTATAAACCATCCAGGGATCCACTCAAAAACACACACAAAATTTCACGGAAATCGGTCAAGTCGTTTAGGAGGAGTTCAACGACATACACACTTACAGAAAAACTTTATATTGAGGTCGGATATCTACCATACCACGATACTCGAATCGGCTTTTCGAGATATTCCGAGAACGTGCAGTCTTCCAAAGATCTCGGATCACTACAAATGCCCATTCCGGTTATACAGGGTGAGGCTTAAAGTTATACATTAATTTTAACCATAGATTCCTCTCATCAAATAAGACACTTTTTTCATTCACCATTTTTCCAAATTCGGCTCCGGTAAAAAGTTATAAGCGGTTAAAGATTTCACAATGTGCTAATACACACCTGCATATAAATTATCTATGACATTAATGGTGGACGAGGTCCCAACGCAGATCCACAAAATTTGTGAAATTTCTGGAGATTCCCATTTTATAACATTCAGTGAAGAATATCTCGAAAACGGTGCGTTTAAGGAGAAATGATGAAGAATAATTTGATGTTCTGAAACGATTGAATATTCTTGTAATGATTCAACAAAAACTTTATCAGCTTTCTTTATGCCAATTTCGTTTAGTATTATGAGTCCACGAGTCTATTACTAGAAAACCAGTAGAAGTAGGAAAAAATTAATATTTAGAAAATATGTATCTTAGTTATGGGAAACTTCATACCGACATTCATATTATTCGGAAAAAAGGTGTCAATGCTACAAAATAAAGATTTTTTTTCGAAATTTCAACAGTCTGTATCTTATTACGTGAGCCAAATTTGGAAATATGGTACCTGAATGAAAAAAGTGTTTCATTTGATGATAAGAATGTATGGTTAAAATGAATGTACAACGATCATCTTAACAGATTGGCTGTCACATTTTCATCGAATTAAAATAATCGATTCCGTAATTCAGAATGATCGTGAGCATATCGAAAAATATGATAAAAACGCCAATCGTAATAAATAACGCTTTTTAAAAAACAAACGTGAAGATATAAGAATCATTACCGCCAATGACGATACTAATTTGAATGAGATTAGAACGCTATAAATCACGACTCAATAAATGAATTGAAAAACTTAATTTATGGGTACTCCAGCAGTTGCGATGAGAACTTAATTACCCGCCGAGAAATTATACACTTAACCGCATTATAAATAACCAACAGGTCAGACGGTGAAGCCAGAATAAATCGATAAGTTGATATACAACAAACTCGAAAAAAAATTGTTAAGTTTATTATTTGATGGTAAATATCTAACATTTGAATTTCCCGTTATAGGTATAGCTCAGCTGAATGGTTTTCCAATAAGAGGTATTATTTTGATATATTATTTTTCAATATAAATGATCGGATGTTTATTTCATTATAAAGAAAAAGCTATGCCGTTAATAGATGAAAATATCATCAGGCAAATGACCACGACCACGCTTACAGGACCATATCCTTTTAATGAAATTTTCCATAACCAAATCGCAAAGTGGCTGCCCTATGTCCTCGATAGCCTCACGAATTCCAGCTTTGAGGTCCTGAATCGACGCTGGGCTATTGGCGTAGACCTTCTCTTTCACGTGGCCCCAAAGGAAGAAGTCGCAAGGTGTTAAATCACAAGATCTCGGTGGCCAATTGTGATCACCTCTTCGAGAGATAACACGGTCCAGAAACTTTTCCCGCAAAAGATCAATGTTTTCGTTGCTTGTGTGGCACGTAGCGCCGTCTTGTTGAAAGTAAACGTTGTCCAGATCAATACCAACCAATTCCGGCCATAACAAATCATTAATCATCTCTCGATAGCGCAATCCATCCATTCCATCGATGGAATTCCGGATCATTTTCATGCATTTCAACGACCCAATCAGCAAAGACACGACGTTGTTGATGATCGACCGGCTTGAGTTCTTGTGTTAACTGAACTTTATAAGTCTTAAGACCCAAATCTTTATGCAAAATACGGTGTAATGACGTTTGTGGAATGCCTAATTCCAAAGAACGACGAGCAATGGACAAACCTGGGTTTTCTTCAACACTTTCGGCTACAGCAGCAATATTCTCGGCTGTTCTTGAGCGACGTGCACGGGTTTTATTCTCCACATAACTAACTTGTCCCAACAGCTCGAATTTTTCCACCAATTTCTTTGTTGCGGTCCGACAAGGTGCTTCACGATGAACCTAAAATGTTCGAGTTTTACGAACCGTCTCTGCCAAATTTTCACCATTTTTATAGTGAATTTTAATAATTTCAATGCGTTCTTGAAGCGTGTATCGTTCCATTTTTATTAATGGCGTAGTTTCTACTTGTCAAATGTCAAAAAATGACAGCTTCAAAAGTGACATCTACCGAAATAGCGGGCTATTCAACATAACACCTCTTATTGGAAAACCCTTTAGAAAGGGAAATCCATCAGACCCTTCTACCAATCCGGCATCGGCTGTAAAAAAAGACGTACGCTAATGCAGTGTGTAAAACGTACAATTTCCCGATTTTATAGAAAGAGAGCACATAACAATCCATAAAACCAGCCTGCATTTATATGATACGTGAATGATGTCCCGGACAGATTTTTGTTGGGTAGTAAAAATCAGCTGATCAGATAAAGTATTCAGCCGAGCATAATAAAAACATTTGAGGTTCTGTAATAGCCTACATAAAGTGACGTTTCGAGGTGGGTAAATTTTAGAGCGGGCCGACAGCAGCGGCAGACAGCTCGACAGCTCTGACAGCCTGTTGCGAGATCCGCAAGCGGGGATCCTCTCTACCGGTCGACGTACATCTCGATTGATCATCCGACCTGTCCGAACGCGTGACGGATCCGGCTTTTTTGACGGCCGAGGTGACATCGCTATGAATAATTATCGGTACAGACAGCGATACATCTTTACCCCGTCGTTCGCAACGTTTTAATTCGGCATACCACGCGTCCGAAGCATTTTCACTCGATGTCTGGGAGGAGAAAAACACCCTCCAAGGCTTCATGAAGTTTTCCGGACATAAACCATGTTTTTCCGAGTTCCTGAAACGATGATTCTGCAGAGTTTTCTTCCCTCGAGAGCCTGAGTTACTGCGCTTCGAATTCCTCGACAGTTTTGCCGCAAAAAGGCTATGTTGGGGAAAATCAATAACGCTCTACGTCATAGGCAGCTCGCGCACAGGATGGGCTGACACTAGATATGTACTTCCTTCCTTCAAAGAAAACAATACACCATCCAAGTCTTCGCAAAGGCGAGGCTACGCCTTCGGGAGCCTGCTTGCATTCGGCGTGATTTTCCGAGGAAAACGAATTTTCCGCTAGGAGTGGGAATCGTTGAAACGAATCGGTTGAGGTAAAAATTCGTTCAACAAGTCGAAAAAAATCCAGCAAATTGAGATACAACATATCAAAAGTAATATATACGTTGATTAGATCGTACAACTTTTTTTTGTACAGCTGCCATTAAAAGTGACACTTTTAATGACAGCCAACAGTGTTAAAAGTGAATTTTTACGTGGAAGCGTTTATAACACTACATTTTCCTATGATGAAATCAGATAAAATTATAATGAGGGCACTTGACTTGATCATTCAAAATTTGCTCCACAAAATTGATGAGCTCCATATTTCTGATTTTGCTAAGAAAACAGGTTCACTGAAGTTCCTTTCTACATTTTTCAAATCATACCAGGCCAAGAAATTGGTATATGCAATGTCGTACTGCGGAGCTGATTTTTTAGATAGAAGTTCCAAAGTTACTCTTCATGCAGACTCTTCAATATCTTCAGGAATAACCAAATCAACAATTATATTAATTATTCCACTATCGAAAAACATATTAAGCAGTCAAGTACCAAAGACAAAAATTGGACAAGAACGCAATTTAAATGACAGCGTCTTTTTGGCGCTCTAGTTCCCCGGAACTGAGTGCTTATCAATTTGCCCAAATGTCTGTAATTTTCGAATTTTTGGCTGAGAATGGTCTCAAACGATTTGGTTCGACTCACTGATCAAGAATCCGAGGTCGAAATCGATTCTGTCCGGCCGGTCCGGCCGGCCGTAGGCACGATACCTCTCGAACGAAAGCAGCTAGAGGATTCAAATTTGCAAGGTGGGTTTGGAGCGTAAATATCTCGGACAAGTTCGTTAATGGGCGAAATCCATCAAGCGGTTTCGGAGTTATGGCCGATTTTAGTAAAACATATTTTTTATGAATATTTCCGAAACCTATCACTCGATCTATCTGAAATTAAGCATCAAATTGTAGAATCATGACCTTTATACGCTTGTGAAGTTTTGTATCGACCAGGTCACCGCAAAGTTTAAAAAAAAAATTTCAAAATTAAAAAAAAAATTTCTACAATATCTCTCGAACGGAATGAGCTAGGAAGTTGTAGTTTTTCAGAGTAGGTTAGAGAGATGAATATCTCGGTTAAGTTCGTTATTGGGCAAAATAGGCCAGATGCTTTCGGAGAAACGAAAAAAATTTTTTTTTTACCCAACAAATTTCAAATTGAATTTTTATTTAAGATGCAGTTTCACCATTAAAATCTATCGATATCATTTTCAACTGCAACAAGCTAATACCTTCGGAGATATGATTTTTCTAAATTTCAATAATGAATCGTACGTACTTCTATGTTTTCACAGAATGCTATAATTATTCTATCTAAGCTTTATTATATGATCTGTGTTCATACTCGTACATTTCATCCTGTTCTATAAGAAAGATTCAAATTCATTTCTGCTATTTAATTTGATTTCTTCCATGGTGCAGTTCTCATTCTCAGATTGCTCATTTAATCTTGATAAATAAACTATTATTTGAATTGAATTTCCCTTATGATGCAGTTCTATCATAAGAATACATTGATATAATTCCCAACTCTGAGTAACCAATACTTTCGGAGATATAATAAATAAAACCTAATTGTAATTATCCTTCTTTGATCCATTTCAAAGAGTCCACTTTAATGGCATCAATTAACATGAATTTTCATTCGAACTATATCATTTGAATTTATTGAATTCCCTGTTTTTGTGTATCTAGATAATTGGCCAATTGATTAACATAAATGTTTCTCACCGTAGATAGACAGGATCGATTACTTATGTATTATAAAATTGGACTGAAAATAAATTATATATTTCTTCAAATTTAAACAAAAACACCCCAATAGTTCATTAAACAAAATTATATTAAACAAAAAACGTAACCAAAATAGTAGCCTTCTATTTGAAATCACAGACAAAACCTCTGAGAAATACAGAGCGAGAAAAAAATAACACAAAATTCTTCGGTAATTAATATTTTGTAGAAAAATACTCGAAACAGAAATTTTTTATTTTAAATTACGCAGCTTTTCATGAATAATTGAGAGGTTTGTCATGCACCCTCTACGAGGGATAAAATAAAAAACAATTTTTTATTTATCCCAATAAATGTTAATCAGTCTGTTTGTCCTCCATTTAATTATTCGAGATTTGATTCTCCATCTTTCAATATCTCTTGTCCCATTAAATTGTCGTGATTCAATCCCATTTGGCTGCATCTTGTAATAAATACCCACTTTTTAACACCCGATGAGGTAATAAATTTGGGCGTTCCCCCTCATAAACTTGGGGGTTGGATTTTGGGGCATCTGATTCGGAAATTGAAGGTATAAATAATTATTGCCCACGTCACGTCATGAGAACAATGATGCGGCCCTAGTTGATGGATATCTACCAGTGACCGTCATCTGAAGAATAACGTTAACTGCGAGAGGGTCTGTGGTTGAAGTGTGCGTGATGATCAAGTAATAATAGTGGCAAGAAATCCCTCTCATCTCTGAGCCGATAAAAATTATCTGGGTACAGCTTGAGATAAAGTTTGCATTGCAAAAATCGAGGTAGAGATCGAGAATACCTCCAAAGTGAAGCAGAAAAGTAACAAAACGTTGCAAATGCACCAAGGATTCTGACTAAAATATACTATTCTCTCTATTTGTGTCTATATCTAATGTATTTTTCGTATTTCCACCATACTTCTTTCCATAACTCGCGAACTAATTATCGTAGAACATTGATGTAACAATTCTTTGATTACGCAATGTCAAAGTATAAATCCTGACTTACATGTGACTCCTTTGGTAACTTTTAGAGCAATATAGCTTTGAAATTTACGTCCCTAAAGTTAATCAATATGAAGAAAGTTATGATAAAAATCCAAAAAAGGCAGTCTGCATACATAAAATGGGTTCAAGCCCTGTGGACAGGAGCTTTCTGGCGCTCTAGTTCAAACAGACAAATTATATCTCCGAAAGTATTGGTTTCTCAGAGTTGGGAATTATTTATTTGGGAATGTATTCTTATGAAAGAACTGCATCATAAAGGAAATTAAATTCAAATAATAGTTTATTTATCAAGATTAAATGAGCACTCTGAGAATGAGAACTGCACCATGGAAGAAATCAAATTAAAATAGCTGAAATGAATTTGAGTCTTTCTTATAGAACAAGATGAAATGTACGAGTATGAACACAGATCATATAATAAAGCTTAGATATAATAATTATAGCATTCTGTGAAAACATAGAAGTACTTACGTACGATTCATTATTGAAATTTAGAAAATCATATCTCCGAAGGTATTAGCTTGTTGGAGTTGAAAATGATATCGATGGATTTTAATGGTGAAACACATCTTAAATAAAAATTACAGACATTTGGGCAAATTGATAAGCACTCAGTTCCGAGGAACTAGAGCGCCAAAAAGTGTAATTCCCTTTCCGGGATTTGAGCCCGCCTTCTCTCGTTCCGAAACCGAAAACCAAATCAAAAAACCGAAACCGAAAACCCGACGGCCTAGACCAACCGGCTATCGGGCTCCTCGTACGATCTAGTCGATCTCCGGTATTAGAATAAAACGTCGGTACTTACCTGGGATATACAATATTCTTAATTTTCACTTTTCGACATAAAATCGCCACATGGGGGTTTATTTGACGTTTTTTACCCTTGTCTCTCTAAGTCGATTTTGACGTTTCTCGAACCAACTATTAGCAAGGAACTAGACAATGTCATGTCTCAGGAAAATAAGTTGACATTATGACAATTCATACATAGAATAATTATATATTCTGTGAAAACGTAAAAATACGATTTATTATTGAAATTTTGAAAAATCATATCTCCGAAAGTATTAGCTTGTTAGAGTTAAAAATGATATCATTGGATTCTTATGATAAAACTGCTTATTGAAAATTTAATTTGGAATTTGTTTTGTAAAAGAAAATTTTTTTTTTGTCGAGATATTTATCTCCCAAACCTACTCTGAAAATTTCAACTGTCTAGCTCATTCCGTTCGAGAGTTATCGTGCCTACGGCCGGCCGGCCGGACAGAATGAATTTCGACCACGGATTCTTGATCAGTGAGTCGAACCAAATCGTTTAAGACCATTTTCATCGAAAAATTTGAAAATTACAGACATTTGGGCAAATTGATAAGCACTCAGTTCCGAGGAACTAGAGCGCGAAAAAATCAAAATGCATCAAAAGCTTAATCTTTAATGTACCATACCGTATAACCACAGAACTCCATACATATGTCTCGATAAAGAATTAAAATTAGAAAATAGATGTTCATATATGCTGAGTGATTTCGTGGAGGCTGATTAAAACTTGGAAACTTTATTATTCATATCAATTGTTGATATAAGACTCAACAATTATTACACGGTGCTACAGCATACCGCGAGCAAGTTTAAGGGATGTTTTTCCTACATAGGGCCAAATACAATCAACATAATATTCAATAATCTGTCTCAGCAAAATGCAATTTGAAAAGAATGTGAATTTATTACTTCTACAGAAGCAGAGACAATAAATCGTGGCAAAGTTCAGATATGCTGTTGTTTCCTGTTATATTGTATTTAAGCACGTATTCTTTATGTTTGTGCTAATATTTTAATTCGTTTGGATTCATTGGATTCATCATTGTAGAATGCCAAGGAGCAAATTTTCTTGAAATTTCGCAAGGATCGTATTACAAGAAAATTTTAAAAAAATTATTGAAAAAAATTCTATATCTCAGAAACTATCCGTCCGATATCGCTGTAATTTTGCGAGAGCCTTCAAAACCAAACTTTACAGCCATGTTCGAAATTTGAACACAATCCGATCTATATTGTGGAGATCTGGGCAGCTGTAGTGAGTACAGAAGGATGGGTGACAGTTGCCACGATAACTGTCGAAAGGAAAGAGATGGCGATTTTAAATGTTCAGGGTAGGTTGCGCATCCGAATGCAACATTCAAGTTCATTAATAGACATAATCGACCAAACGATTTTGGAGTTATACCCATCTGAAATTTCGTTGTTATTTCCTCTATAATTCAAAATATACAAAACTATTCCAAATAAAACTTGGTAACTATTTGTAGAATGCCGAGGCACTAATTTTCGCGAATTTTTTGAATATCTTATCAATAGAAAAAAAATGTTTTTTCAAAAATTTTATATTTCAGAACCTATGCCTCAGAATCAATTGAAATTCCGCACAAAACTTCGAGCCACCATTTTACAATCCATTATCGAATTTCAGCTGCTTTTCTCAAATTTTTAACATTGAATTCTTTACAATTATTGATTATACCCATTAAATGAAATATATGAATGAAATGGCAACCTATAATGACCTATCTTTTACATGAAAATATTCGATGTCATTACTTCCTCCTTAGGATTGCGATAAAATACTCCTCATTCAGTCATCTATCGATCTCATCGTCACCAAATGACGGCCGTACACTTAATGGGCAAATAAGCGGCAGGACATGCAATACACCTGTTAACTGTATCCCCAAGGACCCACGTCGTTCCCCTAATACGCCTGCTGTCTCTAAACAGATTTTAATGCACTCCCAAAACAATGACACGCACCCCGTGTCTCGCTCACCAGCCGCAATGCACTAATAAATATTTTTACGGCCTGGATGATGACTTGGCTGGCTGAGCCTGCCAGCGGGGGCAGACGGCGAGGTGGAGGCGTCCCCCCATCCGTAGAGGAAGAGGACCACCGGGATGTCATTACTGTTTACGACCGTTTGGCTAATAAATTTGAAAAAGTTTATAACAGGATCTGATGCAGGACAGCTCGCTTACTGTCGCAATTATGTCGCATTGATTCAAATCAATTCACACGAAAATTAGTCAAACTCAAATTTACCATCTCTATGTTCTGGAAAAAACCATACTCGCCATACAATATCATTGTGGGGCGGCTTTCCGCTCATCAATTTTTTAGATAGAACGTTTTCGGTTACCCGTAAGTATATATATATATATATAACGGTATAAAACCCCGTTACGCTAATTTAGTAGTCCTGCAGCCCGTGGTGCTCGAACGTGAGTTGCAAGTCACATTATGTTTTGAAATATTAATTTATGTTCAGTCTAAATTTGAAATGTTTAGGCTTATGAATCTGTATTGATTCCCACATTTAATATTTCAATATAAAGTGTGGAAAAGCAAAATGGAATAAATTCATTATCTTGGATACCGTACGTATTCATGGAAAATCCCGAAACACCTCAATTCAAATTAAATATGTCATTTTTCTTCGTAAAAATGTGAACCCTACCTTCAACCCCCTTCGAAAGACAGGTATAACCCCCAATTTCTGAAATGGGAAGTATGGGCTTGTGATACATCGTTTCAAAGGTCTCGTCATTCTCTATTCAGGAATGCTATCACTTTCTTGTTCATTGCAAAACTCAAAATAGAAAAAAATAAAATCTTGTGATTACCAAAATTCATTATATTATTCCTAAACATATTTGCCTTCAAGATGTGATAGAAAGAAACTGAAAGAAAACCATAACATTGTGTTTTCTAGATGGTACCATGAAACTACGTAAAAAACTTTCTGTGGCAATGTTAGTTTCTTCTAGAACGCGTTCGCAAATGTTTTGTTCTGATAAGTTGTAGTTTATTAATTGTCTAATTTATCTTTGAATTTCATTAACTTCAATTTTGAATAATGCTACGATTAACTGAAATGCACAAAATAACAATTTTACTTATGATTGGTTACGGAGATAACACCCGAACACAAAAAGAAGTAAGTCGCTTGTTTCATGAGAAATTTCCGAATATGAATCCCATAACCCAAGGGACAATACGTAAAATAGAGAAGCAGTTTCGCGAGTTTTGGGCATGTGAGATTAAAAGAGCAGTTACTAATACACTGTGTGAGGATGTGAAATTAGATGTGATGCTTGACTTTGAATAAAATCCACATAAATCGAGCAGAGATGCCTCCGAAACATTAAATGTCAGCCATACATCGATTCTGAACGTATTAAAAGAAAATAAAATGCATCCCTATAAAAAAATACCTATATCCAGGAGTTCTTGGAAGACTTGGAGAACTTATTTATGTGAACAAATGATGGACATGTTGGATAACAATATTCTCCATAAGTAGACGTTTTGTTTTCTGATGAGTGCACTTTTTCTCTCAACGGCCATGCTTGTCGTCAAAATTGCCTCTACTGGTCTACCGAAAATCCTCACTGGATGAGAGGGGAACACACGTGATTGCCTCAAAAGGTTAATGTTTGGACAGGAAATGTACGAAAATATCATGGGGCCTATGATATGGTTTCGAACATTTTTCATTGAGGGCAATTTGAATGGCGATAATTATTTAGCACTACTTCAAAATGATGGCGTTCCAACGTTGGTGAATTTATATCCTGATCAAGGAAATCCTCAAGTTCCACGGAATACGATATGGTTCCAAGAGGATGGAGCACCACCACATAACCAACGCAAAGTCCGGCAGTACCTCGACGCAATATTTCCAAATCGGTGGATAGGAGGGCTTACCAACTCAGTATAATAATAAAATAATAATAGGATGCCTAGGCAGAATGAGAGCGAACGTGACCGAATTGGAGACTATTCAGGCCAGCAAATCCCTGGCCGAGGATTAAGCGCGCAGAATGCAGAAGGCGGCGTTGCTCGGATCACTTCGAGTCATCAGTTCCCATCAACTGTGAAGGCCGCTTGCAGCTTATCTCTTTTGTTAAGGGACGCTGTATAAGGGCAGGACGAAGAACTACTCCAAGGAACGTGCGAGAGGTTTTTAAGTGAGTAACCAATCAACAACTGGAGTCTCACACTCCTGAGAGAAGCGGACTTTCTCAGGGTGGGCCTATAAAATGGTTTTTTCCTCTCGGCGGAAAAAAATATGATAATAAGCATATACCTATCGATGAAAGCATAATTATGTCAAATAATGCGTGCATCTTGCGATTCCAAATCGATTCAAATCACACTCGATGAAGACGAAAACAGGAATTCCCTCAAAGTACAGCTGTCAAAACTCTTATATCTGCACAGGAACAGAGCGGACCCCCTTCGGAGCATATAATATAGATATGGGGCTGCGTTCAGCTTAAAGTTCGCACGGTTAATTCAGTTAGAACGTTTTGAAACACCCGCAATGTATGGTAATGGATTCCGGCTATGCGGATGGATTTTTCCAGTTTTATTGTATATCCGTTGAAATTTTCAGAACACGTACTAGATGCAGTAGTTGCGGATCATTTGTTTATTTCCCCATTCGCATTAATGGAATTCCGAAATGGTCTTAAATATAACAGTGCAGAGGGACGAGGACACGTCGAACAAAGTAGAAACAGTAACGTGTTGCAATTCTTACATCGAAGGAGGACGTGTCGGGAATACTTAGGGGATATGATAAGAGATGGGATCACGTAATCTATTTGCGGTGGATTGGTGGTGGAACGGGGGTGACGTGCGCTGGAGACCAAAATATGGGTGTCACACTAGTCGAAAAAGCGTTAATAACTTATAACACCCCCCTAAGCCAAAGCTAGGCTCTCCCATATCTGATCCTATACGTCTAGAATAAAACAATATCTGAACAGGATTTTTTGATTCTGAATAGTTTTGAACGCATCCCCACGCGTTCTATGATCTGAAACTTCTGTGTCACAGAATAGATATGCTCATCTAACCTCAAAAACACAAATTCTGTATTTTGGCACGTATTTTCTATGCACAAAAACTTCATTGTCAAAATATGGACAGTTGGACAATTCATTCAATTTCCTGTGAATCAATGAAGTGGTGTTATTATTTTTAATTGCTAGTTTCATAGAACAATTACTATCGGAATTATTTCATGTATGTATTTTTGTGTTTGTGTCTGTGTTAGAACCTCAAAAACACTGGGAACAAATTCTTGATTTTTGCACCAAAACTTCAATGACAATTCATTTAATTTTCTGTGAACCAATGAAGGGGTGTTATTATTTGCTAGTTTCATAGAACAATTACTATCGTAATTATTCTACGTATGCTTGATACATTTGCAACTAGAACCTGAAAGAACGTTTCAATCAACACGAAACCGAAAGCGCTATCTGCGGATCTTCCCAGATCGTCAAGGGGATATTAGAGCGGTGTATAAAATGAAAATTCATTGGAAATAATGGTGACTAACGGTTTATAAAAGCGGAGAAGAGGGTATTCGAGGGCGTCCAGGTGTAGAACAGTTCTGCAAGTCATTCTCTAATGCAGCCTTAAAACATTTTTCCTCATCGAAAAAGTTTACTGCTCTATTTTAGACATACGTTGTAGGTGCAACGGTTTTTTGTGAAGAACTTTCATCTGTCAATTACGATATTGAAGAATGATAGGTCATGATGAGTAATATGTTAATCGTTTTAGATATATGACTGAAAGGCTGTCGGGTGAATTGGCCTGTTATGTATGGGGTGCTATTAGTGTATCCAGAATGATGAAAACAAGAATATTTATTATTGAAAATACACTTTTGCATTTTGCGCACCATTTTTCAGATAAAGTAAGATGTCTATGAACTGGTGTATGCACTGATTTTGCTTTGCCATTTTCGGGAACATGGTACACCTTTGATTTTCTTTCCTATAGGTAGCGCTATTCAGGAGTGACAGTAGTAATATCCCTAGGACATTGATAAATAGTCGAGATAATTTTATGACAATCGAAAGCTCGTTCTTTGGTAACAGCCCAAAACCGAAGGCTGAGGGTTGTTACCAAGCAACGAGCTTGAGAAATTTTTTGGAAATGTCCGAGGGATATCCGACGGAGAATTTTTTGGCAAAAAAAATCTTAACTCAACACAACGATACATGTATTTATTTATTGAAAGTACAATTATTAAAATTTAACATAACATTAGATTCGTTGCTGTTCTCTACTATAGAAGATCTATTACCACGCATAATATTTATGATCTTGTTGTCGTGCTCTTGATCGAGATTTAAGTATGGTTTTACAGAATTTTGATTGCGATGACCAGTAATTTTCAGCAATTGTTCTTCTTCTACACCACTTATTGCCAATTCGCTAACAGCATTAATGCATATCACGCATAATATTTAAGATCTTTCTGTGGTGTTCATGATCGAGATTTAAGTATGGTTTTATAAAATTTTGATTTCTATGACCAATAATTTTCAGCAATTTTAATTGTTGTTCTTCTACACCACGTTTTGCCAATTTGCTAACAGTAGTTGATCTATTCGAGTGATTTGTTATCTTTTTGTCCTTAACATTCAAGCCAATTGCCTCAGCAGGAGATTAAGTCCATCCACTTATAGTATTTCCTAAAGGTACATTATCGTACCATTTGTCAGTTTCATTTTTCCAGTGTCGAATTGGTTTTAAGAACAATCGTGGTGAGGTAATATTGTCGCCTCGTTTTGATATCAGTTTATGAAAAAGACGTACAGGGCAGCTTCGTCTTTCACTATCGGAAACCAACCATTCACTACTTGTACAGCTTTTAGAACCACCTTGGCACGTTTTACTGAACACCGGAGTCATATTTCACTCGATTTGAAAAATCCACTAGGTAAGCAACTGCCTCCCCTCCTCGCCACAACACGATTGAGTGTTCCCAAACTCTGAAAAATATCTATAAAATAAAAAAATTAATTATTTTTTGATTTGCTTCTGCCTAAGAAACACAAGATACTCGTCAGAAGCAATCAATCGAACAATGTTGCCTAATAAACAACAACGAGAAACAACTATATCCTAACGTTTTGGAGTCTATATCAGACTCCTTCGTCAGACACTTAACGAATATCTTTCAGAATTATTTTGTTGATAGTTATTCTGAAATTCGTGACAATTCTCGAGTTCCAGAATAACTATCAACAAAATAATTCTGAAGATTTTCGTTAAGTGTCTGGCCAAGGAGTCTGATATAGACTCCGAAACGTTACGATATAGTTGTTTCTTCGTTGATGTTGTTTCGTTGTTGTTTGTTAGGCAACATTGTTCGATTGATGGCTTCTGACAAATATCTTGTGTTTCTTACGCAGAAGCAAATCACAAAACAATAAATTTTTTATTTTATAGATATTTTTAAGAGTTTGGGAGAGAAAACCCAGAAAGAAAACTTTTAATAATGAGTATACCTCCCACAGTATCCTTTAATGATTACTTAAATTCCAATGTATTGAGCACTCACCGAAATGCCACATTTTGGACACTTTGTATTGTTTTTGTTGTCAAGGAAACGGGATGTTTTCGGATGCAATTTTCGCTCTGCAGTGCAATTACCGCTGTAATTTTTCGATATAATTGCATTCTTGTCATGAGAAGTTCTATGTATGAGGAAAATTATTCAGATTAACGTTGACATGATTGGGTGAAATTGTTTCACATGATACAAAATGACACAATTTGAATGTTTGTTAGAATTCTCAGAAAATTTTCATTGTGAATAGATTTCTTTCCAACGTCTGTTAGCGTTGTGGTAATGGAAGATAATACTTTTTTCACGATATGAAAATTTCGAGATAAACAAAATGCGTTAGCAAAATACTCCGAGCACGTGAATCATTGGCAGTGTCACCCATTAAGCTGTTACCTGGATGGCGTCTAGCAATACCAGGGTTCCAGTTTCAGACACATAAATAGCCACCTTTCGTAATGACTCCAAAAAAGTATTCTTGCGGTGTTAATCCGTTGATGAAACAACTCTTATTCACCTTTGAACAAACCACGATGGCACAGATTAATTTAATCAATTTTTTTTCTTGGCGAATCTAGAGGTTTGTATATTCAGGAAAACATCAACGATCAGAATGTTTATCGTAGTAACTTCTCACCTGACTTTATTCAGCACTTAACCGTCACATCATGTTTTTGTCGGCTTACCTATCTCGAATTTATTTATTTGTTTCAGCGTAAATAAGCAACATTGGCTTCTCGAACGATTCCCAATGAAACGTTGAACTTCTGCTCATTGTTAAAAATATCAATCTTATTATTTCTAATATCTGCTAATGGACTAGGGCTGTGAAAATGGTAAAAAGTGAAAAAAAATAATAGTATGATGAAACCCATTGGAAAAGGAAGAGATCTATGGTCGGGAAATGGAAAGGGGTGAGTCTTCAAGGGTGAAAAACGGTTAATCTCGATTTCCGGCCAAACTACAAGTCCTTTGGAAAAAAGGTTAATGACAAAGTGGTAGGTAATAAAAAGATCTACAACTTTTGTATTCACACTTTTTTCACATAACCTCAAAATTTATGTGAAAAATTCCTAAAAAGAAGATTTTGGTTTTTTATTTTTATCTTTTACAAACATTTTTTTTTTCATGAAATTGGGAGAAAACTTACCTTTTTATGTGCCAAACACATTGTAATTATCTTGAATTAAAATATTTATTTTTTCATCTTATTTTGACTTGATGTCGAAAAAGCAGCCTTATTATTTTCAATCAAAAATATCTTTGAAATCTCTACTTTCTGATGGTGTAAAAAAATGAAAAGGTAGGCCCAGATCCTCCTAGTCCCTTCCGCACTTCTCTATGAAATACCTTTTGATGGGGTGAAAAAGGCAGGTGTATAAAATATCTTAAAATAGCAACATAGGCATCTATGCATATAATTTACAGAAGATTCTACAACTTTCTCAAAATATTGTAGATGTCTTATTAAATATTAACTTTATTGAATCAGCATTTTCTGAGAAAATTTTCAATAGTAAGGTATATTTTTTTTTACACCACCAGAAAGTAGAGATTTCTATGGGCAAAAAGCCCACCGACTTCATTTTAAAAGCAGATATTTTCGATTGAACATTAGGCTGGTTTTTCGATATTAAGCCTAAATAAGGTAAAAAATAAATTTTTTAAATCAAAACAATTGCAGTGTGTTTGGTACATAGAAAGGTAAGCTTTCACCAAATCTCGCGAAACAAATTTTTTTTTGTAGAAGATATAAATAAAAAACCACTTGGTTATTTTAATTTTTCATATAAATTTTGAGGTTATGTGAAAAAAGTGTAGAAACAAAAGTTGTGGATCTCTTCATTACCTACATTTTGGCATTTAACATTTTTCCATAGGACTTGAAGTTTTGCCGGAAATCGAGATAAACCGTTTTTTACCCTTAAAAACTCACCCTCTTCCACTTACCGACTTCGGTTCGCCCGTAAATTATTTACCCTTTCATTTTTGATATATTCTCTTCCTTTTCCAATGGGTTTCATCCTACTACTATTTTTTTTGGTTTGAAAAATTATCGACCCTGGTCTAAAATTCAATGAGCTTTCATACTAGTGAAAAAGTGGAATACAGAACAGAACTTAGTGAATTCCTTTTTCATAGAAAAAATAGTCATCAACATTTCATTCTCCATTTCTTCCATAGAAATACTCATCTAACTAGTTCACAGAAGACACATACCTTTCGACGTTTGAGTCATAGAAAAATCTGAAACAAGCCAAAGGGGTTAGAATAAATTTCGCAGTTTCCTCAATCTTCGACATCGTTAGTCGATGTCTGAAAACACTTTGAAACCGTTCAACCCAGATAATCCAGCGACGTGATTCAAGTAACTATAATTAACTCGAAATATCCAAGTTACAGATATAGAATGCTAATGAGATGGGATCAGAAGAAGGCACTGGCGTCTCGAAAATATTCCAAGTTGGCTACGACCGTCTACAAGTAATGTTAGGCGAGGGCCAACGAATGCTATGTCTACACCTGGAATGTCACAATTTGAACTGTCAAAAATTGAATTCTGTGCCAAATGTCAACTTGAATTGAATGCTTGATTTTGTTCCGATATGGATTCAGAATATTATATTCTTGAACGTATAATATGAGGTTTTCATTGAATGTTATTAAAGTTCAATTTAGTAAATTCTTATCTGAAATTTATTGCCCACAGACAACTTGTAAACTCGAGCAAAAATGGAACGAAAGTCAATAACCTAAAAAGAGGATTTTCAGGAGCGAGTCTCCTCCTTTGCCTCATGTTGGCCTATTCCGATGATCCCGCATCGTATTCCTGTGGGAGGGGAGGGAAGCGAATTAGGGGAAGATGAACGAGAAATCAGAAGTGAATCTAATAAATTACCACCAGGGTAATCTGAAAATTACGAATTACTGGAAGGATTCAGACGTCGCAATAATCAAATCCAAATTTACCAGACTTGGGATCAAATTTCGATAAGCCAATAATGGATACGGGCACCAACTCCACGTCATGTCTGACTGTCTGAAACATCCGAATATTAAATTGAATCGAACCCACCTGTCAAAGGAACAATCTCCGTATAGTGCAACGAAATGTTACGTTTACGGAATTAATTTTTTAAGTTTAATGAAGAATTTCCATGATAGTATTTTCCGGAGTACTCCCAGATAGTGACCAAGTTAAAAAAAAATGCATGATTCACACCAAATTTTATTACTTACCTATTCATAATGTACCAACTAACAATATTATTATTTCAAATTTCCTCTACAACCTTAATTAATTTGCGACGTTAGAACATAGTGGTAGGAAATTTATATACAAATAATCCAAAAATTAGTACATATAGGTAGGCAAGGTATACAGAAAATTGATAGAAAAAAACCTATAATGAACTTTTGCGTGAATTATGCAGCGTTTGGTTAAATACTTTATTTTCATACTGACAACGTATTCATTTAGCCAGCCTCCAGCTCAAAATGCATCATTCCACCGTAGTCGTTCAGACAATTGAAAACGTCCGACCCATCTCCACTGAAAGACAGGAAGTACCGAAGAAATACTGCCCGTAATTAGCGCATTATCGTATTTCATCCCCAATTATGGGAACTCCATTACTGCAATAACTTCCTGGGATTTGTTTATAACAATGTAGCCGAAACTGTATAGGTCGAACGAAAATAATTGGCTCGATTGTTGGGGGTTTCATATTCATGGAATAGTCGTTAATCAATTAGTTTAATTGCGAGTTTATATTGTCGAAATTATCCTAATTAATGTGATTATTTTCGTCTGATCTGATGTTTTAGCTTCAACGCTTTGTTCGGGTTCAACCGAGTCTTTCCATTGTTTGTTGAGTTGAAGGAAAAAAAGGAACAAAAATTTAAAGAATAGTGCAATTGTTTTCACAAAATTAAGCACTTATAAAACAGAATTTTCTGATATAGGTAATCATTATAAATTTAAAAAATTAAAATTATATGATAACTGAAAAAAAAAATGATTAGGGAGACAGGTTTATGTAACAAATATAATACTAACGCGTATGTTTTATTTATATTTGTGAACCCATCAGTTATATCTAATTTAATTTAATGACCATGATTGTAATTTAACCCCGTATACTTACCTAACACGATGTTAAAACAGAATAAAGTTAACTTGTGAACATAGACAATTTCAGACATGCGTGAACTTAGAATAAACTTCACAATAAACACAAATTATCTTTTCCCTTTCAAAACCAAAATGAGAGATAAAACTTGCTCCAGAATATTAATCTTTTTATTTCAATGATTTTTTAAGTATATTAGATGCTATACATAATTCTTTCTTTTTTCATTCATTTCGTTCATAAGAAAAAAATAAATGGAGAAAGTATTATTGTTAAGGATTTTTGTCTCGTAAGCCTTCATTTAGTATGACTCATTTCAATTCTATATAGTAGATTATTTCAAATAATCCTCAAAAATATTTTTGATTTGAAGTTTTCAAAATAAATCAACAATCGAGAAATTGAATTTATCTATCCCAAAATTTAGTTACCTACGTTCAATCCGGAATGTCCTTGATAATAAGAATTTCAACGCAATCAACTATAAATATCACTTTTACTGTTTAGATAAAAAACAATATTTTTTTCTCAAATTTAAGACCAGAACAATGTTCACAACAAAATAAACTACACCAGTTGATGAAGAAACTTCGAACTATATCCAAATAATCTTTAAAACATTTATTTCCAAAAAAATCGTATCGTATTTACAAATAAATAGAACAAGAAATCTTTACACTAAACTAGAAATTATTTAAATACCTGTGAACCTTAGCATAGTTGTTTTCATTCAGGAAATGCCACTTACCCATGCCATCTGTAACAAAAAAACATTATTTTAGAATTAAATTCAACAGGGGTGAATTATTAAGCAATTTGCTTTTTCAGTGAAACATATCAAATAGTTTTGTTCTGCTTTCTACCGATAAAAGTGCCCGCATATATCAACTTGAACGAGAAGTTATATTTGAAAACTGACCAGAGAATAATTTGGAAAATTATGCACATATTATAATTCAGCTATAGGCATTAATCGTTCCATAAATTTCTAGTTGGTGCGATAAATTTACACGGTACGTTGAGTCGACTTATTTTCGGCTATATTTATACTATTATATTGGAGTTATTTCAGTACAACTCCGAGTAATTCAGTTTATTTGACAAAAGGAATCCCACGTTTAGTACATCGAATATTATCCGAGTAAAATAATAATAAAATAAATAAAGTTGATTTATCAAAGTCACAAAAGTAGAATGAGAATCAATATATTTCTCAAAAATACAGAGAATGAAAGTTAATACGCAATGAATTCGAATTGTGATAGCCAAAACTAGTATTAGGTGTTACGGGTGCACTAAAGCAACTGCTGTCAAGAGAGTGCCTTTATGAATTTTTAATTCAACGTAGGAAATTGAATACGTATATAAACTATCAACATTCTGAAGGTTTTCTCTTGGGAAATATTGAAACATAATTTGATAAAAAATTCGAGAGATGTTGAAGACGGGTTCACTGAGGAGCCAACGCGTAAAATAACTCCTATCCATTATCAATTCTTCATTTCATGCAAATATCCTCCGTTCTAATTAACAGACAGGGCAGCGAGCTTTATGATTTCCAGGGTCAGAACAGTAAAGTTAATATGTGTAAAGTCACTTGGATATAATGTGTTCAAATTTCTTCTCCAACAAATTTCATTGCTGATTTTATAGCCTATACACCCATTCGTGTTACAACTCATTTATTTTTTACTTCTGTTGTCTTTGAGCTAAAATACCGCAGCTGTGGTTTTTATTTATTTTCGTTAATTACGCCACAGCTATTTAAATTTGGATGGGTATTGGTTTCACCGAAGAATCTTCGAGAGGCCATCTCTGATGCTCTGGGTTGGGCGAAAAATATTTTCGATTTGGAACATGAGAGGAAAAGAAATTTTAATCAAGAAACTCGTAAAGTCGTCTCCTTTTCTTCCGTTTGGAGTATTTTATTATTTATTTTTATATCCTCTTCATTTGGATAATGGGAAGGAACCCAGAAGTACCAAATGACCCTATTCGTTTGTGTGCGAATTCGGCTCATCCTGACATCGAAAAAGAAGTAGCTGCCCTTCTGGTTCATCATTTTTGGGAGAGATCTCATGGTTTAATTTTACAGCCAAGTTCCAATTTTGAACACGATGGGCTTTATATTATTGGAAATAAGAGCAGAATTGGGTGAGTTCTGTAGCTGGATGGGTGACCGTTGCCACGATAACTTTTGAACGGAAAGAGATAGCGACTTGCTTTTTTCAGGGTAGGTTGCTCATCCAAATGGGAGTGTTAAGTTTGTTGATGGGAAAATCGGCAAACGGTTTCGGAGTTTTACCCTTCTGGAATATCATTTCCTCGATACCTTGAAAAATACAAATCCGATCGAATTAAAAGTTGATAGCTAGTTGTGGAATACCGACATAAAGACGTATGTGATATTTTGTGAGGACCGTATCACTAGAAAATTAAAAAAAAATTGAAAAGAAATTATGTATCTTACATATGAATTTTTGTTGTTATTTCCTCTATAACTCAAAATATACAAATCCGATCCAATTGAAACTCTGTAATTACTTGTAAAATGCCGACTCGGAAATTTTCTCCGTATATCGTGAAGGGCGTATCCTAAAATTACTTGAGAAGTAAGTTTTTTCCTATATCATTAGATCTCAATTCAGGTAGAATAGATATGTTAGAATAAACAATTCTGTGAGTATAGAAGTACGAAATATATTCATATCTCAAAAAAAAATTGAGAAAACGGCCTATAGCGAAGGTAAATTCGAATAAGAGTAGATATCCAATAGAGGTGAATAAATCATTATTAACAGTATGTTTGTCGGCTTAAGGTTAAATTTCCGTGTTTTTTCAGCTCTCTTGGAACATTTTATATTTCAGAAATTATGCTCGATCGACACTTCGTATCAGGCGTGAATAGACAATAGAACATGCGCGCAAAAGCTCCTGACATCACGTCAGTGCTTGAACCAATTTTTAAGTAATAAGTACTCTCTATTGACACTTTATGAGTACATTTAAACATGAAACTGGTGAATTGTTGTCGAGATATTGAAATTTAGTTATTCTATTCTTCTAGTGATACGATACTAGTATGGATTATTAAATGTTTCTTTTCTGGGTTTTCTGTCTGGAAAATATCTGTTGAATAAAAATATATTATTTTGTGAATCACTTCTGCCTAATAAACACAAGATATTTGTCAGAAGCAATAAATCGAACAATGTTGCCTAACAAACAATAACGACACAACATCAACGATGAAACAACTAAATTTCGTAACGTTTCGGAGTCTAAATCAGACTCTTTTGTCAGAAACTTAACGAAAATCTTCAGAATTATTTTTTGTTGATGAAGCTATTCTGAAATTCGAATTCATACGATTTAGACTCCGAAACGTTACGAAATTTAGTTGTTTCATCGTTGATGTTGTGTCGTTATTGTTTGTTAGGCAACATTGTTCGATTTATTGCTTCTGACGAACATCTTGTGTTTATTACGTAGAAGCAATCCACAAAATAATAATTTTTTATTTAACAGATATATTTTAGAGTTTGGGAGAGAAAACCCAGAAACAAACCATTCAATAAGAATCGAAGGTGTTTCGTGTTCCTCAGATACCCAGAGTCGGTCGTGGTAGATGAGATTCCGAGGAAAGATCAGTAAAATGGGATTAAAAGCGGTCCGAAAATAACTTGAATAAAGTCAGCATTCCTGAAAGCCCGAATCCTCGCCGCTGAGCCAGTTCCTAAATGAAGATTTCCCACGGAAAAAAAGTCGTTTTTTTTTTTAATTAAAACATGTCATCTCCAGATGTCGAAACGTTCCTTAGGGTACGAGCGAGTGTAGGCCGAAATGGCGTTCGTATCACCCAAGGCATTTCATTTTTCTATTTGTGCCGCAGGAACTGGTCTCGCAAGACAAAGACGGAGGATCAGCATTCCTGCAGATCGACGATATATCACTGAATCTCAAACGTTGTGCACTGATTGCGCCAAATGTCGTTATACGTCGGATTTCGAGGTACATACTCGGAGGCGTCGGATGGTATGTCTTTCATCTATGACGTTTGAAATCCAACTGTAGAAAGAGAGTTTTTGATTTCTATACATATACCTAGTCAAAGATTGAATTTATTCTTCGGAATGAACAAACTATACTAACTGTACAAAAAGTTAGAATTAGCTAATAGTTAAGGGGTAATCTGAAGGGTGGTGAAAAAAAGTTAATAAAAAATTGCAGACGATATAAAATAACAGGATCGTCGATACTCGATTTCATTTTCACTGATATCTTCGCCTTAGATGAGATCTGTATTGCGTTTTTAATGGTATTTGAGTGAATATATTCAAAAGCGATTTTAGAGGTTTGCAGAATTATTCTTGAGATGTGATATCGAAGAATTTGATTTCTTATGATGTTCCTAGAATAATTAGCGAGATATTAGCTCTTTGCGCATTTAATTTATCAAGTATAATCTTGTTTGCACCAAGTTTGTGAGGTTTTCACTATAGAAATCATAATTCATGAGGAACATTCAATTAATATCAATTTTTTTTTTATTGTGATAATGTCTCTTTCTTTGAACTTACTTTCCGAATAATGTTTCAAATTTCCGCAAAGCCCAAAGCTCCCTCTAGCGTGCTGTCATCAAAATATTAACATAAGAATTTCGCTATGAATGTAGGCGGTTTGGTATAAAATCAGATTCCGAGCAACATTTATTTCAGAAACTATTTGATATTGTTATGATTTCTAGGTCTTTTGGTCATTTTTCTAAGAAGATGTCAATTTTGACAGGTTTGCGGAGTAACACGATGAATGACATATATGTCAAAAATTATAGCTTCTTGAGCACCATCTTTCTCGAACAACCAAATTTCAAAAAACTATACAGGCGAGCAAATTTCCTCTTCGTGCGTACTTTTTGAAACGTACTGTATAATAATATTATATTTCCGATGTATATTATTTTAGTTTCAATGAATGACGAAACAAAATTAAATCTACTAATATAAAACTATCAAACAAAAAAAAATGCGGGATGAAAACTCTTTTTGGATGTTTATGTTATGAATGAATACCAAATTTTTTTAATTGTTTTATATTAGCTGATTTAATTTTATTTTGTCATTCATCGAAACTAACATAATATATATCGAAAATATGATATTGTAAAGGTTATTACAGAATTGTTTGTTTCCTAATTGATGAATACAATCATTATCGTAATAAAAAACCATATTGTCCTTGAATGTAATAATAATAATAATAATTTATATTTATCCATTCAGACATTTGAAAAATGTATAAAAGCTGAGTATGTTCTGTTTTTTTATATATTCAGCAATTTTTTTACAACCATGTGGTTATCTTATTAAACTAATTCTCGAATAAAAAATTATAGAAACATTGAGATAATGTCGGAAATCAAGGCAGTCGTACAGTTATTATTTTTTTTTAAATCCCCGTTATTTTACGTAAATTTTTTACTCCTTATATCGTACACTTTTGATAACCTTGTTTCATGAAACTCATATTTCAAGCATGACAAATTAAAATTTTATGAATTAATATTGAACAATAAAATAAAGAATAAGATAATATAACAAATCCATTATTATATTATTCGTTATATTTTTTATTTTTTAGTTTCATACTACTGGATATAATTTTTATTTGTCATGCTTAAAAAATAAGTTTCATGAAACATAAAATTAAAATTTTATCAATTAATATTGAACCAACAAATAAAAAAAATAATGAATAATATAATATTGGATTTTTGGTTTGATATTAATAGATATGATTTTAATGTCATGCTTAAAAAATGAGGTTCATGAAACATGACAAATTAAAATTATATTTATCAATTAATATTAAACAAAAAATGAAGAATAAGATAATATAACAAATCCAATATGACAACATTTCAGTGTATTTATATTTTTATACGAATATCGAATTCTAGGAACCCGAAACGTGGAAATTTCAGGTGTTTTTTCTTCGCTGTTCCATTCTAAGGGATACTTTCGCAATAAATATGAAATGGATCGGACACAAATGAGAAAATTCAATTTTCATGAGACATATTTGATTTTGACAATCTAGTATATGTAAGTATTTTATAATGTATAGTAATTTAATGTAAGTATTTTATAATGTATAGAAAAAGTATGCAGTAATAACGTGTATATTTTGTTATTTCAAACAAAGTATTTTATTCGCTCTACAAATACACCCCTACTATAATCGATAAGTCTACAAACACAATCAAATATTGCCTCAAAAACTTATTAAAATTCGAATGCCTATCTACAGGATATCTATGTTCGTGTTCGCCGCTCCGATCATCGATCATAGTATAGAAATCCGTCCGTTTGAGAACCGCTGAGATTGTATAATGTGAAAACATCGTCGCCAGGCCGCGACTTCTAAAGGCTATTTCAAAAATGCGTTTGTCGCCCGCGACCGGCGCGAGAAATGAAAATAAAGCGATACGTGAAGATGACGTGGCTCGTATTTACAATTAACGCCGATCGTGTCCGTGCACACGGTTTTTTTTCCACCGCGATCGTTCGAAACTCGATGATCATCGCCCATAGAAAATGTCTTTGATGCGCGCCATCAACGGCCGGATAACTGTACCGACATAGTGTACAAATGTATATGGAAACCACAGAAAAAACTGACGTGCTTTGCGACGGCTTGGAATATTCAAACTATGGCCGTGGAATTTACACTAATTAAGCGGACCGTTCGATGTATGGATATCCAGTCATTTTTAAGTCTAGACAATTCCGATGCGGGACTCAAAAAAGCTTGTGTTGACGTGTCAATTTTTCATTCGTACACGAGTCGATTTCGTGATTACACGTTTCTTTAGACCACGCATTCCTACGATGCCTCCAGCTAAAAGGTCTGCATCTGTTTAATCGATGGCCGTGATATTAACATAGAATGATACGATGACATTGAGGTTTCTCCTAATATTCTTTTTAGTAATGGTCTCGAAGCAAACATTCGGCCATAAACGTAATATCAAAAGCTGCTACGAGACATCCCTATTTACAAGATTGATATTCGTCTGCCACAAAGATAATGGAAGTGCGAGATATATTGGATTGGTTTCAAATGAGTAGAAATAACTCGAGCTAGTATTTTAATACAAGACGACAAAACCGTGTCTCAGTCGGTTGAAAAGTATCCAAAATAATCGATGGCGAAAGTTCGTTGATCTTGTGATGCGTCGAAACTAAATAACGTAAACAAACGCAAGCACATCCTTATGTAGATGAGCGGAACGTCAGAAAAAGTACCTTATATTCGTTTTGTCAAATTGATTTCTGGGAAAAAAGATTCCCCTGTCAGATCGTCCTGACAGTCGAGATAATATCGGATCTAAGAAAGGTATGTAAATTTATACGACGACGTATTTTATTTTTGTTCGTTGGTCTTCTACGTTCCTAATCGATCAAGGGCGATCTCGGCCAGAGCCTCGTAAAATTGGTCACCCACGTCTGCACAACAGCTGCTCGGATTGACTATAGCAACAGGAAAAAACCCGCTCTAGGTATTGTATCAGACGGCATCTCAACTTATCTCAGTTTGAGTATTTTGTTCTTCAGTTCGTTCTAGAGAGGTGTTCACATTTAACTTGATAGTCCTTCTTGACGATAATAACGATATTTTTATCGTTCGATATCCAACATGTGTTGCGTGACAGAATCATGTTGCGCCACACGTACCCCAAGTGAATGAGCAACTCAGGCAGGAAAATTTGTCATTCACAGAAAAGTAATGTGGAATCTAAATGTATACTGACTGACAAAGAAACTGCAACACCCAGCCTTCTGGGTGTTGCAGTTTCTTTGTCAGTCAGTATACATTTAGATTCCACACTACTTTTTTGTGAATGACAAATTTTCCTGCCTGAGTTGCTCAATCACTTGGGGTACGTGTGGCGAGGGGTTCACAATTTTTTTTAATAAATGTGTTAATAATGTGTTTGTCCACCGCGATTATCTATACACTCCCCAACACGTCTTGACATTAATGCAATAAGATGGTCTATTTCTTCTTGAGGGATACTATCCCAAGCTACCTGTAGTTCATGTCTCAGAGCCGCCAAAGTCCATGGGGGCTGGGTAAATTTCCAAGCCTTCTACCCATGATGTCCCAAAGATGCTCTATGGGTGAAAGATCGGGGGATCTGAGCGGCCATGGCAAAAGATTCACATGGGTCGCTTCAAAAAAGTTTAAACTAACTCTGGCAACATGAGGTCAAGCATTATCTTTCTGAAATATTGGATTCTCGAGCCGGTTAAGGTAAGGGAGAACATATGGCTCCACTATTTCACATGTTACCTCGAATAAAGACTAAAGGTGACCTACTTGCATGTGCAAAAGCACCCCATACCATAACACCTACTATCCGGTGTACATGACGCTCAATATCAAACTGAGGTTCACGTCTTTCTCCCCGATGTCGGCTTACCCTTCTTCGGTCATCATGTAAACCCAAGGAGAATCGAGATTCATCAGAAAAGACGACCTGATGCCATTTCACATTCCAATGTTGACGTTCTCTGGACCAGTGTAATCGTTGCCGGCGATGCTCAACCGCCAGAGGTAACACAAGATGGGGTCGATAATGTTGCAGTCCAAAAGACCATATCCGGAGGTAAACCGTTCGGGCAGTTACTGGATAGCCTTGTTCTCCTAACCACTCATCAGCCAAAGATCGAGTTGTCGCAAATCGGTCTCTAATAGCCATAAGTCTTAGACGTCGATCTTGAACTTCATTTGTGCCCCTTCGACGTCCGGTGCCTAATCTCCTTCGATTTTAGGCATTATCAAACCACGCTTGACAACATCTCATAACAGTAGTTGGATTTCTGTTCGAACGGTTAGAGATTTCTCGAAATGACAACCCCGCCTCCCATAGACCAATAATTCGACATCTTTCAAATTCACTTAGCTGACGATAAATTCCGCGTACACGTGCTCTAGGCATTTCAACAACAACTAAACATCGACTTTGGATCTCCTCGAACAGCTGGTTTGTTGTAAAATTTAAAAAAATTGCAAAAAACGACTATAATATGTAAGTAACAAAAAATGTTTACATGATCACGATTTTTTCTCAAAATTTTAATCATTTACTCCTTGCTATACTATCTATGTTTTACCAAAAAAAATTTAAAATTTAAACAGCTCCTTCTGGGTGTTGCAGTTTCTTTGTCAGTTAGTATATATTCCGTTGGCTATGGAATTGGGGCAGCTGTGTGACCACTTACGACAATCACAAGGAACAATAAAGAAATTTCAATTAACACTTTTCAATTACATAGTCGTTCAATTATCATCAACTTTCTCGACTGTGAACATTACCGCGATAAAGTTTCGCAGTTAGATAGATTTGTTTCATTTCTCAATTTATTTCACGTTCCGTAATATATGGAAGCTGCGCGCAGGCTAGCCATAAATGCTATATTGTTTCCCCATCAAATAATCACATCGTAACATACCTCATTGCTTATAATAACTGTAATAATAAGCTTTCAATCTTATAACATAATTGTCGACGTACCTTGTGCAATGCATCTAGGATAATGGCAGCAAACATATGATTTTTCGCTCGGTCGGTTCACCTTATTCTTAATTTTTCTTCGTGAAACTTTGTATAAACGACTTTGAATATACTCAAGAACAGAACTGATTTGCGTATAATTTTCACCCTTTTACCACCATGCCGCAAATTACTGAGCCAGGAATAGGAGATCATTCAAGATCTAGTGGTATTTAGCACTTACTATAATATAGTACAAAAAAATGGTATATCCAACGTATTCATCCACTTATTTATGTTTACATAACATTAAACTGCAGCTCAGATCGGTATTTACTAGCATTTGACGTCACTGAATTAATATTATTACACGCCTAAAATATAATGTAAGCCTAAAAAGTGCAACATTGAAATAAGACCAGTGAGATATATCTGGGACTCTCCATTGTTTCCAACTTACGTCTAGTAATTACACCACGTAATTCGCATCATTTTAATCAAATAATTCATCAGTTTCTACGGCGATGTTCAAAACCAACGTAGCAGATTAAAAATAATCATCGTGATTGATGCACTTAGTATTACAGAATTCCAAATGGATGGGAAACAGTTTCAACAACTTCCTCAATCTCATGCGAATTCAGCGTGGGGATTCAAGCAATAATTGAAGAAATGCGATGGCTTTGAAAACAGTTACCTAAGTATATTCGCCATAAATAGATAGAATTTCATTGGAACAAGCGGTTGCAATCTGCAGATCAGCACCTAGGAAGTTTCCACAATCCAAATTGAGGTTATCATATGTCAATCTCGGGAATGGCCATAGAAGAAGGCGGTGGCCAAAAATTCGTGTCGAACATCAATGTAGAATGTCAAAGAAAAAAATCATTGAATAGAATATGGGTGTTGGTTGTATTCCGTGGAACTTTGGAATTATAGGCGCAGTTCCTATTTGTAGTGTTCTTGACGAAAACAATACGCGGAGGTTCCTGTTATTGACGAAAAGAGGCATAAATTACAGGGCTTTGCGTGTTTCTAGAATCCATCCCCCACTTTGCGAGGGCTGGACAGGGTGTGATGGCAATAACCGAGCATTATGGACTTGGAACATGCATACCCGCACCGCCAAGGGAAGGTGCAAATATCCAAGGTAATCCTCTGATAATAACGTCTCTGTTGGAATTATTTGGATCATAAGGGTTGCTACCCCTGGACGCAGCGGCGTATCCGGAGGGATGAGCTGAGCTGTTATAATGAGATATGGACAAGTTATTGCTTTGTTTAAATTGGGGATTATTGTGCGTGGGTCCGGATGGACTGGAACTACATAACGAAAGCCGGGAGTTCTATGAATATATTTTGTAATTGTTAGTTTCGACCATAATACCGAGACCAATGGAGATTGAGAATGGACCTGTTTGGAGCAATTAATAACTTCTTGAAACTACTCCAATCCTGATTGCCCGTTAAAGTAGGAACGTCAACGTCAACAATCTAACAAGGTGACTTCTAAGGCGAATTTCTTGAGAAAGCCAGTGGAGAATGGACAGTTCAGATTTTTTAGGTTGAAATATTCGAGCATCTTCTTGGAACATCTCTATCCAAGAAACACTTTGCCAGACCTATACTATTGTTGACCTATACACAACAGAGAACATAACTTGATTCCTTTCCTCATCTAAATTTTAGCTGCAGTTGCATCAATCCAACCAAGCACCACGACATCGAGGTACCCTTTGTGAGGTCTGTGATTTATTGATGTCATAGAGAGCCCTCATTGTAAAACTTCAAACCAAGCGTTTCAAATGGACCGTGTTGTGGAAAATCTGCCTTGAAAAGCAGCCAGCTTCAAATGACGATCCATGCTGAAGTTGCTCGAGGTAGTTCAGATCCATGACGAAGCTTATGAATTTTTTTTTCAGACCCCTGGGACCAACACTCTTGACACTTTGCGTTGGGAGAGTCGTTGAATGCGCCTCCTTGCGAGTCAGCACAAATTGTTACAAAAAATGCTTGTAAAAAATATCAAATTTAAATAATAATATATATTTTGAATATCGTTTGTCCATATTGTTATTATTTTTCCCATTAGGGACAAATTTCACTGCAATTGTTCTGGACGTTCCTATTTTGGAAACTAATACGTTCGTATTCCATGCTAGTTATTCAACATAATTTTAACTACTGTTTCAGTGGATTCGAAGGCTGAAAGGCCAACATAAACACTATATGGTACTTGAAGATGATGAAGGACTAAATTGTGAAAATCTTTCAATTTTATATCCAATCATAATTGAGTATTGATTCAACTATTCGTGGGAAGTACCAGGAGTTTTTTCCAAAAATCCATCTCCACAGAACCTGCAGGGACCTGTCTTTAATTCACCACTCTACTAAACTAATTGCAATTATTTTTCCCTAGCTAACAGTTATATGAAAATAAATATCGGTATATTATGCCTTGAGAGCAGAAAGAGCTATCCAACCGTCTGCTCCGTTTCATTCACTTCGACTATCATAATGGGCCGAAAGATGGCATCATTCTCGGGAGCCAAGATTGCATCACGACCTCCTCCCGTCTTCAAAAACGAGATAAAAAGCTAATGGCAGGGGCGTCATTTCCATTTTTTAATTTCCTCCATTGAAATTCAATGCGGAACATAAAGGAGTTAACAGGTCGCGATAACAATTTTCTTTTGAACGGGGAGTGAAATTGTCTGTCGATCGTTTCGGAAAGGAGGCGCAAAGAGGGATTTGCCGACGTTGTTCTTGAAAATAATCTAGTCGGCGAGATGTTATCTTCGCTCGCTGCTCACCCCCGGTATTTGGTTAAAAAAGCAATAGCCAACCCGCAATTACGCCCCTAACGGGCGCTTGTTCCTTCTTGATCAACACATAACAATCGCGTTAGGCCCTCATGAGCTGAATAATCAGCTTCAGGGTGCTCGAATTCGTCTCAAATGACGGATTGTTCCATTTCGGCAAATTTTTATTCCGCTTTACACAGCCTACTAGGTTTACACATTCCATTCAGGCAAACTCTTTGAAAATTTGTGAATGATGAGTTATTATTCAATCCTAAGGACATTGTCAATGGTATTAACATACCTGATGACGTCCTTAGGAGCCCTTGCTATCACGTCGTAAGGTTTTAGAACTGGATCAACTGGAAAATTCTGGTTTCTATGTCAAATTCTTGAATGTTAATGTAATAAATCTGAACACAATATGAAACTTCTCGAACGCGGGTATGAAGACGGCTTTAGGTTCTTTTACTAATCGAAATTTTCCATGTAAACTTCGACAAATGGTTAAATCGCGTATACCTATATCGTTATCAGTGAATTAAAAAAGAAGAATGCCTTGCATCGTTCGAAACTAATTTGGTTGCCTTGTTCAATTAGGAGGCTAATGGCGTGCTCATCAATTGAACATTTCGTGAAATTAATCTTGAGATGTTTCTCGTGTAAGTTGATGTTTTCCTTTAATCGCTGAAATTATGTTTGCTACTAGTTAACCCATAAAGTTAAATGAATTTAATTTAATCAACTGTCAAACTTCATAAAAATCAATGAATGAATACGAATGAATTCGAGTAGGAGATTGAAAGATTCTGTTGGAAATTCAGACTTCAAAGGTTCTCAGTCAATAAAATATCCGTACTTTCCACTACTTTCCGCCTTTCCACATGGCTTCACTTCACAAATACCACGGCAAAACAAACATGGATACCCATCGGAAAGAAAAGGCTCGAATACAGAATCGAATTTTACGAACTATAAAATTGTCGCGACCACAAAGGGATCAAAGATGCTTCAGTTATTTATCTAACTTTTATGATCCAATGGATGTTTGTATTATTTCAGGTTGCGTACTACGAGTACGGCTGTTTTATAAGCTGCTTTGGCAGAGGAAAACCTCAGTGTCCGGAATAATCATATTGACAATCAGGACAGCCTGCATGTTCGACGTATAAATCACAGAAATAAGTTTTGAGAATGAGAATGAGTTCCGATAATTTATGACATAAAGTAATTGATGGTTCCCGGAATTCTGTGACGAGCGCCAGGGGTGTCAAAGTAACATTACGATACGAGACTTTCAGGTTCCGAAAACGTCGAAATGAGCAAAGGAACGGGAAGATAGTCGAGTGTACAAGGTAAATAACTAAAGTGTTCGATAGGGTCGTGTCTGGCGGACCGAGTGGAATTTGGGAAAGGTTGACAGTGACACGGAGCTATGGCGCCCCCATCAAATATTGACTCGTGCAGGAGTTGGCGTGCCATACATTTTTAATTAGTCTTCTTGTGACGTAAACGGGCGATTATGCAAATCTCGGATTGTCGGCGCAAAATCAAATTTTCCGGTACATTGATCGGGAATACGAATAAGGCAATGCCTCTGGAGATATCCACTTCCCCGAAATGACATCGTTCAGGAATTTGAATGAGGAGTTTAAGCTGCAACATCCTTTTCCATTCTCATTTTCGGGAATCAGCGACTCGGACGAATGGAAAAATCGGGAACGACAAGTTAGATTATAGGGGTGGTCGTTTTGCCTAAGGGACGTCCTTCAGCACTTTACTTGCAAGATATTTCATGCGTCATGCTACTGTGAATGCCCCGAGAAGAATGGCTCCTTTTCAAAGCTGATTTACGCCTTCATCCACCTTTCCTCTGAACAATGAAGATGACATTGTAGTTTTCCTCAATACCATGGTGAGCGGTATGGGTATTGTATGAGTATTTTTTTGCATTTTCATGTGCTTCACTTGCATTAACGCCCTCATTCCCATTGAAAATGACACGAAACCCCCTGGAAATTTTTGAGTCAAATATAAGCTATCAACGCAAACTCGATTTTCCGACGGTCAGAGCTGACGCAGAATACAGGACGGTGTTATTGACGCGTAGAGGGCCGTTTTGCGGTGTTATAAATCCTGCTCACTCTCGCAACTTCAGCACTTTTCCACTTTCCTCTCCTTCTTTATGAACAGCGTATATCTTAATCAAAATCAAGATTTCCTTCGTACTTTGTGAGGTTATACGCGTGTTTTCACCACTGCCGACTTCATAAGGGATCCATTCGCCCGGAAAGTTTTTCGTTGTTCAATTGTAAAGTTTATTCTATATTAGGATTTATGTTTCGCCGATGGATTGGACCTTCCTTTGTCACTTTTGGAAATGCGGATAATTTCTTTCATTCTGTGACGGTTATTCGAATCATCATAAAATTATATTGAATGATTCTGATAAAAATTGTGTAAAAATAGAATTAGGAATTCAAGAAACTCCTAGCAAGTAGTTCAATTATTCGAAACAATTTATATAGCCAGAGAGATCACTCATCCAGTTACTGAACGCGCCCAAGGCAGCTTGTGTGCTCAGTTCACCGCTCATCTCTAAAACGGACCACATTCATCTTACACTCTATCACTACATTTTGAGGATAAATTTTATATTTGTCATAAGTCTTTGATCGGTGATGGACTAAGCAACAGCATATATTTTTCAAGAAATTCTTTTAACAATCAGCTCTTCTTCTGATGAATCATCGAAAGATAATGGAAAAAGTCATTTGCTCATGTACCTATATTGTTGTAGGGGGTAACGTTGGACTGCGACCTTAAAGTGTATTGTGCCCCCCCGCCAGAGCTGTATGTCATTAACATCTACAGGCTGCCTTCTAGATCCAGAGTTCTGATGAACTCCATTATCTGGGATGGCTTCAAGAAGGCTACGTCTTCGCTCCTGCAGATTCCTTGCCCAAAGCATTCCTCGCGTTGGTTTGAAATGGCGAAGCATTCCGTTATCAGCTGATCAGAAGTTTCATCCTCCTCGCAACACAATCTGCACTCAGTTTCTGCGTCAGTTTCTGCTAGCCCTAATCTCATCATATGCTTCCTACGGCCGCAGTGCCCTATGAGAAAACCAGTGAGGAGGTGCAGCGTGTTCTTACTGAGGTCCAAATATTTCTTGGATCTGACAGTATCAAAGTTCCGTAGAAATTTCTTGGAGTGATACATTCAGCGGAGAGATCTTCAGAAAATACCTCTTTCAGTTGCTTCTTTCATCCAGAATTCACTTTTGTAGGTGTATCTACCAAACCCACAGTAGGGTTCCGGGCCAATAAAGGAGGTTTGTGCTCGTTATTTTTCTCATGTAAGTATACTGTTTTAAATTTTGTAGGTTATATTTTTACAGCCGCCAATAAGTGAGACAAGTAAGCATTATGCAAAGAAGACTCACTTCTCTCAGACCTCTTACTTTGTGTTCCGTATTGTAACATAAGAATTTTCTGAGAAATTGGTGATAGAAACCAATTTCGGAACAAGCTCTCGACATTTTTCTCACTTGGCTCACAGTTCGGAATATACATTAAAAAGCGACATCAGCTCATCGACACATCTATGTCATCAACATTTCTATGTTTCTGATTCTAACCTCAAAAAGTGTAGAAAATGAAGCCACGAAAGGAACTGAGAAAGTAACGATACTACAAAAATTGTCCATGCTACCTTCGATCCCAAAAAGCAAAAATTAGATTCCCTCCTCTTATCATTCATCTCATTCATTTTTCTGAGGGTGGAAACCCACGTCTGCGTTTCATGCATCGACGGGCCCGACGATTTGGTATTCCATGCCAAAAACACTTCCTTGACCATCAACAAATTAGATTTGGGGCCCGAACAGACAGGCGGCTGTACAACTTCAGCGATCGTCGTGGCCGCCTTGCACTTATTGATTTATCCTAGTCGAACTCCCTATTATGCGGAAGCATTAGAGTGGAGTGCTGTTGGGGCTTAAAATATGAGAAAAGTTATAAGTACGTTTAATGCCGGCTGATAGATTGCGATCCGCGAATATTGAATGTTGTCGACGTCTAAATGACGCTCTGAAAATCGCGCACAAATGGGATCACACTAGATATTGAAGAAGGTTTACGGTCAATTTTCCCATCTTATCCCATTGGATGTTTCTCAGGTACACCAATTAAATATTCTTCTATTACATAATCCCTATATACCGAAAAATTCTTCGCCCTCCTGAGATATGTTTTTATTTCACAAGGGTTATATATTTTTAATATGTTACTGAGCTCCTCCTTAACCAAATGACCGATGTTGATGAAATTTTGTGTGTGTATTTGAGTGGGTTCAAGGATGGTTTAGATTCGCAATTAGACCTAGCAGGAGGCGCCACAAGCAGGTTATATAATATAACAGCAGTCACCCCCCACATTTCCCGAAGCTCAGCTTGTGGCAGCTGAAGGAGCTTTGTGGTATGAGATGGTGAGAAATCCACGAATCTTTTTGCATCTGCAAGTCCTGGTGGGTATTTCTCCAAAGAGCTGTTCTGTTATTTATCTCACATTGTTGTACCTCTGCCCTGTGGCAGTCCTTTCCAAGCACATGAAAGGGTTCTGGTCCAGCAGGTGTTACCTTGGAGGCCCTATTCACAAGTTTGTTGGCCTTCGCATTTCCTTCAGTACCACAGTCCCCTGGCACGCATAGAAGAGTCACCTTTTGGCTTCTAGCCAGTTGCTTTATGGTATTCCTGCATTCCAAGGACAATAGGGAATCCAGGGTGATTCCTGGTCTCTCAGTGTGGGCTGCTATGTCCGTTATAATGTGCGTAATGTGCACCCCCTTGAGGTTTCTTTTCGGACATTCTTGAGCACAAATATAGAAAGCTAGTGTCTCTGCCTGTAAGATCGAGGGCTCATGTCCCAAGAGATCCCCAGTTTCCTCCTCCAATACTGAGCCCGTTTCTGATTTTGATCCATCCGCATACCAAATGGATCACTTTTTGTCCAATCGATATACGAGGTCCACCGCACTAAGATGGTGTCTTATGACCGTTGCAAAGGTTGGTTCGAAAACGAATATGGTTAGCATTACCTCTGAGGGATTTGCCAAGAGTTGGTTAAGTAATGGATGTATCCAAATGTACCTTACTTCCTGTAGCTCACTCTACTGCTGGCCAAGTTCTTGAATAGTTGAAAGTATGGAATAATTAATCCAATAGAAAACTGAGCCCAATGGAAGTCAAGCAAGTCTTACAAAAATGTTAGGTTAACCTCGTGATCGTTTTTTGACAAAAAACCACAAGGTATGTAGCGAAGATGAACTGTTAAAGCAAGGTGATATCCAATTCAAATCAGAAACCTTAGATATGCAGAGGTCCAATCATTGTAGTTGGATCTGATGACTGCTCTTTCTGTATCTGAGTTTTCTGATTTGAATTGTCTATCATAGCATCGTTGCTTTCACAGTTGTAAGTGTGCTTGTTTGACTTCTATTTGGTTAACTTTTTTATAGGATTGTTGTGATTTTAGCTACAATGAAGAAGGAACATATATTTCCAGAAAGCTCTGCTCGAAACAATAAATAGATAACTGATTATTCACTACTCACCCGAGCAGTCATCCATCAAAATGTGGAGATGCTTGGATTCGAGCACATAAAATCAGGCTTCCGCCTCAGATCATGCTCATTTTAAGAAGTCTCTAATGTATCGATATTGTAGATTTGGCTGAATAAATTTTGAATTCCTCAGTGTGCGACTCTGAGCAAAAATATCTTTGCGAACGTACGAAATTGTCCCAAGCTCGTTGAAACGTCTAAATAATGAACTCCTCGTCGTAAAATCGAATGTAAAGGAGGATATTCATCGTAAAAACGCGAATATAAAAAAGACAAGAGTGAATAGAGATGAAGTTAGAATTAATAATAAAAGATACGGAATTGGGGTCTCGCCTTCGCCTGCAATCAGTTTAGGCGATCGTCAAACTAGTTGGGGGTAGTCGACGGGCCCATATGGGCCATTCGAAAGGTCATTGCGGAGTTATCTTATTGCCCGAACAGTAAAAGAGACTATACGGTGCTCAGGATTTGCGGTTAAGACCGGGTAACGACCGGGATATAAAGTTTATAGCGCATTACACATTCGACACCAGTTACCTTAATAAAACAGTTTCTCCAAACGCAAACCTCTCGTCATGGGACATCATTCCGGCTCCTCTTATAGTTTTTGGAAGATCCATTACGAGGCCCATTAACAAGGACTATCTCCGGCGCAATCAGTGCAAAAAATTTATATACCGAGATGATTTTCTCATGCTCGCTTAATTATGCTGAATCGTATAAATGTCTCTCTATATACCAGGGACGACATTACATTGAGATATTCCTTTCACAACGGAGTTTCTATAACCGCAAGTTGCTAATCTTTCATTATAATGCAAATGGTCGCTTTTTCCAACTTTCGTTTTTTAAATGTAATACCCCATTGATAATCAGATTGTCCGTTGAATTCTACCTTGTTTTAATGTGCCACTTACATATTATTCTCAGAAAATTCATGTGAAATCTGAAAAAACCCTTTAAAGGATTAAAGTAGATTTTTGCATGAAAATTCCTAATTTTGTAGCTTCTAGCAAAGTCTTACCATTGCTTGTCTTTCGTTAAACAAAATGTCAAAAGTCACTCATGACAAAAACCACAAAACTCAAATGAGAACCCACTTTTTTATTGGTCAGCTGGAATCTACGTCAAAAATAATGGGTTCTCATTTGAATTTTGAGGTTTTTGTCATGAGTGACTTTGACATTGAAAAAGAAACACCCTACATGTTCAATTGAATTTTTACTCAACGGAAGAGAAGCATTTGTCTTCGTCTTCTGATTGGAGCTAGAAAATTAGGAATTTTCATACAAAAATCTACAAGTTATTAACATTGGACTGAAGCCCTATTTGAGAAAGGGTTTCTTCAGATTTCATACGAATTTTGTGAGAATAATATGTAGGTGACACATTAAAACAATGTAGAATTCAAAGGGTAATCTGATCATCAATAAAAAAACTGGGTATTATATTTAAAAAAACGAAAGGTGGTATAATTTCCGGTCAAACCAGAAGTCGAAAGAATCTGAATCTTTTTCCGAGGATTCATCTCTCCTAACAAGGCATAAGTATAAAATTTCAAGTGTTTATCTCGGGTCTTTCTTTGCAATAAGGAACGGTCTTCGTGAATCACCCTGTATATTCAGTGAATTTCTTGAACTATGCCGTTAACATAGACCCATTTTTGGGAACAGAGGTACCGTTATTTTGAAAGAATAGGAAAATAGGTGCCAAGGTCTGCACATATAGGCCATTTTTCCTTCAGTACTACTGTTAGGTATAATTGGAAGAAAAAAATTTGAAATAGTTGAGCAGCAACCTACAGAAATTACGGAAATTTTTAAATTGCATGTTCTTTTGTCTATTCACGACTCACACACCCTCACGAAATACTGCATGAACCATAGAGCCTTCTTTTTTCAAGCGAGTAGGTACTAGATATCAATTCGATCTGTAATCTTGAAAATATTGGAAAAATTAAATTTGGCTTGAAGGTTTCAGAAATATATAATTTTTGAAGACAAATTTTAATTTTTTTTTTTGAAGAATTTTTTTTTTCTAGCGATACGATGCTTTAGAAATTCTCAAAAATTTGCGACTCAGCATTCTACAACTAATTGCCAAGTTTCAATTCGATCGGATATATATTTCTTGAGGAAATAACGACAACATTTCAGACGAATATTACTCCAAAACCATTTGTCCGATTGAGCCCATTAACCCAGATGTTACCAAAACTTTTACTTGGAAGTATTTTAATCCTGATGATATTTTTGGGTTCAGATTTTGAATACAATTATATTCAGTGAAAACCATTTTGAAAAATTTTGATTAGTTTCCGAAAAAACAGCCGTCCTTTTAAAAGGACCCTGGTAATATGAACTACTTTGGATTTCTAAGTTTTATCCACTATGATAAATGTTCATATTTCTTGATTATAACAGAACAATATTATTTTTTATCGAAAAGTAGAAAGTATTGTTCAGGATGAAGGCCTACTTAACATTTATCGTACAAGAAATTAACCTATTCATGGCAATAGGTGCATTTACGTTGTGTATTTTGATAAACAACCAAATGGCCGATGTTGACGTACCGCGAATGACTATGAAAAGTAGCACCCAAACGTACAGGACCAATTTTCCTATTTTTCTTATATGATTCAAGAAGTTGCTGTGCAATATAAATCTTCTGAAAGCGCCGGTTGAATTTCTTGTAATTATTTTACCGACTTTCCATGAATATATTTTTTCGCTTTGCTGCCTGAGGAATCATGTTGGTGATCCTTACGAAGGTCGCCAAGGAAAGATCATCTTCATAACAGCCTGAATATTTAACACATCGTCTAATTTCCAGATAGATTGTGAACAGTAACCTCGTCTTCAATTCCCGAATCTTCATATGTGACTTAGGAATTTGCATTTTCAGGTGGAGGCAATATTATTTCATGTGACGTCTCCAAACTATTTTCCACATATTTTCAATTTTCTCTAGTATTCCACGGAGCCGCAAAAGACTTTTGAAATAACTTTACTGTAGAAAGTGAACAAATTGTCAAATTTTATTTCAGAGTAATCGTAGTAGCCCATAACGCCAGGGTCCTTTATAAAGGACGACAATATTGATGTACCACTTTTGAGAATATGAAATAGTGGATGAAACGATATTCTTATTGGAAATCAACCTTATTTCTATATTCAATAAGTTCATGGTCAAATAAAAAAATAATTCACATAAAATAATCTTAGAATGCTCAAACCCAGTTAAATCTCAAGATGCCATTGAGAATTTGCTCTTCTATGACTAGCAATTCGATTCTTAAGAACTGTTGATGGAATGAAAAATAAACAAACAACAGTTGTATAGATATCCTAGGAAGTAATGAGTGCAGTGCCACCCCTGACAATAAAGCCGAACTCTTGTGTTACAGACTTTTGTAGTGCTCCTTTTAAAAGGACCATGGTATTAAGTGGGTTAACGTACTCAGCAGTCGCATTCGGATGCGTAACCTACCCTGAAAATTGCAAGTCGCTATCTCTGTTTGTTCCCTACAATATACCCACAAAAATAAAAAAAAGAATCATTCCACCAATTTTTTTAAGTTTTATTTCAATTTAAAGTTCCCATTGCTACTTCTAGTGTTGTGGTTGAGGTTTCCTGTCCGTATAGTCATGGCGCAATCGCGAATTATTTCGATTTATCAGTGGAGAATTTCCGATTGTTTCACATTGTTTGAGATACCCATTACCCATCACCAGTCGCTGATTATATCTTTTTTACGGGTATATTCTATTGTAAATATCTAGTTTTCTACTACCGGAGTGACTATCATGCTTAGCAGAACTAAATTCTCTATCGCTCAAAAAAGCTGTCGGTATTTGAGTTCACGCACGAAGTCTAGATAAGTTGAATCCATCAATTTCAATTCATGACGAAAAAAAAGGATCTGATTATGAGCTTCAGTGAATTCACAGAATCTGGTTTTTTATAGAGGCTCGTGTCACTATAAAGTGGCGAGGCACATCAGAAAGAAAATTATTATAATTATAGTAGACCCATCAATTTTTCGGACAGGGTTAGTCTAAGGAACTATCTTCTCCGTCAATTCCATAATAATCATATTATTAAATTTTATTAATAATTAAAATTATTAAATTTAAAAAAAATTTGCTCTGCATATTATTGTCTAACAGTTTTATTCTATGAAAGTGAAATTTGGCCAATGAATATGTAAAGTCATTCTTCACAGAGATTTTTCTAGAGTTAGTGCGTCGGAAGCTTTGTTAGTATGTCCTCTGATCTTCAGTAAAAACCAAAATTGTTTTTTTCGACCCAACCCATAGTCACAAGATATTTCCTCAGACTTGGAACATGTGCTTTATTTGTATAACTATTTATAATTTATCCTCATAGGAATGCCTCGAATAATGTTATTACTGGAGAAGTGACGATGAAATGGAATGATATAAATAATAAAATAATCACTGGCACTCCTCACAAGTTTATGCAACAATAACAATCTGGAGAGCCTCCCCAACATTTTGTTTTTACCGGGGCGCTCCTGAAGAAGTGTCACTTGAAAAATCGCTCTCATTCGCGATAATTCAGTTTTGATTAGTTGATTACATATCCGGCTAACGAGAAGGCCGGCGAAACAAGGCGTAAAGCCAAGTTCATTTGTCACCGGTTGACAAATTTTCGTTGTTATGCAATTAATCAAGGGTTCTTTGGCACATTAAGGTCCTCTGTTATTTTCTCATACATGCAAATTTCTTCACAAAGCGGCATGAAATGTCATTAGGTGGTAGTCGAATTGAAATGTAAATGTATGCGGAATGAGATTAGATTTAAAAGCGGTCGAAATTGGAATACTTATTTGTTACTATATTGTGAAGTTAATGAACTCAACTTGTAGGTATTTTTACGCGGATGTTCTAGGCAACATCGCGTTATCATTTTACCCAAATGTCTGTAACTTTTTTTTTGCCGAAAATGGTATCAAACGATAAGGTTCAACTCACTGATGAAGAATTCGAGGTCAAATTTGATAACGACTTGAAATTTTCAGGATAGACTTGGTAGATAATTGTAGAATACTGACATAAAGACGTTTGTAGAATTTTGTCAGAATCATATAAATAGAAAATTTTTAAAAAATTATTGAAAAATATTATTTATGTCATGATAACCTGAGAACGGAAAGAGATAGCAATTTTCAGAGTAGGTCGCGCATCCGAATGCGACATTTAACTTCGTTAATTGGCATAAATGTCTTTGTAGTTATGGTCATCTGAATTTTGTTGTTTTTTCTTCTATAACTCAAAATATAAAAATCTGACCCAATTAAAACTTACTTGTGATTACTTGTAGAATGCCGATCCACAAATTTTCGCGGAATTTCGTGAATATCGTATTATGGAGTTACTTGACGCATAAGTTTTTTCGTATTTCATTTCTAATAGAATACATTCGTCAGAATCAAAAACAAAAAATTAGTGATCATAGACGATTCTCTCGATACTGAATTATGTCATTAAAATGATATGAAATGTATTAATATATTATGACAGCTGAGAAAACGGTATATATCGATACTCAATTCGAGAGTGTCCAATCGAGTTGAGTAGATAATAGAACATGCGCGCAAAAGATCCTGACTTCAAGTCAGTGCTTGAAGAATTTTTTTATGGAACACTTTGAGTCTTGTATGAATCTTTCAAGCTAATGAACATAGGAAGTTCAAGGAATAACCGCCACCACAAACCACCAACCGCATACCAAAAATGATTCCTTTATTCCCTGCCAGAAAAACGTCGTTTAGCACGTAACGTGGTCGTTTTTTCTTAAACATGCCCTAACCCAGCTGAATAGTTCATAAAATGTAAATAAATAACGTCCAAATGAGTCCGTGAGTTTGATTTACGCGAAACCGCAAGTACCCCCTAACAACCCTTGCGGTCTTACCACCATAACTCGAGAACTCATAAAGAATTCATGTCCTTTCAATTCGTTGGGAAAGAGGCGACAGTGCGCTCTCTATATCCCTGAAAGGTTCTGCTGCGTATGTATGTTATGTTGCGTGTGCGGATGTGGGAGATATCCCAAAGATCCTCTACAACTTACGAGTTAATAGACCCCTGTGGTTCCGAACGCCCTGAGAAACAACTCTATTCCCATTATCAATATTTGCAAATATTTCACTCGGCTGGGCCCTTTGGGAAATATTAAATATTAAAATGATATGCTCTCTGGCTACGTATGTGGCATATGCCTTATACATGGAGTGGAAGAGGCATAATGTAGGATTTTTGACATTTTCATATAGTGGGGTTGTCGTCTACATCTGAAAGAAATATGAGAGGAAGCAATATTGCAATTGAAATAGACGCATTTCGGAAACTAGGCGGCATTTTGAACGATCCCACGTGAATAAAAAATGCTTCAATATTAAAGGAGGTGCATTTTATAGCAACCGGCGACTATCGTATTTTCTCGTTCCCCTAGAAATGAAATAATATTCAGTGAATTGTAGCAGGTCTAGAAGTTGCCACGAATGTATTGAAACAACAAACAACGGCAACGAAGACAAATGCAAATGTTCTTCAAACTCAATGTTTCGAAGGTTTTGTTGATGTTTTAAAGGGGCTATCGATGTCGATACATTTTTTTAATAGAATTGACAAATTGGTATCGTGGGTAGATCATTGGGGGTGCTTGGAGTAAACCTCATAACACATTTCGAAACATTGAATAGCTTCAATTTTCGTTTCTTTACCAGTTTTATCATATGTACTTCCACAGATGTATACAATAATTCTTCACATATTCACTACAAGAAGCACAATAAAAAACAATAAATTTCTTCAGATGTTCAAATAGAGACGAAATTTCAAAAGCGTTGGGATTTAGGGGCAATAAAAGTTGTCCGTTAAGTATTGAATTCATAATGGGATCAGTTCTTATGGTTGTGAATTCTATTTTTTTTTTAATGATCGCAAGGTCCTTAAAAATCGTGTATTTCAAGATCGATCGATGAATAGTATAGACAAAATATTGGTAATATTGGTAATTATAGTGGAAACTCTTCACATTCAATTTTTTTCTGTGGGTGTTGAAAAATGTCGAGTCGTATATAAGAAAAGTTTACTGTGTATTTATCCGTAGTAAATAAGACGATCTTCCAGGTAGAAATTTTCGATCCAAAGAAACCCTTCAATAGTATACACGTTAATTACTCAGTAGTTTAAAGACACATATATATTCAACCGAGAGTAAAAAATCGATCTTGAAAAAAAAACATTCAAACCTGAAATATAATGAGAACCTGCAAGCACAGATATTACAGTTAACAAGTTGAAATAAAAATTTGAAAAAATTATTTTAATTTACAATAAAATATTTCACAGATAGTCACAAGAGTTGATGTTTTGTAAAATATATTGATTCCGATAATATTTCGAAAAAAAACTTCATTTTCGTCTCGCTTTTCCGAGACGAGACGAGAAAAATCTCGCTTTTGTGTGAAGCCCTAACCAATTTGTATCACAGTTTTATATAAACATTTTGTTGATTTAGTTCAACCAATCTTACACCTTAAAAAAACTGGTCCACAGTATTGGTTCTACTTTTTCTATATTTCTACAATATCTCCAATAATTTAAAACCAATCTAGCTCAAATCTAGAACCTGGCTGTAATAAAATCTATAACATCTTATAAAATTTGATGGGAATTAGGATATTAATGGAATTATCAAAATGACAATAGGCGATGATGAAATTGTGGATAATCTTATAGTGAATAGTGTACACGATTCGACAATATTGAATTCAGTGCAAATGTGCCAAGATTACTAAGAAATCAGATAAATGTACCTTAGTCAAGAGTTTCCTGTCTACAAAAACATATTCGCATCGCTTAATTCATTCCGAATACGAAGCAAACTCCAAAAGAATTTATTTTTCAATTAAACCCCCCTCGCCCAGATCAGTCCCCGTCGATAACACGATGGAGGAATGCGATGGGATTTATTAAACCTCCCAACTATCGCCTCTCCAACTCCGGGAACGGCTAAAGCCTCCCGACAAACTTTGAATTTCAAATGAGGTGGTCGAGGCTGGGGTGGCGGGCCATTTTTAAGGATTTTAAATTAGAAAAAACCCTCCGTCGTCATCGTGAAGTGTTAATTCCCGGTTAATGGAAAACGGTATTGAAATGGGGCTGTAGGGGATTTTTTATCTTCGCTCTGAGGAGGCCCCATAGCACCTTAAGAGGATGGCGGAAAAACAGGCGTAAGGTGGGGGTGATGAAAAAAGTACAGATTTTGATTTCGTTTCTCGGAACTGCGTAATCTCGATTCTATACAGGAAAACTCTTATATCAGGTAAATCTAGGTTTTTTTGGGCATTCATTCGTTGTTGATCGCCATATTACGATGTGGATTTATCAACAAAATTAATTTTTGAATTCCTACAAAATTCCGAAACGGTTTAAACATGAGTTTGTTTCACCCTTCTCAGTGAACAAGTTAAAAAAATACGGATCCGACCGTTAGAATCGTATCACTAGAAAAATAATTAAAAAACTATTTTCTTCAAAAATTTAATATTTCAGAATCTGCTGAATTTTCTGCACATAACTTCGAGTCACCACCTTATAATCGAGTCTCGAATTTTAGCTCGATCGACTTCTTATTTCGTTACTCCGTAACCATCATGCAAATTTAACCCAATAAAGAACTTAACCGAGATATTTATTTCCCAAACACACTCTGAAAATTTGTCCAGCTCATTCCGTTCGAGATTTATCGTGTTAACGGCCGGCCAGAATCGATTTTGACCACCGATTCATGATCAGTGAGCCGAACCAAATCGTTTGAATCATCTAAAAATTCGAAAATTACAAACATTTGGTCAAATTGATGAGTACTCAGTTCCGAGGAACAAGAGCGCCAAAAAAAAACGTATTTTATTTAGAGAAGTGATTTTGGAAATAACAACAAACTGATTGGAAGATTCAGTTAGACTATTTTCTTGTACGGAAATCAAGAATCAAGTGGAAATTTTAATGAAAAATAATGGATACAGTAGTCAGTACTTGAATAACCCGGATGGAAAGGAACAGAAGTACCTATGGAATTCCCCACTTTTCGAAATTCTCAACAAATAAGCATACAGAAGACAATTTAAGTACCTTGTTGCACAACTTGAAATACACCAGTTCAAAATGTAGTAGTACTACGAAACCCGAGTCACTGTTAAATATTAATAAAATAAATAGGATATGAAACTGAGTAATTTCATTCTAGAGTTCAACAAGTCCTAAGACATAATGAAGTTTTCCTATTGCAGATGTCAGTTCTGTATATAGCACTATGCTTAGCTACTTTGTCTCTGTTTCTTCAAAACTGCTTTTGGCATTTTCAAATTCAAAGCCAAGAGTTCTTTATTATTCGAAGATATTGATCTGCTATAATATCTTGTGTAAGATGGAACATTATATTGATTGTTGAGAGTAGAAATTGGCAACGTCTCAGAGAATTGTTTTGACATTGACTATGTTTCAGGAGTGCCAACCCGCCTTAGTTTTAGTTACAAAAACGTGATAGACCTTAATCATGGCCAACCGGTAGACTTTATAGAAGCGAATGAAGTATATTCTTTAGAATTTCGCATACTGATTCTTAGGATGGAGCAATGAATGAGAATTGTGCGAATTTACGTGGAAATATTTTCCAAGGAAATACATTTTTGGCGTTCTTGTTTAATCCATGAACAGGTAAGTATACCCGTTCAAGTCATATTCAAATTATTAATCGAGGTATTCGCGAAATTTCCCGACCCGTCATCCATTTTTTTTGAGATCCGTTTTCCGGACTTTCAGCAAATTTTTCAAGCGAGATAAAAAGCCAATATCCAGACCTCCTGAAGGGTTGCTAAGGATGGACCGTGGATGGAACTTTTTCCACGCACTCGGCCTGTTTTCTCTATCGGAAAATCCCCGCAACGAAGGGGTGTTACGGTGAAACAAATAACTATAGAATTCCCATTATTACGCCGTATTTGTAGTCGGGACTACGAGAAGGGGAAACAGGCGTCAAACCGCAAGACGTTCTTTGTGCCAAGATCACGTCGTTTCTCCTTTGTCGTGCCAGATACTCGAAAGTTGTTATCATTTCCCGAGCTAAGATGCCGTCGTCCATGCCGCCCCGCTAATTAAACACCCGAAGCGACGCCTCCTACATCTGATACCGACGACAAAAGACGGGGTTCCGACGTCTCCGGGCGTTCCGGTGCCAAAATTCGGGAAAAATCAATCCGATTCCTATATACGTCCTGGTCCAGGATTAATTTGTATTTCACCCTCAAAACCATTAGGATTTCGGTAACATAAAATATCAACATTATCTCTGGTACTCTATATGAAATGGTAAAATGTCAAAATCAAAACGAGTCTATGTCCGAGCACGGTTCACTTTTCTTTAAACGGAAGAAATTGATGAAATATTCTAAGCGTTTTATAGTTTTATCCATTATCAAACAAATTATGGGAACATCTTCACTACAAGGAGCACAAGAGAATAATTTTCTCCAGATGTTCAGATAGAGACGAAATTTTCGAAGCATTGGGATTTAGGGGCAATAAACGTTGTCCGATATGTATTGAATTCATAATGGCATCCGTTTTTATGGTTCTGAACTCTATTTTTACTTGAAAAATAATCTGAATTATCGCAAGGTCTTAACGAATTAATAATATTTAAAAAAATCGTGTATTTCTAGAACGATCGATGAATAATACAGACAAAATGGTAATTATAGTGGAAACTGATCATATTGAATTGTTTTCTGTGGGTGCTGAAAAAAGTCGAGTCGTATATAAAACTTCATACAAAAAATTTAACGAGACCAAAAACGAGACTCTTGTGTTGCGCTGTATGTGGTCTCGGTATCGCCTATAATATTTTTGAAAACGTCTCGTCGCGTCTCGCTTTTACGAGACGAGAAAATCTCGCTCTTGCGTGAAGCCTAATCATGTAATGTAGGTATCATTTTTCCGAAAACCATCCACTTCAGGAATTCCGAAAACTTAAATAATCAGTTGAAAAAAAAAACGAATAAATTTTATAGAAATTCGTACGTACCATGGAATTAAATAACTCCGATGCATTCGCCAATTTGCAACTAACGGTATTTTGGCTGAAAAGACGAACACAAAAAAATTTCGGAAAACCCTGAGGACAGGGGCTTTGGCACTCTTGCCCAAAATTTGACAAATCATATCTCCGAAAATATTGGTTTCTCAGAGTTGGGAATGATATCAATGGATTCTTATGCTAGAACTGCATCATAAAAGAAATTAAATTAAAAAAAGTGTCATTTAAAAAATAACAAGAGTACCTACCAAAAATTATTAATTCGAAACCACTTGACCGATTCTACCCTATTACGAAATTATCCGAGATATTCATTCCTCAAATGTACTCTGAAAATTATATTAGACCAATTGAAACCAATATTCCAGTTTCATTTTACTGGCATGTTCATTTTCGATTACAGCATTCTGTGAATCATAAAGAAACAATTAGCTTGTTAAAGTTGAAAATGATATCAATGGAGACTTTTGGTGAAACTGCATCTCAAAAAAAATTGAATTTGAAATTTGTAATGTAAAAAAAAAATTTTTTTTCGTTACTCAGAAACCATAACCAACTTAAAGGCTGGTTTATGCAGGCTGGTAACTTTAACTTATTCCCTAACTTAAAAATTGAAACATAGATTTCTAACGCTATGGTTGATACTGAGACTGAATAATCCGTTTACATATTATTAATGATAATAATTAATAAGTTAACGGATTTTTTGGTCTGAATATAAAGCATAACACTAAAAATAAATGTCTATATATATTATATATATATGATTAAGTTAAAGTTACCAGCCAGCATAAACCAGCCTTAACTGAGATGTTTATCTTCCAAACCTACTCTGAAAATTTCAACTGCCTTGCTCACAGTTATCGTGTTCACAGCCAGACAGAATCGATTTTGACCACGGATTCTTGATCAGTAAGTCGAACCAAATCGTATAAGACCATTTTCATCCAAAAATTCGAAAATTACAGACATTTGGGCAAATTGATAAGCACTCTGTTCCGAGGAACAAGAGCGCCAAGAATATACTATAACTCAAATGATATATTCAGAAAAATTTCAGGGATGGTTTAAGGGTAAGTTTACAGAGTAGGTAAATGAAATAAATTAAAATTAAATAAGAAACAAATTAAAATAAAATGAGACATCCATATTTCAAGAGAGCATTTATATATGAAATATGATTAAATAAGGAATACAAATGAGAACTAAAGATGGCCAACATATTTCATCGTCCTTTCATTTTTTAGCTCGGATAATGAGAAGGCGCATTGGTCCAATAATATTTCTTATCTTGTTTTCAAGTCGTCTGTACAAATCAATATATTTTTTCCCTTAATTCTCATTATATACTGTTTATCTGCTGTATAAATTCACTTTGACATTCATTACGATGTTTGTTCTTTGCGCCCATGTTCTAGGGAATTTTGTGCCGAAAATGATCTCAAACGATTAAATTCTACTCACTGATGAAGAATGAATGAAGGAGGCCAAATTCAGTTCTGCCCCCAGTCGGCTGTGGCCACGATAACTTTCGAACGGAAAGAGATAGCGTATCGCAATTTTAAAGATAGTATGCGCATCCGAATGGGCATAATTAATTGATATAATTAGTTATTAATGGGCATAATCGGCCAACCAGTTTTGTGGTTATACCTACCCATCTGAAATATTGTTTCCTCAATAACTCAAAATGATTTGATAGTATTGAAACTTGGTAATTAGTTATAAAATATCAAAGAGCCAATTTCTTTAAAATTTCGTGGGGATCGTATCACTAGAAAAAAACTTAATTTTTTTTTTCAAAATTTCAGAATATATCAGTCAGATCCCGCACCAATTGCGCACACACCTTCAAGCCACCATACAAACAGACATTTGGACGGAACGATTAAGCACTGGCGCCAAAAAACGACAGGTAGCCGAATTCAGAAAGGGCTGACGCCGCCCCTGATCGTCTTGGGCGCGGGTTCATTTCATTTCGACGCGTTAGACAAAGTACTCGACCGAGGGAATAAATCGGCGACTTTAATTAAGATATTGGGCAGCGAAGAGATATTCTTTTGTTTCGGCGGGACCGTGGAGCGATTCATCATGGGTCTCGTGCACGCTATCGCTAATGAACATTTTAAATTTGCTGTTGAAGCAGATAAGGCGTCGTACTTTTATCGGGGGACCCTTATTCCCGCGTTCGATCTTACGCGGCTCCCGAGGGGGATCTTCTTAATTAGCATTCCGCAAATGACCGCGCCGATGTTGTCCCAGTAAATTACCGAAGGACTGAAGAAAAAAACGATGATTACTCGCAACTTTTTGTGTGAATGCGAAGAAAGAATAGCCGTAGGTGCTCATAATATCGTTACCACTTCAATTGTTTCTTTGAATAGGCTTTCAACCGGTAAAGCGAGAGAAGAATCTTTTCTGGACAGAAATAATCCAGACCTCAATCCCATTGAAAATTTGACACCTCTATTTGAGGGAGAGAAAGCCGTTGGAGACCGAACAAATTTAACGGATAGATTAATTATTTATTCCCAGAGCTGCTTAGCTCCAGGAAAAAAAGAAATTAATGAATTGACGTTTTCTCAAAACTTCCTGTACAACAGTAATTTTTAGAGCTCTAGGTCCTCGGAACTGAGTGCTTATCAATTTGCCCAAATGTCTGTAATTTTCGAATTTTTGGCTGAAAATGGTCTCAAACGATTTGGTTCGACTCACTGATCAAGAATCCGAGGTCGAAATCGATTCTGTCCGGCCAGTCGGCTGTAGGCACGGTAACTCTGTAACGAAAGGAGTTGGAGGATTGAAATTTGCAAGGTGGGTTTGGAGCGTAAAAATCTCGGCCAAGTTCGTTAATGGGCGAAATCCATCAAGCGGTTTCGGAGTTATGGCCGATTTTAGTAAAACACATTTTTTAGGAATATTTCCGAAACCGATCACTCGATCTATCTGAAATTTAGCATCAAATTGTAGAATCATGACCCTTATACGCATGTGAAGTTTTGTATTGACAAGGTTACCGCAAAGTGTAAAAAAAAAAATTTCAAAATTAAAAAAAAATTTCTACTATAACTCTCGAACGGAATGAGCTAGGCAGTTCAAATTTTCAGACTAAGTTAGGGAGATGAATATCTCGGTTAAGTTCGTATTTGGGCAAAATAGGCCAGATGGTTTCGGAGTAACGAAAAAAAATCATTTTTTTTTGAGCAATAAATTTCAAATTCAATTTTTATTTAAGATGTACTTTCACCATTAAAATCCATCGATATCATTTTCAACTCCAACAAGCTAATACTTTCGGAGATATGATTTCTCTAAATTTCAATAATGAATCGTACTTCTACGTTTTCACAGAATGTTATAAAGACTGGTTTATGCTGGCTGGTAACTTTATCTTAATCATATATATATAATATATATAGACATTTATTTTTAGTGTTATGGTTTATAATCAGACTAAATAATCCGTTCACTTATTAATTATTCTTATTAATAATAAGTAAACGGATTATTCAGTCTCAGTATCAACCATAGCGTTAGAAATCTATGTTTCAATTTTTAAGTTAGGGGATAAGTTAAAGTTACCCGCCAGCATAAACCAGCCTTAATTATTCTATCTAAGCTTTATTATATGATCTGTGTTCATACTCGTACATTTCATCCTGTTCTATAAGAGAGAGTCAAATTCAGTTCAGCTATTTTAATTTGATTTCTTCCATGGTGCAGTTCTCATTCTCAGATTGCTCATTTAATCTTGATAAATGAACTATTATTTGAATTGAATTTCCTTTATGATGCAGTTCTATCATAAGAATACATTGATATAATTCCCAACTCTGAGAAACCAATACTTTCGGATATATAATTTGTCTGTTTGAACTAGAGCGCCAGAAAGCTCCTGTCCATAGGGCTTGCACCAATTTTCTTTAATATCTGTTAATATAAGAAAATACTCACGTAATTTCATGAAAACATCAACTTCATTTAGTCCATAACCCTTTTCACAAATTTAGAATTCCGATAGAATTGGAAACAAAAATGAGAAAGATCAATAATTTCCGATACGGGTATCGATCCCTTTTACTTGTCAAGACGAATGCCTATCACTGGGCACTAAAATTTGATGTGAATGCCGTAATTTGAACTTATGTTAGGTATTACTCACCTTTGATAGCTTGTTTTCAAATTTCTAATTTCCGAAAGATATAATCATGTTACATATTATTCGATCAAGTTTAAATCGAGAACTTGGCTGTAAAATAAGTTACGTATTATAGACAAGATATACCAATTCTCACTAGGTATTGAACGAATGTTATTTCTGACGTATCGACTTGTCGAATTTGACTTCGGAAGATCTAATTCAATAAATTCTCTCTTTCACGTCAAAAATCAAGAACTGTTGACAACTTCGCTGGTCGAGTGTAAAACCAGTGACCAGTACATCTCGATGTTTGGAATATTTCGATATTTCGGCAATATCTTCACCATTATAGATCCGATCGAGTTCAAATCTAGAGCTTTACTGTAAAATAAGGTTTTGAAGGCTCTCGCGGAGTTTCAACGATATCTGACGGATGGTTCCTGAGATACAGAATTTCTTTAAATATATTTCTTTAATTTTACAGACATGCGATCCTTACAAAATTTTGCATAAGCCTTCGTGTCGGTATTTTTCAACTAACTACCGCGCTTTAATTCGATCAGATCAGTATTATTCGAGTTATTGGTAAAATAAAATTTCAGATGGCTATAACTATAGAACCACTCCATTAAGACTCCGAACCTACTCTGAAAAGTTCAACTATCTCACTGCGTATGAGCGTAATCGTGATGAGGGCCGGCCGGGCAGAATCAGTTTTGGCCTAGGATTCTTCATCAGTGAGTCGAAACTAATCGGCCAAAAGTCGAATAAAAATCTGAAATAAATTTCATTTATTGACTCTGGAAAATTCTCTTAACGTATCAAGCTCAGATTCCCTGAATAGACAGATTGAAAGTTTCGTTATTCAAAAGAATCACCGAGCCGAAAATCCCACACTTATCTAGTTCACGTTGCATGATGGGAAACCGCAGCGCATGCCTCTTTTGTCCAATAACCATATGAAACACGAGCGATTATCAGAACCTATTAAAATACATAATTTTTGTGTCAGCACGTCTAATATCAATCAAGTCGTTACGTTAGCTACTGTAATTGCCCGCTTGCATGCGCAACATTTTTCGAAATCTGTCTTCGGTCCGTGGATTCATAACCAAATTGGATTATTATAATAGCAGAAAAAATAATGTACATCCAATCCGTTCAGCCGAGCCGCGCTCTTTCATACTGCGGTGACATTTGCACAAAGAAGAAACCGTAATTACGATGACAACGATCTTTGTAATTTTGTGATATTCAGGCCGAATGAGTGACAGCAGTGACGTGCCGGTTGTTTGGTGGCGTGTTTCTATGGTTGTATGAAAATTCGAAACGTTAGAGTGCAGGGTCGAGTTGGTGGGGCTTTGGAATAATGATGGCCTTGTTAACAAGCGCCTCCGGCGCTTGTTAATACTCATTTTCAAAGAATCTTTTCACGAAATTTCCGAAACGAGAAACTTCGCTGTCTCAGGAACCATCCGTCAAATCTTTATTAAATCCGAGTTCTAGATTTGAACTCGATCGGATCTATATTATTGGGGAATTATAATATAATAATATATAATATATAATATATAAATTATAAAAAATATAATGGACCAGTTTCATAGAACAATGATAGAAATTGGCTTCTGATTGTTAGAACGTTCTGTGGTGAGAACTGTCAACCTCTAAGTATGTGTTATATGGTTGATATTCATGTATATATATTCCATTCAGTTTTATAAAGTCTCCCGGTTGGCCATGATTTTGGTCTATCACGTTATATATCGTCAATGTCAAAATAATTCTCTGAGACGTTGCCAATTTCTACTCTAAACAATCAACATAATGTTCCATCTTAGACAAGATATTATCACAGATCCTTATCTTCGAATAATAAAGAACTCTTCGCTTTGAAATTGAAAATGCCGAAATCAGTTTTGAAGAAGCAGAGACAAAGTATCAGGAAGTGCTATACAGAACTGAAATCTGCAATAGGAAAACTTCATTCTGTCTTAAGACATGTTGAACTCTCGAATGAAATTACTTAGTTTCCAATCCTATCACTATATTTTATTAAGGTACTACGGTTCTCGTGGTACTAGTACATTTTGGAACTGGTGTATTTGAAGTTGTGCAACAATGTATTTAAACGTCTTCTGTAGGCTTATTTCTTGAGAATTTCGAAAATGCCGGGTTATTCAGCTACTTTTATTCTTTTTTCAAATGAACTATCACAAAGTAAAGGACTACTGTATCCATTATTTTTCATTAAAATTTAAACACTTGATTCTTGATTTTGTACAAGAAAATAGCATAACTTAATCTTCCAACCAGTTTATATATGTGAAATATCTTCATAGTAACAACAGATGAAAAATTTTCTGTAACAGTCGCCAGGTCTTTGGAATTATTGTTGAATTCCCAAGAAAATTCTCATTGTGAAAAATGCGTAATTACTACGACAACGTTGCGTAGTTGTCTGACAGGAAAATGAGCATAACCTAACATTTTCAAAATATACACGGTGAAATGTGTCAACCAGGAGACTTTATAAAAGTGAATAGGTATATGAATGAATATTATTACCCTATGGTTAAGAATTACAGTTGTTCAAACAACCAACAGACACAATGTAGATTGTAAATTATAACTCACGATTAGTTTCGACTCACTGATGAAGAATCCGAGGCCAAACTTGATTCTGTCTGGCCGTCAACATGATTATGATCGGATGCAATGAGTAAGAGAGAGTTGAAATTTTCAAAGAAGGTTCGGAGTCAAAATGTAGCAGCTGAGTTCGTTAATGGGCAAAAACCGTCGAGTAGTTTCGGAATTATAACCATCTGTAATTGTAAGGAAACGCATGACTATAGAAAAAAAAGTTGAAACTATCCGTCCGATATCGTTGAAATTTTGCAAGAGCCTTCAAAACCTCCCTTTACAGTAATGATCTAGTTTTGAACTCGATTGAATCTATATTTAGAAGCTATTAGGGTAAAGCTTGTTTTTGCACCCAGCGGAGAGAGGAATCAACATGTTGAGGTAATTTAAATCGAAACTAAAACGAAAGTGCATCTCGATTTTCGAAATTCCGCATCCACATAAACATCGAATAGTTTCGTCTTCGCCGAAAATGCGTTTATTCATTTCCATGATTTCTTGCGGTGTCATTTCAACTCCACCGGAATCCGATCGACAGATAAATGTTGACACCGGTATATCCCAATCGTGGATGAAGTTTTTGTTTTTGTCCCGCATCGTTTGCGGTGCCCGCCTTACCTTTTTTATCTAAATTTCCATCTCGGCAATCTATTTCGTGTTCGAGAAAGGCCGAATGTCATGTCCCTTTAATTTATGTTCTCGAAATTGTGATATCGATGGGCGACGAACAAATTCGTGAGATTTTTTCGTCAAATCGATTTTTCTATGATGCAAAACTGATTCTTGGAATGAACCTTATTCTTCAGATGATTTTGAACACATTTTCGAAGTGTTAGTTTGAATGAGAATTTGATCATTTAGAATTTATTTCAGGGAGCACATGGTACAATGAGAGACCCTTCAAATTTCACACAAAAGTTGATTATATCCTATTTAAAATATGCAGATTCATGAAAACTTGAATGCGAAATCTGGCAAATTAAAATACATAAAACATTATAATCTTCACCTATAAGTATTGGTGAAGTTTTATTACTTCATCCAAGTTAGTTAATGTGATTAATTCTGTGTAAATTATCACTTTGTTTACATTGAGTAGATATTATGCGCAGGGTGTTCCAGAATAACGTCAGAAAATTTAAAGGGGCCATTCCTGAAACTATTAAAAGATTGCTCCCATAAACGTCCGAACCATTTTTCCTTAATTTAATATCATGGAAACCACGAAAAATATCAAAATGACATTGTTAAGTTTATTCTACTCAGTTTTGACAATGGGATATAACCCGAAACATGTCAACAACCCATTCTATTACCTTTCTTGAAGACTTTTAATATACAGGACAAATAAAGCAGGAAAACAAATATTTTTGTTAATCTTCGGAGGGGTGTAATTTTTCCGGGTGGAAGTTTTTCAAAAATTTGTATACCAAATACCTTAATTTTCATCACAGAATCACCCCTTAAGGTTTGTAGCACTTATTCAGAAACACCCTGTATATTTATGGAAAATCCCGAGACACGTCAAGTGTCATTCTTCCTCGTACAAATACGAATCCTACCTTCAACCCCCTTCGAAAGATAGGTGCAACCCTCAATTTTTCAAATAGGTAGTATGGGCTTGTGATACATCGTTTGAAAGGTATCTTCATTCTCTATTCAGAAATGTTATCACTTTCATATTTATTGCAAAAATAAAATGAGAAAAAAATAAAATCAAGTGAATAGCGAAATTTGGTAAAATATTCAAAACTAAAATTTAGCAAAAAACAATGAAAATTATTGAACATCATAGGAGTGATCATTTTATTTCCTCACATCTTGAAGGTAAATAAGTTTAGTATCATTGTAACAATATTTGGGAATATTATAACGAATTTAGATAATCATATGATTTTATTTTTTTTTATTTGATTTTTGCGATAAAAATGAAAGGGATAATATTTCTGAATAGAGAATAATGAGACCTTTCTATCCCAAGCCCATACTTCCTATTTGAAAAATTGGAGGTTGTACCTATCTTTCCAAGGGGGTTGAAGGTAGGGTTCGTATTTTCACGAAGAATAATGAGAATTTAAAATTTAAATCTGAATTGTTTCGGGATTTTCCATAAATATGTACTGTAACCAAGATAATTAATTTATGAACTTATGAAACTTTTGACTGAACAGCAATTTTTGTGTTCCTAAAGCACAAATTGAGTCATCATGACAAAAATTAGAAATATATTCTGAATGTACTGAAGGGCACTATGGGTGGGGAAAATCAGGGGAGATCCTCAAAAATAAGGAGATTTTAAATAGTGTAAAATAATAATATTTATAGTGTTTTCACTCCTGATTTGTACTTTGTGTACATATTGTCCCCAAAAATCATCATTCTGATGGTGTTTTCAGCTCATTGCATCGAAATAGACTACTTCTGTGTTGCTTACATGTATAGATGTGCATCTTTAGGGTGCGCTATGTTATTTCTATCTTTCTTTCGATGAAAATCAACCTGTATATTCCAATGAAAATTTAACCTTTTCGATTCCGAGACACTTCGCTGTGGAATTTTCTGCCCCTCCTTCAAATCTCGAATTTTGCCCATCAAGATATCGAGGTAAAAAAATTCCTTGTAATTATAACCGAATTTGATACTGTTGAATGGATGGGAGAGAAGCGCACGTCGTTATCTCGAATTCGTGGCGGCGTGCGGGGGAGGACTAATGGAAGTCATTTAAATGGAAGATCGCATCCTCCGTGGCAGTGACTTTGCTAATAGCTTACGGAATGGAATGGAAAACAACTCAGATGATGGAGCGTCCCAAGAACAACCCCTGGCGTACCGAATTCTCGTAAGGCCAGATAACAGGGGTCGAGACCCAGAGGAATCGGGATGACTCGATTTTTTTCAATTTGGAGGAACGGTCATTTGCTTTGCATTTAGATCACGACAAATACTGAGATTAGCGTGGTGAGAATGGCCAATATAATATAAAGTGCCAGCTTTTCAGCGTCCGATAGACGCCAGCGTCATCGGAGAGTATAAGTCATATATACATGATGATAACTAAAACCGAATTTTGTCGTTGAAAAATTATATATCTATGCTTATAGTAAAGGGTGTCATAAAATTTGAATTTGCCGCTATTTGTGCTGCGAAGTGTTGACAATCCAAAAACATTACAATTTGACAGCTGACAGTTTATGGTTAATAAAATTGGAGCTTTAAACAAGAGAACAACGTGTTTTCACCATCGAACAATATCTCAAAAATAATGAAAGTTTTGCGGACGCAGTTCGAAAATTCCATATGAAATATGGTCGGTATAGCTTTGGCGCATTGTTCAAATTTATAACCAGAGCGCTCACCCATCCAGGTACGGAACTAGCCCAAAGCTACTTAACTCCAGGAAAAACATTATTTTCCCAATATTTCCAAGAATATGAATCCCACTTTAAACACATGATTCCGGAAAAAGCTGGTCCACTTTTTGGCCGATAGTGATCTCAAACCATTAATTTCGACTCAAATAGATACATCTCTGTTGGGTCGAAAATAAATAGTACTATGTCTGTGGTGGCGTAAGGACCCATTCAAATACGCACATTCACTGTTGGTTCGAAAATGAAAAGTGCTTTGTCTGCGATGGCGAATGGTCCCATTAGAATACATACATTCAGTGGTGGTTCAAAAATGAACAGTGTATTCCTGGGGTAATGTGCCATGAGAAACTATGAGCTGACAATTCACAAAAAACATCAGTGATTTTAATATCTAATAATATACGAAAATACTCAAGTTTCACGTAATTTCAAGAAAAGAATCTACCTAAATTAAAATTAAAGTTGCATTCAATCATACTTTGTCTGTTAGAACAGAAATACATTGTCTTTTATCGGTAGATAAGATTACATGTATAAACAGTGAACACAGATAGAACACAGACAGATAGAATTCGCATTCTGTGAAAACATAGAAGTACGATGTATTATTGAAATTGTGAAAAATGAAATCAATAAATTCCTCTGGTGAAACTGCATCTTAAAAAATATATAATTTGAAATTTGTAATGTCAAAAAATATTTTTTTTTCATTACTCCGAAACCAATAACGCAACCCAATAACGAACTTAACCGATATATTTACCTCCCAAACTCACTCTGAAAATTTCAACTGTCTTGCTCATTCCGTTCGAGAGTTATCGTTTTAACCACCAGAAGGACTATACCGGACAGAATCGAGTTCCACCACGGATTCTTGGTCAGTGAGTCAAACCGAATCGTTTAAGACCATTTTCAGCCAAAAATTCTTAAATTACAGACATTTCGACAAATTGATAAGTACTCTGTTCCGAGGAACAAGGGCGCCAAAAAATGTACTTAAGGATCTGTGAACTGAAAATGAGGGGTTCATAGTTGAAGTGAACCAAGTGCAAATATTTTAGTTTAGCAGTTAGGGTTTCCGCAAGCTAGCTTTATGGGGTTTCTTCATAGATACATATACTCATAGATGTTCACGTTTCCATCTTTTAAAATTGAAATAAGTCACATTTGAATTCTTCGTTTACAACCAACTTCTAAGCAGATATCTCAAAACTAGGCTGCGTGGTCCACTTCAGCTATGAACCCCTCAAATATCTGCTTCAATTAATCAAAACGCGTCCAATATACCATATTTTATTCTCTTCGACCAACGAATGGTTTTAAATATCGATATAAATGCATCAAAATAACTGTTTTTCAACATCCTCCGAAACTGACAATGATTCTCTCGTATTGAATAAATGCATAGGCAATAAAAACGCTAGATAGCATTTTGGTACGAGTGCGTAAGAATAAACGGAAACGTCAACGTCTTTCAAGATTCACCCCCTTCGGACTTGCATGACCGCGTGCCCAAACTCCCATAATCAAACGTAACTGTTCGCGCTTCCGCCGAGCAGTAGTCATTCAGGGGATGCATTCAAGAGCCGAATTTGCACTTCACGCCATACGAGATGCTCTCGCGCTCGAACAATCCCCCGAGCGAGTTTCCGAGAATGTGTGAAATTACTTCCGTTCGGCAAATCCCAAAAATAAACGCCATCCACCCCCGCAACACGTTCCGTGGGCGAGCCCTCATTTAAATGATTAAAATAGACTTTGTAACAACTCGGGGTGTTCCGATAACGGAGTAATGGGGGTCCCGTTGCCGCTTGTCGCTCCTTCCGAATTTCGTGGACTCACGGTTCGCTGCACCGCCACAAGACTTCGGATTCCATTCTTTACGCCTCGTCAACTTTTGTCTCGATATTTCTGCAAGTTCCGTTCCGGAATAATCTTCCGGTTCGGGGATCCTCTTCGAATTACGCCGAACACGGCGAGAAACCGCCGAGCATGCCCTTTTAGCCGCTTTGTTCCTTTTGTTCGTCATTCTTCCCGCAATAAGGCTGCCAATTGGAATGTTTATCGTCCTGTTACGACTCCTGCAGGAGATTACGGGAACTACTGAAGCCAGTGACTACCATCTGAGTACATTTTGATCAAATATCTGTATTTAACAATTATAGGTTTAGACTGATGAAGAATTTGAGGTGAAACTCGATTCTGTCCGGCCGGTCGACTGTCCTCTGCCACAATAACTATAGAACGGAAAGAGATGGCGACTTGAAAATTTCAGGGTAGGTTAAGCATCTGAATGCAACATTTGATTTCCTCACAAGGCATAATCGGTCAAACAATTCTCGAGTTAAAACTATCTGAATTTATCTTTGAAAAAAATTCTATATATCAGGAAGTCTCTACTACCAAGTTCCAAGTTTGAACGCGATCGGATCTATATTGTTGGAGATCCGAGCAGCCTTGTGTGAGTTCAGTAGCTGGATAGGTGACCGTTGCCTCGATAGCTTTCCAACGGAACGAGATAGGGACTTTCAATTTTCAGGGTAGGTTGCGCATCCGAATGGGAGAGATAAGTTCGTTTTTGGCCAAAAGGTTTCGGAGTTATATCCATCTGGAATATTATTTCATCGATACGGCAAAAAATACATACCCGATCGAATTGAAACTTGGTTACTGGTTGAAGAATACTGACAGGAAGACGTATGGGAAATTTTGTGTGGATGTTATCACTAGGAAATTTCAAAGAAATTATTAAAAAATATTATACAGGGTGAGTCTTTGACCACTGCATTAATTTTAACCAAAGATTCCTCTCATCAAATGAAACACTTTTTGCGCGTATGTTCTGGGGAACATCGCGTTATAGTTTTGCCCAAATGTCTGTAACTTTCGAATTTTTTGACGAAATTGGTCTCAAACGATCAAGTTTGACTCCCCGATGAAGAATCCGAGGTCAAATTTGATTCTGTCCGTCCGGCCGGCCGTCCGGCCGTCCGTTGCCACGATAATTTGAGAACGAAAAGAGCTAGCGACTTGAAATTTTCAGGGTGGGTGGCGCATCGCAATACGACGGACAAGTTCGTTAATGGGTATAATCGGCCCAGTGGTTTCCGAGTAATAATTTTGTTTTCAACCAATATAAATCCGATCGAATTGAAACTTGATGAGTAGTTGTAGAATATGAACCTAAGCACGTTTGTGGAATTTTGGGCGAATCGTATGGCTAGAAAATTTTAAAAAAATTATTAAAAAATATTTTTTTTGTCACGATAACCTGAGAACGGAAAGAGATAGCGGCTTGAAAATTTCAGGTTATGTTGTGCATATGAATGCCACATTTGAGTTTGTTTATGAGCATAATCGACCAAACGGTTTCAGAGTTATAGCCATCTGAAATTTTCTGAAATTTGGTGGTTTTTTGTTTCTCATTTACTCGAAAAATACTGAACCGATTGAATTCAAACATGGTTATTAGATGTAGAATGCCAACGCGAAAATGTTTGCGAAATTTGGTGAGGATAGCATCTGTAGAAAATTTTTAATAAATCATTGAAAATAAAAAAAAAAAATTCTATATATCAGTAACTATACGTTTGAAATTGCTGAAATTTTGCAAGAGCGTTCATTACCTAACTCTACTGCCAAGTTTCAAGTTTTAATACGATCGGTTGAATATTGTTGGAGATTCGAGCATTCTTGTGTGAGTTCAGTAGATGGGTGACCGTTGCCTCGATAACTTTCGAACCAAAGGAGATAGGGACTTGCAATTTTCAGGGTAGGTTGCGTATCCGAAAGGGAGAGTTGAGTTCGTTTTTGGGCATAATCGGTTTAACGGTTTCCGAGTTATATTCACCTGGAATATTGTTTCCTTGATAACTCAAAAAATAAATATTCGATTGAATTGAAGCTTGGTAACTAGTAGTAGAAAATCAACACAAAGACGTGTTTAAAATTCTGTAAGAACCGTACTCCTAGAAAATTTGAAAAAAATGACGAAAAAAAAAATTTTAGGAACCGCGCCTCCAGAAAATTAAAAAAAAATTACGAAAAAAAAAATTGGTTCAAGCATTGACGTGAAGTCAGAAGCTTTTGCGCGTATGTTCTATTGTCCATTCTTCTGTATTGGACACCCTTAATCGAATTTACCATGGTTAATTATGTCGTCCATTCTCCTGTATTGGACACTTAATTCGAATTTACCGTGGTAAATTCGAAGTAAGAGTGTCCAATACAGGAGAATGGACAACATAATTTACCATGGTAAATTCGATTAAGGGTGTCCAATACAGAAGAATGGACAATAGAACATACGCGCAAAAGCTTCTGACTTCACGTCAATGCTTGTTTCATTTACCATTTTTCCAGATTCGGCTCAATTAAAAAGTTACAAGCGTTTAAAGATTTCACAATGTGCTAATACACTCCCGCATATAAATTATCTATGACATTGTTGGCGGACGAGAATAAGGCATGGTAACGTGGTTTACAGCTTGATTCGGGATTCCAACGCTCAGGGACGGATCCATAAAAGTAGTGAAATTTCTGGAGTTTTTCATTTTAAAACATTCAACGAAGAATATCTCGAAAACGGTGCGTTTAAGGAGAAATGATGAAGAATAATATAATGTTCTAAAACGATGGAATATTCTTGAAATGACTCAAGAAAAACTTTATATGCTTTCTTTATGCTAATTTCGTTTAGTTTTATGAATCCACGAGTCCATAACTAGAAAACCAGTAGAAGTAGAAAATAACTTATATTTGGAAAATATGTATCATAGTTATAGGAAACTTTACGCCAACATTCATTTTATTCGAAAAAAGGATGTCAACGCTACAAAATAAAAACTGATTTTTATTCAAAATTTCAACAGCCTGTATCTTTTTACCTGAGCTGAATTTGGAAAAATGTTAAATGAAAAAAGTGTTTCATTTGATGAGAGGAATCTTTGATTAAAATTAATGCAGTGGCCAAAGAGTCACCCTGTATATCTCAGGATAACTTGAGAAAGGAAAGAGATAGCGAATTTAAATAGGTTGAACCTTCAGAGGCGACGGTTGGGTTCGTTAATGGGAATAATCGGGTAAACGATTCCGGAGATATACCCATCTGTAGTTCTGTTGTTATTTTCACAATAACTCAAAAAATACACATCCGATCTAATTGAAACTTATTAATAAGTTGTATAGGATACCCACCCGCAAATTTGTGCGGAATTTCCTGAAAATCTGATTACTAGAGGAGAAAATGAAAATTATTCTTCAAAAATTTCAGAATCTGTCAAATTCCACGAAAATCCGTCCAAACCTTCAAGCAGCCATTTTAAAATAGATTACCGAATTTGAGCTCCATCGGCTTCGTATTTTTGACTTATTTCATTTCAAAATTTGAATTAAGTTGATGCCGATGCATCATTTCACGTGTTAACAGTCCTTTATTCAAACTATACACACCGGCAAAATTAGGAGAACGTAGAAACTCTGCACGAACTTCCTGAACCATTTGGCCGATTTTTGCAATTTTTTTTAATGATAGCTTGCTTGAATCCTCGCGTTCATAACTCTTCCGATGCCGTCCTCGTTTTTTGTTAAATACAGAGGTGAACAAATATAATGGAATGTAAGCTTTTATTCAGAACACCCTGTGGAGTAAATCGTTGAAAGGTGAGCTTGTTTACTAACACTCAGAATGATGTTGCCTCATCTTTTCTGAACATTCCTTTTTTATTAATTCCGATATTTTTATTTTGAGTGCTGTTTACAGATGAGAGTCGATTTTGCCTTCATTCATTTGATGGAAGAGAGAGAGACTATGGAGTGGAGAACAGAGCTCACATTTCAACTTAACTCCCACTGTCTCTTTTGGTGGAGGTTCAGTAATGGTCTGGGGTGGGTTTTTTTTGGGGGCACGAAAACATTTAGTGGTGCTGGATGGTGCTTTTAATGTACATGAATACATTGAAGACATCTGCAGAAGTATGTCGTCCTATTCTCTCCTTTCATCGGAGGAGACTTTTTGGTCATGCATGATAATGCTCGCCCTTACGTGGCCCGTTGTGTTAACGACTTTCTGAATGACGTTGACATAAATAGAATGGTTTGGCCAGCACGTTCTCCTGACCTTAATCAAATTGAGCATGTTTGGCATATGTTAGGTAGAAGGCTAAGGAACAGAGTCCCTGCAGTGGAAAATCAGGCACTTGCCAGGTGCCCTAATGGAGATTACAGATGATCTTCCTCAAAAGATAATCGATGATGTTATTCCGAGCATGGGAAAACGGTTAACTGCGGTCGAAAGAGTACGTGGAGGAAACAAGACATTGAGCAGAACTGTCAATTATTGTGAATGCGTATGAATAAAATGTCATTGAACGAGAAATTAATGTTCTGAATCTCAAAGCTCTTAACGTTAATTTCAATTGATACTGAAACCGTTTAAAGTGCTGTAATTTTTCTCAAAATTAAGATATCGCAATGAATAAAAAAAGGAAATGTTCAGAAAAGATGAGGCAACATCTAAGTGTTCGTAAACATTATCGTCGGTCAATGATTCACTCCACAGGGTGTTCTGAATAAAATATTACTTTTCATTCTTCTTGTTCGCCCCTGTATATAATAAAAAACGAAGTAACTGAGGAAGACATCTGAACAGTTATATTCCCAAGGAATCAAGCTACAAATCGGAATTTTTTTTCAAATCGGCCAAAGGGTTTAAAAGAAAATGAACAACAAACTACAAACCTAATTTTGCCGGTGTCTATATTCCGTGAGGGTGTGTGAGGCGCAAAAGCTCCTGACTTCACATCACTGCATTTTAAGATTTACATTCTCGAAATTAAATACACAGATATTCATACTTCTCCAATAGATTCATATTCTTCTATCTTCTTGTCCCTGTTATTAAGTCCACAGAAATCGAACTCAATAATATTATTTAATTCAGCTTCGCCTTCGGGGTATCCAGTCGACAATCTCCCCCGCCGTCCCCCGGTCCACCTTGTCGACCTTTATCAGGGAAATAAAAGAAGAGCGTGTTCGTTAAATTACACAATTTAAAAGTTCGTTTCGTGAAATGAATAAGTAACTGTGGCGGAGCCGAAGTCATTTCCATTGGGATGGCGACGTCGTCGACGTCATTTGTTTTTATCAGAAATCCCCGGGGAAGTGGCCAGATGCTCGATAACAAATAGAGGTTGCAGCGTCCCGAGGTGTCCCACCTTGGAGCACTCGGGGTTGGCTCTCTCATTAGATAGAGATGCGGAAAAGATGGGATATTTAAAGGCAGTATCCCCAAACCTATCTAAGAATGAATTCGCTGAACTTGCATCAATTTATGGGTTTGTGCAGGAATTAATGTGTAAATAGTTATGGGGATCATATGCCTGCATTCGAATACTCCAGTGGATCAACTATTCAATCATTCGAGAACTGAGGACTCAAGCAAACATACTATCGAATTCAGTTGCAGATTGTAGTACTTTTCCGCACGCATTTGGGATGCCAAAGTAACACTTTTCCACATCGTGCGGAATAGTATATGTATATTCTAAACAAGTTGCAGAATGGGATCTTATTCAAACACGAATGCGAAATTCGAAATCGAGCGACGAAGGAGCGAGCTTGAATAAACAGATATTCATGATAAATACTCAGGAACAATTTTATCAAGCAACAAGACTTGTAGGTTTTGACACATGATTATGTCAGAATTTTTCTCAGATTGTATAATACCTCAAGCCTTTAATTAGGGAAGAGAGGGGATACTGCATGCCGTACTACGCAACGCTATCGATCTGAAACCAAAACTTTGACAGTTTGGTGGACACCAAACGATGTGGTGGACGTGTGTTTCTTGTGTTTATCTGAGCGTTTACGGACTGTTTCGTTATAAAACTATGCTACACATAATGGTATGATGTGCAGCTTACGGCTGTAAAAGCCACAGCAGGAAAAAGGAGCCTGGTTCTGTGGTCATGTGGTGCTCATTTGGTTTCAATGTCAGGGAATATGTTATCCGTCCTCTCTCTTATATAGTCTAAGCCTCATGCTTTTCTCTCCTACACAAACGTTTCAAACACTGTTGAAATGAACACTGAACAGCTTTTGTAGAGATTATCTACATTCCATATTGCAGGCGGCTAATGAAGCCAGTTTGAGTTTGTTACCTGCAAAATCTGAAGTCGAGTATGAAGCAGAAAATCAGAATTTTGAAAACTGGTTTCACAACAAGCCTCGAGGAGGAAGTATTGATTGCATACTTTTTACAGAAATTTCAGCCCAGTAAACTATGTAGCAAATATTCCATGTTGAATAGTGCACTTAAAGTGAAGAGAAACTTAGATTTGAGTGAGTATTTTGAACTCACTGCGTTTTTAAAGGTTCAGTTCTCAAAAATTCAGAAAAAAATCATAACTCGAAAAGTATGAAAAATCGCATAACATACATGGGGGTGATTCGGGTAACACAAGTGGTGCACTATCTCTGGACTTCCGCTTGATCCTATTTTTTGAGACGCCCTGTATATTGTTCAGATATTAATCGTTCTCGCTTTTGATCAGAGGATTCGAGGGTGTTACCGTGCATAGAGTACGCCGACGTCGAAATTACCGCCAATTAAGCGAATTGGAGATTATATTGTTATAATTTACGCTCAGAGAAATTGCAAATCGCCTTAACCGGAACCAATCCATCATGCGCTGCTATCAGACTAGGGAGGGTCAGGAACGTCGCAGAAAAGGGACCGGGGGCCGCAAAGGAACAAATGAGCAAATGAGGTGCTTTACCTCCAACTCAGACTTATGGCAACAACAGTTCGATTCTGCATAACCAAATCAATTGCCGATGAATAGTAGGAAAATGAAGGTCGTCTTTTACCATTCGAACAATTTATCGACCACATCTTCGGTTTCTTCTTGCACTGGATTCTGTTTGGTGACGTGATGACATATGGTCAAACGAAGACGCACCTATAACGTAGCAATGTTGAAATAACTGTTGCGAGGTATGTACTCAACAAACTCTGGGAATATATATATATATATATTCTTTTGAACTTGAGCATTACAATTTGTTTTTTATCTAACAATAAAGCATTACAATTTGTTTTTTATCTAACAATAAAGCATGTGTATGAAAAAAGTGTTAGCAGAGGTTAGTGTAACGGGGTACCATATAATTTGATATATGATACTAGAGCTTAGGGAAGAAACCTCAGCAAAAAAACCGTATCTCCCCGTTAGTGTTGTGTATGGGTATGCTAGAACTCTCGTTTAGAATTCACACAAGGCAAATAAACACCCACTGACATATTGTTGAGGTCATAGAACCCTACATTCCTTTATTTTCTGCTTTTGCGCTTTTGCTAATGACATCATTCGAATAAGATTGGTCAATATGAACATCGTATGATGAATTGAGAGGATATCATCCCCTTGACTCTTACAAAATGCCTAGATACAAGTTGCGCAGGAGAAATAAAAGTTGCTCCTATCAAGGGTAGTAATCTTTAGGGCATCACGCGAGAGCGAGATTTTTCTCGTCTCGTCTCGTTCTCGTCTCGTAGAAGATAGACGAGACGAGACGTTTTCAAAAATAAAATAGGCGATACCGAGACCACATACAGCGCAACACGAGAGTCTCGTTTTTGGTCTCGTTAAATTTTTTGTATGTAGTTTTATATACGACTCGACTTTCTTCAACACCCACAGAAAACAATTGAATATGAAGAGTTTCCACTATAATTACCAATATATTTTGTCTATATTATACATCGATCGTTCTAGAAATACACGATTTTTAGAAGATTATTAATTTGTTATGACCTTGCGATAATTGAGAATATTTTTCAAGAAAAAATAGAATTTACAACCATTCAATAATAAAAACGGATGCCATTATGAATTTCAATACTTAACGGGCAACTTTATTGCCCCTAAATCCCAATGCTTTGAAAATTTCGTCTCTATCTGAACATCTGGAGAAATTTATTCTCTTGTGCTCCTTGTAGTGAAGATGTGAACAATTAAGTAGGTAATCATTAAAGGATACTGTGGGAGGTATACTCATTATTGAAAGGTTTTTTTCTGGGTTTTCTCTCCCAAACTCTGAAAAAAATATCTATAAAATAAAAATTAATTATTTTGTGATTTGCTTCTGCGTAAGAAACACAGGATATTTGTCAGAAGCAATCAATTGAACAATGTTGCCTAACAAACAACAACGAAATAACATCAACGAAGAAACAACTATATCGTAACGTTTCGGACTCCTTCGTCAGACGCTCAATGAAAATCGTTAGAATTATTTTGTTGATAGTTATTTTGTGAAATTCAAGAATTGTCACAAAATAACTATCAACAAAATAATTCTAACGATTTTCATTAAGCGTCTGACGAAGGAGTCTGATATAGACTCCGAAACATTACGATATAGTTGTTTCTTCGTTGATGTTGTTTCGTTGTTGTTTGTAGGCAACATTGTTCAATTGATTGCTTCTGAGAAATATCCTGTGTTTCTTACGCAGAAGCAAATCACAAAGTAATTAATTTTTATTTTATAGATATTTTTTTCAGAGTTTGGGAGAGAAAACCCAGAAAAAAACCTTTCAATGTGAACAATTATTGTATACAGCTGTGGAACTACGTATAATAAAACTGGTAAAGAAATGAAGCTATTCAATGTTTCGCAAAGTGCTATGAAAAATACGCTAAGAACACCCTCAATGATCTACCCACTGGGAAGGTTTTCTTTGAAAACTATACCAAATTGTTCAATTCTATTAAAAAATGTATCGACATCGATAGCCTATTTAAAACATCAACAAAACTTTCGAAATATTGGAAAGCTGAGTTTGAAGAATATTTGCTGTTAGAAAGAGCAAATAGGAATCAAAATATGTTACAGTGGTGGATAGTGATGAAAAAATTCTTCCTACACTTTCCAAGATGGCCGATGATTTATTGATGGCTACATCTGTACCTGTTGAAAGATTATTTTCCACAGCATGTATGATCATGGCAAAAACACGTTCATCATTGTAAAATGATGTGATGCAAGCATGATTATGTTTGAATTCTTGGTCATCGAGTAATTTAAAAGTTGAAATTATCAGTGTTTAAAATTAACAATAATATGTACATGTACAAATATTTTTGTATAAGATCGTGATAAATATAGCTTTACAAAATTATTCATTATTGTATACCATTTCGTTTATATATTATAATATTTATTATCGTTATTCAGAATTAAGCGAGACGAGACGAGACAACTGATTACGAGACGAGAACGAGACTTAAACGAGACTTAATTTTTTGGCAATTGGCGAGAGCGAGACGAGATTTTTTATACTCTCGCCTACTCTCGTCTCGTTTGAAACCCTAGTAATCTTTCGCGTACGTGAAAGAGTAAATCCGCCGAATTCTGAGTACTTTGATCGACTAAAGATCTGTTTATCGGAAACCTCAATCCGAAATAATCCCAGCGATCGAAAACAGTTCAACCTCGTATGGTAATACGGTAAGTGCTTATTCCATTTATAGACCAGCTGCAATATCCAGCGGCACATAATATTCAATTTACTGATTTCTTAATGACCGTTCGGCTAATGGCTTACATATTGGTCGGGTATATACGAAATAAAAAATGACGAAGACAATGAACATCGATAAAGAAAAGCGCTTAAATGGAAATGGGCATCGTGTCATAATCATTACTCTTGAAAGGATATTGTGAAAGATAATTTAGAGAAATTCGAGTGCTGGAATTAAACATGCTTGTTACCTTGACGAATGTTACATTTAAATAATTAAGATAGGAGACTCAGATATACCTAACTATTTACAAGGTATCTTAATACATACGAGTACGCAACGGACTAATTGCCGCGGCCATTATGCAATCAGCGCTGTTGTAACGAACACGAATTGCATTAAAAATCATCGGTGGTAAAAACGCAAAGCATCGGCCGTTTCCTTTGATATTAAAAATCGCGAATTGAATTATTTGTTTGCCACAATCGCACTATCAATTTTAATTCGACTCTAATTGATACGTCCTCGTGACTTGATGTTCTGCTCATGAGCTGCGGGGTTTTTTGATCGGAACTCTTTGGTTTTTCGAGCCGTCGGATGAGAACTGCGGACGAGGCAGTTAATTTATATTCATAACGTGACGGCCGATCGGAAAAATCGCCCATAGACGTAGTCGGTCCGATTTTGAGCTGACCGGATGGAAGAAAGTTGCGGGTTTGGTTTTTTAGATGTTGCCAATTCCATCTCTGTGAACCCCTGTTCGAATTTTTCGATGGGAATTACTTTAGCCGGATGTGCTGAAGGGAACTTAATCTTACATTTCTTATTTATTTCACTTTTTTTAATTTTTGCACACACAGACTTTGCCTCACTCGGGAAAAGCCTTTCTCTATTTCAGTATCGTAATGTGTTCATTACAGCGCTAAAAAGAGTGCTGGAATGAACTCATTCCCGCATTGTTTCTAGTTATATTTTTCGTTTTGTGGTAGTCAGCATTGACATTCGATCCTATCAAATTTCAACACACGTCAATTGTCAATATAATATAACCTGGATATAGTGAAATAATTGTTGAGGGAAATAGATTTATTTTGATTAAAAAATAAGGTACTAGAGATTTCCTTCTTGCTAATTTTTTAATCATTCATGCTATTAGGAAACTGTTTTAAATCTGATCTCCATGTCCTACGTATGATTCGAATTCAACTTTCGTAACAGTCACACCAACTGCCAAGATACAATACAAAAGTCACTAGGATTTATAATCCGAATTTTTCATTAAATTCCAACAGTATTTTACAAAACTTGCCTGAAATAGAGAAAATATGTCTTATGCTCGTTTGCAGAAGGCAATTCCAATACTCATGCGTTCGAAAACTCGCTCCTTCGTCGCTCGTTTTCGAATTTTGCATTCTTGTTTCAATAGGAGCCCATTCTGCAACTTGTATTTGAATATACTATTATAGACGTGTAATGAATGATATTTTTCATTATATCTCACAAAAATGACAATACTTTCATTTTGAAATAGTTATTTTCCTAACAAGTGCCCGAAGTGATACTTTTCCGCACGCATTTACAGTTATACGAACGAGGCTAAGCGGAGTTCGGATAAGTTTTTGCGTGCTGAAAAGTCATTTTGCGCACGTGTTATGAACAATGTTTTCCCCTCGATCGTCTTATAATAACAAGAACATACCAAATTGAAATATAATAATTTATTCTGAAACTTTTGATTAATCCACAATGAACAACTCAACTTTTCAAAAATAAACAATAACTGAAAAAAAAAGAAGAAATCAAATTATTTGTTCGTACTATTTACAATGAAAGAACAATTATTATTTACATATTGTAAATTAATTGCTGATCCTGTCAGTTCATTCAATGGGTGTCTCAATGAACACTGATTCGGCGCAAAAGGTCAAGTACCTAATATTGTTGAAGATGAAGGACAGTCATTCGAAAGTTAATGATTCTCTGTAGGGCAGTTGTATGGATGGCTTGATAAAGGTTGATTATTTAAAGTAGAGTAATAATTCATAGAGAATAATTATAGCATTCTGTGAAAACATAGAAGTACGATTCATTATTGAAATTTCGAAAAACCATATCTCCGAAAGTATTAGCTTGTTAGAGTTGAAAATGATATCAATGGATTTTTATGGAGGAGCTGCATCCTAAAAAAAAAATTATTTGAAATTTGTAAGTTAAAACAAATATTTTTTTTCGTTACTCCGAAACGATCTGGCCTATTTTGCCCAATAACGAACTCAACCGAGATATTTATCTCTCAAACCTCCTCTGAAAATTTCAACTGCCTAGCTCATTCAGTTCGAGAGTTATTGTAGAAAATAAATTTTAAAATAATTTATTTTTTTACATTTTACGGCAATCCGATCAATACAAAACTTCGCATGCATATAAAGGTCATTACTCTACAATCTGATGTTAAATTTCAGATAGATCGAGTGATTGGTTTCGGAAGTTTTCATAAAAAATGTTTTTACTAAAAACAGCCATAACTCCTAAACCGCTTGGTGGATTTCGCCAGTTAACGAACTCGTCCGAAATATGTACGCTCCAAACCTACCCTGCAAATTTCAATCCTCTAACTCCTTTCGTTCGAGAGTTATCGTGTTAACGGACGGCCGGCCGGACAGAATCGATTTCGATCACGGATTTGATCAGTGGGTAGAACCAAATCGTTTGAGACCATTTTCAGCCAAAAATTCGAAAATTACAGACATTTGGGCAAATTGATAAGCACTCTGTTGCGAGGAACTAGAGCGCCAAAAAGAATAAAAGTACCTGAATAACCCGGCAGGAAAACTATATGAACAGACTTACCTATGGAAATTCCCACTTTTCGAAATTCTCAAGAAATAAGCATACAGGAGACATTTAAATACCTTGTTGCACAACTTAAAATACACCAGTTTCAGTGTTAAACCTTAAATATAGCGATAGGATATGAAACCAAGTAATTTCATTCGAGAGTTCAACATGTCCTAAGACAGAATGGAGTTTTCCTATTACACATTTCAGTTCTGTATAGCACTTCCTGCTTCTTCAAAAGTGCTTTCGGCATTTTCAATTTCAAAGCGAAGAGTTCTTCATTATTCGAAGATAATGATCTGTGATAACATCTTGTCTAAGATGGAACATTGTGTTGATTGTTGAGAGTAGAAATTGGCAAAGTCTCGGAGAATTATTTTAACATTGACGTTATTTCAGGAGTGCCAACCTGCCTTAGTTTTAGTTACAAAAACGTGATAGACCTAAATCCTGGCCAACCGGGAGACTTTATAAAAGTGAATGGAGTATAGGCATCTTTTCAGTCAAAGGTAGTAATCTTTCGTTCTACGAAAATGACGCCGATATACGTTCGACCAAATACGGCTCTCACGGACTTAAATGTCACAGATGCGTCCGATCCCGTGCAAAACATCGGTGTTCCAATAGAAATAACAGCGTGATGTTGACGCGTTCGGTACGTGCAACGGCACCAATCGTAAACTTTCATTAGGCGGCACTGAATTAAACTAATGTCGCCACAATGTGTAATTGTGTATACGGCCTGCATCCATGTCCCCGTAATGCAGCTCCGATATCCAAATATATCTGTCGCATAAATCTGAATTTATAACGTTTCGCGTTTACGTCCGTCGACGCGTAATCGTAACTAATACCGCCGGTTTTTTGATTCCGCCGAATATTCGGAATCATGTCGGACGGCGACGGGAGTGCAACGGATGGTTATATATGTTCATTTACGTATCGCATGACGCCCGGAGAGGGTTTCATGTCACCGGCTAAGTGATGACAGGACTCGTGACCTTTACGCGACGGGCATGCAACCTTATTGCGCTAGGTACGATATGCTAATACGAAAAATATGAAATTTCCGATTTTTAATCTTTTTTTTTTTCGAATGAATGCTCGTGTCCCCTTGGTATGTTCCGGAAGCGAAACCCCAGGCGGGAGACTCACTTGATGGTTGGCGAACACGGAAAAAGTTGATTAATTATGTCAGTCGCTTTTGCAGTGTCAATAAATACGGGGTTGAATATTAAAAGCGTCGATTCCCCAGAAGACGTCGATCAAATTTTTCTTAATGGTATAATTCTGATGAAATCGTGCAAAAGCCTTGGGAACACCTAATTCCAACTTATTATTATTATTCACTAGCAAACCCAACAGACGCTGTCCTGCTCGAACATTGACATATCTGCTATAATAGCGGGTTCAGAAACTATGTACTAACCTACCCATAACGTAACACTATTTGTTAAAACTTTTATTTTCATCTGATATACCCTTTGACTCACTCAAACAAGCACACGAAATTTATTTCGAATCCCAATACACCGATTGCAGCGCCACCTACCTGTTCCTGTTATGATTCTATATCTCTTTTAGACCCACGCAAACATACACACAAAATTTCATCAAGATCGATCAAGCCGGTTTTGAGTTCCTATAAACCGATTGCAGCGCCCTTAATTGGGCCTAATTGTGAATCTAAACCACCCTGAGAACCACTCGAACACACTCACAAAATTTCAACGAGATCGGTCAAGTCATTAAATGGTTTATTCATGTGTTTTCTCTCCTCTGAACTCTGAAAAATATCTATGAAACAAAAATGTATTATTTTGTAAATTGCTTCTGCGTAAGAAACACAAGATATTTGACAGAAGCAATAAATCGCGTAATATTGCCTGAAACAAGTATTTCGTAACGTTTCGAAGTCCAAATCAGACTCTTTCGTCAGACACTTAACGAAAATCTTCAGAATTATCACATTGTCAATGTGACAATTCTCGAATTTCAGAATAGCTATATCGACAAAAACTAATTCTGAGGATTTTCGTTAAGTGTCTGACGAAGGAGTCTGATTTAGATTCCGAAACGTTACGAAATAGTTGTTTCATCGTTGATGTTGTTTCGTTATTGTTTGTTAGGCAACATTGTTCGGTTTATTGCTTCTGACAAATATCTTGTGTTTCTGAAATTGGATATCTGACTGAAATTTTCAGTTAGGATCAATTTCTTTATCTTATCTCATCTTTATTCGGATGCTAAATTTACATTTTTCGACAAATCTCGGAAACGAATATAACTAAATTGATATTTGATTATTAACAATATAACAATTTTTCATAAAACATAGTAAAATTCGATAAAAACCAAGAGCTTTTTCGCGCATGTCGTTTTGTCTATTCACGCCTTACAGACCCTGTAGAAATACTGTAAGAACCTTCAAGCCGTCTTTTTGGCGGTCTTGTTCCTCGGAACAGAGTGCTTATCAATTTGACCAAATGTCTGTAATTTTCGAATGCTTGGCTGAAAATGTCACTGATCAAGAATCCGTGGTCTAAATCGATTCTATCCAGCCGTCCGTTAACACTATAACTCTCGAACGGAATGAGCTAGACGTTTTCATAGTAGGTTTGGGATCTAAATATCTCGGTTAAGTTCGTTATTGGGCAAAATCGGCCGGATGGTTTCGGAGTAACAAAGAAAAAATTTTTTATGCATTCCAAATTTTGAATTCAATTTTTTTTTGAGATGCAGTTCTATCATAAGAATCCACTGATATTATTCTCAACTCGAACAAGGTAATACTTTCGAAGATATGATTCTTCAAAATTTCAATAATACACCGTATAAGGTACCTCTATGTTTTCACAGAATGCGAATTCTATCTATCTGTGTTCTATTTGTTTGCGGTAGGTCCAGTTTGGAAGATAAACGTCATTAAAGTCAAACGGAACTGAAAGTGTATTTCTGGAGAGTTTGGTTGATGTAAGCATGTAAGCAATTTGAAATTTGGATTCGCTACGTTCATAGGCAGAGTTTTTTGGTCAGTGAGTCGAAAATGAATGATGCAAGGAAGTCGAGCATAATTCACGAGTCATTCTCTAGTTATGGAATATTTAGAACGGGATTTCCAACTAATGTACAGGTAGTAATTCCTTAGTAACACTATTTGAGATTGCCTACATAAGTATTCTGGTTTGAATTATCTACCGACTACCGACATTAGATTTGTTTCATAAATAAAACTGGTTATTTCATTTACTCCATTTTTCAAAATGACTTATGATAGTTCTGAAACATTTGTAGCCAAAATTGAACCGTCATGTAAAGATGAGAAGCAAAGCAATTTTAAATTCTTTCCCAGCTCTGAGAAACCAATACTTTCGGAGATATGATGTGTCAAAGATTGGACGAGAGCGCCAAAGCTCCTGCCACAGGTCTTCCCCTTTTTTCAACCGAGTACTAGCAAAAAGTTTTCCATATAGTGCCGACTTAATTCGACACATTGTATATGACTAAGAACAAATACGGATACATTATCGTATAAACATCCCCAATAATCATGCGTATATCAATACTTTTAAATAAAATAATAATTTTTATCTATTTTCCCTCCAGGAAAGCTGCCACTTATCAGGTAGGATAACACGATTAAAAATAATCATTACCGGCGAAATTTAGCATATGAAATTTACAGGTATGCGCTTGCACTTTGCTCGTTAAGCGAACATTAGACCGTCAATCTGATCCTCAGTTCGATAAGAAATTACGAGACATGTGGCAGGTTATTATCAAGTGGATCCAGGTGCGTCAAAACCCGCATTTTATCAATTACAACTAACGTATCACAATATTTGCATAAACTTCAGGATTTTTCACTTCGCGCGTCCGAGAAAGGCAGAGGAAATGAATCAGATCCATTTATATGTAAAAAATGCCGGGTCGATTTGCATTCTCTGTTGCAGCGTGCATAATGCAAATGTCTAGTCGTTTTTATAATATACTCCGAGTTGTGATACGGAAACGATGTTCTGGATTTTTCCTAGACTGCGATAAACACGTCGCTGATCCCCAACTGAAGACCTCATTCCTTTCTGTATTTTCTCGGAATCCCGCTGCCTTCAGGATGATTCAATATTAGCCCATAATTTCGCATGACTTGCGATAATTATGCCTAACTGCGCACAGCAGGTATTGAGGTATGCGATGATAACTTATCCGAACGTTTGAGCTGTACGTTTCGCATACACGCATTGAAGTAGAATTCTTGAGAAATAGAATCGGGTTCAGTTAGTTCACACAAATATGTCAATCACAAAATGTAAATCTATTTGTTTATTCATTAAATTATAACGTAAATTTTCCGGCTCATTTTTTCGTTCTTTTATATAATACAAAGTAAAACATGTACCTATCTTTGGGAGATGATAGCCCTACATTGGGGTTCTGTGGCGGTCTTCGAACGTCTGAAGTTCTGAATAATCATCGCTTGGATTGGCCAGACCTGGTTTTGAAAGAGACCCTCTTGGCCTTACGAGCAACATTTTCCTTTTTGAATTCAAATATTGAAGGGACTTCGAAGAACAAGAGTGAATATCTTTAAAAACTAGCGGAGGCGATTCTTCTTCAAGAGATCCCATGTAACTACAGAGAAGTATATTTGTGAGAGGGGACTTTTGAAACGTTATGTATTATTTTTAATTTGTTCGTTTACCTCCTCTTATATTTTCATTTTTCAGGTTGAGTTTCGGGTACCTTGGAGAAACCTCTCCGTTTTTTGACGATGAAATCCATATTGAAGAAAGAAATGCCTATCAATATTTTTAAATTTCAGCAAATTTTGTGAACAATAGTGTAGGTACGTCAGGGTCAATGGCTGAAAGGACGCCTCGCTGGCAAATTTGTAAATTTTTTATCACAGCTTCACTATTATCAATTTTTGACACGGTAATATTTGAATTATCCTACAGCGTAAACTCATTTTCAAATTGTGTTTTTGCCAGCCTTGGATTTGATACAAAATTTCAGAAATATTTCAACATTGGTGTGGTGTTAAATGTTCCATTTTTGCCCATATTTCACTTAAGCACCCTTCACAAGAAGACAAAATATTTTCTGTCCTATTTTCTTTACTTTATTGAATGTTTTCCTCCACCTGATTCGAAGACAATTCATCTATTGATGTTTTAACGACAGTAAAACGTTCAAAATAAAGATCAAACAAATTTTATGCACCAATTTCCGAGCCGACATTTCCCTTCATAAAAAATTCTAAGGGGGTATCTACAGCTATCTGTTCCTACTTCTGAATACCACTCAAGCGTTGGAGCCCCCTCGAGTTTATCTCCTTTCAAGTGTAGATAGAACCTGTCTTTATCGCTTTCAGATCAGCTCTTGGGGTAACGTTCACCAACGAGCCTGGGATTTGAGAATTTGATACCGTCATCTCGTCCAAATTGTCGGAAAGAAATTCCGATTTCCTACCCTCATGGGTATTATCGATTCCGAAAAGATTAAGAGCATAAACTTAACAGTTGATAATATTAGTTTTTCGTTGAGAATTGTAATTTAAGCGTGTCCCAATAGGGTGAGGAATCATTCCTAATTGATTGACAAACTCCAGTTCAGAATATTTTGAAAAAGCCCACATATTATCAGGACGGCCCATTCTGCCCAAATGACTGTAATTCTGCAAAAGCTCCTGAAGAATTTCATTTCCACTAAATGGTATCGGAGAAAATATATTTTTTCAAATTTAGCATGGCCAAGTATAAAATTGGGTATTACAAATATACTAGGTGTTTCAGAATAAGATGCTGATCGTTGAGGGTGTGAATCCTTGGGTGATTTTAGGAAGAAACGATCCAATAAATCTATGTCCTAAACCTCCTCACTTTTGAGCTACAGGGCGTTAAAGTTACAAGAACTAAAAGATTTTCTTCATAACTGAAGATCTTCCGCATAAAAAATGGACGTTGATTCTTCTAGGGTGTGTGCCGAATGTCATAGGTGTATTAGAACTTTTCTTCTTAAAATCACCTAAGAATTCACACCCTTAATGATCATCATCTTATTCTGAAACACCCTGATGCATGTTGAAATATTCCATACATCTATGTAAATCCCGCTGTATCGGGTTTTTCAACAAGGATATAACAATTCCTTGAAAAAATTAAACAAAGAATTACTAAGACATTGGGCTAAAATTCTTTCCAGGTGCAGTACGCATGATACAAATCTAAACTTATTAAATGAGAAGACTAAGGTGGTCTTTCGACCGATTATCACGGTTACCAAACTTTCCATTCAATGAATCAATTGTTTGACCAGCTGTAGACAGAGCCATCAAGCCAGAAGTATGCCTCAAAAATGGGTTAATTTGATCTTGTAAGGATGAAATCAAGATTATATAATGTTTCAGCTTGGTTGGATTTGCGACTGTGTTCCTAGCAGAAATGTTCACTGCGCGAAACTCAGGCCTGAAAAGGATAGACCTAAACGCATTGGCTTCCTACAACGTCCCTGCTTCTACTGGACTGCTGCGCCATACTTGCCACTCTATCAAGGCTGGAGTCCAACAGATGGTTGGATTCCATGAAATTGGGAGAATCATGTCGGGTCTCAGACATGCTCTCTCAGCAGTCACTGGTCTTTCAGCTGAAGGAGCAAGAAAATGGCTGCAACTCTCTAGATCAGACCTGAGTTGAGGCCACTGCGGCTTCAAAATACACCTCGGTGAGGAGGGGATGGTCGAGGACTCATATGTGCCTTACTGGGGACAGGATTAGACTTGAGGAACTAGAAGTCCTCAAGCAGATACTGAGGTACTGACAATTCCTCACCCTCTAAGCTCATCTTCCTTAGGCTGGGGCTTGCGGCCGATGTGTAGCTTTGAGATGTGCCACGGTGTTAGGGCCGTGTTCCCATATCTAAATCTAAGCCCAGATCATCGAGCAAGCTACAATATGGTTTGAGGGATTCCAATTTCTGTGAGCGGCTTGGAATCAACTGATTTGGCTCATTTCGACGTCACGGCTAGGATATTTTTGGTACGCAGCCAGTCTGGTGAGAGGATTCTTAAGGTCAAAACTTGGAATCAGCGCTTTTAAAGTAGTGACTTCCATCAATTTCGGAAATTACTAAAGGTTACTCGCTCGTAAACGCCATGATAATAATTTCCTCTTTTAGTGACATTTTGACGTTGACAGATCATCGAATAACATAGAATTGTTAAGTTTCTGTTAGAAAACCTACGCCAAATTCACAAAAAGGTCTTTCAAGTTGAAAATATCAAATAAATGAGCTCGTTACTCCCTTGTTGCTTGATTATCCAGACTCAAAAACAACTGAAGCAGTTCGAAGAAATTCTGAATGAGAAAACCAGCCATAAATTTCGTTAAAACTCTTCCTAAGGAACCATTTTTCTAACCCTGAGCGGTAGACTACTTCGCCGTACACCACACAATTGGACAATTATCGATTTAGTCATTAGGGCCGCATCGCCTTATCGGCACTAATGTAAATAAAAAAAGGACCGCAAACTCTTCATTAGTTCCCGTTTTTCAATTACACCAGTAATTTTAATGGCGTACGCGCGCAGTCGGCTTCATTACTTAGTATAAATTGGTGCTTAACAAATTCGTGATAGAATTGCTGCCCGAATTCTCGATTATAAATAGAAAGATCTAATGGATAAGTCGTTCCCTTGGAAAGGGAGGATTCATGAATTTTGTGACATTTACTAATTGGTCGGTTCCATGACCGTACACAAGCCTGTTCCATTTCTGCTTAATTATCGAAATTGATATACGAAAAGTTACACCTCGAACGGACGGAAATGTTTAATTCCCGTATGAATCTCTCAATGTTATGGGATTCCAGATTAAGAATGCGTGGCGCAATGAAAATAAATACCTGGAACAACTTCGGGATATGTGAAAACATATTTCAAACTGTAGGTTGTAAAATAATCGCTACTGCATAGGGATATACAGGGAGAGTCTTTAAGTTGTATATTAATTTTAACCATAGATTTTTTCTTCATTCAAAACATTTTCTTCATCTGGCAATTTTCCAGATATCGTAACGTTTCGGAGTCAATATCAGACTCCTTCGTCAGACGCTTAATAAAAATCGTTAGAATTATTTTGTTGATAGTTATTTTGTGAAATTCAAGAATTGTCACATTGACAATATTTGATACATAGATGAATACAGATCATGGTAAGCCTTTTCATCTATTTCCCAAAAGATAACTACCCTGCGAACTATTCGAATAAGTTGTTATTAACTCATCCCTTTTCAGGATGAAACCAATCAATTTAGAAACAAGCGAGATTGAATTGAATTTCAATAAGTGTCAACTTTGAAATCAATACTCAGTATATGCCTATATTCGAGGAGATCATCTGTGATTCTTTTCAAGGTTCGGATTGATAAAAGCAGGTAAATTTCTCTGATTTTTTTCATATTTTATGACATTCAACGTTTTAGGAGAAACGATGAAGAATAATTTAATTTTCTAAAAGGATAGAGTATTTAAAAAATGACTCAAGGTAACCTTCATCTGCTTTCATTATGCTAATTTCTCATAGTTTTAGGAATTCGCGAAGAACGAAGAAACCAGTGGAAGTAGGGAAAAACTGTTAATTGGAGATTATGTGCCATATTCATAGAAAACTTCATACCAAAATTCATTCAATTCTGAATAACCATGTCAAAGCTACAAAAGAAAAAATGATTTTGTTTTCAAATTTCAACAGCCTGTATCTTTTTTCTCGTGCCAAAACTGGAAAAATGGTTAATGAAAAAAGGGTTTTATTTGATGAGAGGAATCTATGGTTGAATTTAATGTACCACTTAAAGACTCTCCCTGTATATTATGAAAGGTGAAAACTGCTTACCTGTATCCGAGGCGTCGAGACTCTGCTGTGAGGCAGGTGGTTGAGATAGAGGTCCTGGTGTACCAGGTGACCTCACGTCGTCGTTCACTGGGCCTCCATAAGAAAGCGACGACGATGGCGGTCTCTGTAATCAGAAATAATACTTGGGTATAAATGATGACATCGTATCACTCGAGTGGATTGGGCAGAATGGTAATATTTTGAAAATCATAAGTCACTCAAAATATAGCAGATTTTTATGGGGACGCACACATTTTGTTTTCCCATTAACTCGAAAAGTACTGATCTGATTGAATTCAAACTCGGGAGTTAGTAGAAAAATATTGACATGAAGACTTATGTAATATTTCGTGAGGATCCTATGACTAGAAAATAAAAAAAATATATTAAAACAAACACTCTCCGCCGTATTCACAAAGCATTGTTAAGTGTTTGAATCTCCGTTAAGTCGTAACTGAGGTCCTCAGTTAAGGATAAATAAGAATCGCAACCTCAGTTAACGTATGTAACGGTGCTGAAACAGGCCTGTGTTAACACCTTTATCCCTTATTGTGCCTTATTATCCCCAATTTATCCTTAACTGAGGACCTCAGTTAGGACTTAACGGAGATTGAATGCTTTGTGAATACGGCGGAATATCTCAGAAGCTATCCGTCAGATATATTATATCCTTTAAAACCATATATTCTGAATTGAATCTCGATCGTATCTAAATTGTTGGAAATATATCAAAAAAATTTCCTGACTTCATGTCAGTGCTTTTCTTAATTTTTATATTTTACTGGATCGAACGATAAGGTTGAAAATATGAGGAATTACAGTACCAACGAACTTATTGATGGTCCACTTATATTGTCAGAGCTGCTAACATCTAAACATCCAAGAATTACATCAGTGCCTTTGAAAATGGTAAAAAGTGAAACAAAAATTAATCTCAATTTCCGGCTAAACTACAAGTCTTATAAAAATATATATAATTTATGTATTCACACTTTTTTCACAACCTTAAAATTTATGTGAAAAGTTCAAATAACCGAGTTTTTGTGTTTTTTATTTTTATCGTTTAAAAAAAATATTTTTTTTCACGAAATTCGGTGAAAACTTGCCTTCTTATGTCTCAAACACAATGTAATTTTTTTGATTTAAAATATTGTATGACTCAATATCGAAAAAGCAGTCTAATTTTCAATCGGAAAGTCTCACGTGAAATTATCTGCTTTTTTAAAAGAGTCAGTGGGCTTTTTGTTGGTCGAAATCTCTACTTTTTGATGGTGTAAAAATTATATACATTACTATGGAAAATTTTCTCAGAAAATGCTACGAAATAACAGGTAGTAAGGCACATCACCCTCTATCCCCTTCAACCCTAGCCTCTTCCCCTCTTCTATTAGTAGTTAATACTTTTTGATGGGCTAAAATTTTCCGTAGGTCACTCAGGTATACAAGTTATCTCAAAATACCAATAAATAGCCGTTAATAAATGGTCAATAATTAGGCATCTACGTTTTTTGAGATGATTCTAAAATTTTCTCGAAATATTGTAGAAGCCTTATTGAATATTAACTTAGCTTTCTGAGAAAATTGACCATAGTAATGTATATTTTTTTTACACCATCAGAAAGTTGAGATTTCAAGAAACTTTTAAAATAAGCAAATATTCTGACATGAGAATTTTCGATTGAAAATTTTGTTTTTCATGTTAAGTCAAAATAAGGCGAAAAATAAATATTTTGAATAAAAAAAATCAGTCTGTTTGGGACATAAAAAGGGAAGTTTTCACCAGATTTCATGAAAAAAAAATTTCTTTGTAAAAGATAAAAATAAAAACCAATAACTTGGTGTTTAATTTTTCACATAAATTTTGAGGTTATGTGGAAAAAGTGTGAAAACAAAAGTAATATATCTTTTTCTTACCTACAACTTTGCCATTTAACTTTTTTCCATAGGACTTTTAGTTTTGCCGGAAATCGGGATAAACCGTTTTTTACCCTTAAAAACACACCCCCTTCAATTTCCGATCTCAGATCACCCGTGAACTATTTTTCCTTTCATTTTTGTTAAATTCTCTTCCGTTTGCAATGGTTTTCATCCTACTATTATTATTTTTTGTTTCAAAAATTATCGACCCTTGGTGTAAATACCTGTATTCGAGATACCGGATCGTTATTGAAGAGTTATCGAATAAAATTCTCGGTTTCAAGTCGATGGGTGGTCTTCAACACAATTCACGTTCCTCGAACAATCAAACGGAAATAAAAAATCAAGCTAACATTCTAGAATAACGCCTCGAAAAAAAAACTCCTATTGCTCAATTTAATCGAAACCGTGTTTCTAATCATTCTCAAGCATTTATGGTAATTCCAACATGTTCGATGGAATCGTAACCGAAAACGAAACTACAGTATCATGGGTCGGGCTTCACTCCAAGAAGGAAGCTGTGAAAAAGTTTAGGTAATGCACTTCTGGCTATTCGAGAAAACCCACTCATTCGAATTCAAGCTATAAAACAGTCGTAAAAGCTGAAATCGATATACAGAACATAAACCCTCATAATCTTCACAATAGCTTCGCGGATGTGTTTTGTGGAACTCGAATATGTTCTACACCTTAAAAAATAATGCATCCTTAACCGAATATCTGTTTTTTCGATCTTTTATGGACCCTCGAACACTATGATTTTCGCGTTAAGGCTTTCGTTCACGGTTGGAGGTGTGGGAATTGAATTTCTACACAGATATATCGAGTCGGTCGGAAGATGCCTGCAGATGTTTTTGATTGTTTGAAACATTGATATACAGGGTGATTTCAGACCAATGACTCATCGGACAGGAGTTAATAGAGGACCATATAATTCGTTAGAAATGAGCACTATGCGTTCTAGTTCCAGAGATACAGGGGGTTTCCTGAGAATCATAGAATTGTATCACCTCTAAAAGTTTAAAGCTGTTGAACCGATTTTGATAATATTCTGCAAACTTATTAGACCAGCGCCTTTGAAAATGGTAAAAGAGAAAAAAAATAATAGTAGGATGAAACCCATTGTAAAAGGAAGAGAATAGACGAAAATTTAAGGAAAAATAATTTACAGGCGATTTAAGGTCGGGAAGTGGAAGGGTGTGAGTTTTTAAGGGTAAAAAACGGTTTATATCGATTTCTGGCAAAACTACAAGTCCTATGGAAAAAAGTTAAATAGCAAAGTTGTAGGTAATAAAAAGATCTACAACTTATGTATTTCGACTTTTTTATATAACCTCAAAATTTATGTGAAAATGCAAATAATGGAGTTTTTGGTTTTTTATTCTTTTACATCTTTTACAAAAAATTTCGTTTTTCACGAAATTTGGTGAAAACTTACCTTTTTAAGTCCCAAACACACTGTAATTTTTTTTATTTGAAATATTAATTTTTCACCTTATTTTGACTTGATGTTGAAAAAGCACCCTAATTTTCAATCGATAATTCTCACGTCTTTTTGTTCGTAAATATATATTACCATGGTAAATTTTCTCAGAAAATGCTACGAAATAATAGGTAGAAAGGCCCAGACCCTCCTAGCCCCTTCCCCAATTCTCTATGCAATACCTTTTTTTTTAATTTTCCGTAGGTCACTAATGTAAATAAGTTATTTTAAAATAGCAATAAATATGCATCTACGCATATAATTTAGAGAAGATATTTTTTTTCCACCCTCAGAAAGTAGAGATCTCAACACACAAAAAGGCCACTGACATTTTTACAAAACCAGATATTTTGACGTGAGAATTTTCGATTGAAAATTAAGGCTAGTTTTTCGATATTGAGTAAAAATAAGGTGAAAAATAAATATTTCGGATCGAAAAAATTACAGTGTGTTTGGGACATATAAAAGAAAGTTTTCACCAAATTTCGTGAAAAAAAATTGTTTCTTGTAGATTATAAAAATAACAATGGTTATTTGAATTTTTCACATAAATTTTGAGGTTATGTGAAAAAAGTGTTTAAACAAAAGTTGTAGATCTTTCTATTACCTACAACTTTTTCATAGGACTGGTAGTTTTGTCAAAAATCGAGATAAACCGTTTTTAACCCTTAACCAAATTATCGACCCTGGTCTTTATTGTCAGGTGCATATTGAGATACACCAAGATTAAAGAACATTTTTACTCACGTTGAAAATATGAAAACATTTTGATAGCACAAAAATCTGCCAGCCATCTTCTGCGATTTCATCGGTACACAAACAACAATACTAAAAATCACTCAGACAGTGAGTAATCATAAACGAAACTCATCAAGATGCTTTCAAGTTAACACCCCGAATTTCCAACGATTAATTATCGAGGGACATCCTGTATATAGGTTGCTCCAGATACATATCCGTTCTGCAGTTTGAGGCATCAAATTATGTAATTAACAAAACCATCAGGGGACCCGTTTATTTTTGGAATATTTTTTCCTTAACGAATCTTGGGTTTCAATATTCTAAGAAGGGTTTTGAGTGCCAGATGTGCTCCCCGATATCTCTGTCAATGCTGAAGAAAGAACTGTCTGTTCGGGCAACATGAGGAGCGTTTCGGTTTAATCTTTTTCATATTCGGGGTTTCTAACCGTTAGGAATCGAGAGTGCAACAAGAGAAGGCAATTCTTCACGAGATAAAGAGTCACTGTTGGTCTAAATGCGAACGGGAAAGGAACTTGTTATTTCGGCGTGAGAATGATTTATATTCAACGTCGACGTTAATGAATCATATGAAATATATTGTCCTTTATATATTCTTTCTCCTGACATATTTCACGTGTCTTGAACACAGTGGGAGCAGTTCCAACAGTCTTAACATTCTTTTAATCGATAGTGGTTTGTGCTGCACTTCCTTCACTATGCGCACTCGTACAACGTACGTTTGATTAAACTTAATATGATTTTTCTGGGATATAATTTATATTAGGCTATTCGTGTACAACATGTAGGCATGTTGAATTTCGTGGAAAATATTCAGCACACAGATAAATCACTATTTATCTTTAAATTAATTATAAATTATCCACTTCAAAGAGATAAAAGAAGAACAAAAATCTCGCTTAGAATATACGGTCTGCGGTAAAATTCAGCGCTGAATAAGTTAAATATCTAGGAGTAACACAAGATAGTAAACGTCTCTGGACGCTGCATGTTGAAATCACTGCTAGTAAAGCAATAAAGGCTCTAATGAAGTGCAGAAATCTAGCCGGTAAGACTTGGGGCTGCAACCCCAAGATACTGCGATGGATGTACGTCATGATTGTGAGACCCATAATCACGTGTGGGGCAGTAGCCTGGTATACAAAAATAAACCAGAATAGTACGAGGAAAACCCTCGACAAAGTAAAAATGTGCAGTGGGAACCTGTCCTACCAGGGCACTTGAGATTATCACAAATCTCACACCTCTTCATTTAGTGATAAACAAAATTGCCACTGAAGACATTCTCAGAATATCTAAGGAAGGAATAGGAACTGAGAGAATTAAAAATCAGAAAGCCTGGTCCTCTCTTACCAGGTACATTTTATCAGCCAATCTTCTTAGTGACGAAATGATTAAGAAAGTATGCATCGAAAAGAACTTCACTACGATGCTAGGAAGGAAGAAAGACTGGGAAAGGGAATCCACCACCCAAGTTCTTTAAAAAAATGCCATTAAATGACACACAGACGGTCCAAAAACAATACTGGAGCTGGCGCTGGAGTTTATGGGCCAGGCACCAAATGCTCACTATCGCTAGGCTCCTATCCGATCGTCTTTCAGGCAGAAATACTTGCAATCGAAATATGCGTGGAAATTAACCTAGAAAGAAACTATCAGAGGTGTGATACAGCGATCCATTCTGAGAGTCAAGCTACTATTGAAGCTCAGAGTTCCCATGTTATCGAGTCTAAGCCAATATGGGAGTGCCGAAGAAAGCTTGATGAAGTAGGCAAGCACAACAGGGTCTCCTAGGTCTGGATTCCAGGTCCAGGAATGTATCACTCTAAAAAGTTTCTCCGGAACTTTGACACTGTCAGATCCAAGAAGGATATGGATCTCAGTAAAAACACGATGCACCTCCCCATTCGTTTCCTCTGCTGTTTTAAGAAGAATACGATAAGGTTAGGGATAACAGAAACTGACGAGTGCAGATTCTGTGGGAAGTAGGATGAAACTCCTGATCACCTGATTACGGAATGCCTCGCCATCTCAAACCAACGCAAGGAATGCTTTGGGCAAGAAATTTGCAGGAGCGAAGACGTAGCCTCCTTGAAGCAATTCCAGATACTGGAGTGCATTAGAACTCTGGAACTGGGCGAGTTGTAGATGGTTGAGACACCGACTGCTCTGTTGGGGGACACAACTGACCTTAAGGTCGCAGTTTAACGTTACCCCCTACAACAATACATATATAGAAAATGCAGCACAGAAATTGAACTTTTGTATAACGTTTGTATAATCTATGCACGTTCCCTGGACAAACTCACTAAAAGATTCACGAAGCTGTTCTTTTGATATTTTGTCGATTCCATGGGCTTACCCTATATATAAGTATAAAATTGCTACAGTTATAGTCGTGTGAAAATAGAGCAGGAGAAGCGCATACGAAAACATTTCCGTGAATATCCGCGTATATAATGGATTCAATCGAAACTCCAGTCTAAGCCGCTTAGCGACAGATAATTCACGGAACGTATTCATCATAAGTCTAGGCGGCACATGTCAATACGGCGGATGTGGCTGGGAAACGGCCGTTCCGGTTATCACGCACCGGTATATGGTTATCGCGCAATGAGCGCACTTTTTCACACACCTTGTTACGTTTAATAAAACACACACAGTGAATTTTGTGTTCAATAATTGATTTTCCATATGGCACGAATTTAATGAACCGTACCTAAATGGGCAACAATATCCTAGTGAGGATAATTACGGTGCCGTATATTTACAGAGTGTTGCGCGTTGGATATTTCATATTATTATTAAGCAATTAGTTATCGGAACCGGCAACGGTCGCAACATACGAGCCTTCGAAGTTCCGTGCCCGATTTTGAATATATTGGGGCGATATGGCGTTATGACCGATGTCGCCGACGAGCTACATAACCGACAACTGATAATTTATGTAATGGCGATATCGAATTTTTGTCGCTCTAGATCCCCTGAACATAGTGCCTAAATGCCTGTAATTATCGAATTTTTGGTTGAAAATGGTCTCAAACATTTCCGTTGTCAAACTCAATTCTGTTCGACCGGCCGTCGGCACACGATTACTATACTGAAGGCAATGAATTTGAGGGCTGAAATTTGCAGGGTATGTTCGTTTATGGGCAAAATGCCTAGTTTCCGATTTTTGGCCATCTGAAACTGTTCTCCAAAAACCTCAAAAAGAAAATGATCTGAAAAATTAAAGTTAGGTAGTTAGTTGAAAAAATGCCATTAAATGGTACATAAAATCCAATATAAGAGCTGGCGCTGGGTAATATGGGGTAGGCACCAAATGCTCACTATCGCTAGGCTCCTATCCGAGCGTCTTTCAGGCAGAAATACTTGCAATGGAAAGATGCGTGGAAATGAACCTAGAAAGAAACTATCAGGGATGCGATATAGCAATCCATTATGACAGTTAAGCTACAATTCAACCTCTGAGCTCCATGATATCGAGTCTAAGTTAATATGGGAGTGCTGAAGAAAGCTTAATGCAGTAGGCAAGAAAATCAGGGTCTTCTTGTTCTGGGTTCCAGGACACTCGGGAATAAAAGGAAATGAGGAGGCCAACACACATGCCAAGAAAGGAGCACGAACCCCTTGTATTGACCAGGAAGCATGCTGTGGGGTAGGAAGATACACCTAGAAAAGTGAATTTCGGATCAAAGATGAAACTGAAAGAGGTATATTCTGGAGGTCTCCCCCAGGAATGTATAACTCCAAAAAGCTCCTTCGGAACGTTTGCACAGTCAGATCCAAGAAGTATATGGATCTCAGTAAAAACACGTTACACCTTTTCACTGGTCTTAGGAAGGTTATGATGAGATTAGGGCTAGCAGAAACTGACGAGTGCAGATACTGTGGGGAGAAGAATCAAACTCCTGATCACCTGATTACGGAATGCCTCGCTAACTCAAACCGATGATAGGAATTCTTTGGGCAAGAAATCTGCAGGAGTGAAGACGTAGCCTCCTTGAAGCCATCCCAGATATTGTAGTTCATCAGAACTCGAAGGCGAGCTGTAGATGATGGTAAGATCGCAAGCTCTGATGGGGGGCCGTAATAGACCTTAAGGTCGCAGCGCAACGTTACCTCCTACAACAATACAATAGTTGAAAAATACCGACACGAGGTCTGAAGCAAAATTTCGAGAGAACCTAATGATCAGAAAATTTTAAAAGAAAATATTTAAGAATATTAAGTATCTCAGAAACTATCCGTCAGATATCGTTGAAATTCAAAACCTTATTATGTAGCCAAGTTCTGAATTTCAACTCGATTGGATGTTTAGTATTGAACATATTGAGGAAATACAAAAAAATCATAATCACTATAGCGGTCCAGTTTTTTTTGTCACGCTTATTTACAGTCACCAAACTAAGTATTCAAATAAAACTATGATACAAATTAGTAGCTACTATAATTCGTTCATTTACCACCAAATCCTCATCACTGACCAATTGGAGAAGAAGGTAGACGACCTGTTACCAGGTCTAGGTAGGCAAGATGACCCTAGAATGGTAAGACGTCGCCATGGAGGGCCACTTGATTTTGAGTTTTGCCGTGGCTCCCCCTTTCTTCGGATTTAAATCCCATCGAAAGTGTGTGGGAATTGGTGGTGAGAAGACTGTGTCGTTTTGTAATAAAAAAGTATTTATTTTATGAAGAGTTAATTCGAAAATTTTCACATCTTTTACTATTTAAAAAAATCAATATCTCCAGAATTATTGACCCAAATTGAAAATGTCCCCCAAAACATAAATTAATTCAGCCTATCAAATCATTTCCGCTATTCCTGAAAGTTAAGAAAATAAATCCATTATTCCATACTTTACACGCCCACTGTATATTGATCAAAACGTTTCCCATCAACATCGCAAAGAACACGATACGTCAGAAAAAACGATGAAAGTTTTAAACGTACACCGCGTACGTATATCCGAGTAACGACCTAGACCTGAACATGACAGGACGTGTCACATTTTCATATCGCGGCACGACGCCACCAGAGGTCGGGTCTCTCGCCTGCCAAAATTGTCGTGTGCGGTTGTTGCCCCTGGGAGGAGAGTCTCACAGTGACTTGATCTACTCTTTCTCCTTGCCCTTTATTATTTACCTGTTGGTTGCACGACAGCCACGGTATCATTTATCCAATGCGAGGCTTAAAGTGCCGCTCTTACCGTCTTGCGTCAACTATTAATTACGTCACCTGTCAATTCAGAATGCTCATCACTTGCTCGACCAGAATAACGTATTTCTATGAATTCCGAATCTAACAAAATCGCGTCATTTCGATGATGCGGCTAATGAATTAGCGAATTCGAAATCTTCCGTAAATTTGACGTTTCTATTCTGGTCGACGTTATCAGACGAAATCATAATAAATTACCGGTTAAAATTAGATTATCACAGGAGCAAAACAGATACAAGAGTATAAATCAAGCGTCGTTACATTCAAATTATTCGTTGCTTGTTATGTCGGCCCGAAATTAGTTCTTATCTGAATATTATGCGGGATAGCGCTCATTCATCATTTAACCCGGGTCGGAAGTTAACCAGAATGGAACGTACCAGTATCGTTGAACACGGAAAAATAACGAAGCACGAAATATGTTGAGCCTTCTATGAGTACGTAATTGATACGACGATATTCTATGCGATTAACTATCTGAAATCGTCTGGGTGTTGTCACCCCTAGAGTCATAGAATTTGTAACAGTTCGGATATTTCTCACAAAGTCCTGTACCTAACTGTCTGTGTTCCATCATAGAGTTGGATACTTGTCACCTCAACGAAGTGCCATGGAACAGAGAGGATCGTAAAACCGCCACGTCGGGCTCGGAAATAATAACCAGAACCTTGAAATTGTCGCCGCTAGACAAGTAGGAAGGGATATTCCACATCAGACACCAGGCAGACGGTTTTACGATTGAAAAAGTCACAGTTGTTTGAAAAATCGACTGGAACTTTAGGCGTACAACATGCGGAGCTTCATAAGGACCATAAAAAAGGTTACGAGCTTACAATAACCGTAACTGTATACCAGTCATACTCTGTTGCAGATTTCTAATTTACTTTACGAGTTAATTGTTATGTCAAATTAGCTCGGGCGATAATCTGCTTTACGCCGTTTTGGTTGCTTCCCTCTCACGGGTCCCGATTGGAAATGATCGTCTGAGGAACCGTAATACCGGGTTATTGGTAGTAAAATCGGAGTGCCAGCAGAAATATTGTTTTGAAGATGAGGCTTTAATTGATACAGTTTCGAGGTTGGGTAATGCATAATCGGCATTTTTATCGCTTGATGCCTGCAGACGACCATGTTTGTGGCTGTGCGACAGCACGTGCTTGGATGAAAATCTATTCACATTTAGTCACACTGCATATACAGGGTGAGTCTTAGAGTTGTACATTAATTTAGTTCATAGATTCCTATCATCAAATGAAACACTTTTTTCATTTATCTTTTTTCCAATTTCGGCCCAGGAATAAAGATAAAGGCTGTAGAAATAAAAAAAAATCAGCTTTGGCATTATTTTCCGAATGAAACGAATGTTGGTTTGAAGTTTCCTATAACTATATTGAATAGTAAAAAATCAGAAATTCCACCACTTATATGGATCCGCCCCCGAGTGTTGGAATCTCGAATCAAGCTCTAAACTACGTTACTATACTATTTGCTCGTTCATCATCAATGCCATAGATAATTTATATGCAGGATTCTATTAGCACATTGTAAAAACGTTTAATCCTTGTAACTTTTGACCTAATTGCATCTGAAAAAATTGTAAATTGAAAACGTATTTTATATGGGATCTATGATTAAAATTAAAGTACAACTTTAATCATAGAAGAAACTAAATTAAAATTAAATAACGAACTTATTCGAGAAATTCATTCCTCAAATATCTTCTGATATAATAATTATAATATATCAATTGCCAATTACCCAACATTCCAGTTTTGTTTTCACTGAAGATATTCTGAATGTGTCTATTTCTAACGTCTTCTGAGCTGAATAGGTGGGTCATCATGAAGGAACACAACATTTAGTAGGTAATGAAAAAGATGAAATATTCTGGAATGAAGTACACAGTAAGATCTTTGCAATGTTTCTAGGTTTCATTGAGGGTTGCGACCGACATCAACTATTATTTTAGCTTAGAAGAAAAGTATCGTCATCTAGTTTCAATGTGTTAATGATCCGCACTAAGTCAGGTATCTATGAATCCAATCAAGAATCTATGAATCTTCCCACGAACCACCTATGACATGGAAGCATAGACAATATAGGGATGTCCGAATCAGTCGACCAAATCGAAGATTCTATGGCATATTCAGTAGCAGGGGTGTCTAAAATAGATTGACGTATGGTGAGGATCCCGTTTCAAAAGATGAGGTAATAATCGCGGTGAATAATTCAGGTTTTCGCCGGTTTAGGGTGGAAACGTTCAAGTGCGCATCGTCGGAATTATTAGATTCGAATTGTGCCCGTCACTCCTCTATCGAATTAGTCTAGATCCTCCGGTTTTAAAGGCCCTTCTCAATCTGAAGACATGAATAATAGATAGTTCGTTTCGGATGCGAGAGAGACGGAAACAACAGCCGATATGATATGCATAAAAGAATGACATTAGCCGTATATTGGATAAAGCGAAAGTGCATGTACGCAAGGGTAGTCTCGCCGATCCGGCTAATTGACTTTTAACTAAATGCTAGAAAATGGATAAGTCGTGTATGGGGGAGTGAGCGGCTATCGCCGGTTGTAACGAATCTAATCTACACATCAGCCGAATTACGAATTAGCAGTTCCCCGGGGATAAGAGGACGCGCTTCCCCACGCAAACGCCAATTGGCCACTTCGAGTTAATGTGTGTGTATGCAGATTGAATCAGTCGGGTTTCTCTGCGACAACCCCATCATCTCGTGATCCGATTTTGAAACCGAACTAATCGGCAAGGTCGACGACTTCGGGCCAGATTTATTTAATTTCCTGATCTCTAAAACGAGTGTAGGACTCGCACCGTGCGGGTGTTAATTTTCAGACCGCGATGCCTGATTGTTTAACCATGCAGGCTCCGTATGTAATGGTTTCGACAACTTCCGCTTATCTACCGACAAATTGGACATAACCCAGTATATCCTTGATTGTTCCCTCCCTTCTGCTTCCGATTTTGTAGTATACCAGCATCCCATCCTCTAAAACACTGATGTCATCTTCTCAGATACCTACATCCTTCTACCCATGGCGTCTTTTGCAGATTTGGTAATATTCCCAAATCTAGAGAATCCGCATAGAGTTTTCGAAAGACTGATACGATGTTAGACATCCAAGCTTCAAATATAATCCTATGTAAGTGTGTATGTCACTGGACTGCTCCTAAACGACGTGACCGATTTCAATGAAATTTTGTGTGTGAATTAGAGCGGTTCCCCGCAATTTTTGCGGCTAGATCCGCAATCGGACCCAGTAGGAGGCACCGCAATCAGGTTTCGGAGTTATGGCCGTTTTTAGTGAAAACATTTTTTTATCAATATTTCCGATCTGTCTGAAATTTAGCATTATATTGTAGAATAATGAACTTTATATGCATGCGAAGTTTTGTATTGATCGGGTTGCCTTAAAGTGTCAAAAAAAATTAGAAATTTTCAAATTTTGTTTTTACAATAACTCTCGAACAGAATAAGCTAGACAGCTAAAATTGCAATAGGTTTAGGAGAGAAATATCTCGGTTAAGTTCGTTATTGGGCAAAATGGTTTCGGAATAACGAAAAAAAAATTTCTTTTACATTACAAATTCCAAATTAATTTTTGTTTTTTTTAAGTTCTGAATAATCATCGCTTGGACTGGCCGGACCTGGTTTTGAAAGAGACCCTCCTGGCATTACGAACAACATTTTCCTTTTGAATTAAAATATTGAAGGGATTTCTAAGAACAAGAAGGAATATCTTTGAAAACTTGCGGAGGCGATTCTTCTCCAAGAGATCCCATGCGCCTACAGAGAAGTATATTTGTGAAAGGAGACTTTTGAAAGGTTATGTATTATTTATAATTTGTTCGTTCTTCTCCTCTTGTCTTTTCATTTTTCAGGAGTTTCGGGTACCTTGGAGAATCCTCTCCGTTTTTTGACGAAGGAATCCATAATGAAGAAATAAATGCCATCTGCCATAAGTTCCATCTGAAAAGCATGTTATTGCAACGACCATGACCTGTTCTTAAACGATACAGAACAGTTATATTTTCCTGGGAAGATGAAACCCCGGAACTACTTTCAAAGCATCAGTAATTAGATACTTGTTCAAAATATTGCGTGAATCCTCTTCTGACTGCAAACCTTCTTTGTCGCTTTTATTAAAATTGAGAAAACAAGTGGACAATAAAGTTTAACGAAACTTCAATCTCGGAATTTTCAAAATCTGCAGATAGAATTGGAAAGAAGAGGTGTTAATACTGATCCTTGTGTAAGACCATATTCAATATTTTGAAATACTATTATCATCAACAACATTACTAAACCCTCTATCTGACAACATTGAGCCTATTTTCTAATAATAGAACCATTTTTCCACATTTAAGATGGGTCCAAAGTTTGAAAATCAAACCATCTTTCTGTGTCACATGCTGACGACAAATCAACAAATAATAAATACAAAATAAAAATGAACCCCCAGTTGGTTGAGTGATTTACAAATCAATTTACAGGAACGAAGTAACAGCTCTCCAGTTTACATCTATGATTCCGCGTGAAAATAATTGATAACGAATTCGCGTAAAAAATTTAAACCGTCAAGATCCGAGTTTGTTCTTATTTATACCTGAATTGCTCGGCCGATGTAGCGGACAATAAATTTCAGTCGGAACCAACCACTCTATAATCCGGTCCGAATTTTGTTATTCAATTAAATCCTTATGGTATAATTAAAAATTTACATCAATGTAATTATCGTAATATACAAAATGGGAGATAATAATTTTCGTTGTGGAACTACGTTCTCATTTGAATATTCAGTTTAGGTTTCCAGCTCCTGCGTTTAAATTACGAGGTGTATAACTAGTTTCGGAAAAAATTTTAATTGAATATGACCTCCAATATAAATGGTAGTTTATGTCAGGAACATGTAGTTCTTGAGTACGAGCTGTAAAAATTGCTGTTGATATCATCTCGAGACCTCCATTCCAACCACTATGTGAAAAATGTGGCCTACATCTTCAATAAATTGATCTCGAATCGGTACATCGCGGGATGCTAATGGGAAATTATAAGTCAGGGTTGGAACGCGACAATGAGTTCTTGATATTTATTATCCACATTCCACTGAGACTACACAATAAATTATTCGAAATTCCTACACAATTTTCGTTCAACCGATATTCAACCAATAATTTTTGTTCAGTATGTTTGAATTTTTCATGGGAAAAGATACAAACTCGTTTTGAACTGATTGGAATGAGGTACGTGATTTAAATCTTGAAGGGACTTTCGACAAGTTCAATTTTAATCCCTGTCTATACTCAGTTTCCATGGGAATCACTGAGGTCGACTAATACAAATATATTTCCAACGTTGCCAGTCTCCACGATTAACGCGATCGGTATGGAAGCAGAATGATCAAGTTGTTCGAATGTCGCAGGTTTAGCTTCCATTCTGACCGTGACGAAGCTAGAATGTTATTTGAAGTAATCGTCCGTCCATGGTTCGGCTCCCATGGAAACCGACTTTAGGAAAGGCACTCAGGAGATTGGAATCGCGTCAATCTGGTATGTCCATGTGAGGACGCTCTTAGAGCTGACAATCGTTCAAAAACCATTAGTTAAGCTTGAAAACCAGTATTATCTGAGTTTGCGCCATCTGAGAGGGTGAGCTTAACTTTTCGAAGCCAGAAACTTCGAAATTTTCGGACCCTATTCAGTTTTTTGCATTTAACTCCCAAACTACTCTTCCAAGCGAAAAACTTGACAGGAAACAAATTGAAGAGCATTAAATTCTACATCGATTGCCCCCCCAACTTAGAAAATTGACCATTATAAGGTAGAAATCGACAGCTAAAGAACGACAATTTTGTTCACTTTGGGTAAAATGTACTATCATTAAATGGTTTCTTTCTGGGTTTTCTCTCATAAACTCTGAAAAATATCTATAAAATAAAAAAATTATTATTTTGTGATTTGCTACTGCGTAAGAAACACAAGATATTTGTCAGAAGCAATCAATCGAACAATGTTGCCTAACAAATAACAACGAATCAACAACAACGAAGAAACAACTACTCGTATATCGTAACGTTTCGGAGTTTATATCAGACTCCTTTGTCAGACTCTTAGCGAAAAATCTTCAGAATTATTGTTGTTTCTTCGTTGTTGTTGATTCTTTGTTATTTGTTAAGCAACATTGTTCGATTGATTGCTTCTGACAAATATCTTGTGTTTCTTACGCAGAAGCAAATCACAAAATAATAAATTTCTTATTTTATAGATATTTTTCAGAGTTTGGGAGAGAAAACCCAGAAAGAAACCATTTGATGATGAATATGTCTCCCACAGTATCCGTTAATGATTACTTAAAATGTACTATTCAACGACTTTCAGGAAATAATTGATGTTGTTTCGTTATTGTTTGTTAGGTAACATTGTTCGATTTATTGCTTCTGACAAATATTCTGTGGTTTTTGCGATATTCACAAAATAAATATTTTTTATTTAATACATATTTTTCAGAGTTTGGGAGAGAAAACCCAGAAAGAAACCATGTAATGACTTTCTGATTTTAGAACGATTTCCAGCTTTCCCCAGATGATTTCCAGGTACCCCCAAATTTTGTCTAGTTTAACGTATTGTCTTATTATAGGCTCTTTCTTTATATAATCTTCCATATCACGTTTCGACATCATTATAGCTCTAATTCGTGAATACCGACTTAGACGTTGTCTTGGGAACATTGGTTTAGATCTTATACTTTACTTAGCCCATCATAGTAGTCTAAAAGGGTAGAATAGCTCAATCTGGCAGACAGTTTGGGTTATTCGGGGCTATATCTGCTTATAGCAAATCTGAAGCCTAGGATTGTGATAGGTGATAATGATAGGCTGATGATTGATATAACTTGCTCGGATAAAATCGTCATGAAGAACAATGTCATCGAAAAATCAACCAATTAAGATGAAATCTTCAAACCATTTAGATCGCGTACAGCTAGTTAATTCGATTGTTCGATGAATACCAAATGTACCATATGGTACGACCGATGTGATGTGCGTGGAGACAATGGGTGTTTATGCGATGTGCTCCGAATCGATAATCGATAGTTGGGACTAGTCCACGTTTTACCTTAACCTTTGGAATCTAGCCCTGCTACGTAGTTTTAATGCAACGCACGGCCACGGGCTGTTTGTAAACAGTATAATCGAGCTATGTCTAGCATATCTGATAGAGTGTCATATTATAAATGGTACGATACGTTTTCAGTAGGTCTCTGGAAAAACCCGAACGGAAAGGTGGTTACTTGGACGGGGTATTAACATCGGTCGACTGGATTGTTGCACAGAACTGTCAACGACCCGATATTAGTCCATGTGTACTTTCATGAGTATGTATGAGTTGGCTTGGGAAGAGAATCTCGAAAGAAAACATTTCGAAATACAACAAATATTCAATTCTCACGTTTGCAAGTAGAAGTACCATGGAATTAAAATGCAAATCAATGTTACTTTATTTATTCTATCTGCAATTTTGGAGGAAATTTCGGAAATGGTCTAGTAGGAACCAACATGAGCAAATTCTGGAAGACAAGAAGTAAGTATTAAACTTTCAATAAGACTATTAGCACAAAGGCTCGAATAGCATTTTTCGATATTAGAAAATTGTTTGTGTATCCTGAGTGACTGGATAAATGAAAATCCATTCTGGTTACAGACCAGATAATTAAGTGAAAGATTTTCATAAAAGAATAACATGTTAAGTTGTTACGTACAAGTGATCCTTATATCCATGGGAAATGCTAGCCTCACATTAGGGTTCTTTAGTCTTCCAACATCTGAAGTACGGAAAATTCATCGCTTGGATGGCCGAGCCTGGTTTTGAAAAAATCTCTCCCGGCCGATGAGCCATCAATATTATCTTGTTGGCACTCTTGTTCCACGGGACAGGGTTCAAATCAATTAGCCCAAATGTCTATAATTTTCAAATTTTTGGCTGAAATTGGTCCTAAACGTTTTGGTTCGACTCACTGATCAAGAATCCGTAGTCAAAATCGATTCTATCCGGTCGTATCGATAACTCTCGAAAGGAATGAGCTAGACACTTGAAATTTTCAGAGTAGGTTTGGGAGATAAATTTCTCGGCTGAGTTCATTATTGGGCAAAATCAGCCGGAAGGTTTCGGAGTAACAAAAAAAATGTTTTTTTCACATCACAAATTTCAAACTCTTTTTGCGCATATGTTCAGGGGAACATCGCGTTATTTCATTTCAAATTCAAGATGAAGTTTCATCATAAGAATCCTTTGATATCATTCTCAACTCTAACAAATCAATACTTTCGGAGATATGATTTCTCAAAACTTCAATAATTATTCTTGATTCTCTGATTTCATAGAATAATATAATTATAATTTACTTCGGCCTGGTGGTTACGGAGTAACGAAAAAAAAAATTCAAATTCAATATTTTTTACGACGAAGTTTCATCATAAGAATCCTTTGATATCATTCTCAACTCTAACAAATCAATACTTTCGAATATTTCAATAATTATTCTTAGTTCTATAATTTCATAGATTACTCTAATTATAATTTGCTGATTTATGTAAATACAACATGAGTTGAGTCATAGACCTACGTTTTGAATTTAATTGCGAGAATTCTTGAAAATTGATGCACAAAAGCCAAATTACAGCACGCAGTGTCCCCAATCGTTCACCCATCCAAGCACTAACCGCACCCGACGCTGCTTGGCTTCAGTGTTCGGACGATATCTAGCATATTCAGTGTGGTATAGCCTCAAACAATATTTTTTCCTCTAACTCTGCAATTATATTCATGATGCAGTTCTATCATAAGAATCCATTGATATCATTCCCAATTCTGAGAAACCAATACTTCTCCTGCCCACAGGGCATTCCCACATTTTGAATTTAAATATTGAAATTCTAAGGACAGGTTAGATTTACATGATTAACCATTGAAAGCAAGAGAAATCTTCTAATTGGAGAAAATGCATCATAGTCATATAAAACTTCACCCGAAAACATGGTCATTATAAGAAAGATGCGTAGAAACCTGTAAAATCTTCGAGCACTATTAGCCTAGTACGTCCACCTGCTTAAAAACGTCCGAACCTCAGTTTTAGCAACATACCAATGGGTATTCATTCAAACTTCCGTGAGAACCGTTGATTAATTAACAACACAAATAGTAATGAGTGAATTAATTGGTCTTAAATGGCAGATTACCATTCAATAAGAAAGATGGAAATGAACTTGTTGATTCTGAAATTATGAATATTCAACTACATCGACGGAGGAATTTCTATGGATCCAAGGCGTCAAAAGAGACATACGACCAGGACAAAACAGATCGTGTTTATTCATCGTCGTTAATTAAAAAGTTGGGAGTGAAAAGATTCCGTCGCGCAGGATTTTATTAACCGGGAGGGGAGAGATGCAATTCAGCGGGTGTATGGGGAACAAACGAACCAGCAGCCACCAAATTGAGAACATCTGGTGCTGACGTCCGAACAAAAACGATAAACGGCCGGTCAACTCGCCTGCTAAAGACATCTCCTTATACACGCACTCGCACACACGTGGGGGCCCGGTTCTGCCAGAATTGGGGTCCCTGCTTGCGGGGGTGATTTCTTTTTACCGAGCCAAAACGTGTGTACGGCACTTTACGTCGACGATACCCTATCGGGTTACTCCTTCTGTTCGTCAAGGTTGCCCCCGGTGTGTTTTCGTTATACCGCAAGGTGAACCGGGGGAGGTTTTGTTTGACGAGAGGGGGAGCGAAACCGTTTCCTCCAGGTACAAAGACGCGGGGGGACGCACTCGTTTCGAAGGGTTGAAAGGCGAAAACTTCCGCGGTAGAAACTGCCAAGTCACCCCAGAATTACAGAAAGGCCGATGTGAAAGCAAAATCGATAACCATAACGTTGTGTTTCCCCCAGTATTCTATACACCAGTATGAACCCTTCCTGGCTTTGAAATCCAAAAATGAACTCTATCGATTTTTTAACCAAAAAAACAATTTCTTTGCAACAATCCTAACGAGCAACTATCAGTACAATCGGCCCGGTTAATATGTTCGAAGTATTGCTCTAGCGCCACCTATCTATACGAATCATTACTAAAAACGAACTGTAAGCGTAAGATAGATACCAAATTATTATATTATTTTATGTAACTGGCAACAATAGTGCTCGACGTCATAGGACACGATATACGTATATATTGTACATATTGCGGACGCTGTTTGTGACGTTTAGTGACAATTTATAGGAAAATGGAAGAAATGGGTGAGAATTTTTCTGCCACGAATTAGTACGAAGTGGACTTTCAGAACTGTGCATCGATCAAATGTGCGTCAATTGATAATCGAGATACAAAGTAAGATTGAAGCATGTCTGTGCATTAGTACAGGCTTAGGGATGCGACCAATTTTGCCTCCCTTGAGTTGACTGAGGTATATCCCAAGCTACAAACAGTTCCACGTCCAGTTCAAGAGTTCTTATTGACTACAGTACAGGAGAAGAACTACAAGGGTCAGTATAATTACTAACTTACAAAGAAACTGCAACACCCAGAAGGAGCTGTTTAAATTTTATTTTTTTTTGGTAAAACATATATAGTATAGCAAGGATGAATGATTAAAATTTGGAGAAATAAATGAAGGTTTTTTTCATGTAAACATTTTTTGTTACTTACAAATTTAAGTCGTTTTTTGCAAATTTTTTAAATTTTTCAACAAACCAGCTGTTCGAGGAGATCCAAAGTCGATGTTTAGTTGTTATTAAAATGCCAAGAGCACGTGTACGCGGAATTTATCGCCAGCTAAGTGAATAATTGGTCTACGGGAGGCGGGGTGTCATTTCGAGAAATCGCTAAACGTACGAACAGAAATCCAACTACTGTTATGAGATGTTGTCAAGCGTGGTTTGATAATGCCCAAAATCGAAGAAAAGTAGGCACCAGAAGTCGAAGGGGCACAAATGAAGTTCAAGATCGACGTCTAAGACTTATGGCTATTAGAGACCGATTTGCGATAACTCGATCTTTGGCTGATGAATGGTTAGGAGAACAAGGCCATTCTGTAACTGTTCGAACGATTTACCGCTGGATAAGGTCTTTTGGAATGCAGCATTATCGACCCCATCTTGAGTTACGTCTGACGGTTGACCATCGCCGGCAACGATTACAGTGGTGCAGAGAACGTCAACATTGGAATATGGAATGGCATCAGGTCGTCTTTTCTAATGAATCTCGATTCTGCTTTGGTGCACATGATGGCCGAAGAAGGGTTAGACGACGTCGGGGAGAAAGACGTGAACCTCAGTTTGATATTGAGCGTCATGTACACCGGACAGTAGGCGTTATGGTATGGGGTGCTATTGCAGATGCAAGTAGGTCACCTTTAGTCTTTATTCTAGGTAACATGACAGCGCTGCGTTACCTTCAAGAAATAGTGGAGCCATATGTCCTCCCTTACCTTAACCGGCTCGAGAATCCGATAGTTCAGCAAGATAATGCTCGATCCCATGTTGCCAGAGTTAGTTTAAACTTTTTTGAAGCGACCCATTTGAATCTTTTGCCATGGCCGCCCAAATCCCCCGATCTTTCGCCCATAGAGTATATTTGGACATCATGGGTAGAAGGCTTGGAAATTTACCCCAGCCCCCTCGGACTCTGGCGGCTCTGATACATGAACTACAGGTAGCTTGGGATAGTATCCCTCATGAAGAAATGGACCATCTTATTGCATCAATGCCAAGACGTGTTGGGGAGTGTATAAGATAATCGCGGTGGACAAACACATTATTAACAAATTTATTGAAAATATGGAATCGAATGGCCACCAAAATCAGGTGATCTGACACCTTCGGTCCTGTTCTAGGCAAATACTGAGAAGTTCTCATCCTAGGAACTTCTCGGTAACGTGACCTAGTACAGTAATTCGATTACGCCTGCCGGCACATCTATACGCCCTTGCGAACATTCTGCGAGTTTCGAAATCGAATTACCCACTTTTATTTATGACGGGCAACTACTAGACCGGGCGTAGCAGTAGCTCCAGGAGAAGCGGACAATCCTGGTGTTACCCGGTCGGCCGAGCTTATCGCAGACAGCAGGATAATTAAATTTGTCGGAATGATTTATCGCCCACGGTGCGCCGTCCTCCGACGCCTTCGCAGAACTTCCGGCTTCCCGTTGACTCCATCCTATCCCGGTCCCGAATCTCTGAGCGTCTGATGTATGACTCCCCTGGCCCATCGCAATGCAACACCTGACGCCGGAATCGATAAAGGCCATTAGCTATTCATAAATTTGGGGAAACGTGCCGCGGGGAGATAAGAAGACCGCCCGGGCGCGTTGCGGCAGAGACCTTCGCCGCAAGAAGAAGAACAAGGGTTGCCGTGTACGCCGTCACAGTATATTGGCATTATTCACGGTATTAACGACCGTTGTCGCGTTGCAATTGTTACCTTTTGCGGCCTGGGGCCCTTGATTTGTTGGAAAACTTGTCGATACCTCAAAACCATAGTTGCATCTTCGCAGTATAAGTTGAAGACAGTTAGAAACTATAGCGCAGATAAATTTACCAGCTCCAAGATATATTTCAGTTTCGAAGAGAAGTTTTCAGTGAAAATAAATGACTCTTATTGACTCCTCGAAGGCCAGGATAGTCACGAATAGCCTTATATACTGACTGACGAAGAAACTGCAACACCCAGAAGGAGCTGTTCAAATTTTTTTTTTGTAAAACATAGATAGTATAGCAAGGAGTGAATTATTGAAATTTGAAGAAAAAAAACGAAGGGTTAACAATTTTTTTCAATAAATTTGTTAATAATGTGTTTGTCCACCGCGTTTATCTATACACTCCCCAACACGTCTTGGCATTGATGCAATAAGATGGTATATTTCTTCTTGAGGGATACCATCCCAAGCTACCTGTAGTTCATGTATCAGAGCCGCCAAAATCCGTGGGGGCTGGGGTACATTTCCAAGCCTTCTACCCATGATGTCCCAAACATGCTGGCAACATGAGATCGAGCATTATCTTGCTGAAATATTGGATTCTCGAGCCGGTTTATGTAAGGGAAAACATATGGCTCCACTATTTCTTGAAGGTAACGCAGCGCTGTCATGTTACCTCGAATAAAGATTAAAGGTGGCCTACTTGCATGTGCAATAGGACCCCATACCATTACACCTAGTGTCCGGTGTACATGAAGCTCAATATCAAACTGAGGTTCACGTCTTTCTCCCCGACGTCGTCTAACCCTTCTTCGGCCATCATGTGCACCCAAGGAGAATCGAGATTCCACATTCCAATGTTGACGTTCGCTGGACCACTGTAATCGTTGCCTGCGATGCTCAACCGTTCGGGCAGTAACAGGATGACCTTGTTCTCCTAACCACTTATCAGCCAAATATCGAGTTGCCATAAATCGGTCTCTAATAGCCATAAGTTTTAGACGTCGATCTTGGACTTCGACGTCCGGTGCCTACTCTTTTTCGATTTTGGGCATTATAAAACCACGCTTGACAACATCTCATAACAGTAGTTGGATTTATGTTCGTACGGTTAGCGATTTCTCGAAATGACAACCCCGCCTCCCGTAGACCAATAATTCGACCTCTTTCAAATTCACTTAGCTGGCGATAAATTCCGCGTACACGTGCTGTAGACATTTTAACAACAACTAAACATCGACTTTGGATCTCCTCGAACACCTGGGGTGTTGTAAAATTTAAAAAAATTGTAAAAAACGACTACAATATGTAAGTAACAAAAAACGTTTACATGAAAAAACCTTCACGATTTTTTTCTCCAAATTTTAATAATTTACTCCTTGCTATACTATCTATGTTTAACCAAAAGAAATTTAAAACTTAAACAGCTCCTTCCGGGTGTTGCAGTTTCTTTGTCAGTTAGTATATTAAGTAAACTTAAGTAAAGTTTTCTGAGCCACTCTAATGGTGTTTTTACTTTTATATTATGATGGGCCGCATCTTTGGGCTGTTATAGGTAATAAGTAATACAAATAAAGATCAAACCAAGAACTGGAAACATATGGCTGTCCCAAAATGAACCTTTTTGATGATGATGAGCAAGGGCCCCCAATTTGAAACCTTTAGAAATCTTACGGTTTCACAAAACTTCGATTGCTCTTGATTACGAAATCAATTTGATTCTATGTTGATTTCCAGTTCATTTGTAATGCAACCATCGAATTCAATCAATAATCAAGCTGATCGAAGCTTTGTGAAACTCACGATTATAGTATCCTCCATTCAACCCTTAGGTGTGCCTCTCTCAAGGTTGATTTTAGCAACCATATTTTCGAATTGGAGCACGTTCAAGAATGTGAAATGCGAAAGTGCAAAAGAGGGTGGAAAAAAGTGGCATATCTGCGGATTTTGCGAGTGGTTCCAATCGCCAAAAAGTGCGAGGGTGTCGACCAACGGACGGTGAACAATATCCATCCGTCGCAGGGCGGCGGAAAGATCGATTTTGCAAAAGTAACCGAGGGAAACGGCAGAAACTGCGTCCTTAAGTTCGACGGCACTATTTCATTTTAATGGTCCCTACGGTCCCGGATTCCATTAAACTGTTTCTCCTGTAAAGTTTACTTTTGCCACTGGGACCATTAGTTTGATGCAGCAGGAAACAATCCGACCAAAGGACTGGGATTGATAGATGAAGCCGGCGTCTCGGCCATTTCCGTCTGCTTACTCGGCATCCCATAATTCAGGGACCCGTACCGTATTAAAGCAGAAATTCGAAAACATTCTTTCTCTCCGGAACGTTAAGGGATGAATGGGTAGAGGAATGTAATAAAGGCTTTGTTGCGATGCAGCAGATTTCGAATAAAGTAGTCGTTATTACCCTCTCCGATATATATTTCGGTTTTCCTAACGGCGCAACATTTTCATCAATTGCCAATTACAGACATTGGATCCGAAGATTTCGAAAGGAACTCCTTAACGTTCCACTTTTCTCATGGGGAAGTCATCCAGAAATACCCTCGAGTTTATAGCTTTTTTCGATCAAGCAAGATAATTCTTTTTTTGTGCGTATAAAGACCTTCAGCATAGGAATTGGTAAATCAACAAGCAAAACATCAGTGGAAGACGTCAGTCAAATATACAGTTCAGAACACTAAGAAAGGGGACGTTGCCAAATGTCTGGATATGACTTTGGAGCTGCTGGAGAGTTTCTGGTTGCAATCAGTGGATTAACCTCAGGAGATCTGGAAGGTTATGCTGAATATATTCTCTTCCAGAAACAAACTGGCCTGATTTATATCATCGGGCATTTTCTGTTCCACCATTGGAACAATTTTCAGCCTTAACCACACAGGTGCTTCCTCTCATCTATGAAGAACTGTAAGAAATTAGGAAAATCAAGAAAAACAGCATGGTCTGGAACTGAATGATAAGCTATAGCTTATCATCCTGTAACCTGCTTCAAAACACATATTTTTGCAAATCCAATAACGCCATTCAAACATTTGTCCGCTATTCGTTTTTCAATTATGTCAATAGACTAATATGAACCGACATGAAGTATCAGATATATGGCGTTGGAGTTAGATATCCAAAATAAGGCGATTCGTTTCTGGTTCTAATCTATGAGCTTCAAGAGCTCTTTATTGCTGCTTCAAAGCGTGCTCAACTGGATTAAGCTCATCCTGAAGGTTATACTGAACATGCAGTACCCTGATTTTCTCTTTCAGTAGCGAACTGGAGGGATTTATGACACAGAGTATTGTCTGTTCCACCATTGGAACAACTTCCTGCCTTAACTATACGTGTGCCTCCTCTCCTCAGCACAAAAATGAGGAAGAAGATCAAAGTATCCCTGGTCTGTTACCTGGACATCGAAGAATTAAGGAAATCAAGCATACAAGAGCTGATCTCATCGATAAAAACAGAAAAATTAAAGTAAGATAGTATATCTTTGAGTACATTTAAAATTGAAACAACCAACCAATAACGCCATTGAAACATTTGTCTGCAGTTGTCGTTCAATAATGTCAACAGACTAATATGAACCGACAAGAAGCAACAGTGATATGGTGTTGGAGTGGTACATCCAAAATAAGGCGATTAACGAGTTCTGATACATTAGTGAAAGCAATGAAAATATCAAATTAATTAGCTAATTGAATTATACCAATCTATTTGATGGATAAGTACAAAAACCGGTTAAAAACCCCAATTACAGCAAAATCCTGTTCGCGAGCTACGGGGAACATTGTTTTTTCGCATTTACACAGGGAAAATCTAACCATTAAATCAATTCTAGAGTTTTTGCGGACGTTGTCGATAACTGTATTTACAAGTCGGACTCTCTAATTGGAATTTATCTGTTTATTTTCCTTCGCGACGACATCATGGGTGAAGTAAGTGTCCGATGACGGAATTATAAAGGTAAGTCATCGACGAACACGTCCTCTAAAAAATTCGGGTTAGACGACAACCGTCTCCGCGCTAAAAATAAACGGGAAGATACAGATAGCAGGGGCGGTCTTTGGTTTGGTTGATCTACAAATAAGAGTTGGGTGGCCTCTTTAGGAATGTAATAATGTGGATGAATATCTTAGGAAAAGACACAACGCAGGATAAGAGGATAATTTGCAATTTCCGTATCGTAAATATCAGCAAATATGTCAGATATTTTGAAATCATTTGAATGGATTTATAGAGTAGGGTATTAATTTCAACATACCGCATGTTACCGGTGACTATTACTAGTACTTATTGACTGAACTTTTGAATTCCAAGCATATATCTGTAAACCGGAGAACAGAGGCAAACTGGAATTGTTGAATGGAACAAATTCGAAGGGGTTTATCGAGGAAAAATACGGAAGTTTCGTAGAGTTTCGCGTTTTCGGAGCGAAAAGATGGGGGTTTATTTAAAAAAAATTGTGACAAGGCGAAAAAATGCCGATTTTGGCAAAAGGAGCAAAATTGTGGAAAGGAATTTGGAGAAACGGTGGCGTTCGGAACGACGGTATTTGCGGGAACGCGAAGTTAAGATTCCAAATTAATCCGTAGTGGAGCCCTTTTTTCGATGCTCTCTTTCGTTTTCCCGGAAGAACTATAGAAAAATATGATTTTCGCGAAAATCGACAAAATTCTGACGTTTCACGTATTTCTGTGGCAAATTTTAACGCGGCTCTTTAAAGGTCGAAGTTTACGGTCTGAACGAGCGACGAGTAATGTCAAATCGAATTTGAATTTCGAACGGAATTATTCGAAAATCTTGGAATCGTCTAGAAAAACTGCGAGAAATATGAACGAGTAACCGATTTCGATCGATCGCTTGACAGGATTGACGATATTCTGAAAATCGAAAGTCGGAAATCATCCGAGTACTAATGATCTTTGTTTGGTACATAATCAGAGTTGATTCACGTAGGCAACGTGGCCGAGTGAGCTGAAGCGTTGGATTGGGAATTTGTAGCTCCCGAGCCTCGCGGGGCGGCGGGATCGAATCTCGGAGCGTCCGAAATAGCTTTATCTTAAATTTTTTTCATTGTAACCCAATGAAAAACTTAAAGGAGCGTTACTCCAGTAAACGTATCTTGGGATTTGGATATTTTCGTTAAGTTACGAAATCTATAATGAATATCTGTTCGATCGGGCGGATTTTTGCAATGAAATTACTCAAAATATTCAACTATTAAGCAGAAAATTAACGGTCGAAAATGAAAAACCCCCTGCCGTTTGTTCATTTATGCTCAAAATGGAAAAACAAAAAATATTGTTTATCCAAATGTTTTGGTTTAAGTTTTAAAATAGCTAGCAATAAATAAAATAATTTTTTGGTTGAATAAACGAATTAAATGTTTCACTTTACGAAGTGAAGCACGTACCGGGCCGCTAGTTACCTAGGAAATGTTTAACGTTGTTCTGAATTTTCCTATATCATGTATTAATGCATACTCCTCTTTTTTTTTACTTTTCAAACGTATACATCTGGAAAACATATGAAGGTTGGTAGGCAAGTTAGTCAAGGACATTACCATATAAAACGAATACGACTTTCTGGCGCCATCTCTGGGCCAGGCCGGAGAGCATAACTCATTCTCATTCGAGACTAACGAATTATCTTCTACAATCATCAGGAGTAGCAGTAGTTACTTTTTCACTGAGGAAGCAATGCGGAATACTATTGAATATTACAAACAACAGATGTCCCACTCATCGACTTTTACATCCGACATCTGCGCATCCCCGTGCAAAAACTCTTCTAATACTCCTCAACAAGAACCGGTACCATGCGCCAACCTCCTTGATAATCCTCAATCTCCGTCCTGTATTATTCAAAACGGCAATCATTCAAAGTGTCATTCAGCTGTTCCACATATTTAATGTTCGCGGCCCCATAAATTCAAGTTAATCCGCCACTGACCCGCTGGTATGCTACAAGTGACTGAAAGGAGATTATATATCGCAAGACGCTCAAAATGAGAATACCTCTCCAACACGGACGGCTCTAGGATGCCAATGGCAGCAACCGACGCATGTGTTGTCGTCTGAACCTGGTATAATTAACGCGCGGTATTTATAGTGCAAGGGCAACGATCAAATCTTCTGTTTCGACGAGGCCGACAACAACGACAAGAAGCGACCGGGGGTTATTCGAGACACGAATTTCGTCGCTAACCAAAACGGATGGTTCATTAAGACCGATGGCCCTAAGACGTAACGGAATTTAGAGCTAACGTAGAGGTCCGAGTGGCGGTACGACAAAATCGTGCCAAGTCGGCATACAAAAAATAGTTGGGAGGGTTCCCTGTGATATTCGGCAAACTAAAATTAATCATGGCACATGGCTATTGTCCTTCAAAATGATATAAGTGAAGATCAAATACTTTCGAATATTTTGTACCGAGTTTTGATGAATGTTTTATGGATTCCGATTGAGGTTATCAACCGTTTCAACAGTAAATAGTTTGTGTCCGAATCCAAATGAAACTGAGGTTTCTTGCTTCCATTTGAACAATAGTCAAAAATATAGAACATTGACGGTGGGTTTCACAAAGCTTTGGCAACTCTTAATCGCCAAATTAGTGCGATTCTATGTCGATTTTCAGTTCATTTTTGATACAACCATCGAATTAAATCCACAATTAAGCTAATCGAAGCTTCGTGAAACCCACCATGAGTGTAGCTTTCGGAGATTCTTTCTTGAGACTTTTGGGTCGTCGTGAAGCACCTTGTCGGACCGCAATAAAGAAATTGGTGGAAAAATTCGAGCTGTTGGGACAAGTTAGTAATGTGAAGAATAAAACCCGTGCACGTCGCTCAAGAACAGCCGAGAATATTGCTGCTGTAGCCGAAAGTGTTGAAGAAAACCCAGGTTTGTCCATTCCTCATCGTTCTTTAGAATTAGGCATTCCACAAACGGCATTACACCGTATTTTGCATAAAGATTTGGGTCTTAAGGCTTATAAAGTTCAGTTAACACAAGAACTCAAACCGGCCGATCATCAACAACGTCGTGTCTTTGCTGATTGGGTCGTTGAAATGGATGAAAATGATCCGGAATTCCATCGAAAAATCATCTTGAGTCATGAGGTCCATTTCCACCTCGGTGGCTTCGTCAACAAGCAAAATTGTCGCATCTGGGGCTCGGAAAACCCAAGAGTTATTGTTGACTCAACGTGTGACTGTTTGGTGCGTTTTATGGTCCGGCGGAGTCATTGGACCTTACTTTTTCGAAAATGAGGCTGGAGCAACAGTTACGGTGAATGGATTCGCTATCGAGATATGACTAATGATTTTTTTATGGCCGGAATTGGATGGTATTGATCTGGACAACGTTTACTTTCAACAAGACGGCGCTACGTGCCACACAAGCAACGAAAACATTGATCTTTTGCGGGAAAAGTTTCCGGACCGTGTTATCTCTCGAAGAGGTGATCACAATTGGCCACCGAGATCTTGTGATTTAACACCTTGCGACTTCTTCCTTTGGGGCCACGTGAAAGAGAAGGTCTACGCCAATAGCCCAGCGTCGATTCAAGACCTCAAAGATGGAATTCGTGAGGCTATCGAGGACATAGGGCAGCCACTTTGCGATTTGGTTATGGAAAATTTCATTAAAAGGATATGGTCCTGTAAGCGTGGTCGTGGTGGTCATTTGCCTGATGCTATTTTCCACTATCAACGGCATAGCTTCTTCTTTATAATGAAATAAACATCCGATCATTTACATTGAAAAATGGCATTTTTCTTTGAATATCAAAATAACACCTCTTATTGGAAAACCCTTTAGAACTCATATCGGTAGAAATATCCTCCTCGAATTACGTTCGGAACAGAAACTCGATCCAGATCTAGATCGGAGTGTTTCGGAAGAATCAAAGACAGATAGACCCGCTCTAAGACCCTCGAAGATTCCTACATCGAATTTGTCGCGTCAGAAGTCAGCGATTGTCCCAAAAACGTCGTTTTCCTTTCGTCTCCCTTCCTTGATACAATTTGCATCGGCTGGAATCACTTAGCCGGTATCCGGCGACGGCGTCCCGAAGCGGTGCTTCGCAGCGCCGGTTTTATTGGAGCATTATCATTTTATTGACTTCAAATAGCTTGTAAAACGCGGAGAAGTGAGTTTAGAGGAGAGACGCGGAAGCGGATCCCCGAAACAGCCTAATTCAGGAGACAGTGATGGCATGTAATCGTCCTGCGGAGCCCCCTGCCAGCAAACAGGTGGATTTTGTTCAATTTATTGCACAACAGATTTCTAGATGCACAGATAGTGACGTTACCTTTGATGAATTTTACGGATTCTTGGCTTGTATGATCGTACTTAAATATTTACTCACTGACATTGCATTACCGAGAAATATATTACTGAACTATAAAGCTGAGTCTATAAAAGTGTCGAAATACTGACAATAATAAGATATTATTTCATAAGGAGGAGAAGTGTCACTTTTCATGGCGAGCTGGAGTTTACCCGCCGAACGGAGTGAGGCGGGTAATTGAAAGCGAGCCATGAAAAGTTACTTCTACTCCGAATGAAATATGTTATTTTATTTTCAAACGTTTTGAAATTCATAAAAATCTGAATATCCACTTTTGGATGATTTACATAAATAATTCTATCCATTTACGATCGTTTTATAATTGAATGAATTATGAAACATTTGCCTAGCTACGGTTGCCACGTAAAATTCATTCTGACAGATATAAAGTAAAATTATTATTAGTTATCATTTGCAAGCTGGTGAGAAGTGGTTGATAGTGAAAATGTCTTGAAATTGAGGTTTTGGCGAATGAAGCAGTCTCTTCCCTTGGACCATCGAAGTCTATTAAAAAATATTCCGCAGCTTATGATCCCTTCGTGAATTGGTGCAATTCGAAAAACGTGACAGTTTACCAAGAGAATGTGCTTCTAGCTTATTTCAACTTATCTGCTACAGAAAAAAATGGAAATCCTCTACTTTGAGGGCCTGATATTCAATGATAAAGTCGCAACTAGCGATCAAACATGAAATACATATTGGTAAATATCTGAAGTTGCGCGCATTTTTGAAAAAATCTGATGAAGAGTATCTTGCAAAAAATTCAAGAGTTTTTTCTAAGGAAGAGTTCGAACGTTTTCTATTCGAAGCACCGGATGACTCATATTTAGGATTAAAGGTAACTATCATATTTCAAGTAATTATAATTTTGTATTTTGATCACGTGGTTGTTTCAGATTGTTCTATTATTCGGAGTAGCTGGTGCCTGCAGATGTGACGAAATGATGAAAATGAAAGCTACAGATATCGAGGACAAGGGAAATATGATAATAGTCAATATTCCTGATAGTAAAACGAGAAAAGTTCGAACATTCACAGTTATTAGGGAGAATAATCCAAATATTTATCGGAGATACACTGCGTTAAGACGATTTCGTTGAAAATAGATTTTCTTTGAAATATCAATCTGGAAAATGCTACAGAGCTGTGATGGGAATACATAGTATAGGAAGTGTTCCAAGAAGTCAAGTAGTTAGCAGAAGGGTAAATCGAGGATTCGCTGCGAAATAAGAATGAGATTGCTGGTAGGATATTGAGCTTTAACGAATTCCCTAGAACTAACAACTTGAAAGACTCTAATGAGGCATCAGCTTTGGAACATAATCCGAGACAGAATCCTACCATTTCATTATTACATCGTTTCAATTTTCAAAACGCGACATTGACCAATTATTATTGTACATTCAATGTAACTTTAACGAATAAAAATTGGTTCAAGCCCTGTGGACAGGAGCTATTGGGCGCATGTTCATCTTCCTTGTGGCCCGTACTGACCAGTAAAGAAAAAAAGCAGTATCATGTTGAATACCTTAATATTATTCTGGAACACAAATTTTCCATTACAATAATCTTCATCTAGCTTCTATTTAGTATCAATTCCTGTAGAACGTGATCATAATAAGTGTTTTCCATATAATAAAATGTGTTTGAACTTGGTATGTAGGAAATCTGATATCAATTATTGGAATTAATTGATTTGACAAACAGCCGTCAAATGAGGTAAATAGATTTTTGTGACGATTTTCTGTGACCATAGAACGTCAAAACACGCTGGAATGTGAATTTTAAGCAATATCTTCTGGAATTGAGATCGTATCGAACTGAAATTTTGCACACTCGTGTAGAATGCTTGATTTAACGTCGGTACAAATTTTTTTATTAAAATATTTTCCAACTGCCCCATCCCAACAATACTTAGATAATATTATATCCATAAATTAAGCATTTCATTATTGCATTTCTTGAAATAGGTACCTTTTCAAGTCGATCAACATCGTCCTTCTTTCGACGTCTAAACTATGACTTGATTCTTTATGTTTATGTCTTTGAATTTGTTTTCGGTGGAATTCAAAGAGTTCATAGAATAATCGATGAAAATACTGAGAGAGACCCAGGAAATTTGACACTTTTTGTCTTATATCTCCAGAAATTGAAATCGTATAGAGCCAAAATTTTGCACAATGTTGCAAAATACTACAATTGACGTAAGTACAAGTTTTTGTTGCAATCTGATGAATAGTTCACGAAAAAAAAATTTTTTTTTCGAAAAAATTAAAAGAAATATTTTTTTAAAAATTACCAACATTTCGATCATAACAGAATTTTGCCAAAAGTTGCGCGTTTATATCCTCGAACTGACTACCAAGTTTCGATTCACCATCTTCTTTAGTTCCTGAAATATCAGGGAAATAACCTCAAAATTTTAAATGTCTATAACTCCTAAACCGTCCGGCCGATTTTGCCCGTTAACGAACTTAACCGTCGCATTTTGATCAGAAGCCTACCCTGAAAGTTTGAAGTCGATAGGACCTTCGGTGCTCCTGTTATCGTGCCTACGGCCGGCCGGCCATACGGCACCCAAAATTCTGACACCGGATTCGTGATCAGGGAGTCCGAATTAGTCTATTAGCCAATTTTCAGCTCGAAATTCGAAAATTACAGACATTTGGACGAAATGATAGGACGATGTTCCCCTAGAACATGCGCCCAAAAATGACGTTTGAATTAGAGAATCTTCATAGTAACCAACTCATCTTTTGCATAGAAACACTTTTCCTGCCGGCGGCAGGAAAAGTGTTGCTTAGCAACACTTCTCCGCCTAGGCGCAGAAATAGAACTTTTCGATGATCCTCTCAATCGAAAAATGACGTTATTATTGTACGTTTGAAAATAAATATGTTTATTATTACATATTTATTGCCCATCTGAAAGATTCTCATACTGAAAACATCAAAAGTTGGTGCAAATGGCATGTTAGATGAACAAATGGCATTTGATTCAGACACCAAGACATATTCTAGGTATGTTCTCCCACCAATGCCCCAAAATATCTAGGACCAAGTTGATCGATTCAGCCTGTGAAAAATCTAGTATAAATGAAGAGGGAAAGGGAAAAAAACAGAGTTAGAGACAGGAAGAGAGAGAAAAGGTGAAACAACATAAATGATAACAGGCACTGACGTGAAGTCAGAAGCTTTTGCGCGTATGTTCTATTGTCACTCATTCATTGAACACTCTTAATTCGAATTTACCATGGTAAATTCGAATTAAGTGTCCAATACAGGAGAATGGACAACATAATTTACCATGGTAAATTCGATTAAGGGTGTCCAATACAGAAGAATGGACAATAGAACATTCGCGCAAAAGCTCCTGACTTCACGTCAGTGCTTGAACCATTTTTTTTTCGTGATTTTTTTGAAATTTTGTAGGGGTACGGTTCTTAAAATTTTTTTTTCGTCATTTTTTTCGAATTTTCTAGGGGTACGGTTCTTACAAAATTTTAAACACGTCTTCATGTCGATTTTTTACTACTAGTTACCAAGCTTCAATTCGATCGAATGTTTTTTTTGAGTTATCAAGGAAATAATAATCCAGGTGGGTATAGCTCGGAAACCGTTAGACCGATTATGCCCAAAAACGAACTCAACTCTCCCATTCGGATACGCAACCTACCCTGAAAATTGCAAGTCCCTATCTCCTCTCGTTCGAAAGTTATCGAGGCAACGGTCACCCATCTACTGAACTCACACAAGGCTGCTCGAATCTCCAACAATATTTAACAGATCGTGTTAAAACTTGAAACTTGGCAGTAGAGTTAGGTTCTGAAGGCTCTTGGAAAATTTCAGCAATTTCAGACGAATAGTTACTGATATATAGAATTTTTTTTTCAATTTTCAATGATTTTTTAAAAATTTTCTACAAATACTATCCTCACGGAATTTTGCAAAAATTTTCGCGTTGGCATTCTACAACTAATAACGTTTGAATTCAATCGGTTTAGTATTTTTCGAGTTAATGAGGAACAAAAAACAACCAAATTTCAGATGGCTATAACTCTAAAACCGTTTGGCTGATTATGCTCATAAACAAACTCAAATATCGCATTCAGACGCACAACCTAACCTGAAATCTTCAAGCCGCTATCTCTTTCCGTTCTTAGGTTATCGTGACAACAAAAATATTTTTTAATAATTTTCTAGCGATACGATTCTCACAAAATTTCACAAACGTCCTAAGGTTTATATTCTACAACTATTCACCAAGTTTCAATTCGATCGGATCTATATTGGTTGAAAACAAAATTATTACTCGGAAACCATTGGGCCGATTATGCCCATTAACGAACTTGTCCATCGTATTGAGATGCGCCACCTACCCTGAAAATGTCAAGTCGCTAGCTCTTTCCGTTCTCAAGTTATCGTGGCAACGGCCGGACCGAATCAAATTTGACCTCGAATTTTTCATTGGGGAGTCGAACCAAATCGTTTGAGACCATTTTCGTAAAGAACTTCGAAAGTTACAGACATTTAGGCAAAATGATAACGCGATGTTCCCCAGAACATACGCGCAAAAATTGTAGGAGGATTCCTCACTGATTTGTGGCTCTTTTAAGCTATCCAATAAATATTTCTTATATCTGATATTATAGGAGAATGATCTCTTGAATACTTCCTTTCTATGAGGGGATATGGTAAGGAAATTTTTGCGACGAACATTTCAGTTGTGGACATCGATTCGGTATACAAAGTAAATAGGCCAGATATCTAAATTTTATCATTCTGAAGGAGAACATGACATGTGTAATTAGCGACGGTAATAAGTATTGAACCTGTTGCAGTCTCTAAGTCTATGAGAAATTCTCCCATACCTCCAAATACCAATCTTAAGCAAGAATCATGCACCTTCTGAATTCGGTTCTTAGCGATCCGCGCTATCCAAACAGGGGCCATAAACTCCATCGAAATGATCGAAATGGGAAAGTAAGAGAATCACATACCATCTTTTTCGTATCGCTGTCCAAGAAATGTCTTTGTGTGTATATCATATATATTGTGGAGTAACCCATTTGAGCCTTAATTGTGACATAACTACTGAATCTGAACCCATAATCAACCCTTACACCTTGTATGATTTGTGAAAGGCACAACATCATGACCTATTCTTTCCGTAAGGAAGTTTGGCGGAAAATAAAAGGCATGAGTTTTACCAGAATGCAATTGCAATAAGTAATCACTATAGGTTTTGCAGAAACAATAGATTTGTGTATCATCAGCCTGAAAGTGATGCCTACAACACCTGAGTAAGTTTTTGAATCTGATCGTATACATAATGTAGAGAAGAGGTCCCAAAATGCTCCCCTGTGGAATCACAGAATGTTATCTCCCTTTTGTAGAGGCTATCACCCACTGGAACACGTTGGAACCTATCCGAAAGGAAAGACGCCAAGAATTTGGATGCGTTGTCTTCACAACCCCTATATGTTAAATAGCAACAAGAATGTCGTGATTTATGGTATCGAAAGCTTTTGTGTAATCTAATATTATGAGAATTGCGACCTCCGAAAGAGCACATGCGCAACTATATCCCATCAGACGAATTCCCGATTACTGCTGCTTTTGAATAATTACACTTTAGAAGAATGTGAAAGAGTTAGGGGACGAAGATCATTATATTTCCAACACAAGATACAGCACCGTAAGAAAAAACTGATGAATTAAAAACAAGAACTTTTGCTTGTGTCACTACACGTTAATTCAGACAAATAGCAGAAATGACTCCCTCCTCTGTCGGAATGAAGCTTTCTTGAGGGAGGCGGCGTGGGAGTAGGAAAAAGGAAGTTATTATACTTATTTCCACGGTCTGGGATTTCGAATCAATTTATCGTAAAACATCTAAGACGGAAGCGATGTGAGACGCCAGCCCTGAGTGTATTAGATCATTTCGTGATGTTATTTGCAAAAAGCGTATAGAGGGTGGAGGGAGAGAATCGAGGAAGAGCAGGGAGCCTTGCTGGTAATTGGTGTCAATTTGGACTGACGCATCGTGATGCGAGAGAGGGATTGAGTTACATCCCCTAAGCAAGCTGCGGTCACCCTCCTCCCTCCAATCGTCAATTGAATAAAGCGCGATAAACACTGCAATATGCATCTCTATCGAAAGGAACCTGCGACCTACGTCTGTGTGAGGCCACCCCAACCGGCTCATTATTTTGAGAGTGGAGGCGACGGCTATGGCGGGAGCTTAAGCTTTTTCTTCTCGAGCATTAGGACCATAAGCTTTATATGTCTAATTAAATAAATTTTTCATTGTTAGCGTACCACACCCTAACACTGTTTGAAAATCTCACGCTGCATTGACTCCGGTGAAGTCAAGGGTTGTTTACAATTATTATATGCTTACTATTCGGAATCAGACCATTTCCATATAATACCAAGCAATCATTTTCCTTTGGCTTTTAAATGTCTTTAGATAATTCAAGATTCCTATGTCTTCAGATAGAGCTAAAACTTAAGGGTCTTTACTAAGTGGTTCCTTTCTGGGTTTTCGCTCCCAAACTCTGAAAAATATCTATAAAATAAAATATTTATTATTTTTCTAAATTGCTTCTGTGTTAGAAACACCAGATATTGTTCAGAAGCAATGAATAGAACAATGTTGCCGGACAAACAATAACGAAACGACATCAACGATGAAACAACTATTTCTATACTCGTACATTGCTTCTGACAAGTATCGTGTGTTTCTAACGCAGAAGCAATTTACAAAATAATATTTTTTTTTATTATATAGATATTTTTCAGAGTTTAGGAGAAAGGAACCATTTAGTAATGAATATACCTTCCAAAGTATCCTGCAATGACTACTTAAGGGTCTTCCTTAACGCCTATGGTGGAGAACCATTATTGTGATATCAATCTTTGATATCATTGATAATATCCTCCATAAGTTACTAGTGAGATAAAGTACATTCTATCACAGTAGAAACTATTATCGCCAATACCAGAAATTGCCCGTTGGCATTTTGAATCTCCGATGAACACAACAAGATTTTACGAATTCATACCATTTGAGAGGCTGCTATTCGAATTATTAAGACAAATACTAGTTAAATATTTAAAAGAAGATTTATTTTTTACAAAATTCTATATACATATTTGGATGATTCTAATTTTTCCCGCACTGGATCTCAAATTTTTAGCTATGTTTATATTGTGGATTGACAAACTGATGTACACAATGAATTCATCCACCTGTTATCTACAATTTTGATTTTGGAATTACACATTCCGTCACCATGTCTCATTCCAATACTACATAATATCTGGTAAATTGAGTGACCTTTTGAACTTGGAGGTACAGGATGTACAGAAAGTTGCTTCACACATTTTTCTTTTAAATTTCAGATGAGTGAGAAAGTGAGAACCGAGTAGCAAGAATATTCTTTGAACCGTTTGTCTATACTTTGTCTTCATCCATCAATTTTTCACTCTCGATGTAGAGGTTGGCTTCTACGAAATTTCAATAATACATAGGTTCAAACATCTGCTAGATGTTGATCAAGATATTCAATCATCAAAAGACCTCCAGGCCAGCACCTAGTTTGAAAGCCGTTTCAAAATAATACATCGAATTCACTTTCCGTCCATGCTGTACAACTCCATTAACTTGGAAGTATCTTAATAGGAAATCTCAGTAGGAGAAAAATTGATAACTTACGACATCCGGTGTGCTTGCACCGTCCGTGTGAGAGGTTGAGTCCGCATTACTTCTGGTGCCTCCATCTCCGTTGGTTGATCCCGTCAACTCGGGAGGTTTACCCCCATCTCGTTCGTCTATCACTAAATCTATGGGCATTTTTCCTTTCAGACAACTTATGTATCGATGACAGAAATTGTCACAGAGTTCATGTACCTGGAAAGAAAATAGAAGGTAAGTTTTAAGGGTAATGAAAATATATTTAAGAAAGTGTTAGCAGTAATGAGTAAATTATGTTCTACTTCAGGTTCTCCTATAGGAATAATACTATATGGTAGGAAATGGCAGCTATAGGGAGATTTGTATTTGTTGGTAGTACCAAATCTGATGCTCGATTCTATGCCGATAAGTCATAGACTTGTTTGGAACTTAGATTCCGCTGGAACTCAGTCGCAAACTATCAAGTGCCTCAGTATGAAGAAAAAACCGAGGTGACCATTTGGACAAACTTACATTAGAGCATAAAATACATATATTCAAATCCGTTGTTCTTCCACGTCTGTTCGATAGATGCTTCGAACAATTCCTTGCAGGTGCGTAGCGCTTCACACGAGAGCGAGATTTTTCGCGTCACGTTCTCGTCTCGATAAAGCGAGACGTTTTGAACAATATTATAGGATAGGCGATACCGAGACCACATACAGCTCAACCCGAGAGTCTCGTTTTTGCTTTCGTTAAATTTTTTTCATGAAGTTTTTATTCGGAAAATTAGAAATAGATCTATTTTACAAAATATCAACTCTTGTGACTATCTGTGAAATATTTTATTGTGAATTAAAATAATTTTTTCACATTTTTAGTTAACATGTTAACTGTTTTTATAACTTCTTACAGTATCTCTTATCATAAATATCTATCCTTGCAGATTTTTATATTTTAGGTTTAAATGTGTTTTTTTCCAAGATAGATATTTTACTCTCGTTTGAGTATATGTGTCTATTAAATACTGAGTAATAAACGTGTGTACTATTGAAGGGAAGTCTTATTTACTACAGATACATACAGTAAACTTTTCTGATACACGACTCGACCTTTTTCAACACCCACAAAAAACAATTCGATATGAAGAGTTTCCACTGTAATTACCAATATATTTTGTCTATATTATACATCGAGGTTCTAGAAATACACAAATGTTTAAAGACTTTGTGATAATCGAGATTATTTTTTCAGAAAAAATAGAATTCACGACCATAAAAACTGATCCCATTATGAATTCAATACTGAACGGACAACTTTTATTGCTCCTAAATCCCAATAAAATTTCGTCTCTATTTGAGCATCTGGAGCAATTTATTGTTTTTCTTGTGATTCTTGTAGTGAAGATGTAAAGAATTATTGTATACATCTGTGGAAGTACATATAATAAAACTGGTAAAGAAATGAAAAATGGAGCTATTCAATGTTTCGAAAAGTGTTATGAGGAATACGCCAAGAACACTCTCTATGATCTACCCACTGGGAAAGTATTTGTCCAATTCCATTAAAAAATGTATCGATATCGATATAGCCTTTCTAAAACATCAATAAAACCTTCGAAACATTGGAATGCTGAGTTTGAAGAACATTTGCTGTTAGAAAGAGCAAATAGGAATCAAAATTGTATTATAGAGTGGTGGAAAGTGCATGAAGAAGTTCCTACACATTCCTAGATGGCCGATGATTTATTAATGACTACATCCGTACCTGTTGAAAGATTATTTCCCAGAGCAGGTTTGATCATGGCAAAAACACGTACACCATTGAAAGATGATGTGATGCAAGCGTGATTATGTTTGATTTCTTGGTCATCGAGCAATTTAAAAGATGAAATTATTTAAGTATTCAAAATTTAAAAAATTATGTACATGTACAAATATTTTTGTATAAGAGCGTAATAAATATAGCTCTACAAAAGTATTCATTGTTAGCTACCATTTCGTTTATATATTATAATATTTATTACCGTTATTCAGAATTAAGAGATACGAGACGAGACAACTGATAACGAGACGAGACAGAGAGTTAAACGAAACTTAATTTTTTGGGAATTGGCGAGACCGAGACGAGATTTTTTATATTCTCGCCTACACTCGTCTCGTGTGAAGCCCTACAGGTGAGATTTCTCGATAATTCATAATCGCTGGGTCCACGGAAACCTCAAACAAAACGCCCTCACTGTACGTAAAAGCCACACATTCCTCAAAACGTCTTGTCGCAAAAACCCGCTTATTTAATCACAACGTTGTCGGTTCGCTACGTTTAAAATTATGAACTAGAGTTCGCCATGCAGAACTCACTCATTTACCACGATTAAGTCGTAATTAATTGCCCGCTCAAGTATTGCTGCATGGTTGGCAACGAAACGACAAGAACTGATGCTTGGTTGAACTTGGTTGTTAGTTTCAGTTGTTTCAGAATACGGCGGGTACATATGCAATGGAACTGTTTGTTCTGAGGCTTATATGTTTGATATGTCGTATACCTAAACGGGTAGATGATGGCCATATTCGAAAGATGATGCGTCAAATGCGCATGCAAAGATGCAAATGATGCGATGGATAACAGGAATCAAGGGTGAAGATGATAGAGTTGCAACGATTTCATTCTTATTCAAATGTCCTGCCCAGTATGTTTTCGACCACATGATAAATTACATGAAGATTGATTTGAAAACTGGACTACACTAGGGATCATCTTCAACGTGACCTTTTAATGGATGTAGTGAACGTAGGTAAGCTCCTTGCAGATATAATGCAACGGAAGAATATCTAGTGACTTGAAGGAGAGACTTGAAATAGATACGCCAGACGAAGAAAAGAACAAAAACAGAGCAGGACACATAATATAGCTAGAAGGAAAGAAACTTGAGACGACGTATGAAATACCTACATAGTAGCGCAGCAGCTGTGAATAAAGATGGGGCGATTCGAATATGTGTATCTTTCTTGGATGAAGCACAAGAAAAATTGGCTTGAATGTCAAGGGAAAAGTAAGCTAAACTGTTGTAGGATCAACCCAGCCAATAAAGAAATAGAGAACGATAAGTCAACGAAATAGGGATGTTTTATGGAATGTGATGTGACGAGACTGGACGAAAGGAGAGAAGACATAACAAGAAATAAAATAAGAGTGGAGATACCTAACAAAATACAAAAGAGAAGTGATAACAAGTGGAGAGCAGAGATCTCAACTTTTTAGGAAAAATGATTGCCTGAAATGAAAATAACGAAGATCTCAGTGCACATAACAAAAAAATAAAATCGGGACAGAGAGCGAGGAGAATAAATAAATATAGATAAATAGATAGCACGAATGACGATATGTGCATGAAAGTCTTACGAGAAGTTGAACAGAAGATTGACAGAGGTTAGGTGGGACCAAGAACTAACGCATAACTGGAATAAGCAGGAACAAGTGAGAATGACAGTAAAAATTATTTCAGCCTAAATAAAAAATCATGACAATAGGAGCCGGTCTATTCTTAACAATTATTTGTCAAATTGATCCGATATGAATTCAGATAGATACTCTTGAGCGTTATCTGGCTTATTACTTCCAGAAACAGGATAATTAGGTGGTTCGCCGAGCTGGGGCAACAAATGATTCAAGTTACATTTTCAGGGCGGAGGGGCAAGAATAAATGGTAGTATTGGAGTCAGATCAATAAGAGCAGAGATCACAACTACTTAGGAAATATGATTGCCTGAAATGAAAAGTACGAAGGTATCAGTGCACATAACAAAAAAATAAAATCGGGAACAGAGAGCGAGGAGAATAAAGAAATATGGATAAATAGACAGCACGAATGAGGATCTGTGCAAGTCTTACGAGAAGTTGAAAAGAAGATGGACAGAGGATAGGAGGGACTAAGAACTAACGTATAACTGGAATAAGCAGGAAAAAGTGTGATGACGGTAAAAAAATCATTTCCACCTAAATAAAAAATCATGACAATAGGAGCCGGTCTATTCAGAACAAGTCTTGGTCAAATTGATCATCCGACATGAATTCAGAGAGAGACTCTTGAGCGTTATCTGGCTTATTACGGCCTGAAACGGGAGAATTAGGTGGTTCTCCGAGCTGAGGCAACAAAGGATTCAGGATACATTTTCAGGGCGGAGGGGCATGTATAATTGTGAGGATTGGAGTCAGATCAAAAACAGCAGAGATCACAACTACTTAGGAAAGATGATTGCCTGAAATGAGAAGAACGAAGATCTCAGTGCACATAACAAAAAAATAAAATCTGGAACAGAGAGGGAGGAGAATAAAGAAATATAGATAAATAGACAGCACGAATGACGATATGTGCAAGACCTACGAGGAATTGAACAGAAGATGGACAGAGGCTAAGAGAGACTAAGAACTAACGCATAACTGGAATAAGCAGGAAAAAGTGTGATGACGGTAAAAATCATTTCCGCCTGAATAAAAAAATCATGACAATAGGAGCCGGTATATTCATAACAAGTCTTGGTCAAATTGATCATCCGATATGAATTCGAATACAGACTCTTGAGCGTTATCTGGCTTATTACGTCCAGAAACGGGAGAATTAGGTGGTTCGCCGAGCTGGGGCAACAAAGGATTCAGGTTACATTTTCAGGGCGGAGGGGCATGTATAATTGGGAGGATCGGAGTCAGATCAATAACAGCAGAGCCAGAGACATCGTCTGAACGTACGACGGTTTCGATTTCGGTCCTACGGCCCCGACACCAGGCCCGTCTCTCGAAATTGCCGCGTGGAGAGCGCGGAGCGGCATGTAAAAATATGGAAATTGCGCGGCAGAATGCAGTCCGAACCGGCGATAGCCGACAGGACGGGCACAGCGCATCGCTTTTGCATTCGCAGACACATTTAAATTGCTAAAAGGGAACACTATCAAATGGTTTATCTCTCTCTCTTATACGATATTATAATCTCGTTGCAAGACAAATGCAGGAACCGGTTCTCCCAGACGGGGCCCGAGCCTCGGCCATCTTGAGGCGGCCGCGTACGGCTCGACATGCAAACTAGCCAATATTGCCGCGGGTAAGACACTATGATCAAACTGCCTCCCTTTGAACGGACGCCCATTAAATCTTATCTTTACGGGAGATTTTAATTGACGGACTGTGTATTCCCCCATTCTCTTACTTCGGTTTTATCTGCTGATTCGACCATATCTGCCCCATTCGTAGCAGACCACGTATTGTAATTAATACGTCGCCTTGCTGTAGATGCGGCTGGCGATAATAGGTCGGATAGCACACGGAAAATTTTTTGGAAAAAATACTGCTAATTTAAGACGCTGCTTCATCATCATTTTTTATTTTCATTTGAACGTAAATAAGATTATTTTCCCATACGAATACACATCAGAAAAATCCAAATAAAGGGTCTCTCAGCAAGAACTTGAATTTCGAATTGCGCCCCATTTTTGACTGTTAATTGTTGAGTCAGTCATATTTGTTGTTTGTTTGTTTAAAACATAGACATTTACGAAAATGGTGCGTTATAGCTTGCAAGAACGTTTGTTAATAGTGAAAACCCATTATAAAAATGGGAAAATTTTACTGTCACGATTCGCAAATTACGTGATCATTTCGGCGTGCATATTCGACCGTCGTGGCCTAATATTGAGAATTTGATCAAAAAATTTGAGCGGCCTTTTTCATTGAAAAATGACAGAGACCTTAACCGTCATCGGCCGAAAACATGAGAGACAGTGTGGCAACACGATCAAGCACCTCCATTCGACATCTTAGCCAGGAACTAAACATTTAACGCAGCACTCTTCAACGGATTTTGAAAAAAGATTTACAACTTGCAAAATCCAGCTGACTCAAAGGTTGCAGCCTAACGATCATACACAGCGTAGAAACTTTACCAGCTGGATCTTGGAACAACTGCAAACTGACGATGAATTTCACAACAAAAACATCGTTAGTGACGAGGCTCATTTTCACCTCAACGGCTTCGTAAACAAACAGAATTCTCGTATCTGGGGAGATGAAAATCCACATGTCATTCAAGAACTTCCGTTACATCCTCAAAAAGTGACAGTTTGGTGCCCTGTGGGCAGGAGGGATAATTGGACCGTACTTTTTTCAAAGTGATTAAGGTGCCTCCGTGTCGACGGTCATCGTTACCAGGCCATGTTGACAGACTTTTTTTTTGGCAAGAATTAGACGGAATGCACTTAAATTAGATGTGGTTTCAACAGGATAGCGCTACCTGTCACACCGCAAGGAAACAATGACTTTGTTACCAACCAAGTTTTCAGGTAGAGTAGTTTCTCGTTTCGGAGACCAAAGCTGGCCGTCAAGAAGTTGTGATTCAACTTGTTTGGACTATTTTCTCTGGGGTTTTTTGAAAAGTAAGGTCTATGCGAACCATCCTTAGACAACTCCAGCAGTCCTTACTGCAAAATTTCATCAAAAGAGTGCATACCTGCCGAGACCAGACTTTCCTGAAGCGGAGTACACAAGCTGGTTCAGGGCCAATCAGAGGAGATGTTACTCTTGCCTTGGCTAGGATATCTGCCTCCTCATGCCCTCTTAATCCCTTGTGAGCTGGCAACCCACATCAGGGTGATCTGACTGCATGCTCTAAGCTCATTAGGTTCGTTCAGTCCAAAGCAAGTTTCTACCTTATATTATAGGACTGTAAAACACTTGTGACAGCCTAGCTATCTGAAAGAATATAGATTACCGGAGTAGAGATGCCCCTCATAATATTCCCTCTCGCAAATGATGCAATAGTTATAATTTCTGCCAGAAAAACTATGGCGTACAACCCCACCTTAGCTTCGCCCCATATATTCCCCCGCCAACATCAACAGTTGACCTGCGACCTAATTGGTGATATATTGAGGGAATAGTTTGTCTGCGACCATTGATACCAATGGAACATCATCTGCCTCAAGAAGATACTAATCAAGTGGTATCTCTGCTTCGCAAATGAATGGTTCACAAAGTGTGTTAAGTTGGTTATGGTGGCCTTCCACGGATATTGGTAGCCCTGCCGAAAAATGTCGAGGATGTGGACATTGTACAACAGCAGTAAAAGGCAGATTGTTAATTCATCAAGAGGACATAATCCACAATCACAGCTTATTGGGTACTAAACAGATGCGCACAATTTAACCATTTGTCAAGATACTATAAGGAATCGTTTCTACGAAGCTAATCTTCATCTTGGAGGCCACGTGAATGGGCAGTTTTATTCTAGGATGAATTTCATCCAGATCCACATCGAACAAGAGTATGGAGATGATCTGGAAACACCCAACGCTTCAGACACGTCCAGCAATTGGATACTTAAAGAAATGGTACTCTTTTGCTATGGGAAGGGAACAATTGGCAGGAGAAAAGACCTCGTTTTTCCCCAAAGTTTTCTGATAACTCAGCTGAGAGCTCTTCGAGTACACTTTCATTTGATGCATGACCATGCTCCTCCTTGTGACAGATTGGTTAAATATCAAAGGAAGTATTGCCACGGCCAGCGCAATCTCCAGATCTGAACCAGTTCGACCATGTTTGGGACACGTTTCCTCTCCGACTAAAATATTTTCATTTGAACTGTCTGTTAATTGAAATAGAAAATTTTCTACACGTCAACCACAGAAAACGAACTTGGTATATTTTCATATCTTGACGTCTGGCGGCATATTTCCCAAGAGACCTAATTATGAGGTGAGGCCGGTTCCGTTCAGAATCCGATTCCTCATTCGAAAACACAAATGTCCGTTCGTCCGAAGTGGCAACCGGTCTGATGTAAAAGGTCGAATACGGCGGATTTGCTCGCTTGCATTTCTATGAACAGGCGAGATGGCGCAACCGTAGAAGAAACCATTAGGATATTTGCGTTCGGGACCGCGGCACGTCCTCCGTGGGGAATTTTTCCTTCGGAATTTTTCGCTCTCCCAGATTACGGTTGGTATATTTCGCCATTTAGATCGATAACAGGCTCTCCGGCCCGGAATACCCGGTATTTCGACAAATTTTATGCATTTTATTGCCGCCGGGGTTATCGCAACGAATTGGAACGGTCTGGAATGGTTGTTTTTTCATTTCCGAGTCTTTCGGGGAGGGGTAGACCGAAACCGAATGAACTGGGGGCATTGTGAAGGATTTTTCGTGAAAGCAACCGATTTAATTGAGATTTGGAAAAAAAACTTGGTCTGCTTGAATTCGAACATTGTATCAATTTGTATGTGTTCGATCGATACTGAACCCAATAGTTTAACCTTTTCTTTTGGTGCATTAACTAGTATACTGCTCCACAAACGTTTAGGAAGTTCAGAAATTTTGAAACTGTTTCAAAAGTTTCCATTTTTTTCCCCAATTTTTAAGTATGAGGAATCTAAATATTCAATCACTTCTCTAACTCCTTCTTTTAGTCATTTCTTTAGAAGTGCCACAGTTTCAGGTAAAACTTTATTTTTAGTGTTTGTAGTTCACTCATAAAATTGAAAAAATAAAGTTCAGTAAAGAACATGGCCCCCTCGAACATCAACCATAGCCTGACAACGCCTTTGCATACTTTCGATCAGATTGTTGAAGTAGTAATCAATTCCCCTCCAGAGTCGCGGTTGAAGCCATCTGAGTTCTTCAAGTGTATGTGGAGGTGGTTAATGAGAATCCAAAGATCTATGTAGCTAATTCTAATCTACACAATGGGATTGAGGTCTGGCAACCGTGGGGGCAGGGCCAAATGTGGACTACCATGGATTTCCAGAGCTTCATCGACAATTATCGCTCCATGGGCTGGCGCATTATGGTCCAAAAATAAGAAATACCAATAGTCCTATTCGCTTCATCCGCACTAAGTTGCGGATGTTATGTCTATGCATTATTGCTAAACAAATTTCCAGATTTTGATTCAAAATCGATTGTAACACGTAAAACAATAACTGATGCAAAATTCTCACAAACGCAAACGACAAGAACTTGCCTGAAACTGAAAAAGTTATGAAACGTTTTCTCACAATTGAACATTTGGTGGACAAGAACGGTAACCTTTGAAACGGTCACAATATTTCTTAACTTGCGTAACTTTTGTAGAGCAGTGTATTTGTTTCACACATGAGCTCCAATTTCAAAATGAGCAAATTGGAGATCAATTCCGATTTATAATTGTTGACTTAGATGTGATTACCGGTTTGTCCCAGGATACATGGTCCCAGTTCGGAACTCCAATTCCCATTTGCCCTGGAACAAACCAATAGTAGAAACACATTGGAATTATAGTTCTGAACTAGAAGGAGTTGGCACCAATTTCTAAATGCTCAGACCCATCCCAGTTCAGAACTATAATTCCCAAGTGTCCTGGAACACACCCATAGTTGAACCTACGTCAGTTGTAACTCGAAAATAATCTCCAATTGAGGTTTGGATATCTCGCAGGGTAATAAACATCTGATGAATTACATGAAATCCGTATCCAGATATAATCATCAATAACATAGTAGACGAAAGACCTAGTATTAGTAGGACCTATATATACGGAGCCGGACGTGGTACTGGTGGTATGGTGAATCAAAGAATCGAAAAGGTGAGGATGATAAGGAACAAGATTCGAAATTTAAACGTATAGTGAAGTTCACCTTTTTACAACCGAAATCATTAGACATACACCACCTAATGTGCACGTCCTCCACGACCCATAAAGTGCAGTAATTCAGGAAGGTGGCCATCGCCGAGCTCCTCCTTCTACAATGCCTTATGCGAAGGATACACGATCATCGGCGTACTTAAAACGGCGATAAAGCGGGTTATAAACCTAATTTTACTCCCCCAGACCTAGCGCAACTCCCCGGCAATAAAACGAAATTGAGGAAATACCTGGGATTCAGTTGAATGAATATAAATGAATATATAAGACGACTCTGACCCCATTTGATGGTTACTACTCAACGACCGCGGTCCGCGAAGTACAGATATATCGGCAAGAACGCCGATCTAATGACATTTACTTATCTGGACTTTACGAGACGATGAGTTATTTTATTTCTGCGCGAAGTGGAAGTTGATAGCCTCCACTTTCACTTATACGGCCCGATGACCGGTGGATTCCGGGAATTTTGGGATAATATTCGAGGTATTTCGGTTCGGCAAATCGTCTAAAAAAATTTCGAATATCTTAATATTCAGGAAAAGTTACGTGCTTCTCGCAGGTATGCGGTTCCGAGGCTAATGATGAAAGGATTAAATTGAGAACAAATTTAATATCTTGCACATAATGTAATTTAGCTCATAACTCTTGGCATCAAGAGCTTGTACGCGCTCGTTCATTAAATGATAAATAAATTCCACCGATAGCTGCAAAAATCCTATCTAGTTTTGTGAATTTGCCCCACTACCTCTTTAGGCACCCCCTACTCCTTTAGTCACCAGATCCTGAACATGGTGAGCGACTGGAGTCAACAATCACAAATTTGAACCGTCCTTCAAGCTGGGGCTAAAGCCCCCCGCGGAGGGAGAGAAAAGACCGCATGGTGAACTAAGATGGTTCACGGACGGTTCAGTGATGGGCAGACGCTCTGGAGCTGGAGTGTATGGGGCCGTACCCAATGTGAGCATTTATGTCGCTTGGGCTATGCCCACTATATTCTAGGCGGGGGTGCTAGCCATCACGAAATGTTTCCTGGAGAATATTCATATAGGTTATTCCAATAGGAACATACGAAATCTCTCGGACAGTCAGGCAGCAATAGGCACCTGGGGAATTAACTCCAGGCTTGTGCTGCAATCCCAACAGCACCTGAAAACCTTGGCTGCCAGAAAACGAGTTAAACTCGGGTGAGTGCCGGGGCACACTGGGGTTGAAGGGAATGAAAGAGCAGACTCACTCGTTAAAGGGGGCTCCACTATCCCCCTGTTCGGGGCAGAGCCGGGAGTAGGGGTAACCAAATAGGCTGTCGAATGCATCATTGAAAAATGGATCCTTGCACAGCACACTTAGCATTTGAACAAAACTTCGGGCCAGCGGCATAGTAAGTTACTAATGGTACAACCCTCTCCCCCACTAACTAAAGAAGTGTTACAACTGAGTAGGAGTAAGTAAAGGGCAGTAACTGGCCTACAAACCGGACATTATACCCTGAGAAAGTACCTGAACAACATGGGAATTCTTCGAGAAAACCCTGTTTGTAGGAAATGTGGGGGGCTGACGAAACTGCCTTAAATGTCAAATTTGACTGTCCAGCCCACACACAATGGAGACTTCACTAAGGGGGCGACGACACGACGAGTGACAGAAACCGTGCGAAGTATCTAGTCAAGGTCCTTATCCTACTTGCTAGGAAAATGGACCTTAGGTAGGTAATACACCGACAAGGCAGTGGGGATATTACATGAGACCCATGTAATGTCGGCGGTGCAGAACATAGCTCGGAAGTAAACCTGAGCTGCAGAGGATCGACTAAGAGACCCTATGGAGACTAACAACCTGAGCTGGGGGGAATCAACCATGGAACCCTGTCAGATAATATGAGACCGACCAAGATGCAATAAGCCTCTCTAGGCTGCAGCACGGGCTACTTGCTCGATCGGAATCGTTCTAACACAAACAAACAAACCCCCTACCCCTCTCTAGGTTCCCCTGTTTGCTAAATATCAACGTTTGTCGCTAACAACAAGGCGATCATATCTACCCAATTGATGTTCCTCCAAATTTCTGAATCGATTGAAAATCTTTATACGAGAGGATATCAAATGGAAAAATAATTCGTTCGTTGAGGTGGCTCGAACACGAATACTTTCTGAATTCTTCTTTTGAAGAATTTGAGAGCTCTTGAAGAGGTGAGTAATAAAATCATATTTATATAGTGAAAATGTGAAATTGACCTCTGACCTTCAAATATTGTAACAAAAAGGGTTGAATACTGAAACATCGAAAAATTGAGAACAACCCGATCTGTAACGACACTCAAATTATAATCAAAATCTGATACTTACTTTTTCCAGTTCTAAGAGATGAAACCGAAGCACCTGAATGGCTTGCACCATCTGAAACAGAACAGAGAGAATAATTAACGTGGAGATAACATTGGACTACTTGAAACAATAACCATAAACTATTAAATCACCGCCTTCCGGACTGAATTAGCGGCCGGTTTTGTCTTATCGCCGAGGCGTAGGTGGACAATAGCAATGGAAGGACGGGCGGCTCCGAACAACAGAAAATTACGTGTAATGGCAGAATTTGGCCGGACGAAGACTTGGGAACTTTATTCAGTCTCCCTTCAGCGTTGCGTTTCGTCATTAGTTCCTGCGAGGGGGAGAGGGATCGGGAAAAAACCAATTTGGGTCGAATCCGGGATAATTCGAGTAAGTACCGATTGTTTTGCTCCTCCTTCTTGTTTTAGCGGAGGGTTAACGGATGGTTTTTCTTGGGGATGTACGGGGTGCTACATGCCACATGACTTTTTCACTTCTTAATGTAACGTTGTATTTATTCGATGGATACGCAAATATGGCCACCATATTCGATAAAATTACCGCCTGAACCAGATGGTAATAATAATAATGATAATAATAATAATAATAAACGACTTAAAACTGTACGCTCCCTCCAAGGCAGCGCTACAACAACTTCTTAACATCGTTGCGGAATACACCACAGCAATAGGAATGTCATTCGGTTTGGAAAAATGTGCTGTTTTCCATCTGAACAGAGGAAGAACTGAAGAAGTAGGAGAAGACATCGAACTGGAAGGAGGAATAATCATTCGGCACCTCGATGAAGAGGAAAATTACAAATTCCTTGGAATGCAACAAAGAGGCGCACTGGAGACAACTCGAATCAAGGATGCTTTGACAGCCAGCTACAAAAAGAAGATCCGAGATATATGGAAATCACAGCTGTCTGGTAAAAACAAGGTGTCAGCTACGAACATCTTGGCAGTTCCGATAGTCACATACTCTTTCGGAATAATCAACTGGACAGTTAATGAGATTCTCGAACTAGACAGGGCCACACGTAAAGTGATGAACATGAATCGGAGCCTGCATCCCAACTGCTCGGTTCAAAGAATATATCTCCCACGAACGCAGGGTGGCAGAGGTTTGCAGAGTTTGGAATACCAACACCATCAACATACGTTGGAAATGGCAATAAGGATATTGAGAAGTGAAGACCCGCTTCTCAAAATGGTAGCTCATCATGAAATCAGGAACCAAGGAGCTTTCCTATTTAGAGCTGGACGGAGAGCCTTGGAAAAACTCAGCATAACTGGAGTATCCATCGACTATGAGCTAGTGGGAACACCTATCACGCCAACAGACCAGATAAGAGTAGGCAGAGAGATCAGACAGGCACAACTGAAGACGTTACTCGAAGACCACATGAGTAAAAGTCTGCACTCTATATATTTCAGGAGTTTGAAAGATCAGGGCCTATCAGAGGAACTATCCTTTGCGTTTTTGAAGTCGGCTGGTCTAAAGTCGGAAACGGAGGGATTCGTTATGGCTTGTCAAGATGGAGTGATAAATACAAGATGGTATAAGAAGAACATCATGAAAGTGGACACCCCAACAACTTGCAGAGCATGCCACAGTCAGCAGGAAACTGTCATGCACATCTTGTCTGCTTGCAGAGTCCACGCTCCATCAGGATACACAGAAAGACACAATGCGGCGCTTCGGATTCTCTACTTCCATCTGAGAGAAATTTATGATATAGACAAGGAGCCAGTGCTACCATTTGTGCCTCTGGAAATTGAATCATTCATCGAAAATGATAGAGCTCGAATCTACTGGAACTATGCTTTTCCAACAACTCGGCAGATCCATGCCATAAAGCCAGATATAGTACTGGTGGACAAAGATCTCAGGGAATTGTTTGTTGTCGAATTTTCCTCCCCCGCTGAAAATAATGTGGTGATGAAAGAACAACAGAAGAGGGAGAAATACAAGGATTTGCTGTTTGAGCTGGGAACCCTATATCCAGGGTATAAAGTAAAAATGGTCGTTCTGATCATAGGATGCCTTGGCGGAATGAGAGCGAACTATGTGACAGAATTGAAGATTATTCCGGCCTGTACATCCTTGGCCGAGGTTTTGGCGAACAGAATGCAAAAAGCAGTGTTGCTCGGGTCACTACGAGTGATGAGGTCCCATCAACTATGAAGGCCACTTGCAGCTCATCTCTTTTGTTAAGGGACGCTGTAAGGGCAGGACGAAGAACAGTCCAAGAATAGTGAGAGGTTTTTTAGTGAGTAACCAAATAACATCTGGAGTCTCACACTGCCGCTTGCGGCGCCTATAAAAGGTTTTTCCTCTTACGTGACAAAAAAAAAAAAAAAAAAAATAAGTTGTTTATTTTCAACAGGTACATACCCAGTTACAGAAAATAACTAAACCTAACATAATACAAGAAACCAAGCTACAGTGCTAACAATGAAAAGGAAGAAACATACCGAACAAAATCGAACGATATTATGTATACTGAGACCAGAAATATGTGAATGCGAAATCAACCAATATTACAAACTTAAAAATTGAAACAATAAGATAGCATGAAATTAATAAAAAAATTATCATAACAACATATAAAATTAAAAAATACCCGAACATGTATGTACAATCCATGGAGATAACATGATGGATTGGCATGAAACGAAGATTCTGATGACAGAGTCTGATGGCATAAATAGAAAACTTAAGAAGTTGACCTGTATTTTTGGAGTTGGAACTTGGAAACTCCTATTTAAAGTGAAACCCTCTTGCTATGTTTTTTCAAAGACTTTCGCTTTACGACAGATTTAACTATTCACTTGTTTCACAAACCACAATATACTGCTCACTTATAGGCTGTAATATCCCTAAGATGCGAGTATCAATCACAACATTTTCAATTTATCTGCCGTCCAGGGGCGGCTGGTGAGGGAGGGCTGCGGGGCACCGCCCCCCTATAAGAATGACGTACCTAGTACATAAACAATTAATTTGTATATTTCATAGTTCAGTGGTGACTACAACTGTACAAAAGAAGGTATACGTGATATGAAACATATGGGTGAAAAGATAAAAAAAAAGAAAAATCGACCAAACATATGAACAAGATTGTAAGCTTCCAGCTATTGGCCATAACTAATATCGCTTCTGGTTCAAGTAGTGCATATGTCGAAAATATTCGTAAGCACAACGAAATGGTACCAAAAAACCGTTACGTCCTGTCAATAATTATCGATAGTCTGAAGTTGTGTGGCATATGAAATCTTGCACTACGTGGTCATAGTGAGTCGGAAGACTCGGTTAATAACACAAGAAAACGAGAACACGACCGGTTGCTTATACGTACTTTAAATTTAATATAGTGTCGCAGGGTTTGGATTCAACGTTTTGTGAAATATGTAAAGTTTTGGTTATTTTAATATCGATGCCAATGACAACCGCAGAAATTGAGAAATGTTTCTCTACTTTGAAATTGATCAAGACGTTTCTAAGGAATACAATGTCAGAAGAAAGACTGACGGCGCGCGCAATGTTGTCCATCGAACAAAATTCAGTTGAAGACATTCCTGACTCCAACGAAAAGGTGAGGGGTTCATCTGCGACAAAAACATAAGGATTGAGTTTAATTTTAAGAAGTACTCATTTTGTAATTAACCTCTTAAAATATATACTTTTTTTGTATTCTTGAATCTGCACCCTCCTGAACAAAATTATCACCAGCCGCCACTGCTGCCGCGACAATTTTATGCCCCCTCCAAAATTCGACGAAATCCAAATTACACTCTTGTACCAATTTTGCCAGATCATTTGCATGCAATTGCTCAGAAATGGTCCGGAGATATTGGGCGAAAACATGGCGGGGACAGTCAATTAAATTGGAACATACTGAGATTACTTAGTTGTTAAGACCGTAGTTACGGCCGGCCTGAGAGAGAGTTGGCTAAAAAGTAATGACGAACTGTTTTTCGGGCGAAACGTTTTAGTGTTTTGCGAAGTATGGAGAGCGCACCGTCCATAATTGATTTTTGCGCCGGTGCTGCCGGTCCACGACAACTGCCAGAATCGCCAGGGGGGCACTAAGAGGCATACGAAACGTCATTCTGCCCACAAGTTCAAAATTGGTTCTATATATGTCTTGAACAGATGCAAAAAAATTGGTTCAAGCACGGAAGTCAGGAGCTTTTGCGCGCATGTTCAATTGTCCATTCTCATGAATTGGACACTCTTAATCGAATTTACCATGCTAAATTCGATCTCCAACAATATGGATCCGATCGTGTTCATTCTTGGAACTTGGCAGTAGAGTTAGTTTCTGAAGACTTACGCAAAATTTCAGCGGTGTAGGACGAATGGTTTCTGATATATAGAATTTCATTAAATGATTTTTGAAAAAATTTCTAGCTACACAATCCTCACAAAATCTCGCAAGAATTTTCGCGCTGGGTTGTACAACTAATAACCATGTTTGAATTGGATCGGCTTTGTATTTTTCGAGTTATTGAGGAAATAACAACCGAATTTCAGATGTGTATAACTCCGAAACCATTTGGCCGATTATGCCTATAAAAACAAATTCAGGTGCACAACCTAACCTGAAAATTTCAAGTCGCTATCTCTTTCTGTTCTCAGGTTATCATGGCATAGAAAATAATATTTTTTAATATTTTTTTTTTTCATTTTCTAGTAATACGGTTCTCACAAAATTTCACAAACATCCTTAGGTTTGTATTCCACAACTGCTCACCAAGTTTATCACCAATACATATTATGTAAGAATTAAAACGACGATTCTCTCATTATTCAACTCTGTCATATATTATAAAAGCTGAGAAAACGGTATATATCGATGCTAAATTCTATGCGCGCAAAAGCTCCTGATTTCACGTCAGTGCTTTTCAGGTTTTTAACAACTCAGAGGGATACTTCTTTCTGATTTATTTAACTTTTCTTAACTCTTCAAGTGATACGCTTTATCCCAAAATAGTCATGGATCATTCACTCGATATTCAACAGCTAAACATCAGCAAACTTCAATTCGGTCAGATCTTTAGTTTTGGAAATATTGGAAAAATAAAATTTTAAACGTGAATAACTGCGAAACTGGGGACTGGGTAGTGCCCGATTTATTAGCTTACCTAGCATTTCAACATCAAGCCTATCCTGCAATTTCTCTCGGTAGTATTTTTCGAAAGATATCGTGTTTATGAACGGACGGACGGAAATGAACTTGACCGTGTATTCTTAACCGTGGCATATAACATTTTCGGCTCGAAATTCGATATTTGGATAGGTGGCGCTGGTAAGATTTTCATTTCTGTAGTTCGCCACCATGGGGCTTTAAGTTTCATAGAGCTCTTCGTGTATCATTCAGTGGCTTAGTTACGCTGAAGATCTGTAACGACCATGAAACTGGTACGTATCTGCCCTGAATGAAACTTTCCTCTTTGGGGGACACTGAACGATGAGGTGACTAATAATGTTCTCTACAAATGACTAATATCATCCATTTTCCATAAATCGAATATAGGGATAAACAGATACAATGAATATGCTCCTTGTGAGATTTTGGGAATAAAATCTTCTGTGGTCCGTCACTGCGTTCCGAATCGGTTCCACAGACTTGGCAGTTCGAAATGTTCCATATGACCCTCAATAAACACGCCACGCATACTCAGGGTGGTCCATTCAAATCCGTTCGAACGTATTTACAACAATCGACACGGTTTTGGATGGCAATATCTGTGAAATTGGCACCGGGTCCTGGGGATCCTAAACGTGCGTTTGACCACCGTTTTCGCGAGCATAAATCCAGTCCGATACCCAAATATTTATTTTCGCACGGATAATAAATCAAGGAACTATCAAGTTTATATTAAAAAAAAAGGTGGACAATAAAAGCCAACAGAGGGATTTTCTGACGCCAACAAAATTTCGATTCCACCACGGAAAAATTTAACTTGAAGTAGTCCTCAGATGAATGCTGACTTCTATGAATCGACTGCCAATACTGGGTTGCGTTCGAATATTAACTACACCGAGTAGAGTAAAGTTTTTGAAGGTTTCGCAGATTTACTCTGAAGTTGACTAATCTGACAGTGACAGAAGGTGCCAATATCCGAATATAGGTTATGATGGTTTGAAGAACCTATTATAATTGTTTTCTTCACATATATGTGACTCTAATCATAAATATATATTGTGGGCAGTATTAAAACTATTGAATTACCTCACAGAACATTCATAGAAAAGTGAGACAAAGATACGAGATACTCTGACATTTCGAACGACAGTCATAGAGTAAAATATACCCAACTTTTCTTTTGAGTTAACTCGGAGTCGAATACTCTGATATTTCGAACGACAGTCATAGAGTCAACCATACCCAACTTTTCGGTTTTCGAACGCAATTTAGTAAATAATACTCTACGGAGTTAATATTGGAACATAACCCTGATGATATTCCGATCACACAGATCCGATCGGTGATCGAAATGTAAAACAGCCGCGTATAGCTCTGTGCATGACCCGACGCGAAGCATCGAAATTTACGATGATTCGATGGTCCCTCGCATGATCGTTTTAGAGGTTTTTAATTGGCATAGCGGGTGGTCAACTGAATGTTTTAATAACGTTTTCTAAATGTTACACTAAATCCCGAACGTACTTTTCGTCATTTCATATTTATAGATACCGGACGCGTGGTTGGAATACGGAGGTTGGACTGGATCAAAAACGTCATCGGCATCGAATTAGGAGGCGATTTAAGAGTAGGGAATTGTCTCTGGTAGAATGGGACTGTAGACGGCCATAGAAGCAGCCATAAATTCAAACGGGGATAATCAATTCGAGAGGAAGAAGAATATGAATAAGAAAAGAATGACAGCAACATTAATTAATTGAGGTTTTCTACACTGATTTGGATTTTGCAAAGTCGAACGATGAATTAAATTTATCTGCTATCAATCATAATAACGTAATATAATATAATGTTTATTCGAATATATATCCATAACAATTTTCTAGAATCTACACCTGTAAAATGAAATATGTGAACTTAACTATGATTCCCATCACACATTATAAATATTTGGCAAACTTAATCCTTATTTCAAACAGATAAGCAAAATATATACACGTACATAATAAGCACACATATTGGGTATTCAGGTAAGTATCAGTATTATGTTTATTTTCTTATATATTTTTTATTAATCAGATGAGTGTTCTCCAATTCATTTAATTTAATTGATTATACACTTGACATATTTTTCTTTTTCGGGATTTCTCAACCATACTATAATTTATTTTTAAAGTGGAACAATTTATTATTATTTTTAGGTTATTTGGGATGACAGAACATAATTCTAGGGGCCCAATAAGCCAGAGATCTCTCACCGATTCCATTCTATGAGTGTTAATTTATTATGTTCAAACCAGTTTTATACGTTGGAGAAAACATGTTTTTTTTTGTAAATCCAATTCCGACCACGTATCAACTTTATATTGTATTATAGTGTCATCGGAAAAACTTGCAATCCGGCCTGTATTTTTCAGTCTCAAGAAGCTATTTATATACACCTGGAACATCACTGGCCCCAGGACTGTTCCTTGGGGGATTCCGTATTCAATAGTACGTCTTCCGCTTACAGAGTGATAGTAAACTGTGGTTGTGCCCTCTGAATCCGTAATTACAAAGTTTCTCAACCAATTCTCAATCAAGATATTCCTAGAATGGTTAAGCTTTTTAGTTGATTCGATTCAGCTGATATTCCATAACGATATTTAAACACCTCCATTTCATTCCCAGCGAGAACGAGATATGACATATTAAAATTGGTTCAAACCCTGTGGACAGGAGATTTTTGGAACTCTTGTTCAAATAGACAAATTATATCTCCGAAAGAATTGGTTTCTCAGAGTTGGGAATTATATCAAGGGATTCCTATGATAGAACTACATCGTGAAAGAAATTGAATTTAAAAAAAGAGTCGTTTAAAAAAATGCTCCAAAAATCATCTTTTAAAAAAAGCAATCTACAATGCTTCAATAATTGTCATTAAATTTCTTTATCAAGATCAAATGAGCAATCTGCAATGATTCAACCTCGTGGAATGGGTTGTTGCAACTTACACTCGGTGCATAGTTTTCACAACTCGAAATGCCTAAGGAAAGTATCATCGAAATGTCTAGAGCAAGGCTGGAGCAATCATAGCATTGTCCATGTATTCCTGATATTTGAGTAGGTAGTGGATTACGAACAAATTATCTTAATAGTTCAAAATATATTAATAAATTACTATCCTCTTTTCATTTCAAAATTTAAAATTCAATAGTTCATACCACTAACACATTTTTTTCTGTATTATGAAACTTAACTCAAGAAGAAATGTTTGATACACAAATGTAGATCCATATTTCAGTATTTCTTTTGCTAGCAACATTATGAAAATACTGTATATAGAAACATATCTCACTAATTAAGGAAGTAAAAGGTAATATTAACCTCAGTAGTCCACGAACAGTAATTTCTTTTGATGATTCCATTATATTCTTCTTTCCTATTGCCTCCATAAACTACATCATTAAAATTATCCAATTCTAAATCTTCTGAAACATCATCCCCAATATTTATACATAAATTATTCAATATGTAATCAGTCAATATTATTGTCGGCTTCAAAACAGTCTTGTATATATTCACTAATTCAAGAATCGGATACTTATTTTCCAAGAGAAAGTATTTTCAACCTATGAATTGACAATCTCTAGCTAGAAAAGTTGACATTTATGAACAGTGAACACAGAGATGTATTATTGAAACTGTGAGACATGATATCTCGGAAAGTATTAGCGTGGATTCTTATGATGAAACTGCATCTTGAAATAATTTGAATTCAAAAGTTGTAATGTAAAAAAAAATTTTTTTTTCGTTACTCCGAAACTAGTAGACCGATTTTGCCCAATAACGAACTTAACCGAGATATTTATCCCTCAAACATACTCTGAAAATTTCAACTGTCTAGCTGATTCCGTTCGAGAGTTATCGTGTTTACGGCCGGAAGGACGGACGGCCGGACAGAATCGATTTCGACTAAGGATTCTTGATCAGTGAGTCGAACCAAATCGTTCAAGACCATTTTCAGCCAAAAATTCGAAAATTACAGACATTTGGGCAAATTGATTAGCACTATGTACCGAGGAACAAGAGCGCCAAAAACATAGCCATATGACTGTAATCGTATCTTCCGGAAACCAATTGAATTAATTTAACAATATTCTCAATATACTCTCTCAATTCTTAATTAGTTAATTTTTTCTTCTATCATTCTTCGGTTCTTTATTGCAGTAACGTCATGGAAACGTTTTAATTTCCCCGCTGGACGTATCTAATCCAGATATTAATTATCGAATTTAATATTTCACACTTCGCTGATTACGTCCGACATTGGCTCCGTTCGTAGCATTCCTCATGCCTCCCATTCATTTTCGGAATACATTAAACGTAACACAATGAATTTTTATTACACGTTACTCCTCCGGCAACTCTTCGTGGCTGACGGAATTATTATCATTATGTTAAACTAGTTGTAAGCCATTGTTACAAGACATTAACCGACGTTTCATTTACAGATGGGATCAGCGCTTTTTCGGCAGGAATTTGTTCCACGTTCAACATTGTTACAACGGTGTAATCAGGGAATTATTTTTTTCCTGGTCGTTACCCGGTTTACCTACCGCGCTGTTTGGTCGTTCCGTTAACTAGTTCATTCAGAATGGTTCGGACTCGTGAGTTAAGAATCAATAAGTCCTGCAATTTGACGTGATTACGCTTTGGTATGAGGCGAAACGCTAAAAGATTGTTCAGACCATAGAATAGAGAATCTTTTGGTAAGTAAACGGATTAGATAAAGTCGGCCATTTTGAGGAACCAATTTTGATTCTTTTGTGGTGATGCCTTGTCGCCATATGCAAAAACAATCCGATCAACACTCAAAACGTCAAATGCTCCTTTTGAGATTCTCTGTGGTATGGTTCAGACAATCAGGCCATATTACGTCAGGGTTAATGTCAACAAAATTTCTGTGGTTCCATCATGTATTAATGTTTCATAAATTGTTTTACGTTAATTTTCGCATGTTTCTTTGGTAATTAAACAAATAAAATGGCTGATTTGACAGGACATTTTCCGAGGAGAGTTTTCCTCGTGAAAACTTCATTCGAAGATCATTTTTACCTTCAATTGTGGTTTTTCTATTTTTTCCATGATAAATTTCAATTTTAAACAGCACATTACAAAACTTATGAGCAGTGTATTTTCAAGATAAATATACATACAATGACGAATCAAAATTAGTACTTTTATCGATATTACCCCAAACTCAAAATTTTTGGTGGGACATTATCATCCAAGGCTTCATACGCGCAGAATTATGAAATTGCCAGAACTTTTTTAGTACACAGTATTTACTACAAACAAGTATATAAACAATGATAAGAAAATATTAGTTACTATTGATAGAACTTTTTTGATCTACGCCACTGGAATTCAAATACATTCAAAATATTAATGTTTAGAAATTAGCCTGTTCAAAATGGTCCAGCGCACTGCATTGTGTTGTGAATATGGTGATTGTTGAACACACTGAGAATAAAATAGAAAATTTATGGCATATTTTTTAAAATTTTATGTAAAATTTTACAAGCGGAAATATCCTCCACTTCAGAATTTATTGATGCTATTGAAACAAAGTATGTACAAATAGAAACATTCGTTCATTAGACTGAACGTTCCACACTTTTGACAAAAATAATAAATTTCATGTACAAAAAAAATTCTATGGTATTCACGATCAATATTGAAAAAAAATTTGAGCGGTTTTCGATTATTTTAAAATGTGAATTAATTCAACCTACGTCAATTATTCCAAATACACACTACTTAGGATAATTGACACTATTTAAAAAAAATGTGGGAAAGCTGTGTGGACAGGGACTTTGGGCTCTTGTTAAACTAATAGCGAGTAATAATTATTCAAATCTCCGATATCAACGGATTCTTATGATAGAACTGCACCATAAAACAATTAAATTCAGAACGTAGGTCTATGACTCACCTCAAATGTTGGAATTACATATATCAGTAAATTATAATTAGAGCATTCTATGAAATAATAAAATTACGATTAATTATTGAAATTCTCATATCTTCGAAAGTATGAGTTTGTTAGAGTTGAGAATGATATCAGTGGATTTTTATGATGAAACTGCATCATAAAAAAAGTTGAATTTGAAATTTGTAATGGAAAAAAAAAATTATTTTCGTTATTACGAAACCACCAGGCCGATTTTGTCCAATAACAAACTTAACCGAGATATTTATTTCCCAAACCTAGTACGAAAATTTCAACTGTCTAACTCATTCCGTTGAAGAGTTATCGTGTTAACAGCTGGGCGACCGGACAGAATCGACTTTGACCACGGATTCTTGATCAGTGCGTCGAACCAAAACGTTGGAGAACATTTTTAGCCAAAAATTCGAAAATTACAGACATTTTGGCAAATTGATATGCACCAAAAACAAACTGCTATTAACTCGTGAAAATGGGAGGCTGGCTTCCCTATAGTCACTGGGATAAATATGTCCCACCTGAGCAGTTTTCCGCCACCTATCTACCGGCAATTGAATTGTTGAGGCAGAAATAGGATTGATTCGCAAGGCAGGTCCTATATATCCGATAGGACTTTCGACAAGGAAGGGGTGCGACAGTATTATCCCAATATCCTATAAACGCTTAAAACACTGCAGAACTTAGATGAGTGATTGAACAATTTCCAGAAAAAACCGACGGAACAGTTACACAGAATGGAAATGTTGTTGATTGATGTTGAACGCAATTCATAAAGAGATTCTTATCTCAATTCCTCATGACTCAATCTTATACCGATTCTTACTTCGGAATGTCGAATCAAAAGGAATGAATTCAATAATACCTGTTATGAAAATTGAATAGGTACCCTTGTTTCTACATGCATTCAGTTAACGTTATAATAAACGCAAGATCATTACGTCCTGACTTATAGTCGATTGGTATACACGCACAACCTCATTAGGACGAAATAAAAAGACTATAAATTAATCCACTATATTGTTCACTTTTCTTCTGGTATCCTTCTGGAAGCCTCGGAAGCTGGCCTGGCTACTGCAGCCCCACCCACCGGCCGTCCTAGTGGTGCGGATAAGTATAGAGTAGAGCCTTATATTAAACATAATATCAAATCTTAATGAAAATTTAAGTTGGCTCATATGAAACTTTTTTCGTTCGCTTCTCGAGACCTAATAGACGCCGAGATTACAGCCAGTAACTTATTTCATCACATTGTGTTTTTCTTAACGCTATATACTAAATTGAATCCCAAAGGTCGGATCAATTAAGATCTCCTTCCGGTTAAATTCGCATTCCATCTTGAGTGGATCACGGTGATTAGGTTCGCGGTTGATTTCTTTTTTCGTTAAGAACGTCATCTTTCCGAATTATCTATAATTATACTGTTTATTTTCGTTTCGGCATACACCTTAAGGATATTACTTTTTGTGTTTGTAACTTGCCTATTTTAGTCAATCATTTTCTCAAATAAAAACCGGTGGAATCGTGCTGAGAGCCAAATTTCATAAGATACTTATATTTTGATAGTTCGAGCAATTACAAAAATGCTATTGTAGATATGAGAATAGTAAATTATCTGTATTCGTAAAAATTTCATTATTTATATTTTTAAATAGTGTAATTATTTGTATTTTTCAGAGTGAATAAATGTGAGAGGAATGCCAATTTTTGCCGCTCTTATTCCTCGGAACAGAATGCTTATCAATTTGCCCAAATGTCTGTAATTTTTGAATTTTTGGCTGAAAATGGTCTTGAACGATTTGGTTCGACTCACTGATCACAATCCGTGGTCGAAATCGATTGTGTCCGGCCGTCCGTCCGTTAACACGATAACTCTTGAACGGAATGAGCTAGACAATTGGAATTTTCAGAGTAGGTTTGGGACATAAATATCTCGGCTAAGTTCGTTATTGGGCAAAAACGGCCGGATTGTTTCGCAGTAACAAAAAGAATTTTTTTTCACATTAGAAATATCGAATTAAATTTTTTTTATATGTGGTTCCATCATAAGAATCCATTGATATTATTCTCAACTCTAACAAGCTAATACTTTCAGAGATATGATTTTTCAAACTTTCAATAATATATCGTACTTATTACAATATTCAGCCATCCCGATCCCGAAAAAATTAGTTAAATTCTGAAAAATCATTGAATATACCTAGACAAAAATAGTAAAAATACAAACGATAGGTAGACATTCTGAATATAAAATAACAAACTTTGTTTTTACGCTGTTAGAACCCAACATCTTATCATTATTCAGGAGAAAATAATAAATACAAAAATTCAGTTAACAAAATATAACCTGAAATAATGAACCGAAAACAACGCCAATACAATAAAATTCCTCATCCAGACTAACCGTAAATCTCTCGACAGATGAAATGAGACAGTAAAATGGAAACTTCACTCAGTAAAGCACTCGCACATTACGTGAATCCCGATTTCAATTTCCAAAATTCCCTTGCGTGGCGTACGTAATAAATAACGCTAATATATAACCGTGTGTGGGTCTGACGAAACGTTTATTCAGATAAAATACACAAATAGCAACACTGGAGCGAGGTGTTGATGCTTTTATTATTCTATTTACAGAAGAAACGGCCCAGATTGAAATTCGAAAATATTTATAATGCCAACATTTTGAAAACAAATTTTGATCGCAATCAGGAAGACCGCAATCTTACGAGTGCCATTAAATAAAATTGTTAGTGTTTTTTTTTGGACAACTCAATGAACATCGTTGCCAGATTGTCGGAATTTCCCTTGATGATTAACTGCTTAGTATGGAGTGTGTTTTAGGATCTAGGAAACGAAAAGGAATACAGGGTCAAGGAATATTTGTCTTTTCTTTTAAAACAACAACATGCCGTTTTGAAAGTCTCAAAATTCCAGGTAGTTTCGGAGATATTTGGAAAAATTTTGGAAAATTTTTCGAAATCATTTTTGTTGAAAACGAATTTAAAAATATACATTTCACATCTTCTGCTATTGCCGACCCATCCAACTAATCTAATTTTTAATTCTGAACTTAGAAAATATTGTAATCATTACACTATTAGCAATATTAATAAGTCAATGAAAAATTATATTCTATTTACACTTATTATTTATTTATATAAATAAGTGTAAATCGTATATAATTTTTCATTGAGTTAATATGGATTTGCATCAAGTAAAAGCCACAAGCATTAAATATTAATAAGAAATAATAAAACATTTAATAAATTCGTATCACATTTTCCAATAATTGGCTAAAAAAAAATTGTTGGATTTGTTGTACATCGATTTTTTCACTGTTATGGCAGTTTTAGCTATTGCGCAAAGCACTGTAGGATGTAGAACCGTGAGGATTAAGAGCTTGATTTTTGTGAAGTTCAACGTCATGGTCATTTAATCTTCCGTCGAAGACTTGTTTACGATACAAGGTCATTCGTAAAAGATGCGACGATCAGGCCATTTTTACTTCGTTCTTACAGTGCTCTTCAGCTATACCAGACTTGGCGAAAGGTTAATGAAGAAAAACGGCTATTCATGGAATATATACATAGACGTTTTCAGGACTACGTAGCACTTTCAACTCTTTGAAGATTTCCACGCAGATGGTTCAGAATCTCGTCTTTACGGTACATCGACATGTGCCACATCTTTACTCAGAGGTTCATTGATATTCCAGGCGAGAATATAATAAAATGACGAACTATCGGCTGAATTCGAAGGCTTGATTATTGGGCATATTTTCCTAAACCTTCCTTAACTTTTTATCCAAAACGATTTTGCTATATTAATTAAAATCAGTTTTCCCTGACGGATAGAAATGCTCTCAATATTTCCAACAATATAGATTTGATGAGGTTTCGAAGGATCTTGCGATTTTTTTTTTATTTTCTAGTCCTACGATCTTCTCGGAATTTTGCATAAATCTTTGTGTCGGTATATATATATATGCGACTATTTTCGGCCGAAAATTATAGACTTTTGTGCAAATTAATAGCTATTCCGTTCAGGTGAACAAGCGCGCCAAAAATATCAGATTCCTTAATATCGCCAACAATCGCTCATTATTAGGGTCAATGTGTATAAGAGTACGCACTTAGTGGATAAAGTTCAATATCTGTGAGATTTTGTATACAAAAGTCCTCTTTCATGCTATTTCGTGTTACTTGAATATTGAAGAACATGTTTACATGGCTTCATACATCCAAATAGCATATAAACAAAAGATATTCATCTTTTTTCTGGACATCCACGAATGCGTACTCTTATGCATTGGTGTACATAAGAGTACGCACAGTTATGCTTAAGAGTACGCACACTAACAAATACGATATTTTTCTAATTTAAAGGTGAAAAACAATTAAAAATGAACGAAAATAGCATTTTCATTTATTTACTCAAAAAAATATCTGGAAATCAAAAATAACATTTCCACATTAAGCATTTAAAACAGGTTACATGACACAACATAAGCAAAGGAAAAAATATGAACAGAAAATCGTTTACAATCTCACATTAGTAAACCCATATAATATTATAGCGTAGGTTTTCAAACAACAAAATATTATTCTTCTCACTCAGGACATGTAACTTCCTCTAGTACATATATTGTACAATTCATGCCACCACTTATTGCATAGAGAACACATGATCAGGTCTTCCTCAGATTTTGAATAAAAATCATTACACCTTGGGCAACTGACATCCGCATCTTCTGTTTCCCTGTTCTGCTTTTGTTCATTTCTTATTCCAGGTGACCCAGATGATGTACGAGTATGTAACTTCCTTTTTGCTTCGTTTGTTCGTTTCGTTTCTTGCTTGTCTTTTTTTCTTGCGCGATAGCTCAAGTGCGTACTCTTATACTACCAATTTTGCGTACTCTTAGACACATTTGTGAAATTCGATTTTATTGACTGTAATTCTGACGAAAACTAATTTTGCATCCATTTTCAGGTGCCTACATATATAAAATTAATCATGCTGAAATCAAAATTAAATATTCATAAAGCCATAGCATCAGTCTTACCTGCACAAACACAAAAGCTTCGAGAACTGAAAATTACAGTGTGAAGCAGCGAAAACATCTTACCTATATTTCTTTCGAACGACGCTAATAATTGCAGATTTCACTCTTGACTTTGTCATTAGATACGTTTCGGATTAAGAGGGACTTTTTGAAATAATAAACAGTGTTGCGTACTCTTATACACATGAGTATTCGTATATACATTTACCCTATAGGTTTCCCTCATTTCATGTTTGGCTATTCGTTACTTAAATCTTCTATTTTATATCTTCTAAGAACTAAGAACGAATTAAACCATGGAAGTGAGACCCGGACATCGAGCAGGCCAAGCTAAAGGTCCGTTATTTTACCAATGAATTTCTTCAGAAATATTCTTCTGGGATCTATAGTCGCATCTGGTGCGGAAAGTTTCGAAATTCCTTCAGCCGTTCGACCCCATTAACTTATAAATAAGCTATGAATACGTTAACATCCAATTCATCGGATCTCCAGGGTCCCCAAGACCGGAAACATCCAAAATAAACAGTATCCATTCGCTGAATCCGGACACACCACCCAAACCAAACATGTTTCGGACCCCTAACGCATCTTGGTTCGTCAGGGGGGAAAGACAACGTACACAAATATGAATAGACGCGAACTACAATTTCTACATTATGTAATAAAGGCACTTCTCACTTGCGGAGTGCACTCGTACGGTCCCAATGTGCACCCCCCTGTAACGGGTGCGCATTGAGAGCCGCTGATGTGGTTATAACTTGTAGGTAAACTGTTTATTTTCAGTTCCCATAGGGAGAAGCGTATTTTGATTATTGTGTTAGGGACATCGGGGTGCGTTTAATAGAACGAATGCGTCCCATTCTTGTATCTTTGTTTTGTGTCTTTCGCACATTTTTCGGATAGTACAGATCGACGCTTTGTGTCATTTCGTTTTGTTATGGCAGAGGGGACGTTTGGATGTTTTGAAGTCACTGATTTATATCATTTTCTTCGATTTGTATACCTATGTATTGGGTATATTATGTTTATGAATTTTCCACAGTCTGAATCCGAGGTCAAACTAAATTAATTACGTTAATTGCCAAATATTGATCTGACAGAATTCAATCTCGGTAGTTAATTCAAATAAAGGGTTTTCCAATAAGAGGTGTTATTTTGAATAGCCCGCTATTTCGGTAGATGTCACTTTTGAAGCTGTCATTTGACAAGCAGAAACTACGCCATTAATAAAAATGGAACGATAAACGCTTCAAGAACGCATTGAAATTATTAAAATTCACTATAAAAATGGTGAAAATTTGGCAGAGACGGTTCGCAAAACTCGAACATTTTTGGGTCGTCGTGAAGCACCTTGTCGGACCGCAATAAAGAAATTGGTGGAAAAATTGGAGCTGTTGGGACAAGTTAGTTATGTGAAGAATAAAACCCGTGCACGTCGCTCAAGAACAGCCGAGAATATTGCTGCTGTAGTTGAAACTGTTGAAGAAAACCCAGGTTTGTCCATTCCTCGTCGTTCTTTGGAATTAGGCATTCCACAAACGTCATTACACCGTATTTTGCATAAAGATTTGGGTCTTAAGGCTAATAAAGTTCAGTTAACACATGAACTCAAGCCGGCCGATCATCAACAACGTCGTGTCTTTGCTGATTGGGTCGTTGAAATGCATGAAAATGATCTGGAATTCCATCGAAAAATCATCTTAGGTGATGAGGCCCATTTCCACCTCGGCGGCTTCGTCAACAAGCAAAATTGTCGCATCTCTCGGAAAACCCAAAAGTTATTGTTGAAAAGCCTCTCTATCCTCAACGTGTGACTGTTTTGTGCGGTTTATGGTCCGGCGGAGTCATGGACCTTGCTTTTTCGAAAATGAGGCTGGAGCGACAGTTACGGTGAATGGATTGCGCTATCGAAAGATGATTAATGATTTTTTATGGCCGGAATTGGATGGTATTGATCAGGACAACGTTTTCTTTCAATAAGACACCGCTACGTGCCACACAAGCAACGAAACCATTGATCTTTTGCGGGAAAAGATTCCGGACCGTGTTATCTCTCGAAGAGGTGATCACAATTGGCCACCGAGATCTTGTGATTTAACACCTTGCGACTTCTTCCTTTGGGGCCACGGGAAAGAGAAGGTCTACGCCAATAGCCCAGCGTCGATTCAAGACCTCAAAAATGGAATTCGTGAGGCTATCGAGGACATAGGGCAGCCACTTTGCGATTTGGTTATGGAAAATTTCATTAAATGGATATGGTCCTGTAAGCGTGGTCGTGGTGGTCATTTGCCTGATGTTATTTTCCACTATTATCGGCATAGCTTCTTCTTTATAATGAAATAAACATCCGATCATTTATATTGAACAATGGCATTTTTCTTAGAATATCAAAATAACACCTCTTATTGGAAAACCCTATATATTCAAATGTAATATGCAATTTTCTTACAAACGTTTCAAAATTATGTATTAAATACGTAATAATCTTGATATTTACCTCTGAGTATGATTTATACTTACTTCCGATGAAAGACGTCAAAATGAGGTTAGTTATGGTTGTTATGCAAAAGATAATTTTGGCAGATATAAATTGCGACTTGGGCGATGAAGCCGGGTGAAAATAATGAATGATTTGTGCACCTCCCAAAGTATCCTTTAATGATTAAATAATTAAATTAGTTATCATTTGCCTAGCTACACTTTTCCATACGGCGGGGAAAGGTAAAACTGCCACGATGTTTGAAAATAAAATATGTATTTCATTTCAAGTTGAAGTTCCGGAGCTCTTATAAATCTTCACTCTTTATAATTATTGTTAGAACAGTTTTCTTATCGAACTGAAATATACTTACTAGGGAATCTACTTCGGGGTCTGCTATGTAATAAGGTTTCTCCTGACGTATCTGGAAAAAAAAGATACATTAGTCACACGAAATTAGTAGAAACGAAATAAATAACACATCTAAATAAAGTCCTTCGACTTGAAATTTTAATTATTATATGGCAGGGTTCGTAGGATATTGATGGAGTAATAGACACAAACTGAAGTTTATTGAGAACACAACCGATACAGTGTGTAAAAGCCTAATGGAATAAATTCATTATCTTGGTTAATGTACATATTTATGGAAAATCCCTAATTTTAATCTAAATTTGGCATTCTTCTTCGTAAAAAAACATTCAGAAGACAGGTACAACCCCCAATTTTTTTTTTTTTTTTTAAATCATGGTGGACCTAGTCCCTAAATATGGTCTTGACTTACGTCATTAACCAGCAGAAATAAAGTGTAATCACATTCATACCGGACAATCACAATAAACATCCATGCCCTGAGCGGGATTCGAACCCGCGACCCCGGCACCACAGCAGGTCTTTATACCAACTGCACCACCTGAGCCGGCCCCCCAATTTTTCAAACAGGAAGTATAGGCTTGTGATACATCATTTGAAAGGTCTCGTCATCCTCTACTAAGAAATGTCGTCACTTACATGATTACTGCATAAATCAAATTGGAAAAAAATAAAATCAAGTGAAGCAAAATTTGGTACAAGATGTTAAGAATGTTAATGAAGTAGATGTTCAAAGTGTTCACGCAAACGCCTTGGCAACATCCTAACCTTAAATAAAAATTCCTTCAAACATTATTCAACATGTCAGCAGTGATCATTTTCTTGAAGGCAAATAAGTTTAGTATTATTGTAATAAGATTTGGGAATATTCGAGGAAATTTCGATGATCACATGATTTCATTCTATTTTTGCAACAAACATGAAAGTGATAACATTTCTGAATAGAGAATGACGAGACCTTTCAAACGAAGTATCACAATCTCCTATTTGAAAAATGGGTTCAAGCCCTGTGGACAGGAGCTTTCTGGCGCTCTAGTTCAAACAGACAAATTATATCTGGTATTGGTTTCTCAGAGTTGGGAATTATATCAATGTATTCATATGATATCACTGCATCATAAAGGAAATTCAATTCAAATAATAGTTTATTAGATAAGTAATAATAAATTATCTTGTAATCGATCAAAAATTTCCTGATCTACGTTCACCAAACTACAGAATTATGCTTTCAATATTAACGTAATATTTTCAAACATTTATGAGAATTCATACATAGAATAATAATTATATCAATCTGTGAAATACGATTTACATTGAAATTTTAAAAAACCATATCTCCGAAAGTATTAGCTTGTTAGAGTTGAAAATGATATGAATGGATTCTTATGATGAAACTGCTTATTAAAAAAAATTTGATTTGGAATTTGTTTCGTAAAAAAAAAATTTTTTTTTTGTTACTCCGAAACCATCTGTCCGATTTTGCCCAATAACGAACTTAGCCGAGATATTCATCCCCCAAACCTACTCTGAAAATTTCAACTCTCTAGCTCATTCCGTTCGAGAGTTATCGTGCTTACAGCCGGCCGGCCAGCCGGACAGAATGAATTTCGACCACGGATTCTTGATCAGTGAGTCGAACCAAATCGTTTAAGACCATTTTCATCGAAATATTCCAAAATTACAGACATTTGGGCAAATTGATAAGCACTCAGTTCCGAGGAACTAGAGCGCCAAAAATTGGGGGTAACCAAGATAATGAATTTATTCCATTTGGCTTTTTAACACTGCATAAAGCAAAAACTAACGTAGTCAATAAAAGAGTAAATAAAACAAACTACAAGTTATATTCCTGCTTTTTCGAATACAAATTCTGCAGAATTAAAATATATAACAGAAAAATTTTCTTCGAGTGTAAAAATCGATTACGTATTTCCGATTTTATATTGTCATACTCCGGAATATAGAAGATCCTGTTCATGGAGATTGAAAACTGCGAATCGTTTTTCTCTGAACCAAATCGCATAACAACTTCCAGCATTTCTCAGATACGAGCATAAAAACATATGTTGTGGTAACCTGAGTATTCATTGAATTACAAACTCCTTATTCCATCCAGTTCTTCGCTTAATGTTACGTGCAAACGAAAGTGAAATCGTGACAAGGTTGATATTCTCGAAGAATCCGGGCTAGATTTATATCCACATGCTCTCAAAGAAAGGGAAATATTCTGGTTTGATCGAGATCCAGATTAGTTACCGTTTCGGCTAAGAACACACGGACGCTCCGAAAGCTTCTTGAATGAAATCCCAGTACCTGCGTAAGTTCACAATATTAATGGTATATTAAAAACCCGTTTCCTTATGAATAATGGGTCCGAATTTTTGCGATATTTGTGAAATCCTTGCAAGACCGCCCAACTAGCAATTTTATATTTTATAATAGTTGTGGAAATGTTTTCAACCAAACTCTTATAAAACATTCTTAATCGCTGAATTTTTTTCAATACGTTTATACAACATATATAAACCCAAAATTGGCACATTTTATAAACATTCTGGCGAAATCTAAAAAACTGTTTTGTAATATAACTTTTTAATTTAACGTTATAAGGTTTTTTATATGAACGTTCTGAAATAAAAATGTTACATAAAATAATATCTACAAAAAAGTACATTGAATGTTAAGGAAAATATTGATATAAGGAGGTTTTCAAAATTGGTCCCGCTCATTAAGAACCAAAGCGTCGGATACCGAGGAAAGAAATCTAAAATGTTATCAAGGGATGATATCAATAAACTCTTTCAAGATGCTGATGACGAAACTAATTTACTTCATAAGGTATAGATATAATCATAATTTCGTGAGATTAATTGTAATTACAATATTCCTTATTTGGAGGTTGTCCTAATTTTGGGTATCAGCGGTGCTTGTCGCCGTGAAATATACCTATTGATGGCATTGTAGAAGTTGGATCTATACTAACTGTTAAAACACCTGATACAAAGACCCATTGCGCAAGAACGTTTACTGTTTCAAATTCGGATTACCTATATTGTCATATACCGCAAGTATAGAGCACTACGGCCGCCTCAAACAAAAAGTAATAGGTCTTTTTTTGAAATATTCGAGAGGAAAATGTGTCAATCAACATGTGGGGATAAATAAAATAGGAGAAATTCCAAGCTTGATTGCAAAATGGCTTGGAAAAGACATGTATAAGAGCTACACAAGTCACTGATGTTTCAGGAGAAGCTCTGTAACTCTTCTGGCCAATGCAGGGGGCAACATTACATCGATAAAACGTCACGGTGGCTGGAAATCTGCCTCTGTAGCAGATGCATATATAGAAGATAGTTTGAATAATAAAATTGAGATTTCAAACGAAATATTGAATTGTTCACACTTAAATATCAATTATTGTTCCAATAAATGAAAATGTTTATTGTAGTCACAATTGATAGGGAAGTTCGAACAATTACTTCTAAAACATATATTCCGGTATATATTCCATGTTATTTCTGATTAAAAACGTTGATTCGAGAATTATTAATCATCAAAATTGACTCTGTAAGAAATAACTCTTTCAAAAAGTAATATTTCATTTTTATTGTGTGAATTATTCTGGAGGTGAAAAAAAAGTCTTTTGTTAACGGTGAAAAAAATACTTATTTTCACGGTGAAAAAAAGTAATCATTTACGCATCCATATAGTGATAAAGAAAAGTCAAGTTTTTTTGACAGTTGTACAAAAAATGGATTCAAGCCCTGTGGACAGGAGCTTTCTGGCGCTCTAGTTCAAACAGACAAATTATATCTCCGAAAGTATTGGTTTCTCAGAGTTGGGAATTATATCAATGTATTCTTATGATAGAACTGCATCATAAAGGTCATTCAATTCAAATAATAGTTTATTTATCAAGATTATATGAACAATCTGAGAATGAGAACTGCACCATGGAAGAAATCAAATTAAAATAGCTGAAATGAATTTGACTCTCTCTTATAGAACAGGATGAAATGTACGAGTATGAACACAGATCATATATATTAAAGCTTAGATAGAATAATTATAGCATTCTGTGAGAACATAGAAGTTCGATTCATTATCGAAATTCAGAAAAATTATATCTCCGAAAGTATTAGCTTGTTGGAGTTGAAAATGATATCGATGTATTTTAATGGTTAAACTGCATCTCAAATAAAAATTGAATTTGAAATTTGCTGCTTGAAAAAAATTTTTTTTTTCGTTACTCCGAAACCATCTGGCCTATTTTGCCCAATAACGAACTTAACCGAGATATTCATCTCCCTAACCTACACTGAAAATTTCAACTGCCTAGCTCATTCCGTTCGAGAGTTATTGTAATTTTTTTCGACACTTTGCGGTAACCTGGTCAATACAAAACTTCACATGCGTATAAAGGTCATGATTCTACAATTTGATGCTAAATTTCAGATAGATCGAGAGATCGGTTTCGGAAATATTCATAATAAATGTGTTTTACTAAAATCGGCCATAACTCCGAAACCGCTTGATGGATTTCGCCCATTAACGAACTTGTCCGAGATATTTACGCTCCAAACCCACCTTGCAAATTTCAATCCTCTAACTCCTTTCGATCGAGAGTTATCGTGCCTACGGCCAGCCGGCCGGACCTGCCGGACAAAATCGATTTCGACCTCGGATTCTTGATCAGTGAGTCGAACCAAATCGTTTCAGACCATTTTCAGCCAAAATTTCGAAAATTACAGACATTTGGGCAAATTGATAAGCACTCACTTTCGAGGAACTAGAGCGCCAAAAATGATTTTATTTTATCAAGCGGCTCTATACGATAATTTCGTTCTTTTAGGGTTCAATTTTGCTAGTTGGGCAGTACCTGCGTAAGTCCACAATATTACTGGTATATTAAAAACCCGTTTCCTTATGAATAATGGGTCCGAATTTTTGCGATATTTCTGAAATCCTTACGAGACCGGCCTCCCGCTTTCAAACGCGGGAGCCAGGGACCGCAAAACATTGATTAAGTCCGGAGACGGTAAGGTGTAATTACACAGAGGTCGTACACGCCCCTGATCCACGTGCCCCAACCGCTTTTTATCCAGTTTTTATTATAATTATAGCTATTTTCTTAGAGCACCGGTAAGCTCGTTTTATTAGGGAAGGTGTGAGTGGAGCGACATCGCAGGCGTCCATGACGACAACTTAATAGCAACTGCGCCTATGTAATTTTGGTTGTCATCTAGACTATACTTAGTAACTAAGAGACTAAATGGGAGTTATCCTAAATTGCAGAGACAAACGTTAGGTAGTCCAATGGTATAAACTAAACCCTCGGGCTGTCGAGACAGTCTTCTCGTCTGACAAACCTTTCGTGTCTTTGGAGAGGAACCCGCTGTGAGGTCGATACTGTTGCGGCACATATTAGATTAATAATTCATTATCCATATACACACTTCGCCGAAATTCTTGTGTATGTTGTAAATTTCAAAACGTAATATTTATCATGGTTTTTCATAAATTTAATCTTCGTTTATTTCACAGTTGGTAGGCATTGAAAAATTGAAAAATTCACAGTAATTTCAGGGGTTCAAGAAGTGGTTCATATTGGTTTAACGTGTTGCAGTGAATTAGGACTTTTTCACCGCATTTAATCCTAGCAGTAGAGTTTCGATGTTCGAAGAACAAGAAAAGAGGAACATAGATGGCGCCACGAATGCAATAACGGCATTCGATAGCGCCATCGTTTGGGAGTTTAAGTGTCAACATTTCATGACAATCTGACCACGCGTTCTCAAGTTAGGCTGTTTGTGTCAAGCAACTTTCGTGTTTTTGTTAATATATGGATGAGAAAGAATTTAGTTGGTTTTTAATCGAAAAAAAAAATACGAAAAAGTGGCTTGATAAGCATTATTCGGACTGTGCTCTAGGGTAATCAATGCATGGTACATACATAATAATTGTAACATCGCAGTTGGCTTTAGATATTTAATTGCCACTTCTCACTTCTTGTGTTCTGTTTAAATCATATAATTTCTAAACTGACAGCCAATATGGAGTTATTGTCAATTCTTATGATTCATTCAGTTTCCAAATTAATTAAATCTGCAATGACTTATGAAATAGAACAAAACACATTTACATACATTAATCAATGGTGAATGGATCTACACTGTAAAGGCCTTTAAAAATGAATATCTGAAATATTTTGATGTTCAGTTTCTAGAATCTTCTTTGAAAGCCCACATGAGAAGTGTTATAAACAGATGCATGCAGACTGGAAAAGTTAACAAGGGAAAATCGACAGGAAGACCTCAAGTTTCTCAAGAAGTTGTTGCCAGAAAGTATTGAAAAAAAACTGAATTTGTATATTACAAAATAACGATGGTACAGCAACTCCTTCCAATATATATTCCATTCGGAACTTCGGAACTACAGATTTGAGAACCTGCGCAGTTTTATTGAGACTCCATTAAATCACAAAAATTTGGTGTGTGGTTAGCAGTTTCTCGTCGTAGAACATATGGCCCAGTTTTCTTTCATGATAGCATTAATGGTGAAAGGTACAAAAAAATAATACTGATGGAGTCATTCATAAACCAACTAGATGACAAAGAAATACAGTTGGGATATTTTAAACCAGATGGGGCAACTGCTCACACTACTTTTGCAAATGCAAATTACCCTACTCTTTTTATTATTATTATTATTGATAAGGGGTTACGTTGCACCGCGACCTTGAGATCTATTGTGCCCCCCATCAGAGCTGTTCTCACCATTACGCCATCTACTGCTCTCCCTCCAGTTCCAGAGTATAAATGAACCTCAATGTCTGGGAAGGCTTCAAGGATATTACGTCTGCACTCCTACAAGTTTCCTGTCCAAAGCATTCCTTTCGCTGACTTGCAATGGCGAGGCATTCTGTAACAAGGTGAAGAGGAGTTTCTTCCTCCTCCCCACAGAATCTGCACTCGTCAGTATCTGATAAACCTATTCTCATCAAATGCTTCCTGAGGCGACAGTGTCCTGTGAGGAAGCCAGTGACCAGGTGTAACTTATTCTTACAGAGATCCAGATACCTTTTGGATCTCACTTCTTTAAAGTTCCTAAGGAACTTTTTGTGGAATGAACCAAACCTGGAAGATTCCGCCAGAGTGTCTCTCTTTTGGTTTCCTCCTTCTCCAGAAACTCTTTCTTGTAGGTGCATTTTCTTACCCTACTCTAGTCATCACAAGGTCTGCTGTAAACCTAGAGAAGGAGACTCAGCAATTATGCTATGTACCCAAAATAACCTGTTATAAAAACATAAATCCAAAAATTCATTTATTTGAAAATTTCACTTCCTACAAACTTAATGCGAACTATATCAGCTATTATCTGGGATATCTCCCTCACATGGCAGTGTGCTCACTATTTTAAGCAAGTATTTGGGTATGAAAAAGCTCAATACAAAGTAAGTGCCACGTTTGTTAATATCGGATCAAAAACAACAACGAATCGATTCGGAGGTCTGTCTGGCTGTGACGCATTGTGATGCTTTACATGGGGCGGCAATCTATTCCTAAGATGACACTTTCCATGTTTCAATCTGATGTTGATTATTCAGAAAATAATTTAATGATATAATTCCTGTATCAACAGACCGTGAATGTCGGAATGAAAATCAATAATTTAGCGTGTGCAAGGCACTAGAAGCGTTAATCACTACTGGACAGCCTGTAGAGTACGCCCTTGGGTTTATTTTATTTAAATTAGCCACGGCTTACATTCAGACAGCTTCCAATCTTCTCCGAACAGTTTAAGTTAACTCCTGGGGTCGTCCTACTTTTTTCTCCATTTTTCTAACAGACAACTCTACTCGAACAAGTGAAGCCGTTGACCGGCCGCGGTCTGCTCTCTGCCAGAGCCAACGTTGATGTTTCGCGTGCGTAATTACACCACCGTGGCAGATGAGAGTTGTTCACGTTGTTACACTAATGACACTGCCCAAACTTCCTCGCAACAGAAGTTATAAACGAGACTTCCATGCTCAATGCTCATACACCTAAACTTTTCCTGCAATACATTCATAGAATACGGTAAAACACGGTATAATTAATAGTTGTTAGATCATAGAAAGTGCGGGTGGCGGCTCTCGACCATCGAAACCAAACACTATAACTAACCGTGGCTGGGTTCGGAAACGTGCCACCTGCAACCGGTGACGGGAAGCTGCCAACACGAGAAATCCAATATCCCCAAATTTGAATCGGATCGTATTCTACACCATAAATTATCCCTTTATGAGGATACAAAATGAATAATCAACGTTGAAGGCAATTAATATGAAATATGGAAATATGGGACTGACGCGGATGAACATTGTGAACTGGTGTGTGTCTTGATTCGCTATTACGTCGTTCAGCCTTCCTGATTAATGAACAGAAGAATCGAAGTTTTGCTGATTAAACGATATACCGTGCGTCTGAAATATTTTAAATAGTTTCAGCGAAAAAGATACTATCGGTTTTTTTTTTTATTTCGTATCCATATTACTACTTTGATCAAAAAGTTCCGCACTAGCACATAGATGGTGTCACGAACGCAATAACGGCATTCGGTAGCGAAATCCTTTAAGAGGTTATGAGTTAAAATTTCATGACAATCGGGCCTCGCATTCTCAATTTATAGCTGTTTGTGTCATGCAACAGTGTTTTTCTTATAATGTAGGTATAAGAAAGAATGATAAAGCATTGTGTTTTGACCGGAAAAAAAATTTACACAACAATTTGGGTATGAAAAAGCTCAATGCAAAATGAGCGCCGTGTTTATTAACATCGGAGCAAAAGCAACAACGAATCGATGATTCGGAAGCCTGCCTGGAGCTTTTTAATCATAATAAAGCAGATTTTTTTACCACTGATAAAACCTGGATACATCATTACACTCAAAGCGATCGCAAAGAGATCAAGCATTCTACAGACATGGTGTAACGAAAAGTTGGAGGGATTGTATCGCGTTAAATTAGGAAATAATGTCGATGAATGAAAAAAAATTGTGAAAATATTGTGTTTTAGTGCACACAGCGTGTTATAATTTCGCTTGAATTTTTTGCCGAAAATTAGGTTCAACTCACTGATGAAGAATTCGAGGTTAAATTCGATAACTTTTGCACGGAAAAGATAGCTACTTGACATTGTCCGGGTAGGTTGAGCATCCAATTATGACGGTTAATGTGTGCAACCAATTTTATAATGCCGGCAAAAAAACTTATGCGAAATTTAGTGACGATCGTATCACTGCAAAATTAAAAAATTTTTTTTTTAAATATTCCGTATCTCAGGAACTATCCGTTCAATAACGCTGAAATTTTTGGAGAGCCTTCAAAACCCAATTTTACAGACAAGTTCCCAATTTGAATAAGATCTATATTGGTGGAGATATTGAAAAAAACCAAACGTTTTCCGAGTTATGCTCAACTGATTTTTTTTTGTTATTCCCTCAGTAAAGAACAGCAATTCGTCATTTTCACCAATACTATCTCCAAGGGACTGCGAATCTGAACCAATTAAAACTAAGTTATTACTTGTATAATGCCGACGCACTATTTTTAGCGAAATTTCGTGAATATTGCATCAATAGACAAAAAATATAATTTTTTTTTCAGAAACCATCCGTTAGATTAGAGACTTTCGAGCCGCCTTTTTACAATCGAGTACCGAATTTCAGCTCGATCGAATTTTTTTTTTGTCCGGAAACGTTTTTTTATTGAAATTGAACAAATCCTTATATCAATCACCGAATACAAATGAAACGTTGGAATAGCCCAAAGGTATGCTACCCTGTGTTCCCAAAAAATTCTGGATTACCTTCATTCATGCAATTGCCGTCAGACCACCATCTTGTACAAAGGGTGCGCCTGAATGTAAATCGGGGTGGCTTGCAGGGCGATCCGTCGAAGTGAGCAGTATTGCAACAAAGGATTCGGGTCTTCGCACCAATAACTTTCTAAACTGCCGCTCCGGCCATATGGCATGATGGATATACACCCCGTCCAGAAAAGATCTAAACATGAATTCCTCATAATGAATACGATTCTATCCATACCTCATTTAACCCTCATTGTACCTTCTGAATTGGATTAAATTTTCAACTGGGAGACCGATGTTTTCCATCGTGATCAGTTCGGGTGGATCGGAAGGTATGAATTTTTAATCAACGACCAGCTAATGTTTAGACCAGGGTCGAAGCCTTTAAAAATGGTAAAAAGTACAAAAAATCATAGTCGAATTAAATCCATTGGAAAAAGAAGGGAATATAACACAAATGATAGGAAAAATAATTTACGGGCAATCTGAGTTCGGGAAGGGGAATGGGGTGAGTTTTTAAGGGTAAAAACCGGTTTATCTCGATTTCCAGCAAAACCACGAGACCTATGGAAAAAAGTTTATTAGCAAAGTTGTAGGCAATAAAAAGATCTACAACTTTCGTATTTACACTTTTTTCACATAACCTCAAAATTTATGTGAAAAATTTTTGTAGTAGATAAATATTAAAAACCAAAAACGTGGTTATTTGAATTTTTCACATACATTTTGAGATTATGTGAAAAAAGTGTAGAAACAAAAGTTGTAGTTTTTTATTACCTACAACTTTGCCATTTGACTTTTTTCCATAGGACTTGTAGTTTTGCCGAAAATCGAGGTAAACCGTTTTTTACCCTGAAAAACTCACCCCCTTCCCCTTCCCGACCTCAAATCGTCCGTAAATTATTTTTCCTATCATTTTTGTTATGTTTTCTTCCTTTTACAACGAGTTTTATTCTACTATATTTTCGTTTTTAAAAATTATCGACACTGGTCTAGTTAGGGTTCCGTGAAAACTGACTTCATTGCTTCTTAGAAGAAAATATTTAATTTTTGAATTTTGTGTCAAATAGTTTCAATCGGTTGTTGAAGAATTTATAAGTGTTCGTGCATTCATTCTGTCCTTCAATTATCAGGACAGTGAATTAGGATGGCCCATCTATCCTTTAATACACGATATTCCATACTTTATCGACATAGCTTTCGTATCAAATTCCGGAATATAAATAATTAAACCTGATAAAGATCGCGTGGAACACCCCTACAATATTCGTTTTTTAATGGTTCTTTCACTAGTTGTTCAAGATAATTTCATATGTAGAAAAATGTTTCAAGGTTCTCGGTTCCATAGTGAAATTGATGATGGTCCAAACATTGTATTTTATGCCCTTGAATATTCATTCAAATCCGCCTAACGAGTTCGGAACAGAGCAATGAATTTAAAAATTTTTTCTTTCTGAAGAAACGATGGGAACCCCACAGCGTTGGAACAAGTCGATTTTCCTGGTACATTCGGTCTTGGTATTGCTCTAGACGAGTCACCTGCCGTTCGTACAACGCAGTATAATTTATAGTGGGGCCTGTAAAATATTTTATAAAGGTCGTAAAATAGTTACTTATTACTTATGTTAAATCGAAATTAGGACCTCATCTGTTTTCAATTTGTATGTGTGAGTAGGAGTCTGTTATGAAATCGATATAAAAACGGTAAAATTCCATATAAAGATTTATAAAATAAAATGTAACGATTCTCTGTATTCGTGTCTATATGCACTAATTTTTTCTAATAATTTGTATATTCCTCTGATATTTATAGTTCAGTTAATGAGTTCACATAAATCACTTGGAAACATTTTGAAAAATTAAAGTGAAGAAAATGCTGATATAACCCTAACCCTATACTTAGGTATTATGTAAACAACATGTTAGTATATTGCTTATTTTAAGTCAAGTAGTTATTCTTACTTTAATAATTTTTAGATCTTTGTTTAATACTCAAATCGAAACGCAAACTCTAAAAATAATAAACAAAACATTAATTTTCGACAAATCATCTGTACTTTAATATATTGTAGGTACTTACATCTCCGAAAGTATTGGTTTCTTAGAGTTGGGAATGATATCAATGGAATCTTATGATAGAGCTGCATCATAACATAAAATAAATTAAAAAAGAATCCACTGATATCATTCCCAACTCGGAGAAACCAATACTTTCGGAGTTATGATTTGTCAAAGTTTGAACAAGAGTGCCAAAGCTCCTGTCCACAGGGCTTTCCCACTTTTTCAATTTGGCTTCTGTGCGTCAATTCACAAGAATTTTCGTAATTAAATTCAAAACGTAGGTCTATGACTCATCTCATGTTGGATTTATATACATCAGGAAATTATAATTAGAGTATTCAATGAAATCATATAGAATTGAGAATAATTATTGAAATATTGAAAATTCATATCTCCGAAAGTATTAGTTTGTTAGAGTTTAGAATGACATCAATGCATTCTTATGATGAAACTGCATCTTGAAAAAAATTGAATTTAAATTTGTAATGTAAGACAGAATCGATTTTGACCCTGGATTTTTGATCGGTGAATTGGAGCTAATCGTTTAAGACCATTTTCAGAAAAAAAAAATCGAAAATACAGGTATTTCGGCCAATTGATAAGTACTCTGTTCCGAGGAACAAGAGCGCCAAAAAGTGGTTTGATATAAATATTGTATTTGGTTGAATAAACTGCTGCAGTTTGCTGCTGGTTGCAGTTATTTGAATTAATTATACACGACTCCGATAAATGAGAGTGAAATAGAAGAAATGCGCGACCTACTTTGTTTTGTAAACAAGGACGCAGTACACAGATGTGCAAAGATGCAGTAGACTTTATTTAAAATAAAAAAATTACTGCAATTGATTTCAAAATTACATTTCCTATTGTTGCAATTTTGCAGTAGTGATAACATTTTATATTGAAGAAATGGATAACTTTTTAAAGCATTAATAGAAAAATGAAATCCCATGGGAACTCAGAGAACATTTGACAACAGTATTTATATTATTATATTGTGGAACTCGAACCAAGTTGATTTCTTCACTTTCATAAATTGACAAAATATATTCGTAATTCTCAGTTTACTCGAAAAATAATTTTAAATTTTTGTAATTGAAATAAATTAATTAGAATTAACTTGATTGAAGGTAACTTTATCTAATTATAGATAGGTTTAACTGGCTTTAAGATATCTCATTCTCATCATATAATTTTAGTTAATCATATCCAAATAATATATGTACCTTTGGAATTAACCAGCAAAAAAATTCAAAGATTCAAAAATTAAATAAAAAATAATTTTTCCACCATACTTCTGCCAAGGAGATCTCCTGGAAATTCGTAGCGAAATGTTATGAAATATACAGCATGTCTAATTCTATGAGTTTAATGACAATAGCTAGTGAGAAATATGGACTAAAACTTATATATCATAGGTGAGCTGACTAAAATCATGATCTTATCGTGGACTAGCGTCAACGAAATGTTGTTTGTATACGTTTATGACCTACGAAATGAGACCATAAAACGCTGCAGCTGTCGATCAACTACCATTCCCGACTACGCTACTTTTTGACTCAAAGTTTAAATTAACTTCTAGAGCGACACGAAAAGCGGTTTTTACCTCATCTAAGGTTTTGCGTGGTCAATCCACAGGTGTACCAGCGCTTGGGCAACTACCGGATAGAATTTTAAACGTGTAGTTTAATATCATCATCGTACACCGTATTATTATCGTTAATCTAAATTTGAGCAGAAAGGTGTTTTTTTTTGGTATTCACTTAATTTCCCATTAGACTGGTCCAAGCTGTTCCACGCTAACTTTGGTTGGTAAACACCACGCACCCTGCGTTATCTAAGAATTTCCTGAACGTTCATATCCTTCCATAAGATATATATTTCATTTATTTCAATGCCAAAATGATTTATTCATTATGATGTAAATAACCAGTCGGCTTGGATTAATTGTTTATGTGAAATTAATAGTCGTTTTTGATTTATTCAGTATCAATATATCGTCTGGACAATAATAAAGAAGTATAATAAACAAGAGCAACTGTATATTAATGACATTAAATCTCTATTTCGCTCTGGAATATCACAACACGAAGATAATCGTTGATTATCCCATAAAATTGGAAATATTTAAGATCAACCAGTATTCATTGATATTGACTCTAATATAATTTGTCATTGTGTAGATATTTATTGATTTATATCGCGTTTATCGCGCTATATATTTGAACGATCCGAATTATTTGAATGACAAATAACCATTCTTTTATTGGAAGGTGTAATAATAATCAATTTCAATTTTTTGGCCATTTCAGGGGTATTCATTTTTATTTGAAATAATAAAAGGAATACTGAGAAAATAGGCAATTAAAAATACAGTACCGTCGGGGCTCTCATATGCTTCTTGTTCGTCGCTTAATTTTTTTGATGCAAATAAGGTGTAAAGTATCGAATCAAATCAAAAGTGTCAGTTAATATTTAATAAAAAAAAAATTTATTCATTCATTGAAAATTAGATAAAAATAATGAAATATAAATAATTGAAAAAAGGATTTCAGTGTTTCAAATTTTTATTTTTTATTGAAGTTAACGTTTTATGTTTCAAATTATTTGGAGTGAACGTTTATGGAAATTTTATTTACGTAACTAAGAACCTTCCTCAGTATAATCTATTTTTTTGGGGATAAACAAAAAATAGGTACCCTTTTACTTCAACTTCCTTTCCTATTTTACAATAAACCACTGATAAAAGCCTGATATTAAAGTCGCTAATATTGAATATAAAAAGCTGTATGTAGGTATAATAATTGTTCACTTTGTTACATTACGTATTATATTTTATGATATAAATGAATGTCCAGTTTTATATTTATTATTTTTTTAATTGATAATAAGGTATATAATATTCTTTAATTTTGTTACAAAATGTAGGTCGCAAGAAATATATGAAGAAAATTCACAAATAGAGAGAATGCAAAAATCGGAATATTTTAAAAGGGAAATAAGGAACTTCTCTCTTTTGTCTTTTAATTTGGAATATGGGAGATATTTCGACGGAACTAAATTATTACAACGCAGGCAGCTTGATGAGTCCGTTCATTTAAGTCATATATTCAGTTCCATCGCAGTTCTCATGAGAATTCTTAACTCGAATCGAACAATATTCGTGGCAGCTTCTCTTCTTATCGTTCTGAAAGGCGTCTAACTTTTCTGGAAGAGAACAAATATGCGATAAAGCGGCCACAATGGAAGCGTTCTCTTCGAAACTGGTACAAAAGACGCTTGCCTGGGTTCTCTATTCAGAATCCTCACCTGTATATACCTGGACCCAACATCCTGGACTCGGAACAAAAACAGCCGTACCTAGTGATGCGGCGTTGCCATTTACAAGTTAATTGCTGCACGTCTCCACTTTATATGGATCTTATGATCGTGTTCGGGTTTTAATTAAAAGGATGGAATTAAATCGCATAAGGGGACTAATTGCGCGCAATTTCGCATTTATCTATAGTCTCCATGAGGAAATTGATACATAGGAGCGTTATTTATATGCGTATTAGCGAAACACTTACACCGTTTAGAAATGGACTCGTTGCAGAATATATCCAGAGTTAAAAAAACAACTCTAACAGGCTGCGAAAAGTTGTCGGTAGCGAGAACCGTTAACATTATCGTTCGGGTTTTTAGTAACAAACATTTTTTCCTTTGAAATTCTAACCTCACAAATAACACTAATCAGGGCATTGATTCCTGAATGCGTAAATTTACATATCAGGTAGTGATCCAACCATCAACACTATCATTCTTCCGGTCAAATGCATTATAGACTATCAATCAAATTTTGCCATTCACTCATTTGTTCAGTCGGACTTATTGATCGCAAATGATTAAAGAAGTTGATATAATTTACAATTCTAAGACAGATAAGTTGAATTGAATAATTACGTTGATTAATCCACAATTATGTATTTCCTTTCAGAATATTGTCGTATACACCTTGATTTTTTTTATCGATATAAGCTGATGTTTTGAATTGAAAATTGGTTATTTGCATGAGATTTTGGAGCAGAGGTAAGTGAAAGTAATGATTTCATACTAATAGAGTATATATTTGAACGACAAGACGAAAAATTAACAAGCTATCCGACTCTATAAATCATGTCGTTAAGTGTTAAGTTAAGTAATTTATAACGGAATAATTCATGAACTAATTAATCAATCAATACCACAAAATATTTCTACTATTTATACAGAAAATCACAATTAAGTATTTCCAATATGGATGGCAATATTTCATTTCCATCTAATTAATGGATGCGTTAAGTGAAATTATTTAAGTTCCATCTGGTATAAAAACCAATTAATAACTTATTTGTCCAGCCAAATGATTCTCTTTCCGCATTGAAAATTATTCAGAGACCAAGCCTGTGGGTGATATAAACACATATCAAATTTTAAACGACTAACTGTATATTTAGGAGACGCCGGGTATAAATTTTATGTAAATCCTAGATAATATACGTATTTTTACCACAACGTTATAGAACTCCCGTATACTAGTCGAGTTTGGTTCACTTTTAATCTTCTCAAATATGACTTATGATAAGCAAGACGGAGCTCATGACTTACTGTAAGGCAAACATTTCTAATAACTGTATAAACAATTACCGGAGAATTTTCACGCGGTTACATATTTGGGGATCAGTAAATCTCTGATCTGATTAATCGAGAAAACACGATTATATAAATTACCAGCTACCGTTTTGATCACACCAATACCTCGATTACTTAAAATGAAGTGCGAAGGGATATATACGAATTTGTTCAAATAAAATACCACTTGGACTGGATTTTGAAGCCTATTAATAAATAACAACTTGGTTTGGTCGTTAAAATTTGAAGTGCAGTTCTCCATTTCATCTCTAACTGAAACAGGGAATACGAAATTTGAGTACGGTAATAGGAACAATCGGCCAAACGGTTCGGGAGTTATATCCATCTAAAATTTAGTTGTTATTTCCTCAATAACTCACAAAATAAGAATCCGATCAAATTCAAACAAGGCAATTAGTTGTAGAATGCCAACGCAAAAGAGTTTGCGAAATTTCGTGGAGATCGCATCACTAGAAAGTGATAAACTGTCCGTCCGATATCGCTGAAATTTTGGGAGAGCCTTCAAAACTTAACAGCCAAGTTCGAAATTTGAACACGATCGGATCTATATTGTTGGAGATCCGGGCAGCCTTGGGTGAGTTTAGTAGCTGGATGGGTGACTGTTGCCACGATAACTTTCGAACGGAAAGAGATTGCGGCTTGCAATTTTCAGGGTAGGTTGCGCATCCGAATGGGACAGTTAAGTTCGTTATTGGGCCTAATCGACCAAACGGTTTCGGAGTTGAGCCCATCTCAAATTTTGTTGTTATTTCCTCAATAACTAGAAGTACAAAAATCCGATCTAATTAAAAATTGGTAATTATAAGTAAGTATAACTAGAAAAAAAATAAAAAAGGTTTCTCATCAAAAGTTTTATATTTCAGAAAATATTCCGCATACTTTTGATAAGTAAATTCTGACATGATTACTGATAAGTGTTGACTTATTTCACTTCATTTCGTTTCCATTACAACTTATTCTTCCAAATTCCTATTACTATTAACTATAACATTTTTGGCGCTCTAGTTCCTCGGAACTGAGTGCTTATCAATTTGCCCAAATGTCTGTAATTTTCGAATTTTTGGCTGAAAATGGTCTCAAACGATTTGATTCGACTCACTGATCAAGAATCCGAGGTCGAAATCGATTCTGTTAGGCCGGTTGGCCTGCCAGTCGTAGGCACGATAACTCTCGAACGAAAGGAGTTAGAGGATTGAAATTTACAAGGTGGGTTTAGAGCGTAAATATCTCGGACAAGTTCGTTAATGGGCGGAATCCATCAAGCGGTTTCGGAGTTATGGCCGAATTTAGTAAAACACATTTTTTATGAATATTTCCGAAACCGATCACTCGATCTATCTGAAATTTAGCATCAAATTGTAGAATCATGACCTTTATACGCATGTGAAGTTTTCGAGGAAGTTTTGTATTGACCAGGTTACCGCAAAGTGCAAAAAAAAAAAATTCGAAAATTAAAAAAAAATGTTCTACAATAGCTCTCGAACGGAATGAGCTAGACAGTTGAAATTTTCAGAGTAGGTTAGGGAGATGAATATCTCGGTTAAGTTCGTTATTGGGCAAAATAAGCCACATGGTTTCGGAGTAACGAAAAAAAAAAATTTTTTTTTAAGCAACAAATTCCAAATTCAATTGTTATTTAAGATGCAGTTTCACCATTGAAATCCATCGATATAATTTTCAACTCGAACAAGCTTATACTTACGGAGATGTGATTTTTCTAAATTTCAATAATGAATCTTACTTCTATGTTTTCACAGAATGCTATAATTATTCTATCTAAGCTTTATTATATGATCTGTGTTCATACTCGTAAATTTCATCCTGTTCTATAAGAGAGAGTCAAATTCATTTCAGCTATTTTAATTTGATTTCTTCCATGGCGCAGTTCTCATTCTCAGATTGCTCATTTAATCTTGATAAATAAACTATTATTTGAATCGAATTTCCTTTATAATGCAGTTCTATCATAAGAATACATTGATATAATTCTCAACTCTGAGAAACCAATACTTTCGGAGATATAATTTGTCTGTTTGAACTAGAGCGCCAGAAAGCTCCTGTCCACAGGGCTTGAACCCATTTTTTGTGCTCAAAACCTCAAGTTTTAAAACTTGTACAACTAGTTGAAACAGACGAAAACTTTATCATTATTTTTTTGTTAGAAAATTAATTTAGCATCAGAATCGAAAATAGGGCACACGAGATATGAATCACCCTGTATATGTCAACAGGAGAGCGGACGTTTCGATTATTGATATAATTGAGATTCGTACGGAATATAAATAGCTTCGAAATAATTTGGTTGGTCGAATCCTCTAAAATGCGCATATTTAGGTCATCATGCCCAGCAGTTGACATTGATTTTCAATGGTTCAGTTATAAACTCTCTGTTTCGCCGAGGCAACGGCGACGGTCGCAGTCTGTTGAATTATGAAACCAGCTCCCGAAAAGTTGTATCTACAAATGTAACAAAACTAGTCGGAGTTTTTGGATGTGGCAAATTAAAACCACATGTGCTCCGTCTGGCCGTCCATGTTTACCCGACGTAGTCGTTCACATTAATAATACTCTCGGTTAACGTGCCAACATTAAGGGCAATCACTCTCGAAAACCAGAGAAAATTAATGAACGCAGTCGCGACGAACTATATCCCAGTGCTAACTTTATAAATTGTATTTTTTATGCATAGTTTATCCGAGAGGACGAAATAATATTTCAGGACACCCCGTCATATTACCTCCGTGTCCCCCTTCCCGCATGATTTATGGCGCAAGATGGAACACTTCAGATTAGGAACCAATATTGAGCTCATTCGTAAATTATCTCAAAACAATGTTATTCCAAGAGATAATCATCTTCAATTCTTTGTTTCTACCATTGAGACTCGCTAAACGCTTTATCTGCATCATTCCTTTGTTCTAAGGTTGTCGGGATTTTCATTGAGAGGATTTTTCTTGCATTAATTACCTTAATTTCCCATTTCTGTGAATTATCATCTCTTCCGAGCTTACATCGAAATATCATCTGTCAGTCACCGAAATAGATCTGTTATTATCTGATATCAGTTCTATAGAAATAAATAAACAAATCAAATAGACCACTGTCAGCTGACGTCACAACATGTTTGCCAAAGAAGTTAGGGGGGCAAATAAACGCATCTCCTATTTTGCACTGCGAAAAAATATCGTTTTAGGAGCCTGTTTTTTGAACAATTGTGGTTATTAGTTCATTACGAATACTGTGAGGTAAATTAATAGTCTGGAGAGGTGTTATGAATTGAAAATTTCCGGTTTAATTATACCGTCTCTAATTCCTTACTTTTTTCAGATCTGGTGAGGTGAATTGTATAGTTTTTCAGCTGTTGTGGAACTTTGGAAGTAACTGAACATATTTTTAGGTACTATTTTCTCTTCTTCAAAGAAACACCGCTAGTATATTGCTACTAGTAGCCTTTTCAGGTGTAGATTTGAAGAAGGATTTTGGGTATATATGTATTTTGTTCTAGAGGTAGTGCAAGGTGCATCATAATCCTTATTTGGAAGTGAAATGGTAAATGAAAATATTACTGTTTGAGCGTTTCAACTTAAGTCTACCCTAAATTCCTCGCTGAATTATCTTATGCTAAAATAGATTAAGGTTTCAGGCGGAAGCCTACCAATTATATTGAAAATATGAAATTGTTTGGTAGTATTCATCCTGATACCATAGTATTAAATGATTTGGATGTTTCACTGGATGAAATTCCGTGCCTTTGCACATATGGCAAAAATTATACCATCCTGTAAATCGATTTTGACGACTGATTGATTGATCAGTGAGTCGAAACAAATCGTTGAAGACCATTTTCATGCAAAAATTCGAAAATTACAGACATTTGGGCAAACTGGTAAGTACTCTGTTCTGCGGAAGAAGAGCGCCAAAAACGAGTCCTAAAACACTAATTTTAGTTAATAAGCCATCTCAAAGCCACACCAATATGCACGTAACGTCTTTATAAAAGTCATTTCATTTCATGGCCAACCTACCGGTTGGCCATGAAATTTTGACACATTTCACCGTGTATATTTTGAAAATGTTACGTTATGCTCATTTTCCTGTTAGATATCTACGCAACGTCTACCTCTCTACATAGAAGTAGTAGTAATTACGCATTTTTCACAATGTGAAGATATTATGTGAATTGAACAATTCCAAAGCCCTGGCGACTGTTGAAGAAAATTTTTCCTCTGTTGTTACTATCGAAATATTTCACCTATATAAACTGGTTGGAAGATTCAGTTATGCTATTTTCTTGTACGAAAATCAAGAATCAAGTATTGAAATTTTAATGAAAAATAATAATAGAGTAGTCCGTTACTTTGTGATAGTTCATTTGAAAAATGATAAAAAGTACCTGAATAACCCAGCATGAAAACTTCTAAACGAACAGACGTATCTATGGAATTCCCCACTTTTCGAAATTCTCAAGAAATAAGCCTACAGAAGACATTTAAATACATTGTTGCACAACTTGAAATACACCAGTTTCAAAATGTAGTAGTACTACGAAACCCGAGTCACTGTTAAACCTTAATATATAGTGATAGGAAACTAAGTAATTTCCTTCGAGAGTTCAACATGTCCTTAGACAGAATGAAGTTTTCCAATTGCAGATTTCAGTTCTGTCTAGCACTTCCTGATACTTTGTTTCTGCTTCTTCAAAACTGCTGTCGGCTTTTTCAATTCCAAAGCAAAGAGTTCTTTATCATTGGAAGATAATGATCTGTGATAACATCTTGTCTAAGATGGAACATTATGTTGATTGTTGAGAATAGAAATTGGCAACGTCTCAGGGAATTATTTTGACACAGGAGTGCCAACCTGCCTTAGTTTTAGTTACAAAAACGAGATAGACCTATATCATAGCCATAGACTTTATAAAAGTGAACGGAGTATAGGAATTGTCATATTGGAGGTTATAAATAATGGACTGTAATGTCGCGAAGAAGATAAGATTGAAATGAGTTTATTCAATGAGAAAGCACTTGTAAATAAGTCGGAAAGAGATAAGGGTGACGTCGCAGGTGGATCGAAGTCGTTGCCGTTGAATTTCAGTATTGAATTGCCATCAAACCCGACCGTTGATGCGATGCACAAGTGACGCCGATACAATGGGACCGCTAATGCGGGCAAAAAGCGAAATAAAAATCAGCCGACAGTATGCCGCGGAATTAATTCGACTCTATGGTTTTTGCCGTCGCGAGTTTGTCGTTTTCCATGTAAGGACACAGAGTGTACAGGCAGTCGTCCACAGATGCGAGGTCGAATAGCTCACACGTCTAAACTGGCGTGCCAATCGCTTCTTGTTGCCGTTCATCGTCACCTTTTAATTACTGCCGATAGTAAATTAGTCCGGCCGATTGGCAGACATATGACTATCGAGACTCGCCATTATTCCCGGCTACCTTCTCGCACGTCGGAATTAGTTAAGGCGTCTTTCGTAACACCTCGACTCGATTGTTTGTTCACTCGATTTACCGCATTTCATTTGTTGCATTTGAGCGCGGAGCATAACGGCACGTCTATGATGAAATTAACCTCCTTCTGCGCTCTTTTTACAGGACGCTGTAATTTCGTTCAAATGCCGGTATAATTTTTAGTGAATAAAAGGTAAAGAGTTTAGCAGAGAAAACCCAGAAAAAAACCTTTTAATAATGAGTATACCTCCCACAGTATCCTTTAATGATTAAATAAAGGGTGTCTCAGCAAGAACTTGAAATTCGAATTGCGCGCCATTTTTGACTTTTGACTTTTTTGACAATTGTTAAGTCAGTCATATTTGTTGTTTGTTCAATTAAAACATAGACATTTACGAAAATGATTCGTTATAGCTTGGAAGAACGTTTTTGGCGCTCTTGTTCCTCGGAACAGAGTGCTTATCAATTTGCCCAAATGTCTGTAATTTTCGTATTTTTGGCTGAAATGGTCTCAAACGATTTGGTTCGACTCACTGATCAAGAATCCGTGGTCGAAATCGATTCCGTCCGGCAGGCCGTCCGTTAACACAATACTCTCGAACGAAAGGAGTTAGAGTATTGAAATTTTCAGGGTAGGTTTGGAACGTAAATATCTCGGACGAGTTCGTTAACGGGCGAAATCCACCAAGCGGTTTCGGAGTTATGGCCGTTTTTAGTAAAAACGGATTACTCGATCTATCTGAAATTTACCATCAGATTGTAGAATAATGACCTTTATACGCATACGGTTGCTATCATTTTCAACTCTAACATGCTAATACTTTCGGAGATATGTTTCTTCGAAATTTCAATAATGAATCGTACCTACTTCAATGTTTTCATGGAGTGCTATAATTATTCTATCTATGAATTATTATATGATCTATGTTCATACTCGTACATGTTATCCTGTTCTATAAGAGAGAGTCAAATTCATTTCAGCTATTTTAATATGATTTCTTCCATGGTGCAGTCCTCATTCTTAGATTGCTCATTTAATTTTGATAAATAAACTATTATTTGAAATGAATTTCCTTTATGATGCAGTTCTATCATAAGAATACATTGATATAAGTCCCAACTCTGAGAAACCAATACTTTCGGAGATATAATTTGTCTGTTTGAACAAGAGCGCCAGAAAGCTCCTGTCCACAGGGCTTGAACCAATTTTTAATAGTGAAAACCCACTATAGACTGTCGACGGTCATCGTTACCGAGCCATGTTGACAGACTTTTTTTGGCAAGAATTAGACGGAATGGACTTAAATGAGATGTGGTTTCAATAGGATGGCGCTACCTGTCACACCGCAAGGGAAACAATGACTTTGTTACAAATCATGTTTTCAGGTCGAGTAATTTCTCGTTTCGGAGAACAAAACTGGCCTCCAAGAAGTTGTGATTCAATTTGTTTGGACTATTTTATCTGGGGTTTTTTGATAAGTTTTGAAGGTCTATGCGATCCATCCTGAGACAACTGAGGAACTCAAAGAAGAAATTGCACGTCAAATTCGTCAAATCCAGTAGCAATTGGTTGCTTGCTGTTGTTGTGGTGTCACCTCTCTTCAGTTTTCTTTCCATATTTCCCTTTGTTACTTGGTTGCGTTTTCCTGAAGAGGCTTATGAGCTTATTAGAAACACACGTGTCGTCAAATATCAACACCATGAATTGTTTCTGCTCCTTTTGCGCAATTAGCTGTTCAACTTTTTAATTTAAATATATTATTATTATTATTTTTTTATTATTATTATTATTATACTGGTCCTCCTGGGTCTTCCACAAGGAGACCCCTCATAAGCTCTAAGAGCTTGCCCTGAGTTAGGAGAACATATACATGTTCTTTATAAATGACTGTAACTTCACAGTTTGCTTTGAATTTTTATTTGCCACGTCTCACTTCTTGTTCTGTTTATATCATAGAATCTCTAAACTGACAGCCAATATTGAATTATTGTCAATTCTTAAGATTCTTTTTATAATTCGTGTTAATTCAGTTTCCAAATGATTTAAATCTGCATTGACTTATGATTTAGAACAAACAAATTTATTTTTATGTCCTATGACTGCAATGGTACTTTAACTAATGGTGAATGGGTTTACCCTGTAGAGGCCTGTAAAAATGGATATTTGGCGAAAAAGCCTGATGTGCAGATTCTAGAATGTTCTCTGAAAGCCCACATCAGAGGTTTCATAAACAGATTGATGTAGACTAGTAACGTTATCTAGAGAATATCGACAGGAAGAGCTCAATGGTCTCAAGAAGTTTTTGAAGAACTGAAAACAAGGTTAAACAAAATCCTCAAAAGTCCTTAAATAAATTATCTTTACAGTCTGGTGTCCCCTTGAGAAATTTCCACAAGGTATTGAATAAAAACTGAATTTGTATCCTGACAAAATAACGATGGTACAGCAACTCCTTCCAATAGATATTCCACTTCGCCTAGAGTACGGCTATTGGATTCTAAATAATCTTAACTTCGACAGATTATTGGACTTAACTTTTTTAGTGATGAAGTCAGGAGCGTTTGTGCGCATGCTCTATTGTCTATTGACGCCTCACACCCTCACGAAATACTGCATGAAGTTGAGTATAAATAAAGGAAGCTTTAACAAGTGAAAAACTGCATTGGGCATAATCTGAATTCGAATTTTAAAGCGAAATAATTCCAAAAATACAAACCTGATCGAGCTGAAACCCGGTAATCTGTTATTAAAGGGCTGCTTGATGGTTTGTCCGGAATTTCAGTGGAATCAGACAGACATATGTTCCGAAATATAACATTTTTTCTAGTTATCAGATCCTCACGAAATTTTGTACGAATTTGCGGCTTGGAATTCTACTACTAATTGCCAAGTTTCAATTTGACTCGGACGCATCATGTGAAGTACGATTTTGAATAAATATTTCCATCGTAGGAAAATCTTGAAAAAAAGTCGAGAGATGCACTTTTTTTTTAGTGGCCTGCTAAACAGAATTGAATTTGAAATAGAATTCTTTATCAGTGAGTCGAACCCTATCGTATGAAAGCATTTTTGGCAAAAACATTATCGCAAAATGTCAGCACGCTGTTCCCTAGAACATGCTAAAAAAAATCAATCCAAAATATATTTAAAGGTATTGGGGTTCATTGTTATTATCTATTTTACCGCAATTATAATGATGAAGTCATTTTATTAATAAACTGTCCTCATTGCAACATTTCAAAAATAAAAATAATGAGATAGTTATTAATCGCTTATTTTGACGACTCCGAATAACCGTTTATGTCTCCTGATTATCAAATGAATTCGACAAATATCTGAGGTGTGAAGAAACAAGCACACATATTTTTGAAAGGCACATCATATACCGAGTTACGCCTTCAAGAAGCCAAAATCTCAGGTAGTCTTGTCCCACATCAAACAAATGGACGAATGTTGACTTTCTACAAGGTCGCAGCGAATTTCACAATTCCCGCAAGAAAAAGATTCCAAGAATCCGACCTTCACAATCGGTAACAGTTACAATACGATTTTGAAAGAGGGTGAATTTTTTCTTCGACAGAGGACAAAGTGCGATCCGAGCTGAATCTAACAAGGAAACGAATCAACACGAGATTAAGGCTGAATATCGCAAAAACGCCATCTGGCTCGTTATTGATATTAACTCCGCCGATAATGACTGTAGATTTGTTACCGCTAATGATGAACTTCAGTTTTTATTCTTGTTCGATCCAATGAACTCTGATAAACCCTGCGGGAAAAAATGGAAAGAGGTCGATTTGTAATCATAGAACTATCTACGCAGACGTCATGTGCCGTGTATAAACAGTGTAGCGTGATTATTTCTTGGAGTAGTTACAGAAAACGATCTGTAATAACGCCCTAGGTCGGGTGGGCACTCTATAATTACTACTAATAGCCTCTTAGAGGCCGCGGATGGAACACAGAAGTTCATGAAATTCGAGTGTTGCCATAAGATTGAACCGTGAATATGAAGCACGAAAGTAGGAAAATGCCATGCAGTTTTTAAATTCCAAACGCGAACATATAAATTCTTCAAATAGGGTCTAAATTTCATTACATATCCAGAAATTGGAGATGTGACATTTTTGATATAATATTATTTGAAATAGAAAAATTATGTCCTTCGAAGGAAAATAGAACAATCATTTGAATTTTTTAATATAACTTTCGTATTACATATTTTTATTTTCCTCAGTGAATAAACATTTCTTTGTTGTTAAAAGGTTACTTTCTGGGTTTTCTCTCACAAAGTCTGAAAAATATCTATAAAATAAAAATTAATTTCAGAATAACTATCAACAAAATAATTCTGAAGATTTTCGTTAAGCGTCTGACGAAGGAGTCTGATATAGGCAACATTGTTCAATTGATTGCTTCTGACAAATATCTTGTGTTTCTTACGCAGAAGCAAATCACAAAATAATTAATTTTTATTTTATAGATATTTTTCAGAGTTTGGGAGAGAAAACCCAGAAAGAAACCTTTTAATAATGAGTATACCTCCGACAGTATCCTTTAATGATTATTTTTTTGTCGATATAAAAATAGAGCAGGTATCAGAGGTATGATTTTTCTCTGCACCTTTTGCGGAATTACCCACTAAATCTTTCCATTTTTCGTTAATACATATTATTTTTACAATAAAGAATGTACTTGTAAAATATGTTATATTAATTATAAGATCAGACAACAAAAATTTCCTTAAGAAAATAGATATTACGAGCTTGCTTAATTCTTTTAAAACGAGCGCTCGCATATTATAACGATCGATTTATATTTCTCCCTTCGATTTTGTAAGCGATCTCGACTGTATTTGAAATACAAAATTTCAAACGGAATTGGATAGATAGTAAAATATAAAATTTTTGAAGAATTCAAATTTTTGTTCTGAATTTTTTTTTATTTTTTTTGTAGTCAGATCCTACCGAATTTTTTCATGAGAATGCGGCTTGCGATTCTACAACTAATTACCAAGTTGAAGTACGGTTTTGAATTACTATATCCATCTGATGAACCGTGAAAGAAAAATTCGAGATAAGCACTATTGTATACATTTTTCAAATAGGGTGTAGGGTTCATTATTCGAAAATCAGTGATGTTACATTTTTAAAATATTAAAATTTGAAATACAAAATACTTATGTATTTCCTTTTTGTATTCAAATAATTTTCAGCGGAATCGGACAGATAGGTTCTAAGATATAAAAAAAAACAGAAAAACTGAAATTGTTGTTCTGAAAACATTTTAATTTTTTTTTTCTAGTTTTTCTACAACGAATTACCAAGTTTCAATTTGATCGGACGTGAACGCACCATGCGAAGTATGATTTTGAATGATTATTTCCATCTGATGAAACGTGAAAAAAATCCGAGATAAGCAAATTCAAATTATTCAAATAGGGTCTAGGGCTTATTATTCGAAAATCAGAGTTGAGACATATTTAAAATAAAAAATACATAATTACATTTTATATTTAAATAAGTTTTTTAGTACCTATTTTATTTGTAATATATTTTACGACATACCACATAGATCATCATTTATATGGATTGTTACCATAGTGATAGGCTACTACCGAATGATTTTTCAATGGTGATTAATGAATGCTTGAGTAAATACACGTACATTGTGAACATTATACTACAGTCGACAAAGTTTTAATTTACTACATAATTTTAGCATATAAATGTATTGATATATATTGTTATCTAGACATCAAGAAATAAACACTTTAAAGAATACGGCCATGTTTAAAACCTCTCGATATTGTAAAACAAGGTTAATCTTTCAAAATACATATATCATTTCGATCTTTTTCAGAAAATACGTCAGAAGTAACCTTTACTCTTAAATTATTGTAGCCCTAAATTAATGTCTTGTATTTTAGGAAAATAATAATAAATACAAAAATATTTAACATTTTCTTGTCGTGGTTAATTCTATTGGCTCTCGATACCCCTCTTCATTATAATTAGCTTACTAATAAAATAAAAAATGTTGAAAACTATAAAAGTATTTTGTTTTAATGTATGTACATACTTAGTTTTTAGGGAATACGTATTTTTCCTTTCGTATTTTAATAAATACAAAATAAATAAAAATATTTTGTATCTGAGATGAGAAAGATTTCGTATTTATTTATAGTTTATAAACTATTTTTCACATCTCTATTATAGTTTACTGTTGTTTGTGTGTCGAATACCCGATAACTAAACATGTTGGTATTCATCTGTTAAATCGAATGCACTGGAATAACTGCGAGCACGTGTATTTTCATCATGCCAGTGCAGAAAAAAATTATTCTTCAAAATAACAGTTTTCGATCCCTTTTTTTTTGTATCGACATTATAGTTATTTATGGATATTGATCGCCGCTTATGACCATGAGTTTTTGCGCCAATTTCAGTGTTTTTCAAGCGGAAAACCAGTCCAGCGCTAATTCGTACCTCCTCAATTAAATCAAATTTTCAGATCGCCGAGACCGATAAGACTTTCCCACCGTTTAATTGCATAAAAAATTCTGAACGAATGTCACAAAAACTGGACGCATAACTCGCGAACCTCGTCAGAAATCCCCGTTCCTATCATTCAATAATTCGAGCTAACGATTATGAATTAATTAATATCCTATAATTTCGCCGATCAAACGACCGCTAAATAAAAAATCGAATTTAACATCAATTGATTAAATGATTTCAAACGGCGTTTTGAATAATGATGCAAATATTTATGTTTGTTTGCTCGTTATTAACAATAATAAATCATTATATTTGGAAGCTATGCGGATGATTTATAGAATGTCTGATTTACTCTTCTACCAGCAGACACGATGACATGCGTTTAAAGGCCCTTCACCAGAAATTGTACCATTTGATGGGGCATCACCTATAATTGGGTGGTCATTGACTCAAAGCCTGTAATTTTAGGAATTTTTTGTACCTGACAATGACGCAACAGATGTTTCTGGTTTGGTTGCGAAATTCACGAAACAAAAGGAGAAACTGTACCTGCAGACATGATTTTACATGCGAATTTCGTAACCCTGATGGGCGTTCAAGAATTATGTCAGGAAATTTTCTTGCCTACTATAATAAACTATTCTATTAATATAATATAATACGATAAGTTATCATTGTTATACTCATCAAATGAAATACTTTTTGCATTCACCATTTTTCCAAATTCGGCTCAGGTAAAAAGTTAAAGGCTTGTCAAATTAAATAAAAAAATGGGTTCAAGCCCTGTGGACAGGAGCTTTCTGGCGCTCTAGTTCAAACAGACAAATTATATCTCCGAAAGTATTGGTTTCTCAGAGTTGGGAATTATATCAATGTATTCATATAATAGAACTGCATCCTAAAGGAAATTCAATTCAAATAATAGTTTATTTATCAAGATTAAATGAGCAATCATGAGAATGAGAAAAGCACCATGGAAGAAATCAAATTAAATCTGGCCAATTTTGCCCAATAACGAACTTAACCGAGATATTCATCTCCCTAAACTACTCTGAAAATTTCAACTACCTACCTCATTATCCGTTCGAGAGTTATATCTATGTCTATGGATGAAAAGCAGTCTCACTACTCTCAGATCTCTTACTTCATGTTCAGTTCCGAAATGTAAGAATTTTCTGAGAAAAACTAATATCGGAGCAAACAACTGAGATTTAACTCACTTCGCTCACAATTCTTCGATTGATTAGTCTCAGGAACATGGAACATCATTTGACATTATGACAATTCATATTCATACATAGAATAATATCATTCTGTGACAACGTTGAAATACGATTTATTATTGAAATTTTGAAAAATCATATCTGAGATTTTTCTCACTTCGCTCACAATTCTTCGATTGATTAGCATAGACAAGATATACTATGATTTATTAGTCTCAGGAACATCATTTGACATTATGACAATTCATATTCATACATAGAATAATATTATTCTGTGACAACGTTGAAATACGATTTATTATTGAAATTTTGAAAAATCATATCTCCGAAAGTATTAGCTTGTTAGAGTTAAAAATGATATGATTGGATTCTCATGAAAAAACTTTTTATTAAAAAAAATTTAATTTGGAATTTGTTTCGTAAAAAAAAAATTTGTTTTTTGTTACTCCGAAACCATTTGTCCGATTTTGCCCAATAACGAACTTAGCCGAGATATTCATCCCCCAAACCTACTCTGAAAATTTCAACTCTCTAGCTCATTCCGTTCGAGAGTTATCGTGCCTACGGCCGGCCGGACAGAATGAATTTCGACCACGGATTCTTGATCAGTGAGTCGAACCAAATCGTTTAAGACCATTTTCATCGAAATATTCGAAAATTACAGACATTTGGGCAAATTGATAAGCACTCAGTTCCGAGGAACTAGAGCGCCAAAAATTAGTTTTTATTTTGTGGCTTTGATATGGTTTCTCCCAGAGATTCTCGGAATGAAATGAATGTTAGTGTGAAGTGTGACACGTATTCCCCAATTATCATTTTTTTCCTACTTCGACTGGTTTCCTAGTTATAGAATCGCGAATTTATGAACCTTAATGAAATTAGCATATAGAAAGCAGATAAAGTATATATTGAGTCATTATAAGAATCTTCCAACATTTTTAGAAAATTAAATTATTTTTCACCATGTCTTGAAACTCTCGGTTTTCGAGATATTCTTCATTGAATGTAAACATTTCCGAAATTTCATAGATTCGTCCCTTCCCCAGAAGAGTTATCGGAATGTTAGAATCCAGCGTTGACATACTTTTGACTAGTTCGCCACCTGAATCATGAATAATATACAGGGTGTTTGGCAGAACGTTGAACATACGAAAATGGTGGATATGTGGGGTCATCTGCTACCCACTCAGCCCTAATTTATTTGGCCCTGACCCCCTGGATATTTCTAAAGAAATTTTTTCGCTCTCTTCTAGCTTCACCACTTTCTTAACTTCAAAGTGTAATTTTTATTACAAATGGGTAAAACAGGCAATATTTCTGTTTTTTTTTAATCTTGAATGTTGGCAGATTCTTATAAAATTATTGCTTTATTCAGATATTAGCTAGAAAATAAGTTATGAGTCCTCAAACTTACAGAAAGATGTAGAAAATACTTAAATCTTAACTTCAACTTGCATTGAAAAAAAAATTGATTGAGGAGTTCCAATTCTAGCAAAAGATCCCTAGTGTGTAACATTTCTAATGGTATGTAATTTACTTTCATAAAAAAACATGTTGTTTCATCATTTTAACAAGTAGGACATTTTGGTCGAAACTCTACCTTTATTAAATTTAATACTGCAAGGTTGTTAAAAATTAAGTGAGCTACGGCTTGCCAATAGCAGTGGTGCTAATTGACATTCACTATTCCCTTGGGATGGTTACACAAAGCAGGTAGAAATTATTAATTAAATAAATTACTTAAAATTATTCAATTGTTTCATTAATGCAACTAACTGGTACCGCTATTTTGTTTCTACTTAATTCCAGAACTTACATAATTTCAATCGATCATTTAATTTTTACCAACCTTGCAGGATTAAATTTCCCAAAACATTTCACTTCCCGTAAAGGTAGAGTTTCGTCAAAAATTTCCTACTTGATGAAATTATGAAATAAATATTCAAGGTTTGTTTTTATAAAAGCAAATTACATAACATTAGAAAGGTCACACACTAGGGATATTTTGCTGGAATTGGAACTCCTCAATAATTTCTTTCTTTGTTTTTTAATGCAAGTTGAAGATATGATTTTAGTAATTTTACCATCTTTCTGTAAGTTTGAGGACTCATAATTTTTTTTCTAGCTAACATCTGAATAAAGCAATAATCTTATAAGAATCTGCCAACATTAAAGATTAAAAAACAAACAAAAATATTGCCTGTTTCACCCATTTTTAATAAAAATTACACTTTAAAGTTAAGAAAGTGGTGAAACTAGTAGAAAGAAAAAAAATGTTTTTAAATATACAGGGGGCCAGCGCCAAATAAATTAGGGCTGAGTAAGTAGCAGATGACCCCACCTATCCACCATGTTCGTATGTTCAACGTTCTACGATATATAAATAGCAAAACGAAAAGTTAAAAAGCATTGAAAATATATACCTTGAAATCATTTTCTACAATGTTATGTCTATTCGGCCTCACTACTTATTACTCAATTCATACCTAACTACGTTTTTTCACCCACACCCGATTTTCAATAACCATATATCCAAAGCTCCCGGTCAATAATCATAGCTATCTGAATATGTTGCAGATTGATAATCCAGCCAAAGGAAAAAAAAAGGAAGTAGGAAACCGCCGACAAATCCAGTTTTATAGTGATTGTTACATGTAACAATGGCGTAATTCCTTCAGAAACGCCACAAGACGGCTAATAACGCCTTGTCGTAGGTATGGATTGCCAATTTAGACCTGAGACAATTCAAAGTAATTTTCAATGGCCTAATTGTTGGAATGATTAATGGACAACGCCAATACAGTCGAGAAAATTGTAGTTATACATGGCTGCGAGGAGAAACCAATAAAAAGTACGGCATATTTATCCGGCAGAAAGGTGTGTAAGTCGCTTCGTCTTTCGTACAGGCCTGTATCAGACGATATGTCTGACGGTGAAAATTGCTGAGACCGAAGTCTGATAGATATCGGATGATCGAACAAAATATGACAATAAAATAAAAAATAGCAGATACCATTAACAAAAGATGAGAGCATTCTGTTGAACTCGTGATTTCGCAAACCCATCCGACAGTGTATGTGCATTTCGGGACTTGACAACAGATGTTTCTGCGAAGAAACTGGCCAAAAAGGTTCACCAGGAGGTGTCAGGATTAACTAGTTTATGTTAAATACATTAAGGTTACCTAGTTGATGATTTTGAATTATTATTCAAGTAAATTATACTAGAAATTGAAAGGTAATGAATTAAATGGGCAATATTTATTCAAACATTAGGTGTGGTTAGGTTAGTCTGGGTTAGGTTGGATGATTTTTTTTTTATTTATTTCTCTTCAATTTCAAGTATAATTCATTTGAGTAATAATTCAAAAGCATTATTCAAAATCAATAATAATTGAGATAATAGGTTAGGTTAGGGTAGTTTAGGCTATGTTACGATATGTTCGGTTAGGTTAGGTAATAATTATTTTTATTTATTAAATTTCAAATAAATCTTGCTCATCTAATTCCTTTCAATTTCAAGTATAATCCACATGAATCATAATTCAAAATCAGTCCGGCCTAGGTTCGGTTAGGTTAGGTAAAAATTGTTTTTATTTATTTCATTAAATGAATATTCCTCATCTTATTTGAGGAAATTTACTAGTTTAGTCTAGGGCGAACTAGTTTGGCTTAAATACATTACGCTGAACTAGTTCGGCCTAGGCGTTCGAACTGATTTTAAATATTTATTCAAGTAAATTATACTAGAAATTGAAAGGAAATTAGAGTAGGTTTTGTTATGTTAGGTTATGTTGGGTGAAAATTATTTTTAATTATTTCGTTCCTCTATTTTATTGCTCTTAAATTGCAAGTATAATTTATTTTAGTAATTAGTAATTCAAAAGCATTATTCAAATTCAAGAATAATTCAGATATTGAGTTATGTTAGGGTAGTTTAGGCTATGTTACGATATGTTGGATTAGGTTAGGTAATAATAATGTTTGTGTATTTAATTTCAAATAAATGTAGCTCATCTTATTTATTGTCTTTCAATTTCAAGTAGGTATAATCGACGTGAATCATAATTCAAACTCAGTTTAGCTTAGGTTAGGTTAAAATTATTTTTATTTATTTCATTTCAAATAAATGTAACGTCCTTCAATTTGAAGTATAATTGACTTGAATTATAATTCGAAATCAGTTCGGCCTAGGCCAATCTAGATTGTACTGGCTCAATCATTTCAACCGGTTCGGCCTAGGACAAAAAGGTTTGACCGGTAAAATACAAACGGACGGACGGACGAAATGAAATTTTATAACAATTTCCAGTCAGCAAAACTCATGATATGGTTTGAGACTTTTTGAGGAGCGTAACAAAATATATACTCACAAAAACATCGTGTTGGGATGTCGGCCATCACTAAACGAACCAGTTTCATTAATCGACGAAACCTCCGGTAGGGGTCGTTATAGAACGAAATCCAATCTAATAGGAAGTTTGCTCGATTTGTCCGTTCGATATTTCTATCAATATCCGGCTAATACGTTTCTGCTCAAACCTTTCCCAACGATTGAACCCAGACGTAGAATAACGTAAGCTTGAGAATGCGGGGAAATATTCAACTTTGCGACTAATCGAAGGATATAATGCTCTATCGTGCGCAAGAAACTAAAAAAAAATCCATTCGCGGCAATTTAACACAATAAGGGCCCTAATAAGAAGATATGCGAGCAAGTATTTCAACTGGCAGGAATATACTTGTTCCTTTGAAATGAAGGAATTAACGGCAAAATTTCCAGTTTTTATCTGCGTTCAGAATGGAAGCTTTTTTCGATTGTATTGGAGTTCAGATTTCATCGTTATACAGGGCGAGTCTCCAAACAGTTGGACCCGGTAACGGTAGACCTATGACTTCTTTATACGATTAGGTTTTTAGGATCCTGAACTCGAAACACTAGTTACTGTTGTTACTGAAACCTAGCGGAGTTGACTGAGAATTTCATTATTAAATGGTTTTTTTCTTTATTTTATAGATATTTTTCAAAGTTTGGGAGAGAAACCCCAGAAAGGAACCATTTAGTAATGAATATACCTCCCAAAGTATCTTTTAATGATTACTTGAGAATTTCATATATTCTAAGTAATAAAATGAATTGAAGAAACAGCTGAATTTTGTGAAAGAGTGCAGTTCTTTCGAGGTATAGCAGAGATCCATTTTATTTTCAAGTCCTTGGGAAATTTGAAAATTGTCACATAGCCATTTTGTGAGTCTTAATAATTGGACTTGCATCCAGTTGCACAAGATAATTGACTTTGGTCCATAGCTTTTACTATGGTAAAGCATCCATGATTAACGCGAGAATGAAAAGATATTGACGATTTTGTCATTGCAATAGTAGGTATCTGACAGTCTGACACAAATTGAAAAATATATTTTGAAATCAATATTGCTGGATTTAAACGGAGTAGCTGGAATTTGGTTCATGATTGCAAGATCAGCATACCTATCACACTTTAACAACCGTGCCAATTGGGTATTTATGAACGAATATCATAAACATCAAATGTTGTGAAATCGAAATTAAGATACTGTTACTGAGCCGGTAACCACTTGAACGTATAGCTGGATTTCTAGGAAGAACTATATGGTGGAGTTGTCTGCGCCAAATAGAAGATCAATCATGACGAAAGACAGCATATATATCTATATATTTTGGATTTAAAACCCTTTTAGCGTGTAAAAATTTTAACAGCATTTAATAAACCGTTAGGAAAGAGTGCAATTACCCTCACCTAATATCTGTATTTAGCCGTACATTACATAAGAAAGATTTATTATTCCTGAACCATGGTCGTAAATCATGAGGAAGACCTTCGGTGTTACCAGACCTATCAGGAGAGCAAAGAATGATACTATTTGGGTTTATATTTTTTACGGGTCCATCTCAGGTAGAGATCTCCATTTATAATATATAATAGAGTTGGGATTCATTTTCAGATAGATCTAATACGGCTGAACCTTTCAGTTAGGTCAATTCTCGAATAAACTATGTATTCCGTAGATTATATTCCGGTTTTGTTCATTTGGTATTTCAAATAGTGCTTGATGAAATTATTCAGAAAATGTAAATGAGAATTTTAAGGTAATTTATGCTTCGGTCGAGATAAGATGCCTGTCGCTTCGATTTGTGTTGGAAGTGTGGAATAATAGGAATCTCGCCAAAATATGACAGTATTTATGTCGAAATAAGCATTTAGCGTTTGGATTTACGTTCCAGCATATAAGGAAAGATCTTTAAAACAAATATTCGAAATCATAAGAATCATGGATACTGTCAAATTCAGCCGAGAATATAATATTCGAATTCTTTCAGTTTTCGGATGCAGTACTCAATCGATATAAAGTTTCTCACACTTTTAGAGGGATTTTAGAGCTGTGATTCAATCTAAACTTGATTTATAGTGATAAAATCCTCACGAAATTCCGAAAAAAATTGTCGCAAGTAAGTACCACTTTCGAATTGGATTTGTATTCTTTGAGTTATTGAAGAAATAACAAAATTTCAGATGAACTCCCAACCCGTTTGGCCGATTATGACCATTAACGAACTTAATGCTATTTCTTTCCATTCGAAAGTTATCGAGGCAACGATCGTGTTCGAATTTGGAGCTGGGCTGTAAAATTAGGTTTTGAATGCTCAAGCAGGATTTCAGCGGCATAGGACAGATAGTTTCTGAGATTTTTAATGTTTTTTTTGGCGCTCTAGTTCCTCGGAACTGAGTGCTTATCAATTTGCCCAAATGTCTGTAATTTTCGAATTTTTCGATGAAAATGGTCCTAAACGATTTGGTTCGACTCACTGATCAAGAATCCGTGATCGAAATTCATTCTGTCCGGCCGGCCGTTCGGCCGTAGGCACGATAACTCTCGAACGGAATGAGCTAGACAGTTGAAATTTTCAGAGTAGGTTTGGGAGATAAATATCTCGGCTAAGTTCGTTATTGGGCGAAATCGGACAGATGGTTTCGGAGTAACAAAAAAAAAATTTTTTTTTTACAAGGCAAATTCCAAATTAAATTTTTTTCAATAAGCTGTTTTACCGTAAGAATCCAATGATATTATTTTTAACTCTAACAAACTAATACTTTCGGAGATATGATTTTTCAAAATTTCAATAATAAATCGTATTTCAACGTTGTCACAGAATGATATTATTCTATGTATGAATTGTCATAATGTCAAATGATGTTCCTGAGACATGACATTATCTAATCAATCGAAGAATTGTGAGCGAAGTGAGAAAAATCTCAGTTGTTTGCTCCGAAATTAGGTTTTCTGAGAAAATTCTTACATTTCGGAACGGAACATGAAGTAAGAGACCTGAGAGTAGTGAGACTGCTTTTCATCCATAGACATAGATATAGCTCTCGAACGGAATGAGCTAGGTAGTTGAGTAGATAGGGAGATGAATATCTCGGTTAAGTTCGTTATTGGGCAAAATTGGCCAGATTTAATTTGATTTCTTCCATGGTGCAGTTCTCAATCTCATGATTGCTCGTTTAATCTTGATAAATAAACTATTATTTGAATTGAATTTCCTTTAGGATGCAGTTCTATCATATGAATACATTGATATAATTCCCAACTCTGAAAAACCAATACTTTCGGAGATATAATTTGTCTGTTTGAACTAGAGCGCCAGAAAGCTCCTGTCCACAGGGCTTGATCCCATTTTTTAATTTTTAATGATACGATCCTGACAAAATTTCGCAAAAATTTGCGTGTCAGCATTCTACAACTAATTACCAAGTTTGAATTGGTTCGGACCTATGTTTTTTGAGTTATTGAGGAAATAACAACAAAATTTCTGATGGGTATAACTCCAAAACCGTTTGGCCGACTATGCATATCAACGAAGTTAACTGTCGCATTCGAATGCGCAAACTACCCTGAAAATTTCGAGTCGCTATCTCTTTTCGTTCGGAAGTTATCGTGGCAACGGACGGCCGGCCGGACAGAATCGAAATTACAGACATTGGGGCAAAATGATAGCACGCGAAAAAACGAAGAAAAATTCAGAAATTCATTAATCTGCGTATAAAGCTTTTCCGGCCGAATCGAATCAAACGAGGGGAAGAAATATGGAGTTGAATGAAACAGAAAAATATTTCTTACAGAGTAATCAAGATTGTCAACTGAACCTTGGAAATTTATTTAAGTTGTTCATGTCTTATCCAAAAAGTTTGAGTTTCTGCTCATCTGAGATCATTTGTAGCTGCGTTATAAAGAGGTCTCAAGCGTGAAAACCTTGTGTGGAGAATTGCAAACCTCTCAATATAGCCTCGATACGGGGAATATGAAGATATCAATCCTTTCGTCTCAATCACAGAGCTCTTCAATATGGCTTTTTCGATGCAGGTCATATAAGTCAAAGGAAAACTGCAGTAGCAATATAACGGCAGTGAATTTATAAGGTGACTATGAATGCTGAAGGAATGAACCACCGAGCGATATGAGCAATAGTGCGCCCTCTATAGGATAAACCGACCGAGTTCTACACGATGGCGAAATAATAAACCTTAAGTGTGAAATTATCAACGTTGTGTTTGTTATTATTCGACAAATTATTTCCAAAAATACCATTGCATTGTTTTCTCCAATTATAATTTGCAACGTATTCCAATTACGACGATGTGCATATTGTTTATGTTTTACCCAGAAATTACAAGTCCCGATAAGGTTAATGTTTTATTTGTACGATGATAATGGCACAAAATGGACCTCATGAATGATTAACACAGAAATACGTCGAAATTTTCGTTTTCGACGCGTGAAAGTGAAATTATGTACATGAACGATTTCCTAGATATTTTCGAACAAAAGATATGGACACACCCACAAAATATACGAACAATTCGAAAAGGTTAATCTGTATAAACTCCAACGGGAACGATTCGACATAATGACCACAGGTTACCCGCCCACCGTGGAAGAATATCACAATCTTGTGGGTGGAACAAAGTCGAATTCTATTCGTGGTAATGCTCGTACATTATCTACGTCATTTCAGACATAATTATTTTGGTCTACGGGCATTCGTATTGATAATGACCCCCCGACTTTGAAAACATTTATGTTTACATTATTCGTATACACGGTGTAATCGCTCCGGTGGGGGCGAGGGGGCACCAGGTGGGTACGCTTCAGATCGAACTCCATAGTTGGTTCTAGTCGACTTAAAACCGTGGTATTGAAAATAACTCATACCTATCATCCATTCCGGAAAGACATTAAGACCTTAAAATCCAATTTTGCTCTGTCAGTAATCATAGAGCGATTTAGACCACGGTATACGAAACCAAGAAATTTTAACCACGTATTCCACGTCAAAAGTAAACCCTAGTTTGTCATATAAACGTATGTCGAGAAATGCTTCCCCTCCGAAATACAGGGTGTTAAAATTATAAAAAAATGTTTTATACTTCTTAAAATATGTCTATGAAATTTGTGACATAGGTTTAAAGGATCAAGGAGCACTTTTTGCATAAGATTATTATTGTTTATTCTAAAATAAAACACATTCTCATGCATGAAGAATTCGCTAAAATTTGATATGGTACATAATAATGATAAGAATATCTTTGTAAACGAAACGTGTAATTGAAAAAAAAAAGCATTAACAGCCACACTCATACCCACATTTCATAGAAATATTTCAAGCAGCGTAAAAGTTATTAATAAAAACCATTTTTATTCTAATAATTTTAACACCCTGTATCTCAAAGAGGAAGCATTTCTCGACATATGTTTATATGACAAACTAGAGCTTATTTTTGACGTAGAATAGGTGGTTAAAGTTTTTTGGTTAAAATCTGGACCAACCTGTATATCTCATTTCCATAATATTCATTTAAGCTGTCGTATGATACGGCAAATTGTATGTTACAACAGCCTCTGCTAACACTTTTAAAGCTCACAATCAAAGGATATATACAGTGCGTTTCAAAAAGTACGCACCAAGAAAAAATTTTCTCGCCTGTGCAGTTTTTTGAAATTTTGATTTTCGGGGAAGTTGGTACTCAAGAATCGATGATTTCTGACATATATGTCATTGATCATGTTACTCTGCAAACCAATCGAAATTGACATTTTTTTAGACGTAGTAATCAGAACAATATCAAAAAGTTTCTGGAATAAAAGTTGCTCAGAATTTCATTTTATACCAAACTGCCAAATTTCATAGTGAGATTCCGAATTTTGTTTATATTAATATTTTGATGGCAGCACGCTAGACGGAGCTTTGGGCTTTGCGGAAATTTTAAAAATTATTCGGAATGTAATTCCAATGAAAGAGAGATTATCGCAATCAAATGAAGTTTATATGGATTTAATGTTCCTCATAAATTATGATTTCTATAGTGAAAACCTCACAATCTTGGTGGAAACAGAAGTATACTTGAGAAATTAAATGCGCAAAGAGCTAAATCTCGCTAATTATTGTTGGAATTCATAAGAAATTAAATTCTTCGATATCACATCTGAAGAATAATTCTACAATCCCCTAAAATCGCTTTTGAATATATTTACTCAAATACCACTAAAAACGCAATACACAACTTATCCATAACAAAGATAACCTGAAAATAATAAAATGAAATCGATTTGACAGGCGCATAGAATAATACACTTGCAAATTATTCATTAATTTAATGCGCCTGACAACTCGATTTCATTTTCACAGGTAACTTTGTTTTACATGTATTGCGTTTTTAGTGGTATTTGAGGTAATAAATTCAAAATTCTCAACTCTGAGAAACCATTACTTTCGGAGATATGATTTGTCAAAGCTCCTGTCCACAGGGCTTTTCAACTTTGTTCAATAAAAAAGTGTTTATTTGTTGAAGACTTATTTTAAAAGTTTTAAAATTTAAAACATTAATATCTCGAGAATTATTGATCCAAATGGAGTTACATGTGCATTACTGAATTCAGAATTTTATCATCTATACATGTCAAGATAAAAAAAGGGGCTAGCAATTTTAATAAAATATATGGCGTCACTGATTGCATGGTAAAGAAAAATGGTAGAACAATAAAAATTGCAGGAAAATGTTCCATGAAAAATAAATTAATATGACTTATTATCAAAACAATGTTTCGCTATTCCTGAAAGGAAAGAAAATAAATCCATTATTTCATACTTCCGACGCTCACTGTATATCACATTTCCATAATATTCATTAAATCAACAATTGTATTAATAATTTATTCAAGTTCTATATCCAGGCGTATATAATTAATAGATTTGTTCTCGACTTGGATGTAAAATCAGATTACAATTATTGCCATATGCCAAAGCACCTTTTGTTTGGATATTGATGTTCGAAAAAAAAAAACTTATCCTAAATACACCTTTTACTATTTGCGAGAGTAATTTGCATGTGACACTAGGGCGAACAACCATTACGAAGGATATAATAAAAACCCGGCTAACTTCAGCTGTCGTTTATCGATCACAGAATTAAACAAGTCGGGGATCAATTTAATACCCCCGAATCAGTCCTGGAAAACTGTGCAGTGTAATTCTTTTAATACGGGGATGTAGCCCATTGTGCGGTGTTCAAAGTTACTCTGGAACTTTGCATGTCGCGCATTGTGATCGCCCCCAAGGATTTTCTTTGTGTAAAAGATGCGTGTCTGATAACAGAGCGCTGTTATTGTTGGTAATTTTTTGGTTGGTGGAGTGGCTCTATGTTGGGGCATCTCCCGCTGAGTCGCACGACGAAATGAGCAATTCCTGGCTCTTAATCTCCACCTAGGAGGCTGCCATTGTGGTAATTGTTCATGATTTCGCTCTCCTCTGTGCCCCGGACTAATCCCGCTCTATGTCCCCCTCTGATTCGTAATCTCCGTCTCAGGTAAATGTAGCTGTCATAATTCGATCGTGAGTATTGGGCCGTGTGGCCGGATTTGTTTTGTAGGGTAATTTAGAGATGATTGGTATTTGTAGGACTTGTAGCAGTCAATCAGGAGTGAGGTCTCCATTTCGAACTGTTCGTGATCTGGAATCTGCCGTTCTATTTCGGAGCTAAGATATAGGTTTGTCATCACGTATACCGTGTTCTCGATGAGCTTACGATCTGTCACAGAAATAAATCAGGATATATTTGAGTTTATCAATGTCAAATATCAATTGTCAATACAGCAAGAAAACTTGACAAAATTGAATTTTTGTAAATTCTCACGATTTGTATTAAAATTATTTGAATCTGCAATGATGACTGCAATGTCCTATTACCACAATGGTACATTAATAAATGGTGAATGGATTTACACTGTAGAGGCCTGTAAAAATGAATATCTGGCGAAATATCCTGATGTTCAGATTCTAGAATCTTCTCTGAAAGCCCACATGAGAGGTGCCATGAACATAATCATGCAGACAGGAAGCGTTAACAAGGGAAAATCGACAGGAAGACCTCAAGTTTCTCAAGAAGTTGTTGAAGAACAGAGAACACGAGTTGAACAAAATCCTCAAATATCCCTGAATAATTTATCTTCACAGTCTGGTGTCCCCACCACTTGCCACAAAGTATTGAAAAATACTGAATTTGTACCCCTACATGTTGTCGGGTTAAATTCTCAAAACTACAGATTTTGTACATCTGAGAATCGCCACAGTTTCATTGACAATTCATTAAATTGGGCAAAAGTTGGTGTGTGGTTAGCAGTTTCTCGTCATAAAATATATGGCCCAGGATTCTTTCATGATAACATTAATGGTGAAATGTACAAAAGAATGATGCTGTAGCCATTCATAAACCAACTGGAGATGAAGAAATACAGTTGGGATAATTTCAACAAAATGCGACAACTGCCCACCTCACTTCTGCAAATCTGAGCTATTTGCAGGAGTTCTATGATAACCGTATAATAAGTCGAGGACTCCAGCCTTCCTTTCCAACCTCTCTCCAGGCTCCCCTTGGCCCACAAATGTTAAAAAATATATTTGACCACAAACGAAAAAGTATTTATAAATGCCTTGAGAATAATCGAGCAAATTTTGAACATTTGATGAGAATTCATTGTTATAGAATTCTCACAAATGGCCAAACTCCCAAACTGGCAGTTATCTTACAGTTATTCAATTTATTCTCTCCATTTGTATTGATTTATTACCTGCGTTCGAACACTAAAATTAGTTCAACAGTATGCATTCCGTTACCCTGTACCAAATAGATATATATGGGGATATGGGATATGGGAATCATTCAGAAAGTGATTATTCCTGCCGAGTACTACATTTTGAAACTATGTATTTTCTTTAAACAATAACACTTCGAAACGTCCCATCTGAATGGACCCCATTCCTCCTATTCCCAGTGTTGCCAATATTGAGGTCCACGAAAGTCTTAAACTGGAGTAGGTGATGTCCTATTCAAGCAACATATAATGTAGAGTCGTCATTAATAGCCGTCATAAATCAAAAACAGTGCCTAATGTTCACCAAATATGTCCAAGCCATAAAATTCGAATTTTTCAAACTCATAAAGGCAATCTTCTTAGTTCACCACCGGGGGCCAGTAGGAAATTAGATACAAGATCGTGTGTCCCAAAATGATGATAATTTATAGAGGGTTATATAAGAAAGAATGTACTACACGGGGCATCCTGAAAAAAATTCCTGCCAGTCAAAAACGCGAAAGCCCATTAAATGCCTTTCGCCTTTTGTGGCATTTTAATAACGGTTTTAATTATTGACCGAGTGGTCTTCTCTTAACAACCACGTGCGGGGTTGTTTTAATGATTTACGATGATCTTCAGAATTGCTACAATGTCTGACGTCCACTGGCTGCCGTACCAAGCTACACGGCCATTTTATAGAACACCGTAAATTATATTTTAAAGCCCGTATCTTTATGTGGATTTTTCGATTATTTCTGGAATGTCTCATACATTCTTTAGAATGAATTATTGTTATTGGTTACCAAGTGTGATGAGGAGGAATACTCCATCAAGGATCCATTCAAGCTTACAGGAATATGAATCATACAATGTCCCCCAAAATTTGAACAGTTTACGTTTGGCAAGAAAGTAGTTTTAAAAGAATCTGTCGGTCATTCAAATCAAGGGGTTTAGTTTTGTTCACAATGCTCTTCACATGCCCCCATAAAAAAAAACGAATGGGTTAAGATCGGGGGATCGCGCTGGCCATTCGATCGTCCCTATCCTCCGATTTGGAAATATTGCGTCGAGGTACACCGGACATTGCGTTGCTAATCTGGTGGTGCTTCATCCGTCGGAACCATATCCTTTACCTCGGAACTTGAGGATTTCCTTGATCAGGATATAAATTTAGCTAAATATTTATCGCCATTCAAATTGCCCCCAATGAAAAAGGGGCCTATGATATAGTTTCAAACATTTCCTGCCCAAACATCAACCTTTTGAGGAAATTGTTCCTCTCTCGTCCAGTGAGGATTTTTGGTAGACCAGTAGCGCCAATTTTCAGGATTAGCATGGCAGTTGAGAGAAAAAGTGCACTCATCAGAAAACAAAATGTCTACTAATTGAATAATATTGTCATCCAACATGTCCATCATTTGTTCACAAAAATAATTTCTCCTTTCAAAATCGTCTTCCAAGAACTCCTGGTTAGGTAACATTTTATAGGGATGGATTTTATTTTGTTTTAATATGTTTAGAATCGATGCATGGCTAACATTGAATGTTGTGGAGGCATCTCTACTGGATTTATGTGGATTTTCTTCAAAGCAAGCATCACATATAATTTCACATCCTCACACAGTGTATTAGCAGCTGCTTTTTTAATCTGCCTTACATACCCAAACTTGCGAAACAAGGTATTTACTTCTTTTTGTGTTCGGGTGTTATCTTCGTAACCAATAATTTGTAAAATTGTTATTTTGTGCATTTCCATTAATCGAACCAATAGAAGTTAATGAAATTGAAACCCAAATTAAATAATTTATAAACTACAACTTATCAGCACAAAACAATTTCCGAAAGCGTTCTAAAGAAACAAATAATGTCAATAAAAATGTTTTACGTAGTTTTCATGCTACCATCTGGAAAACACAATGTTTTTTGTCATTTTCTTTCTATCACATCTTGAAGGAATATAAGTTTTGTATTATTGTTATAAGATTTGGGAATATTCGAGGGAATATTATAATGAATTTCGGTAATTACATGATTTTTTTTTCTATTTTGAGTTTTACAATTAAGATGAAAGTGATATCATTTCTGGATAGATAATGACGCGATCCTTCAAACGATGTATCACATGTCCATACTTCCATTACTTCCTATTTGAAAAAGTGGGGGTTGTACCTGTCTTCCGAAGGGGTTGAAGGTGGGCTTCGCATTTTTACGAAGAAGAACCCAGGTAGCACACTATATTGGCGGAGTATCGATTCTATATTGGCCCAATATAGATACATAGATTCATAGTAAATCTATATATCCCCAATATTGGCCCTATATTGGAATTTCAATATATATCCAATATTGTGACTTGTTGCTACCGCCAATATTGGCCCTATATTGGCGAAAAAAAATTTGTCAATATTGTAAATGCGGGCGACCTCCAATATTGGCCGAATATTGGGATTTCTATATCTGGCCAATATTATGAATTAGGGCTGCTTCCAATATTGGTCAAATAAAGATATTTCTATATTGGACCAATATTGAGAATTAGTAATGCCTCCAATATTGGCCCAATATTACAGTTTCAAGATCTAGCAAATATTGTGAATTAGTGCTGTATCCAATATTGGTCAAATATTGTGATTTACATATTGGGCCAATATTGAGAATTAGTAGTGCCTCCAATATTAGCCCAATATTACAGTTTCAAGATCTAGCCAATATTGTGAATTAGTTCTGAATCCAATATTGGTCAAATATTGTGATTTACATATTGGGCCAATATTGTGAATTAGTATTGCCTCGAACATTGGCCCAATATTACATTTTCAAGATCTAGCCAACATTGTGACTTCTTCCTCCCGCCAATATTGGCCCCAAATTGGCAAAACTATATTGGCCAATATTGAATATGAGTACTGCCCCCAATATTACCCCAATATTGGGATTTCTATATCCGAGCAATATTATGAATTAATGCTGCATCCAATATTGGTCGAATATTGAGATTTCCATATTGGGCCAATATTGTGAATTAGTATTGCCTCCAACATTGGCCCAATATTACAGTTTCATGATCTAGCCAATATTGTAACTTGTTGTTACCGCCAATATCGGCCGAATATTGGGATTTCTATATCTGGCCAATATTATGAATTAGGGCTGCTTCCAATATTGGTCAAATATTGGTATTTCTATATTGGACCAATATTGAGAATTAGTGATCCCTCCAATATTGGCCCAATATTACAGTTTCAAGATCTAGCCAATATTGTGAATTAGTGCTGAATCCAACATTGGTCAAATATTGTGATTTACATATTGGGCCAATATTGTGAATTAGTATTGCCTTGAACATTGGCCCAATATTACATTTTCAAGATCTAGCCAACATTGTGACTTCTTCCTACCGCCAATATTGGCCCCAAATTGGCAAAACTATATTGGCCAACATTGAATATGAGTACTGCCCCCAATATTACCCCAATATTGGGATTCCTATATCCGGGCAATATTATGAATTAATGCTGCATCCAATATTGGTCGAATATTGAGATTTCCATATTGGGCCAATATTGTGAATTAGTATTGTCTCCAACATTGGCCCAATATTACAGTTTCATGATCTAGCCAATATTGTACCTTGTTGTTACCACCAATATTGGCACCGAATTGGCAAAACCATATTGGCCAATATTGAATATGAGTACTACCTCCAATATTACCCCAATATTGGGATTTCTATATCCGGGCAATATTATGGATTAATGCTGCATCCAATATCTGTCGAATATTGAGATTTCCATATTGGGCCAATATTGTGAATTAGTATTGTCTCCAACATTGGCCCAATATTACAGTTTCATGATCTAGCCAATATTGTAACTTGTTGTTACCACCAATATTGGCACCGAATTGGATAAACTATATTGGCCAATATAGAATCTGGGTACTGCCTCCAATATTACCCCAATATTGGGGCTGGATTCCTATATCCAGCCAATATTATGAATTAATGCTGCATCCAATATTGGTCGAATATTGAGATTTCCATATTGGGCCTATATTGTGAATTAGTATTGCCTCCAACATTGGCCCAATATTACAGTTTCATGATCTAGCCAATATTTTAACTTGTTGTTACCGCCAACATTGGCACCGAATTGGCAAAACCATATTGGCTAATATTGAATATTAGTACTACCTCCAATATTACCCCAATATTGGGATTTCTATATCTGGCCAATATGATGAATTAGGGCTGCTTCCAATATTGGTCGAATATTGGTATTTCTATGTTGGACCAATATTGAGAATTAGTAGTGCCTCCACTATTAGCCCAATATTACAGTTTCAAGATCTAGCCAATATTGTGAATTAGTGCTGCATCAAATATTGGTCAAATATTGTGATTCTCATATTGGGCCAATATTGTGAATCAGTATTGCCTCGAACATTGGCTCAATATTACATTTTCAAGATCTAGCCAACATTGTGACTTCTTCCTACTGCCAATATTGGCCTAAAATTGGCAAAACTACATTGGCCAATATTGAATATGAGTAATGCCCCAATATTACCCCAATATTGGGATTTCTATATCCGGGCAATATTATGAATTAATGCTGCATCCAATATTGTTCGAATATTGAGATTTCCATATTGGGCCAATATTGTGAATTAGTATTGCCTCCAACATTGGCCCAATATTACAGTTTCATGATCTAGCCAATATTGTAACTTGTTGTTACCGCCAATATTGGCCGAATATTGGGATTTCTATATCTGGCCAATATTATGAATTAGGGCTGCTTCCAATATTGGCCAAATATTGGTATTTATATATTGGACCAATATTTAGAATTAGTGATGCCTCCAATATTGGCCCAATATTACAGTTTCAAGATCTAGCAAATATTGTGAATTAGTGCTGAATCCAACATTGGTCAAATATTGTGATTTACATATTGGGCCAATATTGTGAATTAGTATTGCCTCGAACATGGGCCCAATATTACATTTTCAAGATCTAGCCAACATTGTGACTTCTTCCTACCGCGAATATTGGCCCCAAATTGGCAAAACTATATTGGCCAATATTGAATATGAGTACTGCTCCAATATTACCCCAATATTGGGATTTCTATATCCGGGCAATATTATGAATTAATGCTGCATCCAATATTGGTCGAATATTGAGCTTTCCATATTGGGCCAATAATGTGAATTAGTATTGCCTCCAACATTGGCCCAATATTACAGTTTCATGATCTAGCCAATATTGTAACTTGTTGTTACCGCCAACATTGGCACCGAATTGGCAAAACCATATTGGCCAATATTGAATATGAGTAATGCCCCAATATTACCCCAATATTGGGATTTCTATATCCGGGCAATATTATGAATTAATGCTGCATCCAATATTGTTCTAATATTGAGATTTCCATATTGGGCCAATATTGTGAATTAGTATTGCCTCCAACATTGGCCCAATATTACAGTTTCATGATCTAGCCAATATTGTAACTTGTTGTTACCGCCAATATTGGCCGAATATTGGGATTTCTATATCTGGCCAATATTATGAATTAGGGCTGCTTCCAATATTGGTCAAATATTGGTATTTCTATATTGGACCAATATTGAGAATTAGTGATGCCTCCAATATTGGCCCAATATTACAGTTTCAAGATCTAGCCAATATTGTGAATTAGTGCTGAATCCAACATTGGTCAAATATTGTGATTTACATATTGGGCCAATATTGTGAATTAGTATTGCCTTGAACATTGGCCCAATATTACATTTTCAAGATCTAGCCAACATTGTGACTTCTTCCTACCGCCAATATTGGCCCCAAATTGGCAAAACTATATTGGCCAACATTGAATATGAGTACTGCCCCCAATATTACCCCAATATTGGGATTTCTATATCCGGGCAATATTATGAATTAATGCTGCATCCAATATTGGTCGAATATTGAGATTTCCATATTGGGCCAATATTGTGAATTAGTATTGCCTACATCATTGGCCCAATATTACAGTTTCATGATGTAGCCAATATTGTGAATCATTGGTTCCGCCAACATTGGCCCCACATTGACAAGACTATAATGGCCAATATTGAATTTGAGTACTGCCCTCAATATTACCCCAATATTGGGATTTCCATATCCAGCCAATCTTATGAATCAATTCTGCATCCAATATTGGTCGAATATTGCGATTTTCATATTGGGCCAATATTGTGAATAAGTATTGCCTACAACATCGGCCCAATATTACAGTTTCATGATCTAGCCAATATTGTGACTCATTGGTTCCGCCAACATTGGCCCCACATTGGCAAGACTATAATGGCCAATATTGAATTTGAGTACTGCCCTCAATATTACCCCAATATTGGGATTTCCATATCCAGCCAATCTTATGAATCAATTCTGCATCCAATATTGGTCGAATATTGCGATTTTCATATTGGGCCAATATTGTGAATTAGTATTGCCTCCAACATTGGCCCAATATTACAGTTTCATGATCTAGCCAATATTGTGACTCCTTGCTGCCACCAATATTGGCACCGAATTGGCAAAACTATATTGGCCATTATTGAATTTGAGTACTGCCCTCAATATTACCCCAATATTGAGATTTCTATATCCGGTCAATATTATGAATTAATGCTGCATCCAATATTGGTCGAATATTGCGATTTTCATATTGGGCCAATATTGTGAATTAGTATTGCCTACAACATTGGCCCAATATTACAGTTTCATGATCTAGCCAATATTGTGAATCATTGGTTCCGCCAACATTGGCCCCACATTGGCAAGACTATAATGGCCAATATTGAATTTGAGTACTGCCCTCAATATTACCCCAATATTGGGATTTCCATATCCAGCCAATCTTATGAATCAATTCTGCATCCAATATTGGTCGAATATTGCGATTTTCATATTGGGCCAATCTTGTGAATTAGTATTGTATCCAACATTGGCCCAATATTACAGTTTCATGATCTAGCCAATATTGTGACTTCTTGCTGACGCCAATATTGGTATAAAATTGGCAAAACTATATTGACCAATATTGAATATGAGCACTGCCTTCAATATTACCCCAATATTGAAATTTCTATATCCGGTCAATATTATGAATTAATGCTGCATCCAATATTGGTCGAATATTGGGATTTCCATATTGGGCCGATAATGTGAATTAGTATTTCCTCCAATATTGGCCCAATATTACAGTTTCGGGATCTAGCCAATATTTTGACTTAGTTCTACCGCCAATATTGGCCCCAAATTGGCAAAACAATATTGGCCAATATTGAATATGAGTACTGCCCTCAATATTACCCCAATATTGAAATGTCTATATCCGGCCATTATTATGAATTAATGCTGCATCCAATATTGATCGAATATTGAGATTTCCATATTGGGCCGATGTTGTGAATTAGTATTGCCAATCGTATCTAGCCAATATTGTGACTTATTGCTACCGCCAATATTGGCCCCGAATTGGCAGAACTATATTGGCCAATATTGGATATGAGTACTGCCCCAATATTGGGAATTCTATATCCGGCCAATATTATGAATTAATGCTGCATCTGATATTGGTCGAATATTGCGATTTCCATATTGGGCGAATATTGTGAATTAGTATTGCCTCCAATATTGGCCCAATATTAGAGTTTCGAGATCTAGCCAATATTGTTACTTCTTGCTACCGCCAATATTGGCCCTGAATTGGCAAAACATTATTGGCCAATATTGAATATGGGTACTGCTTCCAATGTTTCCTAATATTGGGATTTCTGTATACGGCCAATATTATGAATAAATGCTGCATCCAATATTGGTCGAATATTGAGATTTTCATATTGGCCCAATATCGTGAATTATTATTGACTCCAATATTGCCTCAATATTAGTGTTTCAAGATCTTGCCAATATTGTGACTTGTTAAAGAAGCCACATGGTGAAATATTGATTGATTTTAACCATCAACAAATATTCCGCTTGGTCGAGCTAGAATATTCGTTGATGTTCAAAATCAATGAATATTTCACCGTGTGTATTCTTTCGTTATTGGCAATAAGCCTCAGTTCACCTCTTTGAATTGTGACTTGTTGTTTTCGATAATATATTGGCTCCGAATTGACAAAACTATATTGTATTCGAGTAACTCCTCCAATATTGGCCAAATATTGGGATATCTATATCCGGCCAATATTATGAATTAGTGCTGCATCCAATATTGGCCTAATATATTGGGATTTCTATATTGGGCTCCTATTTTGAACTAGTACGTCCTGTAGTATTAGCCCAATAGTGAAATTTCAAGATCTAGCCAATAATGTGCCTGTTTGACGCCGCCAATATTGGATCCATATGGACAAAACTAAATTGGCCTACATATAATGTATATGAGTACTGCCTCCAATAATGGGATTTCAATAGCCGGCGAATTCTGCGGATTTGAGCTGCATCTAATATTGGTTAAATATTGGGATTTTTATATTGCGCTAATATTGTGAATTAGTACTGCTATCGATGTTAGACCAATATTGAAATTTCAAATCTGAGAACTTTATCGGGAGAATATTGTGAATCAGTACTGCTTCCAATATTGAGAATTTTATATTGCGAAGTAGCACTGCATCCAATGTCCGTCCAATTTTGAGATTACTATATCAAATACTACATACTTGATTTTCCAAATTAGGAAAACGACGAACAACAAATTTGGCGTCATTTATAGCAGAAATATTAACAAATGCTTATGATGCTAACAATGAGTACTATGTCAATGTTACTTTTGAATTCGCAATAAGAGCTATTAACAAATTTGAACTTAACTATGAAGTTATTTCTACTTACTACTGTAGTCAGAAAACTTCGACTTTGAGGGGAAATACTACATTCAACTATTCGGTTGCACAATGGGATCAAAACTAAGTCCAATACTATCACTTTATGTAATGGATTCTCAGTTAGAAACATGCATATCAAAATTACAATTTAAGTTAACCTTCATAAAAAAATGGTGGATGACCTCATAACAGCAATACCTAGCCAAAAGGAACTGACACAATCCTTAAAATTTCAATTAAACTTTAATAAACATATACAATTCACCATGATATAATATCTAATATTGGGGTGCGTTTTTGGCGCTCTTGTTCATCGGAACAGAGTGCTTATCAATTTGCCCAAATGTCTGTAATTTTCGAATTTTTGGCTGAAAATGGTCTCAAACGATTTGGTTCGACTCACTGATCAAGAATCCGTGGTCGAAATCGATTCTCTCCGGCCGTCCGGCCGTCCATTGACACGATAACTCTCGAAAGAAAGGAGTTAGAGGATTGAAATTTTCAGGGTAGGTTTAGAGCGTAAATATCTCGGACGAGTTCGTTAACGGGTGAAATCCACCAAGCGGTTTCGGAGTTATGGCCGTTTTTAGTAAAAACATTTCTTATGAATATTTCCGAAACCGATCCCTTGATCTATCTGAAATTAGCATCAAATTGTAGAATAATTACCTTTATACGCATGCGAAGTTTTGTATTGACCGAGTGGTCTTAAAGTGTCAAAAAAAAATTTTTTAAATTTTTAAATTTTGTTTCTACAATAACTCTCGGACAGAATTTGCTAGGCAGTTGAAATTTTCAGAGTAGATTTGAGAGATAAATATCTCGGTTGAGTTCGTTAGTGGGTAAAATATGCCAGATGATTTCGGTAAACGAAAAAAATAATCAAACTAGTAAATTTTCACAGGGAGTTGGACAGAAAATTTACTAGTTTAGTTGAAACATGGACGTGAACACTATAGAAAAAAATAATTTTTTTAACTTACATATTTAAAATTCAATTTCTTTTCAAGATGCAGTTTCACCATAAAAATCCATTGATATAATTTTCATCTCAAACATGCTAATACTTTCGGAGATATGATTTTTCGAAATTTCAATAATGAATGTTTTCACAGTATGCTATAATTATTCTATCTATGAATTATTATATGATCTATGTTCATACTCGTACATGTCATCCTGTTCTATAAGAGAGAGTGAAAATCATTCTTAGATTGCTCATTTAATTTTGATAAATAAACTATTATTTAAATTGAATTTCCTTTATGAAGCAATACTTTCGGAGATATAATTTGTCTGTTTGAGCAAGAGCGCCAGAAAGCTCCTGTCCACAGGGCTTGAACCAATTTTTTACTTTCATCTACCGTGACATGATACAAATTAATCAGAATTCCACTCCGATGAAGAAGTAGATTTAAGTAAGTGAGTGCTTTAAAATGCTAATCAACAAAACAATGCTATAAAAATAAGTCACATCTCAGGTCAAGTATAATTAGTTCTGCTTTGACAGTTCGAAACTGAGTAAATCATTTAATGAATTTGATTTGCTTGTTATGATGATAACTAGGCGAATTGTAATCTCCAAAAATAGATTATAAAGAGATTTTTTTTAAATCAATAATATTGCATATTATAATAGTATAATTTCGTTTTCATTCTATAAATGTTAAATTGAAACGTATATTCTAAAAATCAAAAGAGTTTAATTTTTAGTTCAGCTTCAGCCACTTCAGCTTGCTTATTTACACCCTCGGAAATAGAGTGAGACTGGTAGGATTCAAATTGCTTCAAACAGATGTGTTTGCAATAAAACCAGCGAGTAGCTTAGAAAACATCTGTTGTATTGTTGGTCTTCATTCCACAGAGGGTTGAAGAAATACATTCATTTTGAATAGTTTTTATCGATTTTTAAAGCATAACTGTAGAAAAAGGAAAGAGAATGTGTCACATAGGCGAGATTCTGGCGGTTCTAGTCATTTGCATTTCATTCGTGGTCGAAGTGTTTCAGAGGATATTTGTTCAGTGATTCGTTACACTACAGGTTAGTTCATTCCTTTATTTATTACTGTTTCAATGCATATATGTTCCTATAATTCAATAAATAATCTCATGATTTGTTTCCTGTCCACTATTTTTCAGAAAATGTATGTGATCTAGCCCTAATCATAAGTGTTTCAAGAAAAAGAATATCTAACAGCTTAGGAATTAAATCTCCGTGGAACGGCCAGATAGGAAACAAAAGATCGGAGAATATACCAATCTAATTTCAGCAAGTTCGAGTAAGTGAAGTTATTAATTATTGTATTGAGACCATTATTTGAAATTATACATTTTGCCTATATTTCTACTGAAGTGTGGATTAATTATAAATATATAATAGGTATACCTACTAAACTTTTGGAAGGTTATGTACCTATATTGTCCAATGTGAATTGATACAGTATATTTTGTCATGAGTGAAAATTACAACATTATGCTGAAATACTTATTGCGCGTATGTTCTGGGGAACATCGCGTTATAGTTTTGCCCAAATGTCTGTAACTTTCGAATTTTTTGATGAAAATGGTCTCAAACGATTAAGTTCGACTCCCCAATGAAGAATTAAAGGTCAAATTTGATTTTGTCCGTCCGGCCGTTGCCACGATAACTTGAGAACGAAAAGAGCTAGCGACTTCAAATTTTCGAGGTAGGTGGCGCATCCCAATACGACGGACAAGTTCGTTAATGGGCATAATCAGCCCATTGGTTTCCGAGTAATAATTTTGTTTTCAACCAATATAAATCCGATCGAATTGAAACTTGGTGGGTAGTTGTAGAATATGCACGTTTGTAAAATTTTGTGCGAATCGTATGGCTAGAAAATTTTAAAAAAATTATTAAGAAATATTATAGTTGTCACGATAACTTGAGAACGGAATGAGATAGCGGCTTGAAATTTTCAGGTTAGGATGTGCACCAGAACGCGACATTTCAGTTTGTTTATGAGCATAATCGGCCAAACGGTTTTAGAGTTATAGCCATCTGAAATTTTCTGAAATTTGGTGGTTTTTTGTTCCTCATTAACTCGAAAAATACTGAACCGATTGAATTCAAACATGGTTATTAGTTGTAGAATGTTAACGCAAAAATAGCATTTGTAGAAAATTTTTAATAAATCATTGAAAATAAAAAAAAAATTATATATCAGTAACTATTCGTTTGAAATTGCTGAAATTTTGCAAGAGCCTTCATAACCTAACTCTACTGCCAAGTTTCAAGTTTTAATACGATCGGTTAAATATTGTTGGAGATTCGAGCATTCTTGTGCGAGTTCAGTAGATGGGTGACCGTTGCCTCGATAACTTTCGAACGAAAGGAGATAGGGACTTGCAATTTTCAGGGTAGGTTGCGTATCCGAAAGGGAGAATTGATTTCGTTATTGGGCATAATCGGTCTAACGGTTTCCGAGTTATACCCACCTGGAATATCATTTCCTCGATAACTTAAAAAATATAGACTCGATCGAATTGAAGCTTGCCAATTAGTTGTAGAATATCGACTTGAAGACGTGTGTAGAATTTTGTGTGAACCGTATCGCTAGAAAATTTTTAAGAAATCATTGAAAAAAAATTCTAGATATCAGAAACTATTCATCCGACATGGCTGACATTTTGCGAGAGCCTTCAGAACATAATTCTACTACCAAGTTCCAAGTTTGAATACGATAGGATCTATATATGTATATGAAATTTATTCCATTTTTTTATTAAATATTTAAAACTGTAATTAGTTCTTTGAAATACCATTGCATGAAGAAATTCTTGTAAGTTAACAAAATATCTTTATTTGAACAATAAAAAATTTTAAGAAAGGCAACCCTAGAAAATTTCAAAAAAATCACGAAAAAAAAATTGGTTCAAGCACTGACGTGAAGTCAGAAGCTTTTGCGCGTATGTTCTATTGTCCATTCTTCTGTATTGGACACCCTTAATCGAATTTACCATGGTAAATTATGTTGTCCATTCTCCTGTATTGGACACTTAATTTGAATTTACCATGGTAAATTCGAATTAAGAGTATCCAATACAGGAGAATGGACAACATAATATACCATGGTAAATTCGACTAAGGGTGTCCAATACAGAAGAATGGACAATAGAACATACGCGCAAAAGCTTCTAACTTCACCTCAGTGCTTGAACCAATTTTTCTAATATTACTAGCTCATAAAGATAATTCACATTTTGATTATAGAATCTGTGAGAAGGAATATTCATGACATAACCGACCTTGAAATAATGCAAATTATTGGATTTCCCTTAGCGACTGCTATGGAGATAGGGATGGTGGGAGGCTAATGTAGACCAGGTAAGTTTACTACTTTTTTTGGTTTTCTTTCCTCACTCTAACATAATCTACTTTGCAGATACCATTCGAGGAAATATTGAGCGAAGAAAAAAAATTATGTAAAATATATGTACCCTACCGTTGGTAAAAAGAAATATATGTTTTTTTTGAATACATCTTTATTCTTCAATCAATATATCCAACTCTCCACTGGAACCATTGCAGACCTCCGATAGAGTATAGTTTATATGAGAGAAACACATCTTGTCAAATAATGTGTAAGTGTTTAACCTTATATTATTGGGCCAGTGTATAGAATATTGGAAACTAGATGGAACCTATATTTGGCCAATATATACAGGGTGTATTCAAAGGCGAGTCTTTTTCATAGAACGCAGCAAAATAAATCATTTCTCCAAAAATCAAAAATATGCATGATAGGGCTGCTATCCACCCCCTAATTTCCGTGTGAGGCTCTGTCCCCACGCTTTTAACCATTGTAAACACCTAATCCCAAGGTCACATACAAATTAGCAAATGGTGAAATAATATATTTTGATGAGTTCTACCTTCTGTTAAAAAAAGACTTACCTTTGAATACACCCTGTATAGACACTATATTTGGCCGATATTAGCAATATTGCAAAATGTCAACATTTTGTTATTGGGCCAATATGTTGGAACCATAATGGTCCAATACATAGAAACTATATTTGGACAATACATAAGAACTATATTGGGCTGATATTGATATCCAATATTGGTAGGTACTCCATTGTCAAATGTCAACATTTTATTATTGACCCAATGTAGAGAAATAGAAACTATATTGGGCCGATATCGATAACCAATATTTGTGTTTCACTGCAAAATTTCAACATTTTGTTATCGCTCCAATGTAGAGAAACTATATTGGGCCAATACATAGAAACTATATTGGGTCGATATTGATAACCAATATTGGTGCTTCATTGTAAAATGTCAACATTTTGTTATTGGCCCAATATTGGATATCAATATCAGCCTATTATAGTTTCTATATAATAGCCCAATATAGTTTCTCTACATTGGACCAATAACAAAATGTTGACATTTTACAATGAAGCACCAATATTGGTTATCAATATCGGTCCAATGTAGTTTCTATGTATTGGCCCAATATAGTTTTTCCAAATTGGGCCAATAACAACATGTTGACATTTTACAATGAAGTACCAATATTGAATATCAATATTGGCCCAGTATAGTTTCTATATATTGGCCTGATATAGTTTCTCTACATTGGGCCAATAACAAAATGTTGACATTTAAAATGAAGCACCAATATTGGTTACCAATCTCGGCCCAATATAGTTTCTATGTATTGGCCCAATATAGTTTTTCAACATTGGCCCAATAACAAAATGTTGACATTTTACAATGAAGCACCAATATTGGTTACCAATATCGGCCCAATATAGTTTCTATGTATTGGCCCAATATAGTTTTTCAACATTGGCCCAATAACAAAATGTTGACATTTTACAATCTGCACCAATATTGGTTACCAATATCGGCCCAATATAGTTTCTATGTATTGGCCCAATATAGTTTTTCTACATTGGCCCAATAACAACATGTTGACATTTTACAATGAAGCACCAATATTGATTATCAATATCGGCCCAATATAGTTTCTCTACATTGGGCCAATAACAACATGTTGACGTTTTACAATGAAGCACCAATATTGATGATCAATATCGGCCCAATATAGTTTATCAACATTGGGCCAATAACAACATGTTGACATTTTACAATGAAGCACCAATATTGATTATCAATATCGGCCCAAGATAGTTTATCTACATTGGGCCAATAACAACATGTTGGCATTTTACAATGAAGTACCAATATTGGATATCAATATCGGCCCAATATAGTTTCTATGTATTGGCCCAATATAGATTTTCTACATTGGCCCAATAACAACATGTTGACATTTTCCAATGAAGCACCAATATTGATTATCAATATCGGCCCAATATAGTTTCTGTGTATTGGCCCAATATAGTTTTTCTACATTGGCCCAATAACAACATGTTGACATTATACAATGAAGCACCAATATTGATTATCAATATCGGCCCAATATAGTTTCTCTACATTGGGCCAATAACAACATGTTGACATTTTACAATGAAGCACCAATATTGGTTATCAATATCGGCCCAATATAGTTTCTATGTATTGGCCCAATATAGTTTCTCTACATTGGGCCAATAACAACATGTTGACATTTTACAATGAAGCTCCAATATTGTATATCAATATTGGCCCAATATAGTTTCTATGTATTGGCCCAATATAGTTTCTCTACATTGGGCCAATAACAACATGTTGACATTTTACAATGAAGCACCAATATTGTATATCAATATTGGCCCAATATAGTTTCTCTACATTGGGCCAATAACAACATGTTGACATTTTACAATGAAGCACCAATATTGTATATCTATATTGGCCCAATATAGTTTCTATATATTGACCCAATATAGTTTCGCTACATTGGGCCAAAAACAACATGTTGACATTTTACAATGAAGCACCAATATTGTATATCAATATTGGACCAATATAGTTTCTATGTATTGGCCCAATATAGTGTCTCTACATTGGGCCAATAACAACATGTTGACATTTTACAATGACGTACCAATATTGGATATCAATATCGGCCCAATATAGTTTCTATGTATTGGCCCAATATAGTTTTTCTACATTGGCCCAATAACAACATGTTGACATTTTAAAATGAAGCACCAATATTGATTATCAATATCGGCCCAATATAGTTTCTCTACATTGGGCCAATAACAACATGTTGACATTTTACAATGAAGTACCAATATTGGATATCAATGTCGGCCCAATATAGTTTCTATGTATTGGCCCAATATAGTTTTTCTACATTGGCCCAATAACAACATGTTGACATTTTACAATGAAGCACCAATATTGTATATCAATATTGGCCCAATATAATTTCTATGTATTGGCCCAATATAGTTTCTCTACATTGGGCCAATAACAACATGTTGACATTTTACAATGACGTACCAATATTGGATATCAATATCGGCCCAATATAGTTTCTATGTATTGGCCCAATATAGTTTTTCTACATTGGCCCAATAACAACATGTTGACATTTTACAATGAAGCACCAATATTGATTATCAATATCGGCCCAATATAGTTTCTCTACATTGGGCCAATAACAACATGTTGACATTTTACAATGAAGTACCAATATTGGATATCAATATCGGCCCAATATAGTATCTATGTATTGGCCCAATTTAGTTTTTGTACATTGGCCCAATAACAACATGTTGACATTTTACAATGAAGCACCAATATTGATTATCAATATTGGCCCAATATAGGTTCTCTACATTGGGCCAATAACAACATGTTGACATTTTACAATGAAGCACCAATATTGTATATCTATATTGGCCCAATATAGTTTCTATATATTGACCCAATATAGTTTCGCTATATTGGGCCAATAACGAAATGTTGACATTTTACGATGAAGTGCCAATATTGGATATCAATATCAGCAACATTTTGTCATTGGCCCAATGTAGAGGAACTATATTGGGCCAATACATGTAAACTATATTGGACCAATACATAAAAACTATATTGGGCCAATATATAGAAACTATATTGGGCCAATATTGATATCCAATATTGGTACTTCATAGTAAAATGTCAACATGTTGTTATTGGCCCAATGTAGAGAAACAATATCGGACCAATAAATGTACCATATTGGCCCAATATTGGACCAATATCGGTGTGCTACCTGGGAATGACAATTTAAAATTTTAATTTTTAAACATGTTCAGTAATCAAGATAATGACTTTTTTGCATTTGGCTTTTCCACACTGTATATCATCTCCCATGTTGCAGGAGGAACATTACACCAGCCACTGACGTTTTCTATCAAAATAAATAATGCTTTCGTATATATCCTTTCGGTTCCGTCATGTCGCCATCTCATCATTCAATCTGTTAACAAACTGACAGCAGACCTGTGAAACTATCCTAAATCCTCGCCCCATACCGTTTCTACTAATGCTATTAACAGATTTGAAAACATTATTAATCTTTCTCTCTTATCTACACTCAGCGTCCAGACTATTCGGTTTTAATAAATGGCCCGTTTGTTGAAACCCGGGTCGGAATATATCACAGATACAATGACAAATTCTGATATTGACAGATCGCGATGGAAAAGCGTCGGTTTATCATAGCCGCGCTTCAAAAAGTATTCAAACGGAGATGCCCGTAGATATGAGGATGAAAGGAAAGAAAATTAATTGTGAAGGTGTAGACAAAAAAATTTCTCAGAGTGGAAGAACTAGAAGAGCCGTTCTTCGGTATTGATAGTTGAAATCACCGACTTTATCTGAAACTCTTCATGTACTTTTAAGGTGAGAAATATATCTCTTGAATGGTCCCATGGAATTCTGACGGTATCAGCGCTGAAAGCATTTTTTACGGGAATATTTTGGTCCACGATCGTTTTCAGGGTCTCCTCAACAAATGGTCAGGATAATGTGTTAAATAAACAGCGATCTAATATCGTGTGTTTCTAACAAAGAACCAATTACAAAAGAATTAAAAAGAAAATTAATTATAGATCATTTTTTAGAGTTTCAGAGAGAAAATCCAGAAAATATAACAGGTTCGAATCTAAAGCCTATTGATCATTGGTGTCAGGACTTGAAACAACATCAGAAATGCAATTTGTTGTGTTATATATCGGCTCAAATGTGTGAACATGCCAAAAAAGTAGTCGAATACATTTTGAAACCAATAATTTTTGAAATAAAATTGCAAATAGTTGGTATTTCGAATAAAGTTGAAAAAATTTGGCCGCGCAGCAATGTTTGTTTTTATTTCACTTTAAACTTCTTAAGCACTACTAATGGAATCACCCTTTATATATCTTGAAAGGTCCGATAGAATACTGATGATATCAGCGCTGAAAGCATTTTTTACGACAATATTTCGGAGTGTTTTCGGGGCGTGTTGATTTTCGGGGTATCCTCAACAAATGGCTCGAAGAATGTGTTGAATATATATTTTTTGTATTGGAAAAATTTCCGGTTTGTTTAGTCTTAGCTTTAGAATAACACTTACAAGATGTGCTCGGCAGAATAAACAAAATAACAATTTACTTTCGTGCCCAGTCCATTTCTTCTAATTTTAGGCTGGCCTTATTTTCATTCGGAAATAACTATTGAGAACACGAATACTGGATAATGCAGTCAAAATTCCATGTTGTACGCCTCTTCGTTTCACCAGCAATTGTTATTAGGGCTGTTATACAACGAAAGGAATTGGATGTAACCGCACCTTAACACACGAATGAATTAATGAAATTTGCGAACTTCTGCTCAATTCATAATTCACTCACAACCAATTCATCACTTTGAAAAGTTAGACGTTGTATATACAGGGTGTCCCATGTTTGATTCTGGAGAACTGAGCCTATCTGAAATCTGAAAATGGGGATTATGATATTGTTCGATATTCTCTAATGAGCTAACCTGAGCACTCTCACAGGAAATGAAAAAAATGAATTTAAAAAAAAAAAAAAATTTGTGATTTTCTTCTTCTATGATATGATTGAGCATACAATTCAATTGGTCCAAATAGTTTTCAAAATATTAAAAAGAAACTGAAAAATATGGGAAAAAATCGTAGACACAATTATGTCCATTCTTCTTATACTCAATATATACTGAGTGTCAACCGTATTCACGTTAGAATATGGGAAAGTCATGCATCTTTTGATTTTTAAGAATATAATCACATGGTGTTTCAATTAGTATGTCGAAAATTGTGAATAAAATTTGATGATAACTCTTATTTTTCAAATAATAACCTTATTTGTTATTAAGTTATTTGAGATTTTATTAATTTATGTTGTACGTAGAGTTAAAATCATTAAATCTGTTTCACGAGAATCTATGACTATAGCAGATAAATTATCCGATAATTCATCAGTGACAGCACAAAATACATGACTTCAGATACGAAAAACAATGTTTTAATTTGGAAATGTAGACACTCGATTTTTTTTTTCATATTTGAAGTCATGTCACTTTTGTGGCAGTACAAATTATCTACAATATAAATTGAGAAATCTCGAATAACTGAAATTATTGAATTTAGGAGCATAATCATTATTTTTCCTCGCAGAATCCAACGCAATCATTAGAAAATTGGTTTCTAAACTTGTCAAATTTTGTTCCTAATTTTCGACACAATATTTGAAACACCCTGTGGTGGTATTTCTCAAATTCAAAGGATGCAAGACATTCCAACATTTTTCTACTTCAAAAATGTGAAGATCGTTTAAGTTTAAGATATTGAGAATAGGGATAAAGAACATAATACTGACTACGCATTTTTCCCATTTTTTTCAGTTTTTCTTTGGTATTTTGAACTAATGCAACAGTTTATTGATAAAATAAATAAGTGTTCAGGTATTTACGTATTTGTATAGTGATTTTGCATCATAATGAATTCAGAAACGAATCAATTATTTGTAATTCTACGAAAAGAAATGGAGTTCATATGGTTATCATTGTGGAATCGACTGTCGATTCTTGACATTAACTTTTCGTAACAGGCCCATAACCTCGAAAGCACTCGAACCTTTGACAGGGGCGTTACGTTTGCGGATAGTACGCTATGTGGGGTTTGTTCAATTGGATCGTTTTAATTTTTACCGTTTCAGCCTGTCCAGTCGTGAGGGAAGCACCCTTGTAGGGATGATGCGATTTTGACTTTATAATTAGTTTTACCCCACCGCAGTTCAGTTGTTTGAACGCACCAGTCGGAATAAATCGGGGGTATGAATCCCAATGTTCGCTTTAACGAATTATAATGGAGGAATAAATAAATATAGTTAGGCAAATTTACACGTTCAGCCGTTAAGCTGTAAGGGAGGGGACCGCGGCCCGGTGGGGTGAATAGTTTCCGAGGTACGAACGAAAATTTCATTCGATCTGATGGACGTAACGAAATTACAATTTCAGAGTTATTAAATTTCGTTACCGGCACGATGTTTGGGCCCTCGCGTTTCTGGCCCCTCCCTGTATACATCTCCAGGGCGAGTGAATTCCGCCCTAAATGATGTTGCCACCAAGTCGCTTAGCAACGTATCATTAATAATCGATCCGAAGGCAAATGTGATTTGTCGATGAATTAATGATTACTGATTTGCTTTTGGTCACACCATGTATATACATGGTGTCCCACTAGTGCCGCAGTGGACGACAATATCGCAATGGACAAAGTTTGGCGAAATTTTTTGATGGAAACTTAAATTACTCCAAGAATAGCACAACCTAAAAATATTTTCGAATATATCGGGTGTCCCACAAAAGAGGAATAGAGAGGGTGACTTTGATTTTTCAAATGGGACAAACTATATTCAGTAGTGTTTTTCAATTCTCTGGAACTTCCTGCATGCTCTTGTATATTGTATGTTTTCGAAATATTTGCCATTTTGACAAAATAATGATACTTATAGAGGCTATGTTATCTATTTATATTTCACGAAACCTTACACATACTAATAACAGCTTTATATGGATTGAAAGACAAGAATTCAAAGTATCATAACCAGCTATAACAAAGCATCTCCAGCATATGAAGTGTCCACAAAAAAACAACATGACGAATTTTCAAATCTTCATTTTTTCAAACGCAATGCATATAGGTAATTTTTATTCATCACTGTAACCATTATTCACTTTACTTCACTTTTTGTGATTACAATGATGAAAAAATATTATATGCATTGCTTTTGAAAAAATGAAGATAAATCGATTTGAAATTCGTCATGTTGATAGTCTGTTTCTGGACACCTCATATGCTGGAGATGCTTTATTAAAGCTAGTTATGATACTTCGAAGTCTTGTCTTTCAATCCATATAAAGCTGTTATTGGTATGTGCAATGGTTCGTGAAATATAATTAGATAACATAGCCCTTACAATTAGTATCAGATTTTTGTCAAAATGACAAATATTTCGAAAACTGTTGAACAAAAATATGTGAAAAGTATACAAGAGCATGCAGGAAGTTCCAGATAATTGAAAACACTACTGAATATGTGCGTCTCATTTGAAAAATCAGAGTCACCCTCTATTCCTCTTTGATGGGACACCCGATATTTTCGAAAATATTTTCAGGTTATGCTATTCTTGGACTAATTCAAGTTTGCATCAAAAAATTTTGCCAATCTTTGACCGTTACGCATATATCGTCCGCTGCGGCACTAGTGGGACACCCTGTATATTCTACCGATTAAAAAAACAGTGCGAAGTTGGAACACATTGATTAATTTTTCATCAAAATGGAAACATATTTTTTGAACTCAGCCGAGATACTTATGCCCCAACCCCACCCTGAAATTTTCAACTCTCTAACTCATTTAGTTCTAGACTTATCCGTGCTTACGGCCAGCTGGGCGGACAGAACTTGATCGGATTCATTAGAGAGTCGCACCCAATCGTTAGAGACCATTTTCGACCAAAAATTCTAAAAATGCAGACATTCGTGCAAAACGGTAGCACGCTGTGCCGCGTAAAAACATGAATTATCATAAGTGTGGTTAACTTTCACCTGTCAATCGACCCTACTTTCCGATGCGGGTTACTGCCAGATTGGTAATCTAGAACAATGCCCAATTTGCCGAAATATACTCGCTCCGCATTCCTACAATTTAACAATGTAAATTTGCCGTCATATAATACCACCTAGACCCAAAAGTTGCCGTTATCGCACTCGATCGCGGTTAAACGATGGGCAAAATTTCGCAGATGAAGACTTCGTTCGTCCCGATGCATAAACGGAGCTTTAAGTATGTGCTTTCTCAACCGAGTAAACGAAATAAATTTCGCCACCTATTAGCATGCTCCTATTAACTAACACTTACACCGTAGTGGCGTAGCCGGGGAACGAAAAGTAATGCAGTTTCGAAAATACGCTTTCGAGTTTATCTTGAAAGGCAAGAATAGAAGATGCCCCGCTTGTTCTTACTGAATTTGATACGTTCTTCGCTACCAACCAGCGCAGTGACGGTGAACGACAATTGGTCAACAGGATATTCAAAGAATATTCATTTTGATAATGGAAAAAACTCCATTCATTATTCTGTGAAATATATTTTTCTGTTATTATATCAAAGCGTCGCAAAACATGCGATACCGAAATTATACAGCAGTTTGCAGTGTCCACGGCATTTTATATGCTATGAATGAAATTAAAAATCTTCAGGACTCACTCGAGATGTTTCAAAAACAGAAATTTCGGTATTTCTTGCGATTGGTATTAATGCAATATGGTTTGGGACGGAGCCTATAAAATTTTCATACGATGATGATGAAATAGGCATAGTATAATATAGGTTATCATTGACCGTCCCAATCAAATTACAAAGCAGGGGACTGTTGCCAGGGGACTGCGCATTTTGTTAAATTCGTGAAATATCAAATTAAATATTGTAATGCATTTGGGACTTCTTGCGAGAGCGAGATTCTCGTCTCCTCTCGTAAAAGCGAGACGAGACGAGACGTTTTCAAAAATATTATAGCCGATACCGAGATCACATACAGAGCAACACGAGAGTCTCGTTTTTGGTCTCGTTAAATTTTTTGTATAAAGTTTTATATAGGACTCGACTTTTTCAACACCCACAGAAAATAATTGAATATGAAGAGTTTCCACTATAATTACCAATATATTTTGTCTATATTATGCATCGATCGTTCTAGGAATACACGATCTTTTAGAAGATTATTATCTCGTTATGACCTTGCGATAATTGATTCTTCTCAAGAAAAATAGAATTCATAACCATAAAAACGGATGCCATTATGAATTCAATACTTAACGGACAACTTTTATTGCCCCTAAATCCCAATGCTTTGAAAATTTCGTCTCTATCTGAACATCTGGAATAATGTATTCTCTTGTGCTCCTTGTAGTGAAGATGTGAACAATTATTGTATACATCTGTGGAACTACGTATAATAAAACTGGTAAAGAAATGAAGCTATTCAATATTTCGAAAAGTGTTATGAGGAATACGCCAAGAATACCCTCAATGATCTACCCATTGGGAAGGTATTCTTTGGAAACTATACCAAATTGTTCAATTCTATTAAAAAATGTATCGAGATCGATAGCCTATTCCAAACATCAACAAAACTTTCGAAATATTGGAAAGCTGAGTTTGAAGAACATTTGCTGTTAAAAAGAGCAAGTAGGAATCAAAATATTTTACAGTGGTGGAGAGTGATGAAAACGTTCTTCCTACACTTTCCAAGATGGCCGATGATTTATTAATGGCTACATCCGCACCTGTTGAAAGATTATTTTCCACTGCAGGTATGATCATGGCAAAAACACGTACATCATTGAAAAATACTGTGATGCAAGCGTGATTATGTTTGAATTCTTGGCCATCGAGTAATTCAAAAGTTGAAATTATCAGTGTTTAAAATTAAAAATAATATGTACACGTACAAATATTTTTGTATAAGAGCTTAATAAATATAGCTTTAAAAAATTATTCATTATTGTATACCATTTCATTTATATATTATAATATTTATTATCGTTATTCAGAATTAAGCGAGACGAGAAGAGACAACTGATAACGAGACGAGAACGAGACTTAATTTTTTGGGAATTGGCGAGAGTGAGACGAGATTTTTTATACTCTCGCCTACTCTCGTCTCGTGTGAAGCCCTAAATGCATTTAATTTCGTGAGTTCATAATATCAGACCTCATTACATAATAGCTATTAAAATAACGAGATTATTCTTTTTTATTCTAATGTTGCATTTCCGAACTGTCTCCCGCATCTACCCCCAGGAAAAATGCTCATATGTTCAAAAGAGTCGAGTTAACCTGTAAATTGTCCAAATAACCTCCTTGTCCAGTTGGCGCGCTGCAGTAGTTTGTTCTGGCGGCAAACTACTACGATTATCCTCGGCAAGTTTCAATGCACATTTACTTTACCAGAACAAGGTTGTAAATAAATATAGCATACAATGCTAACTAGTTGGCAGTCCTGAAACATAGGTAACGCGATCACATAAAATCTTATCGCTCTTTTGGGCACAATATGTGGGCCTAGGATGGTTTATGATGATATAGTTTTGGGTTTTATCAACCTGAGAGATAAGCTGAACAAACCGAGATAACGTTGCGGCAATATTAGAGTGGCGTTTGCACGTATATCGTGGATAATTCCGGAGAAAACTGCGTCCGATTCATATAGAACGTTTGTTTTTTAGAGATATACTGGGTGCTCTCAAAAGTAATATTTAATTGTTAAAACAGTTCTGCCTGTTTTTAAAAATGGAACATCGCCTCTGACTACACCCTTCATAACGCTAGCATTCACTAACGCCCAAAGATTTATCAAAAAAATCGATTAGATTTCGTCCAGAATATCATAAATTGTTTTTTTTATATTTGTACTCACTTGTTTGGAAAAAACTGCTATGTCTTCATTGAAGGATTCTGAGGAACATACGTCTCCACCTGCGACACCTGGTTCTCTGGGAGTACATGTCGCCAACTCGCATTTTTCAAAAATTAGGGCGAGTAGCGGGAAAAGTGGGTGCCTGTAAAAATAAAAATATTAATTGCGAAGATCCTCAGAGTATGAGATAGGTTCCATTTTTCTCAAAATTACACATTATTTTCATTTGAAATTCTTCGGGTTTATCGACTTGAGCGAGATGTATAATAATCACAATTTATTACATAAGAAATTTCGGAAATATCCTAGGAATATACAACATCGAAAAACTTCTGGAAGATCTAAAATCATTATCCCACTCATTAACCATTATGGAAGGATTAAACGACTGATCATCTGTAAAAAATATCCATCCGGATTTTGTGTTATAACTTTTTGCAGACCAAACATTGAATAATGGTTTACTGCCTGTTCAAAATATTACACATCTTTGAATACAACCTGTATATAATCATGATCCTTATATCTTTTTATTGCTTTGTTAAAGATTTTAATTGGTACATAAGCTCCTGTTTTTTCCACGTAAAAATATTGATATACAGGCTGTTTCTAAATTAATGGGATTTATTTCAAAGTTCTTCAGAATAAATTATTTAGGTTTCTCCATATAATTTATTGTTGTAACCCCTTTCCATCTAAGTTGCTGACCTTTGAAATGAGTGAATTTTTGACAGTTAATCTAATTCCGCAACATAATCTCAAGGGGGTGAGAAAATAAACCATAAAAATATTTTGCAACAGAACTTTTTGATACTCAAAATTAAAAAAATATTTGAAGATAAAAATCAACACGCAGTTTTTTGTATAGTGGCTTTTCCTACTGAAATTATTAGTTCAATGATTTGTTGAAAAAATTAAGTAGGCTGCAGCCAAATGTACTCATAATAACTAAAGATATCAGGTAAGTTGGCGTCGAATGAAGTCTAAATGACAAATATTTTAATTTAATATATTAAATGTAAACAAAATTTTTCCCCTAATAATCTAATATTCTATTTTGGAAATGATTGAATATTGATTTTGTGAATTCACCTATACATATATACAAATTTAAATAAATAATTGAAAATATCGCCGCACAGCAGATAATAAAATGAAATTAAAATAAATAAGAAAAAAAATTTAATAATAATTTTCAAGGAGTATTTAACGTATTATTTGTTAGGGGTAGCCACAGACCCTTAAACAATCCAATAATAATCACCTAAAATTTTTCTTGACAGGTTATGATTAACAACTCAATATTTTGACAAGAATGGGAACAAAGATAAGAAAATTCTGAATGAACACGAATACAGAAACACCAGTCTAGGAGTTAAGGATTTGAAACAAAACGGGACGGAGTGAAAGGGCTGTAAAAATCTCATTGAGCGCCGACCCCATGCAGCAAGATACATTTAAAAGTTAACTATTATCTCCATAAGATCTGCGAAGAAAGTACGAACAATCGACCGAGGGCTACCTGCGGTCCGAATTTGAGATTTTCGGACTGATCTCCCGCTGTTCTGGTCACTTCTCAGAAGGAGCTTTCATGACAATTTTCTCGAAACTGCATTGTCAGTAGGATGATTTATACCACTGTTAGACATGGGATGAGTCTTTCATGTCCGAAAAAGACCACCATATTATGTTCATTGCGAATGTCTTTTGTGGTTTGAAGTCTTGACGCTATAACAATATCGCAATTGACCTTTTTCCATGTTCTCATCCTGTTAGGATTGAATAAGTGGTTTCTTAATTCCATTACAACAATCACCAAATCTCTACACGAGACTCTTGCCATAATCTACTGTCAAAATAGTTGAACACTTTACAGCTGTTGATAATGCAGCTGTTAAAATCAAAAATGCTACGAATTTACTGTCATGTAACATGTTTCATATTACTTCATCAAAATCCAATCAAGTTTGGTTTTTGGAAATGTACAATAATAATAATAAGTTATTGATCCCATCAGACATTCAAACAACCTGTAGGATAAATCCGAGAAAAAATAATAGAAACAACATAATCAATTGAAAGGAATTACATGAATACACTGGAGAGGTATTCCTCAACGCTGTAAAAACAACCATGAATTAGCAAAGTTTTAACTCCATTTTTGAATTGTCTAAGATTCTTTGATTTGTCTTTACAGTTCAAAAAATGATTATACAGAGATTATTCGACTGAATAATAAAAATAAAAGAAAATGATGAAAGTTGTCCGGGAGAATAAAATCTGAAAAAACTTCGAATACGCCCCAAAGGACGATATCTCTGAAAATAGGGAGAAACAACATCATAACCTTAATCCCATTTGGCAGATGATTGACAGAGATAAAAATAATAGTTCTCGCATGACAATACCCTATCACGACTAATTACTCGAAAATCCGTGACAGCAGTGTCATCACAAATAGGACCACCGAAGCCTGCTTTGATTAAACTTCATAACTATCGGAATAGGTTAATTAATATGAACGTTATGGTCGGAGTCCCGATTCGAACAATACGGCGACAATTGCCTGTTTCCAAACATTCTCAACTAAGGAATAAAAGAACGAAGGAAGAGCGCAATCATCGAACAATTAAGCCTGGTCATAGAGCCCGAGATACAGTCACAGATAGCGCATATCATTGACCTTAGTTAATTGAGAGATACCCGACACAAGCAAATAATCGCAGTGTTTTATTATTTTATGAATGCGTTTGCTGAACGATTTGTTGGGACACCGTTGATACAAGGGACACTTTTCATCGGCTTCAACTCATCAGCGAGCGCAGGCACGGCGTTTGACGGTTTCCAAGAAGGACGCTTGTTGATATTTTTGACATAGGATTTATAAAGTGTGTTTCGATATATATGAGCGCTATATTTGAATTGAACAAGAGACATGATTATGACTATAGGCATATGCTCATCAGACAAATGGGAATGAGTAAACATGGAATATTACATGATAGAACCAGGGGCACTTGAGATTGTCACAAATATCACACCACTTCAGCCATTCTCAGAATATCTAGGAAAGGAGCAGGTAATGAGTGTTTTAAAAAAAACTTCACTAGGATGCTCGGTGGAAAAAGGCTGGGAATCCTCCACCCAAGTTCTTAAAAAAAATGCCATCAAATGGTACACAGACAGTCCAAAAACCACTTCTGGAGCTGGCGCTGGAGTATATGGAGCAGGTTCATATCCGAGCGTCTTCCAGGCAGAAGTACTTACAATAAAAAAATGCGTGGAATTGAACCTAGAAAAACTCAGAGACGAGATAGCAATCCACTCTGACAGTCAAGCTGCTATTAAAGCTCTGAGCTTCCATGTTTTCGAGTCCAAGCTAATATGGGAGTGCCGAAGAAAACTCAATGAAGTAGGCAAGAACAACAGCGTCTCCTTGGTCTGGGTTCCTGGTCACGCGGGAATCATAAGAAATGAGGAGGCCAACACACTTGCCAAGAAAGGAGCACAAACCCCCTTTATTGGCCAGGAACCCCAGAACTTTGACACTGTCAGATCCAAGGAATATATGGACCTCAGTATGAACACGCAGCACTTCCTCACAGGGCACAGCGGCCTTAGGAAGCACATGATGGGATTAGGGCTAGCAGCAACTGACGAGTTGAGATTCTGTTGGGAGGAGAATGAAACTCCTGATCACCTGACTACGGAATGCCTCACCATATCAAACCAACGTAAGTCGCAATCCGCGACCCCCAAAGCATTTAAAGCCGAAATTAGACGTTCTGTCAACATATTGGAGATTCAAAAGTACCCATGATATTTATATTTCAATAGGTTCCCACGAAAAAAAATGCATTGAACAAATATTGTCCTAATATCGAAACACCTCGATATCTCTTACTATGAGTTCAAGAGTGTCGAGGTGAAAAGCTATATTTGAAGATGTTTTCTCGGAGACGGAAAAAATGAAATTTCCTTCCCCAGGCAGCATTTCACGGGGATTTGTCCCCCTGAAACTTCGGGGGAGGTCACGAGATGGAAGAGCGAACCCATCTCCTAAAAAGTTTTTCCACATGAATCAAGAATTTTCTCAGACATAAAGCCGTCGACTAAAACCTTATACAACATTGCCAATTTCATACTCCACGGGTCCCTAATAATTCCTTAGTGCATTCCAGAACTGGGGCTTAACGTAGGGAACGAGCAAGCAGGGATAATGTTATCGGAGAATCTCCTCAAGAGGCATTCTCCTCGAATTGAATCGGATGTCCCGAAATTCCTGCAAGATCAACATTCAACAGGCAAAAACGAGCCTATTGCGGGGTAATTTCGATGAAATTGGCAGTCGGGAGCTTTTGCGCGCGAGTTCTATCGTCCATTCAAACCTCACACACCCTCATTGCATGAACTTTTAGAATAAATAAAATAGTGAATTTATGCAGTAGGGATTTGAACCCGGATAATTTGATCGGCAATTCTTAAGGCTTAATATAAAACCAATAGCACTGCCCTGGCGACTGTCAAAACCTACAAACGTCACTGTCACCTACGACTATCTCTAAATCTAAGTAGGTATACTCCATTTACTTTTATTAAGTCTCCCGGTTGGCCATGAAATTTTGACCCATTTCACCGTGTATATTTTGAAAATGTTTGGTTATGCTCATTTTCCTGGCAGATAACTATGCAACGTTATCCTCTCTACATAGAAGTCGTAGTAATTACGTATTTTTTCACAAAGTGAATTTTCTTGGCAAAAATAATTAATTTGAGAAGATATTATGTGAATTCAACAATTTCAAAGACCTGGCTAGCGTTGAAGAAAATTTTTCATCTCTTGTTACTATGGAAATATTTCACGTATAAACTGGTTGGAAGATTCAGGTATGCTATTTTCTTATACGGAAATCAAGAATCAAGTGTTGAAATTTTAATGAAAAATAATGGATGCAGTAGCCCGTTACTTTGTGATAGTTCATCTGAAAAAAGAATAAAAGTACCTGAATAGCCCGACAGGAAAACTTCTAAACGAACACACGTACCTATGGAATTCCCCACTTCTCGAAATTCTCAAGAAATGAGCCTGCAGAAGACATTTAAATACCTTGTTGCACTTCTTGAAATACACCAGTTTCAAAATGTAGTAGTCTTACGAAATCCGAGTCACTGTTAAATCTTAATACAATGTAGTGATAGCGAGAGTTCAATATGTCCTAAGACATAATGAAGTTTTCCAATTGCAGATTTCAGTTCTGTATAGCACTTCCTGATACTTTGTCTCTGCTTCTTCAAAACTGCTTGCGGCATTTTCAATTTCGAAGCGAAGAGTTCTTTATTATTCGAAGATAATCATCTGTGATCATATCTTGTCTAAGATGAAACATTAAGTGACGATATTTCAGGATTACCAACCTGCCTTAGTTTTAGTTACAAAAACGTGATAGACCTAAGTCATGGCCAACCGGGAGACTCTATAAAAGTGAATGGAATATACACACAATACCCTAAAATAATATCAGATGGAAAAATCAATAACAACAATACATGCCGAAAATTGAATTCCGTTACGCCCAACAACCTTTCGCCCTTTTTATCACCAAAACCGCAATTGCGGTCAATTATCAAGATTCGCCAATTCATTCTGGAGATCCAATTAAACAAACCATCCATTTCCCAATTACGAGACGCATGTGGTTTGGTGGCTTTACACATAAACGCATTTCTTGAAATATCTTGGGGGTGTATGCGGTCATACCACCTTTCAACAACAGGAAGTAACAGATGTTCTTTCAACCGACTCCATCGTGGTTCTAATTGCTCGAGATTAATTTCAATGACACACTGAAAAGTCCGAGTTCCAAATACTACCGAATGAGCTACAACGTTTGTCGTCTGTCTGAAATGTATACTGACAAAGAAACTGTAATACCCAGAAAAGTTTTTAATTTTTTTTTTTTTGGTAAAACATAGATAGTATAGCAAGAAGTAAATGAATGAAATTTGAAGAAAAAAATAGTGAAGGTTTTTTTCATGTAGACATTTTTTGTTATTTACAATTTCTTGTCGTTTTTTGAAAAATTTTTAAATTTTACAACAAACCAGCTGTTCGAGGAGATCCAAAGTCGATGTTTTATTGTTGTTAAAATGCCTAGAGCACGTGTACGCGAAATTTATCGCCAGCTAAGTGAATTTGAAAGAGGTCGAATTATTGGTCTAAGGGAGGAGGGGTTGTCATTTCGAGAAATCACTACCGTACGAACAGAAATCCAACTACTGTTATGAGATGTTGTCAAGCGTGGTTTGATAATGCCCAAAATCGAAGAAGAGTAGGCACCGGACATCGAAGGGGGACAAATGAAGTCCAAGATCGACGTCTAAAACTCATGGCTATTACAGACCGATTTACGGCAACTCGATCTTTGGCTGATGAGTGGTTAGGAGAACAAGGCCATCCTGTAACTGTCCGAACGGTTTACCGCCGGATAAGGTCTTTTAGACTGCAGTATTATCGGCCCCATCTTGTGTTACCTCTGACAGTTGATTATCGCCGGAAACGATTACAGTGGTGCAGAGCACGTCAATATTGGAATGTGGAATGGCATCAGGTCGTCTTTTCTGATGAATCTCGATTCTCCTTGGGTGCACCTGATGGCCAAAGAAGGGTTAGACGACGTCGGGGAGGAAGACATGAACCTCAGTTTCATATTGAGCGTCATGTACACCGGACAGTAGGCGTTATGGTATGGAGTGCTATTGCAGATGCAAGTAGGTCACCTTTAGTCTTTATTCGAGGTAACATGACAGCGCTGTGTTACCTTCAAGAAATAGTGGAGCCATATGTTCTCCCGTACCTTAACCGGCTCGAGATTCCAAAATTTCAGCATGGTAATGCTCGACCTCATGCTGCCAGAGTTAGTTTAAACTTTTTCGAAGCGACCCATGTGAATCTTTTGCCACGGCCGCCCAGATTCCCCGATCTTTCGCCCATAGAGCATGTTTGGGACATCATGAGTAGAAGGCTTGGAAATTTAGCCCAGACCCCACGGACTTTGGCGGCTCTGATACATGAACTACAGGTAGCTTGGGATAGTATCCCTCAAGAAGAAATATACCATCTTATTGCATCAATGTCACGACGTGTTGGGGAGTGTATAGATAATCGCGGTGGACAAACACATTATTAACAAATTTATTAAAAAAAATTGTAAACCCTTCGTTTTTTTCTTCAAATTTCAATCATTTACTCCTTGCTATACTATCTGTTTTACCAAAAAAAAAAAATTAAAATTTAAACAGCTCCTTCTGGGTGTGGCAGTTTCTTTGTCAGTCAGTATAGGTCGGATGAAGATCTACATTGTAGACACTCTGGCACAAATATTTACATAAAATATTAGGTCAGTTATCACCCTGTTTGCCGACATATGTCCAACACATTCATAAAACGCAGATAAACTATCTAACTTTCCATATAGAAGCCTATTCATGCCTGTAGATAAGAGGTCAAATTGATCGCGAAGAAAGGCACAAGCTATTGATTGGTCAATTGTATGCATTTTATCTCATTTTAATGAGTTTTCTACTCGGTTTTCTATTAGGTATTGGAAGTCTACCTATTTTTACCATACTATGGTTAGATGTTATAAAAACAAAAAGGATGGATTAGGAGCTTTTGCGCACTCGTTCATGGATTATTAAACATTCAAAAACGTCACTTTTCGCGTTAAATTTCTACCATATTAAGTAGAAGGAAAATATACTGAACCACAAAAATTCTCTGAGACTAAGTGTAATACATACATCCTCTTAGGATTTTCTGCATATTATATATCCTAATAACACTCAAATAAAACCATAACCTCAACAATATCTGATAACGATTACTGATTAGGTATAGCAACGCCGATCAACAGTGCATTCCATTAAAACTTTTCCCTCTCCTTCGTAATAGATGTTCTTCGTGAATATTTGAAAAATAAACATTGCATATACACGAAACAAATTGAAACTATACCCAGAAATCTCAAAATTTTTCTACTTTCCAGGATATTTCCTTTCCCCGTACCTTGCACCTTGCACCCTCACCCCGTACTCGAAATTTGTTTTGGTGTCCCTCTGAGGTTTAAAGACCTAACTCATTTTTTCGTTGCCCAAAAGTTTAGGAAATTCCGACTACCAGAGTTTGAGATATTGAATTTTTCCCTCAATTTTTCCTAAGCATTTTTTTTCGGTTCCATAATGGCACGATTCTCATGAAATTCCGCATGAACCTGGAAGTCCACATTTAAAACCTAAATACCAAATTTCAACTCGATCGAATTTGTATTGCCCTGGTACGAGGTAAATTTTTCATCCAAACATCGCGGGTACTATGTACTTAATCAAAGTTACATTTTCTGGTTTACAGTGTTGCCTATAAGGTAAATATGCATAGTTTTATGTCGAAAGCTGTAGTATAGTATTAAACAAAAGTTTTTGCGTGCATGTTCTAGGGAACAGCGTGCTATCATTTTGGCCAAACACCTGCCGGCCGTTGCCACGATAACTTTCAACATGAAAGAGACAGCCACTTGGAATTTTCAGAGTAAGTTGCACATTCGAATGTTTCAGTTAAGGTCGATAATTGGCATAATCGGGCAAACGGTTCCGTAGTTATACCCCTCTGAAATTTTATTGTTGTTTCTGAATAACTCGAAAAATTAAGATCCAATCGGATTGAAACTTGGTAGTTAGTAGTAGAATGCCAACGCGAAAATGTTTGCGAAATTTTGTGAGGATCGCGTCACTAGAAAAAAAAATTTCTTAGAAAATAATTTGTATTTTTCTTAAAAAATTTCATATTTGAGAAACTATCTATCAGATTCCGCTAAAATTCCGCACAAACCACCGCTTTTAATCTTCCCAATATTTCCAAATATACATTTCCCGTTGAATTGAAATCTACTCGGTTGAAAAAAGACGGCTTGAGGTTCATGCAGGGATTATGAGACGTGAATAGATAAAAGACATGGACCTGACTTCACGTCAGTGCTGTCAAGATTTTTTTAAATTTTTACAGTGTCTGATTCGGTTGAGTAAAAAGTTTGCATTTAATTTTATTTGCGATATATGAATACTCGGTCGATAGAGCAGAATACCGAATTCTGAGATTTCTTTTTGTTTCCTCAACTAACCATCTATTTTAATCAGTACAAAAACATCTTTGTAATACCACAGGCACGAATACCTCTACTCGGTGATTCAAATAAACTCTTCAGAAAATGTAAACTATCCAATTCGAAATAGTTCACTTCGCACGTGTAATGCTCCTAAGTGTTGCCAACTTTTGTTACAAAAACATTTGCGATATCTAAACAAACACCAAATCAAATCTACTAGCTAGCTGAGCACTTAAAATTCACTAAAAGGCTTCCAGATAACCTTGCCAAAATCTAAAATTTCAATTTATTTTAATCCGTTAGCGTTGCACTATTAACTGTCGTCTTTGCCCTTGAACGGAGGGGAAACGAACCTGTCTATGTAGAAATGAGAATGTATGACTATTTTCTGCTTCATTAATTTCACTGCAATACTTAAGGATACTGTGTTGGTCCTTTAAGTTTTATGTCTGGATAGATTATCGATTAACGCCGAGTATTGCTGGCATGTTGCTCCGACTATACACGGTGACTTTGTAAATTGTACATACCCACTCATTGTATAACTTATTTCACGCATTTCGAGCATTTAGATATCGATTTCTTACCCATAAGTTCATACGGTGATTCTACTTCAATTAAATAAGCAGTAAGTACCCTTTGTCCTTGATTTTCACAGGTTTAAAATCATTTTATGCCACTTATTATAGATATCCTTTTAAAATAATCTTCTAAACGAATTGCTCTTCTCTTATAAAAAATGGGAAAGCCCTGTGGACAGGACCTTCGGCGATCTTGTTCAAAGTCTGACAAATCATATCTCCGAAAGTGTTGGTTTCTCAGAGTTGCGAATGATATCAATCATGAAAGAAAATAAAATAAAATCAAATAACGAACTTATCTGAGATATTCATTCCTCAACTCTACTCCGAGAATTATATTATATCAATTCAAACGTAACCAATATTCCAGTTTTGTTTTCACTGAAGATATCCTGAACCCAATTTGATAAACTTTCCAAATTATATATTTACATCATCATATGGATTATCCAAGGGCATATAGGGTAGGGGTAATTATAATATCGTATAATTGGTCATTTTGCATTCAATCATACTTTGTTTGTTAGTACAGAAATATATTTGACTGTCTGTTATAGGTAGATAAGATTACATGTATGAACAGTGAACACAGACAGATAGAATTCGCATTGTGTAAAACATAGAAGTACGATGTATTATTGAAATTTTGAAAAATCATATCTCCGCAAGTATGAGCTTGTTAGAGTTGATGATATCAATGGATTCTCATGATAAAACTGCATCTTAAAAAAATTTAATTCAAAATTTATAATGTATAAAATTTTTTTTTTCTTCGTTACTCCGAAAGCATTCGGCCGAGTTTGGCCAATAACTTAACCGAGATATTCATCTCTCAAACCTACTCTGAAGAGTTATCGTGTTAACGGCCGGACTGATTCTTGATCAGTGAGTAGAACCAAATCGACCATTTTCAGCCAAAAATTCGAAAATTACAATAATTAGGGCAAATTGATAAGCACTCTGTTCTCTGGATTAATACACTGTAATCGTAGTAATATTTAGATGTTTTGGCAATATCTCCAACAATATAGATCCGATCGAGTTTAAATCTAGAACTTTACTGTAAAATAAGGTTTTTCAAGCTCTCTCAAAATTTCAACGATATCGATAGTTTCTGAGATTTATTGGGAAAATGAATTTATAACCACGCTGTTTAGGTGAATAAGCGCACCAAAAAGTTTTTCATTCCAAGAAATGAATCTATGGTTAAAATTAATCTTAAAAAGTCATCCTGTATATACCAATCAGTCCGCAATGTGACTAGATATAGAGAAAATGAACATCCCTAATTTTTCAGAGTTCTATAGTTCCATCCTTCTATTTTCAAAGTAGTAGCAGAGTAGTAGATTTCAATTCGATCGGATCTGTATTTTTAGAAATATTGGGAAAATAAATTCCGGCTTGAAGGTTTGTTCGGAATTTCAGTACAATCTGACAAGTAGTTTTTAAAATTTAAAATTTTTAATTTTTTTTTATGAAAAATTTTTATTTTTCTTTCTAGTGATACCATCTTCAGAAAACTTCGCAAAATTATGCGCGTCAGCATTCTACAACTAATTACCAAGTTTCAATTCGATCGGATCTATATTTTTTGAGTTATTGAGGAAATAACAAAAAAAAATCATGTGGCTATAACTCGGAAACCGTTTTCCCGATCATGCCAATTAACGGAAATATCCGTCGCATTAAGATGCGCAACCCACCCTGAAAATTGCAAGTCGCTATCTCTCTCCATTCAAAAGTTATCGTATCAACGAACAGCCGGCGTTTTGGCAAAATGATAGCACGCAAAAATAGAAAATAATACTAATTTATGTCTGCTATTAGTGCAACCTTTCAGTGCAAACATTTCATAATATTTCTATGTCCCGCGCGAGATAATTGCACATGACCCTCTGAATAGAGTTATTCTTAAATATCTTCACATTTTAAAAATCCGACGATTGAAGTAAGGTCGGCTTGGTTGAAAGTCGCGTTTTGACTTTCAATGATCTCGGTCTGAGGTAGATACAGAACAGGATTTCTCCGTTGGCATTAATATAGCAGAATTGATGTATTTCTCACGCATCGGAATGTTGGCCGATATGACGAATAAGGTGACACATCGTAACTTCTTCAGCTCGGCGATTTAGCATTGAAAGCCTAAGACGACCAAAGAACTAATCAGACCTATATATGGGCGCTTAAAAAGATATTTCACAATTTTTCAATATGACCGGGAAATAATAAAAATGCGCCGTACAACTATATCAACTGGAAATATTTATTGTCCATTATGGATTCTTTCAATCCCTCCCGACATCCATCATTTGGCTGGGTTTTCGTTGAAGCTTCATGGTTTTTGCTTCCTCTCGTATGTTCTCTTGATGAAAAGTAATATCGTTTCATCTTGACAATCTAGGATTGGTTTGGGTCGTTTTTTCCCAACTTTATATGGTTCTTGGATTTATGGACCTATTCTGCCAGTATTAAGACAGTGATTCTTCTAAACTACATGAAATATATTGACCTTCACAGACAATTCTTGATAGAAGTGAGAGTCATGAAAAACAGCACCAAATTGCATTGGATTGATCAGAAGAAGGACTGAAATTAGGGCTTCACACGAGAACGAGATTTTCTCGTCTCGTCTCTTTCCCGTCTCGTAAAAGCGAGAAGAGACGTTTTGAAAAATATTATGGGCGATACCGAGACCACATACAGCGCAACCCGAGAGTCTCGTTTTTGGTCTCGTTAAATTTTTTGTATGAAGTTTTTATTCGAAAAATTAGAAAAGTTCTACGTAGAGATCAATATATTTTACAAGATATCAACTCTTGTGACTATCTGTGAAATATTTTACTTTAAATTAAAATAATTTTTTCACATTTTTATTTCAGCTTGTTAACTGTTCTCATAACTTATTACTTATAGTAACGTATCTCTTATCATAAATATCTATCCTTGCAGAGTTTTATATTTTAGGTTTGAATATGTTTTTTTCAAGATCGATTTTTTACTCTAGGTTGAGTATATGTGTCTATAAACTACTGAGTAATAAACGTGTATACAAACTATTGAAAGGGTTTCTTTAGCTCGAAAATGTCTACCTTGAAGACCGTCTTATTTACTAACGATACATTCAGTAAACTTTTCTTATATACGACTTGACTTTTTTCTACACCCGGAGAAAACAATTGAATATGAAGAGTTTCCACTATAATTACCAATATAATTTTGTCTATATTATACATCGACCGTTCTAGAAATACACGATTTTTTAAGGACCTTGCGATAATTGAGATTATTTTTTAAGAATAAATAGAATTTATAACCATAAAAACTGATCCCATTATGAATTCAATACTTAAGGACAACTTTTATTGCCCCTAAATCCTAATGCTTTCAAAATGTCGTATCTATTTGAACATCAAATTTATTGTTTTTTATTATGCTTCTTGTACTGAGATGTGAAAAATTATTGTATACACCTGTGGAAGTACCTATAATAAAACTGGTAACGATTTGAAAAATGAAATATTCACTGTTTCTAAAAGTGTTATGAGGAGGAATACGCCAAGAACACCCACTGGGAAAGTATTCATTGAAAACTATACCAATTTGTCCAATTCTATTAAAAAATGTATCGACATCGATAGCCTCTTTAAAACATCAACAAAACTTTCGAAACATTGGAAAGCTGAGTTTGAAGAACATTTGCTGTTAGAAAGAGCAAAGAGGAATCAAAACTGTATTTTAGGGTGGAGGGTGCATGAAAAAGTTCTTACATGATGGCTGATGATTTATTAATGGCAACATCTTGTCACCTTGTATCTGCTGAAAGATTATTTTCCACAGCAGGTGGATCATGGCAAAAACCCGTACATCATTGCAAGGTGATGTGATGCAAGCGTGATTATGTTTGAATTCTTGGTCATAATTTAAAAGATAAATTAACAGTGTACAATTAAAAAAATTATGTACATGTACAAATATTTTTGTATAAGAGCGTGATACATATAGCTTTTCAAAATTATTCATTGTTATCTACCATTTCGTTTATATAATATTTATTATCGTTATTCAGAATTAAGCGAGACGAGACGAGACAACTGATAACGAGACTGAGACTTAAACGAGACTTAAAATTTTGGGAATTGGCGAGACCGACTCGAGATTTTTTATTTTCTCGCCTACTCGTCTCGTGTGAAGCCCTAACTGAAATTGACACCTTCTAAGAGTGACAGAACAGGCGGAATACAGGGCAGTAAGACGATTTCGATCGTTGACTATGCCTCCCGCTTGGTCTAAAAAACGCCGAGTCATCGTAGAAGATGTTCTCAACTTGCTCACGGTATAAAAAAAACGGAACCTACCCATAAATTGCGTCCTTGTCTCTCTTGCCAACGTCGGGTACTGCACCGCCCATAACATGATTCGCAGCAGGATTGACATGGTTTGCAGCATGGTACGGGTGCATCGCATGGTTCAAATGGGGCGAATGATGGAGACCCTGCAATCCTGACCTGTGGGCGACGTGAGGTTCGTACAGGGCCCCTGCCGCAGCACTGTCCATGTATCCTGGATGGATCCCATCGTCGTACTAGAAAAAAAAAATCGATTAGATCCATATATTAGTTTCTGTGTTCGGGAGAAAGATTGGCGAGTACAATAGAGAATGGTTCCTTTCTGGGTTTTGTCTCCCAAACTCAAATATATAAAGGGTTTTCCAATAAGAGGTGTTATTTTGAATAGCCCGCTATTTCGGTAGATGTCACTTTTGAAGCTGTCATTTTTTGACATTTGACAAGTATGTATAAACTACGCCATTAATAAAAATGGAACGATACACGCTTCAAGAACGCATTGAAATTATTAAAATTCACTATAAAAATGGTGAAAATTTGGCAGAGACGGTTCGTAAAACTCGAACATTTTTGGGTCGTCGTGAAGCACCTTGTCGGACCGCAATAAAGAAATTGGTGAAAAAATTCGAGCTGTTGGGACAAGTTAGTTATATGAAGAATAAAACCCGTGCACGTCGCTCAAGAACAGCCGAGAATATTGCTGCTGTAGCCGAAAGTGTTGAAGAAAACCCAGGTTTGTCCATTCCTCGTCGTTCTTTGGAATTTAGGCATACCACCTACGTCATTACACCGTATTTAGCATAAATATTTGGGTCTTAAGGCTTATAAAGTTCAGTTAACACAAGAACTCAAGCCGGCCGATCATCAACAACGTCGTGTTTTTGCTGATTGGATCGTTGAAATGCATGAAAATGATACGGAATTCCATCGAAAAATCATCTTGAGTGATGAGGCCCATTTCCACCTCGGTGGCTTCGTCAACAAGCAAAATTGTCGCATCTGCGGAAAACCCAAGAGATATTGTTGAAAAGCCTCTCTATCCTCAACGTGTGACTGTTTGGTGCGGTTTATGGTCCGGCGGAGTCATTGTCCCTTACTTTTTCGAAAAAAAGGCTGGAGCAACAGTTACGGTGAATGGATTGCGCTATCGAGAGATGATTCATGATTTTTTTATGGCCGGAATTGGATGGTATTGATCTGGAAAACGTTTACTTTCAACAAGACGGTGCTACGTGCCACACATGCAACGAAACCATTGATCTTTTGCGGTAAAAGTTTCCGGGCCGCGTTATCTCTCGCCGAAAAGGTGATCACAATTGGCCACCGTGATCTTGTGATTTAACACCTTGCAACTTCTTCCTTTGGGGCCACGTGAAAGAGAAGGTCTACGCCAATAGCCCAGCGTCGATTCAAGACCTCAAAGATGGAATTCGTGAGGCTATCGAGGACATAGGGCAGCCACTTTGCGATTTGGTTATGGAAAATTTCATTAAAAGAATATGGTCCTGTAAGCGTGGTCGTGGTGGTCATTTGCCTGATGTTATTTTCCACTATCAACGGCATAGCTTCTTCTTTATAATGGAATAAAGATCCGATCATTTATATTGAAAAATGGCATTTTTCTTTGAATATCAAAATAACACCTCTTATTGGAAAATCCTTTATAATATATATGGTCTTCCATAAATACACAACCCTCTAATTCCATTGAGACCAATAGTAAGTTCTACTGGATCTCCATGTCAAAATTTAGCAATATATTCATTTCAGTTTTTATACCCATTAAAAGGAAAGAAAGAATGTTATTTAAAGAACAACAAACACTTTCGTGCAGAATAACAAAATTCAAATTGGAACCAAACCGACATTCTAGTAAGTTTTTATGCTTTTAGTTTGTTCCCCAATGTTCCTGTCGAAAAGTAGCCTCAAATAGTTCGAACGAAATTACAAAATGATGACTCGGTGATTAAATATTCAAAATTTAAGGCTAATGATATTATGGAAATGCTCGATGTATGTTTGAATACCACCTATTTCCAACTAGGAGATGTTTTTTATCGACAAAAGTTTGGAATGGCAATGGGTTCGCCTTTATCACCTGTCATGAGTATTATATTCATGGAAAATTTTGAAGAAAAATTTGTGGATACATATTTGTTGAAAACAAAGTCTTGGTGGCGATATGTTGACGATATATTGGTATTTTGGTAACATGGTAGAGAAGAGTTTGGCAAATTTTTCGACTTCATAAATTCAAAGGAACCTACAATAAAATTCACTTTGGAAATAGAGAAAAATAATCAGCTTTCAATTTCTAGATGTTTCGATAATTCCGAACCATCCGAACCATTTCGAAACGAATGTCTTCAGGAAGCAGAGACATACAAATCGATATTTAAATTTATTCGAGCCATCAACTTAGTGTGAAAGGAGGTGTTATTAAAACACTTTCCGATAGAGCAAACCTATAATTTGTTCTACTCTTGAAATTCGAAATAATGAAATTGATTTCATCAATTCATAAATACATCAATCATGAAGTTAGATAGAAGAGCTTCTAATAAAATATCAATCAATCAAGTACAACAGAATATTCAACAAGAAGAACAATACAATCTGTTGAATGTGATCCCTTATGTTCGTGGCCTTTCTGAATCCGTTCTAAGTTCAATCCCTCTTCAAGACAAAAAATGATCTTATCTCTTAATTAACAAAGACAAAACCCATAAATGAAAAGCAAAAATCAAAACACTATGTATTCATATAATATTCCTTCTATTTGTGGTAAATCCTACACAAGAGAAGCATCAAGACCAGTAAGAAAGTCGGAACATAAGAAAAATTTGCGAAATAGAGACATACAGAAATTAAAAATAGCAGAACATGAATGTACATTGTACAATCTAAGGAGATCAGATGATGGATTGGAGTAATACAACGATTCTGATGACAGAATCTAATTATATACATAAAAAGGAAACTTGAGGAGTCAACTTGTATTTTGTTGAACAGAGAATGCAATTTTGCAAATTGCTCAATTGGTATTGACCATATTTGGCTGAATTTATTAAAAAAGGAGTTGGAACTTGGAAATTTCTAGGCAAAGTGAAACTATGATTTTTAAAGTTTGATATAGACTCCGAAACGTTACGAAATAGTTGTTTCATAGTTTCATGTTTTCGTTATTGTTTGTTAGGCAACATTGTTCGATTGATTGCTTCTGACAAATATATCTTGTGATTCTTACGCAGAGGCAATTCACAAATTAATAGATTTTCATTTAATAGACATTTTTCAGAGTTTTTGAGAGAAAACCCAAGAAACCATTTAATAATGAATATACCTCCCACAGTATCCTTTAATGATTTCTTGAGTGCAATAGTTCCTGGAATGTAGTTATGAAATGAAATTGTGTTCTCATTTAGATGTGGGTCAGATAATGTTCAATTGAGGTTCAACTTTGAAGATAAACTGACATACAGAATAGCATTCGAGAAAATTGTTTTCGAACACTGCAAAGAATCGATTTATCGGTGTGGAACCGAGTATACAAAATCCAAATAGCCTGGTTTTAGGTCGATAATTCGCGACACATGATGGGTATCAAACAGGTAGTCGAGATGATCCGAGAACATGATGGATTCAGATCGAATTGTATGGTACCCCGTTACACCAACCTCTGCTAACACATATACAGCTCTCAGTCAAAAGAATATATATTTCGAGTACTTATATACGAAAAGACGAACAACTAATATGGTTTTACAATATTTTACTGAGGTTAATAATGTACCTAGTCTCGAATTGAAGGAGGACCTCAAAACGTTTCAGAATAGTATATAGACACTTTAGAATGTCAAAACGAAGAATTAACATGTGGATTCAGCTCAAATGACAGTGCTAACCCATAATTTGTAACATTGCGAGTTTTTCTCGGTTATTGTATTTATCCACGCATATATCGCGCCTATAGGCTTCAAGACAGAGGACGGAGCAATTTGTTCAACGGAGCCCTCTTACAAAATGTGAAGCTGAGGCGAGATTCTGCAAAAAAAAAGGAGGCCTCACATTAAACTTTCACATAAAGTTCACGGAGTGACAATTATAATCCCCATGGACAAGATAATAAATTCTGGCGATTTTAATATTTTTCTTCTTCTGTTGGCACATGTGATACGGTCCGTAGAGTTGCGTGGGCAAAAACCGGTGTGCATGAGTTGCATTTCTACCGTGCCATATGCAATTTCGAGGATTAAAGATGGCCACCGGCGCTGTAATCTTTCGATAATACTGAAATATAGGTCTGGAAAATCGGGGTATTTTGCTATAGGGCTTTTGTTTCAGTTCCAGATTTGTATATAGCTGGAGAAAGAATGCAGGGAACATATTTCAGAGTATGAATTTTTGTTCAACCCTTTATAATCAAAACATAATTTTCGATTAGTTTTTAGATCCGAGACGGGTTAAATTTTTACCATTTTTTCAAATAAGGAGTAGGTATTGGGAGATATTATTTCTATTTTTGCTAGCATGTTCTGACAAATGTCTGTAATTTCCGATTTTTTTGCAGAAAATGGTCTCAAATAATTGGGTTCGACTCCCTGATACAGAATTCGAGGCCAAATTAGATTCTGCCCGGCCGACCATCCGCAAATTTCGACGAAATTGTATTTTAAAAAATCATTGAAAATCTATGAAAAATATTCTATATCTGAGAAAACCGTTAGATATACCTGAAATTTTGCGGAAAGCTTCAAAACCTAACGTTACAGCCAAGTTCCAAATTTGAACACGATCGGATCTATATTGTTGGAGATCTGAACAGCAATGAGTGAGTTCAGTAACTGAATGGGTGACTGTTGGCACGATAACTTTCGAACTTGGGGAGATAGCGACTTGCATTTTTCAGGGTAGGTTGCGCATCTGAATGGGACAGTTATGTTCATTGTTGGGTATATTCGGCCAAACGGTTTCAGAGTTATACCAATCTGAAATATTGTTTCCTCGATAACTCAAAAAATATAGATCCGATCGAATTGAAACTTGGTAAGTAGTTGTAGAATATCGACGCAAAGAAGTTTGTGAAATTTTAGGAGGTTCGTATCACTAGAAAATTAAAAAAAAAATTATTAAAAAATATTATCCTCTTACGATTACTTGAGAACGGAAAGACATAGCAACTTGCAATTTTTAGGATAGGTTGTGCATCCTAATGCGCCATTTGAGTTCATTAAAAGGCATAATCGGCCAAATGGTTTTGAAGTTATATCAATCTGAAATTTGGTTGTTATTTCCTCAATAACTCAAAAAGTAAGATGCCGATTCAATTCAAATGTGATAATTAGTTCTAGAATGTCGATGCAAAAATGTTTGCAAAATTTCGTGAAGATCGTATTACTAGAAAATTGAAAAAAAGGATTGAAAAAATTTTATGAAAATCCAAATAGTTTTTGGAGCATTACCCTCCGCTGAAACATATTTAAATTTAAATTTCTTTTTGCGTCTTTGTATTAATGTGTCCCTTATCCAGAAAATTTCCCATCAATTAGGTATACCTTCTTCAAATTAATAAAATGCTACAAGGAAATATATCACAGATAGTCGATGATATAGTAGGAATAATGAAGTTTCGAGAAAAATATGAAATAACGGGCCATAGAGTATCATAGACAGAAAGAGGTAATAACAGCTTGCTTTTTCTTTATCGCCATTCTCACATTTATATCGACGTTATGAAAATTTCAATGATACTGCATAAAGACGTTATCGTCAATAATAATGTCGGTAATAAATTGAACTTTAGTGTGCTTTCGCTAATAAACATTGCATACTTCCTATATGAGAGATATAAACTCTAGCGGCACTGACCATTGATGCATCTAAAACGATAATTATAATTACGATAAATAAATGTATGATAAGAATGATGTTATATTCTATGAATGGTAAATAATTAAGAAATCCATTGAAGAAAATACAATACAGACGGTCATTTCCGAGTTACCAAGAAATTTTTATCCCTATAAGAGTCATCGGTGTTCAATAAAGCAATTACGAAAAACAATAACAAATTTTTATACCTTCTTTATACCCAATTTATACGTATTTCCGATAAAGCAAGAATAAAATCTTAATAAATCGTTAAACTATTAATTTCGTCCGTATAACTACCCAATAAAACTTGAAATACGTCGGGTTTCGAAATCTATACCGAGATTAGAGGCACCATTTTTTTTATTCAGACTCCGTCTTGGGTAACACGATATTTTTAATCAAGGATTTCGGTTTCAAACGCAGACTTATGGCGTTTCCAGCCTCCCGCTGGGGTGAATATTATTTTCGGGGGTTTTGACATTCCTCTCTCTATTCATGGGATGGTAGTTTTGCTTGTGGGTTGTGTGGCATCTGCTGATTGAAAATGTTTTCATGAGTCCCTACGTCATCTGTTTCTCTACGGAATTTCGAGGGGGGCTGGGTGTGAAAATTGGTAGGTGGCGGTGTCTAGACACCCATAAGTCAAGATTCAATTCGTTAAACTGATATTTTCGCATTCAGATGCTGTGGGAAAAATCTGAATATCCTTGGAAATAAGATGTATCAATACGGTCGGAAATTGCTTTCAAAAATGAGATAATATTTTTATTTTCGAGCGTTTTCAGCCTTAATTTGTTACGGATACTGCCATTATTTTTACTTGCAGGGCAACCATATGATAGATAGCAGAATAGTATATTCTAAAACAAGTTGCAGAATGGGCTCCTATTAAAACACGAATGCGAAATTCGAAAACGAGCAACGAAGGAGCGAGTTTTTGAAAGCATGAGTGTTGGAATTGCCTTCTGCAACGAGTATTAGACGATATTTTCTCTATTTCAGGCAAGTATTGTAAAATACTGTTGAAATTTAATGGAAAATTCGGATTATACATCCTAGTGACTTTTGTATTCTATCTTGGTAGTTGGTGTGACTGTTACGAAAGTTGACAGATTACGTAATTTGAATTTGAAACGTTCGTAGGGCAAGGGGATCAGATTCAAAACAGTTTCCTAATAGCAGGAATTATTCAAAATTAGCAAGAAGGAAATCTCTAGTACCATATTGTGAAAATAATGCTTTTCCTCAACAATTATTTCACTATATCCAGATTGTATTGTATTGTCAATTGACGTGTGTTGAAATTTGATAGGATCGAATGTCAGTGCTGAACGAGGGGTTAATTTCCTGGGAAATATGTGTACACTGATGTGGGAAGTCATTGGGAATTCATGGGAAATCACGGGAATTCATGGGAATTCATTGGGAATTCATGGGAAATCATGGGAAGTCATGGGAATTCATAGGAAATCACCAGAAATAGTTGTGAAATTATGTAAATTCCAACTGAGAAAACATGTTTTTGGTGCTCTTGTTCCTCGGAGAGTGCTTGTCAATTTGTCCAAATGTCCCAAATTCGCTGAAAATGGTCTTAAACGATTTGGTTCGACTCACTGATCAACAGTTTATGGTCAAAATTGATTATGTCCGGCCGGCCGTCCGGTCGTCCATCCGGCCGTTAACACGATAACTCTCGAAACGAATGAGCTAGACAGTTGAAATTTTCAGAGTAGGTTAAGGAGATAAATATCTCGGTTGAGTTCATTATTGGGCAAAATCGGCCAGGTGGTTTCGGAGTAACAAAAAAATACTTTTTTTTTTACATTACAAATTTTGAATTCAACTTATTCAAGATGCAGTTATACCATCAGAATCCATTGATGTCATTCTCAATTCTAACAAACTAATACTTTCGGAGATCTGGTTGTTTTGGTTTCTCCGAGTTGGGAATGATATCAATGGATTCTTATTTGATTTATTTTATTTCATGAAGCAGTCCTATCATAAGATTCCATTGATATCATTCCCAACTCTAAGAAACCAATACTTTCGGAGATATAATTTGTCAAAGTTTGAACAAGAGCGCAAAAGCTCCTGTCCACAGGGCTTTCCCACATTTTTGATATTCACACTCAACCTATTCTCTCCGTCTGGCCGTAACTACGATAGCTCTCGAACGCAATGAGCAAGAGAGTTGAAATTTTCAGAGTAGGTTTGGGAGATAATTATCTCGGATGAGTTCCTTATTGGGCAAAATCGGCCCCCGGTGGTTTCGGAATAACGAAAACAATTTTTTTTACATACGATATACGAGATATGATTTTTCAAAATTTCAATAATTTATCGTAATTTTATGATTTTTTCAATTTATCTTCTTTGAGAAATATGATTTTTCAAAATTTCAATTTAGTCGAAATTTGTGATTTTTTGAATTTATTTTCTTTTATGATGCTGTGCTATCATAAGAATCCATTGATATCATTTCCAACTCTGAGAAACCAATACTTTCGGAGATATGATTTCTCAAAGTTTGAACAAGAGCGCCAAAGCTCCTGTCCACAGGGCTTTCCCACATTTTTGATATTCACACTCAACCTATTCTCTCCGTCTGGCCGTAACCACGATAGCTCTCGAACGCAATGAGCAAGAGAGTTGAAATTTTCAGAGTAGGTTTGGGAGATAATTATCTCGGATGAGTTCCTTATTGGGCAAAATCGGCCCCCGGTGGTTTCGGAATAACGAAAACAATTTTTTTTACATACGATATACGAGATATGATTTTTTGAATTTATTTTCTTTTATGATGCTGTGCTATCATAAGAATCCATTGATATCATTTCCAACTCTGAGAAACCAATACTTTCGGAGATATGATTTCTCAAAGTTTGAACAAGAGCGCCAAAGCTCCTGTCCACAGGGCTATCCCAAATTTTTTTATAAGTGAGAAAGACAAAAATATTATCAACAAAAAGTACAAACTACTTAAGAAACAGGAAACTTTGTGATATATTTTTGAGTATTTTTACGATAACATTTTATAATAAGATAATATTGGCAATATTGGCCCTTAAGATGGTCTACAATTTGTTGAATAACAGGATTGACTGCCCAGCATTGTTGGAGAGGTTACCAATTTTGCTCCGCGGCTAGAAAGTAGTAATAATTATTTATTTTACTTGAACTGTGCGCGAAATGGTTGATTCCACTGAACCCTTCGAAATGTCGAGTTCTACATTTGGGTAATAATAATCCAAAATTTAAGTATCACGCCGAGGGCATTGAAATCCCTGGATGTTCATCTCACGTGGACCTGGGTGTGGTGATATCGGGTGATCTATCGTGGACTGAACATATACTGTATATCACAAATAAGGCTAAGCGTCTTATACATATTGTCCAAAACGCTTTTCGTGACAGTGATGCGGCGACTATTTCCCGGGTGTATAAGTCATATATTCGACCAATTTTGGAATTTGCCGGACCGGTCTGGCATCCGTGGTTAGTGGGTGACGCTTCATTATTAGAAAACCTGCAGCGTCGTGTCACACGCATTCCCTTCGGAGTGAATCGCCCAGATTATCGGGAACGGCTACAGATCATGGGTCTTCCTTCGTTTGCTGATCGTCGTTCAAGGGGGGACCTAATAATCACATATCGAGCAATGCACGGCTTATTTGGCATCGATATGTCCCACCTGTACGAACTGAACACGAATCAGCTCCGTGGACATCGGTACAAGCTGAACAGAGAGGTCTTCCGTACAAGATGCAGAGAAAACTTTCTATCCAACCGTGTGTTCGACCATTGGAACAGCCTGCCTAGCGAAGTTGTAGATGCTGGATCGGTCAATATATTTAAGAATAGGCTTGACACCTGGAGATCAGCTAGCTCGTCATAATCTTTTATGTGGCGTTGTATGAATTGTGTGGTTTTGTTGTTCACTTTACTTCGCTTGTTCACATGCTTGTATTTCTCACAGTTGTTTTTCTTGTTATTTTATTTTTTTAAGTTAGAGTTTATAGGTTATTGTACCTCAACTCTGTAAATTGGTTTAATAATAATAATAATAATAATAATAACTTTGGTAGGACTAATTTGAACCTACAATCACCGATTAATTTTATGTGTAGTATTTATAACACTGTAGCTGATAAATGTGATTTAACTGTAGATTCTATAGGCAAAGTGGTTCAATTATATGTTAGTTCTATTGAATAGATGTATCAATTGGTTGACTTATTTTGGCTGATATTGGCTTTTTTTTTTGTTTACTATTTTTCATTCACCATTTTTCCAGATTCGGCTCAGGTAAAAAGATACAGGCTGTTGAAATTTCGAAAAAAAATCAGTTTTTATTTTGTAGCTTTGACATCCTTTTTTCGAATAAAATGAATATTGGTGTAAAGTTTCCTATAACTATGAGACATATTTTCCAAATATTAGTTATTTTCTACTTCTACTGGTTTTCTAATTATGGACTCGTGGATTCATAAAACTAAACGAAATTAGCATAAAGAATGCAGATGAAGTTTTTCTTGGGTAATTTCAAGAATATTCCATCGTTTAGAACATTATATTATTCTTCATCATTTCTCCTTAAACGCACCGTTTTCGAGATATTCTTCATTGAATGTTTTAAAATGGAAAACTCCAGAAATTTCACTACTTTTATGGATCCGTCCCTGAGCGTTGGAATCAAGCTGTAAACCACGTTACCATGCCTTTTTCTCGTCCGCCAACAATGTCATAGATAATAATTTATATGCAGGAGTGTATTAGCACATTGTGAAATCTTTAAACGCTTGTAACTTTTTACCTGAGCCGAATCTGGAAAAATTGTGAATGAAAAAACTGTTTGATTTGATGAGAGGAATCTTTGGTTAAAATTAATGCAGTGGTCAAAGACTCACCCTGTATAACGACTCACAACAGACGTTGTCATTCCCAAACATTTGCATTTTGGCTATTAAGGGGGTTCCGAGGTCCAGCACAGGCATTTTCATTATTATAATGTAATTAAACCCACATATGAGTGAAATAAATTGACCCAAGTCTTATATTTCAATCTTAATGCCTTTTAATTGTGCGATATGCTGTTGCTCAAATCAGATCAAAATTAGTCAAATTTCTCGTTATCTAGTGCCGTTCATTTCTCGTGTAATCGTCAAACGATATTCTGTTATAATATGCGAAATAGTTTGGAATGAGTCGAGGTATAAGTCATAAAGGAACCCTATCAGGCCCAATCTTCACCACCTGGAGAGACACCAAAACACACACACGCACACACAAAATTTCATAAAAATTGGTCAGGACGTTTTTCAGTTTTTACATAGTGATTGGAGTGCCACCTACTGGGACAAATTGTGAATAAAAACCACCTTGAGACCTACTCCCACGAACAAAATTTCAATAAGATCTGTTGAGCCGAGTTCCTCTAATCCGATTGCAGCGCCACCTACCTGGTCCAATTGTGAATTGGAACCATTCTGAGACTCACATACACAAAATTTCATCAAAATAGATCAATCCGTTTTCGAGTTCCTATAAACTAATCGCAGCGCCACCTACCTTGCCGAATTGTGAATCTGAACCATCCTGATAACGAGGGGTTAATTTCCTGGGAACTATGTGTATTGTGTACACTGCTGTGGGGGAAGTCATGTAAAATCGCGGGAAGTCATGGGAAGTCATTGGGAATTCCCGGGAATTCATGGGAATTCATGGGAATTCATTGGGAATTCATGGGAATTCATGGGAATTCATGGGAATTCATTGGGAATTCATGGGAATTCCCGGGAATTCATTGGGAAATCATAGGAAATTTCGAAATGGGAAGTCATGTGTACACTTTGTTTCCTTGAAATTAACCCCTCGGTGCTGAATACCACAAAACGAAAAATATAACTAGAAACAGTGCGGGAATGAGTTCATTCCAGCACTGTTTTCAGTGCTGGAATGGACTCATTACGATACTGAAGTAGAGAAAAAATGTATTCGAATTTAGTTTGTGTTATACGCACTCATCAAAGGACGCTATCATTTCTTAAAAATTCTTAAGCACTGAAGTGAAGTCAGGAGCTTTTGCGTGCATGTTCTTTTGTCTATGCACGCCTCACATATCCAAGAAATACTGCAAAAACTTTCAAGCATTCTTCAACCGGGCACTAGATTTCAATTCGATTGGATCTGTATTCTTGGAAATTTTGCGAAAATAGAATACGGCTTGAAGATTTGTGCGGAATTTCAGAGGGATCTGACAGGCAGTTTCCGAAATATAATTTTTTTTTATTTTTTCTTTTTTTTTACTGATACGATCCTCACGAAATTTACGCGTCGGCATTCTACAACTAATGACCAAGTTTAAATCCGATCTATATTTCTCGAGTTATTGAGGAAAAAACAATACATTTTCAGCTCCGAAACTGTTTGGCCATCGCTTTCGCAGCCTACCCCGAAAAATTCAAGTCGCTATCTTTTTCCGTTCGAAAGTTATCATGGCAACGGCCGGACAGAATCAAATTTGACCTCGCATTCTTCATCAGTCAGAGGAACCTAATCTTTTGAAACGATTTTCGGCAATATATTCGAAAATTATGGACATTTGGGCAAAATGATAGCATGTTATTCCCTAGAACATGCGCGCAAAAAATGAATACACTAGGACTACGTATGAAAATTAAGTCATCAAATTAAATTATATCCGTTCATCCGTGGACACTATGACTTGATATTTAGTGAGGTTATGCCTCGATTTATGCCAATTTCACATCGTTTTTTTAATATCTCGAAAAAAATACAGAAGGAAATTTTGGAAATAGATAGTAATATTTATTTCAATCTCAAATAACATCATTAGATTACAAGTTCTATATTCAAACTCCATCGGATCTAATTGTTGGAAATATTGGAAAAATATTATATATTTATATATTGTTTATTTAAGCCTTGGCCGCAGTTCAATACCTGGATGGGTGACCCCACGTCAGTGCTGTTCCAATGTTTTTCTGACAAAAAAACACAGAAGTTGATTTGGTAGTCATGCAATAGGTATAGATTCTTAACGCATACAAATACTGACGTTTTCTGGGAAACTGATCATTCATTGAATTCGAGTATTTATCGGTATACATATTTAAATAATTTCCTCAAATTTCGCTTGAGTTCTATGTCTATTGATTTATCTCTGAATGATAAAAAGTGGCTCCATATATAATTGATTTATTTACCTATCACCAAGCATTCTCAGACTATTTCATCCAAGAAATAAATCAGTTTTTACCAATTTAAAAACTATCGATCACATTCTATTTACATCGTTGAAGTATAAATATTTCATGATAAATACAAAACATTCAAATAGTTTATGTAACATCTTAATACCAGATTTGAACAAGTTTAGATCTGTATATTTTAGGTATTCAAAACAAAAAATTTTAAGTAACCATACTTCTGGTACCAAAACTAAATATTTCTATCATTTGGTTCGATTTTCGGCAAAAATATCATAAAATTGGGCAAATGATGTACGACCGCACTAAAACGACTAAACATAGAACCACTCACAGAAATGAATTGACGATATTGCTTTGATACGAATGAAACAAGAAGAATATATTAACGGATCAACATCCGTAAAAAAAAGAATAAATAACAACCAGACAGCCGAAACGCCTTCAGAGAAGTGCCTTCAACTTCACATGACAGCAAGTTCAACGCAAACTTTTGCACTACTCTAAACTCTAATGGGATTGTTGAAATTTCAGTCCACCCGGAATCAGAGCAAATATTTAGGGGTATAAATCACCTTGGAGGGTGGTATCGACTTTTTTGAAGGCCAATCAGACTTGGGCTATTAATCACTGCACCCTACCCGAAACGAGGACTACGTTTTATCAGTACCAAGTCCATTTTATGTCCCATACAGCGGGGCATTTGAATAGAAAACAAATAAAATAAAATTACATGTTTTTGGTAGTCGACGGAGTTCGCTACCACAAAAACAAGTACAAGTCAGTTTGTCTCCTACACAGACGAATGAGAATATATTATAGGTATAGGCGAATACCGACACTTAAAGAATGGGATGAAAGACAAACTTAAACGATACATAATGAATGGATTTTTTTAGACGAATTAAACAAGATTGTTTTATCATTTTGTAGATAATTTCGAAGTGCCCCAACATTTTCTACAACAATTTCTAATTTATAAGGAATTTAGACTTATCTATAACCGGATTGAGGGATCAATCTAGATTCATTAGCTTGGGAATTTTATTTTTTTCAAAGAGAAGTCCGCTTGATCTTATACAAATTCGAATTTATACCACACTCACATTCGTCTTCGAATGATTTTTTGGCAGAAGCAAATTTGATTCGTTGAAATGACTCCAACATTTGCCAATATAAATTTGTATGGAGATCAACTAATGATATAACATTAAGGAACAAGTATAACTAATATTTTTAAACATATTTGAAATTATGTATCCTTCGACAAAAATAGTAAGTAAAACTGTGGAGGATGAGGAGAAAAATTAGTAAAAATAATGAATACAGAAAATATTAGTACCTACATTAATATGAAGGAATAATAATCGTTCGTGCCAAATCGCTACCGTTCTGTCTAAAATAATATTATTTTTTTTAAATCGGTTTTTCTTTACTTACACTGAGGTTTCCTTATATAAGATCAGAAAAAATTATTATCACTAAAACATTATTTCCATAAATATATTTTCTGCAATTTAAGTAATACATATTAGATATCAAGATACAAAAATATTTGTCAAAACAATGAATTGGTGATAAATAATGTTATTATTAATGTTTATTATTAATCTCACCTGTTTATAAGGAAACCTCGATATAAGTACAGAAAATAAAAATTCAAAACTAAATAAATATTGAAAAATAAAATAGCCAACATATTATGTTGGCTATTTTATTTTTCACTACTTATTTATTTCTTTTTTAATATTTATTTTTTGACTTTTTTTTTTGACTAAAAAATGTTATATTGTAACTTTCGAAAGGGGAAACTTGAAATGTATAGGGTAGGATTGAGGCCCGAATATTCCGATCATGTTCGTGAATGGGCTAAAATCGCAGAAATTTTTCCAATTTCTTCAAAACTACATAGCCGCTCGAGTTGAAATTTGGTATATGTAAGTGTAGAATAACAAGGTTCGTTTGAATTTTCATCAGAATCTCATCACTAGAAGCGAAAAAAAAATGTATCAAGAAAAATTCAATCTCTGGGAAATTTATCACCATATTTCGCTGAAATTTTGTGCATACCTAAAGAGCAACAACTAAATGAGCTATCCGTAAAATCAGCTTTATAGCGTATAGGTATAATTAGAAAACGATTTTTTCGTTGCTATGAACTTGATTTACTATAAATATTAATATTGAGTCACTGAAAAATATCGACTGTTGAATTGACAAATTCATTAAATGAATTGTTCTGAACGTCCAGTGTGTGGGGTATTTATTCGAATAAATATAGGTCGAGATATTTCAAACATTTTCCTGAACCTACACATCTCAAATTTTGTTTTCTTGAAATTAGATTCGGTAGTGTACAGTGTTTGTTATCAGTGAAATATATTGATAGTTAAATCAACGAACGCGCTAAAGCTCCTGACTAACTCCTGTTAGTGCATTCGAAATTTTATTTGAAACTCACTATTCCAAGATTTCAACATCGCAAATTATCACTTTAAAAAAAGTTGACGGATGTTTATGTACTTGCTTGTTCGAGATGATTACAAGCATTTTGTGTTGGCAACACTGAGACGGTGAAATCACCAGTTCTTCGATGTTTTAAACCACAACGTTTTGCAATCAGTAATTAAAAAAATATTGATGATAATGAATAGAGAAAACTTGCACATTGATAAGAAGGAATAATATAGATAGTTTTATATATATATATATATATATTAAAGCAAACAGGATAATGCTTCTTTTGCGGAATCACCCGTTATACTTTTCCATTTATATATATATATATATATATATTAAAGCAAACAGGATAATGCTTCTTTTGCGGAATCACCCGTTATACTTTTCCATTTATATATATATATATATATATATAGGTATATATTTTAAGATTATACATTAAAATTCCGATACGAAACGAACTGACGTCAAATTAAATTGAAGAAATTAAATCAAATGTATACAACCAAAGATTTCGTGCAGAATATATTATTACAGCCTAATAAACATTAACATAGATTTAACAATTTTTTTTATTTATTTTTTGGATTCAACATACTTCGGCCATAACTGTGTGAAGAAATAATTTGATGAACCAAAACACCAAATGAATCAAAACGAAGAAAGTACAGTGAAACCTCCCAAGAGCGGACACCGTTGGTTCCAGCATTTTTGTCCGCTCGTGGGGGGTGTCCGCTTTTGGGGAGGTTCAAAATAAATACAAGCAGAACTTGGTTCCAGGGAAATTGTCCGTTTGAGGGGAGTGTCCGTTCTTGAGGAGTGTCCGTCTATAGAGGTTTCACTGTATTTGAAATCGGACACGAAATCAACAGATATCTTCCGGAGATGAACAAGATCAAATAAATATGGAGAAATCAAGATCGGCTCCAAAGCAATGCACCAAAGTGGCGATGCAAGCCGTTTGAGTGAATGCGGAGCTGACTGCTACGGACTCGATAAAAACTTGAAATACCCAAAGATGAAGATGCTCTAGAATTATTATACCACTGACCGTCGGTCTGAAGATGAAATGAACTGGATGAATTTCAAATTATTTAACATCGGTAAAAAGTTCCGAGAAATCTTTATACGACCGTTCTGAATCAATTCATCCACTTGAAAATATAACCGAGCAAATGACTGTGAAGTTTTTAGGGTTCCGTACTACCTGTTTCCACATATGCCGGTGAAGTGACCGTAAACGTTTCTGTATTATCAGTTTATGCTTTCGAAATCGAAATTAGCCAATGAGGTTTAGGGGAGATCATTAGAATTAATTTATAATAATAATTAGCGATTTTAAAAAATATTTCTCAGTTTTCAAATACTTGGTATTTTTGTTAAAACAACATATACCATTTAAAATAGATAACATTATCAAATATTAAAGATAAGAAATTATTTTGATAAATAAAAAAATTTAAAACATATTTTAACCCCTTACAATATTTTTAGTATGTACCTATACCTACATTATCCAAAACTAACATAAGAAAATTCCAAGGAATATTCATGAAATTTTGTACAAAAATCAAGGATCATCCGAGCTTGATTTTGCTAGATTCTTCTCCAGATTGGTTCATTCAGAAAACAAACAAGTTAAAATGAAAAAAAAATTTCCGAGAATAGAAACAGTTTACGGTGATGCTCAAAATACCAGGAAAATTGGTAAATCCGTCCAGAAATTTTGCTCGGAATATTGGCATATTTTAAATCAAAAGTGATCATATGAAGCTATTCTTAAATGTTATAAAATGTTATTTAATTAAATCGGCATTATGATTATTGATTATACTAAATCAAACAAATTCATTTCAAATACAACAATTGTTTCGTTAACACAACGGTTCCTTCAGATAAATTGCATTTTAAATACGTATCTACTCAAATCTAGGTCAACAAAATCGAGTCAACCAAAATTATACTTATAATATTTAAATGTTTTTATTTAATATTTATTTCAGAAAGATGAGGGTGAAACTTTTATTTTGATCATGTAAAATATCGAAATTATTATTTTGAGTAATATTTTAAAACTTGTGCAAATAAGTGAAACTGTTTATGATTTTCGAGTGTTCTTTTATTTATGGAAATAAACCTGATATTTCTATTCAAAATATTTGATCAATATTAATGGTCATGTCTAAACTCTTGATTATACTAAGGATTAAAATTTTTAATTTTTAGGATTTTTCTGAGGTTCAAATCTTTAAATAATATTTGTTATGAATTGCTATTTTATCAGAAATACTTTCTGTATAATCAAATAAAGTGTATTTCAAAATAATTATTTATCAGTAAAAATACTGTCAGTGAGAGATTTAAACAATCTATTATAATCATACCTAGCAATACTGTTAAAAACTATTTAATCCACAAACTCCTAGATGTAAAATCTAATCCCCAAAAAAAGTGTTCCTCAGAAATTTAGAGTTTCTCACCAATTTTAGATCCACATTATTTCATAAAACTCAATAAATCTCTCTCGCTAAACATTATATGCCTCATTTAAATTCATGAAAGGTGCTATAAGTGTCTTAAATATTAGCGACAATGATTCTAATAATAAATTATATTATCCAATTAATCATTCCAAGTAATGTGACGCTAATATTAATATTTCTCGGTTTATTTCTGAAGGCCTCAAGCAATTTTTTCCACATAATTCAAAAAATACGGTCAAATCAAATTTCCTACATGTCAAATCACCGGGTTCATTAAAATACAGTTTTCAATTCATTTTAACCGGCATACCGACCTGCATTATTCAATTCCGATATACCTATTATTGTTTTTATAATTGTGGTACAAAATAATAAAGGCAGACAGATGCCGGTTCATACGGCGCAAATTGATGTATCACTTATTGCTCTCTAATTGTCGGTAATTATTTACCTTTTTTGACGTATGTTCAATGGAATGGACACCATTTTTTGAGGTACCGAATATTTTTTTAGGAAACAAAATTAATCGGTAATATGAAAGTACAAATACCTAGATATTTGGGAATTAGGTACTTGATTTCTTGGAGAGTATTTCACATTAGATTTTTTAAAGTGAAATCTATTCAACATCTACTACGCTTCAACTCATTTGTTCGTACCAACTAATTTTGTAGTATTTACCCCTTTTTTATGGCATATTAATTTATAATAATTAATAGGTACATATTCATACTTTCATGTAAATAAGCTGATATGTTTTTGAGAAATAACTACCTATAGGTATTATTGTATTCCATCCCCCAATTTCAGCCCTTAGAGCGAATTTATCCGACTAAAAAGTCTGTGGAATTGTCTTTTGATCATTTCGGATTCTTGTATCAAGTTCAATTCCAGTAGGATCAAGAGAAAACCTTTTGGATGGCTAAAGGATTTTTTTTTTCGATTATCGAATATCGCATATAACTACTGCGAGATGTAACTCAAAATTGCAGGAGGGGTTGAAATACTTTATGATATCTAACAATGATATTATTATGAAATTATGAACCAAAGAGAACTCAGGTTACTGATAGCTGCAAGTACCAGTATCCGTCGGACAAAGATGAAATATTGGTAATGTAATTGATATAGGAGATTAAATTACACTTGATGATTATAGGTATACAATCGTGGATATTGTGATATTCAAACATTGTTATACAGGGAACAATAAAATTCAATAAAAGTTTCCAAATTAACCAACACTGATCCCTTCATCCAAACATGCATTTCCATAGGAAAAAAAAATCCGAAATAAAAACTGAGATATGGATAAAAACTTTTATATTTACATTTTTCTGAAGAACGTCCATGATGATTTTGTTCAGTCTTTATAGTCGGTAGTTTAATATTAATTACACCTAAAAAAGGATCCTTATAGTATACTTGAGGCTTACATCCAAATTGGAACCACGACACGTCGCCAAAGTCAAGCCACACCACATTTTGACACAGGCACTTACGTAGAAGTACCGCATAAAGTTTTTACAGCTGTCGTAAAGTAGGAGACGTAAACAGCCTATCCAGACCTTAAATTCGTAGCGCCCATTTAAAACTGGTATCAAAATATGCATCCCCGTGCACCATAGGTACATCAGAAGGATTTTGTTAGTCAAACTCGCACTGTTATTGAAATCATTCAAAACTCGATATACCTAGTTATGGACGTCAAAAACTTTGCATTCTTTGTCATAGAAGCTTATCTATCTTCAGAATATTTTCTGCAAGTTTATTAGGTATATGAAACAGATGGGATTCGACAAAGTTATAGCAGCTTTAATGAAGTGCCGTCGGATTCTTCCGGCAACTATTTTTGGTTTATTTTCACAATTCAACTGTCCCGATATCTTTGAAATTTAGTAGCTATATCTAGTAGTAGAAGTGTTCGGTAACCGTGAGCCTTTTCATTTAAATTGATTATAAGCATAAAATAAAGAATAGGTAGTTAGGTAACTTTTTTAGAGATCTCTGGCATCCTATATATATTCAATAAAATCAAATAACTGAAAAAGTATTTATTTTTAAATTTGGAGACAAAAATTACAATAAACATCGAAAAGTGCAATTGAAGAAATGCTAGATAGAATTTGAAATGCGCTATTTATTGTAATTTTGTATCGATTCAGTTATTGATATAGGTACCTGTGTGTTTTATGCTGATTATTCAAATTTACATATGAAATTTCATTTTGGTACTCCAGTTAGTGAACACCCTGTGTATGTTTGGCTAGCGTTTGAAGGAAGGAATTTTTATTTTAGCAAAAATGTCGGGATTAAAACTTTTATTTTTGTATTTCAAACTTATGCCATTAATTAGCCGTTAATTTTTAAATAGGAACTTCGAAAAAATACTTCCTTCAGTAATTGTTATTTCAGTCCAATCGCACAAATTATTTAATTTTTGAATATTGAATAAACATTCGGTATAGAACGGGAAATACAAATTTTGAAGATGTAGGTATTGAAATTAAAATTTATTAATCTTCTAAATCCAAGCATTCGTTTTTCGATGTCGGGATTAAAACTTTTATTTTTGTATTCAAACTCATGCCATTAATTATCCGTTAATTTTTAAATAGGAACTTCAAAACAATTATTCCTTCGGTAATTGTTATTTCAGTCCAATCGCACAAATTATTTAATTTTTGAATATTGAATAAACATTCGGGATAGAACAGGAAATACAAATTTTGATGATGTAGGTATTGAAATTAAAATGTATTCATCTTCTAAATCCAAACATTCGTTTTTCGATGCCATTACTAGGTACTCATATCCACTTGATTGATGCAAAAGGCTCGGAAAATTGACTTTTTCATTAGGTACAATTCTTCGGATAAGACTGTTTGTTGTATAATAATATTCAGTTGCGCTAGGTACGAGGCTAGGTAGGTACTACAGCCGTCGGACGAGAAGAGTATCGTCCAAAAACCTGTTATATTCGAAAAAATCATCTCGAAGCAAAACCTCAAATTTATTCACGTCCAACCAATGTGAAGCCGAGTGGTTCCCTGAGGGTGAAAATTCCGGTATTCACTGAATTGTGGCTTGGGTCAACATTAAAGCCAACATTCTTATTGGTCGAATATAATAAATGGAGATTCTCAAGGAAAATAGGTATTCCATAGTCTTTTCCTTAACTTGTATTTTTTTTTTCTATTTTTGTCCTCTACTATAAATTTCCATTCTGAAAGTTACGGTTGGAACTATCTCCTTACTCAACCCCATTCTTTATTCAAATCTTACGCGATTACCAAAGTTGATAGCCGACGCAGGACGTTTTACGCTGTTCTTAACCGAAACAACTTGATATTTCGACCTTATACCTAATTCCGTTCTATTTTAGAACACGCATACACGCTATAAATGACCGTATCTGTTCCGTCGGTCTAAAACAAATTTTATAAATATTCATGGATTACAAATTGGAAATCGGACCCATTTAACATTTTCATTCCACCGTGCTAGGACCATAGAAAATTGCGTTTTCGTAGTACCAATGCATCTCTTGTTATCAACGGGCAAGGATGTGGTATTCAGGCATAAGTGAGGACCTGTTAGTAAAAGTGTAGCTATAAAATCTTTTATGACCCGAGAGACGCTTTGAATGACTTATTATATGACCGGCCTAATCTTAGAATAATGACAGCGTTGTCTCCAGCATTTACTATGTGAAAAAGTGACAGTACGCGTACAGCAACCAATCGCGATACCTAAACGATTTCGATTTTTTGGGTTATGTAAGAGATACGTGTCCCGACGGTCACACTGAGGTGAAATCATCAAGCGTAATTTTTTTTTCCAATCCGTACATGGTAGAAGTTTCGACCTCAAAGCTTGAAACATCATCATACATATTAATGATCAATTCAGAAACAGCTACTCGGGTAATAGGTACCATTCCTAATTAAAATTCTAACTACAACTCCGTCTTACAACGATTAATTGGAAGATACAAAGATACTTGTATTTAATTAAACATAACTCAAGCCTTTCCATCTAAAATATTCTAACATCCCGACGCGTCCTATTCGGAGTCGGTTTAATAAAGAAAACTGCCGAGATAGACTTGAGGTTACAAAGCTACATTCCATTCTCAACATTCTTCGGGTTGATATTTGAGAATCACGATGACTGGTCTTTTTAACCGACATTTCATACTGTGTAATCAGACAAAGATATCTAACTTTAGCTAAAGTGTCTATTCATTGGATTTAAGAGAAATTAAAAGACTTGGTTGAAAGCTGGGGCTTAATTGCGGGGTAGACTTTGAAAGCGTCGATCTGAGAACCGAACATTGTAATTTGAAACGAGAAATCTGCGCCAGCACACAGAGGTCTTTTAAAAGAAAATTTTCGCTGAATGAAACCAAATGGTTATCCACGACTACGATAAGAAAAATAATTTGATTTGAATCAAGTAACTTTTGAACCATTTTGTCAATCTGGGAATAAACGAAAAATATTCAAACCTAATATGAACAATCCTATGGAATTTAAGGGATGATTTCCCCTGTAACGAAGATGATAATAAACCCAAAGGCTCTAGGAGGAATTTGAACCATTTGCCAAAATAATGATTTACGATCCCCCACTTGACTTAACAGGCCGAACGAAAGAAGCAATTCCACAGTAATTTATTTATTTTAAGGCGTCAATAACCATAAATTTCCTCCATAAGGTCTTGACTAGAATTCCGGAAAGTCAATGAAATGCAATAAATTAAGGAACGGATGGGTAGGTTAATCGTACCAGACGATCAGGAGATAGGTCAAGTTCAAAAGCGAATTTGACATTTTGATTAATGAGATTAAGCGAAATGCAACAATGACACTAAACAATTTACCTATCAGATAGCGACAGAATGACACCTAGTTCGACGTCCGACCGCGACGATTTATATAGGTACGATTGGATGAGTTAATTTACGAGTTCTTCGCTTGATTGACGGCCGTCTTTCACATTGACGTGCGACTGTACGTTGAAACAGCTTCAGTTCTTACAGCATTCGGGTTGTTTGATTGGCGCATCGATTAGGGTACGATATTTGGCGCGCTGGAGAATCCTAGGTTGTTTTGGTCATGTTTAGAAGAGCGGGAACGACTCTTTTGAGGTTAGGAAGTACCGAGGGTAGATCAATTCGAATATAACAGATCGGTGGGTCCAAACAGTGGCGTGTGGGAGGCATAGGTCGACGTGTCGTCGTTCTGTAGTGGATAGCGTACCCGTGGCTGAGCCATGTACTGCACCCTTCACGAAACCAGCGAATAATCACTTTTTTAGTCACCGTTTTGCACTGCACTCGTCACTGTCACTGCACTTAACACTGCGTTAGGCGGATGCCCCGCGTGTTTCGCTGTATAAGGCCCTCACCGGCGCGTGCATAGGGATATTGCGATCGTTGAAAAAGCTGTCGTGTGTAGTCCTTTTCGTCCTACCTGTCCGTAGCGCGTGCGGAGATCCTGCGCGGTCCGCAGTCGTCTGCCAACTGTCAATCACTCCGTGCAGCGGGGGAAGAGTGGGGCTGAAATGAATGATCTGTCTGAGCAGGCACCGCCCATCTACCAATGGCGGCCGACGCCAACACGCGCGCGCTCTCTCGGGGAAGCAGGGCATTTCGCGGCGAGAGGCGTATGGGGCTCCTTTTGAACTTGCCGGTAAAGCGCCTGAGCCGTAAGATATTCCTCTTCGTGCTTCTCTCCTTGTTTATCCCTTTTTTTTCACATATGAATCTTGGGTTCATTAAACGCCACCATATGATTTTTTGGTGGCAATAAAACATACGACACGAAATACCTAAATTATTTGTTGGAGGAAAATTCGCCAGTCGATAAGGGTAGATGTACCTTCCTACTCGTAATTATCGATTGGGTGGAAAGTGCCCCCTTACTGATTATTTTTCTCCTAGGGTAAAACCGGAATTCTGCGTCTAATGTAAACTCTTGAATAGGTAAAAGATAAAATTTTAGCCGCCGTGAACTTTTCGTAGAGGTAGAATAGGGATATTGACACTAGTTACAAATTAATGTAACGTTACGTTTAACACATTGAAGTTGGTTCTTAAAAACCTAAAATAACATTGTGAGAATCTAATTATTCGTACTTAATTAAATCAAATTCATTTAAATTACCTTATTTATTACCTATTATCAAGTGACTGCGAACACCAATCAGAGAGCGGTGACGTCACTAACCGTGAATAGGCCAGCATTACTGTTATAATCAAACAAAACGTATTCCCGGTGAGCTATTTCATGGATAATTTGTTCAAACAATCATAATATTTTACAATTTTTGTCATAATGGAGACCGGATTCATCAACTAATTAGAAAGATAGGTTATGTACAGAGTTTTAGTATTATATTTAAGCTCCAATTTCGTAATTTTCTCATTTTGGAGCTAAAAATATTAAGCAATTATTTATTTAGAAGAAGCCCAGTAACCAAACAAAAAGTTAATAAATATTTCACACTTTATTTTTGGAACATAACTAAAGATGAAACTATCTAAAACAATTTTATATTTATATGCTACGTTTATCAGAACTCACCTCAAAGTGATATTCACAAAAATGATTGGTCTTTATTGTTGTCAATGATGAAGGATGTCTTCTAGCAAGTGTTAACCACTTTTTCCTTATTTGTGCACGTTTTGGAACATTTATGAAAAGTTTTTGTGACGTACTGATTGACGTCTTTTTGCACATCGGCACTGCACAGCATTTGTATAACGACGCATTCATTTTAACGGCTTTTCTGAGACTTATTCGTAAAAGCACAGTCAAGATCAGTTAACTTCGTCAGAACGCGGGTCTGTGACGTAGTTTACAGTATAGTGACAGTTTGGAGCATTCTGGCGCGAATTACAAGAACCATTACATAAAACGCATTTTTTAATGAAATGTGTTACATTTTTTTATAAAATCATTATTTTCATGTTTATTTACGGTCTATCTATAAAATATATATATTCTTTTGATTGAGAGCTTTAGATGCGTTAGCAGGGGTTAGTGTAACGGGGTACCATACAATTCGACGTATTGTACAAGAGCTTAGGGAAAAACCTCAGCAAAAAACCCTGTCTCCCCGTGGGTGTTGTGATTTGTAAAAATAAAAGCAATTCCAAGAATTAGTCAATATCGGCTCTCTCCAGCCTGAGTTCTTACGGAACGGAACTATATATACAGGGTCTTTCACGAGGAACCTCACCCATATTTATACGGGAAACTACTGAACGTATTTTCATGAAATTCAGCACTTATAAGTACTTCACGATGCTGATGAAATCTAAAATATTTTCAAGGCATGAGCACCTCCGGTTTTTCCGGAAATGACGTCAACTTCCGTTTTTCAAATTAGAACACCATTTTTTCATTGCAGAAATAGATTCCTTAGAAAATTTCAAGTTATTTTGATGTAACATTTTTCAGTTTTAGTTGGAAAATTCTCTCTGAGCGGGAAAATTCGAAAAAAAAAATCGAAAATAGAGCTCCGCTGAAACAAGAATAACTTCGAGGTTTTTGGATGGAAAATTTTCATTTTTGGGATTTTTCAAGATGTAAGATTGATGTATCCACTTTAAAAATCTAAATCGCGATTCATGATACAGGGGGTGAAAAAATCGCTTTCAAAGTTAGGGATGACAAAATCGTGAAAAATCAATTTTTTCAAATTAGAACCCCATTTTTTTTGGCAGATATGAATCTACGTTAAAAAATAATGTGAGTGTATGCATCACACCCTTGCCCTAAAGTGGATATTTTCTGAGTTATTCACAAAAAACTGTTTTTGTCTTGAATTTTCAGCTATTTCTTTTCCCTTCACGCCAAAAAGATGAAATTTTCAGGAACTGTTACTTAAACCATGTTTTAGATTTTACTACCCTAATATGCAAGAGAAAAAAGTTACAGGTTGTTCCTAAATAGATGGCGAATTTTGATTCGAATTTGTATCGGAAACCTCTTTATTTCAACTAATCGGCCATCGCTTTTCTCTCCAGTGATAAATAAATAATTCCTTATGAACCATATGCAAAAACTTACCATGTTTTACATTCTTTTTTTTTAATGATAGATATCATTAATTACATCTGCCAAATTCCTCTTTATTCAGTAGCATTTTGTGTTTACTATTAATTTGGTGATAATTCGTATTAAGTTATAAAATCGATCACTATGCCTAATTTTACCAATGAAGATTATTTAAATCTCATTCTACTTCATGGAGAATGTAATAAAGTTGTAGATAGAACGATTCGAATGTTCATTAAGAGGTTTCCTGACCGACCCAGACCAACGAGAGATACCATTAACAGAACCATGACAAACTTGAGAAATGTCGGATCTTTCGTTGAGAAAACTATACACAGAGAAAAAAGTGTAGTAGAAGATGAGAATAACGAAATTACAGTTCTTGCATATTTTCGTGTGAATCCTCAAAATTCTCTCAAAGATGCCGAGATTGATCTGGGATTATCTCAATCGAGTGTTTGGAGAATATAAAAAAAACATAAGATGCACCCATATAAATTCAATAGGGTACAGCATTTGAAGGAAACTGATTTCGTCAGGAGAACACAGTTTTGCGAAGCTATGATGATTCGATTTCAAGAGAATGAAAACTTTTTGGACTGTATAATTTGGACAGATGAATCTAAATTCACAAAGAATGGTTCTTTCAATAGGCATAACAGTCATTATTGGGATGAAGAGAACAACCACCACTTCAGACAATGGAACTTTCAAGAGACCTGGAGTTTCAATGTTTTTTGCGCCATCAAAAATAATGCAATTCTCGATGTTCACATTTATGATGGGACTTTAACTGGTAAGATAAAACACTACACATGTTTGCATTATTTAAAGAATGTTCTCCCTTAGGAGATAGATATTCTGACATATTGACTCAAATAATTGAGCCGCTAGTACAGAACCATAATGACTTATGGTATCAACAAGATGGCGCGCCTCCACACAATTCACTCAATGTGTCAAATATCCTCTACAGGCTATTTGAAGATCGATGGTTGGCGAACAATGCTCCACATCTTTGGCCACCACGTTCTCCCGATTAAACTCCTTTAGACTATTATGTTTGGGGTAGGATAAAAAATATTGTCTACTCAACTCCCCTGACTGATAAAGAGGACTGCATAGAACGAGTCAGAAATGCGTTCAGGTTTGTTTATATTTTTAGATTCATAGTTTTGAAACTCAATTGGGTTTTTAAACACTTTTGCAGATCTCTTCCTCCCGATGAAATAAGAAGAGCAACGCACGAAGCATTCCTGAGACGTATAAATAAATGTCTAGAAATTAACGGTCAAAACTTTGAGCATCTTCTCTAGTTATAACTGCGAGAGTTTGCCATGGTTCTCCTAATAGTAACTTGAAGTCGGTCCATTCTCCTGTATTGGAGAATGAACAATAGAATTCATCATGGTGAAATCGATTGAGAAGAGTGTCCAATACAGGAGAATAGACAATAGAATTCATCATGGTAAATTCGATTAAGAAGAGTGTTCATTACAGGAGTATGGACAATAGAACATACGCGCAAAAGCTCCTGACTTCACGTCAGTGCTTGAACCAATTTTTTTTTCGATTGAAAGGGTCCAATCAGGAGAACGGACAATAGAATTCATCATGGTAAATTCAATTAAGAAGAGCAAAAGCTCCTGATTCACGTCAGTGCTTGAACCAATTTTTTTTTTCGATTAAGAGTGTCCAATACAGGAGAATGGACATTAGAACATACGCGCAAAAGCTCCTGACTTCACGTCAGTGCTTGAACAAATTTTTATATTAGCCATCAAACCTTTTTAATTCTTCATAATCATTACAAGAATGTCTGCCGATATGGAATATGGTAATAATTTGACATTTGAACACATCGTTTAATGCATAATCAATTTCAATACTTTTGTCACTCGTTGATGAGATGAGATATCTGAAATTATAGATAAACTCTAAATATTCCATTCAATATTGAAATATTAAAATTAAATTTCCACTTATTCATTTGTATTTCAAGATAAGCTAATGATTCATGTAAATTGTCTGTGAAAATTTGTTTTCATGGGTTAGGGGAAAAGAGTTATTGTGAAAATAAGATTCATTTATTTAGATACCAATCTATATATTGTTTTATACTATCTACTAAGGGCCGATTTATTCAACCTCTCCGTAAAGTATTCGTCAACTAAGTGCTCGTTGAATTTACTGATCCCCTTTAAAGTGAACATTTACAGATTACTCTCCTTTCGGTAAGGCTACTTGACAGTTTACAGGTCGTAAAATATATCAGCCCTCAGTGAACAAAAAAATTGTATACCTCACTGAAGCCGTAATACAAACAAAGGAAATAATTTCGAATAAAACTCTATATTAACATATTCGATTATTTACTTCAAGAGAGATCAAGAATAACATTCATTTTGAAAATTCAATACTACATCAAGCAGCATGCAATGCATTTTTTCGAGTTTGGACCACTGCTTCCCACATAATCATGGAGGATTCGTGAAACACTGCAGGGAGGATAAATACTTGTATATAGATTATTATTAAAATATGATAACTGACTTTCTCCATTTCTTCATATACTACTTCTCGTTGTAAAATATACTTGGATTTTCCTCCGCAACACTGGGATACATCATTTTCAAAGTTAGCGTTGAATTATCAAGCCATTCTATTATAATATTAGTAAAATCTGTTCGTCAGAGGTATTCATTGTTAAGCATGCTAAGCAACAAGCATTTAAGAAACATATACCTGAAGTTCCACGGGAAAACAATATACATAATATATACCTACACACATGTTATATTGCATCACCTTCTACTCCTATATTTTAAAATATTCTGCAATTAGAAAAATTAAAATGTTTCGTTAAAAATGCCTATTATATAGGTACACGCTGGCATCCAAACACCCTGATGATGGATCGTAAGAGACCCATGATATCAGGAAAACAGATTTGTTTGAATAGATACACTAGATTTTCTTCTTGGCTATTCCACTTTTGAACTTTAAAAATTTTAGTGTTCATGTCATCTTGGTTGCCTCTTATCAATATTAAATTTTCTCATGAGATATACTTAAGCTTCACAAATATTCAATCGACTAAGTTCCATATACCTTGTTTTTAAGAATTCTATCTGCAGTAACTCCAAGAGTAACTCATGCATTCTATTTGTCGAAAAGCATTACTTTTTTGCTCTACGTCAACTGGACCTTAATTCATTCCAACCTGAAAGGAAATATTAAGACTTGGATTTCTCTGAGTAAAGTAATTCATTCAATTCACTTCTATTACTTACTGCTGATTTTTAGCCAGAAATCCTGAAGGACATATACCAGATATCTTCTTTATGAACAACTTTTCCACAGTTCTCCATAATTTGGAATTTCTTTCACATACGTAAACAATATTTCTAGATTCCTCCAATCTTCAAATACAAGGTAATCTCGATTATTTTCAACGGAAGGAATACTCGTTCATACTTCGTGGATTGAGAATATTTTGTTTACGTTTTGTATTTGTGTTATGTGTTTTGATCAGATGTTGAGGTTAAAACAGGGCGCATGCGATGTAGGGCTATCATCTCCCATAGATTTGTGATGAAATAACACAATTTTCCCATAACATACGCGTAAAAGATATGTCATCATGACCTTCATATTTTTATTTTTGAAGCTTCTCGCAAAAATACGACCATAGACAACATATCATACGACGATTCACATCCGCTACCGAACTCACAAAAGGCTGCGCGTTTCTCCAACAATATAGATCCGATCGTGTTCAAACTTGGAATTCTGCAGTAGAGTTAGGTTCTGCAGGCTCTCCCAAAATTTCAGCCATGCCGGACGAATAGTTTATGATATATAGAATTTTTTTCAATTATTTTTAATTATTTTTTTTTTTAATTTTCTAGTTATACCATCCTCACGAAATTCTGCAAAAATTTTCGCGTTGGCATTCTACAACTAATAACCATGTTGAATCCAATCGGTTTTGTATTCTTCGAGTTAATGAGGAACAAAAAACATCCAAATTTCAGATGGCTATAACTCTAAAACCGTTTGGACGATTATGCTCATAAACAAACTCAAATGTCGCATTCAGATGCACAACCTAACCTGAAATTTTCAAGCCGCTGTCTCTTTCCGTTCTCAGGTTATCATGACAACAAAAATATTTTTTAATAATTTTTTAATAATTTTCTAGCGATACGATTCTCACAAAATTTCATAAACGTGCTTAGGTCTATATTCTACAACTATTCACCAAGTTTAAATTCGATCGGATTTATTTTGGTTGAAAACAAAATTATTACTCGGAAACCATTGGGCCGATTATACCCATTAACGAACTTGTCCGTCGTATTGGGATGCGCCACCTACCCTGAAAATTTCAAGTGGCTAGCTCTTTCCGTTCTCAAGTTATCGTGGCAACGGACGGCACTACAGAATTAAATTTCACATTTGGGCAAAACTATAACGCGTATGTTCCCCAGAACATACGCGCAAAAATCACTCTAAATATTTTCGTATGGCAACATAAACTGACTGATGTTTTTAAATAATTGGTCATTTTGCATTCAATCTTACTTTGTTTTCTAGAACAGAAACAAATTTGACAACTCTCTTATAGGTAGATAAGATGACATGTATGAACAGTGAACACAGATATAATTCGCATTCTGTGAAAACTTAGCACTACTGGTAAAACTGGATCTTAAAATAATTGAATTTGAAATGTGTAATGTGAAAAAAATACTTTTTTTTTTCATTACTCCAAAACCATCAGGCCGATTTTGCCCAACAACGAACTTAACCGAGATATTTATCTCTCAAACCTACTCTGAAATTTTGAACTGTCTAGCTCTTCCCGTTCGGGAGTTACGTGTTAACAGAGGGACGGCCGGACATAATCGATTTGGACCACCGATTCTTGATCAGTGAGTCGAACCGAATCGTTTAAGACCATTTTCAGCTGAAAATTCGAATATTACAGACATTTGGGCAAATTGATAAGTTCTCCGTTCCGAGGAACAAAAGCGCCAAAAAGGTTGATATGACGAACAGCATTAGAATTAGAACAGAAGAAGAGTACCTAAATATTAAACTGTCTTCATCCCAGTACGCTTAAATAGGACAAATGCTATTTTCAAGTGCGCGGGAATTTCAACTCGTCATCAGATCTAACATATTGCATAGGTCAAGAAGATAATGAGTATTCGAACCGTTATCAATCATATACGATTCAAGATTGAACAGGTTTTTTCCGCCATATTAAATATTAATGACCGAATGCATGCTTGCATCGATAATAATTTGTGCAAGGCGTTACAAAAAAGGATTTACCTATATATTCTAATAGATGAAATTAATTCATGTATAATGCTAGTTAAAATGTTTCTATATGAGTTATTGTCATCTCAGTATTTATTCATTCAGAATTTGTGATAAATGTATAAATTACATGCATTATAACATAAAGTTTGGAGGAACTCCGTGAAATTAACTACGTAGTTGCTCAAATACTTATAAAATATAATATATTAATGGCCTACCATAGTTAAATAATTTATGAGTGAGTATCAACTATAGAATAGTCTCTGGATTATCAGTGGAATTTGAAAAATTAAGAGCTCAAGCGTCCTACTCAGAAAATTGTGTAGAAATTTTTTTTATAATTGTCATATCAATGGATTTGATTTATTTAATTTACCATTGGATGAATAGTTGAGTAATTCTGTATTGATTTAGAAATTGTAATTAGTTTGAATATTTAAATTTATATTTCTGTATTTAGTACTTAGGTATGATAATTATTTTTATGATAGTTCTTCTTCATTTAATATCACGGTGTTCGCAATCTTGTTAAGTTTATTTTTCTTGAATTGTTGTGAATCCCTGTTATTGGGTTTATCATGTGGGGGTTCCAGGTTATGAAAATAAATAAATAAAGAAATATTCGAAACAGAAACTCGTTTTGATGCGCTTGCCTCAATAATATACAGGGTGATTATTTAAGTTGTAGATTAATTTTTTCCATGTATTTCTCGCATCAAATAAAACACTTTTTTCATTTACCATTTTTCCAGATTCGGCTTAGGTAAAAATTTACAAGCGTTTAAAGATTTCACAATATGCTAATACAATCCTGCACTGCACTGCGTCTTTATGTCGATATTCTACAAATAAATACCAAGCTTCAATTCGATCGAGACTATATTTTTTGAGTTATCGAGGAAATAATATTCCAGGTGGGTATAACTCTAAAACCGTTGGACTGTTTATTCCCGTAATCACACTCCCATTCAGATACGCAACATACCCTGAAAATTGCAAGTTCCTATCTCCTTTCGTTCGAAAGTTATCGAGGCAACGGTCACCCATCTACTAAACTCACACAAGGCTGCTCGAATCTCCAACAATATATATCCGATCGTGTTCAAAGTTGGAACTTGGCAGTAGAGTAAGGTTTTGAAGGGTCTCGCAAAATTTAAGCGATGTCGGGCGTATAGTTAATAATATATTGAATTTTTTTCAATTATTTTCTAAAAATTTTCTAGTAATACGATCCTCACGAAATTCTGCATTTTCGCGTTGGCATTAAACAGCTAAAAACCAAGTTTGAATTTAATCGGTTTTCTATTTTTCGAGTTATCGAGGAAATAACAACGAAATTTCATATGGTTATAACTCCAAAACCGTTTGGCCGATTATGCCTATAAACAAACTCAAATGCAGCACAACCTAACCTGAAAAGTTTAAGTCGCTATCTCTTTCTGTTCTCAGGTTATCGTGACATAAAAAATATTTTTTAGTAATTTTTTTTTAATTTTCTAGTGATGTGATTCTCACGAAATTTCACAAACTTGCTCAAGTTCATATTGTACAACTATTCACCAAGTTTCAATTCGATTGGATTTATATTGGTCGAAAATAACATTATTACTCGGAAACCATTTTGCCGATTATGCCCATTTACGATTTTATCCATCGTATTGGGATTTCGAGTCACTATCTCATTCCGTTCTTAGGTTATCGTGGCAACGGACGGCCGGCCTGTCGGACAGAATGAAATTTGTCCTTGAATTCTTCATCAGGTAGTCAAACTCAATCCTTTGAGACCATTTGCGGCGAAAAATTCGAAAATTACAGACAATTGGGCAAAATGATAACGCGATGCGATGTTCCCCAGGAATTACGCGGAAAAAGGGCAAATGTAGCAACGTAGAAATACATCGATTCAAGGTCATCCTAAGCCGGGATTTATTTTCCTAAAATAATTGATGATTCGTATGATGCCTCAAGATAAACTGCATTTGCTTTCCTTATGCTAATTTCATTGAGTTTTATGAATCCATGCGTCTATAACTGTTTCGATAATTAAGTACCCGAAACGAGAGTCTTCAGGAAGAAGACACATACAAATAGATATTTGAATTTCTATTCAAACCATCAACTTAGTGTGAAAAGAGGTGTTATCAAAACACCTTACGATAGAGCTAATCAAATTTCTTCTACTCGTGAAATTCGAAATCATGAAATTGGGCCTCTTTCCCATCAGTCTAATGTACCTAACTACTATCATTCGAGATCATTCTCTGCTAAAATTCGCATAATACAGATATATGAATAGAATCATAGAGATGTGAATATCAATTTCGAAAAAAAATATATCTGAAATAAACTTAAGCTGGCGCAAATAAATGGTATATAATTAACAAGATGAAAATAACCTCGGCTTAAGATAAACCGGATATAATACCCTGCTGTTGACAGAAGGAAGTTTTGGGTTTTATCCTATTTTCAAAACATGTCAACAGCATTTTTTAACTTGTGAATTTGAAGCTAAGGATTTTCCTTTCCATTTATCTATAATTATATGTATTAAAAATATTCCAACATGGGATTTGCGAGAAGTGAGTCAAAGTTAACTTTTACAAATTCGAGTGAAAAGGAAGTCAAATTGTAGTACTTCCTGGAGTAAGTTAAATATTGTGGAATTTCGAAAATTCGGGTAATGTAACTGATACCTTTAGTAGGTACCTTCCTACCACAAAACTATTAAGCAAACAAAGCTCCTCATTCATTGATGGTTTTAATCCCCTAGAATCCAATATAAATGGATTTTACCACAGATTTTGGGGTAGGTAAGTGTAAAAACAATTAAACCCTCACGCAGGTAGGTACCTTCATTTTAAGTCCTTGTATAGGTACTTAGAACCTCCGTGTGTACTAGCAATAAAATGTGGAATTCTTATCTCTGTTGAATGACTCGGAAATGAATGGAAATTGTTAGTAAGTTACTACAATTCGAAGAAGAAATTAATGAACAAATTTAAACGTAAATTGAAAAACTTTATTTCATATGCATGTCTTGGATTTTGATTTTAATTTATTTTCGGCCAATTGAAGATCGAAAACTAATTACACTAACAAATATCAAGTGCCATATGTATCTATAATATATCAATGCAAGACAAAAATTTTTGAAATTTTCATCTCATAAAATTATGATACTACAAGATAAAAATAACAAGATTCTTTGTGTCCAAGTGTAAATCCATTTTTGTACTCGGTTTTAGAGGGTACATGAAGTTAACACTATCCACGGGACAATAGTGAAAATAAACAAATATTATGGATATTTTTAAATATATCTTTTTATAAGAATAGATCTATATATTTCCTATCGTTATTATTTACATCTTCTCGTTGGTATTTGACCTTCTATAAATAGATGGATATAATTAAACTTTTTTTGTGGTGATACTAATTAATTATTGTTCTAACTGATAGTACCTATTCGGGTCGGATTTCTGCATGAAACTTATAACAATACTGTCAAATAATATTGTTGATTAATTGGAAATTATTATTACCAGAGTGTACATGGAATAATTGGAAAATATAAAATTGGGTTACAAATATAAACAAACTCTGCGTATGTTACCTGAAGGTTATAATTACTACTTATACATATTTTAATAATTTTAGTACCGCTGTCTTATAATTCTCTAATCGTTATAACAACTAATCGTTCGGTGGTTGAACACTGACTTTTATTATTATTTTTCGTATTTCCTAAAACAATTCGAATATCACAGGGAAATATATCTACTAATGATCTGGGTCGTCTATTGTGACAATATAGAATGTTGTCTTGAAACAATGAATATGTTATTATGTGTACCTGTAGGTACTCAATAAATATGTGTTAATCAATATACTATGTTTTATGTAACTCGATGTAGATAAGCATCATATATGAAAGCAATCAGTATTGCAATATAATCTCATATTATTTGGTTTGAAGGTTATAAGACGAACGGACATGTTTGAATTTGGCAACTATGAAGAAATGAAAAATTATATATGATTTACACTTATTAATTTAAAATTAATTAATTAATAATACACAATATTAAATGCATAAGTGTAAATAATATATCATTTTTCCTTTGAGTTAATATGGATTTGCATCAAGCATTCGACGAATCTTCATTTGGGTCCAATGTAATCGTTGGAAACGATTTTCGCCTATGAATTACAGAAATGAAGACATTCTGATGCAAAAAAAAAAGATAACTGTAAAAGGTACGTGAGTTCTTGTGTAATTGTTTATTGGATAATTGACAGGAGCAATATATTATTGTTCACGGTTTTATATATCTTTGCCAGTGTAGAAATATTTTAGGCAGTGAAGTAATCAAATTAAATTCGCAAAGTAATAGGAATTATGTAAGTCCTGTCCATCTTATCTCCAAATTATCAAAATTACATCAATGCTATTATTTGGAGACATTTATTTTCATATTATAATACCTATTATGTAGTTATCCGCGGTGTAATTAATTAAAGACTTAGACAAACAAACGAGCTGAATTGGATGTTATATTCATATTTCTTATAAATTTCCCAACTTTCCATAATTTAAAAAAAAACTATCTATTTACTAAGACCAATATATAATTAATAGCACATTTTTGAGACATAATTGATGTAAGTAGGTATGTCAGAAAATATATTTAGTAGTGCTATGAAATAGTATATGTACCTATATTGAAGAATTAATGAACAGATAATTCTGCAATTAAACTTCTAAACAAATGGTTGAATATCAATAAACGGACTAATAAGCAGGTAAATAATTAATAATTTACCAACATTAATTTATGTCCATGTTGATACTAATAAAAGGACTGGGTGAAAGGATTTTACCATCTATGTAAGTTCCTGATATTTGTAGGTGGATATAGAGGCCATTTACATAAAGGGGAAATGAAATGAATCATAATGGAGAAAATTATACTTATATTTGCAGTTATTTCGCAAAACTTCCAAAGCGAAAATTCGTTGGCGTGTATCTTGATCCTGACCAGCGGAGGACAATTTGTTTTAAGTAATCATTAAAGGATACTTTGGGAGGTATATTCATTAATATATTATATAATTATGTTGAGGATATATTTGTAATTTGGCAACGTGGTAGAGAAGAAATGCAAATTTTTCGATTTCATAAATTCAAAGGAACCAACAAAATAATTCACTTTAGAAATAGAGAAAAATATTCAGGTTTCATTTCTAGATGTTTCGATAATTAAGTATCCAAACCATTTCGAAATAAGTGTCTTAAGGAAGCAGACACATACAAATAGATATTTGAATTTCCATTCCAACCATCAACTCAGTGTGAAAAGAGGTGTTATTAAAACACCTTACGATCGAGCTATCTGATTTGTTCTACTATTGAAATTCGAAATAATGAAATTGACTTCATCAAAAAATTTCATGAAGATAATGGATATCCGAAGCAATTCATAAATACGTCAATCATGAATTTAGATAGAAGAGCTTCTAATAAAATATCAATTAATCAAGTACAACGGAATAATCAACAAGAAAAACAACCCAATCTGTTGAATGTGATCCCTTATGTGGCCTTTCAGAAAAATCAGGAGAATTAAAATGATCTTAGCTCTATATTAACAAAGACAAAACCCATTAATGAAACGCAAAAATCCAAAAACTGATATGTATATAATATTCCTTGTACTTGTGGTAACACAGACACATAGAATTCGCATTCTGTGAAAACATAGAAGTACGATGTATTATTGAAATTTTGAAAAATCATATATCCGAAAGTATTAGCTTATTAGAGTTGAAAATGATATCAATGGATTCTTATGACGAAACTGCATCTTAAAAAAATCAATTCGAAATTAGTAACGTAAACAAAAATTATTTTTTTTTACTCCGAAAGTATCCGGCCTGTTGTGCCCAATAACGAACTTAACCGAGATATTTATCTCCCAAACCTGCTCAGAAAATGTCAACTGTCTAGATAATTCCGTTTGAGAGTTATCGTGTTAACGGCCGGCTTTGGACCACGGATTCTTGATCAGTGAGTCGGACCAAATCGTTTAAGACCATTTTCAGCCAAAAATTTGAAAATTATAGACATTTGGGCAAATTGATAAGCACTCTGTTCCTAGGAACAATAGCCCCAAAAATAGCAGATCATGTAAAGGGTCCGCCATCTAACGTTTTTTTTTTCAACTAGTGCTTATTTCGTGAATGGTAACACTTAGCTCATGTCTGATTCGACAGATAATTAGTTTTATCCTTCCGCTGAAGGAATATGGTTGTGTATACGCTTGAACAACGCAGGGAAATATTGCGACATTACTTTGAAAATCATGGTAATGTTGCAGAATGTGTGCGAAAATTGCGTACGGATTTTGGAAGAAGAGAAGCACCGTCAGCTCCGTATGTTCGTTATCTTGTTAAAAAAATGAAAGAAACTGGCATCCTCTTCGATAAACCAAAGCGTGAAAAGCCAAAAACAGTGCGTACAACCGAGAATATTGCTGCTGTGACAGAAAGTGTGCGTGAAGCGCCACCAACATCAATTCACTGTCGTTGTCAAGAATTGAACATTTCGGAGACATCATTGAGACGAATTTTGCATATAAACCTTGGTATGACGCTATACAAAGTCCAATTGGTTCAGGAGTTGCCCTGTTTTTGAAGATCGCATTATCAGCCACAGAGCTGATGTCAATTGGCCACCTCCGAGCTGCGATTTGACACCGTTGGACTATTATTTGTGGGGTGTCGTCAAAGATAAGTGTTACGCCAACAAGCCAGATACAATTGACGCTTTAAAGGACAATATTCGTGAAGCCATTGGTGAAATACAGCTGCACACAATCGATAATGTGCTTAAAAATTGGACCGATCGTGTAGGCTACTGCATGGCCAGCCGAGGCAGCCATTTGAATGAAATTATTTTCCTTTATTAACCGGAAGGATTGTACAATCAAATAAAAAAAGAAATTTGAGAAAATATTCAGTAGATTTTTTTTATTGCATTTTCAAAAAAAAAAGTTATTTGGCGGACCCGTTACAATCCATGGAGATCGCATGATTGGTCATTGGCTGATCACATTAAAAGGAAATTTAAGGAGTTGGCTTGTATTTTGTTGAACAGAGAATGCAATTTTGCATATTGCTTAAGTGGAATTGACCGTATTCAGTTGAATTTGTTGAAAAAGGGGTTGGAACTTGGAAATTTTTATGCGAAATGGAAATATGATCTTCAAAGAATGTCAATGTTATAATTTTCAAATTGCATTATTTGATAGATATTTTTCAGAGGTTAGGAGAGAAATCCCAGGAAGGACTATTTAATAACAAACTTATTTGTTTGGAGATAATGTGGAAAATTTCATTAGTTTTCTTAATATGCTACGGATAACGTAAATTCCTATTTCGAAATTACACCTATAGGTCTTACTTCATCATCGAAAGTATATCATTATTCAGATGGTAAGAAAATTTAATAGTGATAATAATTAATTTTTTGTGGGTAAATACTGCAACCTCCCTTCTTTAATTGATTATATGTTTGAAAGAAAGTAAGAAAGGTGAGTTTGCAACAGGCAGCTCTTATTGCCTTTGGTGAGCTGGGTCGTGAGTTAGAAGGGTATTATTTGAAATCAGGATATAATATTTTGGGCGCCACCAGATTTTTATTTAAGAATCCAATTATACACCTAAATCTGGAAAGTGTAATATGGTGAATACATCTCGTGTGAGGAAATAAAAAGAAATAATTGAAAGTGAGATTTTAATACAAATTAAATTCTTCAACGAACATTTTCCCAAAGGTATCTTGGAGATTAATCTAAGTTTATGCCCCTTATTATCTATTAAATCTATCTTAATAACTAAATTCCTATCAACTAAAAATTTCATATATGTACAAAAATCAAAAATCACAGATCTGACCTTTTTGTGTCCAGTAAAATCACTCCGTATCACAAGCTCCGAAGTTCTTATCTTATGTCCTTCTTCCAGAATATTCCTTAGTAGAATGTCTAGGAACAGATATGTAGATCGGACACATAAAGTCGGTAGGTAAGTCCTTAAGTCCCTAATGATTTCATTAATTTATTAGTTTCTATCATACATTATAATAATGAAATTGAAACTTAAATGAAAACTCACCCCATATTTTAGGAGGAACTTATTATATTAGGTAGATAAAATGTCCAACCAACAAGTAAATTACTCATGTTGAATCCCAGCTGTGTGTAATTATTCCAATGGTGGATAATTGCCTCTTATGAACAATTAGCACTTGCTGAAGAGAGCTCGATAAGGTATGTTATTCAGAGATATACGACGCTTGACGTTTACTCAAGATTGATCTCACATAACCTTTCCCGTTTCTTCAATTCGAAAATGAAATATACGCGTTGGCGCAAGCGCAATCCTTATATTGGAGAACTTGTAACATTTGAATGTTACAATACTATCTGAGAACAAATTCTTTCATTGAAGAAGAGAGTTTTTTTGATTCGTTATTGAGCAAAATGGTTTCGGAGTAACGAAATTTTTTTTTTTTTTACACATTCAGATTCAATTTTTTTTAAGATGCAGTTTCATCATGATAATCTATTGATATCATTGTCAATTCTAACAAGCTAATACATTCGGAGATATGATTTTTCAAAATTTAAATCTTAAATCGTATTTCTATGCTTTCACAGAATGCTGTAATCGAGAATTAACGTCTGTACTTGTATCTATGAATATATATATATATATATTAATGATCTGTGTTCATACATGTCTTCTTATCTACCGATAAGAGACATGTCATATTTATTTCTGGTTCTATTCAAAATTCATTATATAAAATACCTCCTGTTCTAGAAAAAAAGTATGATTGAATGCAAAATGTCCAATGAAATCACCTCAGCTATCGTAGAATTATGGGGATTATTGGATATTATAATTTTTGGGTGATAATATAATGCCCTTGGATAATCCATATGATGATGGAAATATATACTTTGGTAAGTTAATCAAATTGGGTTCAGAATATCTCCAGTAAAAACAAAACTGAAATATTGGCTAAGTTTCCATTGATTTAATATAATTTTCAGAGTATATTTGAGGAATGAATATCTCGGTTAAGTTCGTTCATTTGTTGTTTTTTTTTAAATGACATTTTGTGAATTGAATTTCTTTTATGATGTAGTTCTCTGAGGGACCAATACTTTCTGAAATATGATTTGTCAAAGTTTGAACAAGAGCGTCAAAGCTCCCGTCCACAGGGCTTTCCCACATTCTTTCTCATAGTACTCATAGATAATTCTGTTTGAGTCCGACTTGATCAATGTACAATCATCTCAAGACTAGGTACATAGAGATGCACCTCATCTGTGAACAACAAGAATTTCGCATATTTAAAACATTTTCTAACGGAATTTGTGTGAATCAAGAAGATAAGTGGACCCAAATGAGAACCCTATGGAATCCCTGATAAAGAAGATTAGCTATATGACTGAACCTGAACCCTAAACCGAGAACATTCAGCCTTCAAGTCACCTCAAAAAGCTACCCTTCACTCCGATCTGTAATGATGAATGTGCGTCCATGTCTGATGTTCGCGAAAACATAATTTTTTCGATACGTTGTCGCCGAAAAACATCGCTGGCGTATTACCCGAAACTATAACCGAAAACATCAAACGATGAATTATTTCTTTTGTGATATGCGGTTTCTGTTTCCCGCAGCAAATGTGCCGAATAGGATGGTTTCCGGTTGGTTCCGATGTTTTTCTGAACGCCGGTTCAGATCAACGCTTTGACGCAGTCGATGTAAGGGAAGGAAAACCACCCCCTAAGTTTCCTTTCAGGGAAATGAAATGACCCTTGAAATATATCGGGAAGTTTACCAACTATTCAACTCGACATATCTTAATCACAAATACAGTGTGTAAAAGCAGATATGTACCCACATTTTTGTTGCATTCCGTTCTAGAAAGAATTTACAAAAGAAGATCAATTTTCAACAGAAAATAGAATACATGATTTGACGATGATCTCGTGTATTACTCAATATTAAAAGGTTTCTTTCTGGGTTTGAATGTACAATTTTCGAATTTCAGAATAACTACCAACAAAATAATTCTGAGGATTTTCGTTAAGTGTCGGACGAAGGAGTCTGATATATTATATATATTATATTTATTCGTGACAATTCTTGAATTTCACAAAAAAACTATCGACAAAATAATTCTAAAGATTTTCATTAAGCGTCTGACGAAGGAGTCTGATATAGACTACGATATAGTTGTTTCTTCGTTGATGTTGTTTCGTTGTTGTTTGTTAGGCAATATTGTTCAATTGATTGCTTCTGACAAATATCTTGTGTTTCTTACGCAGAAGCAAATCACAAAATAATTAATTTTTATTTTACAGATATTTTTCAGAGTTTGGGAGAGAAAACCCAGAAAAAAACCTTTCAATAATGAGTATACCTCCCACAGTATCCTTTAATGATATCTCACGATAACTTGAGAACGGAAAGAGATAGCGTCTAGCAATTTTCAGGGTATAGGTTGCGCATCCAAATACATACGACATTTAAGTTCGTTAATAGATATAATCGGCCAAACGGTCTCGGAGTTATACACATCTGAAATTTTGTTGTTATTTCCTTTATAGCTCAAAATATACAAAACCGAACTAATTAAAACCAGAAATTACTTGAGACCTAAATTTTTTCGTATATTATTAGATATTTAAAGAATTTCAATTACGATTGAATACATAATAGTCAGAATTAAAAATTCGGAGATCTTAGACGATTTTCTCATTACTCAAGTCTGTCATTGAAATAGTACGAAATGTATTCATTTCTTATAAAAGCTGAGAAACCGGTCTACCGGGTGGCCCACCATAGACGCGGATCTCGTTTTGAGAGAGGTAATGAAGATATTTTGAGAAATTATTTTTGTGATGTGTGTAGGGTGTTCATAAGCACCATTTAAAATTATTTTAACATATACAGGGTGTTCGAAAACAAAGATATAGACCAAAGTTAAAATTTTTCAAATGTAACTCCCCGTATTCGACGTGAAAAATGGAAGCTCAAATTATGATAAGTTTCTTCACATCACTTTATACCTTAGAAGCAGCATTTACGAGAAAATGGCCAAAAATTGAAATTACGGAGTTCTTGCGCGTATGTTCTGGGGAACATCGCGTTATCATTTTGCCCAAATGCCTGAAACTTTCGAATTTTTTTACGAAAATGGTCTCAAACGATTTGGTTCGACTCCCCAATGAAGAATTCGAGGTCAAATTTGATTCTGTCCGGCCGACCGTCCGGCCGTTGCCACGATAACTTGAGAATGGAAAAAGCTAGCGACTTGAAATTTTCAGGGTAGGTTGCGTATCTCAATACGACGGACAAGTTCGTTAATGGGAACATCCGGCCAATGGTTTCCGAGTAATAATTTTATTTTCAACTAATATGAATCCGATCGAATGGAAACTTGGTGAATAGTTTTAGAATGTAAATCTGAGCACGTTTGAGAAATTTCCTGAGAATCGTATAGCTGGTAGATTATTAAAAAATTATTAAAAAATATTTTTTTTTTCACGATAACCTGAGAACGGAAAGAGACCATGGTAAATTCGAATTAAGAGTGTCCAAAACAGGAGAATGGACAACATAATTTACCATGGTAAATTCGATTAAGGGTGTCCAATACAGAAGAATAGACAATAGAACATACGCGCAAATGCTTCTGACTTCACGTCAGTGCTTGAACCAATTTTCTTAAATAGCAATTTATGAAGAAACTAGTTACGCCAGCAATACAGACAGCATGTTGTCGAGTAGACATATTGGCTAGTGGCTACTTCTATAGAGAAAAAAAAATTTAACTCTGGAATATGCAGAGTGATCATAATTATATGCAGAGTGATCAACTACAAATAACTACCATCGAAAATTGCTGAGAAACTATCAGATTTAGGTGCAGGAAATCCTTATGAAGATAGTTTAGAAATTATTTTTACGTTCAACGAGGTATAAAAATACCGGTTGTGCCATTTGACCATTATTTGTAGTTGATGTTTGAATAGTATATATTCTAAAACAAGTTGCAGAATGGGCTCGTATTAAAACACGAATGCGAAATTCGAAAACGAGCGACGAAGGAGCGAGTATTCGAACGCATGAGTGTTGGAATCGCCTTCTGCAACGAGTATTAGACGATATTTTCTCTATTTCAGTTTTGTAAAATACTGTTGAAATTTAATGAAAATTCGGATTATACATCCTAGTGACTTTTGTATTGTATCTTGGTAGTTGGTGTGACTGTTACGAAAGTTGACAGATTACGGAATTTGAATTTGAAACGTACGTAGGGCTTGGAGATCAGATTCAAAACACATTCCTAATAGCATTAATGATTCAAAATTAGCAAGAAATCTCTAGTACCATATTTTTTAATGAAAATAAAGCTTTCCCTTCACCATTATTTCACTATATCCAGATTATATTGTATTGTCAATTGGCGTGTGTTGACATTTGATAGGATCGAATGGCAGTGATGACTACAACAAAACAAAAAATATAACTAGAAATAATGCGGGAATGAGTTCATTCCAGCAATGTTTTCAGTGCTGGAATGGACTCATTACGATACTGGAATAGAGAAAATTAATTATGATCACTCTGCATATGTTCCCGAGTTAATTTTTTTTTCTGTATAGGAATACCCAATATTTCTACTCAAATAAATACTATCTGTATCGGTGGCGTAACAGGTTTATTCATTAATTGCTATTTATTTAAAAAAATCCTTACTTTCAATTTTTCGCCATTCTCTCGTAAATGGTGCTTCTAAGGTATAAAGTGATCCAAAGAAACTCATCATAATTTGTGCTTGCCATTCCATTTTTCTTGTCAAATACAAGGTGTTACATTTAAAAAAATGTAACTTTGGTCTATATCTTTGTTTTCGAACAAACTGTATATATGAAAATAATTTTAAATTGTGCTTTTGAACGCCCTACAGACACCACAAAAAAATATTCGCAAAATATCTTCATTTATACTCCCTCGAAACTTCCAAATTTGCCGCGTCTGTGGTGGGCCACCCGGTATATCGATGGTAAATTTGATTGTCCAATATAGGTGAATATAACATTATTAACAGTAATTTTGTCATATTAAGGTTGCATTTTAATTTTCTCCTGCTATCTTGAGGAATTTTATACTAAAGAAACTGGTACAATTTTCAACCGACGCGAATAACATACTGTTGAATATTCGTACTATTCGAAGGCTCTTCATGCGTATTAAACGGTATTTCCGAATCTCAGATAAGAGGAATACCAAAGTTCCTGAGGGCGAAACGGGATGATTCAAACTGTCGGATATTACAGGAAACTTACATAATAGGTGTAATATATAAACTCGGGAAAGTTTTCGACAAAGCGAGGAAAGAGTAACTTGCGTACAATTTAAAGTATTCTCTCACTCTTGATATAAAATTGCATTAAACCAGTGATGAGATAAACTAAGTTAATTACACTGCCTAGCGTCAGGCTGAAGGGTGTAAGATTAAAGGGAAGGGAGCTGAAGGAAGGGTCCACGTCCGATTTTCCGCCGCATAAATCAGATTTACAATTAAATACCTAAGCATTTTAGTGGGTGTTCCCGGCCCGGCTGACTGACGTCGAAACAATGACAACGTGGGCTGATATACAGGAATATCCGAGTGCTACGACGATCCTTGGCTAGGATTTTAGGTTGTTCGGAAATTAAAAAAAAAAGTTTGATCGTGGGTGTTACGTAACGTTCGGGGAACGATTGTTTCTTACGTCCTACTGTGATTAAGAATATGGCGAATCTATATATGTAACAAGCACTGACGTGAAGTCAGGAGCTTTTGCGCGTATGTTCTATTGACCATTCTCCTGCATTTTGGACACCCATTTACCATGGTAAATTCAAATTAAGTGTCCAATACAGGAGAATGGACAACATAATTTACCATGGTAAATTCGATAAAGGGTGTCCAATGCAGGAGAATGGACAATAGAACATACGCGCAGAAGCTCCTGACTTCACGTCAGTGCTTGAACCAATTTTTTTTTTCGAAATTTTTTTCAAATTTTCTAGGGGTAGGTACGGTCCTTACAAAAAATTTTTTTTCGTCATTTTTTTAAAATTTTCTAGGGGTACGGTTCTTACAAAATTTCAAACACGTCTTTATGTTGATTTTCTACTACTAGTTAGTTGATTTTTTGAGTTATCGAGGAAATAATATTCCAGGTGGGTATAATTCGGAAACGGTTAGACCGATTATGCCCAAAAACGAACTTAACTCTCCCATTCGGATACGCAACCTTCCCTGAAAATTGCCAATCTCCTTTCGTTCGAAAGTTATCGAGGCAACGGTCACTCATCTACTGAACTCGCACAAGGCTGCTCGAATCTCCCACAATATTTAACCGATCGTGTTAAAACTTGAAACTTGGCAGTATATAGTTAGGTTCTAAAGGCTCTTGCAAAATTTCAGCAATTTTAGACGAATAGTTACTGATATATAGAACTTTTTTTTTTTCAATTTTCAAAGAATTCTTAAAAATTTTCTACGAATACTATCCTCACGAAATTTTGCAAGAATTTTCAAGTTGGCATTCTGTATTTTTCGAGTTAATGAGGAACAAAAAAGAACCAAATTTCAGATGGCTATAACTCTAAAACCGTTAGGCCGATTATGCTTATAAACAAACTCAAATGTCGCATTCAGATGCACAACCTAACCTGAAAATTTCAAGCCGCTATCTCTTAACGTTCTCAGGTTATCTTGACAGCAAAAATATTTCTTAATAATTTTTCAGGAATTTTCTAGCTATACGATTCTCACAAAATTTCACAAACGTGCTTAGGTTTATATTCTACAACTATTCACCAAGTTTCAATTCGATCGGATTTATATTGGTTGAAAACAAAATTATTACTCGGAAACCATTGGGCCGATTATGCCCATTAACGAACTTGTCCGTCGTATTGGGATACGCCACCTACCCTTAAAATTTCAAGTCGCTAGCTCTTTCCGTTCTCAAGTTATCGTGGCAACGGCCGGACGGCCGGCCGGACAGAATCAAATTTGACATCAAATTCTTCATTGGGGAGTCGAACCAAATTGTTTGAGACCATTTTCGTCAAAAAATTCGAAAGTTACAGACATTTGGGCAAAATGATAACGCGATGTTCCCTAGAACATACGCGCAAAAATGAATTGCTGTTCGTTAGTCTCGCTAAAACTCAAGAACGGCTGGACCGATTTGGCTAATTTTGGTCTTGAATTATTTGTGGAAGTCCAGGGAAGGTTTAAAAGGTGAATAAATATAAAAATGTCTACAGGGTGTTTTTCTTTTAACGTAAATGGCAACTTGATCTTTTTCACGCCATAGTCGTACAATTTCATTCAATTGTGTTAAAAAATATACTCTTGAGGCATACATCACTGAAAATAAACCATTACTATACAGAGTGTTTTTTATCACAGCCCAATTGTACGCGATCGAAGTAATTTGTGCCACAAACAAAGCATTAACTAATTAGGTACCTTGGATGGATTCTCATAATGTATTTTTCTGAAATTTTCCTTCAAGGTGTTTTTCTTTTAACGACGTATTTGTCCGAAATTTCCATACAGGGTGGTTTTCTTTTAACGTCAATTGCAACTTGCTGTTTTTCACGCCAATCGTACAATTTCATTCAAATGTGTTAAAAAATATACTTTCGAGGCATACATCATTGAATATAAACCATTACTATACAGGGTTCTTCATATCACGGCACAATTGTACACAATTGAGGTGATTTGTGCCACAAACAAAGCATTAAATAAATAGGTACATTGGATGGATTCTCATAATGTAACAATTTTGTTTTTTCCTTGATGTGTGAAGATGGCGCATGGACAATTATACGTCGCGTATTCGCGCTTCAGAAAACAGTCATCTTTGTTTATTTACGCACCACAAAACAAAACAAAAAATAAAGTATATCAGAAACCTTTAAATTGATTAAGAGACTGTATCATAACTGTGCGTGTGTCTGGTCAATATCAAATATAAACCTTATAAATAGCCAGTATTTCAGCAAAACTCTGTTTTGTAAGTAAGCAACATCATGTGCAATTAATCGAAAATAATAATAAAACTTCAATTATACCGAGCATTTTTTTTTAATTAAGTTGGGCGGTACGAAGTTCGCCGGGCCAGCTAGTTTATTCATTAAAATTCGAGAAAAGTAATGGCGTCAAATCGCTTTCGCGCGGTCGTTCATAGTATTATTATTCAAATAAATTTCATTCTCTTTGACGCAAGGAATGGCACATGCTATAATTCTCAAGTTGTCCATTTTATTCAGGGTGAGTCTTTAAGTAATCATTGAAAGATAGTTTGAGAGGTACATTCATTATTAAATGGATCCTTTAACGGTTTTCTCTCCCGAACTCTGAAAAATATCTACAAAATAAAAAATCTATTATTTTGTGAATTGCTTCCGTATTAAAGACACAATATATTTGTCAGAAGCAATGTATAATGAGAAGAACAATGTTGCCTAACGACCAATAACGAAACAACATCAATGATAAACAATTATGTCGTAACTGTCCGGAGACTAGATCAGACTCCTTCGTCAGACACCAAGTAAAAATCTCCAGAATTATTTCCAAGTTCCAACTCCTTTTTCAACAAATTCAACCAAATATGGTCAATTCCAATTGAGCAATTTGCAAAATTGCATTCTCTGTTCAACAAAATAGAAGTCGGCTCCTTAAGTTTTTTTTTAATGTAATCAGACTATGTTATCAGAATCTATGTGTTACTCCAATCCATCATGTGATATCCATGGATTTCACATACATGTTCTGCTATTTTTGATTTTTGTGGGTCTCTATTTCTTAAGTTGTTCTATTGTTCCGACTTTCTTGCTTCTTGTGTTTTCGATCATTCTCCTGTATACGATTTAACACAAATACAAAGAATATTATATATACAGTGTTTAGATTTTTGTTTTTCATTTATGCGTTTTTTCTTTGATAATAAAGACCTAAGATCATTTTGTGTCTTGAAAACGGTTCTCATATTGAACTTAGAACCGATTGTCCTGATTTTTTAAGAAAGCCACGAATATAAAGGATCACATTCAACATTCATTTTAACCATAGATTCTTCACATCAAATTGAATTTTTTTGGCCGGCTTGTTCTTCTGAACCAAGTTCCCATCAATTCTTGCCCAAATGTCTGTAATTTTCGAATTTTTGGCCAATAATAGTCTCACATGATTGGTTTTGACTCACGGATAGACAATCCATGGTCAAACTTAATTATGTCTGCCGTTTGCACGATTACTCTCGAACGCAATGAGTTAAAGTGTTGAAATATACCGACACGAAGACTTATACAAAATTTGGTGGGGATAATATGATGAGAAAATTTTAAAAGAATAATACAAGAATCGGTATCTCAGAATCTAACCATCAAATATCAATGAAACTCTAGAAGAACCTTCAAAATCTAATTTTACAGCAAATTTCTAGATTCCAACTCTATCAGATCTATATTGTGAGATATATTGCAAAAATATCGAAATATTACAACTGTTGGAGTGTACTGGTCCACACACGAACAACAAAGTTGTCGACGGTTTTTTGATATTTGACTTGAGATCGAACGTATTTCATTATGACAAAATTTGAAGTGTCATGCCTGTCTGTGATCATGTTATTTTTATAAGAGAAGAGCAATTTGCTTAAAAGATGATTTCAAATCGATATTTAATAGCTATCGCGGACCAAGACGAGTTGAATATGGTACATATGGATTTATTTAAAAAAAAATTTGGATTCATATATTAAGGTTTGATTGAAAGTCGATATTTTTATCCAAAAATAATATAGGGAACTACCCAAGTTTCGAGAATTTGCCGAAATCGCTAATATTCCATATAATATTTAATAACAAACAAATTTAATGCTTGTGGCTTTTACTTGATGCAAATCCATATTAACTCAATGAAAAATTATATACGATTTACACTTATTTATTCGATATTTTGACGCGTTTCGTCGACACAGCGACTTCATCAGACTTCATCAGTAGTCTGATGAAGTCGCTGTGTCGACGAAACGCGTCACAATATTGAATAAATAAGTGTAAATCGTATATAATTTTTCATTGAGTTAATAACAAACAATGCAAACGCTTAGATAATAAAAGTTTAGTTATAGGATTAGAGTGTTATTAAGTTTATATGCAATAAATTGTTTTCTGTTAAAATTCAAAAAAATTTTGAATTTTTTTAATACAACATAGACCCACCCTGAGAAATCTCATTAATATTATTAAAATTAGAAACGTATTAGCGCCCAATTCTTCAGATTTCATAATAGTACGTTTGGTTAATTTTTTCCATGAATAGGTAAGATATGACTTGTTGAAAAAGTGAGAAATTGTAATACAAGTATGGTATCAGTGGTATCACCTATAAAAAAAATGTGGGAGAGCCCTGTGGACAGGTGCTTTGGAGCTTTTGTTCAAATTCTGACAAATCATATCTCCGAAAGTCATCCATAAACCACATTATCCTTGGACACGCAAAGGAATATTTTGAAGAAGTACAGGAAGTTCTTCTTATGGAAATTGAGCGTATGTATTTCCATTCAATCTGGGTAGTAGAAATTTTGGACCAATTAATAACAGATCCCCAACATATCCAAGCCAGACATTCACAGAAAATTGTTCTTGGTGGTGAGCTACAGTGATAGCGTGAGGGTTCTCTTCGGCCCATAAGTATGTGGTTATTATGAAAATTAGTTATAGGAGAAAAATTAACCTCGTCTGTGAATAGGACCATTTTCAAAAATTGAAGGTATTGTTCAATCATTACCAACATCCAAGTGGAGAATTGGAGACGATCCCAAGTTTCAATTGTATCGGATTTGTATATTTTGAGTTACAAAGGAACTAACAACAAAATTATTTGGCCGATTATGCCTATATTAACGAATTTTAATGTCGCATTTGGGTATCCAACTTACACTGAAAATTGCAAGTCGCTATCTCTTTCCGTTATCAAGTTATCGTGAGATAATATTTTTTTATAATTTTTTTTAAATTTTCTTCTCATATGATCCTCACAAGATTTCGCATACTTCTTCATGTCGGTATTCTACAACTATTAACCAAGTTTCAATTCGATCAGATCTTCATTGTTTGAGTTATCGAGAAAATAATATTCCAGATAGGTATAACTCCGAAACCGTTGGGCCGATTATACCCAACTGTCCATTCGAATGTGGGCTTATCCTGAAAAGTGGCTATCTCTTTCCGTTCATAAGTTATCGTGGCAACGGTCACCTATCAAGCTACTGAACTCACCCAAAGCTGCTCGGATCTCCAACAATATAGATCTTATCGTGTTCAAATTAAATTTTGAACTTGGCTGTAAAGTTAAGTTTTTTAGTCTTTCACAAAATTTCAGCGACGACGGACGAATAGTGATAGGTAGAATTTTTTCAATGATTTTTTAAAAATTTTCTCGTGATACGATCCTTATCAAATTTCTCAAAGATTAGCACGTGGGCATTCAACAACTAATTACCTTGTATGAATTGGATAGGTTTCGTATTTTTCGAGTTATTGACAACCAAATTTCAGATCTTTATAACTCCATAACCGTTTGGCAGATTATTCCTATTAACAAACTCAAATATCGCATTTGGAGGCTCAACCTACCCTAAAAATTTTATGTCGCTATCTCTTCCTGTTCTCAAGTTATCCTGAGATATATAATATTATTTTATTATTTTTTTTTTTTCATTTTCTAGTGATCCTCACAAAATTTCACATACGTGTTTGTGTCGGTATGCTACATCTAGTTACCAAGTCTCAATTCAATCAGATCTGTACATTTAATGAGTTTTCCAGTTTTCAATTACAGTGTGTAATAATACTCCAAAAAAAAAATTAGTTCAAGCACTGACGTGAAGTCAGAAGCTTTTGCGCGAATGTTCTATTGTCCATTCTTCTGTATTGGACACCCTTAATCGAATTTACCATGGTAAATTATCTTGTCCATTCTCCTGTATTGGACACTCTTAATTCGAATTTACCATGGTAAATTCGAATTTAGTGGCCAATAAAAGAGAATGGACAACATAATTTACCATGGTAAATTCGATTAAGGGTGTCCAATACAGAAGAATGGACAATAGAACATACGCACAAAAGCTTCTGACTTCACGTCAGTGCTTGAACCAATTTTTTTTTTCGTGATTTTTTTTTAATTTTCTAGGGGTACGGTTCTTAAAATTTTTTTTTTCGTCATTTTGTTCAAATTTTCTAGGGGTACGGTTCTTACAAAATTTTAAACACGTCTTTATGTTGATTTTCTACTACTAGTTACCAAGCACCAATGCGATCGAATATTTATTTTTCGAGTTATTAAGGAAATACTATTCCAGGTGGGTATAACTCGGAAACCGTTAGACCGATTATGCCCAAAAACGGACTCAACTCTCCCTTTCGAATACGCAACCTACCCTGAAAATTGCAAGTCCCTATCTCCTTTCGTTCGAAAGTTATCGAGGCAACGGTCACCCATCTACTGAACTCACACAAGAATGCTCGAATCTCCAACAATATTTAACCGATCGTATTAAAACTTGAAAGTTGGCAGTAGAGTTAGGTTATGAAGGCTCTTGCAAAATTTCAGCAATTTCAAACGAACAGTTACTGATATATAGAATTTCTTTTTTTATTTTCAATGATTTATTAAAAATTTTCTGCAAATGCTATCCTCACCAAATTTTGCAAACATTTTTGCGTTGGCACTCTAAAACCGTTTGGCCGATTATGCTCATAAATAAACTGAAATGTCGCGTTCTGGTGCAAATCCTAACCTGAAAATTTCAAGCCGCTATCTCATTCCGTTCTCAAGTTATCGTGAAAACAAAAATATTTTTTAATAATTTTTTTAAAATTTCCTAGCCATACGATTCGCATAAAATTTCACAAACGTGCTTAGGTTCATATTCTACAACTACCCACCAAGTTTCAATTCGATCGGATTTATATTGGTTGAAAACAAAATTATTACTCGGAAACCACTGGGCCGATTATGCCCATTAACGAACTTGTCCGTCGTATTGGGATGCGCCACCTACCCCGGCCGGACGGACGGCCGGGCGGCCGGACGGACAGAATCAAATTTGACCTCGAATTCTTCATTGGGGAGTCGAACTTAATCTTTTGAGACCATTTTCGTCAAAAAATTCGAAAGTTACAGACATTTGGGCAAAACTATAACGCGATGTTCCCCAGAACATACGCGCAAAAAGTCCATTTCATGGCGTATCTCCTCTATTTATTTGATTGCACAGTTTGAACAATTCCCAGAATATGCCCATTCGATATTTCGCTGTATTGATGTATCGGATCTCTATTAACCATATGTATCGGATCAATCCAAACTTATTTATTTAGTTTTTTTATAGTGGACTGTCTCCTTTTAATTAGATGGAATTTTGGATTGCTCCGCTACACAGTTTTAGGAATAATAAAATGTAGGGAAAAGATTCCCCGTACAAGTTCAGAAATTAGAGAGAAAATACCACCCACCAGGAACGATCAGTATATATGACAGAAAGTCCAAAAAGGAAAGGGACTCACCTGGTTTCCCTGGAATTCGTCTCTTCACCACTTCCACCAATCTTCTGATACTTAAGACTAAACGTGTCCTTTTTCACCTTCAACTATAAACTACGATGTGTCCTTTTTCACTTAGCTATTAGCGTACTTAAACTAATTGACAGTTTTGTGTAGAACCCCGAGAATTTTCTCTTTGGAAAATTGCGTAGAACCATGAGGATAAGCGAAACGTGCGTTGTCCGATGCGGAAACTCAAGTGTGTATGTTCAGTGGAGGGGATAGGAAAGTAAGGAATCAAGAAGGGATTTCAATATGGAAGTAAATCCTCTCAAATATGTATTACCCATCAATACTTATGAATACACTAAAAATAAAAAATATTGAAAACTCGATTCAGTATCGAACACCATATAAATTTCAGTAATGTACTATATTACAAATCAGTGAAATATACTGATCAGTCAACAAGTGAACTAAAGCTCCTGACGCCCGTCAGTGCATTTAAAATCTGTTTTAAATCATATCGATTGGAGTTTTCTGCCTGCAATAAGGAACACCGCAATTTCTTCCACATCATCAATTTCCATAATGTAATGTAGGTTGAAATTTTGAGATAAGTTTCTGAAAATGACTTCCTGTAATTTCATTTATGCAAATTCATATTGCTGAAATATTTAAGTCTAGAATGCACGCATATGGGGAATTAAACTTCTTGTTAGCGCATAAAATTACGTAATATAACTCGAGATTAATTATTTATAAGTTAATAATAGGAAAAGACGGTGATATTATCTACATCTTATCATTCGGAGTAGAAGGTATTGTATACCTGTAACCTACTGTGAGCTACTCATGAATTTATTGCGGCCATTAGCTCCATAAAAATAGTTTAAATCACGAATGACGTGCGCAAGACTATAATTGAAGTATGGGTAAGATTTTTATAACTTTTGAGGTGAGGTATTTGAACTAATAAACATTATGTAATCATTTTATTACACTCTGGGTAAGTTATGAGTATTTCATACTGAATATTTATTGTTCTGCTTTTCAGTTCGCGGATCCGAGTATTTGGTGGTTTTGTAAAGGGTGCCTCAGCAAGAACTTGAATTTCGAATTGCGCGCAATTTTTGACTGTCAATTGTTGAGTCAGCCATATTTGTTGTTTGTTTAATTAAAACATAGACATTTACGAAAATGGTGCGTTATTGCTTGGAAGAACGTTTGTTAATAGTGAAACCCCATTATAAAAATGGGTAAAATTTTACTGTGACGATTCGCAAGTTACGCGATCATTTCGGCGTGAATAATCGAACGTCGAACTATTGAGAATTTGATAAAAAAAATTTGAGCGGACGCTTTCATTGAAAGATGACAGAGACCTTACCCGTCATCGGCCGAAAAGATCGGCGGAAAACATCGCAGCCGTCAGGGACAGTGTGGCAGGACGACCAAGCACTTCCATTCGACATCGACAACAAAATCATCTTTAGTGACGAGGCTCATTTTCACATTAACGGCTTCGTTAACAGAATTCTCGTATCTGGGGAGATGAAAATCCAAATGTCATTCAAGAACTTCCGTTACATCCTCAAAAAGTGACAGTTTGGTGTGCCATGTGGGCAGGAGGGATAATTTGACCGTACTTTTTTCAGAATGATGAAGGTGCCGCCGTGACTGTCGACGGTCATCGTTACCAGGCCATGTTGACCGACTTTTTTTGGCAAGAATTAGACGGAATGGACTTAAATGAGATGTGGTTTCAACAGAATCACGTTACCTATCGCACCGCAGGGGAAACTAACAATGACTTTGTTACAAACCAAGTTTTCAGGTCGAGTAATTTCTCGTTTCGGAGACCAAAACTGGCCGCCAAGAAGTTGTGATTTAACTTGTTTAGACTATTTTCTCTGGGGTTTTTAGAAAAGTAAGGTATATGCAAACCATCCTGAGACAACTGAGGAACTCAAAGAAGAAATTGCACGTCAAATGCGTCAAATTCAGCAGCCCTTACTGCAAAATGTACTGCAGAGTTTCATCAAAAGTGTGCATACCTGCCAACAGAACAACGGTGGCCATTTAACCGATATTTTGTATCATGTGTAAATTTCATCACTGCCTCCATACATATGTAGAAAGAAATGTTAATAAAATATTAAATAAACATTTATTTTTTAATTTTTAAAGTTCTTGCTGAGACACCCTGTAGTTGAAATTCGAACAAAACAGTCTTCCTCAAATTATTTTGCAATGCAAGAATTAATTTGAAATATAACATATTGATTACTCGGATTAAATAGGTATGCAAAGAACCAGGAAAATGGGAAACCTTGACAGATTTCATCCTATTCGTCAAATTTTAGATCGATGGCTCTAAAATCCAACCTATATGCGTACATACATAACAATTTTACTGAAAAATCAGGGAAGAATCGTAATCCGTTTTTCAAAATCATACTGATGTTAGTAGTTGAGTATCATATCTTCAAAATTGCGACCTGTAGCGTGTAAATAACATGGCGTACACACATATTTGTTCACTAAAATTAGTTGCACAAGATGTATATTCAGAAACAGTAAAAGTCATTTTTGCCTGTAGGTATTTGTGTGTAAAACTTGGTTGAATAAAATAATTAGGCGCAACTTTTAAGGCGTTAGGCACAAATTTGACAAGAATATGCACGCTCAGTTTATGCTCAGAAGAAGCCTATACAAATTTTTAGAAATCGGAAAAGCTTCTTCTGTATTTTTCAGATCGTTTTTTATTCGCAATTGGGGAGCAATGGATCCGAACTTTGGCAGTGGCGAATTTTCCGGCTTCTTTTACCGGATATTGTATACATCGCAATTTCGTAAAAGTAAATCTGGAATTCGAAACGTAGATGCACCCTGGGACCTAACAAAGTCAGTATATTTCTGGTTGAATCTCTCGACTTTTCCGTGATTTTCCGAATTTTTTAACTGCTTTACCAAAATATTTTGCATACCTACTACAAGAAATTCGCGAACAAACCCTGTTCTGTCCTCTAAATGAGGAACCAATTTTCTTTAAAAATACTGCTATAGTGCCAGATCTATGAAAAATACGGAAAATACAGGATTACCCAAATTTCGTGGAAATGTTTCCCTTTTTCCTTCAAAAATAAGTTATCTACCACTTGGAACCGACAACTCTAACAGTGTTTTACTTGAGTCGATTAGAGTAATATACCTTTAACTTTCAACTCATATGCGTATCATATTATATATGAATTCTTTATACGACTGCAAAAGTTATATACCACTTGTGTTCTGTTCTCATTTTGTATATATGTGTACATAATTTTTCCTTTTCCTTTTCTTTAAATTATAATTATATTGATTTGCGGCAATGCAGTTGTATGATACGTGGAATAGTTTTCCCCGATAGGGCCTATATTTCTGATATTATCTGACTGACCCTGCGCATAGAGATCGATTATACCAGACTTAAGCCAGACTAGTAAGAAGAAGTCTAAGGCCCCCACCCCAACGGGACCACAGAACCCAAGGGGTGACAGTACCTCTCATGGTACGACCTAGCCAGCACAGAACACAAATAATAAGAAGTGCAAATCCCTACAAATCATTGGCAATAAATATTGGCGGCCATGTTAGGTGCCAGAGTAGTGGGGGAAAGGCTGGAATATTCAAATCTGATTATTTTCATTTCCATCGACAGATAAATACATATATTACTTTTATTATTAGTGTTCTTTGCTTTTGACTATAAACTTAAATCAAAATAAGCCAAAAACTAATACATTCTGAAAATAGAAATATTGAAGGTTTAGGATTGCAAAGAACAAAGAGTTGTAATAAATAAATTTTTTGATGAATAAACAGTATTTTTAACAAAAGGGGATAGGTAGCGAAAAAAAAATCATTGTTCTGGATAGACTTCCTCATTAATATGTCCGAAAATAGTAAGCAAAAACATGTTGTGGCGTAAAAGAAGATTGGTTAAAATCATATCAAACTTCTTGGACATCTATTTCACTTTTCGATGTATTTCTACGAAAACTTCACGAAACAGTCACTCACGAACGACAGATGGAAGAATACTGATTGAATGACAGGTGAATGACATTCACCTGTCATCGGCACTTCAATTTCTGCGCTTGCGTGGCGGCCATGTTAGGTTTCTGAATTTTGGTTGAAGTTTCATCCCCCTGCTAGCCAGTTCGTTCTCTAATCTCAGTGAAATAAGTCGCTCAAAATACCACCACAAGTTTTCTACTGGTGAGTCTGATTATATCGATACTCAAAGTGTTTATCAGTAGTGATTTTATGATACCTTGGACTTGTATTTTCCGGCTCATTATATCTCAATATTCATATTATCCAAAATCGATTTAGCGACTCCGAAGAAATTATTGTTCATTTGGTTGAAATCAAACTAATTTGATATCAACAATAAATATGGTAGAAGTGCATCATAAAAGAAATTAAGTTCAACAGAATGCCAAAAATTATTAATCTGAAACCATGAGACCGACTCTACCCAATCACGAAGTTATCCGAGATATTCATTCCTTAAATCTACTATGAAAGTTATATTATATTTTTGTTTTTAATGGAGACATACTGAACCCCATTTTGTTAACTCACCAAAGTATATATCTCCATCATCATATGGATTATCCAAGAGCTATCTATGATAGCTGAGGTTATTTCATTGGTCATTTTGCATTCAATCATACTTTGTTTGACATATCTCTTATTTACAGTGTATGATGTTGGCACAGCACTTTTGATTTTCGAAAAAAAAATTGTGCTGAATTGTGCTAGGTTTATACTACGTTGTGCCGTTGAAATTTTTTTTATTTCATACTGTTCTCAAATTATTCCATGCATATTTCCCAGAAAATCAAAAAAATAAAAAGTGGGAAAGCCCTGTGGACTGGACTTCTAGCGCTCTTGTTCAAACTTTAACAAATAATCCGCCGTATTCACAAAGCATTCAATCTCCGTTAAGTCCTAACTGAGGTCCTCAGTTAAGGATAAATAAGAATCGCAACCTCAGTTAACGTATGTAACGGTGGTGAAACAGGCCTGTTTCACGTTAATTTTCACTTAAACTGGGGTTGTGATTCTTATTTATCCTTAACTGAGTACCTCAGTTAAGACTTAACGGAGATTGAATGCTTTGTGAATACGGCGGCATAACTCCGAAAGTATTGGTTGGGAATGATATCCATGTATTATTATGATATATATACAGGGTGAGTCTTTGACCACTGCATTAATTTTAACCAAAGATTCCTCTCATCTAATGAAACACTTTTTTCATTTACCATTTTTCCAGATTCGGCTCAGGTAAAAAGTTACAAGCGTTTAAAGATTACACAATGTGCTAATACACTCCCTCATATAAATTATCTATGACATTGTTGGCGGACGAGAATAAGGCATGGTAACGTGGTTTACAGCTTGATTCGGGATTCCAACGCTCAGGGACGTATCCATAAAAGTAGTGAAATTTCTGGAGTTTTCCATTTTAAAACATTCAATGAAGAATATCTCGAAAACGGTGCGTTTAAGGAGAAATGATGAAGAATAATATAATGTTCTAAAACGATGGAATATTCTTGAAATACTCAAGAAAAACTTTATATGCTTTTTTTTATGCTAATTTCGTTTAGTTTTATGAATCCACGAGTCCATAACTAGAAAACCAGTAGAAGGAGAAAATAACTAATATTTGGAAAATATGTATCATATTTATAGGAAACTTTACGCCAACATTCATTTTATTCGAAAAAAGGATGTCAAAGCTACAAAATAAAAACTTATTTTTTTTCAAAATTTCAACAGCCTGTATCTTTTTACCTGAGCTGAGTTTAGAAAAATTTTAAATGAAAAAAGTCTTTCATTTGATGAGAGGAATCTTTGGTTAAAATTAATGCAGTGGTCAAAGACTCACCCTGTATATATATATATATTCTTTTGACTGAGATCTGTATATGTGTTAGCAGAGGTTGGTGTAACGGGGTACCATACAATTCGACGTATGATACAAGAGCTTAGGGAAAAACCTCAGCTAAAAACCCTTTCTCCCCGTGAGTGTGGTGATTTGTAACTATTGTTTACAAAATTTGCTGACATTTAAAAATATTGATGGGCATATATTTCTTCAATATGGATTCCCTCGTCAAAAAAACGGATAGGTTTCTCCAAGGTACCCAAAACTCAACCTGAAAAATGAAAAGACAAGAGGTGAAACGAAAAAATTAAAAATAATACATAACCTTTCAAAAGTGTTATCTCACAAATATACTTCTCTGTAGGCGCATGGGATCTCTTGGAGAAGAATCGCCTCCGCTAGTTTTCGAAGATATTCACTCTTGAAATCCCTTCAATATTTGAGTCCAAAAATGAAAATGTTGCTCGTAAGGCCAGGAGGGTCTCTTTCAAAACCAGGTCTGACCGGTCCAAGCGATGATTATTCAGAACTTCAGATGTTCGAAGACCGCTACAGGGCCCTTAACAAGGGCTATCATCTCCCATAGATACATATTTCACTTTATATTGTATAAAGAATGATAAAATGTGCCGGACAAATTACGACTTATGATAGAACTGCATCATGAAAGAAATTAAATTACCCTTGTATCTCATCTTTATATGACGGTCCAATTTCGGCTACCAGTGTTTCAAAACTACCCGGAGTCATTCTGAAAAATTGAGTAAATGAAATAGCCAGTTTTATTTATGAAACAAATCTAATCAGTTCAGAAAGAAATCAAACCAGAATAGTTATGTAGAAACTCTTAAATAGTGTTACTAAGGAATAACTACCTATACATTAGTAGGAAATCCCGTTCTGAATCTTCCATAATTAGAGTATGACTTGGAAATTATGCTCGACTTCCTTGTACTATTCATTTTCAACTCACTAACCAAATATTTTCAAAATACGAATTATATAAACAAACTAGAACAGAAATAAAAATGACGTCTCTTGTATAGGTGGATAGCAAAGTTGATTGTAAAAACATGAAACATTAACTGATCCAAAAATCCAAAATTCTCAGAAACGCAGACGACAAGAATTTGCCTGAATCTGAAAAAAATATCAAACGAGGAGCAAAAAATCGTTCAGATATATGAGAGTAAACATTTGATTTCTCATAAATGAACATTTGGTGGACAAGAATCGGCAATTTTTGAAACAGTCACAAAATTTCTGAACTTCCTTAACTTTTGTGGAGCAGTATACTTGGGATAACGAATATTTTGTATGCCCTTTAAATTTGTTATACCGAGGTTACACCGTATTCAGCCGTAATGAAACCGCTGTTACACAAGAGCTAAAAAGCATAAGAAACTGGAGTATCTGCAGTCTCGAAACAAAGAAGAATCTCCATAAGAAACAATTCCATCTATATATAATTCCCTACGAATAAGCAAGGAAATTAAGATCGAATTTCACGCCCGAAGAAATAAAGGGGAAAGGGACCGAAATCAACAAACCAATTATTCTACAAAAGACCAACCGAGTATCCCTGATTATAACACAAATTACGCAGGTCTAATGAAGAAGGGTCCCGAATAGCGATAAAAATAGAATTAATAATATTTTCCCAACTTTATATAAATGATGGCGCAACGCCTCCCGCATCCCAAAACATCCCTATGCAAATTGGGGAGGCCGGGAAGGAGATGCCAGGCACGCTTTATGGCACGGAATGAAAATTGGGTCCGACTTTTCGAATAGCTGGTCTTGAGAAAAACATTATAAAATGCTTTCCACTAGAATATGGGCGGACAAGTCTGGTATGAACTCGGCCAGATTTGTACCGACAGGGCATCCCCCTTTGGATGAATGCAAGTTTATACAGTACCGACCATAACTTAACATATCATTATGTTTTTTCCGAGAAAATGAGGGAATTTAAATAGTAGTAGAATCACTTCAGCCAGCTCGTTGATTAAATGATCAATATACAGGGTGGCACAAAGCAGATGACCCGATTTTGAATGGTTACCATTCGTTTAATAAAGAGGGTCCTTATAAACTATTGTAACATCGCAGTTGGCTTTGGATTTTTATTTACTTCTCACTTCTTGTGTTCTCTTTAAATCATAGAATTTCTAAACTGAGAGCCAATATTGAATCATTGTCAATTTATAAGATTCTTTTCAAAATTCGTGAAAATTCAGTGTCCAAATTATTTAAATCTCCAATGACTTATGATTAAGAACAAGGCACATCTATTGTGATGTCCTTTTACCGCAATGGTACATTAATCAATGGTCAATTAATCAATGGATCAATCCCTCTGTAGAGGGATGTAGAAATGAATATCTGGCAAAATGTCTTGATGTTCAGATTCTGGAATCTTATCTGAAAAGAAGACCTCAAGTTTGTCAAGAAGTGGTTAAAACACTGAGAACACGAGTTGAACAATATACTCAAATGTAAATCTGTGGATTGGAACAAAAAGGGCCAATGTCAAAATTTTGTGTTTCCCAGTTTATTATTGCCTTGAATTATTTTCATTGAGAGATTATTATTTTTAATATTATTATTAATATGTATTATTTTTAATATGATATCGCTGAAATTTTGCAGAAGGCTTCAAAAATTATCTTTAAATTAACCTCACTTTCTGATCTTGTAAGGTGAGAGGCTCATTTGTCGATATTAAATCTCGTGATGGGTAGAGAGGAATTTTAGGCCAGTTTTTCTATCACTAATGAGAATATATCTCTATGTTTCACCTCAACACCTTTAGATCTATCAATGGACATTTATTGGTTAAGAATAAGTAATTGAATATTATTGGAATTCAATCGAATTTCATTCATATGGTAGTAACTAAACTTATAATTTTCTTTACTTTGATTATTAAAATATGACATTAATTCCAGTAATATTTTTCTAGAATAATTATGTATTCTTCTACTAAAGAAGAATTGAAGTTAGACAATAATGTGTTAATTTTTTCATCATTGCTTTCTATCTTGACTTCACAAAAAAAAAAAATAATTGGTTCAAGCACTGACATGAAGTCAGGAGCTTTTGCGCGTATGTTCTATTGTCCATTCTCCTGTATTGGACACTCTTAATCGAATTTACCATGGTGAATTCTATTAAGAGTATCCAATACAGGAGAATAGACAATAGAATTCACCATGGTATATTCGATTAAAAGTGTCCAATACAGGAGAATGGACAATAGAACATACGCGCAAAAGCTCCTGACTTCACGTCAGTGCTTGAACCAATTTTTTAAGATGCATTTCACCACAAAAATCCATTGATATCATTTTTAACTCCAATAAGCTAATACTTTCGGAGATATGATTTTTCGAAATTTCAATAATGAATCGTACTTCTATGTTTTCACAGAATGCTATAATTATTCTATCTATGGTTTATTACATGATTTGTGTTCAAACTCGTACATGTTATCCTGTTCTATGAGAGAGAGTCAAATTCATTTCAGCTTTTTTAATTTGATTTCTTCCATGGTGCAGTTCTCATTCTCAGATTGCTCATTTAATCTTGATAAATAAACTATTATTTGAATTGAATTTCCTTTATGCTGCAGTTCTATCATAAGAATACATTGATATAATTCTCAACTCTGAGAAACCAATACTCTCGGAGATATAATTTGTCTGTTTGAACAATAGCGCCAGAAAGCTCTTGTCCACAGGGCTTGATCCAATTTTTTTGTAGTGATGATGCTTGGTTTTGCTTGTCGGGTTATGTGAATTCTGGAAACCACAGATTTTGGACATCTGAGAATTCCCACAGTTTTATTGAGACCACATTACATTAGCAACAAGTTGGTGTTTGGTTAGCAGTTTCTCGCAGTAGAATAATGCCCAGTTTTTTCTCATGATACCATCAATGGTGAAAGCTAAAGAAGAATAATGCTGGAGACGTTCATAATCTATCTAGATGACGAGGAAATACAGTTGAGATATTTTCAACAAGATGGGGCAACTGCCCGCACTCCTTCTACAAATATAAGTTATTTGCAGGAGTTCAATTATAACCGTATAATAAGTCGAGGACTCCAGCCTTCCTTTCCGACACGCTCTCCAGACTTGACCCCCTGGACTTTAGCATCTTTGCATACTGGGAGTTATCTTACAGTTATTCAATGTATTCTGTCCATTTGTATTGATTTATAACCTCCATTTGAATATTATAATTAGCAGTTATCAGTACTTACCCCTCAAAAATTCTAAATAGGATTTCAAAAATGTTTCCATTCAAACACAAGAGAACAGATTATTAATATCTGATCAATAGCTCGAACAATGGTGCCCAACAAACAATAACGAAACAACATCAACGATGAAACAACTATTTCGTAACGTTCATGTTGTTTCGTTATTGTTTGTTAGGAAACATTTAGAGAATACAATCCCGGGATCCCGAATCTCGGGATCCCGGGATCCCGGCCGTTTTCTGACCCCGAAAATCTCGGGATTGTACTTGGATAATCCCGGGATTTCCGGGATTCTCTCAAAAATTAATAAACGCGATCTCATAACCGAATAATAATGGGTAATTGAAGGTGATATGAATAAAAGAATATGCGAAACCAACCCAAACGTTCGGAGTACAGTAGAAACTAAGGGGGTTATCAGGTAAAGTTTCTCTCACAGTTTCTTGAACCCAAAGTTGTAAACATCAGGCAAAATGAAAGGAATATCGATCGCTTCAGCGAAAGCTCGAAAAAAAACACATGTTTTTTGATAATTCTAACTTCAAATGTTTCTACGGCAGTACGGCCTCACTGCCTTTATCCCAGAGCCCCAGTTGTAAACAGAATATGAGTGACTGAGTGCTAAAATATTTCTATGATTAAATTTCAAAAATTCTAAGTAGTTTTTCCATTTATTTTTTTTTCCAAATTATAGTTTTTTTTTAAGTGTATTTTTTTCGTCTTTCTAATTATTGTTTGTGATTTTTTTCTTTTACATTATAAACATTTTTGAAGAAATTACATCAGTTTTTTCATTTGAGCTCATTTAGAAACAACATAGTCTAATCCCGGGATATTCCCGGGATCCCGGGATTGTGCATAAAAAATCTCGTAATCCCGGGATTGAAAAAAACATCCGAGATTGTATTATCTAGCAACATTGTACAATAAATTGCTTCTGACCTTTGATTAGGGAAGAGAGGGGATACTGTATGCCGAACTTCGCAACGCTATTGATCTGAAACGAAAACTTTGACAGTTTGGTGGACACCAAACTGTGTGGTGGGGGTGTGCGTTTTTTGTGTTTATCTGAGCGTTTACGGGCTGTTTTGTTATAAAAAAAAATTGTTCAAGCACTGACGTGAAGTGTGGAGCTTTTGCGCGTATGTTCTATTGTCCATTCTCCTTTATTTTACACCCTCAATCGAATTTACCATGGTAAATTCCAATTAAGACAACATAATTTGCCATGGTAAATTCGATTAAGGGTGTCCAATACAGGAGAATGGACAATAGAACATACGCTCAAAAGCTCCTGACTTCAATTCGATCGAATCTTAATTTTTTGAGTTATCGAGGAAATAATATTCCAGGTGGGTATAACTCAGAAACCGTTAAACCGATTATGCCCAAAAACGAACTTAACTCTCCCATTCGGATACGCAATCTACCCTGAAAATTTCAACTCCCTATCTCCTTTCGTTCGAAAGTTATCGAGGCAACGGTCACCCATCTACTGAACTCACACAAGGCTGCTCGAATCTCCAACAATATTTAACCGATCGTGTTAAAACTTAAAACTTGGCAGTAGAGTTAGGTTCTAAAGGCTCTTGCGAAATTTCAGCAATTTCAGACGAATAGTTACTGATATATAAATTTTTTTTTTTAATTTTCAATGATTTCTCAAAATTTTTCTACAAATACTATCCTCACGAAATTTTGCAAGAATTTTCACGCTGGCATTCGACAACTAATAACCATGTTTCAATTCAATCGGTTCAGTATTTTTCGAGTTAATGAGGAGAAAAAAACAACCAAATTTCAGATGGCTATAACTCTGAAACCGTTTGGCCGATTATGCTCATAAACAAACTCAAATGTCCCGTTCAGTTGCACAATCGAACCTGAAAACTTCAAGCCGCTATCTGTTTCCGTTCTCAGGTTATCGAGACAACAAAAATATTTTTTAATAATTTTTTAAACATTTTCTAGTGATAGGATTATCACAAAATTTCACAAATATGCTTAGGTTCATATGCTACAACTACTCACCAAGTTTCAATTCGATCGGATTCATATTGGTTGAAAACAAAATTATTACTCGGAAACCATTGGGCCGATTATGCCCATTACCGAACTTGTCCGTCGTATTGGGATGCGCCCCCTACCCTGAAAATTTCGTCGCTAGCTCTTTCCGTTCTCAAGTTATCGTGGCAACGGCCGGACGGCCGGCCAGATAGAATCAAATTTGACCTCGAATTCTTCATTGGGGAGTCGAACCAAATCGTTTGAGACCATTTTCGTAAAAAAATTCGAAAGTTACAGGCTGGGCAAAATGATAACGCGATGTTCCCCAGAACATACGCGCAAAAATGTATTACACATAATGGTATGATGTGCAGCTTACGGCTGTAAAAGTCACAGCAGGAAAAAGGAGCCTGGTTCTGTGGTCATGTGCCCATTTGGTTTCAATGTCAGGGAATATGTCATCCGTTCTCTCTCTTCTATAGTCTAAGCTTCTGAAAAATATCTTGTGTTTCTTATGCAGAAGCAATTCACAAAATAATAATAATTTTATTTTGTAGATATTTTTCATACTTTGGGGGAGAAAACCCAGAAAGAAACCATTTAATAATGAATATTCCTCCCACAGTATCCTGATATCATGATATAATATTTAATATTAGGGTGCGTTTTAATTTTGATCCTCTTTGTGGTGGTTTCAATCAGCGAGAGCACCCTGACATCATCAATATTCATTAGAAATGCATGGATCAATCAAGGTTGGAAATTTTGATGAAGAAGTTGATTTAAGTAAGTGAGTGTTGAGCTAGAAGTGGTCACACAAGCTGTTGGTATAGGATTGCAAGTGATTCAGCAGTGGTAAACCAATTTAGAGTTAACTGAAGTTAACCCTAGTGTATCAATCAATTGAGAAACCAGCCCTTAGATCACTAGATTATTCTTGGAGGTATTTGTTTAACATGCGGTTCCACGACCTTCCTTAGCTTACTATCGAATGGTAATTGGTCCTCACTGGAAATTCGGTTTCTAGTTGGCGTAAGTCAAAGATTGGCTATCTTACACCTCATGTATTCTTCTTCGGTCCTGGTTTCTCTTCTACAACCTTCCTGAGCATCCTTGGTATCAGCCTTGTGAATTTTCTTTGGACGAAAAAACCAATGGCATTAACTTTGTCGTTGTTCGAATTCACCAAATCAGATATAATTTTCACGTCTTCAAGATTACACCCTTAATCAAACTAGCCAAAGCAAAATCAATGGAGAACTGAATCAAATCTAGGAAATAATATACCTGATAAATTTCTTTCGAAAGAATCGTCGGATCAGCCGTTATTCAAATTTGATCCATATACACCAGGTTCGAACCAGCCTTTAAAAACAGTAAATAGTGAAAAAAAATTATAGTAGAATGAAACCCATTGGCAAAGGAAGAGAATATAACAAAAATGATAGGAAAAATAATTTACGGACGATCTGTGTTCGGGCAGGGGAAGCGGGCGAGTTTTTAAGGGTAAAAACGGTTTATCTCGATTTCCGGCAAAACTACAAGTGCTATGGAAAAAAGTTGTAGGTAATATGTCAAAGTTGTAGGTAATAAAATGATCTAAAACTTTCATACTTACACTTTTTTCACGTAACCTCAAAATGTATGCGAAAAATTCAAATAATCACGTTTTTGGTTTTTAATTTTTATCTTTTACAAAAAATTTTTTTTTTCACCAAATTTGTTAAAAACTTACCTTTTTATGTCCCAAATACACTGTAATTTTTAGGATTTAAAATTTTTTTTTCGCCTTAATTTGACTCAATATCGAAAAAGCGGACTAATTTTCAATCAAAAATTCTCACGTCAAAGTATCTGCTTTTTCAAAAAAGTAGGTGGGCGTTTTGTTCATTGGAGTTTCTACTTTCTGATGGTGTAAAAAATATACATTACTATGGTAAACTTTCTCGGATAATGCTAAGTTAATAAAGTTAATATTAAATAAGACATCCACAATAAGTTGTAGAATCTTCTCTATATTATATGTGTAGATGGCTATTTATTTGTTTTTTAAGATAACTTGTATACCTGAGTGAACTACGGATAATTTTATCCCATCAAATGGTATTTCATAGTGAAGTGGGGAAGGGGCTATGAGGGTCTGGGCCTTACTGCCTGTTACTTCGTAGTATTTTCCGAGAGAATTTACCATAGTAATGTATATTTTTTTACACCATCAGAAAGTAGAGACTCCAATGAACAAAAAACTCACCTACTTTTTTAGAAAAGCAGATATTTTGACGTGAGAATTTTTGATTGAAAATTAGGCTGGTTTTTCAATATTAAGTCAAATTAAGGTGAAAAAAAAAAATTTTCAATCCACAAAATTACAGTGTATTTGGGACATAAAAAGGTAATTTTTCAACAAATTTGGTGAAAAAATGGGTTCAATCCCTGTGGACAGGAGCTTTCTGGAGCTCTAGTTTAAACAGACAAATTATATCTCCGAAAGTATTGGTTTCTCAGAGTTGGGAATTATATCAATGTATTCTTATGACAGAACTGCATCATAAAGGAAATTCAATTCAAATAATAGTTTATTTATCAAGATTAAATGAGCAATCTGAGAATGAGAACAGCACCATGGAAGAAACCGAATTAAATCTGCCCAATTTTGCCCAATAACGAACTTAACCGAGATATTCATCTCCCTAACCTACTCTGAAAATTTCAACTACCTAGCTCATTCCGTTCGAGAGTTATTGTAGAAAAACTTTTTTTAAATTTTCAAAAAATTTTTTTGACACTTTGCGGTAATCTGGTCAATACAAAACTTCACATGCGTATAAAGGTCATGATTCTACAATTTGATGCTAAATTTTAGATAGATCGAGTGATCGGTTTCGGAAATATTCATAAAAAAAATATTTTTACTAAAATCGGCCATAACTCCGAAACCGCCTGATGGATTTCGCCCATTAACGAGCTCGTCCGAGATATTTACGCTCCAAACCCACCTTGCCAATTTCAATCCGCTAACTCCTTTCGTTCGAGAGTTATCGTGCCTACGGCCGGCCGGCCGAACAGAATCGATTTCGACCTCGGATTCTTGATCAGTGAGTCGAACCAAATCGTTTAAGACCATTTTCATTGAAAAATTCGAAAATTACAGACATTTGGGCAAATTGATAAGCACTAAGTTCCGAGGAACTAGAGCGCCAACAAGTTTCGTATGACAATTGCCCAAAACAGGTTTAAAGTACCTACAAATAGTAGATATTTCATAAAACATTTATGAAAGAAGAGTAATAATGAAAAATTACCTTGTAATCGATTAAAAATTTCCTGATCTACGTTCACCAAATTTTCTGCTCTCTTGAACTACAGAATTATGCTTTCAATATTTACATTCTATTTGCATTCTATGTCTATGGATGAAAAGCAGTCTCACTACTCTGAGATTTATCTCACTTCGCTCACATTTCGGAATAAACTTTATTCTCATAATTCTTCGATTGATTAGATAATGTCATGTTGACATTATGACAATTCATACATAGAATAATATATCATTCTGTGAAATACGATTTATTATTGAAATTTTGAAAAATCATATCTCCGAAAGTATTAGCTTGTTAGAGTGATATCGTTCGATTCTTATGGTAAAACTGCTTATTGAAAAAAATTTCATTTGGAATTTGTTCATAAAAAAAAAATTTTTTTTGTTACTCCGAAACCATCTGTCCGATTTTGCCCAGTAACGAACTTAGCCGAGATATTTATCTCCCAAACCTACTCTGAAAATTTCAACTGTCTAGCTCATTCCGTTCGAGAGTTATCGTGCCTACGGCCGGACGGCCGGCCGGACAGAATGAATTTCGACCACGGATTCTTGATCAGTGAGTCGAACCAAATCGTTTAAGGCCATTTTCATCGAAAAATTCGAAAATTACAGACATTTGGGCAAATTGATAAGCACTCAGTTCCGAGGAACTAGAGCGCCAAAAAAGCATCATTTTGTGAAAGATAAAAATTAAAAACCAAAAACATGGTTATTTGAATGTTTCACATAAATTTTTGAGTTTAAGTGAAAAAAGTGTATGCACAAAAGTTGTAGATCTTTTTATTGCCTACAACTTTGCCATTCAACTTCTTTCTATAGGACTCGTAGTTTAACCGGAAATCGAGATAAACCGTTTTTTACCCTTAAAAACACACCCCTTCCCCTTCCCGACCTCAGATCACCAGTAAATTATTTTCCCTATCATTTTTGTTATATTTTCCCCCTTTTAAAACGGGTTTCATTCTACTATAATTTTTTTCGGTTCCAAAAATTATCGACCCTTGTCTAATAAGCAAGAAATTTTAATAAATCGCTTGCTCTTAATAGTTAAACGTTTGGGCAAAGTTTGGTTCAGAAATTAATTCTCTTTCTTGGTGTTGAGATTAACCGTCTCACCGAGTATATGAAAAGGAAATTCCATATTGCAAAGCATTGGCAATAGCCGAACTGAAAGAAGATATCAGTTAAAATATTGTAATTTTAACGGGTTGTTGGACTATGCGGAATGGCATCTAGAAATAGCAGAGTGGTTCTTAAAAATTGATAACTTATCGCAGGTGTGGATAATAGGCAATAACATAAATGGAAACATGGCTGAAACGCATTTATGTTGAAAATGTGAATTGTGGGTTTTAACCTCTATTTCCAAATCGGAATTTCAATACGTTTTCAGCATGAATAGAATATTGATAAACGAAAATGATGAGGATATGTTGAAATTTGGATTCGCGAGACAAGAAGAATTGTTTGCGGTAATAGGATTGAATCGCATAACTCACATTAGGTGTCCGCGAGGCTTTCAATGGCAAAAACGGCCGTTCTGCTCTGGCACAAAGAAATCGCAATTTTAGTCCAGCAAAATAGGAACCGCCGGACCTGGAAAGAATCCAGGGAAAGCTAGAAATCGTACTTAAACCATTAGTTAACTTCAAGGGGGGGGGGGGGGGGGGGGGTTCTAGTGGTACGGTCCTCACAAAATTTTACACACGTCTTCATGTCGATATTCCACAACTAGTTACCAAGCTTCAATTCAATCGAGTCTAATTTTTTTGAGTTATCGAGGAAATAATATTCCAGATGGGTATAACTCCGAAACCGTTCTTTATGAGTTTGGCAAGTTTGGCAACTCATAAAGAACAATAAATCGAAAAGGAATAAAGTAGATAAATCCGGTGTTTATCAATTAAATTGCGGGAGTTGTGACAAATCATATATAGGAAAAACTGGTAGAATTTTTGGCATAAGAATAAAGGAACATCATCACAGCTACAAAAACAACAAAATTAATTCAAATTATTCGAATCATTTATTAGCAGAAGGACATAAGTTTAACCCAGATTTCAAAATTCTACACAATTTGAATAAAGGTGCGCAACTCAATTACTGGGAAATGGTCGAAATAAATAGGGAAAAACATACGGGTAATTTAGTTAATGAACAATTAGATCTAAATTTTTCACCGTTACTCAATCTATTCAAATAGAGATTCAATTTATAAAAGCATTAGGAATGAATTATTGTTAATGTGTACAAAGAAACCAGCAGTGAAATCTCATGTAATTAGTTTTAAATAAGTCTATTATGTAATTTGTTTTAAATAAGTTTCTCATGTAATTAGTTTTAAATGATTCTGTGTCCATGTCATCTAGGTATAGGGAGATAATAACTTGTTAAGAATTTAGTATGATGTAGTCTGATGAAGTCGCTGTGTCGACGAAACGCGTCACAATATCGAATAAATAAGTGTAAATCGTATATAATTTTTCATTGAGTTAATATGGATTTGCATCAAGTAAAAGCCACAAGCATTAAATTAAAAAAAAAAAAAAAATATAGATCATGATCAAGCTTGGAACTTGGTAGAAGAGTTAGGTTCTGAAGCCTCTCGCAAAATTTCAGCGATATTGGACGAATAGTTTCTGATTTTTTTCAATAATTTTCTATGATTTTTTAAAAATTTTCTAGTTATACGATCCTCACAACATTTTGCATGAATATTTGCGTTGCCATTCTACATTTAATAACCATGTTTGAATTGGATCGGTTATGTATTTTTCGAGTTATTGAGGAAATAACAACCAAATTTCAGATGAGTATAACTCCAAAACCGTTTTGCCGCTTATGCCTATAAACTAAGTACAATGGCGCATTCAGATTCTCAACCTTAGCTGAAAATTTCAAGTCGCTATCTCTTTCCGTTCTTAGGTTATCGTGACGTAAATAATATATTTTTTTAAATTTTCTAGTGATACGATTAATCATTAAAAGATACTGTGGGAGGTATACTCATTATTGAAAGGTTTTTTTCTGGGTTTTCCTCCCAAACTCGGAAAAATATCTATAAAATAGAAATTAATTATTTTGTGATTTGCTTCTGCGTAAGAAACACAATATATTTGTCAGAAGCAATCAATTGAACAATGTTGCCTAACAAACAACAACGAAACAACATCAACGAAGAAACAACTATATCGTAACGTTTCGGAGTCTATATCAGACTCCTTCGTCCGAGGCTTAATGAAAATCTTTAGAATTATTTTGTTGATAGTTATTTTGTGAAATTCAAGAATTGTCACAAAATAACTATCAACAAAATAATTCTAAAGATTTTCATTAAGCGTCTGACGAAGGAGTCTGATATAGACTACGAAACGTTACGATATAGTTGTTTATTCGTTGATGTTGTTTCGTTGTTGTTTGTTAGGCAAAATTTTTCAATTGATTGCTTCGGACAAATATCTTGTGTTTCTTACTCAGAAGCAAATCACAAAATAATTAATTTTTATTTTATAGATACTTTTCAGAGTTTGGGAGAGAAACCCCAGAATAAAACCTTTCAATAGTGATACGATGTTCACAAAATTTCACAAACGTCCTTAGGTTTATATTCTACAACTTCTCACCAAGTTTCAATTCGATCGGATTAGTATTGATTGTAGACAAAATCATTACTGGGAAAACATTGGACCGATTATGCCTATAACTTGTCCGTCCTATTGAGATGCGCCACCTACCCTGAAAATTTCAAGTCACTATCTCTTTCCGTTCTCAAGTTATCCTGGCAACGGCCGGCCGGCCGGACAGAATCAAATTTGACCTCGAATTATTGATCAGGGAGTCGAACCTAATCTTTTGAGACCATTTTCGGCGAAAAATTCGAAAATTACAGACATTTGGGCAAAATGATAACGCGAGGTTCCCCAGAACAACGCGTGAAATGATTTGCGAAATTTAGTACTACAAGGTTGGTAAAAAGTAAATGATTGAACGATTGAAATTATGGTGCGTTATAGGTGCGTTAATGAAACAATTAAATAATTTTAAATAATTTATTTAATTAATAATTTCTGCCTGCTTTGTGTAACCATCCCAAAGGAATAGTGAATATCAATTTGCACCACTGCTACTGGCAAGCCCTAGATCATTTAATTTTTACCAACCTTGCAGTATTAAATTTCGCAAAAAATTTTACTTTCCGTAAATGTAGAGTTTTGTCGAAAATTTCCTACTTGATAAAATTATGAAATAACTGCTAAAGGTTTTTCTTATAAAAGCAAATTACATACCATTGGAAAGGTTACACACTAGGGATGTTTTGCTAGAATTGGAACTCCTCAATCAATTATTGTTTTTTTTTAATGCAAGTTGAAGTTAAGATTTAAGTATTTTCTACATCTTTCCGTAAGTTTGAGGACTCATAACTTTTTTTCTAGCTAACATCTGAATAAAGCAATAACTTTATAAGAATCTACCAACATTGAAGAAAAAAAAAATTGAAATATTGCCTGTTTTACCATTTTTAATAAAAAGAACTACACTTCAAAGTTAAGAAAGTGGTGAAACTAGAAAAAAGCAAAAGATTTTTTTTAAATTATCCAGGGGGCCAGGTCCAAATAAATTAGGGCTGAATGAGTAGCAGGTGAGCCCACCTATTCACCATTTTCTTATGTTCAACGTTCTGCTAAACACCCTGTATATCCTAAAATTTGAAACGCTGTTTGCCAGAACTTCCGGTCAAAAATTTAATATGCGAATACATATGAATCTTATTGAAGCATTTCTCCTAAAACATTAACACATGTCAAAATAAACTCTTTGTTCTCGTTACTGTCATGGCCTCCGGTTATTTATAAGCCACAAATTACCCTCGACAAGTACTTAATGTCGAGCAATTATCCTCATCAACGTGGTCTCGTTGAGGAGATGATTGGTCCACGATGAAAGTCAGTGATCTATTACAGAAAAATTTGATACATCGACCCAAGTCTGCCATTTAGAGTCGATTAAATAATGAACACACTCTTCACTCGCCCACATGTAATGGAGACCTTCTTCATCTTGAGAGTTAAACAGTGTAATACGAGAAGAACTGAAGCACATGCATGAATCATGCCTCCCTCCTATGTTTACTCAAATTTTATATGGTAAAATGATCCATTGAAAAATTGGACAGTATGTACGATGATCCCGCAATTTCTGGCAAATCCGGAAATCTGCATAGCCAACCGCACTTTAATTCAATTTGATGTTAACAGAAACTGAAAATTGTGAAGACACTTTTGCACACCTGAATTCATATGTGACGATCATCACTGGAACTATTAGATCTGCAACTATGCATTGGTTCTTTCAAACATTGTCTCGACCCACATTGACAGGCAGGCTGCTGTTTTAAATTCTTGGAATTAATTTCATTTTTATCCGAATTCATTTCCGATTATCTCCTATATTCCAGGCAATAAAATTCCCAAATTGGAGTCAGTCAGGCACGGGCCTAAGGGGGGATGATCCCTCCCCCCCCTCATGTTGAACGGTGCTGGCAAATTTTCAACACAGTTGGATAAATTACGAAGTAATTGGAAACATTTTCGAAGGAGTTGGAGAGAATTTCGAAGCAATTGGAAAAATTTTAATGGAGTTGAAATATTCCTGAAAAAATTGTTATAAAATGTGAAGAAATTTGATCGCCTGACCGGATAAATGCAAAGCAGGCAGATAATAGGAACGGGATAACATGAAATAACACCATGTACCCTTCTACACATTCCTATTGCCTTAAAGTCATTATCAGTAGTTTTCGGCACAATGTGTGTAGCCGGAAAAAATAGTAGGTATCATAATATAGTGTTATCCCAAAGCGGGCAGCTCTCTTGATGGTTCAGTTTCGCCGACTGGAGTATGTCATAAACCAAACCATCTGGTACCATTTATTCAAACTGCTGTATATCTGATAAAAATTATCAGATTGGGTTGAAATTAAAGGAAGATGATGGGATGGTATTGTTTTTCCGATGTGCGAAATTGGGAGTCATTCCAAGAAGTTTCAATATTTTCGACCAAAATGGGTCATGGGATATCCGTAACACCTTATCCTTAAGTTGTGTGCATTTATTCAAACTGCTGTAAATTAGATTAAAATGGTCAGATTGGGTTGAAATGGAGGGAAAATAATGCGATGGTATTATTTTTCCGATGTGCGAAATTGGAAAAATTTCGAAGCAGTTGGAAATATTTCAATGGAGTTGGAATATTTAAAAAAAATGTTATAAAATGTGTAGAAATATAACCGCCTGACCGGATAATTGCAAAGCAGACAGATAATCAGACCTATTCTGTTTGCGTATTGCTATAAACATTGCTATTCAAATCATATTGCTATCCTCCTAATTTTTAACAATATGACTATGGTATTACGTATTCTGTTCGGACTGTTATAGCAATGTTGGTTATCAATTTTCTTCCAGCAATATTGCTATCAAGTAGGTCAAAATTCATTGATTTTACAGCTGACAACACTGTATTTCATGACTTTTATGTGAAATAGAAGAAGAATTCAACCTTAATTGATAAACATTTCATCCGTTTTTCGGTGGTTATCCGTAATTCCTAACCAAATTAATAAAATGTCACTAAAGCGAAAAACGAACTATTTTATTTATGAAACTAACAAGATGGAGTTATTGATCAATTTTCAGGAAACACATCGAATATTGGTAACCGCTACCATGACCGAAAAATTGAAGACTTGCAAACACCTAAACAAATATTAAATTTTGATTTTTTCTGTCTTCATTCATACTTCGAATGCACAAGTTAAACGGAACAGTATGTCTCCTAGTTTTGTCCTGAACAAATTCCCTCAGTTCTTCAATTGAATCAAAAGAAGTTATCTTCGTATTAAGGCTGAATTAATAGTTTATTTAACTTTTTTCACCCAGTAAGTCAGTCTTCGAATGCATATCTAACAAAAGAAGCAGTACCTATATCTCATAGTGTGCTCATGAACAAGTAAATATATGAATAAAATACCCTCGGCTCTTCAATGAAATCAAAGGCAGTCATCTTTTTACTAAGACTGAATTATTAGTTTATTTAATTTGTTTCATCCAGTCGGTCAGTCTTCGAATGCATATCTCTAACTTAAAAGAAACAGTATATATCCTAGTTTGCTCATGAACTAATAAATATATGAATAAAATTCTCTCAGCCTCTTATTATTGAGGTTGAATAGTTTATGAACTTTTCTGTTCACAAATAGAAGGGATTGTTAGTGTCAGATCTAAGTCTTAGCAATTCCCTTGAAATTAAGTATTTTAAAGTACCTTTAATAAATATATACGATTATTTATACCTATATTTATCAAAGTACCTACCTATTTTCAATATTTTCGGTTTCTTGGAAGAGAAAAGTGCTTCTTAGCCATATTCCAAATCTTGTTATGCTCTTAGCAAGTACTATTTTGAGGTTGCTGAGATAGCAATGTGGATAACAATATGTTTGTAAAAATGACAGATCATATTGCTCAAAATCGATGATCAGAATAGCAATATTTCGGATCTTGCTGTGGTAGCAATATCTTTTTCTTAGCAATATTGCTATGCGCGAACAGAATAGGTCTGAATATATGTGCAAATGGGCAGTTCTATGGACGGAATAACCATTACGCATTACCAGGAACGAACCTAAGGGCGAGGGGGATCTTCCCAATTGGCAAATTTTCAAAGCAGTTGGAAAAATTTCAAAGCATTTGGAACCCCGATCTCTCCGATCACCTTTTTTGGCGCTCGAGTTCCTCGGAACTGAGTGCTTATCAATTTGCCCAAATGTCTGTAATTTTCGAATTTTTAGATGAAAATGGTCTTAAGCGATTTGGTTCGACTCACTGATCAAGAATTCGTGGTCGAAATTCAATCTGTCCGGCCGGCCGGCCGTGGACACGATTACTCTCGAACGGAATGAGCTAGACAGTTGAAATTTTCAGAGTAGGTTTGGGAGCTATTGGGGATATTGGGCGACATCGGACAGATGGTTTCGGAGTAACAAAAAAAAAATTTTTTTTACACAACAAATTCCAAATTTTTACCATAAGAATCCATAGATATCATTTTTAACTCTAACAAGCTAATAATTTCGGAGATATGATGTTTCAAAATTTCAATATAAATCGTATTTCTATGTTTTCACAGAATGATATAACTATTCTGTGGGTATTCTATGAATTGTTATAATGTCAACTTATTTTCCTGAGACATGACGTTGTCTAATTCATTCATTCCAGAAATCGTAAAAATATGAGAATTAAAATATAATATACTTTTTGTTGGTTGATATTTTCATGCCGATGGTCAATCCATATGATGATGGGAATGTTAATGGTAAGATAATAATATTGAGTTCAGAATATCTCCACTAAAAACCAAACTGGAATATTGGTGTATTGGAGTGGATTTGAGGAAAGATATACAGGGTGACTCTTTGACCACTGCATTAATTTTAACCAAAGATTCCTCTCATCAAATGAAACACTTTTTTCATTTAACATTTTTCCAAATTCAGCTCAGATAAAAAGATACAGGCTGTTGAAATTTTGAAAAAAAATCAGTTTTTATTTTGTAGCTTTGACATCCTTTTTTCGAATAAAATTAATGTTGGGGTAAAGTTTCCTATAACTATGATACATATTTTCCAAATATTAGTTATTTTCTACTTCTACTGGTTTTCTAGTTATGGACTCGTGGATTCATAAAACTAAACGAAATTATCATAAAGAAAGCATATAAAGTTTTTCTTGAGTCATTTCAAGAATATTCCATCGTTTTAGAACATTATATTATTCTTCATCATTTCTCCTTGAACGCACCGTTTTCGAGATATTCTTCATTGAATGTTTTAAAATGGAAAACTCCAGAAATTTCACTACTTTTATGGATCCGTCCCTGAGCGTTGGAATCCCGAATCAAGCCGTAAACCACGTAACCATGCCTTATTCTCGTCCGCCAACAATGTCATAGATAATTTATAAGCGGGAGTGTATTAGCACATTGTGAAATCTTTAAACGCTTGTAACTTTTTACCTGAGCCGAATCTGGAAAAAAGGTAAATGAAAAAAGTGTTTCATTTGATGAGAGGAATCTTTGGTTAAAATTAATGCAGTGGTCAAAGACTCACCCTGTATATTATCGTTCATCATAGAATTGAGGGATGAATATCTCGGATCAGTTCGTTGTTGGGTAGAATTCGTCTATTGGTTTTGGATTGATCATTTTTGGCACTCTTGTTGAATTTAAATTCTTCTATGATGTTTGAATTCAATTTCTGCTAAGATGAAGTTCTTTCATAAGAATCCATTGATATAATTCCCAACTCTGAGAAACCAATACTGTCGGAGATATAATTTGTCTGTTTTTAACTCCAACAAGCTTATATTTTCGGAGATCTGAGTTTTCGAAATTTCAATAATGAATCGTACACTTCTATGTTTTCACAGAATGCTATAATTATTCTATTTAAGCTTTATTATATGCTCTGTGTTCATACTCGTACATGTCATCCTGTTCTATAAGAGAGAGTCACATTCATTTCAGCTATTTTAATTTGATTTCTTCCATGGTGCTCATTCTCAGATTGCTCATTTAATCTTGATAAATAAACTATTATTTGAATTTAATTTCCTTTATGATGCAGTTGTATCATAAGAATACGTTGATATAATGTAAATATGTGAGTAGTAGAAAATCAACATAAAGACGTGTTTAAAATTTTGTAAGAACCGTACCCCTAGAAAATTTTAAAAAAATGACGAAAAAAAATATTATAAGAACCGCACCCCTAGAAAATTTCAAAAAAATCACGAAAAAAAAATTGGTTCAAGCACTAACGTGAAGTCAGAAGCTTTTGCGCGTATGTTCTATTGTCCATTCATCTGTATTGGGTGCGGTTCTTAAAAATTTTTTTTTCGTCATTTTTTTCAAATTTTTTAAGGGTACGGTTCTTACAAAATTTTAAACACGTCTTTATGTTGTTTTTCTACTACTAGTTACCAAGCTTCAATTCAATTCAATTGAATATTTATTTTTTGAGTTATCAAGGAAATAATATTCCAGGTGGATATAACTCGGAAACCGTTAGACCGATTATGCCCAAAAATGAACTCAACTCTCCCTTTCGGATATGCAGCCTACCCAGAAAATTGCAAGTCCCTATCTCCTTTCGTTCGAAAGTTATCGAGGCAACGATCACCCATCTACTGAACTCACACAAGAATGCTCGAATCTCCAACAATATTTAACCGATCGTATTAAAACTTGAAACTTGGTAGTAGAGTTAGGTTATGATGCTCTTGCAAAATTTCAGCAATTTCAAACGAATAGTTACTGATATATACAATTTTTTTTTTATTTTCAATGATTTATTAAAAATTTTCTGCAAATGCTATCCTCACCAAATTTTGCAAACATTTTCGCGTTGGCATTCTACAACTAATTACCATGTTTGAATTCAATCGGTTCAGTATTTTTCGAGTTAATGAGGAACAAAAAACCACCAAATTTCAGAAAATTTCATAAACAAACTCAAATGTCGCATTCAGATGCACAATCTAACCTGAAATTTTCAAGCCGCTATCTCTTTCCGTTCTCAGGTTATCGTGACAACAAAAATATTTTTTAGAATGGGTATTGAATTTTAAATCTAATCAATAAGCCATGAAATATTCCATTTTTAATGTGTTTGTTTTCTCCTCTTGCCTTTTTCCCTTCCAGATTGAGTTTAGGGTACCTTGGAGAAACCTCTCTGCTTCTTGAAGGAAGTATGGATAGTGAAGAGAAAGATGCCCTTCAATATTTAATATTTCAGCATATTTTGTTAGCAATTTCAATTTTCATAAATCACAACACTAACGGGGTGACATGTTCTTTCGCTGAGGTTTTTTCCCTAAACTCTAGTCTCATACATCGAATTCTATTATTATAAACTTTCTAAAGAATCAACATAGATAGTTGATATTTGCAGAGTGGGTTTCAAGCTCACATCATAAGATCAAGTTCGTGAATGGGAATGATCTACCCTTTGGTCTAGACATATGCCAATTTCGATTTGACAACCATGTTCAATTTAAGTAGTTCGATATAATCCAACATCAGATATCCAGAAACACGTGAACTTTTGTTCGAAGTGGACACAATTAGGTCAAACGCAATGCATCCTCTAATCAGCCTTGAAGCACACGTGGTCAGTCCATCTTGTCCTGGTTTTCTGTGAAACTATGAGTCTAAATCTAAGTAAACTAGGTACTATTACTATTTTAATTGACAATTTGGGAAAGCTCTGTGCACAGGGGCTTTGGCATGCTGTTCAAATTTATATCCAGAGCATTCACCCGTCCATGTACTGAACTTGCCCAAAGCTTAGCTCCAGAAAACAAAATTTTCCCAATATTTCCAAGAATATAAATCCGACCCTAAAAACAAACGTCCAAAAAAAACTGGTCCTCGTTTTGGCCGAGAATGGTCTCAAACGAATAGTTTCGACAAAATACATACATTCACTGTTGGTTCGAAAATTAGTGTAAATCGTATATAATTTTTCATTGAATAATAATTTTTTTTCGCTCTTGTTCCTCGGAACAGAGTGCTTATCAATTTGCCCAAATGTCTGTAATTTTCGAATTTTTCGATGAAAATTGTCTTAAACGATTTGGTTCAACTCACTGATGAAGAATCCGTGGTCGAACTTAATTCTGTCCAGCTGGTCCGGCCGGCCGGCCGGCCATAGGCACAATAACTCTCGAACGGAATGAGCTAGACAGTTGTAATTTTCAGAGTGGGTTTAGGAGATAAATATCTCGGCTAAGTTCATTATTGGGCAAAATCGGACAGATGGTTTTGGAGTAACACAAACAAAAATTTTTTTCACATAACAAATTCCAATTTAAATTTTTTTCAATATGCAGTTTTACTATAAGAATCCATTGATATCATTTTTAACTCTAACACTCTAACAAGTTAATACTTTCGGAGATATGATTTTTCAAAATTTCAATAATAAATCGTATTTCTATGTTTTCACAGAATGATATAATTATTCTATCTATGAAATGTTATAATGTCAACTTATTTTCCTGAGACATGAGTTTGCCTAATTTATTTCAGCAATCGAAGAATTATGAGAATTATAAAATGATATCATACTTTTTGTTGGTTGATATTTTCATACCGATGGTCAATCCATATGATGATGGGAATGGTAATGGTAAGTTAATAATATTGAGTTCTGAATATCTCCAGTAAAAACAACACTGGAATATTGGTGTATTGGAGTATTGGAGTGCATTTGAGGAAAGAATATATATTATCGTTCAACATAGAATTGAGGAATGAATATCTCGGATGAGTTCGTTGTTGGGTAGAATTAGTCTATTGGTTTTGGATTGATAATTTTTAGCAATCTTGTTGAATTTAAATTCTTCTATGATGTTTGAATTCAACAATTCTGCTAAGATGAAGTTCTTTTATAAGAATCCATTGATATAATCCCCAACTCTTACCAATACCTTCGAAGATATGATTTGTCAATGTTTGAATAAGAGCGCCAAAGCTCCTGTACACAGGGCTTGAACCAATTTTTATATTTAGTAGAAATTTTTCAGTTTGGGAGATGAAACCTAACCATTTAATAATGTATTCACTTCCCAAATTATCTTCAATGATGTCTTGACGATTCGAATACTTATATTAATAAAATTCCGAGCCTCAATTTGCCTTTGTCATTATTTTTTGGCGAACTCAACATCCCTTCATCCCTAAAAGATGTTGATGATACGCAGTGTTTGTCGAAACAAAGTATTTATGTGAAAATCGAGACCATCCTCAGATCTCCGAATCCTTTTTGCTGGTACTGCCTGTATAGAGCGAAATATATTTGATATCAACCTAACCGATATTCGATTATGCCCCCTTATTTCAGTTCGAACATGAATATACATAGGAAAGATATAGTTTGAGAAAATATTATAATAAATAAAGGGATCAACGTGGACGATATAGGGGTACGTTGATATTCTTCACAAAAAAAAACTGTTGATTAATTGTGAATAATGGATATAAATTTTGCACCTGCCAGTATAAGGTAGTCAGTTGTATCTCATAGAGAACCTGAATAAGTGATAAATGTAATAATGTTATATGTCGTATGCATTCACCTGCCAGATAATCCAGATGAAAATTGTATATTATGTATTCATTATTTGAGTACCTACATGTACATAATGTGTTCCTGGAAGTATACCCAAGCAGAAGACCATCTCGAATTATCTGCTTCACCCTTATTTTCTATTCTTTCACTAGATCGCCATCATTTTGCAACATGTCTAAATTTTGATCTGAAAATGGTTTCAAACTATTCAGGTGAATTGAATAAAAATTTGTCACACTGAAAAGACATAAGTCGAATTTAAGCGAGTAGAACCAAAACAGAGTGGTTCTAAGTTCTAACTCTTTATTCGACAAATTTTGCCAAATATAGTTAATTCCAATTGAGCAATTTTCAGAATTGCATTCTCTGTTCAACAAAATACTACTCGACTCCATTAAGTTTCCTTGTTCCTCGGAACAGAGTGCTTGAATATCAATTTGCCCAAATGTCTGTAATTTTCGAATTTTTGGCTGAAAATGGTCTTAAACCTTTTGGTTCGACCTATTGATCAAGAATCCGTGATCAAAATCGATTCTGTCCGTCCGTCCGTCCGGCCGTAACCACGATAACTCTAGAACGGAATGAGCTAGACAGTTGAAGTTTTCAGAGTAAATTTTGGAGATAAATATATCGGATAAGTTTATTATTGGGCAAAATAGACCGGATGCCTTCGGAGTAATGAAAAGAAAAAAATTCTTACATTACAAATTTTAAATTCATTTTTTGCGCGTATATTCTGGGGAACATCGCGTTATCATTTTGCCCAAATGTCTATAACTTTCGAATTTTTTTACGAAAATGGTCTCAAACGATTTGGTTCGACTCCCCAATGAAGAATTTGAGGTCAAATTTGATTCTGTCCGGCCGTTGCCACGATAACTTGAGAACGGAAAGAGCTAGCGACTTGAAATTTTCAGGGTAAGTGGCGCATCTCAATACGACAGACAAGTTCGTTAATGGGCATAATCGGCCTAATGGTTTCCGAGTAATAATTTTGTTTTCAACCAATATAGATCCGATCGAATTGAAACTTGGTGAATAGTTGTAGAACATAAACCTTAGCACGTTTGTGAAATTTTGTGAGAATCGTATCGCTAAAAAATTATTAAAAAAATATTAAAAAATATTTTTGTTGTCACGATATCCTGAGAACGGATAGAAGCGGCTTTAAGATTTCAAGTTAGGTTGTGCATCTGAATGCGACATTTGAGTTTGATTATGAGCATAATCGGCCAAACGGTTTTAGAGTTATAGCCATCTGAAATTTGGTTGTTTTTTGTTCCTCATTAACTCGAAAAATACTAAACTGATTGAATTCAAACATGGTTATTAATTGTAGAATGCCAACGCGAAAATTCTCGCAAAATTTCGTGAGGATAGTATGTGTAGAAAATTTTTAAAAAATCATTGAAAATTGAAAAAAGAATTCTATATATCAGTAACTATTCGTCTGAAATTGCTGAAATTTTGCAAGAGCCTTTAGAACCTAACTTTACTTCCAAGTTTCAAGTTTTAACACGATCGGTTAAATATTGTTGGAGATTCGAGCAGCCTTGTGTGAGTTCAGTAGATGGGTGATCGTTGCCTCGATAACTTTCGAACGAAAGGAGATAGGGACTTGCAATTTTCAGGGTAGGTTGCGTATCCGAATGGGAGAGTTCAGTTCATTTTTGGGCATAATCGGTCTAACGGTTTCCGAGTTATACCCACCAGGAATATTGTTTCGTTGATAACTCAAAAAATAAATATTCGATCGAATTGAAGCTTGGTTACTAGTAGTAAAAAACAACATAAAGACGTGTTTAAAAGTTTGTAAGAACCGTACCCCTAGAAAATTTGAAAAAAAATGACGAAAACAAAATTTAAGAACCGCAACCCTAGAAAATTTCAAAAAAATCACGACAAAAAAATTGGTTCGAGCACTGACATGAAGTCAGAAGCTTTTGCGCGTATGTTCTATTGTCCTTTCTTCTTGTAAATGTCCTGATAAAAATAAAATTGCAATAAAGCATTTAAGTTCCTCCACATCGTTACCAAAAATATGATTCTGTTTTTGTCTGGCATACAATCCAAACATTTCTACCAAATAATTGCAGATATCCATATCAAAAAAAATTGGTTCAAGCACTGACGTGAAGTCAGAAGCTTTTGCGCGTATGTTCTATTGTCCAATCCTCTGTATCACCCTTAATCGAATTTACCATGGTAAATTATGTTGTCCATTCTCCTATATTGGGCACTCTTAATTTGAATTTACCATGGTAAATTCGAATTAAGTGTCCAATACAGGAGAATGGACAACATAATGGTACCATGGTAAATTCGATTAAGGGTGATACAGAGGAATGGACAATAGAACATACGCGCAAAAGCTTCTGACTTCACGTCAGTGCTTGAACCAATTTTTTTAAGATACAGTTTCATCATAATAATCCATTTATATAATTCTCACCTCTACCAAACTAATACTTTGGGAGATATGATTTTTCAAAATTTCAATACCTAATTAATCTTGATTTTATGATTTTTTGAATTTATTTTCTCTTATTATACAGTTCTATCAGAAGAATCTATTGATATTATTCCCAACTCTGAGAAACCAATACTTTCGGAGATATGATTTCTCAAAGTTTGACAAGAGCGCCAAATCTCCTGTCTACATGGCTTTCCCACATTTTATGTCATCAGACCCTGTAATCAGAATCTTTGGTTTACTCCAATCCATCATGTGATCTTCATCGCTTGTACATAATGTTCTGCTATTTTTTATTTTTGCATTTCTGCAAAATTTCAGCGATATCAAACGCATGGTTTCTGAGATATAGAATTTTTTTCAAAGATTTGCAATGATTTTTCTTTGATTTTCTGGAGATACGATCCTCAAGAAATATCGTAAAAATTTGCACCTCGGAATTCTACAACTAATTACCATTTTTTAATTGGATTGGTTCCAAATTTTTCCTCTGTTGTTACTGGAAATATTTCACGTATATAAACTGGTTGGAAGATTCAGTTATGCTATTTTCTTGTTCAGAAATCAATAATCAAGTGTTGGAATTTTATTGAAAAATAATGGTTAGAGTAGTCCGTTACTTTGTGGTAGTTCATTTGAAAAAAAAATAATAGTAACTTCGCAAAAAATAAGCCTACAGAAGACATTTAAATAACTTGAAACATAACAGTTTCAAAATGTAGTAGTACTACGAAACCCGAGTCACTTAATAAAATATAGTGATAGGATTGGAAACAAAGTAATTTTATTCGAGAGTTCAACATGTTCTGAGACAGAATGAATTTTTCCTTTAGCAGATTTCATTTCTGTATACCACTTCCTGATTCTTTGTCTCTGCTTCTTCGAAAATACTTTCGGCATTTTCAATTTCAAAGCGAAGAGTTCTTTATTATTCGAAGAATACGGTCTGTGATAATATCTTATCTAAGATAGAACATTATGGTATAAGTAGAAATCGGCAACGTCTCAAAGAATTGTCTTCACATTGACGATTTTTCAGTAGTGCCAACCTGCCTCAGTTTTAGTTACAAAAACGTGATAGACCTAAATCATGGCCAACCCGGAAACTTTATAAAAGTGAATGGAGTATATTTCTGAAATATTTTTCACTGAGAAAAAAATGGTACCGTTAACTGGATAGCTGGGGAAAATAAAATGTTTGCCACCACAATGTAAACCAGGTGTGAGAAAATGTCAAGTCTTTCTTGAATTTATATATGGGTTTAGTTATGTAAATACTTCAGCAGTAGCAACGTGCAGGCGTTAAATTTATTAGTTTTATAATCATCGCAATAAATAATGTAATCAAGGCACAACTGATGTTAGTTGAAGAGCATATGGTGTGTTGTATAATTTGGGTAGATGAATTCAGATGAAATTACCATGTAAGGATGATATCTTCTTCTAGCTGGAGTATAGACCTACACAATATAATATAGGTAGAAATCGAGATGCCAAAATTAAATTTTCGAAAAACACTGACGTCAGGTCAGTCTCATTTGGGGCGCTTGTTCAACTTCATAGCCAGAGCGGTTCATATCACGATAAATGAATTTATAAATTCATTATTTGATGAAAGATTTCTATTTTTATCACCAAAATCACTAAATACTCAAGTTCCATTATACATTTCGAAAATATCGACCAATATATAAACTCTACCCCATACAACTGTCATAATCTATGAAATTCATCAATTACATTTATTCGATTATGAAATAGTGATAAAAATAATAATTTATTTATGAAACAAATGTAATGTAATCAGTCCAGAGAGAACTCAAACCAGAATAAGTATGTAGGAAATCTGAAATAGTGTTAATAAGGAATAATCACCTCTACATTAGTTGGAAATCCCGTTCTAAGTCTTCCATAATTTGGGAATGACTCGTAAATTATGCTTGAATTTCTTGCATTCTTTTTCGACTCACTATGAACTTAGCGAATCCAAATTTCAAATTGTTTACTTGCTTCCACCAACCAAACTCTACAGAAATACACTTTCAGTTTTGTTTGACATTAGGTTTATCTTTCAAACTGAACCTACCGCAAACAGATAGAACACATACAATTAGAATTCGCATTCTGTGAAAACTGGGAAGTACGATGTATTATTGACATTTTGAAGAATCATATCTCCGAAAGTATTTGCTTGTTAATGTTGAGAATAACATCAATGGATTCTTATGATGGAACTGCATCTTAAAAAAATTAAATTAAAAATTTGTAATGTAAAAATTTTTTTTTTTTGTTACGCCGAAACCATCTGGCCGATTTTGCCCAATAACTAACTTAACCGAGATATTTAGGTCCCAAACCTACTTTGAAAATTTCAACTGTCTAGCTCATTCCGTTCGAGAGTTATCGTGTTAACGTACGGCCGAACAGAATCGATTTCGATCACGGATTCTTGATCAGTGCCAATCAACCAAATTGTTTAAGACCATTTTCAGCCAAAAATTCGAAAATCACAGACATTTGGGCAAATTGATAAGCACTCTGTTCCGAGGAACAATAGCGCCAAAAAGGCAGCTTGAAAGTTCATGCTATAGGCCTCAGAAAAAAGGAATTTAGAGCAAGGCTGGTGATAATCATAGCAGATTGTCCATTTATTCCTGATATTTGAGTAGGTAGAGGCTTCGAACACATTATTTTAATAATTCAAAATATATTAATAAAATACTATCCTCTTTTCATAATTTAAAATTTGGTAGTTCATACCACTAGCACATTCTTTTCTCTATTATGGACCTTAACTCAAGAAAAAATGTTTGATACACAAATGTAAATCCATATTTCACTATTATTTGCTAGCAACATTATGAAAATACTGTATATATGAACATGTCTCACTACTTAAGGAAGTAAAAGGTAATATTATCCTCAGTGGTCAACGAACAGTAATTTCTTCTGATGATTCCATTATGTTCTTCTTTCCTATTGCCTTCATAAACTACATCATTAAAATGATCCAATTATAAATCTTCTGAAACATCATCCCTAATATTTATACATAAATTATTCAATATGTAATCAGTCAATATTATTTTCGGTTTCAAAACAGTAATGTATATATTCACAGATTCATAAATCGGATACTTGTTTTCCAACAGAAATCATTTTCAAACTACGAATTGTAAAGTCTCTAATAGCTAGATAAGATGACATTTATGAACAGTGAACACAGACAGATTCTGTGTTCACATTCTGTGAATACATAGTACTTACGTCCTATTATTGAAATTTTGAAAAATCATATCTCCGAAAGTATTAGCTTATGAGAGCTGAAAATGATAATGGATTCTTATGATGAAACTGCGTTTTAAAAAGAATTGAATTTGAAATATGTAATGTTAAAAAAAATATTTTTTTTTTCGTTACTCCGAAACCATCATGCCGATTCTATCCAATAACAAACTTAACCGAGATATTTATCACCCAAAAACCTACTCTGAACATTTCAACTGCCAACTTTCAACTCTGAAACCGCTTGGTGGATTTCGCCCGTTAACGAATTCGTCCGAGATATTTACGTTCCAAACCTACCCTGCAAATAACAATCATTTCGTTTGAGAGTTATTGTGTTAACGGAGGGTCAGTCGGCCGGACAGAATCGATTTTGACCACGGATTCTTGATCAGTGAGTCCAACCAAATCGCTTAAGACCATGTTCATCAAAAAATTCGAAAATTACAGACATTTGGCAAATTGATAAGCATTCTGTTCCGAGGAACAATAGCGCCAAAAACATTGAAAAAAAACCTTGTATATCAGAAACTATTCGTCGAATATCGCTGAAATGCGAGAGCCTTCAAAACCTAACATTACAACCCACTCCCAAATTTAAACACAAACGCATCTATATTGTTGGAGATCCAAGCAACCTTGTGTGAGTTCAGTAGCTGGATGGGTGACCGTTGCAACGAAAACTTTCGAACGGAAAGAGATAGCGACTTGCAATTTTCAGGGTAGGCTGCGCATTCGAGTGGGACAGTTAAGTTCGTTGTTGGGCATAATGGGCCCAATGGTTTCGGAGTTATTCCCACTGGGATATTATTTTCTCGATAACTCAAAATATACAGATCCGGTCCAATATTCAACGAGGAAACGGTCATTGAAATTTGGTTGCACATAATGGCCCGTCATATCTACTCTCATTCTCTTCTCGTGTCCATTTCACACTTTCTTCCAGTGCAATACGGTCCCCTATGGAGGGCTTCTAGTCGGCATATTGGCTGTAACAAGCAGATGGTACATTTTGATTACGTCAGCCGTTATAGCAATGATTCAGAAGCGTTTTTTTACCTCATTTGAATTTGCTTATTGATTTACGGATTTTCAATACCGAAATATTCAAATTGTATAAATTATGAGAGTGGATGAGGGCATACATGTTGATCTGGTATTGAATTAGATTTCAGAAAAACATAAACATATGGTATTTCAAGTTACATGCAAGAGAACTATTGTTTTAATTATGTTAATAGCTATTTTTTTCTTGTTACTGTTATAATACCTCAACACCGCACACTATATAATGTGGGCGATGATATTGTGAGTTTTACTTAATTGCTTAAAAGTATTTTACGTAAACAAATAAAACTTAGGGCTGCATTAATAGTCGACCCTCTAGATGAGTTACGAAGAACTCGTTTTTCATACCTGATCTTGAGGGCCGACGATGAGTATGGCCCTCTTAAAACTCATTTTTTAGTGTTAAAGTTTTATTCTTTGCATTTATTATAATTTATACACAATTAATTTCACATATGTTCACTGTGGTGAAAATATCAATATATATAATATATGTGTGATAGTACCTTTTATTTTCCTTCAAATTTAAAAGTTATTCTGTCTTCCAGGCGTACAAGGCCGAAACAAACTGGATTGTGAGGTACAATTACCCTTTCAATTAATGGAATGTGACCGAGTTTTATACGAACATGCAAATTTTTTCCAATCTTTAACAAATTCAAGTTTTCCTGTGATTGTAACATTGACATGATTTTCCTCTCTTGTTTGTTTTTAATGTCGGTTTTGTGCACCGCAATGAACTTGGCTCAGTGTGATTTTTATGGAAACGTTGATTTATTGGAAAAGTAATTCTATCTCATACTTCCTTTTATTGTAACAAGATCTGTCAGACCACTAAATGTATATACCGAAATGTTTGCGATGTGAGAAAATTCACAGAAGTTTGTTCTGAAATTTGTTCATCTCAGCAATTTCCCCGAAGATTCTTATATTTCGGTACAGAACATGAGTTCTCTTACGAAAGACAAGAATCTTCTAAGAAATTGGTGAGGGAAAACAATTTCAGAACAAGCTTCTGAAATTTTCCTCATTTCGCTCACATTTCGGAATACACATTGAATAAATTAATTTGAATTTCGCGCCAAAAGCGAAATACCGACATAATTTGAATTTCGCGCCAAACGCGAAATACCGACTTAATTTGAAATTCGCGCCAAAACCGAAATCTGTAATACCGACACATGCGATGTGCCCGCCTCTTGAGAATGCCAATGAACTAAAAACAGTGTTTTTCATGTTACAAGGCCAGTGTCGAATCCATATACTTAGTTATCTGTGATTCAAACGTCATTTGTCTCTTAAAACATTGTTGATTTTCAATTGTAATATTTAATAAATTTAAATCATGGTAGCATAAATTGATGTTTAGGAAAAAATATTTTTTTATATTGATTGTCACGGTCAAGTTCACTATTAAAATACAAGTACTGCATTTCCATAAAAAATCAAAGCATAACCTTAAATGACCTATGGGGCTACAGTTTATTGAAGGAATTGTATTGGTAAATTTAATTAACTGATTATACCTTTTTATTATGAAACCCTGGAATATAATTGCAGGTGGAAGAAGTCAATCCTTTCTTTTTATATAATTATTATCCAAGTACTATGGTGAAAATGAACATGTACTAATACCATAAGATGTTCAGTTCGAGTAGTAAAACAACTCAAAGGTAATTTGTTGAATTTAGAATCGTGGTCCTGCGATATCCAATACATATATCTTCATTTTGCTTCAGATATAATGGCAACTTGCCGTCTACATTGGAAAGGACAATTAGAAACAAACCCAGTAACTCTCATAACTACAGTAGATCAGCGAATAAAACACAAAGAAGAAACATCAAAAATCATCATGGGGATAACTACATCAAGAATGCTCTTTTGGAAAAAGAATCTAAGAGTCAGTATAATATTAAAACTGAAGTTAAAGAAGAGGTAGTAGACGAGGAGTTGGAAAGAATTTTAACTGCCCACAGTATTATAGGTCAGAATTGGAATTTGATGATTCCTTATTTATGTTATCTGGAATTTTTAATGAGCATAAAGCATATTATCTGATCTTTGAAATTACCGATATCTTGACTGATGAAGATCCAGGGAAAAGACTTATGATTTATGCAAATTTAGAACATAGATATGTCAAGAATTGTTGTTTATTTTGGAAAACTCAAAAATATTTTTTTTGTCCTCAATCGGATTCATCCATGATCATATTTCTTAATTACATTAAAAGTACCAATATAAGGAATGCAATTTGAAATTCCTACAGTGAGATTCCTTTTGATTATAGGTTTAAGTTATGATAATGCCTTAGTGTCTGCGAAACCAAACATAAGTAGGGCTACACATCATGAAACTCTGCAACGGATAGATGATGAAAGGGGATTTGATGATGTTAAAAATCACTACCAGAAAAATTGGTTCAGTGCAAGTTTGGAGGTAATTTATTATTAGCAAGTAGTTTCCTTCTACTGAAGTGCTGTTTCACATGGATGCAACTTGTATACAGTTTACAGTGTTCAGAGATGCTAATACTTAACTTGAGCTAATTTTGGCTGCATTTACACCAGTGAAAAATCAAGGGCTAATAGTTGTTGCTAAGGTGTTACAACTTCCAACTAAAATTTGAAATGATATCTTACTATAAATTAAATTAAACGTACCTGCAACTAATCTTCGTCTGTCTGGAGTAAATTATATTATTTTACATGTCTTGTAATTGAGAGAATTTGATGCATCTTCATATGAGGAAACTCATTGACAGTTTATATGAAAGTTAATTTGTTTCTCTGAAATAATGGCCCAGGTGAAACCGCACTGAATAGTTCATCATTTGCTTCATTTCTATATTGAACACTGCCAATGATTTATATTGCTTGTCTAGTCAGTTTATGGGAGGATCATCATCAGTAAAAAATTTTGAAAAAATTATGAAAAAATATTATGCATCTCGCCGTTATTTGAGATCGGCAGGAAATAGCGACTTGCAATTTTCCGAGTAAGTTTCAAATCCGAATGGGACATTTGAGTTCGTTAATATAAAGGGTGAGTCCTTGACCACTACATTAATTTTAACCAAAGATTCCTCTCATCAAATGAAACACTTTTTTCATTTAACATTTTTCCAAATTCAGCTCAGGTAAAAAGATACAGGCTGTTGAAATTTTGAAAAAATATCAGTTTTTATTTTGTAGCTTTGACATCCTTTTTTCGAATAAAATGAATGTTGGCTTTAAGTTTCCTATAACTATGATACATATTTTCCAAATACTAGTTATTTTCTACTTCTACTGGTTTTCTAGTTATGGACTCGTGGATTCATAAAACTAAACCAAATTAGCATAAAGAAAGCATATAAAGTTTTTCTTGAGTCCTTTCAAGAATATTCCATCGTTTTAGAACATTATATTATTCTTCATCATTTCTCCTTAAACGCACCGTTTTCGAGATATTCTTCATTGAATGTTTTAAAATGGAAAACTCCAGAAATTTCACTACTTTTATGGATCCGTCCCTGAGCGTTGGAATCCCGAATCAAGCTGTAAACCACGTTACCATGCCTTATTCTCGTCCGCCAACAATGTCATAGATAATTTATATGCGGAAGTGTATTAGCACATTGTGAAATCTATAAACGCTTGTAACTTTTTACCTGAGCCGAATCTGGAAAAATGGTAAATGAAAAAAGTGTTTCATTTGATGAGAGGAATCTTTGGTCAAAATTAATGCAGTGGTCAAAGACTCACCCTGTATATAAGTTATAAGCTTTTACGGGTAATTCCGCAAAAGAAGCAGATTAAAAATAATTCTGCTGGTACCTGCCGACACGTGTTTCTGCTAGTTGGCTTTTTCAGGACAGGGCTTCTTTTGCGGAATTACCCGTTAAACCTTCTCACTTATATTTGATAATTTACGCCAAAAAACATCCAAAAAAGACCAATAGCGGGTTATTGGGAATATCATATTTCCCTGACAGGGCGCGGCGAGAGTATCACTTGTTAATGTCGAAAGTTGAGTGTTTGAAAGATTTATTCGTTCGCTCAATCATTTTTCATGAACCTCGACGAAGTGCGTCGTCCAGGAACGGATCTGATTGACAGTGACGAGAAGGAAAGTGGCTGTTCGATGTACCAGTCGCGGTCTGCCGGAGAGTTTGGCACTAAATCTACAGATTATCACGTATCTGTCACTAGGTTTTATGCTCCAAACCCTTCGGGCGGACAGAAGTGAGAGGAGCCACGAAATGTTCTTCACTCCATTCGACGGATGCGACATGTATATACGAGGGATGAATGAAACTGTCGGGATCAGGAAAAGGAATAACAAAACGAAAATCGGATCGGTGATTTTACTTGTTCTTTGTCGCTATAAGATCAATGGTATGTCCTACCTGCTTGATTAAATTTTCACCTAATTTTCTTCATTACTTCAAAACCATCCAAGGACATTGCGACAATTTAAATTAGATCCAACATTACAACAGTTATGCTTACACATACAGGGTCATTCTCTTACAGGAACAATAATTAGCCTTATAAGATAAATATATTGGTTATAAGTTCGTTGTTGGGCAAAATCGGCCTGAATCGGAGTAACGAAAAAAATTTTTTTTTTGCATTACTAATTTCAAAGACATTTTTTTTAAGGTGCAGTTTTATCGCGGTATGTAGCTATTCAACTTTGATGTAATCATACACACTCTGTGGATTACTCCAAAACTTTGGTCTCTGCTAGCCCTTTCATCTACAATAACTAGTGGTTATCTTTCCTAAAGCGTTTTTCTATTTGTATGGCTCCGTATTGCGCATTGCGTATTAACCTGGGCGTTTTCGCTCCCCAGTGGTCAACTGCATGAGACTCAAATCCGAGTACTTGCTGATTACCACATAGGGGTAAGGAATATACGTAGAGATATACTAGTCTATAGTTTTTCGGTAGCCACAGCGAGGAGCTTGGTTGATTGAACTCCAGGTGTCACTTGTGTCTAAATTAAACTCACAAGTGATTGCTGGTTTTCTTTAAAACGGTTACTTCGTAGTGTCATCAACGTTGAATTGTGCTCCACTGATGATTCCTAATAAGAATAAGGATGAAACCGCGGTATGTAGCTATTCAACATTGATGAAATCCTACACACTGTGTGGATTACTCCAAAGCTTTGGTCTCGGCTAGTCCTTTCATCTACACGGCATGCTGCAATCGAAAATTAACATCCGTATTTTTATCTATGAATTTCAATGTTCTGTGTTCATATATTGACGGCTAAAGTGCAGTACCTCGTATCATTATTTTAAGCAAATATACAGGACAGACAAAAAACAAGTATTCAGGTGCAATTTTTTATATAATATACCAATATACAGGTATACAGGTATATTGACTTCAATGAATCCCCTGCATGGGGTTTATTTGATTTGTGAAATATATGCATAAGTATATTAGTTATACGGAGCCATAATGAAGACCCTATTGGCAGGATCGCTCTGGACTTGTTGATTTATCAACAACGGTATCGCCATTTTTGGCGCTCTAGTTCCTCGGAACTGAGTGCTTATCAATTTGCCCAAATGTCTGTAATTTTCGAATATTTCGATGAAAATGGTCTTAAACGATTTGGTTCGACTCACTGATCAAGAATCCGTGGTCGAAATTCATTCTGTCCGGCCGGTCCGGTCGGCCGTCCGGCCGTAGGCACGATAACTCTCGAACGGAATGAGCTAGAGAGTTGAAATTTTCAGAGTAGGTTTGGGGGATGAATATCTCGGCTAAGTTCGTTACTGGGTAAAATCGGACAGAAGGTTTCGGAGTAATAAAAAAAAAACTCTAACAAGCTAATACTTTCGGAGATATGATTTTTCAAAATTTCAATGTAAATCGTATTTCACAGGTTGATATAATTATTCTATGTATATTCTATGTATGAATTGCCATAAAGTCAACTTGACAGAAGGGAATATTGTAACTTCAAGAATATTGGGGTTGAAATACTCGTATTTTAGCGATGCAACGGGGACCTCACCCGAAAATGTTTGAAAATATTACGTAAATTTGAAAGCATAATTCCAAAGTTCGAGAGAGGAGAAAATTTTGTGAACGTAGGAAATTTTTGATCGATTATACAAGGTAATTTATTATTTTATACTTGTTTTATGGAATACCTACTATTTGTAGGTACTTTAAACCTGTTTTGGGCAATTGTCATACGAAACTTGTTTTTTTGGCGCTCTAGTTCCTCGGAACAGATTGCTTATCAATTTGCCCAAGTGTCTGTAATTTTGGAATTTTTGGCTGAAAATGGTCTCAAATGATTTGGTTCGACTCACTGATCAAGAATCCGAGTGCGAAATCGATTCTGTCCGGCCGGCCGACCGGCCGTAGGCACGATAACTCTCGAACGAAAGGAGTTAGCGGATTGAAAATTGCAAGGTGGTTTTGGAGCGTAAATATCTCGGACAAGTTCGTTAATGGGCGTTAACCATCAAGGGGTTTCGGAGTTATGGCCGATTTTAGTAAAAATATTTTTTATGAATATTTCCGAAACCGATCACTCGGTCTATCTGAAATTTAGCACCAGACTGTAGGAGACAGTAGAATCATGACCTTTATACGCATGTGAAGTTTTGTATTGAACAGATTACCGCAAAGTGTCAAAAAAAGAAATTTGAAAATGTGGTGCAGTTCTCATTCTCATGATTACTCATTTAATCTTCATAAATAAACTATTATTTGAATTGAATTTCCTTTTTGATGCAGTTCTATCATATTAATACATTGATATAATTCCCAACTCTGAGAAACCAATACCAGATATAATTTGTCTGTTTGAACTAGAGCGCCAGAAAGCTCCTGTCCACAGGGCTTGAACCCATTTACCATTATTATTTTTGAAAACGGTAAACAGCGTTCATGGCCATGGGAAGATACTGTCTGAGCTCTGCGGGACTCGTTTTTCGATTAAAACCGAGCGAATGGTGGCATATGATTTCACGTTTCAAATTTTCACTGGTGGGAAAGGCTGAATTCCGTGTTTCGTCTCATATGTACGTGGGCGATTAGGTATAATCGACCAAGCCGGCTCTGAGGGGCTTAACCCGTTTCAGTTTAGTTGAATTTGTTGAGAAGCTACAGAGTACTGATGAAGGCCATGAAGCCAGAAACGCGTCTGCTCATGCTTCTCGGAAAATAAATGAATCCCCTGAGGTTTATTTGACTTGTGAAATATATGCATAAATATGTTAATTATACGAAGCCATTAATAAGACCCTATTGGCAGGAACGCTCTGGACTTGTTGATTGACTGAGGTGGTGAATTCGAAAGGAATTGCACCTATATAGTTGTTTTTACTTGTTTTTGTTTCTCCTATATATTTGCACAAAATAATGATACGAGGTACTGCACTTTGGCCGTCGATATGTCATCTTGTCTACCGATAAGAGACATGTCATATTTATTTCCATTCAAAATTCGTTACTCTTGATATAAAATATCACCTGTTCTAGAAAACAAAGTATGATTGAATGCAAAATATCCAATGAAATAACCTCTGCTATCGTAGAATCGCAGATTATAGGATATTATAATTTTTGGGTGATAATATAATGCCCTTGGTTAATCCATTTGATGATGGAAATATACACTCTGGTAAGTTAATCAAATTAGGTTCGGAATATCTACGGTAAAAACAAAACCGGAATATTGGCTAAGTTTCAATTGGTATGATATAATTTTCAGAGTAGATTTGAGGGTTCAATATCTCGGATAAGTACGTTATTTGGTAGAATCGGTCCTCTGGTTTCGGATTAATAATTTATGGCACTCTTGTTTTTATTTCAAATGACACTTTTTTGAATTCAATTTCCTTTATAATGCAGTTCCATCATAAGAATCCATTGATATCATTCCCAACTTTGAGTAATCAATACTTTCGGAGATATGATTTGTCAAAGTTTGAACATGAGCGCCAAAGCTCCTGTCCACAGGGCTTTTCCACTTTTTTGTAAGAACTGGTTTTTATCAAATGGAATGTTCCTTTTTGGCGATCTTGTTCCTAGGAACAGTGCTTATCAATTTGCCCAAATGTCTGTAAATTTCGAATTTCTGGCTGAAAATGGTCTCAAATGTTTTGGTTCGACTCACTGATCAAAATCGATTCTGTCTGGCCGTCCGTCCAGACGATAACACGATAACTTTCGAACGGAATGAGCTAGACAGTTGAAATTTTCAGAGTAGGTTTGGGAGATAAATATCTGGATTAAATTCGTTATTGGGCAAAATCAGTCTTGGGGTTTCGTACATATTTCAAATTCAATTTTTTTTTAAATGGTGTTTCAACACAAGAATCCATTGATATCATTCTCAACTCTAACAAACTAATACTTACAGAGATATGATTTTTCAAAATTTCAATAAAAATCGTAATTTCATGATTTCATAGACGGAGGTTACACTGTCAATCTGGCATCAGTTCACTGTCAATCTGGCATCAGTTCAGATGCTCATTATTTACTTACCCGGTACCGTCACTACCTATCTGTCAAAGTTTTCTTTGAGTAATGGCCCGATAAAAAATTTTACTCTGAATGGAGCACGGGGGTCCACCTCGGGCAGTCGAGACACTTCATTAAGGCCATTCATTAACGGGTCTCCTTCAAAATCCAAGGTTAAGAATCTCCAAGCTCTGGATAGGAATCGCCTAAGTCTGGCCATTGGTGCTTCAGCAGGCCACCTATTTAACAAACATTTGTGGAGAAGGGGGCTAACTGGCTGTTTCTTATGTCGATGGTGCAGGAACATAGATGGAACTGCCAAATATATTCTGTTCAACTGCAATAACCTAACCAAACTAAGGACCGTAAACCTAGGAAAGCGAACTCTCATTATTCCTATGGTGAGAGGGACCCCTCCCTGTCGACTTGCGTAATTTTTGACGGCGTGTCATCAGGTCTGAGTCTCTTGATCTTAACATGAAGGAACAATGGGTCTCAAGGCCTCCGTTCAGCCCAAGGTCGGCACCGTAGAAGAAGAAGAAGAGAAGAAGGTGTATAAGATCGGATTGGAAAGTTCTGTGGGTTGCAGGCTATGTGAATCGGCAGCAGAAACTAACGAAAACATAATATAGCAGCGTAAAGCGCTGGTCCCCGTTAGGGGATGCTTGGAGGTACAATTCTGTAACCCTCAGACATCGGAGGCAAGTCTCGCAGGCAAATTATAAACTAACGCGCTAAGGCGATACTCTTTCTGGGAACCGGATTGAAACATAGTTTCATACGAAAAATGTTCTTGGTCAGAGTGCAAAAAGGCATTTCACAGCCAATCGACCCCTACTGATCTAATCTTATCTAAGACCTACATTTACTTTGTTGAAATCTCAAAACTGCACTAGACAACTATAGGTTTCAGCTATTCGTGTCAGTATATCTATCTTTTATTTAATGAACAAGCAGTTTCACCAATTTGGTATGCGGATGGATATAAGGGAGCTGCTATTCTGGTATATGGGCCGAAACTGAGGATCTCTTTGCCCTGAGACATAAGCCCTCTATCTTACAGGTAGAAATACCCAAGCCAAGCCAAGCCCAAGAGATCTGGAATCACCTATCTAGGGTTCCCTACCAGCTCTGGGAATGCCAGAATACCATGAAGCAAGAGGCTAGAGGCAATAAGGTGACCCTTATATGCGTGTCGTGGCACTGTGGTATTGAACCTAATGCTGGACCAGAACCATTCCGTGGGTTTGGAAAAGACCACTAGCTGCCACGAGCTGAGCTTCAGGTAAAGGTATAGGACTACTGACAGGACACTGTCGTACCGACAGTGTCCTGTCAGTAGTCCTATACCTATGCCAATTTTACCGCATGGACAAGTCAGCAGATGAAATATGCAGGCTATGTGGATCGGAAAAGGAAACTTCCGAACACATAGTTTGCAAGCCCAGAGCTGGTCAGCATAAGAATTTTACATACGAGCGAGTAAGTTCCAAAACCTCACTACGTGACATCCAAGAATACTAAGGACGTCATCAGGTATGTCACCACCATTTTGACAATGTTTTCATGAATGAATAAAAAGGGTAACTCAACAAAATATTGTAGTGGTTGCAGTTATGAAGGGCCAATCCATAAGACCCCGTTCTAATAATAATACAACTTTGTAATTCTCATACAATCCAATTGTAAGCGTTATACAGGGTGAGTCTTTGGCCACTGCATTAATTTTAACCTAAGATTCCTCTCATCAAATGAAACACTTTTTTCATTTACCATTTTTCCAGATTCGGCTCAGGTAAAAAGTTACAAGCGTTTAAAGATTTCATAATGTGCTAATACACTTCCGCATATAAATTATCTATGACATTGCTGGCGGACGAGAATAAGGCATGGTAACGTGGTTTACAGCTTGATTCGGGATTCCAACGCTCAGGGACGGATCCATAAAAGTAGTGAAATTTCTGGAGTTTACCATTTTAAAACATTCAATGAAGAATATCTCGAAAACGGTGCGTTTAAGGAGAAATGATGAAGAATAATATAATATTCTAAAACGATGGAATATTCTTGAAATGACTCGAGAAAAACTTTATATGCTTTCTTTATGCTAATTTGGTTTAGTTTTATGAATCCACGAGTCCATAGCTAGAAAACCAGTAGAAGTAGAAAATAACTAAAATTTGGAAAATATGTATCATAGTTATAGGAAACTTAACGCCAACATTCATTTTATTCGAAAAAAGGATGTCAAAGCTACAAAATAAAAACTGATATTTTTTCAAAATTTCAACAGCCTGTATCTTTTTACCTGAACTGAATTTGGAAAAATGTTAAATGAAAAAAGTGATTCATTTGATGAGAGGAATCTTTGGTTAAAATTAATGCAGTGGTCAAAGACTCACCCTGTATATGTAGGTAATAGAATACTCTCAGTCTGTGTTTGTTACGAAATTTTCACTTGAATGCAACTTGATTCATACCTATGCAGATCAAGGCAGAGGATTCCTCACGATTATCCCATGAAGGAGAATATTAAAATTCCAGCGTAACTATAAAATTAAAATACCACACATAGCAGGGAGATTATTGCAATTCGATACCATGTATCTAACGACATTTGAAATGATGTTTTCAGATCACAGGTACTGAACAATCGTTGACCTACAGTCACTCGATTTTATCTTAACACAAGGTATAATGATCAGCGGAGGGTTTTAGTCAACTGGTCAACCATTTGAAAATACCAACGAATTTGATGCTACCAAATATAATAATTCAATGGAATAGATGTAACATACAATAAGGTGAACTCTATTTAATTGCTAATAACTAAAAGACCTACGGTGAAATATTGATCGATTTTAACCATCAACAAATATTGCCTCGTGATCTGAGGAAGTCACTACATCGCGCAGTGTTCCCCCTAAAAGGAAACTATTGTCATTCAGGGCAGATACGTATCGAATTTATAGTTGTTACTAATCATCGGCATAACTGATAGCTTATTGATACTTGAATTTATAATGTAAAACAATTTTTTTTTCGTTATTCCGGAATCTCTTGGCCGATTTTGCCAAATAATGAACTTTACTGAGATATTTATTGTCCAAACCTACTCTGAAAATTTCTGTCTAGCTCATTCCGATCGAGAGTTATCGTGTTAATGGCCAGACTGCCGGACGGAATCGATTTTGACCACGTATTCTTGATCAGTGAGTCGAACCAAAATGTTTAAGACCATTTTCAGCCAAAAATTCGAAAATTATAGACATTGATAAGCACTCTGTTTCGAGGAACAAGAGCGACAAAAACTATTTGTTATTTTATATTTGAAATAAAAATCAAGAGTTGAATAAAGGACTCCACAAACTGATGCGGCAGCGGTATTTATTGGACTATTCTTTCAAAAATGGGTTCAAGCCCTGTGGACAGGAGCTTTCTGGCGCTCTAGTTCAAACAGACAAATTATATCTCCGACAGTATTGGTTTCTCAGAGTTGGGAATTAAATCAATGTATTCTTATGAAAGAACTGCATCATAAAGGAAATTAAATTCAAATAATAGTTTATTTATGAAGATTAAATGAGCAATCTGAGAATGAGAACTCCACCATGGAAGAAATCAAATTAAAATAGCTGAAATGAATTTGACTCTTTCTTATAGAACAGGATGAAATGTACGAGTATGAACACAGATCATATAATAAAGCTTAGATAGAATAATTATAGCATTCTGTGAAAACATAGAAGTACGTACGATTCATTATTGAAATTTAGAAATCTCCGAAAGTATTAGTTTGTTGGAGTTGAAAATGATATCGATGGATTTTAATGGTGAAACTGCATCTTAAATAAAAATTACAGACATTTGGGCAAATTGATAAGCACTCAGTTCCTAGAGCGCCAAAAAGTGTAATTCCCTTTCCGGGATTTGAGCCCGCCTTATCTCTTTCCGAAACCGAAAACCCGACGGACTAGACCAACGGGCTATCGCGCTCCTCGTACGATTTTGTCGATCTCCAGTATTAGAATAAAACGTCGGTACTTACCTGGGATAGAGAGAGACAGAGAGATACACTTTATTGGATGGTTCCAAATGGCTATAGACCTAAGTCTTCCTGCCTGTTACAAAAATTCATACAATTACAATTTAGGTACTTCATATTTGGTGTTAGTATGGATGTATGTTAACTTAGGTTCATTAAAAATTCAAATAAAGGTGCTTCTGGAAATTTTCTTTTTGGTATGATGTTCCTGTCGTATCTGTGAATAAGAAGTCGCATGATATCTCTGTTGTGTTGTTCTGATATGAAGTTTTTGTCCAATATATTCATCCTGTTTACCTGGGATATATATTGTTAATTTTCACTTTTCGACATAAAATCGCCACATGGGGGTTTATTTGACGGTTTTTTACCCTTGTCTCTCTAAGTCGATTTTGACGATTCTCGAACCAACTATCAGCTAGAAATTAGACAATGTCATGTCTCAGGAAAATAAGTTGACATTGTGACAATTCATACATAGAATAATTATATAATTCTGTGAAAACGTAGAAATACGATTTATTATTGAAATTTTGAAAAATCATATCTCCGAAAGTATTAGCTTGTTAGAGTTAAAAATGATATCATTGGATTCTTATGGTAAAACTGCTTATTGAAAAAAAAATTAATTTGGAATTTGTTATGTAAAAAAAAATTTTTTTTTTTGACGTTGCCCAATAACGAAATTAGCCGAGATATTTATCTCCCAAACCTACTCTGAAAATTTCAACTGTCTAGCTCATTCCGTTCGAGAGTTATCGTGCCTACGACCGGCCGGCCGGACCGGCTGGACAGAATGAATTTCAACCACGGATTCTTGATCAGTGAGTCGAACCAAATCGTCTGAGACCATTTTCATCAAAAAATTCGAAAATTACAGACATTTGGGAACAATTATAGAAAAGTGCATTAGGATGCTATGTAAAAGTATTCGCGACCATGAAGAGTTTCAGAAGAGTGTTCCCTAGAATATGCGCAGCAAAAGTCCAAGTTAAAGAACACTACAGATAATGCAAAAAGTAGTGACATTTTGCACGATCGTATTAAAAAATCAACCTTCACGCCGTCTTATTAGCCTTAACAAGAAAAAAAAATTGCGCATCCTTTGAATTCAAATAAATAAAATAGTGAACCTTCTCAGTGGAGATTCGAACCCGGGCAAGCTCCGCCAAAGCAGATTGACCCCACGTCAATGCTTTTTGAGCGTTTTTACTTCTTTCATAGTGAAGTCAATCTGCATGTGTTTTTGGCGCTCTAGTTCCTCGGAACTGAGTGCTTATCAATTTGCCCAAATGTCTGTAATTTTCGAATTTTTCGATGGAAATGGTCTTAAACGATTTGGTTCGACTCACTGATCAAGAATCCGTGGTCGAAATTAATTCTGTCCGGCCGGCCGTAGGCCCGATAACTCTCGAACGGAATGAGCTAGACAGTTGAAATTTTCAGAGTAGGTTTGGGAGATAAATATCTCGGCTAAGTTCGTTATTGGGCAAAATCGAACAGATGGTTTCGGAGTAACAAAAAAAAAATTCTTTTTACTAAACAAATTCCAAATTAATTTTTTTTCAATAAGCAGTTTTACCATAAGAATCCAATGATATCATTTTTAACTCTAACATGAGATATGATTTTTCAAAATTTCAATATTAAATCGTATTTCTACGTTGTCACAGAATGATATGATTATTCTATGTATGAATTGTCATAATGTCAACTTATTTTCCTGAGACATGACATTATCTAATCAATCGAAGAATTGTGAGCGAAGTGAGAAAAACCTCAGTTGTTTGCTCCGAAATTAGTTTTTCTCAGAAAAGTCTTACATTTCGGAACGGAACATGAAGTAAGAGATCTGAGAGTAGTGAGACCGCAAAGTGTCAAAAAAAATTTTGAAAATTTAAAAAAAGTTTTTCTACAATAACTCTCGAACGGAATGAGCTAGGTAGTTGAAATTTTCAGAGTAGGTTAGGGAGATGAATATCTCGGTTAAGTTCGTTATTGGGCAAAATTGGCCAGATTTAATTTGATTTCTTTCATGGTGCAGTTCTCATTCTCATGATTGCTCATTTAGTCTTGATAAATAAACTATTATTTGAATTGAATTTCCTTTATGATGCAGTTCTATCATATTAATACATTGATATAATTCCCAACTCTGAGAAACCAATACTTTCGGAGATATAATTTGTCTGTTTGGACTAGAGCGCCAGAAAGCTCCTGTCCACAGGGCTTGAACTCATTTTATTCTAGCTTATAGCCATCCGGTCAATACAAAACTCGGCATGTATAAAAAGGTCATGATTCTACAATCAGATAGATCGAGTGATCGGTTTCGGAAATAATCATAAATTTTTTTGCGTGTATGTTCTGGGGAACAACGCGTTATCATTTTGCTCAAATGTCTGAGTTCGGCTACCTGATGAAGAATTCGAGGACAAATTTGATTCTGTCCGGCCAGCGCCATGATAACTTGAGAACGGAATGAGGTAGCGACTTTAAAATTTCAGGGTAGGTGGCGCATCCCAATACAACGGACAAGTTCGTTAATGGGCATAATCGACCCAAGGGTTTCCGAGTAATAATTTTATTTTCAACTAATATGAATCCGATCGAACTGAAACTTGGTGAGTAGTTGTAGAATATGGACTTAAGCACGTTTGTCAAATTTTGTGAGAATCGCATCACTAGAAAATTTTTAAAAAATTATTGAAAAATATATTTCTTATGTTACGATAACCCGAGAACGGAAAGAGATGACTTGAAATTTTCAGGTTAGTTTGTTCATCTGGATGCAACATTTCAGTTTGTTTATAGGTATAATCAACCACACAGTTTTGGAGTTATAGCCATCTGAAATTTGGTAATTATTTCCTCAATAACTCGACAAATACAAAACCGATTAAATTCAAACATGGTTATTAGTTGTATAATGCCGACGCAAAAATTCTTTCGAAAATTCGTGAGGATCGTATCACTAGAAAATGTTTAAAAAATCATTGAAAATTATTGAAAAAAATTTCATATATCAGTAACTATTCGTCCGAGGGTTTGACCACTGCATTAATTTTAACCAATATTCCTCTCATGAAATGAAACACTTTTTTCATTTAACATTTTTCCATATTCAGCTCAGGTAAATAGATACAGGCTGTTGAAATTTTGAAAAAAAATCAGTTTTTATTTTGTAGCTTTGAAATCCTTTTTTCGAATAAAATTAATGTTGGCGTAAAGTTTCCTATAACTATGATACATATTTTTCAAATATTAGTTATTTTCTACTTCTACTGGTTTTCTAGTTATGGACTCGTGGATTCATAAAACTAAACGAAATTAACATAAAGAAAGCATATAAAGTTTTTCTTGAGTCATTTCAAGAATATTCCAACGTTTTAGAACATTATATTATTCTTCATCATTTCTCCTTAAACGCACCGTTTTCGAGGTATTCTTCATTGAATGTTTTAAAATGGAAAACTCCAGAAATTTCACTACTTTTATGGATCCGTCCCTGAGCGTTGGAATCCCGAATCAAGCTGTAAACCACGTTACCATGCCTTAACCTCGTCCGCCAACAATGTCATAGATAATTTATATGCGGGAGTGTATTAGCACATTGTGAAATCTTTAAACGCTTGTAACTTTTTACCTGAGCCGAATCTGAAAAAATGGTAAATGAAAAAAGTGTTTCATTTGATGAGAGGAATCTTTGGTTAAAATTAATGCAGTGGTCAAAGACTCACCCTGTATATATTGTTGGAGATTCGAGCAGCCTTATGTAAGTTTAGTAGATGGATGGGAACCGTTGCCTCGATAACTTTCGAACAAAAGGAGATAGGGACTTGCAATTTTCAGGGTATGATGCGTATCCGAATGGGAGTGTTAAGTTCTATTATGGGCATAATCAGTCCAACGGTTGCAGAGTTATACCCACCTGGAATATTATTACCTCGATAACTCAAAAAATATAGACTCGATCGAATTGAAGCATAGTATCTAGCTGTAGAATATCGACATAAAGATGTGTTTTAGAAGAACCGTACCTCTAGAAAATTTTTAAAAAATTATGAAGAAAAAATTGGTTCAGGCACAGTCGTGGAGTCAGCAGCTTTTGCGCGTATGTTCTGTTGTCCATTCTCCTGTATGGGACACTCTTAATCGAATTTATCATGGTAAATTATTTTGTCCATTCTCCCCTATTGGACACTTAATTCGAATTTACCCCGTGGTAAATATCGAATTAAGAGTGTCAAATTTACCATGGTAAATTCGAACTAAGAGTGTTCAATACAGGAGAATGGACAATAAAATTTATCATGGTAAATTTGATTAAGAGTGTCCAATACGGGAGAATGGACAATAGAACTCACGCGCAAAAGCTCCTGACTTTACATCTGAGCTTGAACCAATTTATTTTCAACTAAAAATGGCCATAACTCCGAAACGTTGTATTTTGCCCATTAACCAACCTGTCCGAGATATTTATGATCCTAAACTACCCTGTTAAGTTATGTTGCTAACGGCTGGCCGGACCGGCCGGACGGACGGTCAGTATTGGATTTGACCCCGGATTATTCATCACTGAGATCGTTTGAGACCATTTTTGTTAAAAAATTCAAAAAATACTGACATCCAGGCAAAATGATAGCACGCTGTTCCTTGCGAAACAAGCGCGCTAACAGACGGCTTGAAGGTTCATCCAGTATTCCGTGTGGCTGTGTGAAAAGTGAGTAAAAGAAAGAACATCCCAGAAAACATAATTCTATGGTCACCCTTCTTCGATCCACGGTGTAAAATTTTGGGTGACAAATCCCCCATTTTCCACCCTTGCCCAGTTGGACGATAAATAAGAGAAACCAAGAACCCATCTCCTAACCACAGAGAACTCGGTGTTTTCGACTGGCTGATAAATAACATCGCCAGCAGTTCATACAATCGAGCTTTGTACTAATTGGGATCCAGAAGGACACCATGATTGCGCGCGTCAGATAAGAAACGGGACATTATTTATGGGACTCATTGTATATAGGTGGTGGAGGTTATCGGTTCTTTCCCTGAAAATATATTCATTTTTAATTTGAGCTTTACGAAGATTCAAAATTAATTTTTGTCACACCTTTTTTAGATAAGAGAATCTTCGGATCGTCCTTTTGCCATCCGTCCGGATATTTTCCTCCTCATTATTGCAGTTGGACACATGAAATTTGACACGATGGACTTGTTTCGATTTTCCGAATGTTCATCCATATAAATTCACCCTAGTGGCTGAATTTGTTCGTAACAAATCGATATGATGATATGAAATACGAAAAAATTGGTGGAATTGGTAAATTCGATTAAGAATGTCCAATACATGAGAACATGCGCGCAGAAGCTCCTGACTTCACGTCAGTGCTTGAACCAATTTTTTGGCGCTCTAGTTCCTCGGAACTGAGTGCTGCCAAATGTCTGTAATTTTCGAATTTTTGGCTGAAAATGTTCTCAAACGATTTGGTTCGACTCACTGATCAAGAATCCGAGGTCGAAATCGATTCTGTCCGGCCGGCCGTAGGCACGATAACTCTCGAACAAAAGGAGTTAGAGGATAGAAATTAGCAAGTTGGGTTTGGAGCGTAAATATCTCGGTTACGTTCGTTAATGGGCGAAATCCATCAAGCGGTTTCGGAGCTATGGCCGATTTCAATAAAACACATTTTTTATGAATATTTCCGAAACTGATCACTCGATCTATCTGAAATTTAGCATCAAATTGTAGAATCATGACCTTTATACGCATGTGAAGTTTTGCATTGACCAGGTTACCGCAAAGTGTCAAAATAATTTCAAAATTAAAAAAAAAAATTTCTACAATAACTCTCGAACGGAATGAGCTAGGTAGTTGAAATTTTCAGAGTAGGTTAGGGATATGAATGAATATCTCGGTTAAGTTCGTTATTGGGCAAAATAGGTCAGATGGTTTCGGAGTAACGAAAAAAAAATTTTTACAATAACTCTCGAACGGAATGAGCTAGGTAGTTGAAATTTTCAGAGTAGGTTAGGGATATGAATGGATATCTCGGTTAAGTTCGTTATTGGGCAAAATAGGTCAGATGGTTTCGGAGTAACGAAAAAACAAATTTTTTTTAAGCAACAAATTTCAAATTCAATTTTTATTGAAGATGCAGTTTCACCATTAAAATCCATCGATATCATTTTCAACTCCAACAAGCTGATACTTTCGGAGATATGATTTTTCTAAATTTCAATAATGAATTGTACTTCTATGTTTTCACAGAATGCTATAATTATTCTATCTAAGCTTTATTATATGATCTGTGTTCAAACTCGTACATTTCTTCCTGTTCTATAAGAGGGAGAGTCAAATAAATCAATTAATTTGATTTCTTCCATGGTGCAGTTTTCATTCTCAGATTGCACATTTGATCTTGATAAATAAACTATTATTCGAATCGAATTTCCTCTATGATGCAGTTCTATCATAAGAATACATTGATATAATTCCCAACTCTGAGAAACCAATACTTTCGTAGATATAATTTGTCTGTTTGAACTAGAGCGCCAGAAAGCTCCTGTCCACAGGGCTTGAACCCATTTTTTTTTGTAATTTTTTAAAAATTTTCTATGGGTAGGGTCCTCACCAAATTTAACACACGTCTCTATGTCGATATTCTACAACTGGTTACCAAGCTTTACTTCGATTGAGCCTATATTTTTTGAGTTTCCGAGGAAATAATATTCCAGATGGGTATAACTCCGAAATTGTTGGGCGGATTATGCCCAACAACGAACTCAACTGTCCCATTAGGATGCGCAACCTATCCTGAAAATTGCAAGTCCCTATCTCCTTTCGTTCGAAAGTTATCGAGGCAACGTTCACCCATCCACCCATTGAACTCACACAAGGCTGCTCGGATCTCCAACAATATGGATCCGATGATGTTCAATTTGGAACTCGGCTCTAGTTAGATTTTGAAGGCTCTCGCCAAATTTCGGTGATATCGGACGGATAGCTTCTGAGATATAGAATTTTTTCAATTGTACCTACAAACATTTTTTTTAAGCTATTGATAGATACGATTCTCACGAAATTTTGCTTATATTTTTGTGTCAGCATTTTAAAACTAATTATCAAGTTTGAATTGTATCGGATTCGTATTTTTTGAGTTATCAAGGAAATATCAACCAGCCGGCCGGACAGATTCAAATTTGACCTCGAATTCATTTTCGGCAAAAAAATCGAACTTTACACAGATTTAGGCAATATGATAGCACGCTATCCCCAGAACATGCTTGCGCACAAAAAATTACAGCAGTAATTGCACCGTAGTTGTGTACTGCGAATATGTTCCGTCGCCATTGTTGTTTGTACACATTCATGGTAACGAAATCATCATATTTTTTGTTCCCTGCGTCGCGCCGATTATAGAAACGTCATTTTGACAGTAGTAATTTATTCCAGAAATATTCCAATGAATCACACTCCTGCATAAAAATTCCAAAATAATTTTGCGTTACAGCATGTAATTACCTATATAATTGCATTCCTATTATGGGAACTTTTTAACATGAGGGAATTATTTGTGAGCAATTGTACAAGTGCAAATTTGTCAGAAGCACCCTATCCTATTCCTTCGTAGTCGGGCTTTTTCTCCAAAATAAGCAAATAATAATAATAATAATAATAATAATAATGATAAATACAAGATGGTATAAGAAGAACATCATGAAAGTGGACACCCCCCAACAACTTGCAGAGCATGCCACAGTCAGCAGGAAACTGTCATGCACATCCTGTCTGCTTGCAGAGTCCACGCTCCATCAGGATACACAGAAAGACACAATGCGGCACTTCGGATTCTCTACTTCCAACTGAGAGAAGTTTATGGTATAGACAAGGAGCCAGTGCTACCATTTGTGTCATCGAAAATGATAGAGCTCGAATCTACTGGAACTATGCATTTCCAACAACTCGGCAGATCCATGCTATAAAGCCAGATATAGTACTGGTGGACAAAGATCTCAGGGAATTGTTTGTTGTCGAATTTTCCTCCCCTGCTGAAAATAATGTGGTGATGAAAGAACAACAGAAGAGGGAGAAATACAAGGATTTGCTGTTTGAGCTGGGAACCCTATATCCAGGGTATAAAGTAAAAATGGTCGTTCTGATCATAGGATGCCTTGGCGGAATGAGAGCGAACTATGTGACAGAATTGATGATTATTCCGGCCTGTACATCCTTGGCCGAGGTTTTGGCGAACAGAATGCAGAAAGCAGTGTTGCTTGGGTCACTACGAGTGATGAGGTCCCATCAACTATGAAGGCCACTTGCAGCTCATCTCTTTTGTTAAGGGACGCTGTAAGGGCAGGACGAAGAACAGTCCAAGAAGAGTGAGAGGTTTTTTAGTGAGTAACCAAATAACATCTGGAGTCTCACACTGCCGCTTGCGGCGCCTATAAAAGGTTTTTCCTCTTACGAAAAAAAAAATGATAATAAAGGTCTTTATTCCTTCAATATCAGGCCATATTGAATTGAATATTGTAGTCTACCTCGATTTTTCTCGTGCTTTCGATCGTGTTCCACATAGGCGCCTACTTCTGAAACTCGAGAATTTGGGTATTCGGGGTTCCCTTCTTCGGTGGATCGGATCATTCCTCTCAGATCGTAGTTTTCGCGTGCGTGTAGGTGATTCTCTATCGACCACGAGACCTGTTCTTAGTGGGGTCCCCCAGGGTTCGGTGCTGGGTCCTATTCTTTTTCTCCTCTATACTTCGGATATGCCGAGAACTATTCGATCTCATTGTTCGCTTTTTGCCGATGACTCAAAAATATTTGGCAGTCCCCTCATCGATCCTGGTGTTATCCAGCAAGACCTTGATGCCCTCTACGACTGGTCTGCAAATTGGTGTTTACCTCTGAATCTCCAGAAGTGCGCTGTTGTTCACATGGGAAGGAATAATCCAGCAGTCGAGTACACTCTTGGTGGCTGCGTGATTTCTTCGGAGAGCTCCCACTGTGACCTTGGAGTAGTGGTTTCCGACGACCTTTCTTGGTCTAATCACACCCTACATGCTGTCAACAAGGCGAAGAGAATTCTTTATCTCCTAAGTAGATCATTTTCCCGTTGCGATCCGACCACCTGCAGAATCCTATACACTACATATGTGCGCCCTATACTGGAATATGCTGGACCAGTTTGGTCTCCGTCTCTGGTTCGTGATGCACAACTACTCGAGAGTGTCCAGCGTCGTGCGGCCAGGATCCCTTATGGTGTGCTTCGACCCAGTTATCCTGAACGGCTATCCATTATGAATCTTCCCCTATTTTCTGATAGAAGGATTCGAGGTGACCTTATAATCACATACAGAGCTCTGAATGGATTTTTCAGCACAGACCTGGGAGGAATTTTCACCTTAAACACTAACGAACGATTGCGTGGCCACAGGTTCAAACTAGGGAGGGAAAACTTCCGAACAACACAGAGGGAGTACTTTCTATCCAATAGAGTGTTTTCGTCTTGGAATCGTTTACCATCTGCCATTGTGGAGGCCTCCAACGTCAATACATTCAAAAATCGATATGACAGGTGGAATATGGGGCGGACGTGACAATGGTCAATTTGTTTTTTTTTCCTTTCATTAAATTTGTCAATTCCAAATCATTGTGATCAAACTATTTTTTTTTTCTTGAGCCATGTGCATTAACTTTTTTTCATTTTGTTATTCTGTGAGTTTATAGATTTCTTAACTCTTATCAAATAAATAATAATAATAATATACATGTAAATACACAACATTAAATTTGAAAAGAAGGAAAAGGCGTGATTCAGTGCACTCAATAAGTGCACTGTTCTATCTAACCTTAGATTCATACCAGAGCTGTCATAAAAAAATTATATGTCTTAGCAATGAAAAATATACAACAAAGAAAAATGCTTATTTCTTTCTCTAAATATAAAAATCTGTAAATCTAACCCTATATATTACTCGTTCAGTACTCTTAATTGTTCATCTAATAGCTTCCTGAAAAGGGAGATCTTAAAGCGGTTAAAGTTGTTTATATTTCTGATGTTCACAGGCAGATTGTTAACAGCTTGCGCCACACTGTAGGAAAACGAACGCCTGAATAACTCAGTCGAGAAAATAGGTGGCGTCAAAAGGTGCCCTTAAAACGAATGTTCAAATTATGAACATCAGAACGAAAAGTAATTTTGTTGTACAGGTATGGAGGGGTTCTAGTGTTGATTATTTTTATGAATAAGGTAGCGGAGTGGAGAAGTCTTCTATTACTCATATTCAGCCAGTTGACAACACCAAGAGTGTGGCTGATTCTTTCATATTTCCTTATTCCGAAAATGAGTCGTAAGCAAGAGTTCTGTAGCTTCTGTATTCTAATTTTATCTATGCAACTCAAGCAGGGATTATAGACGACATCTGCATAGTTCAAATGTGAGAGGACAACTGAGTCACAAACCAATCTTCTCAATTTAGTGTTCAAAGATTCTCGATTCTGATAGACCACTCTCAACATCCCATACGTTTTTTGTAAGCAGGCAGAAAAATGATCAGTAAATCTCAAATCTTGATCTATCCAAACACCCAGACTCTTGACTCTCGGTGACAAGCCAATAATCTCTCCGTCCATCATCACCGACCCACCAACAGCCTCAAACCGCAATCTATCATTGTTTCTTCCGAACAGTGTGGCAACCGTTTTAGTTAACTTGTACAGTTTTTAGGCAGCACGCTGTCATGCAAAATTATCGGTTATCCAGTAGAATAAGCATTCATTCAACCTCGGAATGGAAGGGAATAAGCTGTGAATTTGTATGAACCTTTATTTTGGAGTTGTAATGACTTGTCGAAAAGTCTGATATAATTTCGTTTCTGCGTCACAAGATATTCAAGTTCAGTGGATACGAAAATCAGTTTTTCACAATTATCGCGTTGCGTATGAGAAATATTTAAAGTCCTTATAATATTTGTAGACCATAACTATTTTCATTTTGAGCATTTTGATCATTATCGTGAGTAGCAGGTGCGCATCCGAACATAGAGGAATTATGTGAAATACGGTGAAATATTTTAAAATGCAATATTAATATTAATTAATTAATATCTGAATAATAATACAATAATTATTATTAATTATAAAATTGTGAAATGGATTTATTCATATCAAATAATGAAATTTGTTGTTTAAGAAAGACTTAAAATTAATAACGGATGTCAAAGTGACATCTCCAGGTCTCTGAGAAGAGTCGACGTTTCAATTACTGAACCAGCGAATCCGCCATTTTGTCCTTAAAACAAACAAATATTCCATAACCTGACTGTTGCGTCTCCTGCTGAGTCCGATTGTGACTCTAAACTCACTCAAATTCACACACAATATTTCATAGAAATCGGTCACTTTATTTAGGAGCAGTTCATAAACATACAAACAAACAAACTTACAGTGGAAATTTATATATTATTTTCTTACTCATGTGTGTTTTCTCTGCAAATTGTAGGAAAGATGGAATCGTGAAAAATTATTGATAATTTTGAAGCTTTCATGTTATTATCCCCGAAAATGTATAAATTGTATAATATAGAAAATAAATAATCCAAACCATGGCTTTGAAAATAATATCTAATATTAATAAAATCTCAATTAAATTAAAACTACTAATGAATTGTTCAGTTGAAACTGATTACTGAAGTATTAATAATTGGATGAAGTATGTTGTACTTCGTCAACCTTTTTGCGTGCATGTTATGGGAAACATCGCGCATATTTTATTTTTAAACGATTGGGTTCGACTCCCTGATGAAGAATTCGAGGTCAAATTAGATTATGTCCGGGCGTCCGGCCGGCTGCTGCAGGATAACTTGAGAACGAAAAGAGATAGCGACTTGAAATTTTCATGGTAGGTGGCACGTCCCAATACGAAGGACAAGTTCGTTAATGGGCATAATCATCCCAATGATTTCCGATTAATAATTTTGTTACCAACCAATACAAACCCGAACGAATTGAGACTTGTCGTAGAATACAAACTTAAATACGGAAATAGGGAAATTTTGTGAGAATCGTATCACTAGATAATTTTTAAAAAATTATAAAAAATTTCATTCATCTCACGATATCCTGAGAAAGGTAAGAGATAGTGCATCTGAATGTGACATTTGAGTTTGTTAATTGGCATAATCGGCCAAACGGTTTTGGAGTTATACCTCATCTGAAATGTGGTTGTTATTTCCTCAGTAACTCGGAAAATACGATACCGATCCAACTCAAACAAGGTTGATAGTTGTAGAACGCCGATGTGAAAATTCTTGCAAAATTTCGTGAGGATCGCAATACCAAAAAATTTCTAAAAAGTCATTGAAAAATTCCTTGTATCAGAAACTATTCGTCCGACATCACCGAAATTTTGCGACAGCCTTCAAAACCTAACTCTACTGCAAAGTTCCAAGTTTGAAAATGATCGGATCTATATTGTTGTAGATCCGAACAGTATTGGGTGAGTTCAGTAGCTAGATTGGTGACCGTTGCCTCGATAACTTTTGAACAAAAGAAGATAGGGACTCGCAATTTTCAGGGTAGAATGCGCATCGGAATGGGAGAGATAACTTCGCTGTTGGGCATAATAGGCCGAACGGTTTCGGAGTTATACTCATGTTGAATATTATTTTCTCGATAACTCAAAAAATACAGACCCGATCGAGTTGAAGTTTGGTAACTAGTTGTAGAATATCGACATAAAGACGTGTGTGAAATATTGTGATGACCGTGCCACTAGAAAGAATTACGAAAAAATATTATGTATCTCACGATACCTTCAGAATGGAACAAGATAGCGCCATGCTTTTTTTTTGGAGTTACTTGAGGCGTAAATTTTTTTGTATTTCAATTCTGATAGAATACATATGTCAGCATTAAAAATTCTGTGATCATAGATGATTCTCTACTGAAGTCTGTCATTAAAATGGTATGAAATGTATTCATATAAAGGGTTTTCCAATAAGAGGTGTTATTTTCATATTCAAAGGAAAATGCCATTTTTCAATATAAATGATCGGATGTTTATTTCATTATAAAGAAGAAGCTATGCCCTTAATAGTGGAAAATAACATCAGGCAAATGACCACTACGACCACGCTTACAGGACCATATCCTTTTAATGAAATTTTCCGTAACCAAATCACAAAGTGGCTGCCCTATGTCCTCGATAGCCTCACGAATTCCATCTTTGAGGTCTTGAATCGACTCTGGGCTATTGGCGTAGACCTTCTCTTTCACGTGGCCCCAAAGGAAGAAGTCGCAAGGTGTTAAATCACAAGATCCCGGTGGCCAATTGTGATCACCTCTTCGAGAGATAACACGGTCCGGAAACTTTTCCCGCAAAAGATCAATGGTTTCGTTGCTTGTGTGGCACGTAGCGCCGTCTTGTTGAAAGTAAACGTTGTCCAGATCAATACCATCCAATTCCGGCCATAAAAATCATTAATCATCTTTCGATAGCGCAATCCATTCACCATAACTGTTGCTCCAGCCTCATTTTCGAAAAAGTAAGGTCCAATGACTCCACCGGACCATAAACCGCACCAAACAGTCACACGTTGAGGATAGAGAGGCTTTTCAACAATAACTCTTGGGTTTTCCGAGCCCCAGATATGACAATTTTGCTTGTTGACGAAGCCACCGAGGTGGAAATGGGCCTCATCACTCAAAATGATTTTTCGATGGAATTCCGGATCATTTTCATGCATTTCAACGACCCAATCAGCAAAGACACGACGTTTTTGATGATCGGCCGGCTTGAGGTCTTGTGTTAACTGAACTTTATAAGCCTTATAAGACCCAAATCTTTATGCAAAATACGGTGTAATGACGTTTGTGGAATGCCTAATTCCAAAGAACGACGAGGAATGGACAATCCTGGGTTTTCTTCAACACTTTCGGCTACAGCAGCAATATTTTCGGCTATGTTCTTGAGCGTCTTGCACGGGTTTTATTCTTCACATAACTAACTTGTCCCCACAGCTCGAATTTTTCCACCAATTTCTTTATTGCGGTCCGACAAGGTGCTTCACGACGACCCAAAAATGTTCGAGTTTTACGAACCGTCTCTGCCAAATTTTCACCATTTTTATAGTGAATTTTAATAATTTCAATGCGTTCTTGAAGCGTGTATCGTTCCATTATTATTAATGGCGTAGTTTCTACTTGTCAAATGTCAAAAAAATGACAGCTTCAAAAGTGACATCTAAAGAAATAGCGGGCTATTCAAAATAAAACCTCTTATTGGAAGACCCTATATTATAAAAGCTGAGAAAACGGTCAATATCAATGCTAAATTCATAGGAAAGTGTTCAATAGAGGTGAGTGGACAATAGAACATGCGTGCAAAAGCTCCTGACTTCACATCAGTGATTGTACCAATTTTTATACTCAGAAGATGCATCATGAAGGAGTTTTTTGCAATATTTGGGGAAGAGTTGAATCTTTTAATTTGAAAAATAAATATTGCACCCCCTCCTGATTACTATGTAGGTAACTAAACTAATCGTGTTAACTTCGAGGTTGAAATCCCCTGAAAAAAATTGTAAAAACCTCAATGAAAAAATACAAGCACCGCAACCTACATTATTGATGGGAAATGAAGCCGACTTAAATGCACCAGTCCGTAAATAGATATAGGTACACGATGTTTCCGATAAATTATACAAACCCCATATCAATTTTCCCCGACTTTTCTTTCCAATTTTATGGTTTTAAATATTCAATAGTCATGCGTGTCATGTCAATGGGACATTTAGGTAGGGAAGAGTGGTGATATGTCGTACTGAATTTTTCAGTAGAATTGGAAGGTTACCCTGTGAACTTCGGGACTATTAAGGATGTTATCGAGTTAACCGAAAGTTTGTAAACCGAATAAATAATTGATTGGTTAGAAATAGATTTTCGTGGTTGTCTGATATCAAATCGATGGAATGTTGGTCATTTAATGAAAATTTTAAGAGCACTCACGTAACGTCAGGAGGTTTAGTGAGCGCTCCATCGTTTGATGATCAATATCTTTCAGTGATAATGTGGCACTGTACAGGGTGGGCCAAATTGGACACTTTTGTAGGGAAAGTCCTATTTCTGTTCTAGATAGACGAAAACTGATGTCAGTGTCTGAGGGCCAATATTCATGAGAAACACATAGGTAAAAACCACATGTCGTTATATATAGTTACAGGATGTTATTCGAAAATGTGCATATGCACATGTGCATTTTTATATTATTCTATGTGCATTTCTACTTTTTACGTAGAATTCAATGAGGTTAATCAAATTTTCTGGAAACTGATATTATATATGATCTCGGCATGGAAATCTTTTTTTTAAATGAGACACCCCTTTTTTTTTGCATATTTCGATAGGGCTTGAAATTAAAATTTCAAAAATATAGTATACTTGATATTTTCGAATTTCATTGCAGTTTCGAAAGTTATTGGGTTACGAACAGAGCTTTTACCATTTAAGAAACGTTAGACTATAATTTGCATTATCTAATTAATCATTGCCATTACCATTTTTCCAAATTCGGCTCAGGTAAAAAGATACAGGCTGTTGAAATATCGAAAAAAAATCAATTTTCATTTAGTAACTTTGATATCCTTTTTTCGAATAAAATGAATGCTGATACAAAGTTTCCTATAACTATATGATACATATTTTTCAAATATTAGTTTTTTCCTACTTCTACTGGTTTTCTATTGATAGACTCGTGGATTCATAAAACTAAACGAAATTAGCATAAAGAAAGCAGATAAAGTTCTTCTTGAGTCATTTCAAGAATATTCAATTGTTTTAGAAAATTTAATTATTTCACATAATTTAGCCTTAAACATACCGTTCTCGAGATATTCTTCATTGAATGCTATAAAATAGGAAGATCCAGAAATTCCACTACTTTTATGGAATCCCAAATCAAGCTGTAAACCACGTTGTCATATCTTTTCTCGTACACCAATAGTATAATATATAATTTATATGCAGGAGTGTATAAGAACATTGTGAAATTTTAAACGCTTGTAACTTTTTACGAGATCCGAATGTGGAAAAATGGTAAATGAAAAAACTTTTTTATTTGATGAGAGGAATCTAAGGTTAATATTAATGTACAACTTTAAGACTCACCCTGTATGTATATACAGGGTGGTCCAGATCTTAACCAAGAAATGTTAACCACGTATTCTACATCAAAAATAAGCCCTAGTTTATCATATAAACATATGTCGAGAAATGCTTCCTCTCCGATATACAGGGTGTAAAAATTATTAGAAAAAAAAAGTTTTTTTTTCCTTTACTTGGAACATCTTCTTTAAATTCGTATTTGAGTGTGGCTATTAACGCTATTTTTTCGTAATTACACATTTTTTACAAAGATAGTCTTATTATTACGAGTATTATTTTATTATTATGTACCATATCAAATTTTAGCGATTTGCTCATGCATGAGAGTGTAATTTTTTTACTCGGAAACGGTGCCTCGTACGTCAAAAAGTCAGGAGAATGAATTACCTTCAAATTAAATAAGGATTTCAAGAATAAATTCTATTGTTGGAAAAACCAGTGGCGTATCATTTTTTTGTCTAAAAATATTCAGTCTCGATGCAGTAAGGACACCACTGGTGAAATAAAAAAACAATTATTTTATTCAAAAAGTGCCTCTTGATCCTTAAAACCTCTGTCCCAAATTTCATAAAAATATTATAAGAAGTGTAAAAGTTATTAATAAAAAACATTTTTTTTTTCTATAATTTTAACACCCTGTAGTTCAGAGAGAAAGCATTTCTCGACATATATTTATATGAAAAACTAGGGCTTATTTTTGACGTAGAATACGAGGTTAAAGTTTCTTGGTTACGATCTGGACCACCCTGTATATTCGTATATTCTGTTTTTGGAATACCCATAGGAATAAATCCGTGAATCACAGTATATCATCGAAATCCATTCGTCAGCTTAGAGGTTTAATCACATTTAACACATTCCAACATGGCAATACTCCAAAATACAAAAATGTTTCTACTAAACGAATCTATGGAAGATGTTCAGAGATATACGAATTTCACTTTCTCTCAACCGAATCCCCCCAGAAACTTACCCGAAGGCTTTCAGCCGAAAATATCTTCAATAATAACCATAACTCAGCTTCCGCGGTCTCTAGACGTTGTTTTCGTAGAGCGTTCCTAATTTCCAGAAAAAACCCCGGTTCGTTCTTATTCCAGTTCAATTACTATTTTGTTTTCACGGACAGCATCTTGGCAGAGCAATAAATTTCGCCCTGTTAGAAAACAAACCGAAACAATAATGAACAGTATGAGTGGCAGAGATAACCGAATGAATTGTTTGACATTCGATAACACCCCGAAAAATATTACAGGTGTACCAATATCAATGGCGTAGAACATAATATGGAATTTACTTTTGAGAATAATATTATCTAACAATCTGTCAGTTCTTGAATCAGCTGACTTTGCACAAAATCAGGTTGTAACATTTTTCAAATTTTTTTACCTCGATTAGCGGAATTATCCATACGACTATAGATATTTTGTATTTGTATGTATATAATGAAACACAGAATAATCGGGTTATACAGTTTCAGTTCTTTAGGGAATTAATTATAGTTCGGCCGGTTTGATATTTGTTGACCGACTTCTGCATTATTTTTTCGAATAATTTTGATTTTTGTACTATCAATACCTGATCATTTCGCTTTTTGAATTATTTGTATTTGTCTTTATATTCCTCAACTTTGATAATAGGGTGAATGTATAGCAACGGTCAAACATAGATATATTCCAGTAAAGTTAGACATGAAAAAAATTGGTTCAAGCGCTGACGTGGAGTCAGAAGCTTTTGCGCGTATGTTCTCTTGTCGATTCTCCTTTATTGGACACCCTCAATCGAATTTACCATGGTGAATTCCATTGTCTGTTCTCCTGTATTGGACACTCCGAATTTACCATAGTAAATTCGATTAAGAGTGTCAAATATAGGAGAATATACAATAGAATTCACCATGGTAAATTCGACTAAGAGTGTCCAATACAGGAGAATGGACAAGAGAACATACGCGCAAAAGCTTCTGACTTCACTTCAGTGCTTGAACCAATTTTTTTTTCGTGAAGTCAGGAGCTTATGCGCGTATGTTCTATTCTCCATTCTCCTTTATTGGACACTCTTCATTTACTTCATTTACCATGGTGAATTCTATTGTCTATTCTCCTGTATTGGACACTCTTAATCGAATTTACCAATGTCCAAACCACATTGGCTAGGACAGGACTACTTCTCATCCTTTGAAGCTTTGCAAAAACTTCCAAAACATCAGGGTTACAACGACTAAGTGTGGATTCATGCAGCTCAAATTAATGAGTATCGAGTAACAATTAACAATTGCAAATAGTGAGTAAAAGTTGAACTTCATATATCTGAATGAGAGTGTTCATGCAGCCAAGTAACAATTTGATCAATTAACAAATAACAAGTAGGAGTTCGCCAACTTTTAACTTTCTACTTTAATTGAACGAGATTTTGTACTTGTACGCAACTCGTGCGCAGCTGAACGCAGATTAGACAGTCCGATGATGTAAATATAACCTCACTTTGCAAAATATTTGATTTATTTGGTGTGTATTTATGTGGGTTCCGTGTTATAACATTGAAATTGAATTTTAAACACTTGTTTTCAAATATAGGGGGTACAGAGGTTATTTTGAAAAATTAATACCTCGGATCTTTGACTTGTGGGTTTTTATTTCTTAATGCATGAGTGCATGAATGCTGCATTTTTGTACGTGGTAATTCATAATTGTTATTTGATACTTTTTACTTGATAATTGTTATTTGATGCTGCATGAATCCATACTTATCCAACGATATTCGGTGATCAAGGATAACCAGAGGTTAACCAACTGAGGTACAACCCACCCTAATACCCGTATTAAACATTGCCTTTTTCGTGCCTATTTGTCAGCCTGACTGACTGCGCTTGAAATTTCGAAGAAATACCCAAGCGCCCGGGACTATTTTGTAGACTGTTTCAGGCTTGAAAATAGATAGAACTGGTTCTATTTGTTCCCCCTGAAACGTGGGGATTTCAAGCCTTTTTGCCGAAATGTCATGGCTACCAATGCAATATTCATTTATCTGACTTGACGTCTTAACATAACCTAGTTTATCCTTTGAATCGCAGCCTTCCTAAATTCAATAATAAATGTATGTTTATTACTCTGAGGAAGTAAACTAAACTTACGAGGGCCAGATAATCTGTGATGGCTATCCCCGAGTGATATGATGTTTTCACCAGTAGCCTAGTATCGCAAAGTAATCATTAATTTCGTTTTTGGAGAAATGTTTTCTGGAATTACAGTGTCTTTTTTCTGAATGTGAATTTGCACTCTATGTAGTAGCATATTAAACGTTTCTTCAGATATTCTTAAAACACTATGGTATTGCTTTAAAAATATACAAACAAAACAAGAACTTGAGGTAGGTATATATGTCAATTTCTTCAATGTTTGCAGCTCTGAAATTACTGCCTGAAACAATCGCGAAAAAAGCGCGGTGTAATAAAGCCACTCATTTGGGGGGAAATTCAATCAACAAATAGCCATGAAAATAGGCACAAATAGAGACATGGAAAAGGCATAGTGTAATAGGGGTATAAGAGACTTATTGGTATCGCCTCGAAATACCTTGTTTTTAGATAGCGCGAAATTCAATAGATTTACATATTCAACTTTAACTATTGTTAGCTTTCAAAAGTAGAAGTAGTGAATATCTTTTCGACGTTCGATCCAAAGGTTAATCAATTGGAAATAACAAACAAAACTCCAGTTCGTCCGTATTCCAGTTCAATTATCATTTCGTTTTCACGGACAGCATCCCGGCGGGGCGATAAATTTCGCCGTGTTACAAAACAAACCAAAGCAACAATGGGCCGTATGAGTGACACAAATAACCCTGGAAAATAGCAGAAAGACGGGGCCCATACCGGGGCCTATCCGAGAATGCGGAGAGAGGCCGAGTGATTTATGCCATATGCTCCTTAAGAAAGGCTCAAGCATCTATTTTTTGTCCCTATTCGAAAGTGTCAAACCATAAATCGTCCCGGACAAAGGTACGGGCTATTGAGTGCGGGCTTATTCCGTTCCCCGTGAGCGCTGGATGAGAACGCACCGAACGCTGAAATATTGGAAGGTTTTTCTTTCACGGAATTCTAATTACACGGGTTCTTGTGTGCGGGGGCGGAAAAGCGCCGGAAAAGCGCGGATATCTGACCCTTCGATGTTTGTTGTTAGACAATAGATGACTATCTGCCCGGATAGAATGTGCGTATATCACGAGGCTTATCGACTCGTCCTATAATCAAAATCCCTGAGGTTTTTCCAATATATTCTTCTTCATTGTAGTATTTTCTTGGATAAAGAGATCAAATATCACATGAGCTTGGCAACGAAGATGGCAGCCGATGAATGGAAACAAATTCGTCCTAGTTGGCGTGTATCCTAATACCCATATTACACTATGCCTTTTTCATGTCTATATTTGCGCCTATTTTCATGGCTATTTGTTGGTTGAATTTCCCCCCAAATGAGTGGCACTATTACACCGCGCTTTTTTCACGCTTGTTTCAGGCAGTAATTTCAGAGCTGAAAACATTGAAGAAATTGACATATTTACCAACTTGTTTTGTTCGTATATTTTTAAAACAATACCATAGTGCAAGGGCGTAGCCAGGGGGGGGGTTTTGGGGGTTCAAACCCCCCCCCCCGAAATGATATTTTTCTCTTAAAAAAAAAATTTTTTGCTGCAGAAAGTGACCCTTATACCCCCAAAACCCCCCCCGAAATTAATTCCTATTTCAAAACCCCCCCCGAAATTAATTCCTGGCTACGCCCTTGCCATAGTGTTATAAGAATGTCTGAAGAAACGTTTAATATGCTACAACATAGAGTGCAAATTCACATACAGAAAAAAGACACTGTTATTCCAGAAAGCATTTCTCCGAAAACGAAATTAATAATTACTTTGCGATACTAGGCTACTGGTGAAAACTTCATATCACTCGGGGATAGCCATCACAGATTATCTGGCCTTCGTAAGTTCAGTTAGTTTACGTCCTCAGAGTAATAAACATGAATTTATTTATTTTTTTTTTCAATTTAATGCTTGTGGCTTTTACTTGATGCAAATCCATATTAACTCAATGAAAAATTATATACGATTTACACACTTATTTATTCAATATTGTGACGCATTTCGTCGACACAGTGACTTCATCAGACTACATCATACTAAATTCTTAACAAGTTATTATCTCCCTATACCTAGATGACATGGACTCAGAATCATTTAAAACTAATTACATGAGAAACTTATTTAAAACAAATTACATAATAGACTTATTTAAAACTAATTACATGAGATTTCACTGCTGGATTCTTTGTACACATTAACAATAATTCATTCCTAATGCTTTTATAAATTGATTCTCTATTTGAATAGATTGAGTAAGGGTGAAAAATTTAGATCTAATTGTTCATTAACTAAATTACCCGTATGTTTTTCCCTATTTATTTCGACCATTTCCCAGTAATTGAGTTGCGCACCTTTATTCAAATTGTGTAGAATTTTGAAATCCTGAATAAAGGTGCGCAACTCAATTACTGGGAAATGGTCGAAACCTGAGAACGGAAAGAGATAGCGGCTTGAAGTTTTCAGGTTAGGTAGTGCATCTGAATGCGACATTTGAGTTTGTTTATAAGCATAATCGGCCAAACGGTTTCAGAGTTATAGCCATCTGAAATTTGGTTGTTTTTTGTTACTCATTAACTCGAAAAATACAAAACCGATTGAATTTAAACATCGTTATCAGTTGTAGAATGCCAACGCGAAAATTCTTGCGAAATTTCGTGAGGATAGCATTCGTAGAACATTTTTAAGAAATCATTGAAAATTGAAAAAAAAATTATATATATCAGTAACTATTCGTCTGAAATTGCGCTGAAATTTTGCAAGAGCCTTTAGAACCTAACTCTACTACCACGTTTCAAGTTTCAACACGATCGGTTAAATATTGTTGGAGATTCGAGCAGCCTTGAATGAGTTCAGTAGATGGATGCCCGTTGCCTCGATAGCTTTCGATCGAAAGGAGATAGGGACCTACAATTTTCAGGGTAGGTTGCGCATCTGAATGGGAGAGTTGTGTTCGTTTTTGGGCATAATCGGTTTAACGGTTTCCGAGTTATACCCACCCGGAATATTATTTCCTCGATAACTCAAAAAATAAAGATTCGAACGAACTGAAGCTTGGTAACTAGTAGTAGAAAATCAACATAAAGACGTCTTTGAAATTTTGTAAGAACCGTACCCCAGAAAATTCGAAAAAAAGACGAAAAAAAAAATTTCGTAAGAACCGTACCCCTAGAAAGTTCCAAAAAAATTACGGAAAAAAAATTGGTTCAAGCACTGACGTGAAGTCAGGAGCTTTTGAACGTATGTTCTATTGTCCATTTTCCTGTATTGGACACCCAATAAATTCGATTAAGGGTGTCCAATACAGGAGAATGGACAATAGAACATACGCGCAAAAGCTTCTGACTTCACGTCAGTGCTTGAACCAATTTTATGCATATTTTTCTAAATGCTGCTCGCTACTCACTTATCTGCCCTAATCTAAACTAGTGGATTTGCAACATGGAAAATTTTACCCAACTCAAAAACTCGATATTTTCGAGTTGCGGTCTCCATGAGGCTCTTGGCCAACGCTTTGAGAACACGTTCAGAGTTTGAGCGGTATATTTCTTTCATTTTTCTACTTATACTGGGTGAGCAAATTAAGTCATGTTTTCGTAGCAATGTTTGGGGCTCTGTCATCCTCAATTTTTGAACTTGGAGATTTTTTAGGAATCTTTTTGCTCTTTGGACCATTCTAAAATAAATAATTTCTTGGATGTTGGCGATGACTCAAATTATTGAATTCTCAAAAACGTGTTCGGAGTTTCACTTGAGAATGAATAATTTTCTCATATGTTCTGGGTATCATTTTGCCGGTCGTCCATTTCCACGATAACTTGAGCACGGAAAGAGATAGCGACTTTCCAGGGTAGGTGGCGCGTCCCAATACGACGGACAAATAGGCATAGTCGGCCCTAGGGTTTCCGAGTAATAATTTCGTTTTCAACCAATACAAATCTGATTGACACTTGATGAGTAGTTGTAGAATACGAACCTAAGGAAGTTTGTGGAATTTTGTGAGAATCGCATCTCTAGAAAATTTTAAAAAATTCATTACAAAGTATTATTTATGTCACGATGACCTGAGAACGGAATGAGGCTGCGACTTGAAATTTTCAGGGTAGGTTGTGCATCTGGATGCCACAATTAAGTTTGTTTATAGGCATAATCGGCCAAACGGTTTTGGAGATATACTCGGATCTATATTGTTGGAGATCCGAGCGGCATTGTGTGAGTTCAGTATCTGGATGGGTGACTGTTGCCTCGATAACTTTCAAACTTTGTGAAAACCGTACCCCTAGAAAATTTCAAAAAAATTACGAAAAAAAAATTGTTACAAGAACTGACGTGAAGTCAAGAGCTTTTGTGTGCATGTTCTATTGTCCATTCTCCTGTATTGGACACTCACGAATTTACCATGGACAATTCCATTACGACTGCACGTCAGTCAGGAGCTTTTGCGTGCATGTTAATTGTATTGTCCATTCTCCTATATTGGACACTCTTACCTAATCGAATTGACCATGATAAATTCGAATGTCCAATACAGGAGAATGGACAATAGAACGTGCGTGCAAAAGCTCCTTACTACGTCAGTGTACGAACCAATTTTTTCCCATACTGTTGCATAAACTGAAATTTCTTGCTTCCGAGAAAATATCTGTAATTTTCGGGTTTTGATCTGAAAATGGTTTCCAAATGATTTCATTCGAATTAGTTCGAGTTGGTGAAGGAGCAAAATTCCTCCACTTGTTTCCGACAATTCCTCTTTGAAATTATATTTTGCTCAAAATTCCCTACAGATCCGACCAAGTTGAATTAGGTATCTAGATGTATACAGGGTATTTGGTAATTCGATGTGATCATTTAACAGGGTTATACCAGACATCATTTGCAATGTTTTGAGTCCAATGAACCATGGTCCAAAAGTCTATGATTACTGAGATATATTGATATTTCGACTTTTTGAAAGTATTTCGACTTATCACCGAAAACAATCAATTTTGTGGAAACTACTCAACACTGAATATAGCAGTAGGGTTTGAAAGCGGATGAGATGAGGATCATTTCCAGAAAAAATCCTTCACCAAAAATTCGAATAACCTGAAAAATGAAGAGTCTGAAGTGTCATCAAATGTTTTTCTCAAAGAATTTTCATGAAACAATTGCGTATTTCTCGAAAACCTGGGGAACTTTGCGTACAAATAAGTGGAAAAACTTCCTTGGTTGATGAACTCTCCAAAAAGGTACATATATAATAAATTTTTCGACGAGATCAAAAAATATAGCCGAAAATCCGAGCAAGTGACAGATTTGTTCGATAGTTGGTTATCCCCCTTATCTTCTCCTTTACTTGTGATTAATGTGATCATTAGTTGCTTGTTGCGAGTAGGACTAGTATACTAATAACAAAAAATTCACAGTATTTCTCGAATGAAAAATTGAAATAATCCACAATTAACTGAGAATAAAAATATAAATAAAGAATTTCAATTTAAGGATAATTAGCTTCAAAAAGGAAAAATGGTGATATTTCATTGCATTATGGGTTGTCCCTGGAATAAAATACGCCTCATTGGAGCGGTTTTCCGACCATACTTTTCGATTTCTTGAATAAGTTACTGACATATGTACTAATGCTGATGAAACCAGGAAGTTTTTTCATGAATTTGTACGCCAAGTTCATAATACTTTTTTCGAGTAATTCTCAATTGTTTTATCAAGATTTTATGAGGAAAACAGTTGATGCCATTTATGACCCATTATATCTCAGGGTAACTAATTTTTTAGTAAATATTTTTGCACGTGAAATGATAACCATCTCTTCAGCTTCCTGTCGAATTACCAAACACCCTATAGATTACCGACTTCAAGATTCATTCCAAATTTCATGAGAATTCACTTTAAGCAAAAACGATCTCGGAAAGTGATTTCTTGAATTTGCTGGTCCAATAACCATACATTTGAACGGTAAAATATACAAATCACAATTCCACGTTTTTGTAAAACTCTCGCAGTCCACTCCTGAAGAATATTCAATACAATAATTTCAAATTTTATAATCTTCTATTCATTATGTTAAGATTCGGCGTGGGTTGCCCTTAAAAGATAATTAATCTAGTGTTCCATGGCTGCTATTTAAAACTACTAGAGAGTCACACAATCCTCGAACAAAATCAATCGGGAATTCTTTTCGTCAACGGCTGAGATAATCGGGAATATGGTCCCCAATTTAAATTAACAATTTATGAGCGTCAAGAATTCCAACGCTAATAAATCTGAGGCGATGACCAATGTCACTAATTGATAGGTCATGCCATAAATCACTAGCCTTCTCGGAGAATAATAATTCTGTCAAAACAGAACAAAAAGTTATCCCTTCCCAAATTTCACGCTTATAATTGGAACGTCCTTAGATGAAATGTAGCAATATTGTTGTACATTTTGACAATGTTGGAAGACCACTTAAAATTTTGTGTATGTTTCATTTTTTGATTTGTTATGGTTTCATTGGATAGACTTGTTTGGAAATAGAGTGGTTCTATTGTTCTGAAAAATAACAGACTGAAGGACAATAATTGTTGTAGTGTACTCTGTGTTATGGTTCATTATTCCCGAAGTATATACTTTAGAAATCGAACACTAAAATAATTCAATAATTCCGAACTCGTCTTCAACTTTCATTTATTTTTCAATACACCGTCCATAGGTTTCTATACGAAAATACAGAAGAGTATGATGAGAATTAGGAGTTGAAATAAAAAAAATGGGGTCAAGCTCTGTGGACAGGAGCTTTCTGGCGCTCTAGTTCAAACAGACAAATTATATCTCCGAAAGTATTGGTTTCTCAGGGTTGGGAATTATATCAATGTATTCATATGATAGAACTGCATCATAAAGGAAATTCATTTCAAATAATAGTTTATTTATCAAGATTAAATGAGCAATCATGAGAATGAGAACTGCACCATCGAAGAAATAAAATTAAATCTGGCCAGTTTTGCCCAATAACGAACTTAACCGAGATATTCATCTCCCTAACCTACTCTGAAAATTTCAACTACCTAGCTCATTCCGTTCGAAAGTTATATCTATGTCTATGGGTGAAAAGCAGTCTCACTACTCTCAGATCTCTTACTTCATGTTCCGTTCCGAAATGTAAGACTTTTCTAAGAAAAACTAATTTCGGAGCAAACAACTGAGATTTTTCTCACTTCGCTCACAATTCTTCGATTGATTAGATAATGTCATGTCTCAGGAAAATAAGTTGACATTAGGACAATTCATACATAGAATAATTATATCAGTCTGTGACAACGTTGAAATACGATTTATTAATGAAATTTTGAAAAATCATATCTCCGAAAGTATTAGCTTGTTAGAGTTAAAAATGATATCGTTGGATTCTTATGGTAAAACTGCTTATTGAAAACAATTTAATTTGGAATTTTTTTCGTTAAAAAAAAAATTTTTTGTTACTCCGAAACTATCTGTCCGATTAAGCCCAATAACGAACTTAGCCGAGTTATTTATCTCCCAAACCTACTAGGAAAATTTCAACTGTCTAGCTCATTCCGTTCGAGAGTTATCGTGCCTACGGCCGGCTGGACGGCCGGACGGCCGGACGGCCGGACCGGCCGGACAGAAGGAATTTCGACCACGGATTCTTGATCAGTGAGTCGAACCAAATCGTTTAAGACCATTTTCATCGAAAAATTCGAAAATTACAGACATTTGGGCAAATTGATAAGCACTCAGTTCCGAGAGGCAAACCACCCATAAAAATGTGTACACCATAATTCCACTTTGTGAAATAATTCCACGGAATTCCAAGTACTTACACGGAATTCCACGGAATTCCATGGAATTCCACGGAATTCCACGGAATTCCTAGTCATTTGAGTATTTCAACTATTTCGATTAACTTCTCTACTAGACATATTAGCTATTTTGACAGGATCTATGTCGACAAAGTCGAAATCCACTATGCCGGTTAATTTTTTTCGCGATATTTGAAACCATAATGTTGATGCTATGCTTGGTATCAAGGCAGCATTAACAATTTCCATAAATTCCTTAAGTAACATTCTTTCTCTCCTGTTAGGTTGTAGCAAAAAAAGTGCTTTGAATAAATGAAGCATGTTTTTTCCGTGTTTCATTGATTAGAACTACTTCACATCAGTTGGAGTACAGTTACTAACACACCAATCAAATTCTGATTATTTTTTGCGCGTATATATGTTCTGGGAAACATAGAGTAAACATTTCGCGCAAGTGTTTGTAATTTTTGCCGAAAATGGTCTCATACGACTGAATCCGACTTCCTGATGAAGAATCCGATATAAAATTTGATTCTGTCCGAACAGCCAGCCGGCCGTTTCCACGATAATTTTTGAACGGAATGGGTTTGCGACATGAACTTTTCAGGGTAGATTGCAAATCCGAATATAACGGACAAGTTCCTTAACGGGTATAATCAGCCGTACGGTTTCGGTGTTATACCAATCTGAAATTTTGTTTTTCCGATAACTCCAAAGTTCAGGTCCAATCGAATTGAAATTAGTTGTAGAATGCCGAGATGAAGACTCATGCGAAATTTGGTGACAATCGTATAACTGGAAATTAAAAAAAATTGGTTCAAGCACTGACGTGAAGTCAGAAGCTTTTGCGCGTATGTTCTATTGTCCATTCTTCTGTATTCAACGCCCTTAATCGAATTTACCATGGTAAATTATGTTGTCCATTCTCCTGTATTGGACACTCTTAATTCGATTTTACCATGGTAAATTCAAATTAAGTGTCCAATACAGGAGAATGGACAACATAATTTACCATGGTAAATTCGATTAGGGTTGTCCAATACAGAAGAATGGACCATAGAACATACGTGCAAAAGCTTCTGACTTCATGTCAGTGCTTGAACCAATTTTTTTTTTGTGATTTTTTTGAAATTTTCTAGGTGTACAGTTCTTAAATTTTCTTTTTCCGTCATTTCCTTTCGTTCGAAAGTTATCGAGGCAACGGTCACCCATCTACTGAACTCACACAAGAATGCTCGAATCTCCAACAATATTTAACCGATCGTATTAAAACTTGAAATTTGGCTGTAGAGTTAGGTTATGAAGGCTCTTGCAAAATTTCAGCAATTTCAAACGAATAGTTACTGATATATAGAATTTTTTTTTCAATTTTCTATGATTTTTTAGAAATTTTCTACAAATACTATCTTCACAAAATTTTGCAAGAATTTTCGCGTTGGCATTCTACAACTACATGTTTGAATTCAATCGGTTTAGTATTTTTCGAGTTAATGAGGAACAAAAAACAACCAAACTTCAGATGGCCATAACTCTAAAACCGTTTGGCCGATTATGCTCATAAATGAACTGAAATGTCGCGTTCTGGTGCACATCCTAACCTGAAAACTTCAAGCCGCTATCTTTTTCCTTTCTCAAGTTATCGTGAAAACAAAAATATTTTTCAATAATTTTTTAATAATTTTCTAGCCAAACGATTCGCACAAAATTTCACAAGCGTTCTTAGGTTCATATTCTACAACTACTCACCAAGTTTCAATTCGATCGGATTTGTATTGGTTGAAAACGAAATTATTACTCGGAAACCACTGGGCTGATTAGGCCCATTAACGAAGTTGTCCGTTGTATTGGGATGCGCCACCCACTCTCAAAATTTGAAGTCGCTAGCTCTTTTTTTTCTCAAGTTATCATGGCAACGGCCGGACGGCCGACCGGACAGAATCAAATTTGGCCTCGAATTCTTCATTGGGGAGTCGAACTTAATCGTTTGAGACCATTTTCGTCAAAAAATTCGAAAGTTACAGATATTTGGACAAAATGATAACGCGATGTTCCCCAGAACATACGCACAAAAATAATAATAAACAACCTGTATCTCGGAAACTATTCGTCCAATATCGCTGAAATTTTCAGACAGCCTTCAGAACCTCATTCTAAAGCCAAGTTTCAACAGGATCGGGTCTAAATTGTTGGAGATTTTGGCAAATATTGGAAATGCCACAGCGTAGGGCACGTTCAGCATCTGCATGGGTGATCGTTACCACAATAACTTACGAACGGAAAGAGATAGCGACTTGCGATTTCCAGGGTAGGTTCCGCATCGGATTATGATAGTTGATTTCGTTAATCGGCTCGGTTATTCCCGTATGAATATTATGCTTTTTCCTCAATAACTCAAAAAGACCGAATCCGATCCAATTCAAACTTGGTAGCATATTGTAGAATGCCGAATTTTTCAAAAATTATTCAAAAAAATAACAACTTAAATTTTATCTTCCAATGACTGGAATAGTAGATACAGATCTATTCGATTTAAAATTAGATAGCTAGCTGAAGAATAGCTTAAAGATCTGTGCGATTAAACTTCGTTTTAGAAAGCACTGTCGTAAAGTCTTAAGCTGTTGTGCGCATGTTCATTTGCCTATTCAATCCTACTACAAAGGACAATAAAAAAAAATTGGCTCAAGCCCTGTGGACAAGAGCTTTTTGGCGGTCATGTTTAAACAGACAAATTATATCTCCGAAAGTTATGGGTTTTTTCAGAGTTGGGAATTACATCAATGGATTCTTATGATAGAACTGCATAATGAAAGAAATCAAATTAAAAAAAGTATCGTTTAAAAAAAAATGTTTCAAAAATTATCATTTAAATAAGAGCACCAAAAAAAAAAGAGCAATCTATAATGCTTCAAAAATTGTCATTAAATTTATTTATCCAGATTAAATGAGCAGTCTGCAATGATTCAACCTCGTGGAATGGATTGTTGCAACTTACACTCGGTGCATAGTTTTCACAACTCCAAATACCTAAGGAAAGTATCATCGAAATGTCTAGAGCAAGGCTGGAGACAATCATAGCAGATTGTCCATTTATTCCTGATATTTGAGTAGGAAGAGGCATACGAACAGATTATTTTAATAGTTCAAAATATATTAACTAGCAACATTATGAAAATACTGTATATAGGAACATATCTTACTACTTAAGGAAGTAAAATGTAATATTAACCTCAGTGGTCAACGAAGAGTATTTTGTTTTGATGATTCCATTATGTTCTTCTTTCCTTCATTAACTATATCATTGAAATGATCCAATTCTAAATCTTCTCAAACGTCATCCCGAATTTATACGTAAATTATCCAATATGCAACCAGTCAATATTATTTTCGGTTTCAAAATAGTCTTGTATATTTTCACAAATTCAAGAATCGGATAATTGTTTTCAAACTAAGAATTGACATGACTCTAATCTAATAGCTAGAAAAGATGACATTTACGAACAGTGAACACAGACAGTGAATACATAGAACTACGATGTATTATTGAAATTTTGAAAAATTATATCTCCGAAAGTATTAGCTTGTTAGAGTTGAAAATGATATAATGGGATTCCTATGATGAAATTTAATTCAAAAGTTGTAACGTTAACAAAAATTTGTTTTTCGCTACTCCGAAACTAATAACGCAGTTTTGCCCAATAACGAACTTAACCAAGATATTTATGCCTCGAACCTACTCTGAAAATTTCAATTGTCTAGCTCATTCCGTTCGAGAGTTATCGTGTTATCGACCGGACGGACGGCCGGACAGAATCGGTCTCTACGTCATTTCCTTCGTTAACGTGCATACGGATGCTCAGCCTGACGGACAGCAATGAATTTCAGCACGGAATTTGAATCTGTGTGAAAAATCCCTGGCAAACCCTTCGATTGAGGCCATTCCTGGTCAATACAAAAATACAGACATCGCTCGTATAAGTAGGACGAGCGCGGCAAAAAAACGAGGAATTCCACGGAATTCCACGGAATTCCACTCGGAATTCCACGGAATTCCTCCAACTTGTACACCATAATTCCACGGTGGTTTGCCCCTCGCTCAGTTCCGAGGAACTAGAACTAGAACTATAGAGTTCTACAACTAATAACCATATTTGAATTGGCTCGGATTTGTATTTTTAGAGTTAGAGTTAGACTGCTCGGATCTCCAACAATATAGATTCGATCATGTTCAAATTTGGATCTTATTATCTGGTTTTGAAGGCTCTCGAAAAATTTCAGCTATGTCGGACGAATATTTTCTGATATATGGCTTCATACCAGGTAGATCTGTACTCACAAATTTATTACAGTGTGTCAATGATTGGACGAGATCCTTCGATGCCGGAGCCTCCACGGATGTAATCTATTTGGACTTCTCCAAAGCATTTGATCGAGTTCCTCTAAAAAGACTCCTCACCAAACTCGATCATTTTGGAATCAGAGGTAACCTTCTGTTATGGATCGAGGCCTTTCTCAGTAACAGAGAATTTTGCGTACGTGTGTCTGACGGTACTTCTATCCTCAGGCCAGTTATCAGTGGTGTTCCTCAGGGCTCGGTACTAGGACCTGTTCTATTTTGTACACCGCCGATTTACCTGTCCTACTAAAATCCTCATGTTCTCAGTTCGCGGATGACACCAAGCTCTACAGCGACGCTGTCACGAATTCAGCTATTTTACAGCGTGATCTGGATACAGTATCCCAATGGTGTTATGACTGGCTCCTACCGCTGAATCTGGATAAGTGTGTTGTATTGCATATGGGGAAGGGGAATCCGAGGAACCTGTATACGTTGGGAGGACATCCATTGACAGCCTCCGATCACCATAGCGATTTAGGATTGATAGTATCGGATGATCTTACCTGGTCCAGACATGTTCAGAAGGTAACAGATAGGGCGAAGAGGGTCAAGTTTATGGTTTCCAAGTCTTTTTTTCACTGTGACCCAGATGTTTGCTGCAAAATCTACACATCATATATTCGCCCTATTCTGGAATTTGCAGGACCAGTGTGGTGTCCTATTCTTAAGGGTGATATGGACAAGTTGGAGGCAGTTCAGAGATCATCAACCCGTATTCCATATGGCTTTAATCGACCAAGCTACGATGAACGGCTCAGAATATTTGGCTTGAGTACCTTCAAGGATAGACGAGTGAGGGGAGACCTGATTGTCACTTATAGAGCCCTACATAACACATTTGGATCAGACTTGTCATCGTTGTTTAGACGTAACACTAACCGTTTGAGGGGACATCATTTCAAGCTTCAAAAGGAATCCTTCAGGACCACTCCTCGTCAGACCTTCTTATCCAACCGAGTTTTCGATGCCTAGAACCGTTTGCCCGCAGAAATCGTCGGTGCATCGACAGTGAACACCTTCAAAAACAAATATGATGACTATTTGAAACGAACCATTGTGCCGCCGGTTTTGTGATTCACTCGTGTTTATATCTTGCTTCTGTTGCTGTTGTTCTCTCTTCCTTTCTTTGTTATATCTGCTGTATTTTCACTTTGTTTTCTATACTGTCAACTAATTACCTAATTGATATTTTTAAATTTTTAGAGCTAGTTATAGGCTTAGCCTCAGCTCCAAACTGTCCTATAATAATAATAATAATAATAATATAAAATTTTTTTCAATAATTTTCTATCATTTTTTTAAAATTTTCTAGTGATACGATCCTCACAAAATTTTGCAAGAATTTTCGCGTTGCCATTCTACAACTAATAGCCATGTATGAATTAGATCGGTTTTGTATTTTTCGAGTTATTGAGGAAATAAAAGCCAAATTTCAGATGGGTATAACTCCAAAACCGTTTTGCCGATTATGTCTATAAACGAATTCAAATGGCGCATTCAGATTCTCAACCTAACCTGAAAATTTTAAGTCGATATCTCTTTCCGTTCTTAGGATATCGTGACGTAAATAATATTTTTTAATAATTTTTTTAAAATTCTCTAGCTGTACGATTCTCACAAAATTTGAAAAACTTCCTTAGGTTTATATTCTACAACAACTCACCAAGTTTCATTTCGATCGGATTAGTATTGGTTGTAGATAAAATTATTACTCGTAAACCATTGGGCGGATTATGCCCATTAACGAACTCGCCTGTCGTATTGGGATGCGACATCTACCCTGAAAATTTCAAGTCGCTATCTCTTTCCGTTCTCAAGTTATCGGGACGGGCGGCCGGCCAGACATAATCAAATTTGACCTCGGATTCTTGATCAGGGAGTCGAACCCGATCGTTTGAGACCATTAACGGCGAAAAATTCGAAAATTACAGACATTTGGGCAAAATGATAATGCGATGTTCCCCAGAACATACGCGCAAAAATATTCCAATTACCACTAATTATTGAATATCGGAGTTATGTTCAACGATTAATATGCAGAAGGCTGCAAATCTTTAGAAAAGCTTTATTATTTCATATTAGATTGGAATTAATGGATGAGCAATGCAAAAACCTTCGACAGTTTTTCATTAATTTTCATGTTGTTTCTACTTGCATAGAATTCCAACAGAATTTCATCGGAATCTGTGAGATAGTTCCAGAAATATAAAATTTTTGAAGAAAAAAAAAATTTTTTTCTAGTGTTGCGATGCAGTCGAAAATTTACAAAATTTGCGCATCGGCCTTCTAAAATAAAGTAACAAGTCTTAATCTGATCGGATTTGTATGTTTTGAGTTATTGAGGAAACAATATTTGAGTCCCAAATTGTACTTTCACAATCATTGCTAAAATATGAACCCGATCGAGCTGAAATCCGGACTCGATTGTAAAATAGCGGCTTGAAAGCTTGCGCAGAATTTCAGCCGAATCTGACAGACAGTTTCTAAAATATAAAATTCTTGGTTTAAATTAGTTTTGAATGAAGATCTGAATTTATATCTTTTATATATATATATATATAATAATATATTTTCAAAGTATGTAGCAATTTTCTCAGAAATATTTCTACATTTATATGAAAAATATTTAAAATTTTCTTTTATAGTCGGATATTGGATATTTAATGCTTTTTGGCGCACTTGTTACTCGGAACAAAGAGCTCATCATCAATTTACCCAAATGTTTGTAATTTTCGAATTTTTGGTTAAAAATCCGTGGTCAAAATCGATTCTCCCTGGAAGACCGATCCTTAACACGATAACCCTCGAAAGGAATGAGCTAGACATTTGAAATTTTCAAAGTGGGTTTGCGAGATAAATATCTCACTTAAGTTCTTTATTGGGCAAAATTGGGATGGTTTCGTACTAAGGAAAAAAATAATTTTTTTAACCTTACAAAATTCAAATCAATATTTTTTTAGATGCAGTTTCATCATAAGAATCCATTGATATTGACATTTTCAACTCTGACCAGCTAATACTTTCGGAAATATGATTTTTCCGTATTCGCATCTAGGAATTTCATGATTTGTGTTCATATATGTCATCTTATCTAGCGATAGCAGACATGTCATATTCATTTCTGGTTCTATTCAAAATTCATAACTCATGATATAAAATACCTCCTGTTCTATAAAACAAAGTATGATTGAATGCAAAATGACCAATGAAATAACATCAGCTATCGTTGAATTATGAGGATTATAGAATATTATAATTTTTGGGTGATAATGTAATGCCCTTGGATAATCCATATGATGATGGAAATATATACTTTGGTAAGTTGATCAAATTGGGGTAAGAATATCTCCAGTAAAAACATAACTGGAATATTGACTTAGTTTCAATTAATTTAATGTCATTTTCAGAGGAGATTTGAGGAATGAATATCTCGGATAAGTTCGTTATTGGGTAGAATCGGTTTGGTGGTTTTGTATTAATAATTTCGGTACTCTTTTTTATTTCCAATGACACTTTTTTGTTTTAATTTCGTTCATGATGCAGTTCTACCATGAGAAACCATTGATATCATTCCCAACTCTGAGAAACCAATAATATACTACGGATATATGATTTGTCAAAGTTCGAACAAGAGCGATCAGTTCAGTGTTTTTCGGGTTATTGGGAAAATTTCAGACGGCTATAAATCCGAAACTACTGGACAGATTTTGTCCATTAATGAAACTAGATGGCGAAGATGGTTTCCAAACCTACTCTGAAAATTCAATTGTATTTGAATTATATACCTACCCCAATATACATAGTTATAAAAGACAACAATTTAGATATTCACAATTCAATCTACATTATGTGATGATGCAACTGTGCTAACGGAACAATTTTTAAATTAGAATAAGAATAAGGAAATTAGATCAACCGTGTTTAATATAATGGTAAATGGATTTCCATCAAGTAAATATAGATTCAATTAAATACAGGGTCGGGATAAAGTATTGGACCAAGTAAATATCTTTTAAACGAAAAGAACGATATTTATCAAAATTTGCAGGTAAGTGCAATGGAAGAAAATGCATGTGATGTACATTTTTTTGGTAATAATATACTTCCGGTGTAACCGGAAATGCCATCAACTTCTATAATTTAAATGGGACACCCTATATATTTTTACAGATTTTGAAAGAGCTTGTTATTTCAAATTCATACATACTAAGTTTAGTGTCAAAAATTTTGTAAAAACGATCAATAACTCACTGTTAGTGGCACAATAGGTGTACATTTCATCATTTTAGTATAAATAGAAACAAAATTACTTCAAATGTTCAAAATGCTCGCCGTTTACTTGCTGACAAAATGCCATCCTATTAACAAATTCTTGAGTCACTCTTTCCAAGACTTCTCCACTTATTAGTTCACATTCATCAATAATTCTTTGTCTCAATTCCTGTAAGTTTGTTGGTCGTCTAACCTAAACACGTGATTTTAGATAACCCCAAAGAAAAAATCTAACGGGCTAAGATCCGGAGAACGAGCAGGACACTCTATGAATCCTCTACGTCCAATCCATAGATTTGGAAAATTCGCATCCAGAAAATTCCTAACCCGTCTTTCATAGTGGGGAGGTGCTCCATCTTGTTGAAACCAAACATTTTGTGGTAACTGCCCATTCTGTTGGAGTGCAGGAATACTTTCGTTATTCAGTAGATCCAAATACTGGTCACCATATAAGTTTCCATCGATAAAAAATGGGCCTACAAGCCTATTTTCGACAATTCTCATCCAAACATTCAACTTCTGTGGATGCTGGGTATGTGCTTCATGAATCCAATGAGGATTCTCATTTGACCAATACCTTGAGTTATGGCGATTAACTGTTCCATTTAAACAAAAAGTTGTCTCATCGGAAAAAACTATTGTAGAAGCAAAATTACAGATGTATTAGCCATTCGCAAAATTCCAGCCGTCGGTCAAAATCATCGTCTGACAATAATTCTTGAACCAACTGTACCTTTTATGGATGATACTTTTCACTTTTTAATATCTTTCCTACAGAAAGTCGACTGATACCATGGTTTAGTGCCAAATTTGTGGTAGAAGTTTGAGATGATTCTTCTAAATCGATTGCAATATTTTGCTTAACAGTTTCGTTCGTTGCAGTCCGCGGTCTTCCAGGTTTTAGCACATTTTTTACCATCCCAGTTGTATTAAAACGTTGTAATGTTTTAGTTACTGTTGAGCGTAATATAGGATTCTCCCCGGATGCAAATTATTAAAAATATGACACACTTCTTCATTAATTCTAACACGATCACCATAACCGATCATCATTAAAAATCAATACGCTCTTTTTCACTTAATTGAACCATTCTAAATTGTAAAATTTATTTCCATCTATTAGAATTTGACAATTGGAGAACAAAAGACGTACTAAACAGTACTCGTTTATTTATTACTATGCATACAAACAACATTAATTAGTTTATCTAAATAATTTTTTGCTCTAATGCAAAAAACTCAAAGGACGTTGATTAAAGTGCTCTATTCCTCGTTTTTACAATTTTTTTTACACTAAAATTAGTATGTGTGAATTCAAAATAACAGCTCTTCCAAAATCTGTAAAAATATATAGGGTGTCGCTTTTAAATTAAAGAAGTTGACGGCATTTCCAGTTAAACCGGAAGTATATTATTAACAAAAAAATGTACATCAGATGCATTTTGTTCCATTGCACTTACCTGCAAATTTTCATAAATATCTTTCTTTTCGTTTAAAAGTTATTTACTTGGTTCCATACTTTATCCCAACCCTGTATATAAAATCTACATTGTCCTATACCTAAACAGTGAGAATTCAGGGGAGGCTTGGAAATTTGAGCAAGACCACCGAGGTATTTGGAAATAAGCGAAAATATTCTCCACCCCAAAAAACAATAGAAAATATTTCTGTTGTTCCAAAACCGACCGAAACTTGAGAAACATAAATACTCCACTATTTATATCCTTGTCGCGAGAATATATCTCTATAAACAAGCACATCCTTGCATCTTCATAAGGCAACATTTTCATACCAACAAAACGAAGCGAAAAAACATCGAAACGGAAACGTATAACGTTACCAACATCATCCTCGATGGAGAAAGAGAGAAATGATGATATCGATTTCGCAAGAACCGTTTCCCAGAACTCGAGGCAGGTAGAGAACTCCAGCCCAAAAGGGTGCAAGTTTCACTGAATTTATGTTTTTTCAATTTAAATCCATCAAATTCTTGCTTCGCCCGCCTCGGGTTGGATTTAGTACCGTCGAAAACAATTCCCTTCCTTCGAAAATAATTTCTTGTAGATATTCGAGCTATTTTGTAAGGGGTTTTTGTGGGAAATATCGGTGTGTATTTATAACAATCATAAATATACCACGAGGTAGGAGTTATGGCCGCTACTGCATCACGGTTTCAGCGGTCATGGAATTATTTATAAACACCTTAATATTGACCGATGAAAATTGGTTGTATTTCTGGTTTAATATTCCGGATAATTAGTGATGCAAAGAATACGAATAAAATATTCGCAAGCGCCGAATATAGAACATACTTACCAAATAATTTTTATTCGATGATAAAATACTCATTTTACAAAATAATACACAAATATTTTTCATTGAAACCGCGAACGCCTAATTCAATGAATGTTTCAATCAATGGCTGGCAAAATCCAGACATAAAAATAAAATGATTTTGTAACCAGCGAATCTACAGATGCAACAGCCCTACGACAACAAAAATTTGAGAGTTGTAAATTTCGATTACTAAAGGACGTACAAATGAGTGCTGTTTACCTGAACCGAGATCCTATCAATTGTCCCAAATGTGTATAAAATTCGAATTTTTGTCCGGGAATAGTCTTAAAATATTTGTTTCGACTCACTGATGAAAAATCGGATTCTGTCCGGCTGTCAGCACGATTACGCTTGAATGCAATGAGTTAGAGAGTTCAGAGTAGGTTTGGTGATCAAATGCTCCTGTTAGGTTCGTTAATGGTCAAAATCTGTCAAGTAGTTTCGAAATTATAGCCGTCTGAAATTTTGTTTCCCCAATTTTTCGAAAAATACTGATCTGATTGAATTAAAGCACGTTATTTAGTTGAAAAATACCGACACGAAGAATTATACAAAATTTTGTGACGATCACATGAATGGAAAAAAAAAAAAAATTCTGTATCTCAGAAACTATCAGTCAGATACGTTGAAATTCTAGCGAGATCCTTATTTTACTGCGAAGTTCTGGATTTGAACTTGATCGGATCGATATTTGTGACGATATTGCTGAAATATAGAAATATTACGATTGAGGTGTACTGGTTCATTTTTTCACACTCAAAGATCTGCATCTGATTTTTGAGGAGCATGGAATGAATTTACTAAATCCTGATGTTGTTTTCATAGATCGAATTAGAAATGTCATTCATGTCTGTCAATGTTCATGTTTATATTGTTCACTGTCAAGTCCGCCCAAACCAGTTTGAAAATGAAAAAATTGGTTCAAGCCCTGTGGACAGGAGCTTTGGCGCTCGTGTTCAGACTTTGACACATCATATCTCCGAAAGTATTGATTTCTCAGAGTTGGGAATTATATCAATGTATTCTTATGATAGAACTGCATCATAAAAAAAATTCAATTAAAATGATAGTTTATTTATCAAGATTAAATGGGCAATCCGAGAATGAGAACTGCGCCATGGAAGAAATCAAATTGAAATAGCTGAAATAAATTTGACTCTCTCTTATAGAACAGGATGACACGTACGAGTATGAACACAGGTCATATAATAATTCATAGATATAATCATTATAGCATTATGTGAAAACATAGAAGTATGATTCATTATTGAAATTTCGAAAAATCATATCTCCGAATATATTAGCTTGTTATAGTTGAAAATGATATCAATGGATATTTATGGCAAAACTGCTTCTCAAAAAAATTGAATTTGAAATTTGTAAGACAAAAAATTTTTTTTCGTTACTCCGAAACCATCTTATTTATTTATTTATTATTATTTAGTTATTTTATTATTATTATTTAGTTATTTTGCCCAATAACGAACTTGAGATTTTGGAAGATATACATCTTCCGAACCTACCCTGAAAATTTCAACTGCCTAGCTCATTCTGTTCGAGAGTTATTGTAGAAACAAAATTTGAAAATGAAAAAAAAAATGTTTTAACACTTTACGTCAACCCAATCAATACAGAACTTCGCATGCGTATAAAAGTAATTATTCTACAATTTGGTGCTAAATTTCAAATAGATCGAGTTATCGGTTTCAGAAATATTCATAAGAAATGTTTTTACTAAAAACGGCCATAACTCCGAAACCGCTTGGTGGATTTTGCCCGTAAATGAACTCGTCCGATATATTTACGATCCAAACCTACCCTGCAAATGTCAACTCTCTAACTCCTTTCGTTCAAGAGTTATCGTGTTAACGGACAGACGGCTGGCCGGACAGAATCGAATTCGACACGGATTCTTTATCAGTGAGTCGAACCGAATCGTTTGAGACCATTTTCAGACAAAAATTCGAAAATTACAGACATTTGGGCAAATTGATAAGCACTCTGTTCCGAGGAAAAAGAGCGCCAAAAATGCCGAGATATGGCAAACCTTGGTGAACATGATGATCCCGCAAGTTACAAACAATGAATGGGAAAGAGTTAGCTATCCAAAAAAACGATTGAAAAAAATTTTAATTTCACACTTTTCTGAAGTCTCATGCGAAAAACTAGATGTAAAATTCCTGAACCAATAGGTATGTATCCTTCAAAGTGAAAACATATCAAGAAAACCTCAAAGCTGCGATGAGCCCAATTATTTGGTCAGAGGGACGTTATATAAGCAGGTTTTTGCAATACGAAAGAATCACTGTCAGTTTCAGAGGAGGTTAGAAAACAGTGAAAGAGAATGAAATACGTAATATTGGACTTATTATGATGAATTGAAACAATATATTTTTAGATCAGAGATTCTGAAGTAAATTTTTTTGTTCTCTACTGCTTGAAGGTTACATTATTTGTGGAATTGATTTGATTTCGATATATAAACGCAATATTGGTTCGAAATTCGTAAAATATGGTATATTGAAAGTATTTCAATTAATTGAACTTGGTCGGATCTATATTAAAGAAGATATTAAGGAAATACAGAAATTTTAAATTATTACATAATCCACCTTTCATCACAGATATCAACAAGTATTCATAAAGCATTCAATCTCCGTTAACTCCTAACTGAGGTCCTCAGTTAAGGATACATTTGAATCGCAACTTCAGTTAACGTATTTAATAGTTGTGAAACAAACCTGTTTAACGTTAATTTCCACGTTAACTGAGGCTGCAATTCAAATTTATCCTTAACTGAGAACCTCAGTTAGGACTTAACGGAGATTGAATTGCTTTGTGAATATGGCGGTTTATCTATTTAAGCTGTATATTCGTTTTAAAATTACTATATAATTATTTATTATAATGGTATTCCCTTCCATAGTTGTGAACCAATCTTAAGCGTATTTTCCAGGAACCTATTCCCAAACGACCTATATGGAAACTTTAAAAATTCGTTTTGTTGTAATTTTCTCTTCATATTTTTTTCATTGGGCTACATTTTACCTAAACTTTTAAATGACATGGTGTGCTTGAAATTCTCGAAATACGTGCTCATCGTTAGAGCCACAACGCTCCTTATAACTGGCCTTAAAGATCACCCGATTTGAACCCTGCAGATTCTTATATCTGAAATCATCTAAAATATTATTGTGTTCTTCAGAAAAAATTATTCTAGATCGGCTTCTTAAAAGAATGCAAGAAGCTATCAGGGAAATAAAGAACCATCCGAATTGAATAGTTTCTTTCTGGGTTTTCTCTTCCAAACTCAGGAAAATATCCATCAAAAAAAATTATTATTTCGTGAATTACTTCTGCGTAAGAAACACAAGATATTTGTCAGAAGCAATAAATCGAAAAATGTTGCCTGACAAACAATAACGAAACAACATCAACGATGAAATAACTATTTCGTATCCTCGAATTTCCGAATAGCTATATCAACGAAAAATAATTCTGAAGATTTCCGTTAAGTGTCTGACGAAGGAGTCTGATTTAGACTCCGAAACGTTAAGAAATAGTTGCTTAATCGTTGATGTTGCTTCATTATTGATTGTTAGGCAACATTGTTCGATTTATTGTTTCTGACAAATATCTTGTGTTTCTTAGTCAGAAGCAATTCACAAAATAATGAATTTTTATTTAAAAGATATTTTTCAGAGTTTGGGAGAGAAAACCCATAAAGAAACCATTTAATAATGAAGATACCTCCCACAGTATCCTTCAATCATTATTTAACCATCCGAATGTAAATATCAAAAATCTGTTCAAGATATGTTTAAAGGAGCAAGGAAATTTATAGACTAAAATGAAGGAGATTTTGAGTAGTTGTGGTAATTTATATCCATAGATGTTTTGTTGAACAATAAAAACTTTTTATCTGGAATCAAATTGACTTAACTTTTCTGAATTATTGTACTTCGGTGCAATAATTTATTGAACTCATTTTACTCTCTTTTGGAACGACCAAAAATATTTACCATTAGGAAATATAACACCATAAAGAGCGACTTTTGACCTTCAGCGACATATTGTGTACGTTAAATACTATAAATAAAATAGTTGGTTGTAACCAACCCCCTTTCATGTCAACCACCTGTATTTTTTTCCCAGACTATCTGATATTTTTTGAATGAACTTATTCTTCAGAATCTACCTGTGCCGCCTGGACTGAATATTTAATTCATCCTCCAATGATTCCAACCGCTGATAAATCAAACCAACTGCTCTTTTAGAGCATTTCAATGCGATAGTTTCTTCGAGTCGAATTCCGTAGACCTACATTCTGAATCAATATTTTGAAGCCGAAAAGGACCTTTTAACCTCTTTGCAAGGACCGTGAAATCAAATTATACCTTCTATGCGTCCAAAAGTCATCAGACAAGATTTAGGACCTATCTCTCATTGGAGCACCTCGAAGTTTGGGATTAATCTCTTTGGAATTCCAGATATTCCTCGAACGTTTTCTAGCAACACATTTTTTATTAAATATAGATCTTAGGCGTGCGTAGGGTATCATTTCGTTGTTAACTGGTAGGTTTTTTTACCTGTATAATGAGGGGGGAGAGTCAGATCTCGAGGATTCTCCAACTTTCAGTTTAAAATCACATATAAATTATAAAATCATAATAATTTATGAAGCTTCGCATTATTATCTATTTTATAGAACACCTGGGGATTCGGTAGACGCTATGGAACCTACGTACTTGGAATAATGAGGAATAATAGAGCAGAAATGCAGCAAATGGTATATCTTAGGTGCTCAGAGCGGATTCATTCCATTCGGATAATACCGAGGTACGCAGTTTATTAATTATTATATAGCCGACGAGGTGGATTGATTGCGGGTTAATTATACTGCTTTTCCTTCGGGAGTATTCAGCACTGCAGGTTCCATTCATTCTGCGTCATAAAGTTTGTGAAATTCATTTTTGAATTGGTAACTACTTGTATGGATTCAAAGAACACTTGACGGCAATCAAGCAGTATATGATCATCGACCATTTGGTTGAAGATTTCAATTTAAAATGTATTCAGAATGTCTGGCACCAGTGGTAGAATGACAATTGAGTCAGGAAATAGAACTGAAAGTAGTTTCAGAGCTTTTGTTTCCGGGATACAGGGTGTTTCATGAAGAATGTAAACATTTCAATATTATTGTTGTAATACGGGGTGGATCCTGATTACCTGTACATATTGTGTACAAAGAGAGAGGACACTTATCCGATTCAAAAAAATACCCCACACGAGGGTCTGCAATCATTCATTTGAAGTATGCAGGGTGATTTCCAATTATGAGCAATATTCGCAAAATGCCCCATTTGACAAACGAATTTTCACGAATTGGTGAAATTTTGTGTATAGGCGGTGGAGTACATTGATTTATATACAGCTGTGGTAACATATTATCATTTTCACGACTTTGGCACGCTTTTTCAAATTCATAGCCCGAGTGGTATTCCACTCAGATACGGAACTTGTCAAAGGATGCTTGGCTTCTAGGAAAATATAGTATTTTCATAATATTTCCCACAATATAGGTAGATCCAATCGAGAACTCAGAGCTGTGAAATAAGGTGTTCAAGGCTGTTGCAAAATATCAGCGATAGGCCAACTGAGATATATAGTCTAGTCAAAAAGTGCCTTTTAGGTCAAAACTTTTTAGAGTTCTCCCAAAATTATGATTGAGGTGTCATTCGATTCGGAATGGCATATAGATATTTTTTGAGAAAATTCAAGGGCCGCTCGCAAAAATTGCAAATTAAGTGAAAAAAATACAGGGAGTTTGTTTTTTCGCATATAAATATCTCAAAAACTATTTGAGATTTTTCAAATTTGAAAAAAGATTAAAAAAGATGAGGGAATTTCCCAAAAAACGGTAGCAACTACCAGACAGAACTGGGGGTAGAAAATACGCCCGAAAACGAGTACTCCGGCATGCGCATTGCCCACATCGGACCTTTAAAGAATAAATATTATTTAAACTTATTAAATATAATAATTAAGAACTGCAAAAATTCAGACGCCTACATCAGGATAGATCAATGAACATAATTCGTCGTCCCAAAAATTTATCGCGATTTTTCAATTATTTATCTATTAGTTAATTAACAATTTTTTGTAGCATGAACATTAACACAAGTGCGATAATTGTTAAACTATTAATCTGAGAATTATTTTTTTCGTGGAGCAATTTTTCAAATTCCTCTGAATAGATTCCCTTCAATTAAAAATTGTTAATTTTCCTTTTGTTATTAACAATTTACTAAGGTTAAAAATTATAAGGCTTAATTAAACATTAAAAACACATTTTTTTAACATCACTATTCATCAGTTTTCGCATGATCAGAAGCTACTTAAAAAGGATATTTAATAATTTTTATCACTTATTGATTGAAAAATTGTTATAAACAAATGTGTTGTTTACAAGATAATTTAAATTTTTGATAATTAAAATTTTTTTGGAAACATAAACTTTGATGAAAATTATGATTTAAAAAAAACCGTTTCTTGAGAGAATTTTGTGCTTGCTTGAAAATGGATTTGTTAATTAACAATTTTTATGGGGTGATCACGACTGGTATTTGAGTAAAGTGGTATCTACATTTAGGGGAGAGAATTTAAAATTAAAGTCCTTGGAGCGAGAAGATGAAAATCATTTGAAGTGGCCAAAAAACGGAGTACTTTGAAATCAGGACATAAATATTGTTAGTATCTTTAATACGTTTGTAGTAAAGTTTAATAAAATAATCTCATAATTCAAAAAAAGATAAATTCATATCAGTAGCTTACAACGTTTTTTTAAAAACAGTAGCCTTGTATCAAGTATCAAGTCCCGAATTTCATTATGAAAAACTATTGTCTAGCTAGCTGTCATTACCGTTTGTTTTGTTGGTGTTCATTCATTATTCTAGTGACTAACCTACTATTTATGGGGTCGCTTAATATCAGAAGTTTATGATGAAGAAATTAGAAATGGAGAATATTTATTAAAGAAAATTACTGCTGCATGTAATAGTGTTAGAAATATCCCGCAAATAATTCTGAAGTTAGTGAAGCATCTAGTGGCACACCTTTGGAGGGGCTTCAATTTGGAAATTTATCATTTTATTTGTAAGAGTTTTTTACGAATTCTTTATCGTAATGTTTACTACAAAAAAAATATTGTGCATGTGTTGTAAGTATTTTCATAAATTCAAATTTAATAGAAAGAAAATACAATTTGCGAAAAATTCAGTCCAGGCCATTTATTACAAGTTCTCTTACGATTGTTATAGTAGATTTCGGAATTATTGATAATTTTTATACTAGGTCAGTTATTCTTACAAGAACTTATCATTAAAAAGGCTAATTCCGATAGTGATACGAATTTATTCTTCAGTTTTTTAGAGTTATGAGAATATATTATAAAATTTTACAACGAACTAATAGAAAATAACATCGATATTTATGTCTTGGTTTCGTGAATATTCATTATGTTTACCCATTTTTGATGGTTCTTCGTCTGAAAATTAATTTCTTGAATGAAAAGATTGAAAATAATAAGTTATTACGGAATGACTGAGATGGTGCCAGAAACTTTTTCAATAGATACCCGTAGCATTTTTTCCGTAGATTCAGAATCTGTGCTCAGATTTTTGATAATTATTATACAGGTTGAGTTATTCTTACAGGAATATGGAATAAAAAATAATATTCCGATCCTGATATTGATATTAAAGTCTTTTAGTTTAATTCGTGTAACATATTTAAAGCAAATTGGCTAATCCCTGTATTTAATATGGTGGATTGAATTTTTTGTTTAAATGCACAATCACTCTGTGTATCATCAGTAACAAAGTGGTTTTGGACATTTGTATCTATATTATGGCATTTTGCAATCCTATTGGTAGTCCCTATCACCCTATAAGTTGTGATGGTTTCATTTTTGGACACTCTGTATATCTTTATAATATATAAATTTTCATTTAGAGTTATTTATGACGTGAGTATATGGCGAAGTTATGTGCTAAATTTTAAAAATAAATACCTACATACAGAAATTTGAGAAAAAAAATGTATTCCGATGTGTATGGTGTTTTTACTCCTGAAATGAATTGAAAAAGTTGCTATGACTGTTCTAAATATACAGCATTAGATGACTGAAACTTACTCGATGGACTCTGTATTTTTTAAAATTTCTGCTGAATTCAATCAAATTGAGGAAAAATAGGGGTACCAAAGAATTCAATTACTCGTTGAAAACTCATTGGAATATTCTATCATTAATGCTATGAGCATAGAAGATCTTACTACAATGTCTGTTTCCATTTTACAGTACTATTATTATTTGAAGCAAACGGATTCCACCAAAATTCATCTCAGCGAAATGGAACTCAAGCACGTGTGAATAATATATTTAGATTTGTTTAGATATATTTCGATATGTTTGGATATATTTGGATATAATTGGGTATATTCAGACATTTTATATGTATCTGAATATTTGTATCTATATTTGGATATAAAGGGTTTTCCAATAAGAGGTGTTATTTTGAATAGCCCGCTATTTCGGTAGATGTCACTTTTGAAGCTGTCATTTTTTGACATTTGACAAGTAGAAACTATGCCATTAATAAAGATGGAACGATACACGCTTCAAGAACGCATTGAAATTATTTAAATTCACTATAAAAATGGTGAAAATTTGGCAGAGACGGTTCGTGAAACTCGAACTTTTTTGGGTCGTCGTGAAGCATCTTGTCGGACCGCAATAAAGAAATTGGTGGAAAATTTCGAACTGTTGGGACAAGTTAGTTATGTGAGGAATAAAACCCGTGCACGTCGCTCAAGAACAGCCGAGAATATTGCTGCTGAAGCAGAAAGTGTTGAAGAAAACCCAGGTTTGTCCATTCGTCGTCGTTCTTTGGAATTAGGCATTCCACAAACTTCATTACACCGTATTTTACATAAAGATTTGAGTCTTAAGGCTTATAAAGTTCAGTTAACACAAGAACTCAAGCCGGCTGATCATCAACATCGTCGTGTCTTTGCTGATTGGGTCTTTGAAATGCATGAAAATGATTCGTAATTCCATCGAAAAATCATCTTGAGTGATGAGGCCCATATCCACCTCGGTGGCTTCGTCAACAAGCAAAATTATCGCATCTGGGGCTCGGAAAACCCAAGAGTTATTGTTGAAAAGCCACTCTATCCTCAACGTGTGACTGTTTGGTGCGGTTAATGGTCCGGCGGAGTCATTGGACCTTACTTTTTCGAAAATGAGGCTGGAGCAACAGTTACGGTGAATGGATTGCGCTATCGAGAGATGATTAATGATTGTTTAAAGCCGGTATTGGATGGTATTGATCTGGACAACGTTTACTTTCAAAAAGACGGCGCTATGTGCCACACAAGCAACGAAACCATTGATCTTTTGCGGGAAAAGTTTCCGGACCGTGTTATCTCTCGAAGAGGTGATCACAATTGGCCACCGAGATCTTGTGATTCAACACCTTGCGACTTCTTCCTTTGGGGCCACGTGAAAGAGAAGGTCTACGCCAATAGGCCAGCGTCGATTCAAGACCTCAAAGATGGAATTCGTGAGGCTATCGAGGACATAAGGTAGCCACTTTGCGATTTGGTTATGGAAAATTTCATTAAAAGGAAATGGTCCTGTAAGCGTGGACGTGGTGGTCATTTGGCTGATGTTATTTTCCACTATTAACGGCATAGCTTCTTCTTTATAATGAAATAGACATCCGATCATTTATATTGAAAAATGGCATTTTTCTTTGAATATCAAAATAACACCTCTTATTGGAAAACCCTTTGTTTAGATAATTTTGGATATAGGTACATATTTAGAAATATTTGGATATGTTTAGATATGTATGGATATATCACACTCAATTTTCAGAGTGATTTTCCCCTCGGCCCTGTATATAGATATCGTCACTAAAAGTTGAAATATTGCAATTCGTATTCCCCACCACCAGAACAGGTGCCTCAGCACTGCACCTCTTACACACCAGCCGCTACTAACTGTATTGCACGTCAAAACAACCCTTCTTTCGAGCAATTTATCCGCCATGTTAGAGTCCGCATAATTGATCCGCGTCTCCGTTCCGGCCATCACCCAATTCCGTGGACTTCCTCCGGGCGAAGGGCGGCCCGAATATGCAAATCCGAATCCGGTCCTGACAATGTGTGCATCCATTCCGTGAACGTGATAGGGACCATCGTTTCATTAATATTTATGAGTGCGTCCCAGACATGAGCTCGAATACATTGTCAATGTTTTCGCAAAATATTTGCGAAATTAATAATAAATCAACATAATCATTTATAATATCGGACGAATTTGCATCCGAGTATAACAATTCAGATCTAGAGTAAATTTGGTATGGCATGATGAACGCTTGCGAAATGTTTAGATATTAGGTTGTTCATATAGATTTAGGGGGGCGACTGGGTGTCGAAACATGTACACACTGCTGTTATTTTTCGATGGTTCGAATAACATATTTCTGTGCTCTCATGAAAGGATTAGGAATGAATTGGATACATTGTTTGTCCTTTCTAGATATAAACCGGACCTTATTGATCGTTATAAAAGCGTTGAACAGTCTTATGATACTGCATTGAGTACTAAACAAGCCCTGTGGACAGGAGCTTTCTGGCGCTCGTTCAAACAGACAAATTATATCTCCGAAAGTATTGGTTTCTCAGAGTTGGTAATTATATAAATATTTTCTTATGATAGAACTGCATCATGAAGGAAATTCAATTCAAATAATAGTTTATTTATCAAGATTAAATGAGCAATCTGAGAATGAGAACGGCACCATGGAAGAAATCAAATTGAAATACCTGAAATGAATTTGACTCTCTCTTATATAGCAGGATGAAATGTACGAGTATGAACACAGATCATATAATAAAGCTTAGATAGAATAATTATAGCATTCTGTGAAAACATAGAAGTACGATTCATTATTGAAATTTAGAAAAATCAAATCTACGAAAGTATTAGCTTGTTGGAGTTGAAAATGATATCGATGGATTTTAATGGTGAAACTGCATCTTAAATAAAAATTGAATTTGAAATTAGTTGCTTAAAAAAATTTTTTTTTCTCGTTACTCCGAAAAAATCTGGCCTATTTTGCCCAATAACGAACTTAACCGAGATATTCATCTCCCTAACCTTCTCTGAAAATTTCAACTGCCTAGCTCATTCCGTTCGAGAGTTATTGTAGGAATTTTTTTATTCTACAATTTGATGCTAAATTTCAGATAGATCGAGTGATCGGTTTCGGAAATATTCATAAAAATGTGTTTTACTAAAATCGGCCATAACTCCGAAACCCGCTTGATGGATTTCGCCCATTAACGAACTTGTGCGAGATATTTACGCTCCAAACCCACCTTGCAAATATCAATCCTCTAACTCCTTTCGTTCGAGAGTTATCGTGCCTACAGCCGGCCGGCCGGACCGGCCGGACATAATCGATTTCGACCTCGGATTCTTGATCAGTGGGTCGAACCAAATCCTTTGAGACCATTTTCAGCCAAAAATTCGAGAATTACAGACATTTGGGTAAATTGATAAGCACTCAGTTCCGAGGAACTAGAGCACCAATAATTAGTTCAAGCACTCAAGGGAACTCAGGAGCTTTTGCGCTCATGTTCTATTGTCTATTCACCTCTATTGCACTCTGTTAATCGAATTTACCATCCATATAGACCGTTTTCTCAGCATTTATTAGATATGAACATTTCGTACCATTTTAATAATAGACTTGAGTAATGAGAGAATCGTCTAAGCTCACAGACTTTTTGCGCGTATGTTCTGGGGAACATCGCGTTATCATTTTGCCCAAATGTCTTTCGAATTTTTTGACGAACATGGTCTCAAACGATTTGGTTCGACTCCCTGATGAAGAATTTGAGGTCAAATTTGATTATGTCCGGCCGGCCGTCCGGCCGGCCGTCCGGCCGTTGCCACGATTACTTGAGAACGGATAGAGCTAGCGACGAATTTTCAGGGTAGGTGGCGCATCGCAATACGACGGACGAGTTCGTTAATGGGCATAATCAGCCCAATAGTTTCCGAGTAATAATTTTGTTTTCAACCAATATGAATCCGATCGAATTGAAACTTGGTGAATAGTTGTAGAACATAAACCTAGGCACGTTCGTGGAACTTTGTGAGAATAGCATCGCTAGAAAATTTAAAAAAAATTATTAAAACATATTTTTTAATACGCGATAACCTGAGAACGGAAAAAGAAAGCGATTTGAAATTTTCAGGTAAGGTTGTACATCTGAATACTACATTTCAGTTTGTCTATAAGCATAATCGGCCGCTCGTTTCAGAGTGATACCCATCTGAAATTTGGTTGTTTTTTCCTCAATAACTCGAAAAATATAGAAGCGAGGCAATTCAAACATGGTTACTAGATGTAGAATCATAACGCGAAATTTCTTGCAAAATTTCGTGGGGATCGTATCACTAGAAAATTTTTAAAAAATCATTGGAAATGATTGAAAAAAATTCTATATATCAAAAATTATTCATCCAATATCGCTGAAATTTAACGAGAGCCTTCATAATCTAACTCGACTAACAAGTGCTAAGTTTGAACATGATCGGATATATATTGTTGGAGATTCGAGCAGCCTTGTGTGAGTTCAGTAGATGGATGGGTGACCGTTGCCTCGATAACTTTCGAACGAAAGGAGGTAGGGACTTGGATGTGAGTTCAGTAGATGGATGGGTGACCGTTGCCTCGATAACTTTCGAACGAAAGGAGGTAGGGACTTGGAATTTTCAGGGTATGTTGCGTATCCGAATGGGAGAGTTTGTTTACGGGCATAATCGGTCCAACGGTTCCAGAGTTATACCCACCTGGAATATTATTTCCTCGATAACTCAACAAATATAAAATTGATCGAATTGAAGCTTGGTAACTTGTTGTAGAATATCGATATAAAGACGTGTTTGAAATTTTGTGAGAACCGTACCCCTAGAATTTTTCAAAAAAATTATGAAAAAAACCGTACCTCAAAAAAAAGTTCAAAAAAATTGCGAAAAAAAATTGGTTCAAGCACTGACATGAAGTCACCAGCTTTTGTGCCTATGTTCTTTTGTCCATTCTCCTGTATTGGACATACTCTTAATCGAATTTACCATGGTGAATTCAATTGTCCGTTCCGCTGTATTGGACACTCTTAATCGAATTTACCATGGTAAATTCGATTAAGAGAGTGTCCAATACAGGAGAACGGACAATTGAATTCACAAGTTGTCAATTTGACATTTACTCGCCTGTCAGAATCTGCGGATTCGACTCTAGCACCATCATCGTTTAGAGAGCGGAGTAGAACATCAAAGTGCAAGATTTTACAATTCTAGGTCCGTTTTTCGGTGGAAAATTTTAACAGGAATTAGCAGGGGATGTCGACACCTTGAGCCGGGTCCAGACAGGTGTAATGTAACGCGTAATGCAATGCGTATAATGTATGCCCTACATTGCGCATTGCATTACGCGTCATATTACACCCGTCTGGATCCGGGTTTTGACTATAGAAGAGATAGGACGGATAACATATTCCCTGACATTGATACCTCATGTCCACCACATGACCACATAACCAGGCTCCTTTTCCCTGAAGTGGCTTTTTTACCCCTGAGATGCACATCGTACCATTATGCGCAACACAGTTTTATAACAAAACAGTCCGTAAACGCTCAGATAAACACAAGAAACAAACGCCCACCACAGCGTTTGGTGTCCACCAAACTGTCAAAGTTTTGGTTTCAGATCGATAGCGTTGCGTAGTATAGGGCATGCGGTATCCCCTCTCTTCCCTAATCAAAGGTTGACACCTTGTTATTCTATGCATCTTGGGCCCGTTTAAATAATACAAGTAGTCGTTTATGCTTTTAAATTTTACAACCATCATAACCATAAATTTATTTATTTACTTTATGATTGACATATGGTAGAATTGTTAAATAAGGATCCTGTATCCTGTAGAATAATGCTCGAAGCTCGATCTAAGAGCCGGGTGCGAACTATATAACGTCAAAAATATACTTCAAATTTTAGACCATCGTTTTCACTTTCTCCTAACTTCTCCCTCTTCTGTGTTATTCCTTTCAAAAATTTATGTGCGTTTGCGATTTTGTCCATTAATTACCGTAGCTTTCCGTAAGTTTTCGCCACACGGAATCTATATTCAAGATTCACAGCCCCATGTTGGCGATTTTCAACCACTCGTAGAAAATAAACGAAAAAGAAATCGGAAAAAGTGGCTCGATAATTTATCCGTCTATATTCGGTCTTTCGATCGGTACCGTTAGATATGGTCGGGCGAGAGGAACGAAAAAGCTTTAGGGTTTCGGGCGAGCCCGCTTTTCGCCATTTCGAGTATTTCGCGACTTTTCTGGATTTTTTTAAAATACTCACGACTTCCCGATCTCGTTGAAAATCGCCTTCGGCGATACGTCGGTCCTTGCTCTCGCCGCGGCGATACTCGCCCTTTAGAGGGCGCGTGGCTTTGCCGCTAGCGAAAATTTCTTCGAAACCACCTATTTTAGAAATTAAACAAAATCTACCGAGCTTGCGCGTTTAATAATATAGCGTTGATTAATAATAATAACTCAGTAGGCGCCTTTCCTTGAAAGAACACCAAGTAACATACTTCTGCTTGAAATTTTCAGCGTCCCGAAATGGTGAAAGAATAATTGTTCCACCCTGTATAAGAGAGTAGTCAGTCACCTCTCATTGAGACGTTATAAATAAGTTCCCGATTCCCCACAAGCAGCGTCAAATGAATCAACCGATCCTCGACGCCGCAATCCCGAAATTGGGCAAACTCCCACGTCCATATAAATCTGCTATCGCGAAATCTCCCGCGTCAAAAATTCCCAACCCGTTGATGCTGCCAACTTGAAAAATGTCCCTCCATTTCGACTTGTTTCAAAAACTTTACGATCTCTCTGCGCCACGATCACAATCTCCGTTCGGTCCTTGCATTAACGTTATTTTTTACAATCGCACTTATCTGACCATCAGCTAATGAAAAGTCGAAAAGTTGCACCTGCTTTTGTTGCTTTTCCGCCGTGGATTTGCGTCTTCGATCTATCACGTTCAGATGCGGCCTATTGTGAAGGCGACGCACCTGCCAGGGTTACCAACTGGTCTTGGCCCGCTGACGATAAAGGAGGGTTTGATGTTTGTTTTATCGGGCGGAAAGTGATAATGTGAACGTGTAAAGATAAGGTTATGTAAATTTGAATTATTGTCGTTTTAGGGGTTCTCGATGGGTTGCAATCGACAAGTTGGATGGATGGGCAGAGTGTACTAGTGATAATATTTGGAGCAATCATTAATATAATATAGGTATTTATCGAGGGTGAAACTGTCAAGTGCCCGAGACATGAAGACTGCTGCACGACGCGTAGCGGGTCTTTATAAATGATTGTAACATCGCAGTTGCCTTTGGATATTTATTTGCCACTTCTGATTTTTTACGTTCTGTTTTTAAAGGGTTTTCCAATAAGAGGTGATATTTTGAATAGCCCGCTATTTCGGTAGATGTCATTTTTGAAGCTGTCATTTTTTGACATTTGACAAGTAGAAACTACTCCATTAATAAAAATGAAACGATACACGCTTCAAGAACGCATTGAAATTATTAAAATTCACTGTAAAACTCGATCATTTTTGGGTCGTCGTGAAGCACCTTGTCGGACCGCAATAAAGAAATTGGTGGAAAAATTCGAGCTGTTGGGACAAGTTAGTTATGTGAAGAATAAAACCCGTGCACGTCGCTCAAGAACAGCCGAGAATATTGCTGCTGTAGCCGAAAGTGATGAAGAAAACCCAGGTTTGTCCATTCCTCGTCGTTCTTTGGAATTAGGCATTCCACAAACGTCATTACACCGTATTTTGCATAAAGATTTTGGTCTTGAGGCTTATAAAGTTCAGTTAACACAAGAACTCAAGCCGGCCGATCATCAACAACGTCGTGCCTTTGCTGATTGGGTCGTTGAAATGCATGAAAATGATCCGGAATTCCATCGAAAAATCATCTTGAGTGATGAGGCCCATTTCCACCTCGGTGGCTTCGTCAACAAGCAAAATTGTCGCATCTGGGGCTCGGAAAACCCAAGAGTTATTGTTGAAAAGCCTCTCTATCCTCAACGTGTGACTGTTTGGTGCGGTTTATGGTCCGGCGGAGTCATTGGACCTTACTTTTTCGAAAATGAGGCTGGAGCAACAGTTCAGGTGAATGGATTGCGCTATCGAGAGATGGTTACTGATTTGTTATGGCCGGAATTTGATGGTATTGATCTGGACAACGTTTACTTTCAACAAGATGGCGCTACGTGCCACACAAGCAACAAAACCATTGATCTTTTGCGGGAAAAGTTTCCGGACCGTGTTATCTCTCGAAGAGGTGATCACAATTGGCCACCGAGATCTTGTGATTTAACACCTTGCAACTTCTTCCTTTGGGGCCACGTGAAACAGAAGGTCTACGCCAATAGACCAGCGTTGATTCAAGACCTCAAAGATGGAATTCGTGAGGCTATCGAGGACATAGGGCAGCCACTTTGCGATTTGGTTATGGAAAATTTCATTAAAAGGATATGGTCCTGTAAGCGTGGTCGTGGTGGTCATTTGCCTGATGTTATTTTCCACTATTAACGGCATAGCTTCTTCTTTATAATGAAATAAACATCCGATCATTTATATTGAAAAATGGCATTTTCCTTTGAATATCAAAATAACACCTCTTATTGGAAAACCCTGTATCATAGAATTTCTAAACTGACAGCCGATATTGAATTATTGTCAATTCTCAAGATTCTTCTTGATACTTGTGCGAATTTAGTTTCCAAATTATTTAATTCTGCAATGACTTTTTGTGATGTCCTATTACCTATTGGATTTCTTGCAATTTATTCAACAAAGATTTAATTTCTGATCCTTCAAATAGAGTTCCGGGGTTTGATCTTCCAAGGAGAATATGGTCTATTCTGAATCGTCTAAGAACCGGTCATGGTCGTTGCAACAGCATGCTTTTCAGGTGGAACTCAGTTGAGACCCCTAGTTGTGAATGCGGGGAAGCAGTGGAAACCATAGATCATTTAGTTAATAATTGTCGCATATATAGATTTAAAGATGGTTTTAGGGCTATTCATAATGTTTCTGAATCATTTTTAGAATGAGTAGCGAGTTAAAAATCTATTTAATAAAATATAGAATATACCATTTTTCATTTGCTCGTTTTCTCTCCTTGTCTTTCCCTTTTCCAGATTGGGTTTCGGGTACCTTGGAGAAACTTCTCTGCTTGTTGAAGGAAGAAGCGATAATGAAGAAAAAGATGCCCTTCAATATTTAATATTTCAGCATATTTTGTTAACAATTTCAATTTTCATAAATCACAACACTAACGGGGAGATAGGGTTTTCTTGCTGAGGTGTTTTCCCTAAGCTCTAGTATCATATATCAAATTATATGGTACCCCGTTACACCAACCTCTGCTATCACTTTTTTCATACACATGCTTTATTGTTAGATAAAAAAACAAATTGTAATGCTCAAGTTCAAAAGAATATATATACCGCAATGGTACATTAATCAAAGGTGAATGGATTTACTCTGTAGAGGCCTGTGAATATGAATATCTGGCAAAATATCCAGATGTTCAGATTCTAGAATGTTCTCTGGAAGACCACATCAGAGGTGTTATAATCAGATTCATGGAGACTGGATACGTTAATAAGGGAAATTCGACAGGAAGACCTCAAGTCTCTCAAGAAGTTGTTGAAGAACTGGGAACACGAGATGAACAAAATCTTCAAATGTTCCTGAATAAATTATGTTCACATTCTGGTGTCCCCTTGAGTACTTGCCACACGGTATTGAAAAAAAAAGTGGAATTTGTACCCTTACAAAATAATGATGGTATAGCAACTCCTACCAATAGATATTCCACGTCACCTCGAGTACTGCTATTGGTTTCTAAATAATCTTAACGTAGATAGATTATTATTAGATAGATTACTATTTTTAGTGATGAGGCTTGGTTTCACTTGTCGGGTTAGGTGAATTCTCAAAACTACAGATTTTGGACTTCTGAGAATCCCATAGTTTTATTGGGACTCCATTACATTTGCAAAACGTTGGTCTGTGGTTATCAGTTTCTCGTGGTGGAATATATGGCCCAGTTTTCTTTCATGATACCATTAATGGTGCGATAGGTAAAATAGAATAGTGCTGGAGCCATTCATAAGCCAACTGGACGAAGTATAGTTGGAATATTATCAACAAGATGGGGCAAATACCCACAATACTTGCAAATCTAATCTATTTGCAGGAGTTCTATGACAACCGTATAATTAATCGAGGACGCCAGCCTTCCTTTTCAATACGCCCTCCAGACTTGACGCCCCTGGATTAGCATCTTTGCATATCTGGAAGATGAGGTTTTTAAAAGACAATACGATAATATTGACGACCTCCAATCACCAATAACAAATGTGCTGCTAAAATTTTGGCACACAAATGTTGAAAAATATATTTGACAACAAACGAAAAAGAATTTATAGATGCCTTGAGAATAATAGAGCACATTTTGAACATTTGATGTGAATTCATTGTTAGAATTCTCTCAAATGGCCAAACTCCCAAACTGGGAGTTATCTTATCTGATCCTGCTTAAATTTGTGACTAGGCTGTGAAGTTTGGTTTTGAAGACTCTCGCAGAATTTCGGCCATTTTGGACGGATAGTTTCTGAGATACAGAATTGTTTTCAAAGATTATTTAAAAAATTTATAGCGACACGATACTCATATCTGCAAAAAGTTGCGCGTCAGCATTATACAACTAACTGCCAAGTTTTAATCGGATCGGCTCTGTATGTTTCGAGTTATTGAGGAAATAAAAACAAAATTTTTGATTATGTAGGCTTTGGAGGATCTCGCAAAATTTCAGTGATTTCAGACGGATATTTTCAGAGATACAGACATTTTTGATAATTTTTTTAAAACTCTCCATTGATATGATTCTCATAAAATTTCATAAAAGTCTTTAAGTTTGTATTCTACAACTACTCCAATAAGTTTGTATTCTACAACTAATACAATGATATCATTTTTAACTCTCACAAGCTAATACTTTCGGAGATATGATTTTTCAAAATTTCAATAATAAATCGTATTTCAACGTTGTCACAGAATGATATTATTCTATGTATGAATTGTCATAATGTCAAATGATGTTCCTGAGACATGACATTATCTAATCAATCGAAGAATTGTGAGCGAAGTGAGAAAAATCTCAGTTGTTTGCTCCGAAATTAGGTTTTCTCAGAAAATTCTTACATTTCGGAACGGAACATGAAGTAAGAGATCTGAGAGTAGTGAGACTGCTTTTCATCCATAGACATAGATATAACTCTCGAACGGAATGAGGTAGGTAGTTGAAATTTTCAGAGTAGTTTAGGGAGATGAATATCTCGGTTAAGTTCGTTATTGGGCAAAATTGGTCAGATTTAATTTGATTTCTTCCATGGTGCAGTTCTCATTCTCATGATTGCTCATTTAATCTTGATAAATAAACTATTATTTAAATTGAATTTCCTTTATGATGCAGTTCTATCATATGAATACTTTGATATAATTCCCAACTCTGATAAACCAATACTTTCGGAGATATAATTTGTCTGTTTGAACTAGAGCGCCAGAAAGCTCCTGTCCACAGGGCTTGAACCCATTTTTAATTTTTATTATATGTATTGTGCCGGGCAGACGAAACCCGCCCCTCCTCAGTATGTGGACTCCTAGTTCCTCAAATCTGATCCTGTCCCCAGCGGGGCAGTAGTCACACATGATGTGTTCGATAGACTCGTCGTCCTCCAAGCATATTCTGCACTCGGAGTCCTCAGTGAACCCCAGCGTATTGAGGTGTTTCCTGAGGCCACAATGGCCCGTGTATACAGCTGTAAGGATTCTCAGGTCTACCCTAGAGAATTTGAGCTATTTTCTGGCTCTTTCAGCTGATGGGCCAGTAATTGTTGAGCGAGCATGTCTGTGTCCAGGTATGCTGCTCCAGATTTCCTTGAACTTTTGGTCCACCCATCTGTTGTTTTCCTTCGCCGCTGCTCTGAGAGAGATACCGCAGGCCGGTTCAGGTCCAATGAGTCCCATGGAAGCCCCCCGTGTCGCCAATGAGTCCGCCCTCTCATTACCCTTTATGCCCGAGAGGCCCGGGGCCCACAAGAGCTGCAGCATGCAGTGCCCTCCAGGTTCAGCCAGTGTGGTCCGGCAATCCTGCACAAGCAGGGATTTGCAGTTGTATGAAGTCAAGGCCTCCAAGGCATTTTGGCTATCCGATAGAATCTTGATTAAATCGTGAGCCCAACTTTTCTCAAGTATGAGCTTCGCACAGTGATCAATGGCGAGAATTTCTGCTTGGAAGGCAATTCTACAACCGCTGAAGTTGGCTTCACATAGAAGTTTCCAAGTTCCAACTCCTTCTTCAACTAATTCAACCAAATATGATCAATTCCAATTAAGCAAATTTCCAAAATTGCATTCTCTGTTCAACAAAATACAGTAGACTCCTTAAGTTTACTTTTTATGTCAACAGAATCTGTCATCAGAATCTTTTTGCGCGTATGTTCTGGGGAACATCGCGTTATCATTTTGCCCAAATGTCTGTAACTTTCGAATTTTTTGACGAAAATGGTCTCAAACGATTAAGTTCGACTCCCCAATGAAGAATTCGATGTCAAATTTGATTCTGTCCGGCCGGCCGTCCGGCCGGCCGTTGCCACGATAACTTGAGAACGAAAAGAGCTAGCGACTTGAAATTTTCAGGGTTGGTGGCGCATCTCAATACGACGGACAAGTTCGTTAATGGGCATAATCGGCCTAGTGGTTTCCGAGTAATAATTTTGTTTTCAACCAATATAAATCCGATCGAATTGAAACTTGGTGAGTAGTTGTAGAATATAAACTTAGCACGTTTGTGGAATTTTGTGCGAATCGTATGGCTAGAAAATTATTAAAAAATTATTGGAAAATATTTTTGTTGTCACGATAACTTGAGAACGGAAAGATATAGCGGCTTCAAGTTTTCAGGTTAGGATGTGCACTAGAACGCGACATTTCAGTTTGATTATGAGCATAATCGGTCAAACGGTTTTAGAGTTATAGCCATCTGAAATTTTCTGAAATTTGGTGGTTTTTTGTACCTCATTAACTCGAAAAATACTGAACCGATTGAATTCAAACATGGTTATTAGTTGAAGAATGCCAACGCGGAAATGTTTGCAAAATTTGGGGATAGCATTTGTAGAAAATTTTTAATAAATCATTGAAAATAAAAAAAAAAATTCTATATATCAGTAACTAATAGTTTGAAATTGCTGAAATTTTGCAAGAGCCTTCATAACCTAACTTTACTAGCAAGTTTCAAGTTTTAATACGATCGGTTAAATATTGTTGGAGATTCGAGCATTCTTGTGTGAGTTCAGTAGATGGGTGACCGTTGCCTCGATAACTTTCGAACGAAAGGAGATAGGGACTTGCAATTTTCAGGGTAGGTTTCGTATCCGAAAGGGTGAGTTGAGTTCGATTTTGGGCATAATCGGCCTAATGGTTTCCGAGTTATACCCACCTGGAATATTATTTCCTTGATAACTCAAAAAAAAAATTGGTTCAAGCACTGACGTGAAACAGAAGCTTTTGCGCGTATGTTCTATTGTTCATTCTTCTGTATTGGACACTTAATTCGACTTTACCATGGTAAATTCGAATTAAGAGTGTCCAATACAGGAGAATGGACAACATAATTTACCATGGTAAATTCGATTAAGGGTGTCCAATACAGAAGAATGGACAATAGAACATACGCGCAAAAGCTTCTGACTTCACGTCAGTGCTTGAACCAATTTTTTTCACTCCAATCCATCATGTGATCTCCATGGATTGCACATACATGTACTGCTATTTTTGATTTTTGTATGTCTCTCTTCCTCGAGAAAATCCAGTAAGGAAACATTTAGTGATGAATTCACCTCCCAAGGTATCCTTTACCCAGGCAACACGGGGACCTCCCAACGATATCTTGGCAAGCTCTTTCCAGGATATTGTGACGCCTTTTGTGATATGGATAGGAGGTCACGAAGAGGTCTCTGTGAGCTCCAAACGTTCGCCACAGAGGTCGAGCCCAGTAACATCTCATGGATTTCGCATTGGGAAGACCACAAACAGCTCACCCTAGGGAATAGTTCGGGAAGAGGTTCGATAGGATATCGCTGGGAGGTCACCAACAGCTTTATATCTCCTTCAAATGTCCACCACATGGGATGAGCCCAGTAACATCTCAGAGATATCACACGGGGAAATTCCCAAACAGCTCACCATGGGAATAGTTTAAGAGGTTCTCTGATGGGATATCGCAGGGAAGTTGCCAAGAGCACTATGTCTCCTCGAAGTGTCCGTCAGAGCGCACCCTGGGAAATATTTTGAGAGGTTTGATGTGATATCGCTGGGAGGTCGCCAAGAGCCCTAACATATCAGAGATATCTCAGACTGCTCCACCTGGGAAGTGCTGAGAGAAGATCGCTGCGATATGAATCTATAATCTATATATCCTCCAAATGTGCAGTAAACGTGTGGCGGATACTCATCTCAGATACATAACATGGGTAAGTTCCCAAACAGCTCATCCTGGGGAATAGTTTGACAGGTTCGGTGGGGTATCGCTGAGAGGTCACCAAGAGCCCTAACATGACATATATCACATAGAGAAGTTGCTCAGACTGCTCCACTTGGGCAGTACTGAGAGAAGATTGCTGCGATATGGATCTATAATCTATATATCCTCCCAATGTGCAGTACACGTGTGGCGCCGGATACTTCACTTCGATGCATATAGATCGAGATTCGACTCGGTAATTAACTGTGCGGTTGTTTTTTCGGGTACGGCGTAGAAGATTGCGCCATCTACCGGTGGAAATCAGAAGTGGCCACGGATGTATATGTAGATTTCTACATCTCCCCCCTTATTTAGCTATTCTTGTTGAATTTTTGTTATAACTTGAGTAGGTCACAATACGAATGTCTTATTCTTGTTACATAAGCAATATCTTGAGGGTGTCCGCGATAGGAATTTCATATTCTCGTTGCATTTGCGGTATCTTGAGGAGCTCACAAGAGGAATGTATTGTTCCTGTTACGTATGTGATATCTTGAGGAACTCCACAATAGGAATCACTTATTCTCGTTTTACTTGCCATGACTTGAGGAGCTCGAAATATAAATGTCTTATTATGGTTACATATGAGATATCTTGAGGAACTCGCAATAGTCTTATTCCTGTTACATAAGTGATATATTGAGGAGCTCGCAGTAGGAATATCTTATTCTATTTATCTGTGCGATATTTTGAGGAGCTCCCAATTGGATTGTCTTATTCTGGTTACATGTGTAATATTCTGAGGAACTCCACAGTAGGAATTTCCTATTCTTGATACACTTGCGATATCTTGAGGATCTCACAATAAGAGCCCGCAATACATCCTCACTGTAGCCTCCCAAAGATATATATACTTATATATATATATATATATGCGAGGCCTGTGTTACCTGGGTAATGATTACTCAAATGTTAAACCCTTCTGTGAATTCGCTTCATGTGGAAATTGTTTCTCCTATATTTATTCATATACCTAAATCTTATCACCACGCATTTTCCTGACATTTAGCGAACATATTAAGGTTCTGTTAAATCGTCCATTTCCATTTCGGACTTCCTGAATCGGCATAACGACAGCGCATCCACCAAATAGCCAATTTTCCCAGTTTCCGTCTGATTCCGACGTACAGGATTTATGATAACCTAAGGCTCACATTTCCCTTCTCTCAACAATTGACAGGTGCGTTAGACATTTCATACTTCATTAAATAAAGATTTATAACGACCCATAAATGATATCTGTTCGATATAAAGTCGAGTGGCCCATAAAAGACTGCCATAAACTTTTACGGCGTCATATTCAAGATTGCCAAGATGTGCTGGGTTTTATTCAACTTCACAGATGATTGTTCGATAATAAATACGACGTTGGTTTGGATAAAAACAAACGCGGGTGATCCCCCATTCATTTCACCTCGAATTGAATTTATGTGGGGCATAAAAATGAGCGAAGAAACTGTTTTGAATGAGGAAAAATTATTACAGGGTGAACTGGTTGAATGCCGTTTCCGTGAATCTATTATTGTGTTGTTCGGAAATTGATTCCGTTTTTGCGCGCTTTTTGCTTGGTGCAAATGTCAGAATTTTGCGCCGAATATACCGGGTGTCACTGGAATAGGCGCACCCTCGGAATTTTTATTATTGATGATGCCTAATTGAAATTTTCGACATTGATACTACAAATTGTTTCTCATCGGGTGTGGTAAACGAGGTGGGTCTACGACTTCCAGTTTATTCGGAAATTGCCGTAACTTTCGATTTTCTCATATGATGTGTGATATATTTTCGCATATTGTAACTCTATGTTGAATTTTAAGTGAATATCGTCGTAAGAAAAATAAAATTAAAATTGGTACAAGCTCTGAGGTGAAGTCAGGAGCTTTTGCGCGCATGTTCTTTTGTCTACTCACCTCTATTAGACACTCATAAATTATGTTGTCCATTCTCCTGTATTGGACACCTAATTCGAATTTACCATGGTAAATTCGAATTGAGAGTGTCCAATACAGGAGAATGGACAACATAATTTACCATGGTAAATTCGATTAAGGGTGTCCAATACAGAAGAATGGACAATAGAACATACGCGCAAAAGCTTCTGACTTCACGACAGTGCTGAAACCAGTTTTTTTGTATCTCCTGTAGTTACCGAGATACCTGATACAAACATCGAAATTTGCCCACCCTGTAGGTACCTGATGAAGATATTGTTTAGGTATCGAAACGCGTTGTGATCAATAAAAATTCCAGAAACTCCCCATTCTCCCACTTATATGATGGATTTTCATCATGTATTTGCCAAATGAATTAAAAAAATTGAGCTTTTAGTGGAAAAAAGTATTACTGTATTCGAATTATTGGATTCAACATGTAAAAAACTCACGCAGTTTTTATGAAGATTTTCGGCCACCCTGTACACTTTTATTCGTAAAGTTGAATTCCTTTGGCTATTATGAAGGTTTTCCGATAAAGTTCAAACGGTAGATTTATGAAATAATAATAATAATAATAATAATAATGTTTATTATCTCAATAGCATTTCGTACATATTGACAATTTTGTGATATCCACCTTTCCTGCATACCCATAATAACTTAAAAACTACTGAACCAGGTACATGTATAGGTTTTTTCCGAAGAAGTCGACTTGGAATTAGTTAAAGATTCCACAAATGTAAAAAAATACAGGATATATTTTAGAGGGCTGTTACTCCGGTGACACTGAATATAATGATATAAATGAGATCTACAAACATTTCTTCTATTTCAGCATATTTTATATCCGCTTTATATCCTTAATATTGAGGAATCCATTTTTTTAATTTCCTATATTTGAAGATATCTTTTTCAGACTTATAAAAGATTTCCTTTGGGTATATTTTGGATCACCTAGTGTATCATTATTCCATTGTGTACAAAATGTACTGAATAAAGGCTGAGAGAATTCGATTCGTGAGCCTTTAATAAAATTTTGCATTGCCATCTATCATTATATTATTACACTCAATGGATGGCATAATATAATAATAAAATTAAATTTATAAATATTCACTTCATTGGTTGTTACAAAACTATGAAACGAAATAGCATTCAAACGTTCATTCCTTACCCAGAAAATTATTGAAAAATTAATCGGAACGCTGAAAAAACCTTCAAAAATAAACCGCTGCGAACAGGATTCGAACCTGTGCGGGCAGAGCCCATTTGATTTCGAGTCAAACTCCTTAACCACTCGGACATCGCAGCTTGAGAAACAGGTCGATGTAACTGCTTCATATACCGAATATTCTTCGTACAATGTCGTTCTTGTAAAATGTAGGTACATCATATTAGATTCTCATTAATACCTTGTATACATATTGAAATGAAATATTGAATATATTCGAAATCGTCATGAATTTAAAAACGGACCTTACGGTTACAGAATCTTTATTACTTACATGTTATAGGTAATTTCACTAATTTCTACATGAAAACCTCATAAATGCTGTTGAATTTGAGGTTTCATTGGTTTGATAGGTACCTACCTATTCGGAGTTATACTTTAATGCAACATTAACTTTGACTCGTTCTTTATTTATTATGATGTGATGTTCGAAGGATGAGGTTCAATAATTATGATCGTATGTGCGGATCAGAGTTTACTACTGCAGGATATTTTGAGGAATCTTCATTATTTATCACCATAGACAACATATAATATCACATAATCAGACCTATTCTGTTTGCGTATTGCTATAAACATTGCTATTCAAGTCATATTGCTATCCTCCTAATTTTTAACAATATGACTATCGTATTACGTATTCTGTTCGGACTGTTATAGCAATGTTGGTTATCAATTTTCTCCCAGCAATATTGCTATGAAGTAGGTCAAAATTCATTGATTTTAGAGCTGACAACACTGTATTTCATGACTTTTATGTGAATTAGAAGAAGAATCTAACCTTAATTGATAAACATTTCGTCCGTTTTTCGGTGGTTATTCTTAATTCCTAACCAAAAATATATAAATGTCACGAAAGCCAAAAACGAACTGTATTTTATTCATGAAACTAACAAGATGGAGTTATTGATCAATTTTCACATTTTCAGGAAACACATCGAATTTTGGAAATCGCTACCAGCATGACCGAAAAATTGAAGACTTGCAAACACCCAGACAAATATTAAATTTTCATTTTTTCCTGTCTTCAGTCAGACTTATAATGCAACAAGTTAAACGGAACAGTATGTCTCCTAGTTTTCTCCTGAAAAAATTCCCTCAGTTCTTCAACTGAATCAAAAGAAGTCATCTTCGTAGTAAGACTGAATTAATAGTTTATTTAATTTTTTTCATCCAGTCAGTCTTCGAATCTTACTTAAAAGAAGCAGTATATCTTATAGTTTGCTCATGAACAAATAAATAAATGAATAAAATACCCTCGGCTCGGCAGTGAAATCAAATGCAGTCATATTTTTACTAAGGCTGAATTAATAGTTTATCTAATTTATTTCATCCAGTCGGTCAGTCTTCGAATGCATATCTAACTTAAAAGAAGCAGTAAATCTCATGGATTGCTGATGAACACATAAATAAATGCATAAAATACCCTCGTCTCTTCAATGAAATCAAAGGCATTCATCTTTTTACTAAGGCTGCATTAATAGTTCATTTTATTTATTTCATCCAGTCGATCAGTCTTCGAATGCCTCTAACATAAAAGAAACAGTATCTATCCTAGTTTGCTCATGAACTAATAAATATATGAATAAAATTCTCTCAGCCTCTTATTGATGTTGAATAGTTTATGAACTTTTCTGTTTACGAATAGAAGGGGTTGTTAGTGTTAAACCTAAGTCTTAGAAATTCCCTTGAAATTAAGTATTTTAAAGTACCTTCAATAAAAATATACGATTATGTATATACCTATATTTATCAAAGTACCTATACCTATTTTCAATATTTTCGATTTCTTGGAAGAAAAAAGTGGTTCTCAGCCATATTCCAAATCTTGTTATGCTCTTAGCAAGTACTATTTTGAGGTTGCTGAGATAGCAATGTGGATAACAATATGTTTATCAAAATGACAGATATTGCTCAAAAATGGGTTCAAGCCCTGTGGACAGGAGCTTTCTGGCGCTCTAGTTCAAACAGACAAATTATATCTCCGAAAGTATTATTGGTTTCTCTGAGTTGGGAATTATATCAATGTATACATATGATAGAGCTGCATCATAAAGGAAATTCAATTCAAATAATAGTTTATTTATCAAGATTAAATGAGCAATCATGAGAATGAGAACTGCACCATGGAAGAAATCGAATTAAATCTGGCCAATTTTGCCCAATAACGAACTTAACCGAGATATTCATCTCCCTAACCTACTCTGAAAATTTCAACTGCCTAGCTCATTCCGTTCGAGAGTTATTGTGGAAAATCATATTTTAAATTTTCAAAATTTTTTTTTTTACACTTTGCGGTAATCTGGTCAATACAAAACTTCACATGCGTATAAAGGTCATGATTCTACAATTTGATGCTAAATTTCAGATAGATCGAAGGATCTGATGTCCGAGATATTTACGCTCCAAGACCACCTTGCAATTTTCAATCCGCTTACTCCTTTCGTTCGAGAGTTATCGTGCCTACGGCCGGTCGGCCGGCCGGACAGAATCGATTTCGCACTCAGATTCTTGATCAGTGAGTCGAACCAAATCGTTTGAGACCATTTTCAGCCAAAAATTCCAAAATTACAGACACTTGGGCAAATTGATAAGCACTCCGTTCCGAGGAACTAGAGCACCAAAAAAACAAGTTTCGTATGACAATTGCCCAAAACAGGTTTAAAGTACCTACAAATAGTAGATATTCCATAAAACATGTATTTAAGAACAGAAGAAATAATGAAAAAATTACCTTGTAATCGATCAAAAATTTCCTCATCTACGTTCACCAAATTTTCTCCTCTCTCGAACTAAAGAATTATGCTTTCAATATTTACGTAATATTTTCAAACATTTTCGGGTGAGGTCCCCGTTGCATCGCTAAAATACGAGTATTTCAACCCCAATATTTTTGAAGTTACAATATTCCCTTCTGTCAAGTTGACATTATGAAAATTCATACATAGAATAGAATAATTATATCAATCTGTGAAATACGATTTACATTGAAATTTTGAAAAATCATATCTCCGAAAGTATTAGCTTGTTAGAGTTGAAAATGATATGAATGGATTCTTATGATAAAACTGCTTATTAAAAAAAATTTAATTTGGAATTTGTTTTGTAAAAAAAAAATTTTTTTTTTATTACTCCAAAACTTTCTGTCCGATTCTACCCAGTAACGAACTTAGCCGAGATAGTTATCCCCCAAACCTACTCTGCAATTTCAACTCTCTAGCTCATTCCGTTCGAGAGTTATCGTGCCTACGGCCGGACCGGCCGGCCGGACGGCCGGACAGAATTAATTTCCACCACGGATTCTTGATCAGTGAGTCGAACCAAATCGTTTAAGTCCATTTTCATCGAAAAATTCGAAAATTACAGACATTTGGGCAAATTGATAAGCACTCAGTTCCGAGGAACTAGAGCGCCAAAAACGATGATGAGAATAGCAATATTTCGGATCTTGCTGTGGTAGCAATATCTTTTTGTTAGCAATATTGCTATGCGCGAACAGAATAGGTCTGAATATCATAAATCAATAAATTGAGAATAAAGATTTCTCCGAATAGCCAGTTCCTCTAAACACGAAATATACATTGCTTATAGCCCCTGATTGATACTTTCTGAAACATTTTACAGTAGTAGGTATTTCGTTAATGTTACATAAATACACATGTTTCGTGAAACGTGAACATATCTACGTATCTATTTGTTTGATAAATGATACATGAAACATTTCGATGTGATATTTCAAATGGTTATAGAAACATTTTCGATTTTCAGCGTAGAAAAATGTGTGTATGTTATATAATTGTCGAAAATTTTGTTTGAATTATAAGACATCTTTTAAGTTAAAATGCACGGTAGAAACAATTATATACCGCAGACACTTATGCACAAATTCTGTGAGCATTACCCAAAAGTTTCTCTATGATACTAACTTAACCTAAAAATGAGATAGTACGGTTATTTATCTTTACCTCTATAGTCGAATTTAAGCGAGTAACCAGAACAGAGCGATTAAGACCAATCCCTTGCTATTAATTATAACCGATCGGTTATGTTTAGCAAGAGATTGGTCTTAACCGCTCTGCTTCGGTTACTCGCCTACATTCTAATTATAATATAACTCCCAGTAGAGAGCATAGATACAGGTTCTGGTGATCTCCCTTAATATGGGACGTAAGAGGAACAAAGTTATTCTTAGTAAAATGCACTCAAAAAGGCTAGTGAACAAGGAAATGGTCGATGTTGAGAACAAGGTTGTAAATCATCTTGAGTAACCTTCTCTCGATACTTCTGAAGGAACATTACAAATTGAAGGTACTTCGAATATAAATAAAGAAAATGAAACCTTAACACTTTGACAAATTCTGCATTGAAAGGCACTTCTACTACAAATGTCAGCCCAAACTTTAATAGAAGCTCTGATTTAGCCATTGATACTTTGATTCACCATTTTGAGTCCCAAGGACATGAACAAAAAAAATATAAGATAAGATAAGAAGATAATATCCATTCTTGCATTGTAGAACATTGAATCTTACTCTATCAACAAGCAATAAAGAATACTTTGAGAGGTGAATTTCGAATATTTTAGTACAGATGCGACAAGGCCTAGTTTGGATCTTCATCTTTTCCTTTAGCAACCCATTTCTATCCTCTGCTGCATGTAGGACTCCCCTAAAAGTATATATTTCTTCGTATCTTTAGCCAGATTTCGCTAGCTTCGTCCTGCTACTGCCGTAACGTCCTCATACCAGTATTGGGTTGGTCTTCCTATGAGTCGGCCTAAACTGAACATTACATCATGCTCATCGTTCGTTATCTTGTCCGGCAATATGCTCTATTCAACTCCCCTTCGGTTTCGCGATACAAACAATTACATCTTCCAGCTTGCCCTCATTTCAACATTTTGGACGTGATCCCCAGAGAAAGTCCCAACAGTCAGGTCAAGAAGTACCTACATAAGTGCTCGCAAAAGGGCCACTTTTTCTCAAATTTTAGATATTAATAGGACCTAAACTATTAGAAAGAAGATTTGCAATTTCCAAAGACCTGTGCGACCGGCTTATTAGCAGAACAACCACAAAATTTCGCTTTTTTTTCATTTTTGGCCCAATATAACATGAATGAAGCGTCTAACAGGTATGGACATTCTAAGCACTTTTGAAATCGACTAAGTTTGCTACAAATTGAGACAAGAGCGAGCTCTGCGGATCATTGGTTCCTGAAATTCAGCTCTTCGGAAATAGGTAATTTCTTCCAAAAAGAAAAAAAATCGTTAAAATAGGAATGATTAACGGGTAATTCCGCAATAGGAGCAGAGAAAAATATTTCTACTGGTACCTGCGGACAAGTGTTTCTGCTGATTGGCTTCTACAGGAAAGGTCAACCAAGAGAACTGAAAATAGGTGACACCACAACAGTAGCTAGCAACCAATTTGTGCATTCGGCTTTAGGAACCTATTAGTCGGAGGCAAACTATGGCATCGGCACGGAGGAAGCATAATCACAGGCTGCTCAGGTTGCCTCCAAACTGGATGTTCCTAGAGCTGAAGGCACAAAATGGGCACTCGCTCCTGGTATGGTGTCCCCCATTTTCATTTTCCTTTCCATTCTTCCCTTGGTTTTATGTTGCCCTGTCCTGAAGAAACCCATTAGCTGAATCACGCCTCGGCAGGTACCAGAAGAATGATTTTTTCTCATTACCCGTTAAACTTTCCCATTTACATATACTTCTCCGTGCTATCTTGATTTCTATAATTGTCAAAATGTTCACTTATTTTATGAAATACCTTCTAGAATATGCATACTACTTCAAATATCATATGAAATGAAGTTGTAGAAAATTTAATTTGCTTTCATTTGAGACCAGAAGGGTACCTATATGCCCAGCGCGAGCGGTTTCCTCCAAAAATATCAGTGAAAATCTGCTTTCACGTCTTTTAACATACATCAGTTGGTACATCCATCATGTTACCTAATACCTACCATTCCAGAAAAGTAAACTAATATAAATCTTGTTTGGTGTTTCGGTTATTGCCAAATAATGAGATTTCTTTTTCATTTTACAAGGGTCTGGCTTGGGTTCCATGAAGATAGTGTCTCGGTAGATGTGATGGATGCATAGAGAGGCGCCCATTCTATGGTCGGGTCATCTTCATCATCCCAGCATTCCAGCTGCACATCCGGGACGTTAAAGCACGATTTTCCACCGCATGTCTGGCAGAGGACTGAGTAGTGGAGTCTAGCCTTTTAGCACGAGTATTTAAAACTATATTTAGACCATAACATATGGGTGCGAAATATGGACAACACCCCAAAGGACAAAGATTCGGTTGCAGGTAATAGAGATGAAATTTCTGAGGAGAGTGAAAGGAAAACCGAGGAGAGATGGATGGAGAAATGAGGAGGTAAGAAGAAAGCTGGAAGTAAAATCACTAGAGGCTTATGTAGGAGAAAAAGCATTTGGGATAGTGGAGACATTCACAACGAATGGGAGTAGATACACCTACAAAAGTGAATTCCGGATGAAAGAAGAAACTGAAAGAGGTATTTTCTGGAGATCTCTCCCCGGAATGTACAACTCCAAAAAAATTCCTTTGGAACTTTGAAACTGTCAAATCCAAGAAATATATGGACCTCAGTAAGAACACGCTGCACCTCCTCACTGGTTTCCTCACAGGGCACTGCGGTCTTAGGAAGCATAACATGAGATTAGGGTTACCAGAAACTGACGAGTGCAGATTCTGTTGGGCGAAGGATGAGACTCCTGATCACCTGATTACGGAATGCCTCGCCATCTCAAACCAACGCAAGAAATGCTCTGGGCAAGAAATCTGCAGGAGTGAAGACGTAGCTTCCTTGAAGCCATTCCAGATAATGGAGTTCATTAGAACTCGGGAACTGGAAGCCGAGCTATAGATGGTGATGATATCGGCAGGTCTAGGGGGGGGGGCACAATATAGACCTTAAGGTCGCAGTGCAACATTACCCCTACAACAATATACAATATGCCCCTCGGACATTGACAAATGCCTCATAAGTTTATGACAAATTCCTCAAGCTCGTGCTCGAGCTTTCGATTGTCATAAAATTAACTATTATCTGTGTCTTAGTGATATTACTACTGGTAATTGATAAAAATCATGAAACCAGTACGTATCTGCCTTGACTGAAACTTTCCTATTTGGGAGGACGTTGAGCGATGACGTGCCTAACCCGGATCATGAGGGAATACATTTGTGTCTGTCTTTTACTTATACGACACAATAAATTTCGCTGAATTTATGACATTTCTGTTACTCCTTCCAACAACCTAAATTTCTCGCATAATCTGTTCCGCATTGACCAATAACCCTCGGCCATCCGAATAAACACGTATCATACGGTAAAAAAGCGATATTTTTCAATATCGCAGCATCAAGAACATTCCTCGGATTCCGAGACACAGCCAAAGAACCCCATTCTCGGTAAATGAGCCAGGGCCTTAAGGTGTTGATTGATGGGATACCGTCGAGATCTGGTCGGCCCGATCTTGATTCTGAAACAGCCAGACCGGGGCCCCGTCCAAAGGAGACGACGGGCATCTGCATAAACATTTGCAGGCCTGTCAGCGGAGAAGAAGAATTGCGCCAGAATGCATATCTGGGAGGAAACACGGCCGTTGTTCTCGCCGGAGACTTTTCCGAAGGGGAGATTCAGATTATGGAAGACGACTGCAATTATTCGGGGAAAAATGTTGCTTTCCACCGTTTTCTATGCGAGCACGCGATGTCAGGAACTTTACCGCGCCGGTTCATTTGTTGATCAATATATTTATCACTGATTATCAACAAACTACACTACTGGAATACAGGGTCTTCATAAATGACTAGCTGGCCCAGCGAACTTCGTACCGCCTAACTTAATAAAAAAATGCTCGGTATGAATGAAGTTTTATTATTATTTTCGATTAATTGCACATGATTTTGTTTACTTTCAAAACAGAGTTTTCCTGAAATACTGGCTATTTATAAGGTTTCAATTTGATATTGACAGACACACACAGTTATGATACAGTCTCTTAATCAATTTAAAGCTTTCTGATAAACTACATTTTTTGTTTTGTTTTGTGGTGCGTAAATAAACAAAGATGACGGTATTCCGACGCGTGAACACGCGACGTATATTATTGTCCATGCGTCATGTCCACATCAAAGGAAAAACAAAATTTTTACATTATGAGAATCCATCCAAGGTACCTATTGTACAATTGTGCGGTGATATAAAGAACACCCTGTATAGTAACGGTATATTTTCAATGATGTATGCCTCGAAAGTATATCTTTTAACACAATTGGATGAAATTGTACGATTGGTTTGAAAAACAGCAAGTTGCGATTGAACTTAAAAGAAAACCACCCTGTATGAATATTTCGGATAAATACATACTGAGAATCCATCCAAGGTACCTATTTAGTTAATGCTTTTTTTGTGACACAAATCAATTCAAGTACGTACAATTGTGTAGTGATATAAATAACACCCTGTATAGTAATGTTTTATTTTCAATGATGTATGCCTCGAAAGTATATTTTTAACACAATCGAATGAAATTGTACGATTGGCGTGAAAACCAGCAAGTTGCAATTTACGTTAAAAGAAAAACACCCTGTATGATAATTTCGGACAAATAAATTATGAGAATCCGTCCAAGGTGCCTATTTAGTTAATGCTTCGTTTGTGGCACAAATCACTTCAATAGCGTACAATTGTGCCGTGATAAAAAGAACGGCCTGTATAGTAATGGTTCATTTTCATTCATGTATGCCTCGAAAGTATATTTTTTAACCCAATGAAATGAAATTGCACGATTGGCGCGAAAAACAGCAAGTTGCAATTGACGTTAAAAGAAAAACACCCTGTATGAAAATTCTGGACAAATACGATGTTAAAAGAAAAACACCCTCTAGGAAAATTTCAGAAAATACATTATGAGAATTCATCCAAGGTAACTATTTAGTTAATGCTTTGTTTGTGGCACAAATCACTTCAATCGCGTATAATTGTGCCGTGAGAAAAATCACACTCTGCATAGTAATGGTATTTTCAATGATGTATGCCTCGAAAGTATATTTTTTAACACAATTGAATGAAATTGTACGACTATAGGGTCAAAAAGAGCAAGTTGCCATTGAAGTTAAAAGAAAAATACTCTGTAGACATTTTTATATTTATTTACCTTTTAAACCTTTCCTGGACTTCCACAAATCATTCGAGACCAAAATTAGCCAATGCGGTCCAGCCGTTCTTGAGTTTTAGTGAGACTAACGAACAGCAATTCATATTTATATATATAGATTGTAACATCGTAGTTGGTTCTGAAACCGTCTCATTTTGCAGCTTCATATGCATGCGGTTCACATCTGCAATTCCAGCTAGAGAATTCATAATATAAGCATAATCCCACTTTCTCCATTGTTTACATTGGAAATGATAAATGGTGAATTCCAAAATGATAGGCACTGGGAGATTACTTTTCCTTCCGTCCCAGTTTGACCCAAAAATTTTTATTATACAAAATAAATTGATTTAATAGTTGATATAGTTCGCATTATGTTTGTAGAAAGTGAAATTTTCAAATAAATGAATATTTGGATTTAAGTTTTTATTGCACGTGGTTTTGGGTACATATCATAATTGCTGAGCCTAAGTCCTTCTGTGGGTTTGCAACAGACCTTGTGATGACAAGAGTAGGGTAATTTGATCGAAAAAATGATGAATGATAATTGATACTGGAATTCAACTCCGTTTTAAGGAGTTTTCCTTCAGAAAATATCAAGCTCATGGAATCGAGAGTGAATTATTCATTAGTTGGGATTCTATTCCCCATTTTCAAGAGATATCATATTAGATGTTGAACAGATATGCATAATCTGTTCCCTTGTGTTTGAATGGAAGAATTTTTTAAATCCTATTTAGAATTCTTGAGATGTAAGTACTGACTTAATGCATACTGTTGAACTAATTCTAATGTTCGAATGCAGGTAATAAATCGATACAAATGGCAGAATACAATGAATAACTGTAAGATAACTCCCAATTTGGGAGTTTGGCCATTTTTGAGAATTCTAAAAATGAATCAAGTGTTCAAAATGTACTGCATTATTAACAAGGCAATTCATTTTCGTTTGTTGTTAATATATTTTTTAACATTTGTATAGGCCAATGTTTTGGCAGCACATTGTTATTGATGATTGGAGGTCCTCAATATTATCGTAATGTATTTTGAAAACCTCATCTTCCAGATATGCAAATATGCTAAAATCCAGGGGAGTCAAGTCTGGAGAGCGTGTTGGGAAGGAAGGATGGACTCCTCGACTTATTATACGGTTGTCATAGAACTCCTGCAAATAGCTTTGATTTGCAGAAGCAGTGTATTCATTCGTCATCTAGCTTGTTTATGAATGAATATGAAACCATTAATGGTATCATGAAAGTGAAGTGGGCAAAATATTTTACGACGAGAGGTGTGAGGTTAACCTAATTTTTGCGAATATAATGGAGTCTAAATAAAACTGTGGGGATTCTGAGATGTCCAAAATCTGCATTTTCATGAATTTACTTTACCCGACAAGTGAAACCAAGCATCATCGCTAAAAAAAGTTAAGTCCTATAATCTTAGACGTTAAGATTATTTAGAAACCAATAGCAGTACTCTAAGCAAAGTATGGAATATCTATTGGTAGGAGTTGCTGTACTATCGTTATTTTGTTAGGGTACTAATTCAGTTATGTTTTCAATACTTTGTGGCACGTATTCAAGGGGACACCAGACTGAAGATAATTTATTCAGGGCCATTTAAGGCTTTTGTTCAACTAGTGTTCTCAGTTTCTCAGCTTTTTGAGAAACTTGAGCTCTTCCGGTCGATTTCCCTTGTTAACGTTTTCAGTCTGCTTGTAACACCTGTGATGAGGGCTTTCATAGAAGATTCTAGAATCTAAACATTAGGATATTTCGCCAGGTATTCATTTTTACAGGCCTCTACATAGTTAATCCATTCACCATTGATTAATGTACCATTGTGATCAGAGGACCTCGCAATAAATATATTTGGTTCTAAGTCACTGCAGATTTAAATAAATTTAAAAATTGACAATAATTCGATATTGGCTATCAGTTTATAAATTCTTTGATATAAACAGAACACACGAAGTGCGATGTATCAATTAAAAATCCAAAGCCAACTGCGATGTTACAATCATTTATAAAGACCCTGTAGAAGTATTGATGTTGGAGATCAAGAAATACACATTTCAACTGGAAGTATTCTATAAATTGTTTAAAATATGCATTATAATAACTACGCAAGCCTATTGAACACTCATTTTCGGCAATGACTTCCTCGTTGGGTCGTAGGTGTAGCATCCTTTTCAGGTCTGCGAACAGCCAGTTGTCGCTGGTGGCCAAATCTGGCGAAGTGCAATTCATGCAATTTGAGAATCGTAGCAATTTACGTGTGACATAGTGCATTGTTTTGCTGGACCAGTAGTTTTTTCTTTGCCATGTGTGGCTGTTTTTGCGCTCTAGTTCCTCGGAACTGAGTGCTTATCAATTTGCCCAAATGTCTGTAATTTTCGAATTTTTCGATGAAAATGGTCTTAAACGATTTGGTTCGACTCACTGATCAAGAATCCGAGGTCGAAATCGATTATGTCCGGCCGGCCGTAGGCACGATAACTCTCGAACGAAAGGAGTTAGCGGATTGAAATTTGCAAGGTGAGTTTGGAGCGTAAATATCTCGGAGGAGCTCGTTAATGGGAGAAATCCATCAAGCGGTTTCGGAGTTATGGCCGATTTTAGTAAAAATATTTTTTATGAATATTTCCGAAACCGATCACTCGATCTATCTAAAATTTAGCGTCAAATTGTAGATTCAAGACCTTTATAAGCATGTGAAGTTTTGTATTGACCAGATTACCGCAAAGTGTCAAAAAAAATTTTGAAAATTTAAAAAAAGTTTTTCTACAATAACTCTCGAACGGAATGAGCTAGGTAGTTAAAATTTTCAGAGTAGGTTAGGGAGATGAATATCCCGGTTAAGTTCGTTATTGAGTAAAATTGGCCAGATTTATTTCGATTTCTTCCATGGTGCAGTTCTCATTCTCAGATTGCTCATTTAATCTTGATAAATAAACTATTATTTGAATTGAATTTCCTTTATGATGCAGTTCTATCATATGAATACATTGATATAATTCCCAACTCTGAGAAACCAATACTTTCGGAGATATAATTTGTCTGTTTGAACTAGAGCGCCAGAAAGCTCCTGTCCACAGGGCTTGAACCCATTTGTTTCATTATTTCTTTGCTCAATCGGTCCAATTAGCTATGTAATATTCAGTAGGTATTCAATATAGTCAATAAACAAAATATCATGCGCATCCCAGAACACTGAAGCCATAACCTTGCCAACCCACTCAGCAGACGACCGCTTTGACTCTGGAGTGTAATGGTGTATTCAAGTTAAATCATTGGTCACATACCGAAGTTTTGATTATGGTAAAAAAGTTTCAGATGGGCCTCCGAATCGTCGATTCGTGGTTGCTTTTGATCCGGTGTAAAAAAAACGCGGCACCCATTTTGCGTTGAGCTTTTTCATATCAAAATTGCCGTGTAAAATAGTAAAAACAACACCATATAACTTTGAAATTTCAGCTCCCACTCTCACTTTCATTTTCGGTCCATAACAGCTATTTTCCTAACAAGTGCGGAAAGTGATAATTTCCCGCTCGAAACTGTCGTTGTCCGAACGACGCGAATTGTAGCATTTGTGGCTCCATCTATGTGCTTGTCCGGGAACTTTTTGGTCAATGTAGTAATTATACGAACCAATTTCGAGACTGTTGGCAGGACGCTCTGGATTTGTTCATTTAGATATTTTTGAATGGTTTCTTTCTGATGTTGTTTCTTTGTTATATGTTAGGCAACATTGTTCGATTGATTGCTTCCGACAAATATCTTGTGTTTCTTACGCAGAAGCAAATCAAAAAATAATTAATTTTTCATTTGATAGATATTTTTCAGAGTTTGGGAGAGAAAACCCAGAAAGAAACAATTCAATGATGAATATACCTCCCACAGTATCCATAATGATTACTTAGATATTTTTGTCGGAAGTTATCGAACTTACGGCGGGACGGGAAGAATTTAAGGTTAGAGATAATTTTCGATTGAGAATGCGCGATATAAACTGCTCCACAAGAGTTAGGGATAATCGTTTCAACTAAAATATCTGACATTCTGAAACCTTTGTTTGCGCTGAAAACGTAATTTAATATAGTTTTAGGTACAAAACTATAAATACACGAAAGTTTTTTGGTCTGCAACATATACAGGGTGATTAACAGAATAGGGTCAAATTTAACGACTTTTATTTCCGGACATTTTATTGTTTTTTTTGTCTTTTTATGCCTTCAATACAAGGTATGGCCACCCGGGCATCAATGACCACCTGACATCTTCGTTGCATACTGTCAACGAGGGTGTTGAGCATATCTTGAGGAATTTCATTCCATAAACAAGACAGTAGTGCTTTGAGGTCATTCAATGTTTCTGGTGGAGGTTGGTGATCATCTAGTCTTCTTTGTAGCATATCTCATACATGTTCTATGCAGTTTAAGTCTGGCGAATGCGGAGGTATTGGTAAATATGGAATACCATGCTCGTCTCGCGCATTTTCTACTATTGCTGCACGATGTGGTCTTGCGTTATCGTCAAGAAATTGGAAAGCTTCACCAATGGCAGCATCAAAATTTGGCACTACGTTGCCAATGACATGTTCCCTATAATGTAAAGCAGTCATATTGCCAGGACAAATGTGTCGCGATATTACACTTTGCGATACTTGAAATGTTTCTGCCACAGCGACTTGAGTGAGGCCACCGTGTAGCATATCGATAGCCCTATTAGCCTCGGCGTTTGTTAATTTACGTCTTGGCATCTTAAGAAGCTCGTGAAATTTACTAAGTTCGATATCGCTAAGAGACTGACAATAAATTACTGCTTAATGAAATGCTAAATCTTACGAATAATGTGAAAAACTGCCAAACTCAAGAAAAAAGACGACCAGATGGTGAAAATATGCATTCAAATCGAATTAATAAGTTTTTATTGGCAGTTGATCATGTTTTTGATATTGTCTCTAAAATTTTACGCCCCTCAGAACAACTTAATATGATATCCCTATAATACCCCTATTACACAATGCTTTTTTGCGCGTATGTTCTGGGGAACATCGCGTTATAGTTTTGCCCAAATGTCTGTAAGTTTCGAATTTTTTGACGAAAATGGTCTCAAACGATTTAGTTCGACTCCCCAATGAAGAATTCGAGGTCAAATTTGATTCTGTCTGGCCGGCCGTCCAGCCGTTGCCACGATAACTTGAGAACGAAAAGAGCTAGCAACTTGAAATTTTCAGGGTGGGTGGCGCATCCCAATACGATGGACAAGTTCGTTAATGGGCATAATCGGTTTCCGAGTAATAATTTTGTTTTCAACCAATATAAATCCGATCGAATTGAAACTTGGTGAGTGGTTGTAGAATATGAACCTAAGCACATTCGTGAAATTTTGTGCGAATCGTATGGCTAAAAAATTTTAAAAAAATCATTAAAAAATATTTTTGTTGTCACGATAACTTGAGAACGGAAAGAGATAGCGGCTTAAAGTTTTCAGGTTAGGATGTGCTCCAGAACGCGAAATTTCAGATTGTTTATGAGCATAATCGGCCAAACGGTTTTAGAGTTATAGCCATCTGAAATTTGGTTGTTTTTTGTTCCTCATTAACTCGAAAAATACTAAACCGATTGAATTCAAACATGGTAAATAGTTGTAGAATGCCAACGCGAAAATTCTTGCAAAATTTCGTGAGGATATTATTTGTAAAAAATGTTAAAAAAATCATTGAAAATTGAAAAAAAAATTCTATATATCAGTAACTATTCGTTTGAAATTGCTGAAATTTTGCAAGAGCCTTCATAACCTAACTCTACTGCCAAGTATCAAGTTTTAACACGATCGGTTGAATATTGTTGGAGAGTCGAGCATTCTTGTGTGAGTTCAGTAGATGGGTGACCGTTGCCTCGATAACTTTCGAGCATAATCGGTCAAACGTTTTACGAGTTATACCCACCTGGAATATTATTTCCTTGATAACTCAAAAAAATAAATATTCGATCGAATTGAAGCTTGGTAACTAGTAGTAGAAAATCATCATAAAGACGTGTTTAAAATTTTGTAAGAACCGTACCCCTGGAAAATTCGAAAAAAATTACGAAAAAAAAAAATTTAAGAACCGCACCCCTAGAAAATTTCAAAAAAATCACGAAAAAGAAAATTTGGTATGTCCATTCTTCTGTATTGGACACCCTTAATCGAAGTTACCATGGTAAATTATGTTGTCCATTCTCCTGTATTGGACACTTAATTCGAATTTACCATGGTAAATTCGAATAAAGAGTGTCCATTACAGGAGAATGGACAACATAATTTACCATGGTAAATTCGGATTAAGAGTGTCCAATGCAGGAGAATGGACAACATAATTTACCATGGTAAATTCGTTTAAGGGTGTCCAATACAGAAGAATGGACAATAGAACATACGCGCAAAAGCTTCTGACTTCACGTAGGTGCTTGACCCAATTTTTTTCATGTCTATATTTGCGCCTATTTTCATGGCCATTTGTTGGCTGAATTTCCCCCAATTGAGGAGCGCTATTATTACACCACGCTTTTTGCAAGCTTATTCCAGACAGTAATTTCAGAGCTGCAAACATTGAAGAAATTTACTCAAGTGTTTGTTTTGTTCGTATATTTTTTAAACAATACCTTAGTGTTTTAAAAATATCTGAAGAAACGTTTCATATGCTACTACATAGTGTGCAAATTCATATACAGAAAAAAGACACTGTAATTCCAGAAAGCATTTCTCCAAAAACGAAATTTATAATTACTTTGCGATACTAGACGAAAACTTCATATCACTCGGGGATAGCCATCACAGATTATCTTGCCTTCGTAAGTTTAGTTAGTTTACGTCCTAATAGTAATAAACATAAACTAGGATATGTTAAGAAGACGTCAAGTCAGACAGATAAATATTGTGTTGGTAGACATGACATTTCAACAAAAAGGCTTGAAATCCCCACGATTCAGGGGGAACAAATAGAAGCAGTTCTATTTATTTTCAAGCCTGAAACAATCTACAAAATAGTCCCAGGCGCATGCGTATTTTTTCGAAATTTCAGGCGCAGTCAGTCAGGCTGATAAATAGGCACGAAAAAGGCATAGTGTAATAAGGGTATTACTCTTGTGGAGCAGATTACTTGGATAAAATCGTGGAGCCCTGATATACGCGCGTGAAAAGGTATACCTAACCACTCCACCAGTTCATAATGATAATAAATGGAAAGAGCCAACCAAAGTACGAATCTCCCAGCTACATATAATCAATCAAATCATCGACGATATGCGGTCTGGAATCTCTCGTGGGAATTAATTCTGCATTTTACCTGACTCTGAACGTTTAAGAGTAACCAAATAAGCTCACTGAATAATCAACACATCGACCATCATAAATTATTAGCGCTGTTGTAAATGTAAATTTTATAGTATTTAATGATGTAAGTTAGTAGTATATTTTAAAAATAAATATTGTTGTAGTCTAGAGAAACAAACCTTAAATGCAGGTAGAGGAATTGTTTGACCTGATACGTCGCAATAAAGATAAGAAATTAAATATTCATGCGGGAGCTAGACGCAGTCGATTTGTACCCCTTTGGCGTCGGGCGAAATCTCTCCTGCAGGACCTTTGAGAATTTCAAATTTTTATTTAATTTCCGGGGATTAATACGATCTCAAACTTATCGTATTTCTTGGAAACGTTTGTTGAAGGGTTCTTTACAAACGCGTGCCTTTGAAAGATTGTACAAATATAAGGATACAGGTTGATTGGCTATAATGCCCTCCCCTCTACTTTTTTCTTTCCACAGTGTAGACAAAAAACCCTGCAAAAGTTTTATTAAATATTCAAAATAAATTTTTTTAAATTCTATTTTCATTTATACAGAGTGTTTCAGAAGGCCAGTGCGTGACCCTCCTTTCGTATTTCAAATGGGTACCCCATTTTTGCGCGCATATTCTAGGGAACAAAAAAGATGTTCAAGCAGTATTTCGTGAGGGTGTTAGGCGTGAACAGACAGACGAACATGTGCGCGGAAGCCCCTGACTTCGCGTAAGTGCTTTTTAAGATTTTTTTCTTTAAAAAATAATTATTTATCTCTAAATTTATATTAATTTTTTTGAATCGTTTTTCGGTCTGGAATTCTTATTTCACTGTTTAGTCCTCGATACTCGAGTACGGCACGTTTAGTATTGTTATTATTTTTTGTTCATAAATTCCTCGCTTTTCATTCTCAGAATTGGTCATTTCATAGTTATCGAAATCATACTCACTAAAGTGTGCTATTTACCTGGACGCTCATGCCAGAATATATAGTAATTGCGAAAACTAATGATTTGGCTTATTTAGCTAATCAAGTTTGCCGAGGTAATTGCTATAATTTTGATTTCTTAACTTGTATATCAATACCTTTTTCACTGTCAAACCAATGTATAGGGTAATCATTAAAGGATACTGTGGGAGGTATACTCATTATTGAAGGGTTCTTTTTTTGGGTTTTCTCCCCCAAACTCTGAAAAATATCTATAAAATAAAAATTAATTATTTTGTGATTTGCTTCTGCGTAAGAAACACAAGATACTTGTCAGAAGCAATCAATTGAACAATGTTGCCTAAAAAACAACAACAAAACAACATCAACGAAGAAACAACTATATCGTAACGTTTCGGAGTCTATATCAGACTCCTTCGTCAGACGCTTAATGAAAATCTTTAGAATTATTGTATAAGATATACATATTAAATTTTCCGGTTCATTTTTTCATTCTTTTATACATACAATAGAAAATAAAATACGTCTCTATGGGAGATGATAGCCCTACATTAGGGTCCTGTAGCGGTCTTCGAACATCTGAAGTTCTGAATAATCATCGCTTGGATTGGCAAGACCTGGTTTTGAAAGAGACCCTCCTGGCCTTACAGGCAACGTTTTCCATTTTTGAATTCAAATATTGAAGGGATTTCCAGGTACAAGAGTAAAAATTTATTGAAACTAGCGGAGGCGATTCTTCTTAAGAGATCCCATGCGGCTACAGAGTAGTATATTTGTGAGAGGGGATTTTTGAAAGGTTATGTATTAGTTTTAATTTGTACGTTTTTCTCCTCTTGTCTTTTCATTTTTCAGGTTGAGTTTCAGGTACCTTGGAGAAACCTCTCCGTTTTTTGATGAAGGAATTTTGTAAACAATAGTTAAAAATCACAACACTCAGAAGAAGTAGGAAGAAGGAGAAGAACAGAAAGACTATACGTTCAGGTCAACAAGATATAGGACGATCATTACTTGTTAAGAATTTAGTATGAACGAAACGAGTCATAATATTAACTGAATCAGTGTAAATCGTATAAATGTTGCATTGAGTTAGCGAAAATGATAATAATAAAAGTTCCAATATTGTCTCAAACATTTTACAAAAATTCTTAATTCTCTGTTCCATCCACAAAAAAGCCGATTTATTGAACATATCAATCAGTGAGTTCTGCTTGAATTATCAAGGCATCTACAAAGTATTCTATTTACAATTTCAAATAATTATTTTATAGAGGAAGTCAACCCCTCACAATATACCTGAAAGTCTCCCCTTACATGAGCAACACTTATACCGAAGTTGGAATGATTGCATAAAGTTCAAACTTTAATTGTTTCCGAAATTGTAATTGTTTAGGGTGGAAGGGTTTATAAATAAGTCTAGGGATTTTTATTAAATTGGGAAGTTACTAATTTATACTCTGGAAAGACGGAGCAAAGTTGTTCTGAGGCAACGTTTCTACTACATCTACCGAATTATGATTTCACAGAATTTTTTAATCAAGTGTTTATTTATTTAGAACAGTGTGAACTTTATAAAATTGTTCCAATGTGGTTCGGAATTCTTTTGATTGTAATTTAATCATAGGTAATTGGACTAAATATCAAGAAATTCGCGGAATTTTTCATCCCAGAATAGATATATCCATGAAATTAGTAAATTACTACTTTTGTGTCCAAATTCGAAATTGGTCTTGATGACATATACAGGGTGATTCATGGGGGACATTAAAGTGCCTAAACAATTATTTTCCCCTATTCTCTATTAATTTAGACTTATGAACCAACCTATAGTGTTTGGTGGGTATAACTCCGAAACCTTCAGACCGATTATGCTCAAAACTTATTCCTCCCATTCGCATGCGCAACCTACCCTAAAAATTGCAAGTTCCTATCTCCTTTCGTTCGAAAGTTATCAAGCCAACGGTCACCCATCCGGTTCTCCCACAATATAGATTCGATCGTGATCAAACTTGGAACTTGGTAGTAGAGTTAGGTTCTGAATGCTCTCGCAAGATTTCAGCGATGTCGGACAAATAAATTCTGATATATTGAAGTTTTTTCAATGATTTTCAATAATTTTTTATGAATTTTCTAGTGATACGATGCTCACGAAATTTCACGAGAATTTTCGTCTGGTCATTCTATACCTAATAACCATGTTTGAATTGGATCCGTTTCGTATTTTTCGAGTTATTGAGGAAATAACAACCAAATTTCAGATGGGTATATGATGGGGATTATACCTATAAACAAACTTAAATGTCACATTCAGATGCAGAACCTAACCTGAAAATTTCAAGTCGCTATCCTTTTCCGTTCCCAGGTTATCGTGACATAAATAATATTTTTTAATAACTTTTTCAAAATTTTCTAGTGACACGATTCTCACAAAATTTTACAAACGACGATAGGTTTGTATTCTACAACTGCTCACCAAGTTTCAATTCGATCGGATTCGTATTGGTTGAGAACAAAATTATTACTCGGAAACCAGATTATGCCCATTAACGAAGTTGGCCGTCGTATTGGGATACGCCACCTACCCTGAAAATTCCAAGTCGCTATCTCTTTCCGTTCTCAAGTTATCGTGGCAACGGTCGGCCAGACAGAATCAAATTTTACCTGGAATTCTTCATGAGGGAGTCGAACCCAATCGTTTGAGGCCCAGAACATACGCGTAGAAAACCTGTGAAGTCAATATCTTTCTTATTGAAAGATCTTCAATGTCAGAAGAATAGGAGCATTTAATTTATTTTTTTTTATACATTGAATAATACAGAATCTTCTGAAATATCTCTACATAATATCTTTTGAAATTATATTATTATTCAAGTGCATAAACTACCTTCATCATGTAAGGATCATTTAAATCGAGCCCAGGGAATGACTCGAAATGAATGAAAGATGATAGTTTATTACATGTTGAATCACTTTGGTATATTTGTTTTGAAGTAAGCAAACTCACTCGACTACAAACAATTTATTAAACATCCTCCGACAACTTAAACTGTTTCTTCGAGTAAATTAAACAAATAAATCAAAGCAAGAGTACTCACTAAAGACATGAATGAATTTAATTCAAAACCCTGAGAATTCAATTATTTGATGTCCTCGTTCCCGGTTATAAACTCAGGGCACTCTGTAAAATTTGGGGTTTGTTTACAATTCACAAGTGCCTAGAACGATAAGGAACATGACAACTAACATCGCTCAATTTTGGATTCACTTTATGGCATATGAGAGGTAAAACAGGCGATAACAGGAGAGTTTTCCCTTGAAATATTGTGTTTGTCGTTGGTTTGCAACAAGGGTCATATAAAACCACAGTAGGTTAAAAGTGAAATATATATTTTCTTTTTTGTTCAAATAGGCATTCCGTATATGATACGAGTTTTATTTGTTCATAATTCGGAAACATTTATAGTCGTTAGGCGCCACAAACAAATTTTTCAACCGACTTCGTTAGCTTGATAATTAGGAAAGTACTCAATTTAATTCAGGAGCTTTAGTGCGCTTGTTCATCGAATAAAAAATAATAAATAAAAGACAACTGATTTCACAAAGGGCACTGAGAGAAATGTTAGAGTTTATAATTAATGATTCTTTATTTGGATGAGTTTTATTTGTCATAAATAAATTCTATTAATAATTCAAAATTATTATTAATAATTGAAACATTATTTAGGCTAAATTTATTAAAAATCAAAAAGGGGTTACTAGGAAACAAATGTAACACAGAAAAGTCATGTTCGAAAATGTTATTAACTATAGAAATATAATTCTACCAAACAAATCTTCTTTGAAGTAAAAACTTCTCTTATTTCTGTGAAACAATAATATTTATTGAATTATGATTGAAGCAAAAATGTATTAATTGATGATGAATTATCATTAGACTGCTTAGAAGTGTTTGTTTAAGCACGGATCCTTGTTTTGAAGCGATAACAACAAGGCGTATAATTTTTATAATGGTTCAATTCCAGACATTTTTGTTTAAAATAGTTTAAGCCATTTAAAAAGTTCATTCGAAGGTAGGACTTAATTTTCATATCAAATATTTTATTTATTGGCATACGTACTGACTCTGACTCTCCAAATATTTCGCTCAATGATACTCCATGATAGAAATAGTACTTGAATTTATTTTATTCTCCAGAATATACAGTAGTTCTCAAGAAAACTTCAAATATAAAAAAATGGGTTCAAGCCCTGTGGACAGGAGCTTTATGGCGCTCTAGTTCAAACAGACAAATTATATCTCCGAAAGTATTGGTTTCTCTGAGTTGGGAATTATATCAATGTATACATATGATAGAGCTGCATCATAAAGGAAATTCAATTCAAATAATAGTTTATTTATCAAGATTAAATGAGCAATCATGAGAATGAGAACTGCACCATGGAAGAAATCGAATTAAATCTGGCCAATTTTGCCCAATAACGAACTTAACCGAGATATTCATCTCCCTAACCTACTCTGAAAATTTCAACTACCTAGCTCATTCCGTTCGAAAGTTATTGTGGAAAAACTTTTTTTAAATTTTCAAATTTTTTTTTTTACACTTTGCGGTAATCTGGTCAATACAAAACTTCACATGCGTATAAAGGTCATGATTCTACAATTTGATGCTAAATTTCAGATAGATCGAACGAACTTGTCCGAGATATTTACGCTCCAAAACCACCTTGCAATTTTCAATCCGCTAACTCCTTTCGTTCGAGAGTTATCGTGCCTACGGCCGGTCGGCAGAATCGATTTCGCACTCGGATTCTTGATCAGTGAGTCGAACCAAATCGTTTGAGACCATTTTCAGCCAAAAATTTCAAAATTACAGACACTTGGGCAAATTGATAAGCACACTGTTCCGAGGAACTAGAGCGCCAAAAAAACAAGTTTCGTATGACAATTGCCCAAAACAGGTATAAAGTACCTACAAATAGTTGGTATTCCATAAAACAAATATGAAAGAAGATAAGTAATAATTTAAAATTACCTTGTAATCGATCAAAAATTTCCTGATCTACGTTCAACAAACTACAGAATTATGCTTTCAATATTTACGTAATATTTTCAAACATTTTCGGGTGAGGTCCCCCGTTGCATCGCTAAAATACGAGTATTTCAACCCCAATATTTTTGAAGTTACAATATTCCCTTCTGTCAAGTTGAAATTATGAGAATTCATACATAGAATAATAATTATATCAATCTGTGAAATACGATTTACATTGAAATTTAAAAAAATCATATCTCCGAAAGTATTAGCTTGTTAGAGTTGAAAATGATATGAATGGATTCTTATGATAAAACTGCTTATTAAAAAAAATTTGATTTGGAATTTGTTCCGTAAAAAAAATTTTTTTTTTGTTACTCCGAAACCATCTGTCCGATTTTGCCCAATAACGAACTTAGCCGAGATATTCATCCCCCAAACCTACTCTGAAAATTTCAACTGTCTAGCTCATTCCATTCGAGAGTTATCGTGCTTACGGCCGGCCGGATCGGCCGGCCGGACAGAATGAATTTCGACCACGGATTCTTGATCAGTGAGTCGAACCAAATCGTTTAAGACCATTTTCATCGAAATATTCCAAAATTACAGACATTTGGGCAAATTGATAAGCACTCAGTTCCGAGGAACTAGAGCGCCAAAAAGAAACACCTTTTGTAACAAATTTAGTTTATTGTTGATGAGAAATTTTAGATAGTGGATTTCTATTTTAAATATATTAATAAGAGGCCCATTTTATATAAATAAACTATATTATATATGAATAATAAACTGAAATATCTTTGTTATACTAAAAACAAGGGTGGACCAAAGTGGGAACCCTGTGGTACGCCAGACGTTGCACGGCCAATATCAGATGCCATACCATTCACAACTACGAACTGCTGTCTATCTGAGAGATATGACTATCCATTTAAGTTATTGTTCCCACTATCCGGACAATATTGCAAACAGAGTGGAATGTTACAGCTTGTCAAATGGCTTTAGCCATGTTTGTCTGTATAATAATTTGTTGACGTATATGTTTCAGGTTTTGCCCCATTCTCAAACCTGAGTAGAATACGAGTAATGAACTGAGTAATCGATATGAGACAGTCACAATTAATGAAACGAGTCAAGAGAATTACATTCACCATATAAATGAATTGATATGTTCGAATATTTTGGAATGGCGATTAACATCATATTTATTTAATTATTCATGAGTTGAGAATAGATGTTATGATCAATTACCCAAAGTAGTACCTGTTATAAAAATGATGTGTGCATTAGAAAAAGAATATATCTGTAGGTATATTTTCAACAGGAAATAATAAAGCTTTTTTTAAATTTGGAAAATTTCCATCGCCTCTGTCAATTACAAAAGGAAATGATACCATATGAATCAATATTCTCTTCATTCCAATTATAGCCGTAACCGTTCTAAAATCTACAAGACCCTGTTGAATACAACAGTCTTCTTGTACAGATTTCTATATGCACGTGCCCTGTCGTTTTCCAACTGAAGAATTATCAAATAATTTTAACGACTTCTACATAATGTAGTGGTGCAGGCTTTCATTTCTAATTATCCGCTTAGGTGCATATTTACATGATGTTCGAGTTTCCTGGATGCATTAAACTTATATTAAGCGGGCATTTCACTGAAATATTTCATGCATATGACTTGAATTACTAGACGTGCCAAAATACAGGTACGTGCTCGGGATAATTAGGTGGGAGGTATTAATTTATAATTATTTCTAAAATAGATATTATTAGGTATTTGAATTCCTCAAATGGCATTTCATCAAATAGCAATTTCTCAATCAGTGTTACCCATATTAGTTTTAAAAAATTCGAGAAAAGCACTGACGTGACGTGAGGAGCTTTTGCGCGCATGTTCCATTATCTATTTACGCCTCACACACCTTCAGGAAATACTGCATGAAGTTGAGCATGAATGAAGGCAGCGTCAATACGTGAAGAAGAGCATCGGGCATAAATTTAATCTACATTTTAAAATAAAATAAATCCGAGAATACGAAGCCGATCGAGCTGAAATCCAGTAATTGACTGTAAAATGGCTCCTTGAATGTTTGTGCGGAATTTCAGCGGAATCTGACAGACTGTTGCTGAAATATAAAATTTTTGAAGAAAAATGTTCATTTATTTTTGAAGAAATTTTTTTTTATAGTGATACGGCATTCTAACACTAATTACCAGGTTTCAATTGAATCGGAAGTGTATTGTTTGAGTTATTGGAGAAAAAATTCAAAATTTCAGATGGGTGAAACAACTAAACCAATCAGCCAATTAGACTCATTGAACCCCTAGAACAGCGCGAAAAATGACGTCCTGTATTATTCAGGGTGATTTCTGACCAATGACTCATCGAGCATGGTGTAATGTAATAGAGGACCATATGAGGATTCGGAAATGGCCACTCAAACAACTTTTATGCCTACTAGTTTCTGAGATACAGGGTGTTTCCTGAAAATCATAGAATTTACAAACCCCTATAAGTTCAAAATTGTTGAATCTATTTTGATAATATTTTGAAAGATAATTGTATTTGAAACATTTAAAATAATCCGATAATGAAAAAAGAGATAGGACCGTACTAAAATATATTTTTTTTACGACTGGGTACCAAAACATCACTATAAACTATAATTGTGAATAAGGTGGTAAAAAATAATTACAATATAAAAGACAGAACCGTATCTGAGCCTTTGTTTTGAATATGAATGATTTTAAAGATATCATTCGTTATATTATTCACATTTTTCTCATTAAGACACATATTCGTGATGAGGAGAAAAAATGCAGTTGAAAACAATGAATTCAATTGGCAACATGTTTTTTTGTGATGACGAAAACGTTTCGGAAATTTCATTACTCGAATTTTTAATGAATTAATACGATCTTCTGATTTTACCCCAATGAACTATTTTTTATGGGGTAATTTGAAAAGTTGAGTCTATCAGGAAACTGTTAATACCAGAGCTGAATTAATTCAGAGAATTGATGGAGGATGGATGATGCTGATATTCGGAATAACCCTCAAATCTTATGAAAATCAGTTTTAAATCTTTCGAAGAGGGCTGAGAATTGCATTGCCATCGGTAGTAATTGTCATTTAGTATTGTAAGAAATTTAATTCACAATCAAATTGTTTGATTAAAATTAAAAGTATTGATTATTTAAAATCACTGATATGAAGTGAGTAATCTTTGGCGCGCATATTCTCGTTGGCTAATTTGGATTGAGAGATGTAGATTTCAAGCTCAGCGGATAGAACGAGCCGGAGATCTACCCAGGGGGGAGTGGACGCCATTCACTGTTGGGTCATAAATTAACAGACCTGTGTATATGCTGGTAACAAAGTTGACAAAGCACACAACTGACTCTTCTTAGTCACACAAGCTGCAAGGAGCTTCTGTGGGATCTCCATGGGGAAGACTTGAGAGGGTCAGCCAAAGACAATGAACCCCACGTCAATGCTCTTTTAGCCTTTTTATTCATTGTGAAGTCAATCTGCAATTGGTGCGCGTCCCAAGTCACTAGTAGTTCAGGAGATATCGCATCTTGAATTCACGCATGCACAGACCCTCTCCAGGGGATTCTATGTATCCATCCTCCACCCCAAAACCCCTAAGCTCTCAGACAAAAACTCCAGGAGTTAAATCACTTCTCATCTGCGCATGCGTACAACGAAAAATGCTAGAAAGGGGCAGCATGAACTTTAAAAATTGGTTTTGGAATTTAAACCAAAATATTCCGCAAAATAGTAGTGATTTTTTTAATTTTTTCATGTCAGGTGATCCGCACCAAATTTTACAATTTGACTACTGAGTTTCAATTTAACAGATCAGTATTTTTCGAGTTATGGTGGAATTTCCACTTTGCCCCGTTCTCGATGGGTCATTGGTCAGGAATCCCTTTTATAGATACAATTTTTTGAAAGTTGGCATATTTCCCCAGGATAATTTGATAAATATGCTGGTACAAGTTTAATGACTTTTCCTCGTAGTTCGAGAAAAAACTGCTAGACGTACTGTGCGCAGGTTTGATATTTTTGTTTTCGATATCTAAACTCTACGTTTTAAAATCTTTCCCTACAAGATATCTCAGACTGTTCTTACGAGTAAGATAGAATTGGTACCGCAAATTCAATTCAGATGACACCATATCCACAACAAAACAACGACAAAATCTCCGTCCCATCTCCGACCCATTGTGCGTAAAATTTTTCCATGATGCCTGGTTTCCATAAAAGATATCCGGTCATGCCGTCCTATCCCAGCATCTGACACATTTCTGTCTCACCGAACTGGCTTGTACCCATTTGTATGCAACCACATATCAATATATGCAAATGCGAAATTCTGTATGTTTGTATGTTTAATTGAGACCGCCACTGAGCCGATGATGCATAAAGGGAACGACCTGCGCTATTTGGTATTGTTTCACTTTATATCGCTTGATATCCATCCACCTCGTGATCTACGACAGACGTCACGCACCGGCTCCTTATAATGGGTCCCAGTCCATGTACACGGCATAAAATCGCGCATATTATATGCTAATGAGGAACCGGGTCTCTGAACACGAAACCCTTGCATGAACCCTGTCGCTGTTATAAGCGAACATATACCATGTTGACACTGCATAATTATAAAAAAAAATACGTAAAATGTCTACAACTTGCTTTAATTGGAACCTGTTATACGTTTTCGAGTTTTTTCTCCCTACGAAGAAATTTCAATGAAGTTCTGAATGCGTTTAGACGCAATTACCTATGGAGCTTCGCCTAAAATGGAAGAACTATCTTAATGCAGGTGGCTCTCGGGTCATCGAGCAGCATTGCTCGCATCTTCACAGTCTACGAGAAAACGTATGAAATTATCTTTCACATGTAGGATTCTTGTGTTTAATTCATGCCTGATGCTTCATGATTAGTTGTTATTAGGATGCGAATAGCGAAAATGAATTCCAACCCAGGCAACACACACCTCGCAGAGAGATCTTTGAGGTGAAAATGTATAAGTATAAGTAAAGGGTTTTCCAATAAGAGGTGTTACTTTAATATTCAAAGAAAAATGCCATTTTTCAATATAAATAATCGGATGTTTATTTCATTATAAAGAAGAAGCTATACCTTTGATAGTGAAAATAACATCAGGCAAATGACCACCACGACCTCGCTTACAAGACCATATCCTTTTGATGAAATTTTCCATAACCAAATCGCAAAGTGGCTGTCCTATGTCCTCGATAGCCTCATGACTTCCATCTTTGAGGTCTTGAATCGACGCTGGGCTATTGGCGTAGACCTTCTCTTTCACGTGGCCCCAAAGGAAGAAGTCGCAAGGTGTTACATCACAAGATCTCGGTGGCCAATTGTGATCACCTCTTCGAGAGATAACACGGTCCGGCAACTATTCCCGCAAAAGATCAATGGTTTCGTTGCTTGTGTGGAACGTAGGGCCGTCTTGATGAAAGTAAACGTTGTCCTGATTAATACCATCCAATTCCGGCCATAAAAAATCATTAATCATCTCTCTATAGCGCAATCCATTCACCGTAACTGTTGCTCCAGCCTCATTTTCGAAAAAGTAAGGTCCAATGACTCCACCGGACCATAAACCGCACCAAACAGTCACACGTTGAGGATAGAGAGGCTTTTCAACAATATCTCTTGGGTTTTCCAAGCCCCAGATGCGACAATTTTGCTTGTTGACGAAGCAACCGAGGTGGAAATAGGCCTCATCACTCAAGATGATTTTTCGATGGAATTCCGGATCATTTTCATGCATTTCACCGACCCAATCAGCAAATACACGACGTTGTTGATGATCGGCCGGCTTGAGTTCTTGTGTTAACTGAACTTTATAAGCCTTAAGACCCAAATCTGTATGCAGTACGGTGTAATGACGTTTGTGGAATGCCTAATTCCAAAGAACGACGAGGAATGGACAAACTTGGGTTTTCTTCAACATTTTCGGCTACAGCAGCAATATTCCCGGCTGTCCTTGAGCGACTTGTACGGGTTTTATTCTTCACATAACTAGCTTGTCCCAACAGCTCGAATTTTTCCACCAATTTCTTTATTGCGCTCCGACAAGGTGCTTCACGACGACCCAAAAATGTTCGAGTTTTACGAACCGTCTCTGCCAAATTTTCACCATTTTTATAGTGAAATTTAATAATTTCAATGCGTTCTAGAAGCGTGTATCGTTCCATTTTTATTAATGGCGTAGTTTATACTTGTCAAATGTCAAAAAATGACAGCTTCAAAAGTGACATCTACCGAAATAGCGGGCTATTCAAAATAACACCTCTTATTGGAAAACCCTTTATATTCGATATCAATAATCTACATGTCACGTCAATGAAGATGCAATGCGAGCTTCTATTGCGAGTTGCTCAACTCATCGCAAGTATATCTAGAATATTCCTATTGCGAGCTCCTCAAGTCATCACAAGTATAACGAGAATATGAAATTCCAGTTGAAGATTTGTGTGACCAGAATACGACATTCTTTTAGAGTTGGGCATAATCGAATGCTTTCAATAATCGATATACAGGGTCCGAGGCCGCCACACCGACATGGGCAAGGAGGTAATAGGGTACCATTAGGATGCCACTCTTCCTGTTGTTAAACTGTCCTCCGGGTCCTCTGATAAGTTAGAGATGGTTTAAGTCAGGGGTGAGTTATTGAGCTCATTGCCTGTGGCAGACATTTGGAGGAGATAAGAGCTCTTGGTGACTTCCCAGCGATTTAGCAAAAGACGTCACAATATCTGGAAAAAGCTCTCCGAGATGTCTCTGGAAGGTATTTGGTTGGCGCAGCTGTTCTCTTGATATTGTGCCGTTAACGTGAGCTACGTACCATTAACTTTATTGATTTCAACTGTCGATTCTTTCAGATCATTCTCCATCTGAATAGTTTTTGTAGTCATAGAACTGATAATATGCTCAGACTGTTCAAATGTTACTGTATCATTAATTACATAATTGCTTGTTAATATTTACGATCTGTAATATACTCGCATGAAACGTGAATAGCATTCTTCACATGATCGTTGATGATTTCATCAAAATTTATCCTCGGCTTTCTGCAAAATCTTTTTAACCATACTTAACCGAGCTTTTCATGTAGCAGTGGGGTCATATAGGTAGTCTGCATTGCAGTCCCAGAGGGTTGCAGTTCGTAAGGATCTTCTTAGATGGCGCTATTCAAAATAACACCTCTTATTGGAAAACCCTTTATATTCGATATCAATAATCTACATGTCACGTCAATGAAGATGCAATGCGAGCTTCTATTGCGAGTTGCTCAACTCATCGCAAGTATATCTAGAATATTCCTATTGCGAGCTCCTCAAGTCATCACAAGTATAACGAGAATATGAAATTCCAGTTGAAGATTTGTGTGACCAGAATACGACATTCTTTTAGAGTTGGGCATAATCGAATGCTTTCAATAATCGATATACAGGGTCCGAGGCCGCCACACCGACATGGGCAAGGAGGTAATAGGGTACCATTAGGATGCCACTCTTCCTGTTGTTAAACTGTCCTCCGGGTCCTCTGATAAGTTAGAGATGGTTTAAGTCAGGGGTGAGTTATTGAGCTCATTGCCTGTGGCAGACATTTGGAGGAGATAAGAGCTCTTGGTGACTTCCCAGCGATTTAGCAAAAGACGTCACAATATCTGGAAAAAGCTCTCCGAGATGTCTCTGGAAGGTATTTGGTTGGCGCAGCTGTTCTCTTGATATTGTGCCGTTAACGTGAGCTACGTACCATTAACTTTATTGATTTCAACTGTCGATTCTTTCAGATCATTCTCCATCTGAATAGTTTTTGTAGTCATAGAACTGATAATATGCTCAGACTGTTCAAATGTTACTGTATCATTAATTACATAATTGCTTGTTAATATTTACGATCTGTAATATACTCGCATGAAACGTGAATAGCATTCTTCACATGATCGTTGATGATTTCATCAAAATTTATCCTCGGCTTTCTGCAAAATCTTTTTAACCATACTTAACCGAGCTTTTCATGTAGCAGTGGGGTCATATAGGTAGTCTGCATTGCAGTCCCAGAGGGTTGCAGTTCGTAAGGATCTTCTTAGATGGCGCTGGTAAGATTTTATTCTCAGTAGTTTTCCACAATACGTTTCAAGTTTCTTGCAGCTCCTTCATTTGTCATTAAGTGGCTAAGTTAGGCTTGTTTCACATGTATACGGTTCCATTCGGTTCGGTTCGTTTTCAGTTTCAACCAAAAACGAATGAAGCTCTTTCACACATATACGGTTCATATTAGGTTTTAAGTTATCTTCCGAAACACAGGCTCAATCACAATTCCAATTTTTTCGCAACGTCAGATTCGTCAATGTTATTCAAAATTTGAACACATACATCTTTACATGCTTCCTGCGTCTTTAATTTATCTCTATATTTTCTGGTTCACTGGTTCAGATTTACAGCAGAAATCAGTCGATCCACATTTGGTAAACCATCATTTTCTCATGAATACTGAGATAGCAACAATATCTCGAAAATATGTATGTTTATATTTCTATATTTGAACAATTTGGGAAATATTGAAAGATATCTGCTCAATTTGAGGTTAAAACCACAGAACGATACAGAAAACATGTGTAAATATTCATTACTTTATGATTAAAACCGAAACTAAACCGTGTTTGTGTGACGGCCCCGGTTGATCTGTATTCCAAACCTGATTGAAATCTATTCGTTTCGAGGGAGTACTCGGTGCTGTACGGTTTCTATTCGGTACCGAATCTGAACCGAAGCACCGTTTCACACTTGAAGCCAGCGACCGAATGGAAACCGAAAGCGAACCGAACCGAATGGAACCGTATGCATGTGAAACAAGCCTTAGGCTTGTTTCACATGCATACGGTTCCATTCGGTTCGTTTCGTTTTCGGTTTCAATTCGGTCGCTGGCGACAAGTGTGAAACGGTGCTCCGGTTTAGATTCGGTACCGAATAGATACCGTACAGCACCGAATACTCCCTCGACACGAATAGGTTTCTATCAGGTTTGGATTCGTGTCTAGGGAATACAGATCAACCGGGGCGTTCACACAAATACGGTTTAGTTTCGGTTTTAACCATAAAGTAATAAATATTTACATCTGTTTTCTGTCTCGTTCTGTGGTTTTAACCTCAAATCGAGCAGATATCTTTCAATATCTCCCGAATTGTTCAAATATCGAAATATAAACATACATATTTTCGGGATATTGTTGCTACCTATCTCAGTATTCATGAGAAAATGATGGTTTACCAAATGTGGATCGACTGATTTCTGCTGTAAATCTAAACCAGTGCTGCGGGAGAAAATTTCCGAAAAATATAAAGATCAATTAAAGACGTAGGATGCATTCAAAGATGTATGTGTTCAAATTTTGAATAACTTTGTTGAATCTTACGTCGCGAAAATATTGAAATTGTGAAGATAACATAAAACCTAATATGAACCGTACATGTGTGAAAGGCCTTCATTCGTTTTCGGTTGAAACCGAAAACGATCCGAACCGAATGGAACCGAATGCATGTGAAACAAGGGTAACGCTGATGATTACTAACAACCGGTACCAACCGGTACATATCTGCCCTGAATGACACTTTCCTCTTTTTGAGAACACTGAGCGATGAGGTGGCTATCCCGGACACGGGGGCATTTTTGTAATGTTTAAAATCCAAGAACAGTACAAGGTGTGTCTTTTAGAGGTATTTATAGTAATTTGGAGTCTTAATGGAGTCAGCCGGTATGCACTCATACCGCCGTATTCACAAAGCATTAAATCTCCGTTAAGTCCTAACTGAGGTCCTCAGTCAAGGATAAATATGGATCGCAACCTAAGTTAAAGTATTTAACTGTGGTGAAACAGGCCTGTTTCGCGTTAATTTTCACGTTAACTGAGGCTGCGATTCAAATTTATCCTTAACTGAGGACCTCAGTTAGGACTTAAAGGAGATTCAATGCTTTGTGAATACGGCGGTATGCCATCGAAATATCTCAATTTAAATAAGGATTTCCGCAGTATGAACAACATTTATTGTATCAAACTGTAACTGATAAAAGACCAAAAAGAAAAGAAGAAGTAACACAGATTGGCATATGACGTCTCGATACCAGCGACCATAGATCGCTCTCCTTGAATGTCATTTTCTAAACGAAGGAGGAATTTTCGTCCGAAAGCTAGGTGATGTTTTAAACAATAAAGTACATTAACAGTGTCTTACTGTGATTGTTATCTGGATAAATCTGCGCCTCTATTATTGAAGCACAGTCAAGACTTCCAGCATAATTCCCAAACTCTGAAAAATATTTATAAAATGAAAAATATATATAATTAGGAAATAGCAATCCTTCTTTCCTATAACACTATATTTATTTCCACCATAAGAATTTCTATATGACAATGTAGAACTCGCATAATTGCACGTTCTACATCCAATTATGCTTATTCAGATATCCTAACTTAATAAATAGGGAGATCAAGTGAATCTCGAGGAAGATGATAATCAGTATTGCCAAGAGCATAGACGTAGGTTGTAAAACTTTCTGTACTTAAATAAAGTTGATTTTTTTTCTTTTTAAAAAAGTGGTTTCATCCCTTAAAAACGTAAATGGCGACGAGGATGGGATTGTGCCGGTCTTAATCGAAGAAAAGTGTGATAGAAATAATCCAGTGATATTCGTCCACGGAGAATCTTCAAAGGCTAACAGTTTCAACTGCAAAGGTACGACAACGAACGAAGGAAGAGAAACCCAGAAGCCCCGATCGATTGAGTAGCGCCCTTCGACGACTTCAAGAAAGAAATTATCTAGAACTTTACGGAGGTGAGAAAAAGCAATTTCCTGTACTGATTACATTTCCCCAGTCATTAACCTGGACCAAAGTTAAATCCATTCTTTTCCCTGTTTTGTGTGTAAAACTTGTATAATTCATTTTTTGAAACTAGTTTATAAGTTCTCAATTTTTATTATCAATATTGATTCTATAAATAAGTTAATTTTTTCGTTATCTGAATTGACTATAAAAGAAACGAAAATGACCCAAGAAAGTAGTAATATCTTTGAGAAAATGAAATTAATTAATCTTTTTGCTCAACCAATAGTTCCCTTCGATGGTAATTCAGCAAACCTTACAAGATTTATCAATCACTGCGATAGATTTAACAGTAGATTCGCGTCAAATGATGCATTATTAAACGAAGCAATTATAGATATAATTAAAAGTAAATTAATTGGAAATGCTAGTGAAATAGTTAGTAGCAACGAAAGAATCACTGCTAACTGGAGAGATTTGAGAAAATTTCTTAAATTAAAATTCGAAGAGAAAATTAGTTTAACGGTCTTATTTTGGGATCTTCAAAATGCCCAACGCTTACGAAATGAAAATGATTTAGATTTTCTAGAAAAAATCGTAGATCTGAAAAATAAATACGATTATCAGGTAGAATTATCAGATTTGAGTATAACTGAAAAAGAACAAGAGAAGAACATAGCATCTAGAGTAGCAACGCGAGTTCTTTTATACAATATTAACCCAGAATTGAGAACAGCCCTAAGAGGTCATGGAATAATGAATTATGATGACATGGTTAACTTCATTAGGCAAGATTTTTATTACTATCAACAACCCTTTTTACACTATAAAAATCAAATATCTCAAAAATCGAATATTCAAAATCCTAGACGTCAACCACCAACCAACGAATTTCATACAACTAGAATAAATAACGATTTTCAATCGCAAAGAAATTATCCTAATCACAATCGATTTCAACAAAATCATCAAAATTTCCCCTCACAACCGATTCAATTGCAACAACGTATTGTAAATCGACATTTCCCAACCAACCAACAAGTTTTTGGCCCGAGTACATCGACTCGACAAACGAACGTATTCAAACCGAATCCAAATCAAAGATTACAAAATCCCCCGGAGAAAATGTCCATCCAGACTAGAAATTTTCCACAGAAACGTCAAAATTATTCAACCCAATACCAAGTCAATCCACAGAGAAAATTCCCCTTCCAAAATCAAGGTAATAATTATCAAAATCCCAATTTCACTTTCGAAGAATTAACCCACATAGAACCAGCTTTAGATTCATTATTTATTGATGATAACGAACCTCAAAATTATTCGGAGGAAGATTATGAAAATGACCAATCAAATCCAGACAATTATCACGAAGAAAATTTTCCAGAATTAGCCGAGGACAATTCATTGACCTAAATTCAGCTTTTGACAATAAAAATCAATTACCCTATATTACATTTGAAAATCCAAAATGTAAACTATTGATAGATAGCGGATGTTCGGTATGTTTAATAGACCCTAAATTCGCTTATAACAATTTCCCAAAAAATATCTTTAGTGAATCAACGACCTTAACCGCTTGTATGAAACAAGAAACGTCCAACGAAAAAGTTTTAATACCCGTATTCAGAGAATTCCAAGTAGATGATTTCCATCCATTCATTTTATACAAATTCCATAAAAATTACGACGGACTAATCGGAGCAGACTTTCTGAACAAATACGGACTGAACTTAGATTTCAAAAATCAAATATTAACCAATGAATACTGTCAAATTCCTTTCGAATACCAAAAAGTTTGTCAGAAACCCTCAAACATCCCCGTTGATCTTTCTCATTTAGAACCTAAAATTAAAAGTCAACTCATGAAAATACTTCAACAAAATGAACAAGTTCTACAATTGCCAGGACAACCCCTTAACTTTTCAAGTAGAATAAAACACAAAATTCGAACCATTGATGAAGTACCCGTCCATTGCAAAATTTATAGGTACCCGGAAATTCACAAAGAAGAGGTTAAAAATCAAATTGAAGACATGTTAGAGAAAAAAATTATAAGACCCAGTATTTCTCCATGGTCTTTTCCTGTAGTAATAGTCCCTAAAAAACAAGACTTATCCGGAAAAACAAAATGGCGTATGGCTATAGATTACCGAAAACTGAATGACAAATCTATAGACGATAAATATCCTCTACCACAAATCGACAGTATACTAGATAAATTAGGAAACAAAAAATTCTTCACCACACTTGACTTAGCGTCCGGATTTCATCAGATCGAACTCGATGAAGAATCAATAGAAAAGACAGCTTTTACTGTAGAAAATGGTCATTACGAATTTCTAAGAATGCCTTTCGGACTCAAAAACGCCCCAGCAACTTTCCAAAGACTCATGAACGAAATTTTGAGAAATTACATAGGAAAAATTTGTTACGTATACATGGACGATGTAGTTATATTTTCTGATACCATAGAACAACATCTAGCCGACATTCACAATATTTTGGAAGCACTCAAAAGTGATAATTTGAGAATACAATTAGACAAGTGTCATTTTTTCAAAAATGAAATAGAATTTCTAGGACACATAATCACACCAGAAGGAATTAAACCCAATCCGAATAAACTTAAAGCTATTATTGATTTTCCGATTCCCAAAACTCAAAGAGAAATAAAATCATTTCTTGGATTAGTAGGCTATTATCGAAAGTTTATCCCCAATTTGCGAAATTGACAAAACCCTTAACTTCATGTTTGAAAAAGGAAGCAAAAATTAACATTGATGATCCAAATTATATTGAATCATTTAAAATATGTCAGCGAAATTTATTGAACGACCCCATATTAAGTTATCCCGATTTTAATAAACCTTTCATTCTCACGACAGACGCTTCAGGTTATGCGATAGGTGCAGTGCTTTCACAGGGCAACCCCCCAAAGGATTTACCGATATCATTCGCAAGTCGAACCCTTAATGAAGCCGAAACTAGGTATAGCACGATAGAGAAAGAACTTCTGGCAATAGTATGGTCATGTCGATACTTTAGACCCTATTTATATGGACGAAAATTTACCATCTACACCGATCATAAACCTTTATGTTGGTTATTCTCTTTAAAGGAACCAAATTCACGTCTAATGAGATGGCGGATAAAACTGGAAGAATTTAATTACGAAATTAAATACAAAAAAGGTTCTACGAACAACGCAGATGCCCTTTCGAGAATTAAAATTGAACAAAACAATATTGAAATTAATGGTATAGAAGACGATTTAGCTTCCATTGTAAACCAAGTCACGACCGAAGAATTAGACGATTGTTTGAATTTATTAACTTCCAATAAGCAAACCGAAACCCCTAATGTTGATCCAAACGAACAAATTATTGATTTCGAAACGGAAAATATAACTGTTCACAGTAATATAGAAAATCCAGTCTTAGAACTCCCGATTACAGAAAGAAGTTTGAATTCTTCAGCCCTTCAGATAATTTTCAAAACAGCCCCAAATTATAAGGTTACAAAAACAAAAATTTTTGGAGACAAACTTAGATTAATTGTTTCTATAAATCAAATCGAAAATGACATGTTCAAGTTTATCAAAGAATTTCTTCAACCAAAAAAATCTTATACTTTGTATTTTGCTTCACAGGAATTAGAAATACCCCTTATCAGAATTTTGCAAGAAAAGTTTGACTATAAAACATTTGACCTGAAAATTTCCAAAACCTGTCTAGAAGACGTAGAAAATAAAGAAGAACAACTCCTGCGCATTCAACAATTTCACGAAACAAAAACTATTCATCGCGGACTTCGAGAAAATTTGATTAGCTTAAAAAGAAAATATTATTGGCCAAACATGGACAAAGATGTTCGAAATTACATCAATTCATGCGAATTATGTCAGAAAAGCAAATATGAACGAACACCAATTCAATTACAATTCAAACCTAACCCAATCGGATCCAAACCCTTTACTCATATTTACTGCGATACGATAAGATTCAACCAAACATATTGTTTAAGTATCGTTGACTCTTTTTCAAGACTAGGACAATGTTACCCTCTATTACAAAAAACTGGAACTGAAATTTTAGATAAATTGTTGATTTATTTCAGCCACTATGGCATCCCTAACAAAATTACATGTGACAACGGAATAGAATTCAAGAATAAAGTCATTCAAGATTTTTGTAAGATACACCAAATTGAAATACATTATATCACAAACTATAATCCAAATTCTAACGCAATCGTGGAACGATTCCATTCAACGTTGATTGAACAATTGAGGACTATTGCAGACAAAAATCTAACTTTTCAAAATAGACTTTCCCAAGCTTTGCTTAGTTATAACAACTCAAATCATTCTAGTCTAGAAATTACCCCTATGCAAATAATTAAGGCAGATTTAAATTATTCATTGCCAATCGAGCAAACTCATAATGAAAAATTACAAAATTATGTAGAGAATTATGTTGAAAATCTACAAGATATATCGAAACATTTGGAACAAACCAGACAAAAAAATATTAAACGTTTAGAAAAAACTAACGAAAAGCGAGCAGCAAAAGCAGATCACCCATTAAATCAAAATCCGACTTACATCAAGAACCCAATTACACGGAAATTAGATCCCGTTTTCAAAAGAATCGATGCTACCGAAATCGATAAGAATCGTATCCAAGACAAGAAAAACAAGCACATTTACCACAAGAAGATTTTGAAACAACGCAAAAACTAGTTCCAAAATTTTGTTACAGATTCAAAATGGATAGCCGCATCATACTTCTGATACTAGCTAAAATTATCCACTTTTCAATGTCCCTGGAAATTATCCAAATCCAAAATAATATATTACCCATTCTAGTAGGAAAAGCTTATTTGAGTCACAAGAATTTGCAACTAATATATCACATAGACCTGAATAAAATTGAAGAAATAATATTCAATTATCAAAATGAGATAGATAATTACAGAAATTCGAAATTAAACTTTGCTCAAACAGCAAATTATAGATATTTGAGGCATTCCAATGAAGTGAATATTAACTCACTAGAAGAACTCTTGAATCAGAAAGTAAGAATTAAGAGAGGATTAGTAAATCTAGGAGGAAAAATTTCGAAATTTTTATTCGGAACATTAGATTCTGATGATGAAGTCCTATATCAAAATTATTTTCAAAGTATAAGGAATAACGAGGAAAAATTAATTAGAAATCAGGAACAGATTGCCACAGTAGTTAATGACCTTAAAAATAAGTTTATAAGTAAATTCCAAAAGATTTCTGAAAATCTTAAACTGTTTCAAATAGTACCCCAATTAGAGGATGTACAACAAATGCACCTTTTGATGTTTGAATTAAAAGAAATTAAGAATATTTTAGATGAAATACAAACAGCTGTAAGTTTTGCTAGAATACATCTGTTACATGAATCAGTTTTACCATATTCCAAATTCTTAGAATTGATCAAGAACGAAAGTATTATACCAGTTCATCACCTGAAAGACTACTACCAATTGTGTCATACCAAGGTAATTTTCAAAAACAAAGTTTTATTATTTTTAATCTCGATTCCATTAGTTCATGAAGACCAATATGATCTATACAAGTTTTATTACCTACCACAAAAGAATGAATCCCTTCCATATTCCAATCCTTATTTGCTTTCACAAGAAGAAGAGTTGAAATGGTCTACCAATAATTGCCATCCAATAGAGAACGACTACTTATGTGATCAAGATTCTTTGGAAGAAATCCCAAAATGTATGGTGAACATTCTCAAAAATCATAGTGAAGATTGCCCGAGAATAAGAAGAGCTCCACTACGAGACTTGAAGCTATTAGAAGATGGAAGTATCCTCTCAGTTAAAAATGTGAAAATTAGAGAAAAATGCCCTCAACATACAAAGTATTATTTCGTCCCAGAAATAGCAATTCTACGAACCAAATGTATAATCAATAATACCGAGAAAGAAATTGTCCCAATTACTTCGATCAGTGAAGAAAAAATTCATTATTTTACCAAAATTCACACGACTGTCCCAGGACTACATAAAAGAAGAATCCATGGAAAACGAAGACATCCCGGATATCGAATTGGAAGAATTGAACCAATGGAGTCTTCAACCAATTACATTCTCTATATTTTTCTATTTTATAATATCCATAATAATTATAATTGTAATTTATTTAATTTTCAAATATTGCAAATGTAAACATGTTAATTTTAAAGCTACACCAAAGGGTGATACCTTTAACCAAGATAGGGAGGAATTAGGAAATAGCAATCCTTCTTTCCTATAACACTATATTTATTTCCACCATAAGAATTTCTATATGACAATGTAGAACTCGCATAATTGCACGTTCTACATCCAATTATGCTTATTCAGATATCCTAACTTAATAAATAGGGAGATCAAGTGAATCTCGAGGAAGATGATAATCAGTATTGCCAAGAGCATAGACGTAGGTTGTAAAACTTTCTGTACTTAAATAAAGTTGATTTTTTTTCTTTTTAAAAAAGTGGTTTCATCCCTTAAAAACGTAAATATATATAAAATAAAAACCCAGAAAGAAATCATTTAATAATGAATATACCTCCCACAGTATCCTTTAATGATTACTCAATATAAAAGGATGCACTCTAAGTCATCGAAATATCTCAATTTCAATAGGTACGGATTTTCACATTATGAACAATATGTATTGTAACATACTGTAACTGATAAAAGGCCAAAAATAAAAGAAGAAGAACCACAAATTAGCATATGACGTACGTTGACAGTGTCTTACTGTGCTATATGGATATATTTGCTCCCCTATTATTCAAGCACAGTCTAGAATTCCAGCAAATACATAATACAATACATAACATTATTCCCGAACAACAACATGGTTTTCTCCCTCATCGTTGTACTCTCACAAACCTCATCTGCTGTCTTGATGATTGGACGAGGGCATGGGATGCCAATCTGGCTGTGGATGTAGTTTATCTGGACTTTTCAAGAGCCTTTGACAGAGTGCCACATGGGCGCCTTTTATGTAAACTCGAACACCAGGGAATTAGAGGTGGCCTACTCAGCTGGATCGGTACGTTTCTATCAGGTAGATCTTACAAAGTGAGGGTAGGGGATGTTTTTTCGTCTGGTGAGTGGAATGTCAAAAGCGGTGTCCCTCAGGGTTCGGTTCTTGGGCTGATACTTCTGTTGTACAGTTCGGATCTCCCTAGATGTTTTAAGTCCACATGTGCAATTTACGCTGATGACACGAAACTGTATAATTTTCCACTTCTCAATGCCTCAATTCTCCAAGAAGATTTGGACAAGCTAGCTGTTTGGTGTCATGACTGGTTGCTGCCACTGAATCTTGAGAAGTGTCACATTTTGCATATAGGAAGAAATAATCCGCACGTTACCTATTTTATAGGGGGTCATCGTTTAACTCCAGTCACTGAACAACGTGATTTGGGTCTGACCATCTCCAGTGACCTAACGTGGACTGTTCATATTGCTTTTGTGACAGCCAAAGGCCGCCAACTGACATATTTGCTGCAGAAGACTTTCCGAGGCTCGGACAGGGTGGTTTGTAAGCTTCTATACGAGTCCTTCGTTCGTCCGGTCATGGAATACGCAGGATCAGCATGGTGTAGCGGAGATTAATTCGCTGGAATCCATCCAAAGATGGAACACAAGAATCCCTTACGGATCCTCTCGACCTGATTATGAGACCCGCCTCAAACTCACAGATATGATTTCGTTTTCTCATAGACGCGACAGGGGTGATCTCATATTCACATACAAGTCCATGAAGGGAATTTTCGGACCACAGGTACAAGCTATATTTCAGAAGAATACCAACAATCTTCGAGTTCATGGCTGCAAGCTTGCAAAGGAGAAGTTTAGAACTACTCAAAGACAGCTATTTTTGAGCAACCGAGTGTTTGATTTATGGAATGGGCTTCCGGCTTCGGCTGTGGACAGCGCATCGACGAATTCGTTCAAAAATAGCTTGGACAGTCTGAGTCGTATTCAACACCAGTTGAGCTATTTCGAAGGCATTCGATTTGATTTTTTTTTGCTGACTATTTAGAGTTTATATTGAGTTTTCAGTGTTTTTATTTTCTTTTCTATATGATTTGTGAACTGATGAATAGTCTGTACATTGGTCCATTTTTCGTAGTTCTTTTGGAGTTTATAGGCATAAGCCTCTACTCTTATTTTTATTTAAAATAAATAAATAATAAATAAATAAATAAATAAATAAATAAATAAATAAATAAATAAATAAATAAATAAATAAATGAAGGTTACCTTGCTAAGAGAAGATGAAAGTATGGAAAATAATTTTTTGTCGCGAAATGAGCGCTCAAAGTTGCACACAGATAACTGCAACTGCCTCCAGGTGCCAGATATCTCTGCCTAACTTCAGTAAGGAAGAAGATATCAAAAATAAGCAATATAACCTAACATAACCTAACCTACCCTAACCTAACTTCTGTAAGGAAGAAAATATCAAAAATAAGCAATATAACCTAACCTAACCTGACCTAACTTCAGTAAGCAAAAGAATATCAAAAATAAGCAATATAAAGGGTTAAATGGTTTCTTTCTGGGTTTTCTCTCCCAAACTCTGAAAAATATCTATAAAATTAAAGAATATATTTATAAAATAAAAACCCAGAAAGAAACCATTTAATATTGAATTTACCTCCCACAGTATCCTTTAATGATTACTTAATATAATCTGAGGTGTCCCTCAGGGTGGTATTTTGGGGGTTCTACTGTTTCTGATAATTATAAATGATTTAGAAGAGGTGACAAATGCAATAGAAGATTCAGAACTTACAAATTATGTTGATGATACCAATGCTTTGATAGCTGGGGTGGATGCTGGCTCGCTGAGGGAGAGATGTAGCTTGCTGCATGACCGCATTGAGAACTGGTTTATCAAAAACGATTTTACTATAAATAACAAAAAAACAAGCGTAATAATATTTAGAGCAAGTACTACGAAGGAGAAACCTTCAGATGTTTATCTCGGAGGCCAAAGGATTGAAACTGTCGGGAGCACCAAGTTCTTGGGAGTCATAATAGATGAATTCTTGAAGTGGAGTACACATACTGAATATCTCTTAAAAAAAACTCAACAAAGTTATGTTTGCATTCAGAATTATTAATAGGTATGTCAATGAAAATGTAAAAAAAATTCTATACTATGCCAACTTCGAATCATTACTAAGACATGGAATAATATTCTGGGGCACAAGTACATCTGTGCAGTCCATATTTAGGAGCCAGAAGCGTATCCTCAGGATATTCTTGAAAATGAGGTTCAGAGACTCTTGCAGGGGTAAATTCAGGGAGCTAGGGTTGCTTACGGTGCATGGCCTATACGTGCCTTCTCTACCTTCACAGAAATAAAAATGAATTCCTTAGAAATAATAGAAATTTCACATATAACACAAGAACAGCTTATATTACTTATCCTCAACATAAACTTACATTAACTGAAAAGAATCCATTATATATGTGTATAAAGGTTTTCAACAAATTACCGGATTATATGAAAAGAATAGAAAATTACAAGATATTCAAGATGAAAACAAAGAAATTTTTAATAGATAAGGAACCATATAGTTTAGGAGATTATTTGATGTGATGGTATTTATGTATATAAGACACTAGGTATTTCATTTTATCATTTTTTTGTATCAGGAAATTTAATCATTTGAAATAAAGAATATATCTATCTATCTATAAAAGGTATCTCAGCAGAACTTGAATTTCGAATTGTGCGCCATTTTTGACTGTCTATTGTTGAGTCAGCCATATTTGTTGTTTGTTTAATTAAAACATAGACATTTACGAAAATGTTGCGTTATGGCTTGGAAGAACGTTTGTTAATAGTGAAAACCCATTTTAAAAATGATGAAGGTGCCGCCGTGACTGTCGACGGTCATCGTTACCGGCCCATGTTGGCAGACTTTTTTTGCAGAATTAGACGGAATGGACTTAAATCAGATGTGGTTTCAACAAGATGGCGCTACCTGTCACACCGCAAGGGAAACAGTGACCTTGTTACAAACCAAGTTTTCAGGTCGAGTAATTTCTCGTTTTGGAGACCAAAACTGGCCGCCATGAAGTTGTGATTTAACTTGTTTGGACTATTTTCTCTGGGGTTTTTTGAAGAGTAAGGTCTACGCGAACCATCCTGAGACAACTTAGAAACTCAAAGAAGAAATTGCACGTCAACTTCTTCAAATCCAGCAGCCCTTACTGCAAAATGTACTGCAAATTTCATCAGAAGAGTGCATACCGGCCAACAGAGCAACGGTGGCCATTAAACCGATATTATGTTTCATGTGTAAATGTCTTCACCGCCTCCATACATATGTAGAAAAAGATGTTATTATAAAATAAATAGGTATATATTTTTTCAATTTTTGGCGCTCTTGTTCCTCGGAACAGAATGCCTATCAATTTGCCCAAATATCTGTAATTTACGAATTTTTGGATGAGAATGGTCTTGAACGATTTGCTTCGACTCACTGATCAAGAATCCGTGGTCAAAATCGGTTCTGTCCGGCCGGACGGTCCGGCCAGCCCTCCGTTAATACGATAACTCTCGAATGGAATGAGCTAGACAGTTTAAATTTTCAAAGTAGGTTTAGGAGATAGATCTCTCGGTTAAGTTCGTTATTGGACAAAATCGGAAAGATGGTTTCGGAGTAACGACATTACAAATTTTGAATTCAATTTTTTTTAAGATGCAGTTTCACCATAAGAATACACTGATATCATTTTCAACTCCAACAAGCTGATAGTGTCGGAGATATGATTTTTCAAAATTTCAATAATACATCTTACTTCTATGTTTTCACAGAATGCTCTAATTATTTTATCTATGAATTATCGTATTATCTGTGTTCACCCTGTCATCTTGGACTTGCCTCCAACTTTTACGTATGAGTTGGACAACATACCAATGTGAAGTTTGCCACATTAAAGACTACTCATCTGTCAAATATTCTGTTACGTTACGCGCCATTTCTGAGTGCGTTTTTCAGCGGGAGCTGGGTGCTTCCTCATAATTCAAAATTAAATATACAAAGGCAGTTTTTAGCAGGTGAGTTATTGATTTTCCTTGCCCTTTATGTGGTCGTCTCCAGTTTCATTTTGAAATATTCATTGGTAAACATGAAATTTTTGTTGAAATTTTCAATTTCCGAACAACTTGGAAAACGTATGAACTTAACTTTGATTCATTCAATGCTACCCGCAATTTGAATTTGGTACATCGGGCAACTTTGAATTGTCATTTTAAGGTGGAGAATGCCATAAAAATCGGAAGTGACTCCCGGTGTCAGAAAATATGGCACAAAAAGTGGGGAAGCCCTGTGGACAGGAGCTTTGGCGCTCTTGTTCAAACTTTGACAGATCATATCTCCGAAAGTATTGGTTTCTCAGAGTTGGGAATGATACCAATGGATTCTTCAGATTGAATGAAATAAATTAAATAAGAATCCATTGATATCATTCCCAACTCTGAGAAACCAATACTTTCTAAGTTATTTTTTGATAGTCACATTTTGGAGCTCTTGTTTTAATTTAGTTCTTTTTATGATGCAGTACTATCATAAGAATCCTTTGATATCATTCCCAACTCTGACACACCAATACTTTCGGAGATATGGTTTGTCAAAGTTTGAACAAAGCCAAAGCTCCTGCTTTCTCACTTTTTAAAATTCAAGTTCTTGCTGAGACACCCTTTAGTTCCTAGATGCTATCCCAGAATGTCCAACCTTTATATTGAACTATAGCTTCTAGTTGCAAATACCGATCCAGGTGCACCGATGAAAAATTGTCCAAATAAAAACAGATCCTAAATTGAAACGCTGCCGCTTACTACTCGAACATATTTGTTTGGTTTAATACAGTGTTGATTAAGCACTTAATTCTAATCGTATTACATTAGTAGCACCTGTCAAATATAAACATCCTTTTGCATCCACTCTGCCGTTCAAACATTTTATCATTAACCGTCCATGTAATTACCCGATAATGCTTGTAAACTCCACATGGAGGGCCACATAGATATCAGATAAAATTGAATAAATATAACGAATCAACGGCCTACTCATGTTTGTTTCACCAGACAAAATGGCGGACGTGTCGCACATTGGGTGCTGAAATACGTTTCAGTAGGTGGTTCGAATGTCATAGTTGAATGTTAATTTTCATGATTTGCGTTGCGGACAAAACGAAAGTAATGCTTTTTGTGCTAATTGAAGTTGATGTGGAAAATAGTCAGATACGAACAATAGGTACTTAAGGACAATTCGTTTTCCCTTCCTGTTCGAAATTGTTATTGTCTCAGGTAATTTTTTTGCCGATATTTCATTAGGAGGTAAGAAAAATCGCCATACGGTTGATATAGTATTCAGCATCCACTTAAACTAACAAGAAGGTGCTTAGCACTGTTTTCTGTGACAGCTGATTTGACAGTTCTCACGCCTGAGCAACGTTTGCAAATTGTTCAAACTTATTTATGTATCCATTTGCAATACGTTCACTAAACCTAAACGATAATACGCAACCCGTAAGACTACGTACACAGGGGCGGCTCGTGACAGTATAAGATGGTTAGGTCTTCACACGAGACGAGAGAAGGTGAAGGTATTAAAAATCTCGTGTCGGTCTCGCCAATTCACAAAAAATTAAGTCTCGTTCTCGTCTCGTTATCAGTTGTCTCGTCTTGTCTTGCTTAATTCTGAATGGCGATAATAAATAAATAATAATAAATGATTTTGTGAAGCTACATTTATTACGCTCTTATACAAAAATATTTGTAGATGTACATATTATTTTTTGTTTTTAACACTGTTAATTTTATCTTTTAAATTACTCGATGGCCAAGAATTCAAACATAATCACGCTTGCATCACATCATCTTTCAGTGATGTACGTGTTTTCGCCATGATCATATCTGCTGTGGAAAATCTTTCAACAGGTAAGGATGTATAGCCATTAATAAATCATCGCCCTCCTTGGAAAGTTTAGGAAAAACTTCTTCATCAATTTCCACCAGTGTAAAATATTTTGATTCCTATTTGCTCTTTCTAACAGCAAATATTCTTCAAACTCAGGGTTCCAATATTTCGAAGGTTTTGCTGATGTTTTAAAGAGGCTATCGATGTCGATACATTTTTTAATAGAATTGGACAAATGAGTATAGTTTTCAATGAATACCTTCCCAGTGGGTAGATCATTGAGGGTGTTCTTGGCGTATTCCTCATAACACTTTGTGAAACATTGAATAGCTTCATTTCTTTACAGGTTCATTATACGTACTTCCACAAATGTATACAATAATTGTTCACATCTTCACTACAAGAAGCACAAGAAAATAAAGGTCTCCAGATGTTCAAATAGAGACGATATTTTAAAAGCATTGGGATTTAGGGGTAATAAAAGTTGTCCGTTAAGTATTGAATTCATAATGGCATCAGTTTCTATGGTTGTGAATTCTATTTTTCTTGAAAAATAATCTCAATTATCGCGAGGTCATAATAATTAAGACTCTTCTAAAAAAACGTGTATTTCTAGAACGATCGATGTATAATATAGGCAAAATATATTGGTAATTATAGTGGAAACTCTTCATATTCAATTGTTTTCTGTGGATGTTGGAAAAGGTGTAGTCGTATCTAAGAAAAGTTTACTGTATGTATCTGTAGTAAATAAGACGATCTTCCATGTAGAATATTTCGAGCCAAAGAAACCCTTTCAATAGTGTACACGTGTATTACTCACTAGTTTATAGACACATACGAGTATACTAAATCGAGAGTAAAAAATCGATCTCGAAAAAAATTCATTCAAACCTAAAATATACAAATCGGCAAGGATAAATATTTATGAGAGATATGTTACTAAGAACAGGAATTTTTAACAGATAGTCACAAGAGTTGATATTTTTTAAAATATAATGTCCTCTATGTAGACCTTTCCTAAGTTTTCTAATGAAACACGCATGTTCCTCAGAACATGCATGTTCCCCAGAACATGCGTGCAAAGAGTGCTCCTATTCAAATTGGATAAGACGCCCCATTTTATAGTAAAATCAATTTTTTCATTTTAATTCATCATTACTTGAATGAAATCAGATTTATTAAATTGCAGAGATATTTAGATGAATAAAAAATTCGTTCAAGCCCTGTGGACAGGAGCTTGTTGGCACTCTTGTTCAAACAGACAAATTATATCTCCGAAAGTATTGGTTTCTCAGAGTTGGGAATTATATCAATGGATTCTTATTATATAACTGCATCACGAAAGAAATTAAAATTTTTAAAAAGTGTCGTTCAAAAAAATGTTAAAAAAATTATCATTTAAAAAAAACAATCTACAATGCTTCAAGCTCTAATGCTTCAAAAATTGTCATTAAATTCATTTATCAAGATTAAATGAGCAATCTGCAATGATTCAACCTCGTGGAATGGGTTGTTCCAACTTACACTCGGTTCATAGTTTTCACAACTTGAAATACATAAGGAAAGTATGATCGAAATGTCTAGAGCAAGGCTGGAGACAATCATAGCATATTGTCGAATTATTCCTGATATTTGAGTAGGTAGAGGCTTACGAACAAATTAATTTAATAGTTCAAAATATATTAATAAAGTACTATCCTCTTTTCATAATTTAAAATTCAATGGTTCCTACCACTAACACATTCTTTTCTGTATTATGGAACATGTCTCACAACTTAAGGAAGTAAAAGGTAATATTAACCTCAGTGGTCAACGAACAGTAATTTCTTTTGATGATTCCATTATGTTCTTTTTTCCTATGGCCTTCATAAACTACATAATTAAAATGATCCAATTATAAATCTTCTGAAACATCATCCACAATATTTATACATAAATTATTCAATATGTAATCTGACAATATTATTTTCGGTTTCAAAACAGTCTTGTATATATTCACAAATTCAAGAATTGGATACTTGTTTTCCAACAGAAAATATTTTCAAACTACGAATTGATTGTGTTCACATTCTGTGTTCGTTACTCCGAAAATATAAGGCCGATTTTGCCCAATAACGAACTCAACTGGGATATTTATCCCTCAAACCTATTCTGAAAATTTCGTCTGTCTAGCTCATTCCGTTCGAGAGTTATCGTGTTAACGACTGGCCGGACAGAATTGATTTCGACTACGGATTCTTGATCAGTGAGTCGAACCAAATCGTTCAAGACCATTTTCAGTCAAAAATTCGAAAATTACAGACATTTGGGCAAATTGGTAAGCACTCTGTTCCGAGGGATAAGAGCGCCAAAAACCCACAAATTTAACAATTTCAAAATTGTATGACTATGTTGATAGTATGCTGTTAACATATTGAAATGGTAATCAAGAGCAATCAACGTTTTTCAAACCCACCGTAAACCTGTGAAAAAATATCTATTCATTATATTCGACTAGACCCGACAATTTTGAGTAGAAAATGATCCAACAAGAACGAGCTCAAAATAAACAACCCTTCAGAAGGATACAGATATATTAATATCTCTCTCTACTCCAACTTCATTTTGCGATCGCGAAAAAATATTCCATGAAATCAACGTACTACCCCATTATAACTCCCGTCTCACCCTTTGACCTCTTTTCACACGCTCCGAAACGGCGCCGATTGTATCTCGGGAGTTTCCTCCATTAGAATTCCTCCAGTGAATGTACCTTCTCGCTAGTCCCTGCCCTCTCCCCGTTTTGTCGTTAAAAATAAACGTCATTAAGAATTCATCCGACGTTCCGCTTTCAGAGAATAAAAAATGTATGAAACTGCGATGTTTCTAATTATGCCTAATAGATATTTTAATGGTCTCATCAGATATTTACATCAATCTTGCGTAACCTTTCGCAGGGCCGGCTATTTTTGATGTTTTTTTTTATCCCTTCGTAATATCGAATTGTTATCATAAAACTGATTATTTAATGAGGTGAACTGTGGCTAATTGCCAATAACTAAAACAAGTCACACGGTGAGATATTTATCGATCTTAACCATCCTCAAATATTCCGCATCTCATTCCATGTTCACTGGTTTGTGGTTTATCTAACCACAATTTTGTTTTCACGATAACTCGAAAAATACTGATCTGATTAAATTGAAACTCAGTAGTTAGATGCAAAAGACCAATGCAAACACGTTTGCAAAATTTCGTGAAGATCACGTGACATGAAAAAAATCAAAAAATTACTACTATTTTGCGGAATGGCTTAAAATGCCGAAACCTATTTTTTTGAGGTTCATGCTGCCTTTTCCGGGCATTTTTTGTTGTGCGCATGCGCAGATGAGAAGTCATTTAACTGCTGTAGTTTTCGTCAGAGAGGATTGGGGTTTTGGGGTGGCGGATGCTATTCCTCCATAGAATCCAGATCCCTGATGAGGGTCTGCGCATGCGTAGATTAAAGATGCGATATCTCCCGAACCACTAGTGTTGGAGAATCGGAGTTTTTTGTAAGGTGTGTTATTTTGAGAGGACTTTTAGCCGCGAGTAGATTGCGCATGCGCAGAAGAGAAGTGACTGTTTTTTAATTGGATGGGTTATGTTGGGAGTGCTGAGCCGATATTGAGAGGTTTCAAAAGAATAATCATGGCAATTCAGTGCAAGGACAAGTCAGTTTGGGGGATGCAGCGTTGTTTCCGAGTTGAAATGTCTGTATGGTAGCCCTGAGGCGAATTTATAAATAACTATATTCGGTAGATCTATATTAAAATACGTTCGGATTTGGAGAAAAGGCAATTGCTTTCCTAACGGAGGTCCCTCAACCGCAATTTTTTTCGATCTACGGTAAAGCTAACAGCCAAACTGTATTGATAGCTATATTTGTTAAAGGAACTTGAAAAAAAAAAAAAGCACTGACGTGAAGTCAGTACTCTTTGGCGCGCGTGTTCACGGTGGCTAATTTGAATTGAATGATGAGTACTTCAAGCTCAGTGGATAGAGCGAGCCGAAGATCTACCCAGAGGATAGTGGACACCATTCACTGTCGGTTCAAAAATTAACAGTGCTGTATCTAAGCTGCCATCAGGAAAAAGTAACAAAGTTGGAAAAGAACACAACTGACCCTCCTTAGTCGCACAAGCTCCTAGAAGATTTGGGAGGGTCAGTATAATCCTAATCATGTTTATAGCACGCGCGCAAAAGCAGAGTGACTTAACAATGAAAGAAAAAGTGTAAAAAGTCAATCTGCTTTGGCGCGCGTGCTATAATGCGTGCATGATTAGGATTATACTGACCCTACCAAATCTTCTAGGAGCTTGTGCGACTAAGGAGGGTCAGTTGTGTTCTTTTCCAACTTTGTTACTTTTTCCTGATAGCAGCTTAGATACAGCACTGTTAATTTTTGAACCGACAGTGAATGGTGTCCACTATCCTTTGGGTAGATCTTCGGCTCGCTCTATCCACTGAGCTTGAAGTACTCATCATTCAATTCAAATTAGCCACCGTGAACACGCGCGCCAAAGAGTACTGACTTCACGTCAGTGCTTTTTTTTTTTCTCGTATCATCTCGTTCTCGTCTCGGAAAAGCGAGACGAGACGTTTTCGAAAATATTATAGGTGATACCGAGACCACATACGAGAGTCTCGTTTTAGGTCTCGTTAAATTTTTTGTATGAAGTTTTATATACGACTCGACTTTTTTCAATACCCACAGAAAACAATTGAATTAGAAGAGTTTCCACCATACTTACCAATATATTTTTGTCTATATTATATATCGATGGTTCTAGAAATACACGATTTTTTAGAAGATTATTAATTCGTTATGACCTTGCGATAATTGAGATTCTTTTTCAAGAAAAAATAGAATTCACAACCATAGAAACTGATGCCATTATGAATTCAATACTTAACGGACAACTTTTATTGCCCCTAAATCCCAATGCATTGAAAATTTCGTCTCTATCTGAACATCTGGAGAAATTTATTCTCTTGTGCTCCTTGTAGTGTAGATGTGAACAATTATTGTATACATCTGTGGAACTACGTATAATAAAACTGGTAAAGAAATGAAGCTATTCAATTTTATGAAGTGTTATGAGGAATACGCCAAGAACACCCTCAATGATCTACCCACTGGGAAGGTATTCTTTGAAAACTATACCAAATTGTTCAATTCTATTAAAAAATGTATCGATATCGATAGCCTATTTATAACATCAACAAAACTTTCGAAATATTGGAAAGCTGAGTTTGAAGAATATTTGTTGTTAGAAAGAGCAAATAGGAATCAAAATATTTTACAGTGTTCTTCCTATACTTTCCATGATGTCCGATGATTAATTAATGGGTACATCCGTACCTGTTGAAAGATTATTTCCCACAGCAGGTATGAACATGGCAAAAACACCTACATCATTGAGAGATTATGTGATGCAAGCGTGATTATGTTTGAATTCTTGGTCATCGAGTAATTTAAAAGTTGAAATTATCAGTGTTTAAAATTAAAAATAATATGTACATGTACAAATATTTTTGCATAAAAGCGTATTAAATATAGCTCTACAAAATTATTCATTATTGTTTACCATTTCGTTTATATATTATAATATTTAATATCGTAATTCAGAATTAAGCGAGACGAGACGAGATAACTGATAACGAGACGAGAACGAGACTCAATTTTTTGGGAATTGACGAGACCGAGACGAGATTTTGTATACTCTCGCCTACTCTCGTCTCGTGTGAAGTCCTATTTTCAGTCCGTAAAGGTCACTTCACAGAACGTCGCGGAACATTGCTCAAGGTTTCTTCATTGCAGAGGGTCGGAGTTCGTAAGGATCTCCATAGGTGGGATTATTTCCCTACCAGTTCTCGACCGATGGACTTGAGTTTCTTAGAATGCCGTCAGTTTCATTCAGTGTACGCCTAAGTCACACTGATGATTGTAATAACCATGAAACCCTGGGTGTGTGTCTGCCCCTAAATGATACTTTCCTCTTTGGGGAACACTGAGCGATGAGGTGTCTAGTACTTCCACGCGGTACATTTATTGATGGTTAAAATCAATAAATATTTCACCGTGTGTCTAGTTTTAGCGATCCTAATAAAACATGGTAAGTAGTTGAAGGATGCCGACGCGCAAATTCCTGCGAAATTCCGCGACACTGACGTGATGTCAGGAGCTTTTGCGCGCATGTTCCATTGGCCATACTCCTGTATTGGACACTGTCGAATTTTCCATGGTAAATTCGATGAAAAGTGTCCAATACATGAGTATGGAGAATAGAACATGTGCGCAAAAGCTTCTGACTTCACGCCAGTGCTTGAACCAATTTTCGAGTATTTGAAAAGTTGACTAAACACTCCATTAGACTCAACATATTAGAACTGAGTTTTTCTGCGCAGAACTGTAAAAAGCTGTATCTTAAGCTCCGATTCTCACAAATATCATTCTTTCAATTTCAAATGCCATATATTCAGTGGGAAAAAACAAGCTCTAAGTCATTCCAAAATGAAGATTATGAAGTCCAATACTCTGTTGATGTTAAGATTATTTAGAAACCAATAGCAGCACTCTAGGCGAAGTGGAATATCTATCGGTAGGAATTGCTGTACCATCGTAATTTTGTAAGGGTAAAAATTAATTTTTTTTTAATTCATCGTACAAGTACTCAAGGGGACATCAGACTGCAAAAATACTTTATTCAGGGACATTTGAAGATTTGCTCAACTCGTGTTCTCAGTTCTTCAACATCTTCTTGATCAACTGAGAAACTTGAGGTCTTCATGTTGATTTTTCCTTGTTAATGTTTCCAGTCTGCATAAATTTGTTTATAAGACTTGGTTGTGGACTTTCGGAGAAGAATCTAGAATCTGAACATCAGGATATTTCGCCAGGTATTCATTTTTAGAGGCCTCTACAGAATAAATCCATTCACCATTGATTAATGCACCATTGCGGTAATAGGACATGACAATAAATGTGTTTTCTTCTAAATCATAAGTCATTGCATATTTAAATAATTTGGAAACTGAATTTTCACGAACGTTAAGAATTAACAATAATTCAATTTTGGCTGTCAGTTTAGAAATTCCTTGATATAAACAGAACACAAGAAGTGAGAAGTGGCAACTAAAAATCCAAAGCCAACTGTGATCTTACAATCATTTATAAAGAACCAGTATATCCGTACATAGTTGAAGAGTGTAGGAACATCAGTTCCCGAGAAAGATAAATAACAGGGTTGACAGGGTACTGACGAAATATCGCTCGGAAAGACGTATAATGGTCATTAACTTTTGAGTTGGTGGTCTCTATCGCTTGGTCGGTTGTGAGGGTCACGAGGTCGACATCTATTGTCACTCTCCGTCACCCTTGTTACCTATTCATTTTCGAGATAGAGAGATCAGTGCGAGATTTATCCGATAAACCTTCCAATTGAGGGTTTTTGAGTTTTAATGTGGCCACGGGTTGGATAATATAATTGACGTGAATTATTTATGTACAAGAACTGCAATTTAGTGTCAGTATTTACCAGGAGGATCTTCCTCATAGTTGAGATAAATTCATCGAAAATTCGTGAAACTAATTGAGACCGAAAACGTATCAGTGGAATTCGATCATTATTCGGAAACGAATATTTTAAATATTCTTCTCGATTTTAAAACTGATTGAATTTGTATTGAACTTAAATCGGAGAAAAAAATTCTAGAGATAGCTATATCGATATAAGATTCAATTTCTTTTTAAAAACTCAGTGAGAGTGGTGAGTGCTAGATTTGGAATTCAAAGGATATCTCTACGGAACCAAGAGAACTGTGGGAGCATTACAACGAAAAATGAAATCCCCTGTATGTTGAGTATGAACAAAAAGAGTGGGAAAGTCCTGTGGACAGGAGCTTTGGCGCTCTTCGTCAAACTTCGCCAATTCATCTCCGATTATTGGTTTCACACAGTTGGGAATGATATCAATGGATTCTTATAATATAATTCTCTCATAAAAGAAACTGATTTAAAGGGCATATATGGTAGGGGTAATTATAATATCCTATAGTTGGTCATTTAGCATTCAATCATACTTTGTTTGTTAGATTATTATAGATTATTGAGAGATACATTTGACATGCCTGGTATTGGTAAATAAGATTGCATGCATGAACAGTGAACACGGATCTAACACAGACAGAGAGTCTCTGAAAACATATAGAATTGCGATGTATTATTGAAATTTTGAAGAATCATATCTCCGAAAGTATCAGCTATCTGAATAATACCGTTCGAGAATTATCGTGTATCGTAATAGTTGCGTAATAAACCTAAGCACTTTTGGGAAATTGTGTGAGAATCATATCAATAAAAAATTATAGAAAAATTATTGAAATATATTTTTTTATGTCACCATAACCTGAGAATGAAAAGAGATAGTGACTTGCAATTTTCAGGGTAGGTTGTGCATCTGAAAGCGACATTTGAAATTGCTTATAGGCATAATCGGCCAAACGGTTTTGGAGTTATACCTATCTGAAATTTGGTTTTTATTTCCTCAATAACGAAACCGATTAAATTCAAACATGGTTATTAGTTGTAGAATGCCAACGCGAAAATTCTTGCGAAATTTTTTGAGATTACATCACTAGAAAATTTTTACAAAATCATTGAAAATTATATTATATATATTTTATCTTATATATTATATATTATATATTATATATTATATATTATATATTATATATTATATATAATATATTATATATTATATATTATATATTATATATTATATATTATATATTATATATTATATATCAGTAGATAACTATTGGTCCGACATCACTGAAATTTTGCGGGAGCCTTTAGAACCTAAATCTACTGCAAAGTTCCAAGTTTGACACAATCGGATATATATTGTTGGAGATTCGAGCAGCCTTATGTGAGTTCAGTAGATGGATAGGTGACCATTGCCTCGATAACTTTCGAACGAAAAAAGATAGCGACTTGCAATTTTCAGGGTATGTTGCGTATCCGAATGGAAGAGATAAGTTCGTTTACGGACATAATCGGTCCAACAGTTCCGGAGTTATACCCCTCTGGAATATTATTCCCTCGATGTCTCAAAAAATATATACTCGATCGAATCGAAACTTGGTGAATAGTTGTAGAATATCGGTTTGAAGACGTGTTTAAAATTTTGTAAGAACCGTACCCCTAGATATTTCAAAAAAATTACGAAAAAAAAAATTGGTTCAAGCACTGACGTGAAGTCAGGAACATTTGCGCGTATGTTCTATTGTCTATTCTCCTGTATTGGACACACTTAATCGAATTTACCATGGTGAATTCTATTGTCCATTCTCCTATATTGAACACTCTTAATCGAATTTTCCATGGTAAATTCGATTAAGTCAGTTGTGTTCTTTATCGACTTTGTTAGCGTCCTTACGCCAGCTTAGGCACAGCACTTTTAATTTTTGACCCGACAGTGAATGGTGTCCACTAACTTCTGACTAGAGCTCCGGCTCGCTCAATCCACTGAGCGACACACATCATTCAGTTCAATTTAGCCAATGTGAACAAGAGTGCCAAAGAGTACCTACTGACTTAAATTTGCTCAATATATCGTTTATACAGATGCTTCTGATAACAGTTCAGAATGCAATCATAACACGAAATCGTAATTATAGTTTTTTAGATTTTTTTTCTGGTGCTCAAGTATTCATGGGCTTTATTAGGCACACCTTAGATTTTGAAAAAGAAATGATAATTCATATACATTTATATAGTGTATATATCATATCCATATTCCTTCTACAATAATTCTATATTTGAAAAAAAGACCCATTACTTTCGGGAAAACCGAAAGAATTAATAATGTTAGATCTATTTTACTTGTTTTTGGCCACAATTCTTTCAATTATGGACGGAAATATTCCGCTTTCATTCCATAAAAACCTAGGTATTCAAGAAAATCACATTTTGCATCAACTAAATTGCATACCAGACGTATTATCAATCCATGAAAATTGCATTCTGCCAAAGTAAAGATAAACTTGCAGATTCAAATACGGAAAGCACATAGATTTTAAATATTTCCAAGAAGATTCAATTTAACTAAGTTCAAAGTTAAATTGAAGCGGAGCCAGCCAAGAAAAGATTTATCGTTATCTGTTTTTCCAGGATATATATGGCATTAAGGGGGAATGATTCTAGATAAAGGGGCATATAGACTACTCTTGTAATGAGTTTGAATACCTACGTTTCCAGATCACTTGGAATTTTGGATATACCTATATAGCGTAGGTAGGAATAAATCATTAAATTGATGTTTCCGAGAACTAATTTTGTTTTCAAACAATCAGATCCGATCGAATTGAAACTTGGTAACAAATTGTAGAATACCAACACAAAGACGTAGGTAAAATTTCGCGGTTCAAGCCATTTGTACTGGAGCTCTGGCGCTCTTGTTCAAACTTTCACAAATTATATCTCCGAAAGTATTAGTTTCTCAGAATTGGGAATGATATCAATGGAATCTTACGATAGAACTGCATCATAAAATGAAATAAATGAAATGAGAATCCCTTGATATCATTCCCAACTCGGAGAAACCAATACTTTCGGAGTTATGATTTGCAAAAGTTTGAACAAGAGCACCAAAGCTCCAGTCCACAGGGCTTTTCCACGTTTTCAATTTAGCTTCTGTGCGTCAATTCTCAAGAATTTTCGTAATTTACTTCAAAACGTAGGTCTCTGACTCATCTCATCATGTTGGATTTATATACATCAGGATATTATAATCAGAGTATTCTATGAAATCATATGGAATTGAGAATATTTATTGAAATTTTGAAAAATCATATCTCCGAATAATTTGTTAGAGTTGAGAATGACATTAATGGATTCTTATGATGAAACTGCAAATTTTTTTTTGGTACTCCGAAACCATATGGCCTATTTGCCAAATAACGAACTCATACGAAATATTTATCTCCTAAACCTACTCTGAACATTTCAACTCTCTAGCTCATTCCGTTCGAGAGTTATCGTGTTAACGGCCGGACGGACGGCCGGCCGGACAGAATTGATTTCGACAATGGATTCTTGATCAATGAGTCGAATCAAATCGATTAAGACCATTTTCAGCCAAAAATTCCAAAATTACAGAGATTTGGGCAAATTGATAAGCACTCTGTTCCAAGGAACAAGAGCACCAAAAAGTGGGAAAGCCCTGTAGACAGGAGCTTTGGCGCTCTTGTTCAAACTTTGACCATTCGTCTCCGAAATTATTGGTTTCTCAGAGTTGGTAATGATTTCAATGGATTCTTATAATAGGACTGCATCATAAAAGGAACTGAATTAAAATGAAATAACAAACTTCTTCGAGATATTTATTCCTCAAATCTTCTCTGAAAATTATATTATATCAATTGAAACTTTGCCAATATTCCCGTTTTGTTTCCACTGACGATATTCAGAACCCAATTTGATAAACTTACCAAATTATATATTTCCATCATCATATGGATTATCCAAGGGCATATAGGTTAGGGGTACCTAATTATAATATCCTATAATTGGTCATTTTGCATTCAATCAAAGTTTGTTAGAATAGAAATACATTTGATATGTCTGTTATAGGTAGCTAAGATTACATGTATGAACAGCGAACATAGACAGAACACAGACTGATAGAATTCGCATTCTGTGAAAATATAGAAGTATATATATTATTGAAATTTTGAAAAATCACATCACCGAAACTATTAGCTTGTTAGAGTTGAAAATGATATCAATGGATTCTTATGACCGTTGCCTTGATAACATTCGAACGAAAGGAGATAGGGGCTTGCAATTTTCAGGGTAGGTTGCGCATCCGAATGGGAGAGTTAGGTTCGTTATTGCATATACGGACTATCGGTTTCGGAGTTATACTCATCTGGAATATTATTTCCTCGATAACTCAAAAAATTACACTCGATGAACTGATGAAGCTTGGTAACTAGTTCTAGAATATCGACCTAAAGACATGTGAGGACCACACCCCTAGAAATTTTTTAAAAAATTACAAAAGATATTGTGTATATCACGACACCTTGAGTTCTCAAGGTGTCGCTAACTCCTTCCGTTCGGTAGGAGTTAGTGCTTGCAATTTTCAGGGTAGGTTGCGCAGAATTTCAGCCCTAGAATTCAAATATTCCGTGGTTTTCCACATACAAAATTGTTGTGTCCTTTTCGTAAAATTCGATTAGGATGAATCCAATTGCATATAAATCTTTGAAATTACAAGATATCCAATGTGGTCTCATAAGGAAGACCTTGCACTAAAATGTATCACACATGGATCTGGAATATTTAACGAATCGGTTATGCGTTCCGAAATGAGAAAAATACCTATATCGATTAATGGAATAAATAAAAACGATTACTAGAATTCCAATAACTCCTCAGAAAATTCTCTTTTTGCGCGCGTGTTCCGCAAGGAACAGCGTGCTATCATTTCGTCACAATGTCTGTATTTTTCGAATTTTTTTTAAAATGGTCTCAAACGATTGGGTTCGACTCCCTGATGAAGAATTCGAGGTCAAATTCAATTCTGTCCGTCCGGTCCGGCCGGCCGGCCGGCCGGTCCGGCCGTTAGCACGATAACTCTCGAACAGAACGACTTAGAGCGTTGAAATTTGCAGGGTAGTTTCGTAGCGTAAATATCTCGGACAAGTTCGTTAACGGGCGAAATCGACCGAGCGGTTTCGGAGTTAAGGCCGTTTTTAATAAAAACGTTTTTTATGAATATTTCCGGAACCGATCACTCGATCTTTTTGAAATTTGGCATCAGATTGTAGAATCATGACCTTTATATGCCTGCGAAGTTTTGTGTTGAACGGACGGCCCTAAAGTGGCAAAAAAAATTTTTGAAAATTTGAAAATTTTGTTTTCACGATATCTTGAAAAATACTGATCTGATTAAATTGAAACTCAGTAGTTAGATGCAAAAGACCAAAGCAAACACTTTTGCAAAATTTCGTGAAGATCACGTGACATGAAAAAATAAAAAAATTACTACTATTTTGCGGAATACTTTGCTGTTAATGCCGAAACATATGTTTTTGAGGTTCATGCTGCCCTTTCCGGGCATTTTCCGTATTGCGCATGCGCAGATGAGAAGTCCTTTAACTGCTGTAGTTTTCGTCAGAGATGATTGGGGTTTTGGGGTGGCGGATGCTATTCCTCCATAGAATTCAGATCCCTGATGAGGGTCTGCGCATGCGTAGATTAAAGATGCGATATCTTCCGAACCACTAGTGTTGGAGAATCGGAGTTTTATGTAAGGTGTGTTATTTTGAGAGGACTTTTAGCCGCCAGTAGATTGCGCATGCGCAGAAGAGAAGTGACTGTTTTTGGGTTGGATGGGTTATGTTGGGAGTGCTGAGTCGATATTATGAGGTTTTAAAAGAATATTCATAGCAATTCAGTGCAAGGACAAGTCAGTTTGGGGGATGTAGCATTGTTTCCGAGTTAAAGTGTCCGTACCGTGGCCCTGGGGCTAATTTTGAAATTGATGTTACCCCTTACAGGCATTTTTCGTTATGCGCATGAGCAGACCATCAGTGATTTAACTGGTGGTGTTTTCATCAGAGAGGATTAGGGTTTTGGGGTGGCGGATGCTATTCCTCTATAGAATCCCTCGTTGAGGGTCTGCGCATGCGTGGATTAAAGATGTGATATCTCCTGAGCCACTAGTGTTGAAGAATCGTAGTTTTTTGTAAGGTGTGTTATTTTGAGAGGACTTTTAGCCGCGAGTAGATTGCACATGCGCAGAAGAGAAGTGACTGTTTTTGGGTTGGATGGGTTATGTTGGGAGTGCTGAGTCGATATTATGAGGTTTTAAAAGAATATTCATAGCAATTCAGTGCAAGGACAAGTCAGTTTGGGGGATGTAGCGTTGTTTCCGAGTTGAAGTGTCCGTACCGTGGCCGTGGGGCTAATTTTGAAATTGATGTTACCCCTTACAGGCATTTTTCGTTATGCGCATGAGCAGACCATCAGTAATTTAACTGGTGGTGTTTTCGTCAGAGAGGATTAGGGTTTTGGGGTGGCGGATGCTATTCCTCAATAGAATCCCCTGTTGAGGGTCTGCGCATGCGTGGATTAAAGATGTGATATCTCCTGAACCACTAGTGTTGGAGAATCGGAGTTTTTTGTAAGGTGTGTTATTTTGAGAGGACTTTTAGCCGCGAGTAGATTGCGCATGCGCAGAAGAGAAGTGACTGTTTTTGGGTTGGATGGTTTATGTTGGGAGTGCTGAGACGATATTATGAGGTTTTAAAAGAATATTCATAGCAATTCAGTGCAAGGACAAGTCAGTTTGGAGGCTGTAGCGTTATTTCAGAGTTAAAGTGTCCGTACCGTGGCCCTGGGTCTAATTTCGAAATGGATGTAACCCCTTACGGGCATTTTTCGTTATGCGCATGAGCAGACCATCAGTGATTTAACTGGTGGTGCTTTCGTCAGAGAGGATTGGGGTTTTGGGGTGGCGGATGCTCTTCCGCTATAGAATCCCCTGGTGAGGGTCTGCGCATGCGTGGATTCAAGAAGCGATATCTCCTGAACCACTAGTGTTGGTGAATCGGAGTTTTTTGTGAGGTGTGTAATTTTGGGAGGACTTGCAGCCACGAGTATACTGCGCTTGCGCAGACGAGAAGTGAATGGTTTTGGGTTGTTTGGGTTATGTTGGGAGTAATGAGCCGATATTGTGAGGTTTTAAAAGAATATTCTTGTCGGTTCAGTGCACGGACACAGGTCAGTTTGGGGGAAATAGCGTTGTTTCCGATTTGAAATGTCTGTATGGTGGCCCTGAGGCAAATTTATAAATAACTATATTCGGTAGATCTATATTAAAATGCGTTCGGATTTGGAGAAGAGGCAATTTCGTCCCTAACGGAGGACCCACAACCGAATCTTTTTCTGATCTACGGTAAAACTAACAGCCAAACTGTATTGATAGCTATACTTGTTAAAGGAACTTGAAAAAAAAAAAGCACTGACGTGAAGTCAGTACTCTTTGGCGCGCGTGTTCACGGTGGCTAATTTGAATTGAATGATTCAAAAATTAACAGTGCTGTATCTAAGCTGCCATCAGGATAGAGTAACAAAGTTGGAAAAGAACACAAGTGACTCTCCTTAGTCGCACAAGCTCCTAGAAGATTTGGGAGGGTCAGTATAATCCTAATCATGTTTATTGCACGCGCGCAAAAGCAGATTGACTTAACAATGAAAGAAAAAGTGTAAAAAGTCAATCTGCTTTGGCGCGCGTGCTATAAACATGATTAGGATGATACTGACCCTCCCAAATCTTCTAGGAGCTTGTGCGACTAAGGAGAGTCACTTGTGTTCTTTTCCAACTTTGTTACTCTATCCTGATGGCAGCTTAGATACAGCACTGTTAATTTTTGAATCATTCAATTCAAATTAGCCACCGTGAACACGCGCGCCAAAGAGTACTGACTTCACGTCAGTGCTTTTTTTTTTAATGGTTACAGAGTGCTTATCAATTTGCCCAAATGTCTGTAATTTTGTAAATTTTTTGATGAAAATGGTCTTAAACGATTTGGTTCAACTCACAGATCAATAATCCGTGGTTGAAATGTATTCTGTCCGGCCGGTGGCCGGCCGTGGGCACAATAACTCTCGAACGGTATGAGCTAGACAGTTGAACTTTTCAGAGTAGGTTTGGGAGATAAATATCTCGTCTAAGTTCGTTATTGGGACAGATGGTTTCGGAGTATCAAATAAAAATTTGTATTACATAACAAATTTCAAATTAATTTTTTTTTCAATATGCAGTTTTACCATAAGAATCCATTGATATCATTTTTAACTCTAACAAGCTAACACTTTCGGAGATATGAGTTTTCGAAATTTCAATAATAAATCGTATTTCTATGTTTTCACAGAATGCTATAATTATTCTATCTATGAATTATTATAATATGATCTGTGTTGATACATGTCAATTTCAATAATAAATCGTATTTCTATGTTTTCACAGAATGCTATAATTATTCTATCTATGAATTATTATAATATGATCTGTGTTGATACATGTCAACTTATTTTCCTGAGACATGACATTGTCTAATTCATTTCAGCAATCGTAAAATTATGAGAATTATAATATGATATCATACTTTTTGTTGGTTGATATTGTCATGCCGATGGTTAATCCATATGATGATGGAAAGGGTAATGGTAAGTTAATAATATCGAGTTCAGAATATCTCCAGTAAAAACAAAACTGGAATATTGGCGTATTCGAGTATTGGAGTGGATTTGAGGAAAGAATATATATTATCGTTCATCATAGAATTAAGGAATCAATACCTCTAATGAGTTCGTTGTTGGGTAGAATTCGTCTATTGGTTTTGGTTTAATAATTTTTGGCACTCTTGTTGAATTTAAATTCTTTTATGATGTTTGAATTTAATTTCTGCTAAGATGAGGTTCTATTATGAGAATCTATTGATATAATTCCCAACTCTTACCATTACCTTCGAAGATATATTAGGATTTGTCAAAGTTTGAACAAGAGCGCCAAAGCTCCTGCCCACAGGGCTTGAACCATCTTTTTTTATTCTGGTGCTTGTCAATCCTCTGGGGTCTTAAGACACCGGATGTCATGATTTTCTGATCTACCTTAGAATGAGAATTCACAGAGGTGGATCTGCTGGCTATATTCTCGAATACAGACTCAATCCTTTCAATCGATAAGGAAATGGATGTTTTTCTACAATAAACGAGCAGTAATTATTTTAATCGAAGTTAGTTTCTTGTTTAATAGCTTGTGAATCCGAGAAGGGAGCAGGATATAGTTGTTCCTAGAACTAGGATATTACGTATAATAGAAACCTGAATTTACCATACCGAACAAGCAATAGAGCCTGTGTTTGTCGCCACTATTTTTGAACGAGCACATAAATTTCCATTTAACTGAATACGAAGCATGCAGTATCCATAAGCCTGGCCGAGAAAGGTATGAAGAGGTTTTTACACTTATTTATTTTATTGATGTTTTATGTTGATTTCTGTATTACAATGTTGCATATTCATGGATAGTACATAGTAGATACTAATTAAATAACACAAAATTGATATTATTCAAGATATATTTGCAGTATCTTGACGATATCGATTAATTTTGCGGTGGGATTCTTGCACCAAGGAATTGGTAAGATAACGGTTCATTTGATATTTTCCTGGTAATAAACGCATGGTTCGAAAAGGGGAGAAAGGAACATGAATTAGTTCCAATAATACTGTCATCATGCCTTTAAACGAGTATGGTAACGAGTATTTCAATAATATATCTGCCGTTAAATGTACATTAATTATTTATTATTATAGCAATCTGAATACAATGAAATCAGGATATGATATGTAAACCATACAGTGTGGTCCAACGAAAACTCAACACCTCGATTTTCCGGCTTTAAAATGAAAATGTGGAAAATCACTTGGACCCGAGGGTGAACAACTTTTCCGCTCTTTGCATCCACGTAACTTTAACCCCCTTACGGTGGTGAGCACAACCCCTTGATTTTAAATTGGCATGAGAGGTGTTGCGATACCTCATTTTGAAGATCTTATCGAGTACTATCTGGTTCTGAAATGTCGCTTAAAAATTTTCATTCATAACAAAATGACAGGTAAAGTAGTGGAGGAATACTTACTTTTGTGATTAGTTTATTGAATACTGGAAATGGCCACCGTTTACTTCCATGCAGTAATATAAGTTTTGCTGAAATCGTTCACGTACATTACTTACTAGATTTCTGGTGTATTTTGACGGCATTCATTAATGATTCGAGTTCGCAAACAATCCAGTGACTCAGGTTGGGTAGCGTAAATCTTGGATTTCAGGTAACCCCATAGAAAAAAGTCCAGTGGAGCCAGATCAGGTGATCTGGGTGGCCACTCATTATGTGCCCTTGTTCCAATACAGGCGTGAGGAAAATTTTCATCTGAGACCTGACGCACTAGTTGAACGAAATGTGGTGGTGCCTTCATGTTGTTGGAAAATGATCGTTTGACGGTCTTCTGCATTCTCCAACAGCACGAGGGCTGGATAAATAGCGTTCTCCAATGAATCTGAATAAATTTGGCCAGTGAGATTACCGGGTATGAAAAAGGGCACCACACGAAATAATCTTGGATTTTCATCTGACGAATACCGACAGTTAAGCCAGTTTACAATCCCATTAAGGTAAAATGAACACTCGTGCGAAGAACAGATATCTACCACTTAGTTTTGATTACCGTTAATTATTTCACTGTCTACTTCACAGAACTGGAGTCACAATTTTCGATGTTATTTCATTATCGATGGATATTTAGAAGCGAAATTTTAGGGTCAGATAGTACCCTATACGATCTTCAATCTTCAAGTTATCGCAATACCCCTCATCCCTATTCAAAATCAAGGGGTAAACTCATCCCCGTCGGGGGTTACGGGGGAAGTTACAGGGATGAAAAAAGCGGAAAAGTTCTTCCCACTCGAATCAGAAATTGACTGGTCCAAGCGATTTTCCACATTTTCATTTTAAAGTTGGAAAATCGAGGTGTTAAGTTTTCGTTGGACCACCCTGTATTTGTCTATAAAGTAATGCGTAATAAACGTGTATACTATTAAATGAATTTTTTTTGCCTCGAAATTTTCTACCTGGAATATCATCTCATTTACTACAGGTACATACCAGCTGTAAACTTCAAAAGATGGAAGTTTTATAATAAAAAATATGTATTTACATGTAAAAATATTTTTGCATAAGAGAGTAGGTAATGAATATAGCATCAAAAAATTACTCATTATTATCTATCATTCAGTTTATATATTATAATAATTACGATATATACGAGTAAATACTGGACCAACAATAGTCATTGAGTCAAACTCTGAACGGTTACCCCAAGGGTAATTAATTATTGGCGTGAACTGTGATATTATCATTATCATCATTATACTATTGTACATCCAAAGATATCAATTTTCTACTAAAATAATATATTTGGAATCAAGTATCAGTTTGAAAAATATATATATTTGAATCAATATGATATTATTTATTTAATCGGAATATAGTCTAACTTCCGGGAAAATTGATATATAATTTGAAGAATATTACTACTTTGATGGTGTTCAATACTCGCTCATTCATTGTGGAAATGATAGGATGCATTTCACATAAGTATTGCTCCATTTTCAAATTTGATGAATTTTTGTTGGTTGAAAATTTATTATGATTAATTCAATGTGAGTGTTTTCAAATGAAAGACTATAGCATTGAAAATAGTACAGTGTTTTTGCTCGTATGTTCTGGGGAACATCGCGTTATCATTTTGCCCAAATGTCTGTAAATTTCGAAAATTTCGCCGAAAATGGTCTGAAACGATTGGGTTCGACTCCCTGATCAAGAATTCGAGGTCAAATTTGATTAGGTCCGGCCGGCCGTTGCCACCATAACTTGAGAACGGAAACAGATAGCGACTTGAAATTTTCAGGGTATGTGGCGCATCCCAATACGACGGACAAGTTGGTTGATGGGCATAATCGGCCCAATGGTTTCCGAACAATAATTTTGTCTACAACCAATACGGATCGAATTGAAACTTGGTGAGTGTTTGTAGAATATAATCCTAAGGACGTTCGTGAAATTTTGTGAGAATCGTATCGCTAGAAAATTTTAAAAAAATTATTGAAAAATATTATTTACGTCACGATAACCTACCAGAAGAGATAGCGACTTGAAATTTTCAGGTTTGGTTGATAATCTGAATGCGCCATTTGAGTGTTTATTGCCATAATCGGCAAAACGGTTTTGGAGTTATACCCTTTTAAAATTTGGTTCTTAATTCCTCAACAACTCGAAAAAACAGAACCGATCCCATTCAAACATGGTTATTAGTTGTAGAATGGCAACGCAAAAATTCTTGCAGAATTTTGTATCACTAGAAAATTTTTAAAATTCATGATGTAGTCTGATGAAGTCGCTGTGTCGACGAAACACGTCACAAAATTGAAAGAATTAGTGTAAATCGTTGATAATTTTTCATTGAGTTGATATGGATTTGCATCAAATAAAAGCCACAAGCATTAAATTTCTAAGAAATCACAGAAAATTATTGAAAACAATTCTATATATCAAAAACTATTCATCTGACATCAGCCTTGTGTGAGTTCAGTAGCTGGATGGGTTGATCGTTGCCTCGACAACTCTTGAACGAAAGGAGATAGGGACTTGCAATTTTGAGGATAGGTTGCACATCTGAATGGAAAAGTTAAGTTCGTTGTTGGCCGTAATCGGCCAAACGGGTTCGGAGTTATACCCTTCAGGAATTTTATTTCCTCGATAACTTAAAAAATATAGACACGATCGAATTGAAGCTTGGTAACTAGTTGTAGAATATCGACATAAAGACGTGTGTAAAATTTTGTGAGGACCGTATCAGTAGAAAATTTTAAAAAAATTTGGAAAAAATATTATATATATTATCTCATGATTCCTTGTGAACGGAAAGAAATAGCGACTTGCTGTTCTCAGGGTAGATTGCGCATCTGAATACGGCATTTAAGTGCGTTAACTAGCATAATCGGTTTAATGGTTTTGGAGTTATATCAATCTGAAATTTGGTTGTTATTTCCTCAAAAACTGAAATATATATATGGTTTTTAGTTGTAGAATGCCAATGCGAATTGCAAATTCTATAGTCTGCTCTCCTGTATTGGACACTCTTAATCGAATTTACCATGGTAAATTAGGAGTGTCCAATACAGCAGAACAGACAATAGGATTCACCATGGTAAATTCGATTAAGAGTGTCCAATAAAGGAGAATGGGCAAGAGAACATGCGCGCAAAAGCTTCTGACTCCACGTCAGTGCTTGAACCAATTTTTCTGTGTAGTGATAGACCAAAATTGACATGATTGGATAGAATATAATCGAATTCCTTTCACGTATAGCTTCAGAACATTAACTATTAAAATGGCGGAACATTTTCTTTGCTTCTCCATTCCAAAGGTTTATTTGTTGGAAACGCAAATCCACTAAAACAGCCCAGTAATGTGTCGGACGGACCCGGTAGCCTCGCAGATTTATTTTTTGAACGGTGACTGCCATTCCCGAGGATTAATGATTGTTCCTGAATGGCGGAGCACGCGACCTACCTCAAGTTTAAGATAAATGTGTATTTGATAGCGGCAGCCATGACTTGGACTTACGAATTATGAAGTTGTTCGGGCGAACAGAGTGGAGCGTGACAGACTCTGGCGCCCATCCGACTTCAACGAATTATCGGAACCCAGAACTGTCCCCATAAAATTCCGATTTGGACACATTTTATTCAGTGCCGCGGGCCAGGGGGGTTGCTGAAATGACTGATGGGATTCTGGAGGAGGATGCCCCGGTAATTGATGGCGAATGCTGCATCAGAACTGCTGTACCAACTACCAATAGCCGAGAAACCAGAAAAGACGTTTTATTGTATGAAGCCGCACACCATATCATAAATCACTAGTCTTACAACGGCATTGCAAGATTTGAATTTCATATATCACGTGTTCTTCTGCCAGTTCGGTTCAGATTGTTCATTGAATTTGCAGGTTAGAACTGTGGGTTAGGTATTTGGAAAATTCTTAAAAAGCATTGACTTGGACATCGTGCGCGCTTGTTCCTTTGTCTATTCACGCATCAGACACCTTCACGAAATACCTCATGAACCTTCAAGCCTTCTTTTTTCAACTGAAGCCTAGATTTCAATTCGATCGTATCTATATTTTTGAAAATATTTGGAAAATTAAATTCGGCTTGAATGTTTGGGCAGTCTTTCCGCGGAATCTGACAAATAGTTTCTGGAATAAGAAATGTTTGAAGAATTTTTTTTTTTTAATATATCAACACACTGGACCTTAAGGTCTATTCAGCCCCCCCTGCCAGAGCTGTCGATGTCATCACCATCTACAGCTCGCCTTCCAGTTCCAGAGTTATGATGAACTCCAGTATCTGGGATGGCTTCAAGCAGGCTATGTATTCGCACTTACAGATTTCTTGCGCAAAGCATTCCTTGCGTTGGTTTGAGATGGCGAGGCATTCGTATTATCAGGCGATCGGAAGTTCCATCCTCCTCCCAACAGAATCTGCACTCATCAGTTTCTGCTAGCCCTAATCTCATCATATGCTCCCTAAGGCCGCAGTGCCCTGTGAGGAAACCAGTGAGGAGGTTCAGGGTGTTTTTAATGAATCATTAAAGGATACTGTGGGAGGTATACTCATTATTCAACGGTTTTTTCTGTTTTTTAATGTGACAATTCTTGAATTTCACCAAATAACTATCAACAAAATAATTCTCTCGATTTTCATTGAGCGTCTGAAGAAGGAGTCTGATATAGACTCCGAAACGTTACGATATAGTTGTTTCTTCGTTGATGTTGTTTCGTTGTTGTTTGTTAGGCAACATTGTTCAATTGATTGCTTCTGACAAATATCCTGTGTTTCTTACGCAGAAGCAAATCACAAAATAATTAATTTTTATTTTATAGATATTTTTCAGAGTTTGGGAGAGAAAACCCAGAAAATACCGTTGAATAATGTTTTTAATAAGATCCATATATTTCTTGGATCTGACAGTGTCAACGTTCCGGAGGGATTGATGGTTTGATACATTCCTGGGATAGATCTCCAGAAAATAGCGCTTTGAGGTTCTTCCGAAATTCACTTTCGTAGGTGCATCTACCAACCCCATAGTAGGGTTCCGGGCCAATAGATGGGGTTTGCGCTCCTTTCTTGGTAAGTGTGTTGGCCCCCTCATTTCCTTTAGTTCCCGCGTGATCAGGAACCCAGACCGAGGAGACCCTATTGTTCTTGCCTACTTCATTGGGTTTTCTTCGGCACTTCCATATTAGCTTGGACTCGATACCATGGGAGCTCAGAGCTTTAATAGCAGCTTGACTATCACAGTGGATTGCAGTATCACATCTCTGATAGTTTCTTTCTAGGTTCATTTCCACGCATCTTTCTATTGCAAGTACTTGTGCCTGAAAGATGCTCATATAGGAGCCTAGCGATAGTGAGCATTTGGTGCCTGGCCCATATACTTCAGCGCCAGCTCCTGTAGTGGTTTTCGAACCATCTGTGTACCATTTAAAGGCATTTCTTTTAAGAACTTGGGGGGTGGATTTCCTGTCCCAGTATTTTTTCCTACCGAGCATCGTAGTGAAGTTCTTTCCGATGTTTACTTTCTTAATCATTTCGTCACTAGGAAGGTTGGCTGATGAAATGTACCTGGTAAGAGAGGACCAGGCTTTCTGGTTTTTAATACTATCATTAACTGTTCCTTTCCTAGATATTCTGAGAATGGCTTCATGGGTCAGTTTGTCTATCACTAGATGAAGGGGTGTGATATTTGAGATAATCTCAACTGCCCTGGTAGGACAGGTTCCCATAGCTCCAGTGATACACACATAGGCTAGCCTTTGTACTTTGTCGAGGCTTCTCCTCATGTTATTCTGGCTTGTTTTTGAGTACCAGACTACTGCCCCATATGTGATTATGGATCTTACAATTATCCATCGCAGTATATTAGGGTTGCTCGAGGGGTCTGATAACATCGGGAGGAATAAAAACAGATGCAAATAAGTATGACGTACGGGGAAGACAAATAGGTGAAATGTAAAAAAGATTGTTTAGACGATTACTATAAATGTGATTCATGACCCTTCAAAAGAGGTTATTATTGTTAATATGCGAACAATGCAGGTTATTTATATAGCAAGAATTCCTTATATGATGAAATTAATGGAAGAAATGAAAAAAGATTTAAAAGCATTGAAATCAGAAATGAAACAATCTTCAGGGAAGGAATCCTATGCTGATGTATTAAAGAACAGTGAAATTAACAAAGTTGACATCAAGACAAGCCTACCAATGATCATTTTGAAACCGAAATTAACACAAAATCTAAAAATTGGTTCAAGCACTGACGTGAAGTCAGGAGCTTTTGCGCGTATGTTCTATTGTCCATTCTCCTGTATTGGACACTTTTAATCGAATTTACCATGGTGAATTCTATTGTCTATTCTCCTGTATTGGACAGTCTTAATCGAATTCACCATGGTAAATTCGATTAAGAGTGTTCAAGACAGGAGAATGGACAATAGAACATACGCGCAAAAGCTCCTGACTTCACGTCAGTGCTTGAACCAATTTTTTTTCGTGAATTCAGTTGCTTTTGCGCGTCCATTCTCCTGTATTGAACACTCTTAATCGAATTTACCATGGCGAATTCGATTAAGAGTGTCCAATACAGGAGAATAGACAATAGAATTCACCATGGTAAATTCGATTAAAAGTGTCCAATACAGGAGAATGGACAATAGAACACACGCGCAAAAGCTGCTGACTTCACGTCAGTGCTTGAACCAATTTTTTTTTTCGTGAAGTCAGGATAGAAAGCAATGATGAAAAAATTAACACATTATTGTCTACCTTCAATTCTTCTTTAGGAGAAGAATACATAATTATTCTTGAAAAATATTACTGGAATTAATGTCATATTTAAATAATCAAAGTAAAGGAAATAATAAGTTTAGTTACTAACATATTGAATGAAATTCAATTCAAAGTAATATTCAATTACTTATTCTTAACCAATAAATGTCCGTTGATAGATCTAAAGGTGATGAGGTGAAACATAAAGATATATTCTCATTAGTGATAGAAAAACTGGCCTAAAATTCCTCTCTACCCATCACGAGATTTATATCCACAAATGAGCCTCTCACCTTACAAGATCAGAAGCCTTCAACAAAATTTCAGCGACATCATATTAAAAATAATACATAACCTTTCAAAAGTCCCCTCTCGCAAATATACTCCTCTGAAGGCACATGGATCTCTTGAAGAAGAATCGTCTTCTCTATTTCTCAAAGATATTCACTCTTGTTCATAGAAATCCCTTCAATATTTAGTTGCCTCCTCCTAAGGAGGATCTCTTTCAAAAAAAGGTCTGACCACTAATGTAGGGCTATCATCTCCCATAGATTTGTGATGAAATAACACGATTTTCCCATAACATACGCGCAAAAGATATGTCATCATGACATTCATATTTTTATTTTTGAAGGTTCTCGCAAAAATACGACCATAGACAAAATATCATACGACGATTCGCATCCGCTACCGCTACCGCTTCGCTACCGAACTCACAAAAGGCTGCGCGGTTCTCCAACAATATAGATCCGATCGTGTTCAAACTTGGAATTCTGCATTACAGTTAGGTTCTGAAGGCTCTTCCAAAATTTCAGCCATGCCGGACGAATAGTTTATGATATATAGATTTTTTTTCAATAATTTTTAATTATTTTTTTTTTTTAATTTTCTAGTTATACCATCCTCACAAAATTCAGCAAGAATTTTCGCGTTGGCATTCTACAACTAATAACCATGTTTGAATTCAATCGATTTTGTATTCTTCGAGTTAATGAGGAACAAGAAACAACCAAATTTCAGAAAATTTCAGATGGCTATAACTCTAAGACCGTTTGGACGATTATGCTCATAAACAAACTCAAATGTCGCATTCAGGTGCACAACCTAACCTGAAATTTTCAAGCCGCTATCTCTTTCCGTTCTCAGGTTATCGACACAACAAAAGTATTTTTTAATAATTTTTTAATAATTTTCTAGCGATACGATTCTCACAAAATTTCACAAACGTGCTCAGGTCTATATTCTACAACTATTCACCAAGTTTAAATTCGATCGGATTTCTTTTGGTCGAAAACAAAATTATTACTCGTAAACCATTGGGCCGATTATACCCATTAACGAACTTGTCCGTCGTATTGGAATGCGCCACCTACCCTGAAAATTTCAAGTCACTAGCTCTTTCCGTTCTCAAGTTATCGTGGCAACGGCCGGACGGCCGGACGGCACCACAGAATTAAATTTCGCATTTGGGCAAAACTATAACGCGATGTTCCCCAGAACATACGCGCAAAAAGAGTAAAGAAGATGTTCAAGCATTAATTAATCCAGCAACTTTAAACCCGGAAATTAGAAATGTTAAGGAGACAAAACAAGGAAGCATTGTTGTTGAATGCGACACAAAACAGGATATTTAACGATTTAAAGATTTAAAACTCAAAGGAAAATATGACAGTGAGCTGACGAAGAAAAATTTTCCGAAAATAAAAAATGCTTCTTATACTGGTGAAGAATCAATTCAAAATTTGGAAACAAAGATTCGCAAGCAGAATGGATGGATTGATACAATGGATCGAATTAAAATAACGTATATTAGAAAGGTCAAAAATAAACAAAAATCTACGATATATGCTGAATGTTCGGGCAGTCTGTTCTGCAAGATGCTAAAATATGGAAAGATCTACATAGGAAGGTACCGACTTCCGGTATATGAGGACGTAGCAATTTCGCGTTGTTATAACTGCCAGGGATTTTACCATAAGAGTGCAAAGTGTACAAAAAGTGAGGAATCAATAAAAATGGGTTCAAGCCCTGTGGACAGGAGCTTTCTGGCCCTCTAGTTGAAACAGGCAAATTATATCTCCGAAAGTATTGGTTTCTCAAAGTTGGGAATTATATCAATGTATTCTTATGATAGAACTGCATCATAAAGGTAATTCAATTCAAATAATAGTTTATTTATCAAGATTAAATGAGCAATCTGAGAATGAGAACTGCACCATGGAAGAAATCAAATTAAAATAGCTGAACTGAATTTGACTCTCTCTTGTAGAACAGGATGATATGTACGAGTATGAACACAGATCATATAATAAAGGTTAGATAGAATAATTATAGCATTCTTTGAAAACATAGAAGTACGATTCATTATTGAAATTTAGAAAAATCAAATCTCCGAAAGTATTAGCTTGTTGGAAATGAAAATGATATCGATGGATTTTAATGGTGAAACTGCATCTTAAATAAAAATTGAATTTGATATTTGTTGCTTAAAATAAATTTTTTTTTCGTTACTCCGAAACAATCTGGCGTATTTTGCCCAATAACGAACTTAACCGAGATATTCATCTCCCTAACCTACTCTGAAAATTTCAACTGCCTAGCACATTCCGTTCGAGAGTTATTGTAGAATTTTTTTTTTTTATTTTGAAAATTTTTTTTTGACACTTTGCGGGAACCTGGTCAATACAAAACTTCACGTGCGTATAAAGGTCATGATTCTACAATTTGATGCTACATTTCAGATAGATCGAGTGATCGGTTTCGGAAATATTCATAAGAAATGTGTTTTACTAAAATCAGCCATAACTCCGAAACTGCTTGATGGATTTTGCCCATTAACGAACTTGTCCGAGATATTTACGCTCCAAATCCACCTTGAAAATTTCAATCCTCCAACTCCTTTCGTTCGAGAGTAATCGTGCCTACGGCCGGCCGGACAGAATCGATTTCGACCTCGGATTCTTGATCCGTCAGTCGAACCAAATCGTTTGAGACCATTTTCAGCCAAAAATTCGAAAATTACAGACATTTGGGCAAATTGATAAGCACTCAGTTCCGAGGAACTAGAGCGCCAAAAAATCAATACTAATTGGTCCCCTTGGTAATTTGAAGTTGAAGGAATGGTATATTACCCGCCAACATTCAATAATTTGAAGTCCGGGCTACCCCACTCTATATAATTTGAATTTTTCATCATGCTCAGACCTGTCATTTGTTTACATAAATGCAGTTCGCAATTCTCATTCCAGTTTACATTCAAAGTTCAAACGTTAATTTTTGATTTGTGTTATTAAAATAATTTTAAGAAAGAACACGTGTATTTGCATGAGTGAATAAAAGCGTGTGATTGAAGCTGTGGAGGAAGGACAAATATTTGAAATAATATATAAATCACAAAATTTGATCGAACTCCTGATTATTTGAATTCCATCAGAACACCCTCTTGATTATTTGAACACCTATTATTTTGAACTCTCGATAATTTGAACTTTTTTGCAAGTCCCTAGAGATCAAGTTATCGAGAGTCGACTGTATCTCCAACAATATAGATCCGGTCGAGTTTAAATCTGTTCATCGCGCCAAAAACAATAGGAAATAATAAATCTTCGTGTAAAATAAGTAGCAATTTTTTAATATCAAGAGACCGGGAGCGTTTTCCAACCTACCTCGTAACAAAACCGTGCAGCTCCAACCGACACCTCTGGACCATTTTTGAGCAAGTAGCCTGTCACTCCTGCCAGCTCCCACCGTCTGAGCTACGGGATGAGATGGAACAAGGAACGATGATGCCATCTATCTTTTTATAGGTTTCCTTACATGACTGGGACGTCAGAGATTATTGCAATTGATATTGATGGTGTTTCTTCCTTCTGTCACTATTGACAGGGATTAAATAATAACTCACTTTCATCGTTTTATTGTTCGTTTCCATTCTGAACCCCGCATTTAATGCCTTAGCAGAACTCTCTGTTGTTCCAAGCTCCAGCCTTTTGTTCGTCGTGAAGTAGGCTATATGAATATGGCAGAATAATGGAATGGTTGTTATTAATTATGACAGGTAGTTAGGTCCGTCTGTAGTAGTTTAGTTCTATGCGTATTAAAAATCTCCCATCTTTTAAGGATTAAGGAGTTTTAGACTATCTGTTAATGTGTTGAACACTTTTATAGCAACATAATAACTATTTTTCGTACCTATTCGTTTGTTCATTCTTGGTAACTGTAGGATCTTATTCCTTGTATTGCTTCTAGAATTTTTGTACTTATCTTTTAACCCAAGATAATGTAATGATACTGCTTCTAAATGGAAGAGTTGGCGTGGAGTTAGAGTATTGTAATGCGTCTGAGTATTATTCTTATTTATTATTTTTAGTATTTTTGGGCGCATGTTCTAGGGGAACATCGTCCTATCATTTCGTCCAAATGTCTGTAATTTTCGAATTTCGAGCTGAAAATTGGCTAATAGACTAATTCGGACTCCCTGATCACGAATCCGGTGTCAGATTTTAGGGTGCCGTCCGGCCGGCCGGCCTTCCGGCCGTAGGCACGATAACAGGAGCACCGAAGGTCCTATCGACTTCAAACTTTCAGGGTAGGTTTCTGATCAAAATGCGACGGTTAAGTTCGTTAACGGGCAAAATCGGCCGGACGGTTTAGAAGTTATAGACATTTCAAATTTTGAGGTTATTTCCCTGATATTTCAGGAACTAAAGAAGATGTTGAATCGAAACTTGGTAGTCAGTTCGAGGATATAAACGCGCAACTTTTGGCAAAATTCTGTTATGATCGAAATGTTGGTAATTTTTAAAAAAATATTTCTTTTAATTTTTTCGAAAAAAAAATTTTTTTTTCGTGAACTATTCATCAGGAGATATAAGACAAAATGTGTCAAATTTCCTGGGTCTCTCTCAGTATTTTCATCGATTATTCTATGAACTCTTTGAATTCCACCGAAAACAAATTCAAAGACATAAACATAAAGAATCAAGTCATAGTTTAGACGTCGAAAGAAGGACGATGTTGATCGACTTGAAAAGGTACCTATTTCAAGAAATGCAATAATGAAATGCTTAATTTATGGATATAATATTATCTAAGTATTGTTGGGATCGGGCAGTTGGAAAATTTTTTAATAAAAAAATTTGTACCGACGTTAAATCAAGCATTCTACACGAGTGTGCAAAATTTCAGTTCGATACGTTCTCAATTCCAGAAGATATTGCTTAAAATTCACATTCCAGCGTGTTTTGACGTTCTATGGTCACAGAAAATCGTCACAAAAATCTATTTACCTCATTTGACGGCTGTTTGTCAAATCAATTAATTCCAATAATTGATGTCAGATTTCCTACATACCAAGTTCAAACACATTTTATTATATGGAAAACACTTATTATGATCACGTTCTACAGGAATTGATACTAAATAGAAGCTAGATGAAGATTATTGTAATGGAAAATTTGTGTTCCAGAATAATATTAAGGTATTCAACATGATACTGCTTTTTTTCTTTACTGGTCAGTACGGGCCACAAGGAAGATGAACATGCGCCCAATAGCTCCTGTCCACAGGGCTTGTTTTTTAGTTCTTTGAATAAAGTTTAAGTTATTATCATAAGCTCCGCCCCAGGCAACTATTCCATAGTTCATTAGCATCAAAGCATCAGTTGCCATGAACTAGTTTTCTTAACAATATAATCAATATGTTTTTCCCATCTCATATTAAAATCGAAGTATAAACCCAAGTATTTGTGATAATCTACCTTTTTCAGTATATGATGACCTATGTTGACATTTAAATTTTTTGGCACACTATCACAGTAGTTACCATATGTTACATATACAGTCTTTTCAAGATTTAGCCATAGTTTATTCTGTTTAAGCCAATTTACCACAGTTTCTAGATCTCTTATCAATCTCACCCGCGCCTTCTCCCACTTGTCATCACTCGAGATTATGACGGTGTCATCTGCGTAGGATAGTATTGAGTTTTCTGGCATATCTTTCAGTAAATTGTTCCTTGTGGAACACCGATAGATATTTCTCTGTAATTACTTGTAGCATTGTTTATCTTTACTCTCTGTTTTCTACCAGAAAGATAGCTTCTGAACAATTTTAGGGCATTGCCTCTTATGCCATATCTTTCTAATTTGTTTAACAGGATTTCGTGATTTACTGTGTCGAAAGTCGAAAGCTTTTGCCAAATCAAGAAAGGCTGTAATTATTGGTTTGCTCTTATCTAATTTTTTATAAATTATGTCGGTTATATGATTTAAGGCTTCCGTGGTTCCTCTTTTTCTTACAAAACCAAATTGACTATCAGAGATTATATCAGATTCATCTTAAAATGCAAAAAGTCTATCGAGTATAATTTTTTCAAATATTTTGGCTGAAAAGTTAGAAATGAGCGAAATTGGTCTGTAGTTTTTGATGCGAGTACTGTCTCCGGACTTGTAAACGGGTACAACTTCAGCCTTCTTTAATTCTACTGGCCACGTGCCTTCCTCAATACATCTATTAAGAATGTGCTGTAACGGCGAAACTATATGATTACACATTGCCTTTAGCGCTGCAACACTAATTTAATCTACTCCGTTCGATTTTATTTTCATTTCTCTTATGATTTTGCTAATTTCATTACTATCTGTTGGATACAGATAGACTTACTAGTTTGTTCAGGAAGTTTCAGTTCCCTGTCTCCATTGTTTACTATTTGATCACTTAATAATTCGCCAATAGTGCCGAAATATTCATTCATGACCTCAGCAATTTCTGCTTTGTTAACGATTTTTTTGTTATTTTCATATATATAATCTACTGTTTTATTTTGAACATTATTGCTACCCAATTTTTTTTAATATTGTTCCACAACTGTCCTGAGTTGCCACCAATCTTTTTTATTTGTTCATTTTCAAATTTATATTTGGCATCTTTTATAGCTTTACTAATTATTTTATTATAATTTTTATATTCCTTTTCTAGCGTTTGACAAGTTGGTTTTTTCTTCCATAAATTATACAAATTTTCTTTAGTTCTGCAAGATACTAATATGGCACTAGTGATCCAGATTTTTATTGGTGTTATATATTTTTTTTAAATTTTTTTTATTTGATAGGTGGCTTCCTCAATACAGTTATGTAGAATTTCTATCAATTTCGGTGATGCCAGACGAATAGCTTCTGATATATAGACTTGTTTTCAATGATTTTCTTAAATTTTCTAGTGACACTATCCTCACGATAATTCGCAAAAATTTGCGCCCCGGCATTCAACTAACTACTATGTTTGAATTGGATCGGAACAACATTTCAGATTTGATAGGTATCCAAAAACCGTTTGGCCGATTATGCTTATTAACAAACTCAAATGTCGCATTCGGATGCGCAACCTATCCTAAAAATTGCTATCTCTTTCCGTTCTCAAGTTATCGTGAGATGAACAATGGTTTTTAATAATTTTTTTAAAATTTTCTGGTGATACGATCCTCTCAAAATTTCACATACATCTTTATGTTGGTATTTTGCAACTACTTACCAAGTTCCAATTTCATCGGATCGGCATTGGTTGAAAACAAAATTCGTTCTCGGAAACCGTTGGGTCGATTATGCCCATTAACGAACTTTCCCGTCGTATTTGGACGCGCCACCTATCCTGAAAATTTCAAGCTCTTTCCATCCCCGAGTTATCGTGGCAAAGAATGATATTTGAACTCGCATCCTCCATCAGTGAGTCGAACATATTCGTTTGAGACCATTTTCTGCAAAATATTCGAAACTTTGCCAAAATTTGGGCAGAAAGGGACGATGTTCCCAAGAACAGGCGCGCAAAAATTATTCAATTTTTTTCTATATCTCTGAAGCTGTCCGTTCGATATCACTGAAATTTTGCGAGTACCTTCAAAACAGGATTCTACAGCCAAGTTCCAAGTTTGAATAGGATCCGATTCATATTGTTGGAGTAATTGAAGAAATACTATAAACCGAGAATACTTTTACTGAGAATCCTGCCACGTTAAAAGTTTGTGAATATGTTTTGTATGGATAGTAAAAGAATATGTTGTACTCGGTTTCACCTATCCGGCCGTCAGGGCGGCATTGGGGTGGCATTGTTTCAGCAATATTTTTTCGAGAATCCTGCCACGTTAAACAATTGATAATAAGGTCTGTGTCGATTGTAACAGAATCAAATGAATCAGATCTGATCCAATTCAAACTTGATGTAGTGGTAGTTATAGAATGCTGCCACGCAAATTTTCCGCAAAATTTCGTGACACTAAAAAATTTGTTCAAACCCTGTGGACTGGAGCTTTTTGGCGCTCTTGTTCAAACAGACACATTATATCTCCGAAAGTATTGGTTTCTCAGAGTTGGGAATTATATCAATAGATTCCTATGATAGAACTGCACCATGAAAGAAATTAAATTTAAAAAAGTGTCGTTTAAAAAAAATGCTTCAAAAATTACCTTTTAATAAAAAAGAGCAATCCACAATGCTTTAATGCTTCAACAATTGTCATTAAATTTATTTATCAAGATTAAATGAGCAATCTGCAATGATTCAACCTCGTGGAATGGGTTGTTGCAACTTACACTCGGTGCGTAGTTTTCTCAACTCGAAATACCTAAGGAAAGTATCATCGAAATGTCTAGAGCAAGGCTGGAAACATAGCAGATTGTCCATTTATTTCTGATATTTGAGTAGGTAGAGGATAACGAACAAATTATTTTAATAGTACAAAATATATTAATGAAATACTATCCCCTTTTCATAATTTAAAATTCAATAGTTCATACCACTAACACATTCTTTTCAGTATTATGAACCTTAACTCAAGAAAAAATGTTTGATGCACAAATGTAGATCCATATTTCAGTATTTTTTTGCTAGCAACATTATGAAAATACTATATATAGGAACATATCTCACTACTTAAGGAAGTGAAAGGCAATATTAACCTCAGTGGTAAACGAACAGTAATTTCTTTTGATGATTCCATTATGTTCTTCTTTCATATTGCCTTCATAAACTACATCATTCAAATGATCGAATTCTAAATCTTCTGAAACATCATCCCCAATATTTATACATAAATTATTCAATATGTAATCAGTCAATATTATTTTCGGTTTCAAAACAGTCTTGTATACAGGGTGGTCCGCGAGTAACTGTACAACGTTTAATGGTGAATAGCTGGTACCTTGGGGAGCCAGAAAACAACAATCAAATATGGGCTAAGTCTTTTCGTTTCTGAGATACAGGGTGATTTATTGATTTTGGCAAAACATTCAGATAGCTATAACTCCTGAACCGTTCTACGTATTCGCTTCAAATTTGGCACGTGTTGTCATCTCAGGCCATCAAATTGTTCATATACACCGCACCGAAATTGTACAGACCAGGACTAGGAAATTTTGATTTTTACTTCCAGGTCAAATAAAACACCCTGTACATGGAATGCCAAATTTTCGGATTCACCATCGGATTCTGCATAGATTTTCCTGCCAAATTCCGTTTTCCGCGTGAACGGCACACCTCCCGTTCATTTTTTTTTCTCGAAAATAAGATCACACCTCCGAATATTAAGTGGTGTTACGGACCTGCATTTTGCAATAGGAAGCTCATGACATTAAATTCGGTTATAAAAACATTTTTTATATTGAGAATCGAACTGAACATAAATAATAAAACAAAAATTAAAGAAAAAAAAAGAAATTCAAAACACATTTGAATAACTTTCGAAGCAAAACTTTGATTAAAGTTGATTTTCAAAGATTCCCCCGTTTTCATCAATACATTTTCTTGCTCTAAGTCTAAGTTGATTGACAGCTTTTCTAATAGTATTAGGCTGGTTCCGTATCTCGCTACAACTTAATTCTATTGCAATAGGAAGCTCACAGTTACTGAACGATGCCAGCATAAATATTAGAGGAATGTACTTTCAGCAAGATGGCGCTCCAGCACACTCAACTAATAGCGTTATTCAGCATCTTAATAATGCATACCCGCTGCATTGGTTTGGCAGGAGAGGACCCTATAATTGGCCTCCTCGATCGCCAGATCTGACTTGCTTAGACTATTTCGTTTGGGGTTGCTTGAAGCAGAAAGTATATGCTGAGGAAATACGAAGCAGGGAACATCTTATTGAAAGAATAGAATTAAGTTGTAGCGAGATACGGAACCAGCCTAATACTATTAGAAAAGCTGTCAATCAACTTAGACTTAGAGCAAGAAAATGTATTGATGAAAACGGGGGAATCTTTGAAAATCAACTTTAATCAAAGTTTTGCTTCGAAAGTTATTCAAATGTGTTTTGAATTTCTTTTTTTTTCTTTAATTTTTGTTTTATTATTTATGTTCAGTTCGATTCTCAATATAAAAAATGTTTTTATAACCGAATTTAATGTCATGAGCTTCCTATTGCAAAATGCAGGTCCGTAACACCACTTAATATTCGGAGGTGTGATCTTATTTTCGAGAAAAAAAAATGAACGGGAGGTGTGCCGTTCACGCGGAAAACGGAATTTGGCAGGAAAATCTATGCAGAATCCGATGGTGAATCCGAAAATTTGGCATTCCATGTACAGGGTGTTTTATTTGACCTGGAAGTAAAAATCAAAATTTCCTAGTCCTGGTCTGTACAATTTCGGTGCGGTGTATATGAACAATTTGATGGCCTGAGATGACAACACGTGCCAAATTTGAAGCGAATACGTAGAACGGTTCAGGAGTTATAGCTATCTGAATGTTTTGCCAAAATCAATAAATCACCCTGTATCTCAGAAACGAAAAGACTTTGCCCATATTTGATTGTTGTTTTCTGGCTCCCCAAGGTACCAGCTATTCACCATTAAACGTTGTACAGTTACTCGCGGACCACCCTGTATATTCACAAATTCAAGAATCGGATACTTGTTTTCCAAGAGAAAATATTTACGAAATGACATTAATGGCCAGTAAACACAGACAGATTATGGGAATACATAGAACTTACGATGTATTATTGTAATTTTGAAACATCATATCTCCGAAAGTATTAGCTTGTTAGAGTTGAAAATGATAACAATAGATTTCTTATGATGAAACTGCATCCTAAAAAAATTTGAATTCAAAAGTTGTAATGTAAAATAAATATTTTTTTTCGTTACTCCGAAACAATTAGACCGATTTTGCCCAGTAACGAACTTAACCGAGATCTTTCTCCCTCAAACCTGCTCTGAAAATTTCAACTGTCTAGCTCATTGCGTTCGTGAGTTATCGTGTTAACGGCCGGCCGGACAGAATCGATTTCGACCACGGATTCTTGATCAGTGAGTCAAACCAAATCGTTCAAGACCATTTTCAGCCAAAAATTCAGAAATTTAAAGATATTTGGGCAAATTGATAAGCACTCTGTTCCGAGGAACAACAGCGCCAAAAATCCGGCTGCCATTGCCTCGATAACTGTCGAACGAAAAGAGATAGCAATTCACAAATATCAGGGTAGGTTGCGCATCTGAATGCGACGGATAAGTTCCTTAATGGAAATAGTCGGCCAAACGGTTTCGGAGTTATATCGACCTGAAATATCATCACCAGGATAACACCATTTTCAGCTCAATCGAGTCCTGAGAATTAGTTTGATATCCAGCTGCAAGATTTGCATACAATCTAATTAGCAAACACACATTTCAGGTTAAATGAATGCTTGTGAAACGGATGAGAGGGACCAGAGCATATTTTTCCTAGAACCAATTATTCACTTATTAATATACATTCGTTCGGCGAATATGTCAATCAGTTGATGAACTTTTTATTCATTTTCAATTTTTTGCGATCTTCACTTCATGAATATCTTAGAGGAATTCAGTCTGATGATTTTTTTAGGCGGAATTGATCTGGTCTTTTCAAATCCGGTTGTAGTTCCTTGTCGTTATGACGTTCTGTTCATGGTCGGGACAGAATTATCGCGATATGTGAATCCATTAAAGATCATAATTTCATTTTGGTACTTACTATTAATAGGCACTGAGTTCTCGGAAATTACTTGGTGAGAAATTCTGAAATAAAGATTGAAGAAAACTAATTGCAAAAGCACTGAGGTCAGGAGCTCCAGCGCGCTCGTTCAAAGCCAGAGAGGTCACCCATACGGGTACTGAACTCGCGCAAGATAGCTTGACCTACAGGAAATAAAAGTGGGAAAGCTCTGTGGACAGGAGCTTTGGCGCTCTTGTATACAAACTTTGACAATTCATCTCCGAATTTACAGGTTTCTCAGATTGGAGAATGATATCAATAGATTCTTATAATGGAACTACATCATAAAAGAAACTAAATTAAAAATAAATAACGAGATATTCATTCCTCAAATCTCCTCTGAAATTTATATTAGATCAATAGAAACTTAGGCTATATTCTAATTTCTTTTTACTGAGAAGTTCTGAACCCTATTTGATAAACTTACCAAATTATATATTTCCATCATCATGGATTATCCACGATATAGGGTAGGGGTAATTATAATATCCTATAGTTGCTCATTTTGCATTCAATCATACTTTATTTGTTAGAACAGAAATACATTCGACATGTCTGTCACAGGTAGATAAGATTACAGGTATTAACAGTGAACACAGATATAGAACACAGACAGATGCAACATTATGAAAATACTGTATATAGGAACATGTCTCACTACTTAAGGAAGTAAAAGGTAATATTAACCTCAGTGGTCAATAGTAATTTCTTTTGATGATTCCATTATGTTCTTCTTTCCTATTGCCTCCATAAACTACATCAAAACAGTCTTGTATATATTCACAAATTCAAGAATCGTACTTGCTTTCCAAGGGAAAATAACAACTCCGAATTCACAATCTCTAATAGCTAGAAAAGATGACATTTATGAATAGTGATCACTGTGAATACAAAGAACTTACGATGTATTATTGAAACATCATATCTCCGAAAGTATTAGCTTGTTAGAGTTGAAAATGATATCAATGGATGAAACTGCATCTTAAAAAAAATTGATTCGAAATTTGTAATGTAAACAAAAATTATTTTACGTTACTCCGAAACCATCCAGCCCAAACCTACCAACTGTCTAGCTCATTCAGTTCGGGAGTTAACGTGTTAACGGCCAGCCGGACGGCCGGAAAGAATCGATTTCGACTACGGATTCTTGGTCAGTGAGTCGAACAAAATCGTTTAAGACCATTTTCAGCCAGAAATTTGAAAATTACAGACATGTAGGAAAAAAATATGAATGTTAGTATGGATTCATGTAGCCCAAATTAACGAGTATCGAGTAAAAATTAACAATTACAAATAGTGAGTAAAAGTTGAACTTCATATATGTCAATGAGAGTGTTCATGCAGCCAAGTAACAATTTTCAATTAATAAATATGAAGTAGGAGTTCGCCAACTTTTAAATTTCTACTTTAATTGAAAGAGATTTTGTAATTGTACGCAACTCGTGCGCAGCTGAACGCAGATTAGACAGTCCGATGATGTAAATAAAACCTCACTTTGAAGAGTTCCAAAATGGTCGTTACGGCGGGATGTCTACTTTCCCCGCGTCCCAGTTTGGAACTCCAAAATTGATTATATAATTGAAAAATATATTAATAAGAACGACTAAGATTACTAAATGTGATAAGTGTTATTGTAATTTGTGAAAATTTTGAACGATTGTCAAGATGTTTGGTGATTGTTGAATTGTGAGCGTATACACGAGATTATAACATTCCTGGTGATCGGATCATCCGAGACTCCCTTTGGCCCCAGGGACACCAGGATATACGACGAAGAAAATTACCGAGATTGGGTACATAGCCTTACTGTGCTGAGCCCATGTTCAAACCTCCCCAAATAGGGGGTTACTATTTTGGGGCTCTGTTTGTTCGAGAATATACATACATACTTACATAACCTCACTTTGTAAAATATTTAATTTATTTGGTGTGTATTTATGTGGGTTCCGTGTTATCACATTGGAAAATTGAATTTTAAGCACTTGTTTTCAAATATAGGGGGAACAGAGGTTATTTTGAAAATATGGGTTCAAGCCCTGTGGACAGTAGCTTTCTGGCGCTCTAGTTCAAACAGACAAATTATATCTGCGAAAGTATTGGTTTCTCAGAGTTGGGAATTATATCAATGTATTCATATAATAGAACTGCATCCTAAAGGAAATACAATTCAAATAATAGTTTATTTATCAAGATTAAATGAGCAATCATGAGAATGAGAAAAGCACCATGGAAGAAATCAAATTAAATCTGGCCAATTTTGCCCAATAACGAACTTAACCGAGATATTCATCTCCCTAAACTACTCTGAAAATTTCAACTACCTACCTCATTCCGTTCGAGAGTTATATCTATGTCTATGGATGAAAAGCAGTCTAACTACTCTCAGATCTCTTACTTCATGTTCAGTTCCGAAATGTAAGAATTTTCTGAGAAAAACTAATTTCGGAGCAAACAACTGAGATTTTTCTCACTTCGCTCACAATTCTTTGATTGATTAGATAATATCTCAGGAACATCATTTGACATTATGACAATTCATATTCATACATAGAATAATATCATTCTGTGACAACGTTGAAATACGATTTATTATTGAAATTTTGAAAAATTATATCTCCGAAAGTATTAGCTTGTTAGAGTTAAAAGTGATATGAGTGGATTCTTATGATAAAACTTTTAATTAAAAAAAATTTAATTTGGAATTTGTTTCGTAAAAAAAAAATTTTTTTTTTGTTACTCCGAAACCATCTGTCCGATTTTGCCCAATAACGAACTTAGCCGAGATATTTATCCCCCAAGCCTACTCTGAAAATTTCAACTCTCTAGCTCGTTCCGTTCGAGAGTTATCGTGCCTACGGCCGGCCGGACCGGCCGGACCGGCCGGACAGAATGAATTTCGACCACGGATTCTTGATCAGTGAGTCGAACCAAATCGTTTAAGACCATTTTCATCGAAATATTCGAAAATTACAGACATTTGGGCAAATTGATAAGCACTCAGTTCCGAGGATTTAGAGCGCCAAAAAATGGGTTCAAGCCCTGTGGACAGGTGCTTTCTGGCGCTCTAGTTCAAACAGAAAAATTATATCTCCAAAAGTATTGGTTTCTCAGAGTTGGGAATTACATCAATGTATTCATATGATAGAACTGCATCATAAAGGAAATTCAATTTAAATAATAGTTTATTTATCAAGATTAAATGAGCAATCATGAGAATGAGAACTGCACCATGGAAGAAATCAAAATAAATCTAGCCAATTTTGCCCAATAACGAACTTAACTGAGATATTCATCTCCCTAAACTTCTCTGAAAATTTCTACTACCTACCTCATTCCGTTCGAGAGTTATATCTATGTCTATGGATGAAAAGCAGTCTCACTACTATCAGATCTCTTACTTCATGTTCCGTGCCGAAATGTAAGAATTTTCTGAGAAAACCTAATTTCGGAGCAAACAACTGAGATTTTTCTCACTTCGCTCACAATTCTTCGATTGATTAGATAATGTCATGTCTCAGGAACATCATTTGACATTATGACAATTCATACATAGAATAATATCATTCTGTGACAACGTTGAAATACGATTTATTATTGAAATTTTGAAAAATCATATCTCCGAAAGTATTAGCTTGTTAGAGTTAAAAATGATATCATTGAATTCTTATGGTAAAACAACTTATTGAAAAAAATTCAATTTGGAATTTGCCTTCAAAAAAAGAAAATTTTTTGTTACTCCGAAACCATCTGTCCGATTTTGCCCAATAATGAACTTAGCCGAGATATTTATCTCCCACACCTACTCTGAAAATTTCAACTGTCTAGCTCATTCCGTTCGAGACTTATTGTGCCTACGGCCGGCCGGACCGGCCGGACAGAATGAATTTCGACCACGGATTCTTGATCAGTGAGTCGAACCAAATCTTTTAAGACCATTTTCATCAAAAAATTCGAAAATTACAGACATTTGGGCAAATTGATAAGCACTCAGTTCCGAGGAACTAGAGCGCCAAAAATGAATACCTCAGATCTTTGACTTGTGGGATTTTATTTCCTAATTGTTAATTTGAGTGCACGAATGCTGCATTTTTGTACTTGGTAATTCATAATTGTTATTTGATACCTTTTACTTTATAATTGTTATTTGATGCTGCATGAATCCACACTTAGTTCAAATTGTTCATCGCCAACGCCTTGGCAACATCCTAATCTCAAATAAAAATTTCTCCCAACATTATTCAACATCTCAGGAGTCATCCTCATATATCATATCAAATATCCCCATAAAAAGAAACCTAATGGGTTAAGATCAGGGGATCGCGGTGGCCATTCTATCGTTCCTCGCCTTCCTATCCACCGATTTGGAAATATTGCGTCGAGGTACTGCCGGACATTGCGTTGGTAATGTGGTGGTGTTCCATCCTGTTGGTACCATATCGTATTCCGAGGAACTTCAGGATTTCCTTGGACAGGTTATAAATTCACCAAAGTTTGACATCATTTTGAAGTAGTGCTAAATATGTATCGCCATTCAAATTGCACTGAACGAAAAAGAGGCCTGTGATATGGTTCCGAACATTTCCTGCCCAAACATTAACCTTTTGAGGGAATTGCGTGTGTTCCTCCTTCATCCAGTGAGGATTTTCGTTGAGAGAAAAAGTGCACTCATCAGAAAACAAAACGTCTACTAATTGGATAAAATTGTTATCAAACATGTCCATCATTTGTTCACAAAAATAAGATCTCCTATCAAAATCGTCTTCCAAGAGCTCCTGGGTAGGTATCATTTTATAGGGATGCATTTTATTTTGTTTTAATATTAAAAATCTATCTATCTATCTATCTATCTATCTATCTAAACATATGTTTAGAATCGATGTATGGCTGACATTGAATGTTGTGGATCCATCTCTACTCGATTTATGTGGATTGTCTTCAAAGTCAAGCATCACATCTAATATCACATCCTCACACAGTGTATTAGCAGCTGCTTTTTTAATCTGCTTTACATGCCCAAACTCGCGAAACTCTTCTCTATTCTACCTCATTGTCCCTTGGGTTATAGTCGGCAAATTCGGAAATTTCTCATGAAACAAGCGACTTACCTACTTCTTTTTGTATTCGAGTGTTATCTCCGTAACCAATCATTTGTTAAATTGTTATTTTGGGCATTTCCTTTAAGAGAACCATTAATCAAAATTGAAGTTAATGAAATTCAAACACAAATTAGACAATTCATAAACTACAACTCAGCTCAAAACAATTTGCGAAGGAGTTCTAAAGAAACTTACATTGCCATAGAACGTGTTTTAAGTAGTTTTCATGGTACCATCTGGAAAACAAAATGTTATGATTTTTATTCGTTTTCTATCACACCTTGAAGGCAAATAAGTTTAGTATTATTGTAATAAGATTTGGGAATATTCGAGGGAATATTATAATGAATTCGGTAATCACATGATTTTATTTTTTTCTATTTTGAGTTTTGCAATAAACATGACAGTGATACCATTTCTTAATAGAGAATGACGCGACTCTTCAAATTATTGTGGTACATAGTTTGAAAAGTCGCCCATACTTCCTATTTGAAAAATTGGGGGTTGTACCTGTCTATCGAAGGGGATAGAAGGAAGGGGTTCGCACTTTTAAGAAGAAGAATAACAATTTAAAATTTGAATTTGACGTGTATCGAGGAACATAAATATTTACATAGTGACCAAAATAATGAATTTATTCCATTTGACATTTCCACGCTGTATACATATATTCCTTTGAGCGTATAACTATAAACTCATAAGGTTTCTACCAAATCAATTTTTCTGTGCTTAGATTTATTAATTTCCCTATAGGAGAAGGTTGTTTTTGAGGAACTTGAGAACTTTGAATTAAAATAAAACATGAAAAAATATATTTTGTTTAATACATTATTATTATTTTGTGTGAATTGAAATTTGAAAAAGACTACCATGTGACGACCAATCTATACGAAACATATGCGATAAGTCCAATAATTTTATTCCATCAATGCCTCCCTTAATATTGTTATCCCATGCCTACAGAGGTGATGGTATGTCAGTCGATGGTTTGTTGAACCACTGGTTCAACAAGCACCAAAAAAAAATCAGGAGGCTTTAAATCAGACGATCTTGGAGGCCAATTGGCAGGATCATATTTTGTAACAACGTAGATAAATTGTGAAAATATTAAAAAGTCTTACAGAATTTTTCTTTTGAAAATGTTACAGTTTACCCTAAACAAGAGAGATTTTACTTTCGTTCTATCAAGGAATCATAGTAAAAATTATGTGGCAACGATGTTTCGACTAATTTTTCAATTTGGAACCGATGAAAACAATTATTCCATCATCCGTATCCATACCATCAAAAATAATGAGATACAAGCTCGAATTAATTAAAAAACATCGAAAATCATAGGTTTTATTATGGTTATTAGCATGGAACCGGAGTGAGATAATATTTTAATCAACTTCAAAACAAAATGAGGAACGCTATTAAAATAATAATGAAAAGTAATAACCGAGGAGTAGAAAACGCCATTAAAGCTTACCCATCCACGATCGGGCACCAGGTATGGTATCCCCCATTGGCTGATGACTCCTAAACGTAAATTCCATAACAGGTTTTTAAATAAGTTTCCAACAATTATTAAACATGAGCCTCTTGCTTTTCGACCCAGTCAAAAGAACTGATTTGTATTGATTGGTTGAAGTCTGTTTTTCAACTACCTCCCTACAAACGATTCCGAAATATTTTTAATGGGTACGTAAAATTTATTTCCCAGAACCCATTTAGGATGAGGAAGAAGGTTTGGATCTTGGTAGCTCACAAGTAATTGATGTAACATCCAGATAAACTAATTATAAATAAATATTCATACGGATTTAATATGTAATCGATATTAATTACCTTTTTCGAGTTCTCGTACCTGGGATACATGTTATATGTAAGAAACACAAAATTTCAGCAAATCTGGCGAAAATTTGTTCAAGACGTGAAGTCAGGAGCTTTTACGCGTATGCCCTATTGAATTTACCATGGTAAATTCGATTGAGAGTGTCCAATACAGGAGAATGGACAACAGAACATACGCGCCAAAGCTCCTGACTTCACGTCAGTGCTTGAAACATTTTTTTTTTCGTAATTCTTTAAAAAATTTCTAGGGGTACGGTTCTCACAAAATTATACACAGGTCTTCATGGCAATATTCTATAACTAGTTACCAAGCTTCAATTAGATCGAGTCTATATTTTTTGAGTTATCGAGGAAATAATATTGCAGGTGGGTATAATTCCGAAACCGTTGGACCGACTATGCCTAAGAACGAACTTTCCCTTTGGATGCGCAACCTACACTGAAAATTGCAAGCCCCTATCTACTTTTGTTGAAAGTTATCGAGGCAACGATCACCCATCTAGCTACTGAACTAACACAAGGCTGCTCAGATCTCCAACAATATGGATCCGAACGTGTTCAACCTTGGAATTTGGCAGTAGAGTTAGGTTCTGAAGGCTCTTGCAAAATTTCACCGTTGTCGGAAGAATAGTTTCTGATATATAGAAATTTTTAAATTATTTTCAATGATTTTTTGAAAATTTTCTAGTGATACGGTCCTCCCGAAATTTCGCAAGAATTTGGCATTCTAGAAGCACTTACCATGTTTGAATTAGATTGGTTCTGTATTTTTCGAGTTATTGAGGAAACAACAACCAAATTTCAGATGGGCATAACAACCTAACCTGAAAATTTCGCCATCTCTTGCTGTTGTCAGGTTACCGTAGCATAATTAATATTTTTTAATAATTTTTTTTTCAATTTAGATAGTGATACGATTGGGGACGAATCTTGTCCGTCATATCGGGTCGCACCACGTACCCAGAGAATTTCAAGTGACTCTCTTTCCGTTCTCAAGTTATCGTGTTAACGGACGGCCAGCCGGACGGACAGAATCAAATTTGACCTCAAATTTTTCATCAATCAATCGAACCCAATCGTTTGAGACCATTGTCTGCAAAATATTCGAAAATTACAGACATTTGGGCAGAATGATAACGCGATGTGCCCCAGAACATACGCGCAAAAATGTTATCGGTAATAATTCGATAGGAGGTATAATTTTCCGAACAGTTTTCTAGAATTTCTAGGATATTAAATTTAAACTAGTGCGATAATCTTCTAGCATCACTTTCTCCTGAACAGAATCAAATTTCCCAAATGTCTGAAATTTTCAAATTTTTGGCTGAAAATGGTCTCAAATGTTTAGTTCCGACTCACCGATGAAGAATCCGAGGTCAAACTCAATTATGTCCGTCCAACGGCATGATTACTCTTGAACGCACGTCTAGTGGTTTCTGAGTTATTAGCATTTGATTTTTTTTTCGAACAATACTGATCTGAACGAATTAAATCTCGGTAGGACATTGTCAATAGTGTCAACATACCTAATGACGTCCTTAGGACCCTTGGTTATCACGTCGTGAGGTTTTAGAACTGGCTCACTTATATGCAAAATTCATAGGCACGTCAGCTGTTCGACAGTTTCCTTTTCCGATCCACAGAGTCTGCATGTTTCGTCTGCTAACTTGGCCAGGTGGTACAATTGGTATGTGGACCAACAGTGCCATGGCAGCAGTCCCACTACTACCCGAAAGTCAGCTCGTGGCAGCTGCAAGAGCTTCCTGGTATAGGATGGTTAGGATGGTGAGAAATCCACGAATCTTTTAGGCTAGCCGCACACTGGGGACAGCCCAAGCCTAGCCGAGTAAAAGACTTTGTAACAAATTCAATTGAATAGTATGCCGTATATTGGACGTAGCAGAGCAGAGGCCTACGCGACGTAGTAAAGGATGGCTTCGCTAGTGCGTCGGCTGCATGCAGTGACTGCAGAAAGTGGCTGCACCGTCTTTCGAATCGACTGCTACTTCGGAACTACGAAGAAGTGGTTTCGCTTCTGCGTCCGACGCAACAGCACTGCAACAGCCAAACGGCTGACTGCTGTGGGTACCAGTCTGTGCGACGTCCCTGCAGCATAAACAAGATAAAAGGAGTGTCGATAAATTCACAAGGGATGAATCTCATTGAATTAGTTTTGCTAAATAGATGCATATGATGCATTTCATCATAATTATAAAACTAATTATTTTAAAGATCTTCTTCTTTTAGTGCCGTGCAGATTCCTGCGTAGGCGTTCATCCTTATCTATTTCCATCATATGTTTCTATTGAACGCAGCATTCTGCAATGTTTGGAAGTCCTTTATCCCCGTCCATTGACGGATGTTTTTAAGCCATGATAACTTTCTTCTGCCTATTCCTCTTCTTCCTCCCTCAATCTTACCCTGCAGAATGAGGCGTTGAAAATGGTAGCGTTCTCCACGCAGTATGTGTCCGAGAGGTAACCGAGGTATGTTGAAGATAACCTATGGAAAATGACCGCGACAGAAATGGAGTGAAAAACAGGTTAAATGAAGTTATATCTTTAATTTTTTTTATTTCGTATGCTAATATGAACAGTTTTGTACAATTTTATATTCATAATTTCGAGCTCTACGTTCTTGTTGGAATTTTTCTTCATTATCTAGAAGATGTCTCCTCATGAGGTTGTTGAAGGTACCTTCCTCATCCCTGTTTTTATACATTAAATGCACAGGTCACCTTTTTGCGCGTATGTTCTGGGGAACATCGCGTTAAAGTTTTGCCCAAATGTCTGTAACTTTCGAATTTTTTGACGAAAATGGTCTCAAACGATTAAGTTCGACTCCCCAATGAAGAATTCGAGGTCAAATTTGATTCTGTCCGTCCGGCCGACCGGCCGTTGCCACGATAACTTGAGAACGAAAAGAGCTAGCGACTTGAAATTTTCAGGGTAGGTGGCGCATCCCAATACGACGGACAAGTTGGTTAATGGGCATAATCGGCCCAGTGGTTTCCGAGTAATAATTTTGTTTTCAACCAATATAAATCTGATCGAATTGAAACTTAGTGGGTAGTTGTAGAATATGAACCTAAGCACGTTCGTGAAATTTTGTTTGAATCATATGGCTAGAAAATTTTAAAAAAATTATTAAAAAATATTTTTGTTGTCACGATAACTTGAGAACGGAATGAGATAGCGGCTTGAAATTTTCAGGTTAGGATGTGCACCAGAACGCGACATTTCAGTTCGTTTATGAGCATAATCGGCCAAACGGTTTTAGAGTTATAGCCATCTGAAATTTTCTGAAATTTGGTGGTTTTTTGTTCCTCATTAACTCGAAAAATACAGAACCGATTGAATTCAAACATGGTTATTAGTTGTAGAATGCCAACGCAAAAATGTTTGCGAAATTTGGTGAGGATAGCATTTGTAGAAAATTTTTAATAAATCATTGAAAATTGAAAAAAAAAATTCTATATATCAGTAACCATTCGTGTGAAATTGCTGAAATTTTGCAAGAGCCTTCATAACCTAACTCTACTGCTAAGTTTCAAGTTTTAATACGATGTGTTAAATATTGTTGGAGATTCGAGCATTCTTGTCGAGTTCAGTAGATGGGTGACCGTTGCCTCGATATCTTTCGAACGAAAGGAGATTAGGACTTGCAATTTTCAGGGTAGGTTGCGTATCCGAAAGGGAGAGTTGAGTCCGTTTTTGGGCATAATCGGTTTAACGGTTTCCGAGTTATACCCACCTGGAATATTATTTCCTTGATAACTCAAAAATTAAATAGACCATCGAATTGGTGCTTGGTAACTAGTAGTAGAAAATCAACATAAAGACGTGTTTAAAATTTTGTCTGAACCGTACCCCTAGAAAATTTGAAAGAAATGACGAAAAAAAAAATTTTAAGAATCGTACCCCTACAAAATTTAAAAAAAAACACGAAAAAAAAATTGGTTCAAGCACTGAAGTGAAGTCAGAAGCTTTTGCGCGTATGTTCTATTGTCCATTCTTCTGCATTGGACACCCCTAATCGAATTTACCATGGTAAATTATGTTGTCCATTCTCCTGTACTGGACACTTAATTCGAATTTACCATGGTAAATTCGAAATATGAAGTGCAAGTACATACTCCATTGCTAACGAATTATCACTGACGACTCACAGAACACAAATAATAATGCCGGCTGCAGTAGTTTCGCTGCACCTAATGAAACCACTCCGACGACGCAGCAGACGCAAGCATTCGCTGCACGCCGTCACTGCATGCATCCGACGCACTAGCGAAACCAGGCCTTAACATAGTACTCTGTCTGGAATGAGCACAGTTTCCTCTGCAGAGGAAACTGTGCTCACTCCACAACTAACGTAGGCCAGACAGAGTACTCTGTTACTACGTCGCGTAGGCCTCCGCTTTGCTACGTCCAATATGCGGCGTACTATTCAATTGCATTTGTTAGATTGTAAGTAGAGGATTGTTACAAAATCTACTAGGCTTGGCTCTGCTGTGCTGTGCTCGGATGCTCTCAATGTGAGGCTTGCCATAGACTGTGCAAGTCCTGGAGTATTTCTCCAGAGGGCTATTCCGTTATTTTGTTCTCATTGTTAGACATCTACCCTGTAATGGTCTTTTCCAAGCCCAAAGAAGGGTTCTGGTCCAGCAGCTGTCACCCTGAAGGCCCTTTTCGTAAGTTCATTGGACTTCTCATTCCTTTCAATACCAAAGTGCCCTGACACCCATAGAAGAGTCACCTTATTTCCTCTGGCCAGGTGCTTCATGGTATTCCGGCATTCCCAGGACATTAGGGAACATTAGGGATGGGCAATTCCATGTCTCTCAGTGTGGCCTGGCTATCCATTATAATGCAGACAGTGTATCTACCTGTAAGATAGATGGCTAATGTCCCAGAGGCTCAGAGATTCTCAGTTTTGGACCATATACCCCAAAACCTGCACCCTGGCCATTGGAAAGGGAGTTTCGAAATAGAATATGATTGGCATTGCATCTGGGGGTTTTGCCAAGAGGTTTGAATCCAGTTGGTCCAGTGACCTCATAGTATTTCCTACCCTGTTACCTGTGACACCAACACAGGCAAGCCGTTGCAGTTTCTGCAACAGACTGCGTGTGGTTTTTGGTATACGTTTCACAAATTATGAAAAGGACGGGACCCAGAATGCTTCCCTGTGGTACACATAGTAACGTATGAATTTCCCAAGATGAAAATCAGATTCCATTAACAGTTATTACAACTTTTATGTTCACTGTAGATAGAGTAGCATGTTTACGTTGTTGACCAGAAACAATTATTGAACACCCGAAATTGTAACATTTTATACATTATTGCCGATAAATAGTGAAGAAGAATGTGTGGAAATTTGATCGCTAGATCACGTCATGTATGAACCGAAGGCCACAGTTAGTCTATGGTACCTACCATATATGGAATGGGGAATAGCTAAGCCCAGTCGCGGTGGTTTCAGAGTCCCTCAGGTATGTTGGGTGTTATAATTTCACGAACTAAAAATGTATTTTAGGAAAGCTGCCGTTTTTTTAATGAATTAAAACAGTTTGTCTGTTGTTTGCGCGATACAAAACACATATTTCACCTCACAATTAACTTCAATAAAATAAATAATTGTCTACTGACAATCCGCCGTATTCACAAAGCATTAAATCTCCCTTAAGTCCTAACTTTGGTCCCCAGTTAAGGATCAATTTGAATCGCAACCTCAGTTAACATGAAAATTAACGTGAAACAGGCCTGTTTCACCACCGTTAAATACCTTAACTGAGGTTGCGATTCAAATTTATCCTTAACTGAAGACCTCAGTTAGGACTTAACGGAGATTGAATGCTTTGTGGCGGATAATGTACGTTTATGTGTTTACACATGTATCCATACCAATGTTTGATATTACCATATCATAGAACATTCAAAATGAATCTCTCCGTATACAACATATCTACATATACAGGGTGTCCCGGCAAGAATGTGACAAACGGATACCATGAATTGATGTCATCAGGCTGGACTCGTAACAAGAGGATTTAATCGCCTGAGTGCCTTCGTTTGGGATATACAGGGTGATGTTCACCTTATGAGTGACATTTCACACTTCAATAACTCTTGAACTAATCGAACGAATGATTTCAAATTTTGAAGTTTTGTCGCCCTTTACTATCGCCTTCCTTCTATATTTCTGAAATCGAATAAATCAGATCCGGACTGGGAAAATTTTAGACTTTTTCTATTTTCGTGAATATTGGATCACGCTGTACATGAACAATATGATTTTTTTTCATTATTGTAACCGTAAAGAATTAATTAATAAAAAAAATTCTAAATCTCTGCTTGGCACCGTCGTACAGGGTGATTAATTAACATTCCTTCAATAAATCTTGAACTTATAGGTAAAATTTTTAAAAATTTTATAGTTTTGTCACCCTTTACGACTGCCTTCGTTAAATGTCCCTCAAATTGGATAAACAGAACCGGTCTAGCAATATTTTAGACGTCCTTTATTTCCGGTGATAACGGATCAGCCCGTGCGTGAACATTATGATATTTATGACTGAAAAAGAATATTAGTGTTTAAGTAGAGAGTTCAGATTAAGATATCAAATCATAAAAAAAGTGAAGCAAAGTATGTTCCCTTGGAACATACTTTGCCTGGTTTGTTAGAAACCATTCCAATGGAAACATGGTTGTTGCAACATGATGGAACTCCTGCGCTCTATTCAATGGAAGTGCGCGAATATTTGACTAACACTTTTAAAAACAGATGGATTGGGCGAGCTGTACATGTGGCTTGGCCTCCTGGATCCCTGATCTGACACCGTTGGATTATTTTTATGGGGAGCGCTTAAACAAGAGGTCTATGCAGTACAGATAAACAGTAGGGAGCAACTGCTACAAAGAATTATTGATGCTTGCGATGTTATTAAATCACAACCGAATACGATAGCAAAAGCTGTGAAACAACTACATCAACCTGCTCAAAAATGTATTGAAATGGAGGGATACCATTTTGAACAGTTCCTGAACCTTTCCATTTTCAGTCATAAAAATCATAATGTTAACGCACAGGCTGATCCGATAGTACTGGAAATATAGGAAGACTAAAATTTTGTTAGTCCTGTTCTGTTTTTCCAATTTGAGAAAAATTTAAGAGAGGCAGTCGTAAAGGGTGACAAAACTATAAAATTTTGATTAATTTTAGCTATAAGTTCAAGAGTTATTGAAGGGAATATTTATTGATCATTCCTGTATGACAGTGCCAAGCAGAGATTTAGAATTTTTATTATGAATCAATTCTTTATAGTTACGATAACGAAAAAAAAACGTAATGTTCATGCACAGGGTGATCCAATATTCACGAAAATAGGAAAGGTTTAGAATTTTCCCAGTCCGGGCCTGATCTATTCAATTTCAGAAATATCGAAGGAAGGCGATAGAAAAGGGTGACAAAACTTCAAAATTGGAAATCATTCGGTCGATGAGTTCAAGAGTTATCGAAGTGTGAAATTTCACTCATATGATGAACATCACCCTGTATATCCCAAACGAAGGTACTCAGGCGATTAAAACCTCTTGATACGAATCCAGCCTGATGACATTAATTTATGGTATTCGTTTGTCGCATTCTTCCCGGGACACCCTGTATACACATATACCCACGCAGGAGGAAATATTTTACTAATGCTAATGTAAAAGGATCTTATTGGCCTATTGAAAAGTGGTAAGTGTTACGGCTTTAGGAATATTTTCATATTATTAGAAGGGTATTTCCATTTTAAAAATAAGGATCTACTTTGTAAAAATCTTGTCGACCAGTGATAATTATTCCATTTTCATACAAAAAGTCTAGTTTTTCGAGATCGGAAGCACTATAGATGATTGATAAAATACTCAAAACTACAGCAGCGTAGGTCTCTGAACGCCCAGTGAAGAAATTTCATGCGGCCTGGGAACCCCCCGATATCATTCTCATTACGATACCGATCACGATCCCTCGCTGCGCCAGTTATTTCAATTGGCACAATGTTTACTCATTTCGCCCGGCGCAAATAAACAATTAAAAACAATTCCTACAACGGTCTACACGTAAAAAAGCGCAACAAAGAGCAACAGGGCATATATTTATTTATCGTAAAATATGTATATTCCTTCACGGGTCTCCCCATCATCCCCGCCGAGCGACGATGCACGGGCGGTGTTGTTTGTACGCACCGCGCCCCCCTAGTCCCGTTCTGGCATGGTATCCTTCAAAGCACGGTCGCGTTGTATATTTTATTCGGTTTTAAAGTTGATTAGAGTGAACGGAGGTGAACAGCGGGGGGGCACCCCCCATCGTGATGTAAGTGCTTATCCTGGCCATATCAAACCGCTGTAACATGGAGTCCCCGGTAATTTATAGGCAAGGTGAACTCGCTTCATTAGGAGAAAGCCCCCCTGGCCCTCAGCCCCTAATCCACATATATATGTTCGAAGTCACCTTTCGATATACACCTATTTTGAGGTACTTTACTTATATCGCTGTAACAAAATACGTCCAATAAATTATCTTATGGCGTTATACAGGTTCTCGTTTTGTCCGCTTATTTTTTAAATTCTCTGTCCAGCGTATACCCGTTGCCCCTGACGTTTGATGGAAAAAACGGCTAATTTATGTCTTTTGATATCAGGAATGTTTCCATATAATTAAATTAACACCTTCTCGATTTCATACGGCTCTTGAATGAATGATGTCTTTTGTTCGTTGAGTTTACGGTTGATGATTTTCTGATACATACGTTAGGTTTTTTTGTACGCAGACAACATTAAATGGACATAAAAGGAAGAAAATTATTTTCAATACCCATGACATTGGCTCTATTTGACAGGCAATTTCCTGGCAGTAATGATTGAATAGTACTAAGTCTAAGAGCCAGTGGTCGGCGGACAACATATATTTTAGGAAAGCCTGAAATTTCCCCAGTTAGTCCATCATAAGAACCCATTGATGTCATTTTCAACACTAACAAACTAATGCTTTCGGAGATATGTTTTTTCAAAATTTCAATAATACATTGTACTCTTCACTGTTCATTCATGTCATCTTTTCTACCTATAGGTGACGTCATATTGATTTCTGTTCTAGTTTGTTTATATAATTCGAACTCTGAAAATATTTGGTTAATGATTCGAAAATGAAAAGTAGTTACAAGGAAGTCGAGCATAATTTACAAGTCATTCTCTAATTATGGAAGATTTAAAACGGCATTTCCAACGTGCAGGTACTTAATTCTTAGTAACACTATTTAAGATTTCCTCCATAAGTATTCTGGTTTGAGTTCTCTCTGGACTGATTACATTAGATTTGGTTCATAAATAAAACTGGCTATTTCATTTATTCAATTTTTCAGAATGACACCTGGCGTCAGTACTCTTTGGCACACGTGTTCATGCTGGCTAATTTGAATTGAATGATGAGGGTTTCAATCTCGGTGGATAGGACGAGCCGGAGATCTAACCAGAGGGTAGTGGACACCATTCACTGTCGGGTCACAAATTAAGAGTGCTGCGTCTAAGATGGCATGAGGATAGAGTAACAAAGTTGACAAAGAACACAACTGACTGTCCTTTGTCGCACAAGCTCCCATGAGCTTCTGAAGTATCTTCTTGGGGAAGACTTGGGTGGGTCAGTATAATGATAATCATGTTTATAGCACGCGCGTCAAAGCATATTGACCCTTCTTCTTCTTGAAATTCCGCTCCTATCGTAGATTGGAAATCATCACCACTACTCGGACCTTATCAATCGCGCGTCTGAAGAGTTCTGCGGACGTGCAACCAAACCACTCCCTCAAGTTGCGTAGCCAAGAGATTCTTCCTCTGCCAATCGTTCTCTTGCCTTTTATTTTGCCTTGAATAATTATCTTAAGGATGTTATATCTATCTCCTCTCAGAACATGTCCTAGATATTCTAATTTTCTCCCTTTTATGGTGTTATTGATTTCTTTGGCTTTATTCATTCGCCGTAGTACTTCCTCATTTGAAACCTTGTCAACCCACGGTATTCTCAGCATCCTCCTATAGCACCACATTTCAAATGCTTCTATGTTCTTGTTGTTTTCTGACTTGAGTGTCCAAGCCTCCATTCCATACAATAAAATGGAGAATATATAGCATTTTAGTATTCTGGTTCTCAGTTCTAATGTTATATCTCGGCTGCAAAGTATTTTATTCATTTTTATGAAAGCACTGCGAGCTACTTCAATTCGACACTTGATTTCTTTTGTATGTTCTGCTGTTTCAGTTACCCATGTGCCAAGATATTTGTAGGAGGATACCCATTCCAGTTTGTTGTTATTAATATTTATAGACGGTCTATTGTGATTTGTGCTTGGGTTTTTTGAAGTTGTCATGACTTTGGTCTTTTTTAGGTTCATATCCAGGCCATATCTCTTGCAGGCAATGTTTGTTACCTCAACCAGATGTTGTAGGTCTTCCAGACTGTCAGCAAAGATAACGGTGTCATCTGCGTATCACAAGTTGTTAAGTCTTTCCCCGTTTATGACGATACCACCGGTCTCTTCTGACAGCGCCTCTTCAAAGATGCCTTCACTATATTCATTGAATAAGAGAGGCGACAATACACAACCCTGTCTAACACCTCGACATATCTTAATCTCCTCACTCATATCTTCTCCGACTTTGACCCTACGTAAATGCTATTTCAGTCTTTTTCTTTCATTATGAAGTCAATCTGCAATTGGCGCGCGTGCTATAAACCTGATTAGGATTATACTGCCCCTTCCCAGTCTTTCCCAAAAAGATACTTCAATAGCTCATGGGAGCTTGTGCGACTAAGGAAAATAAGTTGTGTTCTTTGTTAACTTTGTTACTCTATCCTAATGCCATATTAGACACGGCATTCTTAATTCGTGACCCGACAGTGAATGGTGTCCACTATTTCTCTTAAAACCTCGCAATATCGGATCAGCACCAAATCCATGAACACTAGACGCAAATCACTGCCAACATAAGCCATACAACCCAAAAAGAAACACTTCCCCTCTGTGCATGCGCAATTTATTCGTGGCTGAATGAATTAATAGCATTCTGTACCTCCAAAGCCCAATCCTCTCAGACGAAAAATCCACCAGTTGGAACACTTCTCACCTGCTCATGACATAAATGCCCGTTACAAGTAACATGAATTTCAAAATTAGCCCCAGTGCTACGGTACGCACACTCCAACTCGGTAACAACGCTATTTCCCCCAAACTGACTTGTCCCTGCACAGAATTGCCTTGAATATTCTTTTAAAACCTCACAATATCGGCTCAGCATTAGACCCATGACCGATTCAGGGCAGGTTCAGGAGATATCGCATCTTGAATCCACGCATGCACAGACCAGCACCAGGGGATTCTATGGAGGAATAACATCCTCCACCCCAAAACCCGAATCCTCTCAGAGGAAAACTCGAATAGTTGAATTATTTCTCGTCTGCTCATGCGAATAACAAAAAATACCCTGCAAATTTCAACGCTCTAACTCCTTCCGTTCGAGAGTTATCATGCTAACGGCCGGACCCGCCGGACCGGACGGACAGAATTGAATGTCACCCCGGATTATTCATCAGTGAGTCAAACTGAATCGTTTGAGACCAATTTCGGAAAAAAATTCGAAAAATACAGCTCTTCCTTGCGGAACACGCGCGCAAAAAGCAATATTATAGAGGTGTTCCATTTGAAATATCAAATCGTTTTCCGTAAAATTCCAGGTTACAATCGACCATGGTCAGCCTGTATATGGTAGGATTATGTAAAATTCCTCGTGGGACACCCTGGACATCTTCAATCACTCTGAAATTTGGTTGTTATTTCCTGAATAACTCAAAAAATACAAATCCGATCCAACTCAAATATTGTTATTAGTTGTAGAATGCCAACGCGAAAATTCTCGCAAAATTTCGTGAGGATCGTAGCACTAGAAATTTGTTTTCACTGACGTGAAGTCAGAAGCTTTTGCGCGTATGATCTCTTGTCCATTCTCCTTCATTGGACACTCTTAATTCAATTTACCATGGTGAATTCTATTGCCTCTACTCCCCTGTATTGGACACTCCGAATTTACCATGGTATATTCGATTAAGAGTGTCCAATACAGCAGAACAGACAATAGAATTCACCATGGTAAATTCGATTAAGAGTATCCAATACAGGAGAATGGACAATGAAATATACGCGCAAAAGCTCCTGACTTCACGAAAAAAAAATGGTTCAAGCACTGACGTGAAGTCAGGAGCCTTTGCGTGTGTGTTCTATTGTCCATTCTCCTGTATTGGATCTTAATCGAATTTACCATGCTAAATTCTATTGTCTGTTCTCCTGTATTGGACACTCTTAATCGAATTTACCATGGTAAATTCGGAGTGTCCAATACAGGAGAACAGACAATAGAATTCACTATGGTAAATTCGATTAAGAGTGTCCAATAAAGGAGAATGGACAAGAGAACATTCGCGCAAATGCTTCTGACTTCACGTCAGTGCTTGAACCAATTTTTGACTTGTTCTCATTTTCTTGTCATGTATGATGATAATTCTGGATATAAAAACAATTAATTATTATTATTATCAATCTCACACAACTTGATCAAGCAAGGTCAAAATTCATCATTTTTTTGCAACTGTGGTAGCCCATCTGGACTAGATGTTCATATCGAGGTAAATCGTACAAGAAACAACGGAGACAAAAAGGCCGAACAAAAATTAGCAGAAACCGAAAGACAGGAATAAATAAACCCGACCGCTTCAGTTGTTCCTTCCGAAACTGCCACCGATGATTTGCTCAATTTGAGTGCGTCACTCTCTGTCAGCCGGAATGAGATGTAAACTGTCTTAAAAATCAAACTCAATCTCTCTTCAAACCCGCTGCCGGGATACATACAGATGTGCCACCGCCGTCTCGATTTTTCAAGCGGCGGTTAGCAAGGTGAACGGCAAACCGCCATAAATCTTTCACGCAGTTTCCACTTCCTGGAGAATTATAAGCGCAGACATATTCGCGGCGCATTTTCTATTCCGGTCGCGTTTTCGCCCGGAGCTTGTTGTGACAATTTTTTCCGAGCCGCTTAGAATTTGTTGGAATTCTTTTCGGATAGAATCTACTTTGAATATTTTATTTCGATCTGATAATGCGCTTTGTCGAGGATGGATTTCAGATCTTGGTGCCGACCGTTTGGCGGATTTAACGGGTGTTTAAAATGAAATGGGGATCTATTCTCGACCATTCGCAATTTGCACGATCGTACGCATCTCTATGGCAAAGACGGCATTATGCGACCGATCGTGAAAATTGCGAATGGTCGAGAATAGATCCCCAGGCCAAGTGACAGGTTTCCCGGGCGAATAGAAGCGCGGAGTAATGCCACCAATAATTTTTTTTTTTTTTGGCCTGTGTGGAAGGAAAGCCCTTTATAGGCTTATCCTGACAGGGTCCGCACTCTGGGGAGTGTGAGACTCCACTTGTTGATTGATTACTCACTAAAAAATTGGTTCAAGCCCTGTGGACAGGAGCTTTCTGGCGCTCTAGTTCAAACAGACAAATTATATCTCCGAAAGTATTGGTTTCTCAGAGTTGGGAATTAAATCAATGTATTCTTATGAAAGAACTGCATCATGAAGGAAATTAAATTCAAATAATAGTTCATTTATCAAGATTAAATAAGCAATCTGAGAATGAGAACTGCACCATGGAAGAAATCAAATTAAAATAGCTGAAATGAATTTGACTCTTTCTTATAGAACAGGATGAAATGTACGAGTATGAACACAGATCATATAACAAAGCTTAGATAGAATAATTATAGCGTTCTGTGAAAAAAATCATATCTCCGAAAGTATTAGCTTGTTGGAGTTGAAAATGATATCGATGGATTTTAATGGTGCAACTGCATCTTAAATAAAAATTACAGACATTCGGGCAAATTGATAAGCACTCAGTTCCGAGGAACTAGAGCGCCAAAAAGTGTAATTCCCTTTCCGGGATTTGAGCCCGCCTACGATCTTGTCGATCTCCTGTATTAGAATAAAACGTCGGTACTTACCTGGGATATATATTCTTAATTTTCACTTTTCGACATAGAATCGCCACATGGGGGTTTATTTGACGGTTTTTACCCTTGTCTCTCTAAGTCGATTTTGACGTTTCTCGAACCAACTATTAGCAAGGAACTAGACAATGTTATGTCTCAGGAAAATAAGTTGACATTATGACAATTCATACATAGAATAATTATATAATTCTGTGAAAACGTAAAAATACGATTTATTAATGAAATTTTGAAAAATCATATCTCCGAAAGTATTAGCTTGTTAGAGTTAAAAATGATATCATTGGATTCTTATGATGAAACTGCTTACTGAAAAAAATTTTATTTGGAATTTGTTTGTAAACAAAAATTTTTTTTTTTTGTTACTCCGAAACCATCTGTCCGATTTTGCCCAGTAACGAACTTAGCCGAGATATTTATCTCCCAAACCTAATCTGAAAATTTCAACTGTCTAGCTCATTCCGTTCGAGAGTTATCGTGCCTACGGCCGGCCGGCAGGACAGAATGAATTTCGACCACGGATTCTTGATCAGTGAGTCGAACCAAATCGTTTAAAAACCATTTTCATCGAAAAATTCGAAAATTACAGACATTTGGGCAAATTGATAAGCACTCAGTTCCGAGGAACTAGAGCGCCAAAAAAAATTGTTCAAGCCCTGTGGACAGGAGCTTTTTGGCGCTCTTGTTCAAACAGACAAATTATATCTCCGAAAGTATTGGTTTCTCAGAGTTGGGAATTATATCAATGGATTCCTATGATTTAACTGCATCATGACAGAAATTAAATTTGAAAAAAGTGTCGTTTTGAAAAACTGCTTCAAAAATCATCTATTAAAAAAAAAGAGCAATCTACAATGCTTCAATGCTTTAATGCTTCAAAAATTGTAATTAAATTTATTTATCAAGATTAAATGAGCAATCTGAAATGATTCAACCTCGTGGATTGGGTTGTTGCAACTCGGTGCATAGTTTTCACAACTACGAATTGACAATCTCTAATAGCTAGAAAAGATGACTTTTATTTATGAACAGTGAACACATACAGATTCTGTGTTCGCATTCTGTGAATACATAGAACTTACGATTTATCATTGAAACTTTGAAACATCATATCTCCGAGAATATTAGCTTGTTAGAGTTGAAAATGATAACAATGGATTCTTAGGATGAAATTGCATCTTAAAAAAATTTGAATTCAGAAGTTGTAATGTAATATTTTTTATCGTTATTCCGAAACTATTAGACTGAATTTGCCCAATAACGAACTCAACCGAGATATTTATCCCTTAAACCCACTCTGAAAATTTCAACTGTCTAGCTCATACTGTTCGAGAGTTATCGTGTTAACGGCCAGCCGGACGGATAGCATGGACGGATACAATCGATTTCGACCAAAGATTCTCGATCAGTGAGTCAAACCAAATCGTTCAAGACCATTTTCAGCCAAAAATTCGAATATTATAGACATTTGGGCAAATTGATAAGCACTCTGTTCCTAGGAACAAGAGCGCCAAAAATCCCTCACACATTCCTTTGACTAAAACAGAGACACGGTGAAATACTTATTGATTTCAACCATCAACAAATATTCCACGTGGCCGGGCTAGATTCCCAATCATCAGTGTGACTTAGCCGACACGACCCTCTGCGATGAAGAAACCTTGAGCGATGTTCAGCGACGTTCATTCTTTTGCCGTAAGAGGGTCAAGGAATGGCAATGCCATCTACCTACCTCGGACTGAAAACGCCCGGTTTAGTGTGGTTAGATAAACCACCAACCAGTAAACATTGAATGAGGTGACCTGTGGCTAATTGCCAATAACTTAAACAAGACGGTGAAATACTTATTGATTTTAACCATCCACAAATATTCCGCGTGGCCGCGCTATGATCACCTCATCGCTCAGTGTTCCCCAAAGAGGAAAGCGTCATTCAGTGCATACACAAACCCAGGGTTTCATGGTTATTACCAATCATCAGTGTAACTTAGCAGACACTTAATGAAACTGAAGACGTCCTAAGGAAACCCACCAGTGGCACCTATGGAGATCCTAACGAACTCCGACCCTCTGCGATGAAGAAACCTTGAGCGATGTTCAGCGACGTTCATTCTTTTTTGTTGGTTCATTCTTTGTTGATGGTTGAAATCAATAAGTATTTCCCCGTGTGTCTTGTTTTAGTTATTGGCAATTAGCCACAGTTCACCTCATTCAATGTTCCTTAGACTAGTTATTCGTCCTACCCTTACAGCGTCACTTAACATATGGTACATATGGCAGCAGTGGTTCGTTGTCGGTACCATCAACTCCCAGATGGAAGTAGAGAATTCGGAGTGCAAATTTGGGTCTTTTTATATATCCTAATGGAGCATGGACTCTGGAAGCAGACATGATGTGTTTAACATTTCCTTGCTCTCTGTGCCATGCTCTGCAAGTTATTGGGGTGTTGATTTCCTTCATGTTTTTTTATACCATATTGTATTTATCACTCCACCCTGTCAATCCAAATCCCTCCGTTCCAACTTGAGCCCAGCTGACTTCAATAAGGCAAAAGATAATTATTTTGACAGGCCCTGAACTCTCAAACTCCTGAAATATATGGAGTGCAGATTTTTACTCATGTGATCTTCGAGTAGTTTCTTATCCGTCTGCCTACTCTTCTTTGGTCTGTTGGACTCATAGGTGTAGCTGCCTTCCTACCTCATGATCCGAGCAACACTGCTTTCTGAATTCTGTGCGCCAAAACCTCGGCCAGTGAATAATCTTCAGTTCTGTCACGTAGTTCGCTTTCATTCCGCCTAGACATCCTATGATTAGAATGACCATTCAAACTTTATGCCTTGGATATAGGGTCCCCAGTTCGAACACCAAGTCCTCTGTTCTTCTTTCATCGCCATATTATTTTAAGCGGGGAAGGAAAATTCGACGACAAAAAATCCTTAAGCTCTTTGTCTAGCAGGAATATATCTGGCTCTATGACGTGTATCTGCCGAGTGGTTGGAATAGCATAGTTCCAGTAGATACGAGCTCTATCATTTTCAACACTCTTTCAATTCCCAGAGGTACGTATGGCAGCGGAGTGCAGGTGTTTACTCATGTGATCTTCGAGTAGTGTCTTCAGTTCTGTCTGTCTTATTTCTCTGCCAACTCTTATCTGGTCTGTTGGCGTGATAGATGTTCCTGCTAGCTCATGATGCTGAGCTTGTCCAAAGCTTTCTGACCAGCCCTAAATAGAAAAGCTCCTTCCTAATTTCATGATGAGCCACTATTTTCAGAAGCGAGTTATTACCATTTGCAATGTTTGTTGATGGTGTTGGTATTCCAAACTTTGCAAACCCCTGTCTCCTTGCGTTCATGGATGTTATACTCTTTGTATCGAGCAGTTGGGATGCAGGCTACGGTTCATGTTCATCACTTTACGTGTGGATCTGTCATGCTCGATAATTTCATTCACTGTACAGTTAACTACCCTCAAAGAGTAGGTGACTATCGGGACTGCCAAGCTGTTTCTAGCAGACACTTTATTTTTCCCGGATAGCTGTGATTTCCATTTATCTCAGAGCTTCTTTTTGTAGCTAGGTGTTAAGGTATCCTTGATTAGGGTAGTCTCCAGCGCGCCTCTTTGTTTCATTCCAAGAAATTTGTAAGTTTCTTCCTCTTCGAGGTGTCGAATGCTTATTCCCCCTTCTAGTTCGATGTCTTCTCCTGTTTCTTCAGTTATTCCTTTGATTAGATGAAAAACAGCACATTTTTCCAAACCGAATGACATTTCTATTGCAGGGGTGTATTCGGCTACGATATTCAGTAGTTGTTGCAGTGCTGGGGATGTGAAACCAGATGATCTCTTCTGCCTGTTGGCCCAGCCTTGTACCCTATTCTGCTTACCCTCAACTCAGTTGTTACTGGAAGAAGCGTTATGCAGAACAATAACGTCTCCTTGATATACCTTTCAAGGGTTATGTGATATTTTTAATTTGCTCGTTCTTTTCCTCTTGTATTTTAATTTTTCAGATTGAAATTTGGCTCCCTTGGAGAAACATCTCCATTTCTTGACGAAGGAATCCATATTAAAGAATGAAATTCCCATCAATATTTTTAAATTTCAGCCAATTTTGTGAACAAATTCAATATTTATAAATCACAACACTCACTGAGGGGCTTTTTTTGCTGAAGTTTTTCTCTAAGCTCTTGTATCATACGACGAATTGTATGGTACCTCTCAGTCAACATATATATGTATAATATATATCCTAAACAAAGATAAAATTGCAGTATTGGGCATCGATCCTTATCTTTTGAAGCCAGAGGAATTGACATCAGAGATTTCTCTATTTCCAAAAATTATGTTACCAGGCATTGTTAATTATTCAGTTAACACGAAGAGTGCCTACACAATGAGTGAAATGAAAGCGAAAAAGAGCTTGGAACCTTATAATCTTGCAAGTTGTAGATAGGACATATAGGTGTGAAGCATATAAATCCTCTTATTTTAGTCATTGGAAAGGTGAAATATCATACCTATAGCATTGTTGTTATTAATTTCTGGATTTCTGGATTTCTGGACATGGGTAATCAATTTCGAAGATGACACTGTTGTTAGCGCTCACTGCGATTCCATAGCAGGTCAGTACCGCACTGGCTATACATTTGAACAAGCGCGCTAAAACTCCTGACGTCAGAGCTTTTCCAACTAGTTGATCCTTCGTATATATCTATAAGCTTGGGAATGATTAACATATCCACATCTGAAAATCTCGGACAGAAAGCCAAGGCATCTTATAGAGCGCATATAATTTCATGGACCCAGAGACGTTGTAGACCACTGCTGTTCCTTCACAAGAATAATATGTCTGTCCGGCACACGGATAAATTAAGATTCGAGTTGTTATTAGAGTTCGTTAGGACCAGTCGCGGTAAAGGATCCAATCACTGGATATTCGTCCGAAATGCAATAGAAAGCCTGTTCCAGCTGCATTAATTATATTTTCATATTTTAAATGGGATCCCATATCTGAGAGTTAATTGGTTTGAATCAATAAACAGTCTGAATCGTCTTTTTTATATGCCGACGCCCTATATTCTACTCCTCTGGACCCTTGTCATATATTTTTTGACGTTTATGTGGTTTTGGAGAATTCTTATGCGACGGATCGAAAGTATATTTTAGGCTATGGTGGTTCGGTTCGATAATGAGCTCCTGGCTTAGGTGTCGGCAGTTTATTATTCTGGGGGGGTCGTTAAAACCATCAATAAACCATTCTCGGGGTTCCATAATGAATCGATATGGATTTCGATGATAGAAAAATTATTATTAATCGATGGACCGTTGAAGAATTTCTGTCAGGAATTGGGGCTTTTGACATGTATACTTCTGTCTGTACTGAAAAAACTCGCAAAAGGCTGCTTGACTGCCAGGAAAAAAATATTTTCCCAATAGTTCCAACAATATGGATCCGATCAAGTTTAAATCTAGGAATTGGTTGTACAATATAGTTCTGAAGGACGTTGCAAATTTTCGGCAATATCTGAACTGTGAGTCAAAATATAACAAGAATTTTTTATGGAATCAATGAAATCGTGAATCTTCTATGAATGGTGCAGGTTATTATTTAATGAAATCTTGGCATATAGAGTTTGTTTTAAGAATTCAACTAATAAGTATCATATTCCATATTTTGAATATTGAAACTATTCTTTTCATTTCACTAGAATACGTACGATGGTATATCGGACATATATTACAACCATATTTTATGCATTTCAAGACACCATTACCTACCTTTAGATATAGATATCAAATCAAATTTACAAATAAAACCTTCATTCGATAGAGAACAGAAAATCTACTCTACTGCATCTCTGATCTGACAATATCTGCTTTCTATTTATCAGAATACGTCCAATATACCATCTATAATTCGACGAATGGTCTTAATTATCGATATAAATGCATCTTAATACCTAACTGTTTTCCAACCTCCTCTGAAATAGACATCTGAGAATTTTCTGAATGAAAAATTTCGTGAATCGGTAAAAAATTGTAATAATCTTGGAAAATTCTTAATGATTATCAGTTACTTAGCTTTTACATTGTTTGTTGTTTTATTTTCTATAGAATATTTGTAAAATGGCGGCTCGAAGGTATGAGCGAAATTTCACCGGATTCTGACGGATATTTTATAAAATATAAAAAATTTTAAGATAAAATAAAATAGTTTTTTCTATAGTGATGCGATCTTCATGAAATTCGCAAAAATTTGCGCGTTGGCAGTCTACAACTAATTACCAAGTTTAAATCGGATCAGATCTGTATCTTTTGAGTTATTTGAGGATATAACAACAAAATTTCAGATGGGTAAGATTCCAGAACCATTTTGCCGATTACGCTTATTGACAAACTTGACATTTGGATGAGCGACCTACCCTGAAAAAGTCGCTATCTTTTTCTGTTCGGAAGTTATCGTGTTAACGGTCACCCATCCAGTTACTGAAACGCTGCTTGGTTCCCAGTATTTTTTCAATAACCACAACAATATCGCATCGTGCTCAGATATGGCTGTAGACTTAGTTGCTACTGCAATATGCGTCACTTGCCTACACACTTCTTTCTGTACAGAAAAAAAAAATAGAAGTACTGACATGAATCAGGGCACTTACTTGACAGCAGAGGCTTCAGCGCGTTCGTTCATTACATGATTAATAGATTTTACTAATTTGTAACTCCACACGAGTGAAATTTATAGCTTTCTGGGATCCGTCATATGAATAAATCTAAATTTTGAATCCGCATTCTCAAAAATTGTTCTGCATAGGTATTCGGCCCATCCATTGAAATCTCAAAAAATATCAATTTCCTATGCAAATTTGTAGATTATTAATCCAGTTGAGTGGTCTGTTAAAGTAACGTACCTATTTAACTAGGATGGTGGCCATGGACAAGCTTCACGTGAGAATTGGAGAATGGCTAATCAAGTGGTAACACACTCCCGAGTCCTGCAAAGCTGCTGGTGAGGATGGCTTTTTCCCGGCCCTTATTATCAGAGGACTGGATCTGCTGTGTTCTTTACAGTTACCATAATATATTCTAGACGAATCTAGCTCTGAGACACATAGCTCTATTTTGGAAGAGAGTACGGGTTGTCTCTGGCCAACGATCGCATACACAACCAACGACTTTGGTCCAATAAGTTCTCTCCTCCTTCTAAGTTATGAAGCTGGAGGGGTTAGAGATAGATACTTTAGTGACAATACCTTGACGGCTTGCCGAAGACACCCTTCCCAGCACATATATCAGCTTGAAAAATCGGTAGATTCAGCTCTTCTCTCATTTGTAAACTGTGTTGAGAACGGACTACACTTCAAAGACTGGCTGTAGTTCTGTATATAGAGAGTGCATTTAACAACACTGCGTGGTGCAATGAACGTTTTGTTGGCTGACCATGGGTCCCAACTTCACTCTGTCACTGAGCAGGGTCTTTTGTCGGGACTCGACGTATTATTGCACAACTGGTTGCATCCACCTTAGGGGGAACACCAGAAAGAGGATGTCCTCATGGATATGATGAAATTTTTCTCCAAAACCATTATGGTGGACTCTGCCAGCTACAGTACCTCTTTCCTCATTAACTTCACGGCATAGTACATTAAAAATAAGTACATAAGTATAGACAAATTATGAGAAGAATAAATAATTTTCTATCGCAGAAGATATTGAACTTCAGTTATTTTGAAGCGAATACGAAGAACTGAATAGCATAACATTGATGCTTTCGCTCTACACGAGGACCAGAATTGTTTTCCTTCGTATCTCATCACATATCTCACATATCTTCTCTCTTCTTGTTTTTTTGCTTCTCGTTTAAATAAAACATAAAATTTTATCCTCAGTATCTGTATTTATTTAGTTCAAACATGGTCTTTTATATCTAGTTGTTATTGAGATTCCCAGTATTTTTAAATTTTATTATGTGATTATACTGACACTCCTATGTAGGCCTTGAGGAGACCCCTCATAAGCTTTAAATAGCTTGTGCCGTTGTGTTCAGTGTAGGCTTTGTTACTATGTTCTTAGGTCATCATAGGCACATCACTGTTAATTTTTAATTAAAGATTTCCCAATTTTGTTCTTGTGGTATGCGCATCCTAACCTACCTAATCTCAGCTGTCGAGGACTTCAGGATGTGCCATCGTTTTATACATATATCTACACCCTAGCCCCATATTATACATATATCTACACCCACATTGATGGGGGTTGGTAGGTGAAAGATACAGATTTCTTAACTTCTCTGTTTGTTCGCTAATTCTAATCTGCATACGAAATTTCAGATTTCTAGGATTTCTGAAAGAACCCTAGTTTTATTCAATTTATTTAATAGTTTCATACCACTAAGACATTCATTCTGTTTTATGAACCTTAACTCATGAAAAAATATTTGATACCTATACACATGTAGATCCATATTTCAGCATTTTTTGCTAGCAACATTATGAAATTACTGTATATAGGAACATGTCTCGCTACTTAAGGAAGTAAAAGGTAATATTAACCTCAGTGGTCAACGAACAGCAAGTTCTTTTGATGATTCCATTATGTTGTTCTTTCATATTGCAAAACTACATCATTAAAATAATCCAATTCTAAATCTTCTGAAACATCATCCCCAATATTTATACATAAATTATTCAATATGCAACACGTCAATATTATTGTCTTGTATATACTCACAAATTCTAGATTCGAATACTTGTTTTCCAACAGAAAATATTTTCAGAGTACGAATTATAAACAAACTAGAACAGAAATAAATTTGGCATGTCTCTAATAGCTAGATAAGATGACTTTTATAAACACAGATAGAACACAGACAGATAGAATTCGCATTCTGTGAAAACATAGAAGTACGATGTATTTTTGTAAAATCATATCTCCGAAAGTATGAGCTTTTCAGAGTTGAAAATGATATCAATGGACTCTTATGATTAAACTGCTTCCTAAAGAAATTTGAATTCAAAAGTTGTAATGTAAACAAAAATTTGTTTCTTCTTTTCTCCGAAACCATCCTGCCGATTTTGCCCAATAACGATTTTAACTGAGATATTTATCTCTCAAACCTACTCTGAAAATTTCAACTGTCTAGCTCATTCCGTTCGAGAGTTATCGTTTTAACGGCCGGACGGCCGGGCAGAATCGATTTTGACCATGGATTCTTGTTCAGTGAGTCGAACCAAATCGTTTATGAGTCTAGCTCATTTCGTTTGAGAGCTATAGTGTCTATGGCCGGACCGGCCGGCCAGACATAACCTATTCTGACCACGGATTCTTGATAAGCACTCTGTTCCGAGGAACAGGAGCGTCAAAAAGCTCAAAAAAAGTGGGTGCGGTGTTTGTTTACACCGGATCAAAAACAACAACGATTCGACTATTCGGAAGTCTGTCTGAAGCTTTTTAACCATAATAAAGATAATTTTTTGTGTATGTGAGCTTAAGAACTGTCTACAGTTTATAACAAATCTAATCATTTGATTTTATTAACTGAATATAAATATGTCTGTTTCAATTATATATATGAAAGATTTTTCATTCAATGTTCTTCAAAGCCGGTTTATATTAATTTAGTCCATATGTTTTAGACTCATCTACATTCATGGAACGTCTGGTCTAGCCTATGTTGACTGGACATTTATTACAATACAATTTCAGTGTACCACTTGTTGCCATAATGTCAAGACTATCTTTGATAAGTAAAGAGTGAATCTCTATTATCAATAATGGCAATACAAATTGAACATTCGTGTGAAATTTGCCTTTCTTCTTCGACAACAAGCCAATATCATAAAACACGATTCAATTCGTCCATCCGCCCGTTTCTCTTACAATCAGATAAAATATCTGTCCATCCGTCGAAAATGCGTCAAAACCGAAATCAATGTCGGGTCTCCGACAGGGCGTACCACACCGACGGACCGAAATATCCCCAGCATCCGAGTAGACGGTATCAGTTCTATTTGTATTTCATTGAGGAATTGCTAGAGGCTCAGATTACCTACGATAAGTTAGTTAAAATTTAGTACGATGTGTCAGACACGCCCGAGTCTCGTAATCGGAGATCCATCTCACTGAATTAATGAAAAGGCCCGATCGCGATATCTGAACGAGCTTTTTCAAAGCGCCGGTCAAAAGGACGGACGAACAGACTGAGCGCTACAGACTCCTTTGGCATATGTAAATTACTCGAATGTATCTCGAAATAAATCTTTTGTATATTTCCCGCGGGAATCCAGAGAACGCCTTACATATTTAATTGCCTAAATAATATTCTCACAACCGACTTACCTTGATATACCTCTCTCTTTCTCCGTTCACAAAAGGAACAAAAATCTAACGAGCCTTGGAATTCGTTCGTGTCGATTTCTTTTCGTGGCTTTTTCTTTCTCATTACAACTGGTACTTACGATGACTTTTCTGTAATAAGATTCCAGAAAGGAGGAATTCCACTATAGGCTCGGCCAATGGTTGCGGAGCACCAAGATGTAGAAGGCATTCGCGATGTGTGGGATTGTTAATTTTGATGTCCGACAATTTGATACCCCTGGAACATATACATGGTGTCCAGGAAAATGTGGTCAACCTCTTGGATTCAGTAAAATCATAAAAGAATGAGATGACAAGTTCTTATAACATTTTCTCCAATAGACCATCGTGGACCCTTAAAGGACGCCGCGTGAAAATCTGCTTTTGCGTGCTCCAACCAGGACCCTGGTGTAAACTGCTCCACAAAAGTTGAAGAAGTTCAGAAATTTGGCGACCGTGTCAAAAGTTTCCGATTCTTGACCACCAAATATTTATTTATGAGAAATCAAATGTTTACCTACTCTCTTATATCTGAATGTTTTTTTTGTTCCTCGTTCGATAACTTATTCAGTTCCAGGCAAGTTCCTGTCGTTTGCGTTTCTGAGAATTTTGGATCAGTTATTGTTTTACGTTCTTACAATCAACTTTGATTCAAAATGTGAAAATTTATTTCGCAATAATGCCTCGACGCAAACTTGGTACGGATGAAGCCAGAAGGGCTATAGTCTAGTCAACAAGTGCTTTTTAGGTAAAAATTTTTGCGTATTCTCCGAAAATTATGATTGAGGTGTCTTCGATCCGGAATGGCATGCAGTTTTTGAGAAAATGCTAAAGCCGCTCGCAAAATTGCAATATTAATAAACAATTAAGTGAAAAAAAAGAAGGAGGTTTAGGTTTTTGCAATGTCTCAAAAACTATTTGAGATAATTCAAATTTGAAAAAAGACTCAAATAGAGGAGAAAATTCCCATCGAACGGAACTGTAGGATCAATATTTATAATTTTGTTGAAAACACGCCCGAAAACGGGTACTTCGGCTTGCGCAAGCCTTGTCCCCTTCATACCTTTGATCAATAAATATTAGGTATTTAAACTTAAATATGAAAAAAAAACAATCAAAAATTCAGGCGCCTGCAGGATCAGATCAATGAAAAATAATCCGTGGTCCAAAAATGTTTATCGCGATTTTTCAATTAGTTATCCATTAGTTAATTAACAAGTTTTTGTAGCACGAAATTAACATTGCAAGTACACTAATTGTTAAACTATTAATCTGAGAATTTTTTCCTTTCGTGGCGTTATATTTGAAAGATCTTAGAGTAGACTCCAATTGGAAAATTCAAAAAATTGTTAATTTTCATTTGGTTATGAACAATTTATTTAAGTGAAAATTATAAAGCTTCAATTTGTAATATTACTATTGATCCGTTTTCTTATGATCAGGGGATCTATTCTCGACCATTCGCAATTTGCACGATCGTTCGCATCTCTATGGCAAAGACGGCATTATGCGACCGATCGTGAAAATTGCGAATGGTCGAGAATAGATCGTCAGAAACTACTCAAAAATGATTTTTAATAATTATAATCTCCTATTGTTTAAGAAATTTTTATAAACCAATGCGTTGTTTATGAAATAATTTAAAATTTTCTTTTGAAACATAATTGATGCTTTATAATACTTCACTTGAGTAAATTGTTAATAACAAAATGAAAATTAACAATTTTTCAAATTTTCCAATGGAAATTTATTCCAAAACCTTTGAAAAATAGCTCCACAAAAGGAAAAACTTCTGGGAATAATAGTTTAACAATTATCGCACTTGCAATGTTAATATTCGTGCTACAAAAATAATTATTTAATGGATAACTAATGGAAAAGTCGTGATAAACATTTTTGGACCACAGATTATTGTTCATTGATCTATCTTGCAGATGCCTGAATTTTTTCAATTTTTTATTTTCATATTTAATAAGTTTAAATAATATTTATTCATGAAAGGTCCGAAGAGGGGGAGGCTTACGCAAGCCGAAGTACCCGTTTTCAGGAGTATTTTCAGCTCCTGAAAATTATAAATATTGGTCCTAGTTCCGGGAGTTGGGACTTTTGTTTTGGAAATTTCCTCCTCTTCTGGAATCTTTTTTTTTCAAATTTGAGTTAGCTCATATAGTTTTTGAGATATTGGCGAAAAACCAAAGCCCTCCTTTTTTTCACTCTATCGTTTATAACTATTGCAATTTTTGGAAGCGGCCTTAGCATTTTCTCAAAAACTATCTACATGCCATTCCGAAACGAATGACACCTCAATCATAATTTTCGGAGAATTTTTTGAGTGAATTGATTTTGCACTACAAATACTAAAATTAAATTTTCACCTGAAACTGTGAAACTAAAAGAAAATGAGCTCTTGAAACAGTCTCAAAATTTCTTTTGTGGAGCAGTGTAATTTTTCTCAAATGTTTGTAATTCTCCAATTTTTACCAAAAATAATCTAGGACTCCATTTGACTTATTCATGAAGAATCTGTTCACAAATTCATTCTAAGATATAACTAACTACGGATATGAAGGAATCTGATTGGAATTTGGTATTTACGAGCAGAATAACTCATGCAGCATTCCATGCGAATAGTAAGAGTAGAAGCAAACATAAAACTTTCTAAGAAAAATTCAATATTATTAGTGTATTAATAAGAGAGAAGAGAGGCGACGTAAACCCATAAACTCTCAAATGAAATAAAACATTACTTACTGAAGCCTCCTTTTTTTGTTGCTTTTGTACAACCTACATATTTAGCATTGAAGAGTCAGTTACACGAAATTTATGGTGAATTTGACCAATTGACATACCTGCTCATGTACAGTCGACTCTCGATAAATTGACACTCGTTAATTTGAATATCTCGATAATTTGAAACTTTTTTCCAGTCCCATGAAAAATACTCGATAAATTGAACAAAATCAATATTAATTGATCCCCTTGGTAATTTGAAGTTGAAGGAATGGTATCTTGCCGCCAACATTCAATAATTTGAAGGCTACCCTACTCTCTATAATTTGAATTTTTGGCGCTATAGTTCCTCGGAACTGAGTGCTTATCAATTTGCCCAAATGTCTGTAATTTTCGAATATTTCGATGAAAATGGTCTTAAACGATTTGGTTCGGCTCACTGATCAAGAATCCGTGGTCGAAATTCATTCTGTCCGGCCGGCCGGCGGTCCGGCCGTAGGCACGATAACTCTCGAACGGAATGAGCTAGAGAGTTGAAATTTTCAGAGTAGGTTTGGGGGATGAATATCTCGGCTGAGTTCGTTACTGGGCAAAATCGGACAGAAGGTTTCGGAGTAATAAAAAAAAATTTTTTTTTACAAAACAAATTCCAAATTAAATTTTTTTTAATAAGCAGTTTCATCATAAGAATCCACTCATATCATTTTTAACTCTAACAAGCTAATACTTTCGGAGATATGATTTTTCAAAATTTCAATGTAAATCGTATTTCACAGATTGATATAATTATTCTATGTATATTCTATGTATGAATTGTCATAAAGTCAACTTGACAGAAGGGAATATTGTAACTTCAAGAATATTGGGGTTGAAATACTCGTATTTTAGCGATGCAACGGGGACCTCACCCGAAAATGTTTGAAAATATTACGTAAATATTGAAAGCATAATTCTGTAGTTCGAGAGAGGAGAAAATTTTGTGAACGTAGATCAGAAAATTTTTGATCGATTACAAGGTAATTTATTATTATTAATCTTTTTGGCGCTCTAGTTCCTCGGAACTGAGTGCTTATCAATTTGCCCAAATGTCTGTAATTTTCGAATATTTCGATGAAAATGGTCTTAAACGATTTGGTTCGACTCACTGATCAAGAATCCGTGGTCGAAATTCATTCTGTCCGGCCGGTCCGGCCGGCCGGCCGGCCGGCCGTAGGCACGATAACTCTCGAACGGAATGAGCTAGAGAGTTGAAATTTTCAGAGTAGGTTTGGGGGATAAATATCTCGGCTAAGTTCGTTATTGGGCGAAATCGGACAAATGGTTTCGGAGGAACAAAAAAAAAATTTTTTTTTTACGAAACAAATTCCAAATTAAATTTTTTTTAATAAAAAGTTTTATCATGAGAATCCAATCATATCATTTTTAACTCTAACAAGCTAATACTTTCGGAGATATGATTTTTCAAAATTTCAATAATAAATCGTATTTCAACGTTGTCACAGAATAATATTATTCTATGTATGAATATGAATTGTCATAATGTCAAATGATGTTCCTGAGACTAATCAATCGAAGAATTGTGAGCGAAGTGAGAAAAATCTCAGATATGATTTTTCAAAATTTCAATAATAAATCGTATTTCAACGTTGTCACAATTTCAACGTTGTCACAGAATGATATTATTCTATGTATGAATATGAATTGTCATAATGTCAAATGATGTTCCTGAGACTCATCAATCGAAGAATTGTGAGCGAAGTGAGTTAAATCTCAGTTGTTTGCTCCGATATTAGTTTTTCTCAGAAAATTCTTACATTTCGGAACTGAACATGAAGTAAGAGATCTGAGAGTAGTGAGACTGCTTTTCATCCATAGACATAGATATAACTCTCGAACGGAATGAGGTAGGTAGTTGAAATTTTCAGAGTAGTTTAGGGAGATGAATATCTCGGTTAAGTTCGTTATTGGGCAAAATTGGCCAGATTTAATTTGATTTCTTCCATGGTGCTTTTCTCATTCTCATGATTGCTCATTTAATCTTGATAAATAAACTATTATTTGAATTGAATTTCCTTTAGGATGCAGTTCTATTATATGAATACATTGATATAATTCCCAACTCTGAGAAACCAATACTTTCGGAGATATAATTTGTCTGTTTGAACTAGAGCGCCAGAAAGCTCCTGTCCACAGGGCTTGAACCCATTTTTTTATACATGTTTTATGGAATACCTACTATTTGTAGGTACTTTAAACCTGTTTTGGGCAATTGTCATACGAAACTTGTTTTTTTGGCGCTCTAGTTCCTCGGAACAGAGTGCTTATCAATTTGCCCAAGTGTCTGTAATTTTGGAATTTTTGGCTGAAAAGGGTCTCAAATGATTTGGTTCGACTCACTGATCAAGAATCCGAGTGCGAAATCGATTCTGTCCGGCCGGCCGACCGGCCGTAGGCACGATAACTCTCGAACGAAAGGAGTTAGCGGATTGAAAATTGCAAGGTGGTTTTGGAGCGTAAATATCTCGGACAAGTTCGTTAATGGGCGAAAACCATCAAGGGGTTTCGGAGTTATGGCCGATTTTAGTAAAAATATTTTTTATGAATATTTCCGAAACCGATCACTCGATCTATCTGAAATTTTGCACCAAATTGTCGAATCATGACCTTTATACGCATGTGAAGTTTTGTATTGACCAGATTACCGCAAAGTGTCAAAAAAAAAAAATTTGAAAATGTGGTGCAGTTCTCATTCTCATGATTGCTCATTTAATCTTGATAAATAAACTATTATTTGAATTGAATTTCCTTTATGATGCAGTTCTATCATATGAATACATTGATATAATTCCCAACTCTGAGAAACCAATACCAGATATAATTTGTCTGTTTGAACTAGAGCGCCAGAAAGCTCCTGTCCACTGGGCTTGAACCCATTTTTTATCATGCTCAGACCTGTCGTTTGTTTACATAAATGCAGTCCGCAATTCTCATTCCAGTTTATATTCAAAGTTCAGACGTTAATTTTTGGCGCTCTAGTTCCTCGGAAATGAGTGCTTATCAATTTGTCCAAATGTCTGTAATTTTCGAATTTTTCGATGAAAATGGTCTTAAACGATTTGGTTCGACTCACTGATCAAGAATCCGTGGTCGAAATTCATTCTGTCCGGCCGGCCGTAGGCACGATAACTCTGGAACGGAATGAGCTGGACAGTTGAAATTTTCAGAGTAGGTTTGGGAGATAAATATCTCGGCTAAGTTCGTTATTGGGCAAAATCGGACAGATGGTTTCGGAGTAACAAAAAAAAAATTTTTTTTTACAAGGCAAATTCCAAATTTTTTTCAATAAGCTGTTTTACCATAAGAATCCAATGATATCATTTTTAACTCTAACAAGCTAATACTTTCGGAGATATGATTTTTCAAAATTTCAATAATAAATCGTATTTCAACGTTGTCACAGAATGATATTATTCTATGTATGAATTGTCATAATGTCAAATGATGTTCCTGAGACATGACATTATCTAATCAATCGAAGAATTGTAAGCGAAGTGAGAAAAATCTCAGTTGTTTACTCCGAAATTAGGTTTTCTCAGAAAATTCTTACATTTCGGAACGGAACATGAAGTAAGAGATCTGAGAGTAGTGAGACTGCTTTTCATCCATAGACATAGATATAACTCTCGAACGGAATGAGGTAGGTAGTTGCAATTTTCAGAGTAGTTTAGGGAGATGAATATCTCGGTTAATTTCGTTATTGGGCAAAATTGGCCAGATTTAATTTGATTTCTTCCATGGTGCAGTTCTCATTCTCATGATTGCTCATTTAATCTTGATAAATAAACTATTTTTTAAATTGAATTTCCTTTATGATGCAGTTCTATCATATGAATACATTGATATAATTCCCAACTCTGAGAAACCAATACTTTCGGAGATATAATTTGTCTGTTTGTACTAGAGCGCCAGAAAGCACAGGGCTTGAACCCATTTTTTATTTGTGTTATCAAAATGCTTTCAAGACAGAGCAAGTATATTTGCATAAGTGAAAAAAAGCGTGTGATTGAAGCTGTGGAGGATGGAAAAATATTTGAAATAACACATAAATCACTAGTTTTGATCGAACTCTTGATTATTTGAATTTCATCAGAACACCCTATTTTATTATTTCAACACTTATTATTTTGAACTCTCGATTATTTGAACTTTTTAGCTGGTCCCCAGAGTCTCAAGTTATCGAGAGTCGACTGTATCTTCTCTGAAAATCTTAACTGAATTATTGGAGTGATGTTTCACTTTATAATAATAAGAAAAATAGTCCACTTAAACGTATTTCGCTTTTTGTTGGTTATGGAAGACTTACGGTTATAAATAAAGCAGGCACGTCTTGTCAAAGTTATCAGTTTGGTCTGCAAAGCAGTATTCTATGAAGCTTTGATTGCGTTACACGTTTATTTTCACGTTGACTGAGGTTGTGATTCTTTTTTATCCTTAACTGAGGACCTCAGTTAGGACTTAACGGAGATTTAATGCTGTGTGAATACGGCGGTATCCGCACAAACAACATCAACGATTAAACAACTATATCGTAACGTTTCGTAGTCTAAATCATCAGTCTCCTTCGTCAGACACTTAACGAAAATCTTCAGAATTATTTTCTGTTGATGTAGCTATTCTGAAATTCGAGAATTGACACATTGACTGTCAAAAACTGCTCTCAGAGCAATCTCAACGGAAAATGATTCTCTCCTACCTTTTTAGTTTTGAATTTGATTTTGAAGCGAAGTGTAGAAGGTAGAAGATAAATAATTCCTTTAGTTAATAGTCTGCTATCCATAATATTCAATAAGGCACCAAGTAATCGAATTTGCATTTGCTCAGTCATATCTATAAAAAAGTATTACTTCAAAACAGTTAAACATAACCTAATATTTTGATTGCTCTGTCACTCTCTTGCACTTCAAAACGCAATCGAAAAAAATTGCCCTGAGAGCAAACAATTTGCTCTGATTTGTCAATGAAATATGAATCATCGATCTCATCTGTTCAATGGAAAACGAAAATATGACTCCGAGTGCTCCGAGCGTGTCAATGTAAATCGCTATATTGTATTACTATGATTTTCAAATACTGTCAGAGTGACAATTCTCAAATTTCAGAAGAGCTATATCAACAAATAATAATTCTAAAGATTTTCGTTGAGTGTCTGACGAAGTCTGATTTAGACTCCGAATCGTTACGAAATAGTTGTTTCATCGTTGATGTTGTTTCGTTATTGTTTGTTAGGTAACATTGTTCGATTAATCCTTCTGACAAATATCTTGTTTTTCTTACGCAGAAGCAATTCACAAAACAATAAATTTTATTTAATAGATATTTTTCAGAGTTTGGGAGAGAAAACACAGAAGGAAACAATTCAATAATTTTATGATATCAATTGAAACTTAGCCAATATTCAAGTTTTGTTTTTACTGGAAATAATCTGAACCCAATTCGATTAACTTATCAAAGTATATATTCCATCATCATATGGATTATCCAAGGGCATTATAAATCCACCAAAAATTATAATATCCTATAATCCTCATAATTCTACGATAGCTGAGGTTATTTCCTTGGTCATTTTGCATTCAATCGTATTCTGTTTTCTAGAAAAGATATTTTATATCATCAGTACCTAACGAATTTTGAATAAAACCAGAAATAAATATGACATGTCTCTTATCGGTAGATAACATGGCATCTATATATATATTCTTTTGAACTTGAGCATTACAATTTGTTTTGTATCTAACAATAAAGCATGTGTATGAAAGAAGTGTTAGCAGAGGTTAGTGTAACGGGGTACCATATTATTTGATATAATATGATACTAGAGCTTAGGGAAAAAACCTCAGCAAAAAAAAACCCTATCTCCCCGTTAGTGTTGTGATTTATGAAAATTGATTTTGTTAACAAAATACGCTGAAATATTAAATATTGAAGGGCATCTTTTTCTTCATTATCGCTTCTTCTTTTCTTGAACAGTGAACACTGATCATAAAATTCATAGATACAAATTCTGACGTTAATTTTCGATTAGAGTATTTTGTGAAATCATGGAGTTACGATTTATTAATGAAATTTTGAAAAGTCTTATCTCCAAAAGTATTAGCTTGTTAGTGTTGAAAATTATATCAGTGGATTTTTATAATGAAACTGCATTTTGAAAAAAATTGAATTCGAAATTTGTAATGTTACTCCGAAACTATAAAGACGATTTTGCCCAATAACGAACTCAATAGAGATATTTATCTCCCAAACCTACTCTGATAATTTCAACCGCCTAGTTCTAGTTCATTCCTTTCGAGAGTAATCGTGTTAATGGCGGGCCGGCTGGACCGGCGGACTGAATCGATTTTGACCACGGATTCTTGATCAGTCAGTAAAACTAAATCCATTTTCATCCAAAAATTAGAAAATTACAGACAGTTGGGCACCGAAAAAAATAAAACATTTTTTGAAAAAAAATGGAAATTTTTCTTAGTTCTAGTTCATATAGCTATAGCAACCTTTAAAACACAGCGTGTTTTAATCTCAAGATTTCACATTGTTTTTAGTTCATAGGACAAGGATTATGATCCCAGATCCAGGTATGATAAAAAAGACATTTCGATTAAGGCTTCACACATTACACTTTCTGATAAATTAGGCTATATACTTTAAGAACTGTAACAATCGTTTCGAGCTTGTCCTTCCGGCATCCGAAAACAACGTGTTTGATTTGTCAAATTGTCAAGGTATTCAATTAATTTCACTTGGCTTTTCCACAGTTCCACACTACACAAAATCTGGACGGAACGAGATCGGTGATAAGATATATAGCGGTCATTACCAATTAATTCTTGTTCATCAGACATAGCCAGGTGCCTATTCGACGACCATATATTGATTCCAGATATCGATATCTACAAATTAATATCTTTTTAATTCGAGGATATATATTTATACAGTAATCTTGAACCTAATCAGAATGTTAACTCAATTAGTGAATTTTATATCCCGTATCTACTGAAAAATAATTTATATCCAAGAATTCATGACGCTTCGGAAAGAGCTCGTAAGAAAATACTTTCCGACGAATTAAATTTTTAGATATCGCCGCAACGGTTTGTTTTAATGCTGAAACTGATATACGGGTGATTTCCAGCGTAAAAATTGGAAAATTATCCTGTCTGTAGTCATAACTCTGACATATCCGCTAATTAGAGAATCATTATTTTTCATTGATTCCGCAATTGAAGAGCAATTACTGTAATCTGTTGCGCTAATCGAATTTATTCTGGAATCGGTGTAATAAAGTGAATGAAGGTCAGCAAGTCACGGCTATTTAATATTTGGTTTGTCGTTTTCAACTAATAACCTTTTGAATCGAAAAACATTTTTTCTACAAGCGTGCGCGTTCAACCCTTTTTCCGCACACATTTCGAATCGTAAAGAGTCACATTTCCAAACAGTGCGGAAAAAACGCCTGCTAATCCATTTCCGCACTGTTAACAGTGCGGAAATGGATTAGCAGGCGTTTTTTCCGCACACTTTTTATATAGAATATACTGAATTATCTAATATTTCTATGCATCGAACGCTTACGACGAGGTTACTATGGAAACAACATGTGAATTGACAATTGTCATTAATTTATTTGAAAATAGCAAATTGATTTCAATCCGTACGTAATATTTTCGGTAAGAATGGATATATCTGATGATGACCTGCCCTCGGACATATTAGAAGCATCTTATGAAGCCAATTTGAAGTTGCTTCCACCCAAATCAATCGAAAAATATGAGAAGCGCTATTCTCAATTCATTGCCTGGTGTGATTCCAAGAAAGTAAAACCCAGGAAGGAGGAAGTCTTTTTGGCTTATTTTTTGGAAATTTCGAAAATTTTTAAACCGAACACATTATGGTCCGTATATTCTATGATAAAGAGTGTTTGTAAATTGAAGCAAGATTTGGATATTGGAAAATTCCATAAATTAACTGCCTTCATTAAAAGACAAAATGTTGGTTTTCGTCCGAAAAAAGCCAAAATTTTTAATGAAGAGGACATATCCAAATTTATGAGTGAGGCACCTGATGAAATTTACCTAATGATCAAGGTGGTAACGATTTTTGGATTGGCTGGTGCTTGCAGACGGGAAGAATTAACAAAAATAACTATCGACGATATAGATGATAAAGGAAACATGATTATTGTCAACATTAAGGACTCCAAAAATTATTCATCGAGATCATTCGTTATCTCCCAAGACACCAACGACGTACATTTTTTAAATATATATCGAAAATATGCCAACTTACGTCCGAAGGAAATAGACCATCGCCGATTTTTCTTAAGGTACAATAAAGGAAAATGTACAATGCAACCTATAGGAATAAATACGATAGGAAGAATACCTTCCGAAATAGCCGGATTGTTACGATTACAAAATCCAGAATTATACACAGGTCACAGTTTTAGGCGCTCTTCTGCTACATTCCTAGCTAACCGTGGAGAGGGAATCACCAATATAAAACGATTAGGAGGGTGGAAGTCAACTTCTGTTGCTGAGGGTTATTTGGAAGAATCAGTAAACAAGAAAAAAGAAATGTCTAGCAAAATTCTTAATTTGAATGCTCCTTCAACTTCAACCTGTTATTCAGAATTATCTTCTTCGACGGAGCAGCTGACTTCGACCAACATGATGGCTACCAAAATTCTGAATTTGAATGCTCCTTCCCATGTTCCTTCCACTTCAACCGGTAATTCAGAATTATCTCCTTCCACTGAGCAGCTGACTTCGACCAACATGATGGCTTCTGCTATAAACTTGCATAATGCGACCAACTGCACGTTTACAATAAATATAACTAATAACTAAATATTAGATACTAATATGTATATATTATACATAGCTATTCTTAATTTCCTTATTGCAGTTTATTTTTGTTTGCTGTTAGTTATCCTCGTTTTATTTCCAATTAATATTATTAATAATAAAGAATAAATGAATATTCCAGTTCATAGATATAAATATTTCATATGCCTCTATGGACCGAACGACAACGATGACATTGATGACAGTTTAGGTATGATGGTAACGACATGCAAGGATTACGCTTGTCATTCATGTGTAGGTATTATGAATTAATAATATCAAATTTGTTCTGTGTGTTGAACTCAAATCGATCTCATACCTATAATAAAAGTGCTTGTAGAAAAAACATTGTTCCTAACTCGAGCGAAAAGTGTCTTTCCCGCACTCAACTGCTTATCCGAACTCCGCTTCGCGTCGTTCGGCTAACGGCCGTTTCCTGCGGGAAAGTATCACTTTCCGCACTTGTTAGGAAAATAACTATTTTCTTCGATCGTGAGAAAAGTGACACTATTTTGACCTGTTTTCTATGCTCAAAGCTCAACATTCCAGAATAGTGGGCAGTTGCTAAGTAATTAGAAAATAACTTGCCGCACTGCTGTAGCGTGCGGTAATGTTACAAATGGATTATTACAATAAAATTAAACAAAATATGGTTTTGATTTTTATATTATTTTAATCAAAAATTGTATATTTCGTATTTTATGTATTTTAAGTAATACTATTTTATCTATATCTACTTAATTTCGTCGATAAAAATATGTCATCTGGGGCCTCTGAAATGAATTTCTGAACTTGTTCCTGGGTTAAAATTTTAGATTTTTTCGGTTTTTAACCTGTAGCTTGCCGTTTCAAAAATGCTCTCAGTTTTTGGTACTGGGCAATATTAATATTATTTTTAACAGTCAAAGTTGATCATTGTTTTAGCCAATTCAGCAACATACGCCATAAGTACATTCTCAGAAAAGGATACACTATTGATTTTTCTGTAAAAATCCATGAAGCGTTGGTACGCAAGTTCATACTTCTCTCTGGATTTCGCCGGAAGTAGATTAAGTTCAGGGGGCGTGCAAGGTAACAACTAATCACTATCAGTGTTCATGTTTATTAATTCTTTTTTAATTCCTTATAAAGTACAATGAATCAAACAATACCAGCTTGAAAATTATTTTACTTTTGTCATAACAAAGTAATTTCCATGGTTACCACTTCTATATTTCAATATGAACATAGATAAACCTATTTAAACTTACCTGATTATATCTTGAATGAAATATTTTTTAATTATTTTATTAAATAAACGATCGAAGATAAAATAGTATGTAAAATTCGTGGGAAAAGCATATTCCCAAACTCCTGTGTTTCCAGACTCGTCGCTACGCTCCTCGTCTGGTAATTATCACAGTCGTTTGGGAATATTATGCTTTTCCCACTAATTATACAATATACTATTTCCAACGAGCGTGCGCAGAGTAGTACTTTTCCGCATGCATTTAGGTTGCCAAAGTAACACTTTTCACCGGCGTGAAGTTAGCCTGAAAAGTTATCCTGTGAAATCGCCGAGTTCGCCCGAAGGCTCATTGGCGTGCACTCTCACATTGCTGTATGTCGGAAATTTCTTGGAAGTAGAAGGGAATATTGAATGTTGAATGTTGAATGTGATTTTCATTCATGGTCCAGTGTTCAACTCTTCAAGTGAATTACAAACGTGATCATGAAGGAGCAAGTAAACTTCGTTCTTACGAATATACTGCATAATGCCACCCAAACGCGACCTTGCAACAGAATAAAATTGCCAGAAAAAATCATATATACTTTGTTGTGATAATCTCTTAAAATGGGGACTAGGGGGTGAAAATCACCCTTATATGTGTTTTTTGCGCTTTTACACCTGTAGTCGCTCTTGTATCAGAATGAAATTTTCAGGAAAGTTCTGCTATCGTATATCCATTCCTTTGATATGACTCAAAATTTCTTAAAATGGGGACTTTGGGGGTGAAAATCTCCCTTATATGTGTTTTTTGCGCTTTTTCACCTGAAGTCGGTCTTGTATCAGAATGAAAGTTTCAGGAAAGTTCTGCTACCGTATATACATTCCTTTGATATGACTCAAATTTCTTAAAATGGGGACTTGAGGGTGAAAATCACCCTTATATGTGTTTTTTGCGCTTTTTCAATTGAAGTCGGTCTTGTATCAGAATGAAATTTTCAGGAAAGTTCTGCTATCGTATATCTGTTCCTTTGATATGACTCGAAATTTCTTAAAATGGGGACTTTTGGTGAAAATCTCCCTTATATGCGTTTTTTGCGCTTTTTTACCTAAAGTCGGTTTTGTATCAGAATGAAATTTTCAGCAAAGTTCTGCTATCGTATATCCATTCCTTTGATATGACTCAAAATTTCTTAAAATGGGGACTTGGGGGTGAAAATCTCCCTTATATGTGTTTTTTGCGCTTTTTCACCTGAAGTCGGTCTTGTATCAGAATGAAATTTTCAGCAAAGTTCTGCTATCGTATATCCATTCCTTTGATATGACTCGAAATTTCTTAAAATGGGGACTTGGGGGTGAAAATCACCCTTATATGTGATTTTTGTGCTTTTCAACCTGAAGTCGGTCTTGTATCAGAATGAAATTTTCAGGAAAGTTCTGCTATCGTATATCCATTTCTTTGATATGACTCAAAATTTCTTAAAATGGGGACTTGGGGGTGAAAATCTCCCTTATATGTGTTTTTTGCGCTTTTTCACCTGAAGTCGGTCTTGTCTCAGAATGAAATTTTCAGCAAAGTTCTACTATCGTATATCCATTCCTTCGAAATGCCTCAAAATTTCTTAAAATGGGGACTTGGGGGTGAAAATCTCCCTTATATGTGTTTTTTGCGCTTTTTTACCTAAAGTCGGTTTTGTATCAGAATGAAATTTTCAGCAAAGTTCTGCTATCGTATATCCATTCCATTGATATGACTCAAAATTTCTTAAAATGGGGACTTGGGTGAGAAAATCTCCCTTATATGTGTTTTTTGCGCTTTTTCACCTGAAGCCGGTCTTGTATCCGAATGAAATTTTCAGGAAAGTTCTGCTATCGTATTTCTATTCCTTTGATATGACTCAAAATTTCCTTAAATGGGGACTTGGGGTTGAAAATCAACCTTATATGTGATTTTTGTGCTTTTCATCCTGAAGTCGGTCTTGTATCAGAATGAAATTTTCAGCAAAGTTCTGCTATCGTATATCCATTCCTTTGATATGACTCGAAATTTCTTAAAATGGGGACTTGGGGGTGAAAATCACCCTTATATGTGATTTTTGTGCTTTTCAACCTGAAGTCGGTCTTGTATCAGAATGAAATTTTCAGGAAAGTTCTGCTATCGTATATCCATTTCTTTGATATGACTCAAAATTTCTTAAAATGGGGACTTGGGGGTGAAAATCTCCCTTATATGTGTTTTTTGCGCTTTTTCACCTGAAGTCGGTCTTGTATCAGAATGAAATTTTCAGCAAAGTTCTGCTATCGTATATCCATTCCTTCGAAATGCCTCAAAATTTCTTAAAATGGGGACTAGGGGGTGAAAATCTCCCTTAAATGAGTTTTTTGCGCTTTTTCACCTGAAGTCGGTCTTGTATCAGAATGAAATTTTCAGGAAAGTTCTGCTATCGTAAATCTATTCCTTTAATATGACTCAAAATTTCTTAAAATGGGGACTTGGGGGTGAAAATCACCCTTATATGTGATTTTTGTGCTTTTCAACCTGAAGTCGGTCTTGTATCAGAATGAAATTTTCAGGAAAGTTCTGCTATCGTATATCCATTCCTTTGATATGAATCAAAATTTCTTAAAATGGGGAATTGGGGGTGAAAATCACCCTTATATGTGATTTTTGTGCTTTTCAACCTGAAGTCGGTCTTGTATCAGAATGAAATTTTCAGGAAAGTTCTGATATTGTATATCCATTTCTTTGATATGACTCAAAATTTCTTAAAATGGGGACTTGGGGGTGAAAATCTCCCTTATATGTGTTTTTTGCGCTTTTTCACCTGAAGTCGGTCTTGTATCAGAATGAAATTTTCAGCAAAGTTCTGATATCGTATATCCATTCCTTTGATATGCCTCAAAATTTCTTAAAATGGGGACTAGGGGGTGAAATTCTCCCTTATATGAGTTTTTTGCGCTTTTTCACCTGAAGTCGGTCTTGTATCAGAATGAAATTTTCAGGAAAGTTCTGCTATCGTATATCTATTCCTTTAATATGACTCAAAATTTCTTAAGATGGGGACTTGGGGGTGAAAATCACCCTTATATGTGATTTTGTGCTTTTCAACCTGAAGTCGGTCTTGTATCAGAATGAAATTTTCAGGAAAGTTCTGCTATCGTATATCCATTCCTTTGATATGAATCAAAATTTCTTAAAATGGGGACTTGGGGGTGATAATCACCCTTATATGTGATTTTTGTGCTTTTCAACCTGAAGTCGGTCTTGTATCAGAATGAAATTTTCAGGAAAGTTCTGCTATTGTATATCCATTTCTTTGACATGACTCAAAATTTCTTAAAAAGGGGACTAGGGGGTTTAAATCACCCTTATATGTGTTTTTTGTGCTTTTCAACCTGAAGTCGGTCTTGTATCAGAATGAAATTTTCAGGAAAGTTCTGCTATCGTATATCCATTCATTTGATATGACTCAAAATTTCTTAAAATGGGGACTTGGGGGTGAAAATCTCCCTTTTATGTGGTTTTTGTGCGTTTCAACCTGAAGTCGGTCTTGTATCAGAATGAAATTTTCAGCAAAGTTCTGCTATCATATATCCATTCGTTTGGTATGACTCAAAATTTCTTGAAATGGGGACTTGGGGGTGAAAATCTCCCTTATATGTGTTTTTTGCGCGTTTTCACCTGAAGTCGGTCTTGTATCAGAATGAAATTTCCAGGAAAGTTCTGCTATCGTATATCCATGCCTTTGATATGACTCAAAATTTCTTAAAATGGGGACTTGGGGGTGAAAATCACCCTTATATGTGATATTTGTGCTTTTTCACCTGAAGTCGGTCTTGTATCAGAATGAAATTTTCAGGAAAGTTCTGCGATCGTATATCCATTCCTTTGATATGACTCAAAATTTCTTAAAATGGGGACTTGGGGGTTAAAATCACCCTTATATGTGATTTTTGTGCTTTTCAACCTGAAGTCGGTCTTAAATCAGAATGAAATTTTCAGGTTAGGTTGTGCATCTGAATGCAACATTTGAGTTTATTTATAGGCATAATTGGCCAGACGGTTTTGGAGTTATGCCCATCTGAAATTTAGTTGTTATTTCCTAAATAACTCGAAAAATACGAAACCGATCCAATTCCAACATGGTTGGACTGAAATATTATTTTTGAGCATATCTGTCTAACGGTTTCGAAGTTATTCCCACCTGGAATATTATCTCCACGATAACTCAAAATATATAGACTCGATCGAATTGAAGCTTGGTAACTAGTTTTAGAATATCGACATAAACACGTGTGTAAAATTTTGTGAGAAACGTACCCCTAAAAAATTAAAAAAAAAATACGAAAAAAAAATTGGTTCAAGGTCCTGACTACAAGTCAGTGCTCGAACCAAATTTTTTGAGTTATATTGAGCCAAATACAAGCCAAGTTTGATCTTATATGAATTTTTTGTCTTAAATCGATCCTTACTAAGCTGTTTAAATCAAAATCAAGTCAAATGTTAGGGACATTTCATACTTCAAAAAAAAAAGAGGCAAAGTTTGACTTGATTTTGTCTTAACTTTGTTAAACAAACATAATTTTGATTTAAATTTTAAGACAGAAGTTAATTTTATTTTCGACTCGGGTGCTAACTGTTACTGAGCCCGACAAAAATGTTTTTAGAATAAATGAGAGAGAAATTGTCTGTCCTTCGAGGCCCCCCTAAGGATGGGGCCCCGTGTGCCCTTATGGTAAAGACGGCATTGGTTCTGTGAGTACTCTTCCTGAAAATTTCATTCTGATACAAGACCGACTTCAGGTTGAAACGCACAAAAACCACATATAAGGGAGATTTTCACCCCCAAGTCCCCATTTTAAGAAATTTTGAGTCATACCAAAGGAATGGATATATGATAGCAGAACTTTCCTGAAAATTTCATTCTGATACAAGACCGACTTCAGGTTGAAAAGCAGAAAAAACACATATAAGGGTGATTTTCATCCCCTAGTCCCCTTTTTAAGAAATTTTTAGTTATATCAAAGGAATGGATATACCATAGCAGAACTTTCCTGAAAATTTCATTCTGGTACAAGACCGACTTCAGGTTGAAAAGCACAAAAAACACATACAAGGGTGATTTTCACCCCCTAGTCCCCATTTTAAGAAATTTTGAGTAATATCAAAGAAATGGATATACGATAGCAGAACTTTCCTGAAAATTTCATTCTGATACAAGACCGACTTCAGGTTGAAAAGCAGAAAAAACACATATAAGGGTGATTTTCATCCCCTAGTCCCCATTTTAAGAAATTTTGAATCACACCAAAGGAATGGATATATGATAGCAGAACTTTGCTGAAAATTTCATTCTGATACAAGACCGACTTCAGGTTGAAACGCACAAAAACCACATATATGGGAGATTTTCACCCCCAAGTCCCCATTTTAAGAAATTTTGAGTAATATCAAAGGAATGGATATACGATAGCAGAACTTTCCTGAATATTTCATTCTGATACAAGACCGACTTCAGGTGAAAACGCGCAAAAAAAACATATAAGGGAGATTTTCACCCCCAAGTCCCCATTTTAAGAAATTTTGTGTCATACCAAAGAAATGGATATATGATAGCAGAACTTTGCTAAAAATTTCTCTCTGATACAAGACCGACTTCAGGTTGAAACGCACAAAAACCACATATAAGGGAGATTTTCACCCCCAAGTCCCCATTTTAAGAAATTTTGAGTCATATCAAAGGAATGGATATACGATAGCAGAACTTTCCTGAAAATTTCATTCTGATACAAGACCGGCTACAGGTTGAAAAGCACAAAAAACACAAATAAGGGTGATTTCACCCCCTAGTCCCCTTTTTAAGAAATTTTGAGTCATATCAAAGAAATAGATATACCATAGCAGAACTTTCCTGAAAATTTCATTATGATACAAGACCGACTTCAGGTTGAAAAGCACAAAAAACACATATAAGGGTGATTTTCACCCCCTAGTCCCCATTTTAAGAAATTTTGAGTAATATCAAAGGAATGTATATACGATAGCAGAACTTTCCTGGTAATTTCATTCTGATACAAGAGCGACTTCAGGTGTAAAAGCGCAAAAAACACATATAAGGGAGATTTTCACCCCCAAGTCCCCATTTTAAGAAATTTTGAGTCATACCAAAGGAATGGATATACGATAGCAGATTTTTGCTGAAAATTTCATTCTGATACAAGACCGACTTCAGGTTGAAACGCACAAAAAACACATATAAGGGAGAGTTTCACCCCCAAGTCCCCATTTTAAGAAATTTTGAGTCATATCAAAGGAATGGATATACGATAGCCGAACTTTCCTGAATATTTCATTCTGATTCAAGACCGACTTCAGGTTGAAAAGCACAAAAAACACATATAAGGGTGATTTTCACCCCCTAGTCCCCATTTTAAGAAACTTTGAGTCATATCAAAGGAATGGATATACGATAGCAGAACTTTCCTGAAAATTTCATTCTGATACAAGACCGACTTCAGGTTGAAATGCACAAAAAACACATATAAGGGTAATTTTCACCCCCTAGTCTCCATTTTAAGGAACTTTGAGTCATATCAAAGGAATGGATATACGATAGCAGAACTTTCCTGAATATTTCATTCTGATACAAGACCGACTTCAGGTGAAAACGCGCAAAAAACACATATAAGGGATATTTTCACCCCCAAGTCCCCATTTAAAGAAATTTTGAGTCATACCAAAGGAATGGATATATGATAGCAGAACTTTGCTGAAAATTTCATTCTGATACAAGACCGACTTCAGGTTGAAACGCACAAAAACCACATATAAGGGAGATTTCCCCCCCCAAGTCCCCATTTTAAGAAATTTTGAGTCATAACAAAGGAATGGATATACCATAGCAGAACTTTCCTGAAAATTTCATTCTGGTACAAGACCGACTTCAGGATGAAAAGCACAAAAAACACATATAAGGGTGATTTTCACCCCCTAGTCCCCATTTTAAGAAATTTTGAGTAATATCAAAGGAATGGATATACGATAGCAGAACTTTCCTGAAAATTTCATTCTGATACAAAAGCGACTTCAGGTGAAAACGGTGCAAAAAACACATATAAGGGAGATTTTCACCCCCAAGTCCCCATTTTAAGAAATTTTGAGTCACACCAAAGGAATGGATATATGATAGCAGAACTTTGCTGAAAATTTCATTCTGATACAAGACCGACTTCAGGTTGAAACGCACAAAAACCACATATAAGGGAGATTTTCACCCCCAAGTCCCCATTTTAAGAAATTTTGAGTAATATCAAAGGAATGGATATACGATAGCAGAACTTTCCTGAATATTTCATTCTGATACAAGACCGACTTCAGGTGAAAACGCGCAAAAAAAACATATAAGGGAGATTTTCACCCCCAAGTCCCCATTTTAAGAAATTTTGTGTCATACCAAAGGAATGGATATATGATAGCAGAACTTTGCTAAAAATTTCATTCTGATACAAGACCGACTTCAGGTTGAAACGCACAAAAACCACATATAAGGGAGATTTTCACCCCCAAGTCCCCATTTTAAGAAATTTTGAGTCATATCAAAGGAATGGATATACGATAGCAGAACTTTCCTGAATATTTCATTCTGATACAAGACCGACTTCAGGTGAAAACGCGCAAAAAACACATATAAGGGAGATTTTCACCCCCAAGCCCCCATTTTAAGAAATTTTTAGTCATACCAAAGGAATGGATATATGATAGCAGAACTTTGCTGAAAATTTCATTCTGATACAAGACCGAATTCAGGTTGAAACGCACAAAAACCACATATAAGGCAGATTTCCCCCCCCAAGTCCCCATTTTAAGAAATTTCGAGTCATATCAAAGGAATGGATATACGATAGCAGAACTTTCCTGAAAATTTTATTCTGATACAAGACTGACTTCAGGTTGAAAAGCAGAAAAAACAAATATAAGGGTGATTTTCATCCCCTAGTCCCCTTTTTAAGAAATTTTGAGTTATATCAAAGGAATGGATATACCATAGCAGAACTTTTCTGAAAATTTCATTCTGGTACAAGACCGACTTCAGGTTGAAAAGCACAAAAAACACATATAAGGGTGATTTTCACCCCCTAGTCCCCATTTTAAGAAATTTTGAGTAATATCAAAGGAATGGATATACGTTAGCAGAACTTTCCTGAAAATTTCATTCTGATACAAGAGCGACTTCAGGTGTAAAAGCGCAAAAAACAGATATAAGGGAGATTTTCACCCCCAAGTCCCCATTTTAAGATATTTTGAGTCATATCAAAGGAATGGATATACCATAGCAGAACTTTCCTGAAAATTTCATTCTGATACAAGACCGACTTCAGGTTGAAAAGCACAAAAATCACATATAAGGGTGATTTTCACCCCCAAGTCCCCATTTTAAGAAATTTTGAGTCATATCAAAGGAATGGATATACGATCGAAGAACTTTCCTGAAAATTTCATTCCGATACAAGACCGACTTCAGGTTGAAACGCACAAAAAACACAAATAAGGGTGATTTCACCCCCTAGTCCCCTTTTCAAGAAATTTTGAGTCATATCAAAGAAATAGATATACCATAGCAGAACTTTCCTGAAAATTTCATTATGATACAAGACCGACTTCAGGTTGAAAAGCACAAAAAACACATATAAGGGTGATTTTCACCCCCTAGTCCCCATTTTAAGAAATTTTGAGTCATACCAAAGGAATGGATATACGATAGCAGAACTTTGCTGAAATTTTCATTCTGATACAAGACCGACTTCAGGTTGAAACGCTCAAAAAACACATATAAGGGAGATTTTCACCCCCAAGTCCCCATTTTAAGAAATTTTGAGTCATATCAAAGGAATGGATATACGATTGCAGAACTTTCCTGAAAATTTCATTCTGATACAAGACCGACTTCAGGTTGAAAAGCAAAAAAAACACATATAAGGTTGATTTTCACCCCCTAGTCCCCATTTTAAGAAATTTTGAGTCGTATCAAAGGAATGGATATACGATAGCAGAACTTTCCTGAAAATTTCATTCTGATACAAGAGAGACTTCAGATCTAAAAGCGCAAAAAACACATATAAGGGTGATTTTCACCCCCTAGTCCCCATTTTAAGAGATTATCACAACAAAGTATATATGATTTTTTCTGGCAATTTTATTCTATTGCAAGGTCGAGTTTGGGTGGCATTATGCAGTATATTCGTAAGAACGAAGTTTACTTGCTCCTTCATGATCACGTTTGTAATTAACTTGAAGAGTTGACCACTGGACCACGAATGAAAATCACATTCAACATTCAACATTCAATATTCCCTTCTACTTCCAAGAAATTTCCGACATACAGCAATGTGAGAGTGCACGCCAATGAGCCTTCGGGCGAACTCGGCGATTTCACAGGATAACTTTTCAGGCTAACTTCACGCCGGTACACTTTTCCGCATCGTGCGGAAATAGCTATTATTGTATTGAGTGCGTAAAATTTGTGTTTTTTAATGGCATATGAGAGTGTTAAATTTTGGCCGTACGGTGAAAAAAAGTAAGCATTTTCGCTTCAATGTAGAGCTGCAAAAATGTCAAGTTGTTTTGACAGTTGTATGAAAAAATATTTTTCTGCACGGAAATGTCAAACTGAAATTGTGGTACTTAGGGGAAATTTTCATGAATATTTCAGAATCTAAGTAATCATTAAAGGATACTGTGGGAGGTATAATCATTATTGAAAGGTTTTTTTCTGGGGTTTCTCTCCTAAACTCTGAAAAATATCTATAAAATAAAAATAAAAATTAATTATTTCGTGATTTGCTTCTGCGTAAGAAATACAAGATATTTGTCAGAAGCAATCAATTGAACAATGTTGCCTAACAAAGAACAACGAAACAACATAAACGAAGAAACAACTATATCGTTACGTTTCGGAGTCTATATCAGACTCCTTGGTCAGACGCTTAATGAAAATCTTTAGAATTATTTTGTTGATAGTTATTTTGTGAAATTCAAGAATTGTCACATTTCATATTTTTCAGAGTTTGGGAGGGTAAACCCAGAAAAAAACCTTTCAATAATTTCAGAAACTGTTGGTTATTTTATGCAATGCGAGACTCTTATTTCAGCTAGAACAAATAGATATCATGATAAAGTCTCTCTGGAAGAAATTAATCAAGCAATAATATCTTGACACGTGATTATGTCAGAATTTTTCTCAGATTGTTCAATAATTCAAGCTTTTCTCTCCTCCACAAACGTTGTAAACACTGTTGAAATGAACAGTGCTTGTAGTGATCTTTCACATTCCATATTGCAGGTTTGAGTTTAATATCTGCACAATCTAAAGTCAAGTATGTAGCGGAATATTGAAATTTTTAAAACTGGCCTTACAGTAAAGGGACAACAAGCCTCGAGGAGGAATTATTGATGTTAGCATACTTTTTACATTTGAAAAAGAAATTTCAGCCAACTACACTATGGAGCAAATATTCCATGTTGAAAAGTGTACTTGAAGTTAAGAGAAATTCAGATTTGAGAGAATATTTTAAACTCACTGTCGTGCGGGAAAGTACAACTATCTGTTCTAGAATGGAAAATAACTATTTCAGTTTTGCTGTGAAGTGAGTTCCTAAGTTGAATTCAAAATAGATTCAAAATACCGGGTGTCCCAGTATGCATGTTGCAATGGATTATCTCAGCCATTTCAAAAGATAAAAATCTGAAAATTCTGTGATTTTCAATTCGTTCAAGGAACCTTCATTTGAAAAAAACAAAAATTAAAAGTCATTTTTGGTTTGACCGGAAGTGACTCTCACTTTTTTATCTCAAACAGCACCCTATCCCTATATATTATTTACAATTTTTGATTTCCACTCAACATTACCTTTCCAACGATGTATCACCCTTTGTATTTTACATTTGATTTGATGGAGAAAACGTCAATAATTTCAAATTGAAAGAATTGCAGTAGGCTACGATATTTTGTGTAATCAAAATGAGGAATGCATAAGTGTTACTTCGCGTGAACTAGTCCACCGAGCTGAAAGATGTGTAGAAGCAGATGGTCACCATTTCGAACATGCTTTAGTTATTATAGGTATTTTTTTCCCCATTTTGTAATTCTTTGTTTCTTTTACTATTCATTCTCTGTTTTACGTTGGTTAAAATACATAGTTGATTTCAACTTAAGGAAGGTTTTTGGCTCATTTGTTCCTCGGAACAGAGTGCTCATCAATTTGTCCAAATGTCTGTTATTTTCGAATTTTTGGCTGAGAATGGTCTTGACGATTTGGTTGGACTCACTGATCAAGAATCCGTGGTCGAAATCGATTATGTCCGGCAGTCCGTCCGGCCGTTAACACGATAACTTTCGAACGGAATGAGCTAGACAGTTGAAATTTTCGGAGTAGGTTTGAGGGATGAACATCTCGGTTAAGTTCGTTATGGGGCAAAATCGGTGTAATAGTTTTTTTACATTACAACTTTTGAATTCAAATTATTTTAAGATGCAGTTTCATCATAAGAATCCATTTTTATCATTTTCAAGTCTAACAAGCTAATACTTTCCGAGATATGATGTTTCAAAGTTTCAATAATACATCGTAAGTTCTATGTAATCACAGAATGTGAACACAATGACATAATCTTTCTGTGTTCACTGTTCATAATTGTCAACTTTTCTAGCTATTAGAAATTGTCAATTCGTAGGTTGAAAATACTTTCTCTTGGAAAATAAGTATCTGATTCTTTAATATGTGAATATATACAAGACTGTTTTGTAACCGAAAATAATATTGACTGATTACATATTGAATAATTTGTGTATAAATATTGGGGATGATATTTCAGAAGATTTAGAATTGGATCATTTCAATGATGTAGGTTATGGAGGCAATAGGAAAGAAGAACATAATGGAATCATCAAAAGAAATTACTGTTCGTTGACCACTGAGGTTAATATTACCTTTTACTTCCTTAAGTAGTGAGACATGTTTCTATATACAGTATTTTCATAATGTTGCTAGCAAAAAAATACTGAAATATGGATCTACATTTGTGTATCAAACATTTTTTCTTGAGTTAAGGTTCATAATACAGAAAAGAATGTGTTAGTGGTATGACCTATCAAATTTTAAATTATGAAATGAAAAGAGGATAGTATTTTATTAATATATTTTGAACTATTAAGATAATTTGTTCGTAATCCACTACCTACTCAAATATCAGGAATAAATGGTCAATCTGCTATGATTGTCTCCAGCCTTGCTCTAGACATTTCGATGATACTCTCCTTAGGTATTTCGAGTTGTGAAAACTATGCAGCGAGTGTAAGTTGCAACAACCCATTCCACGAGGTTGAATCATTGCAGATTGCTCATTTCATCTTGATAAATAAATTTGATTACAATTTTTGAAGCATTAAAGCATTGAAGCATTGTAGATCGCTCTTTTTTTAAAAGATAATTTTTGAAACATTTTTTTCAAACGACACTTTTTTAAAATGTATTCCTTTCATGATGCAGTTCTATCATAGGAATCCATTGATATAATTCCCAACTCTGAGAAACCATAATACTCGGAGATATATTTGGTCTGTTTGAACAAGAGCGCCAAAAAGCTCCTGTCCACAGGGTCTGAACCAATTTTTTTATGATAATTTTTTCCAATTCATTGAAACAAAACTTCTTAGCAATTGGATATGTATACGATAAATGCACTTATGATACTTTATGAACTGTTTATTTTCTAGGTAAACTGAAGCATCGGATGTGACCAACAAGGAAGTAGAGATGTTTTGCAGGATTGGCTGTGCCACTGCCCCCAAAGAAGGAAGGGAGGGAGGGGATGAAAAATTGAGAAATAATGAATTTTAGAAATATAAAATAAACTTTTACTAGACCACTTTTCATTTAAGGATTAGTGAATTCTCACAGAATATTAATTTCAAACACTTTCCAAGATGTTTCTTCAATATAAAATATCACATATGTGAGCTATTTCGGTATTTCCACCGAATTCAATAGGAGATAAATAAATTTCAGGAAAAAGTTCAAATAATTCAAATGATGAAATAATATTTCTCAACAAAATTATAATATAATATTACAATATTATATTATAATTATAAGTGAAATCATGTGAAATAAATGGGAATTTTCCGATTTGACCACTATAGACAGGGATTGGGAATATCATAAATACTACTTCATGTGGATTCTCTGTGGGCTAACTATCAGAGGTGAATGATAAGTTCCCAAGTAGGTCGCCATAGGCAGTTGTTGTAATTATCATAAATATGTCTTCATGTGAGATCGCGGGAACTGACAATTAGAGATGAAATCGAATGTACCCATTTGGTACAAAATGTGAGATATTTGAGAATTTCGCGGAGACCTCGCTCTGCTCATCCTAGGTGGCGGACATTTGAGCGACAAATAGAACTCTCTTCAACCCCCCAGAGAGGTGACAAGATTCCTCATATTTTCCCGGCAAGAAGTTGCTGAGATATCTCAGGGAGCTCTCTGTGTTACCTGGGATCATATTGGTCAGCCAAATTACCACTAGTATTTTTACCTATCTACATTGCACATTTCAAGTATCTAATTGTTATTTTTATCGCAAGTTCTATTACTTTCTATTGGCTTAATAGACAAAATTTAATTTGAAGTTACTATAAGTCCATCGTAATCAGTTAAAGCATTTTCGATTAAAAATCCGAAAAAATGGACATTTCGGCAAAATGATAGCGTTCTAGTACAGAGTCTTTATAAATGATTGTTACATCGTAGTTGGTTCTGAAACCCTCTCATTTTGCCGCGTCATATGCATGCTGTTCACATTTACAATGTTTGCATTGGCAATGCTTAATGATGAGTTCCAAAATGATTTTCACTGGGAGATTACTTTTCCTCTCTTCCCAGTTTGTACCAACAATTTTTATTATACAGAATAAATGGATTTAACAGTTGATTAGAGTTGATATAGTTCGCATTAAATTTGTAGAATGTAAAGTTTGCAAATAAATGAATTTTTGGATTAAAGTTTTTATCACAAGTGATTTTGGGTACATAGCATAATTGCTGAGCCTAACTCCTTCTCTAGGTTTGTCTTGTGATGACCAGAGTAGGGTAATTTGATTGAAAGAATGATTAATGATAAAGGAATTCTACTCCGTTTGAAGGAGTTTTTTCAGAAAATATCAAGCTAATGGAATCTTTGGATCTTTACTAATGGATCTTTACGATGCTAGATCTAATTAATTGTGAACTGTTTCTGATAATTATGTTTTGAGTTTATAGGAATTTCCTCAACTCTTCTTGTATTTCACAAATAATAATAATAATAATCGAGAGTGAATTATTCACTAGTTCGGATACTAATCTCAAATCATTTTCAAGAGATATCATATTACCTATGGCACAAATAGAATTAATCGGATTCAATGGAAGAATTTTTGAAATTCTATTTAGAATTTTTGATTGTAGATGTAAGTACTGAGAACTGAGAGGAAGGCTGGAGTCCTCGACTCATTATACGGTTGTCATATGACTCATATGCAGGAGTTCTATGAGCTTAGATTTTCAAAAGTAGTGTGGGCAGTTGCCCCATCTCGTTGATAATACACCAACTGTATTTCCTCGTCATCTAGTTGGTTTATGAATGGCTCCAGCATTTTTTTTACCTTTCACCATTAATTGTATCATGAAAGAAAACTGGGCCATATACTCTAGGACCAGAAACTGCTTACCAAACACCAAGATTTTGCTAATGTAATGGAGTCTCAACAAAAGTGTGGGGATTCTCAGATGTCAAGAATCTGTAGTTTTGAGAATTCACATAACCCGACAAGTGAAATCAAGCCTCATCACTAAAAAAAAGTTAAGTCCAATAATCTGTCGACGTTAAGATTATTTAGAAACCAATAGCAGTAATCTAGGCAAAGTGGAATATCTATTGGTAGGAGTTGCTGTACCATAGTTATTTTGTAAAAGTACAAATAATTTGTTTTTAGATATTTTGTGGCAAGTACTCAAGTGGACACCAGACTGTAAAGATAACTTATTCGGGGACATTTGAGGATGTTGTTCAACTCATGTTCTGAGATCTTCAACATCTACTTGAGAAACTTGAGGGCTTCCTATCTATTTCCCTTATTAAAGTTTCCAGTCTATACATGAATCTGTTTATAACACTTCTGATGTGGGCCTTCAGAGAAGATTCTAGAATTTGAACATCAGGATATTTCGTCAGATATTCATTTTTACAGGCCTCTACAGAGTTAATCCATTCATCATATGTTCTAAATCATAAGTCATTGCAGATTTAAATAATTTGAAAACTTAATTTTCACGAATTTTAAAAAGAATCTCAAGAATTGACAATAATTCAATATTGGCTGTCAGTTTAGAAATTCTAGGATATAAACAGAACACAAGAAGTGAGAAGCGGCAAATAAAAATCCAAAGCAAACAGTGATGTCGCAATCATTCATAAAAATCCTAGGGCGCAAACATCCTACATAATACACAACCGATAAGGATCAACATCTTCTGACTAAATCCCAATGAAAATCGATCAGCGCGAGACTGAAAAATGCCACCCGAAATCGGCCATCCCGACCAAAACAGCGAAGCAACAAAATCTCCAGCCATACATAATTCATCGACTAGATATAATCTATATTACATATAATTTATTTTAAGTAGGCATATTTGAAATTCAAATAGCGAATAAATTCGACGCTTAATTTTAAACAGCAATTAATCCATAATCGTTTCTTGATTGCGAGTTTTAATCATTGCGTCCCGAATTAAAATGTCCGACCGACCGGCCATTCTGTTTAGCATTATCTCGGACGGAAAAAATGAGTATACCCGGCACGATTTCAGCATCAATTAGTGGTGGTTGATTAGTACCACCGGGTGATTAGTACCTGAACGATAAGGAATTACCCGACGATTAAGAATTTTCTTTCTTCTATTTTATAAATTTGTCGTGCTCGCGGGACATTCCAACGAAATTACTTTTATCAGGAATGCTTTCTCGGTTAAGTAAGCCCATATTTCAGGGGGACGCATGGCATTTTTTCGTTATTCGCTAATTCACTCGCTGGGCGAGGCGCGGGGGTCGGGTGAGATGATTTTATCGGGAAATTCTCGAGTATATCTGGAAAGTTTGAGGATTTGTTCTCTTTATTTTTAGCGGGTACGTGTCAGCCTGTTATTTGTAAAGTTGTATCGTGGACGCCATCTGCAAAAAAAATTGGATTTGTTTGGGTTATCATGTTCATTGAGAATGATTGATGGGGCGGGTTCGGGTTTCTTTGTTGACTGCGAATTTAAAACAGTGTTCTTTCGGTTTTCATTTCCTGACTAATCAAAGTTTACGAAAATTACCCCGGTTCCTTGTGCCATCACTCGTATAGTGTGCTACTCGCTAGGGATCTGATAACGCAGCTGTTTCAACTTTTTTGTGCACTTGTTCCAGAGCGCATTTTGTTCTAATGTAGTAACTTTCGAAAGAAGGAACTTGGCACAATCCGCGAAATTGTTTCGGACTTATTCCTGTTCAGAATTTTATTTTAACAATATTTTCAAAACAGCAGATCTGATTTATAAATGTAAATGTTCCGACGGGCTATCATCTGTGAAATAGAAGAAGTTGCAAAAGCCCTGAGGCCAGGAGCTCTGACTTGCTGTTCCAATTTATAGCTAGACCAGTCACCTATCTAGGTACTGAACTCGCCCAAAGCTGCTTAGCTCCAGGAAAAAAATATATTCATAAGATTTCCAAGAACATAAATCCAACTGTAAACACAAGCGTCCAAAAATAACTAGCCCACTTTTTGTCCGAGAATGGTCTCAAACGATTAGTTTCACTGTTGGATCAAAAATAAAAAGTGCTGGCTTAAGAACCCACTCACATGCATACATTTACTGTTGGGTCGAAAATAAACAGTGCTTTCTTTGAGGTGGTTCAAGGACACAAATCAGTTCAATCGTACAATTGTGCCAAGAGATAAAAAACACCTTTATAGCAGTCGTTTATTTTCAATAGCTCATTCCGAGAATGATTTCCATGACATAATATCTAATACTATACAAAATATCACGTAATTTTATGAAAATATGGTTTTAATGCCGTCCATAAACATTTCTCAAAGATATTATTTCGATAGGTTTGGAAAAACTATGAAAAAAATCTATAATTTCGGCTACGGGAATCGATCCCGGTACCTACGTGCTAAGAAGAGGAATCTCTATCATTAAGCTAGAGAAACAGTAAAAAATTATGTTGAATTCCGTAACTTGAACGTATGTTATTACTGACCTTTGATACCTTGCTATCAAATTTCTAATTTCAGAAAAATATCATCATGTTACATATTGTTTGATCAAGTTCACAACGAGAAATTCGCTGTAAAATAATTTACATATCATAGGCAAGATACATCAATTCTCACTAGGTATTGAACGAATGTAATTACTGACGCATCGACTTGACAAATTTGACTTCGCCCGATCTATGCACACGATCCATTAAATTGTCTCCAGGCTTGTCAAAATCAAAAACTGTAGACAACTTCGTTTGTTCAGTGTGAACAAATAGACCAGTACATCTCGGTCGTTGTAATATTGCGATATTTCGGCAATATCTTCACCAATATAGATTCAATCGTGTTCAAATCTAGAACTTTTCTGTTGAATAAGGTTCTGAAGGCTCATGTAGAATTTCAACGATATCGGAACATAATCCATTTTGACCTTAGATTCTTCATCAGTGAGTCGAAACTAATCGCTTAAGACTATTCTCGGCCTAATATTCGAAAAATACAGACATTTGGACGAATTGATAGGTACTTTGTTCACCAGAACAGCGCGCCAAAAACTGGTACACTATTTGGCCGAAAATAAAAAGTACTGTGTTAGTGGTGGGTTAGGGCCCATTCGAATACAATAATTGTGACATGAGATAAAAAACACCTGAATAGCAGTGGTTTATTTTCAATAGTTTATTCCGAGAATTATTCTTATTCCTATGACACGAATCGGTCGAATCGTCCGGTTTTGCATTGCGGAACTATGAATTGACATTTTATAAAAAAAGCCCTGAAAAGAAATCATTTTTTCAATATCTAATAATATACGAAAATAGTTACGTTTCACGTAATTTTAAGAAAATGTAGACTTAATACCTTCCATAACACTTTTCTCAATGTTATTATTTCGATAGCATTGGAAAAAATTTTTGGAAATGTATGTCGGCTACGGGGATCCCGGTACCTACGTGCTATGAGCTCCTAGCTTTATCACCTGAGCTGTTCGGTCTGTACAGATCTACGGTGGAAGCCGGAAGTTGAACGAATGTTATTTACTTTGATATCTTTTTTTTTCAAATTTCAGAAAAATATCGTTTTTTTGCTTATTATTCGATCAAGTTTAAATCTAGAACTGCTGTTAAACAAGGTAAATATCCAAATCTCAGTAGTCACTAAAAACGAATGTTATTACTGACGTCCGACTTGCCAAATTTGACTTCGGCGAGCACCAAAATAAACATGAGCATTAGAGACAGACTTGAATATCTTAATGTGTGTTGACATTTTTAATTGAATCTATCCGCATAATGATTCATTAAATTCTTTCTGGCACGTGAAAAATCAAGAACTATTGAAAACTTTGTTTGTCGAGTGTAAAAAAATGAATCGTTTCTTGATTGCGAGTTTTAATCATTGCATACCGAATTAAATTGTTCGACCGATCGGCCATTCTGTTTAGCATTATCTCGGACGGAAAAAATGAGTATACCCGGCACGATTTCAGCATCAATTAGTGGTGGTTGATTAGTACCACCGGGTGATTAGTACCTAAACGATAAGGAATTACCCGACGATTAAGAATTTTCTTTCTTCTATTTTATAAATTTGTCGTGCATGCGGGACATTCCGAGGAAATTACTTTTATCAGGAATGCTTTCTCGGTTAAGTAAGCCCATATTTCAAGGGGACCCATGGCATTTTTTTGTTATTCGCTAATTCACTCGCTGGGCGAGGCGCGGGGGTCGGGCGAGATGACTTTATCGGGAAATTCACGGGTATATCTGGAAAGTTTGAGGATTCGTTCTCTTTATTTTTAGCGGGTACGTGTCAGCCTGTTATTTGTAAAGTTGTATCGTGGACGCCATCTGTAAAAAAATTTGGATTTGTTTGGGTTATCATGTTCATTGAGAATGATTGATGGGGCGGGTTCACGTTTCTTTGTTGACTGCGGATTTAAAACAGTGTTCTTTCGGTTTTCATTTCCTGACTAATCAACGTTTACGAAAACTACCCCGATTCCTTGTCCCATCGCTCGTATAGTGTTCTACTAGCTAGGGATCTGATAACGCAGCTGTTTCAACTTTTTTGTGTGCTTGTTTTAGAGCGCCATCATTTTGTCCTAATGTAGTAACTTGCGAGAGAAGGAACTTGTAATTTGTAGAATAGGCCGGTCGATTCGTAGATTGGCACAATCCGCGAAATTGTTTCCGACTTATTCCTGTTCAGAATTTTATTTTAGCAATACTTTCAAAACAACAGATCCGATTCATAAATGTAACTATTCCTTAGTGCTAATGATCTGAGAAATCGAAGTAGGTACAATAAACTTTAAATAAAAAGAACAAGTTGCAAATGCACTGGAGCAATTTATAGCTAGAGCGGTCACCTATCTAGGCTCAGCTCCAGGAAAAAAATAATATTCCCAATATTTCCAATAACATAAATCATACTGTAAGACGAAAAAAGTGGGAAACCCCTTTGCACAGGAGCTTGGGCGCTCTTGTTCAAACTTTGACAAATCATATCTCCGAAAGTATAGGAAAGAGTTGGGAATTATATCAATGGATTCTTATGATAGAACTTCATCATAACAGAAATTGAATTCAAACATCATAAAAAAATTTTAATTCAATAAGAGAACCAAAAATTATTAATCCAAAACCAATAGGGTTACGTGCAGTTCTGACAGTTGACACGACATTGGAGGACCAACAAAGCAGGAATTAGTACTGTTATTGTTTGTTTTGCTCTTATTTTCCTGGATTTTTCGATATTTGTGAGTGTTATATCAATTGAATTGCTGTTTATGAAGTGAAGTGAATATTTTGCTATCTTTATTTGTTCCATAAACATTAATTTTTAGTAATAAAATGCCAAATTTCTGCAAGTTCATGAGCTGCAGTAGCAAGGGCGAACTAAAAAACGTACAAATATCACATTTTTCACGTAAATTTATATGCAGAAAGTGCGTAAGTAAGTGAGTAAGGTATAGATCTATTTTAATATCTTGGTTTCAATTTGAATCTTGTATGAATGTAGAGCATAGACCTAATTTAAAGGTCTATGATGTAGAGCTGAACTTAACCGATCACCTTGAGAGATTATAAGAAAGAACTAGGTATATTGTTTTCAAAGGCAAGAACTCTATTGCATTAGTATGTCACTACTATTGGAAACTGGAAAATTTAGAAGACAAATAACACTTTCCAGCTTGTCAATTCTGTATAATTATAGGTACATATAAAAATGTTTCACTTAGTTAGCTGCATGAATAGTAATGTATGAATCTATAATATTTCATTATAAATTTTATGAATTTCTCAATTAATTTGATTTCTTTATTGAAAGGATTTCATCAGTTTTTGATAAAGTTCACAAAATGTGTTACCTCAGCAAAAACCAGAGATTTATGGATTCGTCTGCTGAAGAGATTCGACTTAACAGCTTCGAAACTCAAATTTGTATGATTTATTTAACACGTTTTCATTCAAATATGAACGGAAATAAAATTTTGATTTGTTTCTCATGTTAGAATATAGAAAATTGTCCACCATGTTTTCACTAGGTAAGCCAGCAGATTTGTCAGATAAAAATCATCCTGATTGGGTTCCATTATAGAATATGATTGTGTATGTAATTATTTGTTATTTTTTATAATCTAATGTAGTTAATTCGTGATGAATAAATTTAATTTTCCCAACTCTGATGACAGGTCCAAACCTAGCGAACAAAAATGAGAATAAGGCTGTTACAAAGCAAAATGTATATTGTAGATTAATTTATTTAAACAGAACTGCTTCGACATGATGAATGTTGTAAATAAATTATAATGTATTCAATGTGTTTTTTACTCTATTAATATTAGTGTAAATTTTTTTAAATATGCTTGCTTCAGTTTAAACTATTACCAAAAATCATTGTAATGATGAATAACCCATTGTCACTGTGAAATACTTCTTAATCCTACACATGCTTAAAACCAACTCTTGATATTCAACTGCTCCATGCTTTCTATTTCAATAGATTTAGATTCAACCACTGTCAAATTGATGTTGATGCTTCTGCCGGAAAAATATTGATAAATAAATCATTTTACTAACGTTGATAGACTGCATTCATAAAACATCCTTGAAGAATAATTTATTACTGCCACTAATAAATTCAACAGCACACAAGATGAAAATCACCAACAAGTATCCAATTTTAAGATTTAAAAGTTAGATAGATTGGAGCTACCGATATCCTGAAACTCCTGCGATGATATATTCAAATACTTTTCTTCAAATAAATCCATTATAGTTATAGTGAAATATATGAATTTGAAGATGATTGTTGAATCTATACCTTTGCAATTATCAAACTATGATTGCCAGTCTTTATTATGGAGATATTCCGCACCCATCCACATGCTGTCTGATTAAGCCTCCAAACTTTTATTAGAACTCATATCATCTGAAGTATATTTGTTCTAGGTAACCACAAGGTGCATAAAAAGTCCGGGTACAGTATTTTCGTAAAGTCATCAACTTTTGTTGAACACTTCTGCTTCCTGATAGTATAAGGATCTAAACTCACCACCAATGATGGAAATTTGATCGATATAGAGCTTTTTGTCACTCTCAAAATGTTTTTCAGAGTAATCACTATAATCCATCATGATTATTTACAAATATAAATTGGATTACAAGGTACCTGAACACATGGAAATGAGCAAACTGTTCAGATAAGGAAGATATTAGCATTCTTACCTATGAAATACTATTTTTTTCGCAATATATACCCCTTTAATGGATCAAATAACGTTTATGAGATATTCATTACACTACATAAAATTCGTAAACAGCATATAACTTGATATAACATTCAAAATTTACGAGAAATATGAGCAAAACAACCAATAACAGTGCTAATTCCTGTTTTGTTGGTCCTCCAATGTCGGTCAACTGTCAGAACTGCACGTAACCCATAGACCAATTCTACCCAAGAACGAACTCATCCGAGATATTCATTCCTCAAATATATGATGAACGATATATTATTTCCTCAAATCCACTCTGAAAATTATTTATATCAAATGAAACTCAAGCCAATATTCCAGTTTTGTTTTTATATTATTTTTGGCGCTCTAGTTCCTCGGAACTGAGTGCTTATCAATTTGCCCAAATGTCTGTAATTTTCGAATATTTCGATGAAAATGGTCTTTTTGTCGATTTGTTTCGGCTCACTGATCAAGAATCCGTGGTAGAAATTCATTCTGTCCGGCCGTCCGGCCGTAGGCACGATAACTCTCGAACGGAATGAGCTAGAGAGTTGAAATTTTCAGAGTAGGTTTGGGGGATAAATATCTCGGCTAAGTTCGTTATTGGGCAAAATCGGACAGATGATTTCGGAGTAACAAAAAAAATATTTATTTTTACAAAACAAATTCCAAATTAAATTTTTTTTTAATGAGGTGTTTTATCATAACAATCCATTCATATCATTTTTAACTCTAACAAGCTAATACTTTCGGACATATGATTTTTCAAAATTTCAATGTAAATCGTATTTCACAGATTGATATAATTATTCTATGTATGAATTGTGATAATGTCAACTTATGACATGACATGACATTATCTAATCAATCGAAGAATTATGAGAATAAAGTGTATTCCGAAATGTGAGCGAAGTGAGAAAAATCTCAGTTGTTTGCTCCGAAATTAGTTTTTCTCAGAAAAGTCTTACATTTCGGAACGGACCATGAAGTAAGAGATCTGAGAGTAGTGAGACTGCTTTTCATCCATAGACGAATGCTCAGTTCTCTCAATTTATGACGGGACTGACAGAAGGGAATATTGTAACTTCAAAAATATTGGGGTTGAAATACTCGTATTTTAGCGATGCAACGGGAACCTCACTCGAAAATGTTTGAAAATATTACGTAAATATTGAAAGCATAATTCTGTAGTTCGAGAGAGGAGAAAATTTGGTGAACGTAGATCAGGAAATTTTTGATCGATTACAAGGTAATTTTTTATTTTTACTTATCTTCTTTCATACATGTTTTATGGAATACCTACTATTTGTAGGTACTTTAAACCTGTTTTGGGCAATTGTCATACGAAACTTGTTTTTTTGGCGCTCTAGTTCCTCGGAACAGAGTGCTTATCAATTTGCCCAAGTGTCTGTAATTTTGGAATTTTTGGCTGAAAATGGTCTCAAATGATTTGGTTCGACTCACTGATCAAGAATCCGAGTGCGAAATCGATTCTGTCCAGCCGGCCGACCGGCTGTAGGCACGATAACTCTCGAACGAAAGGAGTTAGCGGATTGAAAATTGCAAGGTGGTTTTGGAGCGTAAATATCTCGGACAAGTTCGTTAATGGGCAAAATCCATCAAGGGGTTTCGGAGTTATGGCCGATTTTAGTAAAAATATTTTTTATGAATATTTCCGAAACCGATCACTCGATCTATCTGAAATTTAGCATCAAATTGTAAAATCATGACCTTTATACGCATGTGAAGTTTTGTATTGACCAGATTACCGCAAAGTGTAAAAAAAAAATTGAAAATGTGGTGCAGTTCTCATTCTCATGATTGCCATTTAATCTTGATAAATAAACTATTATTTGAATTGAATTTCCTTTATGAAGCAGTTCTATCATATGAATACATTGATATAATTCCCTACTCTGAGAAACCAATACCAGATATAATTTGTCTGTTTGAACTAGAGCGCCAGAAAGCTCCTGTCCACAGGGCTTGAACCCATTTTTTATTATTTTTTTTCCATTCGAGATGAAAAACCTTTTATAGGCCCGTCTTGAGAGGGTCCGCTTCTCTCAGGAGTGTGAGACTCCAGTTGTTTGATTGATTACTCACTAAACCTCAGGCACATTCCTTGGAGTAGTTCTTCTTCATGCTCTTACAGCGTCCCTTAACAAAAGGGATGAGCTGCAATCGGCCTTCAGAGTTGATGGGACCTGATGCCTTCTGCATTCTGTGCGCTAAATCCTCGGCCAGAGATTTGCAGGACAGGATAATCCTCAATTCGGTCTCGTGGTTCGCTCTCATTCCGCCTAGGCATCCAAGGAGACCCCTCATAAGCTCTCGAAGAGCTTATGAGTAAGGAGATATTCTGAACTCAATATTATTAACTTACCATTACCATTCCCATCATCATATTGATTAACCATGGGTATTCAAATATCACGCGAGAAGTATTTATCATGATATCATATTATAATACTCATAACTCTATACGATAGCTGAAATGATTTTGACATGTCACGTTTCTAGAAAATAAGTTGACATGTATCAACACAGATCATATAATAATTCATAGATTTAATAATTATAGCATTCTGCTCAAACATAGGAGTACGATTTATTTTGAAAAATCATTTCTCCGAAAGTATTAGCTTGTTAGGGTTAAAAATTATTTCAATGGATTCTTGTGGTAAAACTGCATCTTGAAAAACGTTATAACAATCGAACGGAATAAGTTGGACAGTTGAAATTTTCAGAGTAAGTTTGGGAGATAAATTACTCGGTTGAGTTCGTTGTTGGGAAAAATTGGCCGAATGGTTTCGAAAAAAAAATTGTTTTTAGATTACATATTTCGAGTTATTATTTTTTTAAGACTTCTGTATCTATGAATTTCATATGTGATAAGAGACATGTCAAACAAAGTATGATTGAAGCTCTTGGATAATCCATTATGATGATGATGATGATGGAAATACCTATATACTTTGGCAAGTTAATCAAATTGGGTTCAGAATATCTCCAGTAAGATCAAAACTGGAATATTGGCCAAGTTTCAATTGATATAATATAATTTTCATAATAGATTTGAGGAATGAATATCTCGGATAAGTTCCTTATTGGGTTGAATTGGTCTGTTGATTTTGGAATAATAAATTTTGGCTTTCTTGTCGAATGTGAATTCTTCTATGATGTTTGAATTTATTTTTTTCTGGATGGAGCTCTATCATATGAATCCATTGATTTCATTGCCAACTCTGAGAAACCGATTCTTTCGGAGACATGAATTGTCAAAGATTGGAAAAGAGCGCCAAAAGTCCTATCCACAGGGCTTTCCCACTTTTTGCGCGTATGTTCTGGGGAACATTGCGATATCATTTTGCCAACTGTCTGTAATTTTCGATTTTTTTGCCGAAAATGGTCTCAAACGACTGAGTTCGACTACCTGATAAAGAATTCGAGGACAAATTTGATTCTGTCCAGCCGGCCGGCCGTCCGTTGCCATGATTACTCGAGAACGGAATGAGATAGCGACTTGAAATTTTCAGGGTAGGTGGCGCAACCCAATACGACGGACAAGTTCGTTAATGGGCATATCCGGCCAATGGTTTCCGAGTAATAATTTTATTTTCAACCAATATGAATCCGATCGAATTGAAACTTGGTGAATAGTTTTATAATATAAATCTAAGGACGTTTGTGAAATTTTCTGAGAATCGTGGCATTAGAAAATTTTATAAAAATTATCAAAAAATATTTTTCATATCACGATAACCTGAGAACGGAAAGAGATAGAGACTTGAAATTTTCAGGTTAGGTTGTGTATCTGAGGGCAACATTTTAGTTTGTCTCTAGGCATAATCGGCCCAATGGTTTTGGAGTTATACCCATCTGAAGCTTGGTTGTTATTTCCTCAATAACTCGAAAAGTACAAAACCGATTGAATTCTAACATAGTTATTAGTTGTATAGTGTCAACGCAAAAAACTCTTGCAAAATTTAGTGAGTATCGTATAACTAGACAATTTTTAAAAAACCATTGAAAAAAATATAACGATATATCAGTAACTATTCGTCCGACATCGCTGAAATTTTGCGAGAGCCTTCAGAACCTAACTCTGCTGACAAGTTCCAAGTTTGAACACGATCGGATATATATTGTTGGAGAATCGAGCAGCCTTGTGTGAGTTCAGTAGAAGGATGGGTGACCATTGCCTCGATAACTTTAGAACTTTAGAACGAAAGGTTATGAGGACTTGCAATTTTCAGGGTGTGTTGCGTATCTGAATGGGAGAGTTAAGTTCGTTTATGGGTATAATCGGTCCAACAGTTTCAGAGTTATTACCACATGGAATGTTATTTAAGCTTGGTAACTAGTTGCAGAATATCGACATAAAGAAGTGTTTGAGATTTCATAAGAACCGTACCGCTAGAAAATTTTAAAAAAATTACGAAAAAAAAAATGGTTCAAGCACTGATGTGAAGTCAGTAACTTTTGCGCGTATGTTCTATTGTCCATGCTCCTGTATTGGACACTTTTAATCGAATTTACCATGGTAGGAAAGGAGAAAGGATAATAGAACATACGCGCAAAAGCTCCTGACGTCAGTGCCATTTTTTTCAATGGAATTTTGATTTTTTTTTCATTTTGTAGATATTTCTCAGTTTGGAAAAAAAACCCAAAAAAAACTATTAAACCGAAATATATATGTCATCATAGTATAAAATTGTGGAACTTACGCCAAGTGTTCTCATTCCTTTAATAACTTTTATCTAATAGACATTATTTCTCCATTGCCCACCTTGCGATAAGATCCTAATGAAGTCGTCGATTTCAGCGTTTTCATTCAGAAATCTCCACAAATAATAAAATAGCAGTTATCCATTATTCTCAACTTTTCTGCTTGATCTTGATAACTCTACAGCGAGAACAGACCATCATTCATTGTTACTACCCGAGATGCCATCAGTGACACGTATCTCGGTGCTAATGAGGTAAATGAAAAATGTCTACTATACACATCACTCCTAAATAGTATCATTACGGGCTAATCAGTCAGAATATTTCGAAGCATCTTCTCTATCTCGTCTGAATATTTCATTAGTCCTACAATAATGAAATGGGTAAAATTGATTCAAACCTCTAGGGATCTCACTGCGCAGCTTCTTGGCCGAGAAGTTGATAGATTAACTGTCAAGAACGTCATTTTTCTTGCTACATTCCGCTACTTAAGAAGATGATTTGGTATGGATGGTTCCATTTTGAAGGAACGAGATGCTACGGGAACTGTGGTAATGAAATCGAGTGTATTATCATCTTAACGAATGTTGATATGAATGTTACGATAGTCCGGAGTAGATTAAAGTTCGAGATGAAAAATTTACCTGTGCGGTTTATTACGGAAAGGGGTGATCAATTTTGACGTAATCAGACTTCTAAACCGTTACTTGATCTGCCTATTCATTAACGAGACACCATCAGTTACGATATTTTCAGCAAGGCGTCTAGATTGAGACGATTTGCTTCGAAAAGAAATTCACTATTCCACGTAAAATAAATTGGCAGGCTGATGTAGCTTCAGCGCGCTAGTTTCATTTAATGATCAATATATCTCACATCTTCCAAACACTGTATACACTCTAAAAAAAATCTCGGTGTGAATGTTGATTTCATACTATCAAGAATATTGTCGATGCAATTTACCACTAGAATGTCACATTCCTATCAATATTTTCGTTATTATGATCATATTGTGTTCGGTAGTGTAATTTATGACAGAAAATATCACAAACAGATCCAGTGTCAAGAATTAATATAATTCATTTGAAATTTCACAGTTTCCATCCAGTTTTAATGTCAATTCTTCATACAAAACGTTCGATAAATCAGAAAGGTGATATCTTGGGTGAAAATGAGCACTGCATGGTGAAATGTGAAAGAGCGATTTCAGAGATTTAATCCGATTATCAAACTTTACGCTCAGTTATCATCTTTATGTATATCCAAGTATAACTTTTGAAACACGTGAAATCAACGAAAGTACCTACAAGTGCTTTTCGACCAACAAACTTTCAAAATTCGCACCAGGAATATCAAAAGAACATTATACTTTATTTCGTCAACTTATTCATTCTTACATAGTTGCCAAGTATTCTTTCTCGAAAGACAGACATCACTGATGAGTCTTTTAAATATAAAGAAATCGCCGTTAGTTGTGAAGAATTAATAATTATAAGATGACAAGAAGAATGATTCAGAAATTTATTTTTTGCTATTTATTAATTTCGTAGTAAAACAATAGTTGAATATTTGTAGTTACCTACCTATATCAATCAAGATATATATTTAGTCACAAAAATAAACGTATGGTTTGTTGTGGTAAGTATATCATGAATAGTCTGATAGAAAATGACTTCAAAGTGAGTATGATATAATTTTACATTGCAGGTTTGAACAAATCGCTACTCATTGCACCATTCCATAAAAAAATCGTCTCAAGTACACAAAATTGGAAACATCCAATTTTGCCAAATGGATATTTGCGAAACCAAAGGATTGTTTTTAAAAATATCAGAATATAATTATATCCGGCAACAATGTGAAGGGATTGGTTATATCGCAATACTTCTGATCTGATTAGTTCTAACATAAAACGTACATTTCATGGGAGACTACAATGTTGTGTGTTGTATCGGGTTTGATTTTATTATTATGTGCTTTGGAGACGGTTCATGATGCATTATGAAGTGAGAATCTGGAAAAACGAAGTGCATCAAGAAGATTCGTTATGACTTATGAGAATTATGACAATTTTGTTATGGCCGACGAAGGAAGTTTGGAAATAATAGTGTTTGCAAGTGAGTACGTATGAATGTTAATTTTAATTTTTTTGGGTGCCTACGTAATTGGGTACACTCATTTAATCATTTTTTCCCGAAAATTTTCATGAGATATTTGTGTTGGTTGATCGATTGGATTTACAAATTCGTTCATCGCCGACTTTGAAATTTTACATATGTCAGTGAAAAATATTTCATTCAATTTTCTTCATTTGAAAAGGTTTTGATCAATTATCTAAATTAGATGAAATTTCATATTCATTATCAATGTTATTACAGTTTCTTCATTGAAATTTTCTTCTTCTTCTTAATTTTCAGGAGATGCTTTTCAATCCTCAATCAAATGGGGCTTATTTATCTAACTTTTTGAGAACTATCAGTAGGATTTATCAAGATGCACTTGCAGGTGAGTGTTTTTTGTAGTGGGTAATCTAAGGGAACATATTTTCTTCAGAATATTGCGTATCTTAATTATATATCACACTGTCGCAAAAACCTATTCTCCAGGATATTTTATTTCAGATAAGAGTGAATTCTTGATATCTATATGGAATAAAACCAGCGTTGATAGTCAATTATCGGTCCTTAGCACGTTGAAAAGTTACAACTTTCAATTATATAAAGACCTGCCAGCCTCACATCATTTTATAGGCTCCAATTCAAATTGTATGATTATATGGGTGATTCCGTTCTAACTGTGATATTCAATGTCCTGTATTGTTTGTTCTCATAGGTCATTAATTAATAATCAATTTATGAAATTTTTGTGCTTATTGGAAAATTATGAACATATTTCAACATTATTTTCATATAATATAACTTGCCACTCACAGAAAACTTACAATATATCACTTAAATGTCAGTACCATGTCCATTTCTAGAATTTATTCATTAAATGTCAGTACCGTGTCATGTCCATTTCTAGAATTTATTTATAAATTGTTGTTTTTTTTTGTCATAATAAATGATTTGGACTAATTACCTCATAAATTCTAATGTTTATGATCAAACTGAACAAAATTGACACATTTTTTGTTTAATGTATTAAGTTAACATTGAATTCCGGTTCAATAACTTTTGTCTTTAAAGCTTGAAAGCTTTACTTAATAAATTAAATAAAAAATTGGTTCAAGCACTGACGTGAAGTCAGAAGCTTTTGCGCGTATGTTCTATTGTCCATTCTTCTGTATTGGACACCCTTAATCGAGTTTACCATGGTAAATTATGTTGTCCATTCTCTTGTATTGGCCACTTAATTAGAATTTACCATGGTAAATAACATAATTTACCATGGTAAATTGGATTAAGGGTGTCCAATACAGAAGAATGGACAATAGAACATACGCGCAAAAGCTTCTGACTTCACGTCAGTGCTTGAACCAATTTTTTTTTTCGTGATTTTTTTTTAATTTTCTAGGGGTACGGTTCTTAAAATTTTTTTTTTCGTCATTTTTTTCAAATTTTCTAGGGGTACGGTTCTTACAAAATTTTAAACACGACTTTATGTTGATTTTCTACTACTAGTTACCAAGCACCAATGCGATCGAATATTTATTTTTTGAGTTATTAAGGAAATCATATTCCAGGTCGGTATAACTCGGAAACCGTTAGACCGATTATGCCCAAAAACGAACTCAACTCTCCCTATCGGATACGCAACCTACCCTGAAAATTGCAAGTCCCTATCTCCTTTCGTTCGAAAGTTATCGAGGCAACGGTCACCCATCTACTGAACTCACACAAGAATGCTCGAATCTCAAACAATATTTAACCTATCGTATTAAAACTTGAAAGTTGGCAGTAGAGTTAGGTTATGAAGGCTCTCGCAAAATTTCAGCAATTTCAAACGACTAGTTACTGATATATAGAATTTTTTTTTTTATTTTCAATGATTTATTAAAAATTTTCTGCAAATGCTATACTCACCAAATTTCGCAAACATTTTTGCGTTGGCATTTTACAACTAATAACCATGTTTGCATTCAATCGGTTCAGTATTTTTCGAGTTAATGAGGAACAAAAAACCACCAAATTTCAGAAAATTTCAGATGGCTATAACTCTAAAACCGTTTGGCTGATTATGCTCATAAACAAACAGAAATATCGCGTTTTGGTGCACATCCTAACCTAAAAATTTCAAGCCGCTATCTCATTCCGTTCTCAAGTTATCGTGACAACAAAAATATTTTTTAATGATTTTTTTTTGATTTTTTAGCCATACGATTCGCACAAAATTTCATAAACGTGCTTAGGTTCATATTCTACAACTACCCACCGAGTTTCAATTCGATCGAATTTATATTGGTTGAAAACAAAATTATTACTCGGAAACCACTGGGCCGATTATGCCCATTAACGAACTTGTCCGTCATATTGGGATACGCTACCTACCCTGAAAATTTCAAGTCGCTAGCTCTTTTCGTTCTCAAGTTATCGTGGCAACGGCCGGACGGACATAATCAAATTGGACCTCGAATTCTTCATTGGGGAGTCGAACTTAATCGTTTGAGACCATTTTCGTCAAAAAATTCGAAAGTTACAGACATTTGGGCAAAACTATAACGCGATGTTCCCCAGAACATACGCGCAAAAATGTGTCAATTTTGTTCAGTTTGATCATAAACATTAGAATTTATGAGGTAATTAGTTTAAATCATTTATTACGAAAAAAACAAACTAACAATTTAAATAAATTCTAGAAATGGACATGACACGATACTGACATTTAATGAATAAATTCTAGAAATGGACATGGTACTGACATTTAAGTGATATATTGTAAGTTTTCTGTAAGTGGCAAGTTGTATTATATGAAAATAATGTTGAAATATGTTCATAATTTTCCAATAAACACAAAAATTTCATAAATTGATTATTAATTAATGACCTATGAGAACAAACAATACAGGACATTGAATATCACAGTTAGAACGGAATCACCCATATATGATTAATATATAAATGTTTTCATTTCAGTAACCCTCACCATCCGAAGAAACAATTGGCAAAATTGAAAATAACTGCAAGCACTAAATCATTGACGCCTGATCTGGAAGAATTTTGTGTCGTGTTGGACCAGAAAGTGCTGCCTCAAAAATTCGATTGGTTTGTGGACAGTTTTGATTATCTCTTTAAACTTCAGTAATCACTAAACATTTCTATTAACATTTATTGTTTATTGTATTTTCACAAATTATATAAAATATATACGAAAAATTAAACTGTCTATTAGCTAATCTTTAAAGGAATAAATTCATATGTACTAAAAAGTTTTCTTTCAATACCTATACCCTTTTCATAGTCTTTCGGTGATTTATATGATATTGAGTTTCAAATTATAAAACGAACAATATCATATAAAACACCGAAAATGGTGTAAATTTCAACTAAATAATACCTACACCCCGAGGGTTTAAAACGCATCTGATTCGGTGTTAAATAACACTGAACAAGATAAACGCACTAGGTCAGTGCAAATTCACACTGAACTAAAGTTGAATCACACTAAACCAGTGCTAAATGCACTACGGTACTTGTGCAAATTCACACCGAACTAGTGTTAAACCACATTGATCTAGTGCTACCTCACACTCATCCGAATGATAAATCTCAATCGCTCTGGTGTGAAAGCTGATTACTTATTATGGCAGAAAATACACCTGAAAGTCGGTGTTATTTCGGATGGTGCGAAATAACACTGAGAAGATCAGGACCTCTAAGGAAATCAGGCCGGTGTTAGCGGGTGTTGGCCGGTTTTCTAAATTTCTTAAAGTGTACACTACTGAACTTTCAAGGATATAAGGGATCCGTTATGTATATCAAAGAATCAAAATTAAAATGGGCCATTGAACATTGAAATAGCGTCGCTTTCCACGTTTAATTTCTACCCTATCTAGAAAGAGAAATTATCTTATATTGAGCATAATAGGCCCTACATACATTTCTTGAGGGTATCCAAATAATACTCAAATAACACTCATTCTTGACAAAACACACGGTGAAATATTTATTGACGAATGGGTTCGTATGGAATCTCCATAGGTAGCGCTGGTGGTGTTCTTTCCCTACCAGTTCTCTACCGATGGATATAAGTTTCCTAGAACGCCGAAAGTATTTATTCAGTGTTAAGCTAAGTCACACTGATGATTGGTAATAACCATGAAACCCTGGGTCTGTGTCTGCTCCTGAATGATACTTTCCTCTTTGGGGAACACTGAGCGATGAGGTGATCAGCCCGGCCACGTGGAATATTTGTTGATGGTTAAAATCAATAAATATTTCACCCTGTGTCTTGTCAGGTATTATTGGCAATCAGCCACATCAGTTCCACTCATTTCATGAACACTCATTTTGTTTGCATTCATACGGAGTTTTTCCGTAAAAAAGAAAAAAAATTTTTCACTGAAATCACCAAATAAATGGTCTCAAACGATTAGTTTCGACTTACTGATGAATCCGAAGTCAAAATTGATTATGTCCGGTCATCCTGCCGGCCGGCCCTCTGCATGATCACGCTCGAACGCAATTGAGATAAAGAGTTGAAATTTTCAGAGTAGGTTTGGAGTCCGAATGCTAAGTTCGTTAATGGGCAAAACCGAGTGGTTTCAGAGTTATAGCCATCTGAAATTTTGTTTTCCCAATAAGTCAAAAAACGCTGATCTGATCGAATTAAAGCGTGGTATTTAGTTAAAAAATACCGACACGAAGAATTATGCAAAATTTTGTGAGGATCACATGACTGGAAAATTTAAAAAAATGTATTTAAGAAATTTTTAAAAAATATTTTTGTTGTCACGATAACTTGAGAACGGAATGAGATAGCAGCTTGAAGTTCTCAGGTTAGGATGTGCACCAGAACGCGACATTTCAGTTCGTTTATGAGCATAATCGGCCAAACGGTTTTAGAGTTATAGCCATCTGAAATTTTCTTAAATTTGGTGGTTTTTGTTCCTCATTAACTCGAAAAATACTGAACCGATTGAATTCAAACATGGTTATTAGTTGAAGAATGCCAACGCGAAAATGTTTGCAAAATTTGGTGAGGATAGCATTTGTAGAAAATTTTTAATAAATCATTGAAAATAAAAAAAAAAATTCTATATATCAGTAACTGTTCGTTTGAAATTGCTGAAATTTTGCAAGAGGCTTCATAACCTAACTCTACTGCCAATTTTCAGGTTTCAATACGATCGGTTAAATATTGTTGGAGATTCGAGCATTCTTGTGTGAGTTCAGGAGATGGGTTACCGTTGCCTCGATAACTTTCGAACGAAAGAAGATAGAGACTTGCAATTTTCAGGGTAGGTTGTGTATCCGAAAGTGAGAGTTGAGTTCGTTTTTAGGCATAATCGGTCTAACGGTTTCCGAGTTATACCCACCTGGAATATTATTTCCTTAATAACTCAAAAAATAAATATTCGATCGAATTGGTGCTTGGTAACTAGTAGTAGAAAATCAACATAAAGACGTGTTTAAAATGTTGTAAGAACCGTACCCTTGGAAAATTTGGAAAAAATGACCAAAAAAAAATTTTTAAGAACCGTACCCCTAGAAAATTTAAAAAAAATCACGAAAAAAAAAATTGGTTCAAGCACTGACGTGAGGTCAGAAGCTATTGCGCGTATGTTCTATTGTCCATTCTTCTGTATTGGACACCCTTAATCGAATTTACCATGGTAAATTATGTTGTCCATTCTCCTGTATTGGACACTCTTAATTCGAATTTACCATGGTAAATTCGAATTAAGTGTCCAATACAGGAGAATGGACAACATAATTTACCATGGTAAATTCGATTAATTCGATTAAGGGTGTCCAATACAGAAGAATGGACAATAGAACATACGCGCAAGAGCTTCTGACCTCACGTCAGTGCTTGAACCAATTTTTTTTTTCGTGACTTTTTTTAAATTTTCTAGGGGTACGGTTCTTAAAAATTTTTTTTTGGTCATTTTTTCCAAATTTTCTAGGGGTACGGTTCTTACAACATTTTAAAAACGTCTTTATGTTGATTTTCTACTACTAGTTACCAAGCACCAATTCGATCGAATATTTATTTTTTGAGTTATTAAGGAAATAATATTCCAGGTGGGTATAACTCGGAAACCGTTAGACCGATTATGCCCAAAAACGAACTCAACTCTCCCTTTCGGATACACAACCTACCCTGAAAATTGCAAGTCCCTAACTCCTTTCGTTCGAATGTTATCGAGGCAACGGTAACCCATCTACCCCATCTACATTTTCAGAACCGGCTCTTCACCTCTCAAAATCCTTATTCCCATTTCCAACATTTGTTGATGGTGTTGGTATTCCAAACTTTGCCAACCTCTGCTTCCCTGCGTTCGTGGAAGGTATATCCTTTGAATAGAGCAGTTGGGATGCAGGCTACGATTCATGTTTATCACTTTACGAGTGGTTCTGTCTAGCTCAATAATTCCATTCGCTGTCCAGTTAACTATCCCGAATGATGTGATTATCGATGACTGCCAAGCTGTTCGTAGCAGGTACTTTATTTTTCCCGGACAGCTGTGATCTCCATATACCTCGGATCTTCTTTTTATAGGTAGCTGTTAAGGCATCCTTGATTTGGATTATTATTATTATTGTTCATCCTTGAGAATTTTACTCTCCCATCTTTGATGTGTGTAGATGTAAATTCTTTACTTAGTTTTTGAATGTCTACATCATTACAAGTAACCCATTGGAAACTTTCGAATACATAAGAAACAAGTTGGGAAGCTCTGTGGACAGAGGCTTTGGAGCGCTGTTCAAATTTGTAGCCAGATCAGTCACCCATCCAGGTACTGAATTTGCCCAAATATGCTTAGCTCCAGAAAAAAAATTACCAATACATATTTTTGGTGGAGAATGGTCTTAAACGATTAGATTAGGTTGGGTTGAGGTAGTGGCCATTCTATCTTAACTGGGATTTTTACTGGCTCACGGAAAAGTAAATATATTAATAATCCTGTACCCCCATATTCCTTGGTATAATTGATTTATTATTATTTACAAAATGACAGATTTTCACAGGTGATAGGTCATCTGAAGATCATAGAGGGACATGAAATTCATGAAAGACAGATAAATGTGAATGACGTAATGATCTATGGAGAGCACAAAATATGGTTCATGTAATAATTTACAGCCACGTCAAAAATCACTAACTGTTGAAAACTTATTTTGTCGAGTATAATACAGTTGACCAGTACATCTCGATCGTTGGAATATTTCAATATTTTGGCAATATCTTCATCAATACAGATCCGATCGAGTTCAACTCTAGAACATTACTGTAAAATAAGGTTTTGAAGGCTCTCGCAGAATGTCAACGACATATGTCGGATAGTTTCTGAAATACACATATTTTTGCGCGTATGTTCTGGGGAACATCGCGTTATAGTTTTGTCCAAATGTCTGTAACTTTCGAATTTTTTGACAAAAATGTCAAACGATTAAGTTCGACTCCCCAATGAAGAATTTGAGGTCAAATTTGATTCTGTCCGGCCGACCGTCCGGCCGTTGCCACGATAACTTAAGAACGAAAAAAGCTAGCGACTTGAAATTTTCAGGGTAGGTGGCGCATCTCAATACGACGGACAAGTTCGTTAATGGACATAATCGGCCTAGTGGTTTCCGAGTAATAATTTTGTTTTCAACCAATATAAATCCGATCGAATTGAAACTTGGTGGGTAGTTGTAGAATATGAACCTAAGCACGTTTGTGAGATTTTGTGCGAATCGTATGGCTAGAAAATTTTGAAAAAATTATGAAAAAATATTTTTGTTGTCACGATAACTTGAGAACGGAATGAGATAGCGGCTTGAAGTTTTCAGGTTAGGATGTGCACCAAGACGCGACATTTCAGTTCGTTTATGAGCATAATCGGCCAAACGGTTTTAGAGATATAGCCATCTGAAATTTTCTCAAATTTGGTGGTTTTTGTTCCTCATTAACTCAAAAAATACTGAACCGATTGAATTCAAACATGGTTATTAGTTGTAGAATGCCAACGCAAAAATGTTTGCGAATTTGGTGAGGATAGCATTTGTAGAAAATTTTTAATAAATCATTGAAAATAAAAAAAAAAATTTCTATATATCAGTAACTGTTCGTTTGAAATTGCTGAAATTTTGCAAGAGGCTTCATAACCTAACTCTACTGCCAATTTTCAAGTTTCAATACGATCGGTTAAATATTGTTGGAGATTCGAGCATTCTTGTGTGAGTTCAGTAGATGGGTTACCGTTGCCTCGATAACATTCGAACGAAAGGAGATAGGGACTTGCAATTTTCAGGGTAGGTTGTGTATCCGAAAGGGAGAGTTGAGTTCGTTTTTGGGCATAATCGGTCTAACGGTTTCCGAGTTATACCCACCTGGAATATTATTTCCTTAATAACTCAAAAAATAAATATTCGATCGAATTGGTGCTTGGTAACTAGTAGTAGAAAATCAACATAAAGACGTTTTTAAAATGTTGTAAGAACCGTACCCCTAGAAAATTTGGAAAAAATGACCAAAAAAAAATTTTTAAGAACCGTACCCCTAGAAAATTTAAAAAAAGTCACGAAAAAAAAAATTGGTTCAAGCACTGACGTGAGGTCAGAAGCTCTTGCGCGTATGTTCTATTGTCCATTCTTCTGTATTGGACACCCTTAATCGAATTAATCGAATTTACCATGGTAAATTATGTTGTCCATTCTCCTGTATTGGACACTTAATTCGAATTTACCATGGTAAATTTTTTTTTGGTCATTTTTTCCAAATTTTCTAGGGGTACGGTTCTTACAACATTTTAAAAACGTCTTTATGTTGATTTTCTACTACTAGTTACCAAGCACCAATTCGATCGAATATTTATTTTTTGAGTTATTAAGGAAATAATATTCCAGGTGGGTATAACTCGGAAACCGTTAGACCGATTATGCCCAAAAACGAACTCAACTCTCCCTTTCGGATACACAACCTACCCTGAAAATTGCAAGTCCCTATCTCCTTTCGTTCGAATGTTATCGAGGCAACGGTAACCCATCTACTGAACTCACACAAGAATGCTCGAATCTCCAACAATATTTAACCGATCGTATTGAAACTTGAAAATTGGCAGTAGAGTTAGGTTATGAAGCCTCTTGCAAAATTTCAGCAATTTCAAACGAACAGTTACTGATATATAGAAATTTTTTTTTTTATTTTCAATGATTTATTAAAAATTTTCTACAAATGCTATCCTCGCCAAATTCGCAAACATTTTCGCGTTGGCATTCTACAACTAATAACCATGTTTGAATTCAATCGGTTCAGTATTTTTTGAGTTAATGAGGAACAAAAACCACCAAATTTGAGAAAATTTCAGATGGCTATATCTCTAAAACCGTTTGGCCGATTATGCTCATAAACGAACTGAAATGTCGCGTCTTGGTGCACATCCTAACCTGAAAACTTCAAGCCGCTATCTCATTCCGTTCTCAAGTTATCGTGACAACAAAAATATTTTTTCATAATTTTTTCAAAATTTTCTAGCCATACGATTCGCACAAAATCTCACAAACGTGCTTAGGTTCATATTCTACAACTACCCACCAAGTTTCAATTCGATCGGATTTATATTGGTTGAAAACAAAATTATTACTCGGAAACCACTAGGCCGATTATGTCCATTAACGAACTTGTCCGTCGTATTGAGATGCGCCACCTACCCTGAAAATTTCAAGTCGCTAGCTTTTTTCGTTCTTAAGTTATCGTGGCAACGGCCGGACGGTCGGCCGGACAGAATCAAATTTGACCTCAAATTCTTCATTGGGGAGTCGAACTTAATCGTTTGACATTTTTGTCAAAAAATTCGAAAGTTACAGACATTTGGACAAAACTATAACGCGATGTTCCCCAGAACATACGCGCAAAAATATGTGTATTTCAGAAACTATCCGACATATGTCGTTGACATTCTGCGAGAGCCTTCAAAACCTTATTTTACAGTAATGTTCTAGAGTTGAACTCGATCGGATCTGTATTGATGAAGATATTGCCAAAATATTGAAATATTCCAACGATCGAGATGTACTGGTCAACTGTATTATACTCGACAAAATAAGTTTTCAACAGTTAGTGATTTTTGACGTGGCTGTAAATTATTACATGAACCATATTTTGTGCTCTCCATAGATCATTACGTCATTCACATTTATCTGTCTTTCATGAATTTCATGTCCCTCTATGATCTTCAGATGACCTATCACCTGTGAAAATCTGTCATTTTGTAAATAATAATAAATCAATTATACCAAGGAATATGGGGGTACAGGATTATTAATATATTTACTTTTCCGTGAGCCAGTAAAAATCCCAGTTAAGATAGAATGGCCACTACCTCAACCCAACCTAATCTAATCGTTTAAGACCATTCTCCACCAAAAATATGTATTGGTAATTTTTTTTCTGGACTTAAGCAAATTTGGGCAAATTCAGTACCTGGATGGGTGACTGATCTGGCTACAAATTTGAACAGCGCTCCAAAGCCTCTGTCCACAGAGCTTCCCAACTTGTTTCTTATGTATTCGAAAGTTTCCAATGGGTTACTTGTAATGATGTAGACATTCAAAAACTAAGTAAAGAATTTACATCTACACACATCAAAGATGGGAGAGTAAAATTCTCAAGGATAAACAATAATAATAATAATCCAAATCAAGGATGCCTTAACAGCTACCTATAAAAAGAAGATCCGAGGTATATGGAGATCACAGCTGTCCGGGAAAAATAAAGTACCTGCTACGAACAGCTTGGCAGTCATCGATAATCACATCATTCGGGATAGTTAACTGGACAGCGAATGGAATTATTGAGCTAGACAGAACCACTCGTAAAGTGATAAACATGAATCGTAGCCTGCATCCCAACTGCTCTATTCAAAGGTATACCTTCCACGAACGCAGGGAAGCAGAGGTTGGCAAAGTTTGGAATACCAACACCATCAACAAATGTTGGAAATGGGAATAAGGATTTTGAGAGGTGAAGAGCCGGTTCTGAAAATGGTGGCTCATCATGAAATTAGGAACCAAGGAGCTTTCCTATTTAGGGCTGGTCAGAGAGATATGGAGAAGCTCAGTATGCCTGGCATATACATCGAACATGAGCTAGCAGGAACACCTATCTGCAGGACAACAGACCAAAGAAGAGTTGGCAGAGAGATAAGACAGGCACAACTGAAGACACTACTCGAAGATCACATGAGTAAACACCCGCACTCCATATATTTCAGGAGTCTGAAAGATCAGGGTCTGTCGGAAGAACTATCCTTCACCTTTTTGAAGTCAGCTGGGCTAAAGACGGAAACGGAGGGATTTATTAAGGCTTATTAAAATGGGCTCATAAATACCAGGTGGTATAAAAAGAACATCATGAAAGTGGACACCCCAACAACTTGGAAAGCATGCCACAGCCAGCAGGAAACTGTTATGGAATATGGAGGTACAGGATTATTAATATATTTACTTTTCAGTGAGCCAGTAAAAATCCCAGTTAAGATAGAATTTCCACTACCTCAACCCAACCTAATCTAATCGTTTAAGACCATTCTCCATCAAAAATATGTATTGGTTTATTTTTTTCTGGAGCTAAGCAAATTTGGGCAAATTCAGTACCTGGATGGGTGACTGATCTGGCGACAAATTGGAACACTGCTCCAAAGCCTCTGCCCACAGAGCTTTCCCAACTTGTTTCTTATGTATTCGAAAGTTTCCAATGGGTTACTTGTAATGATGTAGACATTCAAAAACTAAGTAAAGAATTTACATCGACACGCATCAAAGATGGGAGGGTAAAATTCTCAAAGATTAACAATAATAATAATAATCTAAATCAAGGATGCTTTAACAGCTACCTATAAAAAGAAGATCCGAGGTATATGGAGATCACAGCTCTCCGGGAAAAATAAATTATCTGCTACGAACGGCTTGGCAGTACTGATAATCACCTACTCATTCGGGATAGTCAACTGGACAGTGAATGAAATTCTCGAGCTAGACAGATCCACTCGTAAAGTGATAAACATGAATCGTAGCCTGCATCCCAACTGCTCGATTCAAAGGATATACCTTCCACGAACACAGGGAGGCAGAGGTTGGCGAAGTTTGGTTTGGAATACCAACACCATTAAAAAATGTTGGAAATGGCAATAAGGATTTTGAGAGGTGAAGACCCGGTTGTGAAAATGGTGGCTCATCATGAAATTAGGAACCAAGGAGCTTTCCTATTTAGGGCTGGTCAGAGAGATATGGAGAAGCTCAGTATACCTGGCATATACATCGAACTTGAGCTAGCAGGAACACCTATCTGCACGACAACAGACCAAAGAAGAGTTGGCAGAGAGATAAGACAGGCACAACTGAAGACACTACTCGAACATTACATGAGTAAACACCCGCACTCCATATATTTCAGGAGTCTGAAAGATCAGGGTCTGTCGGAAGAACTATCCTTCACCTTTTTGAAGTCAGCTGGGCTAAAGACGGAAACGGAGGGACTTATTAAGGCTTATTAAAATGGTGTCATAAATAACAGTTGGTATAAAAAGAACATCATGAAAGTGGACACCCCAACAACTTGCAAAGCATGCCACAGCCAGCAGGAAACTGTTATGCACATTTTGTCTGCTTGCAGAGTCCATGCTCCATCAGGATATGTGAAAAGACAGAATGCGGCACTCCGAATTCTCTACTTCCATCTGAGAGAGGTTTATGGTGTAGACAACGAACCAATGCTACCATATGTTCCTCTGGTGATTGAAGCAGTTGTTTAAAATGACAGAGCTCTCATCTACTGGAACTATGCTATCCCAAAAACTCAGCAGATCCATGCCATAAAGCCTGATATAGTCCTGCTGGGCAAAGAACTCAGGGGATCGTTTGTCGTCGAATTTTCCTCCCCCACTGAAAATAATGTGGTGATGAAAGGACAACAGCATAGGGAAAAATATAAGTATTTAATGTTCGAACTGGGGATCCTGTATCCAAGGCATAAAGTCAGGATGGTCGTGCTAATCATAGGATGACTAGGCAGAATGAGAGCGGAACTACGTGACCGAATTGAAGATTATTCTGGCCTGTAAATCCCTGGCCGAGAATTTAGCGTACAGAATGCAGAAAGCGGTGTTGCTCGGATCACTTCGAGTCATCAGGTCACATCAACTGTGAAGGCTGCTTTCAACTCATCTCTTTTGTTAAGGGACGCTGAAAGGACAGGATCAAGAACTACTCCAAGGAACGTGCGAGAGGTTTTTTAGTGAGTAACCATCTACATCTGGAGTCTCACACTCCTGAGAGAAGCCGACCCTCTCAAGGTAAGCCTATAAAAGGTTTTTTCTTCGATAGTGGGAAAAGTGACACAACATTCCAGAATAGTGGGCAGTTGCTAAGCAATTAGAAAATAACAGTGCGGTAATATTCTGACCGCACGGCTGTAGCGCGCGGTAATGATACAAATGGATTATTATAATAAAATAAATCACTACTTTTGTCATAACAAAGTAATTTCCATGGTTACCACTTCTATATTTCAATATGAACATAGAGAAACCTATTTAAACTTACTTGATTACATCTTGAATGAATTAGTTTTTAATTAATTTTTTAAATGTAAATCAACGATCGAAGAAAAAATAGTATGTATAATTCGTGGGAAGAGCATATTCCCAAACTCCTGTGTAATTATCACAGTCGTTTGGGAATATTATGCTTCTCCCACTAATTATACACTATACTATTTCCTCCCGAGCGGAAAAAAATAAAAATAACCTTAATTCAATTCATAGTACAAAAATTTACAGTTAACAGGCCATTAAGGAACTAATATATCCGCATTCAATCTGCAATATTCCAGATACTCACTCACATTGAATGGTTCACAATTTGTTATCAATGAATAAAGCCCTTTGACAAATATTGTTTCACTGTCTATAAAACGAAATTTCCTTGGTAAAGAGTTGAACAATTTAATACTCATATTCAAAGAATTTTTGTGTGTATTCAATGAAAAATTATATACGATTTACACTTATTTATTCAATATTGTGACGCGTTTCGTCGACACAGCGACTTTATCAGACTATCAGACATCATACAGTATGATGTAGTCTGATGAAGTCGCTGTGTCGACGAAACGAGTCACAATATTGAATAAATAAGTGTAAATCGTATATAATTTTTCATTGAGTTAATATGGATTTGCGTCAAGTAAAAGCCACAAGCATTAAATTTTTTATAAAAAAAAAAAATTATTGTGTGTATAATAGCCAGTGAGTGAATTGGTTAAAAATATTGATCCGTTTGTCTTGTTCTATTATATTATTGTTATTTTTATAATTTTCAAATAATTCCTTATGTTTCCTATATAATGCTTCTGACAAATATCTTGTGTTTCATGTGTTAACGCAGAAGCAATTTCAAAATAATATTTTTTTTTTATAATTTTCAGAAATCATTAAAGGATACTGTGGGAGATATATTCGTTATTAAATGGTGAAATTCGAGAATTTCAGAATAGCAATCAACAAAAAATAATTCCAAAGATTTCAGTTAAGTGTCTGACGAAGGACTCCGAAACGTTACGATGTAGTTGTTTCATCGTTGATATTGTTTCGTTATTGTTTGTAGGACAACCTTTTTCGATTGATTGCTTCTGACAAATCTGTGTATTTTACGCAGAAGCAATAATAATTTTTTTAAAATATAGATAGATATCTTTCAGAGTTTGGGAGAGAAAACCCAGAAAGAAACCATTTACTAATATTTTTCACAGTTTGGGAGAGAAAACCCAGAAACGAACCATTTATATGATTTTAGTTAACCTGAAAGATTCAAACAATTAAACAGTTTTGAGTAGGTAAGGATATAGTTTTTAGGATTTAATTAAAAGGATATTAATATCATCCACAAGCTATAAACCACAAGTTGCTCGGTCATTTTCAGGAGTTTCTGACCGGTCATAAATTAGAGGATAAGTTAGAGATATTATTATGAAGGATAAATTTCGTAAATTGACATACTTTTCAGTTATTAGATATGACTGACTAAATACAATTCGACTATTGATATTACACAAAACTGTTGTCTACCAACCTTGAAAACGGAATTATTCACGGTTAAAATGAACGAACAAACTCATATGAATAAATTTAATTCCATTCCTTTATCAAAACGACGGATTCCTATATCGTATAATTTATTTCATTCGTCTTGTACCGAAATGAAATTGAAAGATTAGCACACATTATCATAAAACGTCGATATATTCGATTCTCATACGTTGACCCGAGCAAGGCATGCAAATCCCTCTTATAAATCTCGCGGGCATGTTCATTTTCTTGATGATGATATCTGCTAATGATTTCGGTTCTCCCATTCATTATGTTTGGGATGTGCGATGAAAAAACACGCGCAGCAAGTTGATTGCTTTGTGCTGGTTCAATAACACCTGGAAGCGAGTTTGTCAGAGTGCCAGGAGTTAGTCCTTCATCATGACGAGAAGGATTTCAGAATTTTTAAAGAAGAAAAGTTGAATGGGTCAAATATGGGTTGACATCCCTCTATCCCTCATAATGTTCATGGATTGTCTTAACCCATTAAGCACTTGCGTGGAATACGTTAAGCAACTCGGATTTTAAATATTACATTTTTAACCCTTTTTATAGTGCGATAAAGCTTTTAGAATTTGATGTTCTGTCTATTTCCTATGTATGTTGATGTTTAGTTGAAACATTTAAATTGTTAATACAAATGGAAACGTATACGTGCCCCAAACCATACGCGTGGAGATAATGTATTACTTTGCGGCATTATATAAAAGAATTGGTTCAAGCCCTGTGAACAGGAGCTTTGGCACTCTTGTTCAAACTTTGACAAATCATATCTTCGAAGGTATTGGTAAGAGTTGGGAATTATATCAATGGATTCTTATGATAGAACTTCATCTTAGCAGAAATTAAATTCAAACATCATAAAAGAATTTAAATTCAACAAGAGTGCCAAAGATTATTAATCCAAAACCAATAGACGAATTCTACCCTACAACGAACTCATCCGAGATATTCAGTCCTAAATTCTATGATGAACGTTAATATATATTCTTTCCTCAAATCCACTCCAAATCGCCAATACCCCAATATTCCGGTTTTGTTTTACTGGAGATATTCTGAAGTCAATATTATTAACTTACCATTACCATTCCCATCATCATATGGATTAACCATCGGCATAAAAGTATCAACCAACAAAAAGTACCTATATCATATTACAATTTTCATAATTCTACGATTGCCGAAATGTATAAGACAATGGCCGCGAGTTATATATTGGTATCCTCCAATACCTTTATTAAATATAAATATCGTAGTATAATTAATAGATAATATTACAATTCAAGAACTTCTCGCATGAGTAGGGGAAGACGAACCAACATATATTGTTAACATACCTAATTAGATCATTATTGTACGTACTGTCGTGACTTTCACATTGTCCGCTTCATCTTTAATCAGATATACTTTTTAAAAATTGGTTCAAGCCCTGTGGACAGGAGCTTTCTGGCGCTCAAGTTCAAACAGACAAATTATATCTCCGAAAGTATTGGTTTCTTAGAGTTGGGAATTATATCAATGTATTCTTATGATAGAACTGCATCATAAAGGAAATTCAATTCAAATAATAGTTTATTTATAAAGATTAAATGAGCAATCTGAGAATGAGAACTGCACCATGGAAGAAATCGAATTAAATCTCGCCAATTTTGCCCAATAACGAACTTAACCGAGATATTCATCTCCCTAACCTACTCTGAAAATTTCAACTACCTAGCTCATTCCGTTCGAGAGTTATTGTAGAAAAACTTTTTTTAAATTTTCAAAATTTTTTTTTGACACTTTGCGGTAATCTGGTCAATACAAAACTTCATATGCGTATAAAGGTCATGATTCTACAATTTGATGTTAAATTTTAGATAGATCGAGTGATCGGTTGCCCAAAACAGGTACCTACAAATAGTAGTAGATATTCCATAAAACATGTATGTAAGAAGCGTAATAATGAAAAATTACCTTGTAATCGATCAAAAATTTCCTGATCTACGTTCACCAAATTTTGTCCTCTCTCGAACTACATGTTCCGTTCCGAAATGTAAGACTTTTCTGAGAAAAACTAATTTTGGAGCAAACAACTGAGATTTTTCTCACTTCGCTCACATTTCGGAATACACTTTATTCTCATAATTCTTCGATTGATTAGATAAAGTCATGTCTCAGGAAAATAAGTTGACATTATGACAATTCATACATTAATAATTAGAATAATTATATCATTCTGTGAAATACGATTTATTATTGAAATTTTGAAAAACCATATCTCCGAAAGTATTAGCTTGTTAGAGTTAAAAATGACATCGTTGGATTCTTATGGTAAAAGTGATTATTGAAAAAAAATTAATTTGGAATTTGTTTTGTAAAAAAAAAAATTTATTTTGTTACTCCGAAATCATCTGTCCGATTTTGGCCAATAACGAACTTAGCCGAGATATTTATCTCCCAAACCTACTCTGAAAATTTAAATTGTCCAGCTCATTCCGTTCGAGAGTTATCGTGCCTACGGCCAGCCGGCCGGCCGGACCGGCCGGACAGAATGAAGTTTGACCACGGATTCTTGATCAGTGAGTCGAACCAAATCGACTATTTTCATCGAAAAATTTGAAAATTATAGACATTTGGGCAAATTGATAAGCACTCAGTTCCGAGGAACTAGAGCGCCAAAAATCAAAGTAGTTATTCAATAAACATAAGTGGCGCAGTCGGTGGGATACTCAAAACTTTTTGGCGCACTAGTTCCTCGGAACTGAGTGCTTATCAATTTGCCCAAATGTCTGTAATTTTTTTTGGCTGAAAATGGTCTCAAACGATTTGGTACGACTCACTGGATCAAGAATCCGAGGTCGATGCTGTCCGGCAGTTTGGTACGGAGTTTCTGGAACGAAACTGCCTGCTATAATCGCTGTATCCCCTGAAGCGGAAGCAAAGAAGAAAGAAGAAATCTTTATGAAATTATCATTCCTACCACAAAATTCCTCTCCTTATGTGAAACAAAATTTGATCTATTCAATCGGCCATGTAAAGAAGTTTCTCCTGCCAATTTCCTATGCGAAGAAAACACTATAGCTCTATCATCGAGCAAATCATGCGAAAGTAGACCTACTCAGTGTCACGATAAACTACTCAAGATGCAGCCCAAAACTTACGAATCTAAGGGGATCCAGAGTCCATAAACTGGCAGGCGACTATTGGATGGTTATCACAACAGAAGAGAAGATTGCCAGAGTAAAGTGCTCTGAAAGTGCCGAAAAACTAGTGTTGTGCGGAACATATCTCATTTTCGTTCCTCCCAAATGTGAAGTGACTGTGGACAAATACATTTTGAAAAACTGGAAACAAACTTCTTCCAGAATAAAAATGGTAGAGTTACCTAATGTAAGAATTCAGGATATATCTGAATTAAAGACAGTCACAAAAATTGATCAAGTTCCTATAGAACTGAATAATGTCGAACAAATCCTCGCAATGCAAAATCTTGTTATTCACTATAATAATATTAGCCTGTATACATTATTAGGTTATGTAATAATAGTTTTCATAATTTTATTTACTCTATTTAATAAATGCTATATCCATAAGAAATCAGTAACTATAGGAAATATGGGGAGAATAGAAATAATCCCTTGGAGAATATTGAGCTAAAAAATTGTTGTGTAAAAACCCCAATTTTTGGCGCTCTAGTTCCTCGGAACTGAGTGCTTATCAATTTGCCCAAATGTCTGTAATTTTCGAATTTTTCGATGAAAATGGTCTTAAACGATATGGTTCGACTCACTGATCAATAAATAATCCGTGGTCGAAATTCATTCTGTCCGGCCGGCCGTAGGCACGATAACTCTCGAACGGAATGAGCTAGACAGTTGAAATTTTCAGAGTAGGTTTGAGGGATAAATATCTTGGCTAAGTTTGTTATTGGGCAAAATCGGATAGATGGTTTCGGAGTAACAAAAAAATTTTTTTTTTTTACAAAACAAATTCCAAATTAAATTTTTTTCAATAAGCAGTTTTACCATAAAAATCCATTCATATTATTCTTAACTCTAACAAACTAATACTTTCGGAGATATGATTTTTCAAAATTTCAATGTAAATCGTATTTCTATACGTTTTCACACAATGATAGAATTATTCTGTGGGTATTCTATGAATTGTTATAATGTCAAATTATTTTCCTGAGACATGACGTTGTCTCATTGTCATTCATTCCAGCAATCCTATAAATATGAGAATTCTAATTTAATATCATACTTTTTGTTGGTTGATATTTTCATGCCGATGGTCAATCCATATGATGATGGGAATGGTAATGGTAAGTTAATAATATTGAGTTCAAAATATCTCCACTAAAAACAAAACTGGAATATTGGTGTATTGGAGTAGATTTGAGGAAAGATATATATTATCGTTCATCATAGAATTGAGGAATGAATATCTCGGATGAGTTCGTTGTTGGGTAGAATTCGTCTATTGGTTTTGGATTGATAATTTTTGGCACTCTTGTTGAATTTAAATTCTTCTATGATGTTTGAATTCAATTTCTGCTAAGATGAAGTTCTAAATTTCAATAATGAATCGTACTTCTATGTTTTCACAGAATGCTATAAATATTCTATCTAAGCTTTATTATATGATCTGTGTTCATACTCGTACATTTCATCCTGTTCTATAAGAGAGAGTCAAATTCATTTCAGCTATTTTAATTTGGTTTCTTCCATGGTGCAGTTCTCATTCTCAGATTGCTCATTTAATCTTGATAAATAAACTATTATTTGAATTGAATTTCCTTTATGATGCAGTTCTATCATAAGAATACATTGATATTATTATTATTATTATTATTATTATTATTATTATACTGATCCTCCTGGGTCTTCCACAAGGAGACCCCTCATAAGCTCTAAGAGCTTGCCCTGAGTTAGGAGAACCAGTTGTGTTCTGTGTAGGCTTTGTTACTGTGTCCTTACGCCACCTTAGGCACAGCACTGTTAATTTTTGACCCAACAGCGAATGGTGGCGATTACCGTGACTAGAAAATTTCTTTCCTAGCCTCGGAATTGAACTTGGGGCTTCCGCTCCCAAGTCAATTACTCTACCACTGAGCCAATCGCACTACTCTCAACTCTGAGAAACCAATACTTTTGGAGATATAATTTGTCTGTTTGAACTAGAGCGCCAGAAAGCTCCTGTCCACAGGGCTTGAACCCATTTTTTTCTTAAGCACGGAGGAGTTACATATTGGTATCCTCCAATACCTATAATTAAATTAAATATACATATCGTAGTATAATAGATCATATTACAATTCTAGGAACTTCTCGCATGAGTAGGGGAAGACGAACCAACCTATATTGTTAACATACCTAATTAGATCATTATTGTACGTAGTGTCGTGACTTTCACATTGTCCACTTCGTCTTTAATCAAATATACTTTTTAAAAATCAAAGTAGTTATTCAACAATCATAAGTCGCGTGCGGCAGAACCAACAGTTGCGGAACAGTTGTCACATTTCTATGATTTTTCTGCCGAACGGTACGCTCACTGTGGAACATGTTGAGTAGCGGTCGTCACTTTAAGGAGCGGAATTTTTTTCCGCTCATGTTAGCCATAATATTATCATCTTCGAAGAGTAATGAAATGCTATTTGGATTCATTACTGAATATTTATTTTTTGGACAAACATCTGTGATTTGCCGACTGTCCGTTCGGCAGATTACGATACCGCTACCTACCGGTAGCGTAGCGGTTCATGCTACTGATCTTTGTGCCGAACGCGACCAATGTCATGTCTCAGGAAAATAAGTTAACATGTATCAACACATATCATATTATAACAATTAATAGATAGAATAATTATAGCATTCAGTGAAAACATAGAAATAATTGTCAACACTCAATTTTAAATAAGTGGTATTTTAATTCTTTTTTGTACAAACTGTAGATAACTGGCTGAAAGACTGCGGTCAAATGCCAATTGATCAATAAAGTTGATTTCTCTCTCTCTCTCTCTCTCTCTCTCATAGAGACACGAGTTTTCATTGAAACTTTGAAAATCATATCTCCGAAAGTATTAGCTTATTAGAGTTAAAAATGATATAAATGGATTCTTATGGTGAAACTGCATATTGAAAAAAAATTTATTTGAAATTTGTTATGTAAAAAAATTTTTTTCTGTTACTCCGAAACCATCTGTCCGATTTTTCCCAATAACGAACTTAGACGAGATATTTATCTCCCAAACCTAATCTGAAAATTTCAACTGTCTAGCTCATTTCGTTCGAGAGTTATCGTGCCTATGGACGGCCGGACAGAATGAATTTTGACCACGGATTCTTGATCAGTGAGTCGAACCAAATCGTTTAAGACCATTTTCATCGGAAAATTCGAAAATTACTGACATTTGAGCAAATTGATAAGCACTCTGTTCCGAGGAACAAGAGCGGCAAAAATTATAACAACCTTCAGCAATCAACATACGCAGAAAGCTTAGCTGGAAGTGTGAAAGAATTCTACCACCACTCGTTATTATCGAAGGCTTGAAAGTTTGCAGCACAATCATAAAAACCTGAAAAAAAGGCAAAGAAAACTGAGTCTAGAGCAATAATGGATATTCCAAGTAAGTTTTCCTGTTTGAATTTAATTACGTGCCCTGTGCTTCATCATCATCATCAGAAAGTAGTACTATTTCATTAATCATCTCAAACTACACAATCAATACAAGCTAGTAACATATCACTGCCACTACCTGAAATTCAACACAAGTCTCAACTGTCAATTATTCAAATTGGAAACGTCAATTTTGACATTACTGACTTGGCGTTAGCGATTTAACCCTGCCATTTTGCGGGGTTCTTTTAATAGGAGAAGGATTGGTTGGTGCTATGGCCTGCAAGATCACCTGACTTGAATCCTTTGGATTATTTTGTATGGGGGCATTTAAATCAACTTTCTTACGCAGTGGAGATTAATAATGAAGAACAAATACTGAAAAAAATTATTAATGCAGTCGAATCCACACCAAACAGGTAACACATGCAATTAGTATACGATTCCCTCATTTTGCGTTGCCAAGACTGCATAGATGCTAATGGGGGTATTTTTGAATACTTGATTTAATTATTTTCGTGTTTTTATATTGGCATGAAAAATTGCTTTTATATGGTTTGAAAAAAGATTTAATTCTCTTTCATTACATCTTATGATATACAGGTCATTCCATTTAAAAAAACGCACTTTTATCGTATAAGTATGTCTTGGAATAGCCTCCGATTTTGAACAACCCTGTATGTCATTACACGTAAATGATACACGAGATATTGTTAATTCATACCCGAAATTTCGGCTTTCTAGGATTCCAAGTAAAGAACTAATGAATGTTGTATTGAAACTATGTTTTGCACAAAAAAATGAAGTAAATAAATTAATTACTCGAAAACCGCTAGAGATAGGGATGATGAAGTTGATATATTCGAAAAAATCAATAATATGTAGGGTGTTCCATTCGAAATATCAAAGTTGTTAGTACTTCTTGATATGAGCGGCAACACTGCAGCGCTGAAAATATTCTAGATCAATGGAGCAGTGGTTCCTAGCCAAGGAACCAAATTTTCAACCAAATCGTACATCCCGTTCTCTGTATAAAAGTCCAGGTGCCATCGACCGTGGCCCACCCTGTATATCGATGGTATATTCCATTAGGGGTATCCAACAGAGGTGAATAGACAAAGAACATGCTCGCAAATGCTCCTGACTTCACATCAGTGCTTGAACCAACCCTATTCCTACTCCTACTCCTATTTTTGTAACCACCCTATTCCTTGATATGTTTTAACATTAAGAATCGTCATTAACCGTTCAGTAGTTCCATACATCGCCCACAACTTACATACAAACAAATTTTGCTTCTTAATAATCTCATCCATATCATCAACACCATAAATTCAATTAGTCCAATAACAGCATCGGTAACAAAACGTAGAACAATAATCTTCTGACGATAGCGTTTTCATTTCGAAGACGATTTTAATTACACGTTATAATGACGATTGTTCCACTCTGCAGTCTTGACAGCTGAAACTGGCATTCATATTTCCCATGCATAAATAAGTTCGAAACGTGCGTAGGAACGTAATTGGCTTTTCACTTTAATGAAGCTATTTATCTATTGGAAGGAATCGATGCTACGACACGACCGTTAGAGCGGTGATTCCTGAAGAAGGCTCTGCAAAACTCTAGGGCCACGTTGCCATGAAATGAAACATTGTATTATTCGTATAGCGAAATGTTTAATTTTCTAGTAGGTCATTAGTAACATTACATTTTGTCTGTGATCGTCCGGAATAGAACGACACATTCTAATTTATTTTGAGCTTTGGTGTTCCAGCACATATTAAACCATGTTTCAGAATCGTAATCCGCTTTTTGGCGCTCTTGTTCCTCGGAACAGAGTGCTTATCAATTTGCCCAAATGTCTGTAATTTTCGAATTTTTGGCTGAAAATGGTCTTAAACGATTTGGATCGACTCACTGATCAAGAATCCGTGGTCAAAATCGATTATGCCGCGGCCGGTCCGGCCGTTAACACAATAACTCTCGAACGGAATGAGCTAGGCAGTTGAAATTTTCTGAGGAGGTTTGGGAGGTAAATATCTCACTTAAGTTCGTTATCGGGCAACATCGACTTGATGGTTTCGGAATAACGACAATTTTTTTTTTACATTACTAATTTCAAATTCAATTTTTTTTAAGATGTAGTTTCATCATAATTTTTCCGGCGCATTTTTTCATTCTTTTATACAATATAAAGTAAAATATATATCTATGGGAGATGATAGCCCTTCTTTAAGGACCCTGTAGCAGGCTTCGAACATCTGAAGTTCTGAATAATCATCGCTTGGACTTGGACCGGTCAGACCTGGTTTTGAAAGAGACCCTCCTGGCCTTACGAGCAACATTTTCATTTTTGAAATCAAATATTGAAGGGATTGCAGGAGTGAATATCTTCGAAAACTAGCGGAGGCGATTCTTCTCCACGAGATCCCATTCGCCTACAGAGAAGTATTTTTGTGAGAGGAGACTTTTGAAAGGTTATGTATTATTTTTAATTTGTTCGTTTCCTCCTCTTGTCTTTTCATTTTTCAGGTTGAGTTTCGGGTACCTTGGAGAAACCTATCCGTTTTTTGACGAGGGAATCCACATTGAAGAAATATATCCCCATCAATATTATTAAATTTCAGCAAATTTTGTAAACAATAGTTACAAATCACCACACTCACGGGGAGAAAGGGTTTTTTGCTGAGGTTTTTCCCTAAGCTCTTGTATCATACGTCGAATTGTATGGTACCCCGTTACACCAACCTCTGCTAACACATATACATCTCTCAGTCAAAAGAATATATATATAAATATATACTGGTAAAGTATATTCTGTGTGTCATCATTGTCATATATTAGTGAGCTGTGATTGTCAACTCATAGAGAAATAGAAAATATTGTCTCTGTCTACAGATAAGGGAGATTTCAAACTGAGTATGATGCCATATTTATTTCTAGTTCTACTAAGAATTCTTGATAAAAAAACCTCCTGTTCTAGAAAACAAAGTATGATTGAATGCAAATTGAACAATGAAATAACCTCAGCTATCGTGGATAGCTCTTGAATAATCCATATGATGATGGAAATATATACTTTGTAAGTTCAGAATATCTCCAGTAAAAACAAAACTGGAATATTGACTAAGTTTAAATTGAAATGATATATTTTCAAAGTAGATTTAAGAAATAATATCTCGGATAAGTTCGTTATTGGGTGGACGCGGTCTGGTGATTTCGGATTAATAATTTTTGGTACTGTTGTTTTTTTAAATGACAATTTTTGAAGCATTAAAGCATTGAAGCATTGCAGATTGCCCATTTAATCTTGACAAATACACTATTATTTGAATTATATTTCCTTCATGATGCAGTTCTATTATAAGATTCCATGGATATCATTCCCAAGTCTGAGAAACCAATACTTTCGGAGATGTCATTTGTCAAAGTTTGAACAAGAGCACCAAAGCTCGTGTCCACAGGGCTTTCTCACTATTTTTAACTTCTTAGACAAGGGTCGATAATTTTTGAAACCAAAAAAATAATGGTAGGATGAAACCCATTGGAAAAGGAAGAGAATATAATAAAAATGAAAGGAACAATAATTTACGGGCGATCTGAGGTCGGGAGGTGGAAGGGGGTGAGTTTTTAAGGGTAAAAACGGTTTATCTAGATTTCCGGCAAAACTACAAGTACTATGAAAAAAGTTAAAGGGCAAGGATGTATGTAACAAAAAGATCTACAACTTTTTGGCGCTCTTGTTCCTCGGAACAGTGTGCTTATCAATTTGGCCAAATATCTGTAATTTTCGAATTTTTGGCTGAAAATGGTCTTGAACGATTTGGTTCGACTCACTGATCAAGAGTACGTGGTCGAAATCGATTCTGTCCGGCCGGCCGTTAACACGATAACTCCCAAACCGAATGATTAGACAGTTGAAATTTTCAGAATAGGTTTGGGAGATAAATACCTCGGCTAAGTTCGTTATTGGTCAAAAGCAGTCAGATGGTTTCGGAGTAACAACAAAATTTTTTTTTTTTAATTACGAATTTCAAAATAAGTTTTTCTCAAGATGCAGTTTCACCTCAGGAATCCATTGATGTCATCTAACTCTAACAAGCTAGTACTTCCGGAGATATGATTTTTCAAAATTTCAATAATAAATCGTACTTCTGTGTTTTCACAGAATGCGATAATTATTCTTTCTATGAATTATTATAACATGATCTTTGTTGATACATGTCAACTTATTTTCCTGAGACATGATATGTCAAATTTTGATATTTAATGCCCAGGGTTAATCCATATGATGATGGGAATGGTAATGGTAAGTTAATAATATTGAGTTCAGAATATCTCCAGTAAAAACAAAACTGGAATATTGACTAAAGTTTCAATTTATATAATATAATTTTCAGAGTGGATTTGAGGAAAAAATATATTGTTCATCATAGAATTGAGGAACGAATATCTCGGATGAGTTCGTTGTTGGTTAGAATTGGTCTATCGATTTTGGATTAATAATTTTTGGCACTCTTGTTGAATTTGAATTCTTTTATGATGTTTGAATTTAATTTCTGCTATTATGAAGTTCTATCATAAGAATCCATTGATATAATTCCCAACTCTGACCAATACTTTCGAAGATATGATTTGTCAAAGTTTGAACAAGAGCGCCAAAGCTCTTGTCCACAGGGCTTGAACCAATTTTTTATGTATACTTTTTTCACATAACCTCAAAATTTATGTGAAAAATTCAAATAATCAAGTTTTATCTATTCTGTTTTTATCTTCGAAAAATATGTTTTTTTCCTCGAAATTTGGTGAAAACAAACCTTGGTGCTGTTTCTCATCCAAGCAAAGGAAGAACTGAAGAATCAGGAGAAGACATCGAACTAGAAGGGAGGATAAGCATTCGACAAGTCGAAGACGAGGAAACTTACAAATTTCTTGGAATGAAACAAAGAGGCGTGCTGGAGACAACTCAAATCAAGAATGTCTTAACAGCTAGCTACAAAAAGAAGTTCCAAGATATATGGAAATCACAGCTGTCCGGGAAAAATAAAGTATCTGCAACGAACATCTTGGCAGTCCCGATAGTTACCTACTCTTTGGGGGTAGTTAACTGTACAGAGAATTAAATTCTTGACCTCGACAGATCCACACTTAAAGTGATGCACATGAACTGTAGCTTGCATCCCAGCTACTCGATACAGAGAATATACCTTCCACGAACGCAGGTAGGCCGAGGTTTGCAAAGTTTGTAATACCAACACCATCAACAAATGTTGGAAATGGCAACAAGAATATTGAGAAGTGAAGACCCGCTTCTGAAAATGGTGGCTCATCATGAAATTAGGAACCAAAAAGATATCCTATTTAGGGCTAGTCAGAGAGCTCTGGAGAAGCTCAGTATAACTGGCATTTACATCGATCATGAACTAGCAGGACCACCTATTGCATCAATAGACCAAAGAAGAGTTGGCAGAGAGATAAGACAGGCATAACTGAAACACTACTCGAAGTTCACTTGAGGAAACACCTGTACTCCATATATTTCAGGAGTTTGAAAGATCAGGGTCTGTCGGAAGAATTATCCTTCACTTTTTTGAAGTCAGCTGGGTTCAAGTTGGAAATGGAAGGATTTGTTATGACTTGTCAGGGTGGAGTGATAAATACGAGATGGTATAAAAAGAACACCATGAAAGTGGAGACCCCAAAAACGCATGCCACAGTCAGCAGGAAACTGTTATGCACATCCTGTTTGCAGAGTCCATGCTCCTTCAGGATATACAGAAAAACACAATGCGGCGCTCCGAATTCTCTATTTCTATCTGAGAGAAGTTTATGGTATAGACAACCTATGGAAATTGAAGCAAATGTTGAAAATGATAGAGCTCGTAACTGCTGGAACTATGCTATTTCAATAACTAGGCAGATCCAGGCCATGAAGCTAGTCATAGTCCTGCTGGACAAAGAGCTCAGGGTATTGTTTGTCATCGAATTTTCCTCCCCCCTGAAAATAATGTGGTGATGAAAGAAAAACAGAAGAGGTAAAAATACAAGTACTTAATGTATATTCCGAAATGTGAGCGGAGTGAGAGAAATTCTAGAAGCTTGTTCCGAAATTAATTTCTCTCACCAATTTCTTAGAAGAACGCGAAATAAGAGATCTGGGAAAACTTGGTGTGTATCGAAATGTAAGAATCTTCTGGTAAATTGCTGAGAAAAATCAATTTCGGAACAAACTTCTGTGATTTCTCTTACTTCACTCACATTTCGGAATATACATTATGTGTTAGAACTGGGGACCCTATATCCATATACATATAATTATAAAGTTAGAATGGTCATCCTACTCATAGGATGTCTAAGTGGAATGAGAGCGAACTACGTGACAGAACTGAAGACCATTCCGGCCTGTATATCACCGACCAAAGTTTTGGAACCCAGAATGCAGAAACCAGTGTTGCTCGGATGACTTCGAGTCATCTGGTCCCATCAACTTTGAAGGCCACTTGTAGCTCATCTCTTTTGTTAGAGGACGCTGGTGAGGGCAGACCGAAGAACTACTCCAAGGAACGTTTGAGAGGTTTTTTAGTGAGTAACTAAACAACATATGGACTCTAGCGGTCAAACTTGAAGAAAACGATTCAGCGGTTTTGGTGTGGCTCGTGGAGTTCTAACCACGGCTGGATGCTTCACGAAGAGTCGGAAAGAACGAATGAATAGATAAAATACAACTCAATCTAACCCCCAAAGAAGTCCATCAAGGAATTACGTACCTATTGAAAAAATAATCAACCAAAATGATCAGTTTGATCAGAAACCATTTTCCTACTACCATAAAAATAAATTTTTCATTGAAATAATACTAAGGTCCTCAAACTCGCTGACGGTCCCCAAAATTGCTGTCCTCAAAGTTTCTAAGGGGTCTTCGAAATCACATTTACTGTCCCCAAAATGACATTTACTTTCCTCAAAAACATGATGTCCCCGAACTTATAGCTATACATACAGTTCAACTTTGAGGAAAGTCATTGGAATTGTAAAATTTCCCCGAAGTAATAGTTTTATATAAAATTTGTCCCCAAACTGATAGTTTTACATACATGTATGCATACATACATCTAACTTCAATAATATTTCAAAGCAATTTTTCGAGTACACTCCATTGACTTCTCAAAGTTGATTCAACCCAATGGTTTCATGAAGAAAATGTACAATCTCAAGACTCCTCGTATACATGTATATATTTTAATGGTTGATTCTACTCTCACGTGACTTATAGTGAAATTGTTATTGATCTTGAAATTTATGGTTGAAGTTTCGAGATGGGGGTACGGCATTGTATGGTATAATGAACATATTACTGGTCAATTGTTTGCATATTTATTATGGCATTAAGATATCTCTCAAATGGCCATAATACTCGTATACTCCCTTTCTGGGAACATGAACGTTCTATTACGAGATACATAATATACCTACTGTATGTCCTAAAGTTAAGCTAAAATAATTTAATGGTATATTCTACGACAAAAAGTAGGACGAAAACCTATAAACTTATATCCGAAATGGCGCTGTTTTCGCAAACGTTGGGGGAAAGTGAGTGAATATTTGTACATTCCTCAGATTTTTGGATCTCTATGAAATCAACCACAACAAATGGCTCAGGTCAAGTCAGTGATGGGTAATACTGGAGGGGGGAGGTGTTAGGGTAAATAAGTATAAGAGTACCTACTCATGTGTATAAGAGTACGCACCACTTATGTATCATTAGGCCGCCATCTGTTTTTGGTGCTCTTGTTCCTCGGAACAGAGTGCTTATCAATTTACCCAAATGACTGTAATTTTCGAATTTTTGGCTGAAAATGGTCTTGAACGATTGGTTTGACTCACTGATCAAGAATCCATCGTCAAAATCGATTCCGTCCGGCCGGCCATCCGTCCGGCCGTTAACACGATAACTCTCGAACGGATTTGAGGGATAAATATCTCGGTTAAGTTCATTATTGGGCGAAATCGGTCTAATAGTTTCGGAGTAACTAAAAAAAATATTTTTTTACATTAGGTACAACTTTTGAATTCAAATTTTTTTAAGATGCAATTTAATCATCTGAATCCATTGTCATAATTTTCAACTCTAACAAGCTAATACTTTCGGAGATATGATATTTCAAAGTTTCAATAATACATAACTTGCCGAGTACCCAAATAATTTTATCTTCCTATATATATATATATATATATATATATTCTTTTGACTGACAGCTGTATATGTGTTAGCAGAGGTTGGTGTAACGGGGTACCATACAATTCGACGTATGATACAAGAGCTTAGGGAAAAACCTCAGCAAAAAACCCTTTCTCCCCGTGAGTGTGGTTATTTTTTAACTATTGTTTACAAAATTTGCTGAAATTTAAAAATATTGATGGGGATATATTTCTTCAATGTGGATTCCCTCGTCAAAAAACGGATAGGTTTCTCCAAGGTATCCGAAACTCAACCTGAAAAATGAAAATACAAGAGGAGGAAACGAACAAATTAAAAATAATACATAACCTTTCAAAAGTCTCCTCTCACTAAAATACTTCTCTGTAGGCGAATGGGATCTCGTGGAGAAGAATCGCCTCCGCTAGTTTTCGAATATATTCACTCCTGAAATCCCTTCAATATTTGAATTCAAAAATGAAAATGTTGCTAGTAAGGCCAGGAGGGTCTCTTTCAAAACCAGGTCTGACCGGTCCAAGTCCAAGCGATGATTATTCAGAACTTCAGATATTCGAAGCCCGCTACAGGGCCCTTAAGAAGGGCTATCATGTATTCACAGAATGTGAACATAGAATCTGTCTGTGATCACTATTCATAAATGTCATATTTTCTAGCTATTAGAGATTGTCCATTCGTAGTTGTTATTTTTTCTTGGATTGCAAGTATTCGATTCTTGAATTTGTGAACATAAACAAAGACTGTTTATATGTAGTTTATGGAGGCAATAGGAAAGAAGAACACAATGGAATCATCAAAAGAAATTAGTGTTCGTTGACCACTGAGGTTTATATTACCTTTTACTTCCTCAAGTAGTGAGACATGTTCCTATATACTGTATTTCCATAATGTTGCTAGCAAAAAAATACTGAAATATGGATCTACACTTGTGTAATTATGAAAAGAGGATAGTATTTTATTAATATATTTTGAACTATTAGAATAATTTGTTTGTAATCCACTACCTACTCATATATCAGGAATAAATGGACAATCTGTTATAATTGTCCCCAGTCTTGCTCTCTAGACATTTCGATGATACTTTCCTTAGGTATTTCGAGCTGTGAAAACTATGCACCGAGTGTAAGTTGCAACAACCCATTCCACGAGGTTGAATCATTGCAGATTGCTCATTTAACTTGATAAATAAATGTAATGAGAATGTTTGAAGCATTAAGGCATTGAAGCACTGTAGATTGCTATTTTTTTATAAGATAATATTTGAAGCATTCTTTTTAAACGACACTTTTTTTAAAATTAATTTCTTTCATGATGCATTTCTATCATAGGAATCCATTGATATAATTCCCAATTCTGAGAAACGAATACTTTCGGAGATATAATTTGTCTGTTTGAACAAGAGCGCCAAAAAGCTCCTGCGCACAGGGCTTGAACCAATTTTTTATTTTTAAAGTCACTCATAAATCAAATCGTAGCTAATGATAAAGTCAAGAGAGAAATCTGCAATTATTAGCGTCGTTTGAAAGAAAGATGTGTAAGAAGTTTTTGGTGCTGCACATTGCAATTTTCGATGCTCGAAGTTTTTGTGTTTGTGCAGGTAAAACTAATACTATGGCTTTATGAATGTTTAACTTTGATTGCAGCATGATTCATTTTATATCTAGCCACCTGAAAATGGTTGTAGAGTTAGTTTTCGTCAGAATTAAAGTCAATAATATCGAATTACACGTATGTGTCTAAGAGTACGCAAAATATGTAGTACAAGAGTACGCACTTGCACGCATGAAAAAAAAAGCCAGAAGGAAAGAAATGACCAAAGGCAGTAAAAAAAATTTACATTCTTGTACATAATCTGGACCTTCTGGAATCAGAAATAAACAAAAGCACAAGAAGGAATCAGAAGATGAGGATGTCAGTTGCCCAAGGTGCAACGATTTTTAATCTAAGGAAGAGTAGATGATGTGTACTTCTGAGTACGAAGTAGACAGAAGCGACACCTAGCGTTCAACCAACCAAGCTCCCTGTTGCGGACCACTCAAAAACTATAGATCCCTACGTACATTTTTTGTTCCAAACGTCCAATCCTAAAATTATTTTGTTGACAAAATAATTCTCAAGATTGTTGTTAAGTGTCCGACGAAAGAGTCTGATAAAGACTCCGAAACGTTACGATATAGTTGTTTCTTTTTTGATGTTGTTTCGTTGTTGTTTGTTAGGCAACATTGTTCGATTGATTGCTTCTGACAAATATCTTGTGTTTCTTACGCAGAAGCAAATCACAAAATAATTAATTTTTATTTTATAGATATTTCCCAGAGTTTGGGAGAGAAAACCCAACAAGGAACCTTTTAATAATGAGTATACCTCCCACAGTATCCTTTAATGATAACTTAGAACTTAGATTGATAGCACATAGAATAGTATAATTCTGAGGTAACTAGGTATATATCGAATTCTATGGTACCACGTACTGCTCGAAGTTCAAAAGAATATATATATATATATATATACAATGGATACTCTGGAATTTTCAAGATTCCAAACATTGAGAAAATAAGAAATCAAAAATTCAAATAGTTTAGGAGGGTACACGTGAGTCATCCTGTATGTCAAAGCATACCCCTTCTTCACACGCCGTAGACCTCCGATCGCTTCGAGCTAATCAACCTGATAGGCTACCTGTTGCACCTCACCAGACGTACAGGAACTCGTTGGGTCCGTCTCTCCTCAATTCTCACGGCACCCAGACTCGTTTTTTCGATGTAAACACATGTAAGTACGAAAGGGTTACGTCGTCTCGAACCACGCCTTTAACGCAATATGGCGTAAAGTTTGATTGGTGGAACGTTGAGGCGTCCTGACGCCTACCTGCCGCGATTCCAGCGTGATTGATGTGAGGCCCCGCCTCCTTCTCTTACCTAAAAATTCATCACATACTTGATTCGCTATTTCTAGCACGTGAGCGCCGGTAAAAATATCACGTGCTCAGGAAACTCACGTGCTGTCTGCGGTATTTGATACCGCGGTGACGTCACGGGGACTATGATATATACGCGGTAAACACGGAAAATGCAGAGGTATTACTTTGGTTGGATATTATAAGGCAATCATTGGAGGGATACTTCAAAACAGGTGTGAAGAGGGTGATTAAATTAATCTTTATTACGGACCGAACTGTGCCGCCATTTTTATTTATGTGAATTGGAGAAAATGAGTAATGATAGTTGCAGCTTTGCCTGTGCGTTCGTACTCTGTCGTGTATTAACTACTTTATCATAGATCTAGGCAAATATATTATTTATGGATGTACAGGTAATAATCATAATAATGATTTAATTGCATTAAAATCGATCACAGTACTGCCGAGAGCTCGCCCTTTATAACATAATTATATAATTATATTAAATTGGGAACTACAGAAATTAAACCAAGAATTTTCGACCTAAAACTAGACTGCATAATGAAATTAATTACCTAGATAGTAATTCATCATAACAGTTATGAAACTGGGTTAATTTTGAACCCCACGCAAGATCATGAGGTTAAAGGAAGAGTGGGTGCATATTTAAAATACGATAAATCTAATATGAATGTCGATGGTTTCCTGATATAGCGACATGCCTGAGGAAAACATTTCAACTTGACTGAAATTTCAAGAGAATAGTTACGACAATATGAGATTCCCCAACTTAACGACTTGTCCACTAATAGATGAACTGTTTATGGATTGTTAGTGTGAACAGCATGAGCTCGAATATAAACCTATGGAGGGAGGTAGAGGATTTGAATAATAGAATATTGGAAAATATAGTATATAAGATTTAATACTATCAGTAGCAAGAGTATAGTAATGTGAGAGCAATTAATGTCTTTAACTCGCTACCAAATGGGTTAAAAGTTTTGAATGTTGAAAATTTTAGAAAAATAAAGTTGAAACAAGTTGGAAAAGCTCTGTGGCCATGGGCTCTGGCAAGCTTGTCCAAATTTAAAGCTAAAGCGGTCACGCAACCAGGTACTGCACTCACCAAATACTGCTCTGCTCCAGGAAGGAAATAATATTCCAAATATTTCAAAGAACATAAATTCGGCAGTGAAAACAAGCTTGAAAAAACCCATACATTCACTGTTGGTTCGAAAATAAATAGTGCATATGTTTGTGATGGCATAAGGTCTCTGTGCGAATACATACATTCACTGTTGGGTCAAAAATAAAAACTGCTGTGTTTATGGTATCCCGAAGACCTATTCGAATTTCGAATACATACATTTACTGTTGGGTCGAAAATAAACAGTGCAAAAATCAGTTCAATCGTACAATTGTGCCATGAGATAAAGAACAGCCGTATAGCAGTGGTTTTATTTGCAATTGTATAAACTACGATAAATATTCACAAATGACAGTCAAGTCGTACGGTTGTGCCGTGAGAAATTATGAATTGACATTTTATAATAAACGCCCTGTATAGCAGTAATATGTTTGTTTCTTTGTTCGTTTTTGCAATAAAAATGTGTTTATTTGTTGAGAACATTCCAAAATTTTCTCATGTTTTTCAAATTAAAAAAATTAATATCTTAAGAATTATTGACCCAAATGGCATTACATGTGCATTTCTTAGTTCAGAATCTAATGATCTATCCATGGCAAGAAAAAAATAGGGGTTTGCAATTTAAGAAATTATCGATGGTGTCACTGCTTGGTAATAGGAAATGGTAGAACCATAAGAAGTTTAGGAAAATGTTCCTTAAAAATAAATTAATTTGACCATTTTTCGCGCTTCCTGAAAGGTGGGAAAATAAATCCATTATTCCATGCTGTTGACGAAGCCTGTATAATCATTATAGGAAGGTGCATTTATCATTCAATGGTTTAGCTGGGTTTTCCCCAATCTCTGAAGAATATCTATGAAGTGAAAAATTTTATTGTTTTGAAATTGCTTCTGCATTAGAAACACAAAATATTTATAAGAATAAGTTGGACAATAATAATAATAGTAACATTTATTAGCCACCAAACAAATAGTAACACAAGAAAAATAATAGTATAGATTCAGCAACTAAACATTGAAAAAACCAGAGAAGCAGCTAATGCTGTTTGTACGTAGTGAAAACAATTCATCTCAGAAATTTTCCAGTGTTGAACAAACTGAAATGGTACACAATATTCAGTATTGTATTGTATATTATGAATATTTTATGGAATATGAATTTGGGAAAATCATGGGGTGCATAGATATAATTGCTTCAATATATCAAATTAATAAAAAATGTGGGAAAGCCCTGTGGACAGGGGCTTTCGCGCTCCTGTTCAAATTTTGACGAATCATACCTCCGAAGTATTGGTTTCTCAGAGAATGGGAATGATATCTAGGGATTCTTATGATAGGACTGCATCATAAAAGAAATTATATCAAAAAAGTGTCATTTAAAAAAAAATAAGAATCCCAAAAATTAGTAATCCGAAACCACTTGACCAATTCTACCCGATAACAAACTTATCCGAGATATTCATTATTATTTCCTCAAATCTACTCTGAAAAGTATATTACCTATATCAATTGAAACATAGCCAATATTCCTGTTTTGTTTTTACAGGAGATATTCTGAACCCAATTTGATTATCTTACCAAAGTATATATTTCCATCATAATATGGATTATCCAAGGGCATTATATTATCACCCAATAATTATAATATCCTATAATCCACAAACAATTATACTTTGTTTTCTAGAACAGGAGGTATTTTATCTCGTGAGTAGTAACGAATTTTGAATAGAACCAGGAATAAATATGACATGTCTCTTATCGGTAGATAAGATGACATGTATGAACACGTATAAAATTGATAGATCAAAATACGGACGTTAATTTACTCAGTATTAGATTCTTAGAGTTGAAACTGATATCAATGGATTCTTATGATGAAACTGCAGGTTAAAAAAAATTGAATTTGAAATTTGTCTTACTCCGAAACCATCTGGTCAATTTTGCCCAATAACTAACTTAACGAGATATTTATCTCCCAAACCTACTCAATTTCAACAATCATTCCGTGCGAGAGTTATCATGTTAACGGCCGACCGGCTGAACAAAATCGATTTTGAATACGAACCAAATCGTTTAGGACCATTTTTATCCAAAAATTCGAAATTTACAAACATTTGGGCAAATTAAAAAACTCTCTTTACCGAGGAACAAGAGCAACAAAAAATTTGATTAAATTAGACACACACAATTATCCAAAATCAAGGGACACAATGTTGGGGGGTGTATATTCGAGTATTAATGCTCCATTATTTGGGTCGAATATTCTTCCGATGTTCTCACGTGAAAGACTTCTCAAGAATTTTTCGAGAGCCTATTTCAGGTGCTCCTAAGACCCACAGGTTTGAATATTGTCTGTTAAGGAATTTTGTGCACAAAAATTAGGTAGATGTCCTATCGTCTTGAATGCGAATGGAACTGTGTATTCCTTCTTTTGTCTTGTAGGAAGGAATGATTGGTTCTGCTGGGTTCCGTCTTTTACTTATATTGATGCAATGCAATAATTTCGAAGAACAGTTGCCTTTTGTCGAATATTTCCAATTCTTGATCTTGATTTAAACTGTCTCCGTTGTATCCTGATGGTTTATCCATTATTAGCTTTATGAGTTTTCTCTGGATGACTTCCCATAGAAACAAGTGAGTTATGCCCAATCCTCTCCACCCTACAAAACAGTATATTAAGTGGCTTTGTATATATTCTTTTGCTTGAGAGCTTTAGATGTGTTAGCAGAGGTTTGTGTAACGGGATACCATACAAATCGACGTATGATATAAAAGCTTAGGAAAAAACCACAGCAAAAACACCCTGTTACCCAGTGAGTGTTGTGTTTTGTAAAAGCTGAAGGGCAGCAGGGTTTTTTTCAAAACCAGGTTTGTCCAATCCAAGCGATGATTATTCAGTTCTTCAGATGTTCGAAGACCGCTACAGAACCCTAATGTAGGGCTATCATCTCCCATAGATATATGCTTCACTTTCTATTGTATAAAAGACCGAAAAAATGAGCTGGAAAATGTACGTTAAAATTCAATATGTCATCATGGCTTTGTAGAAGGTTGTAATAAATCTCGAATTTTTCACCTGATATCCGATGTAAAAATTCCATCTTAGCCGAGTCTATGATAGCCCCCAAATACTATATATTTGTAGCTGAGTTTATTTCGAATGTTTTTTGAACTATTAAGATCTGATTCGGTGGTAAGAAGGATCTGTTGTTGCGGAATGAAAAGAAGTTAATTAAGTTGAAGTTGTTTGTAATCAAACCAACTTTTAATTAATCCTAAGTTCCTTCCAGCCTGTCCTTTGACCTCTGACCATGTTTTCGCAAAGTAAACAGACCCTGCCGAGAATAATCCGTTTTCGTATGTTCAGAATATCACTGATACAAGGACCGTTCCTTGTGGGGCTCCACATTCCATCATTTTCTCACAACTTTCTGTACCTTTTATCCTAACTTTCTGTTTACGATTTGTCATATATGTGTAAGAATTTGACTCTACAATATTGCCTAATAAACAGTAACGAAGCAATACCAACCATAAAACATCGTTTTTGTAACGATTCATAGCCTAAATCAGTGTACTTCATTAGAAAATAAGCGAAAATCATCAGAATTAATTGTTATTGAATATTATTTTGATATTGATTGAGAGAGAAAACCCCGAAAAATAACATGGAATAGTTATTTATATTATGTATAATCCAAATTTTCAAGTTCCATCAAATCTCGTTAATTGCAAAGTAGTTAGACGGCGATTTGATTCTGGGGTACTCTATAGTCTTACAGTTTTTTTCACTTCACATAAAATTTCGTATGTTCTAGTTTGAGTTCACTGTGGAAATGTTATGAGCACTACAAAAGTAGTAACGTTACTAAAGGTATCAATTTCTACACTCAAGTATGGGTTGATATACCCTTAGTCATACATCGATTAGTGACAATAAGGACCCCTTCTCGATAGCTCGAGAAGATTTTTTTTGTTGTAGAAATCTTTCCCCTTTCCCCTCCCGTCGTAATATAGCGGTTATATAAGAGGGTTTAGCCATCCAGACACCGCCCGTTTTTACACATCTTTCCCTAAGTAATCGGTTGCCATGACTCAATTTCAATTAGTATATATGGAATAATGAGTTGTTAATAGGGGTTAGATCATTATTGAGTAAAATATTTCTTTCTCTTATACATTTCGATACCTTCAAGTGTTTTTTATTGGAATTTTTCAACAATAAGACGGGATTTTCTAGAATTGAGTAGCCCGTTGTTAAAAACGTGATGTGCAACAGCAGATTTATCAGTGCTGTTGTTCCGAATGTGTCCCGTATGCTCTTTATACTGTTTGAGAATATTTCTGGTTGTGTGTCCGACGTAGCACTTGTTGCAATCTAAATATTTAATTTCATATATACCCGATATTAACATGTTCGGAGTTTTTTCGAATGTATTTCCTAGAAGTTGTTTAATATCGATCGATTTTTGAAAGCCTGTTTTTTATTAACCTTTTTAAAAATATTCTGGAGTTTGTTGTTTCTTTTCAGATGGAACGTGGAAGCTTGTAACATTTTACCGTTTTTATTTCTCTTTTAGGGTTATGTTACTGAACAGATTGTTATCTTTATGTTTGTTGATAATTTTCTGAACTATTTGATGACTATACCCGTTTCTTTCATCAATTTGGAATAGTTTATTCTAAAACAAGTTGCAGAATGGGCTCCTGTTAAAACACGAATGCGAAATTCGAAAACGAGCGACGAAGGAGCGAGGTTTCGAACGCATGAGTGTTGGAATTGCCTTCTGCAACGAGTATTAGACGATATTTTCTCTATTTCAGGCCAGTTTTGTAGAATACTATGGAAATTTAATGAAAAATTTGGATTATACATCTTAGTGACTTTGGTATTGTATCTTGGCAGTTGGTGTGACTGTTACAAAACTTGAAAGATTACGGGATTTGAATCGTACGTAGGAAATGGAAATCAGAAATGAAACAGTTTCCTGTTAATATAAGTAATAGCATGTATGATTCGAAATTAGCAAGAAGGAAATCTGTATAGAACCTTATTTTTAATGAAAATAAAACTTTTCCTCTCAACAATAATAATTACACTATATCCAGATTATATTATTGTCAATTGACGTATGTTGAATTTTGATAGGATCGAATGTCAGTGTTGACTACCACAAAACGAAAAATATTACTAGAAAAAATGCGGGAATAAGTTCATTCCAGCACTGTTTTTAGTGCTGGAATGGACTCATTACAATAATGAATTAGAGAATAGTATATTCTACTACAAGTTGCAGAATGGGCTCCTATTCAAACACGAATGCGAAATTTGAAAACGAGCGACGAAGGAGCGAGTTTTCGAACGAATGAGTGTTGGAATTGCCTTCTGCAACGAGTATTAGACGATATTTTCTCTATTTCATGCAAGTTTTGTAAAATACTGTTGAAATTTAATGAAAAATCCGGATTATACATCCTAGTGACTTTTGTATTGTATCTTGGCAGTTGGTGTGACTGTTACCAAAGTTGACAGATTACGGAAATTGAATTTGAATCATACGTAGGGCATCAGATTTAAAACAGTTTCCTAATAGCATGAAATATTCAAAATTAGCAAGAAGGAAATATCCAGTACCTTATTTTTCAATCAAAATAAATCTTTTCTCTCGACAATTATTTCACTATATCCATCAGATTATATTATATTGATAATTGACGTGTGTTGAAATTTGATAGGATCAAATGTCTGTGCTGACTACCACAAAACGAAAAATATAACTAGAAACAATGCTGGAATGAGTTCATTACAGCACTGTTTTTAGTGCTGGAATGGACTCATTACGATACTGAAATAGAGAAAATCATTTTTCTTTCTTTTTTGATGCTAAGCAATGTAGCTTAAATGGCTGTTTTATGTGACCTTGGCTCAACCGAATGTGTGAAAATGTCAAAACTGATTGTATTTGACTTATCTCTTGATAATTCCAAATCTATGAATGGCAAGTAGCCGTCCTTTTCCATTTCGAAGGTGAACTTAATAAATGGGTATTTACTGTTTAAGATGCTGGTTAATTCGTTAATAACAAAATTTTCATCAACAATTGCAAAAATGTCGTCGACGTATGTAGCCCAAAACTTTGGAAAATATTTGTGTTCTTCATGGCCGTATCGAAAGTTTGTTTTTAATATTTATCGTTAAAAGAAAATATATTTTGCTCCATGCAAAGCGAGGTTAACATCAAATACTCATTCCGCCGTATTCACGAAGCATTCAATCTCCGTTAAGTCCTAACTGAGGTCCTCAATTAAGGGGATAAATATGAATCGCAAGCTCAGTTAACGTATTTAACGGTGGAGAAACAGCTCTGTTTCACGTTAATTTCCACGTTAACTGAGGTTGCGATTCAAATTTATCCTTAACTTAGGACCTCAGTTAGGACTTAATGGAGATTTAATGCTTTATGAATACGACGGCTTAATTTCTATTTGTGGAATTGCTAAGCTAGAAAGTCAGTCAATTTTGTATGAATCGCCTACATGCATATCCATTTTCAACTCGACCAGATCTGTAATTTTGTGTTAATTTCGCCCATATAGGAACTCGATTGGCGTATTCATCAGTCCATCCAAGTTGCTTGTTTCAAATTTTTTCCTGTTTTGGGCCGGCCGGCCGGACAGCATTGAATCTGACAACGGATTCTTCATCCGTGAGTCACATATGGTATCGATTTTGGCTCAATATTTGAGAATTACAAATATTTGGCTAATCCTGGAAAAAAGCGCAACAATTGGGGTGATAAGTGCATAAAATCATACATTTGAAGTACTTTTTACAACATTATTACCAATTATCAAAAGGTTTCTTCCTGGGTTTTCTCTTCCAAACTCTGAAAAATTTCTATAAAATAAAAATTAATTATTCTGCGATTTGCTTCTGCGTAAGAAACACAAGGTATTTGTCAGAAGCAATCAATTGAACAATGTTGCTTAACAAACAACAACGAAACAACATCAACGAAGAAACAACTATATCGTAACGTTTCGGAGTCTTTATCTGACTCCTTCGTCAGACACTTAACGAAAATCTTCAGAATTATTTTGTTCATAGTTATTCTAAAATTCGAGAATTATCAACAGTCAACAAAATAATTCTAAAGATTTTCGTTGAGCGTCTGACGAAGGCGTCTGATATAGACTCCGAAACGTTACGATATAGTTGTTTCTTCGTTGATGTTGTTTCGTTGTTGTTTGTTAGGCCACATTGTTCAATTGATTGCTTCTGACAAATATATTGTGTTCCTTACGCAGAATTTTTATTTTATAGATATTTTCCACAGTTTGGGAGAGAAAACCCAGAAAGAAACCTTTCAATAATGAGTATACCTCCCACAGTATTCTTTAATGATTAATTATCACCAATATTATGCGATATCTGTTGCACATATTTTTCTTCAAATCCAAGCAGCTGCTGATTATGATGACGAAGTACGAATCCCATTCGGGGAATCGGAATTCATTTCCCCATCATCTCACGAAACCTTCCACCTTCACGAAAACCCAATAACGGCCCGTTCTAGTTGGTGTGTTCGGCCATATGGTGTCCGAATTTCGCAACGATTCATCAACCCGCCCGAAATCCCCGTTCCGACGCACACTTGACCGCCGAAGTTTTCGTCGATACTCCTTCAGTCCTTCAACATGGTCCTCCGCCGGCCGGATCCGGCGGGCGAACCCCGCCACCGCCGGCTGGATATGTGGATAATATAAATTGGTGTATTGTTCGTCCGGAACCGCAGAAACGGAACGTTGCCATTTATTCCCGTGCTTTAATTACTTCCAATCTTCCAGCAGTCATTAATCACCGGCACTGCTGGCTGTGCCCCCGGCCGTGCTACGCGGCCTAGAACGCGAGGCGACGTCCCGATATTGGCCCTTCAGGGCGTTTTTTCGGGGGCGTCGGTCGAGGGGGGGACGCAGATGGGTGTGTGGAATTGTAGTTTCGACTTTAAGCCGTTTGGAAATTAGCGGCGTGAAGTAACCGTTATATGTACAGTTGACGAAACCCAATGTGAACCTCAAAATTTAGACTATCAATACATATATTTAAATAATATATTAAGGCTACACAGAAGGAACAATGTACTATTTGCAACGCTAGCCCTAAAAAGGGTTTTCCAATAAGAGGTGTTATTTTGGATAGCCCGCTATTTCGGTAGATGTCAGATTTGAAGCTGTCATTTTTTGACATTTGACAAGCAGAAACTACGCCATTAATAAAAATTGGTTCAAGCACTGACGTGAAGTCAGAAGCTTTTGCGCGTATGTTCTATTGTCCAATCTTCTGTATGGGACACTCTTAATCGAATTTACCATGGTAAATTATGTTGTCCATTCTCCTGTATTGGACACTCTTAAGTCGAATTTAGAATGGTAAATTCGACTTCACGTCATTGCTTGATCCAATTTTTTTATTCGTGAATTTTTGAAATTTTCTAGGGGTACGGTTCTTAAAATTTTTTTTTTCGAAATTTTTTTCAAATTTTCTAGGGGTACGGTTCTTACGAAATTTCAAACACGTCTTTATGATGATTTTCTACTACTAGTTACCAAGCTTCAATTCGATCGAATATTTATTTTTTGAATTATAAACGAAATACTATTCCAGGTGGGTATAAACTCGGAAACCATTTAACCGATTATGTCAAAAAACGAACTCAACACTCCCTTTCGGATACGCAACCTACCCTGAAAATTGCAAGTCCCTATCTCCTTTCGTTCGAAAGTTATGAGGCAACGGTCACCCATCTACTGAACTCACACAAGATGAATGCTCAAATCTCCAACAATATTTAACCGATCGTGTTAAAACTTGGAACTTGGCAGTAGAGTTAGATTATGAAGCCTCTTGCAAAATTTCAGCAATTTCAAACGAATAGTTACTGATATATAGAATTTTTTTTTTCAATTTTCAATGATTGATTTAATAATTTTTTAATAATTTTCTAGCCATACGATTCGCACAAAATTTCACAAACGTGCTTAGGTTCACATTCTACAACTACTCCCATGTTTCAATTCGATCGGATGTATATTGGTTGAAAACAAAATTATTACTCGGAAACCACTGGGCCGATTATGCCCATTAACGAACCTGTCCGTCGTATTGGGATGCACCACCCACCCTGAAAATTTCAAGTCGCTAGCTCTCTTCGTTCACAAGTTATCGTGGCAACGGCAGGACGGCCGGTTGGCCGGCCGGACAGAATCAAATTTGACCTCGAATTCTTCATTGGGGAGTCGAACTAAATCGTTTGAGACCATTTTCGTAAAAAAATTCGAAAGTTACAGACATTTGGGCAAAACTATAACGCGATGTTCCCCAGAACATACGCACAAAAATGGAACGATACACGCTTCAATAACGCATTGAAATTATTAAAATTCACTATAAAAATGGTGAAAATTTGGCAGAGACGGTTCGTAAAACTCGAACATTTTTGGGTCGTCGTGAAGCACCTTGCCGGACCGCTATAAAGAGTTTTCCACCCATTTCCACCTCGGTGCCTTCGTCAACAAGCAAAATTGTCGCATCTGGGGCTCGGAAAACCCAAGAGTTATTGTTGAAAAGCCTCTCTATCCTCAACGTGTGACTGTTTGGTGCGGTTTATGGTCCGGCGGAGTCATTGGACCTTACTTTTTCGAAAATGAGGCTGGCGCAATAGTTACGGGGAATGGATTGCGCTATCGAGAGATTGAGATTGATTTTGCGTTTTCAATTCTTGTATCCCTTGAAACTAGTAAGGATATTATTACGGTATATTGTTCTTCCCCGCTGGGCAAACATAAAGAAAATATACGTTACCACCAGTTTTGCATGATATTCTTCACCTTACATTGAAATTTAATAATAATAATAATAATAATAATGTTTATTGGCTGTTAAGTACAATTTCGCTCAGAGCTTCAAACAATATCGACAATTCTTGAGATTTAAAAATACGGTACAAAAAATCAACGAAACAAACATTAAACAAAACCTCGAAGGTAATTTCAGCCCTAGGGCAGAAAAAACCTTGTATGAGGTTCAAACTTAAATGCTAACATTTGTTTTAATATTCGTGGTATTATTCGATAAATCACATTATGATTCACAAAATCGCAATAAAATGAAAGACGTGAATAGTCCCACAAATTATCATTCGACTGCTGCAGAGGAAGGACACTCGATTTCCTTCTGGGGGTCAAGGGTTATTCCATAGAAATCCGTCCAATCAATGATTTCCTCAAACGCCAAATCCGGAAAACTCCTCTCATCCAGATGAAAGTCGACGAAAGCTGGCCATCCACAGGTAGTCTTCATCTGCCAACTACCCGTGTTAACTTTCCTTTCAAACCGACTGATCCTAACAGACTCGGTAATAATCCAAAAAGAAAAATGAACTATTAATAGTGGTCCCGAGATGTTAGCCAATTCACACTCACTAGGATGAAGAGGAATTTGTTTTTGAAAGTGCAAGTCACCGTCGGAGTTGAAGATTAAGTATCTTTGCATGTGAAGGTTGACTTATTCTGATGGAACCATTAGTTTAAGTGTTATCTTTATCATCGCCCCGGGGTGTCACGGTTCTTTCATCGTTCTTTGTTGGAAACCGTGTTGTATGGGTGTAATTACGCGGATGGCGATGCTATCCAATAACGAAACCAATTTTTGAATGGATTCTTGACAAGATCTATACGCGTTTATGTGTATCCGTTCGAGATGTGTGAAAGAATGGAAACAATTTGTTGTTTTTTCTGTTGAGCATAGGAGATTTTGAGAGAGAGCAGATGACAGTTTGATCTCATGCGACTCTGTCCGACAATTTAAACATTTTTTAAAGTACCTATTTACTTGACGTCAGGAGCTTTAGCGAACTCGGTTATTTAATGAACAATATTATACTATGTCTACGATTTTTTACAGTGTGCAAAAGCCAAATGGAATAAATGCATTATCTTGGTTACTGTACATATTTATGGAAAATCCCGAAACACGTCAAATTCAAATTTTAAACTGTCATTCTTCTTCCTAAAAACGCGAACCCTACCTTCCACCCCCTTCGAAAGCTATAGGTACAATCCCCAATTGTTCAAATAGGATGTAGGGGCTTGTGATACATCGTTTCAAAGGTCGCGTCATTTTCTATTCAGAAATTTTATCACTCTGATGCTTATTGCAAAAGTCAAAATTGAAAAAAATTAAATCATGTGATCACCGAAATATACATTATTTTCCTCGAATATTCCCAAATCTTATTACAATAACACTAAACATATTTACCTCCAAGAAAATTAAAAAAAAAAACCATAACATTGTGTTTTCCAGATGGTACTATGAAAACTTCGTAAAACACTTTCCGCCGTATTCACAAAGCATTCAATCTCCGTTAAGTCCTAACTGAGGTCCTCAGTTAAGGATAAATAAGAATAGCAACCTCAGTTTAATTGAAAATTAACGTGAAACAGACCTGTTTCAGCACCGTTACATACGTTAACTGAGGTTGCAATTCTTATTTATCTTTAACTGAGGACCTCAGTTAGGACTTAACGGAGATTGAATGCTTTGTGAATACGGCGGTTTATGTCGCAATGTTAGTTTCTTTAGAACGCATAACAGTTTCCTGCTGGCTGCATGTTGTTGGGGGTCCACTTTCATTGTGTTCTTTTTATACCATCTTGTATTCATCACCCTATCTTGACAAGCCATAACGAATACCTCCGTTTTTGTTTCCTCCATTTCCGACTTTCCGACTTGGTCTTCAAAAAGGCCAAGAATAATTCCTCCGACCGAACCTGATCTTTCAAACTCCTGAAAAATATGGAGTGCAGGTGTTTACTCATGTGATCTTCGAGTAGTTTCTTCAGTTGTGCCTGCCTTATCTTTCAGCCAACTCTTCTTTGGTCTGTTGGCGCGATAGATGTTCCTGCTAGTTCATGATCGATGGATATGCCAGTTATACTGAGCCTCTCCAAAGTTCTCTGACCATCCCTGAATAGGAAAGCTCCTTGGTTCCTTATTTCATGATTTTTAGACACGGGTCTTTGCTTCTCAATATTCTTAATGCCATTTCCAACATTTATTGGTGGTGTTGGTATTCCAAACTTTGCCAACCTCTGCCTCCCTGCGTTCGTGGTATATTCTTTGAATCGAGCAGTTCGGATGCAGGCTACGATTCATATTCATCACTTTACGAGTGGTGCTGTCTAGCCCTAGAATTTCATTCAGTTAACTATCCCGAATGAATAGGTGATTATCGGGGACTGCCATGCTGTTCGTAGCAGATACTTTTTTTCCCGGACAGCTGTGATTTCTATATATTTCGTATCTTTTTTTTGTAGCTAGCTGTTAAGGCATCCTAGATTTGGGTTGTCTCCAGTGCACCTGTTTCATCCCAAGGAATTTGTATTTTTCTTCCTCTTCCAGGTATCGAATCCTTATTCCCCCTTCTAGGTCGATGTCTTCTCCTCTTTGTTCAGTTCTTCCTGCGCTTGGATGAAAAACAGTACATTTGTCCAAACCGAATGACATTCCCATTGCTGAGGTGCAGTAGTCTCAAACAAGAGTGATAGTCTGCTCTTGTCCTCCCAAAGGGAATCCTTGTTTTCCCTCGCTGTACGGACTCGAAGAGGAGTTTATCACTCCTGAGAGAAGGGCACCACACAGGTCCAGCATGGGAAACTGGGATTACCAGTTCATTATACCTAGTGGTCAACGGGAGTCAAGCGGAGTCGATCGACTACATATTGGTACTTAGGATTGTTTCTGCCTAGGTATAAAACGGGGCATTTGATTGTGTTGAGTGGCAACAACTATTTTCGACACCAATCCTCCACAGCCCACAGATCTTCCTGCAGGGTCCTCGCATTCGATAACTGGTCGAATTCGATGCCTGGATACACTGTGTGAGGATGTGAAAATATATGCGATGCATGACTTTGAAGAAGATCCCTATAAATCGAGTAGAGATGCCTCCACAACATTCAATATCATATTGATTGTAAACATATTAAAAAAAATAAAATGCATCCCTGTGAAATGATCCCTGCCAAATGGAGCTCTTGGTAGACAATTCTGAAAGGAGAACTTATTTTTGTGAACTAATGATGGACATGTTGGATAACAATATTATCCCATTAGTAGACGTTTTGTTTTCTGATGAGTGCACTTTTTGTTCCAACGGCCATGTTAATCGTTATATCCTGATCAAGGAGATCCATGGAATACGATATGGTTCCAACAGAATGGAGCATCAGCACATTACCAACGCAATGTCGGCCAGTACCGATATTTCCAAATCGGTGGATTGGAAGGCGAGCAGCGATCAAATGGCCAGCGCGATCCCCTAATCTTAGCCCATTAGATTGCTTTTTATGGGGATATATGAAGATCATTGTGTATAAAAATGAACCCCTTGATTTGAATGACCTAAAAAATTGAATAACGCTTGCGATTAGGTTAATCACTTCTGAGAAGTTGCATAATGCTGGAAGAAATTTTTATTTCTTGTTAGGATGTTGCCAAGATGTTCGCGTTGAACGCTTTGAACATCTACTTCATTAACATTCCATATCTTCTGCTACATTTTGTATTACATTTTAGTTTTTGTTATTGTACCAAATTCTGCTAATCACTAGATTTTATTTTTTTCTAGTTTGATTTTTGCAATAAACATAAAAGTGATAACATTTATGAATAGAGAATGACGGGAGCTTTGAAACGATGTATCACAAGCATATACTTCCTATTTGAAAAATTGGGGGTTGTACCTGTCTTTCGAAGGGGGTTGAAGGAAAGGTTCGCATTTTTGGTAAGAAGAATGATAATTTAAAATATTAATTTGACCAATTTCGGGATTTTCCATAAATATGTACGGTAACCAAGATAATGAATTTATTCCATTTGGCTTTTCCATACTGTATATAGTACCTACTGTATATTCCTGATATGTATGGTTAGTACCGGAAATTACAGATAATTGGACGAATTGATAGACACTTTGTTCACCTGAACAGCGCGCCAAAAAGGAATTTATGTTGCGCGCCCTGTATATTCCTATTCATAAGTTCATATCTTTAAGTTAATAAGTTTTGAGGAGGATTGTTTTTAAAATTTCCACCATATTTTTATTATAGTGCTCAAAATATCCATCGCAGTATATAGCAGCCAAACTTTACATTCTTCAAGAAAGTAAATTTCAGAATTTCCAAAGCTTCATTATTTGATAAGTATCAAATCAAAATACGATGTTGGAAGTTGACCCAGAAACAACATTCCCTTATCTACAATCATTTTTGGAAGCCTTAACAGGCATCCATGTTTAACCACGCACCTGTTCATACAACTATTTATATATTTACAAGTCTCAAAAAACACGAAAGATAAGCAATATTATCGCTAGGAATCCTCCTACTACCGTGTTACATTCCAAAACACGGATGAGAGCTACGCCCGAGGACCTCTGGAGATAACGAACACACTAACTATATCAAATGATTACACAAGACGGCCATTTTTGATTTATGCAAATACGAAATAAGAGAGAGATTTGGTTTGCTAATGCTGTGCATTTTGCGGTCGTCTTAATTTGTTTTGCAAAGCGTAATGTGATTTACTCTTTCGTTTGATATACAATTCAACCTCCCATCGCTTTATTTCTGGAAGGAATTAATCCTGTCTGTTGAAATACTGGCGTTTGAAGCAACATTTTCTTGATTTAGCATCTCTCTGATCTGCTTTCAGAAATAAGATGGCGATTGTTTAATATTTTGCCTCGAAATTATAGGGTACAGTTGAAATGAGGGTGGATTTGTTAATAATATCCATCCTAATGATATAATTCTCATGCATTTGCTAGAGGGGCCTGCTGGACTCGTGCCAACTGAATATTCCTTTGATGATAAAAGGGAAATGCGATCTTCGTTGTTTGATGATCACACGATTATAATAAACATGCAACCTTTCTTTGATTTTCAAAAACTAATTAACTATCTACCATGTGGAGCAACTTAGTAAAAGAACTAACGCAAATTTTCGAGTATGAACATCCTTCTGGCTATTGTTTTGATGCTAAAGTAGAAACGCAATCCTCATTGGTTAGTGACTACGAGGACAATAATGCACATGAAGGCTTTCGTCGATTTCCAAGAAGTAATCATCTATACCATGTACAGCAATATATAATTTTATAAGAACAGACGCAAATTTTCGGGTAAAAACATCCTTGGATATTCTTATGATGATGGGGAGGAAACGCTTACTCGTTGGTTGGTGATCACATGACTACAATAAACATGTAACCTCCCGTCGATTTCCAAAAACTAATTATCTTAACTTTTGCAGCAACGTAGTACATAAACTGATGCAAAGTTTCGAGTAAACACATTTTTGGATATTGTTTTGATGCTAAATTGGAAACGCAATCATCATCGGTTGGTGACTATACGATCACAATACACATGTAGGATCTGGTCGATTCCTAAGAAGTAATCATCTTTACCATGTGCAGCAACGTATAATACAAGAACTGACGCAAATATTCGGGTAAATTCATCCTGGTATATTATTCTATTGATGAAGAGGAAACACTTGGTCGTTGGTTGGTGATCACACGATTATAATAAACATACAACCACCCGTCGAGTTCCAAAAACTGATTATATATCATGTGCAGCAACATAGTACAAGAACTGACGCAAATTTTCGAGTAAGAACATCTTTGGATATTGTTTTAATGCTAAAGTGGAATCACAATCTTCGTCAGTTGGTGATGACTATATGATCACAATAAACATGTAGGCTCTAGTCGATTTCAAAGAAGTTATTATCTGTATCATATGCAGCAACGTATAGTACAAGAACTGACGCAAATTTTCGGGTAAAAACATCCTTGGATATTATTTTGATGATGAAGAGGAAACGATTGCTCGTTGGTTGGCGATCACACGATTATAATAAAGATGCAATCTCCTGTTAAGTTTCAAAATCTGATTGTCTACCATATCCAGCAACATAGTACAAGAACTGGCACAAATGTTCGAGTAAGAACATCTTTGGATATTGTTTTAATGCTAAAGTGGAATCGCAATCCTCGTCAGTTGGTGACTACATGATCACGATATACATGTAGTATCTGGTCGATTTCCAAGAAGTTATCATCTATATCATGTGCAGCAACGTATAGTACAAAAACTGACACAAATTTTCGGGTAAAAACATCCTTGGATATTATTTTGATGATGAAGAGGAAACGCTTGCTCGTTGATTGGCGATCACACGATTATAATAAAGATGCAATCTCCTGTTAAGTTTCAAAATCTGATTGTCTACCATATCCAGCAACATAGTACAAGAACTGGCACAAATGTTCGAGTAAGAACATCTTTGGATATTGTTTTAATGCTAAAGTGGAATCGCAATCCTCGTCAGTTGGTGACTACATGATCACGATATACATGTAGTCTCTGGTCGATTTCCCAGAAGTTATCATCTATATCATGTGCAGCAACGTATAGTACAAAAACTGACGCAAATTTTCGGGTAAAAACATCCTTGGATTATTTTGATGATGAAGAGGAAACGCTTGCTCATTGGTTGGCGAACACACGATTATAATAAAGATGCAATCTCCTGTTAAGTTTCAAAATCTGATTGTCTACCATATCCAGCAACATAGTACAAGAACTGGCACAAATGTTCGAGTAAGAACATCTTTGGATATTGTTTTAATGCTAAAGTGGAATCGCAATCCTCGTCAGTTGGTGACTACATGATCACGATATACATGTAGTCTCTGATCGATTTCCAAGAAGTTATCATCTATATCATGTGCAGCAACGTATAGTACAAAAACTGACGCAAATTTTCGGGTAAAAACATCCTTGGATTATTTTGATGATGAAGAGGAAACGCTTGCTCGTTGGTTGGCGATCACACGATTATAATAAAGATGCAATCTCCTGTTAAGTTTCAAAATCTGATTGTCTACCATATCCAGCAACATAGTACAAGAACTGGCACAAATGTTCGAGTAAGAACATCTTTGGATATTGTTTTAATGCTAAAGTGGAATCGCAATCCTCGTCAGTTGGTGACTACATGATCACGATATACATGTAGTATCTGGTCGATTTCCAAGAAGTTATCATCTATATCATGTGCAGCAACGTATAGTACAAAAACTGACGCAAATTTTCGGGTAAAAACATCCTTGGATTATTTTGATGATGAAGAGGAAACGCTTGCTCGTTGGTTGGCGATCACACGATTATAATAAAGATGCAATCTCCTGTTAAGTTTCAAAATCTGATTGTCTACCATATCCAGCAACATAGTACAAGAACTGGCACAAATGTTCGAGTAAGAACATCTTTGGATATTGTTGTAATGCTAAAGTGGAATCGCAATCCTCGTCAGTTGGTGACTACATGATCACGATATACATGTAGTCTCTGATCGATTTCCAAGAAGTTATCATCTATATCATGTGCAGCAACGTATAGTACAAAAACTGACGCAAATTTTCGGGTAAAAACATCCTTGGATATTATTTTGATGATGAAGAGGAAAGGCTTGCTCGTTGGTTGGCGATCACACGATTATAATAAAGATGCAATCTACTGTTAATCTTCAAAATCTAATTGTCTACCATATCCAGCAACATAGTACAAGAACTGACACAAATGTTCGAGTAAGAACATCTTTGGATATTGTTTTAATGCTAAAGTGGAATCGCAATCCTCGTCAGTTGGTGACTATATGATCACGATATACATGTAGTCTTTGGTCGATTTCCAAGAAGTTATCATCTATCTCACGTGCAGCAACGTATAGTTCAAAAACTGACGCAAATTTTCGGGTAAAAACATCCTTGGATATTATTTTGATGATGAAGAGGAAACGCTTGCTCGTTGGTTGGCGATCACACGATTATAATAAAGATGCAATCTCCTGTTAAGTTTCAAAATCTGATTGTCTACCATATCCAGCAACATAGTACAAGAACTGGCACAAATGTTCGAGTAAGAACATCTTTGGATATTGTTTTAATGCTAAAGTGGAATCGCAATCCTCGTCAGTTGGTGACTACATGATCACGATATACATGTAGTCTCTGATCGATTTCCAAGAAGTTATCATCTATATCATGTGCAGCAACGTATAGTACAAAAACTGACGCAAATTTTCGGGTAAAAACATCCTTGGATTATTTTGATGATGAAGAGGAAACGCTTGCTCGTTGGTTGGCGATCACACGATTATAATAAAGATGCAATCTCCTGTTAAGTTTCAAAATCTGATTGTCTACCATATCCAGCAACATAGTACAAGAACTGACACAAATGTTCGAGTAAGAACATCTTTGGATATTGTTTTAATGCTAAAGTGGAATCGCAATCCTCGTCAGTTGGTGACTACATGATCACGATATACATGTAGTCTCTGGTCGATTTCCAAAAAGTTATCATCTATATCATGTGCAGCAACGTATAGTACAAAAACTGACGCAAATTTTCGGGTAAAAACATCCTTGGATTATTTTGATGATGAAGAGGAAACGCTTGCTCGTTGGTTGGCGATCACACGATTATAATAAAGATGCAATCTCCTGTTAAGTTTCAAAATCTGATTGTCTACCATATCCAGCAACATAGTACAAGAACTGGCACAAATGTTCGAGTAAGAACATCTTTGGATATTGTTGTAATGCTAAAGTGGAATCGCAATCCTCGTCAGTTGGTGACTACATGAACACGATATGCATGTAGTCTCTGATCGATTTCCAAGAAGTTATCATCTATATCATGTGCAGCAACGTATAGTACAAAAACTGACGCAAATTTTCGGGTAAAAACATCCTTGGATATTATTTTGATGATGAAGAGGAAACGCTTGCTCGTTGATTGGCGATCACACGATTATAATAAAGATGCAATCTCCTGTTAAGTTTCAAAATCTGATTGTCTACCATATCCAGCAACATAGTACAAGAACTGGCACAAATGTTCGAGTAAGAACATCTTTGGATATTATTTTAATGCTAAAGTGGAATCGCAATCCTCGTCAGTTGGTGACTACATGATCACGATATACATGTAGTCTCTGGTCGATTTCCAAAAAGTTATCATCTATATCATGTGCAGCAACGTATAGTACAAAAACTGACGCAAATTTTCGGGTAAAAACATCCTTGGATTATTTTGATGATGAAGAGGAAACGCTTGCTCGTTGGTTGGCGATCACACGATTATAATAAAGATGCAATCTCCTGTTAAGTTTCAAAATCTGATTGTCTACCATATCCAGCAACATAGTACAAGAACTGGCACAAATGTTCGAGTAAGAACATCTTTGGATATTGTTGTAATGCTAAAGTGGAATCGCAATCCTCGTCAGTTGGTGACTACATGAACACGATATGCATGTAGTCTCTGATCGATTTCCAAGAAGTTATCATCTATATCATGAGCAGCAACGTATAGTACAAAAACTGACACAAATTTTCGGGTAAAAACATCCTTGGATATTATTTTGATGATGAAGAGGAAACGCTTGCTCGTTGATTGGCGATCACACGATTATAATAAAGATGCAATCTCCTGTTAAGTTTCAAAATCTGATTGTCTACCATATCCAGCAACATAGTACAAGAACTGGCACAAATGTTCGAGTAAGAACATCTTTGGATATTGTTTTAATGCTAAAGTGGAATCGCAATCCTCGTCAGTTGGTGACTAAATGATCACGATATACATGTTGTCTCTGGTCGATTTCCAAGAAGTTATCATCTATATCATGTGCAGCAACGTATAGTACAAAAACTGACGCAAATTTTCGGGTAAAAACATCCTTGGATATTATTTTGATGATGAAGAGGAAAGGCTTGCTCGTTGGTTGGCGATCACACGATTATAATAAAGATGCAATCTCCTGTTAATTTTCAAAATCTAATTGTCTACCATATCCAGCAACATAGTACAAGAACTGACACAAATGTTCGAGTAAGAACATCTTTGGATATTGTTTTAATGCTAAAGTGGAATCGCAATCCTCGTCAGTTGGTGACTATATGATCACGATATACATGTAGTCTCTGGTCGATTTCCAAGAAGTTATCATCTATATCATGTGCAGCAACGTATAGTTCAAAAACTGACGCAAATTTTCGGGTAAAAACATCCTTGGATATTATTTTGATGATGAAGAGGAAACGCTTGCTCGTTGGTTGCCGATCACTCGATTATAATAAAGATGCAATCTCCTGTTAAGTTTCCAAATCTGATTGTCTACCATATCCAGCAACATAGTACAAGAACTGGCACAAATGTTCGAGTAAGAACATCTTTGGATATTGTTTTAATGCTAAAGTGGAATCACAATCTTCGTCAGTTGGTGACTACATGATCACGATATACATGTAGTCTCTGGTCGATTTCCAAGAAGTTATCATCTATATCATGTGCAGCAACGTATAGAACAAAAACTGACGCAAATTTTCGGTTAAAAACATCCTTGGATATTATTTTGATGATGAAGAGGGAACGCTTGCTCGTTGGTTGGCGATTACACGATTATAATAAAGATGCAATCTCCTGTTAATTTTCAAAATCTAATTGTCTACCATATCCAGCAACATAGTACAAGAACTGACACAAATGTTCGAGTAAGAACATCTTTGGATATTGTTTTAATGCTAAAGTGGAATCGCAATCCTCGTCAGTTGGTGACTATATGATCACGATATACATGTAGTCTCTGGTCGATTTCCAAGAAGTTATCATCTATATCATGTGCAGCAACGTATCGTACAAAAACTGACGCAAATTTTCGGGTAAAAACATCCTTGGATACTATTTTGATGATGAAGAGGAAACGCTTGCTCGTTGGTTGGCGATAACACGATTATAATAAAGATGCAATCTCCTGTTAATTTTCAAAATCTAATTGTCTACCATATCCAGCAACATAGTACAAGAACTGTAGCAAATTTTCGTGTAAGAACATCCTTAGATATTATCTTGATGATGAGAAGGAAACGCTTGCCCGTTGGTTGCCGATCACAAGATTATGATAAAGATGCAATCTCCCGTCGATTTTCAGAAACTAATTATCTACCATATCCAGCAACATATACAAATATAAAAATTATACAAATATCTTTGTATAAGAGCGTAATAAATATAGCTATACAAAATTATTCATTAATGTATACCATTTCGTTTATACCTATATTATAATATTTATTATCTTTATTCAGAATTAAGCGAGACGAGACGAGACAACTGATAACGAGACGAGAACGAGACTTAAACGAGACTTAATTTTTTGGGAATTGGCCTACTCTCGTCTCGTGTGAAGCCCTAGTTGTCACTTGGTGTTCTTGCATCCAAGCTTGAGTATAGGCTTATAAATGGTATCTTGCATTATCCTACTGAAAACGCCACCCCTCAGGATATGAAGCATGCGTCGTTTCAAGAAGAAAATTGTTTAGAATGCTACAATACTTAGTTTTCACTATTAATAGTGGGCACCATCAACTTACTATTCAGAGAGGCCTAGCACCAGGCTGAGATATTGCTCCCCAAACCATATTTTGGTTGGAAATTTGGTCATTTAAATGGTGGTTTTGATATGATTTTTTTCCACCAAGTTGGAAACAGTTTCTATCAGATGTAAAAACATTATTAATATTATCTTCTTAAAAACGGTGTCATTATAAGGATTTTTTTGGTTTCCTTCATATGTAGCCTTGTCATTTCAGTGACATCCGGACGGTTTCTGGACATACTTTTATATTTCGTTGATTTCCAAATCTGTCTTAGAATGTTACAAAAAAGAAATATATTAAAATAATGAAAAATAATAAATTCCAGATACTTTCTAGTCGGACTATATATTCCACTATTCACCATTGCGGAGTAAATCTATTATAAACCTGACTAATCTATTATTAACCTGATTACCGGCATTTTAAACTGAGTACTAAAGAAAAATATTATATTTCTATTGAAAGATACCGATCGCAACAGTATTAACCACTCACCGTTTCTTCATTTCGTGATTTTTCAACCTGAAAATATACCATTAAGGAGGGGCGTATCGAATGGGACGCAGTCATTTAGTAAGCACGTAAGGCATGTTTGTAATCATTTTCTCCATTCCCTCATATCAATATCTCAATGGAGAATCTAATTACCTGACTAGCAGTCTGTGAATATTCAAGGCAGTGGATAAACCGGGCTGGATCGCGAGCCAATGAGAGACTGGCGGAAATTATAAATATTCAAATATATTCTAATTCACTTCCAGTTGAATGCTAACTGAAACAACATACTCGGTTAATGAAAGAGAAGAATTGTGAGAGCCCTGCAACCAGACAACTTGGATTGCTCTTTGTTTTAGTGCATTATTTTCTCAAATTACTTTTGGAATCGTAGGAGTAAAAAAAAATTGGTTCAAGCCCTGTGGACAGGAGCTTTTTGGCGCTCATGTTCAAACTTTGACAAGTCATATCTTCGAAAGTATTGGTAAGAGTTGGGAATTATATCAATGGATTCTTATGATAGAACTTTATAATAGCAGAATTTAAATTCAACAAGAGTGCCAAAAATAATTAATCCAAAACCAATAGACCAATTCTACCGAACAACGAACTCATCCGAGATATTCGTTCCTCGATTCTATGATGAACGATATATTTTTTCCTCAAGTGCACTCTGAAAATTATATTATATCAATTGAAACTTTAGCCAATATTTCAGTTTTGTTTTTACTGGAGGTATTCTGAACTCAATATTATTAACTTACCATTACCATTCCCATCATATTAACCATGGGCATTAAATATCAAAATTTGACATATCATGTCTCAGGAAAATAAGTTGACATGTATCAAAATAGATCATATTATAATAATTCATAGATAGAATAATTATCGCATTCTGTGAAAACACACAACTACGATTTATTATTGAAATTTTGAAAAATCATATCTCCGAAAGTATTAGCTTGTTAGAGTTAAAAATGACATCAATGGATTTCTATGGTGTAACTGCATCTTGAGAAAAACATATTTTGAAATTTGTAATGTAAAAAAAGAATATTTTTTTGTTACTCTGAAACCATCTGACCGATTTTGCCCAATAACGAACTTAGCTGAGATATGTATGTCCCAAACCTATTCTGAACATTTCAACTGTTTATCTCATTCCGTTCGAGAACTATCGTGTTAACGGCAGGTCGAACAGAATCGATTTCGACCACGTATTCTTGATCAGAGAGTCGAACCAAATCGGTAAGACCATTTTCAGCCAAAATTTAGAAAATTACAGACATCTGGGCAAATTGATAAGCACTCTGTTCCGTGGAACAAAGGCGCCAAAAATGAGAAAAGGACCGACGTGAAGACATGCGCTTTTGAGAGCATGTTCAATTGTTTAATCAGGCCTCATACGAAGTCGATTGAGCTGAAATTCAGTACCTACTCAATTGTAAAATGGTGGCTCGTTGTTATGTGCAGGATTCAGCTGATTCTGTTTCTGAAATATAACATTTTTAAGATAGCTGAAAAAATGGCAATTTAACCGAAAACCAACAAAATTACCGTTAATCATGTTTTATTCTCCTCTATTGGACACTCTCGATCTAATTTACCATCGATTTAGACCGTTTTCTCAGCTTTTATAAGATTTGAATACATTTCGTACCATTTTGATGACATACTTAATGAGAGAATCGGCTAAGATAACAGAATTTTCAATTCTGGCATATCTATTCTATTGGAATATAAATTCGTTAAATATCTAATAATATACGAAAAAACTTAAGTCTCAAGTAATTTCAGAATACGATATAGGAAATTCCGCGAAAAAAAAACGCATCAGCATTCTATCAGTCATTACGGAGTTTTAATTGGTTGGGAATTCTATATTTTGAGTTATAGAAGAAATAATGACGAAATTTCAGTTGTGTATAACTCCAAAATCATTCGGCAGATTATGCGTATTGATGCATTTAAATGTCGCATTCGGATGCGCAACCTACCTGAAAATTGCAAGTAGCTATCTCTTTTCGTTCTCAGCTTATCGTGAAATACATAATATTATTTCATAATTTTTTTAAATTCTCTAGCGATACGATATTTACAAAATTTCACATACTTAGCAACGGTCACCCATCTAGCTACCGAACTTACCCAAGGCTGCTCGGATATCCAACAATATAGATCCGATCGTGTTCAAATTTGGAACTTGGCTTTGGAGATTCCCGCAAAATTTCAGCGATGTCGGACTGATAGTTTCTGATATATGGGATGGTGACAAATTCCATTTAATGACAAAAAAGTTCCGTCTTTGCAAGTCCTGCAACATTACATCCTTCAATTCCTGATATCTTTTTTTGTTCAGGACCTATTAACAGAAATCAAAAATATATGATATTCTAAAATAGTTAATATCTTCTTTAGTTTACCAACGATTTCCATGAAACTTCGCAATACGTCATCGTCATTTAATGAAATGATACCAATTTTCTTGAAATCGTCTTACTAGATTTCGAGATACGATTTTCAACTTTTGTTTTCTTATGGCTACCATATTGAATTTTTCCATTGAAAATATGCTGTTTTTAGGACTTTCATAATGTCGATTTCAAAGATTTCGAACCAATGAGTAAGAGGACAGCTATGTGTATCGCTAATGACCGTGGACATTTTTAACCAATTACATATGTGCCAAACATTTTCCTTTTCATCTTCTTTTCGTTGTCAAATTTTGAATTCTTTTCAACGTATCATGTGTAGTTCTTAACCATTGTTGAATCAAAATTAAACCTTCTTGAATTATTGAAAGATATTGTGCTTTTATTTTCGTAATGGGTAATACCCCAATTTGAAAATAATATTCATGGCCTTCCGAGTATGACTGGAGGTATTTTCAAAATATCGTCAAAAATTACCTTCCGATTTGAATTTGAACGAACTGAATCTGATATTGAATATAGGTACATTCATTTTTTCAATGGAAAAATTAAATATAGCTGCCATAAGAAAAAAAAAATTGGTTCAAGCCCTGTGGACAGGAGCTTTCTGGCGCTCTTGTTCAAACAGACAAATTATATCTCAGAAAGTATTGGTTTCTCAGAGTTGGGAATTATATCAGTGGATTCTTCTGATAGACATGCATCATGAAGGAAATTAAATTAAAATTAAGTGTCGATTACAAAAAAATGCTTCAAATATTATCATTTGAAAAAAGAGCAGTCTGCAATGCTTCAATGCTTCAAAAATGTTCATCAAATTTATTAATGAAGATTAAATAATAATAATAATATTAATAATTAATAATAATAATAATTTTCTTTATTTACCCAACAGGATTATCCCAATTACAGGGTAAAGTAATACATATTTGTACATTATAATGTGTTACAGCATTCATACCTACAAAAAATATATAATCTAAAAGAATACAGTTCACGTCTGAAACCAAAAATAATGAGAAAAACACTCAAACTTAAACCCCACACAATTCATGTCCCGAACCTAACCGAACACATCCATCCCCAGACTGTCAGCACTTCTACATATACTATAAATGGGACATCGTTCGAACATATTTGTACGAGCTGTAGGCAAATAAAACATGTTCGTAGACCTTGACTCCAACCTCGGAACATTAAGCATGATTTTGGAAAGCAAATATGGACAGTCAACTCTGTAATTTAGAAGTCTCTGAGCGAATCTTGCACATTGTTCTTCACGCCTCGCAAGCAAGGATGGTATTCTCATCTCATGCATTATGTTTGATAAATCCGCTCCACGCTCAGGAAATCTACCAGTACGCCTGAAAATAATGTATTTGAAGAACTTCCTGTGTATACGTTCCAATGGTATAAGATGACAATTGTAGATGGGAAACCAGATAAAGTTAGCGTACTCTAGTTTACTGTTGACATATGCAAAATAATATAGTTTCTGAGAATCGATAGATCCTCGAACTCTGCTGTTGATCTTAGTACAAATCCCAATGTTCTGCTAGCCTTGGTACATATCTCTTCAATGTGGGGAATGAAACTGAAGGTGGAATCAAACAAGACTCCAAGATCGTGAATCTGATCCATCACGGTTATGAAATGGTCACCTATGTGATATCTGAAGTTAAATGGTTGCGATTTTCTCGTGAATGTGACTTTAAAACACTTCTCCATGTTCAGTATCAGCCTGTTGCGCACACACCATGCGTTAATATATTCCAGGCTCAACTGAAGCAGCAATGAATCTAAAACATCAAGTATCCTCAGGTAAATTTTGAAGTCGTCCGCAAATGCCAACGCTGGACATCTTAGAGAGGTCAGTAGATCATCTATGAATATAATAAACAGCAGTGGTCCCAAGTTAGAACCCTGTGGCACGCCACAAGAGAGAACGTACTCATATGATCTAAAGCCATTGTAAAATACATAATTTACTCTTCCCCTCAAATACGAACCCAGTAATTTTACATATGCCGGCAGAGACCAAAAGATGTCAGCTTCCGGAGAAGAATATCATGATCAACTGAATCAATGGCCCGTGACAGATCAGTGTACAACACATCAACCTGACCACCATCATTCAAACACTCAGACACATACTGTGAAATCGTTGCCAAATTGGTCACAGTGGATCTTCCCCAAAGGAATCCATGCTGTCGTGGTTAAATAAATGAGCTAACGTTGAAATAAATATGCTTATGCAATATCTCCTCGTAAACTTTAGCAAAGTTGGACAATATCGAAATGGGTCTGCAGTCGTCCGCAAATGCCAACGCTGGACATCTTAGAGAGGTCAGTAGATCATCTATGAATATAATAAACAGCAGTGGTCCCAAGTTAGAACCCTGTGGCACGCCACAAGAGAGAACGTACTCATATGATCTAAAGCCATTGTAAAATACATAATTTACTCTTCCCCTCAAATACGAACCCAGTAATTTTACATATGCAGGGCAGAGACCAAAAGATGTCAGCTTCCGGAGAAGAATATCATGATCAACTGAATCAATGGCCCGTGACAGATCAGTGTACAACACATCAACCTGACCACCATCATCCAAACACTCAGACACATACTGTGAAATCGTTCCAAATTGGTCACAGTGGATCTTCCCCTAAGGAATCCATGCTGTCGTGGAGAAATAAATGAGCTAACGTTGAAATAAATATGCTTATGCAATATCTCCTCGTAAACTTTAGCAAAGTTGGACAATATCGAAATGGGTCTGCAGTCAACAACCTGAGATTTATCTCCCTTCTTGAACACAGGTACCACACGAGCTCTCTTCCATCGTTCGGGGAATGTACACGTTCTCAGACTCAGGTATATAATATGATGCAGTGGTCCAGCTAGCGCCTCACTGCAGATCCTTACCACGAATGAAGGAACTGCATCATCACCTGCTGTTGGCTTATCGGGAAACCTCAACATGATATAGTGGATCTCTTCCCTAGAAACCACAGGCTTAGGAACCACCGGTAACTGACTTAACACATCTGAATCACAATCCTCTCCAACACACTCCTCATGAACTGGACCTGAAAAATGCTCCGCAAACAAATTGACGATATCCTGCGGTTCCTCATGTGATGTTTCATTACCATGGATTATACCTGGGATCCTGGTCGTTCCCTGTCTGTGACTGATGAACTTCCAGAGGTCGGCTGGGTTGGTCCTAAGATTAGCCTGTATAGAGGTCAGGTAGTCATTGTAAGCAGAGCCTATCTCCGATTTCACCATGGACCGCAGGCGCCGAAAATCAGCCTGGTACTCCTGTTTTCTAGTTGAGAGCCACCTCGAACGATAGAAGTTCTTCAACTGGTTATGACGTTTAATATCTACAGTAAACCATATGAGAAATTGACAGCAACCAAAAATAATTTTTTTACGAGGGACAAAATCATTGAAGATTTGAAAAATATGTTCGTAGAAAAAAATCCAATGCGCTATCGACCTGATCAAATGTGTCCAATGATCAATCTGCAATGATTTAACCTCGTGGAATGGGTTGTTGCAACTTACAATCGGTGCATAGATTTTACAACTCGAAATACCTAAGGAAAATATCATCGAAATGTCTAGAGCAAGGCTGGAGACAATCATAGCAGATGGCCATTTATTCCTGATATTTGAGTAGGTAGAGGCTGACGAACAAATTATTTTAATAGTTCAGAATATATTAATAACATACTATCCTCTTTACATAATTTAAAATTTAATAGTTCATACCACTTACACATTATTTTCTGTATTATGGACCTTAACTCAAGAAAAAATGTTTGATACACAAATGTCGATCCATATTTCAGCATTTTTTTACTAGCAACATTATGAAAATACTGCATATAGGAACATCTCACAACTTAAGGAAGTGAAAGGTAATATTAACCTCAGTGGTCAACGAACAGTAATTTCTTTTCATGATTCCATTATGTTCTCCTTTTCTATTGCCTCCATAAACTACATCGTTAACATGATCCAATTTCAAATCTTCTGAAACACCATCCCCAATATTTATTCATAAATTATTCAATATGTAATCAGTCATAATGATTTTCGGTTTCAAAACAGTCTTGTATATATTCACAAATTCAAGAATCGTATACTTGTTTTCCAACAGACATTTATGTCATTTATGAACAGTGAACACAGACAGATTCTGTGTTCACATTCTGTGAATACATAGAAGAACTACGAAAATTATTTCGAAATTTGTAATGTAAAAAAAAAATTTTTTTTCGTTCCTCCGAAACCATCTGACCGATTCTACTCAATAACGAACTTAACCGAGATATTTATCCCCTAAACCTACTCAGGAAATTTCAACTGCCTAGCTCATTCCGTTCGAGAGGTATCGTGCTAACGGAGGGCCGGCCGGACCAGCCGGACAGAATCGATTTTGGACCACGGAATCTTGATCAGTGAGTCGAAACAAATCGTTCAAGACCATCTTCATCAAAAAATTCGAAAATTACAGACATTTGGGCAAATTGATAAGCACTCTGTTCCGACGAACAACAGCGCCAAAAAGTTGAAAGTGTATCTTGAAATCTAGGAAGCTGATTTCACAATAAACGGAATTTCTATCTGGTATAGTTTGGAACATAGTAGTGGAGAGCATCGAATTTGTCCCCACCCTGTATAGATTTTTCTGCATTGATTTTCTACTGATATGATTCTCACGAAATTTTGCAAAAATTTGCGCGGCGGCATTATACAACTAATACCTAACCATGTTTGAATTGGATTAGTTTCAACATATCGGATAGGTATAACTCCAAAACCGTTCGGCCGATGATGCCTATTAAGACCTCAAATATCGCTTTCGGATGCGCAACCAATCCTAAAAATTGCAGCAAGTCGCTATCTATTTGCATTCTCAAGTTATCTTGAGATAATGTTTTTTTTATTTTCTCACAAAATTTCAAACATGTCATTATGTTGGTATTCTACAACTAGTTACCAAGTTTCTATTTGATCAGATCAGTATTGGTTGAAGACAAAATCAGTACCTACTCGGAAACCGTTGGGCAGATTATGCCCATTAACGAAATTATCCGTCGCATTTAGACGCGCTACCTATCGTGAAAATTTCAAGTCACTATCTCTTTTATTTCGAAAGTTATCGTGACAACGGCCAGACAGAATCAAATCTGACGTCGGATTCTTCATCAGTGAGTCAAACCTAATCGTTTGAAGTAATCATTAAAGGATACTGTGTGCGGTATATTCATTATTAAATTTTTCATGCTGGGTTTTCTCTCCCAAACTCTGGAAAATATCTATCAAATAAAGAATGTAGGAGTTTGTGAATTGCTTCTGCCTAAGAAACACAAGATATTTGTCAGAAATAATTTATCGAAAAATGTTGCCTAACAAACAATAACGAACATCAACGATGAAACAACTATTTCGTAACGCTTCTCAGCCCATATCAGACTCCTTCGCCAGACACTTAACGAATTATTTTATGTTAATAGCTATTCTGAAATTCAAGAATTGTCACATTGAGGTGGAAGTAGGTGATTCACAAAATAATATTTTTTTTTTATAGATATTTTTGGGGAAAAAACCCAGAAAGAAACTATTTACTAATCGTTTGAGACCATTTTCGGCAAAAAATTCGAAAAATATAGATATTGTGGCAAAATGATAGCAAGCACTTCCCTACCCAGATAGCACAGGTTCGTCCTATGGATGTCCGATGGATATCCGTAGCGGATATCCATAGCGGATATCCTATGGATGTCCTAAAGATATCTGGCGGCCACCAAATCGGACATCCATAGGATATCCGTTACCGACGTCCATAAGATATCTGTTACAGACATCCATAAGACATCTGTTATGGATATCCATGAGATGTCCGTTACCGATATTTATGTTCATGAGATATCCTTTGTAAATTAAACTAGATACGATATTCGTCAACTGATAAGATTCAAACATTTTTATCAAAATAAATGCCAAAAATGACTTTCCTTTTGATAACAATATTTGAATCTTATCAGTTGAAGAATATCAAATCTAGTTTAATCATTAAAGTGACAAGATTTTTTTTATTTAATCGTTACTATAATATTCAAATTGAAAGTGCAATGAAAACCATTTTCAAGATCATAATCTTGAAAATGGAACATATATGTCTCAGAAACAATTTGTTAAAGAATCAAAACAAATTTAGTTTATTTCACAGAAGAATTCCTTGAATATCATTATTTGGAAAGAAAACAGAGTATACTTGAAAATAATTTATAACTGAAAAATAACATTCAAACCAATGAACACAACACAAAAAGGTATACATATTTGAAAATTTAAAAGAATCCACTTCAGATTTCTGCGTTCTTTTCGGTGTACAAGCTCCTCTCCTTAGCCCTTCTGCGCCAATCCTATGTTGATACTTCAGTTGTCTTCTTTTCCGAAGATGGGTGATTTTTATCTGCGGTCACTAGAGAATACAAAAAATCAGGAAACTTTAAAACCTTTTTGAGTAAAATTTGTGAAAAATGATTACTAGAAATGTCAGAAGAATGGAGCCTTTAGCATTCTTTTGTGTAATGCACTGGTATAAATTATATACTGCACATCTCTTATATAGTAACATTAATGTATCATGCAGATTCTAATAACAATGAGATTTTTCTATCTAATTGTTCCCGAAACATATTTGAAAGGTTCCTTCATGTAGTCAAGTACCTACAGGTGAATAATCTAATGTAGGAATTTTGAATACACAATAGTCGAATTTAAGCGAGAAACCGAAGCAGAGTGGTTAATAACAATCTCTTGCCAAACATAACTGATCGGTTATAATAGCAAGGGATTGGTCTTAACCGCTCTGTTCCGGTTACTCGCTTAAATTCGACAAATGATTTAATGCTTGCAAATGATTTTCCCTGATATGAATATACAAAACCACAACACATATTATTTCACTATACAAAGTCAAGATTTTAAACACAAATATAAGTGGTGTAGTGTTTTTGTGCTAAGTACTTTAATGAATTGTATGTTGAAAAACTCACCCATCATTAGTTCAGCCAGTTTTCTCGAAACCAAAAATTTGTTTCTTCTTGGCTCCCAACCAGCTATAATAACTTATTCATTTAGAAGTCATCTAAGATACTCCTTCCCATCTTGTAAAATTCCTTAACCTAAAATATTCATGATTCAGTTTGGCGAATAAGTGACTACATTTTATACTTACAATAGAAAATGTGTTTGTCGTTCGATAGTGTTTCGAACTCCTTCATTTGTTCATCGAGAAATTATCAACTAATAGAAATTTTGAATCAATTTCTTATTCGTCCTTATTTGAGACAGGCTTCATAGTAGTTTCTTTCATTTCCTCCTGAACATCAGTGAGTATATTCCACAGAACCATAATCTGAAATAAACAAATATAATAGCGAACTTCAAAAAGTTGCTATTTATGAAATTTATTTCAACTTTTCAGGGTTAATTTGCAGTTTAACGCCCCCTCACCGATTTTCAAAATATTCTGTATATAGTATCTGCATGATGTTGATATACCACAGTTTCAATTTTAGCACTGGCAAATGAGTATTTTTCGAGAAAATTCAAAATGAAAATTGAAAATTAGAATTGTAAAATATCTAGGAACAGCTTAGAAATATCAAAATTATAATTGTCATGTTGATAGATTTATTGAAAATATAAAATTATGAAGTAGTTTATGGGAGAGAAACCGAGGTAACGGAAAAATAAATTAAATTATCGAGTTTAAAAGAAGTCAAATTTGCCCAAGAGAAGAATATTAAAGGTTCCTAAAGAAATATAGAGTTGAAGTTGGTATCAAGTTAAAGAGGATATTATTCCAGACAAAACAATACAAGAAGAAACAAGTTGTATAGAGATATCTCAGTTTTTTGAAAGGGAGAAGATTTTAAGACAGAAATCGAAGGAGGATACAAGGATTTCATTAGATTAAAGGGAGATAATAAGAGAGAAAACGCAAGAAAGAAATTAAAGGTGGATTCAAGGAAAATATTAGGTTAGTTAAAGATACTAGAATCATATTAGGTTCAATATATATATTTGCATGCTAAATCTATCCAAATGTGTTTTTGTAGCAACCGGTTTTGTCCATTCATCTGTATTATGATAGACACTCAGGCACGTAAGCCCAAACTGGCAGTTTTAACTGTTTCCAGGCCCGGCTTTAGAGACGCATTTCGCTTTTCATTATTTCGAAAAAAAATTGTATCGTGAAGTGAATTTTGATAATTTTAAATAGTGGCAAAATAGTCCATTTGCTGGAATCTAAACGGGAGGGGAAGTGAACGAGAGTGCTGGGAGGGGTAATATATTCAATACGATGAATTTTTTATTTCAAAAATTTACTCCAAATTTCAATTTTCGTCATAAATTTTACCATTTTTCTCATTTTATTAGCCAAAAATTTGAAAATTCTAAGCTATCCTATTGAATTTATTACCCCACCCAGTACCCCAATTCACTCCCCATACCGTTAGATTGCTTCAAAATAACTGATTTGCCACTATTGAAAATGATCAAAAATCACTGTACAATGCATATTTTCTTCGAAAAACTCGAAAAAGTCGAAATTTACGAGGGGGCGGTAAACTGCAAAATTACCCTTTTCAGTACTTACCCAAGAAATACTGTGAATAGCGCCGATTGCCGAATATCGGAGGCGTACGGTGAACGTTTCATGTCGAACATAATCCTAATAATGATATGATATATCATATATTTGATTCCGATTTCCGAATCCACAACAGGAACGTAAAACATCAATTAATTTTAACTACTGAGATATCTATTTTGCACATTGCTCATTTTGTATTGATTTTCAACCTTATTTGAGAGATCTACTATGGATCTACCGTTAACGGATAAATTGACAATGACAACTGACAACCAATTATCTTATGGACGTCCATAGGAGATCCGTCATTGTGAGAAAAGGATATCCATTTACTGTCGCCAATGGATATTCTATGGACATCCAGTGTTGAATATCCATTTAATATCTGCTGATGGATATCTTATGGATATACATTCTATGTACGAAGATATCCCGACCTGAAATGGACTTGAAACGGATATCCATAGGATATTGTGTGCTGTCTGGCTATAACATGCGCGCAAAAAACTCTGTTCGAATGAATTATATTCCAAGCATTCGATGGAGTAATACATATCAAATAACTGATCCAACTCCATTTTCAAGGGCGTAACTTAATCCACCGGCAACCCCATTACTATTCACATAAATTAAGGAAAACAATAAATTACGAATTTTTATCAGATCTGAACGAATCCCGTTCAAATAATGCCACCATCACGCACTGACGATGACCTCAACGTTTTCGGGCAGAAGAAGATTTTCAGACTGCGATTCCATAGAATTAAAAGTAATTTTCCCCATCCGGTAGGAATTAGAGGAGGCATTTATTTGGGACGCATCAGGCTCCGTTTAATCGGCAAAACGCTGTTATTGTCTAAATCACGTATTGTTTGCGTGCTACAATAGCAGGTTTTCAGATATCCCTGTAATCAACATGTAATCTTTAATAACGCAGATTGTTATAAAACATTGCTTGCAACTCGGACCTGCCTACTTGGTATAGGTTTCGACCATCATCGCCATAATAACTGGTTGCTGCTGCGTGATCCCTGATTAAAAAATGATCGGATAACCTATACGGTATTTGAGTCGTAAAATGGCGCAAGGTGATCGAGAGGCCATGGAAATTGGACTTGGATACGTGTGAAATATTCCATGAAAATTATATTGCTGACTTTTATTATTGATATAACTGTTTGATGGGGATTCATTTCTTTTGATTGTTTGATGGGAGTTCTTCAACTTTTGAGGCACAATATTATTTATCACATTGAAGAATGTTAAATGGAGAACTACATTAAAATGGAATTTTTACACCACTTTTTTTGCAACGCAACCTATGTTTGGGAAACTTAAATTCCCTATCAATTAAAACAGTAAATTGGCCCTGGTCAATAATGAATTTTTATTTGAATATTACTTTTTCTTTTTGGCGCTCTTGTTCCCCGGAACAGAGTGCTCATCAATTTTCCCAAATGTCGGTAATTTTCGATTTTTTGGCTGAAAATGGTCTTAAACGATTTGGTTCGACTCACTCACGTCCGGCCGGCAGTTAACAGGTTAACTCTCGAACGGAAGGAGTTTGCAGGGTGAGTGTGGAGCATTAATATCTCGGACGAGTTCGTTAACGAGTAAAATCCACCAAGTTGTTTCAGAGTTATTTCCGTTTTTAGTAAAAATATTTTTTATGAATATTTCCGAAACCAATTACTCGATCTATATGAAATTTGACATCCGATTGTAGAATATAGACCTTTATATGCATGTGAAGTTTTGTGTTCATCGGGTTGCCGTAAAGTGTGAAATAAAATTTGAAATTTTGTTTCTACATTAACTCTCGAACAGAATGAGCTAGACAGTTGAAGTTTTCAGAGTAGGTTTGGCAGATAAATATCTTGGTTAAGTTCGTTATTGGGCAAAATCGGCCTGATTGTTTCAGAGTAACGAAAAAAAATTCTTTTTTACATTACAAATTTCAAATTAAATATTTTTTAAGATGCAGTTTCACCATAAAAATCCATTGATATCATTTTTAACTCTAACAAGCTCATACTTTCGGAGATATGATTTTCCAAAATTTCAATAATGAATCGTACTTCTATGTTTTCACAGAATGCTGTAGGTACTTAATTATCTAACTATGAATTATTATATGATCTGTGTCCTTACGTGTCATCTTATTTTCCTATGAGAGATAAATGTGAAAATTATTTCTGGTATTTCCTTCTTCTTGATATAAAATACACCTCCTGTTCTAGCAAACAAAGTATGATTGAATGCAAAGTGACCAATGAAATAACCTCAGCTATCGTAGAATTATGAGGATGATATGATATTATACTTTTAAGGTGATAATATATTTTTTGGTAAGATACATAATCAAATCGGGTTCAGAATATCTCCAGTAAAAAGAAAACTGCAATATTGTCTAAGTTTTAACTGATATAATATAATTTTCAGAGTAGGTAATTTGATTTTTAAAAATTTCAACATTAAATCGGAAGTCTATATGATTTCACAGAATGTTGTCATCGTAAATATGAATTTGATGATCCGTGTTCATACATGTGACACAGAATAAATCCTAGGTAAGGTATATATTCTGTGTGTCATCATTGTCATATATTAGTGTTCTGTGATTGTCATCTCATAGAGAAATATAAGGCATTATCTCTGTCTACAGATAAGAGACATTTCAAACTGAGTTTGATGTCATATTTATTTCTAGTTCTATTCAAAATTGATATAAAATACCTCCCGTTCTAGATAAGACAGTATGATTGAATGCAAAATGAACAATGAAACAACCTCAGATATCATGGATAGTTCTTGGATAATCCATATGATGATGAAAATATATACTTTGTAAGTTGTAACTTTAGAAACAGTCTCGAAATATCTGAACTTCCTCAACTTTCGTGGGGCAGTATATATTGAGTAATCGTTAAATAAACGGTCGCACTTAAGCTCATGACGTCACGTGAGTGCCTTTAAAAAACTTTCGCAATTGCCTTCGCTCATCACGATCTTACGGACGAACGCGTGGATTTAACATTCTTGACCCCTGGAGAAAATTGGAACCCGAAAGGAAACCTATAATTTGACCGGCCAACAGCAGCCAGTATCTTCTTTCGGTACGTGCAATTAAGGTCCTGCACCAATGAAAAATGCCCCATAATTGAGGCACCTGCGCAGTCAGCCAGTAGAGCGGGCTCATTTCTCTTTTAATTGTACACTTGCTCAAAACCTGAATGCCCGTTCCTGATTAGTAGATTGGCGTTCGTGGATGAAATGCTCTTCCATTTAAATGGTCTCGTCCGCTGGAAGCCGCAACCAGCAGGATTTATGTACGCTTTGCGATTGTAAACTACTCAAAATTCAACGGCTTCCAAGTGCTTTATATAGTTAAATGAATACGCTGCATACATCACTTTTATCTGGACGGAAATCAGGCGATGCCATAAATAATAAAATATCAATTATGAATATCTAGAGACAATGCTGAAAGGAACACGCCCCTTACTCAGCACCTTCGAAAGTCCGGGAGCCTATGTTTCATATTTTATTGAGATGTTGTGTTTATGTTTTATGATATCAACGTTAGTCTATTCGTTTTGACTCGGTTTGTTGTTTGTTTTCAAATGATGAATCTCTGCAATCGCACAACAACGAAATTCCACGCAATATTTTATAACGGTTTTTCTTGGATGATCGAATAATTGATCTGTTGGAAATGGTAAAAAGTGAAAAAAAAAATAAGTTAAGAGTTAAGAGTGAAAAAAAATAAGTTAAGAGTTTTTAAGGGTAAAAAACGATTTCCGGCAAAACAGCAAGTCTTATGGAAAAAAGTTAAATGGCGAAGTTGTAGGTAATAAAAAGATCTACAACTTTTGTAGTCACACTTTTTTCACGTAACCTCAAAATTGTGAAAAATTCAAATAACCAAGTTTTTTATCTTTTAAAAAAAATGTTTTCACCGAATGTGAAGAAATCTTATATTTTTATGTCCCAAACACACTGTTATATATTTGATTTCAAATATCTATTTTTCAAATTATTTTGAATTACCTTATATCGAAAAAGCAGCCTAATTTTCAATGGAAAATTATCACGTCAAAATATGTATCTACTTTTTCGAAAAAGTCAGTGGGCTTTTTGTAGGTGAAATCTCTAATTTCTGAAGGGGTAAAATAAATATCCATTATTATGGTAAATTTTCTCAGGAAATGTTCGAAATAACAGTAAGACCCAGAACCTACTAGCCCCTTCACCACTTCTCTATGAAATACCTTTTGGCGGGCTAAAATTTTCCGTATTTCACTCAGGTATATTATTATATATTAGTTATCTTAAAATAATACATTAAATTAGTATTTTCTGAGAAAATTTGCCATAAAAATAATTTATATTTTTGTTAGACCATCAGAAAGTAGAAATTTCAAGGAACAAAAAAAACACCGATTTTAAAAAAAAATCAGATATTCTGACGTGAGAATTTTCGATTGAAAATTAGGCTACTCTTTTGACCAAAACTTTGCCATTCCACTTTTTTCCATGGGACTTGTAGTTTTGCCACAAATCGTGATAAACGGTTTTTTACACTTAAAAACTCACCCACATTTCGACCATCATTCTACTATTATTTTTTTTGTTTAAAAAATTATCGACCCTGATTTAAATAATTTAGAAGTTAAGCGTCAAGTGTTTCTAACAAAAGTTTTTCATCAGGCCAAGACATATATAATAACATAAAAGGGGCATCTTGTGTCATTGCCGGACGATATTTGGTGCTTGTCATTGCATATGTTCTGATATGCGAAATATCGAACAAAATTTTCGTCGAAAAAATTCTTATGTACCGAATGTGGCGTTACCTACCGGGTCCAATTTTGTGATTCTTTACCGCCCTGAGACCCACTCAAACACACACCCAAAATTACATCAAAATCGGTCAAGCTGCATTGGAAATCCTATGAACCGATTGCACTAACACCTAGCCAGTCCAGTTGTGAATCTAATCCACTCTGAGACCCACTCAACACACACCCAATTTCGTCAAGATCGGTCAAGTCTATTTTGAGTTCCTATATAAAACGATTGCAGCTCCACTTGCCGGATACAATTGTGAATCTAAACCATTCTGAGACCCATCCGAAAACAAACAAAATTTCATCAAGATCGGTCAAGCCGTTTTTGAGTTCCTATAAACCAATTGCAGCGAGTCATACTGGTTGAGTTATCAGCTACTGGCTGCACAACCTAACTCTTAATGGAATTTACCATGGTAAATTCGATTAGATTAAGAGTGTCTAATACAGGAGAATGGACAATAGAACAGCTACTGAAGTGACACAAGGCTGCTCGGATCTCCAACAATATGGATTCGATCGTGTTCAAACTTGGAACTTGGCAGTATAATTAGGTTTTGGGGGCTTTCACAAAATTTCAGCGAGGTCGGACGAATAGTTACTGATATATAGAATTTTTTCAATGATTTTCTAAAATTGTCTAGTGATATGATTCTCACAAAACTACGCATGAATTTTCGCGTTGGCATTATACAACTAATAACCGTGTTTGAATTGGATCAGTTCTGTCTTTTTCGAGTTATTGAGGGAATAACAACCGAAATTCGGGGGCCTGTTTCACCTCCGTTATATGAGTTAACTGGGGTTGCGATTCAAATTTATTCTCAACTGAGGACCTCAGTTAGGACTTAACGGAGATTGAATACTTTGTGAATACGGCGGACTATCTGTTTCCGTTCTCAGGTTATCGTGACATAAATAATATTCTTTAATAATTTTTTGAGAATTTTTTAGTGATACGATTCTCTCAAAATTTCACAGACGTCCTTAGGTTTGCATTCTACAACTACTCACCAAGTTTCAATTCGATCGGATTTGTATTGGTTGAAAACACAATTATTACTCGGGAACCATTGGGCCGATTATGCCCATTAACGAATTTGTCCGTCGTATTGGGATGCGCCACCTACCCTGAAAATTTCAAGTCGCTATCTCTTTCCGTTCTCAAGTTATCGTGGTAACGGACGGCCAGACAGAATCAAATTCGACCTCGAATTCTTCATCAGGTAGTCGAACCCAATCGTTTGAGACCATTTTCGGCAACAAATTTGAAAATGACAGACATTTGGGCAAAATGATAACGCGATGTTCCCCAGAACATACACGCAAAAAATTCACATCTCTCGTGCTAGGCACCCGAGCCTGGGTTCCGTCGTAAAAAAATTATAATATCGATAATTGTATCATACTTTTAATCAAAATATTTTTCGCAACCTGGCGTCGAATAGCCTCGAGCTGCTCCTGAAAATATCTGAAATATCTGAAAATTGGATGAATTTTTGAATTAATTGATGAAATTAGGACTCTGTTGATGCGATATAGTGGTCAGCTCCCGGACCATCGCATTCGCATCCAAAAATCAAGCTAGTACTCCCGAAGTAATCGTAAATATAGATGACTGTGGTTGGACTACGGTTGTACGTCTTTTTTAATCACAGGTGATTATTCCAGGAAAAACAAACAGAGGAGGCAGCAAGTCAACGAATTTATCATACGATCAACTAATTGCTTTCGCCAATTTTTTCCGTCGATAGATGAATAATGCTGCGAAGAATATGGAACAATTTCGAGTACAGTTATTATGACACAGTATGGGAGGTATATATAAACACATGTTTCAAAATTTTTTTCTAGAAAGTTTTAATATAACTCAAATGTCGCATTCAGAAACACAACCTAAGTTGAAAATTCCAAGTCACTATCTCTTTCCGTTCTCGGCTTATCGTGACATAAATTATATTTTTTAATAATTTTTTTGAAATTTCCTAGTGATACGATTCTCACAAAATTTCGCAAACGTCCTTGGGTTTGTATTCTCACTAAGTTTCAATTAGATCGGCTTTGTATTAGTTGAAAACAAAATTATTACTCGGAAACCATTGGGCCGTTTATGACCATTAACGAACTTGTCCGTCCTATTGGGATTCGCCACCTACCCTGAAAATTTCAAGTCACTCCATCTTTCCGTTCTCAAGTTATCGTGGCTACGGATGGCCGGCCGGCCGGACAGAATCGAATTTGACCTCGAATTCTTGATCAGGGAATCGAACCCAATCGTTTGAGACCATTTTAGGTAAAAAAATCGAAAATTAAAGACATTTGGGAGAAATGATAACGCGATGTTCCCCAGAACATACGCGCAAAAAACATAGTTTGTTAATTTACACTATTCATAGAGCGCTGTTACTTTGATAATATAAACTAAGTGTTAGTGGTTGAACCAAATAAGTAGTATCGTTCTACAAATAATAATAATTAATATAAATTATTCCAATTTTCAATTTACACAAACCTCTTTATTCATGAACAATTGTTTGAAATATATGTGATGTTATTTTGTTTCAGGTGCAAGCTTCAACAACAAATCTATTTCAACAATATCTAATTATAAGAGTATATACCATTCTCTAAACAGTGCAATCTGCACTGGTCTCGTGGTTATAAATGATTACTTTCTAAAATATATTTATGTACCTTATACCATATAAAAAATTTAAACAAACCAAGAAATGACACGAATACTACCTCAGAGCAAATTCATTGCAACGCATATCACAAATTAAAAATTGCTTTCTTGATTTACCCAATATTGAACTTATAAAACTTTTCAAATGAACAAAATATAATATCGAATGAAACAACTAATTATTTTGGAAGGGAACAAACCAAGAAACACATGTGATATGAAAAAAAAGTTAGAAATCATTGAAATATTTATCAGTTCTCTATCAAAAACTGAATACTTCAGATAAACTGATTTTTTCCCAATAATTCGGAAATTATTAATGATGTTAGTTGAATGAGAGCAACACGAAGACTTATGCAAAATCTTGTGAGGATCGTATGACTAGAAAATTTTGAAATCATTATGTATCACACATCGCTAAAATTCTTGCAAGTGTCCCAAGTGTGGCCTTTTACAGCCAAGTTCTAAATTTTAAATCGATAGGATCAATATTGTTGGAAATGTTGGCGAAATATTATTTATTTTCCTGGAAGCCAATCAGCCTTGGGAGAGTTCAGTCCCCTGGACGATCGCTCTGGCTATGAATTCAGGAAAGTTAACACGGGTAGTTAGCAGATGACGACTACCTGTGGATGGCCAGCTTCCGTCGACTTTCATCTAGATGAGAGGAGTTTTCCGGATATGGCGTTCGAGGAAATCATTGATTGAACGGATTTCAATGGAATAACCCTCTACTTCTTGAAGTAAATCGCGTTTTTGGCGTGCAGTTCAGGTGAACAGTGTGCCTATCAATTCGTCCAAATGTCTGTAATTTTCGAATATTTGGCCGAGAATAGCCTTTAACGATTAGTTTCGACTCACTGATGCAGAATACGAGATCAAAATTGATATTACCCGGCCGGCTGACAGCATGCACGATTACGCTCAAATGTAATTTTATAGAGTTGAACATTTCAGGATAGGTTTGGAGTGCAAATGAGCGGGCTAAGTTCGTTAATGGGCAAAATCCACCGAGTGGTTTCAGAGTTATGGCCATTTGATTTTCTTTTTCCTAATAACTCATAAAATACTGATCTGATCGAATCAAAGCACGGTAATTAGTTGAAAAATACCGATTCGAAGACTTCTGCCAAACTTTGTGAGGATCGCACGACAGGAAATTAAAAAAAAAATACTGTATCTCTGGAACTATCCGACAGATATCGTTCAGATTCTGCGAGAGCCTTCAAAACCTTATTTTGCAGTGAAGTTCTATATTTTAACTCGATCGGATCTCTATAGCTGAAGATATTGCCTGAAATAACGAAATATTCCAACGATCGAGATGTACTGGTCAACTGTATTACACTGGATCAGCGAAGTTGTCAACAGGTTTCTATTCTGACGTGCCTGGAGTGATATTCATAAGTCATTATGTCATAGACAACATATCAAGTCCATCTATGTTCATATTTATTTCCGTGCCTCCGAGTGGTCAACCCAAATTGTATTTTACAAATCGATGCGTCAACAGCATGTCAAAATTTATTTAAAAATCGGTTAAACAACATAATTATATATTGCGAATTATCCAGGGCAATTTCATTCCCGAAGAAATGTATATAATATAAATTCAGCTAGTATACTAAAATCACTAAGAACTATAATATTCCTTATTAATTTATTCTTCGATAATTTTTTTATACAAGAGTTGCCAGTTGCAAAGGATGTTTAAAAACAGTTAATTAGATGCACTTATATCGTTATTTAAAACCATTCGTTGGTGAAAGAGAATAAAATATGGTATATTGGACGTATTTTGATGAATTGAAACAGATATCATACAGATCCTTAAGTCAATTTTCTTGTTCTCTAATGAAGGTTACATTTGTTTTAATTTATATTGAAATGATAACTCCGAGAAAACGGTTATCGAACGAATTTGGGTTAATTTTTTCTTTAAATTACGTGAAACGTTAAAATTACTGCTCAAGAGAATGTTTTTTTGTCAACTCATTGTTTCTCATTTGAAGAAAGAATCGATATTGAAGATAGAAATGCCCCTCAATATTTCAGCTTATTTTACAGCCAAGTTCAAGATTTAAACTCGATCGAATCTATATTACTGGAAATATTGGGAAGATATTATATTTTTTTTCTGGAGCTAAGCAGCTTTAGACGCGTTCTTTACCTGGATTGGGGACCTCTCTGGCTATAAATTTGAAAAGTGCGCCAAAGTCCCTGTCCACAGAGCTTCCCCACTTGTTTCGATAATTTAGATCTCTGGCTTTCTTAGTAAATTTTAATTATTTTGACGATGTTGTTGTGGTGTTAGATCTACAACCCTATCGAATAATTCATTTGCTACATTTAACAGTGTTGCCTATATTTCACTTCGAAATCCTAAGGCACTAATTGGATCACCTCGCTTCACAAGATTTCTACATTCCCTCTTCTTCTCTTAACATCTAAATACCCACCGTCTCGAGACACCAAATGCCGAATTCTTTTTCTGTCGACGTCGATTCCCAGAACTCATCCTCGATGATCAGCTCGAACTTTTGCGGTTATTTAATTGCTGGGTACGCGTTAATTCCCAAAGCCCAAAGATCTTTATAGTGGGCGGATACCACGCTATGATGGATGATTGACAGATCCATTTCTATATTTCTTCGGCCGATGGTTATTCCTTTTTAAAACGGCAGAACCCCACATTACGGGATGTAGGTAGTCATTGGTCCGAAGGCTATAATTTCGAAGGCATCGTGGTTAATTCCCAGCTGTTTACGACAAATAAATTTAATGAAATCTAGGACCAATCGGAAACAAAAGTTGACGCTTGAAGGATGTTTGGGCATGGCGATGATATACGGTTGTTTAATATGTTTAAGTGTTGTGTTTATAAATCTGAGATGATTCCTAATTTTGCTACTATCGGTGGAGCTTTTGGAAACGAGTTCAAATTTCGTCACGTAAGTCCTCGAAATAAAAAAGTGGGAAAGCCCTGTGGACAGGACCTTTGGCACTCTTGTCCAATCTTTGGCAAATCATATCTCCGAATGTATTGGTTTCTCAGAGTTGCGAATGATATCAATGGATTATTATGATAGAACTACATCATAAAAGAAATCCGTTTGCATCTTATCTTTATATGACGGTCCAATTTTGGCTACAAGTGTTTCAAAGCTATCAGGAGTCATTCTGAACAATGAAGTAAATGAAATAGCCAGTTTTATTTATGAAACAAATCTAATTCAACCAGTCCAGAGAGAACTCAAACCAGAAATCTTATGTAGAAAATCTTAAATAGTGGTACTAAGAAATAAATACCTGTACATTAAGTAATCATTAAAGGATACTGTGGGAGGTATACTCATTATTGAAAGGTGTTTTGCTGGGTTTTCTCTCCCAAACTCTGAAAAATATCTATAAAATAAAAATAAATTATTTTGTGATTTGCTTCTGCGTAATAAACACAAGATATTTGTCAGAAGCAATCAATTGAACAATGTTGCCTAACATACAACAACGAAACAACATCAACGAAGAAACAACTACATATATATATATGTATATCGTAACGTTTCGGAGTCTATATCAGAATCCTTCGTTAGACGCTTAATGAAAATCTTTTGAATTATTTTGTCAATAGTTATTGTGAAATTCAAGAATTGTCACATTATTATCATATTTTTCGGAGTTTGGGGGAGAAAACCCAGAAAAAAAACCTTTCAATAACCTGTACATTAGTTGGAAATCCCGTTCTGAATCTTCCATAATTAGAGAATGACTCGCAAATTATGCTCGACTTCCTTGCATCATGCTTACATCAACCAAACTCTGCAGAAATATACTTTCAGTTTCGTTTCATATTAATGACGTTTATCTTTCAAACTGGATAACGATTTACTATTGATATTTTGAAAAATCATATCTCCGAATGTATTATCTTGTTAGAGTTAAGAATAATATCAATGGATTCTTACGATGAGGCTGCATCTGAAAAAAAAATTGAATTCGAAATTTGTAACGTAAAAAAATTTTTTTTTCGTTACTCCGAAACTATCTTGCCGATTTTATTTATTTATTTATTTATTTATTTATTTATTTAGCACTGTAATATACAGGTATAACGGGAAACCCCCAATAAACAAGATAATACATAAAAATATTAGAGTATAAATTTCCTCAAATATACAATCACAATTAAGTCAACCACAATAATCAGCATAAGTAAATCTCTCTCAATCGTGAAAGGGTCCGGCTCCTAAACCGTCTCAGTGAAACAGAAAAGAAATCGAATTCACCACATCCATTATCAAAATCGAGAATACGCGACGGAAACATGTGCCTACCATAATTTGTTCTGTGCGTTATGTTACGGAACAAACGAACAGTTCTGGTAAATCTCGGTCGAATGTTGAAACCGAAACGCTCCAAAATTTTAGGAGAGTCAACTGTCCCATTAAGGAGCTTAAACAGCAAGCAAAAATCTGCCAACCACCGGCGGACCTCAAGAGTGTCCAAACCTGAGCCCCTACGAACCATATCCACGTCACAGTCATACACGCCGTCAGTCCTGAAGCTGAAATAGCGCAAGAACCTTCTCTGAATTCTCTCCACAGCACGTATATGGCAGCTGTAAAATGGTGACCAAACAACTGATCCGTACTCCAAAATTGGCCTAACCAATGAAACATATAACATTTTCAAAACATGTGGAGAGAACTCAGCGCTGTTACGCATAATAAAACCCAGAGTGCGGTAAGCTCTGCTAGTTATATCAACAATATGATTCCTAAAATCGAGTCTACTATCCAATTTAATGCCCAAATCGTCGATTACCTCCACTCTGGACAATAAACAGCCATTGATGTTGTAATAATAAGTGAAAGACCGAGTGCCGCGATGAAAACTAATAATCTTACACTTTGGGACATTCAAATGCAAGCAATTTCTTACCGTCCACGAATGAAATATTTCAAGTTCCTGCTGCAACTGTAATGCACTCTCAAGATTCTTGATCGGAGAATACATCTTGAGGTCATCAGCGAATAACAGAAACCTCACATCCAGAATCGTATTCAGATCATTTATGAATAACATAAATAAAATTGGTCCCAAGTGGGATCCCTGAGGGACGCCTGAAGTCACCATGAATTCCCTTGACATGAAGCTTCTGTATCTTACTAGCTGGGTACGTCCGCACAAAAATGATCGAATCCATTGCAGCAGAGAACCTGACAAACCGAGTGCACCCAACTTAGCGATTAAGAGGTTATGATTTACTTTGTCGAACGCTTTCGAGAAATCCGTATAAATCGCGTCCACCTGAGTACCAGCCTCAAAATATTCAACAATGTCATTAACATAAAGTACCAAATTTGACACCGCCGATCTGCCCTTCCGGAAGCCATGCTGCTGATCAATTAAAATACTATTACAATTCCACGATAAAAAACTACTGAGTAAACTATCCAAAAGTTTGGGAATTGCTGACTGAATCGATACACCGCGATAGTTCTCCACGTCCATTCTAGAGCCCGACTTGAAAATGGGCTCAATAAAACTCTTCTTCCACACTTCCGGAAACACCCCACGTTCGAGAGACATATTGAACAACGCACAAAGAGGCAAAGTCAAAGTATTGACGCATTTCTTCAAAACGAAGTTAGGTATCCCATCAGGACCACTAGAAAATTTCGACTTTACATTACTTATGATCTCGTAAATCTCTCCGGCAGTAAAACTACATGAGCTAAGGTTAATCTCATGTTTCGAATCCATATCCGGCGGAACAACAACCTCGCCATTGTAAACTTCGCAAAAAAAATCAGCAAATCGTTCCACTACATCCTTGCCGCTAGAAACCAACTTATCGCGAAATTTCATCTGCTCCGGCAGACCAGAACATGTCTTTTTAGAATTTAAATAAGACCAAAAATACCGCGGATTCGAACATATGTTGTTCTCGACCCTTTCTAAATACCGATCATAAAGAGATTTACTAAGTGACTTACAATTTTGTCTCAAACCAGAAAAGTCATCATAATCCCTAGAGTCCTTGGACCTCAAAAATCTTCTATGAGCTCTCTTCTTCGCTGTTATCATTCTAATAAGTCGGGCGCTGAACCAAAGTGGATATCTTGAGCATCTTCTGGGTTTTAGTGGTATAAAATGTCGAAGACCAGCATACAATATGTTATAAAACTCACCAACAGCAACATCGACATCGCCTCCACCAAAATTCCACTCTACCGAGGCCAAGAAGTCGTTCAGACCAACGTAGTTTCCCTTGGCGAAATCAAATTCCTCTCCACCACAAATAATCGACCTATCGGGATCAACTCTCACTGGAGCCAAAAACTGCAAGCCAGCATGATGCACACCAGCACTCTGCAATTTTGCCCAATAACGAACTTAACCGAGATATTTATGTTCCAAACCTACTCTGAAATTTCAATTGTCTAGACAGAATCGATTCCGACTACGGATTCTTGATCAGTCAGTCGAACCAACTCGTTTAAGACCAATTTGATCAAAAAATTCGAAAATTACAGACATTTGGGTAGTTGTTCTTTGACGATAATTCACTTGAACACTAGGATCGCACGTGTCATAAACTACACAAAACCGAACTTTTAAGGATCATATAGTATTTTACAGAAATGAGTGATTCATTATGAATATATCATCGGGTTTCGAAATATACAGTGTCGTCCAGCGAAAACTTAACACCTCGATTTTCCGGCTTTAAAATAAAAATGTGGAAAATCGCTTGGACTCGTCAATTTTTGATTCGAGGGTGAACAACTTTTCCGCTCTTTGCATCCCCGTAACTGCAACCCCCTAACGGGGGTGAGCACAACCCCTTGATTTTGAAAAGGAATGAGTGGTGTCGCGATACACTTTTTTTATGAATATTTCCGAAACTGATCACTCGATCTATCTGAAATTTAGCATCAAATTGTAGAATCATGACCTTTATACGCAAGTGAAGTTTTGTATTGACCAGGTTACCGCAAAGTATCAAAAAAAAATAAAAAAAAAAAAAAATTCTACAATAACTCTCGAACGGAATGAGCTAGGCATGTGAAATTTTCAGAGTAGGTTAGGGAGATGAATATCTCGGTTAAGTTCGTTATTGGGCAGAATAGGCCAGATGGTTTCGGAGTAACGAAAAAAAAATTTTTTTTAAGCAACAAATTTCAAATTCAATTTTTATTTAAGATGCAGTTTCACCATTAAAACCATCGATATCATTTTCAACTCCAACAAGCTAATACTTTCGGAGATATGATTTTTCTAAATTTTAATAATGATTCGTACTTCTATGTTTGCACAAAATGCTATAATTATTCTATCTAAGCTTTATTATATGATCTGTGTTCATACTCGTACATTTCATCCTGTTCTATAAGAGAGAGTCAAATTCAGTTCAGCAATTTTAATTTGATTTCTTCCATGGTGCAGTTCTCATTCTCAGATTGCTCATTTAATCTTGATAAATAAACTATTATTTGAATTGAATTTCTTTTATGATGCAGTTGTATCATAAGAATACATTGATATAATGCCCAACTCTGAGAAACCAATACTTTTGGAGATATAATTTGTCTGTTTGAACTAGAGCGCCAGAAAGCTCCTGTCCACAGGGCTAGAAGCCATTTTTGGACAAGAAACGAATTCTTTTTTGGACAAAAACTTAATAACAATACTACTACATACCGTTGAAATGTGTCGGATACGAATAATATGCTCGAGATGAATTCCACATTGCCTCCTTCACTATTTTCGCTGTTATTTCATTACCGATGGATATTTTGAAGAGAAATTTAAGGGGCAGGTAGTACTCGATACTATCTTCAAAATTAGTTATCGCAACACTCTTCATCCCTATTCAAAATCAAGGGGTTGTGCTCACTCCCATTAGGGGGATGAAGTTACGGGGATTAAAAAAGCGGAAAAGTTCTCGAATCAGAAATTGACGGTTCCGAGTAATTTTCCACATGTTCAAGTCGGAAAATCAAAGTTTTCGTTGGACCACCCTGTATAATATTCCAACATGTATTAGTGTCAAAATTATCCAATATAGAATTGATGTTGGGTACCCTGATTGTTTGCAGGGTAAAAATTACTCGAAGGACCAGATGTTTCGTACACTGATTGTTTTATCAGGTTGATGAGTTTTTGTTCTTCCTATTTTGAGAAACAACTAGTGAAGATTATTAAACTCAATAATTAATGTCGTTGTTAATGCTGAACCGATGAAAAAAGGGTATACTTAACCTTAAGCACCCAGCAGTAATATCGTTGATTACTGCATAAATTGTTATTTGCAATTAGATAACAATTACGAAGATGAGGAGGAAGTGATGAAAGATTCGAACGCACTTTAAATAAACAACAAACTGTATTTTCTTGTTACCGATACTCTGATAATAAGTAAAAAGTAATTATACAATGTAATATTTATACAATCTAAAATCTTCCTTTTATATGAAAATGTACAGGAGGAAGAAGTAACTATACTCCATTCACATTTATAAAGTCTCCCGGTTGGCCATGAATATTTGACACATTTCACCATGTATATTTTGAAAATGTTAGGTTATAGTCATTTTCCTGTCAGATAACTACGCAACGTTGTCCTCTCTACATAGAAGTCCTAGTAATTACGTATTTTCACAATGTGCATTTACTTCGGAAAAATAATTAATTTGAGAAGATATTATGTGAATTCAATAATTCCACAGTCCTGGCGACTGTAGAAGAACATTTTTTTACTCTGTTGTTACTGGGAATATTTCACGTATATAAACTGGTTGGAAGATTCCATTATGCTATTTTCTTGTGTGGAAATCAAGTGTTGGAATTTTATTGAAAAATAATGGATATAATACTCCGTTCCTTTGTTATAGTTCATTTGAAAAAAAAATTAAAAGTACCTGAATAACCCGGCAGGAAGACGAACAGACAGACGTACCTATGGAGTTCCCCACTTTTCGAAATTCTCAAGAAATAAGCCTACAGAAGACATTTAAATAGCTTGTTGCACAACTTGAAATACACCAGTTTCAAAATGTAGTAGGGCGTACTACGAAACCCGAGTCATTCTTATACCTTAATAAAATATAGTGATAGGAAACTAAGTCATTTCATTCGAGAGTTCCACATGTCAGAATGAAGTTTTCCTATTGCAGATTTCGGTTCTATTCTTTATGATTATGTTGAGAGTAGAATTGGCAACGTCTCGGCGGATTGTTTTGACCTTGACGATATTTCAGCAGTGCCAACCTGCCTGTGTTTAAGTTACAAAAACGTGATAGACCTAAATCATGGCCAACCGGGAGACTTTATAAAAGTGAATGGAGTATACTTATTTGGTTCAAAACTAGAATAATAGTATAAATGATAAAATAGGGTTGTTAGGATATACATAGCAAGGTAGTAGTAATTTCGCGAACTAATGGAAAATATTCTAGTTACGACAACTAAAGGTAGTGGTATTGTTTCGAGAACTGAAGGAAGTAATGTATGTTTCACGACCGATCAAAATAGTAATAATGAAAAATGGCGATACCGTTGTTAAAAATCAACAAGTTAAGAGCGTTCCTGCTAATCGGGTCCTTCATGAATGGCTTCGTATAATATATTATATATATTATATATTATATATTATATATTATTTTTGAAAACGCTAAACAGCGTTCATGGCATTGAGAAGATACTGTCTGAGCTCTGTGGGACTCGTTCTTGATTTAATATCGAGTGAATGGTGGCATATGATTTCACGCTTCAAATATTCACTGGTGGGGAGAGGCTGATTTCCGTGTTTTGTTTCATAGGTGGCGTGGGCGATTATAATGATCGACCGAGCCGTCTCTGAAAGGCTTAACCCGGGTCAGTTTAGTTGAATTTGTCGGGAAAGCTACAGGGTACTGATGAAGGCCAAGAAGCCAGAAACGCGTCTGCTCTTGCTTTCTCGGCAGATCAATGAACCCTCTGGGGTCTATTTGATTTGTGAAATATATGCACAAGTATATTTATTATACGAAGCCATTCATGAAGGACCCGATTAGCAGGAACGCTCTTAACTTGTTGATCAAAATAGTGATGAATTCTTGCAGTGTAATTGTATTTAAACGACCAGATAGAAGGAAAATAGCACGTTCCTTCATCTGAGTAAAAACAAGGGAAATATTAACATTGATTGGGGTTCCGATCTTAGAACCCCTGATAGGTTACAACAATATTATCATCTGTCGTTTTTGTATAGAGTGGAAATAAATCCGAAATTAAGAATGCAAGAACCAATAAGGGCACTTCTAGGATGTTTAATCTGAGTCATTCGAAATCTGGAATATATCCCACTTATCTGCGCTGACTTCCCTTGTTTTCTACACAAAAGGTGGCAGCACAGATGGATAGTTTCCGTAATTTGACTTGATTTACCAATGAAAATGAATACCATGATGGTCACTGTCTTAAGAACCGATACATGTCTTAACACTTCAGTTGCCACATGCATTTGAGCACTGGTTCTGAAGTATTTTACATGAAATGGGACCATAAATCTCTCTAGAATAGTCGACCTTTTACAAGAAATTCCAATTTCGCACAAAGCAAAGTTATCTTCTATAAAAGAATCATTTTCAAGGGTTTACCACACATGGCATCAAAAACCAGGGTTATCTCTAGGCACAAATATTCAAGTTTTAGAGGTAAGCTCTTCTGTTGAGAAAAAACTAAATACATTTTCGTTTCTTCAAATTTAATGAGATGGTACAATTGAATTAATTAATTATGAACAAGCTCCGAGTATGCTCACAATAGAGTCAGTCGAAATAGGTTCTTTAATCTATACAGCGTGCCAAAAAAGTAACGTAACTCGTCAAGAATTCTTTTACGAAAAATTATTAAGGAAAATCCTAGCACCTGTCGATAATTTACAATTTGTGATTGGAGAGTACTGCAATCAGACCATTATTCTTTTAGTAATTATTATTATTAAGGGAATCCATCGGTTTGTAATTCCGGAAGGAGGTCTCCCTATCCTTTTTGCGCGTATGTTCTGGGGAACATCGCGTAATCATTTTGTCCAAATGTCTGTAATTTTCGAATTTTTTGCCTAAAATGGTCTCAAATGATTGTGTTCAACTCCCTGATGCAGAATTCGAGGTCAAATTTGATTCTGTGCGTCCGGTCGGCCGGCCATCCGGCCGTTGCCACGATAACTTGAGAATGAAAACAGATAGTGACTTGAAATTTTCAGGGTGGCGTGTCTCAATATGGCGGACAGGTTCGTTAATGGGCATAATCAGCCCAACAGTTTCCGAGTGATAATTTTGTTTTGAACCAATACAAATCCGATCGAATTGAAACTTGGTGAGTAGTAGTGAAATATGATCATAAGGACGTCTGCAAAATTTTGTGAGAATCATATCACTAGAAAATTTCAAAAAAATTATTAAAAAATGTTATTCATGTCACGATAACCTGAAAACGGAAAGAGATAGCGACTTTAAGGATTCAGGTTAGGTTGTGCATCTGAATGCGACATTTGAATTTGTCTATAGGTATAATCGGCCAAACGGTTTTGGAGCTATACCCATCTGAAATTTGGTTGTTATTTTATCAATAACTCGAAAAATACAAAACATGTATATGAACATAATTCAATCATGGTTATTAGTTGTAGAATCCCAACTCAAAAATTCTTGCGAAATTTCATAAGGATCGTATCACTAGAAAATTTTAAAAAGATCATAGAAAATAATTGAAAAAAATTCTATATATCAGAAAGTATTCTTCTCACATCGCTGAAATTTTGCAAAAGCCTTCAAAACCTATCTCTACTGCCAGGTTCCAAGTTTGAACACGATCGGATCCATATTGTTGGAGATCCGAGCAGCCTTGTGTGAGTTCAGTAGCTGGATGGGTTAATCGCTGAAATTGCGGGAACCTTCAAAACCATGAATGTCATGATGACATATTGAATTATAACATCAATTTTCGTGCCGATTTTTTCATCACAAATCTATGGAAGATGATAGCCCTACATTAGGGTCCTGTAGCGGTCAGACCTGGTTTTGAAAGAGATCCTCCTTAGGAGAAGGCAACTAAATATTGAAGGGATTTCTATAAACAAGAGTGAATATCTTTGAAATCTAGCGAAGGTGATTCTTCTTCAAGAGATCCATGCGCCTACAGAGGAGTATATTTGTTAGAGGGGACTTTTGAAAGGTTATGTTTTATTTTTAATTTGTTTGTTGTCTCCTCTTGTCTTTTCATTTTTGCGCGTATGTCCTGGGGAACATCGCGTTACCATTTCCCTCAAATGTCTGTAATTTTCGAATTTTTCGCCGAAAATGGTCTCTAACGATTGGGTTCGACTCCCTGATGAAGAATTTGAGGTCAAATTTGATTCTGTCCGGCCGGCCGGCTGACTGTTGCCACGATATTTTCGATATTTTGAGAACGAAAAGGGATAGCGACTTGAAATTTTCAGAGTAGGTGGCGCATCCCTATACTATAGACAAGTTCGTTAATGGGCATAACCGGCCCAATGGTTTCAGAGTAATAATTTTGTTCTCTACCAATTCAAATCCGATCGAATTGAAACATGGTGATTAGTTGTAGAATACAAACAAGCTAAGGACGTTTATGAAATTTTGTGAGAATCGTATCACTAGGAAATCTTGAAAAAATAATTGAAAACAAAATTGGTTCAAGCACTGAAGTGAAGTCAGAAGCTTTTGCGCGTATGTTCTATTGTCCATTCTCCTGTACTGGACACTCCTAATCGAATTTACCATGGTGAATTCTATTGTCTGTTCTCCTGTATTGGACACTCTTAATCGAATTTACCTTGGTAAATTCGATTTAGAGGAAGTGAGGAGGAATCTTGATGGCACATTTCCTGAGAAATGGATTGGTAGGAGAGGATCAGTTGAATGGCTTCATACAAGAAGTTATTCAACTGATCTTTTTTGGCACGCTGTTTAGAGTTCAGAAATTGAATTAACACACAGGAGGTTTCATTGATTTGCCGAGAACAAGAACAGATGCGTTACAGAACTCTTCGTCTCGGTGGCAACTATGGTTTGCATGCATAGTCGGCTCAAATTTGCTGAAGCAAAACTGGCCCACCCAATTCTGTATTGTACCATATACCTACAATATCCTAAGAGTCAAGTGAAACCAAATAAATTAAAAAACTTTTAAAATCGCCTCTAATAATTTCGTGATCAAGCAAAAATTTCTTATGCTATTTTCTCTATGATGAATATTTTGGGCTTGAGCCACTTTTGCTCTGAGCGCGAGCGCCTCATTTATAAAAACCCTGTATAAGCATACAAAAGGTTCTAGGACACCCGGTGTATTTCCCATGGGAATGTAAAATCGAGCGAAATCAATTTATCGACGACACAATCAAAGCGACTTGAATACGCGACGCGAATTATCGCGCTAATAAATTAAAGTGGCCGTTGGAATCATTGAAATTCATAACTAATTGACATAATGAATTGTAATTTTTATACGGGCACCGGTTAACGTAACCAGAACACGCTCTGCGATAATTGAAAATGAAGTCATCTGAATTCAAGAAAGATAAAACTGTCAATGTGATACCAACTATTTTTAATTAATAAGAAAAGTGAAGTCGGCTTCACGATAATGATACAATCATCGTTTAATGCTAATACAATTCAAATTAATGGAAATCCCGGATAAAAAGATGAAATTTAGATTCCTGCACGCTGGAATCGACTGCACAAGTCACTTTTTAATCGTCGGGATATGGGGAAATCAATCTACGACTAATGAAGAGATCATCGACAGTCGCAGGCATCGGTTTCCCACGACTTTACTGAAAGTGTTTTTGTGGATTCGATTCTATCGGGATCAGGTCTGAAATATGGACGTCTATCAGGTTGGAGGATGGTGCTAAAAAATTTGCCCTCGTCATTAATTTTATACCTCTTCATGTCTTTATAACTATATGTTTCTCATAAATAGTTGCCTCTTGTTTGTATGCTTGATACAGATCAGTAATATGTTGCTTGAATTCATAATATTGTTTCAGTCTATTATTTTGTCAGAAAATTTTTCTTTGTAATCTTGCATTGAAAACATTTTTGTTGAAACAGTTTTAAAAAAACGGTTAGAAATCAAATATCGGATAATTAATAATAATAATAAACTTTTTATTTCATTCAGACCATTTACATGATATTGGAAAAGTCTGTAGAAGAGAATACATAAAATATTAATATTATTATAAAAAATTAATATGAAAAGAGATACAAACGTATCAAATGCTACATGTCACAAACTCATCTAGATTATAGAATGAGTGTTCCAACAGAAGATCTTTGAGAGTTTCTTTAAATATACAGGGTGTCCCAAGTTCGATTGCCTATTAGACGTTTCTGGAGAACTGGACATATTTGAAATCTGAAAATTGGGATTATGATATTGCTCAAAATTCTCTACAGAGCTAAAATATTTTCGAAGCCTAATCACTTCCGGTTATACAGGGAGTGAAAATGAATTTGATGGAATTTTTTCAAGTTTTGCATTCCTAGTATGGTCAAGTATTCAATGCTGAAAACATTTCTGTTAAAACCATTGTATTCATTCGAACAGTTTTCAAAATATCAAAAAAAAACGGAAAAAAGTTAAATATGTTTAGTCAGTATTATGCGCATTATTCTTGTTTTAAACATCCTGAGCGTGAACCGGTTTTAGAACATCGAAGAGGAAGAATGTGGAAAGGTCATGCATCTTTTGAATTTCAGAAATATCATCACAGGGTGTTTCAAATTTTGTGTCGAAAATTGTAATAAAAAATTGGCCATAATTCTGTTTTTCAAATTAGAACCCTATTTTTTTAAGATTGCGTTGGATTCTGCGGTTAAAAATAATGATAGTTTTTTAACATAATTATGCACTCCACCACCTTCAACTTACTGTTAGATACTCTTATCAACAAGTGCATCCTCTAGAGCAGTCTGCAGTATAGTTCCGTTAGCGAGAAACGTAATCTCGTTCTTTCGCCGTGACTCGAATATTAGATCGGCTTCCGACTTGTCCAAGTACATCCCCAGTGGAAATCTTGTGATAATCCACCACGTCCGTCTGCTACTAGGCTAGGTGCGCCTAGCCAGTGTGTATTGAATAATATCGAGAATCACGTCCCCAAGGACTTGTGCCCGAAGTACCTTAGTGTGAAGTTAACATCCCCGATCCCATTTCGATTGCCAAGAGAAACCAATACTTTCATAGATACGATTTGTCAGAGTTTGAGTAATTACTAGCTAGTAGTTTGACAAGAGCGCCGAAGCCCCTGTTCACAGAGCTTTCCCATTTTTTGGCGCTATTGTTCCTTGGAACAGAGTGCTCATCAATTTGTCCAAATTTCGGTGATTTTCGAATTTTTGGCTGAAAATGGTCTTAAACGATTTAGTTCGACTCACTGATCAAGAATCCGTGGTCGAAATCGATTATGTCCGGCCGGCTGTTAACACGATAACTCTAGAACGGAATGACCTAGACAGTTTAAATTTTCAGAGTAGATTTGGGACATGAATATCTCGGTTAAGTTCGTTATTGGGCAAAATGATTTCGGAGTAACAAAAAAAAATTTTTTTTTGACATTACAACTTTTGAATCAATTTTTTTTAAGATGCAGTTTCATCTTAAGAACCCGTTGATATAATTTCCAACTCTAACAAGGTAATACTTACGGAGATATGATTTTTTTAAATTTCAATAATACATCGTAGTTCTATGTATTCACAGAATGCGAATTATAACTGTCTGTGTTCACTGTTCATAAATGTTATCCCAATACTAAAATGAAGATGGGTTTCATAGAAAAGGAACAAAAAAACTTTTTTGAAAATATTACTATAAACGTGACGTTTTTTTGGATGTTAGGAGGGGGGTTAGGGGGAAATTTCCAGGGGTTTTATCGAGGAAAAATACGGAAGTTTCGTAGGGTTTCGCGTTTTCGGAGCGAAAAGAAGGGGGTGTATTTTAAAAAAAATCGCAAAAACGCCGATTTTGGCAAAAGGTGCGAAATGAAGGAAACGAGATCGGAGGACGGGTGGCGTTCGGAACGACGGTATTTGCGGGAACGCGAAGACGAGATTCGAAATTAGTCCGTAACACGGCCCTTTTTTCGATCCTCTCTTTCGTTTTCCCGGAAGAACGATAGGAAAATGTGACTTTTTCGCGAAAATCGACAAAATTCTGACGTTTCACGTATTTCTGTGACGAATTTTAACGCGGCTCCTTCAAGTTCGACGTTTTCGGACCGAACGAACCACGATAAATGTCAAATCGAATTTGAATTTCGAACGGAATCACTCGAAAATCTTAGAATCGAATAGAAAAACCGTGAGAAATATGAACGAGTAACCGATTTCGATCGATCGCTTGACAGGATTGACGATATTCTGAAAATCGAAAGACGGAAATAGTCCCAGTACTATAAACTGTTTATGTGCCAAAAAATCGAATTTGATTCACGAAGCTGGCGTGGCCGAGCGGTCTAAGGAGTCGGTAAATAGATTTCTAGCTCCCGAACCTCGCGGAGCGGCGGGATCGAATCTCCGAGCGTCCGAAATAGCTTTTTCTTAGTATCCTTTCATTTTTACCCAAAGAGGAGCGTACTCCAGTAAACGTATCTTGGGATTTGGATATTTTCGGTAAGTTACGAAATCTATAATGAATATCCGTTCTATCGGACGGATTTTTACATTAAAATTACTCAAAATATTCAAACATTAAGCAGAAAATTAACTATACAGGGTGTTTCGAGTAAAATGTCACCCCTACAGATCTATCGTAAAGAGAATTCTCAACACTGTAAAACCGTTACGAAATGATAACCGCTGCTATACGGGGTGTTTTTAAAAAAATGTCAACTCCGAAACCTCTGTATTCGGTTTATAGAAACTCACGAACGGCTGAACCGATTTCGATGAAACTTTGTGTGTGTATCTGAGTATGTGTCAGGTCCGCAATATACCCCGGTAGGTGGCGCTGCTATCGGTCTGTAGAAACTCAGAAATGCCTCGACCGATTTTGATGAAACATTGTGTACGTGTTTGAGTGGCTCTCAGTGTCACAATAGAAACCCGTTAGATGGTGCTGCATTCGGTTTATATCAACTCAAGAACGACTGGACCGATTTCGATGAAACTTTTTGCGTGTATCTGACAAAGTTCCAGATCCACAATATTCCCCGGTAGGTGACACAATAATCGGTTTACAGGAACTCAAAAATGGCTATACCGTTTTTGATGAATCTTTGTGATTGTATTTCGGAAGGCACAAAGGTTCACAATACGATTCTGTATGTAACGCTATATTCGGTTTTTAGCAACTCAAAAACTCCTGACATATTTCGATGGTACTTTCGGGTATGAATGATTCTCAGAATCACAACAGGACCCGTTAGATGGCATTGAACTACCGGTTCAATTGATCTACCGATTCAATAAATCTACTGATTATATTGATCTACCAAAAAAATTTAGATCTACTGGAAAAATGCAGATCTACCGGAAAAAAGTAGATCTACCGGAAAAATGTAGATCTACCGAAAAAATGTAGATCTACTGGAAAAATGTAGACCTACCGAAAAAATGTATAGATCTACCGGAAAAATGCAGATCTACCGGAAAAATATAGATCTACCGTAAAGATGTAGATCTCCCAGAAGGATGTAGATCTATTGCTAGGTAGATCTGCTGGCTCATCTGAATCCCAAAATATGGACTGCTGGCCACTAGTCTTAACTAGCTATTAGGGACATGTCAATTCGTAGTTTGAAAATATTTTCTGCTGGAAAACAATTACCAATGTGATTCTTGAATTTGTGAATATATACAAGACTGTTTTGAAACCGAAAATAATATTGATTGGTTGCATATTGAATAATTTATGTATACATTCGGGATGATGTTTCAGAAGATTTAGAATTGGATCATTTTAATGATGTAGTTTATGAAGGCAATAGGAAAGAAGAACATTATAGAATCATCAAAAGAAAAATTACTGTTCGTTGACCACTGAGGTAAATATTACCTACCTTTTACTTCCTTAATTAGTGAGACATGTTCCTATATACAGTATTTTCATAATGTTGCTAGCAAAAAAATGCTGAAATATGGATCTACATTTATGTATCAAATATTTTTTCTTAAGTTAACTTTCATAATACAGAATGAATGTGGTAGTGGTATAAACTATTAAATTATGAAAAGATAATAATTTGTTCGTCAGCCTCTGCCTACTCAAATATCAGGAATAAATGGACAATCTGCAATGATTGTCTCCAGCCTTGCTCTAGACATTTCGATGATACTTTCCTTATTATTTTAAATGATAATTTTTGAAGTATTGAAGCATTGAACATTGCTCATTTAATCTTGATAATTAAACTATTATTTATATTGAATTTCCTTCATGATGCAGTTCTATCATAAGAATCCACTGATATCATTTCCAACTCTGAGAAAGCAATACTTTGGAGATATGATTTGTCAAAGTTTGAACAAGAGCGCCAGAGCTCCTGTCCACAGAGCTTTCCCATTTTTGTATGTTAACCAATAACTTGGTTTTGTCTCAGGTAATTCTGTCTCAATTGATCTCAGTAGTTATATCATCAAATCGAACGAGTCAGACAGGAAGTATGAAGTTAACATTTAATCGTCTTCCAATTTGAATAAATTCAGACACCTGACATATCCCGCAATACCAATTTTCATTTCACGCCATCTATACTTATCACTTTCCTCCGGTAAAACGGTGAATAAATTTCTTCCAGGACTCGCTTTGAAAAATCCTCTATATAATTAAGTTTTCTGGTCATTAATTATATATTGAGATTAGGTGAACGGTAGCGAAGTTAGACGCGGTAGCTGAAAAATATTATAATTGGTCGATATTTTTAAATATCTGCATGAAGTTCAAGTGTTATTCATTATTCATGACACAGTACGTATTCTATGACTTTAATAATTGATATTTCTGACATCGATGTCTTGGGATCCGAAACATCTCAATACATCCATGTAAAATTCATAAATGAATATTTATCGCAATGTTATACTATTCTCTTAAGTCATGTCCAAGAGATATCATATTAGCTATTGAACAGATATGAATAATATGTTCCCTTGTGTTTGAATGGAAGAATTTTTGAAATCCTAGTTAGAACTTTTGAGATGTAATTACTGATAACTACTGCATACTGTGGAACTTACTTTAGTGTACGAAAGCAGGTAATAAATCAATAGGTACATATGGATAGAATACATTGAGATAACTCCCAGTGTGCGAGTTTGGCCATTTGTGAGAATTCTAACAATGAATTCACATTAAATGTTCAAAATGTGCTCCATTATTGGCGCTCTAGTTCCTCAGAACAGAGTGCTTAACAATTTGCCCAAATGTCTGTAATTTTTGAATTTTTGGCTGAAAAAGGTCTCAAACGATTTGGTTCGACTCACTGATCAAGAAGGTTGAAATCGATTCTGTCCAGCCGGTCCGGCCAGCCGGCCGGCCGTAGGCACGATAACTCTCGAATGAGAGGAGTTAAAGGATTGAAATTTGCAAGGTGGGTTCGGAGCGTAAATATCTAGGACGAGTTTGTTAATGAGCAAAATCCATTAAGCGGTTTCGGAGTTATTGCCGATTTTAGTAAAAACATTTTTTATGAATATTTCCGAAACTGATCACTCGATCTATCTGAAATTTAGCATCAAATTGTAGAATCATGACCTTCATACGCATGTGAAGTTTTGTATTGACCAGGCTACCGCAAACTGTAAAAAAAATTCAGAAAATTTGAAAAAAAAATTTCTACAATAACTCTCGAACGGAATGAGCTAGGTAGTTGAAATTATCAGAGTAGGTTAGGGAGATGAATATCTCGGTTAAGTTCGTTATTGGGCAAAATAGGCCAGATGGTTTCGGAGTAACGAAAAAAAAGTTTTTTTTTTGAGTGACAAATTTCAAATTCAATTTTTATTTAAAATGCAGTTTCACCATAGAAAACCATTGATATCATTTTCAACTCCAACAAGATAATACTTTCGGAGATGTGATTTTTCGAAATTTCAATAATGAATCGTGATTCTATGTTTTCACAGAAAGCTATAATTTTTCTATCTATAAATTATTATATGATCTGTGCTCATACTCGTACATGTCATCCTGTTCTATAAGAGAGAGTCAAATTCATTTCAGCTATCTTAATTTGATTTCTTCCATGGTACAGTTTTCATCCTAGGATTGTTCATTTAATCTTGATAAATAAACTATTATTTCAATTGAATTTTCTTTATGATGCAGTTCTATCATAAGAATACATTGATATAATTCCCAACTCTGAGAAACCAATACTTTCGGAGATATAATTTGTCTGTTTGAACAAGAGCGCCAGAAAGCTACTGTCCACAGGGCTTGAACCAATATTCTCAATGCATTTATAAATTCTTTTTCCTTTGCGATCATATGTATTTTTAACATTTGTGGGCCAATATTTTGGCAGCACAAGTCTGGAGAGCGTGTTGGAAAGGAAGGCTGGAGTCCTCGAGTTATTATACGGTTGACATAGAACTCCTGCAAATAGCTTGGAGAGCAGAAGTATAGCGTGGGCAACATCATGTTAAAAATGTCCCAACTGCATTTCTTCTTCTTCTAGTTGGTTTATGAATGGTTTAAGCATTATTCTATTGTACCTTTCACCATTAATGGTATCATGAAAGAAAACTGGGCCATATATGTATTCTACGACGGTAAACTGCTAACCACACACCAACTTTCGCGAATGCAAGGAAGTCTCAGTAAATTATTGGTAGGAGTTGTTGTACCATCGTTGTTTTATAAGGGTACAAATTCAGTTTTTTTTCACCTCTTTGTGACAAGTTTTCAAGGGGATACCAGACTGTAAAGAAAATTTATTCAGGGACATTTGAGTATTTTGTTCAACTGGTGTTCTCAGTTCTTCAACAACTTCTTGCACTGTTCTGCACCAAATCATAAGTCATTGCAGAATTAAATAATTTGGAAACAGAATTAAACTGAAGAAAAGAAGTGAGCAGTAGCAAATAAAAATCAAAAGCCAACTACGATGTTACAATAATTTATGAAGACCCTGTTTCATTTTGCCCAAATGATGGACATATTGGCAAAATATCGAATTATTATAATGATCACAGTCCACTATTTTACACTCGAACAGCAAATTTGTCAACATTCTTGACCCGAAGTAGAAATAATTTCATGATGCGGTTTGAATTAATAGAATTAGAAATGTCATGTCTATGGTTATGTCATTTTTAAGGTAGCAGCAATTTATTCAAAAGATTATTTTAAATCGATATTTAATAACTATCGCTGGTTGAAACGAGTAAACTATGGATTTATTTTGAAGACTTAGGACTAGGGTTTTTTCGGATTCACTAAGAACTCCATTCTGAAAATTCTCAAATGTCAGTTACTAGGAGGTATGAGAACAATTATTTAGATGCATTTATATCAATATTTAAAACCATTCGTTGGTCGGAAAAAATCTTTTACGATATAATGAACATATTTTGATGAATTGAAAAAGATAATTTCAGATCAGAAGTATTTTTTTTTTCTACTGAATGAAGATTTCATTTGTAAAATTGATTTGAAATCGATATATTAACGCAATTCTGACTCGAATTCATTTTAATTTGTAAATAATTTTATCTTTAATTCAATATTCAGATGAACATTTTTCTATACATTTTACCTTTTTAAACTATTTGTTAATTTTGACTTGTAAATAGGTATTTATATTTTCACTTGAATTGATTCTATACATTATACACATTTTATTATTTATGGATTTTATCTTTATAAATGTGCTTTTATCTTAAAATATGACAAACTGCTTGTCTGTTTTGGGACTTTTGTGATATTTGTAAACTATTATTGTTTTACTTTTACCTGTGAAAACAATTGTAATTGTAAAAAACACCAATTCAATTTCTCTCTCTCTCTAATCCACATTCTCGGTCCGATTGGCCGAGAGATCACATACCTTTGATATGAATGGCACCCCCCTGCACTACGAAGTCATTCCATACATAAATATTAGGCCGAAAATATGCGAATAGCGATGTAATTCATAAAAGAACGAAGGGGACCATCTGGTAGATTTATTCGGTACATCTCTCGGTCAATATCTCAAAGTACTCACCTGGCAAATATTTCAATAAGTGGTATCTTTGTTGGACCGTGGAATTCCGTTGGTCCCCTCGGAGCTCCAGAATATGCGAGCTCATTAGTGAACTTCTCATCAGCATCCTGAATCTTCCTCATATATGATTACCAGAGCAGCTGCATACGGTTGAGATATTTCCTTGTGAAATTCACTGCATAGCTCAATGTCATCGCAGCATATGTCTGGATGATCGATTTTCAATCATTTCTGAAACGGTAGCAACATTGCTTATACCGTCTGAATTTTCGGCTGAAGAGGCTTTACGATATCGCGGTTATATTCGGCTTTTATCTAGGAAAATTTCTCCCGAATAAATTTGCTTAGTTCCAGACCTAGAGGGTATTTTAGGAATTGAAGGGAAAATTTCGATATTTTGGCTATGTGAAATATAGTAATTATATGAATATTTTGAATTCAATATACAGGGTGTAGGACTTTACAAAATGTTGTAGGGATCGTATATCTAGAAAATTAAAAAAAATTCCGTATCTTAGAAACTATCCGTCAGTTATTGATGAAATCTTGCGAGAGATTTCAAAGCCTAATTTTATATATTGGACGTATTTTGATGAAATGAAACAGATATTTTCCGATCAGAAAGTAGATTTTTGCACGTATGTTCTGCGGAACATCGCGTTATCATTTTGCCCAAATGTCTGTAAGTTTCGAATTTTCTTACGAAAATGGTCTCAAACGATTTGGTTCGACTCCCCAATGAAGAATTCGAGGTCAAATTTGATTCTGTCCGGCCGACCGTCAGGCCGTTGCCACGATAACTTGAGAACCGAAAGAGCTAGCGACTTGAAATTTTCAGGGTAGGTGGCGCATCTCAATACGACGGACAAGTTCGTTAATGGGTTTCCGAGTAATAATTTTGTTTTCAACCAATATAGATCCGATCGAATTGAAACTTGGTGAATAGTTGTGGAATATAAACCTAAGCACGTTTGTGAGAATCGTATCGCTAGAAAATTATTGAAAAATTATTAAAAAATATTTTCGATGTCACGATAACCTGAGAACAGAAAGAGATAGCGGCTTGAAGATTTCAGGTTAGGTTGTGCATCTGAATACGACATTTGAGTTTGTTTATGAGCATAATCGGCCAAACGGTTTTAGAGTTATAGCCATCTGAAATTTGTTTATTTTTTTGTTCCTCATTAACTCGAAAAATACTAAATCGATTGAATTCAAACATGGTTATTAGTTGTAGAACGCCAACGCAAAAATTCTTGCAAAATTTCGTGAGGATAGTATTTGTAGAAAATTTTTAAAAAATCATTGAAAATTGAAAAAAAAAATTCTATATATCAGAAACTCTTCGTCTGAAATTGCTGAAATTTTGCAAGAGCCTTAAGAACCTAACTATACTGCCAAGTTTCAAGTTTTAACACGATCGGTTAAATATTGTTGGAGATTTGAGCATTCATCTTGTGTGAGTTCAGTAGATGGGTGACCGTTGCCTCGATAACTTTCGAACGAAAGGAGATAGGGACTTGCAATTTTCAGGGTAGGTTGCGTATCCGAAAGGGAGTGTTGAGTTCGTTTTTTGGCATAATCAGTCTAACGGTTTCCGAGTTATACCCACCTGAAATATTATTTTTTGATGACTCAAAAAATAAATATTCGAATGAATTGAAGCTTGGTAACTAGTAGTAGAAAATCATCATAAGGACGTGTTTAAAGTTTTGTAAGAACCGTACCCCTAGAAAATTTGAAAAAAATGACGAAAAAAAAATGTTAATAACCGTACCCCTAGAAAATTTCAAAAAATCACGAAAAAAAAAATTGGTTCAAGCACTGGTTCAAGCTTTTGCGCGTATGTTCTATTGTCCATTCTTCTGTATTGGACACCCTCAATCGAATTTACCATGGTAAATTATGTTGTTCATTCTCCTGTATTCGACACTTAATTCGAATTTACCATGGTAAATTCGAATTTACCATGGTAAATTCGAATTAGTAGTTTCCAATACAGGATAATGGACAACATAATTTACCATGGTAAATTCGATTTACCAATGCAGAAGAATGGACAATAGAACATACGCGCAAAAGCTCCTGACTTCACGTCAGTGCTTGAACCAATTTTTTTGTCAACTTTTTGCGCGTATGTTCTGGGGAACATCGCGTTATCCTTTTGCCCAAATTTTGAATTTTTTCGCCGAAAATTGTCTCAAACGATTGGGTTCGACTCAGTAGTTGGATGGGCGACCGTTGCCTCGATAACTACCGAACGAAAGGAGATAGGGACTTGCAATTTTCAGGGTAGGTTGCGCATCTAAATGGGAGAGTGAAGTTCGCTGTTGGCCATAATCGGTCCAACGGTTTCGGAGTTATAGCCATCTGGAATATTATTTCCTCGATGACTCAAAAAATATAGACCCGATGAAATTGTAGCTTGCTAACTAGTTGTAGAATATCGACATAAAGACGTGTGTAAAATTTTGTGAGAACCGTACCGCTAGAAAATTAAAAAAAAAATACGAAAAAAAAAATAAGTCAAGCACTGGATATTTGTTCTCTACTAAATTCGACTCACTGATGAAGAATTCAAGGTCAAATTTTATTCTGTCCGGCCGCCCGCCCGGCTGTCCGTTGCCTCGATAACTTGAGAACGGAAAGAGATAGCGACTTGACATTTTCAGGGTGGGTGGTGCGTCCCAATACGACGAAGAAGTTCGTTAATGGGCATAATCGGCCTGACGGTTTCCGAGTGATAACTTTGTTTTTAATCAATACAGGTCCTATCGAATTGAAAATATTATTTATCTCAAGATAACTTGAGCACGGAAAGAGATAGCAACCTGAAATTTTTAGCGTAGGTTGCGCATCCCAATCCATCAGTTGAATCTATTAGTAGGCATAATCGGCCAAACGGTTTTGAAGTTATACCCATCTGAAATGTTGTTATTTCCTCAATAACTCAAAAGATTCAATTCAGATATAATAATTAGTTGCAGAATGCCAACGCGCAAGTTTTGGTGAAATTTCGTGAGGATCATATTACTAGAAAACTCTTAAAAAATCATGGAAATCATTGAAACAAAATCCATAATTCATAAACTATCTGTCCGATATCGATGAAATTTTGTAAGGCCGTTCAAATCCTCACATTACAGCCAAAGTTCCAAATTTGAACACGAACTGATCTATATTGTTGGAGATCCGAGCAGCCTTAGGTGAGTTCAGTAGCTGGACGGGTGACTTTTGCCACGATAACTCTCGAACGGAGACGAATAGTGACTTGCAATTTTTAGGGTAGGTTGCTCATCAGAATGGGACTGTTGGGTTTGTTGTTGAGCATAATCGGCCAAACGGTTTCGGAGTTACACCCATCTGGAAAATTGTTTTCCCGATAACTCAAAAAGTAAGATCGGATCGAATTGAAACTTGGTTACTAGTTTCCGAATACCGACACAAAGATGTGCTTGAAATTTTGTGAGGATCGCATTACAAGAATATTTTTAAAAAATTTTGAAAAAATATTATGCATCTCAGGATAACTGGAGAACGGAAGGAAATTGCGACTTGCTATTATTTCCAGGGTAGGTAGCGCATCCGAATGCGACATATGTGTTCGTTAACAGGCATAATCGGTCAAACGGTTATGGAGCTATAAACATCTGAAATTTTCTTATTATTTCCTAGATAACACAAAAAATACGAAACCGATCTAATTCTAACAGGGTAATTAGAAGTAGAGAGCCGATGCGCAATTTTTTACGAAATTTCGTAGGGATCACATCACTAATAATAAAAAAAAAATTTGTTCAAGCACTGACATGTCCGGAGCTTTTGTGTGCATGTTCTATTGTCCATTCTCCTGTGTATTGGACACTATTAATCGAATTCACCAAAGTAAATTCGACAGTGTCCAATACAGGAGAATGGACAATAGAGCATGCGCGCAAAAGCTCCTGACTGTGTTGAACAGTCAGTGCTTGAACAAATTCTTGATATTGTATCAAATTTCGCTAATCAATTGATTTTATTTTTTTCTAATTTGATTTTTGCAATTAGCATGAAAGTTATAACATTTCTGAATAGAGAATGACGATACCTTTCAAACGAAGCATCAGAAGCTTATACTTCCTATTTGAAAAATTGGGGGTGTACCTCTCTTCGAAGGGGGTTGAAGGTATGGTTCGCATTTTTACGAAGAAGAATGACAATTTAAAATTAAAATTTGGCATGTTTCGGGATTTTCCATAAAGATGTACAGTAACCAAGATAATGAATTTATTCCATTTGGCTTCACACTGTATTTATATACAGTCTCCTGTCAGACTGTCATCTGATTTGACTCGGAAACAGCGTGAGTATTTGAGTACCCTACGTCAGGAGTTGGATCGTCGCAAATCTAACGGAGAATCCGGCATAACCATTAGATATGTTGATGGCTTTCCGAAGATAGTTAGATCAAGAAAAAACTAATTAGTAGGGATAATCTAAATTTAAGTGTTTACTATCAAAATGTTCGTAGTATTAGGGGAAAATTGAAACTTTATGATTTGGTTAAGAATATTAATACATCTGATTATGATGTAATTTTGCTCACCGAGACATGGTTAAATGCGTCAATTGGTAATGCTGAGTTGCAGATGCATAATTATAACATTTTCAGAAATGATAGATCAGTTTCTTCAAGTTCAAAAGAGCGTGGGGGTGGGGTGTTGATTGCGGTTAAAAATATTTTCAGTTCCACTTCGTTATCTACCCTGAATGATGATGTTGAGGATATATTTGTTTTGATTAATTGTGAGTCAAGTATTCTATTTGGCACTGTGTATATACCCCCTAGTTCTTGTATCTCAGATCGACTCATTACTATGAAAGTAACTGTGCTAACATGGAATATGTCATTAATTCGGTCAAACCAGTAAAGGTTTTCATGGCTGGAGATTATAATTTGGGTGATATCGGTCAGTATGATAATTGTTTGTCTGATGTCATTGATCCATGCTCTCGTGCTGTTGGCGATGCTCTGTGTTTCAACGGTTTATACCAGGTAAATTCAATTAAAAATTCATGTGGTGGTATGCTAGATCTTGTCCTCTCTGAGGATGCTGATCTCACGATTGAAACTGCCGTCGACGTTCTTTCTAAGTTGGATGCTTACCATCCTGCTCTTTGTGCTTATGTTTCATTGGATCTCGTCGAATTACCTAATATTGGAGTCATTCATTACAATTTCAAGAAAGCCAATTACGAGACTCTGAACAGTCATTTTTCGAACTTAAATTCTACTTAAATCATACTACTAAATCATACTATTTTAGCAAATTTTAACGACATTGATAGCCTGGTTGATAAGTTCTATAATGTGCTGATGCAGGCTGTTGAAGCGTTTGTACCTAAGATTTATTTGAAGAAATCTACCTTTCCCCCCTGGTTCACTGATGATCTGAAGAAGCTTGTTTTTGAAAAAAAGAAATTGCACCGAAATTACAAAAAACACAAGCGCTGGGAAGATTATTTAGCATTTTGTAATATAAGATCACAGTGTTCTAGTATGGCGGCCACATGTTATAGGGATTATATTCTGGGCATAGAGAGTTCAATGAAAGAGAATATAAAATCTTTCTGGAATTTCACCAATTCCAAAAGGAACAACAATCATTTACCGACTAGTATGTACTTGGATGGTCGAAGGGCTGACGCGGACTTTCACATTGCCACACTTTTTGCTGAACATTTCAGGTCGACTTACGTGACAAGTTCTGGTTCTTCTTCTGATCGTTCAACTTCCACTTCCGCTCACTTATGTGAGAATATACTATATTTCTCTGTTGATGAAGTAGCGAGCCGGTTAGATTCTCTCGATGCCAGTAAGGGCCCTGGGCCTGATTTGGTGTCTGCCTTCTTCCTGAAGAGCTGTTCGTCCTCTCTTGCTATCCCTCTTCAGATATTATTCAATAAATCTTTGACTGCAGGTTATTTTCCTTCGAAGTGGAAATGCAGTATGATAATACCATTATTTAAGTCAGGTGATAGATCCAACATCAGTGATTATAGACCAATTAGTATCATCAACACCATTCCCAAGATTTTCGAGACTCTGGTAATGGATCGGTTGCAGCGGGATATAGTTTCAGGGTTAGTTGAGCAGCAGCATGGTTTTGTTCCTGGTAAGGGTGTCGACTCCAACCTTCTGATATTTACACAATACGTGATGAACTCTTTGGAGGCAGGAGGACAGGTCGATGTTGTTTACACAGATTTCTCCAAGGCATTCGATAAGGTGGACCACTGTATTTTGAGAAGAAAGCTGTTGTCATTTGGGATTACTGGTCGATTGCTCGCCTGGTTCATGTCATACTTGACCCAACGGACCCAGAAGGTCAAGGTTCGCTCATCTACCTCACAATTGTATGAAATCCAATCGGGCGTACCGCAGGGCAGTCATTTGGGACCTCTTTTATTCCTCATATACGTCAATGATATTACTACCTGTTTCAGATTCGCAAAATTTCTTTTATTTGCTGATGACCTAAAAATTGTTTTGTTGGTCGGTAGTTTAGCAGATATGTTGAATCTACAAGCTGACCTTGAGAGACTGGAACAATGGTGTAAGCTCAGTGGCGTGTATCTGAATGTCCGTAAGTGTAAACATAATATGTCAATTTCTCGAAAAGCCCATCACTTTCCATCTGAGTACGTTTTGAGTGGGGAAAAATTAAGTGCAGTTACTGCAATAAAAGATTTGGGAGTTTTGTATGACTCGAGAATGAGCTTCGGGGTTCATATCGATAGCATAGTCAGCAAAAGTCTGAGAATGCTGGGTTTCATATTAAGGCATTCATATGAGTTCAGGGATATTAACACACTCAGGCACCTGTACATCAGTCTTGTTAGACCACAATTGGAGTTTGCCTCCAGCGTATGGTGCCCGTATACCTATGTTGACAATGTCAAAATCGAAAGAGTTCAAAATAAATTCCTCCTCAGCATATCTTCCAGACTAGGCATCCCTCGTATAAGCTTCTCTGCAACTCAGATGAGAAATATGCTCCACTTGCCTACCTTAAGAACTCGCAGGATGAGATGTGATATATTATTATTTGCCCGACTTGTTAGGGGGATGTTATCGTCGACGGAGCTTCTCTCGCTTTTTGGTTTCCATATACCATCCAGAAGCACTAGGGGATCTGTGTTGCTGCACATTCCTCATTATGGGTGCAATTATACCAGGGCGTCGCCAATTCCACGAATATCGACACATGCCAACATGTCCAGTCGATCGGGCGTTGATATTTTTTTGGGGTCAGTTATTCTGCCATTGTTAGACAGGTGGGTGAAAGTATCATTTAGTTTTTTATTGTTGGATTTTCTGTTTCCTTTAAATATTCTTCGTTAATTTCATGTATATATATATTTTTGTGATTACTGTAAAATTGGGTTCATCCCGTAAATAAATAAATAAATAAATAAATAAATAATACGCCAATTAATTATTGGTGGAGAAATTCATATAAAATTTCATCTGCAGATAAATAATTTTCACTCCGTAATCGTATACATCTGAGCACAGACATTAACGCGATAAATCATTAAATTCCATTAGCTCCAACACTTTGATTGAATTTCCTCCAGCACATGTGCGCCAGTTACCCCTTTACAACTCGCAAAATTGAAATAATAATTGTACAACCTTCACACCATGTCGGATATAGACCCCTTAACAATTTCATGCACTGCCGGGAGATGACTAATAAATAAAAGATGGCAGAGACTTCAATATTTGATGGAAATAATTAGAAAACGATTACGGTTCCCCCCGGTCCGTAGTCCATCCATCAAGCGTGCGCTGAATCTCCGGAGATTAGGCATAGAGATCCCGGAGTCGGGAGTCGGGCACGGTCCCCCGGGTGGGGACGCGAATTCGGGACGTACATGGGGATGGTGTGAGAGAGTCGCACGGAATCAGAACGTAAAAAATTGCCGTCGAGTTTTGCAGGAGGTAATTAACAGCGGGGATCTGGGTGCAGGTTTGGTGTCCAGTCCGGGGTTCACTTATCGCCAGCTCGGTGATCAATTAATGAGCAACTGATTATGTTGTTTCGGGATATGAGTTTGGGTGTTCCCGAATTCATGCAAACTTTTTGGATTAATATTATCTCGAATAATGAACGTTTCAAATCATGCAGCGGAAATACAGGGTGAGTCTTTGACCACTGCATTAATTTTAACCAAAGATTCCTCTCATCAAATGAAACATTTTTTTCATTTACCATTTTTCCAGATTCGGCTCAGGTAAAAAGTTACAAGCGTTTAAAGATTTCACAATGTGCTAATACACTCCCGTATATAAATTATCTATGACATTGTTGGTGGACGAGAATATGGCATGGTAACGTGGTTTACAGCTTGATTGGGGATTCCAACGCTCAGGGACGGATCCATAAATGTAGTGAAATTTCTGGTGTTTTCCATTTTAAAACATTCAATGAAGAATATCTCGAAAACGGTGCGTTTAAGGAGAAATGATGAAGAATAATATAATGTTCTAAAACGATGGAATATTCTCGAAATTACTCAAGAAAAACTTTATATGCTTTCTTTATGCTAATTTCGTTTAGTTTTATGAATCCACGAGTCCATAACTAGAAAACCAGTAGAAGTAGAAAATAACTAATATTTGGAAAATATGTATCATAGTTATAGGAAACTTTACGAAAACATTCATTTTATTCGAGAAGAGGATGTCAAAGCTACAAAATAAAAACTGATTTTTTTTCAAAATTTCAACATCCTGTATCTTTTTACCTGAGCTGAATTTGGAAAAATGTTAAATGAAAAAAGTGTTTCATTTGATGAGAGGAATCTTTGGTTAAAATTAATGCAGTGGTCAAAGACTCACCCTGTATATGGTGTATTAAAAAATATCCATTATTTTTGCATTAAATTGAAGGCCTTAATTACCATAGTTAGAATGATCCGATTTAGATCAAATATGCGCCGTTTTGTTCTACAACTAGTTGCCATTTTGGAGGTAATATCATTGTGCCCCTTCCATAGAAGCCCTCGTCCCTATTTGCAAAAAATTGAGACAGTCGATTTTCATAAGCATTTGTTGATGCGAATTTCTCACCAGCAAAATTGTTCACCATGGACAGGAACAGATGGTAATCACTTGGTACTAGGTCTGCACTACAAGGTGGATGCATAAGAACCTACCAACCAAGCTCCCAGAGCTTCTATCAAGTCACTATCGATGTATGTGGCCTGACGTTGTCCTGATGGAACACAATTTCTCCCCTACCCAGGAAGCACACTATATTGGCGGAATATCGATTCTATATTGGCCCAATATAGATTCATAGTTTCATGGTAAATCTATGTATCCCCAATATTGACCCTATATTGGAATTTCAATTTATATCCAATATTGTGACTTATTGCTACCGCCAATATTGGCCCTATATTGGCAAAACTTTATTGGTCAAATTTGTATATGAGTACAGCCCCCAATATTGGGATTTCCATATCCGGTCAATATTATGAATTATGGCTGCATCCAATATTGCTATTTATATATTGGGCCAATACTGATAATTAGTAGTGCCTCCAATATTGGCCCTATATTGCAGTTTCAGGATCTAGCCAATATTGTGACTTGTTGTTACCGCCAATATTGGCCAATATTGAAAATTATTACTGCCTCCAATATTACCCCAATATTAGGATTTATATATCTGGCCAATGTAATGAATTAATGCTGCATCCAATATTGGTCAAATATTGCGATTTCATTATTGGGCCAATATTGTGAATTAGTATTGCCTCCAATATTGGCCCAATATTAGGTTTTTATGATCTAGCCAATATTGATACTACTTGTAACCGCCAATTTTGGCCTAAAATTGGCAAAACTATATTGGCTAATATTGAATATGAGTACTGCCACCAATATTACCCCAATATTGTGATTTCTATGTCTGGCCAGTATTATGAATAAGTGCTGCATCTAATATTGGTCCAATATTGTGAATAAGTATTTCCTCCAACATTGGCATTGGAATGTTTGGATCTAACCAATATTGTGACTTGTTGTTACCGCCAATATTGGCCCTGAATTGACAATACTATATTGGCCAATATTGTTTATGAGTACTTCCTCCAATATCTCCCTAATATTGGGATTTCTATATTATATTCTGAATTAATATTGCCTCCAATATTGGTCCAATATTAGAGTTTCAAGATTTAGCCAATATTGTGACTTGTTGTTACCGCCAATATTGGCCCCGAATTGGCAAAACTATATTGGCCAATATTGAATATGAGTGCTGATGTTTACCGAACTTTATTTTTTCAATTTTTTGAGTGAACTAATTTTGCACTACAAATACTAAAAATAAATTTTCACCCTAAAGTGTGAAACTTATAAGAAATGAGTTAGATAAGTGAGTGAAGTGAGTGAAGATTTCTCATATTAAAAAAATTGTTGAAATAAATGAATATTTAGTGGACAATAATCGGCAACTTTTGAAACAGTCTCAAAATTTCTGAGCTTCCTTAATTTTTGTGGGGCAGTATATTCATCGCTAAATGAACGAGCGCGCTAAAACTCATGACCAGTAAGTGCCTTTAATAAAGTTTTTGGTGGCTTAGGAAAATGTGCTGCTCAATTCCAAAGGTTTATTATTAGAGTAAATGATAAACCGAAGGCACCGCCCAAAATGGCGCTACTTAATCGCACTAATTATATCAAAATCGAAAAACGATTGGGAAGCAAATGCAGCCGAAAAAACTCCGTACCTTATACTTAACGGCCGGTCGAGGAGTGACTGAATCAAGACTAAATCATTTATTAACCAACCATAACATTTAAAAAACATTTCTAGCCACAGGTACCATACACGGAAAATCCGAGATAGGTACCAGTTACAACTTGGTCGGACGTTTTAATTGTAGGTATATTGAGGATTTCTCATTCGAGCAGCCTCCTACTTATTAATTTTCTTAATAAGTGTAATCCATAGTTCAAATTATACAGAACAAATCCGAAAGTATAACGTGGAAAAGAATAAAAAAGTTCGGATTGGAAACGAGTGAATTCATTGATCATAGCTTGCGTAGTGATTATGAGGGATGGGCTCAATGATGATCCATTTCAGATCAACTGTTCGGTTTGGATGCCACCGGATAGAATTAAACACCTGCCTCCGGATAAATAATGGGATTTGAAGAGTCAGGGCTTATAATTTCTGGAGGAAACGTTTATCATTTCATTGTGGTGGACTGAGGGTGCATTAATTCGTTCAGTAATTTCTTCACATGTTCGCCAGAATGGCCTCGGAGATTTCGAGTTCCAACACTATTACAAATTTTACACAAATTTATTTCTCTATTTCAGTATCGTAAGTTCATTACAGCACTAAAAATAGTGCTGGAATGAACTCACTCCCGCATTATTTCTAGTTACATTTTTCGTTTTGTATGGTAGTCAGCACTGACATTTGATCCTATCAAATTTCAACACACGTCAATTATTATTGAAAGGTTTTTGTCTGGGTTTTCTCTCCCAAACTCTGAAAAATATCTATAATATAAAAATTAATTATTTTGTGATTTGCTACTGCGTAAGAAACACAAGACATTTGTCAGAAGCAATCAATTGAACAATGCTGCCTAACAAACAACAACGAAACAACATCAACGAAGAAACATCTATATCGTAACGTTTCGGAGTCTATATATCAGACTCCTTCGTCAGACGCTTAATGAAAATCTTTAGAATTATTTTGTTCATAGTTATTTTGTGAAATTCAAGAATTCTGACAAATGTCTTGTGTTTCTTACGCAGAAGCAAATCACAAATTAATTCATTTTTATTTTATAGATATTTTTCAGAGTTTGGGAGAGAAAACCCAGAAAGAAACCTTTTAATAATGAGTATACCTCCCACAGTAGCCTTTAATGATTATTTACTTCAATTATTGTCAATATAATATTGATAATATAATCTGGATATGGTGAAATAATTGTTGGGAGGAAAAGTTTCATTTTCATTAAAAAATATGGTACATATAGGTACTTGAGATTTCTTCTTTCTAATTTTGAAACTGTTTTAAATCTAATCTCCATGCCCTACGTACGATTCAACTTCAAATTCCGTAATCTGTCAACTTTCGTAACAGTTACACCAACTGCCAAGATACAATGCAAAAGTCACTGGGATGTATAGTCCCAATTTTTTATTGAATTACAACAGTATTTTACAAAACTTGTCTGAAATAGAGACAATATCGCCTAATACTCGTCGCAGAAGGCGATTCCAACACTCACGCCTTCGAATTTTGCATTCGTGTTTGCATAGGAGCCCATTCTGCAACTTGTTTTAGAATATACTATTTCTATTCCAAATATAGCGATTCTGCTTATTTGTGTTGTTTCTGTCAAACGCTAAAAATATTTTTCTTCTGGAAAATTCTTCAGCTTAAGCATTACATAAAACAACATTTCAAATTGCATTTTACAGGGTGATTGTTTGAGACCATACATTAGAAGAATATAGAGATTGGACATATGGTTCAGGAATTTTATATTAGCCAAAGTCCAATGTGATCTTTCTAACGAAAATAGTTTCAAGATGGTGCCACTCCCGGAAATACTGGAACTCGACACATACAGTCTTATTACAAATACGACTACTTATTTTTTATTGAATGGTTTTTTTTTTGGGTTTACTCTACCAAGCTCTGAAAAATATATATTAAATAAAAATTTATTATTTTGTGATTTGCTTCTGCGTAAAAAACAAAGATTTGTCAGAAGCAATGAATCGAATAATGTTGCCTAAAAAACAATAACAAATCAACATCAACGATGAAACAACTATTTGTAACGTTTCGAGGTCTAAATCAGACTCGTTCGTCAGACACTTCACGAATATCTTCAGAATTATTATTTGTTGATATAGCTATTCTGAAATTCGAGAATTGTTATTGTTTGTTAGGCAACATTGTTCGATTTATTGCTTCTGACAAATATCTTGTGTTTCTCATGCAGAAGCAATTTACAAAATATTAAATGTTAGATCTTTTTCAGAGTTTGAGAGAGAAAACCCAGTAATAAACCATTTAATAATGAAAATACCTCCCACAGTATCCTTTAATAATTATTTACATATTTTTTATCGCTTTTTGGATTCTTCAACTAATTTTATTGTATATTATATTTTCATTTTGCCAAAATGTAACGTGAAAGATGATTTTTTTGCTGAAAATGGTCTCAAACGATTAGGTTCGACTCACTGATGAAGAATTCGAGGCCAAAGACTATGTCTGGCAGTCCGGTCGCCACGACGACTTTCGAACATAAAGAGATAGTGGCCTGAAATTTTTTGGGTAGGTGGCGTGTCCAAATATGACGGACAAGTTCGTTGATGGGTATAATTGGCCCAACCGTTTCCGTGTACGAATTTTGTCTTCAACCAATACTTATCCGATCAAATTGAAACTTGGTAACTAGTTATAGAATACCGATATAAACACGTACTTGAAATTTTGTGAGATTAGTATTACTAGAAAATGTTTAAAAAATTATTAAAAAATATTATTTATCTCATGATAACTTGAGAACGGAAATAGATAGCGACTTGCAATTTTTAGCGTGAGTTGCCAATCCGAATGCGACATTTGAGTTAGTTAATAGGCACAATCAGGCAAACAGTTTTGGAGTTATACCTATCTGAAATTTTGTTCTTAGTTCCTCAATTACTCAAAAAATACGGAACCGATCTCATCCAAACATTGCTCATTGTTAATTAGTTGTAGAATACCGACACGCAAATTTCTGCGAAATTTCGTGAGGATCGTAGCACTTTTAAAAGAATCATTGATAATCATTGAGAAAAAGTCTATATATCAGAAAATATTCGTTCGACATCGCTGAAATTCCGCGAGAGCCTTCAAAACCCACTTTTCAGCCAATACCTATATGGTTGAAAATCCGAGCAGTCACCGTTCAGTAGCTGGATGGATGACCATTTGCCACGATTACTTTCGAAGGGAACAACATAGCGACTTGTAATTGTCAGGGTAGATTGCGCATTCGAATGGGACCTTTAAGTTCGTTGTTGGACATAATCGGCCCAACAGTTTCGAAGTTATACCCACTTGGAATATAATTTTCTCGATAACTCAAAAATACAGATCCGATCGAATTGAAATTTGGTAACTAGTTGTGGAATACTGACATAAAGACGTGTATGAAGGCGTTCGCGAGGATCGTATCACTAGAAAATTTCAAAAGATATATGATACAATATTATGTATCTCACGATAACTATAGAGATGCGACTTGCAATTATCAAGGTAGGTTGTGCATTCGAATGTGACATTTGAGTTCGTTAATAGACATAATCGGACAATGGTTTTGGAGTTATTCTCATCTAAAATTTTAGTGTTATTTCAAAATATACAAATCCGGTCGAATTAAATTTCGATAATCAGTTGTAGAATGCGGACGCGCTAATTTTTGCGAAATTTCGTGAATAACGTGTCCTAAATTTACTTGAGACGTAAGTTTTTTCGTATGTTATCAAATATTTAACGAATTTCAATTCCGATAGAACACATATGTCGGAATTAAAATTTTCTGTGATCTTAGACGATTCTCTCATTACTCAAGTCGTCAATTTCTGAAATATTCATGAAAGTTTCCATTAAAACAACAATTTTGATCACTTAAGCGTCCCAAAATATGTTTTTGCGTACGATGCGGCCAAGTGTTACTTTGGCAACCCAAATGCGTGCGGAAAAGTAATAACTTGCGCACGCTCGTTGGAAAAATCATATCATATATATCGTTCCCAAGAAGAAAGTATCACCAACATAAAATTGTAGCTTCCTATATCGAATCACCCGTTATTACGTCTCATTTCGAGATTAGTCGGAATTGTCGCCATAACCGTCCAAAACACCCTGTAGAACCCTTTCTGATCACCCATCGCAGGGGAATACCTACTAAAGAATGTAAAACGCATTCGGCTCTTTTTCATATCATCATTACGATAACAGCAATTGGGGGTGAAGCAGTAACGCCGGGAAAAAGCAATAACTGTCACTTGTTTCTGCCATGCGAGGAGCCTCGCGTCGGGACCACCACGGGGGCAAGGCATAGAACACGGAATAAAGATAGAATATTGTAAGCAGTTGCAGTGGCGCGTAAAATCATATATGACACTCATATCCATGGCAACTCCGGGCCGATATGAATATTTCATAGATTCCATTTTCATACTTTATTGAACGTGTCGCCTCTGATTATATGCAATATACCTGACCTACAGACGTTACTTCTGGCGTTTCCTCCTTCGGTCGTTACGCTGGAAGAGCGACTGCCTCAAGAAGGGTGGGCGGATGCGCGCAAGAATTGCTAGTCTACAATTACCAGAGAAGTGCGAAATAGTTTGTAGAATGTAGTTACATACAAAATGCAAGCTGATTTTCATATTTTTATTGTTCAGGTGAACAGAGTGCCTATCAATTCGTCCAAATGTCTGTAATTTTCGAAATTTTGGCCTATAATGGTTCCAAACGATTAGTTTCGACTCACTGATCCAGAATCCTAACTGGATTCTGTCCGGCAGTCAGCACGATTACACTTGAACGCAATGATTTAGATGGTTGAAATTTTCAGAGTAGGTTTAGAGTCCAAATACGCTGGCTGAGTTCGTTAATGGACAAAATCCACAAAGTGGTAATTAGTTTTGAGATTTTCAGAAAATCTACCAATTCTGATATTTACATTTCGTCTGATTCGGTAGCTCCCTGGTCACATAAAACAGCCAGCTTACATTTCCTCGTGAAACGGTTATTTAATATTCCGCAAAGCAATGTTAACTTCAAGAAAGAAAGAACAGTTATTTTTTCAAATTGCCGAAAGAAACGGGTATTGTCATCAACTAGTTCAGAAAATTATCAACAAACACTTAATCATGTTAATTTACCATGGTAAATTCGATTAAGAGTGTCCAATACAGGAGATTGGACAATAGAACTTCCCGCAAAAGCTCCTGACGTCACGTCAGTGCCTTATTATTATTATTAATACAATAAGAGTAGAGGCATGAACCTATATATACTCAATTCACATAAAGAAAAAAGTTGATTGAAGTGAATAAATGATAAATAACTACATCCACAGGATAAACAAGCAAAATGAAATAAAGCATAATTATAGTCGATCATAGGCATTCCTGAAGGCGTTGGTACTAGTAGCGTCGACAATGCTATCAGGCAGACGATTCCAATGATGAAACACTCTATTGGGTAAAAACCGCTGTCGTTGGGATGTTCTAAAAGTCTCTCTACTAAGCTTGAACGAGTGGCCACGAAGGTTGTTCCGATTTAGCGTGAACAGACCCCTCATGTGCTCCCCAAAATGTCCATGAATGGCTCTAAAAGTGAATATCAGATCTCCTCGCAATCTCCTGTCCTCAAACGTTGGCAACTTGAATATTCTTAGTTTCTCATCATAAGACGGTCACACCGGACCATAGGGGAGTCTGGTAACCCATCTCTGGAGCAGCTCCAATCGGTTCCCGTCAGCATGGAAGGAAGGCCACCATGCAGGGCCAGCATATTCTATGATTGGACGCACATAGTATCGGTAGAGTAGGTTAAAAGTTTAGCATCACACCCCTCGAAGCACTTGAAGAGAAGAAAGGCAACTTGTCTCGATTTGGAGGTAATGTTACTTAGGTATATGATTCGTCCAAGTTAGTTCATTCGAAACTGTAATTTCTAGATCCCTCTGGCTTGTAACCGTACGTAAAGGCTGACCATTGATGGTATAGTTCCGCTTGAACCAATTTTTTTTTTGTAATTTTTCAAAAATTTTCTGGGGGTACGGTTCTCACAAAATTTTACACACGTCTTTAAGTCGATATTCTACAACTAGTTACCAAGCTTCAATTTAATCGAGTCTATATTTTTTGAGCTATCAAGGTGGGTTTTACTCCGAAATCGATGGACTGATTATGTCCAAAATCGATGTTGACCCTCCCATTCGGATGCGCAACCTACCCTGAAAATTGTAAGTCCCTATCGAGGTCCCTATCTTCTTTCGTTTGAAAGTTATCGAGGCAACGATCACCCATCCAGACGACAAAAACTGTAGTGAACAAGAGTGTAGTTACTTTTGTAGTGGCCACAAACATTCTGTATCTCAGAAAGTAACCGTCAGATATCGTTGAAATTCTGCGAGAGCCTTCAAAACCTTATTTTACGGTGAAGTTCTACATTTGAACTCGATCGAATCTATACTGGTGAAGATTTTGACGAAATATCGAAATATTTCAACGATCGAGATGTACTGGTTCACTGGATTACACTCGACAATGTAGGTTGTCAACAGTTTTTGATTTTTGGAGAGAATTTAATGAATCATGTGTATATATCTGCCGAAGTAAAATTTGACAAGTCGATACGTCAGTAATAACATTCGTTCAATAACTAGTGAGAATTGGATATGTACCTTATTTTACGGTCAAGTTCTCGATTTAAACTTGATCAAATAATATATAACATGATGATATTTTTCTGGAATTAGAAATTTGAAAATAAGGTATCAAAGGTCAGGAATAACAATAGTTCAATTTCAGAATTTCTTTTTTTGATTCCCATGGCAGAAATTATTGATCTTTTTCATTTTTTTGCGCGTATGTTTTGGGGAACATCGTGCTATCATTTTGCCCAAATCCCTGTAATTTTCGAATTTTTGGCCGAAAATGGTCTCAAACGATTGGGTTCGACTCCCTGAAGAAGAATTCGATATCAAATTTGATTCTTTACGTCCAGCCGTTGCTACGATAACTTGAGAACTGAAAGAGATAGCGCTAGAAATTTTCAGGGTAGGTGGCGCGTCCCAATACGGCGGACAAGTTCGTTAATGGGCTTAATCGGCCCAACGGTTTCCGAGTAATAATTTTGTTTTTAACCAATACACATCTGATCAATTTGAGGCTTGGTAGTTAGTTGTAAAATACTGGCAGAAAGACGTTTCGAAATTTTGTGAGAATCGTATCACTAGAAAATTAAAAAAATATTCTATTTATCTCACGATAACTTGAAAACGGAAAGAGATAGCGACTTGCAATTTTCAGGGTAGGTTGCGCATTCGAATGTGACATTTAAGTCAACAGGCATAATCAGAAAAAACGGTTTAGGAATTATACTCGTCTGAGATTTTGTTGTTATATCCTCTATAACACAAAATATAAAAATCCAATCCAAATAAAACACTGTAGTATTTTAGTATATTATTAGGTATTTAAAGAATTTCAAGTCCAATAGAATACATATGTCAGAATAAACAATTCTGTGATCCTTGACGATTCTCACATTACTAAAGTCTGCCATTAAAATGGTACGATCGAATTACACTATTTTTTAACGTAGATTCCAGCTGGCCAAAAAGAACCATTTAATAAAAAAATTGAGTTTTTATTAAAAACAAATGAGTCTTGAGGTTTTTGTCATGACTGACTTTGACAAAAATAGAAACACCCTGTATGTTCAATTGAATTTTTAATTAAAGAAGGAGAAGCATTAGTATGTCTTCTGATAGAAGCTAGAAAAATAGGAATTTTCATGCGAAAATCTACGTTATTAACATTGGAATGAAGCCCTATTTGAGAAGATGTAAAGGGTTTTTTCAGATTTCACACGAATTTTCTGAGAATAATATGTGAGTGACACATTAAAACAATGTAGAATTCAATGAATAATCTGATTAACAATGAAAATACTGGGTATTTATACTTAAAAAATGAAAATTGGAATAATTTCCGGTGAAACCTGAAGTCGAACGAATCTGAAATGTTTTCCAAAAATTCATCTCTCCTAACAAAGCTTAACTAAAAAATTTCAAGTGTTTACCTGGAGTATTTCTTTGAAATATTCTAACGAACCGTCTTCGTGAATCACCCTGCATACCTTTCAAGATTAAAAATTAAACCTCTGTTTGAAATCTGCAGTATTTTACCCGGATAAAACGGATCATACTCTCGTATGTGCACAAAACACAAAACGTATGGTTTTTTCATACAACAAAGCCAAACCCCAACCTCTAGAAAAACATTCTCTCAGCCGCAATTCACGTGATGACGATCTAAAACTATAGAGCTGTAATCGCATACCGGACCGCGTTTGTGAGTCGGCCAAAATTTGTCTTATTGTTAGAAAACACAATAGATGGCTTTTTTACTACCCCACGCCCCTTGTGAAATTTCCCGACCCTCTTTTGCTCTTTTCGTCAACGGATATACGAATCGCCAATTATTAACGGGGAGATCGCAGTATGTACACATCAGTGACGGCTCGTGAGGATTATTACTATCATAATACTTGACTTTTATTGCTTCCAATAGATCAGGTGAGAGGGTTGGTAAGAATGTGTGCTCAGTAATTGTCTCAATTGAATATTCTTCCTAGAAAATGGCTCATTCGTCAAATACCTATGTCGAGTTTTGTTCCATCATTTTCAATTTTAGTACCTTTTTTTGTATTTTTGAAAACCAGGAGTGAAAAACATAATCATATACAGGGTGAGTCTTCAAGTTGTACTTTAAATTTAAGCGTAGATTTCCCTGATCAAATAAAACACTTTTTTCATTTATCATTTATCCAGATTCGGCACAAGAAAAAAGATACAGGCTGTTGAAGTTTGAACAAAAATTGGTTCAAGCACTGGCGTGAAGTCAGGAGCTTTTGCGCGTATGGTCTATTGTCCATTCTTCTGTAGGTATTGGACACTCAAAATCGAATTTACCATGGTGAATTCTATTGTCATACATACGCGCAAAAGCTTCTGACTTCACGTCAGTGCTTGAACCAATTTTTTTTTTCGTAATTTTTTTTTTATTTTCTAAGGGGTTCTCACAAAATTTTACACACGTCTTTATGTCGATTTTCTACAACTAGATACCAAGCTTCAATTCGATCGAGTCTATATTTCTTGAGTCATCGAGGAAATCATATTCCAGATGGGTATAATTCCGAAACCGTTGGGCCGATTATGGCCAACAGCGAACTTAACTCTCCCATTCAGATGCGCAACCTACCCTGAAAATTGCCAGTCCCTTTCTCTTTTCGTTCGGGAGTTATCGAGGCAACGGTCACCCATCCAGCTACTAAACTCACACAAGGCTGCTCAGATCTCCAACAATATAGATCCAATCGAGTTCAATTTTCGAATTTGGTCGTAGAGTTAGGTTCTGAAGGCTCTCACAAAATTTCAGAAATGTCGGATGAATAGTTTCTTATATATAAAATTTTTTCATGATTTTCAATAATTTTTTAAAAAATTTCTAGTAATATGATCCTCACAAAATTTTGCAAGAATTCTCGCGTTGGCATTTTTCAATTAATAACAACATTTAAATTGGATCGGTTTTGTATTTTTCGAGCTATTGAGGAAATAACAACCAAATTTCAGATGTGTATATCTCGAAAACCGTTGGGCCGATTATGCTTATAAACAAACTCAAATTTTGCATTCAGATGCACAACCTAACCTGAAAATTTCGAGTTGCTTTCTTTTTCCGTTCACAGGTTATCGTGACATAAAAAATATTTTTGAGTAATTTTTTTAAAATTTTCTAGTGATACGATTCTCACAAAATTTCACAAAAGTGCTTAAGTTCATATTCTACAACTACTCACCAAGTTTCAATTCGATCGGATTTATATTGGTTGAAAACAAAATTATTCTTCGGAAACCATTGGGCTGATGATGTCAATTAACGAACTCGTCCGTCGTATTAGGAGGCGCCACCTACCCTGAAAATTTCAAGACGCTAGCTCTTTCCGGTCTCAAGTTATCATGGCAACAGCTGGACGGCCGGCCGGCCCGACGGACAGAATCAAATTCGACCTCGAATGCTTCATCAGGTAGTCGAAACCAATCGTTTGAGACCATTTTCAGCGAAAAATTCAAAAATTACAGACATTTGGCCAAAATGATAACGCGATGTTCCCCAGAACATACGCCCAAAAAATACTGCTATATGAATGGCTGAAGAAGTTCGTTCGATGGCCCTTTACTTCGTAAATTTCTTTCTCTCTAGTGCTATAAAATGTCAATTCATAGTTCCTCATGGCACAACCGTAGGATTCGACTGATTTGTATAGGAATAATTCTCAGAATCAATCACTGCTATATACGTGTTTTTAATCTCGAGGTACAATTGAATTGATTTGTGTCCTTACGTCGCCACAAACAAAGTACTGTGTATTTTCGACCCAACAGTAAATATATATATTCGAATGACACCACAAATACATCACTTTTTATTTTTAACCCAACAGTGAATGTATGTACAGTATACTCTCGATTATCCGAAATAAGGTGCATGGACATTTCGGATAATTGATATTTCGGATAATACGGAGATTGGGGAAAATCATCAACTATGATGTATTTTGTATAGGAAACATTAATTAAATTTTGATTTAAATAATAAACAACAAAACAATTATATTATTTGGTAAGTTTCAAGTTAAATATAATGTATGAATTGGAAAAAGTAACTATATACTTTCATAGATGGAATAAATTGTAATAAAAAATAATATGTAACCTTATCATTTATATACCTAATACATGACAAGTAAACATAAAATTATAGCTTGCATTCTACATACATTTTAATACTTTTCAACATTTTTTTTTGTATTCATTTTTATGAGTTCAAGAAAAAATATTACAATTTCGGATAATGCGGAGGTATCGTAAGGATCATTTCGGATAATCCGGTTCATAGGTTGTTTCGGATAATGCAGATTTTGGATAATCGGGAGTCTACTGTATTTCAATGGGTCTTTAGGCCACCACAGGCATAGCACTGTTTATTTTCGACCCAACAGTGTCTCTATTTGAGTCGTAACTAATCGTATGAGTCCATTATCGGCCGAAAGGTGGACCAGTTTTTTTTGAACACTTGTTTTTACAGTCGGATTTATATTCTTGGAAATATTGGGAATATTATTTCTTTTCTGGAACTAAGCAGTCTCGATCGAGTTCACAATGTTCACATTATACCTTTGGTGACACTGTTGACATATGCTCTTATACTGTAGATATTAAAGAAATTATAGATTTAGTACTCTCTCTACCATGGAAGCTATCTACTGGCCCTGATGAGATCCCTTTGCATTTGATAAAAAATTGCATCTACACTTTGGCGAAACCAATTCACTCCCTATTCAATTTATCTCTTAAGAAAGGAAAATTTCCCAACTCCTGGAAACACAGTTTTATAAAACCCATACATAAGAGTGGAGCACGGGATAATATTAACAACTACAGAGGTATTTGCAATCAATCAGAATTACCAAAAATGCTGGATTGTTTGATTTCAAAAAAACTATCATGGGATCTCAAAAACATTATAGTCGGTGAACAGCATGGTTTCTGTAGAGGTAGATCTACGTCCACAATTTTGTTGCTTTACCAGAATTATATCATCAACGCTCTTGAAAGTAAACTCCAGGTGGACTCCATTTACACTGACTTTTCCAAAGCCTTTGATAGAGTCAACCACAGTTTATTACTTGCTAAGCTTGAATCTCTGGGAATTGAAGGGAACATTTTGGAGTGGATCAAATCCTATCTTAGTGGAAGAGTTCAATATGTCAGGTATGGGAGTTCAGTATCCGATCCGATTGAGCTTCCTTCAGGGGTACCCCAGGGATCTCACATGGGGCCGATATTATTCAATGTGTTTGTCAATGATCTTCCTAGTGGTATCTCCGGTAGTTCCTTTCTTTTGTTTGCCGATGATTTGAAGATGTTCAGGATGGTTCAATCCATGTCTGATGTTGAGAGTTTACAATTTGATTTAGATAACCTTTCAAGATGGTGTAACATTAACTTACTAAAACTGAACTTGGGTAAATGTAATAAAATCACTTTCTCACGAAATAATAAGGCTATAGATTATATTTACCAAATTAACGACACAAACTTATCAGAGAGCGAAAAAGTCAAGGATTTGGGGGTTATATTCGACTCGAAAATGACTTTCAAGTATCACATATTAGAGACCTCATCTCGTGCTCGAAAAATGTTGGGTTTCTCTCTTCGTTCAGCAAAGGAACTGTCTATCAATGCTGTCAAGATTATTTATTGTTCTCAGGTGAGATCTATACTCGAATATAACTCTATCATATGGACGCCATTCTACAAAATTGATATGGATCTCTTGGAGAGTACCCAAAATAAATTCTTAAGATACTGTGGCTATAGCATGGGAATGAATAGAGATGTATACAGTTACCCACAGTTATTGAAGGTTCTGAATTTGAATACTTTAACACATAGAAGATTGGAAATCAGTCTGGTATTCCTTCATAAAATTATCAATGACAGTATTGATTGTCCTCAAATTGTTGAACTTACTCCTCTCTCCGTAAATGTGAGAAGGAATAGAAATAGTGATATTTTCAAGGTTCCATTTTGCAGATCTAATTATGGTCTAAATGAGTCCCTAAACAAAACAATGAGATCAGCAAACGCGCACAACAACAGGCTTGAGCTGTTCGGTTCATCTTTAGCATATTTTAGAATGGCTGTAAAGAAATTATGATATTCTTTTTTTTTACACTGACTATTGTCATGTGTACAGATGTATTTGTACTTAGTTTTTGGTTTTCTTTTTTTTTATATTATTCTCTTTGTAATGGTATAATTGGCTTGTCCGTTCAATAAATAAATAAATACCTGGATGGGTGACCGCTCAGGCTATAAATTCGAACAGCTATCCAAAGCTCCCGGCTAAGTTCTTTAGCAACTTGTTTTAATTTCTGATTAAAATACCGCGATATGAATGCACCTTAAATTGAGGATATCTCCTTAATTCAAGGTTTCCGTTTGTCGCATTCCTCCCGGAACATCCTGTGTAACTACATTTAAAATACTCTCCCGTTAAAATTTTCTGACATGGTAATTATATCTGTATGTATAGTCATTAAATTATTTGAAAAACTTCACTCCAATAATCTGCAGTGGTCCTGGAGATATAAGTCCTGAAGATCGAGTTTGGACCACTCCGCATATGCATCTAGTTTTTGCTCGTTCGAGAGTAATCCCCAGGAATATTCAGTGCAATATCCTTCATCGCGAGCCAGACAGCTAGCCGCCCGCCACTGGAAATTGTTTTTTTTTCTGGGGTACCGATTTGAATCGCCAATTATCAACGGAGAAAAGCCGGGCGCAATGTGTGTTGTTACTATTATATTCATTACACGAGGGAAGCTACCTCGACTACTCCGGTATGACGCAGTGCAGCAGCATCCCCAGCTTTATCGCTCACTTCAAAAGGGTGCTCGATTTCAATGAGCTAATTGACAACCAACACCAGGGACCTCCATTCTCTTATGATAATGCGTCCGAACATGAATGTATTCATGCACTTTTCACGGATTTTGGTTGGGAATAAAGACCGCAGGTTGTGTCGGAAGAAGGGTTATGAAAACATGTAAATTTCTGAACATGTATGTGTGAACGTTTGTATGGTGATATGAGTACTGCAAGGGGTTCTTGGGATTGGAAATAGCATCATTTCACGAGTGATTTCATTATTCCTATTCTTTTTACGCTGTTTATTAATTTTATACCGACGTTTTAGGTGTGAACGAGCGACGAGAAATGACAAATCGAATTTGAATTTCGAACGGAATTACTCGAAAATCTTGGAATCGTCTAGAAAAACTGCGAGAAATATGAACGAGTAATCGATTTCGATCGATCGCTTGACAGGATTGGCAATATTCTGAAAATCGACAGACGGAAATCATCCGAGTACTAAAGATCTTAATTTGGTACATAATCGGAGTTGATTCACGTAGGCAACGTGGCCGAGTGAGCTGAGGCGTTGGAATGGAAATTTATAGCTCATGAGCCTTCCGAGCCTCGCGGGGCGGCGGAATAGAATCTTGGAGCTTCCGAAATAGCTTTCTCTTAATTTTTTCTCATTTTTCCTCAATCAAAAACTTAAAGGAGCGTTACTCTAGTGAACGTATCTTGGGATTTGGATCTTTTCCTTATTCGAAATCTATAATGAATATCCGTTCGATCGGACGGACGTAATTGCATCATTTCACGAGTGATTTCATTATTCCTATTCTTTTTACGCTGTTAATTAATATTATACCTTCTCAATTTAAAGTTCAATTTTGGGAAAAGTAATACCAATTTTGGAGGAAGTTAAAACAATTTCGGAAATAGTAAAACCACTTCAGGAAAGTTAAACCAATTTCGGAAAATGTAAATCCAATTTTGGAAAAAATTTCAGGTTTACTCAGTACAATTTTGTGTCCATCGACTCGTTTCGTTAGGATATCTTCTTTGTCATAATTTTAACTCGTATCTTAAGTGATATAAGAATGACTAAATACCAGGAGCAATATTTATCGATTAAATGAGACCTACCTATTAGGAGGGGCTTGGGCATTTGGGTATGTTGGTTTACATTTTTGAGTCAGTGTTTGAGGAATTTCGCTGTATGTTTTAGCAAAATTACTGTTAAACGTGAAGAAATGATACGTATGTCTTTTTGGCGCGCTGATCTATGAACAGAGTACCTATCAATTCGTCCAAATGTCTGTAATTTTCGAATATTTGGCCGAGAATGGTCTTGAACGATTAGTTGCGTCTCACTGATCAAGAATCCGAGGTCAGAACTGATTAATGCCGGCCGGCCGTCACCACACTTACGCTCGAACGCAATGAGTTAGAGAGTTGAAGTTTCCAAGGTAGGTTTGGAGTCCAAATGCGCTGGCTAAGTTCGTTAATGGGCAAAATCTACCGAGTGGTTTCACAGTTATAAACATTTGAAATTTTGTTTTCCTAATAACTAGGCAAATACCAATCTGATCGAATCGAAACACGGTTATTAGTTGAAAATACTGACACGAAGTCTTAGGCAAAATTTTGTGAGGAAAATAAAAAAAATATATCAAAAAATTCTGTATCTCAGAAACTATCCGTCAGATATCGTTGAAATTCTACGACTGACTTCAAAACCTTATTTTACAGTAAAGTTCTAGATTTGAACTTGATTGGATATACATTGGACGATATTACCGAAATATTCCGAAGATGGGGTTGTCAACAGTTTTTGATTTTTGATGTAACTCTAAATTATTTCATATTATACTAGCTGGCTCGGCGAATTTCGTACCGCCTAACTTCATAAAAAAAGGCTCGGTATGAATGAAGTTTTATTATTATTTTCGATTAATTGCACATGATGTTACTTACTTACAAAATGGAGTTTTTTCTGAAATACTGGCTATTTATAAGGTTTCAAGTTGATATTTACAGACACACACAGTTATGATACAGTCTCTTGATCAATTTAAAGCTTTCTGATAAACTATATTTTTTGTCTTGTTTTGCGTCAATAAACAAAGATGACGGTCTTCCGACGCGCGAACACGCGACGTATAATTGTCTATGCGCCATGTCCACACATCAAAGGAAAAACAAAATTGTTACATTATGAGAATCCATCCAAGGTACCTATTTAGTTAATGCTTCGTTTGGGGCACAAATCACTTCAATTGTGTACAATTGTGCCGTGATATAAAGAACACCCTGTATAGTAATGGTTTATTTTCAATTATGTATACCTCGAAAGTATATTTTTTAACACAATTGAATGAAATTGTACAATTAATTGGCGTGAAAAACAGCAAGTTGCAATTGACGTTAAAAGAAAAACACCCTGTATGAAAATTTCGGACAAATACATTATGAGAATCCATCCAAGGTACCTATTTAGCTAATGCTCTCCTTGTGGCACATATCAATTCAATCGCGTACAATTGTGCAGTGATATAAATAACACCCTGTATAGTAATGGTTTATTTTCAATTATGTATATGCCTCGAAAGTATAATTCTTAAAACACTTGAATGAAATTGTAGGATTGGCGCAAAAAACAGCAAGTTGCAATTAACGTTAAAAGAAAAACACCCTGTATGAAAATTTCGGACAAATACGGCGTTAAAAGAAAAACACCCTGTATGAAAATTCCAGACAAATACATTATGAGAATCCATTAAAGGTTCCTATTTAGTTAATGCTTTGTTTGTGGCACAAATCACTTCAAATTGTGCCGTTAGAAAAAGAACACTCTGTATAGTAATATGGTTTATTGTTTGGAAAATTGTGCAGCACTTTGATCATTTTGAAGTTGAACTCTCATATTAGTGGTTAACGATAATGTTTTTACGTTATTCCATAAAGGTGATGCCTTCAGGCAAGCATTCAATTCATCTGCAGGCGTTCCGCGGAAAAATGATTTTCCCGCTTTTCTGTTGAAATTTTTCCTGAATTTTCTCTGCTATAAACCTCACGGAGCCCGAGACCTTTCCAACGAATGCAAAACCGTGGAAATCGGTTCGTGCGTTCTGGAGTTATAGCGTCAGGAAGGAAAACCCGACTTATTTATATAGTAGATTTTGTGCTCTCCGTAGATCGTATATTTATTTTTCATGAATTTCATGTTCATGTCTATGATCTTTATAAAAACATATGACATGTGTCTGATAATCTGTCAAGTTAATCTGGGAAGATCCAATTTAAATATTTTTAAAAAATGATTTCAATCATATTGAATGTCTATCGCGGGTCAAGAGTTAAATATGGTACAAATGGACCTATTTTAAAGAATAGGGATATACTTTGGCCCAGAAATATGAAAGAAAAAGTGAGTTGTGATCAGGTTGCAGTTAATACTTAGGAGGATTATAAAAATCCTTACTTTTCAGCAGTAACAAAAAACTTACTTATCAAGGAAAATTATTATAGTGACTTAGTAGAGATAATGTTCATTACTTTCGTGCAAACTCGACATTCATTGATTTTAAATAGAAAAGAATTTGAACATTGAAAGAATTTGGACATCCATCCAATTTTTGAATCATGTAATAAACAGGATGTGCAGAACTACCATGCTACATGTGTCCAGGCTCCTCTACTTATGCTACTGGATTGTTGGATACTAGCAGCCAAGAAGCTCTCCCTCTTAAATGAAAATCTGCAATCATCTTTATATTTCATGTTGTTGTTACTTAGCACAACGATATGGTATGAGTTTTGATTGGGCCAACTTGATTGGACCTGGGTTGCGTTCGAATATTAACTCCGTAGAGTATTATTCACTAAATTGCGTTCGAATACCGAAAAGTTGTGTATATTTTACTCTATGTCAGAGTATTCGACTCCGAGTAGTCCGAGTTAACTCTCGTAACTCTACAAAATAGCTGGGTTTATTTTACTCCACACAGAATTGGCTCATGGGCGGAAAATCTCTTATCTTTGTCTCACTGTTTTATGAAGAGTATATTTTATGTTCTGCGAGTACTCAAGTTGAGGTAATTTAATTGTTTCAATACTGCGCACAAGAGTGTTCATTAGTAGAGTTGCATTTATGTGAAGAAAACAATAATGATAACTACAAGTACAAAGTGATTATCGCCTCAAGGTAAAGCTACCACTAGTAGATGAAAGATGAACGGATTGCTCTGAACTATGGTCTCTAATAGTCCGTTCATCTCTCATCTAATATTAATAATAATAATAGATTCTTGCTTAATACCAACATAACGTATTCCGATATTGGCACCTTATTCTATCACTCGAACTCCAAACGGAAACCGTAACATGAAGAGTAGTCAACTCCAGATTAATTTCATCAAACCTCTAAGAACTATACTCGGTGGAGTTAATATTCGAACGCAACTCAGGTAGTTGAATTTATTTCCTTGCGTGAACTGTGATGTACGAGCTTAAACACTTGTGAATGACAAAAATAACTCTTGTTCCACCGTCTAAGGATAAGAATTGTATCATAGAGTACAATAGCAAAATTGCTTTACTTAAGTAACATATAAACAGGCATGTTTTGGGTAGGATCAGCACAAACTGTTCAAGCGATGACCACAATAATGGATATTTAATTTGACAAAAGAATCGATATTAAAGATAAAAATGCCCCTCAATATTTAATATTTCAGCTTATTTGAAGTTCTAGATTTAAACTCGATCGGTTCTATATTTCTGGAAATAATGGAAGATATTATATTTTTTTCTGGAGCTAAGCAGCTTTAGGCGAGTACAGTACCTGACTACAATTGGGTTTTAATATTAATTATCATTCAACTAACTTTCCACCAGAAGCCTGAATATGTTATGAGGAAAACTGTAATCAGGAAATTAATCCGAGATCTTTCGTACAAAACCATGATTCGATCAAAGTTGATGACAAATTGATAAAAAATTATTGACAATCTTCCAGGAAGATTGTCTTCATGTCGAAGTTTGTAATTTGTCTGGAATACTAGTTTCAATGTCTATGTCTGAGGTTGACAGAATTATAAACTCAAGCACTACAAGTTTAGTCTAGCGTCTAGAGGGGGTAGTCGCTTTGCACTGACGAACGCTCCCAATAAAGACTCAATCCAATATCGCCCCAATTTGTGTGTCACATGGCATTGAAATCATATTTCAACAGCGAAAGATACAAACTCTTCAACGTACCATCTAGATGATAATGACGCTGCGGGTTGAAAGTAATAGTACCAAATAAATACATCATGTGCACAGCGGTGTTTTAATTGATTTCTGCTAATTAGTTTTCGTTTCTATAGAGTCTTTACCGCTGGAAGTTAATTGCTCTCTTGGTAGGTGTGCTCTATTGGTCACTAATAGATCTGAACTGAGAAGTCGGCGTAAATCATTTTTATGAGCTGGGAGTAGTCAAGACCAACCTCCATGCTTTATGATAATTGCTGGGACATAACATGTATCTACGTTTCCTGAACACATGCATGTTCATCGAGAATCCGGAGGCGAACGACATATTTTAAAATGAGTCGTTAATGTTTTGATTTCGTCGCGGATCCTCTATTTTTAGGATATTACCACAGCCACGTCTATAGAGAAAGCCTGAAACAGAGTCTGACGTGAGATATTTTTTCGGAATCCCAGGAAGAATAAACGAAATCAGATCCTTTTTTTGGCGCTCTTGTTACTCGGAACAGAAAGGCCATTTTTTTTCTGTCATTTTTGTTATATTCTCTTCCTTTTACAAAGGGTTTCATTCTACTATATTTTTTTTCGGTTTCAAAAATTATCGACCCTGGTCTATAAAGCTGAAATAATTATGAGGGGATCAGTGAGTGGTGAAAACTTGAATATTTTCAAGAGAATAAAATTTGCAGCGTTTTAGAAACATATGTTCGTCCCAAAAACCCAACGAACCAATTTGCATCCGCCCTCCGTTTCAAGAATTCAACCCCTGTCAAAATTGACTGGTTCTGTCAGGAAACAACGTCCAATTTTTGCGGGTGTCTTTTCCTCCCCCACGTCCAAACTAACCTGTCTCTAAGGCCCCCGCTGCGTGTTTTCTATGATTGACACCGCATCCCCTACGCTGAGTTAGACAATGGGCATCGCCGACTCTCACGCTTGGATAAACCTCCATACTCGGCTATGGTGTTTCCATTTTCCGTTTCTACTTCTCACGCGCATTCCCACTGGAAATAATTACGTCCTCTGCGGACCGGATAATGTTTCGGGCATTGTTGGGAAGAGCTTTTCGGTTTCGGAAATACGCAGAAGTGTCCTTGTTAGGGGGATTTGGAAGCATCTCTAGTTGGATTGATATGGTATTCATGTCTTTGGACAACGAATAAGGTGCAAATACTCCGTAAAGTAGATAATTTGGATAATATCATATTCCTGCTGATATCGCAAAAGTTATGAGTACTGCACGATGGTCAGGGTTTCCTGAGCATGGAACAAAATACGAAACTTATTGACACCTATACTCCATTCACTTTTATAAAGTCTCCCGGTTGGCCATGATTTAGGTCTATCACGTTTTTGTAACTAAAACAGAGGCAGGTTGGCACTGCTGAAATATCGTCAAGGTCAAAACAATTCGCCGAGACGTTGCCAATTTTTACTCTCAACATAATCATAACATAATCTTCAATCTTAGACAAGATATTATCACAGACCATTATCTTCGAATAATAAAGAACCCTTCACTTTGAAATTGAAAATGCCGAAAGTAGATTTGAAGAAGTAGAGATAAGGTATCATGAAGTGCTATAAAGAACCGAAATCTGCAATAGGAAAACCTCATTCTGACATGTTCAACTCTCGAATCAAATTAGTTTCCTATCATTATATTTCATTGAGGTATAAGACTTCGTAGTACCTACTACTACATTTTGAAGCTGGTGTATTTCAAGTTGTGCAACAAGGGATTTAAATGTCTTGAGAAAAGTGGGGTATTCCATAGGTACGTCTGTTCGTTTAGAAGTTTTCCTGCCGGTTATTCAGGTACTTTTATTCTATTTTCAAATTTACTATCACAAAGTAACGGACTACTCTCTCTATCCATTATTTTTCAATAAAATTCCAACACTTGATTCTTGATTTCCATACAAGAAAATAGCATAATTGATCCTTACATATACTGATCCTTAATACGATCCTTACAAAATTTTGCAAACATTAGTGCGTCTACAAGTAATTACGAAGTTTCAATTGGATCCAAATTTTGAGTTATTGAGGAAATTACAACCTATTTACAGATAGGTATAACTTCGAAACTGGTTGGCCGATTATGTCCATTAACGAACTTAACCGTCCCATTCAGATTCGCAACCAACCCTGCAAATTTCGAGTTACTATCTCTTTCCGTTCGAAAGTAATTGTGGCAACGTACGGCCGGCAGGACAGAATAGTTTTTGGGTTCGAATTCTTCATCATGAGTCGAACCAACTCGTTTGAAATCATCAAAAAATCGTTCTACAAGTATTCGCCAAGTTTTAATTATGTTAGATTTGTATATTTTGATTTATAGAGAAAATAACAACAAAATTTCAGTTGAGTATAACTCCAAAACCATTTGGCCAATTATTCCAATAAACGAACTTAAATGTCGCATTCCGATGCGCAACCTACCCTGAATTTTCAAGTCCCTATATCTTTTCGTTCAAAGGTTATCGAGACAATGGTCACCCATCCAGCTACTGAACTCACACAAGGTTGCTAGGATCTCCAACAATATAGATCTATGATCGTGTTCAAACTTGGAACGTGGCAGTAGAGTTAGTTTTCGAAGTCTCTGGCAAAATTTTTGCGATGTCGGACGAAAAGTTTCTTATATAGAATTGTTTTCAATGATTTTCGATGTTTTTGGCGCTCTAGTTCCTCGGAACTGAGTGTTTATCAATTTGCCCAAATGTCTGTAATTTTCGAATATTTCGATGAAAATGGTCTTAAACGATTTGGTTCGACTCACTGATCAAGAATCCGTGGTCGAAATTAATTCTGTCCAGCCGTCCGGCTGGTCCGTCCAGCCGGTCCGTCCGGCCAGTCCGTCCGGCCGGTCCATCCGGCCAGTCCGTCCGGCCGGTCCGTCCGGCCGGCCGTAGGCACGATAACTCTCGAACGGAATGAGCTAGAGAGTTGAAATTTTCAGAGTAGGTTTGGGGGATTTATCGGCTAAGTTCGTTATTGGGCAACATCGGACAGATGGTTTCGGAGTAAAAAGAAAATTTTTTTTTTACAGAACAAATTCCAAATTAAATTTTTTTTAATTTCAATGTAAATCGTATTTCACAGATTGATATAATTATTCTATGTATATTCTATGTATGAATTGTCATAAAGTCAACTTGACAAAAGGGAATATTGTAACTTCAAGAATATTGGGGTTGAAATACTCGTATTATAGCGATGCAACCCTCACCCGAAAATGTTTGAAAATATTACGTAAATATTGAAAGCATAATTCTGTAGTTCGAGAGAGGAGAAAATTTGGTATCAGGAAATTTTTGATCGATTACAAGGTAATTTATTATTACTTATCTTCTTTTATATTATTATTATTTTATATTATATTTATATTTATATCTTATATTTAATTTGCCCAAGTCTCTGTAACTTTGGAATTTTTGGCTGAAAATGGTCTCAAATGATTTGGTCCGACTCACTGATCAAGAATCCGAGTGCGAAATCGATTCTGTCCGGCCGGCCGACCGGCCGTAGGCACGATAACTCTCGAACGAAAGGAGTTAGCGAATTGAAAATTGCAAGGTGGTTTTGGAGCGTAAATATCTCGGACAAGTTCGTCAATGGGCGAAAACCATCAAGGGGTTTCGGAGTTATGGCCGATTTTAGTAAAAATATTTTTTATGAATATTTCCGAAACCGATCACTCGATCTATCTGAAATTTAGCACCAAATTGTAGAATCATGACCTTTATACTTATACGCATGTGAAGTTTTGTATTGACCAGATTACCGCAAAGTGTCAAAAAAAAATTTGAAAATGTGGTGCAGTTCTCATTCTCATGATTGCTCATTTAATCTTGATAAATAAACTATTATTTGAATTGAATTTCCTTTATGATGCAGTTCTATCATATGAATACATTGATATAATTCCCAACTCTGAGAAACCGATACCAGATATAATTTGTCTGTTTGAACTAGAGCGTCAGAAAGCTCCTGTCCACAGGGCTTGAACCCATTTTTTTTTTGTACTTTTCAGGTACCTCTAAGAAATTCAGCGAAAATTAGTAGTTTGGCATTCTACAACTAATTACCACGTTTGAATTGGATCGGATTCGAATTTTTCGAGTTATTAACGAAATATTAACCGAATTTTAGATGGGTATAACTTCAAAAACATATTATGCCTATTAACGAACTCAAATGTCGCACCCTAAAAATTGCAAGTCGCTATCTCTTTCCGTTCTCAGGTTATCGTGAGATAAATTATATTTTTTGAGAATTTTTTTTTTATTTTTTAGTAATATATGATTTTCACAACATTTCAGTCTTTGTGTCAGTATTCTACAACCATCTACCAAGATTCAATTCGTTCGGATCTGTATTGGTTGATGACAAAATTATTACTCGGGAACCGTTGGGCCGATTATGTCCATTAACGAACTTGTCCGTCCTATTTGGATGCGTCAGCTATCCTGAAAATGTCATCTCTTCCCGTTCTCAAGTTATCGTGGCATCCGCCGGACAGAATCAAATTTGACCTCGAATTATTCATCAATGAGTCAAACCTAATCGTTTGAGACCATTTCCGGCATGCTGATCCCCAGAAAGAAAATATTAAAATACATTATTTATCTCAGAAACTATCCATCCGTTATCGCTGAAAAAGGAGAGCCTTCAAAACCCAATTCTAAGAATGTTCAAATTTAAAGTAGGTATTGATTGTTTTGAATATTACTAATGCAAATATTCAGGTAGTAGATACTGATGATTTCACAAGAATATATGTCTATATCTTTTTCATCCCTTCAAATAATTCCTGAATTATTGAAATTAAAATTTGAGTCAATGGATTCATAAAACCATTTGGGTGTGAAACAAATTTAAACTTTCTACGAGCATTCCCGGAACATGGACATAATTCTACAAAAATCTTTAATCGAATCGAATATTTTTAAGATCAAATCATTGAAACAACAAGATTTGCATTGATATTCTTCCATAGGAAATGAACAAAAACAAGATCGGAGACATCTCCAAATTCCGAAATTCTTTGCTCGCAGTCCTAACTTCGGAAGACAACAGGAAATAAATTTGCTTTTCGGTTGTCAACATAAAATTTCATTTTTCCATTCCACTCTCTACCCTGTCACGATAGGATCTCCCCCAGCCCCCCTTTTACTAAGCGGGCGTGACACTGTGGGTTCCCGAATCTCCCGTGGCATTATGTGTTGGAAATTTGTCGCCGTAAATTCATGGGGATAAGGCGGGAGAGGCCAAGGGAGGCTTTGGCGGAAGGTATCCACATATCAGGATGGGATTTTAGGCGGAGACGTCGTTTTTTTTCGGAAAGATTAACCCCCGCAGGGCTCGTATAAGTCGAGATTTATAATTATTAAGGGAATCACCAGGGACTTTTTAATGAAGACGTCTGGTTCATTCGATTTGTCGAAGGAAAGACAGATATATAAATAAGTAAGATTATGGCTTTCTTCATCAATTTTCTTCAGTCATCCCTAGCTTAGGCTCTTGGAATATTATATGTAGGACTGTGGACATGGTGATGTTAGGGATGTATTTCATAAGGCAATTCATACAACAAATTTGAATTTGAAATATTTTCTGGATTTTTTTCTCTTTGCGGATCCATAAGTATTAAGTAATCATTCAAGGATACTTTGGGAGGTCCATTATTCTCTCCAAAACTCTGAAAAAAGCTGTTTTTGGCTTACAAAAAAGTTGTTTTATCGTTGATGTTGTTTCGATACTGTTTATTAGGCAACATTGATCTATAGCAATATTGCATCTGACAAATATCTAGTATTTCCAAGGCAGTAGCAATTGCGAAAATATTTTAATTTCATTCTGGTTGAGAAAACCCAGAAAAAAAAACAAGTATTATTTGGAATTCAATCGAATACTGAAAAAAATTGGTTCAAGCACTGACTGATCGGGTCTGTATTTTTTGAGTTATCGATAAAATAATATTCCAGATGGGTATAACTCTGAAACCGATTGGCCGATTATGCGCAACAACAAACTTAACTCTCCCATTCGGATGCGCATCCTACCCTGAAAATTTCAAGTCCCTATCTCTTTTCGTTCGAAACTTATCGAGGCAACGGTCACTCATCCAGCTACTGAACTCACACAAGGCTGCTCGGATCTCCAACAATATAAATCCGATCATGTTCAAACTAGGAATTTGGCAGAAGAGTTAGGTTTTGAAGGCTCTCGCAGAATTTCAGCGATATCGGAACAAGAGTTTCTGATATATAGAATTTGTTTCAACGATTTTAAATGATTTTTTTTAAATATTCTAGTGACAGCATCCTCACAAAATTTTGCAAGAATATTCGCGTCAACGTCCTGTACCCAATAACCATGATCAAATTGGATCGGTTTCGTATTTTGCGAGTCATTGAGGAAATAACAACCAAATGTCAGTTGGGTGTAACTCCAAAACCGTTTAGCCGATTCTACCTATTAAGAAATGTCGCATTAGGATGCTCAACCTACCCTAAAAGTTGCAAATCGCTAACTCTTTCAGTTATCAGGTTAAATCAATTAAATAATATTTTTTACTTATTTTTTCAAAATTTCATATATTACGATTCTCACAAAATTTCACAATCGCTTTTGTGTCAGTATTCTATAACTAGCTACCACGTTTCAATTCGATCGGATCTGTATTGGTTGATTAACGAACTTGTCCGTCGTATTTGGATGCGCCAACTAATTTGCCAGTTCTCTTTCCGTTTCCTTGGCAGTATTCGGAAATCATGGTAACCTAATTTTCCTGTGATTTTCATTTTCAAATACTGTCAAGGTGACAATTCTTGAATTCCAGAATAGCAATCAACAAAAAATAATTCTGGAGATTTTCGTTAAGTGTCTGTCGAAGGAGTCCGATATAGACTCCGAAACGTTACGATATAATAGTTTCATCGTTGATGTTGTTTCGTTATTGTTTGTTAGGCAACATTGTTGGATTGATTGCTTCTGACAAATCTGTGTTTTTTTACGCAGAAGCAAATCACAAAATGATCATTTTTTTATTTTATAGATATTTTTCAGAGTTTGAGAGAACACCCAGAAAGAAACAATTTAATAAAATATTGCATTGCTTGAAAACGATTCTTTTATTCAGATAAGTATTTTTCTTTCCCTTTATACAAAATATTCAATAGACTAACTTGAAGGGGGTATATGATTCGAGAAAATGTTAAACCATAACAGGCATTTGATATTCCCTAAATCGGAAACCCAGGAATTGCGGTTATTCCACGGAGAGGGTGAAAACACAGTGACGTAGAATAACACCATCGTTGCCGAAACGTTAGATCCCTCCAGAGACGTCTAACCTCCTCTTTCTCACGTCAGGAAGAGGGGATGGAAGTGAAAAATAACAGCCATATGATTATGATCCAAAATTCAATATCCCCACAACCAAATAGAAAAACCATGTCCCTCTCTTTCCAGTGATTGCTTATAATAGCAATTAGCGTGGGTTCGCGTCAATCCCGAGGGAGCAAGGGATCCGGGGTTCTCAAGGCAGCTAATTATGACTTTTGGATTCCGCATGAAACGCTAAGCTGTTTTCCGTGCCCCTAAGATGCAAGAGTTGTATTTCGGAGGCCAATTACACGGTGCGTGGCAAGTATTAGCACCAGGCGGAAGAGCGTGCATCGTATGATTGACATCGGAGGTTGGAACTGGGGAATTTGTAGGAAACGATGGACAACGTAATGATATGGAGGGTGGAGCTCTTCTGGTGGATTTTAGGTTGGGTGGACGCATACGAAATGTTGTTCAAACGGTCTATGCCAATGATAAATTATAGATTCATCTGGAGGCCTTTTTAATGTTTTATACCCCGGATTAGGGATGGTGATTCTTTCGGCAAAAAATCGATTTTTGAATCGATTCGAATCGACAGTTGAAGAATCGATACACAAAAAAATCGAGGTCTAAAAGATCGATTTCCCGAATATCGATTTTTTCTAGTTTCGCTTACAATACACTTTCCCTTCATGAAAAACATAGAGAACAAAATGGTAATTGATTCTTTATTATTTTCAAAGGGATAAATGTTGTTTTTGGCGCTCTAGTTCCTCGGAACAGAGTACTTATCAATTTGCCCAAATGTCACTAATTTTCGAATTTTTGGCTGAAAATGGTCTCAAACGATTTGGTTCGACTCACTGATCAAGAATCCGAGGTCGAAATCGATACTGTCCGGCCGGTTCGGCAAGTCTGGCAGTAGGCACGATAACTCTCTCGAACGAAAGGAGTTAGAGGATTGAAATTTGCACGGTGGGTTTGGAGCGTAAATATCTCAAAAGAGTTCGTTGATGGGTGAAATCCATCAAGCGGTTTCGGAGTTATGGCCGATTTTAGTAAAAACATTTTTTATGAATATTTCCGAAACCGGTTACTCGATCTATCTAAAATTTAGCATCAAATTGTAGAATCATGACCTTTATACGCATGTGAAGTGTTGTATTGATCAGGTTACCGCAAAGTGTCAAAAAAAATTTTTTTAAAATTTAAAAAAACTTCTTCTGCAATAACTCTCGAACGGAATGAGCTTGGCAGTTGAAATTTTCAGAGTAGGTTAGGGAGATGAATATCTCGGTTAAGTTCGTTATTGGGAACAATAGGCCAGATGGTTTCGTAGTAACGAAAAAAAAATTTTTTTGTAAGTAGCAAATTTCAAATTCAATTTTTATTTAAGATGCAGTTTCACCATAAAAATCTATTGATATTATTTTCAGCTACAACAAGCTAATACTTTCGGAGATATGATTTTTCGAAATTTCAATAATGTATCGTACGTCTATGTTTTCACAGAATGCTATAATTATTCTATCTAAGCTTTGTTATATGATCTGTGTCCATACTCGTACATGTCATCCTGTTCTATAAGAGAGAGTCAAATTCATTTCAGCTATTTTAATTTGATTTCTTCCATGGTGCAATCTATTATTTGAATTGAATTTTCTTTATGATGCAGTTCTATCATAATAATACATCGATATAATTCCCAACTCTGAGAAACCAATACTTTCTGAGATATAATTTGTCTGTTTGAACAAGAGCGCCAGAAAGCTCCTGTCCACAGGGCTTGAACCCATTTCTTACATAGTGAAATTAAATTATCGTCCGTACCATATTGAAGAATAAAGTTGATTATCAGGTTGCGGTCTGGGACTAATAAAATTCGTTTTATGAATCAAAATATTTCTTTCAATATTTCAGCAACTGCATCAGCAGAAAGAACTCGTGTCCAAATTCAAATCTCTATTTAATAGGATGCAATATCGATTCACTGGATCGACTCCATAAGTTGTATCGATTAAAAACAAAAAATCGATTCTTCGATTAATCGATCTCATATCGCCATCCCACCCCCTGATAATAATTTGAATGAATGAATGATTTCTGCAGATAATTATCTTGAAGCTGACAAATTCTACACGACGGTGACGGTTCGTTACATCCAAATATACTGCTCCACAAAAGTTGAGGAAGTTCAGAAATTTTGAGACTGTTTCAAAAGTTTCCTTTTTTGGCACTCTTGTTCCTCGGAACAGAGTGCTTATCAATTTGCCCAAATGTCTGGAATTTTCGAATTTTTGGCTGAAAATGGTCTTAAACGATTTGGTTCGACTCGCCGATCAAGAATCCGTGATCGAAATCAATTCTGTCTGGCCGGCCGACCATAGGCATGAAAACACTTGAACGAAAGGAGTTAGAGGATTTTAATTTTCAGGGTAGGTTTGTAGTGTAAATATCTCAGACGAGTTCGTTAACGGGCGAAATCCACCGAGCGGTTTCGGAGGAATGGCGCTTTTTAGTAAAAACCTTTTTTATGAATATTTCCGAAATCGATCACTCGATCTATCTGAAATTTAGCATCAAATTGTAGAATAATGACTTCTATATGCATGCGAAGTTTTGTTTCGATAGGGTTACAATAAGGTATCAAAAATTTTTTTTTTTTAATTTTTAAATTTCGTTTCTTCAATAAATCCCGAACAGAATGAGCTAGGCAGTTGAAATTTTCAGAGTAGGTATGAGAGATAATTATCTCGGTTAAGTTCGTTACTGGACAAAATTGGCCTGATGGTTTGGTAGAAACGAAAAAACAAAATTTTCTTTACAACACAAATTTCAAATTTAATTCCTTTTAAGATGAAGTTTCACCATAAAAATCCATTGATATCATCACTCTAACAAGCCAATACTTTCGGAGATATGATTTTTCGAAATTTCAATAATAAATCGTACTTCTATACTTCTTATGTTTTCATAGGGTGCTGTACTTAATTATTGTATCTATGAATTATTATATGATCTGTGTTCTTACATGTCATCTTATTTTCCTATGAGAGATAAATGTCAATATTATTTCTGGTATTCCTCTTGTTCTCGCTTTTTTTAGATAATTTTTGAAGCATTTTTTTTAAACACACTTTCTTTAAATTTAATTTCTTTCATGATGCATTTCATTCATAGGAATCCATTGATATAATTCCCAACTCTGAGAAACCAATACTTTCGGAGATATAATTTGTCTGTTTGAACAAGAGCGCCAAAAAGCTCCTGTCCACAGGACCCAATTTTTTTAAACAATTTTGTAACCATGAGAAATCTAAATGTTTACTCACTTATCTAACTCATTATTATGCCCATTTCATTATAATTTTCACAGTTTCAGGTGAAAATTTATTTTCAGTACTTGTAGCGCAAAATCAGTTTACAAAAAAATTTGAAAAAATTAAGTTCAGTAAAGAGTAAGGCCTCTTCGAACATCAGCCATAGCTCGACAACGCCTTTGGATTTAGATCAGATTGTTGAAGTAGCTTTAATCAATTATTCTCCAGAGTTGCGGTAAAATCCTTCAGAGTTCTTGAAGTGCATATGGAGGTGGTTGATGAGAATCCAAAGCTCTTTGTAGCTGATCCCAAGCATCTTCAATAGGATTGAGGTTAGGCCACCGAGGGGGCAGGACCAAATGTGGAATAACATGGATTTCCAGAACGTCATCAACAATTCTCGCAAGATGGGGTGGCATATTATCATCTAAGAGTATGAAATTTGGTCCAATAGCAGCATGAAGCAAAGAAATAATATTGTCAATAACTTGCTCTATGTAAATCTGCGCATTCCTTTGAAACATGCCTCCCCAAACAGAAACTGTACCACTTCTGAACGGATTCACTTCCCGAACCGATCTGCGATTTCTGGTCTCCAGAGCATGGGTCCATAAACCACGCTGACTATCCGAAAACCGTCCATATCTCCATTCATTTGTGGACAATACATACCTCCATTGATCGTTCCAATTCACGTGCTCATTGGTCCATTCCAATCGAAAGCGCATGATTTTGAGTAGGAATACTTCTCAAAAGTCGTCGAGAATCTAGATTACCGTGTAGAAGTCCTCGACGAACTTTTTCAATCGAAACCAAAACACCAGTAGCTTTCAAAATGTGCTGTTGCAGGATTCGACAAGTACTCAAAGGCTTCCTACGGGTAGACACAGTCAGAAACCGATCTTGTGCAGGAGCGGTAGATCTTGGGCGACCACTTCTCGATATTTCGGTCACGTTTCCAGTTTCTCGATAAATTGACGAGCCGGAAAACTAACTTTCACTAACTTGAAAAAAATTCACAACATCTCTTCATTTAGTCCCGCCTCGATCATACCAATAGCCCTATTGGCTTGATCCGCACTAAGTCTAGGTATTATTGCAAAACAAATTTTCAGATTTTGAAATAATGTTTATTGTAAGAACGTAAAACAATAACTGATCCAAAATTCTCAGAAACGCAAACGACAAGAACTGACACTGAAACTGGAAAAGTTATCAAACGAGGAGCAAAAAAACCATTCAGATATAAGAGAGTAAGAATTTGATTTAACATAAATGAACATTTGGTGGGCAAGAATCGTCAACTTTTGAAAAGGAAGAATGTTATCGTGCCAAGGGACGGCCGGACAGAATCAAATTTGACATCGAATTCTAGATCAGTGAATCGAACCTAATCGTTTGAGACCATATTCGGCAAAAATCCGAAAATGACAGACATTTGAGCAAAATGACGCTGTTCCCTAAAACAAGCGCTCAAAAAATAAAACGAGTGTTTCTCTGCCATATTCCAAATCTTCTTTTGTTCTTGGCAAGTACTATCCGTATAGTACTATCCAAGTACTATACTTTCATTATGAGGTTTCTGAGTTAACAATATGGATAATAATATTTCTCTCCATTTTTTTTTTTGAGTCAAAATCAAATCTTCACGAGCTTTACTCATTTCTACGTATTTGTCTTGGATTAAAGGAGGTGCCTTCAGCTTTTTGTTGATTGGAGTCCTCAATGACTTTGGGGTCCAAGAACTCCATTTAGTGTCTGTAAAGAGGAAATTCTAAATTAAAATATATAGATTTCTTATGTAAGAAAAGGAAAACATGACATATCGTCGGCACAATGACACAGAAAAGTATCTGTTAAATTTCTCATTTTGCGCTTCCTTCATTTTTAATATCACATGGAGCCTGTGCATGGTGATAACTTCCTTGATAGGTTTGCTAAACAAAGTTAATGAATATTTTTGATTGATTTCATCGATTCGATAATTTATAATTTGCCTTCAAACATGAATATCTTGAAACTTGCTTCTTGCAGATATCATTGCGCCCACGATTTCAGTTTATAGTTTGAATATGTAATTTGACTGTATATCTAAACATAATCAGCATAATAAGAAATTTCTGCTAAATACCTCTTGACGATGCCGAATTGGTGGATGGGGGTTGTTCGATGATTATTTCATCTTGATTGGCATTGGCACCAAGCCCACTAGTTCTTGGAAGTACAGTGAAGTCTTCTTCGACCATGGGTTGGTACTCGAAGACCACACTTGGACCATCAATGTCCACCATTGCATTGTCTATGTCCACCATTGCATTTTCTATTTCCACAATAATCTCTTCTGATTGAGAAGTAGAGGGACAAGCATTTTGAGAATGCCTGATTGCTAGAAAAATTTAAATTTTTTTAAGTATAAAAATAAATAAAAATTAATTTTTCATTTTACCTATATCACTATCATTTTGATGAGGGAGACCGTCTACTCTCAGCGACATAAATTGTAGAAGTTTCTCCTCCCAGAGGGAAAACCTTACGTCTACAGGTGGTCCACCTCCTGTTTTAAATGTTTCAGCTTTCATCCTAGCTGCTTTTGCCTTTATACTTCTTTTGATGCCATCATACTTCGTCTTCAACATTTTAACCGTTCGAGTGCCTCCAGTTAGTATGTTGAAGGCATTAGTCACTTCATTCCACTTCTCCTCCTTTTCTTTCCACGTAACTGCATCAGATGTTTTGTTTTCAATAACAGAGGCTCTTTTCACCACTTTATTTATCAGACACTCGGTTTCTGATATTGAGTTTATTGAGCGATTACGCTTCTCACCTACAACTGAAAACCGTGGTTATATAAGGAACATGTATATATTAATTCGCCTAAAACTTACCTTTTGTAGCCATGATATTCAAAACTTTTAAACACAGTTTAATTTACACCTCGATTGGACAGGAAACTCTAAACTCAAACTCGAAATGAAATGTGTTTCACTATTTCGTAAATGTAAGGTTATGCACCACTTTGCCGACAAACATAGAAATTAGTATTTTCTTTTTCTAGTGTTCTATGCAATTGCACTGATAATAGAAAAGTGTATCATCTTATGTAGCGTTATCTTTGTTGGTGAATTCTACTAACCGCTTAAAAACATCGACTCTTCGGTACTACTTCGTTTACTACGGAAAGGATACATGGACATGAATATACGGTTATGAGTTAAAGGTGATCTGTAACTTTAACGAGCACGTATATCACTTATACAAACAATTTTTTTTCTTCAAACTTAATTTAATAAATGTGAATTATTACTTTATGTCTTCTTTGATTCAATATTCATTTACATAATATAATAGCACTGAAAAAGTTAAAACGTAGATTAACTGAACCCTCATCCAACCCACCATGAAATGGAACCAAGCAGTTTGATTGCGCATAGCAATATTACTATGAAAAAGATATTGCTTCCACAGCAAGATACGAAATATCGATAATCTGATCATCAATTTTGAGCAATATGATCTGTCATTTTTGAAAATATTACGTTAGGAATTACGAATAAACATCGAAAAACGGACGAAATGTTTATTAAGTAAGGTTAAATCATTTTTCTATTTCACTAAAAGTCATGAAATACAATGTTGTGAGCTCTCAGATCAATTATTTTTGAACAACTTGATAGCAATATTGCGTGGACAAAATTGATAACCAACAATATATAATATATAATTGTCACATATATAGATTCAAAGATGGTTTTAGGGCTATTCATAATGTTTCTGAATCTTTTTTAGAATGGGTAGCAAGTTTCAAATCTATTTAATGAAATATAGAATATTCCATTTTTAATTTGTTCGTTTTCTCCCGTAGTCTTTTCCTTTTTCAGATTGGGTTTCGGGTACCTTGGAGAATCTTCTCTGCTTGTTGAAGGAAGAAGCGATAATAAAGAAAAAGATGCCCTTCAATATTTAATATTTCAGCATATTTTGTTAACAATTTCAATTTTCATAAATCACAACACTAACGGGGAGATAGGGTTTTTTTGCTGAGGTTTTTTTCCCTAAGCTCTAGTATCATATATCAAATTATATGGTACCCCGTTACACTAACCTCTGCTAACACTTTTTTCATACACATGCTTTATTGTTAGATAAAAAATGCTCAAGAGAATATATATATATACAGTATGGTGCAAATGAAAGGAATAAATTCGTTATTTCGTAAACCGGCAACTTTAAGGAAAAATCCTGAAACCCGTCGATTTTTATTTTAAAACGGGCTATTCGTGAGGATACTTTTTTATTTTTGACGTCATCTATGTGAGCGTGATGACGTCATCGCTAAAATTTTCAAATGGAAATGTGGGTGTTGTAATACATTATTTGAAAGTTCTTTAGAATACCTATTTGGCCATATCAATAATGTACAGTAATTGATTTTTGTATTTTTTTAAAAAATTAATAAAATTTTATTATTATTATTTAATATGTATTACTCATTAAATACAACGAAACCTAAATTAAGTGCTCAAATTGTTTACCTCCAGTTAAAATACAATGAGAAGGACGTGCCGCGAACTCTTCTCGAACCTTCTCTATAACTTCCGGAGTTATTTGTGCAACCTCAATACTTATACTTTCTTTGAGTTCATTGATATTTTGTGGTCTATTTTGGTACACGTTGCTCTTCAAGTATCCCCATAAAAATAAATCAAGAGGAGTTAAATCAGGTGACCTAGGCGGCCATTCTATTGTTCCTCTGCGACCTATCCACCGATTTGGAAAGACGTTGTTCAAATAGTTGCGCACCAAGACAGCATAGTGTGGAGGCCCACCATCTTGCTGTACGCATGCTGGATTAAATACCTATTCAGTCATATCAATATGTACAGTAATTGATTTGCGTATTGTCACAAATATTATTGATGAAATTTCAACAGATTTCACAAGGTAGGAACAGACTATGCCCACGTACGCCACGTACGCGACGCCACGCGATATCTGGACCCTTGAATTTATTTGTCAAGAAACACACTACACCGACGCTATCATACGCAACGCTATCCCACGCGGCCCACGCAACGCGATATCCGCCGATCCAGATCGACGGGGGAAGGTGTAGGGGATTGTAGATGCCAAGGTGGCGTAGATTAGTGTGTTTCTATAGAAATATACATTCGAAACACGTCAGTTAGATTTTGAAAAGATGGCAGATGAACAATTCATCGATTTAATTAAGAATTACGAGGTAATTTACAATATTAAATCCGCGGAATATCGCGATGCTACATTGAGAAATGCAGCATGGGAAGAAATAGCCCAGAAAATTGGCAAACCTGGCAAGTACCTACCTGATACTATAATTTTCTAAAACATATTTGTACTGTAAGAATTGGCTACCATATAGGCACGTTTTATACTGAATAATTGAATATGTGTGGGTATTTCTGTAGCAAGTACCTATACATGCTACTAAATTCGTACTGTATGAATTCGAATTGGGTAGGTTATGTAAGTATATATACACAGTATAGGTACGTTTAATACTGAATAAATGAATATGTGGGGTATTTCTGTATAATTCACTCTAAAAAAAGGAGTTAAAATACGACCCGTATATATTTATATAGATCTAATAGTCCTTCTATATAAATATGATTGTATTACATTTTCATAACGTAGGTAGGTGGTACCTATACTTGTGTATGATATATTTGCACGTATTTCTCAATTACCTATTGGATTTTCATATTCCTTTTTTGTTTGCTTATTTATTTATGATATTAACGATTGGTAAAAGTTTATCAAAATGCATTCATTACTTTTTTAGCAAATCACCAAAATAAATGATGCGAATTTAGCCTGTTGTCTTTTAACTCGAAATGACATGAGTATTTATTTGTAGTCAGAGTTGTAGTCTCTCTAAAGTCATTAGGTACATACTTGCTTCTTATGTACTAGTTGATGTTTCATAAGTCATACACATAATGTTAATAAAAAATTGGTTCAAGCACTGACGTGAAGTCAGAAGCTTTTGCGCGTATGTTCTATTGTCCATTCTTCTGTATTGGACACCCTTAATCGAATTTACCATGGTAAATTCGATTAAGGGTGTCCAATACAGAAGAATGGACAATAGAACATACGCGCAAAAGCTTCTGACTTCACGTCAGTGCTTGAACCAATTTTTTTTTCGTGATTTTTTTGAAATTTTCTAGGGGTACGGTTCTTAAAATTTTTTTTCTCGTCGTTTTTTTCAAATTTTCTAGGGGTACGGTTCTCACAAAATTTTAAACACGTCTTTATGTTGATTTTCTACTACTAATTACCAAACTTCAATTCGATCGAATATTTATTTTTTGAGTTATCAAGGAAACAATATTCCAGATGGGTATAACTCGGAAACCGTTAGACCGATTTTGCCCAAAATTGAACTCAACTCTCCCTTTCGGATACGCAACCTTCCCTGAAAATTGCAAGTCCCTATCTCCTTTCGTTCGAAAGTTATCGAGGCAACGTTCACCCATCTACTGAACTCACACAAGAATGCTCGAATCTCCAACATTATTTAACGGATCGTATTAAAACTTGAAAATTGTCAGTATAGTTAGGTTATGAAGGTTCTTGCAAAATTTCAGCAATTTCGAACGATTAGTTACTGATATATAGAACTTTTTTTTTTTATTTTCAAAGATTTATTTAAAATTTTCTACAAATGCTATCCTCACCAAATTTTGCAAACGTTTCCGCATTGGCATTCTACAACTAATAACCATGTTTGAATTCAATCGGTTTAGTATTTTTCGAGTAAATGAGGAACAAAAACCACAAAATATCATAAAATTTCAGATGGCTATAACTCTGAAACCGTTTGGCCGATTAGGCTCATAATCAAACTGAAATGTCGCGTTGTGGTGTACATCCCAACCTGAAAACTTGAGGCCACTATCTCTCTCAGTTCTCAAGTTATCGTGACAACAAAAATATTTTTTAATAATTTTTTAATAATTTTGTAGCCATACGATTCGCACAAAATTTCACAAACGTGCTTAGGTTCATATTCTACAACTACTCACCAAGTTTCAATTCGATCGGATTCATATTGGTTGAAAACAAAATTATTACTCGGAAACCACTGGGCCGATTATGCCCATTAACGAACTTGTCCGTCGTATTGGGATGCGCCACCCACCCTGAAAATTTCAAGTCGCTAGCTCTTTTCGTTCTCAAGTTATCGTGGCAACGGCCGGACGGCCGGACGGCCGGACGGCCGGACGGACAGAATCAAATTTGACATCGAATTCTTCATTGGGGAGTCGAACTTAATCGTTCGAGACCATTTTCGTCAAAAAATTCGAAAGTTACAGACATTTGGGCAAAACTATAACGCGATGTTCCCCAGAACATACGCGCAAAAAACATTTCATTTATTTATTAATACATTTAATTTTTATAGTAGGTAGAAATAATCCATGAACTAATCATTTTCGTTGGGTGGATTTTGTAATCCTCTTCTCACCATATTTAATTGCCATGGCACTGAACCCTCGCTTGAGATGAAATATTGTTTGAATTTTTCTCTGATATTATATGCATATTTCGTGTGATTCCTTCTAAGACCATCCAATGTATGGAATGATTGTTGTGGTGTAGGTTCTGTTCCTCTTTCATCCTGCAGCTCAAAAGTGGTGCCCAAATAGTTATGGAGGCAGCATGCTGCTAGAACTATTTTGTCCACCATTTCTGGTTGTACCTGAACAGGCCCTTGAAATACCCGCCACCTTGCTCTCAATATCCCAAATGCGTTTTCCACGATTCTTCTGGCCCTAGACAATCGATAATTGAAAATTTTATTCGATTCATTATTGAGCAAAGCATTTTTGCTGTAAGGTCTCAGTAAATATTGTTTAAGGGGAAATGCTTCATCGCCGACTATAATATACGGCAATGGTTCTGATCCTGGCATTAGAGGTCGATCTTCTGGTATGTTCAATTTCTTTTGATCCAATAGTTTACCCAGTGTTGATTTTTCGAAAATTCCCCCGTCACTATTTCTTCCGTAGGAGCCCACGTCTATCACTACAAATTTGTAATGGGCATCTACCAAAGCAAGAAGAACTATGGAATTTTGACCTTTGTAGTTCCAATAATCTGAGCCGCCTTTAATTGGACACTTTATGTTCACGTGTTTACCATCTAGAGCTCCTATGCAGTTTGGAAAATTCCAAAAGCGGGTGAAATCATTTGCTATTCGTTTCCACATTTCCGCTGTGGGTTGCGGCATCACGATAGGTCCAAGATGTTTCCAAATCGCTTCACAAACCTCCTGCACAATTATACGTATAGTAGAAAAACCCATGCGATAACTGAATCCAATGCTCCGAAATGAATTACCCGTAGCTAGGAATCTGTAAAATAAATAATACAAATTTTTAAAAATTAGGTATGTTTAGGGCTAGATGATGCTGTGTGAATAGTAAATAACACAGTGAATATTTCCATATGGGAATATAGGGCTTCTTTTGGTTTGCAATTGAGACGGTCCAAGAACCGTTCAAAGTAGTCACACAGTCGTTTATTGTAATTGGACCTGGGTGAAACCTTTCATACGCTGCGTTTGTCCCACTATTTGGAACCCATTCGGTACCTACTGTCCTTACTACGAACCAAAACTTAGGCCTACAGTCACTATAATTTCAGCATTATCGACTTTGTAAGAGGCTCGAATAGACAATGGTACATGTGCGCAAAAGCTACTGACTTTTTAAGAATTTTTATTATTATTGTTGCAGTTGAAATGTGTAGAGAAAATTGGGCTAAGTTGCGAAATTGCTTCAACAATGCTATGAAACGACGCAAGAAAAAAAGTGGACAAGCAGGGAAAATTATTGCGCCTTGGCGGTACGAGGAACAGATGTCGTTTTTGAAGCCATATTTAGATGGCCGTCACACTACCGGAAACCTGGAAGCTGCTGTATCTGATGCTAATTCCCCTCTTCCTTCTCCAGAGAGCGTTCCCCTCGAAGAAATTCATTTATTTTCCTCTGATAGCACTCCATCCCACACCAACACTCCCACATCCAATCCATCAAGCAAAAGAAAGGCCAGTTCTAGTAGGGACAATAACTTGGCCGATCTGGTGGAAATTATGAAAAACTCGCACGCAAGAAGAAGTAAAAAACAGGAAATGGATGATTTAGACACATTCTTCTTAAGTATGAGTAAAACGGTAAAGAAGCTCTCAAAGCAGGATCAAATTCCAATTAAAATGAATTTGCTTAAAGCTGTAAGTGAAGCAGAGCTCAAACAAGCAGAGTTGCAACGAAATATATTGAGAGCACCAGTTACTATTGAGGATCAGATAATCAGCCAAAACCAAGAAAATATAAATTCTTCTTCTGGAAATTTTTCACAAGCCTACACATCATATTCTTCCCCATCATATTTAGTTGAAATGCCTAAGACTCAAATTTCCGATGATACTAATCTTGTAAAAAATATTCAACTTTATTACGAAAATATACATTTTGAATAAAATTTAAACGTTTTTGAAGCCATATTTAGAAGGCCGTCACACTACCGGAAACCTGGAAGCTGCTGTATCTGATGCTAATTCCCCTCTTCCTTCTCCAGAGAGCGTTCCCCTCGAAGAAATTCATTTATTTTCCTCTGATAGCACTCCATCCCACACCAACACTCCCACATCCAATCCATCAAGCAAAAGAAAGGCCAGTTCTAGTAGGGACAATAACTTGGCCGATCTGGTGGAAATTATGAAAAACTCGCACGCAAGAAGAAGTAAAAAACAGGAAATGGATGATTTAGACACATTCTTCTTAAGTATGAGTAAAACGGTAAAGAAGCTCTCAAAGCAGGATCAAATTCCAATTAAAATGAATTTGCTTAAAGCTGTAAGTGAAGCAGAGCTCAAACAAGCAGAGTTGCAACGAAATATATTGAGAGCACCAGTTACTATTGAGGATCAGATAATCAGCCAAAACCAAGAAAATATAAATTCTTCTTCTGGAAATTTTTCACAAGCCTACACATCATATTCTTCCCCATCATATTTAGTTGAAATGCCTAAGACTCAAATTTCCGATGATACTAATCTTGTAAAAAATATTCAACTTTATTACGAAAATATACATTTTGAATAAAATTTTCCTAAACAATTTCAATATTTATTGTTTATAATATATTTCATGAGCAGACGAAACATTCAGGCTCTGTGGATCGAAAAAGTAAACTGCCGAACATATAGTTTGCGGAGGCCCAAAGACGGCCAACCTAAGAATTTTACAAATGGGTGAGCCATTTCTGAATATTCACGAAGTGATAACCAAGCTCCTAGTACGCATCAGATATATTAACACCACTTGGGCAAAACTATAACGCGATTTTCCCAGAACATACGCGCAAAATGATAATTTATACTTACCTTAGACAAACTGCTACTCTTTCTCTGGTACTTATCGGCTTCCGAAGATGTGTATTTTCTTTTTGTATATCGGATTCGATCATACCATGAATCTCCTCAAACTGTACTTTAGACATGCGGAAGTACATAAAAAATCGGTCTTCGTCAGATTCTAGTCTCCGCATCAATGTATGATATTCTCCATTTTTCTCTCTGTCTTTATTTATATTGTGTATCCAACATTTTCTCTTCTTAATTCTTTTTTTTTCTTGAGGCACGGACATATTCATGTACAAACAACAAACTCAATGAATCTTCCTCAAATTCACTATCTGAATCAGAAAACATCGTACTACTGACAAATGAAAACGACTGATGTCAGTATGCGTTGCGTACGTGGGTCAAGTGTGCACGCTAGCTTTCCCACGTTGCGTCGCGTACGTGGCGTACGTGGGCATAGTCTGTTTCTACCTTCAATAACATGTATGGAGTATCGGTATGATGTACTTATTTATTGACACACAAAAATAAATTTTGTAAAGGCCGTCACTGGTAATGAAATGTCTTATCTACCTAAAAAACTAGTTACCTTATCAACATCAACATTGGCACATGGACATAATTAACTTTATTCCAAGTGATTGATAGTATTATTGTATTAGACGAATTCAAAAAGTTTTTGTATCTATCAACATGAAGCTGACTGAAACGCAAAGAATTGAAATTCTAATAATGATCGGCTGTGGAGATAAAGCACGTACACAGAAAGAAGTATGTACGTTATTTAATAATAAATACCCCAACCGAGAACCAATTTCACAATCCACTATAAGCAAAATTGAGAAGAAATTCAGAGAAACGGGTCATGTCAAAAACCTCCCTAAAGGTAGTAGAAAATCAATATCAGAAAACAAACAACTAGATGTTCTGTTCGCCTTTCAAGATAATCACCATACCAGTTCACGGCAAGTAGCATTAGATAACGACATGGACCATTCAACAGTTCTTAGAAAGCTAAAGAAGGAAAAGTGGCATCCCTAAAAAGTAAGTTTAGTACAAGAGCTTATGGAAGATGATTTTAATAAACGAATTGAGTTTTGTGAAATTATGATGGAACAAGATTACAGAGATCCGATGTTTTTAAAAAAGGTTCTTTTCTCGGATGAAGCTACATTTCTACTAAACGGTCATGTAAATCGTCGAACTTATCGGTACTGGGCTACGGAAAATCCACACTGGATGCAAGACTACCGTACTCCATACCCAGAGAAAGTTAATGTTTGGGCGGGAATAATAGATAATAGGATTATTGGACCATACTTTTTCGAAGAAACCTTAATAAGTATTCGATATTTATAATTTCTCCAAAACTTCCTGCTAACTGAATTGAACCGGCTGTTTCCAAACAGAAATGATTTATGGCTGCAGCAAGATGGTGGGCCTCCACACTATGCTGTCTTGGTGCGCAACTATTTGAACAACGTCTTTCCAAATCGGTGGATAGGTCGAAGAGGAACAATAGAATGGCCGCCTAGGTCACCTGATTTGACTCCTCTTGATTTATTTTTATGGGGATACTTGAAGAGCAACGTGTACCAAAATAGACCACAAAATATCAATGAACTCAAAGAAAGTATAAGTATTGAGGTTGCACAAATAACTCCGGAAGTTATAGAGAAGGTTCGAGAAGAGTTCGCGGCACGTCCTTCTCATTGTATTTTAACTGGAGGTAAACAATTTGAGCACTTAATTTAGGTTTCGTTGTATTTAATGAGTAATACATATTAAATAATAATAATAATATTTTATAAATTTTTTAAAAAAATACAAAAATCAATTACTGTACATTATTGATATGGCTAAATAGGTATTTGAAAGACCTTTCAAATAATGTATTACAACACCCACATTTCCATTCGAAAATTTTAGCGATGACGTCATCACGCTCACATAGATGACGTCAAAAATAAAAAAGGATCCTCACGAATAGCCCGTTTTAAAATAAAAATCGACGGGTTTCAGGATTTTTCCTTAAAGTTGCCGGTTTACGAAATAACCAATTTATTCCTTTCATTTGCACCATACTGTATATATATATAACCAACATTGATATAACAGTCCGAACAGATTACTTAATATCATAGCCATATGACTTGAATATCAATGTTTATAGCAATACGCAAACATAATAGGTCTGATTCAGGTGGTACGATACAATCGGACATTCGGTCCATATCGAAACCATACTCTAGCCGACAATCCGGTAGACCCGTCAAATAATCACGTCAGTTCAAACCATCCTCCCGAATAATCACGGGATGCCACCGTAACATAATTTTCCATTAGTCACTTTTTTCGGCGACAGTTGAATTGTGTCCCGCTGTCACTTGTCACTTGTTACACATATTTATGAATTCCGTGCCATTCGAAACCAGAGAAAACGATGCCGCTGCCCGTCCGGCGATCATCTGATCGTCCTCCTGTCTTGTACCCGGAGACGTGCCCGTCATAAATTCGAGAGCGATGACAGAGTGATGTAGACGTGTATTTTATCGTAATTAAAAGTTATACGGCGCGGCAGAAACAATGGCAGATCTTCGTGCATCTTGATCGAAAGTGCGGCAGGTAACGTGCTAAGCAGGGTGTGAAAGATATGTTTGTATTATCGTTGGATCGTCAGGCGTATGTGAGAATGTTGTTCTGGTTTATTGTTTCCTAAAAATAAGCCTTTGTAATCGAGCATCCAAAAACAATTTTTATGTCTCGTGAAATTTTACGTACGGAGGCAATAAATCTAATAGGCCTCTTGCATGAATTTTCAAAATTGGAATCGATTATTATATCCATAAGAATAAGGAAAAATTTTAACCGGCGTCAAAAATTTCAATTTTCAATGAGAAAACTATCATTCAAATTTGGTTGCACATAATGCCTGTTCAAACGATCGAAACTTGGCGCCTCCGCGTGACGTAACCCGTCATATCTACTCTCACTCTCTTCTCGTTTCCGTTGCACTCTTTATTCCAGTGTAACACAGCACCCTATACATACTTATTGATTACGTCAGCCGCCATAACAACGATTCAGAAGCGTTTCATCTCATTTGAATTTGCTTTATTATTTATCGATTTTCAATATTCAAATTCTATAAATTATGAAAGTGGATTAGGGCATACATGATGAACTGGTATTGAAGTAGATTCAGAAAAACATAAATTTATGGTATTTCGTCTTACATACAAAAGACCTATTGGAAGATTCACTCATTATAATTGGACCCAACGGGCGGATCATGCCTATTCACTTATGTGGTCTTCCTATTTGAGCTTGAAAACTACTCCTCAATACTGAATGTTTGAGGTCGACAAGATGGACCTTTTTGAGTGATATCAGCGGCTAGCACAGAACAAAGAAATATGTTTCAATTTTTTCACACAAAAAATTTTAAATTAATTTTTTTTAAGATGCAGTTTCATCATAAGAATCCATTGACAAAATTTTCCAACATGCTAATACTTTCGGAGATATGATTTTTCAAATTTTCAATAATAAATCGTAATGATCGTATGATTTCACAGAATGCTGTAATCGAAAATTAACATCCGTATTTTTATCTAGGAATTTCATGATCTGTGTTCATACTTGTCATCTTAAAGAGACATGTGATATTTATTTCTGGTTCTATTCAAAATTCGTTACTCATGATATAAAATACCTCCTGCTCCAGAAAACAAAGTATGATTGAATGCAAAATGACCAATTAAATAACCTCAGCTATCGTAGAATTATGAGGACTATAGGATATTATAATGAGTGATTGTGAGTTAATTAAATTGGGTTCAGAATTAATAACTGTCAACAAAAAATAATTCTGAAGATGTTCGTTTGCTGTCTGATGTCTGATCTAGTCTCGGAAACGTTACCAAATAGTTGTTTTGACCTTGATGATGTTTCATTACTGTTTATTAGGCAACATTGTTCTATCTTTTGCTTCTGACAAATATCTTATGCATCTACTGCAAAACCAATTATATATTTACTATGGGAGAGAAAATCCTGAAAGGAGCCATATGGTGATGGAAGGCTTCATCTTAAAATGATAACGATTATACTTGTAACATTTTTTGCGCGTATGTTCTGGGGAACATCGCGTTATCATTTTGCCACAAAAATCTGTAATTTTTGATTTTTTGCCGAAAATGGTCTCAAATGATTGTTTTCGAATACCTGATGAAGAATTCGCGGTCAAATTTTATTTTTTCCGGCCGGCCGTTGCCACAATAACTTGAGAACGGATAGGGATAGCGACTTGAAATTGTCATGGTAGGTGGCAAGGTGGCGCATCCCAATATAATGGACGGATAATTTTGTTTTCAACCAATTCAAATTCGATCGAATTGAAACTTGGTGAATAGTTGTAGAATATAAAATTTTGTGAGAATCGTATCACTAGAAAATTTAAAAAAAGTTATTAAAAAATATTATTTATATCACGCTAAACTGAGAACGGAAAGATATAGCGATTTGAAATTTTTAGGTTAGGTTGTGCATCTGAATACGACATTTGGGTTGGTTTATAGGCATAATCGTCCGAACGGTTTTGGAGTTAAAATGATCTGAAATTTGATTCTTATTTCCTCAAAAACTCGAAAAATACAAAAACGATTAAATTAAAACATGGTCATTAGTTGTAGAATGCCAACGTGAAAATTCTTGCGAAATTTCGTGAGGGTCGTTCCACTAGAAAATTTGTTGAATATCATTGAAAATCATTGAAAAAATTTTATATATCAGTAACTATTCGTCCGACATGGCTGAAATTTGGCGAGATCCTAGGAGCCTCTTGTGAGTTCAGTAGATGGATGGGTGACCGTTGCCTCGAATGAAAGGAGATAGGGACAGCAATTTTCAGGGTAGGTTGCGTATCCGAATGATAGAGTTGAGTTCCTTTTTGGACTTATACCCACCTGGAATATTAATTCCTCGATAACTCAAAAATATAGACTCGATCGAATTGAAGCTTGATAAGTAGTTGTAGTATATCGAAATGAAGACTTTAAAATTTTGTGAGAACCATCTCAACACGTCTGCGTCTTGTGTATATCTACCATAATCTATGTTTGTATCATATCATACCACGCGTGCCATCATCTATCAAAGGTTTACCCAAATTTAGTTATCTTGTTTGCAACGAAACTTGTATTTCACCTCCACGTTCTGATTTACAAAAAAAATGAACCTAGTGAACAATAGAAATACACTTTAGCATAATATGTTTATCACTTCTATTTTCTTGATGACATATCAAATTATAACGTAATTTTTCCGGCTCATTCTTTTATACAATATAATGTAAAATAGGTATCTATTGGAGATGATAGCCTACATTAGGGTCCTGTAGCGGTCTTCGAACATCTGAAGTTCTGAATAATCATCGCTTGGATTGGCCAGACCAGGTTTTGAAAGAGACCCTCCTGACCTTACGGGCAACGACATCTTCCTTTTTGAATTCGAATATTTGAGGGATTTCTAAGCACAAGAGTGAATATCTTTGAAAACTAGCGGAGGCGATTCTTCTTCAAGAGATCCATGCGGCTACAGAGAAGTATATTTGTGAGAGGAGACTTTTGAAATGTTATTTATTATTTTTAATTTATTCATTTCTCTTCTATTGTCTTGTCATTTTTTAGCCTGAGTTTTGGGTACCTTGGAGAAACCTCTCCATTTTTCGACGAAGGAATCCATATCGAAGAGAGAAATGCCTATATCAATATTTTTATATTTCAGCAAATTTTGTACACAAATTCAATCTTTACAAATCAGAACACTCACGGGGAGACAGGGTTTTTTTGCTGAGGTTTTTCCCTAAGCTCTTGTATCATACGTCGAATTGAATGGTACCCCGTCACACTAACCTCTGCTAACACATATAAAGCTCTCAATCAAAAGAATATACATATACTGCATTCACTTTTATAAAGTCTCCCGGTTGACCATGATTTAGGTCTATCAAGTTTTTGTTACTAAAACACAGGCAGGTTGGCACTGCTGGAATATCATCAAGGTCAAAACAATCCGCCGCGACGTTGCCAATTTCCACTCTCAACATAATCATAACTTAATCTCCAATCTTAGACAAGATATTATCACAGACCATTATCTTCGAATATAATAGAGAACTCTTGCAATCTGCAATAGGTAAACTTCATTCTGACATGTTGAATCCTCAAATGAAATGACTATTTTCATCACTATATATTTTATTAAGGTATAAAGAATGACTCGGGTTTCGTAGTACTTCTACATTTCGAAACTGGTGTATTTCAAGTTGTGCAACAAGGTATTTAAATGTCTTCTGTAGGCTTATTTCTTGAGAATTTCGAAAAGTGGGGAATTCCATAGGTACAACTGTTCGTTTAGAAGTTTTCCTGCCGGGTTATTCAGGTACTTTCATTATTTTTTCAAATGAACTATCACAAAGTAACGGACTACTCTATCCATTATGTTTCAATACAATTCCAACACTTGATTCTTGATTTCCATACAAGAAAATAGCATAATTGAATCTTCCAATCAGTTTATAACGTGAAATATTTGCAGTAACCACAGAGGAAAAGTTTTCTTCTACAGTGGCCAGGACTGTGGAATTATTGAATTCACATGATATATTCTCAAATTCATTATTTTTCCGAAGTAAACCACATTGTGAAAATACGTAATTATACTAGGACTTCTATGTAGAGAGGACAACGTTGCGTAGTTATCTGACAGGAAAATGACTATAACCTAACATTTTCAAAATATACATGGTGAAATGTGTCAAATTTTCATGGCCAACCGGGAGACTTTATAAATGTGAATGGAGTATATATATTTCCTTCTTTACAAGTGTTGCTTAAGAGGGAGTAAAGAATTGAATCTTTGATCTCTAATGTGATCCGACAAACCCATAGACATAGAATAACATAGACTGGTTGTGAGAAAGATACCATTGATATCAGCATTGAAAAAATTGGTTCAAGCCCTGTGGACAGAAGCTTTGGTGTTCTTGTTCAAACTTTGACAAATCATATCTTCGAAAGTATTGGTTTTCAGAGTTAGGAATGATATCAATGGTTTCTTATGATAGAACTTCATCAAAAATAAATTAAATTCAAACATCATAAAAGAATTTAAATTCAACAAGAGTGCCAAAAATCATTAATCCAAAACCAACAGAGCAATTTTACCCAATAACGAACTTATCCGAGATAGTCATTCCTCAAATCTACTATGAAAATTATATTACACCAATTGAAACTTAGCCAATATTCCAGTTTTATTCATGCTGGAAATATTCTGAACCCAACTTACCTACGAAAGTACATATTTCCATCATCATATGGATTATCCACGGGCATTATATTATCATCTTAAAAGTATAATATCATATCATCCACTTAATTCTACGATAGCTGAGGTTATTCCATTGGTCATTTTGCATTCAATCATACTTTATTCTCTAACAGGAAGGGTATTTTATATCAATAATAACGAACCAGAAATATCTTTGAAATGTCACTTAAAGCAAAATAAGATAACATGCATGAACACAGATCATATAATAATTCATAGATATTATAATTAAGTACAGCCAATGAACTCTAAACTAACGTAGTATGATTTCTATGAGTACAGCATTCTGTGAAAACATAGAAGTACGATTTATGTTTGAAATTTAGAAAAATCATATCTCCGAAAGTATTAGCTTTTTGGAGTTAAAAATGATATCGATGGATTCTTATGATACTCCATCTCAAAAAAATTGAATTTGAAATTTGTAATGTAAAAAAAAAATTTGTTTCGTTGCTCCGAAACTATCATATGCCGATTCTGCCCAATAACGAGCTTAACCGAGATATTTATCTCCTTAACCTACTCTGAAAATTTCAACTGCCTAGCTCAATCCTTTCGAGAGTTATCGTGTTAACGGAGGGCCGGCCGGACATAATCGATTTTGACCACGGATTCTTGATCAAATTCAAACCAAATCGTTCAAGACCATTTTCATCAAAAAATTCTAAAATTATAGACGTTTGGGCAAATTGATAAGCACTCTGTTCCGAGGAACAAGAGCACCAAAAAATACAGAATAGTTAAAGGCAAAACCCTGGTATAAGAATATATTCTTATATTGTGGCAATTGGCAAAACATTGGTTTCCTTCATCCTTTGACCTTTCTTGTATACAGAATTATTTGGTTTCGTGTATTGTGTATGTGTTTTCGTGATTTGTAGACAAAATAGTTGAAGGCAAAACATTTTTATTTACGTAAATCCGAGACTCGTTTCTGAATATTCTGATCTGATATATTAGTGTTCTGTGATTCTGATTCTTATAATCTGAAAATATTTCTCATAAATTTCCTTACTGTAATTGATTCAGCTTCTTCAATACTCATTCAAAATAATCAATATTTCTCTTAAAAAAAATTGGTTGAAGCACGGTTCGATTAATTCGGTTAAATACAGGTGAACGGACAATAGAATTCATCATGGTATATTTGATTAAGAGTGTCCAATACAGGAGACTGGACAATAGAGCTCCTGACAGTGCTTGAACCAATTTTTTTTTCGTATTTTTTTTATGTTCTAGCGGAACGGTTCTCACAAAATTTTACCCACGTCTTTATGTCGATATTCTACAACCATCGGGTCTATATTTTTTGAGTCATCGAGGAAATAATATTACAGATGGGTATAACTCCGAAACCGTTGGGCCGATTATGGCCAACAGCGAACTTCACTCTCCCATTTAGATGCGCAACCTACCCTGAAAGTTGCAATTCCCTATCTCCTTTCGTTCGGGAGTAATCGGTCATCTATCCAGCTACTGAACTCACACAAGGCTGCTGAGATCTCCAACAATATAGATCTGATCGTGTTCAAACTTGGTACTTGGTAGTAGTGTTGTTAGGTTCTGAAGGCTTTCGCAAAATATCTACCATGTCAAATGAATAGTTTCTGATATATGGAATTTTTTTCAATGATTTCAGATGGTGATAACTCCAAAACCGTTTGGCCGATTATGCTTATAAACAAAATCATGTGACATTCAGATGCACAACCTAACCTGAAAATTTCAAGTCGCTATCTCTTTCCGTTCTCAGGCTATCGAGATATAAAAAATATTTTTGATAATTTTTTAATATTTTCTAGTGATACGATTCCCACAAAATTTCACATAGGTACGTGCTTAGGTTTATATTCTACAACTATTCACCAAGTTTCAATTCGATCTGATTTATATTGGTTGGAAACAAAATTACTACTCGGAAACCATTGGGCCGATTATGCCCATTAACGAACTTGTACGTCGTATTGCGATGCGCCACCTACCCTGAAAATTTCAAGTCGCTAGCTCTCTCCGTTCTCAAGTTATCGTGGCAACGGCCGGACGGACGGACAGAATCAAATTTGACCTCGAATTATTCATCAGGGAGTCGAACCCAATCGTTTGAGACCATTTTCGGCGAAAAATTCGAAAATTACAGACATTTGGCCGAAATGATAACGCCAGAACATACGCGCAAAAAAATCGGGGTTTTCCAATACATCCGAATTTCCAATTTGTATATTTGCCCATGGTATAAAAACACCATTGTTTTTATACCATGTATTTGCCTTTACTTATTCTATCCTTCATAACATCTCTCTCTCTTATGTATTCCGCAACGAACTGTATGATGAAGTGACGTGAGGGCCAGTCCATGTTATTCTATGTCTATGGACAAACCAAACGATCTCATAATACCTGCAGGCTTCTCTGACTTCAGCAACTTGGCATCTGCTATATATTTTGGTGGTCCTGGTATTATTTTCTATTATGTATATCGACTAATGGCGATTACGTCACTCTTGTCAACAATGGTAACCCCCGTCTCCACCAAAAGGCGCTTTCGAATAACGAATTTGTCGGGGCCGAGTGAAATATGGCGTGGATCCTCCGAAATTTGAATATTCCCATTCGATCCTGGGTGCACGACTGTTTTGAAACCGAAACTAGAAGGGCGAGCGCCAGCATGCATACATTACGTCCTCTTATAAGAAGAACATCCCCGTTTGATATACTCGAGGACGTGCTGGAAGTTTGCATGTATTATCACATTTATTTGATTTATCATGTTTTCCAGAGTCACATCTCCCAAGGGCCAGATTTTCGGAAACGAGTTTTTTCCAGAGGTGATGGAAAATAAATTGAAATTCTTCCACCTTGTTACTTTTTTGATTTTGTGATATGTGTGAGGCCGGAATGGCTTTACGGCTGTATTAAAATTTATCTCTATACTTGCGACAGCGGGGAATAACTGAGATTATTACAATTTTATGAGTTATGGGCTGTAGAAATGTCTCGGGATTATTGCTGCGTTACTTTTTCTGCCTGTTGGTGCTGAGACATGTTCAGCTGGTGAAAGCGAGAAAAATTCATACTACCATACACCCACTCCTTTGTTTCTCAATTAAATTATTACATACACTACATATACAGTCTTATGCATCTTGTGAGGGATCGATCATTATTAGTATATTACGTAAATTTCACGAGTGCGTATTGGGCTTACAACTCGTGTATCATACTATAGTTTTTCTTGGATCGTGGGAAAAGTGACACTATTTTGACCTGTTTTCTATGCGCAAAGCTCAACATTCCAGAATAGTGGGCAGTTGCTAAGCAATTAGAAAATACCAGTGCGGTAATATTCTTACCGCACTGCTATAGCGTGCGGTAATGTTACAAATGGATTATTACAATAAAATGAAACAAAGTATGGTTTTGATTTTTATATTATTTTAATCAAAAATTGTATATTTCGTATTTTATGCATTTTAAGTAATACTATTTTATCTATATATACTTACTTTCGTCGATAAAAAGATGTCATCTGGGGCCTATAAAATGAATTTCTGAACTTGTTCCTGGGTTAAAATTTTGGATTTTTTCGGTTTGTATCCTATAGTTTGACGTTTTGAAAATGCTCTCAGTTTTTGATACTGGGCAATTTTAATATTATTTTTAACAGACAAAGTTGATCGAAGCATGGAATAATGTGCCCACAACGTCGAAGATTTCATTGTTTTAGCCAATTCAGCTATCAGTACATTATCAGGAAAGGATACACTGTTGTTTTTTCTGCAAAAATCCATGAAGCGTTGGTACGCAAGATCATACTTCTCTCTGGATTTCGCCGGAAGCACGATACACTAGTTAGTGTATCGTGACCGGAACTAAATTAAGTGAAGCCGCGTTCGCGGCTTCTACTAGTTCAGGAGGCGTGCAAGTTAACAATTGATCACTATCAGTGTTCATATTTATTAATTCTTTTTTAATTCCTTATAAAATATAACGAATCAAACAAATCCAGCCTGAAAATTATTTTACTTTTGATTACATCTTGAATGATATATTTTTGGCGCTCGAGTTCCTCGGAACTGAGTGCTTATCAATTTGCCCAAATGTCTGTAATTTTCGAATTTTTCGATGAAAATGGTCTTGAACGATTTGGTTCGACTCACTGATCAAGAATCCGTGGTCGAAATTCATTCTGTCCGGCCGGTCCGGCCGTCCGGCCGTAGGCACGATAACTCTCGAACGGAATGAGCTGGACAGTTGAAATTTTCAGAGTAGGTTTGGGGGATAAATATCTCGGCTAAGTTTGTTATTGAGCAAAATCGGACAGATGGTTTCGGAGTAAGAAAAAAAAATTTTTTTTTTTACAAAACAAATTCCGAATTACATTTTTTTCAATAAGCAGTTTTACCATAAGAATCCATTCATATCATTTTCAACCCTAACAAGCTAATACTATCGGAGATATGATTTTTCAAAATTTCAATGTAAATCGTATTTCTACGTTTTCACAGAATGATAGAATTATTCTGTGGGTATTCTATGAATTGTTATAATGTCAACTTGTTTTCCTTAGACATGACGTTGTCTCATTGTCATTCATTCTAGCAATCGTATAAATATGATAATTATAATTACATACTTTTTGTGGGTTTATATTTTCATGCCGATGGTCAATCCATATGATGATGGGAATGGTAATGGTAAGTTAATAATATTGAGTTCAGAATAACTCCACTAAAAACAAAACTGGAATATTGGTGTATTGGAGTGGATTTGAGGAAAGATATATATTATCGTTCATCATAGAATTGAGGAATGAATATCTCGGATGAGTTCGTTGTTGGGTAGAATTCGTCTATAGGTTTTGGATTGATAATTTTTGGCACTCTTGTTGAATTTAAATTTTTCTATGATGTTTGAATTCAATTTCTGCTAAGATGAAGTTCTAAATTTCAATAATGAATCGTACTTCTATATTCACATAATGCTATAATTATTCTATCTAAGATTTATTATATGATCTGTGTTCATACTCGTACATGTCATCCTGTTCTATAAGAGAGAGTCAAATTCATTTCAGCTATTTTAATTTGGTTTCTTCCATGGTGCAGTTCTCATTCTCAGATTGCTCATTTAATCTTGATAGATAAACTATTATTTGAATTGAATTTCCTTTATGGTGCAGTTCTATCATAAGAATACATTGATATAATTCCCAACTCTGAGAAACCAATACTTTCGGAGATATAATTTGTCTGTTTGAACTAGAGCGCCAGAAAGCTCCTGTCCACAGGGCTTGAACCCATTTTTAATTAATTTCTTAAATGTAAATCAACGATCGAAGAAAACATGGTATTTATAATTCGTGGGAAAAGCATATTCCCAAACTCCCGTGTTACCACTGTTATCACAGTCGTTTGGGAATACTTATTATGCTTTTCCCACTAATTATACAATATACTATTTTCTACGCCCACCCATTTTCTTTTATTAAATAAAGGAACTCATAATTTGTTTGCGAAATTGTTTGGATACTTGTTGTAAAAATTGGTTCAAGTCCTCTGGACAGGAGGTTTGGCGCTCTTGTTTAAACTTTGTCAAATTATATCTCCGAAAGTATTGGTTTCTCAGAGTTGAAAATGATATTAATGGAATCTTATGATAGAGCTGCATCACAAAATAAAATAAAGTAAATAAGAATCCATTGATATCATTCCCAACTCAGTGAAACTAATACTTTCGGAGTTATGATTTGTCAAAGTTTGAACAAGAGCGCCGCGCCAAAGCTCCTCTCCACAGGGTTTTCCCACATTTTCAATTTGGCTTCTGTGCGTCAATTCTCAAGAATTTTCGTAATTAAATTCAAAACGTAGGTCTATGACTCATCTCATGTTGGATTTATATACATCAGGAAATATTTAATTAGAGTTTTCTATAGAATTGAGTATAATTATTGAAATTTTGAAAAATCATATCTCCGAAAGTATTAGCTTGTTAGAGTTGAGAACGTCATTAATGTATTCTTTTGATGAAACTGCATCTTAAAAAAAATTTAATTTAAAATTTGTAATCTTTTTTTTTTGATATTCCGAAACCACCTGGCCTATTTTGCCCAATAACGAACTTAACCAAGATATTCATCTCCTTAACCTAAGCTGAAAATTTCAACTGTCTAGCTCATTCCGTTCGAGAGTTATCGTGTTAACGGCCGGCCGGACAGAATCGATTTTACAATGAATTCTTGATCAGTGAGTCGAACCAGAATTTTTGTGGTTATACGATTGGGTACTGCCTGGTCTCGGGGATCTATTCGTTCTTTACGATCTTAGCGCTCAAGCGAGATACTTCTCTAAACGTACCTCGTAAGATTCCTTTGTTCTCAATATTGGTGCTGTTTTAGTCATGAAATCTCATTACTTTCTGTATGGATATATACTTCAAGTTGACGGTGAGTAATATTTAAATATGGTTTTGTGATGTTGAAATTAGTTTTAGTTAATCTAACTTACGTGAGGAGTTCAAGTGGTCATTATGCCACCACAGACATAGCACTGTTTATTTTCGAACCAACAGTGAATGTATGTATTTGAGTAGAAACTATTCATTTGCAACCATTTTCGGCTAAAAAATGGAGAAGTTTTTTTGGACGCTTATTTTTATACTCGGATTTATATTCTTGGAAATATTGGGAATATTATTTTTTCCTGGAGCTAAACAGCTTTAGGCGAGTTCGGTACCTGGATGGGTGACTGCTCTGGATAAAAATTTGAAAAAACTTGCCAAAGCTCTTGGCCACAGTCCTTTTCCAACTTGATTTGAATACTTTCTTCGCTAATGTAAAATGATAGCTCAAAATTTTTTTATTTGCGTGAAATATGATATGCAGCACATTCTTTATGAATTTTCTCAATGTCAGATTTAATTGTTGTACGAAATGAATCATCGCATTCAGAAACTTACAGATCTATATTGACAATTATACTCCATATTTTATGCAGCATACAATGTTGATACGAAGTGTGGCAGTACTGACTGATAGAATTGTAGATTGATTGTAGTTTAGAGGAGTAATTTTTTTCTTAATTGATGAAATTCTATAATATACAGGATGTTCCTTAAATACATGCTACTATTTAAGGGGGTGATTCTTTGACTCATTTTAAGATAAAACTCCCTATTGACGTATGTCCTAAAAATCCTAACTTTCGAGATACAGGGTGTTAAAATTTTGGCACTGCGATATGAAGCAATTTTGATTTAATTATTTTAATCAGAACAGAGCATCTGACAAGACAACATAATTTTTGGATTCTCATTCATTTTGGAACACATCTGATCACTTAATTTACGTCGATGTACAAACATTTCCACACCACATCAAATTTTTGAGGAAAATAATCCATGAGATCAAATTTACTCAAATATGAATGCGGATCTCAATAGTAATCTGCATTTCAAGAGGAAGCAGTGGCGTAGTATTTTTTTTCTCCAAAAATATTCAAAACAAAAGCCGTATGGACGCCACTGGTAGAGAAGATGAAAGTTTTTGTACATCATAAAATTCACCTTGATGCATAGAAGACATGTACCAAATTTTATAGAGATGTCCAGAATATTATCTCAGTTATTATTAAAAAATGGGTTCAAGCCCTGTGGACAGGAGCTTTCTGGCGCTCTAGTTCAAACCGACAAATTATATCTCCGAAAGTATTGGTTTCTCAGAGCTGGGAATTATATCAATGTATTCATATGATAGAACTGCATCATAAAGGAAATTCAATTCAAATAATAGTTTATTTATCAAGATTAAATGAGCAATCATGATAATGAGAACTGCACCATGGAAGAAATCAAGTTAAAATTGGCCAATTTTGCCCAATAACGAACTTAACCGAGATATTCATCTCCCTAACCTACTCTGAAAATTTCAACTACCTAGCTCATTCCGTTCGAGAGTTATATCTATGTCTATGGATGAAAAGCAGTCTCACTACTCTCAGATCTCTTACTTCATCTTCCGTTCCGAAATGTAAGACTTTTCTGAGAAAAACTAATTTCGGAGCAAACAACTGAGATTTTTCTCACTTCGCTCACAATTCTTCGATTGATTAGATAATGTCATGTCTCAGGAAAATAAGTTGACATTATGGCAATTCATACATAGAATAATTATATCATTCTGTGACAACGTTGAAATACGATTTATTATTGAAATTTTGAAAAATCATATCTCCGAAAGTATTAGATTGTTAGAGTTAAAAATGATATCATTGGATTCTTATGGTAAAACTGCTTATTGAAAAAAAATTGATTTGGAATTTGTTTCGTAAAAAAATTTTTTTTTTTTGTTACTCCGAAACCATCTCCGATTTTGCCCAATAACGAACTTAGCCGAGATATTTATCTCCCAAACCTACTCTGAAAATTTCAACTGTCTAGCTCATTCCGTTCGAGAGTTATCGTGCCTACGGCCGGCCGGACAGAATGAATTTCGACCACGGATTCTTGATCAGTGAGTCGAACCAAATCGTTTAAGACCATTTTCATCGAAAAATTCGAAAATTACAGACATTTGGGCAAATTGATAAGCACTCAGTTCCGAGGAACTAGAGCGCCAAAAACAGATTTTTTTCAAAATATCATCACCCTGCATCTCAAAAGTTAAGACTTTTAGGACAAAAGTCACCCCCTCAAATATTTGCATGTCTTTAGGGAACACCCTGTATAAAGCGTTCAAGGTTGAGAGTTTTCGAAAAAATGCATAAAGCACCCTGCATCTCAAAAACGAATATACTTAGACTACTCCAATCACTTTTATAAAGACTCCCGGTTGGCCATGATTTAGGTCTTTCACGTTTTTGTAACTAAAACAAAGGCAGGTTGGCACTTCTGAAAATCGTCAATGTCAAAAAAATTCTCTGAGACGTTGCCAATTTCTACTCTCAACAATCAACATAATGTTCTATCTTAGACAAGATATTATCACATATCATTATCTTCGAATAATAAAGAACTCTTCGCTTTTGAAATCGAAAAGGCCGAAAGCAGTTTTGGTGATGCAGAGACAAAGTACACAGCAGGAAGTGCTATACAGAACTGAAATCTACAATAGGAAAACTTCATTTTGTCTCAGGACATGTTGAACTCTTGGATTAAATTACTTAGTTTCCTATCCTATCACTATATTTTATGAAGGTTCAACAGTAAGTACTAAATTTTTAAACTGGTGTATTTCAAGTTGTGCAGCAAGGTATTTAAATGTCTTCTGTAGGCTTATTTCTTAAGAATTTCGAAAAGTGGGGAATTCCATAGGTACGTCTGTTCGTTTAGAAGTTTTCATGCCGGGTTATTCAGGTACTTTTATTCTTTTCACAAATGAACTATCACAAAGTAACGGACTATTGTATACCTTATTTTTCATTAAAATTTCATCACTTGATTTTTGATTTCCTTGAAAGAAAATAGCATAACTGAATCTTCCAACCAGTTTATATACGTGAAATTCTTTCCATAGTAACAACAGATGAAAAGTTTTCTCGAACAGTCGCCAGGTTTTTGGAATTGTTGAATTCACATAATAACGGGTGATTTTTTAAGAGCTTTCGAATTTGATTTGAGAAAAAAACACATACAATTCAGAAAAATGTATGAAATATTTATTTGAGTCGATAGAACAATTAATATAATTTAATGTTTGAAGATTATTTCACGTAAATGTTGGCCGCGGCTGCGCTTCAAATGGACCATACGCCGGGTCCAATTTTGGCATGCTCTCTCCAACATATCGGCCTGTATCTCACGATTAAATTTTTCAATATTGGCTTCCAGTACGTCAATCGTTGCGGGCTTCTCGCTATAGACATGAGCCTTAACATAGCCCCACAAAAAATAATTTAAAGGCGTTAAATCACACGGTCTAGACGGTGACATAATTTAGCGGTAAAAAAGTGGATCTTCATTCAACTTTGCCAGCGCCCATTCATTAAAAGTTATCCATTGTGGTAGGTCATGCTGCTTCAATTCTTGTACCAGCTGTATTTTAAAAGGTTTCACATCTAAATCCTTCCGCAAAATTTTCCACGTAGTGGAGTAACAGAGGCCCAATTGCTGCGAATGGCGCCGAATCGACAATTCACTGTGAACACTTACACTGGCGGATACAGCTGCGATATTTTCCTCTGTCCGCACTATACGTATGCGTGTTGGTGGTATCCAATAATTTAAATTTAGTGCGAAATTTTGTCACAAGATTCCGAATAGCCGCCTGAGAAGGTCAAGCAAACTGACCATAAAATGGAATAAGTGCACAATACACTTTCTTAACCGAGCATAAATTTTGGTAATAAAATTCAATAATTTGCAAGCGTTGTTCGTTTGTAAGTCGATTTTTAGTTAAATTATAGACCAAACTGAACATGTTTGACAGTCACACAAGGCACGAAACCCCCGTCAGCTGTAAAAAACAGGGTTGCCAAAAAGAAAGTTGTTAAAAAATCACTCGTTATCTTCTCAAATTCATTATTTTTCCCACGAAAATTCACATTGAGAAAAATATGTAATTACTACGACTCTTATGTAGAGAGGACAACGTTGCGTAGTTATCTGACAGGAAAATTAACCTAACCTAACATTCTCAAAATATACACGGTGAAATGTGTCAAAATTACATTGCCAATCGAGAGACTTAAAAGTGAATGGAGTGTATACTCCATTCACTTTTATAAAGTCTCCCGGTTGGCCATGAAAATTTGACACATTTCACCATGTATATTTTAAAAATGTTAGGTTATAGTAATTTTCCTGTCAGATAACTACGCAACGTTGTCCTCTCTACAAAAAAGTCGTAGTAACTACGTATTTTCACAATGTGAATTTACTTCGGAAAAATAATGAATTTGAGAAGATATTAGGTGAATTCAATAATTCCAGTCCTGGCGACTGTAGAAAAAAATGTTTCCTCTGTTGTTACTGGAAATATTTCACGTATATAAACTGGTTGGAAGATTCAATTATGCTATTTTATTGTATGGAAATCAATAATCAAGTGTTGGAATTGTATTGAAAACTAATGGATAGAGTAGTCCGTTATTTGTGATAGTTCATTTGAAAAAAGAATAAAAGTACCTGAATAACCCGGCAGAAAAACTTCTAAACGAACAGACGTACCTATGGAATTCCCAACTTTTCTCAAGAAGACATTTAAATACCTTGTTGCACAATTTGAAATACACCAGTTTCAAAATGTAGTAGTAATACGAAACCTGAGGCATTCTCACCTCAATTAAATATAATGATAGGAAACTAAGTAATTTCATTCGAGAGTTCAACATGTCAGAATGAAGTTTTCCTAATGCAGATTTCGGTTCTGTATAGCACTTCTGCTTCTTCAAAACTACTTTCGGCAGTTTCAATTTCAAAGCGAAGAGTTCTTTATTATTCGAAGATTATGTTAGGATTATGTTGAGAGTAGAAATTGGCAACGTCTCAGCGAATTGTTTTGACCTTGACGATATTTCAGTAGTGCCAACCTGCCTGTGTTTTAGTTACAAAAACGTGATAGACCTAAATCATGGCCAACCGGGAGACTTTATAAAAGTGAATGGAGTATATGTACATATTTCGAACACTGATTCAGATGAGCCGAATTGTCCTGCATTTGCACTGAATACATGTACAGTAATTCATGAAACACCCTGCGTAATACGAAATCACCATTCACGCCATATGAACTGATTTCACATTCGTTCGAAAAAAAGCACTTTCCCTCCAACCCATCGAACAACGCTAAAAAACAAATTACCAACGCGACCTTCCTCCCTATTGCTCTCAGCCCCCCTCCCTTCCAGTCCGCGCAAACAGGCGCGCGAAACATTGAAAACAATTTTAATCACGTACCAGACAAGGGGATTTTGACACGGATCCAGCATCCAGCGGTAATGAAAATTACACGATAGTATTCCGATATTGCAGGGGGCGGCGGGAGGGGGGAGGCGGTCCCCATCCCTCGTCCCGGTCCCATAAATAACGCTGTCTAAATGTTATTTTTGGAAAGCTAACGACATTCCTGGAGCGGAGTCGTTATCAGACACCCCGGCTCTGCAATATCAGGAGCTGTCAACGCGGGATTCCTCCTTCTGGAATGCGGATATTGCCGAGCCCTTTTCCTCCCCGGCTGGCTCTAAACCCCGACGAATCTGCTGCTCCTTGGCTTGCGTTCGGGGGCTGTAACAGGGGGGGGAATCTAGAAAAAATAGAGCAAAAGGTAATAAATCCATGCGAGATTAATTACGTGAGTTTCTGCCGTTGGGAATGGGGAAAAGTGCATACCGCAAGACTCATCTATGTGGCTATACTTGATGCTCGTTAGTACTGATGAAATGGGATGTCGCGATTTCATTATTTATATGGGATATGCCTAGAAAGAATCTATTTTTGTGCGCTCGTTTAGGGCGCTACATAATTGCGTCAGAATGTCTTTATTATAATGGTTCCTTTCTGGGTTTTCTCTTCTAAACTCTGAAAAATATGTATAAAATAAAAAAAATATTATTTTATTAGTTACGTTGCTACGATGATGAGAGATTTATTCAATTTTTTTCAGAGCGGAACAAAGATGAAAAAATTTGGCAGAAATATTTGTCAAATACCTATAACGTAGAACTCACTTTTTGGAGCTCTCGTTCCTGGCAACAGAGTGCTTATCGATTTGCCCAAATGTCTGTAATTTTAGAATTTTTGGCTGAAAATGGTCTCAAACGATTTGGTTCGACTCACTGATCAAGAATCCGTGGTCAAAATCGATTCTGTCCGGCCGACCGTTAACACGATAACTCTCGAACGAAAGGAGTTAGAGGATTGAAATTGGCAGGATAGGTTTGGAACGTGAATATCTCGGAAGAATTCGTTAACGGGTGAAATCCATCAAGTGGTTTCGGAGTTATGGCCGTTTTTAGTAAAAACATTATGAATGTTATTTATGAATATTTCCGAAACCGATCACTCGATCTATCTGAAATTTAGCATCAAACTGTAGAATAATGACCTTTAGACGCATGTGAAGATTTGTATTGATCAGGTTACCGTAAAGTGTCAAAAAAAAAATTTTTAATTTTTAAATTTTGTTTCTACAAAACTCTCGAACGGAATGAGCTAGGCAGTTGAAATTTTCAGAGTAGGTTAGGGAGATAAATATCTCGGTTAGGTTCGCTATTGGGCAGTATAGGCCAGATGTTTTCGGAGTATCGAAAAAAAAAATTTTCTTTAACTTTTAACAAATTTCAAAATGAATTTTTTTTGGATGCAGTTGCGCCATAAAAATCCATTGATATCATTTTCAACCCCAACAAGCTAATACTTTCGGAGATATGATTCTTCTAAATTTCAATAATGATTCGTACTTCACTTCTGCTTTCACAGAATGCTGTACTTATTCTATCTATGATTTATTATATGATCTGTGTTCATACTCGTACATGTCATCCTGTTCTATAAGAGAGAGTCAAATTCATTTCAGCTATTTTAATTTGATTTCTTCCATGGTGCAGTTCTCATTCTCAGATTGCTCATTTAATCTTGATAAATAAACAATTATTTGAATTGAATTTCCTTTATGATGCAGTTCTATTATAAGAATACATTGATATAATTCTCAACTCTGAGAAACCAATACTTTCGGAGATATAATTTGTCTGTTTGAACAAGAGCACCAGAAAGCTCCTGTCCACAGGGCTTAAACCAATTTTTACTCATCACGCATAGCTACAGAGGGGTTAAATCAACAACCATTATTTTATTTTACATACCATAACTTTTCACAGAGTTCGAATATTATCATATAAAAATTGGTTCAAGCCCTGTGGACAGGAGCTTTGGCGCTCTTGGTCAAACTGAGAGACAAATCATATTATCTCCGAAATTATTGGTTTCTGGGAATGCTCTTAATGGATTCTTACGATAGAACTGCATCATGAAAGAAATTAAATTCAAACAGACTGATTCTCCCCAATAACGAACTTATCCGAGATATTCATTCCTCAAATCTACTCTGAAAATTATATTATATCAATTATAACTTGCAGTTTTGTTTTTACTGGAAATATTCTCAACCCAATTTCATGATGTATTTTACCAAAGAATATACATATTTCCATCATCGTAATATGATGATGGAATAATCCATATTATGGATTATCCATGGGCATTATATTATCGGAAGTAATTGCACAAGTGCATCAAAATTACCGATAATTTTGCATGACAGCGTGTTGTCAAAAAACTGCATGAGTTTATTTTCATTTTTTGGGAAAGAGCCCGACACCGAAGGTGGAGGGCTCTTTCTCCAAAAATGAAAATGACCGAATGCAGTTTTTCAATGACAATACGCTGGAATGCGAAATTATCCGGTTCATTTTGATGCACGAGTGTAATTCGGGGGAATATTTCCCGAATGAACAGTTAACTTGTCAAACTGACGTTACCAATCAATGAATTTCTACCTCGTTATCAACATATTATATTAGGTAACTGAAAAATGAAGAGATCCAATGTATTTTATTCCTATAATATGAAAGCATGCGTAAAAATATATCGAAACTTTATTTATTTAGAACGAAATATTATTTATTTGGAAACGAAATCAAAAGTTGCAGGAGATGCAGTTAAAAACACAATTATTATAAGTGTTCTGATTAGACAATGCTGCTATCGGAGCATTAACAGCAGAAGAGGATGTTTGGGAAAGCTGTGCCTGTTGTACATCATTAGCACGCATTCTTCTGACGATTTCTTCATGGTGATCTTCATCCATTTGAAGATATGGTGTTATTGATTTGGAATTTGTGTGACCTGTGATTTTTATGAGTTGTTGCTCCCCCACCCCATTTTTTGCGAGATTGGAAACAGCCGTAGCTCGTAACGAATGATTTGTTATCTTGATGTTTTCCGTATTCAAACCAGAAGCTTTGGCTTGTACAACAGTCCATTTGCTCACTGTATTTCGTCCAGCAGGAATGTCTTTGTACCATTTTTTCTATTCAACTTCCAAGCGGGATTTACAGTGAGAAAGAGTCGTTTTGTTTTTATTTCAACCCGCTTTTCTAGGAATTTTTTGTACAGTCGGATCGGACACATATCAGCATTAATATTATTCTTTACTAGCCATTTTGATGAAGCGCATGGTTTTTCCCCTCCTTGGGTCGTCTTAGTAAATACGGGATCGTAAATAATTCTTCCTGTCTTTTCACCAACGTTATTTTCTTCTTCTTTGAAGTACGAAATTAGGCACTTGTGGCCTTCTCCACCACGCCAAGCTAATTCAAAAGCAAAAACAAAAAATAATTTCTTCTGCAAACCATCCGGGGTGTTTTCGTCGCAAACACGAACCATATTTTGGAATTCATCGTACCTTAGAAAAACTGCACTTTCCTTCCTCTTCTGTGGATCTCTTTGCAGTTGTTTTCTCTTGGCATTTTTCGCGTCTCTGGCTGCTTTGAATTCAATATTAGTGAAAGGATTGAATTGGATATTGAATTCGGTGAAATATTTTTCCATTAGTAATTTAGCGGTTACGTTCCAAATCGTTTTAACAGTATATTCCTTGTACTCATCGCCATTTTGCTTACGCATATTAAATGCCCAGTCTGTTAATATTTTTGCCAAAACATCAATTGGTGTTCTTCCATCCAAAATATAATTTTTCTCTTCACAGAAGCCCATAAACTGACGCCACACGTATTTTCTATTATTTTTTGTATTGATTGGTTCTATTTCCGAAACTTCTTCTTCAATAGCTTGTAAGGAAAGCAAAACCAAAACGAGACATTTTTAATAACGTCTTCGACATTGCTTGTCAAACTGACATACAATGGAATCGCGTTTGAACTGATCCATAGATATCTGTGTACAAGACAATTATCAGTTTCTACAAGATAATTATCGCTTTCTACATAGATAATTATCGCTGTAATCATGCGGTAATTGCACTCCAATCACAGGGGATTTTTGACAGGAGGGAAATATTCACCTTAAAAGTATAATATCATATCATTCTCATAATTCTACGATACCTGAGGTTATTTCATTGGTCACTCTGCATTCTATCATACTTTGTTTTCTAGAACAAGAGGTGTATTTTATATCAAGAATAACGAACCAGAAATAATTTTGTTAGAGTTGAAAATGATATCAATGGATTTGTATGCTGAAACTGCTTCTTAAAATAAATCAAATTTGAAATTTGTGATGAAATAATAATTTTTTTTTTTGTTTTCTCCGAAACCATCTTTGCTCAGTTATGAACTTAACCGAGATATTGTTCTCTCAAACTTACTCTAAAGATTTCAACTGCCTGGCTCATTCTGTTCGAGAGTTATTGTAGAAACAAAATTAAAAAAAAAAAAAATTTTATACCTTACGGCAACCTGATCAATACAAATATGCATGCATATAGAGGTCATTATTCTGCAATTAGTTGGCATATTTCAGATAGATCGAGTGATCAGTTTTCGAAATATTCATAAAAAATGTTTTTACTAAAAAGGGCCATAACTCCGAAACCGGTTGGTGGATTTCGAACTTTCCGAGATATTTACGCTATAAACCTACCTTGCAAATTTATATCCTCTACTCCTTTCGTACGAGAGTTATCGTGCCTACGGCCAGCCGGCCGGCCGGACAGAATTTATTTGGGCCACAGATTCTTGATCGGTGAGTCGAACCAAATCGTTTGAGACCATTTTCAGTCAAAAGTTCGAAAATTACAGATATTTGGGCAAATTGATAAGCACTATGTTCCGAGGAACAAGATCGCCAAAAATATGCATTGAAATGACGGTTTTATTTTAAAACTTTATCATCTATGATAAAATAGAATAAATCCATCATCAAGACATCATCTTTGAAACAATGTAACATCCATAGAAACTTTTCGTCTTATTTTGAGATTCTGAACCTACATCCAAATTTATCCCCATTAAACCTGGGACACCCTGTATATGAGAACTCGAATAACTATATATTTCAGCAGTTATGAATCAGTGGAATATTATTGATCATCAATTGAACCACTAAAGTACAGGGTCTTTATACATTATTGCAACAACGCAGTTGGCTTTGGATTTTTATTTGTCACTTCTCACTTCTTGTGTTCTGTTTATATCATAGAATTTCTAAACTGAGAGCTTATATTGAATTATTTTCAATTCTCATGTTTTTTTTTTAAATTCGTGAAAATTCAGTTTCCAAATAATTTAAATCTGCAATGACTTAAGATTTAGAACGAAACACATTTATTGCGATTTCTTATAACCACAATGGTACATTAATCAATGGTGAATGGATACTTATAGAAAGAAGCCTGTAAAAATGAATATCTGGTGAAACATACTGATGTTCGGATTCTAGAATCTTTTCTGAAAGCCCATATAAGAGGTGTTTTAACATCTCTGCACATTTTGCACATTTTGAACATTTGATGTGAATTAATTGTTTGAATTCACACAAATGGCCAAACTCCCGAACTGGGAGTTATTCAATGTATTCTGTCCATTTGTATCGATTTATTACCTGCATTAGAACATTCAAATTAGTTCAACGGTATGCATTCAGTTATCAGTACATACATCTCAAAAGGATTTTGAAAATTCATCCATTAAAGGAAACTTAGGAGAATAGAATTCCAACTAATGAATAATTTACTCTCGATTCCATCAGCTTGATATTTCCTGAAAGAAAACTCCTTAAAATTTCAGTATCATTTATCATTCAGTATTCTTTCAATCAAATTACCCTACTCTGGTCCTCACAACGTATGTTGTGAAACCAGATAAGGAGTTAGCCTCAGCAAGTATATAGTAAATAACCCCAAAATCACGTTTAATAATTTAATTTCAAAAATTCATTTTGCAAATTTCACTTTTTACAAACTGAATGCGAACTATATCAACTAGTAAATCAATTTATTTAGTATAATCAATATTTTTGGTCTGAACTGAGACGGAAGGAAAGGTAATCTCCCAGTGACAATAATTTTGGAACTCAACATTTATCATTGCCAATGTAAACAGAGGAGTAAAGTGAGGTTATGCGTATATTATGAATTCTGCGACTGGAATTGCAAATGTGTAAAGCATGCAAAATGAGATGGTTCAGAACCAACTTTAATCGTCAAGTATTTTATTTATCGCGCATAATCCGAGACTATCTCGATCCACCTTCACCGCAGGGCACCTGCAATTCAGAATTAAATAAAATAGGAATATCTCGGACCATTTCATTTCACATTTTCACCCCGACATGCCTATCCTGGACTTGATGAGGTTTTCCAATCATCAATAACAATGTGCTGCCAAAATATTGGACAAAAAATTTAAAAAAATATATTTGACAACAAACGAAAAGGAATTTATAAATGCCTTAACAATCACGCAGCACATTTTGAACATTTGATTTGAATGCATTGGTAGAATTTTCACAAATGACCAAACTGCCAAACTGGGTTTTATCTTAGAATTATTCAATGTATGCTGTCCATTTGTATTGATTTATTACCTGCCTTCGAACATTAAAATTTCTTCAACAGTATGCATTCAGTTGGCAGTTCTTATATCTCAAATATTCTAAATAGCATTTCAATAATTCTTCCATTCAAACACAAGGGGGCGAATTATTCATATCTGTTCAATAGCCAATATGATATCTCTTAAGAATGACTTTGGAGAATAGAATGAATAATGATATGATATGAAGTGGCAAAAATAGAGGGTTTCAGAACCAACTACGATGTTACAATGAATTATAAAGACCCTGTACTTATGAAATTTTGTGCTAACCCCTTCGGAACTAACAACGTGCAAATTTCAGGGTTGTGTTCGATAATTAACTCCACGGAGTAGAGTAGAGTTTTTGAAGGTTTGACAGATTTACTCTGGAGTTTACTCTGACACTGACAGTGACAGAAGGTGCCAATATCAGAAAATAGGTTATGTTGGTTTAAGGAAGAACCTATTATTATTGTTTTCTTCACATATATGTAACTCTAATCATAAATATATATTGTGAGCAGTATTAAAACTATTAAATTACCTCACAGAAGATTCATAAAACAGTAAGACAAAAATACTAGATTTTCCGTCCCATGAGATATGTCAATTTTGACAGGAGTAAAGTGAACTCGGAGTCGAATACCCTGGGCTGTGTTCGAATATTAACTCCGTAGAGTAATATTTACTCCATTGCGTTCGAAATCTGAAAGGTTTAGTAAATTTTACTCTGCGACTGTCTTCCGAAAACTCGGAGTATTCGACTCGGAGTTCATTTTACTCCTGTCAAAAATGACATAACTCATGGGACGGAAAATCTAGTATCTTTGTCTCACTGTTTTATGAATGTTTTGTGAGGTAATTTAATAGTTTCAATACTGCTCACAATATATATTTATGATGAGAGTTACATATATGTGAAGAAAACACTAATAATAGGTTCTTTCTTCAGCCATAATCAACATAATCTATTTTCCGATATTGGCACCTTCTGTCACTGTCAGTATCAGTGGTCGCGTTCAGCAGAAAGATCGGTAGCATGAACCGCTACGCTACCGATAGGTAGCGGTATCGTGTTCTGCCGAACGGACAGCTCCTTTTGTCAGGAAATCACAGATGTTTGAAGTTCAGGTTAGGTAATTTGAATTTTCTTTGATTGCCTGTCACAAAAATAAATATTCAATCATGAAGCCAAATATCATTTCATTACTTTTCGAAGATGATAATATTACGGCCAACATAAGAAGTGAACTCGTTGAATTATTGGCTCAATCTCTGCCTTCATTGGAAGAAAAAAACAGAGAAATTGTTCCCAGGAATCAGAATTTTTAGAAGAGACAATTCCTCAATATATGGTTGATTTATTCAAAGACCATTTTAGAATGTCCCGAAATGCAGGTAATTTTTTCCGTCGAAAATATATGTCCAGTATCCATTTTTTCGCTCCTTATTTTTAAAATAAATGTCACAGCTGTCAAACTTACAACATGTTACCGATACTGAGCGGAAAAAATCTACGCTCCTTAAAATGACAACCGCAACTCAACATGTTCCAAAGTGAGCGTACCGTTCGGCAGAAAAATCATCGAAATGTGACAAATTTCCGCAACTGTTGGTTCTGCTGAACGCGACCATTGTCAGAGTAACTCCAGAGTAAATCTGTCAAACCTTCAAAAACTCCACTCTACTCCGTGGAGTTAATTTTCGAACACAACTCAGGGTTGTGTTCGAATATTAACTCCGTAGAGTAATATTTACTCCATTGCGTTCGAAAACTGAAAGGTTTAGTAAATTTTACTCTGTGACTGTCTTCCGAAAAGTCGGAGTATTTGACTCGGAGTTCATTTTACTCCTGTCAAAAATGACATAACTCATGGGACGGAAAATCTAGTATCTTTGTCTCACTGTTTTATGAATGTTTTGTGAGGTAATTTAATAGTTTTAATACTGCTCACAATATATATTTATGATTAGAGTTACATATATGTGAAGAAAACAATAATAATAGGATCTTTCTTAAACCAACATAACCTATTTTCCGATATTGGCACCTTTTGTCACTGTCAGTGTCAGTGTCAGAGTTAACAGTTAACTCCAAACCTTCAAACCATCAAAAACTCTACTCTACCCCGTGGAGTTAATTTTCGAACACAACACAACCCTGACATTTCGGACGACAGTCACAGAGTAAAATTTACTCAACCTTTCAGTTTTCGAACGCAATGGAGTTAATATTACTTTACGGAGTTAATATTCGAACACAACTCAGGCAGGAGTTAGAAAATGTTTTCGTTCCCCTTCAGATGTCATTAATTCCATTTCATCAGTTGTCATTCAGACAAATGACGACAAATTCATGCAACTATTAATTTCACCCTTCTCCCGAAATTAACACCTTGCATTAGGGAACTAACGTCAGTATTTTATTTATCGCGCATAACCCGAGACTATCTCGATCCACCTTCACCGCAGGGCACCTGCAATTTAGAATTAAAATACGAATATCTCTGACCATTTCATTTCACAATTTCACCCCGATCCTCGTCCGAGGGGAAAAACGAGAAACACGTCCACGTCCACTCGATTCATATTTACCATTCCCCAACCTCTTAGCGGCACATCATAGGACCGAAATTCGGTCCTCTACCTGGCCGTGTCCGGGGCATATTCGAATTAATTCAATATTATAATATCCAGCCAGCTTTCCGTCCGGGCTCATTGTATTCCTCATCGCTACAAACTTTGATACGGCCCGAAAGATGACATAAATCTGAAAGCCATCTATTCTTCTATTATGTTAAAATGATGTAGGGCCGCAGAGCGAGACCGCAGTCCCGAGAAGATCTTTTTATTCGTCCTATGCCCATAAATATCGCATAATAGTTGAATCAAACTGAACCTCCGTCTCTCTCCGGAGGAATGTTCTGCCGGGGTACACTTCTCCGTATTTTTTCTTCTTCATTCTTGTTTTTTTGTCTTGTCGATTTTTTCCTTCTTCGCTTCATTTGTTGTGAGGAGATTATTTATATTGGTTCGGTTTGGGATTTAATCCATTAGGATCGTGGGAAGTGAGGGGTTTGATCAATATGCGGTTGTATTTTGAGGCATATATTTTGAGTTACGTTCTTGAAGAAGAATGATCTATGTGGATGTTTTTCTCTAGAATGGTAGTGTTTCAATAAGTGCACTTTGATTCAATTCAAATTCTGCAGAACATGTTCTCTATTTCTCTTCTATCTAAATTCATGATAGATGTGATTATGAATTGCCTCGGATATCCATATTCCTTGAAGATAATGGACATCCGAGGCAATTCATAAATACGTCTATCATGAATTTAGATAGAAGAGCAAAATCAAGTACAATAGAATAATCAACAAGAACAGCAACCCAATTTGTTGAATGTGATCGCTTATGTTCATGGCCTCTCAGAAATCAGAAGAATCGGTTCTAAGATGGTTCAAGATGATTCTTAAACCATCTTCAAAACACAATATGATCTTAGGTCTTCATTAACAAAGACAAAACCCATTAATGAAAAACAAAAATAATAAAAGTATATAATATTCCTTTTATTTGTGGTAAATCGTACACAGGAGAGACATCAAGACCACTATAGAAGTAAAAAAGTCAGAACATATGAACAACTTATGAAATAGAGACATACATAAATCAAAACTAGCAGAACATGTATGTACAATCCTAGGAGATCACATGATGGATTGGAGTAATACAAAGATTCTGATGACAGATCCTGATTATATCAAGACGAAACTTAAGTAGTCAACTTGTATTTTGTTGAACAGAGAATGCAATTTTGCAAATTACTCAATTGGTATTGACCATATTTGGCTGACTTTATTAAAAAAAGGACTTGGAACTTGGAAATTTCTATGCAAAGTAAAACTATGTTACTATGATTTTAAATACTGTCAATGTGACAATTCTCGAATTTCAGAATAACTATCAACAAAATAATTCTGAAGATTTTCGTTAAGTGTCTGACGAAGGAGTCTGTCTGATATATAGACTCCGAAACGTTACAATATAGTTGTTTCTTCGTTGATGTTATTTCGTTGTTGTTTGTTAGGCAACATTGTTCGATTGATTGCTTCTGATAAATATCTTGTGGTACTTATGCAGAAGCCAATAAGGAAATATTTAATTTTTATTTTATAGACATTTTTCAGAGTTCGGGAAAGAAAATCCAGAAAGAAACCTTTTAATAATGATTATACCCCCACAGTATCCTTTAATGATCACTTAAGAGATAATCCGCCGTATTCACAAAGCATTCAATCTCCGGTAAGTCCTAACTGAGGTCCTCAGTTAAGGATAAATAAGAATCGTAACCTCAGTTAACGTATATAACGGTGCTGAAACAGGCCCATTTCACGTTAATTTTCACTTAAACTGAGGTTGCGATTCTTTTTATCCTTAACTGAGAACCTCAGTTAGGACTTAAAGGAGATTGAATGCTTTGTGAATACGGGGGAATATCTGTTAAGTCCTAACTGAGGTTCTCAGTTAACGTAAAAATTAACATGAAACAGGCCTGTTTCACCACCGTTAAATACGTTAACAGAGGTTGCGATTCATATTTATCCTTAACTGAGAACCTCAGTGAGGACTTAATGGAGGTTGAATGCTTTCTGAATATGGCGGATTATATTAGCTATTGAACTGATATGAATAATCTGTTCCCTTGTGTTCGAAAGGATGAATTTTTGAAATCCTATTAAGAATTTTTGAGATTTGAGTACTTATAACTGAATGCATACTGCTGAACTAATTTTAATGTTGGAATTCGAGGTCGAATTTGATTCTGTCTGGCCGTTGCGACGATAACTTCAAAACGGAAAGAGATAGCGACTTAGGACTTTGGGTGGCGCGTCCAAATACGACGGACAAGTTCGTTAATAGGCATAATCGGCGCAACGGTTACCGAGTACTAATTCTGTTCTCAACCAATACAGATCCGATCAAATTGAAACTTAATAACTAATTGTATAATACCAACATAAAGACGTATGTAACATTTGTGAGGATCGTATCATCAGAAAATCTTAAAAAAATTATCAAGAAATATTATTTATCTCACGGTAACTTGGGAAGGTAAAGAGATTGCGACTCGCAATCAATTTTTTGCGTAGGTTGCGCATCTGAATGCGGCATTTGAGTTTGTTAAAAGGCATAATTGGCCAAACGGTTTTTGAGTCAAACCTATCTGAAATGTTGTTGTTATTTACTCAATAACTCAGAAAATATGAACGACCCAATTCAAACATAGTAATTAGTTGTAGAATACCGACATACAAACGTTTGCGAAATTTCGTGAGGATGGTATAACTAGAAAATTTAAAGAAATCATTGAAAAAAATTCTATATGTAGGTATATCAGAAACTATTCGTCCGACATCGCTGAAATTTTACGGTTACCTAAAAAACCATGGCTATACAGCCAAGTTCCAGATTTGAACACGATTGGATCTATATTGTTGCAGGTCCGAGCAGCCTCTGGTGAGGTCAGTAGCTGGATGGGTGACCGTTGCCACTATAACTTTTGAACGGAAAGATATAGCAACTTGCACTTTTCAGGATATGTTGCTCATCCGAGTAAGAACAGTTAAGTTCAGTGTTGGTCTTAATCGACCTAATGGTTTCGGAGTTACAACCACTGGAATATTATTTTCTCGATAACACAAAAAATACAGATCTGATCGAATTGAAACTTGGTAACTAGTTGTGGAATACCGATATAAAGTGTGTGAAATTTTGTGAGGATCTTATAACTAGAAAATTTCGAAAAAATATTATGTATTTGACAATAACTTGAGAACGGAGAGAGGTAGTAATTCAATAGGCATAATCCTCTATTAGGTACTCAAAATATATAAATATCCGATCCAATTAGAACTCGGTAATTACTTGTAGAATGCCAATTTCGTGAAAATCGTATCCTGAAATTACTTGAGGAGTAAGCCTGTCGGCTGTCATTAAAATGGTATACAATGAAGCTACATAGACAATATATAATATGGAAATGTATTCATATCTATATCTTATTAGAGATAAGAAAACGGTCTATATCATTGGTAAATTCGATCAAGAGTGTACAATAGAGGTGAATAAATAATTTTTAACAGTAATTTTGTCGGATTAAGGCTAAATTTTCATTTTTGTCAGATATCTGGAAAAATGTTATATTTCCGAAACTATGGAACATGCTCACAAAACCTCCTGACTTAACGTTAGTGCTTAAACCAATTTTTGTTGCTGAAATTGTTTTCCGGCCCATCCGTAGGAACCTATAATATGAAAATAATGAATTTAATAACTTTTTGCGCGTATGTTCTGAGGATCATCGCGTTATCATTTTACCCAAATGTCTGTAATTTTCGAATTTTCTACCGAAAATGTTCTCAAACGATTATGGGTTTGACTCCCCAATGGAGAATTCGGAGTCAAATTTGATTCTGTCCGGCCGGCCGGCCGTTGCCACGATAACTTGAGAAGAGGAAGATACAGCATCTTGAAATTTTCAGGTTAGGTTCTGCATCTGAATGCGACATTTGAGTTTGTTTATAGGTATAATCGGCCAAACGGTTTTGGAGTTATATACCCATCTGAAATTTGGTTGTTATTTCCTCAATGACTCGAAAACTACAAAACCGATTAAATTCGAACATGGTTATTAGTTGTAGAATGCCAACGCAAAAATTCTTATAAAACTTCGCGAGGATCGTATTACTAGAATTTCTTTAAAAGATCATTGAAAAAAATTTTATATATCAGAAACTATTCATCCGGCATCGCTGAAATTGCGTGAGCCTTCAGAACCTAACTCTACTGCCAAGTTCCAAGTTTGAACACGATCGGATCTATATTGTTGGAGATCTGAGCAGCCTTGTGTGAGTTCAGTAGCTGGATGGGTGAGATAGGGACTTGCAATTTTCAAGGTTGGTTACGTATCCGAATAGAAGACTTAAGTTCGTTTCTGGGCATAATCGGTTCAACGGTTTCGGAGTTATACCCACCTGGAATATTATTTCCTCGATAACTCAAAAAATATAGACTCGATCGAATTGAAGCTTGGTATCTAGTTGTAGAATATCGACATAAAGACGTGCGTAAATTTTTTCAGAACCGTACCCCTAGAAAACTTGAGAAAAAATAACGAAAAAAAAATTGTGAGGTCAGGAGCTTTTGCGAGCATGTTCTATTGTCTATTCTCCTGTATTGGACACTCTAAATCGAATTTTTCTCCATTGGACAGAATTTTCGATTTTCGTTGCATGGAATTATTATTGCAAAAATTTCATAGTTGTGCGGACTCACTATATTTTATATTATTCCATCAGTTGTACGTGTTCTTTCCCAGTTAAAAAATATAATATATTTTCACATATTATTATTTCACGAGAGATGTCAGCGCCAATTCCATCATCAGCTACAATTGACCATTCACATTAATGTATTGAGAGTTGCCTATGTGCGTAATATATGTGTAATATCCTGAAAGATTATTATAGCTCATGGTTATGGAAAGGTGACGAGATCACTAGTATGAGAATTGAAATATTGCGGATTCGATATTCGTATGTAATAATCCTTTCAACCTTATTTGAAGTATATTGTTCCTGAATCTCACTAAGGACATTTAACGGGATAATATTAATTGGTGCATGCGCTAGTAGGAACAATACATATATATACATATATATACATATTATGAGCATACATATCTCAAGTTATCCAATAGGGAGACATACAATTTTATTTTGAATGCGAACGTTTTTGTTGATCTCCTAACGTTGAAACTTCAGTCAAGGTTAACATTTTGATCATGGTGAAGGTTAAGAACGGGAAACGTTTGAAAATTATTATATTCGGTGGTTGCAACATTAAGAGCGCGTTCTCCAATTTTAAGTAATGATCAGGCTGGTGACAGTCATGATCAGACCTGGGCCACTAGATGGCGGTCATTGACTTTGATTACATCACACCCTCCCCTCAATTCAAACCATATTACTGCTACCAAATTCGCTAGAGAAATAAAGCGCTGAAGTGAGGTTAGTATGCTTTGGCGCCCTTGTCCATGTTGACCAATCTGAATAAAATGATTTCATAAACAAGCGCGCACAAGCAGCAGATCTCACGTTAGTGCTTTTCTGTTTTTTGATAATTCTTTTAATTACAACAGTCTAGTCAACGCCTCTTAGTTTTCCTGTCGTCCAAAATAAAAATAAATTGTTAAAAGCCACTTCCGCTGCGGGGATCGAACCCACTATCCTCTGAGCATGAGAGTCCGACTGTCTAATCACAACGCTACGAAAAGATGTAAAAATGATATATTTTGCCAATATTTCCAACAATATACTTCAAGTTTAGTATAGATATCAAGTTTGAATTGTTTGATTTCTGTCCGACTAACTGGAAGGTTAATGATACACTTATGCTTCCTGGGGTATAATATGGTGATAATTGATACAACTGGTTTTTAAAGGTTTAATAATAGAAAAAGGGGAAAGCCCTGTGGCAGGAGCTTTGGCGATCTTGTTCAATCTTTGACTAATCATATCTCCGAGAATATTGGATTCTCAGAGTTGGGAATGATATAAATGGATTCTTATGATAGAACTGCACCATGAAAGAAATGACATTCAAACAAGAGTGCCGAAAACCACGAAATTACCTGAGATATTCATTCCTCAAATCCACTCTGAAAATTATTTTATATCATTGAAACTTAGCCAATGTTTGAGTTGTGTTTTTACTGGAGCTATTCTGAACCCATTCTGATAAACTTACCAAAGCAAGGGCACCCATATGAAAATATTTAGAGGGGGGCTAGACATAAAGATATTCAATACCTAAGTATAATTATTTGACAAAACAGTTTTTGCACATATGCTAAAAGCTAGAGAGGGGCCGGGCCCCCCCTTGCCACCGAGTATGGACGCCCATGTACCAAAGTATATATTTCCATCATCATATTTATTATGCTCAGGCATTAAAATATCACCAAAAGTATAATATCATATTATAATCCTCATAATTCTACGATAGCCGAAATGAATATGACTATCTCTAAGAGGAAAACAAGATGACTTGTACGAGTACCTATGAACACAGATCATATAATAATTCATAGATAGAATAATTATAGCATTATGTGAAAACATAGAGTAGCTTTTGGCTAGATTTCGCCCTTATTTTATGTTTATAACAAATAAAGACACTATTATTATTGTTCATGATTTTCACGTCTCTTTAGATTATACGGAGTTTGTTTCACAGGAATGAGACAATAATTATTGTTGGAAAAGCTTATTTAATTATGCCGACGTTTCGTTGGATTTTTCCAACATTTTCAAGGCTGTAACAACATAAAGCTATTTGACACAACTATGCATTGAAAAGACGAACAATAGAGATGACTTACCTAAATTAGCAGCTTTTAAATTAACATAGATGTAAGAATAAAAACTGGAGAACGAATCACCACTACAGAGACAAAACAAAATTCACAATCAGTTAAAAGCATAAAAATCCACTCATATATACAATTAAAACCATAAATTAATAAATAAACATGATACGTCATTGACGACGACAAACACTAGACTTAACAAATCGAGTTACAATTACTGTGTACTTATATCCATATAATATTTGAAACATATGCTGAGAATTGTTTTTACTACCCTGCGGTATTTACAATCATTGTTGCCTATTCCTGTATAAATTCAACAAATTATTATAGATCAGACTCAAATTTTGAGTATCAGCTCTTGTATTTACAGTATCTTGTAACCTTATATGAACCATTTCACTCACATTTCGTCTAGGCCAATTCTCCTCCCAATCCAAAATTTCAACGTCACCGAAAGCGAAGCGGTGACCCTCCTCAAAGTGGTGGAGTGCTAAAGATGTCTTTTGTTCTTTATTGCGGAAACTTTCATTGCAATCATATTTGTGTTGATTGATTCTTGTTTTTAATAACTGTCTAGTTTGGCCCACATAACACCTCTCACAAGTTTCGCAAGGAATTTTGTATACTAGATTTGAACAGTTTAGAACTGGGGTATTATCCTTTAATGGAGAATAAACCATCTTAATTTTTCCCACACTATAAAAAGCCAATCTTATCCTAATATTACATTGTGCGTTGAGCAAGCGAGCGATTTTGAAAGATATATTAGGTATATACGGAAACCTGAAATATTGAAGATCACCCATTGTGGACCCTGTTCTATTCAATTGTGCCTGATCGGGTGATCCATATTCGTTCAGTAATTTATTAACAAGAGCTGTAGGGTAGTCGTTATTTCTCAAAAGGTCTTTAATTTTTTTGATGATCTCTTGATGGAAATTCGCACTGCTTCGACTGATAGATCGATAGATCAAGTTTTTAACGACAGCAAGTTTCTGTGATCTCGGACTATGAGATCTGAAACTTAACAAGCGTCCTGAACTCGAAGGCTTCATATACCACCTCGTAGTGAGGGCACCATCATCTCGACGTACCACTGTGGTGTCCAAGAACGCCAACTCTCCATTCACTTCTTGTTCTATTGTGAATTTAATACGTTCATGAAAACTATTGAAAGTATCCAACAGTTCACTGGACTTGTCATCAGGAATTGCTAGGAAGGTATCGTCAACATAGATCTTTACGAAAGGAACATAAAACGAGAGACTGTGGATACATTTTTCAACAACCTCAGTCATAACTAAACCAGCCAATGAAGGACTAGCTGGACTGCCCATAGCCGAGCCATCCAACTGCTCATAAAATGAATTGTTGAATGTTTATTCTTACATCTATGTTAATTCAAAAGCTGCTAATTTAGGTAAGTCATCTCTATTGTTCGTCTTTTCAATGCACAGTTGTGTCAAATAGCTTTATGTTGTTACAGCCTTGAAAATGTTGGAAAAATCCAACGAAACGTCGGCATAATTAAATAAGCTTTTCCAACAATAATTATTGTCTCATTCCGGTGAAACAAACTCCACTATTATTATTATTATTTATTATTGAAATTTTGATAAACCATATATCCGAAAGTATTAGCTTGTCAGAGTTAAAAATGATATCAATGGATTTTTATGATGAAACTGCATGTTGAAAAAATGGGTTCAAGCCCTGTGGACAGGAGGTTTCTGGCGCTCTAGTTCAAACAGACAAATTATATCTCCGAAAGTATTGGTTTCTCAGAGTTGGGAATTATATCAATGTATTCTTATGATAGAACTGCATCATATAGGAAATTCAATTCAAATAATAGTTTATTTATCAAGATTAAATGAGCAATCTGAGAATGAGAACTGCACCATGGAAGAAATCGAATTGAATCTGGCCAATTTTGCCCAATAACGAACTTAACCGAGATATTCATCTCCCCAACCTACTCTGAAAATTTCAACTACCTAGCTCAAACCATTCGAGAGTTATTGTAGAAAAACTTTTTTTTAATTTTTAAATTTTTTTGACACTTTGCGGTAATCTGGTCAATACAAAACTTCACATGCGTATAAAGGTCATGATTCTACAATTTGATGCTAAATTTCAGATAGATCGAGTGATCGGTTTCGGAAATATTCATAAAAAATATTTTTACTAAAATCGGCCATAACTCCGAAACCGCTGGATGGATTTCTCCCATTAAGGAGCTCGTCCGAGATATTTACGCTCCAAACCCACCTTGCAAATTTCAATCCGCTAACTCCTTTCGTTCGAGAGTTATCGTGCCTACAGCCGGCCGGCCGGACAGAATCGATTTCGACCTCGGATTCTTGATCAGTGAGTCGAACCCAATCGTTTAAGACCATTTTCATCGAAAAATTCGAAAATTACAGACATTTGGGCAAATTGATAAGCACTCAGTTCCGAGGAACTAGAGCGCCAACAAGTTTCGTATGACAATTGCCCAAAACAGGTTTAAAGTACCTACAAATAGTAGATTTTTCATAAAACATGTATCAAAGAAGAGTAATAATGAAAAATTACCTTGTTATCGATCAAAAATTTCCTGATCTACGTTCACCAAATTTTCTCCTCTCTCTAACTGCAGAATTATGCTTTCAATATTTACATTCTATTTGCATTCTATGTCTATGGATGAAAAGCAGTCTCACTACTCTCAGATCTCTTACTTCATGTTCCGTTCCGAAATGTAAGACTTTGCTGAGAAAAACTAATTTCGGAGCAAACAACTGAGATTTTTCTCACTTCGCTCACATTTCGGAATACACTTTATTCTCATAATTCTTCGATTGATTAGACAATTCAACATAGATTAATTATATCAACTATGATTTATCATTGAAATTTTGAAAAATCATATCTCCGAAAGTATTAGCTTGTTACAGTTAAAAATGATATCATTGGATTCTTATTGTAAAACTACTTATTGAAAAAAATTTAATTTGGAATTTGTTCTGTAAAAAAAAAATTTTTTTTGTTACTCCGAAACCGTCGGTCCGATTTTGCCCAGAAACGAACTCAGCCGAGATATTTATCTCCCAAACCTACTCTAAAAATTTCAACTGTCTAGCTCATTCCGTTCGAGAGTTATCGTGCCTACGGCCGGACATAATGAATTTCGACCACGGATTCTTGATCAGTGAGTCGAACCAAATCGTTTAAGACCATTTTCATCGAAATATTCGAAAATTACAGTCATTTGGGCAAATTGATAAGCACTCAGTTCCGAGGAACTAAATTTAAATTTTTAAATTGAATTTAAAATTTGTAGGGTAAAAAATCTCCCAAAGCTACTCTGAAAATTTCACCTTCCTAGCTCATTATTTTGGAGAGTTATTGTGGAAACAAAATTTAAAAATTTAAAAATTTTTGTTTACACTTTACAGCAATCCGATTAATACAAAACTTTGCATGTGTATGAAAATCATGATTTTACAATTCGATGCAACATTTCAGATAGATCGAGTGATCGGTTCCGGAAATATTCATAAAGAATGTTTTGACTAAACACGACCAACTTGCCTACCCTGCAAATTTTAATCCTCTAACTCCGGCCGGACCGGCCAGACAGAATTGATTTCGACCGCGGATTCTTGATTGGTGAGTCGAACCAAATCGTTTAAGGCCATTTTCATCCAAAAATTCGAAAATTACAGACATTTATAACCACTCTGTTCCGAGGAACAAGAGCGGCAAAAAAGTTTTATCTCCATTTCCGGCAAAACTACAAGTCATATGGAAAAAAGTTAAATGGCAAGGTTGAAGCTAATAAAAAGATCTACATCATTTGAGAAAATTTACTATAGTAATGTATATTTTTTTTACACCATCAGAAAGTAGAAATTTCAGTGAACAAAAAGCCCATGATCTTTTTTTAAAAAGGCAGGTAGATTAACGGGAGAATTTTCCATTGAAAATTAGGCTGCTTTTTCGATATTAAGTCAAAATCAGGCGAAAAAATGAATATTTTAAATTAAAAAAAATACAGTGTATTTGGGACACAGAATGGTAAGTTTTCACCAAACTTCGTGAAAAAAAAATTGTGAATGATAGAAACCAAAAACTTGGTTATTTGAATTTTTCACATACATTTGGAGGTTATGTGAAAAAAGTTGATTTACAATAGTTTCAGATCTTTTTATTACCTACAACTTTGGCATTCAACATTTTTCCATAGGACTTGTAGTTTTTCCGGAAATCGAGATTAACCGTTTTTTACCCCTAAAAACTTACCTCTTTCCATTTCCCGACCTCAGATCGCCCGTAAGGTATTTTTCTTTTCATTTTTGTTATATTCTCCTCCTTTTTCAAAGGGTTTCATCCAATTATTCATTTTTTTTTTCACTTTTTACCATTTTCAGCCCTGGTGTATAGCGCAATGTCATGTTTTGAACTCAATGAATGCAAAATTCAGTGATGATCTCATCTCCATCTACTTCTCTAAATGAAACCCAAAGGTACAAACAACTCAATTCTTGATTTTAATCCTTCCCGACAATGGCATCCAGGTAGAGATTCCTCCATTTTAATTACCCAACTTGGAAAGACGATTTTCACGCTTCCCAATTAAAACGATCCTTAAATTACGTTCAGCACACGGTCTGGGAATAGGTTTACTTCCGCCCGGGCGAAGTTTCAACAGAAAAATAACGTAATCTAAGAACGTAATCAATGCGAAGTTAACGAATTTGTAACTAAGATAATTTTGCGTGTAATTGAGTGTTGGAATTAGGCATCGCCTCTTTCGGACCGTGAAGACATAAATTGCGGCTGAAGGGGACGAGTATGGAGTTTGGATGTCCCTCAGGATTGACGCCCTTTAACCACAGGTACCGGAGAAGGTGGCCTGAGATGTAATAAATTACTTCGAGGATCAATGAGCTCACGAAGGGATTTTTGGTTCGTTATTTCCAAATGAAGAACACTGCAAATTTCACACGAGGGCTTATGATTTGCGCATCCCTCTTGATATATGATTCTCTTGAATGATATATTTTGGGAATCGACCAGAGAAAATTTTCGAACCCCCACCCCACAAAATTACACAGTTGAGACAATCTGTGGATTTTATAAATTTTGAATACGAAAGTATGAGCCAATGTGCAAAATTGATCACCTATTTTCTTACTAAAGGACCAGTGACCTCAGAACTATGGCTCTGGCGTAAAAAAAAATATAAAGTAGGTATAAATACTGCTCCACCAAAGGTAAGGAAGTTAAGAAATTTTGTGACGTTTCAAAATTCCATGACCATTCTTGTCTTCAAAATGTTCATTTAGAGAGATGTTGCGAATTTCTTTCAAGATAGGGAAAGTGTAGTTTCCCGACTTATTCATCGATATCGAGAAACTGGAAACGTGACCGAAAGACCGAGAAGTGGACACCCAAGGTCTACCATTCCTGCAAAAGATCGGTTTCTGACTGTGTCTTCCCGTAGAGAGCCTTTGCGTCCTTGTCGAATCATGCAACAGTGCCTTTTGTACATTATTGGTGTTTTGGTTTCGATTGAAACATTTCGTCGGAGATTACGACTTTTGAGAAGGATCAGCTACACAGAGCTTTGGATTTTCATAAATCACCTCCACATACACTTCTAGAACTCAGGCGGCTTTTGCAGCAACTCTGGAGAGAAATTAATCAAGATTACTTCAACAGTCTGATCGAAAGTATTCAAAGGCATTGTCAGGCTGTGGTTGATGTTCGAGGAGGCCATATTCTTTACTGAACTTTTTTTTCAATGTTTTGAGTGAATTTTCTCCTGAAACTGTGAAACTTTGAAGGTTTTGGAGTTATACTCATCTGAAATTTTGTTGTTATTTCCTATATAACTCAAAATATTAAAAATCTGATCCAATCAAAACTCGGTAATTACTTGTAGAATAACGACCCACTAATATTGCGGAATTTTGTGAAAATCGTATCCTGGGGTTACTTGAGGCGCAAGTTTTTACGTATTTCAATAAAAATTTAATACATATATCAGAATAAAAAATTCTGTGATCATAGACGATTCTCTCGTTACAGAAGTCTAACATTAAAATGGTATGAAATGTATTCATATATTATAAAAGCTGAGAAATCGGTATATATCTATTAAAAGTGTCCAATAGAGGTGAGTAGACAATAGAACATGCGCGCAAAAGCTTATGACTTCAGGTCGGTGCTTGAACCAATTTTTTTATTGTAATATTAATATATGTTGGTATTCAATGATTTTGAGCAAAAATATTCCTCCGACTTGATTATATTTCAAAGGAGATTTAAATAAACATATTTTAAAATACCGAAATGGTCGAACGATAAGTTTTATCAATTACGCAGTACGCTATAATCGGCTGAGAACTGCAAGCCAGCATATATGCGTACTGGTACGTTTTCCATCTCGGGCCCCCGAATAGTTATAATACATTTCTGCTGATGCATCTAGCAGAAATTCACTTTTTGGAGATGAAATTAAGTCGAATTAGTTATTCTTATTCAAGCGAACCTCTGAAATAAACTTTACTCTCTCTTCGTACCCGCGGTAATAAGAGAAATGTAAGTATCTCTTTATATCCCGAGTTTTATTCAAGTTATTGATCCCATATCCTAATAATATATATATATACAGTGCGTTTCAAAAAGTACGCACCGAGGAAAATTTTTCCCGTGTATAATTTTTTGAAAATTTGGTTTTCGGGTTAGTTGGTGCACAAGAAACTATGGTTTTTAAAATATATGTCATTGATCGTGTTACTCTGCAAACCTGTCAAAATTTACATTTTTTTCGAAAAATTACCAAAAGACATAGAAATCAGAATTATATCAAAAACTTTCTGAAAGAAATGTTGCTCAGAATTTCATTTTATACCAAACTGTCAAATTTCATAGTGAAATTCCGAAATTCTTTGATATTAATAGTTTGATGACAGCACGCTAGAGGGAGCTTCGGGGTTTGCGCTTATTTGAAAAATTATTCGGAATGTAATTCCAATGGAAGAGATATTATCACAATTCAAATAAAGTTCATATTAATTTAATATTCCTCATAAATTATGATCTCTATAGTGAAAACCTCACAATCTTGGTGCAAACCGAATTATACTTGAGAAATTAAATGCGCAAAAAGTTATTATCTTGCTAATTATTCCTGAAACATCATAAGAAATTGAATTATTCGATTTCTCATCTGAAGAATAATTCTCCAATCCTCTGAAATCCCTTTTGAATGGAATAACTCAAAATACCACTAAAAACGCAATACAGGTCTCATCTAAAACAAATTTACCTGTGAAAATGAAATGGAATTTCACTATGAAAATTGGCAGTTTGGTATAAAATGAAATTCTGAGCAACATTTCTTCGAGAAACTTTTTGATATTGTTCTGATTTCTACGTGTTTTGACCATTTCTCTAAAAAAAATGTCAATTTTGAAAGTTTTGCAAAGTAACACGATCAATGACATATATATCAGAAAACATTGTTTCTTAAGCACCAGCTTTCCCGAAAACCCAAATTTCAAAAAACTATACAGGCAAGAAAATGTCCTCTTTGGTGCGTACTTTTTGAAACGCACTCTATATTGTAATTCTTCGCTGGCTTTATCACATTAAGAGATAGAGATAATATATACCGTCTATTCTGAATCGTCTAAGAACCGGTCATGGTCGTTGCAACAGCATGCTTTTCAGGTGGAACTCAGTTGAGAGCCCTAGTTGTGAATGCGGGGAAGCAGAGGAAACCATAGATCATTTAGTTAATAATTGTCGCATATATAGATTCAAAGATGGTTTTAGGGCTATTCATAATGTTTCTGAATCTTTTTTAGAATGGGTAGCGAGTTTTAAATCTATTTAATAAAATATAGAATATTCCATTTTTAATTTGTTCGTTTTCTCCCTTTGCCTTTTCCTTTTCCAGATTGGGTTTCGGGTACCTTGGAGAAACTTCTCTGATTGTTGAAGGAAGAAGCGATAATGAAGAAAAAGATGCCCTTCAATATTTAATATTTCAGCATATTTTGTTAACAATTTCAATTTTCATAAATCACAACACTAACGGGGAGATAGGGTTTTTTTGCTGAGGTTTTTTCCCTAAGCTCTAGTATCATATATCAAATTATATGGTACCCCGTTACACTAACCTCTGCTAACACTTTTTTCATACACATGCTTTAATGTTAGATGAAAAATTAATTGTAATGCTCAAGTTCAAAAGAATATATATATATTATTATTTCAGGGTTGGAAGAAGCAAGCTCCTCAAACTCGGTTAATATTATTGTTCTGAATTAGAAATCCTATGTAGAATATCCATAACTTCAATCCCGGAGCTGAATATTACTTTTAGATTGAGTTCAACTTGAGTAAATCCATGTGAAAGGCCAGCCAATTCATAAATCGAGCCAAAAACCGCAAAATATTACTGCAGCTTTCCTTCGGGTGCCCTAGAAGCCCCTTCAAACGGACTGAACGAAGGCAAACCGAGTTGCAGTTGGAAACGTATCTGATAAATAATGGACGTAGCATTTGCAGAATCCAACCAGTACAGTTATGCGGCAGATAGTGGCTTTATCTAATGATTCGCTAAGACCATTTTCCATTTATTCCGTAGCCTGGAATGAATGAAAGGATGAATTTAATCTACAATAAGATTGTTAACCATAACGAAGTCTCTCCATGTGCGAACTAATCTTGCATCGGTCCTTTACCTGATTAATTCCGAAAACAGATTAAAAAGACCTCCTCTGGCAAATATGACCGGTTACGTTGTTTCCTCGTACTGATATGGAGGAAGGACATTTCGATACGAAAGCAATATAGATTGCGAACCGCTATTTTTGCGGAAAAAGATTTCTATAAACGGGTATTAAAAAAACTTTTTAAAATCCTAGAAAAAAATATTTTAAAATCCTAGAAAAAAATATTTTTCGTCGCCCTCTTTGAAAAGTGATATTTTACGTAGGTACTTATTTGCGGCTGTAAAATCTAGTAATAGGCGGACAAAAAGTACTTTCTCGTCCGCTGTGGTCACTATGAATACGGCATGATACGTTCAATACAAACATAAGTGTCTGTGAGAATAACTCTCAGTCGCTGTAGTCACTATGGATACAGCATGATACGGTTCAATACAAACATAAGTGTATGTGAGAATATGTTTTTTTTTTAATTGCAAGCCTCTATTATTTTTCTTTGCCATGGATAGATATAAAATTTTTAATTCAGTAATGCATGTATCGCCATTTGGTTCAATAATTCTCGAGATATTATTTTATTACCGCTCTTGTTCCTCGGAGCAGAGTGCTTATCAATTTGCCAAATAACTGTAATTTTCAAATTTTTTGATGAAAATGGTCTCAAACGATTTGGTTCGTCTCACTGATCAAGAATCCATGGTCAAAATCGATTCTGTCTGGCCGGGCCGTCCTTAGACACGATAACGGAATGAGCTAGACAGTTGAAATTTTCAGAGTAGGTTTGGGAGATAAATGTCTCGGTTGAATTCGTTATTGGGTTAAATTAGCCAGATGGTTTCGGATTAACAAAAACATAATATTTTTTTTAATTTCAAATTAAATTTTTTCCAAGGTGCAGTTTCACCATAAAAATTGATTGATATCATTTTCAACTCTAACACGCCAATGTTTTCACAGAATGCTATAATTATTCTATCTATATGAATTATTATATGATCTATGTTCATACATGTCATCTTATTTTCCTATAAGAGACATGTCAAATTCATTACCGCTATCGTAGAATTATAAGGATAATAATATGATAATTATACTTTTTCGGTGATATTTTAATTCCCGTGGATAATCCATATGATGATGGAAATATACCTATGCCCTGGTAAGTTAATCAAATTTGGAGAATATCTCCAGAAAAAACCAAACTGGAATATTGGTTTCAATTGATATAATAATTAATATAATATAATTTTCAGAGTAGATTTGAGGAATGATTATCTCGGATAAGTTCATTATTGGGTAGAAATGGTCTAGTGGTTTCGGATTAATAATTTTTGGCATACTTGTTTTGTTTTAAATCACACTTTTTGGTGCTCTTGTTCCTCGGAACAGAGTGCCTATCAATTTGCCCAAATGTCTGTAATTTTCGAATTTTTGGCTGAAAATGGTCTTAAACGATTTGGTTCGACTCACTGATCAATAATCCGTGGTCGAAATCGATTCTGTCCGGCCGTTAACAAGATAACTCTCGACCGAAAGCAGTTAGAGGATTAAAATTTGCAGGGTAGGTTTTGAGCGTAAATATCTCGGACAAGTTTGTTAACGAGCAAAATCCATCAAGCGGTTTCGGAGTTATGGCTCTTTTTTAGTAAAAATATTTTTATGAATATTTCCGAAACCGATCTCTCGATCTATCTGAAATTTAGCATCAAATTGTAGAATAATGGCCTTTATATGCATGCGAAGTTTTGTATTGATCGGGATGCCGTAAAGTGTAAAAAAAAATTAAAAATTTTAAAATTTTGTTTCTCGAATAACTCTCGAACAGAATGAGCTATCATTTTCAACTCTAACAACCTAATACTTTCGAAGATATGATTCTTCGAAATTAAATAATGAATCGTACTTCTATGTTTTCACAGAGTGCTGTACTTAATTTTTCTATCTATGAATTATTATATGATCTGTGTTTTTACATGTCATTTGATTTTCATATGAGAGATAAATGTCAAAATTATTTCTGGTTCCTTATTCTTCATATAAAATAAACCTCCTGTTCTATGAAACAAAGTATGATTGAATGCATAATGACCAATGAAATAACCTCAGCTATCGTAGAATTATGAGGATGAGATGATATTATACTTTTAAGGTGATAATATAATGCCCGTGGATAATCCATATGATGATGGAAATATATTCTTTGGTAAGATACATAATGAAATAGGGTTCAGAATCAGAATATCTCCAGTAAAAAGATAACTGCAACATTGTCTAAGGTTTAATTGATATAATATAATTTTCAGAGCAGATTTGAGGAATGAATATCTCGGATGAGTTCCTTATTGGGGAGAATTGGTATGTTTGAAATTAATTTCTTTCATGATGCAGTTCTGTCGTAAGAATCCATTTATATCATTCCCAGAGACCAATAATTTCGGAGATATGATTTGTCAAAGTTTGAACAAGAGCGCCAAAGCTCCTGTCCACAGGGATTGTTTAAATTCAATTTCTTCCATGATGCAGTTGTATCATAAGAATATCATTCTTATGTTGCAATTCAAACAAGTGCAAAATTACTTTTGTGTGCGAGATGCATATATACTATACTTTTGCTACGACAACGACAATTATAAAAATATCTATGAATAAATATACAAATTTTTTATTTATTGCTTTGATAATATGAAATTACCTATTCATTGTCATAGACAGCAGTGCCCAACCAAATCCTGGCGCATTCGCCATTTTGTCGTACTTGACGAATTGAAATTAGTTAAGAAGAGGATCGAAGTAACCCGATATAATGTATGAGATACAGAAACAAAGCTTGTCATTCTCCAAGTACAATTCAAGATACGATATTTCAATAAACGTATTTGCACGTCAAGAAAAATTGCCTTCCACTTATTCTAAAGGAATCTGGAGCAAGATAGGACATTTAAGGTTTAAAAGCAAATAAAGCAGATAATGTTGGAGCGGAAGTCATAAATTTTAATTACAAGATCAACAGTTATCACTTTTCCTTGAACTAAAATAAAAACAGTGAAAAGAAATTCTCGCCACAACCAAAAGTTTTTGAAAACAAAACTAGTTTTGAGGAACGAACAGCAATGGCACAAAACATAACTAATATCAGAGTAGATTAGTTATCAATGAAAATAAAATTATAAAGATAATCTAATATTCTGTACTGCATAGTCACGCATCCAATATACACCCCAAAAATGAGATAAAATAGCAAATAAATATCAGAATATTCACAACTTCGTAAAGTGCTCCACCAAGTTTCAAGTCGTTTTTGGCGCTCTAGTTCCTCGGAACAGAGTGCTTATCAATTTGCCCAAATGTCTGTAATTTTCGAATTTTTGGCTGAAAATGGTCTCAAACGATTTGGTTCGACTCACTGATCAAGAATCCGAGGTCGAAATCAATTCTGTCCGGCCGGCCGTAGGCACGATAAGTCTCGAACGAAAGGAGTTAGAGGATTTAAATTTGCAAGGTGGGTTTGAAGCGTAAATATCTCGGACAAGTTCGTTGATGGGCAAAATCAATCAAGCGGTTTCGGAGTTATGGGCGATTTTAGTAAAAACATTTTTTATGAATATTTCCGAAACCGATCACTCGATCTATCTGAAATTTAGCATCAAATTGTAAAATCTTGACCTTTATACGCATGTGAAGTTTTGTATTGACCAGGTTACCGGTTAAGTGTCAAAAAAAAATTTTGAAAATTAAAAAAAAAATTTCTACAATAACTCTCGAGCGGAATGTGCTAGGCAGTTGAAATTTGCAGAGTAGGTTAGGGAGATGAGTATATCCGTTAAGTTCGTTATTGGCCGAAATAGGACAGATAGTTTCGGAGTAACGAAAAAAAATAATTTTTTTTAAGTAACAAATTTCAAATTAAATTTTCATTTAAGATGCAGTTTCACCATAGAAATCCATTGATGTCATTTTTAACTCCAACAAGCTAATACTTTCGGAGATATGATTTTTCGAAATTTCAATAATGAATCGTACTTCTATGTTTTCACAGAATGCTATAATTATTCTATTTTAGCTTTATTATATGCTCTGTGTTCATACTCGCACATGTCATCCTGTTCTATAAGATAGAGTCAAATTCATTTCAGCTATTTTAATTTGATTTCTTCCATGGTGCAGTTCTCATTCTGAGATTGCTCATTTAATCTTGATAAATAAACTATTATTTGAATTGAATTTCCTTTATGATGCAGTTCTATCATAAGAATACATTGATATAATTCTCAACTCTGAGAAACCAATACTTTCGGAGATATAATTTGTCTGTTTGAACTAGAGCGCCAGAAAGCTCCTGTCCACAAGGCTTGAACCAATTTTTTTACTAAAATACTCTGTTGCAAGGCTCTGGATGACATTAGTTGTATCGCTTTAACATTACTGAAACGTTGGAATGTTTAAATTTCAGGGACTCCTATCTCATTACCCCGTCTAGTCCTATCTTTCCCTACGTCGGTTTTTTCCAATAGGGGCACAACGATACAACAAAATAAGTATTTAGTATAGGTACTTTACTATCAGCCTTCGATTAACATAAAAGTTTACTGAACAATACAGGGTCTTTCACGAGGAACCTCACCCATATTTATACGGGAAACTACTGAACGTATTTTCATGAAATTCAGCACTTATAAGTATTTCACGATGCTGATGAAATCTAAAATATTTTCAAGGCATGAGCACCTCCGGTTTTTCCGGAAATGACGTCAACTTCCGTTTTTCAAATTAGAACACCATTTTTTTATTGCAGAAATAGATTCCTTAGAAAATTTCAAGTTATTTTGATGTAACATTTTTCAGTTTTGGTTGGAAAATTCTCTCTGAGCGGGAAAATTCGAAAAAAAAATCGAAAATAGAGCTCCGCTGAAACAAGAATAACTTCGAGGTTTTTGGATGGAAAATTTTCATTTTTGGGATTTTTCAAGATGTAAGATTGATGTATCCACTTTGAAAATCGAAATCGCGATTCATGATACAGGGGGTGAAAAAATTGCTTTCAAAGTTAGGGATGACAAAATCGTGAAAAATCAATTTTTTCAAATTAGAACCCCATTTTTTTATGGCAGATATTGAATCTACGTTAAAAAATAATGCGAGTGTATACATCACACCCTTGCCCTAAAATGGATATTTTCTGAGTTATTCACAAAAAACTGTTTTTCGTCTTGAATTTTCAGCTATTTCTTTTCCCTTCACGCCGAAAAGATGAAATTTTCAGGAACTGTTATTTGAACCATGCTGTAGATTTTTCACCCCTTCTTGAAACCGACTTCAAGTTACTATTAGGAGAACCATGGCAAACTCTCGCAGTTATAACTAGAGAAGATGCTCAAAGTTTTGACCGTTAATTTCTAGACATTTATTTATACGTCTCAGGAATGCTTCGTGCGTTGCTCTTCTTATTTCATCGGGAGGAAGAGATCTGCAAAAGTGTTTAAAAACCAAATTGAGTTTCAAAACTATGAATCTAAAAATCTAAACAAACCTGAACGCATTTCTGACTCGTTCTATGCAGTCCTCTTTATCAGTCAGGGGAGTTGAGTAGACAATATTGTTTATCCTACCCCAAACATAATAGTCTAAAGGAGTTAAATCGGGAGAACGTGGTGGCCAAAGATGTGGACCATTGTTCGCCAACCATCGATCTTCAAATAGCCTGTAGAGGATATTTGACACATTGAGTGAATTGTGTGGAGGCGCGCCATCTTGTTGATACCATAAGTCATTATGGTTCTGTACTAGCGGCTCAATTATTTGAGTCAATATGTCAGAATATCTATCTCCTAAGGGAGAACATTCTTTAAATAATGCAAACATGTGTAGTGTTCTATCTTACCAGTTAAAGTCCCATCATAAATGTGAACATCGAGAATTGCATTATTTTTGATGGCGCAAAAAACATTGAAACTCCAGGTCTCTTGAAAGTTCCATTGTTTGAAGTGGTGGTTGTTCTCTTCATCCCAATAATGACTGTTATGCCTATTGAAAGAACCATTCTTTGTGAATTTAGATTCATCTGTCCAAATTATACAGTCCAAAAAGTTTTCATTCTCTTGAAATCGAATCATCATAGGTTCGCAAAACTCTGTTCTCCTGACGAAATCAGTTTCCTTCAAATGCTGTACCCTATTGAATTTATATGGGAGCATTTTATGTTTTTTTAATATTCTCCAAACACTCGATTGAGATAATCCCAGATCAATCTCGGCATCTTTGAGAGAATTTTGAGGATTCACACGAAAATATGCAAGAACTGTAATTTCGTTGTTCTCATCTTCTACTACACTTTTTTCTCTGTGTATAGTTTTCTTAACGAAAGATCCGACATTTCTCAAGTTTGTCATGGTTCTGTTAATGGTATCTCTCGTTGGTCTGGGTCGGTCAGGAAACCTCTCAATGAACAGTCGAATCGTTCTATCTACAACTTTATTACATTCTCCATGAAGTAGAATGAGATTTAAATAATCTTCATTGGTATAGTGATCGATTTTATAACTTAATACGAATTATCACCAAATTAATAGTAAACACAAAATGCTACTGAATAAAGAGGAATTTGGCAGATGTAATTAATGATATCTATCATTAAAAAAAAAGAATGTAAAACATGGTAAGTTTTTGCATATGGTTCATAAGGAATTATTTATTTATCACTGGAGAGAAAACCGATGGCCGATTAGTTGAAATAAAGAGGTTTCCGATACAAATTCGAATCAAAATTCGCCATCTATTTAGGAACAACCTGTAACTTTTTTCTCTTGCATATTAGTGTAGTAAAATCTAAAACATGGTTTAAGTAACAGTTCCTGAAAATTTCATCTTTTTGGCGTGAAGGGAAAAGAAATAGCTGAAAATTCAAGACGAAAAACTTTTTTTTGTGAATAACTCAGAAAATATCCACTTTAGGGCAAGGGTATGATGCACACACTCACATTATTTTTTAACGTAGATTCAATATCTGCCATAAAAAAATGGGGTTCTAATTTGAAAAAATTGATTTTTCACGATTTTGTCATCCCTAACTTTGAAAGCGATTTTTTCACCCCCTGTATCATGAATCGTGATTTCGATTTTTAAAGTGGATACATCAATCTTACATCTTGAAAAATCCCAAAAATGAAATTTTCCATCCAAAAACCTCGAAGTTATTCTTGTTTCAGCGGAGCTCTATTTTCGATTTTTTTTTCGAATTTTCCCGCTCAGAGAGAATTTTCCAACCAAAACTGAAAAATGTTACATCAAAATAACTTGAAATTTTCTAAGGAATCTATTTCAGCAATGAAAAAATGGTGTTCTAATTTGAAAAACGGAAGTTGATGTCATTTCCGGAAAAACCGGAGGTGCTCATGCCTTGAAAATATTTTAGATTTCATCAGCATCGTGAAGTACTTATAAGTGCTGAATTTCATGAAAATACGTTCAGTAGTTTCCCGTATAAATATGGGTGAGTTTTCTCGTGAAAGACCCTGTATATCTGTTGGCTCAAGCTTTTTCCTTTGTTTTCGATTTCCATTCATAAGAACTAAAAGGAAAACGTTGGTAATGATGAAAATTCTTCGCTAAGATTCAAAATTAAACATAATGGAAATTTACTGCAAGGTGCAAAAGGATGTTTTCTCGCTCCGCTTTGAACTCCATTAAGGACTTCCGTCAGTTCAACACACTTCTTATCCAGAATCTATCCATGGGTAAAGGGTGAGTATTTCCCTTTACTAATATTCGGTGTGTCTCCAGGAAATTGTACAATAACTCCAAATGTCTTTTTAGTTTTCTGCCTTGTAAGGTTAAATTTTTCTTCATTTTCCTACAAAAGTTATGAATTCACTGATCTCTGAAATACTTGATAGTAATATTAGATAATAATAATATTAATAATAATAATTTATTTAATCCTTTCAGACACAATACAGTGTATAGGACAAGTCAGACTGGAACAAAAGTGATAACCAATCTTGCTGTAATAGTCCGAACAGAATAATTAATGCCAAAGTATATGATTATAACTTGAGAATATAGCAATATCACTTGAACAGCAATATTTATAGTAATAAGCAAACGATGTTAACATTTTATGGTCGACTTCACGAATGAGTTTTCCCGTGGTGGAGAGCATGATTCTCCAAACGGATTACTTGCGAATCACTACGAAGGGAAGAAGAATGTACGTAGGGATCTATAGTTTTGAGTAGCCGCAGCGAGGAGTTGGTTGATTGAACGCCAGGTGTCAGTTCTGACTACTTTGTACTCAGAAGTGATCGCTGGATTTTGACAAAACCCATTTCTTCGTAGTTTTTTTTTCTATCATGATTGCATTATGGTTCACTGATGATTACTACAAAGGATGAAACTCGTATGTAGTAATCACACTCTGCGTATTGCTCTAAACTTTGGTATCTGCTAGTCCTATCACTTTTGAAATACTAGTGATGGTAAGCTTTTCCTAAAGTGTTTTGCTCTTCGTACCTATTAAAAATTACTGCCCCAATTATTTGTCATTGGTCCCTCAATACGGTTCTGCGTGCTCTAGTGGATGAAGTCAAGTCAAAATATTCAGTATTGGATGTTCTTGTGCCAGTGAGACAACGAATCGAACGAAATACGATCCATTCCACGCCGTTTACAGGATTTGGGAATATGTCGAATCACATTTTGGTAGAGATCATAGCTTGGTTCCAACAAGATAGTACCACATATCACACAGCTGCACAAATTGACCTAATGAATGCTCAGGTTGCTTATATTATTAAACACCGTTAAAACCCTTTCAATGGAATCGTATTGTCAAAAACTGTTGACGACTTGTCTGATCGAATTTAAAAATAGTGAACCAGTAGACCCCTATCGTTGGAATATTTCGGTAATATCTTCACCAATATATAAATCTGATCGATTTCAAATCTGGAACTGTACTGTAAAATAAGGTTTTGAAGGCTCTCGTAGAATTTCAACGATATATGACGGATAGTTCCTGAGATACAGAATTTTTTTTTTATTTTTAGTTATGCGATCCTCACAAAATTCCGCATAATACTTCGTGTCGGTATTTTTCAACTAATTGATCAGATTGGCATTTTTCTTTCGAGTTATAGGGGAAACAAAATTTCAAATGGCTCTAACTCTGAAATCACTCGGTGGATTTTGTCCATTAACAAACTTAGCCGGTGAACTTGGACTCCAAACCTACCCTGAAATTCCAACCCTCTAACTCATTGCGTTGGAGCGTAATCATGTTGATGGTCGGCTGGCCAGACAGGCCGGCCGGACAGAATCAATGCTGACCTCGGATTCTTGAGCAGTGTGTAGAAACTATAATCGGTTAAGACCATTCTCGGTGAAATATTCGAAAATTACAGATATTTGGACGTATTTATAGGCACTCTGTTCTTAGAACAGCGTGCCAAAAATACTATCTATTTCACGATTCCTTGGGAGCGGAAAGACATAGCGACTTGCAATTTTCAGGGTAGGTTGCGCATCTGAATGCGACATGTGAGTTCGTTAATTGGCATAATCGGCCAGATGGTTTTGGAGTTATACACGTCTGAATTTTGGTTGTTATTTCCTCTTTAACTCAAAATATACAAATCCGATCCAATTAAAACTCGGTAATTACTTGTAGAATGCCGACACGCAAATTTTCTCCGAATTTCGTGAATATCGTATCCTGAAATTATTTGAGAAGTAAGTTTTTTCGTAAATCATAAGATATTTGAAGAATTTCAATTCAGATAGAATGCATATTATTATATCAGAATTAAAAATTCTGTGATCATAGACGTTTTCTCATATTTTGATTTCAGAAACTATGCTCGATCGACTATAGCTAGACGTATGAGGCTTGAATAGAAATGGAACATGCGCGCAATAGCTCCTGACTTCACGTCAGTGCTTTTCACGAATTTGTTAACTCCGAAGCATGTATTTGCTTCGAAAATTTCGAAGAGGGTTACGAAAATATTATCACAGCACAATTTCAAATATTTATTATTCGTGAAAATAGTAAAACGATAAAATCCATCAGCGAACAAAAATATCACTATTCTCCATTCACATTTATAAAGTCTCTCGGTTTGCCATGAAATTTGACACATTTCACTGTGTATATTTTGAAAATGTTATGCTCATTTTCCTTTCAGAAAACTACGCAACGTTGTCCTCTCTACATAGAAGTCGTAGTATTTACGTATTTTTCAGAATGTGAATTTTCTTGGGAAAAATAATGGGAAAAATTTGAGAAGATATTATGTGAATTCAATAATTTCAAAGACCTGGCGACTGTTGAAGACAATTTTTCATCTGTTGTTACTATGGAAATATTTCACGTATATAAACTGGTTGGAAGATTCAGTTATGCTATTTTCTTGTACGGAAATCAAGAATCAAGTGTTGGATTTTTATGAAAATAATGGATACAGTAGTCCGTTACTTTGTGATAGTTCATTCGAAAAAAGAATAAAAGTACCTGGATAACCCGGCAGGAAAACTTCTAAACGAACGGACGTAGAAATAAGCCTGCAGAAGACATTTAAATACTTTGTTGCACAATTTCACAATTACACCAGTTTCAAAATGTATTAGTACTACGAAACCCGAGTCATTGTTAAACCTTAATAAAATATAGTGATAGGATAGGAAATTATGTAATTTCATTAAGTAATTTCATTCGAGAGTTCAACATGTGCTAAGACAGAATGAAGATCATATTGCAGATTTCAGTTCCGTATAGCACTTTCTGATACTTTGTCTCTGCTTCTTCAAAACTGCTTCCGGCATTTTCAATTTCAAAACGAAGAGTTCTTCATTATTCGAAGATAATGATCTTTGATTATATCTCGTCTAAGATAGAACATTATGTTGATTGTTTAGAGTAGAAATTGGCAACGTCCAAGAGAATTGTTTTGACATTGACGATATTTCAGGAGTGCCAATCTGCCTTAGTTTCAATTACAAAATTGGTTCAAGCACTGACGTGAAGTCAGGAGCTTTTGCGCGTATGTTCTATTGTCCATTCTCCTGTATTGGACACCCTTTATCGAATTTACCATAGTAAATTATGTTGTCCATTCTCCTGTATTGTACACTCTTAATTCGAATTTACCATGGGTGTCCAATACAGGAGAATGGACAATATAACATACGCGCAAAAGCCCCTGACTTCACGTCAGTGCTTGAACCAATTTTTTTTTTTTTTTTCTAGGGGTAGGTACGGTTCTTACAAATTGTTTTTTCGTCATTTTTTTCAAATTTTCTATGGGTACGGTTCTTACAAAATTTTAAACATGTCTTCATGTTGATTTTCTATTAATAGTTACCAAGCATCAATTCGATCGAATCTTTATTTTTTGAGTTATCGAGAAAATAATATTCCAGGTGGGTATAACTCGGAAACCGTTAAACCGATTATGCCTTAAAACGAACTTAACTCTCCCATTCGGATACGCAACCTACCCTGAAAATTGCAAGTCCCTATCTTCTTTTGTTCTAAAGTTATCGAGGCAACGGTCACCCATCTACTGAACTCACACAAGGCTGCTCGAATCTCCAACAATATTTAACCGATCATGTTAAAACTTAAAACTTGGCAGTAGAGTTGGGTTCTAAAGACTCTTGCAAAATTTAAGCAAATTCCCACGAATAGTTACTGATATATAGAATTTTTTTTTTCAATTTTCAATGATTTCTTAAAAATTTTCTACAAATACTATCCTCGCGAAATTGTGCAAGAATTTTTGTGTTGGCATTCTACAACTAATAACCATTTTTCAATTCAATCGGTTTAGTATTTTTGAGTTAATGAGGAGAAAAAAATAACCAAATTTCAGATGGCTATAACTCTAAAACCATTTGTCCGATTATGCTTATAAACAAACTCAAATGTCGTGTTCAGATGCACATCCTAACCTGAAAACTTCAAGCCGCTATCTCTTTCCGATCTCAAGTTATCGTGACAACAAAAATATTTTTTGATAATTTGCTAGCCATACGATTCAAAATTTCAAAAACGTGCTTAGGTTCATATTCTACAACTAATCACCAAGTTTCAATTCGATCGGATTCATATTGGTTGAAAACAAAATTATTACTCGGAAACCATTGGACCGATGATGCCCATTAACGAACTTGTCCGTCGTATTGGGATGCGCCACCTACCCTGAAAATTTCAAGTCGCTATCTCTTTCCGTTCTCAAGTTATCGTGGCAACGGCCGGACGGCCGGCCGGACAGAATCAAATTTGACCTCGAATTCTTCATTGGGGAGTCGAACCAAATCGTTTGAGAACATTTTCATCAAAAATCGAAAGTTACAGACATTTGGGAAAATGATTACGCGATGTTCCCCAGAACATACGCGCAAAAACGTGATAGACCTAAATCATGGCCAACCGGGAGACTTTAAAAGTGAATGGGGTATACACGTTTTCATAGCATCAAAAACAAACTTTGTCATCGGAATTTTTTCCATCCCAACGGGTCGCATATTTCACTCGGAGTGAATACGATTATTATCGTATTATTTTTATGATTACGACTCGGTCGAGTATGCAAATGCGATCTGAAACGCGACATTCAATATGTTTCATCCTTAATTCCGACGATATACTGCCCATAAATGCTTTACACTTGTATAAGAATCGGTTTCGAAAAAGTCCCCAATGACCACGGAGATCGAGATGGTATTTATTTCCTGTGGCAATAATATGAGTATTATCGAGACTTTGATTGTGCGGAATTTCGTTTTTTTTTTATTTTCTGCGTGGAAGAACTTGATCTCGGACTCCGAAGATTCGTATGAAACCGAATACCGAAATTGTAGCAGATTGGAGATGAAATGTTTTTTGCCTTCTTTTCGAGAGATAATCAGTTATTTGAGGCTATTCAGGATAGGATTGAAATATTATGTTAATCACATCGAATAATTGAATATACTAAATTCTACATCAGTAACAGTCGTACTAATTATAATGAATCAATTATGAGAGCACTGACGAGAGCTTTAGCGCTCTCGTTGATTCCATCATAAATATATTTCATTTACAAGATCGGAGAAGTCACTTTCTGATAGTAATTTAGAGAGAGGGGGAATGTTTATTGGTGTCTCTTAAAATTAAAAGAATTATTTTCATAGGTCAAAGTTAAAAGATCATTGTATCAATATATCAGAAAAGTCAATACAAACAATTGCAGAAGATAGGGAAGCCTAGCAGTTTGTCATGTTATAAAGTTAAAAACACATTTATAAAGATAAGATCCATAAATAATAAGATGTGTATAATGTATAGATAAAATTGAAGTGTAAAGGTAAAACCCTATTTACAAATCAAAATTAATAAATAGTTTCAAAAGGTAGAATGTAAGATAAAAGCCATATGCACATATTGAAGTAAGAATAAATTTATTTACAAATTAACATAAATAATTAATAAAGTTATCATTTGGTGTTTACATAAAATGGGAATAAAACACACAAATTTGGGAGTTTATATTTTCCAGAGTGAATTGAATTCATCTATTGAATAAAAAGATTGTTTATCAAAACAATCTTATCTAAGTTTATTTTGACATTCCAGCCTTGATAAAGAATCACAACAATGTACTAAGAGGATAATGAATTAAAAAATTTATCCAAATTCCTGCAATAATTATTTCAATGTTTATATCATCGACGTCACCAACAATAAAAAAAAATTGTTTATCAATATTTCCTTAGTTTATTAACTCTAAAAAATATCTATAAAATAAAAATTTATTATTTTGTGATTTGCTTCTGCGTAAGAAACACAAGATATTTGTCACAGTATCCTTTAATGATTACTTATTTCCTTAGTTTGCTTATTAAATTTATCCACTGATGGTTTTTTAGTGTAATGGGAAGTACGTTCTACGAGGACGTTGCATAATATTCTGGACTATTTTGGGATTTTCAAAGTCTCATAAAATCTTTCCTGACTGGGGATGTGTTTCTTGTGTCCTACCCGTGTAAATCATAATGCAAACTATAACCCTTACTACTGGAGTGTATGTATAATAACTTTTCATGAATGAAAATTGATAGAAAGGTAAGTAATCCTAGCCACTCGAAAACTTGTTTGCAACATTTCCTATAACCCAGTCCGCCATGGATGCTGATTGCATGTCTCTGCAATCTGAGTGCCAGCACAGTTGCCCCATAGTCCATTTTGACAGTCAAGCTTCTATTAAAGTTCTGGGTTCCCATGTTATCGAGTCTAAGCTCATATAGGAGCGCCGAAGGAAACTTAATGAAGTAGGCAAGAACAACAGGATCTCCTTGGTCTGTGTTCCTGGTCACTCGGGAATTGAAGGAAATGAGGAGGCAAACACACTTGCCAAGGAAGGAGCACGAACCCCTTTTATAGGTCCAGAACCCTACTGTGGGGTAGGTAGATACACCTACAAAAATTAATTTCGGATGAAAGAAGAAAGTGGAAGAGGTATATTCTTGAGATATCTCCCAAAAAATCTGCAGGAGCTAAGACGTAGCCTCCTTGAAGCCATCCCAGAGGCTGGAGTTCATCAGAACTCTGGAAATGGAAGGCAAGCTGTAGATGGTGGTGCTATCGGCAACTCTGATGGGGGAACACAATAGACCTTGAAGTCGCAGTGCAACGTTGCCCCCTACAAAAATATACAATATATAGGTAGGTACTCCATATTTCAGTTTAGTCTTCACCGGAGGAAAATAAACTGACCTCAGTATTTCTCCGATAGTGAGTACGAAAGAACGCTAAGGGCAAATATATTTTTGCTGAGAGCAGATGCCAGCTCATCCACGAAGAATTTAAGGTGAGTGACGCATCCAGATGCACTCCCAGAAATTTCACGCTGCTGGTATTATTCACACCACTCTCGAACTTAAGGTCAGAGATTGAGTCTTATGTTCATGCTGAGACCATTAGCTGTGAATCACTCAAAAGCAACCAACATATCCAACTGCCATCGTTCAGTCAAACCTTCAAGATCATAGGACCCAACCTCAATTGTTGTATCGTCAACAAGTTGTGTAGTTTTTGCATCAAGAACATATTCGGGCAGATCATTGATGTCGATTAAGAGTAGTGCTTCAGATTTTAACCCATGAATGCATCATGTAGACGATCAGCATGTTAGATGTAGAACATAGTTTACCAACATCTCTACAGCTGAAGCCATTTGAATAATAAAACGTATATTTTACTATATTCTGGAGTTATTTATCATAGAAATATTTTCATACATGGCACGAGTAAGCTGAACTGAATTATCTTTTAAGTTATAGCCTTGCGCATCCACCAAATCTATACGCGTGAAATTAAAGATCTATAAATTTGTGGGTTTTTGTGGAGGTTTCGCCGATATAGAATGTGATGCAGTATAATGTTTCAATAAAAAAAATATTTGATTCAAATTATCAAATTAATCACCCAATAACGCTAATGCATCAATAAAAGCATTGGTTTTAATTTCTGCAAACATAATATACCTATATTTTTTTTTGGATGTTGTTTACAACGTCCAATTTATTGTATAATTTTCCCATATTCCTGATGGTATTTTATAACTGAAAATATTTTTCAAACGCGAAAATAAAAAATTGTCAAAAAGCAATGACGTGAAGTCAGGAGCTTATTGGGTCATGAGCTGAAATTCAGTACTCGATTGTAAGATGTTGGCTTGAAGGTATGTGCGGAATTTGAGTGGAATCTGACGGACAGCTTCTGAAATTTTTGAGAAAACAAAATTAATTTTTTTTATAGTGGAACGATATTCATGAAAATTACGCAAGAATTAGCGCTTCAGAGCTCTATAATTAATTACTAAGTTTTAATTGGATTGGATTTGTATATTTTGAGTTATCGAGGAAAGAACAACAAAATTCACGAACTCCGGAACCATTTGGCCGATTATGCCCATTAACGAACTTAACCGTCGCATTCGGATGCGCCACCTGCCCTGGAACTTTCAAGTGGCTATCTCTTTCCGTTCGAAAGTTATCGTGACAATGGCTGGCCGGGCACAATCAAATTTGATCTCGAATTCTTCATCAGTTAGTCGAACCTAATCGCAAAAAATTCGAAAATTACAGACATTATGGCAAAATGATAGCGCGTTGTTCCCCAGAACATGCGCTCAAAAGTTAATGTTTTCGCCAGATTACGAAAAGATAAGGCAATTCTTTATTGTTAAATTGAAAATTGCTCAGTTCGCTTATTAATTTCATCATTGAAAAATATCTATAAAATAAAAAATTTATTATTTTGTGATTTGCTTCTGCGTAAGAAATAAGATATTTGTTTTTATTTTGTATCCACTATTCCAGTATAATTCATAGTCAAACTTCAACCATTTATCCTTTTTGGCGCCTTCGTTCCTCGGAACAGAGTACCATTTTGCCAAAATGTCTGTAATTTTCAAATTTTTGGGTGAAAATGGTCTCAAACGTTTTGGTTCGACTAACTGACCAAGAACCTGTGGTCAGAGTAGGTTTGGTACATAAATATCTCGCTTACTTTCGTTATTGGGTAAAATCGGCATGATGGTTTCGGATTAACGAAATTTTCAGTTTCTCCATAAGATATAATTTTAAACTCTAACTAGCTAATACTTTCGGAGATAATATTTTTCGAAATTTCAATAATACATCGTACTACTATGTTCTCACAGAATGCGAATCCATGTCATCTTATCTACTTATAAGAGACATGTCGAATTTATTTCTGTTCTAGAGGACAAAGCAATGACTGAATGCAAAATGACCAATTATAGGATATTATATACCGTATATGCCCTTGGATAATCCATATGATGATGGAAACATATACTTTGGTAATCTAATCATATTGGGTTCAGAATATCCCCAGTGAAAACATAACTGGAATATTGGCTAAGTTTTGAATGAATATCTTCGATAAGTTCGTTACTTGATTTTAATTCAGTTTCTTTTATGATGCAGTTCTATTATATGAATCCATTGATATCATTCCCAACTCTGAGAAACCAATACTTTCGGAGATATGATTAGTCAAAGTTTGAACAAGAGCGCCAAAGCTCCTGTCCACAGAGCTTGAACAATTTTTTTTGGTATCGATCGAATGAAACTAGTAGAATTAGTAGAAAGAAATACAGGGTGAATGAGATGGAATGTGTCCCAACCGTGATTAATCTATTAGTAGAGTTCACAAGGCATGAAAAGAGCTCTAAAACAGATTTTCGTGGGACCTTCATTGCTAAAATGTATAGACCACTGGGTATCATTCTCCATACCCTTACAATGTAAATTCAACTGGTCGTCAAAAAATCGTCGTGTGCAGGAAGGGGTGGGGGGAATTTTTCCAAAAATTGACAAAAAAAAATTTTCTGTTCATGGTCATCTATATACGGTGAACATCACTCACACAAACTTCTGTTGAAATATACGATTCAGAAATATTTTTTATTAATTGTCAAAAAAGTCGGATACAATGCTCTTAAATGGAATTCCTTAAGATATAAACGATTGCCCTGAACACCCATATTAACTATTATGTTCCACTCGGTTTTACTCGAGATCTGTTAGGATTATCGAAAAAATGCTTTATATGAAAGGTCTGCTCCGAAAACCAACGATTCAGATGCTTCTTTCAAAATTACAATAGGTAGAATAGTTTCCTCACAAAATAAGAAATTGTGTTATTAACTCCCACTAACCGAAACCGAACCCGGAGACGCTAGTAAGGCGCAATTTGTAGCGTTAGTCCATGTTAGTGGCGACCTTATGGATTTGAGCTTTGATCTATGCACATAAGGTTCGTTATATCTATCCGACCAACTTTACAGTACTATTCCTGCGTGCCTTCAGAACGTATTTTGGAGATATTGTTTAAATTCCTAATTTTTTATATATATGAGAATTTTACATATAATTCATATATATTTGATTTAATTTTGTTAATTCGTTAATAAATATGCAAATATGCGAGTTCAAACTTATATTCATTACTTCATAAATCAATTTTGTGACGTAATATTAACACATTTTTGAAATCATCGTTCATTCTCATTAGTAGTAACAAGATTTCCTGAATCCTAGACCAAAAATCTAGAAAAGAATTAAGAAGGTATATAGTTGGTATCTATGATATTTAGGGCCTAAAAATTTCTTACATGTCATGATTCATCTAATTCAACTATCACTATCACATGAAGAATCATCAAGGGAAGGAAGATTTGAAAAATTTGAAGTACTCGTATTTGCACATGTTTTTTGGGCCATACATTTGCAGGAATTTACACGGAATTTGTTTTCTTTTACAGGAGCACATTGATCCTGTGCAATCTGAAATGAGAATTTCCATTTCATAAAGAATATTTACGGATCTGATATTCGAAATAATATTTACCTTTCCTACAACTGCAGTTGCTAAGGATAGATGTTTCCTTAGGTAGGATTGGCATCGTCGTTAATTTTGGCAGAAGTTTTCCATTTTCTACATACCACCCACTAAATATAGGATCCGGTAAAGATGGTCATGGTACATTACTATTGATCCAAATTTTTGTTTGGTAATGGACTCGAAGGCTGTGTTGTCTCAAACTATCCAATGTTGGAGGTAATTTACTTATGGATCTTGAAGAAGCTATAATATTCCCCTAGCCTGTTGATACATTTCACATTTTCGTTTGTCGTATACAGACAGATTACAAATTCAACAATATCATTGAATACTTTCAAACATGGCACCGGAAGTACATGATGAATTCAAAAATAGGAATTTTGTCATTAAATGTTTGATTGGGAATTTTAACCAACTTTCTGTAGATCAGGCGCTAGAGCATATCAACAAAAATTCCAAAGATGCAGGAGGAACAGTGGGATAAACTGAAAATAGTACTATGGAATGGATGAATGGTTCTTGAGTTACAACATTATTGGTATGAAGTTAGTCACATTACGCTCATCTTTGCATCTTCATTCGGTCAAAATGTCGAAGAAGGTAAAAAAATAATGAAAATTGATGAAGATTCTGAGCAGATACTGCAGAGTGAACTTTCAAGATTTTGAGAATTTGAGAGAATAAGTATTCAATGATATTGTTGAATTTGAAATCCATCTGTATACGACAAACGAAAATGTGAAATGTATCAACAGGCTCAGGGGAATATTATAGCTTCTTCAAGATTCATAAGTAAATTACCTCCAACATTGGATAGTTTGAGACAACACAGCCTTCGAGTCCATTACCAAACAAAAATTTGGATCAATAGTAATGTACCATGACCATCTTTACCGGATCCTATATTTAGTGGGTGGTATGTAGAAAATTGAAAACTTCTGCCAAAATTAACGACGATGCCAATCCTACCTAAGGAAAGATCTATCCTTAGCAACTGCAGTTGTAGGAAAGGTAAATATTATTTCGAATATCAGATCCGTAAATATTCTTTATGAAATGGAAATTCTCATTTCAGATTGCACAGGATCAATGTGTTCCTGTAAAAGAAAACAAATTCCGTGTATTGGCTCCTGCAAATGTATGGCCCAAAAACATGTGCAAATACGAGTACTTCAAATTTTTCAAATCTTCCTTCCCTTGATGATTCTTCATGTGATAGTGATAGTTGAATTAGATGAATCATGACATGTAAGAAATTTTTAGGCCCTTAATAGTGTTTATCTCTGTGCTTGTCTTGTAGTGAATTTTCGTTTTCTTTCTCTTCTGTATCGTTTATGACAATTCTTCTTTGTTAAGTTTGATTTTTTTTGAGTTTATAGATTAGTCTCAACTCTACTGTAATATTAATAATAATAATAATAATAATATCATAGATACCAACTATATACCTTCTTAATTTCTTTTCTAGATTTTTGGTCTAGGATTCAGGAAATCTTGTTACTACTAATGAGAATGAACGATGATTTCAAAAATGTGTTAATATTACGTCACAAAATTGATTTATGAAGTAATGAATATAAGTTTGAACTCGCATATTTGCATATTTATTAACGAATTAACAAAATTAAATCAAATATATATGAATTATATGTAAAACTCTCATATATATAAAAAATTAGGAATTTAAACAATATCTTCAAATTGCGTTCTGAAGGCACGCAGGAATAGTACTGTAAAGTTGGTCGGATAGATATAACGAACCTTATGTGCATAGATCAAAGCTCAAATCCATAAGGTCGCCACTAACATGGACTAACGCTACAAATTGCGCCTTACTAGCGTCTCCAGGTTCGGTTTCGGTTAATGGGAGTTAATAACACAATTTCTTATTTTGTGAGGAAACTGTTCTACCTATTGTAATTTTGAAAGAAGCATCTGAATCGTTGGTTTTCGGAGCAGACCTTTCATATAAAGCATTTTTTCGATAATCCTAACAGATCTCGAGTAAAACCGAGTGGAACATAATAGTTAAAATGGGTGTTCAGGGCAAGCGTTTATATCTTAAGGAATTCCATTTAAGAGCATTGTATCCGACTTTTTTGACAATTAATAAAAAATATTTCTGAATCGTATATTTCAACAGAAGTTTGTGTGAGTGATGTTCACCGTATATAGATGACCATGAATAAAAAAAATTTTTTTGTCAATTTTTGGAAAAATTCCCCCCACCTCTTCCTGCACACGACGATTTTTTGACGACCAGTTGAATTTACATTGTAAGGGTATGGAGAATGATACCCAGTGGTCTATACATTTTAGCAATGAAGGTCCCACGGGGTGACACGATAGAGCCCGGTTTGAACTCTACTATATTAATATCTACAAAAATCGATGTATGTATACAGTGTATACAATTATGGAACAAATTAATTTTCTCAGAAGAAAAATTTTTGGCAACAAAATCCTGAAACTGTTCAATTTTTGTTTCACTTCTACCAAATTTTATGCATTTTTGAAAGATTTTTGTTGCACCCTGTGCCATCTCCATCAACCCTCTAAATTTTTTTAATAGGGAAAGTGGGTCATGTGGTACTTTTTTGTCAAGGTCTTTGTATCTTCTTTACAGGCGTGCAGAAATTTTCAAGAAAAAATTTTTCTTTCTTGTTCAAAGAGGTTTTCAGTATGTGCTCTTTGTCATGGCTCATTTACTTTGAGACGATGGTACCTGATGAAATTTGTCACCGAATGAAAGTCGACCATTACAGTTTTGTTCATGCTCAACTGTCAACCCCTTTCAACCCTCTCACATTTTTTTCTCCATTAAAGGGTTCGTACGGGTTGAAAGTTGTGCATGAACAAAACTGTAATGGTCGACTTTCATTCGGTGACAAATTTCATCAGGTACCATCGTCTCAAAGTAAATGAGCCATGACAAAGTGCACATACTGAAAACCTCTTTGAACTAACTATTTTTCAAAAAAGAAAAATTTTTTCTTGAAAATTTCTGCACGCCTGTAAAGAAGATACAAAGAACTTGCCAAAAAAGTACCACATGACCCACTTTCCCTATTCAAAGAATTTAGAGGGTTGATGGGGATGGCACAGGGTGCAACAAAAATCCATCAAAAATGCATAAAAATTTGGTAAAAGTGAAACAAAACTTGACCTGTTTCAGGATTTTGTTGCCAAATATTTTTCTTCTGAGAAAATTAATTTGTTCCATTATTTTGACGCGCACTGTATATGTTTCTTATGCATTCCAAAAGGGACCGAGTTTGATGAAATTTTTAGACGATCTTTAGATTAGCACAACGGCTGTTACTGTCAAGTTTGATAGCGATCGGATTAACAGCATTATTTTTTATTTTTAGTGCTGTCCGTACGAAATGGAGGATGCGCTGTTCTGAACAGATTGAGAGATTATCGTCTGATGGCCGGACAACGTCTTCCCGGTTCAGGTAGGAATTCATAAATCTTTGGAATCATATAGTGAAAGCATGGTGTCAACCCATCTTCAAATGTTAGGTTTTACATTTATTTTTTTCGGTGAGTAAAATACTATGATGAATAATTTCAAAAGCACTGGCGTCGGAACAGGATCTTTGCGCGCTCTTTTGTTTAATGATCTCTAATATATTACACCGTAAAAGCCGCTTTACACTATGCAATATTGGTGCAATGCAATGTGAAATGACCCAATGGTGCTGCATGCGTGATGGCAATTTTCTGATCAGCTGATGCAACTTTTAAAATTAGAGCTGGGGCTATTTTTCATGCAATTATTTGGCAATTCCGGTTTGTTTTTTAGTGACTTTAATGGAAGCCAACATGAATATGATGTGATAAAATTCACTAGGTGTTTGACTTAACCTATCATTCGAAACTTGTTTTCAGCTCTATCTATTTTCATCAATTTTATATGGTTGGAATTTTTTTTTATCACTCGAGGAATTAAGCATGAAGGTATGGGTTCTCAAGTATGTTTAGTCTACAGAAACAGAACAAGTTTAATACTATTGTATGAAAAGCATGCTCGCTTATATTTATTTATATATTTAAGTCTGATGATTATCATAATAAAATAGCACGTTCGATAGCACTGTCTGAAATTGCCCAAAACTTCAATAACTTTTTAGATAATCCTATTCAATAAAAGCTCGCGGAATGCCCAATTATCCATAACTTCTATTAATCGAATGACCCACCTCAGCCTACCTTTTATTTGTTGACATATTTTCTTACATAAAACACCGTTATAATAATTGAAATTTCCTCTGATCTCATAATGACAAGTTAATGTCGGCGCAATATAAAAGCTGTGATAAAAGTATAAATGCAAAAGTGCTTTTAGTTACCTATAAGTTCTTAAGTCCTTGAAAATAGTAGTTATTGCACTTAAATTGCAGTATGGAATAATCATATTCATGCAATGCAATGCGTTGCATTGCTATTGCGTTGCATCAATATTGCCTAGTGTAAAGCGGCTTTAACGTATATTACTGAAATTTATGGTTATTAGAGATCTAATATATGAAGAAAATTAAATTTCAAATTGACCACCCAAAAATGGAATATTTTTATTTTATTCCGGAATGTTATCATTTCTGGATAACTTTCGAAAGTTAACATAGGGACTCGAAATTTGCATGGTAGGTTCCATGTCAAAAGGCGCCGGTCGAATCGTCTATCGAAACTGTTGAAAAATACTGACACGAAGACGGGAGGATCGTATGAATAGAAGATTTTTAAAAGTATATTAAAAAATATTCTGTATCTCAGAAACTATCCGTCCGATATTGCTATATTCTACAGTCAATGTCCAAATTTGAACACGATCGGATCTATAATGGTGGAGATATTCAAACACTAATGGAAACCGAGCAATATTGGGCGAACTCAGTATCTGGATAGGTGGCCGTTACCATAATAACTTTCGAACGGAAAGAGATAGCGACTTGAAATTTTCAGACTAGGTAGCGCATCCGAATACGATTGTTAATAGGCATTATCGGCCAAACGTTTTTGGAGTTATACCCATCTGAAATTTTGTTGTTGTTGACGGTTCAATTTAAACTTGGTAAATACTTGTGGAAGGCCGACATAATTTTTGAAAATTTTCGTGTGGAACGTATCGCTAAAAAAAACAATTTCATTCAATTTCAATCAATGTTATATTTCAGAAAGTATTTGTCAGATTCCGCTGAAATTTCGTACAAACCTTCAAGCCGAATTTTATTTCCCCAATATTTTCAAAAAACACATATCCGAATGAATTGAAAAAAGTGGGAAAGCCCTGTGGCAGGAACTTTGGCGCTCTTGTTCAATCTTTGACAAAATAAATTGAATTAAAAAAAAGTGTAATTAAAAAAAAACAAGAGTGCCAGAAATTATCAATTCGAAACCACGAACTTATCCGAGATATTCATTCCTCAAATCCAATCTGAAAATTATATTCCTATGTCAATTGAAACTTAGCCATGATGAAATTTGAAGAAAAATAACGAAGGGTTTACGATTTTTTATATTAAATTTGTTAATAATGTGTTTGTCCACCGCGATTATCTATGCACTCCCCAACACGTCTTGGCATTGACGCAATAAGATGGTCTATCTCTTCTCCATAGATAACATGCTCTTCTCGAGGGATACTATCCCAAGCTACCTGTAGTTCATATATCAGAGCCGCCAAAGTCCGTGGGACTGAGGTAAATTTCCAAGCCTTCTACCCATGATTCCCAAACATAATTTATGGGCGAAAGATCTGGGGATCTGGGCGTCCATGGCAAAATATTCACATGGGTCGCTTCAAAAAAGTTTAAACTAACTCTGTCAACATGAAGTCGAACATAATCTTGCTGAAATATTGGATTCGGTTGAGATAAGGGAGAACATATGGCTCCACTATTTCTTGAAGGTCATCGCAGCGCTGTCATGTTACCTCGAATAAAGATTAAAGGTGACCTACTTGCATGTGCAATAGCACCCCATACCATAACGCCTACTGTCCGGTGTACATGATGCTCAATATCAAACTGAGGTTCACGTCTTTCTCCCCGACGTCGTCTAACCCATCTTCGGCCATCATGTGCACCCAAGGAGAATCGAGATTCATCAGAAAAGACGACCTGATGCCATTCCACATTCCAATGTTGACGTTCTCTGCACCACTGTAATCGTTACTGGCGATGCTCAACTGTCAGAGGTAACACAAGATGGGGTCGATGATGCTGCAGTCCAAAAGACCTTATCGGGCGGTAAACCGTTCGGCAGTCACAGGATGGCCTTGTTCTTCTAACCACTCATCAGCCAAAGATCGAATTGTCACAAATGGGTCTCTAATAGCCATAAGTCTTAGACGTCGATCTTGAACTTCATTTGTGCCCCTTCGACGTACGGTGTCTACTCTTCTTCGATTTTGGGCCTTATCAAACCACGCTTGACAACATCTCATAACAGTAGTTATGTTCGTACGGTTAGCGATTTCTCGAAATGACAACCCCACCTCCCGTAGACCAATAATTCGGCCGCTTTCAAATTCACTTAGCTGGCGATAAATTCCGCGTACACGTGCTCTAGTCATTTTAATAACAACTAAACATCGACTTTGGATCTCCTCGAACAGCTGGTTTGTTGTAATATTTAAAAAATTTGCAAAAAACGACTAGAATATGTAAGTAATGTTCACATGAAAAAACTTTCACGATTTTTTCTCCAAATGTTAATCATTTACTCCTTGCTACACTATCTATGTTTTACCAAAAAAAATCTAAAATTTAAACAGCTTCTTCTGGGTGTTGCAGTTTCTTTGTCAGTTAGTATACATAAAGAATCTGCAGAATAGCATTCTAGTACCGGGTTCATTTATCAAATCAAACCAATTAAGTAATAAGAACTCTTTCGAAGTAGAATACTCATCTAATCACTTCTTCATGAATAAAGGTCAGGGCAAATTGAAATATAAATTCCACGTCAATCAGAGAAGAAATCCAGTTAGTCTAAAATTGCGAAAACTCGGAATAGAACTGCCTTCCATTAGCGGTCGTATCTCATTCAACTTAATCGCGTTCCATTTCAGCACATACATATTTCGGACTATCCAATCTGCAGATATGGCCAAGTTCATTAACCAGAAATGAATGCATCATCCTTTCGTTTAACTGGCTGCTGTTTTGCTCTGGTTAATGCCGTATTTTTTTTATTATTGTATATCAACATTCGAATTCCGATTACCATCAGTTCGAAAGGATAAAGAAAGTGGTACGTTTTTTCTATAAGCAAGGTAATTGGGTAGGTTAAATTAAAGAAGAAAATCAACTACGGTCACTTTACCTTTATACGGTTATAAATGGAGTGTTAAACTAAGATTAATCAATGAGATCCTATGGTGAAGGAGAATAGATCAGTTGCTTTTAACAAGACATCTGTTCAAAGTGAAACCTGAATTAGAATATAAATAGTGGATAATATATGAAAGGTGTAAGAGTAATTTGGACAGATGTTGAATTTTAACGTCAATTGTATATCGAGATTAGATTTTTGTTTTGACATCTTAAATCATTTACAAATTGAATCGTGGAGATGTTGCGCATTAAATAACGTATCAAACTAATTGAAGCATATTGCAAAAATTGGGGAATTCATGATCTTTTGCGCACATGTTCTATTGTCTACTCACCTCTATTGGACACTCTTAGTCGAATTTAGAATCGTTATATACCGTTTTCTCAGCTTTTATAATATATGAATACATTTCATACCATTTTAATGATAGACTTCAGAAACTAGAGAATTTATAATTACAGAATTTTTAAATCTGAGATATGTATTTTATTGGAATTGAAATACGAAAAATCTTACGCCTCAAGTAGGTAACTCCAGGATAAGATATTCACGAAATTCGTCGAAAATTAGTGGGTCGGCATTCTACAAGCAATTCTTCTTAGCGTGCCTTATCAAGTCCCCTTGACGTCGGCGATCAGCATGGCAAAACTCTCTCTATCTTGAGCTATTCTAAATAGCTGTTCTGCTTTTCTTACCCCAGTCCATTCCCTAATATTCTTCAACCAAGAGGCCTGCTTCCTTCCAATTCCTCTACGTCCTTCGATTTTTCCCATCACAATCAGTTGAAGGATATTATACCGACTACCACGTAATATGTGTCCTAAATAAGCTATTTTCCTGCATTTAATATTATCGACCAACTCACGAACCGCATTTGCTCTGTCAAGGACTGCCACGTTTGTTTGCATAGCGGTCCACGGTATTTTAAGCATCCGTCTATATAACCACATTTCAAAAGCCTCTAAGCGATTAATGGTAGATATTTTCAAAGTCCATGCTTCGACACCATATAAAAGAACTGACCATATGTAACATTTAATCATGCGTTTCCGGAGTTGAAGTTTTAAGTTATCATTACAGAAGAGTGGCCTCATCTTAAAAAATGTTGCACGAGCTACCTCAAGCAATTATCAAGTTTTAATTGGATCAGATTTGTATATTTTGAGTTATAGACGAAATAACAACAAAATTTCAGATGATTAAACTCCAAAACCATTTGGCCGATTATGCCAATTAACGAACTCAAATGTCGCATTCGGATGCGCAAACTATACCCTGAAAATTGCAAGTCCCCATCTCTTCTCGATCGAAATTTATCGAGGCAACGGTCGCCCATCGAGTTGCTGAACTCACTCTGGGCTGCTCAGATTTTCAACAATATATAGAAACGATCGTGTTCAAACTTGAAACTTGGCTGTAGAGTTAGGTTTTGAAGGCTCTCACAAATTTCAGCGATGTCGGACGAATATAGTTTCTGATATATAGAATTTTTTTCAATGATTTTTTAAAATTTTTTCTGTGATCGATCCACACGAAATTTTGCAAGAATTTTTACGTCAGCATTCTACAACTAATAACCATGTTTGAATTGGATCGGATTTGTATTCTTCGTGTTATTGAGAAAATAACGACCAAATTTCGGATGGCTATAACTCCATAACCGTTGGGCTGATTATGCCTGTTAACAAACTGAAATGTGGTATTCGGATGCGCAACCTACTCTAAAAATTGCAAGTCGCTATCTCGTTCCGTTCTCAGGTTTTCCTAACATAAATAAAAATTTTTTTATTCTCTAGCTATATGATTCTCACAGAAATTCACAAACGTCTTTGTATCAGTATTCTACAACTAGCTACCAAGTCGATCGGATCTGTATTAGTTGATGACATAATTATTACTTGGAAACCGTTGGCCGATTTTGCACATTAACGAACTTCCGTCCGTTGTATTGAGACGCGCTACCTACCCTGAAAATTTGAAGTTACTATTTCTTTCCGTTCTCATGTTATCGTGACAACGCCCGGCCGGACAGAATCAAATTTGACCTCGAATTCTTCATCAGTGAATCGAACCTAATCGTTTGAGATCATTTTCGACGAAAAATTCGAACATTACAGACATTTGCGCAAAATGATAATGCGATGTTCCCCAGAACATACGCGCAAACAAAAATTTATTATTTAATAGCTATTTTTCAGAGAAGTTGTAGGTACTAAGTAAATCTAAATATTTTATTCGAAATTAGATTTACGTTTTCTGAAGTTGGTTTTACTTTTACCGAAACTAGTTTTACTTTTTCTGAAATTGGTTTAAAATTTTCCGAAATTGTTTTTTTTTCCGAAGTTGAACTCGAGTATGAGAAAACCAAATCTTATGGTTATTTCAGATTTGGCAATCAAAACGTTTTGAGGAACAGAGTTTATTATTTTCAGTGATAATAGAAGTGTTACACCCAGTAGTCTAGTCAATAAGTGATTTTTAGGTCAGAATTTTTGCGTATTCTCCGAAAATTATGATTGAGGTGACATTCGGAATGACATGTAGTTAGTTTTTGAGAAAATTCTAAGGCTGCACGCAATAATTGTTATAAACAATTAAGTGAAAAAAAAGATAGCGTTTGGTTTTCGCCATCAATATCTCAAAATATTTTTGAGATATTTCAAATTTGAAGAAAGATTCAAAAAGAGCAGGAAATATTCTAAAATTAAGTATCGAATCCCCAACTGTAGGACCAATATTTATGATTTTCCCAGGGGGTTGAAAATACGCCCGAAATACGATCCTCCCCTTGGGACCTTTTGTAAATAAATATTATTTCAACTTATTAAATAGGAAAATAAAACATTTAAAAAAATTCAGGTGCCTGCAGGATAGATCAATGAGCAATAATCTGTGGTCAAAAAGTTTTTATCGCGATTTTTCAATTAGTTATCCATTAGTTAATTAACAATTTTTTTTAGCACAAACATTAATATTGTAAGTGCGATAATTGTTAAACTATTAATGCGAGAATTATTTTCTTTCGTGGAGATATTTTTCAAAGGTCTTGGAAAAGATTCTCGTTAGAAAAATTCAAAAATTTTTTTACGTTACAAATTTACAATTAAATTCAAATCTTATTTTAAAATGCAGTTCCATCATAAAGATCCGTTGATGTCATTTTAAACTCTAACAAGCTAATACTTTCAGAGATATGATTTTTCAAAATTCTAATAATACATCGTACTTCTATGTTTTCACAGAATGTGAATTCTGTCTTTGTTCACTGTTCATTCATGTAATCTTATCTACCTATCAGTGACATGTCAAATTTATTTCTGTTCTAGTTTGTTTTTATAATTCGTACTCTGAAGATATTTTGTGTTGGAAAACAAGTTTCCGAATCTTGAATTTGTGGATATATACAAGACTGATTTGATACCAAAAATAATATTGACTTGTAACATATTGAATAATTTATCTGCAAATCTTGGGGATGATGTTTCAGAAGATTAAGAATTGGATCATTTTAATGATGTAGTTTATGAAGGCAATAGGAAAGAACAACATAATGGAATCATCAAAAGAAATTACTGTTCGTTGACCACCGTGGTTAATATTACTACTTTCTTAAGTAGTGAGACATGTTCCTATATACAGTATTTTCATAATGTTGCTATAAAAAATTGCCAAAATATTGATCTGCATTTGTGTATCGAATATTTTTCCTTGAGTAAAGGTTCATAATACAGAATTAATGTGTTAGTGGTATGAACTATTACATTATGAAAAGAGGATTGTATTTTATTAATATATTTTAAACTATTAAAATAATTTGTTCGTCAGCCTATACTTACTCAAATATCAGGAATAAATGGACAATATTCTAGGATTGTCTCCAGCCTTGCTCTTGACTTTTTGATGATACTTTCGAGTTGTGAAAACTATGCACCGTGTGTAAGTTGTAACAACCCATTCCCCGAGGTTAAATCATTGCAGATTGCTCATTTAATCTTGATAAATCAGCTATTATTTGAATTTAATTCATTTTATGATGCAGTTCTATCATAAGAATCCATTGATATCATACCCAACTCTGAGAAACCAAAAATTTCGGAGATATGATTTGTCAAAGTTTGAACAACAGTGCCAAAGCTACCGTTCACAGTGCTTTCCCACTTTTTTATAGATATATTTCAGAGTTTGGGAAAGAAAACCAAGAAAAAACCAGTGCATATGAGATTAAATTATGTTTTTCGGCAACCGTCCGGGAAGTGCCCACTTCCCGGACGCTTTTTCTTTGAGAAAGAAGCATTTCCCGGCTTAGTCCGGGAAGTACGTACTTCCCGGACTAGGCCGGAACAATCACGCCGTTTTGGTCATTGTAAATATGAAAATCTTGGTAGGTATATTTTTGATAAATGAAGTTACCATAGCACTGAGAAAACGGCTGACAGTTCATATAAAATTAGTTAGCATGTTATATTTTCTGTTCTGTTTAATTTGAATAGGATTCAAAATATATAAAAAAGAAATGTGTCGTCTCATTGATTTGTTATTCTACACGGTTGCCGAAAAAATATTGTACGCAACACGCCCGAAAAAGGTTTTTTTGGACTCATAGACTTCCAGGACTCGCTTACGCTCGTCCTAGAATTTTGTCTATTCGTCCAAAAAAACCCTATTTTCCGGACTTGTTACGTAAATTACTATTTCGCAAACAATTTATGAATATAGAACGTTGATATTGTTACCATAACATGCTTCAAATTTAATCAGTTTGTGGTAAAAAAATATGGGTTCAAGCCCTGTGGACAGGAGCTTTCTGGCGCTCTAGTTCAAACAGACAAATTATATCTCCGAAAGTAGTGGTTTCTCAGAGTTGGGAATTATATCAATGTATTATGATAGAACTGCATCATAAAGGAATTTCAATTCAAATAATAGTTTATTTATCAAGAATAAATGAGCAATCTGAGAATGAGAACTGCACCATGGAAGAAAGCAAATTAAAATAGCTGAACTGAATTTGACTCTCTCTTATAGAACAGGATGAAATGTACGAGTATGAACACAGATCATATAATAAAGCTTAGATAGAATAATTATAGCATTCTGTAAATATAGAAGTACGATTCATTATTGAAATTTAGAAAAATCATATCTCCGAAAGTATTAGCTTGTTGGAGTTGAAAATGATATCGATGGATTTTAATGGTGAAACTGCATCTAAAATAAAAATAGAATTTGAAATTTGTTGGTTAAAAAAAAATTAACTTAACCGAGATATTCATCTCCCTAACATACTCTGAAAATTTCAACTGCCTAGCTCATTCCGTGCGAAAGTTATTGTAGAAATTTTTTTTTTAATTTTGAAAACTTTTTTTTGACACTTTGCGGTAACCTGGTCAATACAAAACTTCACATGCGTATAAAGGTCATGATTCTACAATTTGATGCTAAATTTCAGATAGATCGAGTGATCGGTTTCGGAAATATTCATAAAAAATGTGTTTAACTAAAACCAGCCATAACTCCGAAACCGCTTGATGGATTTTGCCCATTAACGAACTTGTCCGAGATATTTACGCTCCAAACCCACCTTGCAAATTTCAATCCTCTTACTCCCTTCGTTCGAGAGTTATCGTGCCTACGGCCCGTCGGCCGGCCAGACAGAATCGATTTCGACCTCGGATTCTTGATCAGTGAGTCGAACCAAATCGTTTGAGACCATTTTCAGCCAAAAATTTGAAAATTACAGATATTTGGGCAAATTGATAAGCACTCAGTTCCGAGGAACTAGAGCGCCAAAAATAAAGTTGAAGAAATTATTCCTTCTGGCTGTAACGCTTTCAATGTCTGTGAGTATATTTGGGAATAATAAACCAATTTTCACAAGACACACTTACTGCATAAATATCTATCTAATCTCCTTAAAACACGGCAATTACTTTTTTAATTGAATGTATTATGTGAGAAGAGTAAGAAAACAGATTATTCACGAAAATGATCCCCGCGATTTCTTTTATTCCCGTTCCTTCAGGAAGGCCGCCTCCGTTCGGCATATATTTGCATATTAAAGACCCTCTGGGTGTGAACGAAGGAATTGATGGTGGCCCTAATGCAGACATAAAAGTAAGTATAATTACTTCAGAGCTTTGTTTAAGTATATCTTAATTAATTTATAGGTATCATCGTGCAAGTAATCTGGACTAGGTGGGACGCTTTCCCGTTACATTAACTCCCTTCAAATTGCTTTCTATTATACCGGTGTATCGCTTTTCTTAATTATTATTGCACCTGCGAGACGATTAACGTCCGCCAACTTCCCGCGAATTCCGCTTATTTACGACGCACCCTCTGCATTTAGTTAATTGTTATAAAATTGCATTTCTCGCGCTCCGGCAGGATTTGCCAAATTTAATCTTTGAACCGAGGTTCCCCCAAGAATTCGAAAGTTGGGAATCTTCGGGATCCATGTTTGGAGCCTTCTAATTGAAATCGTTAATAACTGGTTCGTTTTATTAAAAAAATTTCACCAAGTAAAGGGGTAGTTTTTGGTCCCACTTCAACTTCAACACGATCTTCATTTCAGAAAAGTTTCCTTACAATTTACATGTAAAATTGGTTGAAGCACTGACGTAGCATACATAGGGACAGGCAGACAGCGGGAAGCGACTTTGTTTTATACTATGTAAGGATGAATACATCTCGTACCATTTTAATGATAGACCGTTTGGTCGAAAATGCCTATTAACGAACCTAAATGTCGCATTTGGATTCGCAACATACCCTGAAAATTGCAAGTTGCTATCTCTTCCCGTTCGAAAGTTATCTTGGCAACGGTCACCCATCCAGCTAATACTTACCCAAGGCTGCTCGGATCTCCAACAATCTTGATCCGATCATGTTCAAACTTGGAACTTGGCAGAAGAGTTAGGTTTTGGAGGCTCTCGCAAAATTTCAGATATGTTGGACGAATAGTTTCTGATATACCTATAGATTTTTTTTCAATGATATTCAATGATTCTTTTACGACGCACCCTCTGCATTTAGTTAATTGTTATAAAATTGCAATTCTCGCGCTCCGGCTTGATTTACCAAATTTTAGATTTGAACCGAGGTTCCCTCGAGAATTCGAAAGTTGGGAATCTTCCGGATCCATGTTTGGAGCCCTCTAATTGAAATCGTTAATAACTGGTTCGTTTTATTGAAAAAATTGGTTCAAGCCCTGTGGACAGGAGCTTTTTGGCGATCTTGTTCAAACAGACAAATTATATCTCCGAAAGTATTGGTTTCTCATAATTGGGAATTATATCAATGGATTCTTATGATAGAACATCATGAAAGGAATTAAATTTAAAAAATGTTTCGTTTACCAAAAAATGCTTCAAAAATTATGATTTAAAAAAAATTAGCAATCTGCTATGCTTCAATGCTTTAATGCTTCAAAAATGTTCATTCAACTCATTTATCAAGATTAAATGAGCAATCTGCAATGATTCAACCTCGTGGAATGGGTTGTTGCAACTTACACTCGGTGCATAGTTTTCACAACTCGAAAAAATATCAGCGAAATGTCTGGAGCAAGGCTGGAGACAATCACAGCAGATTGTCCATTTATTCCTGATATTTGAGTAGGTAGAGGGACGAACAAATTATTTTAATAGTTTAAAATATATTAATAAAATACTATCCACTTTTCATAATTTAAAATTTAATAGTTCATACCACTTACACATTATTTTCTGTATTATTATTATTATTTAAATTAACAAGAGTAGAGGTATATACACCTATAAACTCAAAAGAAAAAAATGATGTGTACAAAACCATCACATATGAAAAAAACCGCAACAAAAGTAAAACGAGAAAAGAGAATTAAATAAAGTGCATGCGTATGATCAATGAGAGCTGCGCCATCCATCGAACCCATTTTTAAAACTATTGGTAGAGCTGCTCCCGACCACGTCAGAAGGCAGGCTGTTCCAGATGCAGAAAACTCTGTTACTAAGAAAGCACTGTCTCGGCTGAGTCCTGAAATTTTCCTTCCTCAACTTGTAATTATGTCCACGGAGATGATTCGTGTTTCTTGTAAAGATGGCTTCAAGCTGAGGACCAAACATTCCATGCAAGGCCTTATAAGTGAAGATCATGTCGCCTCTGGCCCGTCTGCTGTCGAAGGTGGATAGATTCAGCAGACGTAAGCGTGTGGGATAATCAGGACGAACTGTACCGTAAGGGATCCTAGTGTTCCACCTCTGAATTGACTCGAGAGCGTCAATCTCTCCTCTAAGGGCAGTCCACCAGGCTTGTCCCGCATACTCCATGATTGGACGAATGTAGGTCTCGTATAGAAGTTTACATGTAGTCGGATCGGATTTGCTGAAGTTTTTCTGCAACAGGTAGGTCATCTGACGGGCCCTACTCGTTATAGCTGAAATGTGGGAGGTCCAAGTGAGGTCATCAGAAACGACCAACCCCAGATCGCACTGACTAGAGGTAGGGGTGATGCGATGACCATTTATGAAATAGGAGAGTTTTGGATTGCTCTTTCCGATGTGTATAATGCGACACTTATCCAAATTGAGGGGCAGGAGCCATTGCTCACACCACTGAGACAGCCTATCCAGATCCAGCTGAAGCACTCCGGCATTAATTAGTGGTAGATTGTAAAGTTTTGTGTCGTCAGCATTCATAGAGCATGTGGAAGCGAAGCAGGAAGGAAGATCGGAAGTATAAAGCAGGAATAATATTGGCCCAAGGGTAGATCCCTGAGGAACACCACTACTGACGTGGACCTCACGTGAAGAGAATACCTCTCCCACCCTAACACGGAAGGCTCTGCCGGATAAAAAGGAACTGATCCAAGCAAGAAGTCTGCCCCTGATACCCTGATGCTCGAGCTTCACGAGAAGGCGTTGATGAGGAACCCTGTCGAAGGCTCTTGCGAAGTCGAGGTTCACTACATCCCCAGGCAAGCCGGTGTCTAGAGCTTTAGTCCAGTCATTGATGCAAAGTATGAGATTGGTGAGTGTGTAACGATGAGGGATGAATCCATGCTGTACTTTTGGGAGAATACTGTGAGACAGACAGAAATCCAAAATTTGGTCACAGATGATCCTCTCAAGGACCTTCGACAGGGTTGAGAGAAGACTTATTGGCCTATAATTGCGCGGATAAAGCTTATCTCCTTTCTTAAATACGGGGGTGACAGAGGCCGATAACCACTCGGTCGGAAGCGATGAAGTAGAAAGAGATTTCCTAAAGATCAGAAAAACCGGCAAGGAGAGGGAAGCGGACCACTCATGTAAGCGTGGCGTGATGCCATCGCGACCTGGAGAACCATTCACCCTAGCACTTCTGAGATACCGCAACACAATTTCTTCTGAGAGGAATACATAATCTATCTCGTGAGGCACGCGTGCTGATGAAGGGGACGGCAATAATCCCAGTGGCTCAGAGAAACTCAAGAAAAAATTTTTGATACACAAATGTAGATCCATATTTCAGCATTTTTTTGCTAGCAACATTATGAAAATACTGTATATAGGAACATGTCTCACAACTTAAGGAAGTAAAAGGTAATATTAACCACAGTGGTCAACGAACAGTAATTTCTTTTGTTGACTCCATTATGTTCTTCTTTCCTATTGCTTTCATAAACTACATCATTAAAATGATCCAATTTTAAATCTTCTGAAACATCATCCCCAATATTTATACATAAATTATTCAATATGTAATCAGCCATAATGATTTTCGGTTTTAAAACAGTCTTGTATATATTCCCAAATTCAATAATCGGATTTCCAACAGAAAATATTTTCGAACTACGAATTCACAAGTCTCTAATAGCTAGATAAGATGACATTTATGAACAGTGAACACAGACAGATTCTGTGTTCACATTCTGTGAATACATAGAACGACGATGTATTATTTCAAATTTTGAAAAATCATATCTCCGAAAGTAGTCGCTTGTTAGATTAGAGTTGAAAATCATATTGATGGATTCTAATGATAAAACTGCATCTCAAAAAAAAATATTTTGAAATTTGTAATGTAAAAAAAATTATTTTTCGATGCTCCGAAATCATCAGACCGATTCTATCCAATAACAAACTTAACCGAGATATTTATCCCCTAAACCTATTCTGAAAATTTCAACTTCCTAGCTCATTCCGTTCGAGAGTTATCGTGTTAACGGAGGGCCGGCTGGCCGGACCGGCAGGACAGAATCGATTTTTACCACGGATTCTTGATCAGTGAGACGAACCGAATCGTTCAAGACCATTTTCATCAAAAAATTCGAGAATTACAGACATTTGTGCAAATTGCTTCGAGGAAACAAGAGCGCTAAAATTCACCAAGTAAAGACGCAGTTTTTGGTCCCACTTCAACTTCAACACGATCTTCATTTCAGAAAAGTTTCTTCACAATTTACATGTAAAAATTGATTCAAGCACTGACGTGAAGATAGGAGCTTTTCCGCGCATGTTCCATTGTCTATTCATGCCTCATACGAAGTTGATCGAGCATAGTTTCTGAAATATAAAATTTTTATAGATAGCTGAAAAAAATTAAAATTTAACCTTAAACCGACAAAATTACCATAAATATTGTTTTATTCACCTCTATTGGACACTCTTAATTGAATTTACCATCGTTATAGACCGTTTTCCCAGCATTTATAATACATATATGAATACATTTTGTACCATTTCAATGAGAGACCGTTTGGCCGTTTATAACTATTAACGAAGCAAACACTGGGTTTCACAAAGCTTTGACAGCTCTTAATTGCCAAATTAGTGTGAATCTATGTCAATTTCCACTTCATTTTTGATGCCAACCACCGAATTAAATCCACAATTAATCTAATCGAAGCTTCGTGAAACCCACCTTAAATGTCGCATTCGGATGTGCATCCTATCCTGAAAATTGCAAGTCGCTATCTCTTTCCGTTCTCGAGTTATCGTGAGATACATAATATCTTATCATGATTTTTTTTGGTTGAAATCAAAATGATTACCGATTTGGCCGATTATGCCCAACAACGAACTTATCTGTCCTAATTGGATGCACAACCTACCCTGACAATTGCAAGTCGTTATCTCTTTCCGTTCTCGAGTTATCGTGAGATACATAATATTTTTTTTGTTGATTCTTTTTTGGTTGAAATCAATCAACTTTCATTTTTGGCGCTCTTGTTCCTCGGAACAGAGTCCTTATCAATTTGCCCAAATGTCTGTAATTTTCGAATTTTTCGATGAAAATGGTCTTAAACGATTTGGTTCGACTCACTGATCAAGAATCCGTGGTCGAAATTCATTCTGTCCGGTCGGTCCGGCCGGCCGGCCGTAGGCACGATAACTCTCGAACGGAATGAGCTAGACAGTTGAAATTCTCAGAGTAGGTTTAGGAGATAAGTATCTCGGCTAAGTTCGTTATTGGACAAAATCGGACAGATGGTTTCGGAGTAACAAAAAACATTTTTTTTTACACAACAAATTCCAAATTAAATTTTTTTCAATAAGCAGTTTTACCATAAAAATACAATGAAATCATTTTCAACTCTAACAAGCTAATCCTTTCGGAGACATGATTTTTCAAAATTTCAATAATAAATCGTATTTCTACGTTTTCACATAATGATATAATTATTCTATGTATGAATTGTCATGTCAACTTATTTTCCTGAGACCTGACATTATCTAATGAATCGAAGAATTATGAGAATAAAGTGTATTCCGAAATGTGAGCGGAGTGAGAAAAATCTCAGTTGTTTGTTCCGAAATTAGTTTTTCTCTCAGAAAAGTCTTACATTTCGGAACGGAACATGAAGTAAGAAATCTGAGAGAAGTGAGACTGCTTTTCATCCATTAGACATAGAATGCTCAGTTCTCTCACTTAATGACGGGACTGACGGAAGGGAATATTATAACTTCAAAAATATTATGTTGTTGTTGAAATACTCGTATTTTGGCGATGCAACGGGGACCTCACCCAAAAATGTTTGAAAATATTACGTAAATATTGAAAGCATAATTCTGTAGTTCGAGAGAGGAGAAAATTTGGTGAATGTAGGTGATTTTTCATTATTACTTCTCTTCTTTCATACATGTTTTTTGGAATATTTACTATTTGTAGGTACTTGGTACCTGTTTTGGGCAATTGTCATACGAAACTTGTTTTTTTGGCGCTCTAGTTCCTCGGAACAGAGTGCTCATCAATTTGCCAAATGTCTGTAATTTTCGAATTTTTCGATGAAAATGGTCTTAAACGATTTGGTTCGACTCACTGATCAAGAATCCATGGTCGAAATTCATTCTTTCCGGCCGGTCCGGCCGGCCGGCCGTTGGCACGATAACTCTCGAACGAAGGGAGTTCGTTAATGGGTGAAATCCATCAAGCGGTTTCGGAGTTATGGCCGATTTTAGTAAAAACATTTTTTATGAATATTTTCGAAACCGATCACTCGATCTATCTGAAATTAGCATCCAAATGTAGAATCATGACCTTTATACGCATGTGTTTTGTATTGACCAGGTTACCGCAAAGGGTCAAAAAAAAATTTTGAAAATTTAAAAAAAGTTTTTCTACAATATCTCTCGAAAGGAATGAGCTAGCTAGTTGAAATTTTCAGAGTAAGTTAGGGAGATGAATATCTCGGTTAAGTTCGTTATTGGGCAAAATTGGCCAGATTTAATTTGATTTCTTCCATGGTGCAGTTCTCATTCTCAGATTGCTCATTTAATCTTGATAAATAAACTATTATTTGAATTGAATTTCCTTTATGATGCAGTTCTATAGTATGAATACATTGATATAATTCCCGACTCTGAGAAACCAATACTTTTGGAGATATAATTTGTCTGTTTGAACTAGAGCGCCAGAAAGCTCCTTTCCACAGGGCTTGAACCCATTTTTTTCCTTCAATCTTCATTTATAATTCAAACTGTTTTTTTTAGCTAGCTATTTGCATTGTACACTTGCCTTCATTTCGTTATTCTTTGAGTTTATAGAATTCTTTCTAAACTCTTGCCAAATAAATAATAATAATAACCTAGATCCGATTGAAATTTCAGAGATGTCGGACGAATAGTTTCTGATATATAGATTTTTTTCAATGATATCCAATAATTTTTTTTTTAATTTTCTTGTGATACGATCCACGCGAAATTTTGCAAGAATTTTCGTGTCGGCATTCTACAACTATTAACAATATTTGAATTGGATCAGTTCGATATTTTTCGAGTTTTTGAGGAAATAACAACCAAATTTCATATGGGTATAACCCCAAAACCGTTAGGGCGATTTTGCCTATTAACAAACTCAAATGTCGTGTTTAAAATTTTGTGTCAACCGTACCCCTAGAAAATTTTAAAAAAATTATGAAAAATAAAATTGGTTCAAGCACTGACGTGAAGTCAGGAGCTTTTGCGCGTATGTTATATTGTCCATTCTCCTGTATGTTTATTGGTTCCTGTGGTTTTATTCTAAAGATAAATTCTACAATCAAATCCTTGGAATAAAACCCTGAAGAAAGGGAAACGCATAAACTTGAATTTCTAACATTAAAATAAAACCGTTACTTATAGAAAAATATTGATGAATCCCTCACAGGATGTAAGTGTGAAATGAATTTGTATTCTTGACCTATGACCAATAACCATAGATGAAATCACTAAATCTGATTGAAAATCTACAGACTTAGGATGACGTTTTGATCCAAATACATTTTCCTTGAATTCTTGATTGTTCAAATTTCAAGTGATAGGTGATGCAAATCAATAAAATTATAATACATATATCAATTTATATCAATCAATGATCGAACGAGGTTGATAGAAAACCCAGAAAGTAACCATTAGTAATGAATATACCTCCCAATGTGTCCTAATGATTACTTGACCATGTTTTAAGGAATTATCTCTGATCGTTTAGGAGAAAACCAGTGATTCTGGAATTCAACACCAGAGGGGGTTAAAAGTTTTTTCCCTGCTCAATTTCAAAGTTTTATATTCCGTAATCCTAAGGAACCTATACTATAGATTGAGAGCGCTTCCCACTCGTTCGAAATCGTAACTAGGTAAAAGGCAGTCAACCGGAGATTAGAGATCTCCATAGGGTCACCATCTCTTACATACATGTCTAACTTACATATCATGTCCGGTTAAACCAATTGGAGGAGATTGAAACATCAATTCTGAACGGCCACAAGAATTGTTCGGGGTAGATAAAACGCCAAATCGGATTAAATTCTACTTGGGGTTATTAGCAGGATTAGAAGGAACCCTCCCGTCCTACGTCATGTATCTCTCTCCGATGTTTAATAAGAGGAAGAAGGTGCCTGGCAATAAATCTAGTTTGTGATTAGCAGATCTAGATTAGAGATAAGAGCGAGGGATCCAGTGGCGTAGAAAACAAAGAGACAGAAAATAAATATAAGCTTCCTTTCTGGGTTTTCCACCCAAACTCTGAAAAACATCTATAAAATAAAAAAAAATATTATTGCGCGTATGTTCTGGGGAACATCGCGTTATAGTTTTGCCCAAATGTCTGTAACTTTCGAATTTTTTGACGACAATGGTCTCAAACGATTAAGTTCGACTCCCCAATGAAGAATTCGAGGTCAAATTTGATTCTGTCCGTCCGGCCGTCCGTTGCGACGATAACTTGAGTACGAAAAGAGCTAGCGATTTGAAATTTCCAGGGTAGGTGGCGCATCTCAATACGAGGGACAAGTTCGTTAATGGGCATAATCGGTCCAGTGGTATCCGAGTAATAATTTTGTTTTCAACCAATATAAATCTGATCGAATTGAAACTTAGTGGATAGTTGTAGAATATGAACCTTAGCACGTTTGTAAAATTTTGTTTGAATCGTATGGCTAGAAAATTTTAAAAAAATTATTAAAAAATATTTTTGTTGTCACGATAACTTGAGAAAGGAATGAGTTAGCGGCTTGAAATTTTCAGGTTAGGATGTGCACCAGAACGCGACATTTTAGTTTGTTTATGAGCATAATCGGCCTAACGGTTTTAGAGTTATAGCCATCTGAAATTTGGTGGTTTTTTGTTCCTCATTAACTCGAAAAATACTGAACCGATTGAATTCAAACATGATTATTAGTTGTAGAATGCCAACGCAAAAATGTTTGCAAAATTTGGTGAGGATAGCATTTGTAGAAAATTTTTAATAAATCATTGAAAATTAAAAAAAAAAATTCCATATATCAGTAACCATTCGTTTGAAATTGCTGAAATTTTTCAAGAGCCTTCATAACCTAACTCTACTGCTAAGTTTCAAGTTTTAATACGATGGGTTAAATATTGTTGGAGATTCGAGCATTCTTGTCCGAGTTCAGTAGATGGGTGACCGTTGCCTCGATAACTTTCGAACGAAAGGAGATTGGGACTTGTAATTTTCAGGGTAGGTTGCGTATCCAAAAGGGAGAGTTGAGTTCGTTTTTGGGCATAATCGGTCTAACGGTTTCCGAGTTATACCCACCTGGAATATTATTTCCTTGATAACTCAAAAAATAAATAGACGATCGAATTGGTGCTTGGTAACTAGTAGTAGAAAATCAACATAAAGACGTGTTTGAAATTTTGTGTGAACCGTACCCTAGAAAATTTGAAAAAAATGACAAAAAAAAATTTTAAGAATCGTACCCCTAGAAAATTTTAAAAAAATCACGAAAAAGAAAATTGGTTCAAGCACTGACGTGAAGTCAGAAGCTTTTGCGCGTATGTTCTATTGTCCATTCTTCTGTATTGGACACCCCTAATCGAATTTACCATGGTAAATTATGTTGTCCATTCTCCTGTATTGGACACTTAATTCGAATTTACCATGGTAAATTCGAATTCGGCCGGACGGCCGTATTTTTTATATGTCTTCTGCGTTAGAAACACAAGATATTTGACAGAAGCAATGTATAGAACAATGTTGCCTTATAAACATTAACGAAATAACATCAACGATAAAACAAGTATTTTGTAACGTTTCGGAGACTAAATCAGTCTCCTTCCTTGAACTCCTGATTTTTTCCGAAAGGCCACGAACATAACAGATCACATTCAATGGTTTGGGTTGTTGTTCTTGTTGGTTATTCTGTTTGTACTTGATTAATTTTTGCGCGTATGTTCTGAGGAACATCGCGTTATCATTTCTCCCAAATGTCTGTACTTTTCAAATTTTTTGCCGGAAATGGTCTCAAACGATTGGGTTCGACTCCCTGTTGAAAAATTCGAGGTCAAATTTGATACTTTCCGGCCGGCCATCCATTGCCTCGATAACTTGAGAACGGAAAAACATAGCGAATTGAAATTTTCATGGTAGGTGGCGCATCCCACTACGACAGACAAGTTCGTTAATGGGCATAATCGACCCAATGGTTTCCGAGTAATAATTTTGTTTTCAACCAATACAAATCCGATCGAACTTGGAAAGTAGTTGTAGAATACCGACCTAAGGACGTTTGTAAAATTTTGTGAGAATTGTATCACTAGAAAATTAAAAAAAATATATTAAAAAATATTATTTATGTCACGATAACCTGATGAGAACGGAAAGAGATAGTGACTTGGAATTTGCAGGTTAGGTTGTGTATCTAAATGTGACATTTGATTTTGTCTGTAGGTATAATTGGCCGAACGGTTTTGGAATTATACCCATCCGAACTTCGGTTGTTATTTCCTCAATAACCTTAAAAATACAAAACCGATTGAATTCAAACATGGTTATTAGTTGTAGAATGCCAACCCGAAAATTCTTACGAAATTTTGTTGTTATCGTATGTCTAGAAAATTTTACTATTATTTGACTATTCATACGACCCAGCTGCAATGGTAAATTCGATTAAGAGTGTCCAATACAGCAGAATGAATAAATTCAAAAAAGTGTCATTAAAAAAAAACATGAGTGCCAGAAATTATTAACATGAAACCACGAACTTATCTGAGATATTCAATCCTTAAATCCACTGTGAAAATTATATTATATCAATTGAAACTTAGCCAATATTCCAGTTTGTTTTTACTGGAGATATTTCGAACCCAATTTGATTAACTTGCCAAAGTATATATTTCATCATATGGATTGTCCACGGGCATTAAAATATCACCCAAAAAGTATAATATCATATTATACTCCTCATAATTCCATGATAGCTGAAATACATTTGACATGTCTCTTATAGGAAAATAAGATGACACGTATGAGCACAGATCATATAATAATTCATAGTACTATTTACTCTTGAAATTTTGAAGAATATTTATAGTATTCTGTGAAAACATAGAAGTACGATTTACTATTGAAAATTTGAAAAATCTCCGAAATTATTAGTTTCTTAGAGTTGAACATGATATCAGTGGATTCATATGGTGAAACTGTATCTTAAAAATGGAATTTGAAATTTGTAATGTAAACAAACATTTTTTTTTCGTTACTCCATTTTACCGATTTTTTCCAATAACAAACTTAACCGAGATATTCATCTCCCAAACCTACTCTGAAAATATCAACTGTCTAGCTCATTCCGTTCGAGAGTTATCGTGTCTACGGCCGGCCTGACAGAATTGATTTTGGCGGGAATGAGTTCATTCCAGCACTGTTTTTAGTGCTGGAATGGACTCATTACGATACTGAAATAGAGAAAATAAGTTTCGATTGTGCAATCCTTGGCCAATTTATTAAATGCACTATAAATTTTCAATTATTACCTAAACGTTTGCACTAGAATCTACGCAAAATGTTTAACTTTAAACCTCATTGTTAACTTTAGTTTACTTTATATGTTAATCTCCGAGGTGGTTGGAAAACCGTTTCTTAGATGCATTTACATATATCGATATTCAAAACCATTCGTAGGTCAAAATCAATCATGCAAATATGGTATTTTGGAGTTACTTTAATGAATTGGAACAGATTTCTTCAGGTCTGAAGAGACTATCAACAACGATTAATGCAAAATGGATTCTATCGCAGGATTCATGAAGTTTGAATATAAGATTGGATTCTTGATATTTACAGGTAGAAGAAGATCTACAGAAGAAGATTTTATCGGAATATGAAATGGGAGTTGAAAGGATAAATTTGGTGGAACATTATCACGGTACTTATTCAAAACAATCTATTTTGTGGTATCCAGAGGTGAAATCAGTTGAAATGTTTTTTTGCACCTAAGGTAATATTCTTATAGCATTTTATAATTACATAGTTTCACCAAACTAAACATCCATCATCCAAGTTATGATACTAGTAAAATAATTGCCTACAATTTTTTCTCCTCTTCTATAATTAACATTTCAAATATGAATAACTTCAGTGAACCTGAAAAAAAAAAACAATACGGTCGGGAGACTACCGTCAGGAACCATATTGCCTACGCTTTCTGTTCAACTCCAAATGTATAGTTCGGAATTACTTTGTATTATCTACCTACCTTTTTTCAATCGAAATAATGTTATTTTTATTGAATCAAATCTAAAGGTTTCATCTAAAATTTAGGAAGAATATTAATTTATAAAAAGTAGAATAAAATAGTGAATTATTATTTATACAAACAAGTCAGGAGCTTTTGCGCGCATGTTGTCTACTCACCTCTATTGGACACTCTACTACGGATGTAGCATCGATATATACCGTTTTCTCAGCTTTTATAAGATATATCAATACATTTTAATGACAAACTTCAGTAGAGCACTGTCAATGATCACAAAATTTTTATAGCTGACATATGTATACTATTGGAATCGAAATACGAGAAATCTTATGCCTCAAGTAACTCCAGGATACAATAATCACGAATATCCGCGAAAATTAGTGGGTCTGCATTCTACAAGTAATCACCGAGTAATATATTTGACTAGAAGTACTAGAATATTGAGAATATATCATTTATATATCATTAATTGGATCAGATTTGTGTATTTTGAATTATAGAGGAAATAATAACAACATTTCAGATGAATATAACTCCAAAACAATTTATCCGATTATGTCAATTAACGAACTCAAATGTCTCATTCGGACGTGCAACCTACCTAAGTTATCATAATATTTTTTCGTAATTTTTTTTAAATTTTCTAGTAGTACGGTCCTCACAAAATTTCACACACATTTTTATGTCGATATTCTACAACTAGTTACCAGGCTTCAATTCGATTGGGTCTGTATTTTTGAGTTATCAAGAAAATAATATTCCAGATGGGTATAACTCCAAAACTGTTGGTCCGATCATACCCAACAACGAATTTAACTCTCCGATTCGGAGGCGCAACCTACCCTGAAAATTGCAAATCCCTCTTTTCGTTCGAAAATTATCGAGACAATGGTCACCCATCCACCTACTGAACTCACCCAAGGCTGCTCGGATCTCCAACAATATAGATCCGATCGTGTTCAAACCTCGAACTTGTCTGTAGAGTATAAGGTTTTGAAGGCTCTCGTGATTTTCAGCAATGTTGGACGAATACTTTCTGATATATAGAATTTTTTTCAATGATTTTCAATGATTTTTTTTTATTTTTCGAGAGATTTGATCCTTATGAAGTTTTGCGAAAATTTGCGCGTCAGCAGTCTACCTAATTAATCACTATGTTTCAATTGGAACAGATTCGTATTTTTCGAGTTATTTAGAAAATAAATACAAAATTTCAGATGGGTATAACTCCAAAACCGTTCGGCCGATTATGCCTATTAACAAATTAAAATGTCGCATTCAGATGCACAATCTATCCTAAAAATTGCGAGTCGCCATATCTTTCCGTTCTCAGGTTATCGTGACATAAAAAATATCTTTTCTCTATTTCAGTATCCTAATGAGTCCATATCAGCACTAAAAACAGTGCTGGAATGAACTCATTCCCGCATTGTTTCTAGTTATATTTTTCGTTTTGTGGTAGACAGCACTGAAATTCGATCCTATCAAATTTCAACACACGTCAATTGACAATACAATATAATTAGGATATAGTGAAATAATTGTTGAGGAAAAGTTTTATTTTCATTAAATAATATGGTAGGGGAGAGCGGGGCTGAAAGTGCCGGGGGTAAGTTGTGCCGATGCGAATATCTCGGAAACAGAAAGAGATAGATATACGATCGGATTGTGTCATTTGTGTCGCGTATTGCCTAATACTTGGCCACAGACGGCTGCCCTTTTAGTTGCGTCAGCGACGAGTACCGAATGGTAGTTCAAGTGAGATACCTCTAACGACAAGTAAGTAAATATTTTCTTTCCGATACTTTTTGGTCCTAAGCTAGCATTTTTTGTGCTTTTGATATGACATTTTTAGTAAAATGTTTGTTATTTATCCTAGTTTGTTATGCAGTGTAATTTTAATGCTTTGAGCAGAGTTATTTTTATATATGAGACAAAATATCACTCTATAATAAACGGGGTAAAATGTGCCGTTCATGTGGGGCTGGTTGTACCGCAGCACAACCAACCCCTAAGTAACCTTTATTGGTTTCAATATTGTTTATGATTACGCGAGCACTTATGAAAGAAAGAAAATACTTTTTGACATGATACTTAATACTTCATTTATTGTCTAAGACAGAATGGGGACATACAAGCGGAAAACTGAAAGAGGAACTACATCTCAGGAACTTTTTCAAAGGACTGGTGATGCAGTCATCTAGGGATGACATAAATTTAGCGCTGTTGCACGTAAATAAGAAATTTATCACCTCCCTGATTAATTGGACATAATAAAGGACGTAAAAGAAAGACAGCTGTTCTTACTGACACGCAAAGACAAATGCTTTTGCCGAAGAACAGACTAATAAAAAAAAGACGAATGAAAGTGAAACTACAAAGAAGGTTAAGGAAAAAGGGAAGGGAAAAGCGCAACAAATAAATAAACCGACTAAGAACCCCACTAGGAGAAGAGTTTTGCAAGATGACGACAGTTCTGATGACGAGCAAGAATGGTTCTGTATCATATGTTGAGATTCCCATAGGGGAAAAGGGTTTGAATGCAGAGAATGTAGGAATTGGGCCCATTTTCAATGTATTGAAGATATAGAAAGCCTATAGCATTTGTATTCCCTAATTGCTATTCTTATCAGACATCTGAAAAATAAGTAGTTGGGATATATTTTTTTAATTTCTTAAAAAGACTCAAGAGACTGATCAATAAGATAAGAACTCTGGAAAATACTCTGTTACTTTATAACTTAAGATAAATCTTTATTCTTTTTTAAATGTATTCCCTAGAGACTGATATTTTTGTTAATTGATCTAAATCTCATGAATAAGTACAAATTTTTTGATTAAAAATATGCTTCTATGTTTGAAATAATTACATAATTAAACATAATTTGTTTTTTATGATAATACTCAGAATTATAAGCAATTGAATTTTAAAAACTGTTAATTTATAGTGAATAAATATATCATTGTAAAATTGATGTCTTTTTTTAACCTAAATTAATTTTTATTAATGTAAAACACATACAATTATCAACGGCACAACCGACCTCAGCTACGGCACAACTTGCCCCAAAGTGAGGTTGGTAGTGCCTTTCTGCCGCTGTGTAAATAAATCACTTTTTCTTAAAAACTATTGAAAACGTGCAAAATCTGTAGGTAAATTGGTATTTAGGACTAAATTTGGCTTAGAATGATCCTTTGCTTTCAGGCATAGTAGTTGTTTTATCCGAATCATAAAAGGTTTTGTCAAAATCGGCACTTTCAGCCCCGCTCTCCCCTACTACAGTTTTCCTAATTTTGAATCATTCATGGTATTAGGAAACTGTTCTAAATCTGATCTCCATGCCCTACGTACGTTTCAAATTCAAATTCCGTAATCTGTCAAGTTTCGTAACAGTCACACCAACTACCAAGATACAGTACAAAACTCACTAGGATGTATAATCCGAATTTTTCATTAAATTTCAACAGTATTTTACAAAACTTGCCTGAAATAGAGAAAATATCGTCTAATACTCGTTGCAGAAGGCAATTCCAACACTCATGCGTTCGAAAACTCGCTCCTTCGTCGCTCGTTTTCGAATTACGCATTCGTGTTTTAATAAGAGCCCATTCTGCAACTTGTTTTAGAATATACTATTAATCATTTTTTTTTTTTTTTAATTTTTATTGATACGATTCGCACAAAATTTCACAAACGTCTTTGTGTCAGTATTCCTACTACTATCTACCAAGTTTCAATTCGATCGGATCTGTATTGGTTGATGACAAAATTATTACTCGGAAACCGTTGCGCCGATTATGTCCATTAACGAACTTGTCCGCTTTATTTGGACGCTCCACCATCCCTGAAAATTTCAAGTTAGTACTAAATCTTTCCGTTCTCACTTTATCGTGACAACCGCCAACCGGACAGAAAATTTAAGTGCTTCACATTTTTCTTTATAATGGAATTCAATATACGTTGATGTCTCCAGCTAATATGAGTCGAAATTTATGAATATTTCGTTTAAGGAATTTAGTATATTCTAACAAAAATCAATGAATAAATAATATGTTATCCACACGCGTTACGTCACGATGTTTACCAATTTACTCCTATCGCAAGCCCCGTTAAGGAACTTCATTCGAAAAAGTTGAAGAAATAGTATATGATCCATGCGTTTTTGTCTTTCGAATGGACCTCTATCTACCCTTCTCACAAAATGTAATGATTTTACAAATTCTGTGTGCGCCACTGACGTTTAACAGACGTAGGATATGTCTTGGTATGTGTAATGAACTGAACTGAAGCACAGATGATTGAACTGGGTGAAATGCCTACGAGCTGCCCAAATTGTCATTCTGTTCCTGTAGATACCTATATGCAAGGATTGCCAGGCAGTCTGAATAGTGCTTCCAAGGTAGTTCTGTGGTTTCTGCCATTTTGAATTAATTTCAATTCAGTTTCAGACAAGATATTAGTTCCTCTATTAGTCCAGTAATATTAGACAATACCAAATGAATTCTCAGGAGCCCGGATTCTGACGAACAGCTTCCATTTGGTGTTTGGTTTGAGCTGTAAAATACCCTCATCAATTTGTGATGAGAGCAGCTTTACAGGGAAAATTATTTCACTTTTGAGCATAGGTTTTTGGAAACTGCATGCTATTATTTTGCCCAAATATGTTCGACTGGCTGATGAACTTTCATAAACTGGACTAGCGCATTTCGATATCAAACCTACTCTGCAATGGACTAGACACACAATGGGAGATTTTTAGGTATCTATATACCTGAAATGAAATCTCAGAAGCTCCTATAGGAGATTCCTATGCCGTATGCTTATGCTAGCTTAGGCACAGCGCTGACCCAACAGTGAATGGTGGTTACGACCGTCTTCGGTTCGCTCTATCAACTGAGCTTGAAGCATTTATCATTCAATATAAATTGGTCAGCGTAGACAAGCGTGCCAAAGATTACTGACTTCACGTCAGTGCTTTTTCATATTTGGAAGTTTTTCCGACAATTCTGATAATTACGGTAGTCTATATCTCACGATAACTTGAGAACGGAAAGGGATAGCGACTTGCAATTTTCAGGGTAAGTTGCACATCCAAATGCGACATTTGAGTTCGTTGATAGACATAATCGGAAAATGGTTTTGGAGTTATTAAAATCTGAAACTGTTGTTATTCCCTCTATAACTCAAAATATACAAATCCGATTCAATCAAAACTAGTAGTTAGGTACCTACTTGTAGAATGCCGATGTGCTTATTTTCGCGAAATTTCTTGAATAATCGTATCCTGAAATTGATACGTTTATATGATAAGTTTTGTCGAATATTTAATGAGTTTCAATTCCGATAGAATACATATGTCAGGATAAAAAATTCTGTGAACTTGATGATTCTCTCATTACTCAAGTCTGTCATCAAAATGGTACCTATGAAATGTCTACAAATCTTATAATAGCTGTGAAAATGGTCTATATCAATAGTAAATTCGATTGAGAGGTGAATAGAGGTGTCTGTTTCATAAGATTATATTGTACAAATGTCCTCCGTACCTTTATGAGAAGTTGAATTATAGAACCGATATTCACAACATCAATATCAGGAATAGAAATGAACTTTCATGTCCTGCACACAGAACCACTATGTTTGAGAGAAGTTTTCAATTTAATATCTACAAGTTATATAACGCGATTCCTCATGAACTGAAAAACCATAGTATGTATAAATTCAAAAAAGAACTGAAATCATTCCTGCTCGGTGATCAACAGTAGCTGTGAGAACTGTTTTGTTTTTGTTTTTTTTTTCTCCCTAAAATGGTTTAATGAAGTTATTGGTTGGGAGTGGTGATTAGTGACCCAGTGTGGAAAGACATGATAAAATAACTGGATGAATATGTTCACAAAAAATAAAAAAAATAGAATAATTAGATTAGTAATTGATGTGTAGCTAGGTGATAATAGTAGTAGTCAGTAGTATAGGTTGATATAACTAGGAAACTATGTATATATATTTTTTTAGTGTTTACAACTGTACCACAGCAAGGGTTAAGTGGCAGAGCACCAATTGGTGAACTTCCCCTTGGGATTTCCGCATTTGACGTGTGAATCTGTTCTCTTTATTTTGTAATGTAAATTAGAGATGTGGAAAGAAAGACATAATAATAATAATAATAATAGACAATAGAACATGCGCGCGAAAGCTCCTGACTTCACGTCATTGCTTGAACCAATTTTGTACTGAGAAATAGTTTATTGTGTATTCCACATTACAGGAACGAAATTCTGTTCAACAGTAAACTTGTTTCTCTGTTTTCAATTAATCATTTTTGGCGCACTGTTCAGGTGAACAGAGTACCTATTACTAGTGCAAATGTCTGTAATTTACAAATTTTTAGCCGAGTATGGTCTCAAACGATTAGTTTCGACTCAGAAACATGATTCTGTCCGGCCGTCCGGCCGGCCCTTAGCATGATTACGTGAGTACGATACATGAGTAGTTTTGGAGTCCAAATGCGCCGGCTAAGTTTGTTAATGGGGTGTTATAGCCATCTGAAATTTTATTTTCCCTATAACTCAAAAAATACTGATCTGATATAAATAAACCACGGTAGTTAGTTGGAAAATACTGACAAGAAATTTGTCAGGATTGCATGAAAATTTAATAAAAGGCATTTAAAAGATTCTGTATCTCAGAAACTATCTGTCAGATATCGTTGAAATTCTGGGAAAGCCTTCAAACCCCTATTATATAGTGAAGTCCTAGATTTGAACTCGATCGGATCTATATTGGTGAAGATATTGCCGAAATATCGAAATAATCCAACCATAGAGGTGTATTTGTCCGTTTTTTTACATCGACCAACTAAGTTATCAACAGTGTTTCAATTTTGACGTCCCTGGACTGAATTAAATAAATCCTCATATCATAGACAGCATATCAAGTCCTTCTATATTCATATTTATTTTTGTGCTTCCGAGTGGCCGACCGAAGACAAATTTGACAAGTCGATAAGTCAAAAGCATGTCAAAATTCGAGGGAAAGGACTAATAATTTATCGAATATATTCGAAGGACAGGTAAACTCCCCTTAAACAATATAACTTGGGTAAGTACTAAAATCAAACTAAAATTGCTTATTCATTTATTCTTCTATAATCGTAGCTTCGTGAAACCCACTATCAGTGTATCTATAGGTATAACTCTGTGATAGTTTCCAATTGCTTTTTCAAATTAATCAAAGCAATAATAGTACTCTTGACGATGATTATACGTTGAATTGTTGAATTGTGAATTTCTTCATTTGAAATGGAAGTACATTTTTGCTCAGTAGTCACTCAATAGTCAATAGATAGAATTATGATTATTATTTCACGATTTTCATAGGATGAAAGTGATTCAATTGATTGGATAGATAGCCTCTGCATATAATAATTTAACAAATTGAACCATGATGCATTGAACCACTATGTTTCATTGTTGAGAATCTGTGCTATAAATTTGAACAAACGAGCCAAAGCTCCTGGCCACAGTGCTTTTCCAACTTGTTATACTAAGGTTTTTCAATTATGTTTTCACACTCAGGTTCTCTGTTTTTGCGCGTATGTTCTGGGGAACATCGCGTTATAGTTTTGCCCAAATGTCTGTAATTTTCGAATTTTTTGACGAAAATGGTCTCAAACGAATAAGTTCGACTCCCCAATGAAGAATTCGAGGTCAAATTTGATTCTGTCCGTCCGGCCGTCCGGCCGTCCGGCCGTCCGGCCGTTGCCACGATAACTTGAGAACGAAAAGAGCTAGCGACTTGAAATTTTCAAAGTAGGTGGCGCATCCCAATACAACGGACAAGTTCGTTAATGGGCATAATCGGCCTAGTGGTTTCCGAGTAATAATTTTGTTTTCAACCAATATAAATCCGATCGAATTGAAACTTGGTGGGTAGTTGAATATTATGAACCTAAGCACGTTTGTGAAATTTTGTGCGAATCGTATGGCTGGAAAATTTTAAAAAAATTATTAAAAAATATTTTTGTTGTCACGATAACTTGAGAACGGAATGAGATAACGGCTTGAAATTTTCAGGTTAGGATGTGCACCAGAACGCGACATTTCAGTTCGTTCATGAGCATAATCGGCCAAACGGTTTTAGAGTTATTGCCATCTGAAATATTCTGAAATTTGGTGGTCTTTTGTTCCTCATTAACTCGAAAAATACTGAACCGATTGAATTCAAACATGGTTATTAGTTGTAGAATGCCAACGCAAAAATGTTCACAAAATTTGGTGAAGATAACATCTGTAGAAATTTTTTAATAAATCATTGAAAATAAAAAAAAAATTCTATATATCAGTAACTATTCGTTTGAAATTGCTGAAATTTTGCAAGAGCCTTCATAACCTAACTCTACTGCCAAGTTTTAAGTTTTAATACGATCGGTTAAATATTGTTGGAGATTCGAGCATTCTTGTGTGAGTTCAGTAGATGGGTGACCGTTGCCTCGATAAGTTTCGAACGAAAGGAGATAGGGACTTGCAATTTTCAGGGTAGGTTGCGTATCCGAAAGGAAGAGTTGAGTTCGTTTTTGGGCATAATCGGTCTAACGGTTTCCGAGTTATACCCACCTGGAATATTATTTCCTTGATAACTCAAAAAATAAATATTCGATTGAATTGAAGCTTGGTAACTAGTAGTAGAAAATCAACATAAAGACGTGTTTAGAATTTTGTAAGAACCGTACCCCTAGAAAATTAGAAAAAAATTACGAAAAAAAAAATTTTAAGAACCGTACCCCTAGAAAATTAAAAACAAATCACGAAAAAAAAAATTGGTTCAAGCACTCACGTGAAGTCAGAAGCTTTTGTGTAATTTTTTTTTTTTATAATATTTTTATTTTTGAAGTATGTTATAGTATGTATCAGTTTCTTCGTAGTGCAAAGATAGATAGATTCCTGCAAATTTCCGGGAGACAAATATCGAAATTTCTTAGTCGCCTTAAAAGTATCTATTTGGAACACCATTTATTTTTAGAGAAAAATATCGAGAATTCTTCACCGTTTCATTCTGTCCAACAATTTCCATTCAGATTCGAATGAAGTTTTCAACATAAACCGCGCGAGCGAAAACTTGAACAACTGAAATTGAAACAACACCCTCCGCTCAAATAGAATAATTGAATGCATAAATAACCCACACCCCAACCATTCTCCCACATCATATTATTTTTCGCGTACATGTTCCACGTCGCATACGAAATATATCATTCAAACTCAAATATTCATTCGCATCCAAACTCCATCCCAACACCCCTTCGGAATTCGGGGAAGCGCAGGTCGCCCCAACTTTTCTTCTGACCCTGTGTGCCCGTAACACGAAACCATTCGAAACTGGAGCGGCGTAGAGAGACGGCTTAAGTTCCTAATTAGTCCCATCTGGCAACTAGGGCTCTGCGGGCTGCTAGAACGAGAGGCGATGTCCTCACACATGAGTCTTCCTAATGCACTTTAACTAATTGTTCATCTCTCTAAACCCCGATTACGTTTGTATTAACCAGCCACCCCATATCCGAGATGCGTTTTTATATTCATTGTTACTATTAATATCGCGACTACTGTGATTTATGGACAGATGGAGGTCTTAGTGTGTGTTTCGATTGAGGTTGACTTTAAAAACCATTCGCTTAATTCCATCTCTTCTGTTGCCGTTTGTTTTGAATCTGAATTGTATATTGTTGTAGGGGGTAACGTTGCACTGTATAGGTATATAATTGTACATTCTAGGGAATTTCAGGTTCATAATAATTCTTTTCATAGCTCCATTCCCTTTCGAACAGCTGGAAAGAAATTTTCAAATATTGGACCCAAACCAAAAGGCCGGCTCCATACGTTGGACAACGTTGGATGCAACGTTGGCCGTGTTAACTTCGTGAGGTGTCTACACGTTGGCGCCAACGTTGGAACCAATACAAATTACCCCATCCACACGTTGGGTAACAGTGTTGGGGCCAACGTTGGCCTAACGTGTGGAGCCGGGGTAATAATAAATTTTCAAAGGACCAACGGCAATGTAATGAAATAAAGCCATAAAGCTATTTCGGACGCTCCGAGATTTGATCCTGCCGCCCGCGAGGCTCGGAAGGCTCGGGAGCTATATATTCCCAATCCGACGCCTCAGCTCACTCAACCACATTGCCTACGTGAATTAACTATGATTATGTACGAAATAAAGATTTTTAGTACTCGGATGATTTCCGTCTTTCGATTTTCAGAATATCGTCAATCCTGTCAAGCAATCGATAGAAATCGGTTACTCGTTCATATTTCTCGCAGTTTTTCTAGACGATTCCAAGATTTTCGGGTAATTCCGTTCGAAATTCAAATTCGATTTGACATTTCTCGTCGCTCGTTCAGACGAACCCTCCTCCTAACATCCAAAAAAACATCACTTTTATAGTAACATTTTCACAAAGCTTCCTTTGATAAATGAAGAACCACCGATTTTGTGCAAACTTCACATAAACTATCTACTAAATAGTCCGAACAAAGCCCAGATATTTGATTTGGATAGGTGAGCCCGTTCTAGTTATAAAATTACAACGAAAAGTGGCATTGATTTTTGGTGCTCTTGTTCCTCGGAACAGAGTGCTTATCAATTTGCCAAATGTCTGTAATTTTCGAATTTTTGGCTGAAAATGGTCTTAAACGATTTTTTACAACTCGCTGATCAATAATCCGTGTTCGAAATCGATTCTGTCACGGCCGTCCGGCCGTTAACACGATAACTCTCGAACGGAATGAGCTAGATAGTTGAAATTTTCAGAGTAGGTTTGAGGAATAAATATCTCGGTTGAGTTCGTTATCGGGCAAAATCGGTCAAATAGTTTCGGAGTAACGAAAAAAATATTTTTTTTTACAATACAACTTTTGAATTCAAATTTTTTTAAGATGCAGTTTCATCATAAGGATCCATCGTTATCATTTTCAACTCTAACAAGCTAATACTTTCGGAGATATGATATTTCAAAGTTTCAATAATACATCGTAAGTTCTATGTATTCACAGAATGTGAACACAGAATCTGTCTGTGATCACTATTCATAAATGTCATCTTTTCTAGCTATAAGAGATTGTCAAATAATAGTTGTTATTTTCTCTTGAGAAGCAAAAATTCGATTATTGAATTTGTGAATATATACAAGACTGTTTTGATGTAGTTTATGGAGGCAATAGGAAAGAAGATCATAATGGAATCATCAAAAGAAATTACTGTTCGTTGACCACTGAGGTTAATATTACTTTTTACTTCCTTAAGTACTGAGACATGTTCCTATATACAGTATTTCCATAATGATGCTAGCAAAAATACACTGAAATATGGATCTACATTTGTGTATCAATCATTTTTTCTTGAGTTGAGGTTCATAATACAGAAAAGAACGTGTTAGTGGTATGAACTATTAAATTTCAAATTATGAAAAGAGGATAGTATTTTATTAATATATTTTGAACTATTAAAATAATTTGTTCGTAATCCACTACCTACTCAAATATCAGGAATAAATGGACAATCTGCTATGATTGTCTCCAGCCTTGCTGTAGAGATTTCGATGAATATTTCCTTAGGTATTTCGAGTTTTGAAAACTACGCACCGAGTGTAAGTTGCAACAACCCATTCCACGAGGTTGAATCATTGCAGATTGTTCATTTAATCTTGATTAATAAATTTAATGACAATGTTTGAAGCATCAAGGCATTGAAGCATTGTAGATTGCTCTTTTTTTATAAGATTATTTTTGAAGCATTTTTTATAAACGACACTTTTTTTAAATTTAATTTTTTTCATGATGCATTTCTATCATAGGAATCCATTGATATAATTCCCAATACTTTCAGAGATATAATTTGTCTGTTGTCTGTTGTCTGAATAAGAGCGCCAAAAAGCTCCTGTCCATAGGGCTTGAACCAATTTTTGCGCGTATGTTCTGGGGAACATCGCGTTATAGTTTTGCCCAAATGTCTGTAACTTTCGAATTTTTTGACGAAATTGGTCTCAAACGATTAAGTTCGACTCCCCGATGAAGAATTCGAGGTCAAATTTGATTCTGTCCGTCCGGCCGTACGGCCGTCCGTTGCCACGATAATTTGAGAACGAAAAGATCTAGCGACTTGAAATTTTCAGGGTGGGTGGCGCATCGCAATACGACGAACAAGTTCGTTAATGGGCATAATCGGCCCAGTGGTTTCCGAGTAATAATTTTGTTTTCAACCAATATAAATCCGATAGAATTGAAACTTGGTGAGTAGTTGTAGAATATGAACCTAAGCACGTTTGTGAAATTTTGGGCAAATCGTATAGCTAGAAAATTTTGAAAAAATTATTAAAAAATATTTTTTTTGTCACGATAACCTGAGAACGGAAAGAGATAGCGGCTTGAAAATTTCAGGTTATGTTGTGCATATGAATGCCACACTTGAGTTTGTTTATGAGCATAATCGACCAAACGGTTTCAGAGTTATAGCCATCTGAAATTTCGTGGTTTTTTGTTCCTCATTAACTCGAAAAATACTGAACTGATTGAATTCAAACATGGTTATTAGTTGTAGAATGCCAACGCGAAAATGTTTGCGAAATTTGGTGAGGATAGCATTTGTAGAAAATTTTTAATAAATCATTGAAAATTGCAAAAAAAAATTCTATATATCAGTAACTATACGTTTGAAATTGCTGAAATTTTGCAAGAGCGTTCATTACCTAACTCTACTGCCAAGTTTCAAGTTTTAACACGATCGATAACTTTCGAACCAAAGGAGATAGGGACTGGCAATTTTCAGGGTAGGTTGCGTATCCGAAAGGGAGAGTTGAGTTCGTTTTTGGGCATAATCGGTTTAACGGTTTCCGAGTTATATCCACCTGGAATATTGTTTCCTTGATAACTCAAAAAATAAATATTCGATTGAATTGAAGCTTGGTAACTAGTAGTAGAAAATCAACACAAAGACGTGTTTAAAATTCTGTAAGAACCGTACTCCTAGAAAATTTGAAAAAAATGACGAAAAAAAAAATTTTAAGAACCGCACCTCCAGAAAATTAAAAAAAAATCACGAAAAAAAAAATTGGTTCAAGCACTGACGTGAAGTCAGAAGCTTTTGCGCGTATGTTCTATTGTCCATTCTTCTGTATTGGACACCCTTAATCGAATTTACCATGGTTAATTATGTCGTCCATTCTTCTGTATTGGACACCCTTAATCGAATTTACCATGGTTAATTATGTCGTCCATTCTCCTGTATTGGACACTTAATTCGAATTTACCATGGTAAATTTGAATTAAGAGTGTCCAATACAGGAGAATGGACGACATAATAAACCATGGTAAATTCGATTAAGGGTGTCCAATACAGAAGAATGGACAATAGAACATACGCGCAAAAGCTTCTGACTTCACGTCAGTGCTTCAACCAATTTATTATATATTTAGATTACATTAAATTGTAAATCACGTACAGGCTCACTTGTATCATATAGTTTCAGAATAAAATATCATTATGATATCAAATTTTCTCAGTGGGAAAATATTCCACCAAAATAAAGGTTTGATACAGCCGCTTCTCGAGCTCATATTCTTTGATTAGGCCATAACTGTCGGCGACTTGAGTGGGCGCCCATGAAGCGGAAGAACAGGGCAAGTATGAAATATTACTGGCAGTAATTCAAAGGACTTGTCCGCATTTAAATACTGAAAGTTCAGAAGAAAATTTATTATGATAATGCGAGTACATTCCGGGATCCGGCTACCAATTTGCCAACGTGAAATAATTTACAATCGCGGTATCCTCGTTTCGTAGTCACCCGTAACGATTATATGAGCTGTTAGATTTGCTACAATAATTAAGCATGGGTACTTTCATAAAATGACATTAACTTTCACGTTGTAGTGACCGTCGCAGAATCTCGGGTTAACGTTGGTCCGAGTGTATCTTGTATGATGAACTTGAGAAAGAGTTGCAGGACCGAACCTAAATACAGGGTCCTGCAATAGTGCGTTACGCTTCCATACCTGCCAAACCAGACCTTTTAGAAATTTCGTTCGAAAGCACGCTCTTTGTAGTTCCAATTCTGCATCTCAGGAAATTATTTTCTATTATACAGGGTGTTTCCAAATAAAATTATTCAACAAATGAGTGATTATTTAAATGAACCACCCCTTATATTTTCACATATTTTCAATGGTCTTCAATACCTCTATTATGACGCAAAATATTAGAAACATTTTTCCAACAGTGCAGATCTTATTCACAGAAAACTGCAAAAAGTTGAGGGAACAGTAGTTCGCTAAAAGTCCTCTACCGATTTCCGAGATCGATAGTATAACATGAATTTGATCAGAATTTTTTTTAACTGAAGAATTTGCCTAGTCATCGTTCCTAAATGATCAACCTGTCGTATGCAGTCTGTTATTAATGTCCAAATCTTAAGAATTTCAAATTGTTATTTCTCGTTTTTTCAAATGTAACACCCTGTATTTTTTTCCATGGTGATGTAGACAATTGAATTCCTTACATTTTCTCAGAAGTAACCTTAGGACTATTTTCACTCCTGTGTCCAGTAGACACGAATAATGACAAGATGGCCTGCTAGATCATCGGATTTCACCAAACTAGATTTTTTGTGGGGGTACATAAAGGGAATCGTGTAGGATGAAGTTCCAACAACAGCTCTTAATATGCGAAAGAGGATTGTGACTGCTTTCCAAAGTATTACTCCAGCCATGCTGATGGGGGTTAGATTCAACGATTGGATCGCTTTGTGCTCCAGAGAAGGTGGTTTACATAAAGCGATCCGATCGTTGAATGACCCACAAACCATCATCAGCATGGCTGGAATAATGCTTCGGAAAGCAGTCACAATCCTCTTTCGCATAATAGGAGCTGTTGTTGGAACTTCATCGTACACGATTCCCTTTATGTATCCCCACGAAAAAATCTAGTTTGGTGAGGTCCGATGATCTAGCAGGTCATCTTGTCATTATTCGTGTCTGCTGGACACAGGAGTGAAAATAGTTGAAAATAGGTTACTTCTGAGAAAATGTAAGGAATTCAATTGTCTACACCACCATGGAAAAAAATACAGGGTGTTACATTCGAAAAAATCAAGAAATAACATTTTGAAATTCTTAAGATTTGGACATTAATAACGGGCACCCTGTATACGACAGGTTGATCATTTAGAAACGATGACTAGGCAAATTCTTCAGTTAAAAAAAATTCTCATCAAATTCATGTTACTATCGCTTTTAGAAATCGGTAGAGGTCTTTTAGCGAACTACTGTTCCCTCAACTTTTTGCAGTTTTCTGTGAATAAGATTTGTACTGTTGGAAAAATATCTCTAATATTTTGCGTCATAATAGAAGTATTGAAGACCATTGAAAATATGTGAAAGTATAAGTGGTGGTCCATTTAAAAACTCACTCATTTGTTGAATAATTTTATTTGGGAACACCCTGTATATCAGAAAATATTTTCCTGAGATGCAGAATTCAAACTACAAAGGGCGTGCTTTCAAACTAAATTTCTAAAAGGTCTGGTTTGGCAGGTATGGAAGCGTAACGCACTATTGCAGGAACCTGTATAGTCTAGTCAACAAGTGCTTTTTAGGTAAACATTCTTGCGATTCGGAATGACATGTAGTGCAATAGTTATAAAAAATTCAGTGAAAAATTGGTTCAAGCACTGACGTGAAGTCAGAAGCTTTTGCGCGTATGTTCTATTGTCCATTCTTCTGTATTGGAGCCCTTAATCGAATTTACCATGGTAAATTATGTTGTCCATTCTCCTGTACCGGACACTCTTAATTCGAATTTACGATGGTAAATTCGAATTAAGTGTCCAATACAGGAGAATGGACAACATAATTTACCATGGTAAATTCGATTAAGGGTGTTCAATACAGAAGAATGGACAATAGAACATACGCGCAAAAGCTTCTGACTTCACGTCAGTACTTGAACGAATTTTTTTTTTCGTGATTTTTTTGAAATTTTCTATGGGTGCGGTTCTTAAAATTTTTTTTTTCGTCATTTTTTTCAAATTTTGTAGGGGTACGGTTCTTACAAAATTTTAAACACGTCTTTATGATGATTTTCAACTACTAGTTACCAAGTTTCAATTCGATCGAATATTTATTTTTTGAGTTATCAAGGAAATAATATTCCAGGTGGGTATAACTCGGAAACTGTTTAACCGATTATGCCCAAAATCGAACTCAACTCTCCCATTCGGATACGCAACCTACCCTGAAAATTGCAAGTCCCTATCTCCTTTAGTTCGAAAGTTATCGAGGCAACGGTCACCCATATCTACTGAACTCACACAAGAATGCTCGAATCTCCAACAATATCCAACCGATCGTGTTAAAACTTGAAACTTGGCAGTAGAGTTAGGTTATGAAGGCTCTTGCAAAATTTCAGCAATTTCAAACGAATAGTTACTGATATATAGAATTTTATTTTGCAATTTTCAATGATTTTTTTAAAATTTTTTACAAATACTATCCTCACAAAATTTTGCAAGAATTTTCGCGTTGGCATTCTACAACTAATTACCATGGTTGAATTCAATCGGTTAAGTATTTTTCGAGTTAATGAGGAACAAAAAACAACCAAATTTCAGATGGCTATAACTCTAAGACCGTTTGGCCGATTATGCTCATAAACAAACCGAAATGTCGCGTTCTGGTACACATCCTAACCTGAAGACTTCAAGCCGCTATCTCTTTCCGTTCTCAAGTTATCGTGACAACAAAATATTTTTTAATAATGTTTTTAAAAGTTTCTAGCCATATGATTCGCACAAAATTCCACAAACGTGCTTAGGTTCATATTCTACAACTACTCACCAAGTTTCAATTCGATCGGATTTAAATCGGTTGAAAACAAAATTATTACTCGGAAACCACTGGGCCGATTATGCCCATTAACGAACTTGTTCGTCGTATTGGGATGCGCCACTCACCCTGAAAATTTCAAGTCGCTAGCTCTTTTCGTTCTCAAGTTATCGTGGCAACGACCGGACGGCTGGCCGGACAGAATCAAATTTGACCTCGAATTCTTCATTGTGGAGTCGAACTAAATCGTTTGAGACCATTTTCGTCAAAAAATTCGAAAGTTATAGACATTTTTGGGCAAAACTATAACACGATGTTCCCCAGAACATACGCGCAAAAAAGAGAAGGGGGTTGGTTTTTCGCCAATATCTCAAGAACTGTCTGAGATAATTCAAATTTGAAAAAGATTCAAGAAGAAGAGGAAATTTCCTAAAAAAAAGTCCTAACTCCTGGAACAAGGACCAATATTTATAATTTTCTCAGAGGGTTGAAAATACTCCCGAAAATGGGTAATCTGGCTTGCGTAAGCCTCGCTCCCTTCGGACCTTTCATGAATAAATATTATTTAGACTTATTAAATATGGAAATAAAAATTGAAAAAATTCAGGCTTTTGCAGGATTACTGAACAATAATCCGTGGTCCGAAAATGTTGATCGCGACTTTTCAATTAGTTATCCATTAGTCAATTAACAATTTTTTGTAACACGAACATTAACATTGCAAGTGCGATAATTGATAAACTATTTACCTGAGAATTTTTTCCTTTCGTGGAGCTATTTTCCAAAGATCTTGGAATAGATTCCCGTAGGAAAATTTGAAAAATTGTTCATTTTCATTTTGTTATTAACAATTTACTTAAGTGAAAAATCAAGAAGCATCAATTATGTTTTCAAAAGAACATTTAAAATTATCTCATAAACAACGCATTAGTTTATAACAATTTTTCAAACAATAGGAGATAATAATTATCAAAAATCATTTTTAAGTAGTTTCTGATTATATGAAAATGGATCGATAGTAATATCATAAATTGAAGCTTTATAATTTTTCACTTAAGTAAATTGTTCATAAAAAAACGAAAATTTACAATTTTCAAAATTTCCCAATAGGGATCTATTCAAAACCTTTGAAAAATATCTCTACGAAAGAAAAAAATTCTCAGATTAATAGTTTAACAATTATCGTACTTTCAACGTGTTCGAGCTACAAAAAATTGTTCATTAACTAATGGATAACTAATTGAAAAATCGCGATAAGAATTTTTGAACCACGGATTATTGTTCATTGATCTATCCTGCAGGCGCCTGAATTTTTTCAATTTTTTATTTTCATATTTAATAAGTTTAAATAATATTTATTCATCAAAGGTACGAAGGGGACGAGGCTTCCTCAAGCCGGAGTACCCGTTTTCGGGCTTATTTTCAACCCGCTAGGAAAATTATAAATATTGGTCCTATAGTTCCGGCAGTTGGAACTTTTCTTAGGAAATTTTCTCCTCTATTTGAATAATTTTTCAAATTTGAATTATCTCAAATAGTTTTGGAGATACCTACTGGTGAAAACCAAAACCTCCTTCTTTTTTGCTCGTATGTTCTGGGGAACATCGCGTTATCATTTTGCCCAAATGTCTGTAATTTTCGAATTTTTCGCCGAAAATGGTCTCAAGCGATTGGGTTCGACTCCCTGAATTCGAGGTCAAATTTGATTCTATCCGTCCAGCTGGCCGGCCCCGGCCGTTGCCACGATAACTTGAGAACGGAAAGAGCTAGCGAATTGAAATTTTCAGGGTAGGTGGCGCATTCCAGTACGACGGACAAGATCTTTAATGGGCAAATCAGCCCAATGGTTTCCGAGTAATAATTTTGTTTTCAACCAATATAAATCTGATCGAATTGAAACTTGGTGAATAGTTCTAGAACATAAACCTTAGCAAGTTTGTGAAATTTCGTGATTTCGTATGACTAGAAAAAAAATTGTTGTATTTTTGCGAGAACCTTCAAAACCATGAATGTCATGATGAAATATTTTTTCATCACATATCTATGGGAGATGATAGCCCTACACTAGGGTCCTGTAGCGGTCTGACCTGGTTTTGAAAGAGAACCTCCTTAGGAGGAGGCAACTAAATATTGAAGGGATTTCTATGAACAAGAGTGCATATCTTTGAGAAATATAAAAAGGGATTCTTCTTCAAGAGATCCATGCGCCTGCAGAGGAGTATATTTGTGAGAGGGGACTTATGAAAGGTTATGTATTATTTTTGCGCGTATGTTCTGCGGAATATCGCGTTATCATTTTGCCCAAATGTGAAATTTAATTCTGTGGTGCCGTCCGGCCGTCTGGCCGTTGCCACGATAACTTGAGAACGGAAAGAGCTAGCAACTTAAAATTTTCAGGGTAGGTGGAGCATCCCAATACGACGGACAAGTTCGTTAATGGGTATAATCGGCCCAATGGTTTCCGAGTAATAATTTTGTTTTCAACCAAAATAAATCCGATCGAATTTAAACTTGGTGAATAGTTGTAGAATATAAACCTAAGTACGTTCGTGAAATTTTGTGAGAATCGTGTCACTAGAAAATTTTAAAAAAACTATTAAAAAATATTATTTATGACACGATAACCTGAGAACGGAAGGAGATAGCGGCTTGAAATTTTCAGGTTAGGTTGTGCATCTGAATGCGACATTTGAGTTCGTTTATAAGCATAATCGGCCAAACGGTTTTAGAGTTATAGCCACCTGAAATTTGGTTGTTTTTTGTTCCTCATTAACTCGAAAAATACAAAACCGATTGAATTCAAACATGGTTATTAGTTGTAGAATGCCAACGCAAAAATTCTTGCAGAATTTCGTGAGGATGGTATATTCAGAAAATTTCAAAAAAATTATTGAAAATAATTGAAAAAAATTCTATATATCATAAACTCTTCGTCCGGCATGGCTGAAATTTTGAAGAGCCTTCAGAACCTAACTCTACTGCAGAGTTCCAAGTTTGAACATGATCGGATCCATATTGTTGGAGAACCGAGCAGCCTTTTGTCAGTTCGGTGGCTGGATGCGAATCGTCGTATGTCGTATGATATGTTGTCTATGGTCGTATTTTTGCGAGAACCTTCAAAAATATGAATGTCATGATGACATATCTTTGCGCGTATGTTCTTGGGAAAATCGTGTTATTTCATCACAAATCTATGGGAGATGATAGCCCTACATTAGCGGTCAGACCTGGTTTTGAAAGAGATTCTCCTTAGGAGGAGGCAACTAAATATTGAAGGGATTTCTATGAACAAGAGTGAATATCTTTGAGAAATAGAGGCGATTCTTCTTCAAGAGATCCATGTGCCTTCAGAGGGGTATATATGTGAGAGGGGACTTTTGAAAGGTTATGTATTATTTTTAATATGATATCGCTGAAATTTTGCTGAAGGCTTCAAAACATAACTTTAAATTAACCACACTTTCTGATCTTGTAAGGTGATAGGCTCATTTGTCGATATTAAATCTCGTGATGGGTAGAGAGGAATTTTAGGCCAGTTTTTTTATCACTAATGAGAATATATCTTTATGTTTCACCTCATCACCTTTAGATCTATCAATGGACATTTATTGGTTAAGAATAAGTAATTGAATATTACTGGAATTCAATTGAATTTCATTCAATCAGATGGCTCCAAACTAGAAAAAAAAATGGGTTCAAGCCCTGTGGACAGGAGCTTTCTGGCGCTCTAGTTCAAACATATATATCTCCGAAAGTATTGGTTTCTCAGAGTTGGGAATTATATCAATGTATTCATATGATAGAACTGCATCATAAAGGAAATTCAGTTCAAATAATAGTTCATTTATCAAGATTAAATGAGCAATCATGAGAATGAGAACTGCACCACATTTTCAAATTTTTTTTTTGACACTTTGCGGTAATCTGGTCAATACAAAACTTCACATGCGTCTAAAGGTCATGATTCTACAATTTGATGCTAAATTTCAGATAGATGAAGTGATCGGTTTCGGAAATATTCATAAAAAATGTTTTTACTAAAAACGGCCATAACTCCGAAACCGCTTGATGGATTTTGCTCGTTAACGAACTCGTCCGAGATATTTACGCTCTCAACCTACCTCGCAAATTTAAATCCTCTATCTCCTTTCGTTCGAGAGTTATCGTGTTAACGGCCGGCCGGACAGAATCGATTTCGACCACGGATTCTTGATCAGTGAGTCGAACCAAATCGTTTGAGATCATTCTCGGCCAAAAATTCGAAAATCACAGACATTTGGGCAAATTGATAAGCACTCTGTTCCGAGGAACAAGAGCGCCAAAACAGTTTTCACTTTGTAGCTCTGACATGGTTCCTTCGAATGATGAGATTTTTGGTGGAAAGTTTCCTATGACTATGACACATATCCAATTATCACTCTGTTCCTATTCCACTGGATTCCTAGTTATAGACTCGCGGATTCATAAAACTAAATGAAATTGGCATGGAGGATGCAGAATATTTATATTTCAAGATTATTCAATAATTTTATAAAACTAAATTATTCTTCAACATTTCTGCTTAAACGCATCATTTCCTAGATATTCTTCATTGAATATAATATTTGTTACATATCTGAAATTCCAGAAATGTCACTATTTTTATGGATCCGCCCCTGAAATTTGGAATCCTCGAATCAAACTGTACGCCACGTTACCGCACTTACCGTACACTTTGTGAAATCTTCAAACGCTTCTAGCATTTTACCTGAGCCGAACCTGAAAAATTGAGAAAGCCCTGTGGACAGGAGCTTTGACACTCTTGTTCAAACTCTGACAAATCATATCTCCGAAAGTATTGGTTTCTCAGAGTTGGGAATGATATCAATGGATTCTTATGATAGAACTGCATCATAAAGGAAATTAAATTCAAATAATATAGTTTATTTATAAAGACTAAATGAGCAATCTACAATGCTTTTTAAATGCTTCAAAAATTTTGATTCATTGTTCATTTTGCATTCAATCATACTTTGTTTTCTAGAACAGCAGGTATTTTATATCAAGCATTTTGAATAGAACTAGAGGTAAATATGACATCATACTCACTTTGAAATGTATCCTATCTGTTGACAGAGACAACACCTTCTATTTCTCTCTGATGTGACAATCACAGAACACATAAGTATATGACAAGGATGACACATAAGATATACCTTACCTAGGGTATATTCTGTGTGATATCTATGAACACGGATCATCGTTCATTCAAATTCACAATTACGATTTAATGTTGAAATTTTGAAAGATAAACCTTGTGTTCCGAAATTGCTGGCACTACTGGCCGGAGTAGGTAATTTCGGAACGCTCTTAAGTAACAATATGCATCGCCAGTGAATTTCAGTAATATCTGACGTTTCAATTTACTGCTCAGTACTATTCAGGAATATCGGAACACGGCACATATCTCCGAAAGTATTAGCTTGTTAGAGTTGAACATTACATCAATGGATTCTTATGATTGAAATCCATCTTAAAAGTAACTGAACTTGAAATTTGTAATGTAAAAATGATTTTTTTTTCGTTGCTCTGAAACCATTTACCTGGCTGATTTTGCCCGATAGTGAACCGAGATATTTGTTTCGCAAACCTACTCTGGAAATTTCAACTGCCTAGCTCATTCCGTTCGACAGTTATCGTGGCTACGGCCGGACAGAATCGATTTCGACCACTGATTCTTGATCAGTGGCTGCACACGAGAGGGAGATTTTTCTCGTCTCGTCTCGTTCTCATCTCGGAAAAGCGAAACGAGACGAGACGACTCGTTTTGAAAAATATTATAGGCGATACCGAGACCACATAAAGCGCAACCCGATGGTCTCGTTTTTGGTACGTTAAATTTTTTTTACGAAGTTTTTATTCGAAAAATTAGAAAAGGTCTACATAGAGATCAATATATTTTACAAAATATCAGCTTTTGTGACTATCTGTGAAATATTTTATCATAAATTCATAATAATTTTTTCTAATTTTCATTTCAACATTTTAACTGTTCTTACAACTTCTTATATTAACGTATCTCTTATCGTAAATATTTATAGTTGCAGATTTTTATATTTGTGTTATAAATAACACCCTATATGAACTCGAATCGCATTATCCTTGAGAGTCCTGACCTACGCACTGGTATTCATAGAAAACGATACCAATTTGTCCAATTCTATTAAAATAATAAAATATCTATCAACATCGATAGCCTCTTTAAAACATCAACAAAACCTTCGAAACATTGGAAAGCCGAGTTTGAAGAACATTTGCTGTTACAAAGAGCAAATAGGAATTGTATTTTAGAGTGGTGGAAAGTGCATGAAAAAGTTTCTACACTTTCCTAGATGGCCGATGATGGCTACATCCGTACTTGTTGAAGTATTATTTTCCACAGTAGGTATGATCATGGCAAAAACACGTACATCATCGAAGGCTGATGTGATGCAAGCGTGATTATGTTTGAATTCTTGGTCATCGAGTAATTTAAAAAATGAAATTAAAAGTCATAAAAATTATGTACATGTACAAATATTTTTGAATAATAGCGTAATAAATATAGCTCCACAAAATAATTCACTGTTATCGACCGTTTCGTTTATATATTATAATATTTACTATATAATTATTCAGAATTAAGCGAGACGAGACGAGACAACTGATAATGTGAAGTGACAAGGAGTTAAACGAGACTTAATTTTTGCGCGTATGTTCTGGGGAACATCGCGTTATAGTTTTGCCCAAATGTCTGTAACTTTCGAATTTTTTGACGAAATTGGTCTCAAACGATTAAGTTCGACTCCCCGATGAAGAATCCGAGGTCAAATTTGATTCTGTCCGTCCGGCCGTCCGGACGTCCGGCCGTCCGTTGCCACGATAATTTGAGAACGAAAAGAGCTAGCGACTTGAAATTTTCAGGGTGGGTGGCGCATCGCAATACGACGGACAAGTTCGTTAATTGACATAATCGGCCCAGTGGTTTCCGAGTAATAATTTTGTTTTCAACCAATATAAATCCGATCGAATTGAAACTTGGTGAGTAGTTGTAGAATATGAACCTAAGCACGTTTGTGAGATTTTGGGCGAATCGTATGGCTAGAAAATTTTAAAAAAATTATTAAAAAATATTTTTTTTGTCACGATAACCTGAGAACGGAAAGAGATAGCGGCTTGAAAATTTCAGGTTATGTTGTGCATATGAATGCCACATTTGAGTTTGTTTATGAGCATAATCGAACAAACGGTTTCAGAGTTATAGCCATCTGAAATTTTCTGAAATTTGGTGGTTTTTTGTTCCTCATTAACTCGAAAAATACTGAACCGATTGAATTCAAACATGGTTATTAGTTGTAGAATGCCAACGCGAAAATGTTTGCGAAATTTGGTGAGGATAGCATTTGTAGAAAATTTTTAATAAATCATTGAAAATAAAAAAAAAAAATTCCATATATCAGTAACTATACGTTTGAAATTGCTGAAATTTTGCAAGAGCGTTCATTACCTAACTCTACTGCCAAGTTTCAAGTTTTAACACGATCGGTTGAATATTGTTGGAGGTTCGAGCATTCTTGTGTGAGTTCAGTAGATGGGTGACCGTTGCCTCGATAACTTTCGAACCAAAGGAGATAGGGACTTGCTATTTTCAGGGTAGGTTGCGTATCCGAAAGGGAGAGTTGAGTTCGTTTTTGGGCATAATCGGTTTAACGGTTTCCGAGTTATATCCACCTGGAGTATTGTTTCCTTGATAACTCAAAAAATAAATATTCGATTGAATTGAAGCTTGGTAACTAGTAGTAGAAAATCAACACAAAGATGTGTTTAAAGTTCTGTAAGAACCGTACTCCTAGAAAATTTGAAAAAAATGACGAAAAAAAAAAATTTTAAGAACCGCGCCTCCAGAAAATTAAAAAAAAATCACGAAAAAAAAATTGGTTCAAGCACTGACGTGAAGTCAGAAGCTTTTGCGCGTATGTTCTATTGTCCATTCTTCTGTATTGGACACCCTTAATCGAATTTACCATGGTTAATTATGTCGTCCATTCTCCTGTATTGGACACTTAATTCGAATTTACCATGGTAAATTTGAATTAAGAGTGTCACTTAATTCGAATTTACCATGGTAAATTTGAATTAAGAGTGTCCAATACAGGAGAATGGACGACATAATTAACCATGGTAAATTCGATTAAGGGTGTCCAATACAGAAGAATGGACAATAGAACATACGCGCAAAAGCTTCTGACTTCACGTCAGTGCTTGAACCAATTTTTGGGAATTGGCGAGACCGAGACGAGATTTTTTATATTCTCGCCTATTCCCGTCTCGTGTGAAGCCCTATAGTCGAACCAAAACGTTTAAGGCCATTTTCAGCCAAATATTCGAAAATATCAGACATTTGGGCAGATTAATAAGCATCTCCGATGGACAAGAGCGCCGAAAAGTGTATTATTTGATGAGAGGAATCTATGGTGTTAATGAACTCGCATAGGCAAGTCAACGTTCGAAGAGAACCGCTAGTTTTGAATAAAATAAAGTGATCCTTCCAAAAAATCTATGGCTCATAATGAAAAAGTCCTGTTTACTTTGAATGAACGTAAGGAATCTCTAAAATTGAAAGAGTTTGAAATACGGATCAACTATTCATCTCTCAACTCTCAATTGATTACAATTATTGATGCATGATTTCTAATGTTATGACAAGAGTGATAGTAAAAGATCTATAAGAAATAATTCATATTATGCCCAATGAAGAATAATAATTAGTGATGCAACTTGCTCATGAGGATTTCAAGATTATGTGTAACTAATGGGTCTGATTGAAGACCTGAGAGTGTTCAACCAGAATAAATGAACTGAAGAAAGTGTCGGAAACACGTAAGACGTTTTTCCTCAGATTACGAGATAGAGTTAATTTATTCTTCGAGGCTTCAACACATGACAATCCTGAGAACAATGAATATAATTATTCGATATTTAACTAGATTTGCATAGTTCCTTCCGACCATTGTGATAAGAATAATTTTCTTTAGCACCGAAACGGAAAACGTTTTCTTCCAGATGTGAGAATTGACAATAGGTAAATCAAAACGTAGTTAGCGCAAATTTCACTTATACTAATCTATAGAATATATTTTTTTCCGCACAACGAAATTCTGCAAAAATTTGCACGTCAGCAAAAAAGTAACGTCACTCGTCAATAATTCTTTTACGAAAATCCTGACACCCGTCGATTATTAATTTCAAAAGCAATTTATCCTGTGCTTTTTTTAATTTGATATTTCTCACCCCCTACACCCGGCACGCCACTACTTTATTTTTTCAAATGGGAATATATAGATTGTGATACATCAAATGAAATTTTGATTACCCATTCAGCGATGTGGCTAAAAGTAGAATTGGTGGAAACGTTTTTTTTATTAAAAAATTAGGAAATCATTTACAATTTGTGATTGGGGAGTACTGCAATCAGACCATTATTCTTTTACTAATTATTACTAAGGGAAATCCATGAATCCATGGATTAGTAATTTGGAAAGCAGGTCTCCCTATGCTTTTTGGCGCTCTCGTTCCTCGGAACAGAGTGCATATCAATTTGCCCAAATGTCTGTAATTTTCGAATTTTTGGCTGAAAATGGTCCTAAGCGATTTAGTTCGACTCAATGATCAAGAACCCGTGGTAGGAATCAATTCTGTCCAGCCGGCCGGCCGTTAACACGATAACTCTCGAACGGAATGAGCTAGACGATTGAAATTTTCAGAGTAGGTTTGAGGGATATCTCAGTTAAGTTCGTTATTGGGCAAAATCGGTCTGATAGTTTCGGAGTAACGAAAAAAAAAAATTATTTTTTACATTACAACTTTTGAATTCAAATTTTTTTAAGATGAAGTTTCATTATAAGAATCCATTGTTATAATTTTCAACTCTAACAAGCTAATACTTTCGGAGATATGATGTTTCAAAGTTTCAATAATACATTGTAAGTTCTATGTATTCACAGAATCTGTCTGTGTGACTATTCATAAATGTCATCTTTTCTAGCTATTAGAGATTATCAATTCGTATATTTTCTCTTGGAAAGCAAGTATTCGATTCTTGAATTTGTGAATATATACAAGACTGTTTTGATGTAGTTTATGGAGGCAATAGGAAAGAAGAACATAATGGAATCCTCAAAAGAAACTACTGTTCGTTGACCATTGAGGTTAATATTACCTTTTACTTCCTTAAGTAGTGAGACATGTTCCTATATACAGTATTTTCATAATGTTGCTAGCAAAAAAATACTGAAATAAGGATCTACATTTGTGTATCAATCATTTTTTCTTGAGTTAAGGTTCATAATACAGAAAAGAATGTGTTAGTGGTATGAACTATTGAATTTTAAATTATGAAAAGAGGATAGTATTTTATTAATATATTTTGAACTATTAAAATAATTTGTTCGTAATACACTGCCTACTCAAATATCTGGAATAAATGGACAATATGCTATGATTGTCTCCAGCCTTGCTCTAGGCATTTCGATTATACTTTCCTTAGGTATTTCGAGTTGTGAGAACTATGCACCGAATGTAAGTTGCAACAACCGATTCCACGAGGTTGAATCATTGCAGATGGCTCATTTAATCTTGATAAATAAATTTAATGACAATTTTTGAAGCATTAAGGCATTGAAGCATTGTAGATTGCTCTTTTTTTCATAAGATAATTTTTAAAGCATTTTTTTTAAACGACATTTATTTAAATTTAATTTCCTTCATGATGCATTTCTATCATAGGAATCCATTGATATAATTCCCAACTCTGAAAAACCAATACTTTCGGAGACGTAATTTGTCAACAAAAGCGCCAAAAAGATCCTGTCCACAGGGCTTGAACCAATTTTTTGAATTAGAAATTCCTCACACTTTACGCTCCACACCACTCTACTGTTTTTCAAATAGAAATATATGGATTGTGATATATCAAATGAAAGAACATTCGACTGCACATTGAGCGATGTGAGTGGAAAAATAATTTGCTTAGCTATTTTTTTTATTACAAAATTAACAATTTGTGATTGGTTTCAGGTTCTTATTCTTGAAATATTAAATATTGAGAAATGTCCTCCTAGCCTCCTACCCACCGATTTCTATTTTCGAAGTTTGAGAAATGCATGCAGTTTTGAAGTTGGGGTTTATAGCCATAATACACAACAATTTTTTTTAATGGAAAAATATTGCTTGTGATATATTGCATCGAAGCTCATTTGATAACCAATTCAGTTATGTGAACGAAAATAAAATTTTACCTTAAAATTTTTGCAATAAAATGTTACGATGAAAAGAAAAATTCATACACAAGTTGAAAACAGCTGCGAATTAATGTATTAGATCGCAAATGAAACAATAAACAGATTAGGATGGTGGTGTCGCTTCCACACACATGAAGATATTCTCGAAACAAAGAGAGGAGGTCAAGAAAAACTTTAGTAATTGATGAAAAAATTTCGTTAGATTGCTTAACTAGTTTCGTTTCAGCAGATTTTTTACAAACAACCTATTGAATGTCCAGCCTATAAAATAGTGAATCAAAAAGCAGCGTGAGTAAATTTCAGGCGGAAAATAACAACTGAAGAAATTAGAAAGAGGGCATGTCCTTGCCTATGGAATGGTGATGGAGGTCATCTCGAACATAATGTATGAATACATTTTCTAAGAAATTTCGAGCTTAGTTGCAAAACAAAGAAATATTGAATTCGTTATTTTTCTTTCTTTGCTTCTTATATCCCCTTTCAAATCATACTAATTCTTTTTCAACAGAATCAGAACTCAAATATCTCGGAAACTGTTGATTTGCGGTTATCAATAAAAATGGCTCAAACCACAGCAAATGATCCATACTAACACCTCCTCCAAGGTTCACGTCTGATTTGGAATCACCCTGTATACTTCGAATGATTATTTTGATAACTTAGAAATACCAGAATAATAATAATTCGGCCGAAACTGAGAGCCTGGCCGAAAGTTCGATTTTGGTTTCGTCTGGAGAACCAGTTTCGGTCGGACACTAATTAAAAACATTCTATACAGAGCGTTTGTGAGAAAATGTCAATTCATAGTTCCTCATGGCTCAACCGTATGATTCTACTGATTTAAGTGATAGGATTAATTCTCGGAATAAACTATTAAGAATAAACCACTGCTATACAGGTGTTTCTTACCTCAGGGCACAATTCGACGATTAAACTGGTTTGTGTCCTTATGCCGTCACAAACAAAACAAATTAGCAATATATTTTGTCTATATTATACATCGATCGTTCTAGAAATACACGATTTTTTAAAGACCATACGATAATTAAGATTATTTTTCAAGAAAAAATAGTATTCGCTACCATGAAAACTGATCCCATTATGAATTAAATACTTAACGGACAACTTTTATTGCCCCAAATCCCAATACTTTTGAAATTTCGTCTCTATTTGAACATCAGGAGTAATTTATTGTTTTTGCGCGTATGTTCTGGGGAACATCGCGTTATAGTTTTGCCCAAATGTGAAATTTGATTATGTGGTGCCGTCCGGCCGTCCGGCCGTTGCCACGATAACTTGAGAACGGAAAGAGCTAGCGACTTGAAATTTTCAGGGTAGGTGGCGCATCCCAATACGACGGACAAGTTCGTTAATGGGTATAATCGGCCCAATGGTTTCCGAGTAAAAATTTTGTTTTCAACCAAAATAAATCCGTTCGGATTTAAACTTGCTGAATAGTTGTAGAATATAAACCTAAGCACGTTTGTCAAATTTTGTGAGAATCGTGTCACTAGTAAATTTAAAAAAAATTATTAAAAAATATTATTTATGACACGATAACCTGAGAACGGAAAGAGATAGCGGCTTGAAATTTTCAGGTTAGGTTGTGCATCTGAATGCGACATTTGAGTTCGTTTAAAAGCATAATCGGCCAAACGGTTTCAGAGTTATAGCCATCTGAAATTTTCTGAAATTTGGTTATTTTTTGTTCCTCATTAATTCGAAGAATACAAACAAAACAAGGTTATTAGTTGTAGAATTCCAACGCGAAGATTCTTGCTGAATTTCGTGAGGATGGTATAACTAGAAAATTAAAAAAAAAATAATTAAAAATAATTGAAAAAAATTCGATATATCATAAACTATTCGTCCGGCATGGCTTAAATTTTGGAGAGCCTTCAGAACCTAATTCTACTGCAGAGTTCCAAGTTTGAACACGATCGGATCTATATTGTTGGAGAACCGAGCAGCTTTGTGAGTTCGGTAGCTGGATGCGAATCGTCGTATGATATGTTGTCTATGGTCGTATTTTTGCGAGAACCTTCAAAATATTAATGTCATGATGACATATTTTTGCGCGTATGTTATGGGAAAATCGTGTTATTTCATCACAAATCTATGGGAGATGATAGCCCTACATTAGCGGTCAAACCTGGTTTTGAAAGAGATCCTCCTTAGGAGGAGGCAACTAAATATTGAAGGGATTTCTATGAACAAGAGTGAATATCTTTGAGAAATAGAGAAGGCGATTCTTCCTCAAGAGATCCATGTACCTTCAGAGGAGTATATTAGCGAGAGGGGACTTTTGAAAGGTTATGTATTATTTTTAATATGATATCGCTGAAATGTTGCTGAAGGCTTCTGATCTTGTAAGGCGAGAGGCTCATTTGTGGATATTAAATCTCGTTATGGGTAGAGAGGAATTTTAGGCCAGTTTTTCTATCACTAATGAGAATATATCTTTATGTTTCACCTCATCACCTTTAGATCTATCAATGGACATTTATTGGTTAAGAATAAGTAATTGAATATTACTGGAATTCAATTGAATTTCATTCAATATGATAGTACCTAAACTTATTATTTTCTTTACTTTGATTATTTAAATATGACAATAATTCCAGTAATATTTTTCAAGAATAATTATGTATTCTTCTCCTAAAGAAGAATTGAAGGTAGGCAATAATGTGTTAATTTTTTCATCATTGCTTTCTATCCTGACTTCACGAAAAAAAAATTGGTTCAAGCACTGACGTGAAGTCAGGAGCTTTTGCGCGTATGTTCTATTGTCTATTCTCCTGTATTGGACACTTTTAATCGAATTTACCATGGTAAATTCTATTGTCTATTCTCCTGTATTGGACAGCCTTAATCGAATTCACCATGGTAAATTCGGTTAAGAGTGTCTCATACAGGAGAACAGACAATAGAACTCACCATGGTAAATTCGATTAAGAGTGTTCAATACAGGAGAATGGACAATAGAACATACGCGCAAAAGCTCCTGAATTCACGAAAAAAAAATTGGTTCAAGCACTGACGTGAAGTCAGGAGCTTTTGCGCGTAAGTTCTATTGTCCATTCTCCTGTATTGAACACTCTTAATCGAATTTACCATGGTGAATTCTATTGTCTATTCTCCTGTATGAGACACTCTTAATCGAATTTACCATGGTGAATTCGATTAAGGCTGTCCAATACAGGAGAATAGACAATAGAATTCACCATGGTAAATTCGATTAAAAGTGTCCAATACAGGAGAATGGACAATAGAACATACGCGCAAAAGCTCCTGACTTCACGTCAGTGCTTGAACCAATTTTTTATTGTGTTTATTGTAATGAAGATGTCAACAATTATTGTCTAGATCTGTGGAAGTACATACAATAAAACTGGTAAAGAATTGAAGAATGAAGATATTCAATGTTTCTAAAAGGGTTATGAGGAATACGCCAAGAACGCCCTCAATGATCTACTCACTGGTAAGGTATTAATAGAAAACGATAACAATGTGTCCAATTCTATTAAAAAATGTACCAACATCGCTAGCCTCTTCAAAAACATCAACAAAACCTTCGAAACATTGGAAAGCCGAGTTTGAAGAACATTTGCTGTCAGAAAGAGCAAGAAGGAATCGAAATTGTATTTTAGAGTGGTGGAAAAAACATGAAAAAGTTTCTAGACTTTCCAAGATGGCCGATGATTTATTAATGGCTACATCACTACCTGTTGAAAGATTATTTTCCCCAGCTGGTATGATCATGGCAAAAATACGTACAACATTGTAGAATGATGTGATGCAAGCGTGATTATGTTTGAATTCTTGCTCATCGAGTATTTAAAAGTTTAAATTATCAGTGTTTAAAATTGAAAATAATATGTACATGTACAAATATTTTTGTATAAGAGCTTAATAAATATAGCTTTACAAAATAATTCATTATTGTATATAATTTCGTTTATATATTATAATATTTATTATCGTTATTCAGAATTAAGCGAGACGAGACCGAGAGTTAGACGAGACTTAATTTTTTGGGAATTGGCGAGACCGAGACGAGATTTTTTATATTCTCGCCTACTCTCTTCTCGTGTGAAGCCCTATTGGTGACCGCTCTGGCAATAAATTTGATCAGCGCGCCAAAGCTCCTGGTCACAGTGCATTTGCGACTTCTTCTTACTTAGTCCGAAAACTTTTTGATCCATCTGCTATAAATAACACCCAACATGAACTCGCATCGCATTATCCTTGAATAAAGTCCTGACCTGCTCGAAGTCATTGACCATGGTCCATGAACGTAACTGGAACTTGTATTATTAATTTTACAGAATCTTGTGGAATAATTCGTCCATATAAAACTAATGCATTGTATCTTCCGGTTTCACTTTTATCGATCAGTTCATTGAGGTGCTGCTTTCACTTTTCTCAACTATTTCAAGATAGGATTATCAATTTATCTATGAAAGTAATATGATTTACGTATTATTTGATCTAATCGGCATGAATGGAGAACTGGCATCAGGCGTAACATTAAAATCAATTAAATTTGTATCGAAGGGATTTCATTTAATCTTTTTCACTAGTTTTCTTGTAGGAGATTAGTTTAGATTATTAGAATTTCGATTATTCATTGAAGTTTTATGTTAGCGATAGATTTTATAAAGAATTGATTTCATGGTGTGGTTGCGTTGGAATTTGACATTGAATCATTTATAACGGGTGCCTCGAATTGGAAATTTGAGTTTGAGACGAGAAAATGTCTGCCGGAGCCGTGTCAGGGAATTACGGTGCTTGGTGATACGTTTTGTTGAGTTTTTTTGTGAGGTGGTGCTAATCGTGAAGCCAAATCCACGAGCTTTCTCTCCACAATTCTGCTTTCTTTCAAGAATTTGCATTTTTGATAAAGTCGATTTATCGTTAGGTTAATGTAGACTTCCGCACACGGAATTCAATTTGTAATACAAAATTCGAGAACATCGCAAAACATAATTGAAAAGAACTGACAGAATGAAGCATCTAAAACGAACAAAATGACAGATTAAACTCAAACTGCTCGTGAGTATAGAGGACAGTCCCGGTACTTTCATGAGGTCAAGTAGGTATTTGTGAAGGGTCTTTCATGGGGAAAGCCCCATTTTCATAATGATATTACTCACGCACGCCAGCATTTTTTGGTTCTCTTGTTCCTCGGAACAGAGTGCTTATCAATTTGCCCAAATGTACTGTAATTTTCGAATTTTTTGATGAAAATGGTCTTGAAGAATCCGTGGTCAAAATAGATTCTGTCCGGCCGGCCCTCCGTTAACACGATAACGGAATGAGCTAGGCAGTTGAAATTTTCAGAACAGGTTTAGGGGATAAAAATCTCGGTTAAGTTCGTTATTGGGCAGAATCAGTTTGACGGTTTCGGAGCAACGAGAAAAAAATTTTTTTCAATAAATATTTCAAAATAAATTTTTTTCAAGATGCAGTTTCATCATAAGAATCCATCGATATCATTTTCAACTCTAACAAGCAAATACTTTCAGCGATATGATTTTTCAAAATTTGAACACAGAATCTGTCTGTGTTCACGGTTCATAATGTCATCTTATCTAGCTATTAGAGACTTGTAAATTCGTAGTTTGAAAATATGTTCTGTCGGAAAGCAAGTATCCGATTCTTGAATTTGTGAATATATACAAGACCGAAACTCATTATGACTGATTACATATTGAATAATTTATGTATAAATATTGGGGATGATGTTTCAGAAGATTTAGAATTGGATCATTTTAATGATGTAGTTTATGAAGGCAAAAGGAAAGAAGAACATAATGGAATCAGCCATCGTATCACTAGATTTTTTTTTAAATTATTGAAAAAAAAATATGTGTCTCAGAAACTATCCTGATATGGCTGAAATTTTGCAAGATCGTCAAAACCTAACTTTGCAGCCATGTTCCCTATTTGAACACGATTGGATCTATATTTGTTGGAGATCTGAGCAGCTATGGGTGAATTCTGTGCCACGATAACTCTCGAACGGAAAGAGATACCAACTTGTAATTTTCAGGGTAGTTTGCACATTGGAATGGAACAGTTGAGTTCGCTAATGGTTATAATCAGCCGAACTGATTCGGAGTTATACACATCTAACATTTTGTGGATATGTCTTAAATAACTATACAAATCTGATACAATTAAAACTTGGTAATTACTTGTAGAATGCTGACGCTCTAAATTTTGCGGAATTCCTTGAATATTGCTAAAAAAATGCTTGTTCCTCGGAACAGAGTGCTTATCAATTTGCCCAAATGTCTGTAATTTTCGAATTTTTGGCTGAAAATGGTCTCAAACGATTTGGTTCGACTCACTGATCAAGAATCCGTGGTCAAAATCGATTCTGTTCGTCCGTTAACACGATAACTCTCGAACAAAAGGAGTTAGAGGATTGAAATTTGCAGGATAGGTTTGGAGCGTAAATATCTCGGACGAGTTCGTTAACGGGCGAAATCCATCAAGAGGTTTCGGAGTTATGGCCGATTTTAGTAAAAACATTTTTTATCAATATTTCCGAAACCGATCACTCTATCTATCTGAAATTTAGCATCAAATTGTAGAATCATGACCTCTATACGCATGTGAAGTTTTGTATTGACCAGGTTACCGCAAAGTGTAAAAAAAAAATTTGAAAATTAAAAAAAAAAAATTCTACAATAACTTTCGAACGGAATGAGCTAGGCAGTTGAAATTTTCAGAGTAGGTCAGAGAGATGAATATCTCGGTTAAGTTCGTTATTGGGCAAAATGGGCCAGATGGTTTCCGAGTAACGAAAAAAAAAAGTAACAAATTTCAAATTCAATTTTTATTTAAGGTGCAGTTTTACCATAAAAATCCATTGATATCATTTTCAACTCCAACAAGCTAATACTTTCGGAGATATGATTTTTCTAAATTTCAATAATGAATCGTACTTCTATGTTTTCACAGAATGCTATAATTATTCTATCTAAGCTTTATTATATGATCTGTGTTCATACTCGTACATGTCATCCTGTTCTATAAGAGAGTGTCAAATTCATTTCAGCTATTTTAATGTGTTTTCTTCCATGGTGCAGTTCTCATTCTTAGATTGCTCATTTGATCTTGATAAATAAACTATTATTTGAATTGAATTTCCTTAATGATTCTGTTCTATCATAAGAATACATTGATATAATTCTCAACTCTGGGAAACCAATACTTTCGGAGATATAATTTGTCTGTTTGAACAAGAGCACCAGAAAGCTCCGCAGGTCTCGAACCAATTTTTTTAAATGAAAATCCACTAAAAAATTATTCGCATTTCTATGAAATCGTAGTCATTGAGGTCAATCAATAAAGAACTAAATTTCCCCGTCGGTAAATCCAATTCCTGTTTTGGATCACTTCCCTCAATTATGCACACTATCACTGCATCGAAACAGTTTCAAGTTGCGATTCTCTTGGATATCCGGATCATAACATAAAGGAATGAAATTATAAATTTTGTATAACAAATTTATTGAGAAAACAATAACAAGGTGAGAATAGTCTCAGATGAAACAAGAAAAACAATAAAAACATGGGTGATGAGGAAGATGAGGTGATGGGATGAAGTAAAATTAATTTAAATAAAAGAAGTAAACCTAAAATTAAAATCCTAAGCTCAGTGCCACCCGTGATCGTGATGTTTCGCCGATACGTAAACATGTTTGTACACTGGTACATGTACCGGGTATGGCTTGTTGACATGTACGGGATGATGAGTTTCAACTTCAATTTTGTATGGCTTGTCTACGTATACAGGAACTAGTTTCTCAACAGTGATGGGAACTCTCTTCTCAACTTCTTGTGGTACCAGCTTGTAGATTGGTACTGCAATAGGATGCGGTACAGGAATATGAACGGGATACGGCTGTGGAACGGGTACTTTGATGACCTGGGGTACTGGGACTCCCACAGGGTGCGGTACAGGGACACCGATTTTCTTGATTACTGTCACAGGGACTGGTTTGGTGTGCTCAATGGTTTTTGTAGGTATTTCGTGATGTTCTACGCTCACTTGTGGATGTCCATATTGTCCCTGGTCATATCCTCCCCCTGAAACATATCCTCCCCCAGAAACATCTCCACCTCCGTCATGCCCTCCTTCATTTCCTGATCCATCCCCACCGTAGCTGCTAAATCCTGCGCTGGATCCATTGATGGCGAATGCCAAGAGACATACAGCAATCTAAAGAGATAATTCAAATAAATTCATGAATCTTCAAATGATGATTTTCTTGATATCATAAAATAATTCATTTAAGGTTTTGATTATTGAATAAATTGGACTATTTGATTGAACATAAACTCTAAGACTGATAAGGGGCAAACTCAGTTTCGAATTAAAAAAAATTGGTTCAAGCACTGACGTGAAGTCAGAAGCTTTTGCGCGTATGTTCTATTGTCCATTCTTCTGTATTGGACACCCTTAATCGAATTTACCATGGTATTTCATTGTTCAAATAAAGATATTTTGTTAACTTACAAGAATTTCTCTATTCAATGGTATTTCAAAGAACTAATTACAGTTTTAAATATTTAATAAAAAAATTTTAAACACGTCTTTATGCTGATTTTCCACTACTAGTTACCAAGCTTCAATTCGATCGAATATTTATTTTTTGAGTTATCAAGGAAATAATATTCCAGGTGGGTATAACTCGGAAACCCTTAGACCGATTATGCCCAAAATTGAACCCAACTCTCCCTTTCGGATACGCAACCTACCCTGAAAATTGCAAGTTTCTATCTCCTTTTGTTCGAAAGTTATCGAGGCAACGGTTACCCATCTACTGAACTCACACAAGAATGCTCGAATCTCCAACAATATTTAACCGATCGTATTAAAACTTGAAAATTGGCAGTAGAGTTAGGTTATGAAGGCTCTCGCAAAATTTCAGCAATTTCAAACGAATAGTTACTGATATATAAAATTTTTTTTTTTTATTTTCAATGATTTATTAAAAATTTTCTACAAATGCTATCCTCACCAAATTTTGCAAACATTTTTGCGTTGGCATTCTACAACTAATGACCATGTTTGAATTCAATCGGTTCAGTATTTTTCGAGTTAATGAGGTACAAAAACCACCAAATTTCAGAAAATTTCAGATGGCTATAACTCTAAAACCGTTAGGCCGATTATGCTCATAATCAAACTGAAATGTCGCGTTCTAGTGCACATCCTAACCTGAACATTTCAAGCCGCTATCTCATTCCGTTCTCAAGTTATCGTGACAACAAAAATATTTTTTAATAATTTTTTTAAAATTTTCTAGCCGTACGATTCGCACAAAATTTCACAAACGTGCTTAGGTTCATATTCTACAACTACCCACCAAGTTTTAAATTGATCGGATTTATAATGGTTGAAAACAAAATTATTACTCGGAAACCACTGGGCCGATTATGCCCATTAACGAACTTGTCCGTCGTATTGAGATGCGCCACCTACCCTGAAAATTTCAAGTCGCTAGCTCTTTTCGTTCTCAAGTTATCGTGGCAACGGCCGGACGGACGGACGGCCGGACGGCCGTACGGCCGGACGGACAGAATCAAATTTGACCTCGAATTCTTCATTGGGGAGTCGAACTTAATCGTTTGAGACCATTTTCGTCAAAAAATTCGAAAGTTACAGACATTTGGGCAAAACTATAACGCGATGTTCCCCAGAACATACGCGCAAAAAGTATATCAAGAACTTCACAAAAACAACAAAATATCGCGCAAATGACTACAACATTATATAGAAACTATGACAACAACATTATATGGAAAATAATTATTGTGTTCAAATATACAGGGTGATTCCCGAAGACCGTTCGTTAGAATATTTTCATGAAAGACTCGAGAGAAACACTTGGAATTTTATAGTTAAGCTTTGTTAGGAGAGATGAATTCTTGGAAAAAATTTTAGATTCGTTCGACTTCCGCTTTCACCGGAAGTGAAACCAACTTTCTTTTTGGCGCTCTAGTTCCTCGGAACTGAGTGCTTATCAATTTGCCCAAATGTCTGTAATTTTGGAATATTTCGATGAAAATGGTCTTAAACGATTTGGTTCGACTCACTGATCAAGAATCCGTGGTCGGAATTCATTCTGTCCGGCCGGCCGTCCGTAAGCACGATAACTCTTGAACGGAATGAGCTAGAGAGTTGAAATTTTCAGAGTAGGTTTGGGGGATGAATATCTCGGCTAAGTTCGTTATTGGGCAAAATCGAACAGATGGTTTCGGAGTAACAAAAAAAAATTTTTTTTTACGAAACAAATTCCAAATCAATTTTTTTTTAATAAGCAGTTTCATCATAAGAATCCATTCATATCATTTTCAACTCTAACAAAATAATACTTTCGGAGATATGATTTTTTAAAATTCCAACGTAAATCGTATTTCACAGATTGATATAATTATTATTCTATGTATGAATTCTCATAATGTCAACTTGAAAGAAGGGAATATTGTAACTTCAAAAATATTGGGGTTGAAATACTCGTATTTTAGCGATGCAACGGTGACCTCACCCGAAAATGTTTGAAAATATTACGTAAATATTGAAAGCATAATTCTGTAGTTTGGTGAACGTAGATCAGGAAATTTTTGATCGATTACAAGGTAATTTATTATTACTTATCTAATAAACTATTATTTGAATTAAATTTCCTTTATGATGCAGTGATATCATATGAATACATTGATATAATTCCCAACTCTGAGAAACCAATACCAGATATACCGCCGTATTCACAAAGCATTCAATCTCCGTTAAGTCCTAACTGAGGTTATCAGTTAAGCCGCCGTATTCACAAAGCATTCAATCTCCGTTAAGTCCTAACTGAGGTTATCAGTTAAGGATAAACTGGGGATAATAAGGGACAATAAGGGGTAAAGGTGGTAAAGCAGGCCTGTTTCACCACCGTTAAATACGTTAACTGAGGTTGCGATTCATATTTTTCCTTAACTGAGGACCTCAGTTAGGACTTAACGGAGATTCAAACACTTAACAATGCTTTGTGAATACGGCGGATAATTTGTCTGTTTGAACTAGTTTTAAATCTAATGCCCAGTTTCTCACTGATAATCAGATTACCCATTGACTTCTACATTGTTTTAATGTATAACTTACATATTATTCTCAGAAAATTCGTGTGAAATCTGAAAACATTCCTAAAATTTTTTCAAATAGGGCTTCATTCCAATGTTAATAACTTGTAGATTTTTGCTTTAAAATTCGTAATTTTCTAGCTTCTATCAGAAGACATACCAATGCTTCTCCTTCGTTAATTAAAAATTCAATTGAACATACAGGGTGTTTCTATTTCAATGTCAAAGTCAGTCATGACAAAAACCTCAACACTCATTATTTTCAAATGAGAACCCATTTTTTTTATTGGTTAGCTGGAATCTACGTATATACACGTAATAGTGTATATTTTATAATACATATACTACTGCTCTGAAATGCTTAATTCCCGAGATATTCGGTAAGTAAAGCAGTAGTATGTATTATAAAAAATACACTATTTTTAACGTAGATTCCAGCTGACCAATAAAAAATGGATTCTCATTTGAAAAAATGGGTTTTGAGGTTATTAACATGACTGACTTTGACATTGAAATAGAAACACCCTGTTCAATTGAATTTTTAATTAACGAGGGAGAAGCTATAAAATTTGAAATTTTCATGCAAAAATTATTAACATTGGAATGAAGCCCTATTTGAGAAAATTTAAAGGGTTTTTCAGGTTTCACACGAATATTCTGAGAATAATATGTAAGTGACACATTAAAACAATGTAGAATTCAATGAGTAATCTGATTATCAATGGAAAAACTGGATATTACATTTAAAAACCAATGTTGGTATCATTTCCGGTGAAACCGGAAGTCGAACGAATCTGAAATTTTTTCCAAGTGTTCATCTCTCCTAACAAAGATTAACTATAAAATTTCAAGTTTTATCACGAGTCTTTCTTGAAAATATTCTAACGAACAGTCTTCGTGGAGCACCCTGTATAGTAGAAAAGTTAGAAGAATGCTCAAAAAATTATTATTCCATGCACAGGACACTGGATCAAATCAACAGGATGTTTCCCACGGAAAAACACTCGTTGCACACAGCACAAATTTCGCTAGATTTTCGTTGAGGCTGAACTTACACAAAAACGCATTATGGCTTGCTTGCTAGACAATGGATGAAAGTGAACAGATGACTGATGAGCAAATTGCAGAATCAAGCTCTTATATAGTTGGGAATGGGTGGAACTATCTCAGTGGTGAAAGGTATTCGTATTCCGTTTTTAATAGGAAAATATATGTCCATCTTTTCACTCATTAAGTCGCTCGCATATTTAAGTTCTGGTTTTCAATAACCCGCAGAACTGTTTTTGCATGCTCCTCCAGGGCGCTATCATTTGGCCCTAATGTCCTTAATTTTCGAATTTTGTGCCGAAAATGGTCCCAGACGAATCCAGCGTTTGCCCGAATAGTCTAGTCAACAAGTGCTTTTTAGGTCAAAATTTTTGCGTATTCTCCGAAAATTATGATTGAGGTGTCATACGATTTGGAATGGCATGTAGATAGTTTTTGATAAATACTAGGGCCACTCGCAAAAATTGCAATAGTTATAAACAATTAAGTGAAAAAAAGGAGGTTTAGGTTTTCGCCAATATCTCAAAAACTATCTGAGATAATTCCAATTTCAAAAAAAATTCAAATAGAGGAGGAAATTTCCTATAAAAAAATGTCCCGACCACCGGAACTGTAGGACCAACATTTATAATTTTCCTAAAGGGTTGACAATATGCCCGAAAACGGGTTCTCTGGCCTGCGCAAGCCTCGCCCCCTTTGTACCTTTGATGAATAAATATTCTTTAAACTTATTAAATATGAAAATAAAAAATTGAAAAAATTCAGGCGCCTCCAGCATAGATCAATGAACAATAATCCGTGGTCCAAATATGTTTATCGCGATTTTTCAATTTGTTATCCATTATTTAATTATCAATTTTTTGTAGCACGAACATTAACATTGCAAGTACGATAATTGTTATACTATTAATCTGAGAATTTTTTCCTTTCGTGGAGCTATTTTCCAAAGGTCTTAGAATATATTCCTGTTAGAAAATTTTGAAAATTGTTAATTTTCGTTTTGTTAACAATTTACTTGAAGTAAAAAATTATAAAGCTTCAATTTATAATATTACTATTGATCCGTTTTCTTATGATCAGAAAATACTTAAAATGATTTTTAATGATTATTGGCTCCTATTGTTGAAAAAATTGTTATAAACAAATGCGTTATTTATGAGATAATTTGAAATTTTCTTTTGAAACATAATTGAATCTTTATAATTTTCACAAGTAAATTGTTCATAACAAAACGAAAATTAACAATTTTTCAAATTTTCCAACGGAAATCTATTCCAAGACCTTTGAAAAATAGCTCCACGAAAGGAAAATATTCTCAGATTAATAGTTAAACAATTATCGCACTTCCAATGTTAATGTTCGTCTTACAAATGATTGTTTATTAACTAATGGATAACTAATTGAAAAGTCACGATAAACATTTTTGGACCACGGATAATTGTTCATTTATCTATCCTGCAGAACCCTGAATTTTTTAAATTTTTTATTTTCATATTTAATAAGTTTAATAGTTATTTTTGTATCTAGTGCGCGAAATGCTACTTTGGTGATCGAGAACTGAATTTTTTAACGAGGCGCAGCCGAGTTAAAAAAATAGTCGAGATCACCAAAGTATTTCGCGCATGCTATGCAAACAAAATTTTTTCTACAAACGCCAATAATATTGTTCTAAAATAAGTAACATGCATAGCTAAATATGAAAAATAGTATTGAACTGGCTTAAAATGTTTTTCCAAATCAAGTAAATATTGTAACTATGAAAATAAAATGGCATTTGTTTGTTTGATTGAGGAACATAAAGGTTAAAATATAAAAACTCCATATAGTTTACATGCAGTGTGCGAAGTAAGTACTTCGCACACTACTTCGCGCACGGTGTCATGGTAACGAAGGAAAATGAAAAAAAGGGTCACTTCGCATATTGTTTTCAATGCGCGAACCTTGTCATTTTTTGACGTTTGTAGAAAAATGATATTTATTCATGAAAGGTACGAAGGGGACTTACGCAAGCCGGAGTACCCGTTTCGTGAGTATTTTCAACCCATTGGGAAAATTATAAATTTTGGTCCTTGTTCCGGGAGTTGGGACGTTTCTTAGGAAATTTCAGCCTCTGCTGGAACCTTTTTTCAAATTTGAATTATCTCAGACAGTTTTTGAGATATTGACGAATAACCAAACCCCCTCCTTTTTTTTTACTTAATTGTTTATAACTATTGCAATTTTTGCGAGCGGCCTTAGCATTTTCTCAAAAACGATCTACATGCCATTCCGAATCTAATGACACCTCAATCATAATTTTCGGAGAATAGGCAAATATTTTGACCTAAAAAGCACTTGTTGACTAGACTATTAATCCTGCCGAGATGGTAGCATCGTTGCCTTCCGCGCAAGGATCCGTTGCCTTCCGCTGAGTAAGTTCACTATTTTGTTGCGCGCATATTTATCTCAAGATAACTTGAGAACGGAAAGAGATAGCGACTTGCAATTTTCAGGGTAGGTTGCGTATCCGAATGCGGTATTTGAGTTCGTTAATAATCGGCCAAAGGGTTTTGGAGTTTTGTTTGTTTTATTGTTATTTCTTCAATAACTAGAAAAAATGGGTAACGATTGAATTCGAACATGGTAATTAGTTGTAGAATGTCGACGCGCAAATTAGTATCCTATCACTAGAAATTTCTTAAAAAATCATTGAAAAATATTATATCACTGACACCGACATCACTGATATTTTGCGACAGCCTTCAAAACCTAACGTTACAGCCAAGTTCCAAATTTGAACACGATCGGACCTATATTGTTGGAGATTCGAGCAGTCTTATGTGAGTTCAGAAGCTGGATGGGTGACCATTGTCACGATAACGTTCGAAAGGAAAGAGATTGCGATTTGCATTTTCTTAGTAGGGTGCGTATCCGAATGGAACAATTGAGTTCGTTGTTGGGCATAATCTGCCCAACTGTTTCGGAATTATACCCATCTGGAATATAACTATTATTATTATTTTTTCGTATGATATTGAATATTCAATGAATTTAAATTCCGGTAGAATACGTATGTCAGCATTAAAAATTCTGTGATCTCCACGTCGTTACATGGGACCCATGTAATGTCGGCGGTGCAGGACTCAGCTCTAATTTTCGAATCTTTCGCCGAAAATGGTCTCAACCGATTAGGTTCGACTCCCTGATCAAGAATTCGAGGTCAAATTTGATTCTGTCCGTCCGGCCGGCCAGCCGTTGCCACGATTACTTGAGAACGGAATGAGATAGCGACTTGAAATTTTCAGGATAGGGGCGCATCCCAATACGACGGACAAGTTCGTTAATGGGCATAATCGGTCCAATGGTTTCCGAGTAATAATTTTGTCTACAACCAATATTAATCCGATCGAATTGAAACTTGGTGAGTAGTTGTAGAATATGAACCTAAGGACGTTTGTGATTTTATGAACATCGTACTGCTAGAAAATTTTTAAAAAATTATTGAAAAATATAATTTACGTCACGATAACCTAAGAACGGAAAGAGATAGCGACTTGAAATTTTCAGGTAAGGTTGCGAATCTGAATGCATCATTTGAGTTTGTTTATAGGTATAATCGACAAAACGGTTTTTGAGTTATACCCATCTGAAATTGGGTTGTTTTTTCCTCAATAACTCGAAAAATACAAAACCATCCAATTCAGACATGGTTATTAGTTGTAGAATGGCAACGCGAAAATTCTTGCAGAATTTTGTGATGATCGTATGAGTAGAAAATTTTCAAGAAATCATAGAAAATTATTGGAAAAAATTGTATATATCAGAAACTATTCGTTCGATATCGCTGAAATTTCGCGAGAGCCTTCAAAACCTAACTCTACTACCAATTTCCCAGTTTGAACATGATCGGATCTATATTGTTGGAGATCCGAGCAGCCCTCTGTGAGTTCAGTAGCTGGATGGTTGAGCGTTGCCTCGACAACTCTCGAACGAAAGGAGATAGGGACTAATTTTCAGGATAGGTTGCACATCTGAATGGGAGACTTAAGTTTGCTGTTGGCCATAATCGGCCCAACGGTTTTGGAGTTATACCCATCTGGCATATAATTTCCTCGATAACTCAAAAAATATAGACTCGATCAAATTGAAGCTTGGTAACTAGTTGTAGACTATCGACATGAAGACGTGTGTAAGATATTGTGAGTACCGTACCACTAGAAAATTTTAAAAAAATTACGGAAAAATATTATGTATCTCATGATTCCTTGAGAACGGAAAGAAATAGCGACTTGCAGTTTTCAGGGTAGTTAACGCATCTGAATACGACATTTAAGTTCGTTAACTAGCATAATCAGCCAAATGGTTTGGAGTTATATCAACCTGAAATTTGGTTGTTATTTCCTCAATAACTCAAAAAATACAAATCCGATCCAATTCAAATATTGTTATTAATTGTATAATGCCAACGCGAAAATTCTTGCGAAATTTCGTGAGGATCGTAGCTCTGGAAAATTTTGAAAAAATCATAGAAAAAAAAATTGGTTCAAGCACTCACGTGAAGTCAGAAGCTTTTGCGCGTATGTTCTCTAGTCCATTCTCCTTTATTGGACACTCTTAATGGAATTTACCATGGTGAATTCTATTGTCTGTTCTCCTGTATTGGACACTCCGAATTTACCATGGTAACTTCGATTAAGCGTGTCCAATGCAGGAGAGCAGACAATGGAATTCACCATGGTAAATTAGATTAAGAGTGTCCAATAGAGGAGAATGGACAATAGAACATACGCGCAAAAGCTCCTGACTTCACGAAAAAAAAATTTGGTTCAAGCACTGACTTGAAGTCATGAGCTTTTGCGCGTTTGCTCTATTGTCCATTCTCCTCTATTGGACACTCTTGATCTAATTTACCATGGTGAATTCTATTGTCTGTTCTCCTGCATTGGACACTCTTAATCAAAGTTACCATGGTAAATTCGGAGTGTCCAATACAGGAGAACAGACAATAGAATTCACCATGATAAATTCCATTAAGATTCCAATAAAGGAGAATGGACTAGAGAACATACGCGCAAAAGCTTCTGACTTCACGTCAGTGCTTGAACCAATTTTGATTCTGAAATTTCATGCAGTTTTTCGTGAGGGTACGTGAGGTGTGTGAGAGAATTAGATAATAGCTAACAGTGCTATTCTCGATTTTTTTCTGGGTTTTCTATTACAATCTCTGAAAAATATCTATAAAATGAAAAATTTTAATTGTTTTGAAATTGCTTCTATCTTAAAAACACTATACCTTTTCAAGTTCCATTTAAAAAAAAAATGGTTCAAATACTGACGTGAAGTCAGGAGCGTATGTCGATTTACCATGGTAAATTCGATTAAGAGTGTCCAATACAGGAGAATGGACAATAGAATATACGCGCAAAAGATCCTGACTTCACGTCACATTTTTCTGAGATTTTCTGGGGGTACGGTTCTTATAAAATTTTAAACACTTCTTTATGTCGATATTCTACAACTAGTTACCAAGCTTCAATTCGAATGAGTCTATATTTTTTGAGTTATTTAGGAAATAATATTGCAGGTGGGTATAACTCTGAAACCGTTGGACCGATTATTCCCGTAAACGAACTCAACTCTCCCATTCGGATACGCAACATACCCTAAAAATTGTCCCTATATCCCTTCGTTCGAAAGTTATCGAGGCAACGGTCACCCATCCATCTACTGAACTCACACAAGGCTGCTCTATTACCCAACAATATATATCCGATCGTATTCAAATTTGGAACTTGGCAGCAGAGATAGGTTTTGAAGGCTGTCGCAAGATTTCAGCGATGTCGGACGAATATTTACTGATATAAAGAATTTTTTTCAATAATTTTCAATGTTTTTTTAAAAATTTTCTAGTTATACGATCCTCACGAAAATTGGCAAGTTGACATGTTTGAATCTAATTGGTTTTGAGTAAATAACAACCAAATTTCAGATGGGTATTTCCCCAAAACCGTTTGGCCGATTATGCCTATAAATAAACTCAAATGTCGCATTCAGATGCATAACCAAACCTGAAAATTTAAATTCGCTATTTCTTGCCGTTCTCAGGTTTTATTGTGACATAAAAAATATTCGTTAATAATTTTTTTTTAATTTTCTAGTGACACGATTCTCACAAAATTTCAGAAACGTGCTTTGATTTATGTTATACAACCATTCATCAAGTTTCAATTCGATCGGATTCATATTGGACAAAAATAAAATTATTACTGGGAAACCATTGGGCCGATTTTGCCCATTAACGAACTTGTCCGTCGTATTGGGATGCGCAACCTACCCTGAAAATTTCAATTCGCTATCTCATTCCGTTCTCAATATATCGTGGCAACGGACGGCCGGTCGGCTGAACAGAATCAAATTTGTCCTCGAATTTTTCATCAGGTAGTCGTACTCAGTGGTTTGAGACCATTTTCGGTAAAAAATTCGAAAATTACAGACATTTGGGCAAAATGACTGGCTGATGAAAATGCGTTGCAAACATTTCATTACCTTCGGATAATTTGATTATGACTATACTGGCACTCCTTGGTCATCTGAGGATGACTCTTACATGTAAGATCTTGAGAGCTTGTACGATTAGAATAGTTGAGTTCTTTTGTTACTTTTATTGACTTTTAATGACTCAACAATGGATGGTGGCGACTACCGTCTAACTAGGAAACTTCCTTTCTAGCCTAAGGATTGAACTCCAACATATACAGGTTGGTTATCACATATTGTAAATGCTTGATTGTACGATAGCTCTGAACGTGCCGATTGAGGGAAGTCGATGTCCAACCAAATTTTACTAGCTAGGTCGAAAACAGATCTGCAAAATCCGTATAAGTATTTTAATCCCCGCCCAATGTTGAACGGAAATTTTCAACAGAGTTGGAAAAATTTCGAAGGAGATGGGAAAAATTTCGAAGCAGTTGGGAGAAAAAGAATGTCACAAAACAAAAACTACACAACTACATAAATAGATAGGGAGCATGTTTTTTGAGCAGCGTGTATATATACAGGGTGAGAATTTGACCTCTGCATTAATTTTAACCAAAGATTCCTCTCATCAAATGAAACACTTTTACATTTACCATTTTTCCAGATTCGGCTCAAGTAAAAAGTTACAAGCGTTTAAAGATTTCACAATGTGCTAATACACTCCCGCATATACATTATCTATGACATTGTTGGCGGACGAGAATAAGGCATGGTAACGTGGTTTACAGCTTGCTTCGGGATTCCAACGCTCAGGGACGGATCCATAAAAGTAGTGAAATTTCTGGAGTTTTCCATTTTAAAACATTCAATGAAGAATATCTCGAAAACGGTGCGTTTAATGAGTAATGATGAAGAATTATTTAATGTTCTAAAACGATGGAATATTCTTGAAATGACTCAAGAAAAACTATATATGCTTTATTTATGCTAATTTCGTTTAGTTTTATGAATCCACGAGTCCATAACTAGAAAACCAGTAGAAGTAGAAAATAACTAATATTTGGAAAATATGTACCATAGTTATAGGAAACTTTACGCCAACATTCATTTTATTCGAAAAAAGGATGTCAAAGCTACAAACTAAAATCTGATTTTTTTTCAAAATTTCAACAGCCTGTATCTTTTTACCTGAGCTGAATTTGGAAAAATGTTAAATGAAAAAAGTGTTTCATTTGGTGAGAGGAATCTTTGGTTAAAATTAATGCAGTGGTATATGTAAAATAATTGATCTATAAGTTAAGTGTGTAGACCAAATAAAATTGTGCAGTAATATGAATACAATGGCTAATTTGCTGTCAGGATATATAAAATAAGTAATAATGAGTTAAATGTATAGATGAAACAAGAATACGTAGTGATAATATAAGTTAAGTGTATAGATAAAATAGTATGTACAAATTAAAATTAATAAATAATAAATGGGACATACAGTGTATAAACATGGTTCGGTTGAATAGATAAAATGATATTTACAGTTTAAAATATATACAGTACAGTGAAATGTATACGGAGTATACATATATAGGTAAATTGCAGTGTGAACAGGTACAGAATAAAGGTGCTACAACCACATGAATTAAATCATGTTTTCCAAAATGAAATGAATTGTTCTACTGAGTAAAAGACATTGTTGACCAATATGTCCTTCATTTCCTCCTGAAATTTTGATTTTGGCAGGTTTCTAAGTCTAAGGGGTAGTCTATTATATAGCAATATAGCACAATACTCCGGACTATTTTGTGATTTTTCAATCTCAGAAAATGTTTACGGATGTGAAATTTATTTCTGGTATTGTAATCGTGTATGTCGGATTGCAAACAGAACCTCCTATCACTACCATGAATGTGCAAAGTTTTCAAGTATGAAAATAGCTGGAAATGTAAGTATTTCAAGTCTCTTGAAAACCCCTTTGCAACATTCTCTATATCTCAATCCACCTATAACCCTAACTGCACGTCTCTGTAGTCCGAAGACCGATTCTCGTCGGGCACAGTTTCCCCATAACACTACCCCATACCTCAGTCTAGACTCCACCAACGCAAAGTATACCGATCTCAAAGTTCCCCTAGACAATGAGTATGAGAGGACTCTCAAAGCGAATATGTTCTTGCTGAGGGCCACTGTTAGTTCGTCTGCATGAACATTCCAGGCCAGGGAAGAATCCAGATGTACGCCCAGAAATTTCACTGTGTTGTTCTCCCTAGCATGCCCCAATCTCAGACTCAGGATTAGAGACTGCGTTTTGCTCTCGTTCATGCTAAGACCATTAGCTATGAACCATTCGGAGACCCCCGCTAGAGTAACTCTCTCCAATTCATACAGTCTTTCAACATTCTCTGACCCAATCTCAATTGTTGTGTCATCGACAAATTGTGTGATCTTGGCTTCAGAAGCATAATCAGGCAGATCATTAATATAAATTAAGAATAATGCAGGCCCAAAATTAGAGCCCTGTGCAACTCCCATGGTTACATCTCTCATACCCGAGTAAACCCCGTCAGCAAAACCACCTGCCTCCTATCACTGAGAAATGATTCGACTAGTTTCATCACTGTAGAATCAAAACCATACCTCTCTAGCTTATAAAGCAGTTTATCTGGGGTCACGCAGTCAAAAGCCTTTGATAGGTCGATAAAAGAAGCCAAGCAGTGTTTACCCTGTTCAAAACATTAAGTTGTGAAATTAATGAAACTGGTAATTGCTTGTACCGTGTTTTTACCTTTTCTATATCCAAATTGAGTACTTGAGAATAGATCGTTTATTACTTGGATGGCTATTAGTCTTTCGATAATTTTGGATAATATCGGAACAAGTGAAATGGGCCTGTAGTTACTCTCATCTCTACGATTCCCTTTTTTTGGCGCTCTTGTTCCTCGAAACAGAGTGCTTATCAATTTGCCCAAATGTCTGTCATTTTCGAATTTGTGGCTGAAAATGGTCTCACACGATTTGGTTCGATTCACTGATCAAGAATCCGTGGTCAAAATCGATTCTGTCCGGCCGTCCGGCCGTTAACACGATAACTTTTGAACGAAAGGAGTTAGAAGATTGAAATTTGCAGGGTAGGTTTGGAGCGTAAATATCTCGGACGAGTTCGTTAACGGGTGAAATCTACCAAGCGGTTTTGGAGTTATGGCCCTTTTTAGTAAAAACATTTCTCATGAATATTTCCGAAACTGATCACTCGATCTACCTAAAATTTAGCATCAAATTGTAGAATAATGACCTTTATACGCATGAGAAATTTTGTATTGATCGGATTTCGGAGTAACGAAAAAAAAAATTTTTTAACTAACAAATTTCGAATTCAATTTTTTTCAAGATGCAGTTTCTCCATAAAAATCCGCTGAAATCATTTTCAACTCCAAAAAGCTAATACTTTCGGAGATTTGATTTTTTGAAATTTCAATAATGAATCGTACTTCTATGTTTTCACAGAATGCTATAATTATTCTATCTATGAATTATTATATGATCTGTGTTCATACTCGTATACATGTCATCCTGTTTTATAAGAGAGAGTCAAATTCATTTCAGCTATTTTAATTTGATTTCTTCCATGGTGCAGTTCTCATTCTCAGATTGCTCATTTAATCTTGATAAATAACAACAAATCTTGTCAAAGTTTGAACAAGAGCGCCAAAACTCCTGTCCACAGGGTATGAACCATTTTTATGAATGGGGATTACTTTCGAAATTTTTAAACAATTTGGAAAGTATCCTGTTGTTAAACATTTGTTTATGAGTTTAGTAAGGGGCAGAATTATACCGTTATATTCGAATTTATTAAGTGCACAGAGATATCATAGTAATCGGTGCTTCTGCTATTCTTTATATTCTTTACCACTTGACGCACCTCACGGAATCCAAACGTGATATTGGGAGGAATCTGCTTTTTGAATGATTCCTCGAATTCTATAGTGGGTCTGGGAAGGTATGATATGATTTCTCCGGAATTGTGGAGAAATAATAATTGAATTCATCTGTAGCAATTTCCAGAGGAATTGAAGCCTTTGCTTTCTGTAAATGGTTATTTACTAACTCACTAACTGCCAAGTAGTTTTACATTTATTGTTCGAGCGTTTTATTTTCCCATCATAGTAAACTATTTTAGCTCTTCTTATATCTTTTCTATACCTCCTAGCTAAGTTATTTCCAACATTTAGAAGATCATCCGACCTAAGTCTCTCATACAGATCCCGAGCAAAAAGTAGTGATGATCTCATATCTCGAAGCTCTTGAGAGAACCACCCACAATCCTTTTTTGAGTTGTTCACCCTTCTATGTGGTTTATCTTCAGTTTATCTGTCCAAATCAGTAGAATTCAGAAGATAAACTGAAGATAAAATACATTCAAATGTCGTCAGAAACCAGCCCTAGATATTTCAGTTTTGCAGAGTAGTCATAAAACAAACCATCTGGTACCAATTTGAGCTGTTTCTCACTGTCGAGTGGCATTTTTAAAAGCTGGCCTAAAGGGGTGGGGAGGTGTTGTAGAGCTTATGAGTGGTCTCCCGTAAGACCTAGGAGTGTCATTATAATGATATCGCATAATCGTCGAGGTGTTGCTACAATCTTGAAATTTACATGATTTGAAATTTCAAAAGAAGTAGATACCAATTCGAAATTTTATTTTCGCAACCTACCCTAAAAATTGATAGTCGCTGTCTTTCCGTCTCAAGTAATCGTGAGATAAATAATATTTTTTAGAATATTTATAAAATTTTCTAGTATAACGATCCCCACAAACTTCTTTGCGTCGGTATTCTACAACTACTCACCATGTTTCAATTCGATCGGATCTATATTTCTTGACTTATCGAGTAACAATATTCTAGATGGGTATAACTCAGAAACCGTTTGGGCTGTTATACCCAACAATGAACCAACTACTGAACTCACTGAATGCTGCTCAGATCTCCAAAATTTCAGCGATATCAGGCTGATAGTTTTTGAGATATAGAATTTTTTCATAGATTTTCAGTGATTTTTTTTAAATGTTCTAGTGTTTTTGAAGTGTTCTGCGACAGCATTCTACAACTAATTACCATGTTTGAATTGGATTCGTTTCATATTTTTTGAGTTAAGGAGGAAATAAAAACTTAATTTCAGATAGGAATAACTCCAGAACTTTTCTGCCGCTTATGCCTATTAAAGAACACCCTGTAGAAAACAAACAAATGCGAAAATTCTACAAAATAACAGAAATGAACATCATTATGTTATTGCTTTTTCAAACCTAAGAATAATTTTTTCGAACAATTATGTACAGGTTTGAAAAAATAGAGTCAAAATAAATTAATTCAACAATAAAATCTATTTATAACCCTTCAAGACATTGCCACGCAATATTTTTGGATTTTTTGTTGAATTATTCTTCTACTCTCTGAAATATGGAAGAAATTTTCAGTATACAGAGTGAAGCACATAGAGTGAAGCATCTCCAACAGTTGAACATCTCTTCTTCTCCGGGGGCCGATGGGATATCCGCGAGGGTTCTCAAATGCTGCGCATCTTCCCTGGCCAAACCGTTATCTATCTTATACGATAAATCTTTCTCTTCCCACACTCTACCTAATTGTTGGAAACTGGCGCTTATAACTCCTATATTTAAATCGGGGGACAAGTTGGACGCCAAAAACTACCGTCCTATGAGCCTGGTACCAATTGCCGCAAAAATATGTGAGAGAATAATCCTGGAGAGAGTCACTCAATTCGCTCTTCAGAACAACTTAATTCCCAGGGAACAGCATGGTTTCTTGCCTGGCCGTTCTGTGTTGACCAACCTTTTGTTGTGTGTGGACAAGTGGTCACGTATGCTGGACAGAGGTGTTCCCGTTGACGTAGTCTACCTCGATTTTTCTCGTGCTTTCGATCGTGTTCCACATAGGCGCCTACTTCTGAAACTCGAGAATTTGGGTATTCGGGGTTCCCTTCTTCGGTGGATCGGATCATTCCTCTCAGATCGTAGTTTTCGCGTGCGTGTAGGTGATTCTCTATCGACCACGAGACCTGTTCTTAGTGGGGTCCCCCAGGGTTCGGTGCTGGGTCCTATTCTTTTTCTCCTCTATACCTCGGATATGCCGAGAACTATTCGATCTCATTGTTCGCTTTTTGCCGATGACTCAAAAATATTTGGCAGTCCCCTCATCGATCCTGGTGTTATCCAGCAAGACCTTGATGCCCTCTACGACTGGTCTGCAAATTGGTGTTTACCTCTGAATCTCCAGAAGTGCGCTGTTGTTCACATGGGAAGGAATAATCCAGCAGTCGAGTACACTCTTGGTAGCTGCGTGATTTCTTCGGGGAGCTCCCACTGTGACCTTGGAGTAGTGGTTTCCGACGACCTTTCTTGGTCTAATCACACCCTACATGCTGTCAACAAGGCGAAGAGAATTCTTTATCTCCTAAGTAGATCATTTTCCCGTTGCGATCCGACCACCTGCAGAATCCTATACACTACATATGTGCGCCCTATACTGGAATATGCTGGACCAGTTTGGTCTCCGTCTCTGGTTCGTGATGCACAACTACTCGAGAGTGTCCAGCGTCGTGCGACCAGGATCCCTTATGGTGTGCTTCGACCCAGTTATCCTGAACGGCTATCCATTATGAATCTTCCCCTATTTTCTGTTAGAAGGATTCGAGGTGACCTTATAATCACATACAGAGCCCTGAATGGATTTTTCAGCACAGACCTGGGAGGAATTTTCACCTTAAACACTAACGAACGATTGCGTGGCCACAGGTTCAAACTACGGAGGGAAAACTTCCGAACAACACAGAGGGAGTACTTTCTATCCAATAGAGTGTTTTCGTCTTGGAATCGTTTACCATCTGCCATTGTGGAGGCCTCCAACGTCAATACATTCAAGAATCGATATGACAGGTGGAATCGGGGGCGGACGTGACAATGGTCAATTTGTTTTTTTTTTCCTTTCATTAAATTTGTCAATTCCTAATCATTGTGAACAAACTATTTTTTTTTCTTGAGCCATGTGCATTAACTTTCATTTTGTTATTCTGTGAGTTTATAGATTTCTTAACTCTTATCAAATAAATAATAATAATAATAATAAACTAATATTAACAAAGATAGCAAATGTCCAAAGTTTTCTTACTCCCGATTTCTGCGCGCATGTCCATGGAAACAGCGGACCATTTTATCCAAATGTCTGTAATTTTCGAATTTTTTTCCGGAAATTTTCTCAAACGGTTCGACTCACTGATGAAGAATTCGAGGTCAAATTCGATCCTGTCCGGCCAGCTGTTTGGCACCATAACTTTCGAACGGAACGAGATAGCGACTTTCAGGGTAGGATGCGCATCCGAATGCGACATTTAAGTTCGTTAATGGGCATAATTAGCCCATTAGGGTTTCGTAGTTATACCCATCTGGAATTTTGTTGTTATTTCTTCAATATCTCGATAAATATAGATCCGATACAATTTTAACTTTGTAATTAATTGTAGGTTGCCGACGCACTAATTTTTGTGGAATTTCGTAACGATCATATCACTAGAAAATAAAAAAAATTATTAAAAAGTGCGAGAGCCTTCAAAACCTAATTTTGCAGACAAGTTCCCAATTTGAACATTGTCGGTTCTATATTGCATTTTCTCCAAATATTCTATGTTTCAGAAACTATCCGCCCGAATCCGCTGAAATTCTGCACATACCTTCGAGACACCATTTTACAATCGAGTACCGTTTTTCAGCTCGATCGACTCTGTATGAGGAGTGAATAGAAAAAAAAAAACATACGCGTAAAAGCTCCATAGTTCACGTCAGTTTGTTTTAAGAATTTTAGAAATGGTAAACAAAAGCGGTTGGAAAGGGTGATATAACTGCAAACTTTGAAATCTGTCAGTTGAAAGTTTCAAGATTTATTGAACTTTGAAATTTCACCCAATATCCGAAAATCACACTGTATATCCAAAACCAAGGAACCCAGACGATTAAAATCTTTCGATATGAATCCATTTATAGTTGACCTCAGTTTATGATCTGCGTTTGTCGGATTTCTCCCAGACGTCTATTGATATGCAGGGTATATCTATAAATAGGATTGTAAATTCTCAATCCATTCTTTGTCGAAATTATTATTTTACGGAACCAACGTTACACTAGTGCAAGTGTATTTACTGCTCCACAAAATTTAAGGATTCAGAAATTTTGGAAGAAGTTTTAAATGTTTAAATTTTTTATCACCAATTTTTTAAATATGAGGAATCTAAGTGAACTTTCAATGAGGTGAACTGTGCTACTTGCCAAGAAAAGATTTTAACCATCAACAAACATTCTGCGTGACCGGTCTAGATCAAATATTTCACCGTTTTTCTTTTCTTAGATTTTGGCAAGTAGCACAGTTCACCTCATTGAAGGTTCACTGTGGTTGGTTCACTGGTTTATCTAACCACACTAAACCAGGCGTTTTCAGTCCGTAAAGGTCGTATATAGGCAGATGGCATTGCCCTTTCTGGCCCTCTTACGGCAAAAGAATAAACGTCGCGGAACATCGCTCAAGGTTTCTTAATCGCAGAGGGTTAGAGTTCGTAAGGATTTCCATAGGTGCTGCTGGTGGGATTCTTTCCCTACCAGTTCGTGACCGATGGATTCAAGTTTCTGAGAACGCCTTCGTTGTCATTCAGTGTCGGCGAAGTTACACTGATGATTGGTAATATCCATGAAACATGAAACCCTGGGTTTGTGTCTGCCTTTGAATGACGCTTTCCTCTTTGGGAACACTTTAACTTTCGAATTTTTTGGCGAAAATGGTCTCAAACGATTTAGTTCGACTCCCCAATGAAGAATTCGAAGTCAAATTTGATTCCGTCCGGCCGGCCGTCCGGCCGTTGCCACGATAACTTAAGAACGAAAAGAGCTAGCGACTTGAAATTTTCAGGGTGAGTGGCCCATCCCAATACAATCGACAAGTTTGTTAATGGGCATAATCGGCCCAGTGGTTTCCGAGTAATAATTTTGTTTTCAACCAATATCAATCCGATCGAATTGAAACTTGGTGAATAGTTGTAGAATATGAACCTAGGCACGTTTGTGAAATTTTGTGCGAATCGTACGGCTAGAAAATTATTAAGAAATTATTAAAAAATATTTTTGTTGTCACGAGAACTTGAGAACGGAAAGAGATAGCGGCTCGAAGTTTTCAGGTTAGGATTTGCACCAGAACGTGACATTTCAGTTTGTTTATGAGCATAATTAGCCAAACGGTTTCAGAGTTATAGCCATCTGAAATTTGGTTGTTTTTTGTTCCTCATTAACTCGAAAAATACTAAACCGATTGTATTCGAACATGGTAATTAGTTGTAGAATGCCAACGCAAAAATTCTTGCAAAATTTTGTGAGGATAGTGTCTGTAGAAAATTTTTAAAAAATCATTGAAAATTGAAAAAAAAATTCTATATATCATCAGTAACTATTCGTTTGAAATTGCTGAAATTTTGCAAGAGCCTTCATAACCCAACTCTACTGCAAAGTTTCAAGTTTTAATACGATCAGTTAAATATTGTTGGAGATTCGAGCATTCTTGTGTGAGTTCAGTAGATGGGTGACCGTTGCCTCGATAACTTTCGAACGAAAGGAGATAGGGACTTGCAATTTTCTGGGTAGGTTGCGTATCCAAAAGGAAGAGTTGAGTTTGTTTTAGGGCATAATCGGTCTAACGGTTTCCGAGTTATACCCACCTGGAATATTATTTCATTGAGAACTCAAAAAATGAATATTCGATCCAATTAAAGCTTGGTAACTAGAAGTAGAAAATAAACATAAAGACGTGTTTAAAATTTTGTAAGAACCGTACCCCTAGAAAATTTGAAAAAAATGAAGAAAAAAAAATTTTAAGAACCGTACCCCTAGAAAATTTCGAAAAAATCACGAAAAAAAAATCTATCGAGCACTGACGTGAAGTCAGAAGCTTTTGCGCGTATGTTCTATTGTCCATTCTTCTGTATTGGACACCCTTAATCGAATTTACCATGGTAAATTATGTTGTCCATTCTCCTGTATTGGACACTTAATTCGAATTTACCATGGTAAATTCGCGCAATTCACAAAATGGCGCATTATCATCCAAAAATATGATATCTGGACCTATACCAACATGAAACAAAGAAATAATGACTTGCTCTATGTAAATCTGCACATTCATGGTAGCATCAAGCACCAACAATTCTGTACGTCCATTGGAACAAATGCCTCCCCAAACAGTAACTGTACCACACGGATGAACCTCATGAACCGATCTGCGATTTCTGAGCACCAGAGGATGGGTCCATACCCTAACACTCCGTCTATCCGAAAACCATCCTTATTTCGACTACTATAGGAACAACAAAGACTCCCATTGATCTTTCCAATCCACGTGCTCATTGGCCCATTCCAATCTAAGTTGCATATGATTTTGAGTTGGAACAATCCTTCTCAAAGGTCGTCAAGAATGTAAATGAACATCTCGAAGTCTTCGGCGAACTGTTTCAATCGAAACCAAAACACCAGTAGCGTTCAAAAGCTATTGCATGATTTGACAAGTACTCAAAGGCTCTCTACGGGTAGGCACAGTCAGAATTTTCAGATTTTGAGTCAAAGTTCATTGTAAGAACGTGAAACAATAACTGATCTAAAATTCTCAGAAACGCAAACGCCAAGAACTTGCCAGAAACTGAAAAACTTATCAAACGAGGAGCAAAAAACCATTCAGATATAAGCGAGTAAACATTTAATTTCTCATAAATGAACATTCAGTGGACAAGAATCGGCAACTTTTGAAACGGTTACAACATTTCTGAACCTTAACTTCTGTGGAGTAGAATATTATTCTTCAACAATTACAATGTCCTCGAAACTTACAATCCAATGGGGCCAACAAAAATCTCTAAAACAAACGATGCAGATCTTGGACTTCATTAATTACATGACAATTCAATTTGATCACTTTCATTGTTTTATTTAGATCATATTCTACGAATTCACCTTTCATCTTGACGGCACTCATTCATCTAAAAATGAATGTTCCTTTCGATCATACCGGGGCACCTGAATTTAAGTCGGCTTCCTTCTTTCTCTTCATTCTTCTCAACTCTTAGGTGCTACATACAAGTCATTGTAGAAAGGTGTGGTTTTGGTTCATTTCAATGCAATGCGCCCATTTCCCGGAATATATGAAAGGTATCAGTTTTTTGTATGTCCTGCGGAAGATAAATCCAATAAAACTGAACAGAATATGTTGCTACTTAATTATTGTTTATAGGAAGCGAATACATTAACGCTGCGCATTTTGCTCAAAGCTTTAATGTTTCGTCATCAAAATGTACCAATTTTCTGTATAACTCATCATCATATGGATTATCCAAGGGCATTATATTATCACCCAAAAATTATAATATCCTATAATCCTCATCATTCTAGGATAGCCTAGGTTATTTTATTAGTTATTTTGCATGCAATCATACCTTTTTTGGCGCTCTAGTTCCTCGGAACTGAGTGCTTATCAATTTGCCCAAATGTCTGTAATTTTCGAATTTTTGGCTGAAAATAATAATAATAATAATAAAGGTCTTTATTTCCATAGAAATCGCAAGGGGAAGTTCACCCAGAGGTGTTCTACCACTTATCCCTTGTTACAAATTATAAATTGGGCATGAGCCATAAAAAAAAATAAACAAAAATAATAGAACATTGGTGAGCATACTAAATAAAACACATATGGGTGGTTATCTGAAATTTGGTTAACTTCTAACGTAATTTTGAAATTGGTGTATTTGGTTAAAAATCAGAACTGTTTATATTCTACGCTGTAGGTATAACATCTACTTTGCTGCATCTAAAAGGGCCAGTCACTTTACTTGATATTTTCAGAGAAATTTAAGATTTTTTAAAATCAGTGTTCTAGGGACTGACGAGACGTGATAGGGACTGATGCCAAACACGTTTATTATTTCAAATCACATTTTTATTGCAAAATGATCTAAAACAACAAACTGTCTCCCATGTTCTAGGAACAAATTCTAGGAACTATAATCACAGGATTTATTTTATTAATTATGCATATGAAAATTGTGTATCAATACTTCCAGTGAAGAGGTGTAGCGTGTTCTTACTGAGGTCCAAGTATTTCTTGGATCTGACAGTATAAAAGTTCCGGAGGAATTTCTTGAAGTGATACAGTCCGGGGAGATATCTCCAGAAAATACCTCTCTCAGTTTCTTCTTTCGTCCGGAATTCAGTTTTGTAGGTGTGTCTACCAACCCCACAATAAGGTCAAGGGCCAATAAAGGGGGTTTGTGCTCCTTTCTTGGCAAGTGTGTTGGCCTCCTTGTTTCCTATGATTCCCGCGTGACCAGGAACCCAGACCAAGGAGACCCTGTTGTTCTTGCCTACTTCATTGAAGTTTTCTTCACAACTCCCATATTAGCTTGGATTCCATAACATGGGAGCTCAGAGCTTTAATAGCAGCTGGACTGTTAGAGTGGATTGCTCTATCACATCTCTGATAGTTTCTTTCTAGGTTCATTTCCACGCATCTTTCTGCCTGAAAGATGCTCGGATAGGAGCCTAGCAATAGTAAGCATTTGGTGCCTGGCCCATATACTCCAGCGCCAGCTCCTGTAGTGGTTTTTGAACCGTCTGTGTACCATTTAATGGCATTTCTTTTAAGAACTTGGGTGGTGGGTTCCCTGTCCCAGTTTTTTTTCTACCAAGCATCGTAGTGAAGTTCTTCTTGATGCTTACTTTCTTGATCATTTCGTCACTAGGAAGATTGGCTGATGAAATATACCTGGTAAGAGAGGACCACGCTTTCTGGTTTTTAATACTCTAATTACCTGTTCCTTTCCTAGATATTCTGATAATGACTTCATGGGCCATTTTCTCTATCACTAGATGAAGTGGTGTGAGATTTGTTACAATCTCAAGTGCCCTGGTAGGACAGGTCCCCATAGCTCCAGTGATACACACACAGGCCAGCCTTTGCACTTTGTCGAGGGTTTTCCTCGTACTATTCTGGCTTGTTTTTGAGTACCAGACTACTGCCCCATACGTAATTATGGGTCTCACAATCATGACTTACATCCATCGCAGTATCTTAGGGTTGCAGTCCCAAGTCTTGCCGGCTCTTTTACGCCATTAAAGCCTTTGTTGCTTTACTGGCAGTGATGTCAACATGCCTATTCCACAGAAGTTTACTATCTAGTGTTACCCCCAGATATTTAACTTCAGACTTCCATTCTATAATATCTCCGTTCAAAAAACAACGACTATTACTGCCAACTTCATAAAACTTGTGTATGATTTCTTCAACTCTCTTTCGCTTAGCTTCATATTTTGTACTATTAAATCCCATCTTTTAATATGAAATGGCTCTGTTTCCAAGTCTCCATATGTTATATTTATGTGTCAGTGGACTGGACAAAATCGTTTTTATGCAGGTTTTTGCTGGTGTGTTTCAATATTTTTATCTAAAATTTGCCTGTGAATAATATCACCAAATAACGCTTTTTTTTTATCAATTCTACTCCTTGATTAGTGTCGTTGGCCATTTCTACAACTTAACCTTTTGGTGACAGTGCTTGCTTCTTTCTTATCATCCTATGTTTCAGCCCTCTGTCTCTTTGTTGTTCGCTGACAATTTTTTTCCTTAAATTTGCAATGAGTAAATCCTTTCTCTTCAGTATGCTATGTCTTTTTTCCGTTGAACTATACTTATCCTTCTAGCTTCAGCTTCTTTTCATTATTTAATAAAGGAACCTCAAGAATAATTTCATCTTCCGATGGCGTATTTTGGTCCACGTAATTATCTGTATTTTCACAAATCTTTTTTTTTTCTTCTATAATCAGATGATTAGGCTTCCCAGTTTTTTCTTGCCTGTCTGTGCTCACGCGGAGACATTTCTTTTACAAATTTTCGTTGTCCTTTTTCCTTAGATATTTTAGTCGTCCCTTTTTTTTGTACTCTGCCAGCAAAACAGGGTAATTTTTAATATTTTCCAATCGCCTCTTTGCCTGTTCAGACTTTATTTTTGCAATTTTCTCTTTAGACAATGTTTTTTTCTTTCTGGGAGCCATATTCTATAACAAATACATTGGTATTATGTTTAAAACCATTAATCGGACAGTATGACCAACAGTCCCTAGATCTGGCGTCAGGCCCTAGTCACTATTACGACTAGGGCCTGACGGTCTAGGGACTGACGAAACGTAACAAAAGCAAATGAAACCGGTCATTTGAAATCGACATCAAAACCAATAGGCGGTCAAAATAATAAGGCAGATCAAACTCATATTTACAGTAAGTAATGAGATCAATTAGTAATTAACTATCTTTAAAACGACTTACCTAGGGCCTGAGAGTTTGACTGGCACAGTACGTGTTTCCGCAGGAAAGTCGGTGACTGCACTAATCACAAAATGGCTGCCGCGGCTTGTTTAGTGTTTGCAACTAACTTCACACAAATGCTATCGTATTGAGTGAGTTATGAGAAAGCCATATGCTTGGATGCCGCATATTCTTGAATTTTGTAAATGACTAGGGCCTGATATTTTTTATCGCTTACACTTTTTGATTATGAATAATGTGATTAAAAATATTGTTATTATACATTAAATCGTAATGATAATGTTAGTAATGTAATAGTAAACGAATTTAAATAGCATTTGATCAGATTATTCTTATAGAATTATAATTACAGTGAAATGAATAATAAATTCGGGAGATGTTACATGGCTAGGGCCTGATATTTGGAGTAAGACATGTCTATTTTTGGAAATAAAGAATATTATGATATACCTACATCAAAATAAGTGACCGAACTAAACGGATTTTATATCATCACTTTTTAGTTTGAAATATTGGATAATATTTTTATAGTATTATGAAAATTGATGCTACCACCAAGTTAACCAAATTTCAGATAACCACCCATATACATTCTATCATCGGAGACTGATTTTTGAGAGAAAAAAAAAAAAACAGAAACAGTCCAAAACAATTAGAGGCAGCTAAGAAGATGTTTTTTTATTTCCGTCCTGAAACGATTTTGAGTGAGCTGTGTCAGGTGTTCAGGTAAATTGTTGTAGAGTCTATAAATATTGTATCTGAAACTTCTCTGGAAAGTAGATGTTCTGTGATGAGGACACGACAGCAAATTCCTATGTCTTATGTTGACACTATGAACATCAGCTCTATACCTTAACTTTCCAAAGAGATAAGTTGGACATCTCTCGACTATTATTTTATGATAGGAACAGATAGCATAATATTCAAAACGAAACTTCATTGGAAGCCAACACAACTCCCTCAGTCTGTGAGACACATGATCAAACTTTCGGATCCCAAAGATAAACCTCACGCAACTGTTCTGTACACGTTGAATTCTGCTGAGCGATTCCCGATCCAAGCAAAAAGCATAAACGATTTGGTTCGACTCACTCATCACGAATCCGAGGTCGAAATCGATTCATTCCGGCCGGTCGGCCGGTCCGGCTGGTCCGGCTGGTCCACATGTGAAGTTTTGTATTGGCAAAGTGTCAAAAAAAAAATTTTAAATTTTAAAAGAAAATTTCTACAATAACTCTTGAACGGAATGAGCTAGGCAGTTGAAATTTTCACAGTAGGTTAGGGAGATGAATATCTCGTTTTAGTTCGTTATTGAGCAAAATAGGCCAGATGGTTTCGGAGTAACGAAAAAAAAATTTTTTTTTAAGTAACAAATTTCAAATTCAATTTTTATTTAAGATGCAGTTTCACCATAAAAATCCACTGATATCATTTTCAACTCCAACAAGCTAATACTTTCGGAGATATGATTTTTCGAAATTTCAATAATGAACCGTACATCAATGTTTGCACAGAATGTTATGATTATTCTATCTAAGCTTTATTATATGATCTGTGTTTATACTCATACATGTCATCCTGTTCTATAAGAGAGAGTCAAATTCATTTCTGCTATTTTAATTTGATTTCTTCCATGGTGCAGTTCTCATTCTCAGATTGCTCATTTAATCTTGATAAATAAACTATTATTTGAATTGAATTTCCTTTATGATGCAGTTCTATCATAAGAATACATTGATATAATTCCCAACTCTGAGAATCCAATATTTTCGGAGATATAATTTGTCTGTTTGAACTAGAGCGCCAGAAAGCTCCTGTCCACAGGGCTTGAACCAATTTTTTCCTAGAACAGGACATATTTTATACAGGGTGTTTCACGAATGATTGTACAGGCTTTCAGTGCAGATGCAGGACATTTTTGTGAGTCTAAATCAGTGTTCGAAATATGTCCTAACTGTATTCGTTTAAGAGATACAGGATGTTTTATCTATTTTATCAAAAACTCTCATCCGGCATTACTCTTGAACGCCTGCATGGATCTTTATGAAAATTTCTGGATATGCGTATAGGCCTATGCCTAATATTCGCTCATAATAACTTGTTGATAGCGCAAGTACGGACTGAGAAAATTAATTTCTTTATTCCACATCTTGTAAAATACCCTGTACATCAAATTTTCTAGAAGTGATTTTTTTTCAGAATCTACAATAAATACCCTTTCAAACAAGCCTATTGATAATAATGGCACACTTCGCATCAATATTTTAAAAACCATTCAATAACTGGAATGTTCAATTCATAATAAACACGGACCTGTGTGCCACCACTGCCACCTAATAATGCGTTAATACATATTGAATGAATTGAATTTCACAGTATCGTGACTTTAGGAATGTGGTGCATCTTATTGCACCCAATACACAAATTCAGGGTTTCGACAGATTACTCTAACGAGTTTTTCAAAAAAATACGGTTCAAAAGCATGATTCAAATGATAAAATAAAAAAAAGCACTGACGTGAAGTCAGTACTCTTTGGCGCGCGTGTTGACGGTGGCTAATTTGAATTGAATGATGAGTACTTCAAGCTCAGTGGATAGAGCGAGCCGAAGATCTACCCAAAGGATAGTGGACACCATTCACTGTCGTTTCAAAAATTAACAGTGCTGTATCTAAGCGGCCATCAGGATAGAGTAATAAAGTTGGAAGAGAACACAACTGACTCTCCTTAGTCGCACAAGCTGCTAGAAGATTTGGGAGAGTCAGTATAATCCTAATTATGTTTATAGCACGCGAGCCAAAGCAGATTGACTTTTTACACTTTTTCTTTCATTGTTAAGTCAATTTGCTTTTGCGCGCGTGCTAAAAACATGATTAGGATTATACTGACTCTCCCAAATCTTCTAGCAGCTTGTGCGACTAAGGAGAGTCAGTTGTGTTCTCTTCCAACTTTATTACTCTATCCTGATGGCCGCTTAGATACAGCACTGTTAATTTTTGAAACGACAGTGAATGGTGTCCACTATCCTTTGGGTAGATCTTCGGCTCGCTCTATCCACTGAGCTTGAAGTACTTATCATTCAATTCAAATTAGCCACCGTGAACACGCGTGCCAAAGAGTACTGACTTCACGTCAGTGCTTTTTTTTATTTTTTCAAGTTCCTTTAACAAATATAGCTATCAATACAGTGTGACTGTTAGCTTTACCGTAGATCGAAAAACATTGCGGTTGTGGGACCTCTGTTAGGAACGCAATTGCCTCTTCTCCGAATCCGAACGTATTTTAATATAGATCTACCGAATACAGTTATACATAAATTTGCATCAGGGCCACCATACAGACATTTCAACTCGGAAACAACGCTATTTACCCCAAACTGCCTTGTGTCCGTGCACTGAATTGACATGAATATTATTTTAAAACCTCACAATATCGGCTCATTACTCCCAATATAACCCAAACAACCCAAAACCATACACTTCTCGTCTGCGCAAGCGCAATATACTCGTGGCTGCAAGTCCTCCCAAAACTACACACCTCACAAAAAACTCCGATTCTCCAACACTAGTGGTTCAGGAGATATCGCTTCTCGAATCCACGCATGCGCAGACCCTCACCAAGGGATTCTATAGAGGAATAGCATCCGCCACCCCAAAACCCCAATCCTCTCTGACGAAAGCACCAGCAGTTGAATCACAGATGGTCTGCTCATGCGCATACCGAAAAATGCCTGTAAGGGGTAACATCAATTTCAAAATTAGCCCCAGGGCCACGGTACGGACACTTTAACTCGGAAACAACGCTACATCCCCCAAACTGACTTGTCCTTGCACTGAATTGTCATAAATATTTTTTAAAACCTCACAATATCGCTCAGCACCCCCAACATAACCCACACAACCCAAAAACAGTCAGTTCTCTTCTGCGCATGCGCAATCTACACGCGGCTGAAAGTCCTCTCAAAAGCACACACCTTACAAAAAACTCCGATTCTCCAACACTAGTGGTTCAGGAGATATCGCATCCCTTATCCACGCATGCGCAGACCCTCTCCAGGGGATTCTATGGAGTAATAGCATCCGCCACCCCAAAACCCCAATCCTCTCTGACGAAAACTACAGCAGTTAAATGACTTCTCATCTGCGCATGCGCATAACGAAAAATGCCCGGAAGAGGCAGCATGAATTTCAAATTAATATTTTTCGGAATTTCAAGCAAAATAGAGTAATTTTTTGAATTTTTTCATGTGACGTGATCTTCACGAAATTTTGTAAAAGTGTTCGCTTTGGTCTTTTGCATCTTACTACTGAGTTTCTATTCAATCAGATCAGTATTTTACGAGTTATCGTGGAAACAAAATTTTAAAATTTTTGAAATTTTTTTTTGTCACTTTATGGCCATCCTGTCAGTCACAAAAAACTGCGATTCTCCAACACTAGTGGTTCAGGAGATATCGCATCTTGAATCCACGCATGTGCAGACCGGCACCGGGGGATTCTATGGAGGAATAACATCCTCCACCCCAAAACCCCAATCTTCTCAGAAGAAAACTCGAGCAGTTAAATTATTTCTCGTCTGCTTATGCGAATAACAACAAATGCCCAAAAGATGCAGTTACACCCCAGTCGTTCACCGTTCAGACTAATTTTGAAAACCAATTTAAAATTCCACACATCGTTTACGCATTAATTCAATTGCCATGCTAGTAATTAGTCCATATTTTAATCAGTTGCCCTCGTACATATCGTATTGATTCAGATAAATGCGTAAATACCCGTCAGAATATTGTCACCAGATGTTATGTATTCCGTGTAGAACTTCGAAATGAAATAATTTGACCAGTTTGGAGGTTCAAAATTATTAATTTTTTTTGAGGCTCCTAGTGGTCTGTCCGCAGTGAAATTTTGCACACCCCAAGAGGTCATTATTGGTCACCGAAGTGCCAAAACTGAACTCATTCCGATATTTGGTTTCGGAATTTCCAGCAAAATATTCCGCTGATAGTTAAAAATTTTTTTTATTTTTTTTACTCATGCTACCCCCACGAAATTTTGCATAAGTGTTTTCGTTGGTACTTCGCATATAACTACCGAGCTTCAACTCAATTGGATCAGTTTTTATCGAGTTATAGTGAAAACAAAATTTCAATTTCATTTTCAAATATTTAACATTTTTTTTTTTCTAGTTTACAGCCATCCGATCATTATGAGACTTCGCAGGCATATAAAGGTCATGATTATACAATTTGAGGCTAAATTTCAGATAGATCGAGTGATCGGTTTCGGAAATATTCTCGAAAAACGATTTAACTAAAAATGGCCGTAACTCCGAAACGGCTCGATGGATTTTGCCCATTAACGAACTTGTTCGAGATATTCACGCTCCAAACATGCCCTGCAAATTTCAACGCTCTAACTTGCTCCGTTCGAGAGTTATCGTGCTAACGGCCGGCCGGCCGGCCGGGCCGGACGGACAGAATTGAATTTGACCTCGAATTCTTCATCAGGGAGTCGAACCCAATCGTTTGAGACCATTTTCACAAAAAAATTCGAAAAATACAGACATTGTGACGAAATGATAGCACGCTGTTCCTTGCGGAACACGCGCGCAAAAATAGTCATTCTCGAATTATTCATCTTCGAAAACTCTTAATTTTGAATAATTGAATGGTAGCAAAATCAAGGATTTCATAGAAACAAAAAAATATTGAACATTGAAGTGAACTCAATATAAAAGGGAATTACAGGAATGAGAATGTGATTTGTTCTCTAAAATTCCCCTATTTCTTTTTGACACTTATTTACAACTTTTTTAGTCGAGCATTTGCCACTGCTCTTGAATGATGGAAGTAATAATCCGAGAGGAATGTACTTCCAAGATGTGAGGGCTAGGGCACATTTCACCCGTGAAATAGTAGCGCATTTGAATGGAGTTCATAAAGATCATTTGTTTGGTAGAGGGGGACCTTATAACTGGCCTGCATGATCTCCAGATATTACATGTTTGGATTATTTCCTCTAGGGGCAATTTAAAAATAAAGTTTACTCCGAAGAGATCATGGATAGGCAGCAACTGATTAATCGTATTCAAGCTTCATGTGAAGATATACGAAATCGACCAGAAATTATAAAGAAAGCCGTAACGCTTCGATCACAAGAGCTAGAAAATATTTAGAAGAAATAGGGGGTATTTTCGAAAACAAGAAAGGATTTTTTTCACTCATTTATTGTCAATTGTTTTCAGTTCAATAAATGTTCAATGTTATTTCGAGTCTCAGTTGGGAAATATCGGACTAAGCAACCAAAATACACGCAACTATTCCTTCACACTTCTCTCCATACTTAATTTGAGTTTTCCGTTGTTTGGCATAAAATCTTCAATTATGCTAACACCTGTGTTTCAATTATTCGAAAAGAGAATTTTCAAAGATGAAATATTCGAAAATGAGTATTTCCGTCATTTCTATCTTCAGGTACATATGTAATCAAATGTGGAACTCCTAAATTCATGTATTGGATGGAATAAGATGTAGCACTGTTATAATAAAGTGATTTTACTCAGAATTTCAATTAATTCATATGAATATATATATATTCTTTTAACGCATTATTCGGAGATTGACAGGTCCGTGTTTATTATAAATTGAAAATTCCAAATATTCAATAGTTCATAAAATATTGATACAACGTGTGCCATTATTGCATATAGGCCTGTTTTAAAGAGTGTTTATTGTTAATTCTGAGAAAAATTTCACTTCTTGAAAATTTGATGTACAGGGTGTTTTACAGGATGTGGAATAAAGAAAATAGTTTTGTCAGTCCGGACCTGCACAATCAGCAAGTCATTATGAGCGAATGTTAGGCATATGCCTATACTCATTCCCCTAAATTTTCATGAAGATCCATGCAGGCGTTCAAGAATTATGCCGATTGAAAGTTTTTGATAAATAACATAAAACATTCTGTATCTCTTGAACGAATATAGTTAGGACATATTTCGAACACTGATTTAGACTCACAAAAATGTCCTACATATGCACTGAAAGCCAGTACAAACGTTCGTGAAACACCCTGTATATTCATAGATACAAATACGGACGTTAATTTTCGATTACAGCATTCTGTGAGATCTTAAAATTACGATTTAATATTGAAATTTTGAAAAATCATATCTCCAAAATTCTTAGCTTGTTGTTGAAAATAATATCAATAGATTCTTATGATGAAACTGCATCTAAGCAAAAAATTGAATTTGAAATTTGTAATGTAAAAAAAAATATTTTTTTTGTTACTCCGAAACCATAAGGCTGATTTTGCCCGATAACGAACTTAGCCGAGATATTGATCTCGCAAAGCTACTCTGAAAATTTCAATTGTCTAGCTCATTCCGTTCGAGAGTTATCGTGTTAACGGCAGGCCGTGGTCCAACTGCTTTAAAATTTTTCCAACTGCTTTGAAAATTTGCTCCGTTCAACATTGAGACATTGAATAGTCTCAAACGATTAGTTTTGACTTACTGATGAAGAATCCGAGGTCAAACTTGATTTTGTCTGGCCGGCCGGACGTCAGCAAGATTACACTCGAACGCAAAGAGTTAGAGAGTTGGTTTAGAGTCTAAATGCGCCGGCTAGGTTCGTCAATGGACAAAATCCACTGAGTGGTTTCAGAGTTATAGCCATCTAAAATTTGGTTCAGAACCTTATTTAACAGTAAAGTTCTAGATTTGAACTCGATCGGATATATATTGGTAACGATGTACTGGTCCACCGGTCTTACACTCGACCAACGAAGTTGTCAACAGTTTCTGATTTTTTACTTGCAGGGAGAAATTTTAATGATTAGTCATGTGCATAAATTTGACAAGTCGATATGTCAGTAATAACATTCGTTCAATACCTAGTGATAATTGCTTTATCTTGTCTATGATATGTACCTTATTTAACAGCCAAGTTCTCGATTTAAACTTGATCGAATAAAATGTAATATGATGATATTTTTCTGAAATTAGTAATCATTAGATGTTAAAAACATTACAGCTATGAGCACAGAGCGTTTATAAAATGTCAATTCATAGTTCCTCAAGGCACAACTGTATGATTCTACTGATTTGTGTCATAGGAATAATTCTCGGAATAAACTATTGAAAATAAACTACTGCTATACAGGTGTTTTTTATCTGATTACACAATTGTGCGATTGAACTGATGTGTCTCCTTACGCCGCCACAAACACGGCACTTTTTCTTTCGGAACCAACAGTGGATGTATGAATTAGAACAGAGACCTTACGCCACCACAGACACAGAACTGTTTATTTTCAACCCAACAAAGTGAATGTATGTATTTGGGTCGAAACTAATCGTTTGAGACCATTCTCAGCCGAAATTTGGACCAGTTTTTTTTGACGATTGTGTTTACAGTCGGATTTATATTCTTGGAAATATTGGGAATATTATTTGTTTTTCCTGAAGCAAAGCAGCTTTGGGCGAGTGCAGTACCTGGATGGGGGACCACTCTGTTTACATGTTAACATATAATATGATACATTTCGCTATTCAAACAAGCATGTGTTTTAATAATTTGTTGTCACAAAACTTGGTTCAAGCCCTGGGGACAGGAGCATTGGCACTCTTGTTCAAACTTTGACAAACCATATCTCACAAATTATTGGTCCCTGGGAATATAAATGGATTCTCACGATAGAACTGCATCATGAAAGAGATTAAATTCAAACAGACCAATTATCCTCAATAATGAATTTATCCCAGATATTCATTCCTCAAATCTACTCTTAAAATTATTTTATATCAATTAAAACTTAGACAATATTGCAGTTTTGTTTTCACTGGAGATATTCTTAACCCAACTTGATCATGTATCTTACCGAAGAATATATTTCCATCATCATATGGATTATCCACGGGCATTATATAATATATTATCACCTTGAATTTTGCATTCAATATATATACAGTGCGCGTCAAAATTATGGAACAAATTCATTTTCTCAGAAGAAAAATATTTGGCAACAAAATCCTGAAACAGGTCAATTTTTGTTTCACTTTTACCAAATTTTTATGCATTTTTGAAGGATTTTTGTTGCATCCTGTGCCATCCCCATCAACCCTCTAAATTTTTTGAATAGGGAAAGTGGGTCATGTGGTCCTTTTTTGGCAAGGTCTTTGTATCTTCTTTACAGGCGTGCAGAAGTTTCCAAGAGAAAATTTTTCTTTTTTGAAAAATAGTTCAAAGAGATTTTCAGTATGTGCACTTTGTCATGGCTCATTTACTTTGAGACGATGGTACCTGATGAAATTTGTCACCGAATGAAAGTCGACCATTACAGTTTTGTTCATGCACCCCTACGAACCCTTTAATGGAGTAAAAAATGGGGGGGGCGTGAGGGGGTTGATAGGGGTTGAATGTTGTGCATGAACAAAATTGTAATGGTTGACTTTTATTCGGTGACAAATTTCATCGGGTACCATCGTCTCAAAGTAAATGAGCCATGACAAAGTGCACATACAGAAAACCTCTTTGAACTAACTATTTTTCAAAAAAGAAGACAATTCTGCACGCCTGTAAAGGAGAAACAAAGACCTTGCCAAAAAGTTCCACATGACCCACTTTCCCTTTTCAAAAAATTTAGAGGGTTGATGGGGATGGCACATGGTGCAACAAAAATCCTTCAAAAATGGATCAAAATTTGGTAAAAGTGAAACAAAAATGACCTGTTTCAGGATGTTGTTGCCAAATATTTTTCTTCTGAGAAAATGAATTTGTTCCATAATTTTGACGCGCACTGTATACATATAATATGTTGTCTATGATTCAATCATACTTTGTTTTCTAGAACAGGAGGTGTATTTTCTATCAAGAATAACGAATCAGAAATATTTTGACATCTGTCATAGGAAAATAAGATGACATGTAAGAACACACCTCTTGTACTAATTCATAGATAGAATAATTAAGTACAGCATTCTGTGAAAAAATAGAAGTAGGATTCATTATTTAAATTTCGGAAAATAATATCTCCGAAAGTATTTGCTTGTTAGAGTTGGAAATTATATCAATGGATTTTTATTGCGAAACTTCATCTTAAAATAAATTGAATTTGAAATTTGTAATGTAAAAAAAATTTTTTTGTCGTTACTCCGAAACCATCTGGCCGATTTCACCCAATATAACGAACATAACTGAGATATTTATCTCCCAAACCTTCTCTGAAATTTTCAACTGCCTAGCTCATTATGTTCGAGAGTTATTGTAGAAACAAAATTTTTCAAATTTTGTTTTTACATGTTACGGCAACCTGATTAAAACAAAATATCACACGCATATAAAGGTCATTATTCTACAGTTTGTTGCTAAATTTCATTTTTCTGAAACATTCATCAAAAATGTTTTTACTAAAAATGGCCATAACTCCGAAACCGCTTGGTGGATTTCGACCGTTAACGAACTAGTTCGAGATATTTACGCTCCAAATCTACCCTGCAAATAATAATCCTCTAACTCCTTTCGTTCTAGAGTTATCGTGTTAACGGACAGCCAGACGGCCGGACAGAATCGATTTCGACCACAGATTCTTGATCAGTGAGTCGAACAAAATCAACCATTTTCAGCCACAAATTCGAAAATTACAGACAATTGGACAAATTGATAAGCACTCTGTTCCGAGGAACATGAGCGCCAAAAAGAACCTCAATAACCCGAATGTCCAATTTGAAAAAATCAAGATATATTAAAATATCTCACCGGTACAAATTTATTAGGTATGACCATTCTAAATGATCTCTGCATCATTCAGTACCCATGCAGAACAAAGCGAAATTTTTGCCTTATTATCGCTTATTTCTTCATTATGAATACTTCCGATGGTACGATTTTTCTGACGGACCGTTACAAGAAGCCATTTTAGGCGCTGTTGTTGCTCGAACAGAGTGCTTACCAGTTTGCCCACATGTCTGTAATTTTCGAATTTTTGGCAGAAAATGGTCTCAATCGTTTTGGTTCGACTTAGTGATCAAGAATCCGTTGTCAAAATCGATTCTGTCCGGCCGGCCGTAAGCACAATAACTCTTGAACGGAATGAGGTAGACAGTTGAAATTTTCAGATAAGGTTTGGGAGATAAATATCTCGTTTAGGTTCGTTATTGGACAAAATCGAGCAGGTGGTTTCGGATACAAATTTCTAATTCTATTTTTCTTAAGATGCAAATAATTATCGAAACTTTATGATTTCATAGAATGCTCTAATTAGGTATAATTTGCTGATGTATGTAAATCCAACATATAAATGAGTCAAAGACCTACGTATTGAATTTGATTTTTTTATGAAGCAGTTCTATCTTAAGAATCCATTGATATAATTCCTAACTCTGAGAAACCAGAGATATGATTTGTCAAAGTTTGAATAATTACTCGCTAGTAGTTTGACAAGAGCGCCAAAACCCCTGTCTACAGAGTTTTCCACACATTTTTTCATCAAAGCTGTTATATATCTCCGAAACCATGGCAATTAAATAAACTATTCAATAGTAAATACGAAAAGATATGTAAATAGAATTTCGTCATTCGTAAGAATTTTATTGATCTTCTACTTTCTACCAAACTATGTTTTGATTTGGAAATATTGAAATTTCATCTCATTCATAAACATGCGTTTCACAGAACAGTAAATAAACGTATCAATATCAAAATACCCGAATTAACATTATTTATTGAATGAATAAAGACAACATAAATGTCTTACAAGAGGAGTGAAAATTCCCGAGAAACTAATACTCCACTTAATATACGGAAACAAATTACAAATTGTCTGTCTGGACATTGAAAATAGTTAAGATTGTTAGCACTGAAAGATATAATCTGAATTTACGAGCCGCGTCTCTTTCATTCATCGTTTCTAAACTCCTTCATTAATTAAGGATAAAACTAACTCATTTCGACAGAACAAACTCCCCTAAGTCAAGAGGCCTTGGCTGCTCAAGTCAAACCTTCAACCCATACGGTTCACGAGGGATAAGTCCGATTCGAATTTACGCATGCTTAAGTCTTTCTTCTGGTATATCCCAGGACAGTTAGCGCTAAAATGGGATCTAGCCCCTAAAACTTGCGTTTTAACCCCTTTTATGGGTATCTGAGTTTGCTATGGTTTCTAGGTTGTGCTTCCAGATTTGATGAGAGCATAAGAACCGCGAAATTTTCACACTTTTTTCAGTATTTCGCTTATAACTGGAGAAGTACGTATCCTACTGAAAATAAAAGAACATTACATTTAGCGTTTAATGGCATTAGAAACATCGAAATTGGTTTAGCAGTTCAGCCGCAATCGCCCGTCAAATATGAGCATTTTTTACAAACTTAGCCCAAAAGTTGACAACCCTAAACTTCTAACGCTCTGTTCATAGTTTCAATGCTTTATAAATTTCGATGGTCCAGATTTAAAAGGACGCCAACTGACGTGGTGTTTTCTAACAGGGCAAAGGGACTTTAAGTAGAGATCTCAAGTGGTGCGCTTGGCGTCTATCTAATTATTATATAAGGACGACGATGGACTATCGAAGCTCTCTGTTCCTTGGTGTTTGCTGAAACAACGAGATCTTTCCACAGGTTGAATCCTTTTCTCTGAATGATAGATGTATTGTAAGTGTAATGAACCATCCACAAGTAAGTGTTTTGCATTGATAATGATTATTAACACTGCTGTTATGTTTGTTTGCCAGATCTTTATACTGCCTTGACTAAAATCTGGTACTCCTGATTATGTTTACCCCTTTACCTTTCAGTGTACAATCTTGTTCGTAAATCATAGTTTACGTACTACCAGAACTGAATAATTTTTCGAAATGTTTGATATCACTGATATACATTATGCATTCACCTAGTGGGACCAATGCAATTTCGGTGTTTGCTGTAAATACTGAAGGCTAAACTTGTTCATTGAGTTCATAATGTGGCTAAAAGGTATTCGGTCCACATCTGGTGTGTATGAGTGTCAATATTTGTCCTAGGGCAAATTCTCCCCGGTGGAAATCGAAGGTTGGGGATCGGGATTACCGTATTGTTTTATTCATGTCGTTCCGTAATGATTGACATGTGTCTATTATTATTATTCTTGAATACCACTACTTCACTTGACATTAGTATGGCCTTTGATGGATACCGAAGAACATGTCTGAAAAACGACCTTGGGTATCAGGATTGAATAGTCGGCCCTCGTATCCACACTGTTAGCTACCTGAGAATGAATGTCGAAATAAAAGGGAGATGTGGGACGCTACACCTATGCTACCGGAACCCTATGAACAGCTTTGCAAGCTACTTGTGTGTGTAATTTGGATGATATCCATACACCAATGTTATTGTTTCCACTATGTACCTGTTGTTATGTACCATATAACTATTTTGTTCTACTATGTATCTATTGCTATTGACCATGTAGCTGTGTCTATTCATTATGACCTAATTTGATCCAGCATACATCTATATACTGTTGACTTAACCATTGTACCTGCACCAGTGCATATCTATTTGAAATGATCTAATATGTGTAAAGAGAGGGGTTTTTCTTTTACGTTCTTTTCCCCGATCTCAGGTAATTTGCGCCGAACGTACATTAAACCCTTCGAGTTTATATTATGATATTTTATTTCATTCCCTCCTGACCTTCCCAGCAATCTCTCTTAGTCTGGGTATCTAAAAGTATTTTGGGTCACACAGCCAAAGGTAAGAATCACGCTATATGTTCAATGACAAAATAGCTTCACTTGAGTCACGGTTTTAGTAGCATTTTGGGGCGGGATCATTACAGTATAATGTACAAATAGCAATTTTTTCATCTATCAACGTAACGTTATCACTGGTTAAGGGGTATGTGGTGACAAGGGCGATTGGACAAAGTCGAACCAAGTTTATCATGGCTCAGAGGAATGATACGTGCACATTGAAATGAAACAATGACTTCATGGAGTATCACCTCTCTATAGCGACAGAAATTTCCCGGTATCGGAACCAGGGAGAATAACTTTCCCTGTCAGGTACAAACCTTAGCAGGCACAGGCTCATGAACCCATAGGGCAGGTATAAAGCAGGATCGCCCGAGAATGGGGGTCAGTGGCAATTGGGTAAGTTACAGTATGTAACTAAAACAGGTCTCCTCAAAATAAAACTATGTTTTCATTTTCACCAAGTGTCAATGATTCCCGTTTACGTAGCACCGAGTTGTGGAGTTACGACCTGGAGTGCTACGTTTACGGGAATCATTGACACTTGACGAAAACGAAAACATAGTTTTATTCTGGAGAGACCTGTTGCCAGTTACAAACCGTAACTTGCCACTTGTCACTGACCACCATTCTCGGGTGATCCTGCTTTATACCTGCCCAATGGGCACCCTGACAGGGAAAGTTATTCTTCTTGGTTCCGATTCCGGAAATTTTCTGTCGCTATAGAAAGGCGACATATGAAGCTATTGTTTTAATGTGCAGGTATCTTTCCTCTGATCGAGTAGTTTCGGAAATATTCAGAAAAACTACTTAAAATGGCTATAACTCTGAAACCACTTGGTGGATTTTGCCCATTAATGTATTGAGATATTTATGCCCCAAACTTCCTCTGCAAATTTAAACTCTCTAATTCATTTGGTTCGAGAGTTATCGTGCTTGCTGTCGGCAGGACGAACAGAATTGTATTTGATCCCGGATTATTAATCAGTGAGTCGGACCCAATCCTGCTTTCGACATGATTTAAACGCATTTGCATCAAGTGACCAATTGAACCAAGTATTTGTATAAATGCCAAACCATATTCGATTTCGGTACAAACTTTCTTAGATTGATTTCCAATTTCATTTACATAAATATCACTGATGTCAAATCCTCCAACAATTTTGAATTTTCAAATATTTATACTTTCTCAATATGTTTTCCAAATGATAGCTAAACTCTCGGGTAACTCGCAACATTGAGGTAACTCGCAACTGAGAAATCAGCTCACTCAGAATATCATTATGGAACTCAATTTTTTCGCATCCACCATTTCATAACAAACTCCATGATACTCTGATTAATGGCTAAAGTCATTGTTCTCCTACTTTTTATCATAATCAGAAAAAAATCTACTCCTTCAAGCTCTAGAAATACTCAGTAAACAAATGATTTGTGCGAATGGTCTAACGATAATTCATACGACCATTCAATTTTGAAAAAGAAAAAGAATTTGGTTAGTTTGGCTTTGATTCGATATCCTTTCTTTCGGGCTCTAATGCTCTATGCTATGTGGCTCAATGAAAATTTATCAGAAATTCTAAATAATTGATTTAGAAATTAGAATTAATCAATTTTAATTTAAGTAATATAGACTATTTTTATATAAAATGGAAACAGAAGTGAGAAACAATCCAAAATCCAATGAGGAAACAGATGATAAAACTAAAATAGCTGAAGACTTCAAAAATCAAGCGAATGAATATTTCAAAAGTAAGTGATTTGACTACTTAGAGTTATATGCCATGTGATTATACGTAAGTGAGTATCATTCGTTCATTCGGGGCTTATGAAATAAAATAATTTATTAGAAGTTCATATTTCCTAACCCGATAATGAGTTGCCTCTAACCTTACTTTTTTAATTGCAGAGCAAGACTATGATTCTGCTATTAAATACTACACACAAGCGATTGAAGCAAATTCTAAATCAGCAGTTTATTATGGGAACCGTAGTTTTGCTTATTTGAAATTAGAATGGTTTGGATATGCGTTAGAAGATGCAACGACAGCAATCGAATTGGACAAGAATTACATTAAAGGATATTATAGAAGAGCCTCTGCCAAAATGTCTCTAGGTAAATTCAAAGAAGCTTTGAAGGATTTCGAATTAGTAAGTATTGCGTTTAAAATTGTTCATTTCCACTATCAGGATACCAAAAAATGTTTCTCCTACTACCCGTCCTAATCCTTCCTTCTTTGTTCCTTCATTCTTTCATAACGATGGCATGAATATCTGGCAAAGAACTAAATAAAGAATAAAATGTTTGTGATGAAAACTAATGCTTGCAAATATTTGATATCATACTGTCGGTACAATGCCAAAAGCATGAATGCCTTCAGAAATGCATAACCCCAGAGTGGCCTGATCATCGTTTCGCGAGAGTGTGAAGTTAGTGAACTTTTGTGAATATTCAAACGCCTTAATCTTGAAACAATAAATTTTTACATGCGCGGTTTTGGCATTGCATCAACAATATACTATCCACAGCAAATATTTTGGTTAGATGGTAGTTTATAAGACTTTCATTATATGAAATATTTCAGGTTACTAAAATAAGGCCGAATGATAAAGATGCAAAGTTGAAATACAAGGAATGTGATAAAATTGTGAGAAAACTAGCCTTTGAGAAAGCAATTGCAGTAGAAGATATGAAACAGAATATTGCGGATACAATCAATTTAGAAGCAATGAGTATGTCGTCATAATTTACATTTCAAATAACTATTGAACTAATTTTAATTACCAAAACTTGTAGCTATAGAAAATGACTACAAGGGACCCCAACTTGAAGATGGTAAAATAACATTAGATTTCATGAAAGAATTGATGGCCTTGTATAAAAAGCAAGGCAAGTTACATAGGAAATATGCTTTTAAGGTAACAAATATAAATACATAATTTCTGATGAATAAATTTCAATATACGTAAGTTATAGGAATTTATATTCCGCCAAAGTGGAAATCTCTTTAATTGGAGAATTTTGAATTTCCTGCTTGTAGAATATTTTGTTTCAAAAATTATTCAGTGAAATTAAATTCTTGGAGTGTATATTATTCTTTCAAATGAAAAACAAATATATTTATATTACTCATTCATTCCTCTTGATATCAATAATGATAGACTATGTGAGAGAATTGGCAGCAGTAACTTTTAACAACAATACAAAAAAATATTAACAAAAATATAACTTTTAGAATTCTCTGGAAAATCTTTGATATGTTATTAATGAAAATTAGTACGAATTTTTTTTTAAATAAATCTATTGGTGCTTCTGAACCTTCAGTTTTGAGTTTTTAATTTTTTTTTGTATTGGTTTATATCTCAAATAAAAAATCTTAGGAATCAAGGGATTAACTCTAGTTTTAGATTTAGATAATTCAAGTACAATGATAATACCCATTATTTTCAGGTGTTTAGTTCATTATTTTGATATGTAATTCATTTTCAGATTTTGTTAGATATTAAGACATTTTTGATGTCTCAACCGTCACTAATTGATGTTACAATTGAAGCGAACAAAAAATTCACAGTTTGTGGAGATATTCATGGACAGTTTTATGATCTCATGAATATATTCGATTTGAATGGCCTACCTTCTGAATCAAATCCTTATTTATTCAATGGGGACTTTGTTGACCGAGGTTCTTTTTCAGTTGAGTGTATTTTTACGCTGTTTGGTTTCAAATTATTATACCCTAATCATTTCTTCATGTCCAGAGGTAAGAAGGAGTATTAAGTATTAAGACGTTGTAAATTGTTAACAATTAATATATCAAACAGAAGTTATTACAAGGGTTGCCTCTTATAACAACCCCAAATAAAAATTACATCTTTGCGTTATTTAGTTTTAAGAGCAATTTAAGAGTCGCTGTATAAAAGTGTACAGGTACTCCATAAAAGAAAGTGTAAACAATAGTGTTCCTATTTTTGATTAGTTGTTGGCGTCACATGGTTTCAGCCGCCATGACTAGGCTAAATTCGAAAATAGGAACACTATTGTCGCCACTGTCTTGTATAGACCACATTAGTTAGGTTAGGTAAGGCGGGAAATTTGAATTACGATCCATCCGTGGATCCGAGCACTGAATTCCCCCATGCATTTAGTATGGACCTAAAATTTACGCGAATTTCTCGCCTGTTTTTAGATACTTTGGCTAATTTCTTAAGGTTTATTTTAGTTGAAATAGATTCTGTGAACCTTTCTCAACCATCTAGAATCAAGTTTTCATAACAAAATTGTATATTTCCAAAATAATTAATAAATATAAAAGTGTTCACCAAATTCGATTGACGTATGTCTTAGCTCACTCGAAATCAGTCAAAAATAATAATATAACCCTAAATCGGCCTTGTAATGACGCACAACAGAAGTCATCTACGACATACGGAAATCTTTCGAACTAGAATGGTTTCAATTTTGATTTAAGAATAAATAGAGGTAGATTTTAATGTGGAAATAACATGAAAACATGCACTAATGATGAAGGTACCCAATACTTGTTGTCTCTGTACTACCAGTCTCTTTTAAATAGGGTGGTTTCACCTCAAAGTTGAAATTCCTTGTTAAAAAATTTGTATATGGATCTCCCGCCAAGCGAATGATTCTAACCTAACTAATGTGGTCTATAGAGTCACTGTAGTAATCTTCCTCAGCAGCGCTATCTATATTCAAACACCGGTACTTATTGATTGATCCTAGAAAACAACATAGCAATATGAATTTGAATATGACTAATTTTTTTGGATTCTTTCAAGACCAGTTCATCATTCTACAGTTATACTGGCATCAAAAATATAGTCACTGATGTTGTCAGTTGGATATGTTTGATGTTTCTTGTGGTAAAAATACGAATCATCGTCTAACTGAAATCTATTCCAGGCAATCATGAGAGCTCAACTATGAATGAAATGTACGGTTTTCATGGTGAAGTGAAGTCGAAGTATTCGGCTAGAATGTCCGAATTTTTCAACGAAGTGTACAATTGGTTACCATTAGCTCATTGTCTGAACAAGAAGATTCTTGTGATGCATGGTGGTCTATTCTCGAGCGACGGAGTGACCCTGGACGATATACGTCAAATAAATCGTAATAGACAGCCTCCAGATGAAGGTCCCATGTGCGATCTTTTGTGGTCGGATCCGCAGCATCAAAATGGGAGGGCTCCAAGTCGGAGGGGTGTAGGATGTCAGTTCGGACCGGATATTACTGAAGCCTTCCTGAAGGAGAACAATCTTGACTATGTAATCAGGAGTCATGAAGTAAAACATGAAGGATATGAAGTTGCGCATAATGGAAAATGCATCACGGTGTTTTCTGCACCTAATTATTGGTAAGTCATGTCACAACTGTATGAAGTAGAAAAAATAAATTAAAATGGTTTCCTGAAGCGTGGATAAATGTATTAGATTAACTATTCTTCATAAAGCTATGTGAAAAAAGTCCATATTTATGTGAATAATTAGGGTGGGTCAAAAAAATCGATTATTTTTTTTTTTTACAAGTGACACGGAAAAATGGGTTGCTAGACACCTTAAAAAAATTCTCACCAAGCATAAGCTCTTAATTTTAATAGGAAGATCCTCCGCATCGCAGTTTTGTATTTTTTTCTCAGTCTAATAGAAAAAAATTCATACCTCATCATTTATCGATTGAACAGAAAGATATTCCAAGAAAATTTTTTAGGAAATTTAATGCTCTACAAAAAAGGTATCTCATGTTTTTTCCGTAAACCTCACCATTTGAAAGATATTAAGGATTTATTTTTGATTATTTCAAGACAAATTTCATTTTTGTTTTTGAATTTTATAACTCGACAATAAATGACTTTTACAAAATGCGCAATACAAATTTTTGTTGGAAATTAACTGCTCTATAAAAATGGTTTCTTATGTTTTGGCGATGAAATTGACCGTTCAAAAGATATTCATCATCAAACTTTCATTGGGTTTCACAAAGCTCTGACTGCGCTTAATTGCCAAATTAGTGCGATTCTATGTCGATTCCCAGTTCATTTTTGACGCAACCATCGAATTAAATTCACAATTAAGCTAATCGGAGCTTCGTGAAACCCACCATAAAAATGCTGTAGAAATAAATGTATACAAACCAACGACAACATAACGATAAAGGAAAAAGTAGGTGGCGCTAGTTCACAATTCAAACAGATGAAATAAAATACAAAATAAAAATTCTCTAGAGGAGAAATTTTCCTTAGGATCGTGATTTCTAATGATTAATAGTTCAAACAGACAAATTATATCTCCGAAAGTATTGGTTTCTCTGAGTTGGGAATTATACCAATGTATACATATGATAGAGCTGCATCATAAAGGATATTCAATTCAAATAATAGATTATTTATCAAGATTAAATGAGCAATCATGAGAATGAGAACTGCACCATGGAAGAAATCGAATTAAATCTGGCCAATTTTGCCCAATAACGAACTTAACCGAGATATTCATCTCCCTAACCTACTCTGAAAATTTCAACTACCTAGCTCATTCCGTTCGAGAGTTATTGTGGAAAAACTTTTTTTAAATTTTCAAAATTTTTTTTTCAAACTTTGCGGTAATCTGGTCAATACAAAACTTCACATGCGTATAAAGGTCATGATTCTACAATTTGATGCTAAATTTCAGATAGATCGAACGAACTTGTCCGAGATATTTACGCACCTTGCAATTTTCAATCCGCTAACTCCTTTCGTTCGAGAGTTATCGTGCCTACGGCCGGTCGGACAGAATCGATTTCGCACTCGGATTCTTGATCAGTGAGTCGAACCAAATCGTTTGAGACCATTTTCAGCCAAAAATTCCAAAATTACAGACACTTGGGCAAATTGATAAGCACTCTGTTCCGAGGAACTAGAGCGCCAAAAAAACAAGTTTCGTATGACAATTGCCCAAAACAGGTTTAAAGTACCTACAAATAGTAGTTATTCCATAAAACATGTATGAAAGAAGATGAGTAATAATATGAAAGAAGATGAGTAATAAATAAAAAATTACCTTGTAATCGATCAAAAATTTCCTGATCTACGTTCACCAAATTTTCTCCTCTCTCGAACTACAGAATTATGCTTTCAATATTTACGTAATATTTTCAAACATTTTCGGGTGAGGTCCCCGTTGCATCGCTAAAATACGAGTATTTCAACCACAATATTTTTGAAGTTACAATATTCCCTTCTGTCAAGTTGACATTATGACAATTCATACATAGAATAATTATATCAATAGCTGGCCATACACGTACGTCCTTTCGCGCGGTTTATCATGCGCGTTGTAACGTGGCGGTTATCATGCCGAAAAGAACGGCGTGGCGAAAAAACCGTCGTTGCCCATACACGTTGTGAATTATTCAGATGATTTTGCACGTGAGGGTTCGTAGCAAATCATCTGAAAGGATAAACCGGGTGTGTATGGCCGGAAAACGTCGAAAAAAGAGTCATTTGGAACGGCATTCAGTCATCTTGAAATTTTCAAGATGATAAACTGAGTTCTTGGCGATTCCGCTACACGAAGGCGTTGTTTCACCATCCAGTTCAATTTAGTTAGTTGAATATTTTCGTGTTCTCCGAAAGTATTATTTTCTTAGAGTTGATAATGATATCAATGGATTCTTATGATGAAACTAAAAAAAATTGAATTTGAAATTTGTAATGTAAGAAAAAAAAAATTTTTTCGTTACTTCGAAACCACCAGACCGATTTTGCCCGATAACGAACTTAACCGAGGTATTTATCTCCCAAACCTACTATGGAAATTTGAACTGTCTAGCTCATTCAGTTCGAGAGTTATCGTGTTAACGGACGGCCGGACAGAATCGATTTTGACCACGGATTCTTGATTAGTAAGTCGAACCAAAACGTTTGAGATCATTTTCACCCAAAAATTCGAGAATTACTGACCCTTGGGCAAATTGATAAGCACTCTGTTCCGAGGAACAAAGAGCGCCATGGCAGAAAAGTTGGCTGGCTGACAAAGAAAAATATTGTCACATGTCGCTTTTACGGGAATTAAAAGATAATAATCCCGATTACTTTAAAAATTATTCAAGGATGGACGCAAAGATATTTGATCCTCGACCGAAGGATCATCTGCGTGTATGGCGATGAAACGCCATTCCAGAGGAAAGGACGTGAGAAATCCCTCAAAGCTCTATCATGGCGTGCTGCAATGCTCACTCACGCAAGGGATTTTCCACATGATTTTGTAGATAACACGATAAACCGCGCGAAAGAACGTCCGTGTATGGCCAGCTAATGTGTGAAGTACGATTTACATTGAAATTTTGAAGAATCATATCTCCGAAAGTATTAGCTTGTTAGAGTTAAAAATGATATGAATGGATTCTTATGATAAAGCTTCTTATTATAAAAATTTAATTTGGAATTTGTTTCGTAAAAAAAATTTTTTTTTTGTTACTCCTAAACCATCTGTCCGATATTGTCGAGTTATAAAATTCATAAACAAAAATGAAATTTGTCTTGAAATAATCAAAAATAAATCCTTAATATCTTTCAAATGGTGAGGTTTACGGAAAAAACATAAGATACCTTTTTTGTAGAGCATTAAATTTCCTAAAAAATTTTCTTGGAATATCTTTCTGTTCAATCGATAAATGATGAGGTATGAATTTTTTCTATTAGACTGAGAAAAAAATACAAAACTGCGATGCGGAGGATCTTCCTATTAAAATTAAGAGCTTATGCTTGGTGAATATTTTTTTAAGGTGTCTAGCAACCCATTTTTCCGTGTCAGTTGTAAAAAAAAAATAATCGATTTTTTTGACCCACACTCAACATACCCATTTAAATTATGTTTAACATTTCTAAAATATTATCCAATCTTGGTTTTTTAGTGATACTATGGGTAATAAAGGTGCATTCATCAATCTAAATGGAAGTGACTTAACGCCAAAATTCGTAACTTACGAAGCTGTGGTAAGTAATAAAATGGACATATGATATTTTATCTCTCTTATACCTGTTTTTGTAGCCTCATCCAGATGTAAAAGCAATGGCATATGCTGATGCCTTTTACTGTATATAAATGTACTGAAAAGGCCCAGTCACCGTTCATCTTACTAGTAGTACCTGTTAGGTTCAGTATCTTTTAGTTAACAATATTCGGTTCGCTAAACAGGACATCTGATTGAACTCAACATTTTTATTTTCGATTCCATTACATTATTTATTAGCGATTTCTAGAAGGTTTTTGTATAATGGAAAGAATCAATTTTTAGAATATTTTAATATTGAACTCAAATTTCTAATGAAGAACAATAGGATTTCGAATTGTTTACAAATTCAGTTGAAGTGGTTTCTTTAACAAATCCATTTTTATTTTGTAGCAATTTCCCAATAATTGAATTAATAAAAAAATTTCAAGTACATGTTTGTTCAATTGGAGATATCTTTCATAACAAATTCCATATCCCAAATAGTGATATTACTTGATAATTTCAAGAAAAAATTTTCTCGGTAATATTACAAAAATATAGGTGATATTTTGAAATCATCTGCTCTGTTTTGTTTGGGAATAAGTCAATCTAAGAAGCAAAGGACGTTCATTTTTTAGACAAATTGCTGTGTCAACAGTCTTTGTCCAGATGGCCTGAAAAAAAAATCCGTCACCTTACACTGAATCAGGAGGACCTCATACAATAATTCCTAGGACTAAGACCTCTAGAATGAAATATGGTGTGACGCCAGCATAGGTAGGTCATTTTTAAACGATCGATCTCTGAGAAGAGTATCTAAGCAAACCCAAAAACACTGGCATTGCAATCACCAGATTCCAGTTTCAGTACTTATCCAAATTGCTGTGAAACTGGTGTGGATGAATTTGTGTTTTTTTTACTTTTTGGCGCTCTTGTGGTTGATAAGCACTCACAAGAGCGCCAAAAAGTATTATGTTGAATTAGCCCAAATGTCTGTAATTTTCGAATTTTTGGCTGAAAATGGTCTTAAACGATTCTGTCCGACCGGCCGTCCGTAACCACGATAACTCTCGAACGGAATGAGGTAGATAGTTGAAATTTTCAGATTAGGTTTGGGAGATAAATATCTCGTTTAAGTTCGTTATTGGGCTAAATCGGCCAGGTGGTTTCGGAGTAACAAAAAAAAAATTAACAAATTACAATTTTAAATTCAATTTTTTCAAGATGCAGATTCATCATAAGAATCCACTGATATCATTTTCAACTCTAACAAACTAATACTTTCGGAGATATGATTTTTCGAACTATTAATAATTATTCTTAATTCTATATTTCATAGAAAAATCTAATTATAATTTGCTGATTTATGTAAATCCAACATTAGGTAAGTCATAGACCTACGTTTTGAAATTGATTACGAAAATTCTTGAAAATTGACGCATAGAAGCCAAATTGATACAAGATTACAGCAGGCGGTGTTCCCAAGAGGTCACCCATCAAATCACTAACCGCTCCCGATGCTGCTTGGCTTCAGTGTTTGGCTGGTATCTAGAATATTCAGTGTGGTATGGCCTTAAACAATATTATCTTCCTCTAACTCTGCAATTATATTTATGATGTAGTTTTATCATAAGAATCCATTGATATCATTCCCAACAAGAGCGCCAAAGCTCCTGTCCACAGGGCTTGAACCAATTTAATTGTAACAAACTTTACTTCGTATTCCAAATTCCATGAGGTGGCAAGCAAAACTCGCCATTTGCAGCGAATTTATGTATCAGATCCTAACGATATTTTACACAAATTTGCGCGTCGGCATTCCTCAACTTATTACCAAGTTTCAATTCGATCAGATATGTATTTTTTGGTATTTTGGGTAAATAACAACAAAACTATAGATATATAGGTATAACTCCGAAATTGGTTGGGCCGATTATGTCCATTAACGAACTTAACTGTCGCATTTGGAGGCGCAACCTACCCTGAAAATTTCAAATTGATGTTTCTTTCCGTCCGACAGATATCGTGTCAATGAACAGTTGACAATAGTTCAATTCGAAAATCTGTCAACCAGAAGAATATATTATTGCGCGCATGTTCTATAGGGAACAGCGTACCTATTATCATTTTGCCCAAATGTCTGTAATTTTCGAATTTTTTGGCGAAAATGCTCTCATATGATTAGGTTCTACTCACTGATGATGAATTCCAGTTGAATTCTGTTCGTGGACTATTTCGGAAATTACCATAGACATAAAATCTATATACTTATATAATATACTATATAGTCTAAGGAAATTACAGACAAGTTTTGGGCAAAATGATATAGTACACTGTTCCCTAAAACATGCGCGCATAATATATTCTTCTGGTTGACAGATTTTCTAATTGAACTATTGATCTAACATTGTCATGACTACAAATCAATGATTCATGTCAAACCAGTTTTCAATTTTACTTATGGATGCTTTTGTCATTAACTTTATTATGTCATCTTCATCGAGAACAAATAACCAAAGATTGTATGCCGAGTTGCAAAATGCTTTAGAGGAAGATAAACTATATTGGATTCGAAATGAGGCTAAAATTAAAGCTGCCGTAACCAGCAAGTCCTATGATGAATTCAGGTAGGGATTGATGTATTTTAGGCGAAATATGGAGTAGTATGTAGTATCCATAATTTTAATATTCGAATTATAATGAGTATAGCAAGGTTAGATCGAGACCTCTACATAGAAATTGATATAATTATTTCTCCTTTTAGGCGATGTTCATTAGCGGGCATAAATTTGCCAAACGGTTTCGGAGTTATATCCAACTGAAATATAGTTTCCTCAATAACTCAAAAAATACATATCCGATCGAAATGAAGCTTGGTACTTAGTTGTAGAATGCCGACGCGCAAATTTTTGCGGAATTTCGTGACTAATTGAAAAAAAAATTGGTTCATCAAGCCCTGTGGACAGGAGCTCTAGCGCTCTTGTTCAAAATTTGACAAATCATATCACCGAAATAATTGGTCTCTGGGAATGATATAAATAGATTATTACGATAGAACTGCATCATGAAAGAAATTAAATTCAGACAGACCGATTCTTCCCAATAACGAACTTTATCCGAGATATTCATTCCACAAATCTACTCTGAAAATCATATTATATCAATTAAAACTCAGACAACATTGCAGTTTTGTTTTTACTGGAGATATTCTGAACCCAATTTGATTATGTATCTTACCAAAAAATATATTTCCATCATCATATATGGATTATCCACGGGCATTATATTATCACCTCAAAAGTACGATATAGCTGAGGTTATTTAATTCATTGGTCATTTTGCATTCAATCATACTTTGTTTTATAGAACAGGAAGGATATTTTATATCAAGAATAACGAACCCGAAATAATTTTGACCTCTCATAGGAAAATGAGATGACATAAAACACAGATCATATAATAATTTATAGATAGAAAAATTAAGTACAGCAATCTGTGAAAACAGAAGTACGATTCATTATTTAAATTTCGAAAAATCATATCTCCGAAAGTATTAGCTTGTTAGAGTTGAAAATGATATCAATGGATTTTTATGGTGAAACTGCATCTTAAAAAAATTGAATTTGAAATTTGTAATGTAAAAAATTTTTTTTCGTTACTCTGAAACCATCAGGCCGATTTTGCCCAATAAACTTAACCAAGATATTTATCTCCCAAACCTACTCTAAAAATTTCAACTGCCTAGCTCATTTTGTTCAAGAGTTATTGTAGAAACAAAATTTGAAAATTTTTAAAATTGTTTTTGACACTTTACGGCACCCCGATCAAAACTTCGCATGCATATAACGGTCATTATTCTACAATTTGATGCTAAAGATGCTTAAGATAGATTGAGTGATCGGTTTCGGAAATATTCATAAAAAATGTTTTTACTAAAAACTGCCATAACTCCGAAACCGCTTGATGGATTTTGCCCGTTAACGAACTCGAGATATTTACGCTCCAAACCTACCCTGCAAATTTTAATCTTCTAACTCCTTTCGTTCGAGAGTTATCGTGTTGACGGCCGGCCGGACAGAATCGATTTCGACTACGGAATCTTGATCAGTGAGTCAAACCAAATCGTTTAAGACCATTTTCCGCCAAAAATTCGAAAATTACAGACATTTGGGCAAATTGCCGCAAATTGATAAGCACTCTGTTCCGAGGAACAAGAGCGCCAAAAACATCGTGCTATAAATTTGCCAAATGTCTGTAATTTTCGATATTAATGCCGAAAATAATGTCAAACGATTAAGTTCGACTCACTGATGAATTTTAGGTCAAATTCGATTATGTCCGGCCGGTCGTTGCCACGATAACTTTCGAACGGAAAGAGATAGCGACTTGCAATTTTCAGGCTAGGTTGCGCATCCGAATGCGACAGTTGAGTTGGTTGATAGACATAGGGCCGGTTTCTGACGCACTTGATTGGAGTTTATCTTCTGAATTATATTATAAATATATATATTCTTTTGACTGAGAGTTTTATATGTGTTAGCAGAGGTTGGTGTAACGGGGTACCATACAATTCTGCGTATGATACAAGAGCTTAGGGAAAAACCTCAGCAAAAAACCCTGTCTCCCCGTGAGTGTTGTGATTTGTAACTATTGTTCACAAAATTTGCTGAAATTTAGAAATATTGATAGGCATTTATTTCTTCAATATGGACTCCTTCGTCAAAAAACGGAGAGGTTTCTCCAAGGTACCCGAAACTCAACCTGAAAAATGAAAAGACAAGAGGAGAAGAACGAACAAACTACAAATAATACATAACCTTTCAAAAGTCTCCTCTCACAAATATATATATACTCTTCTGTTAGCGCATGGGATCTCTAGGAGAAGAATAGCCTCCGCTAGTTCTCAAAGATATTGATCTTAGAAATCCCTTCAAAATTTGAACTCAAATAGGAAATTGTTGCTCGTAAGGCCAGGAGGGTCTCTTTCAAAACCAGGTCTGACCAGTCCAAGTGATGAATATTCAGAACTTCAGATGTTCAAAGACCGCTACAGGGCCCAAATGTAGGGCTATCATCTCCCATAGATGCAAGTTTTCACTTTGTATTGTGTAAAATAATGAAAAAATGAGCAGGAAAAAATTTACGATATAATTTTATGTCATCATGACATATAAACCACGTGTTATATTCGTCAGAAACCGGCCCATAATCGACCAGATGATTATGGAGTTATACCCATCTGAATGTTTTTTGTTATTTCATCAATAACTTAAAAAAAACAGATCTGATCCAATTATAGTTCTAGATTGCCGACGCGCAAATTTTCGAGAATTTTCGTTAGGATCCTACTTTCACTAGACAATTCATATTTCAGAAACTATTCTGCTTTAATTTCGCACATACCTTCAAGCCGAATTTTATTTTGCCCAATATTTTCAAAAATACAGATCTGATCGAATTGAAATCTAGTACTCGGTTGAAAAAAAACTTATTGAAGGTCATGCACAATTTCAAGAGGGTATGTGAGGCGTGAATAGACAAATTAACATGCGCGCAAAAGCTCCTGACTACGCGACAGTGCCTTTTAAGATATTTTTACATAATTCTTCGAATTAAATTTGGGTCTGTTTAGAAATATCCTTAAAACTAATAAAATTTATTATTTAAAATATACTTAGGTACTATACCAATAATATTCTTCAACCTGTAATCTAGACGGAAATTGTTTAAATTTCATAAACTAAAAGATATCGACCATATCCAGATTGGTCAAATAGTTTCTGACCACTATTGGCTGTTTGCTAAGATGATTAAATTGGTCTTAAAAACCGTCTTGTAATACTTACCCAAGTAGAAAATCATCCGAAGGAAAATTCACTGATATCACTGTAATGCGCTTACTCACAAAATATAAATACACTACACGTTTACCTTGTCGGCAAACTGAACTGAGTTATGTTTAAGTATACTACTGGGGCATTGGATCAGAGCAGAGCGTCAATTTAAGAACATTTTATGCAAAACTGTGGCATATTCCCCTATTATACCTTGTTCTCTACCTGACGTAGGCTGAACACTCAGTAAGTATCATTTGCCAGAAACCAAAATTGATACCAATTTTTTTTACCTAGTACCAAATTTCAGTTCTTCAATCTGTAAACTGCACACTCAGATTAGGCAGCAGCAAAGTATTATATTATCTCATGAAATTTGTTATTGTTTACTCTTATTATACTTCAACCTATAGAGGTCATAGTTTTGAATAAATTAACAGCCAAATCAATTGACATTGAAAGTGCTCATTTCTATTCAATAAGATACTTATATCATTCGTGGTTTTCACAGGGAATTGGTTGCTGCTGCTCATTTGAAAGCTTTAACAAAAGAAGACAAAGAGAGAAAACAGCGTTCATGGCAAACCTTAACAGATTTTGAATAATTCCATATCATGTTTATCAAATTAGCATGCTTGTTCTAATATATAACAGATTACCAGCATGAGTTAAATTATTGTTTTTTTCATGCCATGCTTGATCAAAGTAGCAAACAAATTCTTTGATTACTCAGGATTAACTTTCTACTTCTAAGAATATTGAATGGAAATTCATTATTTTCTATAATATAGTATCTTAATTTCTAAGTGAAATAAATAATACGTTGTTTCAGTTCAAAACTTCTTTATAAAAATTTTTAAATCATATTTCAACACACTTAGTAAGAATACTAAAATCTATAAAACCCAAATATATCTCAACATTACACCCCCCTTTCTATTAGTCACGTTATAAAATTTTAATCTTTCAAATATCTTACAAGTTAAAACTAAATGCTTCGTTACATAAATACAAGGGAACTTTATCCAATGACATTCGTAGTCAAAGAGTAAATGTAGAGGTATAAAACAACCAGTATATTTCCTGCTAAGCCATCTGTAAACTTTTATCTAAGTAGAAATGCTAATAATAATTAAAACTTAATTGTCGAATTTAAGCGAGTAACCGGAACAGAGCGGTTAAGACCAATCCCTTGCTATTATAACCAATCGGTTATGTTTAGCAAGAGATTGGTCTTAACCGCTCTGTTCCGGTAACTCGCTTAAATTTGACTAATGTGTGGGAAATATGAAGCAATTAACCAGGAGCAAAGATGTGTTTCCCAAAATCAGAATTATAACCTTTCAGACTGATGAATTTGAATTTATGTAAGGAAAATAGTTTGTTTCTGACCATTTAAGCTAACAAAATCAATTTCATGAGTACTCTAGATCTGAAATATTAGTTTAGTGTAAAAATTACTCTGATAGTCACATCATAAATAAAAATATCTATTTTCTTGGCTGTTGAATATTGACTTGGGGCTTGTTAGCATGCTGTACTGGAGGTTTTTCTTTATGGAAGCTTTGTACAGCTTCTGTAGGAAAATCAGCATGCCCTCTTGCAACAGCTCCAGAAATAGTTAAAGTTTTTGGAGGACTGTTAGTGATAGTTAATCCGGTAGTGTCTTCAGAGAGTCCTCCAGAGTCTTTCCTTGTTTTATGCTGCGTAATACGCATACCCCCTGCTTTCACTACAGTAAAAGGTATGTGAGATAACCTTGAATGACCAATAAGAAAATATAATATGTATTTACCTGCAGGCGGATGACCACCCTTGAGTTCACATTCACTTTTAGGACTTGACATGATTATCAAAGGAAGATCTCGACTTGCCTTAAAATAAAATATCAATATGGAATATGGCAATACGGATGAATAAATATTGCAGAATACGGTATTTTTGTAAGTAAACAAATTACACGTAGTATATATTTGACCTTGAGCGGAACATAGAAAAAAGTGATGAAGGATGAAGTCGAAAGCATCTTGTTATCTATGGTCGAAAGGTGCCCTCTGCGCAGTCTTCATAAATATTGTTGGGTTGGGAACATTGTGCATAGCATGACTCCATTGTATATAGATAATTATTGTTTCTATATACAATGATGACTCCAAGAACAGAGAGAAAAAGAGTTATAGGCATGGAGGAAGTGGAGGGAGCATGTGCTATATTTCCCTTGTAACAAAAGTGTCACATAAAATCGGCCATATTGGTATGGGCAAATCCTTTGTTATAAACATGAAATTGTGAGTTTTCTATGGTTGGAATTCCGGATTCCTATAGAAAATTGGGACACACCAATATGGCGGAGTATGTGTCAAGGAGCGGCTAGTTCACAACTTGCATTAAAATAAGAAAGTTGAACATGTACATTTCTATGAGAGCGTTTATACATGAAATAAGATAAAATAAGAAATAAGAATAAGAATTAAAGTTGGCCAACTCTCATCTTTATTTCTTATTTTATGTTATTTTGTTTGGAAAATGACAATGCGCATGCTCAAAGAGTGAAATTCATAGAACTTGCATAAAATTGTCAAAAAGCTGCGATTCGATTGGTTCATTCTTATTTCTTATTTTGTTTTAGATTATCAGTATAAACCGATCCGTTTTAAGGCGGGTTTATACAGCAAATAAGATAAGATAAAATAAAATAAGAAATAAAATATGAAAGTTAAACATGTACATTTCTATGAGAGCGTTTATACACGAAATAAGATAAAATAAGAAATAAGAATAAGAATTAAAGTTGGCCAACTCTCATCTTTATTTCTTATTTTATGTTATTTTGTTTGGAAAATGACAATGCGCATGCTCAAAGAGTGAAATTCATAGAACTTGCATAAAATTGTCAAAAAGCTGCGCTTTGATTGGTTCATTCTTATTTCTTATTTTGTTTTAGATTATCTGTATAAACCGATCCGTTTAACCTTTAATTCTTATTTTATTTTAATTTGTTTCTTATTTTATCTTATTTGCTGTATAAACCCGCCTTAACCCTTAATTCTTATTTTATTTTAATTTGTTTCTTATTTTATCTTATTTGCTGTATAAACCCGCCTTAATAGTATTTGCCCTATCAGCTGATTTCGATCATTGCTTCTCACTCTTATGTTGGAGTCAATGCCTCTATCTCTAGACCATAATATTCTCTAAACTTCTTCTAAATTCTATGGTTCTCATTCTGTGACTACCAATATACCATAGATGCATAGAATACATTTGTGATTGATTGTTATTCAGCATTTCAGCATTATTCAGTTTCAGTTATTCTGTTGATTGATTGTTGTATAATTTTTCTCAAATATGGTTTTCATATGTTTGGTAAAAGCTTGCAAAAATAACGATCAAGTGGCGAAGATGCATAGGCTTCCTAGAGATGATTTGGTAAGAACATTTTTCAAGGTATTTTAATACCAATTGATTTTCACTTAGGGCCGGTTTCTGAGGAATATAACAAGTGTTTTATCTTCGGTTTATCTGTCCAATTCAATAGAATTCAGTAGATCAACTCCATTCAAATGAGTCAGAAACCGGACCCGAATAGTTATTTGTTGAAATAACCGTCTTTCCAAAAGCAACTTTTGACGCTCACTAGTTTCTTAGTCAAATAAATCCAGCTGCCAACAAATAACTATTGGTCGCTTTATTAGGAGGTGAAAAGACCGGCCCTTAGTTTCATATTTTCAAAAAACTTTAATATCATCGTTTCAGGACCTCAAGGAATGGCTGGAAAAAGTAGGACGTTTTGATCTGTTCAGTGAACCAAAGCTTTCGATTTACGAAAACCATCGTATTTGTTCAGATCATTTCGATCCTTCAGAATATACAACAGATGTAGGAAATCAACTGGTTCTACGAACCGGCGTAATTCCTTCTTTATTGTTACCAATAAATGTTAGCCTACAAGGTAAATGAAACTTATATCATTGTTCATATCTTGAAATGAAACCTCCATAAAAATCCTCATTTGAAAGTGCAGGCACTAAACTTGAACTCTTTGTGAACCTTTGAGTAAGGCAACCATTGATAACTCATTAAATATTCACAACCCTGCTTTCACATGATTTAAAAATTTGTTAGTTTTCATGTTATTATAATAATTATAATTATAAAATTCATTATTTATCAATCATATCTGAATTTCTATTCCTAGGTATAGAACAAGATATTCATCATGATACAATTGAAATGGATGGTCAGTTACCTACTACACCAGGTAAGTTGTTTTATTCACTTATCTAAAATAAACAAATCATGTTTTCACATGAATATAACACTTTGATGAAATTTCAATTTCTAGGCATAGATGATATAATCAATACAAATGCTTGTATTCAAGAGCAAGGACCTTCTCATTCAGGTAGGATTTCTATTTATTGGAAACTTTGTTATTTTAACTACAGTTTTGTCGTCTGACATATGTTTCGGAAACATGCTATTAATGATCATTGATAGCATGCTTTAGTAATGCTTCGTCTTTGAAGATGGAAATTTTGTTTCCGGAATATATGTCAGACGACAAAAACTAGTGGACAAGAGTGTAGTTGCTTTTGTAGTGTTCATAATAAGTCCACAGTTAACTCAAACTAGAATATTGATATCTATTCTATTCATTAATAGAGGATTCCAGTACTTCAATTCAATGTTGTCACTACTAGTTTCGGGACCAAATTATCTGACATTTTGTAGGCCTTTATAGACATGATTCAAAGTCAAAACTGACATAATTATCAATTTTAAGGATTTCTGAGTGTTCCCAGATATATAAAACAGAATATTAATGTTGATATGTAAAAAATACAATATCCTAGGGGATTTGACTATTGTACATTCCCGAACCTGTCATTTTATTACCATAAATGTTATATATTACGGCATGTTTTATGCTGAAAACATGTTGTTTTGTTTGATTCTCAGAGAAAACAAGTCAACAAAAATATCTTGCATAAACCCCCATAAAACGATTTAATAAAACGTGCCGAATATATGTCATATGACTATAAAATTGCAGATTTAGTAGGTTTCACAAACATACAAAAGTGAAATCCCTAGGATATTGTATTTTTGTTCATATCAACATTAATATTCTGTTTTATATGTTCGGAAACACTCGGAAATCCTTAATATTGAAAATTATGTCCCTTTTGACTTTGAATCATATCAATAAAGGCCAACAAAATGTCTGACATTTTTACCCAAAACTAGTAGGGTCAACAATGAATTGGAGTACTGGAATCCTCTATTAACCAATTGTTTCTACTATAATATTATACACAATTTCATCAACCTCTATTAAAATAATCCTTAAACATTCTTCAAATTTATAAATGAATACAATTTGCTTTATTTATGCTAATTGTATATACAGGGTGTTTCATCATAAAGTGGACAAACGAATATAGCGTGTAGATGACATCGGGAGAATCATTTTTGCCTTATGACATATACCCCGTTTTCGAAGCATAAGCGAGATACAGGGTGTTCAAGGTAATTTTTGACCAATATTCTATCCAGTGTGGTCAGTTATGTGTAACATTTGAAATAATGGTTTTTGGTCACATCTCAGTATTTTTTTATGCTCAATTCTGAAATGATATAAGATTCTGAAAAAAGTATTTAAAAATGGCGGAAAACCTGCAAAGTTCGAAATTTTTTTACGCGGTTGCCAATTTGAGTTTCACTGTATGAATTATCTCAAGTTTTTAAGAAATTCTGTGAAAAAAATTTTTCAAAATTCGAACACAACTTTTTTTTACATGTCTACAGCAAAAATAAAATTTCATCCGAAATTGATGAACTTTTCCACGCTTATACTATTCTTAAACCTTAACGAAAATATGAAAACAGAACCGAAAAATATCGATGGGTTTGTTTTTTATAGCCATTCAAAGTTTCCACTCGGATATCTAACTTATTCGTTTTTTGAAAACTGGTTTGGCTATGAAGCAAAAAGTTTGAAATTAAACTGCTGAAGCATTCCAGATGGAAATAAAAATTTCTCAAAAAAAAATTTTTTTGCTCATATTTCAATAAAACTCTGGCCGGGATCGAACTAGTGACCGTGCGATAGGAATTACTCTTAGCTCTTGATAGAAATTGAAATTATTCGGAACATATTAATTATCGTTACCTAGCAACGGTAATTCAAAGCATTTGATAGATTATTCGAATTCACTGAATATTATTTCGCAAGTTTTTTGAAAACCATTTTAATTTGAGCAGAAATGAAATATTCAATCTTGGAGAAAAATGATATGGTTCAGGCTTATTATGAAGCGAATTCCTCAGGGAGGAAAGCGAGAGAAATATACGCCCGCAGATTTCCAAGCCGATCTGTACCAAACTTTAAAACATTTATGGCAACAGTACGTAAATTACGTGAAGATGGCACTCTTAACCGAAAGAAAAAAGAAACAATACGACGTCACGATGAACGTGTCCTGGATTTGGTTGAGAGTAATCCTAAAATATCAACTAAAATGATATCTAATCACCCCAGTGTGAACCAAAGTAAATCGACTGTATGGAGAGTTCTAAAGAGGAATCACTACCACCCATATCATTTTCAAAGATGACAAAAATTAGAAGAAGGTGATTGCAGTAAAAGGAAAGAATTCTGTGAATTCATTTTAAGAAGAACGCGTGCGAATAGAGATTTTCCACGTCTCATTTTATTCAGCGATGAAGCGACCTTTCATAGAGATGGATTTTTTAACAGAAAAAATAATGTTGTATGGCAAATCAATAATCCACATTCTTCGGTTTCGATGAATAGTCAAAAAAGGTTTTCAGTCAATGTTTGGGCGGGAATGAAGGACAGATTCATCATCGGACCTTTCATTCTCCCTGAAACATTGACTTGAAATGGTTACTATCAATTTTTACGAGAGACTCTACCAGATCTCATGGAAAATATTCCTTTGAATCAATTTAGAGGTATTTGGTACCAACACGATGGTTGTCCTGCGCACACAGTCAGGAGTGTATGCGAGTTTCTAGACTCCCAATACCCACGGCGATGGATTGGTCGGTTTGGACCTGTTGCATGGCCTCCACGTTCTCCAGATCTAACTCCACTGGATTTTTATTTCTGGGGTCATATGAAAAGTCTGGTCTACGACAAGCGAGCTCCAGTAGAATCGAAAGAAGAATTGATTCAACGAATTGAATCAGCTGCCCAGGAAATTCGTCATAATCAAGGAATGATAGGTTCAGCGGTGAACAGTGTGGTGAAAAGAGCGAGACTGTGTGTTCAAATGAATGGGAATATTTTTGAAACTGAATTATAATCTTTAATTTCGTCAGAGTTGTTCAATTAATTGTTAAATTTGTCTACTATTGTGTTATATTCTTGCGTTAGTGAAATATAAAATTAAATATTCAAGAAAATTTTGCTATAAGACAATATTCTCTCACTTTCTTGATTTTCTTGATTCGCTGAACCAAATAATTATTTCCAACATTGATTATTTAATTTCTGCTCGAATTGAAATGTTTTATAAGAAACTAACGAAATATTATTCAGTTGAATTCGAACATACTGTCAAATTCTGTGAATTACTGTTGCTAGGTAACGATAATTAATATGTTCCGAATAATTTCAATTTCTATCTAGAGCTAAGAGTAATTCCTCTCGCAAGGTCACTAGTTCGATTCCAGCCAGAGTTTTATTGAAATTTGAACAAAAACATTTTTTTTTTGATTTTTTTTTTTTTGATTTTTTTTAATTTCCATCTGGAATGCTTCGGCAGTTCAATTTCAAACTTTTTGCCCTCATAGCCAAACCAGTTTTCAAAAAACGAATAAGTTACATATCCGAGTGGAAACTTTGAATGGCTATAAAAAACAAACCCATCGATATTTTTCGGTTCTGTTTTCATATTTTCGTTAAGGCTGAAGAATAGTATAAGCGTGGAAAAGTTCATCAATTTCGGATGAAATTTTATTTTTGCTGTAGACATGTAAAAAAAAAGTTGTGTTCGAATTTTGAAAAAATTTTTTCACAGAATTTCTTAAAAACTTGAGATAATTCATACAGTGAAACTCAAATTGGCAACCGCGTAAAAAAATTTCGAACTTTGCAGGTTTTCCGCCATTTTTAAATACTTTTTTCAGAATCTTATATCATTTCAGAATTGAGCATAAAAAAATACTGAGATGTGACCAAAAACCATTATTTCAAATGTTACACATAACTGACCACACTGGATAGAATATTGGTCAAAAATTACCTTGAACACCCTGTATCTCGCTTATGCTTCGAAAACGGGGTATATGTCATAAGGCAAAAATGATTCTCCCGATGTCATCTACACGCTGTATTCGTTTGTCCAGTTTATGATGAAACACCCTGTATATCATAGCTCAGTAAAAAACAATAACTTCAAAATATATTAAATATGTTTGAAAATAAGTCATAAAAAAAATATTTAAAAATAAAGTAAAAACTAACAATCCTAAATATTTCATTGGCACTAAATATCGGGTTTAAATCCATTAAAATCAGATTAATCCAACCACGTATCCAGTCTTTTGCTATTCACACTGGTGCTAAGAACAGAGTTAATTCCTTCTTCATTATTACCAATAAATGGTGTCTTACAAGATAAATGAAATAAATAACAGAAATAAAAGTTGAAAGTGTAGGCACTCAACCTGAACTCTTTCTGAACCTTTGAGTAAGGCAACCTTGATAACTCGTTAAATAATCAGAACATCATCATGTTTTCACATGATTCGAAAATTTGTTAGTTTTCATTTTATTATTATTTATGTTATAAAATGCTTCAGGTTTTGTATCTGAATTTCTATTCCTAGATATACATGAAGATATTGGTCATAATACAATTGAAATGGATGATCAAATGCCTTCTACATCACGTAAGTTCTTTTATTCACTTATTATAAAATGAACAAATCATATTTTAACATGAACATAACATTGTTAGTTTTTATTTCCTGCCTATTGGCAGGAACGCTCTGGACTTGTTGACATTAGGTATGTTATAAAATGATTCATTATTTGTATCTGAATTTCAATTCTTAGGTATACAAGAAGATATTGATCATAATACAATTAAAATGGATGATCAGATGCCTTCTACATCACGTGAGTTCTTTTATTCACTTATTATAAAATGAACAAATCATATTTTAATATGATCATAACATTGTTAGTTATTATTTTATTATTATGTATGTTATAAAATGATTAATGATTTGTATCTAAATTTCAATTCTTAGGTATACAAGAAGATATTGATCATAATACAATTAAAATGGTTGATCAAAAGCCTTCTACATCACGTAAGTTCTTTTATTCGCTTATCTAAAATGAACAGATCATATTTTAACATGAACATAACACACTTCAATGATATTTATATTTCTAGATGCTATTATCAATACAAATGCTTGTATTCAAGAGCAAGGACCTTCACATTCAGGTAGGATTTCCATTTATTGATTCTATTTCATTTAGACTGGCAACTTTGTTATTTTAAATTTGATATGATAGTATCCATGATAGAGAAATTCTTCATGATATGCCATTTATAATGGAATATCTATGTACAAATTCCTAGATTTACAAGAAGGTAACACCACTCAAATGTTGCTCAAATGCTTACTCCTACTACAAATTGAATAAGTCTTATGTAGGGATGGGTACAGATTACTGAATCTAGCCAATCCCAATTTAGCTACGGTCGGATTTCCATAACAATTCAAATCGAGGCTCAGTAAAAATAAATAATTTGTATATAGACGAATTATTTACTTTAGTTCAAAATATATCAAATCTGTTAAAAGTATGGCATCAGCCCTAAATATTTGATATAAGTCCAGTAAAACCCGATTAATTCAAGCAAATACCTTGAATTTCTTTGTATTTTTTCCACTTCGTCTGATGACAGTCTGGATCTGGGGTCAGTATATTTTATATTCCTCATTTCCAAAAAGAGTCTATTGCTATCAGTGTTGCCAGATGGCCGAAGCCATTCATCTGTAGTTGATTAGCAGAAATCTGTATGATCATAGAAACTTTTTTTGTAGATTTGACATCTTTTCTGTGGTTTAATTTATCAATTCTTTCAAGTGCTTAGGAAATCTTTAGTTTTATTTCAATTTTCATGACTTCAGCATCTTCAACATTCTTTTATATTCCTATAAATGCAATGCCAACAACCAATAGGTATGGCGTATGGCTAAGTGCAGAATCAAATGAAATACATATTTGTAATTTTTTTTTTTTTATTATTATTATTATACTGATCCTCCTGGGTCTTCCACAAGGAGACCCCTCATAAGCTCTAAGAGCTTTCCCTGAGTTAGGAGAACCAGTTGTGTTCTTACGCCACGTTAGGCACAGCACTGTTAATTTTTGACCCAACAGCGAATGGTGGCGATCATTTAATAATAAAATTATCAATATGATAATGATAATAAATTTAATGGAGATCATGACTATTAAATAATATTGTTCTCTCATGAGCATGAAAATTGTTTCCACTTTTTTTGGAAAACAAGGATGTATGTGGTTATGTACAGAAACAAAATTCATTTACTTAGGATAAAATAATTATACAATCCTTTGAAATCGTCAGCAAAGTCGGATATCGACTAATCTCGAGCAACTAGTGCAACGTGTGCGAAATATGTGGGAAGTACCTAAATCGCGGGATTCCCCGACCTATTCTGAAATCTATGTTAACCACTAAAGCGCCCAAGATATCGATATTCTTTATATTTTCTACCGTGTTCAATTTTAGAATTCATAATTTATTAACCTAAATCAACTTAAAGTATAAAATGATATTTCTTATCAATATGAGAGAATTCAGTATATAAATACGGAGAAATCAGTATATCTGGCAACACTGATTGCTATTCACACTGCTGTCTTCTTGAAAGAAATTTGTTGGCGAGTTTCCCTAGTGACAGATATTTTTATTTCCGATTTTTCCACTACTCAATAGCTGAAGATACTCTAGCAATCACCGGCAATGCCAAATAATCCTTGATCTCTTGTTCAGAATCATTTGAAGTTTTTTTTTTTTCAATAAATGTTTCTTTCATTTTTTCAAACTCATCCGAATAACAGTATCAGATTCTCTTTTCAAATAAGTGGCTCATTGTCCGTTGTATAATTTGGCTATTCACATATGTGGAATCAGTTATTGGCAATACACATTCTTCTGTAGGCTTGGAAATATTTATTTTGTGTTCTTTCTTCCCGTCATCAAAAAAAGCTTGTTTATACCTCGGGTCCAATTGGCAGTAAACACATCGAAGATTGTATTATCGGTCAACAAAGATGGTTAGTGTTTATGTACTGAAATCTGGTCCTGCCAGAAGATGATGATGCCTTCCCTAATTCAATTCTTGTTATTTATTTCTAGGCAAAAAAAGAAGGCAGAACGTTTTAGCCATCTGCGGTAAACGAAACAGAAAACATCTCCCCTCAGAGGCTAGGAAATTTAATGATATTACCTCAAAGCTTAGAAGAACAATATCAAAAATGCATGACAAGAATAAAGACCTGAAATCGGTTTTCAAAGTGTTTCGGGATGCATGCCGTTCCCTTGAACCTCTCAGACACTTGCTGAGCACACCAAGCTTCCGTTTTCTCCTGTCTCGAATAAGGTGTGAAAACTTGAAGCCCAAAGAAAGGCGCTATAGTTTAGATGAAAAAATTCTCTTCTTGACTTTACTAAATAGTAAACCAGAGGGATACGAACTCCTCAGCAAAATTTTTGCAGTTCCATCCAGAAAAACGTTGTCAAAATTATTGCATTCACTCAATTTTAATTCTGGTATTAATACTATCGTTATGGACTCAATTAAAAATAAGCTTAAGAGAATGGATGAGAAGCAAAAATTTTGTTCCATACTCTTTGATGAAATGCCAATCAAACCTTCCCTGCAATATAACAAGGCGAAGGATTTAGTTGAAGGCTTCCAAGATAATGGACCTTCACTTAATCGTTCCCCTAATATTGCAGACAAGGTTATGGTTTTCATGGCTAGGGGAGTTTTTCGTAGATGGAAACAACCCCTAGCTTATTTCTTCAGTGACGGTGGAATGAAGGGTGACGTTCTTTCAAAATTAATTAAAGATATTGTGAGATCATGCCAGGACTCTGGGCTTCATGTCGTGGCCCTTATTTGTGATCAAGGTTCTGCAAATGTAGCTGCTATAAATCAGCTATATAAAGAAACCACTGATCATTACAGTAGGCAGGGTGAGGAAAATTTAGGGTTTGGTGTTCTGATCGGTGGTCATGAAGTCGTACCTCTGTATGATCCTCCCCATTTATTGAAAGGAATTAGAAGTAATTTCTTCAATAAGACGGTTCATTTTAAATGGAGAACGGATCATGTAGAAGTGGGAGAATGGCAGCATCTCAAGATGTTATATATACGGGATGTGTCAGATGACTTCAAATTGTGTCGGAATCTGTGCATTCAACTTTTGGAAAACTCTGAAACGACTAAGGTATCTCTTGCGGCTCAAGCCTTTAGCCACAGAGTTGCTGCTATTATGAGACTAATGGCAGTTTTAGGAATACTGCCTGCGGAAGCAGTAAGCACTGCAGAATTCATCTTTTTCATGGATAAAGTTTTCGATAGTGTAAATGGCTCTGTCCTGAACAATAAACAAGGAAAGGATTTGAGATGTGGTGTCACTTCTAAGTCCCCTCATAAGTCGTTTTGGGCAGAGGCTGTCAAAGTATTTGAATCCATGGAATTCATTAATGAAAGGAAGGAAAAAATTGTTCCTCCTTCCATAAAGAATTGGATTCATACTTTGAAAGCTTTGTCTTATCTGTGGGGCAAACTTCAACAAGAAGGGATTCGCTTACTGCTTCCAAGGCGTTTGAATCAAGATCCGTTGGAAAATTATCTTGCTAGTATAAGAAGCCACGGGATTAGGAATACTAATCCTAATGCCATGTCTTTTCAAGATTCATTTGTTTTACTTATAATCAATAATTTCCTTTCCATTCATTCTAAGTCAAGTAACTGTAAAAAAGATTCACTTGTTGCGTTGGATGACTTGAAACATATGTTGAATGCCACAAATAGTAGTCAAGAGCTGAGAACTAGGCTACCTGAAATTTCTGTAGGGGATTATATACCAGACTGTAGTTCCCTACTACGTAGAGGCGGGCAAACATATGTTGCGAGTTATTTAGCAAAGCGGATATTGAAAAAAATTAAAACCTGTCATCAATGTCGATCAGATCTTATTGGCGGCAATAGATCTGATCCAGAATATTTTGGAGTAATGACCAGAGCTCCTTCTCTAAATTCTCTTTTGGCACCCTCCACCAACTATAATTATTTATTTCAAAAATCAATTTTTATATCATCTGGCTTGTTACCCCAAATCTGCTGTGAAAGCAATATTCTTGAAGTTTACAAAACTATTTTGATGCATAACAGTAAGGAAAACTTATTTAATTGTGATACTCACAATGTTATTGATATTTTTTACAGCTACTTTGTTAAATTTCATTTAGTTCTTTGGTTGAAAAATATAAATAATATTCTCAGAGGAAAACGAAAGTTTGCTAACACGACAGATGACATTAAGATAATTGCATTCAGAAAATTTGAAAATCATATTAAATTAATGAGGAGAATTGCTGCATCAGAATAGTTTTTACATTTTTTCCAAATTTTCTATTTGTCAATCCGTTTTCAAAATTTATTTTTTTATAATAAATTTTTCCAAATTTCGATGTCGAGGTTCAATTTTTTTCAATATTTCAAGTGAAATTGGCTTCTTATATTATCAAAAATGTTTCATATCCTTTGTGATTTCCAGGTCTTCATTCTTTCCATTCGAGTGCACAGGTTTCTCTGATCAAATAAAACACTTTTCATTTTCCAGATTCGGCACAGGTAAAAAGTTTCAAGCGTTTAAAGATTTCACAATGTGCTAATACACTCCTGCATATAAATTATATATGACTTCGATGGTCAACGATAAAAAGGCACGGCAACGTGGCTCAAAGCCTGTTTCGAAAGCTCGGGAAGTTCTAGGAAACTTCACACCGATATTCATTTCATTTGGAAAAACCTTGTCAAAGCTATAAAGTTTATTTCAACAGTCTGTAACTTTTTACCTAAGCCGAATTTGCAAAAAATGGTAAATGAAAATTCTTCCATTCGAAGAGAGAAATCTGTGGTTAAAATTAATGTACAAGTTAAATACTCGCCCTGTATACTGATATTCTGTAAATCATGTTATTTTCCATTGAGATGATTTTCATTGAGATGATTTTCATCTAAAATGTTTTCACATAGCGATCAACATTTAGTTCTTGTACTCACATTGAAGTGTGTTTATTTTTTTAATTAATTATTTAAAAACGTGTGTAATGCACACAAGTTAGATTGGAGATGATTTTCATGTAGAAAATGTTCACATTATTTTGTACAAAGTGAAATTCATTTTTCTTACATTTCACATTTGATTTTGTCCTTAAAAACATGATTATTGGAAAAATTGTGATCATTCGATTACTCCTGTATATTTAAAGGTATAGACTAGATTTTTATGTAGCACATTTTTTTCAAATTGCATCCATTTTTCTTACACTTTTGATTTTGTTCTTCTAAATGAATAATTATTGGAAATATTGTGAATAAATTGCTCCTTAACATTTAAAGATAATTCTCACGTAGAAAATGTTGTCCACATAATGTTGTACATGGTGAAATCATTTTTTTTATATTCCCCATTTGATTTTGTCCTTCTAAATGACTGATTGAAATCCTTTGGTCATGAAGTCAATCGCTCGTTTATATGTGAGGGTATAGATTACAGGTAATTGTAATGAAAAAAGGTTTTTCACTAATGAAAAAAGGTTTTTCACATTATGCTTTAAATGTATATGTAGTTCTAGAGCGCTTGTTTCTTCAATAATGTAGCACTAGATTTTATTTTTCATGCTAAATGTATTTTTTAATTGTGACATCAGATCACATTAAATGTTAACTTCAAATTAATGTTAATACTCCGAGTATAATTTTCATCATCATTTTTGTTTATTTTCGATACCTAAAAATTGTGTCAAAAAACAAGAGTACCTAGTTGAATTATCAAACTTTGTTTCTGGTGATGTTAGGGAACAATTTTCAGGCGGTATAATAAGGCTCTTTAAAAAAAAACTAATGGGGACCTGTCAATTAATTTTCAGAATTCGATTTGACCTTGAATTCTTTATCAGTGAGTCGAACCTAATTGTTTGAGACAATAATTCTCGGCAAAAAATTCGAAAATTACATTTGGTAAAAAATGGGTTCAAGCCCTGTGGACAGGAGCTTTCTGGCGCTCTAGTTTATTTATTTATTTATTTAGCACTGTAATATACAGGTATAACGGGAAACCCCCAATAAACAAGAAATACATAAAAATATTAGAGTATAAATTTCCTCAAATATACAATCACAATTAAGTCAACCACAATAATCAGCATAAGTAAATCTCTCTCAATCGTGAAAGGGTCCGGCTCCTAAACCGTCTCAGTGAAACAGAAAAGAAATCGAATTCACCACATCCATTATCAAAATCGAGAATACGCGACGGAAACATGTGCCTACCATAATTTGTTCTGTGCGTTATGTTACGGAACAAACGAACAGTTCTGGTAAATCTCGGTCGAATGTTGAAACCGATACGCTCCAAAATTTTAGGAGAGTCAACTGGCGGACCTCAAGAGTGTCCAAACCAGGGGGTCTATTCTCGACCATTCGCAATTTTAACGATCGGTCGCATACGCTATATATTTCTATAGAGATGCGCACGATCGTGCAAATTGCGAATGGTCGAGAATAGACCCCCTGAGCCCCTACGAACCATATCCACGTCACAGTCATACACGCCGTCAGTCCTGAAGCTGAAATAGCGCAAGAACCTTCTCTGAATTCTCTCCACAGCACGTATATGGCAGCTGTAAAATGGTGACCAAACAACTGATCCGTACTCCAAAATGGGCCTAACCAATGAATCATATAACATTTTCAAAACATGTGGAGAGAACTCAGCGCTGTTACGCATAATAAAACCCAGAGTGCGGTAAGCTCTGCTAGTTATATCAACAATATGATTCCTAAAATCGAGTTTACTATCCAATTTAATGCAAACTTAGTTCAAACAGACAAATTATATCTCCGAAAGTATTAGTTTCTCTGAGTTGGGAATTATATCAATGTATACATATGATAGAGCTGCATCATAAAGGAAATTCTATTCAAATAATAGTTTATTTATCAAGATTAAATGAGCAATCATGAGAATGAGAACTGCACCATGGAAGAAATCGAATTAAATCTGGCCAATTTTGCCCAATAACGAACTTAACCGAGATATTCATCTCCCTAACCTACTCTGAAAATTTCAACTACCTAGCTCATTCCGTTCGAGAGTTATTGTGGAAAAACTTTTTAAATTTTCAAAAAAATTTTTTTTACACTTTGCGGTAATCTGGTCAATACAAAACTTCACATGCGTATAAAGGTCATGATTCTACAATTTGATGCTAAATTTCAGATAGATCTAACGAACTTGTCCGAGATATTTACGCTCCAAAACCACCTTGCAATTTTCAATCCGCTAACTCCTTTCGTTCGAGAGTTATCGTGCCTACGGCCGGTCGGACAGAATCGATTTCGCACTCGGATTCTTGATCAGTGAGTCGAACCAAATCGTTTGAGACCATTTTCAGCCAAAAATTCCAAAATTTCAGACACTTGGGCAAATTGATAAGCACTCTGTTCCGAGGAACTAGAGCGCCAAAAAAAACAAGTTTCGTATGACAATTGCCCAAAACAGGTTTAAAGTACCTACAAATAGTAGGTATTCCATAAAACATGTATGAAAGAAGATGAGTAATAATATGAAAGGAGATGAGTAATAAATAAAAAATTACCTTCTAATCGATCAAAAATTTCCTGATCTACGTTCACCAAATTTTCTCCTCTCTCGAACTACAGAATTATGCTTTCAATATTTACGTAATATTTTCAAACATTTTCGGGTGAGGTCCCCGTTGCATCGCTAAAATACGAGTATTTCAACCCCAATATTTTTGAAGTTACAATACAATATTCCCTTCTGTCAAGTTGACATTATGAGAATTCATACATAAAATAATTACATATATAAATCTGTGAAATACGATTTACATTGAAATTTTGAAAAATCATATCTCCGAAAGTATTAGCTTGTTAGAGTTAAAAATGATATGAATGGATTCTTATGATAAAACTGCTTATTAAAAAAAATTTAATTTGGAATTTGTTTTGTAAAAAAAAAATTTTTTTTTATTACTCCGAAACCTTCTGTCCGATTTTGCCCAGTAACGAACTTAGCCGAGATATTCATCCCCCAAACCTACTCTGAAAATTTCAACTCTCTAGCTCATTCCGTTCGAGAGTTATCGTGCCTACGGCCGGACCGGCCGGATGGCCGGACAGAATGAATTTCCACCACGGATTCTTGATCAGTGAGTCGAACCAAATCGTTTAAGGCCATTTTCATCGAAAAATTCGAAAATTACAGACATTTGGGCAAATTGATAAGCACTCAGTTCCGAGGAACTAGAGCGCCAAAAATGATGGCATGCTGTTCTCTAGAACATGCCTAAAAAATTAGTTCAAGCCCTGTGGACAGGAGCTTTTTGGCGTTCTTGTTCAATCAAACAGACAAATTGCATCTCCGGAAGTATTGGTTTATCAGAGTTGGGAATTATATCAATGGATTCTTATGATAGAACTGCATCATGAAAGAAATTAAATTTAAAAAAAAGTGTCGTTAAAAAAAATGTTTCAAAAATTATTATTCAAACAAGAGCGCCAAGAAAAGAGCAATCTACAATGCATCAAAAATTGTCAATAAATTTATTCATCAAGATTAAATGAGCAGCAATGATTCAACCTCCTAGAATGGGTTGTTGCAACTTACTCGGTGCATAGTTTTCACAACTCGAAATACCTAAGGAAAGTATCATCGAAATGTCTAGAGCAAGTCTGGAGACAATCACAGCAGTTTGTCCATTTATTCCTGATATTTGAGTGGAGGCTTACAAACAAATTATTTTAATAGTTCTAAGTATATTAACTAGCATTATGATAATACTGTATATAGGAACATGTCTTACTACTTAAGGAAGTAAAATGTAATATTAACCTCAGTGGTAAACGAATAGTAATTTCTTTTGATGATTCCATTATGTTCTTCTTTCCTATTGCCTTCATAAACTACATCATTAAAATGATCCCATTCTAAATCTTCTGAAACATATCCCGAATTTATACATAAGTTATTCAATATGCACCAGTCAATATTATTTTTGGTTTCTAAACAGTCTTGTATAAATTCACAAATCCAAGAATCGGATGCTTGTTTTCAAACTACGAATTGACATGACTCTAATAGCTAGATAAGTTGACATTTATGAACAATGAATACATAGAACTACGATGTATTATTGAAACTTTGAAAAATCATATCTCAGAAAGTATTAGCTTGTTAGAGTTTAAAATGATATCATTGGATTTTTATGATAAAATTGCATCTTAAAAAAAATTGAATTAAAAAATTCTCATGTAAAAAAAAATTGTTTTCGTTACTCCGAAACCATTTTGCCCAATAACGAACTTAACCGAGATATTTATCCCTCAAACCTACTCTGAAAATTTCGACTGTCTAGCTCATTCCGTTCGAGAGTTATCGTGTTAACGGCCGGACAGAATCGATTTTGACCATGGATTCTTGATCAGTGAGTCGAACCAAATCGTTTAGACCATTTTCAGCCAAAAATTCGAAAACTACAGACATTTGGGCAAATTGATAAGCACTCTGTTCCGAGGAACAAGAGCGCCAAAAAGGGTTCCATTTGATGATAGGAATCTATGGGTTTAATTAATATACAACCACAAAACCAATATTTAGAATTTAAAACTGTTAAAGGAAGAAAATACATAAATGAAATATAAATTTTTTATTCGCATAATATGAAAATTGCAACTAAACTTGATTTTTTTCTTCCAAATACTTATAATGGAGATCATTACAGTCATTATTATCAATATGAACCCATCCATCTTTGGTTACATGATAAACCCTGACAATACCACCTGATGCAGAATCTCTGTGTGTTGCATGATAAATTGATCTACGACCCAAGTTGTAAGCCTCTTGATCGGTCAAATCCCATTTATAACCGGAATCTAAGACACCAAAAGCATAAATGGATCCAGAACCAACACTGAAAATTTTTCCTGGTGTCCTAGTACCTTCAGAATCAACATAGTATAGCTGTGGACCCTAAAATAAAAAATACAATTAATTCTTATTATCCTTTTAAGGCTCTATATTGAAATATGAATAGTATAGGCACGATTCAACAGTATTGATCCAAAACTAAGTGCCATAAAATTAATATAATTCAGGTTCACTCACTCTTTTATCCCATCCAGCAAGCATCATTCCCATAGAAAGCCCCATACCTTTGTAGTTATACACCATATTAGCCATCAACTTTGAAGCAGCAGCAACTGATATCCTTTCTCTGTTACGAAGTTCATGCATACGACACTGTTTAGACAATACCCTATCCCAATAAACACAATCTGCTGCACCTCCAGCCAAAGTTCCTAAATATTTAAGTCAATCGGGTTAGATATAATGCTCTATATAGACCCAATATGACTAGGTAATTACCTAATAAGAAATCATTTATTTCCACAATTTTTTTCATTGTTTGTGAGCCAATAAATTGACCACCAGTTGCTCTAGAATCTACAGATAGTACAATTCCATTTTGATACAAAAAGCCTAAAGTCGTTGTTCCATGATCGAAGTGGATTTTTAATTCTTTTCCGTTATCGTCTTGCGAAAAATTTGCAGATAACCCAATAGGCTACGACAGAATTGATTGACAATGAATATTTAATAAGAATGAAATATATTACATGATAATAATACAAACATACTTTGACCATTGGTGGTATACCAAGAGAAGCATTGTTTACAAAGTTACCACTCATCTGGTAAATTTCGCCATGAAAATCAGTATCTCTTTTCGGTCCGGTATAATCTTGAATTCCACATAATTCAGCTAAAGCCATCACGATTCTTTATTATAACTTAGAAATGTTCCTATATTAAATCTGAAGTTCAACGATAAAAGACATTAATTATAATTATTATGTCGTTTTTGTTATGACAGCACACAACACAGAACACAAATAATAAACAAAATGGCTGAACAAGTGATTCTGTGGGCGATACCACTTTTGGCGCCTTTTTTCCTCGGAACAGAGTGCTTATCAATTTGCCCAAACGTCTGTAATTTTTTGCTGAAAATGGCCCCAAACGATTTGTTTCGACTCACTGATCCGTGGTCAAAATCGATTCTGTCCGGCCGTTAACACGATAACTCTCGAACTGAATGAGTTAAACAGTTGAAATTTTCAGAGTAGGTTTGGGCCGGTTTCTCAATTACGAGTTAACCCGAGGTTGCGGGTAACCCGAGTGTTGCGCATTTATGAATATCGCTAAATAGATGCGTCAACTCGCAACCTCGAGTTAACTCGCAATTGAGAAACCGGCCCTTTGAGAGATAAATATCTCAGTTAGGTTTGCTATTGGGTAAAAATCAGCCGGATGGATTCGGAGTAACAAAAAAAAAATTTGTTTACATTACAAATTTCGTATTCAATTTTTGGCGCTCTTGTTCCTCGGAACCGAGTGCTTATCAATTTGCCAAATGTCTGTAATTTCCTAATTTTTAGCTGAAAATAGTATCAAACGATTTGGTTCGACTCACTGATCAAGAATCCGTGGTCGAAATCGATTCTGTCCGGCCGTCCGTCCGTTAACACGATAACTCTCGAACGAAAGGAGCTAGAGGATTGAAATTTGCAGGGTAGGTTTGGAGCGTAAATATCTCGGACAAGTTCGTTAACGGGCGAAATCCATCAAGCGGTTTCGGAGTTATGGCTATTTTTAGCAAAAACATTTTTTATGAATATTTCCGAAACCGATCACTCGATCTATCTGAAATTTAGCATCTAATTGTAGAATCATGACCTTTAGACGCATGTGAAGTTTTGTATTGAACAGGTTACCAAAAGTATAAAAAAAAAAATTTTGAATATTTTTAAATTTTGTTTCTACAATAACACTCGAACGGAATGAGCTAGTCAGTTGAGATTTTCAGAGTAGGTTAGGGAGATAAATATCTCGGTTAAGTTTGCTATAGGGCAAAATAGGCCAGATGGATTCGGAGTAACGAAAAAAAAAATTTTTTTAACTTACAAATTCCAAGATAATTTTTTTTAAAATGCAGTTTCAGATAAAAATCCATTGATATCATTTTCAACTCCAACAAGCTAATACTTTCGGAGATATGATTTTTCGAAATTTCAATAATGAATCGTACTTTATGTTTTCACAGAATGATATAATAATTATATCTATGATTTATTTTATGATCTGTGTCCATATCCGTACATGACATCCTGTTCTATAAGAGAGAGTCAAATTCATTTCAGCTATTTTAATGAACTGAACAACCAAATGAGGATTGTTTATTAATGTATGACGCTTGACGATGAACTCAGAAAAAATTGAAAATGTTGGTGTCTTTGGGAGGGGAGGGGGGAGAATCCATTTAAATCATTCCCAACTCCGAGAAACCAATAATTTCGAAGATATGATTTGTCAGAGTTTAAACAAGAGCACCAAAGCTCCTGTCCAGAGGGCTTTCCAACTTTTAAATTAGCACCTTTGATTTCATATCCAACTTGATGACCAAGTCGGACTGACCAGATTGGCTAGTGTGGTAGCTAAGAATAAAAAACAAATGTTTAGTGAAGTTCTTTATTCGAAAGCAAATCTGTCTTAGTCATGAGAGGGCGGTATTCCTGTTGACCACTCTATCGGTTGCTTATCACACCAAACATATTTTCCCTTGAAATTATGGTTATCTAGTGCTAAAAATAATGGAGCTTCTGCTCCTTCTTCAATAGTTAAAACTCCAAGATGAGCTGTCAAATCAGTATTAACGTAGCCCGGATGAACTGAGTTCACGGAAATATTCCTGTTGGGAATTTCTCTGTCGAATTCTTTTTGTTGTATCATTGATAGAGCCGAAACTCCAGCTTTAGATACAATGTAGGTGCACTCGGAATTGTTGCCCCAACCTATATCCTCATGTTTTCCAAGTTTGACATCACTGTAAAAATTGAATTGGTAAGTATGGTTATGGAGCTTATGAGCTATTAGGCCGCTCGTACACCAGCACGACGCGACCGCAACGCGACCGCGACTTCGTGTCGCTTCGCAGTCGCGGTACGTGGTAATTCATAGAAGCGCCCACACCAAGGATACGGCGACGCGACGCATTTTCCTCGTTAAAAAGTATCGTCGCGGTCGCGTCGTGCTGGTGTACGAGCGGCCTTACTGTTCAATAAGTTACAAGTTAGTCAATTATTACTATTCTGTGTCAAGGACAAGGAGTCAGAATTTAAAGCCTATCTGGTGTTTTCCATTGTAGTTCCTCGTTGTTGTGCCCATATTATGACTATATCCTTTATTTGAATGCATCTCATGATTCAGTATTTCCTTTGTGTATCATTTGACTTGTCTTATAGTTTGTAATCAACCTACTGGTATTAGGATCTGTTTTATTAATGAATCTCTGTAATTCATCTTGTGCATATTTATTGATGTGATTAATATGATACCAGCAGTGTAAAGGGAAGAAAACCCTGCTGCACTTAAGTTCACTGAGATCATGGTACGTTGGTTATGTCATTTCGATTGCTTTTGTGGATAAGCTTTGCGGAGCATTTATGGTGAGACCGGTACCTATAAAAGGGTTAATTCTTAATAGTGTTGGAATTGGAAGCTCCATAGCATCAGTAAGCAGGAATGTTAATACGGTAGAGTGTGAATGAGTATATAATATATGTCTTCCCAGGTGTACTGAGACTACTGAGAGTGGACTCAGAGTTAGTTTTATAATGCCACGAACGTTTTCCTGCATTTTCACGAGCTTTGGCCACACAGATGAAAGCAGGAAAACAGTTTCGTTACTCAGGGATTAGCTCTCTGAAATGTTGTTCAAATTCATTGACTCCTTCTGGCAAAGCTAAACGACATATGGACTACCTCTGCGGTTAGCATCCCTTCCTGTACATATCCTGTGCTACCCGAGCTGTAGGTCAAGCACTGGCTTCAAGAGGAAAGAGTGTTTTTCCTGAACTGCTCACCTCGTGAGGAAAAGAATAAGGTAGAAAGAGCACTTGGTCAAACCCTGCTATTTAATAACCTATACGGCGAATATCAATGTGGTATTATAATGCTTACTGAAGAGATTCGAATGTTTATCATTCTAATTTTATTCTAACAATTGCTCCGATCAAGGCCTAACTGGTTTAACAAGAAGGAAACGCACCCTCACTCAGCTGACGCTCTCCATAGAACATACGGAAATTGTGACAGTTAGAATCTGTGATTGATTACAATAAAAAGACAGCAAGCAAGCAAGCCACTTGAAAACCGACGCCACTTTAGATTAGGGGAATATAAAACGAAAATCTTGTAGGTCAAGCACTGGCTTTAGGGAGAAAGGATGAGGTCAAACACTGCTCTTTAATCACCTCTTGAGTGAATGAATAAGGTAGAAAGAGTGAAGGTCAAGCATTGCTCTTTACTCACATCCGGCGATTATCAATGTGGTATAAACACTAATGCTTACTGACCTCCGATCCGGTGAATATTCCAATGTCATATTGCAAAAACTGTGCGATCCACCAGGTGCTCTCTTTATCGTTCTCAGTTATTGTAGAAATGTGAATGTACTAGTTGGTTGATATAACTTTGTCTGATCACGATGATCACACTACTGGGGGTTTTTCTAGGCGTTCTTTTCCCACAGTTATACTAAATATACGTATCTGAATGCACAACCGTTGTTTGAATCTTTAAACTTCCCGCCCATCTTCCTTTTTTCATTGAGTATAACTTGGGTTGCCTACACAACGTAAGTTAGTAGACCTACCAATTCACTAGACGATCACAATACAGCCAAGGTTAGATAAATTAGACTTCAATAGTAGAAGTCCCTGTGATACTGAAAGCTGAAAGGTTATTAGAGAGTAAATGAATGAATAGTTATTAGAGAGTTATTTAAAAAGCCGAACCAGTACAGCTTACGGACCTCCGATCCGGTGAATATTCCAATGTCATATTGCAGGTACAGCAGATACACCTTACGGTCCACCAGGTACTCTCTTTATCTTTCTCAATTATTGGAGAAATGTTAATGCATCAGCTGACTGCTATACTTTTGTCTTATCACGACGATCACACTACTGAGGGTTTTTCTAATTAGTCATTTCCCTCAGTTATACAAAATATACATATTTGAGCGCACAACCTTTGTAAGAATCTTTAAACTTCCCGCCCATTTTCCTTGTTTCATTGAGTGTAACTTGGGTTGCCTACACAACATTAGTAAGAAGTCCTACCAATTCACTAGGGACTAGACGATCACAATACAGCCAAGGTTAGAAAAATTAGTTCATAGACTTCAGTAGTAGAAGTCCCTGTGATATAGAACGGTTATTAGATTAATGAAAGTTTATGAAAGAGTGGAATCAATACAATATGAAGATTTCTATAGACTAACTGATACACCTGACTGCAAAGCACTAAGCGGGTCAGAGATGAGAGTTATGATGAGCAGTGCTTACATTAAACTTGTGGGAAATTTTTAACAATACTGATCCAAACATTATACTAATTAAACTGCTATTACCTAACAAATCTCCTCATGAGTGTGTTCAATTTTTCTACAGTGAGAGAGGCATCACTAAACTCCTGTTTCAAATCATCTGATGGAATCCAATATAAATGTGCCAAGCTGCTGGAAATATTCACTACTCTTCCGTTTTTCCTCAATAGTGGAAAAAATGTTTGGCAACAATTCAATAAGCCAAAGTAATTCACATTGATTGTTTCTTCAGCTTGCTGACTGAAAGGTTCCGGTGCGTCATCCTGAAGTTATCATTTGAATTAAAAAACTCATTGGGCATGAATGGTGAGAAAATGAGTCAGGGGACTCCCGTCAGGGGGGGGGGGGATTGAATGAGTAATTAATTTCGGGAGGGTTTTTGAAATTTTGGCAATTGACTTCTTTATAAAGACAGGGGGGTGTAAGGGTCGCTTTCTGTAGCAAGTATTATTTGTGGAATGGGGAGGCCCGGGTGATGATCCCCCTCCAATGTTGAACGGAGTTGGCTAATTTTCAAGAGTAGGAAAAATTTCGAAGAAGTTTGGAAAAATTTCGATGCAGTTGAAAAATTTCAATGGAGTTGGAATATTTCCGAAAAATTTGTCATAAAATATGAAGTGACCGACTGACCGGATAAATGCAGAGCAGGCAGATAATAGGGACGGGATAACATGGAATAATACCATGTACTCTTGTACACATTCCTGTTGCCGTAAATTCAATACCTATTCAATAGTATTCGGCACAATGGGTGTAGCCGACAAAAAAATATATTTATCATAATATTGTATTAATAGCCTAATATTTGAACACATAAATTATTTATTTTCTTTTGAGTTATTCTAAAGCGGGTAGCTCTCTAGATGTTTGAGTTTCGCCGATTGGGGTATGTCATGAAACAAACCATGTGGTGCGATCCCCCCCGAAACATTGGGGGGGATCGCACCATATGCTTTTAACATTTTCCAACTCTGTTCAACAGAACAGAGTTGGCAAATTTTCGAAGCAGTACACCCCCTCTCGATTTATGTAATCCTTCAATGCACAGCAAAAAAAAAAGTTTTTTCGTCTCGTCCCTGTATATATGTGTAGGAATTATTATATTTTCACCCTTGTAAATAATATACTTAGGATTAGTTTTACTGGTGCAGATGAAGTTGAACGACGTTCGAACAGATATTTTAGACACATTTCTGGATTATATCCTTGTCTGAAGAGATCCTAAAACAATCCCATGATATCGAGTATTGAGTCTGGTGGCGCGTCAAAGGCACTCAGTCGTCTAGACTGGCAGACTACTTTTCTCTGAAGAGGAAGTACGTAACATCATATGTATGTTGGCTGTCATCTAAATCTTGGAAGGGCCTTCTTGGGTGTGCAGTTTTCAGAAATCAGGAACGCTCCTGATAATTGTTCCCACGCAAACCCGTTGGTAGCATAAAGTAGAGGATCTACCAATCAGCGTTGAGTACTATCGTTGTAGTACAGCCCTTAACTCAGAGAGAGAGGGGGGGGGAGGGAGGTACCAAGGGTTAATCGAGGAGAACGGGAGGGAGTTCGAAGGGTGCTGCGGAGCACGAGAGACGTTAGACGTTGTTAAGAAAGTTGATTCCCACTTAGAATAAAAACTGTTCAGAGGTTCGAGTGTTGCAAATCTTATTTATTAGACGTGAGAGAAAAGACTGTTAAACGTACAAATATAGAGTATCGAGACTGTGAGGAACTTCAAAAATCGACGGTGTAGGTATTTAATGTGACGGGAAGTTGACGTTTGTATACTTGTGTAAATAAACATATTAGCATACAGTGTTGAATTTATTCCAATGTGTGAATCTAGAATCATTATCCCTAGACAATGATACAAAAATCCTACATATGTAATATGAAATGAACCTACCCCAAAACCTATACCTGCATTGTTTATGAGAATATCGATACCACCGTGTGATTGCAATAAATAATCTCTGAATTTGTCAATACTTGTCTGATCAGTAACATCCAACTCATGAAATAGAGGCTCCAATCCTAAGGCGTTCAAACTCTTCACTGCTTCTTTACCCCTTCCAACGTCTCTAGCAGTCAAATATACTTTTCCATCGAATCGTTCACACAAACCCTTCACAATACCATAGCCTATTCCTTTGTTACTGCCAGTGACCTAAAAGTTGTGCTAATGTTGAAAGAAGAAATGTTGATGAAATTGAATGCTTACAATTGCTATCTTAGCTTTCGACATTTTCACATAGAGTTCTCTGTTCTAAACAGGATCTGGAATCAAATTAAAATTATTGCAGAATCTATTATCTAAAACAAGATTAGGTGTGTGATTATATTGGCAATAAAAGGTTACATAATACCATAAGCGTATCAAATATAATTTAATGGACTCTAAATAGGGGGGTGATTCCAACTGCTGCTTGGAAATATTTTCAACTCCGAAATTCAAACTTATCTATTTCTATTTTTAAAAGAAAGGAGCAAACTGCGTACTCACATATTTAAGTTGCTAAAATCCAATAGAAATTAGAGCTTTTTAAAATGCCGATCGACAGTGAGAAACAGCTCAAATTAGTACCAGATGGTTTGTTTCATGACTACTGAAACATCTGGAGAGCTACCCGCTTTGGGATTACGCAATATCATGATGAATATTATTTTTTGCCGGCTACTCATATTGTGCCGATAACTATTGAATATTTAATTTATGGCAACACTGGCAACAGAAAAACCAGGGTACATGGAGTTATTCCATGTTATCCCGTCCCTATTATCTGCCTGCATTTATCCGGTCAGGCGGTCAAATTCCTTCACATTTTATAACAATATTTTAGGAAATATTCCAACTCCATTGAAATGTTTCCAACTGCTTCGAAATTTTTTTTTCACTCCTTCGACATTTTTCCCAACTCCTTCGAAATTTTTTCCAACACCTTCGAAAATTTTCCAACTGTGCTGAAAATTTGCCTGATCGTTCCCATTGAGAATTAGAATAGATTTCAACTCGATTTGCCTGTAAAATAGCTCTTTCGACTAAAAAGGCATCAACGCCTAAACCTAGGTTAAGTTACCACTTACCTGCCACCGAGTGCTGCCCATGATTCTGCTAAATTCCATCGTCTCCGTGCTAATCACCAGGTAATATCCGCCAGATTTTAATTTTTGGCGCTCTAGTTCCTCGGAACAGAGTGCTTATCAATTTGCCCAAATGTCTGTAATTTTCGATTTTTTCGATGAAAATGGTCTTAAAGGATTTGGTTCGACTCACTGATCAAGAATCCGTGGTCGAAATTCATTCCGTCCGACCGGTCCGGCCAGCCAGCAGGCCGGAGGCCTCGGTTGCCGTGTGCGTATTTTGGGTACTATCGCTAGCTCCCGAAACCCGGACGATGACGGCGATCGATTTGTGTACCTTGAAGAGAGTCATAGTTACGACCGCTCCGGGGGGGTTTGGGGGGGCCTTCCGGATGGCCCCCCCAAATGTACCCCTCGGTTGCCGTGTGCGTATTTTGGGTACTATCGCTAGCTCCCGAAACCCGGACGATGACGGCGATCGATTTGTGTTTAGTCTTCCGATCCTAAGGAGGCGCACCCCCGAAGTTACACCGTCTGGCACGCGTGATCGCGTGTCCGGCAGGACAAGCACCACCCTCGGCCAGAATGCGAAGTCCACACCTACCACAACTCCTATGTGTAGACTATGTAGCGGTCTACTAGCGCTCATACTACTGCACCAACTCAGCAATGCTGTGCTCCATCGGTACGACATACATACGGCATGACCGCACCTTTGGTGCGACGTAACTTGGATACTAGTAGTCAGAACGACCCCGACACTTCATTGTTACATCCTAGCACAACATACTTGGATACTAGTCCCCATGCACCAGGGACTGACACCTCAAACGCTGGAAGCATTCATAGTATGGGTGGATAGGAATTTCCAGCCCGCTATCTCGGATACTAGTGGTACGGGTGCCCGTACTCCGACACCTCAAACGATATTGGACTAACTCCCCCACCTGGTCTCAAGGGCATGCACATGGCGGCTTCACAAGACCCGTCAACTGCCCCGGAGGGTCTATACGTACTAGCGCAAAACCTTGCCCCCACGAAATAAAAAAAAATAATTTTTTTCTTACAAAATAAATTTCAAATTAAATTTTTTTCAATATGCAGTTTTACCAAGAGAATCCATTGATATCATTTTTAACACTAACGAGCTAATACTTTCGGAGATATGATTTTTCAAAATATCAATAATTTATATTTCTATGTTTTCACAGAATGATATAATTATTCTTTCTATGAATTCTTATAATATGATCTGTGTTCTGTGCATGTCAACGTCAACTCATTTTCCTGAGACATGACATTGTCTAATTCGTTTCAGCAATCGTAGAATTATGAGAATTATAATATGATATCATACTTTTTGTTGGTTGATATATTTTCATGCCGATGGTTAATCCATATTTCTATGTTTTCACAGAATGATATAATTATTCTACCTATGAATTGGTATAATTCAGTTTTAATATTTTTTTGTGAACATTTTTATTATAGTAATGGGGCTTTCCCGTATTTGTATAAAATAAATAAATAAATAAATATGATCTGTGTTGACACTTATTTTCCTGAGACATGACATTGTCTAATTCATTTCAGCAATCGTAGAATTATAATATGATATCATACTTTCTGTTGGTTGATATTTTCATGCCGATGGTTAATCCATATGATGATGGGAATGGTGAGTTAATAATATTGAGTTCAGAATATCTCCAGTAAAAACAAAACTGGAATATTGGTGTATCGGAGTGGTTTTGAGGAAAGAATATATATATTATCGTTCATCATAGAATTGAGTACCTAATGAATATCTCGGATGAGTTCGTTGTTGGGTAGAATTCGTCTATTGGTTTTGGACTAATAATTTTTGGCACTCTTGTTGAATTTAAATTCTTCTATAATGTTTGAATTAAATTTCTGCTACGATGAAGTTCTTTCATAAGAATCCATGATATAATTCCCAACTCTCACCAATACCTTCGAAGTATTGATTTGTCAAAGTTTGAACAAGAGCGCCAAAGCTTCTGTCCACAGGGCTTGAACCATTTTTTAATCATTGCACTTTACTGCCCAGCGCAATATACTTTACAGCTACTATTTTTTTTCAACATTTGTGATGGAGAAATGGATTCGTTGAGTTGTTCCTCCTCCGGCAATCTTTGGTTGGGTGGGGATGAGGGTTGGATTGTTCTCCTCAGGTGTGCAGGGCGGTAACATCTGGTTGAAAGGGATGTCGTTCAAGATGCCATTGGGCGGCGGCTCGGAGTGCTGCCTATGGGTACTACTGATGCGTACCAATTCCAGAAGTGCCGATGATGGGAATAGCTGACTCGCATTACCCTAGCTGGCTTTGTTAAGGCCTGCAAATTGTGAGGGAATACGTTCCCAAATCATGTCCAAGCAATGACGCTATGATTGCTACCACGGGATGGCGGTGTCCGCAGAGGAAACCCTGCCGGCCCTATTGGGAGAGGTTTCGTATTGGCAGTGGTTGAAAGCCGGCAAGCTGGACTAGCAGGCGTGTGAGTAGCATACCCCCAACTCGGAAACTAATAACCTGTAGAGTTAGTATAAAGATTGGATAGTGCCTCCTCCTGCCAGAGAGGGTGTAGGTCTTGGAAATCAAAGCCACTCATTGGTGTCTCCCAATCCTGCGCCCATGGAGGGCTGTGACCATAGTCCTTAGGAAGTGTAGGTCAAATTAAGAACATTTCTTCCTTCCTTCCTGTTCCCCAATGAGTACCAGTACAAGACAAACGTATGCAACTCATTATGACGTATATACTTAGTTTATCGTATTTGTATTTAAACAGATGATGCGTTGCGTATGATTCGTATGTTTCTGAATTCTGAGTCATCTTTTAGCAAATTCAAGAGTCTAGAAGTCATAATGCGATGTATTGTATGTATATATACGTTGCGTACGTGGGCATCATTCTGTCCTAAGTCCTTACTTCAAACATCCATAATTCTCTTATCAGAGATTATAAAAAAAATGTATAGGATTCAATAACTCATAATTCCCCCATCAAAAAAAGCTATCTCCGCCACTGGTGTGTCAGCTAGTGGACCGACACTTTCTATACCGAATGATCGAAATAAATATGCATAAATTGTTGTGCCCGACCATAGTAAGCATTCCAGTGTTCGGTATTGTTTCCAGTATTTTCCCACATAATGTTTTACCTACTACAACCTACTATAACCTTTTTTTTTTCGTTAAGGAAAATCATTAATGCAAATCAAGGGCGAAGGAGGCTTACAGTGAACATAATTTACTTGCTACTTTGTGTAGCAGCCCTACGAAGGCGTAGAACTAGAAGGCCACATTTAAAAGAAAAATATTTTTTTGCATAAATGCGATTTTGGACTCGGAATTAAAACTAATTCCGACTCTAATTAAACTCGGACTCGGAACTTGCAATTTTTAGAGTAGGATGTGCATCTGAATGGGACATTTGAGTTTGTTAATGTTAATAGGTATAATCGGCCAAACGGTTTTGGAGTTTTACCTATCTGAAATTTTGTTTTTATTTACTCAATAATTCAAAATATACGAATCCGATCCAATTCAAACATGTTAATTAGTTGTAGAATGCTGACGCGCAAATTTTTGCGAAATTTCGTGAGGATCCTACATTAGAAAATTTTAAAAAAATTATGGGACGATAAAAGGATGTTATTATAATTTGGGAAGCGCTTTGCCACTGTAGAGTGAACTGTTTCAATTGAATAAATCATGAAAAATCTGTATGATTCTTCAAAAAACTATTATCAGTGACACAATAGTCGAATTTAAGCGAGTAACTGAAGCAGAATGGGTAAGACCAATCTCTTGCTAAACATAACCGATCAGTTATAATAGCATGGGATTGGTCTTAACCGCTCTGTTCCGATTACTCGCTTAAATTTGACTAATGTGTCTATTCGCATATACATGTCATATATGTGCGAATAGAAATAATACAAAATAGATATTGAAGTATGTAGTACATTTATTACTTATTAAAAAATCACAAATTCTGAAAATTAATAGTTAGCTGGTGTTTCACCATACCAATCAATTACCCTTTTATCATGCCAGATATATTTTTCTTTAAGACCATGATCATCCAAAGCCAAATGCAGGGGGGCAGCCGCACCTTCTTCAATTGTGAGAGGGCCTTTATGACTGGTCATATCCGTATCAACATATCCTGGGTGAACAGCATTGACTGAAATATTTCTACAAGGCTTCTCATTGTCAAAGCTTCGTTGTTGTATGAATGATAAAGCACTGCATCCTACTTTCGAAACAACATATGCAGAATTTCCCCAACCTTCTTCGACCTGCTTACCCGCCTTGGCATCACTGCAACCAAGAAAATATTTAACATTTTCATAATTGTTGGGCAGTTTATGCCGTAGGAGTATTACCTAACAAATTTTTCCATCAATTTACTCAACTGGTCAATAGTCAAAGACTTATCTCCCAATTTTTTTCTCAAATCTTCTGAAGGAATACGGGACAAATGACCAGCACTGCTAGAAACATTCACAACTCTACCATTTTGCCTCATTATAGGAAAAAGTGAATTGCAGCATCTCAATAAACTGAAATAATTAACGGCTATCGTTTCCTCTGCTTGTTGACCGAAAGGTTCTTGAGCATCATGCTGTAAATAAAAATTGATTTAGGGTTCACCTATACAATTTAACAGTATTTACCTTGAAGGCAATTGCGGCATTATTGACAAGAATATCGATACCTCCATGTTCTTTAACTATATGTTCCTTAAAATTATCAATACTATTTTGATCGTTGATGTCGAGCTGATGAAACAGGGGTTGGCAACCCAGATCATTCAATTTTTTTACTGCTTCTTTGCCTCTGGATACATCCCTAGCAGTCAAGTAAACTTTTCCTTGGAATCGTTCGCATAAACCTTTAACAATGGCATACCCAATGCCTTTGTTACTGCCTGTCACCTATAATAAATCTCATTTCGGTTATATAGGTAGTCGAAATTTTCAATTAAGTGTACATTACCACAGCAATTTTTTCAGCCATTATATTCTCTCTGCGATTTCCACGAAAACTTTCAGATTACCAGAACTCTATCACTAATGGAAAACTGTTTAATTTATTTTATCTATCAAACTTAATCAGTAATATCAGTATTGATATTCCTTTTCAGTAATCACAGACCTTGTCTATGTCACAGACATTCAGACATATCAGATGTAAGTTGATTTAACCTTGGACTAGGTGACTTGACTTGACTAGGACAATATTCTGTAACCAACGACAATCAAGGACCAAGGTTGCTGTAAATACATAATATCATCATACTGTTAATTTATTTTCCGTTCAGTATTTTCTGATAATTTTTGGCGCGCTTGTTACCCTGAAGAAATGTCTGCATTTTTTGCCGAAAATGGTCTCGAACGATTTGGTTCTACTCACTCTGAGGAATACTCCGGTGTCAAATCCATTTTTTCCGTCCGTCCGTAAGCACGATAACTCTCGAAGGATACTTTAAATTTTCAGAGTTGGTTCCACAGGTTGGTTCAGTGTAAAAATGTGTTCGTTAACGGCCAAAATCAGCCAAACGGTATCGGAATATTATGGACATTTTAAGTTTGAGCTTTTTTTTAAACTGCTCATTCGAACTAACTCAAATTCATCATCAAAGTTGTGAAATTACGACCTGAATATGTAAGGACATTTTTTTGCGGATCGGATAACTAGGAACAGAAAAAAAATTCTAAAATTTGAATATTTGGTTTTCCCACTTACTCGAAAAATACTGATCTGATCGAATTGAAACTTGGTACTTATCTGCAAATTACCAACACAAAGGCTTACGCAAAGTTTCGCAAGGATCATAAGACTAGAAAATAAAAAAAAATGCTGCATCTCAGAACTATCGGATACCGCTCAAATTTTGTAAGAGCTAGCCTTCAATATACCTCATTCCACAGCAAAATTCTAGATATAAACTCGATCGGATTTATACTGTTGGAAATCCTGGGAAAATATAATTTTTGCGCGTATGTTCTGGGGAACATATCGCTTTATCATTTTGCCCAAATGTCTGTAATTTTCGAATTTTTTGCCGAAAATGGTCTCAAACGATTGGGTTCGACTCCCCCGATGAACAATTCGGGGTCAAATTTGATTCTGTCCGGCCGGCCGTTGCACGATAACTTGAGAACGGATGAAAGAGCAATAGCGACTTAAGATTTTCAGGATAGGTGCGGCGCATAACAATACGACGGACAAGTTCGTTAATGGGCATAATCGGCCCATGCAATGGCTTCCGAGTATTTAATAATCTTGTTTTCAACCAATATTATCCGATCGAATTGAAACTTGGTGAATAGTTGTAGAATATAAACCTAAGCACGTTAGTGAAATTTCGTGAGAATCATATCACTAAAAGTTAAAAAAATTGAATTAAATTAATTAAAAAATTAAATAAGGAATTTTGGTGAATAAATAAATTAATAATTAAATAATAATGAAAATATCGTTGAAAAAAATTCTATATATCAGAAACTATTCATCCGACATGGCTGAAAATTGCGAGAGCCTTCAAAACCTAACTTTACTACCAAGTTCCAAGTTTGAGCACGATCGGATCTAATATATTATTGTTGGAGATCCGAGCAGCCTTATGTGAATTCAGTAGCTGGAAGGGTGACCGGTTGCCTCGATAACTCTTTAACGAAAGGAGATAGGGACTTGAAATTTTCAGAGTAGGATGCGCATCTGAATGGGAGAGTTAAGTTCGCTGTTGGCTATAATCGGCCCAGCGGTTTCGGAGTTATACCCATATCTAGAATATTATTTCCTCGATAACTCAAAAAATATAGACTCGATCGAATTGAAGCTTAATTGCTAACTACTTGTAGAATATCGACATGAAAACGTGTGTAAAATTTTGTGAGGACCGTATACCACTAACAAATTTTAAAAAAATTACGAAATAATATTATGTACCTCACCGATATACCTTGAGAACGGAAATAAATAGCGACTTGCAAGTTTTAAGGGTAGATTGCGTATCTGAATGCGACATTTGAGTTCGTCAATTAGCATAATCGGCCAAATGGTTTTGGAGTTATATCAATCTGAAATTTTGTTATTATTTCTTCAACAACCCAAAAAATACGATGCCGATTCAATTCAAACATGGTTAATTAGTTCTACAATGCCGACGCCAAAATGTTTACAAAATTTCGTGAAGATCGTATTACTAGAAAATAAAAAAAAATCATTGGAAACAAATTTATAATTATATCAGGCAGCAGTAGACCGACACCGCATCGTTGAAATTTTGCGAGAACCTTCAAAATCATGAATGTCATGACATATGATGACATATCAAAATATATAAATTTTCGGGTCGATTCATAATAGATAGTGAAGCATGTATTTATGCTATGGGAGATGATAGCCCTACATTATAGGGTCCTCTGTAGCGGTCTCCAAAGTCGAACATCAGAAGTAATGAATAATCACCTGGAAGAAGTTCGTTGCTTGTTTGTTGAAATTGCTAATGAACCTGATGGTGGTCATCGATTTTCGGGGTATGTTTCACTGCCCAATTGGAGAGTTCAGTCCGGCATAATCGGTTTCGGAGTTATACCCTCCAGGAATATTACTTCCTCGATAACTCAAAAAATATAGACTCGATCGAATTGAAGCTTGGTAACTAGTAGAAAATCGACATAAAGGCGTGTGTAAAATTTTGTGAGAAACGTACTCCTGGAAAATTTTTAATAAATCACGAAAAAAAAAATTTTCAAGCACTGAGGTGAAGTCGAGAGCTTTTGCGCGTATGTTTTATTGTCCATTCTCCTGTATTCCATCCAGTTACGGAACTCGCTCAAGGCTGCATAGCTCCGAAGGAAAAAAAAATTGGTTCAAGCACTGACGTGTAGTCAGGAGCGTTTGCGTTGCGCCTATGTTCTATTGTCCATTCTCCTGTATTGTACACTCTTAATAGAATTTACCATGGTGAATTCTATTGTCCGTTCTCCTATATTGGACACACTTAATCGAATTTATGGTAAATTCGAATAAGAATGTCCAACGATGGCCGCTATGAATTTGAACAAGCGCACCAAAGCCGACTGACCTCAGACCAGTGCTATTCCAGTTTTTTTTATAATTCTTTAGTTTATGTTCTGATGTAATTAAAAAATCTAATGAAGGAAATCCGCAGCATTTCTTTTGAAAGTAGGTATATTGTAGATAATTGCATGAAACAGTAACCAAGCAACCATGCAGAGACTACCAAAATTTGGACATCATTTCGTGGATTCACTTTTATATAACTTCCGTTTGTATATCTATATAGTAGTGCGATATGCAGGGCCGTAGCTAGAGATGAATTTAAGGTAGGGCAATGGAGGTTACGGGTAGGGCAGAAGTAAAAAAATTTACTTGATGTGATCTGAAGAATCAAATTTCATCGTACCTACTTTTGAGTGAAATAGGTAGTTAATATTAAAATACTTATTTCTTCAGGTTTATTTTATTCCTTTTAACATATTGTGATGATTATTATAACGTTGATAAAAATCTTCCTCAAAACCCCTGAATCCTTCGATTTGCCATATTATTAAATATGCGAAGGACTTCTCTTCTCAAAGGCCAGAAATACCATAATAATTAAATGAGACTGTGGGAGGTATATTCATTATTAAATGGTTTCTTTCTGGGTTTTCTCTCCCAAACTCTGAAAATACCATAAAATAAAAAAAAAATAATTTTGTGAAATGCTTCTGCATAAGGACACAAGTTATTTGTCAGAAGCAATCAATAGAACCAGGTTGCCTAACAAACAATAACGAAAACAACAACGATGAAACAACTATTTCGTAACGTTTCGGAGTCTATATCAGACTCTTTTGTCAGACACTTAACGATAATCTTATTTTTGCGCGTATGTTCTGGGGAACATCGCGTTATCATTTTGCCCAAATGTCTGTAATTTTCGAATTTTTTGCTGAAAATGGTCTGAAACGATTGGGTTCGACTCCCTGATGAAGAATTCGAGTTCAAATTCTGTCCGGCCGGCCGGCCGTCCGTTGGTAACTTGAGAACGGAAAGAGTTAGCGATTTGAAATTTTCAGCATAGGTGGCGCATCCCAATACGACGGACAAGTTCGTTAATGGTCATAATCGGCCCAATGGTTTCCGAGTAATAATTTTGTTTTCAACCAATACAAATCCGATCGAATTGAAACTTGGTGAGTAGTTGTAGAATACAAACCTTCGGACGCTTGTGAAATTTTGTGAGAATCGTATCACTAAAAAATTAAAAAAAAATATATTACAAAATATTATTTATGTCAGGATTAACTGAGAACAGAAAGAGATAGCGAATTGAAACTTTCGGTTTAGGTTGTGCATCTAAATGGGACATTTGAGGTTTGTTCATAGGCATAATTGGCCAAACGGTTTTGGAGTCATACCCATCTATACAAAAGCGATCCAATTCACACATGGTTCTCAGTTGTAGAATGCCAGCGCAAAAATTCTTGCGAAATTTCGTGAGGATCGTATCACAACAAAATTTTTAAAAAATCATTGAAAACAATTCTATATATAAAAAACTATTCGTCTGACATCGCTGAAATGTTTTTTTCGAGATTCTTCAGAACCTAACTCTACTGCCAAGTTCCAAGTTTGAACATGATCGGATCTATATTGTTGGAGATCCGAGCAGCCTTGTGTGAGTTCAGTAGCTGGATGGGTGACCGTTGCCTCGATAACATTTGAACGAGAGGAGATATAGGGACTTGCAATTTCAGGGTAGGAATTAGTACATTAGGTGCTTCTGAAAATGCAGCGTGTTGTCTATACAGGGTGTTTCCTAAACATGCGGCAAAAATTCAGGGGGTTGTTCCTTGGACTATTCTAAGAATATTTTGTCCTTTGATGATTTTTGAAAAACCTATTTGTTTCGAAGATATAGGGGAAACAAAATTTTGGATAATAACATTTTATTATGAAAAATTACATGAAAATTCAACTCAACCTACAAAAACTGTTGAAAATGACCACCTCTACCCAGCATACAAGCATCCAATCTTCTCCTCATTGACTGCCGAACCCTTTCAAAAACACCAGGATCATTTCTTATTAAGTTACACCCAGCAATGATCCGATTTCGCAAGTCTTCCACATTTTCTACTGGAGTGGTATAAACTAATGATTTTAGATGGCCCCATAGGAAATAATCTAAGGGATTTAAGTCCGGGGAACGAGCAGGCCATAAATGAGGTCCACCTCTTCCAATCCAGCGATCTCCGTATGTTAATGTTAAAAACTCACGAGCAACCAAACTAAAATGCGCTGGTGCACCATCGTGCATAAACCACATTGCATGTCTTATTGCCAATGGTACATCCTCCAAAAACAGAGGTAACGTTTGTTCTAAAAAGTTGCGATACACGTCCCCGGTAAGTCTTTCTGGTAAAAATATCGGCCCTATTAGGCAGTCACCCACAATACCAACCCAAACATTCAATGAGAACTGATGTTGAAAACGATCTTCAATTACCTCATGTGGATTTTCGTCGGCCCATACATGGTTGTTATGAAAATTTCTTATTGCATTTCTTGAGAAATTCGCTTCATCGGTAAAAAGAATCAGCGTCAGTAATTGAGGAATTTGAACTAATGTGGTTAAAAGCCATTGACAAAATGCAATACGTGGGGGAAAATCAGTAGGAATAAGTGCCTGAACGCGTTGCATATGGTATGGGTATAACAAATTGTCTTTAAGAATTTTCCAAACAGTCTTATTACTCACATTCAAAGTATTGGAAATTTTTCGAGTAGAAGTACTAGGGTCTTCTTCGATCATGTCCAGCACATTCTCTTCCAGTTCCACCGTTCTTACTGTGTTTGGTTTTCCTGGTCCCCCCATTTTTTTCAATGCGCCTGTTTCATGCAGACGTTGATGAATATTTTGAAACAATTTTCTGTCAGGAATATTACGCCCAGGAAATCGTTCAATGTACAACCTCCTAGCTTTTAATGAATTTCCATCAGCAAGTCCATAAATGAAATGCATGTCAGTCATCTCGGCGTTTGTATAGCGATTCATAATAGTCAAAGATAAAATGTTAATTGCTAATACATCACAAAACGAATTCAAATGAAAACCGTGTTTAATCTGTATTCCTTTACCATCTGCACTTATCAATTTTTAGTCAAAAAACTGGCCGTTTTTAGTAATTGGAATGTTGTTAAACAAATTTAAAAATAAATTGTACCTACTTAGTAAACACAGTGCGGTACGCATTTTTATTTAAACTATTATTAATTTTAAAAATATGAAAAATGTTGTTCGCCCTGTATCTTCGAAACAAAGAGGTTTTTCAAAAATCATCCAAGGACAAAACATGCTTAAAATAGTCCAAGGAACAACCCCCTGAATTTTTGCCGCATGTTTAGGAAACACCCTGTATAAAATGACCACGGTGCACTCTATTGATGTAGTTCGCAATCTCTAACAACCTGTGGTTAATTCGGAATTGCTTTGCGAGTAATAATTTTTGCGCGCGTGTTCCGCAAGGAACAGCGTGCTATCATTTCGTCACAATGTCTGTATTTTTCGAATTTTTTTTCGAAAATGGTCTCAAACGATTAGGTTCGACTTCCTGATGAAGAATTCGAGGTCAAATTTTATTCTGTCCGTCCGGTCCGGCCGGCCGTTAGCACGATAACTCTCGAACGGAACGACTTAGAGCGTTGAAATTTGCAGGGTAGCTTTGTAGCGTAAATATCTCGGACAAGTTCGTTAACGGGCGAAATCCACCGAGCGGTTTCGGAGTTAAGGCCGTTTTTAGTCAAAACGTTTTTAATGAATATTTCCGGAACCAATCACTCGATCTTTCTGAAATTTGGCAGCAAATTGTAGAATCATGACCTTTATATGCCAGCGAAGTTTTGTTTTGATCTGACGGCCCTAAAGTAGCAAAAAAAAATTTCAAAAATTTTAAAATTTTGTTTTCAGGATAACTCGAAAAATACTGATCTGATTAAATTGAAACTCAGTAGTTAGATGCAAAAGACCAATGCAAACACTTTTGCAAAATTTCGTGAAGATCACGTGACATGAAAAAAATAAAAAAATTACTACTATTTTGCGAAATACTATGCTTAAAATGCCGAAACCTATTTTTTTGAGGTTCATGCTGCCCTTTCCGGACATTTTTCGTTGTGCGCATGCGCAGATGAGAAGTCATTTAACTGCTGTAGTTTTCGTCAGAGAGGATTGGGGTTTTGGGGTGGCGGATGCTATTCCTCCATAGAATCCAGATCCCTGATGAGGGTCTGCGCATGCGTAGATTAAAGATGTGATATCTTCCGAACCACTAGTGTTGGAGAATCGGAGTTTTTTGTAAGGTGTGTTATTTTGAAAGGACTTTTAGCCGCGAGTAGATTGCGCATGCGCAGAAGAGAAGTGTCTGTTTTTGGGTTGGATGGGTTATGTTGGGAGTGCTGAGTCGATATTGTGAGGTTTTAAAAGAATATTCATAGCAATTCAGTGCTCGGACACTAGTCAGTTTGGGGGAAATACCGTTGTTTCCGAGTTGAAGTGTGCATACCGTGGCCCTGGGGCCAATTTTGAAATTGATGTTACTCCTTACGGGCATTTTTCGTTATGCGCATGAGCAGACCATCAGTGATTTAACTGCTGAAGTTTTCGTCAGAGAGGATTGGGGTTTTGGGGTGGCGGATGCTATTCCTCTACAGAATCCCCTGGTGAGGGTCTGCGCATGCGTGGATTCAAGAGGCGATATGTCCTGAACCACTAGTGTTGGAGAATCGGAGTATTCTGTATGGTGTGTGATTTTGGGAGGACTTTCAGCCGCAAGTAGATTGCGCATGCGCAGAAGAGAAGTGACTGTTTTTGGGTTGTATGGGTTATGTTGGGAGTGCTGACCCGATATTGTGAGGTTTTAAAAGAATATTCATGGCAATTCAGTGCAAGGACAAGTCAGATTGGGGGATGTAGCGTTGTTTCCGAGTTAAAGTGTCCGTATCGTGGCCCTGGGGCTAATTTCGAAATTGATGTTACCCCTTACGGGCATTTTTCGTTATGCGCATGAGCAGACCATCAGTGATTTAACTGCTGGTGCTTTCGTCAGAGAGGATTGGGATTTTGGGGTGGCGGATGCTATTCCCCGTATAACAATTCGTTATCGATTCGTTACAGGTAGAATATCTGAATGTCCGGTACGCTAACGAAAAATCGTTATCTGAACCAGCAACAAAACGTTATCAAAAACCTCTACTCCTTTGATACAGATCAAATAACGAAAAACTATCATCCAAACGGTAAAGTTTTAATACAGAAATTCTTTATCGAACAGATACCTATTTTGGGAGCAAGAATTAATAAGAATTACGGTGGAAAAACATAATTTTGAATGTTTTTCTTATATTTTCTGCGTTTCATCGTTCGGATAACACAATCATCCTCTCATTTAACCCCTATTACCATTGTATTGAATTAACGTATTAAATTAAATTTGTGTTCCTCATTTGGATTCGAACCTGCATACCTTACCTCCAATTTTCGATCTGACCACCACCTTACCAATTCATCCATCCACTAACCTTGTTGTAGGATATCGCAAGTGCGTGCATTTTAACGTCTGATGGGTGCAATGGATACACATAATAAAATAATGCGATATAACTGACGATCGGAGACTGAATATTCACGATTAAATCTTAAAAAAAAAGAAAATGGAAGCTCCGCATAATAAAATACGTAGAAATAATAAATAATGCAAATGACCTTAATAATGATACGATGAAGGAATTCTGTGGAAGGAATATCAGTGTAAGAACTTCACTTTATTCTACATTTTTTACTCAAACGCTATAATCAATACTACGTATCATAATTTCTTTTGATTTGTTACCACAGTTATTGAAGGCATAAACATAAACAATAACTTTCCCTCCAGTGATCACAGTACTAAGCTGTGATACATAAGAGTTCACACATTACCTGTAAGTGATTAGCTGATTACTGATTATATAATACCTATTGTTAGTGATCTATATTTATATTATCATATGAGCTTTATTCGAATAAACTTGCCTGACCATTTTCGACCCAATGGACGGAAAGAAAACAAAATATGTCCTTGTTGTGGAATTAAACATGAACTTAGTGTAATATGAGTGCCAAAATTACACTACATATATAGAAAACCTATGAACAGTAGGACAATCCCGATTTCAAGAATGATCTGTTCCTGTGTAGTGTGTATTAAATTAAAAAGTATTAAATATTGTAATATCATTGAATTTTAACGCGACAACGCGTTGTATGCGTTTGGCATGTGAGATTTACATTTCATTACTGAAAGGAAAGCAGAGAGTACAGTAGAGTAGACGCAGAGTATATATCTGGTAGAAGTATAGTATTTTCCTCTGAAAACTGTATCTATTGTCTATCGATTCATCGTGAATTTTCGATAAAGAATTTAATCACGGGATAGTATAGAACCTATAAAGTTTTTTGATATAGGAATATCTTCGAATATCGTTATATATTCTTTACAGAGGGATTAAAGATAACCGTTATCGATTTTCTTACTGAATGCGTAGCGATTAGATATCGATTATCGATACAGATATTGTTTGCAAGATCTTTACCTAGTCTTTGTCGAATTTATATATTAGGGATCGCTATAATGTATACAGATTATCTTTAAAGTTTGGATATAGAATCGATAGAGTTTTGCTTTAACATTAGAAAGTTATTCAGTCGTTACGATCGGATAACGAAATATTCGGCCGATAACGAATTGTTATACGGGTCCTCTATAGAATCCCCTGGTGAGGGTCTGCGCATGCGTGGATTCGAGAAGCGATATCTCCTGAACCACTAGTGTTGGAGAATCGGAGTTTTTTGTGAGGTGTGTAATTTTGGGAGGACTTGCAGGCACGAGTATATTGCGCTTGCGCAGATGAGAAGTGAATGGTTTTGGGTTGTTTGGGTTATGTTGGAAGCAATGAGCCGATATTGTGAGGTTTTAAAAGAATATTCATGTCAATTCAGTGCACGGACACAAGTCAGTTTGGGGGAAATAGCGTTGTTTCCGAGTTGAAATGTCTGTATGGTGGCCCTGAGGCGAATTTATAAATAACTATATTCGGTAGATCTATATTAAAATACGTTCGGATTTGGAGAAGAGGCAATTGCGTTCCAAACGGAGGTCCCACAACCGCATTTTTTTTCGATCTACGGTAAAGCTAACAGCCAAACTGTATTGATAGCTATATTTGTTAAAGGAACTTGAAAAAAAAAAAAAAAGCACTGACGTGTAGTCAGTACTCTTTGGCGCGCGTGTTCACGGTGGCTAATTTGAATTGAATGATGAGTACTTCAAGCTCAGTAGATAGAGCGAGCCGAAGATCTACCCAAAGGATAGTGGACACCATTCACTGTCGGTTCAAAAATTAAGAGTGCTGTATCTGAGCTGCCATCAGGATAGATTAACAAAGTTGGAAAAGAACACAAGTGACTCTCCTTAGTCGCACAAGCTCCTAGAAGATTTGGGAGGGTCAGTATAATCCTAATCATGTTAATCGCACGCGCGCAAAAGCAGATTGACTTAACAATGAAAGAAAAAGTGTAAAAAGTCAATCTGCTTTGGCGCGCGTGCGATTAACATGATTAGGATTATACTGACCCTCCCAAATCTTCTAGGAGCTTGTGCGACTAAGGAGAGTCACTTGTGTTCTTTTCCTACTTTGTTAATCTATCCTGATGGCAGCTTAGATACAGCACTCTTAATTTTTGAACCGACAGTGAATGGTGTCCACTATCCTTTGGGTAGATCTTCGGCTCGCTCTATCTACTGAGCTTGAAGTACTCATCATTCAATTCAAATTAGCCACCGTGAACACGCGCGCCAAAGAGTACTGACTACACGTCAGTTTTTTTTTTTTTTCCTCACGTCACATTATGAAAACACATTTTCGTTAGCATATTATTTAAATTGTTACTATTTTTTAAGGTAGGGCATTGGAGATTAAAGGTAGAGCATCATTGCCCCATTATGCCCCCCCCTAGCTACGGCCCCGGCGATATGTCGATATTGATTAGCGCATACTGTTTGGGATTTCCCAGTTTGAAAGAAAGGATCGAAAATGAATATTGAGATGCCCTTCATTATTTCCAGCTCATTTTGTTAATAATACCAATGTTTAGTAAACACGACACTGACAGGAAGACAGGGTTTTACCCAAGCTCGAGTATCATACATCGAATTATATGGTACCCCGTAACAATAACCTCTGCTAAAAGCCGGCCTGGTGGTCTAGCGGTTGAAGAACTAGCTAGGGTGCCGGAGTCGCGGGTTCGAATCCCGCTCAATAACTGTGTAGATGGTCTCAGTTGCCTAGCACATAAAAGGATAGAAAAAAAAAACCTCTGCTAACACTTTTTCATTTTCATACACAAGACCTTCGCAGTATTTAATATTTCAGCATATCTTGGTAACAATTTCAATTTTCATAAATCGCAACGGGTGACAGGGTTTTTGGCGCTCTAGTTCCTCGGAACTGAGTGCTTATCACTTTGCCCAAATGTCTGTAATTTTCGAATTTTTGGCTGAAAATGGTCTCAAACGATTTGGTTCGACTCACTGATCAAGAATCCGAGGTCGAAATTGATTCTGTCCGGCCAGCCGTAGGCACGATAACTCTCGTTCGAAAGGAGTGAGGGCCGATTTCTCAATTGCGAGTTAACCCGAGGTTGCGGGTAACCCGAGTGTTGCGCATTCATGAGAATCGCTAAATACATGCGTCAACTCGCAACCTCAAGTTAACTCGCAATTGAGAAACCGGCCCTTAGAGGATTGAAATTTGCAAGGTGGGTTTGGAGCGTAAATATCTCGGACAAGTTCGTTAATGGGTGAAATCCATAAAGCGGTTTCGGAGTTATGGCCAATTTTAGTAAAAACATTTTTTATGAATATTTCCGAAACCGATCTAGTATCTGAAATTTTGCATCTAATTGTAGAATCATGACCTCTATACGCATGTGAAGTTTGGTATTGACCAGGTTACCGCAAAGTGTCAAAAAAAGTGGAAATTAAAAAAAAAAATTTTCTACAATAACTCTGGAGCAGATGAAATTTTCAGAGTAGGTTAGGGAGATGAATCTCTCGGTTAAGTTCGTTATTGGGAAAAATAGGCCGAATGGTTTCAGAGTAACGAAAAAAACATTTTTTTTAAGCAACAAAATTCAAATTCAATTTGTATTTAAGATGCATCAGTTTCACCATGAAAATCCATTGATATAATTCTCAACTCTGAGAAACCAATACTTTCGGAGATATAATTTGTCTGTTTGAACTAGAGCGCCAGAAAGCTCCTGTCCACAGGGCTTGAACCCATTTTTTCCTAAGCTCTCTAGTATCATATATCAAATTCTATAGTACTCTGTTACACATACTAACCTCTGCTAACACTTTTTTAATAAATATGCTTTATTTTTAGATGAAGAAATGTAATGCTCGAAGTTCAGAAGAATATATTGTTAGATGCACAAAATACAAAATGCACAGATTTCAAAATAATATACATACCTTCTTTCAAAAACTTAAAAATCTCATATAATAATGGTGGTCCAATACATCCATTAAATATCTGAGTTTTTTTGCGTATACTCATAATTGTATGCTAAAATTTCCTTGTTTATCACGATCTTAGTCAAATAAAGTGTGGGCAATTTCTAATAAATCAGAAACTAAAACTTAACATATGCCATATTTCAGTATTATAAAATTAAAAACAAATGGAATTATCACTTAAGCTATTCAATTTTCAGATCCATCAAATTAAATATAGATATTGCAAACAACTCTTCATTATAAAACAGTTTGCCGAGTTGAATAGCTACCAACATTGTACACAGGCGATTCAGAATCACATCCTCATAGGTACTCTATGAAAGAAAATAGCAACTAAGATCTATGACTGGAATAGGTTCACCTGTAATAAAGCAAAGACAAGGCTTTCTTAATAAGTGTGAGAAAATTCACAGTTTTAATTGCTATTGAAGAGAACCTTCAATTGAATAAATCAGAACAAATCAAATATTTTAAAACAATGCTTGAATGAACTTGTAAACTATTCTGCTTTGTTTTTAGTTTTAGGTTTCTTGAGTTTCTTCAGACCATCTAAATTTCCCCTTAATAAGTTACTATACGCTACTTGGAACTTATTAATGTCTTTTTGTTTAATAACTGTGGCAAGTTTCTTCGAACCGGATTTTGCTCTAATCAGACACATATGTTCCTTAGGTTCAGGTAATGGTGGTTTCCCTTCTCTAGGCTCTGGCCTGTCAATTCCATCATCTTGAAAATAACAATTCATTCAACTTCTTCAGCTGTTTTTAATATAGTTTAACTTACATCTTTTGAAAGTCATTGTCACAGATCCATCTGTTCTAGCTTTTTGAAACAACTTTGTGAGTTCTGTCAAAAACTGAAAATAATATGTGAATAAATTTCTAGTCGAATATAAGATCTCAATCATCTTACCGTATCGTTTTCTAACAGAACCATTGTACTATTTACAAAATGTATATCCTATAAAATTCCATACAAAGAACACAAATAAATTTTACATATAACCTGTAAATTCAGAATATTTGAGATTTGACGTCTGCATCATATCGACAACACAGCATTATTTCTATGTGAAAAATTTTCTTTTTCTCACCATTGAATCTTGGCAAGGCAAATCCCTAATTTTTTTTGAAGGCTTTCGGTTTATAATTATTAGGGCGGGTTGTAACTCAGTTGGTTAACTATTTGGTTAGGTAACCTGAAGTTCACCAACCATGGAAGTTTAACTCATTTTGTGTTGTAACATAGAAAATGAAGAAAAGGTTAAATAAACCACAAATAAACCACCGATTTGTAGTTTTAATGTTGGATACATTGCTCATTTCTCGACAACGTTCGTTTATGTCAACAGCTATCAATTCAAAATTCAAATTGTAAATACCTTTGAAAGTGAATATTGTTCATTTACTTTCTGCAGCAGCTATGGGTAAGTTAATAAAAGGCAAAGTAGTTTTGAGTAATTATTCTTCATATATTTTTTGATAATATGTTTGAATATATGTACATACATATATACTATTCTGGGAAATAATATAAGCCAAAAAACTTATGGATAATTTTTTTTTCCAGAAATGGACCCTAGGAACATTTCAATCAATAAGCGAGCGCCAAATTTCTCAAAGAATGAGGAAAATATTCTCGTAACGTTGGTCAAGAAATATTCCAATATTGTTGAGTGCAAAAAAACCGACAGCAGCAATAACTCAAAAAAAGCGGCAGCTTGGCTGCAGATAGAAAAAGAATTCAATAGTGCAGGTGGTAATACCTACCGAAGCATGGCAATTTAAAAAAATAAATATCTAAACTTGAAGAAGACTTCAACAAAAAAATTCTCTGCTGAGAAAAAACAAACCTACTCAACCGGCGGTGGTCCTTCTGTCATGTTTAGAGACACTGAAATGGATACCAATATCCGGGAAATCATTGGGGAACGGATGACTGGTTATGGCACTGAATTTGATAATGATATAACAGGTATGGTAAAATTCAACCCCACAAATTTTCTTCATTTATGTCATCTACAAATGCTACAATTTATTGAACTGTTTTTACAGAAAATGCTTTTAGGACCAAGTTGTCACATTGGGCAGCATCAAAACAGGATTGCGCTAATGTGCAGCAACAGTGCGTTTTAGACGAATCAAGACAAAACCTGAAACTGAATTTAGAAGTTCATGAGCAACAGATGAAACATAACGAAGAAGCTCACCAGCAGAATATTGCTCACAAACAAGAGGAGCACGAGGTGAAGATCTCCATATTGAAATTACAAAAGCAGAAATTATTAAACGAGTTGTCACAATAAATTGGACCTTGTATAATAAAAATTTCCTAATGTCTGTATTGAATGCTTTTATTTTCATCATAAATTTTCATTTAAAAACATTAAAAAGTTTAATATATTTTTACAGGCGAAGAGGCAAGTATTGATCAATTAAATTATGTCGAACTAAATTATCCACATTGAATCGAGTAACGGCAGGTATCTCCAAGTTCATATTATTGGTCTCTTTCTTCTATGGCTGTTGCCAATTCTTCCTCAACAGAAAGTTGAGGTTCATGTTTCTCACAGGCTATATTGTGAAGCACAGCACAAGCAACAACAATTGCTTCTACTTTTTTAAGATCAAAGAATGAATTGAACTGACTAAGTGCAAAATACATGATATGGCTTCTCCTATCTCTTCAATTATTAATTGCACTGTTTCTTTAGATAACCTAAATCTAGCTCTGAATTCCAGGTCATTCCATTTCAAAAAAGGATCATCTCTCATTCTGAAATTTCGTTGAGCCCTTGGAAACAGTTCGAATTCAACCAGTTCTAAAAAGTCTTCATCGTCCGTTAAGTTTAATTCACGCAGAGTTCCCCTTTGGATATCCATTCTATCAACTTTTTTCTGTCTTTATTCACAAATTCCCAATTCTGGACCACACAACCATTTTCAGAGATATTTCAGTTTTTCCACATTATGTATAGGTATAGGTTATATTATCAAAAATATGCAATTTTTTACATGTATTCTATGCATTCCATTATGGCTCTTAACCGCAGTTTAAACTCACAAATCGGATGGTAAAAAATTCCAGTAGTTAACCACTGGTTAACTTCCAAAACGTCAGGGTTACAACGTCTTAACCAACGGTATCCGATGGTTAAGGAAAACCAGAGTTTAACCAACTGAGTAATCCTGTAATCTGGGGGTCTATTCTCGACCATTCGCAATTTGCACGATCGGTCGCATATGCTAACTATTTCTATAGAGATGCGCACGATCGTGCAAATTGCGAATGGTCGAGAATAGACCCCCTGTGGTTCCGTATCGCAGTCCGTATTTAAGTCTATGACATAATTTTTCTAAGTTTGGCTATATTGTAATCGTCTAGTTTATTGGTAGGACTACTTACTTACATTGTGTAGGCAACCCAAGATACACTCAATGAAACAACATTAAAGGGCGGGGAGTTTAAAGACTCAGACAAGGTTGTACGTTCAGACACGTATATTTTGTATAACTGTGAAAAAATAACGATTAGAAAAACCCCCAGTAGGGTGATCGTCGTGGTTAGACAAAGATATATCAACCAACTGGCACATTCACATTATTACAATAATGAAGAACGATGAAGAGAGTACCTGGTGGGTCGTACAGTCTCTCTACCTGTAATATGACATTGGAATATTCACCGGATCAAAGGTCAGTAAGCATTAATGTTTATAACTCATTGATATTCACTCAGTAAAGAGCAGTGCCAGACCTACACTCTTTCTACCTTATTCATTTACTCAGGACGTGATTATGAATAGCAGTACCAGACCTCACTCTTCCTACAGCTATCGGGAGGCGCAGGATATGTACACTTGTACAGGGGATGTGCTATCATATGGATTACCTAGAGATGCTATCATTCAATCTTACTTTGTTTTCTAGAACAGGAGGTATTTTATATCAAGAATTTTAAATAGAACAAGAAATAAATATGGTAGTATACTCAGTTTGAAATCTCTTTAAATTTGTAATGTAAAAAAAAATTATTTTTTTTTCGTTACTCCGAAACCGTCTGGCCGATTTTGCCCGATAACGAACGTAACCGAGATATTTATCTCCCAAACCTACTCTGAAAAATTTCAACTGTCTAGCTCATACGGTGCGAAAGTTATCGTGTCTACGGTCAGACTGGGCGGACAGAATAAATTCTGACTACGGATTCCTGATCAGTGAGTCGAACCAAATCGTTTAAGACGAAAATTACAGTCGAAAATTACAGACATTTGGGCAAATTGCTAAGCGCACTCTGTTCCGAGGAACAAGAGCGCCAAAAAGCAGAAGCTGTTTCTTGGAGTGTAAACAATAATGAAGAAAAGATAATAATAAAATTAATTTTCATTTCAATAACATTCGATGAATTCATGCATATACTTAGAAGTCCGTGTGTGTGATACCTACCCCGATCTCCAAATCAAGAGTTTTACATCTTCCCCACAACGCACTAAACAGTAATACTTCACTCAATGAAATGATGCTTTGTTTTAAGTAGAATTTTTTATTTATTTCATTAATATTTTCATAGATAATTTTCCATTATGATTTTGGTTAAAACACAGAAATCGGAGGTATCTTCTTCATTTAACTCAAACATTCATCAGTATCTACATTAATGATAGTTCATTCAGTCATTCAGTTATATGAAACTTTTCCTGTTGAATAGGTGACAGACTCCAGGTCCTTTCAGAGCGATCAAACCATTGGTTTTCAGGCAAAGGTTGGCACAAGTCAAGACGAGAGAACCCTTGTAGCAGCTGTCGCATTCGAGAATACACATTTCAACGGGATCTAATTCTGGCAGTTCTTCATCATCTGACGACACAAGGATCATCAGAGAGAAACAGCAGAATGCAAAAATGCAACCTTCACGAAAACCTGTGAAATATCATAAACATTTTAAAAGGACGCTGGTAGTACCTAAAGGTCGAGGGTTCAAATCCCGCCTGGTTAGGAAATAAATTTCCTCTATTTCAGTATCGTAATGGGTTCATTACAGTACTAAAAACAGTGCTGTAATGAACTCATTCCCACATTGTTTCTAGTTATATTTTTCGTTTTGTGGTAGTCAGCACTGACATTCGATCCTATCAAATTTGAACACACGTCAATTATTGTCAATATAAGATAATCTGGATAAGGTGAAATAAATGTTGAGAGGAAAGTTTTTATTTTCATCAAAAAATAAGGTACTAGAGATTTCCTTCTTGCTAATTTTGAATCATTAATGATATTAGGAAACTGTTAAATTGGATCTCCATGCTCTACGTACAATTCAAATTCCGTGATCTGTCAACTTTCGTAACAGTCACACCAACTGCCAAGATACCAAATTTTAACAGTCGTCAATTGTCAATATAATATAATCTGGAAATAATTGTTGAGAGGAAAAGTTTTATTTTCATTAAAAAATAAGGTACCTACTACAGATTTCCTTCTTGATAATTTTGAATAAATCGAGCTATTAGGAAACTGTTTTAAATCTGATCTCCATGCCCTACGTACGATTGAAATTCAAATTTCGTAATCTGTCAACTTTCATAACAGTCACACCAACTGCCAAGATACAATACAAAAGTCACTAGGATGTATAATCCGAATGTTGCATTAAATATATCTACAGTACTTCACAAACATTACGTGGACGAGAGAAAATATCGTCTAATACGCGTTGCAGAAGGCAATTCCAATACTCATACGTTCGAAAACTCGCTCCTTCGTCGCTCGTTTTCGAATTTCGCATTCGTGTTTGAATAGGAACCCATTCTGCAACTTTTAGAATATACTATTCTCCACGACTGCTAAGAATATGTATAGAGATTCTAAATTCGAATTTCGTCACAGCATTTTAACAGTATTTCACTCCGTCACTTGTTATGGAATGAATATTCTGAATTACTTGCACCAGCATAGACAATAAAATTAAATATTGGTATCTGAGAATTGGGAATGATATCAATGGATTGTAGTGATAGAACTGCATCATAAAAAAAATAAATTTAAAAACTTTGAATCATATCTCCGAAAGTATTGGTTTCTCAGTGTTGGGAATGATATCAATGGATTCTTATGATAGAACTGCATCATAAAATAAAATAAATTAAATAAGAATCTATTGATATCATTCCCAACTTTCGGAGTTATGATTTGTCAAAGTTTGGACAAGAGTGCCAAAGCAAGAATACGAAAATTCTTGAAAATTGACGCCAAAGTCACACGTCAAAGCTCCTGTCCACAGGGCTTCCCCACTTTTTCAAATTTGGCTTCCGTGCGTCAATTTTCAAGAATTTTCGTAATTAAATTCAAAACGTAGGTCTATGTCTCATCTCATGTTGGATTTAAATACATCAGGAAATTATAATTAGAGTATTCTATGAAATTATATAGAATTGAGAATAATTATTGAAATTTTGAAAAATCATATCTCCGGAAGGATTAGTTTGTTGAGAATGATATAAATGGATTCTTATGATGAAACTGGATCTTAAATAAAATTTAATTTAATTAATTCGATTAAGGGAGTCCAAGTGTCCAATAGAGGTGAATAAAAAAAAATAATTTTTTTTCAGCCATCTTGAAAAATTTTATATTCAGAAATTATGCTGGATCGACTCGACGTATGAGGTGTGAATAGACAATAGGACATGCGCGCAAAAGCCCCCGACTTCACGTCAGTGCTTCAGCTAAAATTTTTGGTTCCTCATTCAATCCAATTCCTTTATGTAAAGGAGAAATTTCAGATGAATTTAGCTACTACTTTCTAAGAGTTTCGAATATAATACCAAACGACTATTCGAATACTTAAAATTCCGAGTACCATTCCCTGATGAGTCAATGTGCTATACAAGGGCCCATCTTTTTCCAAAATTGGTACGTATGTTTTACCGCCTGCAAAACTGCCCAGAGGGGATGAGCAGTACAGTGCTGATAAATGGTGTACGTAACATCAAAGCCTTAAAGCAACACAATAATGATCCTCGTAAATGGTACAAGTTCTTGAAATAGTATATTCTAAAACAAGTTGCAGAATGGGCTCCTATTCAAACACGAATGCATGAGTGTTGAAATTGCCTTCTGCAACAAGTATTAGACGATATTTTCTCTATTTCAGGCAAGTTTTGTAAAATACTGTTGAAATTTAATGAAAAATTCGGATTACACATACTAGTGACTTTTGTATTGTATCTTGGCAGTTGGTGTGACTGTTACGAAAGTTGACCAATGATCTAATTTTATTAGATCATTGAAGTTGACAGATTACGGAATTTGAAGTTGAATCGTACGTAGTGCATAATATGGAGATCAGATTTAAAAGAGTTTCCTAATAGCACGAATTATTCGAAATTACCAGGAAGGAAATCTCTTGTACCTTATTTTTCAATGAAAATAAAACTTTTCTTGTCAACAATTATTTCACTATATCCAGATTATATTATATTGACAATAATTGACGTGTGTTGAAATTTGATAGGATCGAATGTCAGTGTTGACTGTCACAAAACCAAAAATATAACTAGAAACAATGGGGGAATAAGTTCATAATAGCACTGGTTTTAGTGCTTTAATGAACTCTTTACGATACTGAAATAGAGAATAGTATATTCTAAAACAAGTTGCAGAATGGGCTCCTATTTAAACACGAATGCGAAATGCATGAGTGTTGGAATTGCCTTCTGCAACGATATTAGACGATATTTTCTCTATTTCAGGCAAGTTTTGTAAAATACTGTTGAAATGTAATGAACAATTCGGATTATACATCCTTCTGACTTTTGTATTGTATCTTGGAAGTTGGTGTGACTGTTACGAAAGTTTGCAGATTACGGAATTTGAATCGTAGAGCATGGAGATCAGATTTAAAACAGTTTCCTAATAACAGGAACGATTCAAAATTAGCAAGAAGGAAATATCTAGTACCTTATTTTTTAATGAAAATAAAACATTTCCTCTCAACAATTATTTCACTACATCTAGATTGTATTATATTGACAACTGACGTGTGTTGAAATTTGAAAGGATCGAATGTCAGTGCTGACTACCACAAAACGAAAAATATAACTAGAAACAATGCGGGAATGAGTTCATTCCAGCACTGTTTTCAGTGCTGGAATGGACTCATTACGATACTGAAATAGAGAAAAGATTTTGAGCAATCTTTTCGTGAGACCTAGAAATTTGCGTATAATCAATAATCAAGGACGGCTCATTTTGAAAGGTTTTAATATGATCGAACCACAGTCAAACTTTAGAGCTATTTTGGCAATTATCACTTATAATACCACAAGAGCTTCAAAATTATCGGGTATTCCCGATAGGTTCGTTGCAAACAAATGAAGGAGTCAAGTTTTTCAGGTTAAAAAATCACGAGCGCGAAGCGCGAGTGATTTTTCCTGAAAAACTTGACGACTTTATTTGTTTGCAGGGAACCTTGAGGGAAATGCCAGATAATTTTGAAGCTCGTGTGGTATTCGGGGGATTATTTTTCCGTCCCAAATGTCGGCCAATAGAATTGCACCATGAGATGAAATGAACAGTTAACAAATAAGAATTTCATAATTGTACCTTCCTTATAGTCTTCTCCATCCATTTTCTTCATATTTAAGCGTAATCTTTCATAATGTTTGCCAATTGCGCTTCACTCGTTTCAGCACTCAATGTGTATTCCCTCTCAGTACAAAAAGTAGTAAATTGGTTCCAAACTGTTTTTTTTGCTTTCTCCGTATTAATGGGAACAATTCCTTTGACTTTTTTATCGATGGTGGACAGAGAACAAACTCCAAATCGACTCATTTTCATGCAAAATCTCCAATTTTCACAATTGAATTCAACCTGTCAGTTTGACGTGTGGTTAATTTGACTGTTTTTTGGCGCTCTAGTTCCTCGGAACTGAGTGCTTATCAATTTGCCCAAATGTCTGTAATTTTCGAATATTTCGATGAAAATGGTCTTAAACGATTTGGTTCGACTCACTGATCAAGAATACGTGGTCGAAATTCATTCTGTCCGGCCGGTCCGGCCGGCCGGCCGGCCGGCCGGCCGGTCCGGCCGGCCGTAGGCACGATAACTCTCGAACGGAATGAGCTAGAGAGTTGAAATTTTCAGAGTAGGTTTGGGGGATAAATATCTCGGCTAAGTTCGTTATTGGGCAAAATCGGACAAACGGTTTCGGAGTAACAAAAAAAAAATTTTTTTTTTACGAAACAAATTCCAAATTAAATTTTTTTTAATAAGAAGTTTTATCATGAGAATCCAATCATATCATTTTTAACTCTAACAAGCTAATACTTTCGGAGATATGATTTTTCAAAATTTCAATAATAAATCGTATTTCAACGTTGTCACAGAATAATATTATTCTATGTATGAATATGAATTGTCATAATGTCAAATGATGTTCCTGAGACTAATCAATCGAAGAATTGTGAGCGAAGTGAGAAAAATCTCAGATATGATTTTTCAAAATTTCAATAATAAATCGTATTTCAACGTTGTCACCATAGATTAAAGACCTTTAATCTATGGTTGTCACAGAATGATATTATTCTATGTATGAATATGAATTGTCATAATGTCAAATGATGTTCCTGAAGTAATCAATCGAAGAATTGTGAGCGAAGTGAGTTAAATCTCAGTTGTTTGCTCCGATATTAGTTTTTCTCAGAAAATTCTTACATTTCGGAACTGAACATGAAGTAAGAGATCTGAGAGTAGTGAGACTACTTTTCATCCATAGACATAGATATAACTCTCGAACGGAATGAGGTAGGTACTTGAAATTTTCAGAGTAGTTTAGGGAGATGAATATCTCGGTTATGTTCGTTATTGGGCAAAATTGGCCAGATTTAATTTGATTTCTTCCATGGTGCTTTTCTCATTCTCATGATTGCTCATTTAATCTTGATAAATAAACTATTATCTGAATTGAATTTCCTTTAGGATGCAGTTCTATTATATGAATACATTGATATAATTCCCAACTCTGAGAAACCAATACTTTCGGAGATATAATTTGTCTGTTTGAACTAGAGCGCCAGAAAGCTCCTGTCCACAGGGCTTGAACCCATTTTTATAAATAGCAACTACCAGAGAAAATAATCAAAAAATTATCAGTATAATACCATGTAGGTTGTACCACGTGACGTCGAATGGTGCAATTCTATTGGTCGATATTTGGGTCGGAAAAATAATCAAAAATATTTCATATCCTTTAGATTATTCTTCGTTATGGTGACAAATAGACATAATGGTGGTCTTAAAACTTTTAATATCATAAGTAGTGCTAAAAATGGTTGAAAATAAGCGTTACAGATAGGATTAATTTGTCGTAATTAGCGGGAGTATTAGAGAAAGTGAAAATGTTCTGGAATAAAGTGATATAGTTAGTAGATAAAGAAACTTACCTAATGGTCTTTGCATATGCATGGTTGTATTCAATGGAATGACTGGAAGCTACAAAGTGATATTTTATAAAGGGACACTGTGATATTGACATCTGTTTTATATCCTAACATCGAAGCTAATCCCTCACCGAAGATAATCAAAAAGCAATAAATATTGGCTAATACTTGTTATCATTTCAGGGAGCGTTGTATTAAGCCAGGATCGTTCCCGGGTTTTCTGATTTCAAATTATAGGTGGTTAGATATCGTTATCTATAAGAGCAACCATAACATTTATTTTTTGAATTGGGGGCGACATATATGATTGAGATGTTGGGTTCTCTTAAATCACTTGAATATTAAAAAATTGGTTCAAGCACTGACGTGAAGTCAGGAGCTTTTGCGCGTATGTTCTATTGTCCATTGCGAATTGGATCAATTTCTTTTTTGTAATTTCTTAAAAATTTTCTAGGGATACCTAAGGTTCTCACGAAATTTTACACACGTTTTTATGTCGATTTTCTACTAGATACCAAGCTGCAATTCGAACAAATGAAAAGACGAGAGGAGAAAAACGAATACATTAACAATAATACATAACCTTTCAAAAGACCCCTCTCATAAATATACTACTCTGTAGCCGCATGGATCTCTTGAAGAAGAATCGCCTCCGCAAGTTCTCAAAGATATTCACTCTTGTTCTTAGAAATCCCTTCAATATTTGATTTCAAAGAGAAAAATGTCATATCTTATAAGGCCAGGAGGATCTCTTTCAAAACCAGCTCTGGCCAATCCAAACAATGATCAGAGCTTCAGATGTTCGAAGAACGCTACAGGAACGAAATGTAGGGCTATCAACTCCCATAGATTATAGATCCTACAGTGTTATGAAAAAATCCGAAAACCCGAAAATTTATAAATTTAATGTTATAATTTAATATGTCATCGTGACATTCATGGTCTAGAAGGTTCTCGCAAAAATTCAGCTTTGCCAGACAACTGCTTCCTGATAAAATATATTTCATCCATCCAGCTACTGAACTTACACAAGGCTACTCGGATCTCCCACAATATAGATCCGACCTTGTTCAAACTTGGAACTTGGTAGTAGTGTTAGGTTTTCAAGGCTCTCGCAAATGTCAGCCATGTCGGATGAATAGTTTTTGATATATAGAATTTTTTTCAACGATATTTTATGATTTTCTAAAAATTTTCTAGTGATACGATTCTCACGAAATTTTGCGAAAATTTTCTCGTTTGCATTCTACAACTAATAACCATGTTTGAATTGGATCGGTTCTGTATTTTTTGAGTTATTGAGGAAATAAAAACCAAATTTCAGATGGGTATAACTGCAAAACCGTTTGGCCGATTATGTTTTTAAACAAACTTAAAAAGCGCATTCTGATGCTCAACCTAACCTGAAAATTTGCTGTCTCTTTCCGTTCTCAGGTTATCGAGACATAAAAAATATTTTTTAATAATTTTTTAAAAATTTTCTAGTGTTACGATTCTCACAAAATTTCACGAACGTGCTTAGGTTCATATTCTTCAACTATTCACCAAGTTTCAATTCGATCGGATCAATATTGGTTGAAAACGAAATCATTACTCGAAAACCATCAGGGCCGATGTCTGCCGATTGTCTGTCGTATTGGGATGCGCCACCTACCCTGAAAATTTCAAGTTGCCTAGCTCTTTCAGCAAAAAATTTGAAAATTAAAGAATTTTGGGAAAAATGATAACGTGATGTTCCCCAGTTTCACAAGATATAATGAAATGTTGTTGTGTTTCGGGTTTTATCCCACTTCGAATGCTGCTTTGAACGGGTTTGAAATTGTGTGGGTTTCCGAAAACTTTGCACCTCGATATCTAGCATCAGGAGAATTTCGAAAAAACATATAAAATGCATCCTTACAAGTTTAATTTAGGACAACATTTGAAGGAAAGTAAATTTGTGAAAAGAATACAGTTTTGTGAATCAATTCTGATTCAAGTTCAAGAAGAAGCAAACTTTGTGACTGTGTTATTTCGACACTCAATTCTTATTGTGACTAAATAATAATAATAATAAATAATAAACTTCTCATGAATTCGTCCACTAATTCAGCGGTTCCAACCTGGGGGTGATTACCTCCCAAGGGGTCAAACGGGATTCTCTGGGGGGGGGGAAAGACAAGACGAATTTTTATTTTTATCGTGATGCGGGGTAAACTAAGAATTTAAATATATAATATCTAACCCGATTTATAGCTAACGTGCTCAAAAAGGTTGGGAACCGCTGCTAGTTAAACACCTTTGAAGATATCTTCCTCCTGATGAGAGTGAGAGAGCAACGCATGAAGCATTTCTCCTTTACATTAATTTCCCTATAGATCCCAATCACCGCCATTGGAATAATTTTTGTGTTTTACACGAGGAAATGAACTGTGATTTTGTTATGGTTAAATGCGTTACCTATCTTAGAAACGTGTTATTTCTTGTACATCTCGAAAATAGTCTATTTTTTCCATATGGTTGATTATTCGATAAAAACATTATGGGTTGGTTCTCAATTAAAATGAGGAAGTTTCTAATGAAAACTCGAAACGAAATTCGGTATGTTTTTGTGAATACCCTGTAGAAGTTTTTCCTCATAATTAGAGTGAAGAGCGTGCAACATGGCTTCAATAATAGTTCCTGAAAATTTCATCCTTCTTACGTTAAAGGGCAAGTAGCTATTACCATCTTTATGTTCACCCCCGATTTAGAGAATATTTGTTTAAAAGCTTAAATAACTCTGGAACTTTGGAAAATCCAAAAATGCGATTATTTATTAAGTATACCATTGGAAAGAACGAAATTAGTAGCTAATTTCGGTATAAACGGAAATGACAAAAACATGAAAATATATCAGATTTTCTTGGAATACTGGATAAAACAAAGAAACTGAATTTCATGAAAATATCTCAAGTAGTTCTCCTTATAATTTTGGGCGAGGTCAAGAAAGAATGACCCTGTATAGCAGAACTATTTTTCTTTTACGCTCCAGAAGTTATGTTACGTACGTTATTATATCCTATAGATTTTTTTAGACTTTATTATACAGTGCGTTTTAAAAAGTACGCACAAGGAGGAAATTTTATCACCTGTATCATCTTCATCAAACAGCTTCTTGTGTCCACTGCTGGACATAAGCCTCCTCGAGACGCTTCCAGTTTTCCCTATTCTGAGCAGTTACAATCCATTTTGTCGAAATCCTTTGAAAATCATTGGTCCACCTGGTAGGGGGTCTTCCTCTACTTCGTTTGTCGGCCCTGGGTCTCCATTCTAGCATTTTCTTTGTCCAATGGTTGTCATTCATTCTGGCGATGTGTCCAGTCCATCTCCATTTTGATGTTGCAATACGCTCTATTATGTCATCTACTTTGGTTCTTCTTCGTATTTCCTCATTTCTAATGTGGTCTCTAAGACTAATCCCAAGTATAGTTAATTGAAATTTAGGTTTTCGGGAAAGTTGGTGCTCAAGAAACGATGATTTTTGACATATATGTCATTGATCGTGTTACTCTGCAAACCTGTCAAAATTGACATTTTTTTAGAAAAATGCATAATTAGTTCAGTCAATCTGGCATTTCGACGGTACAGAAAATAACCAGTGGCTGAATCTTTGTTAATAGTTGGAGAATGATGTTAGAAAAGGGTTTATTGGGTCGGCCACGTTGGACCGTGATGCGTGTGCTGAAAAACTCAAAATAATTTTGAAATGCATTTATCTCGTGATCTATGCATTTCACAGAAAAATTTATTCAAGAAAAAATGTAGAGGACATCGATATCTACAATTAATCTCATTGGTGCTATGCCGTACAACAAAAAATGCACGCAGTAGGTGGCGCTAAAGTTCCAAAATAAGAGTTTTTCCACTTTTTTGCTTTTAAATTTTCTTTTTTCAACTATATTGTAAATGTAAAAGTTGTCCCTTTTAATATTACGAACAACTTTTATTTAAACATTTTTTACATACAACTTACCGTTTTGAAGCTACAGCTTGCTGAAGTTTTAAAATTCCATTACAACGATTTCACAAAGTATGAGGACAGCTGTGGTGCATATAACTGACGTATCTTTATTGTTTTGATCAAGATGTAATCATTTATATTGTTTGTACATTGTTTGTAATATTTCCAATTAGCGATTGTAAATTATTATGAATAATTATAGCTTTTGATCAAATTTTTTTATACATTATTTTATTGAACGGAAATAGTTTTCAAATCTTTATTTTTGTTATGAAAAATGATTTCTTATAAAATAATTTATGAAAAAATTTGATCAAAAGCTATGGTAATTATTCATAATAATTTACAATCGCTAATTGTAAATATTACAAACAATATAAATGATTACATCTTGATCAAAACAATAAAGATACGTCAGTTATATGCACCACAGAGCTGTCCTCATACTTTGTGAAATCGTTGTAATGGAATTTTCAAACTTCAGCAAGCTGTAGCTTCAAAACGGTAAGTTGTATGTAAAAAATGTTTGAATAAAAGTTGTTCGTAATATTAAAAGGAACAACTTTTACATTTACAATATAGTTGAAAAAAGAAAATTTAATAGCAAAAAAGTGGAAAAACTCTTATTTTGGAACTTTAGCGCCACCTACTGCGTGCATTTTTTGTTGTACGGCATAGCACCAATGAGATTAATTGTAGATATCGATGTCCTCTACATTTTTTCTTGAACAAATTTTTCTGTGAAATGCATAGACCACGAGATAAATGCATTTCAAAATTTTTTTGAGTTTTTCAAAACACGCATCACGGTCCAACGTGGCCGACCCAATAAACCCTTTTCTAACATCATTCTCCAACTATTAACAAAGATTCAGCCACTGGTTATTTTCTGTATCGGAACGATTTAATTTTTGCCAGATTGACTGAACTAAATCTTTTGAAACTATTATGGATGCAGTATGTATACCTTATGGAATGCGTACGCAATATTATTCATTGAAATTGAGGACGGGACCACTCAATATTCCATCTAATTTTCTTATCAGAATCAGAATAACAACACACAACATCGGGTTTCTCAGCCATAAAACAAAATATCAATTTGGTTCTCAGCCGCCCCTGACATAAAAACATTACAACAATAATTAATAAAGAACATAAAGCTTGATTGATCATCGCTAGAATATTAATATCTGCGAAGTTAATCAAGTGGATTTTACAAAAAGATTTACACTTTCATGTCTCTTATATTGGTTTTGAGTTCTGAATGATAGGAAAATTCTAATACCTTTTGATCATTGTTTCAATTTATGCATCAGCCTAGGGGCCTAGGGGGGCCGTAGCGTTTCAAACATCGTCAAATAAAACGTCGATGTAGCGATAGCACTGACGTGAAGTCAGGAGCTTTTGTGCGCATGTTCTATTGTCCATTTTCTTGTATTGGACACTCTTTATCGAATTTAACATGGTAGATTCGAAATGAAACCAAATAATGGTAACCATATTTGTCGAAATAATATTTTTAGAACATACATTAAAATATTTAAATATATAAACTTAATATTTGTATAGATAAAATAGTTATATCTGCAACAATATGGCTACTCCAGCCAAGGTCCATTTAGAAGCTCTCTCTTTCGTTTTCAAATTGAAAGTCCAGACAAAAGTGGGCCCTCGCATCCTAGTTTTGTATACGGGGCAGTCATACATATTCTTAGTATCCTGTTTGTCTTGAGTTATAGCCTTTATGAAGATCACTGGAACTATGGGGAATAAGTCCTTCAGCTTAGATTCGGCAATGCTATTAAGTTGAGTATCCCACCTACAAAGTAAAATGAGTTGATTTACCACTTTTGTTGAATAGAAAATCATTACTGCAACCTCTCCAACCATGTTTTAAATCAATAGAACATTTACTGAAAATACAGTCAATAATCAATAATCAATATCCATATTGATATTTTCATTCGAATCATTCATCAGAAATACACGCACCTTCGATTACGATTTCGAAATTCCACACGTGGACAATGATAGTCACACCCTTACTCTTTTGAAATCTTTAGTAATAAGCAGATATGTTGAAACTGGAATACTAATTAATGACATTGTATATCGTATATTGTTGTAGGGCGTAACGTTGCATGTAAGGTATGTACACTCTTTCGTTCTACACTACACAATTTCACAGCTGTATAGTGCCTGTATAGGCACTTATTTTGTGTGGGGGATATTGAGATTTGATACTGGTAGCGCCATCTATTGACGGGAAGCTTCTGCTCAGTATCTCGTATCGATCGAGAGTCGATGATGGAGTGATCGTTGTTTATCTCGTATGACAGATTCAGGGTCTTTTGTCAGAGTTAATTTACGTCTAATCAACGGATCAACTTAATCAAGTCAAGGTGAAAACTATATTTATTAATATATATTTATAACTATGTTATATTGCTTCTCGCCCCCCTGTTCTTTTGTGGAGGTCAATATTTTGGAGAGAAAACATTGATAACGAATTGTGGGGGCACTTCCCCTTGGATAGACATTTTACCCACCAGAATAGTCAAGTAGGACCCCAGAAAAGGTCAGTTGCCGACTATTTCACTATCTACGTACATTGAAGAATCAGTATATTACATCGAGCCTGTAGTAGAACCCAAGAATATTTTCTGTATGTGGAGTAAATTTGCCATTTTAGTCTTGGAAGAATGAAAAACGATAGGTACTATTTTGTGATGATATCGAAAATGTAGGGTACTAGATATGTAGTATGTCAGAGCAATCTCAAAACTTGCCTTGCCCCTTCCATGAACAATCCGTGTACGTAAGCCCCTTCTCTTGGAGCAGAAGTGAATTCTTCTTTCTGCTTCTTAGTTACGTCTGTTAGAAGACACATTTTGTCGAGGGGCCACTCATTCTTCCTAGCCGTTTGTTGCATGATAGCCGTCAAAAATGATTGGGGATTGAAGAAACCTCCCAGCCATACTGTAGCCGGTAGATTGAAATCGCCAATCCAACCTTCTAGTTCTTTTATTCGGGCACTGAGGTCCGCAACCCATTGACCTGTGAGAAAAAATTTAAATTATGGAATACTACGGATATCATATAGGGTGATTCCAAATAAGACGTGAACCTTAGAGGAGGTGTTCGCATGGATCATTTGCTGTCGTTTGAGTCATATTTATTGATAAGTGAAAATCAACAGTTTCCGAGATATTTGAGTTCTTGTGATTAAAAGATTTCTCACCTTAGTTCATTTTTCGCCAATTTTTTCTACGTTGACCAAATTTGATTATAATTTTGGATTATTTTTATTAGAAATGGATTTATATGCATCAAAGAAAGAAATGAATTAGTATGATTTGAAAGGGGATATAAGAATAAAGAATAAAATATTTTTTTATTGCAACTAAACTCGAAATTTCTACCATGGGAAGATCTCAGATAAATATATGCATTCATAAATTATGTAGCATCTACTGGAACTACGCTATCCCAACAACTCGGCAGATCCACGCGCACAAAGCCAGATATTGTTCTGCTGGACGAAGAGCTGAAGCAATTGTTTGTTCTCGAATTTTCCCTTTTGTTAAGGGACGCTGTAAGGCACGACGAAGAACTACCCCAAGGAATTTGTGAGAGATTTTTTAGTGAGTAACCAAACAACAACTGGAGTCTCACACTCCTGAGAGAGCCGACCCCCTCAGTTTAAGCCTATAAAAGGTGTTTCCTCTCATAAGGACAAAAAAATTGTAATGATAGTTCACGAACAGATTTGATAGTACCTATTTATAGTTATCACAAATTTGGGTGACCCAACATATGGCCACCATTTACTTTTGCACGACGATCATACCACTTGTGGACTTATGGTTTCGGTATTATTATTGTAAAACCACTTGTGGACATATGGTTCCTGTATTATTATTATTTTATATTATACCTAGAGGAAGCATGCTAGGATATGCTTTGGCAGACCAAGTCACTGAAAGTTGATCCATAAATAGGGCTTCTTCTAGAATTTCCATATCTGAGGTGATGGTCAGTTCACCCTTCAAGCCTAGGTCGAGTTCTTTCAGCGATCTTCTTATCTCTCCCGTGAGGTTATTCATTCTTTCGCATTCTTGGAAAGCAACGATTATGTACGGAGTTCTGTCCTCAATTTTAGCCATCATTTCTTGGATCGGAAATGGTTCTGGTATCTTGTCCAATATATCGTCAATACCTCCTTTAACCTATGGAGTAATAATTGAATGAATACTGGTATGGAATTGAAAATTATCAATAGAAGAAATAAGGCTCTTGTAGATTTGAGGAGAGAAGGAGTCCATTAAATGAGATAAAGCGCTGAACTTTGGTTGTTGATAGTGAGTATTTGCAGAAGATACAGTTGAGAATAATATGTACTTGATATTAATGATCATGCAGTTGCAACATACTCTGAAGGGTTTTCCCTGAAACTATCCTACCTTTTCCTCCCTCGACATTCCTGTTCCCACACCTGCACCAGCGTCCCTAGGTTGTAGTTCGAAAATCGTCTTGAACAGGCTTTCCGATGTGGACGCTAAAAATCCAATTTCAGCATTGGGATGTAGACCGTAAAGGTAAGGACTTTCTGGAGGTAAATTGTCATCTATGTATCTGTGGTATCCTACGTAATCCGTGTTGGGAGGAATCATGAATCCTGGAGCTAACAGCATTTCACCCTCCATCATTTCCGGCTTGAGGAATTCTAAGAGATAATTCCTACAGAGACGTCTGTCCCAATCATCTGTGATATGACCGCCATACATGATCTCGCCAAATAGATATCTGAGATCTTCCCATGGTATCTGAAATGAACATGAATAATGTTGAAAGAACCAATAGTCTAGTCAACAAGTTTCAAGAAGAGGAGTAAATTTTCTAAAAAAAAGTCCCGGAACTAGGACCAATATTTATAATTTTCCCAGAGGGTTGAAAATACTCCCGAAAACGGGTACTCCAAATTGCGTAAGCCTCACCACCTTTGGACCTTTCATAAGTAAATATTATTTAAACTTATTAAATATGAAAATAAAAAATTGAAAAAATTCAGGATCTGCAGAATAGGTCAATGAACAATAATCAGTGGTCCAAAAACATTTATCGCAACTATTCAATTATAATAATGAAAAATGGTGATACCGTTGTTATTAAATCAACAAGTCCAGAGCGTTCCTGCCAATCGGGTCCTTCATAAATGGCTTCGTATAATTAATATACTTATGCATATATTTCACAAGTCAAATAGACCCCAGGGGGTTCATTGATTTGCCGAGAAAGCAAGAGCAGACGCGTTTCTGGCTTCTTGGCCTTCATCAGTACTCTGTAGCTTCTCAACAAATTCAACTAAACTGACCCGGGTTAAGCCTCTCAGAGCCGGCTTGGTCGATCATTCATGGCCATTGGGAAGATACTGTCTGAGCTCTGCGGGCCTCGTTCTCGATTAATATCGAGTGAATGGTGGCATATGATTTCACGCTTCAAATATTCACTGGTGGGGAAAGCTGATTTCCGTGTTTCGTCTCATAGGTGGCGTGGGCGATTAAAATGATCGACCAAGCCGGCTCTGAGAGGCTTAACCCGGGTCAGTTTAGTTGAATTTGTTAAGAAGCTACAGAGTACTGATGAAGGTCAAGAAGCCAGAAACACGTCTGCTCTTGCTTTCTCGGCAAATCAATGAACCCCCTGGGGTCTATTTGACTTGTGAAATATATGCATAAGTATATTAATTATACGAAGCCATTTATGAAGCACCCGATTGGCAGGAACGCTCTGGACTTGTTGACTATTCAATTAGTTATCCATAAGATAATTAACAATTTAATTTTAGCATGAATATAAACACAGCAAGTGCGATAATTGTTAAACTATTAATCTGTGAACTTTTTTTTTTTCGTGGAGGTATTTTTCAAAGGTCTTGGAATAGATTACCGTTGGAAGATTTGAAAAATTGTTAATGATCGTTTTGTTACTAACAATTTACTTAAGTGAAAAATTATAAAGCTTCAATTATGTTTTCAAAAATTTTAAATTATCTCATAAACAACGCATTGATTTATAACAATTTTTTAAATAGGAGAACATAATTATTAAAAATAATGTTTAAGTAGTTTCTGATCACAAGAAAAGGGATCAATAATAATATTATAAATTGAAGCTTTATAATTTTTCACTTAAGTGAATTGTTCATAACAAAACGAAAATAGACAATTTTCAAAATTGAAAGGAAAAAATTCTCAGATTAATAGTTTGACAATTATCGTACTTGCTACTAAAAATTGTTAATTAACTAATGGATAACTAATTGAAAAGTCGCGATAAACATTTTTGGACCACGGATTAATGTTCATTAATCTATCCTGCAGACGTCTGAAATTTTTCAATTTTTTATTTTCATATTTAATGAGTTTAAATAATATTTATTCATCAAAAGTACTAAGGGGGCGAGGCTTACGCAAGCTGGAGTACCCGTTTTTGGGCATATTTTCAACCCTCTAGGAAAGTTATAAATATTGGTCCTACAGTTCCGGCCGTTGGAACATTTTTTTAAGAAATTTTCTCCTCTATATGATTCATTTGTCAAATTTGAATTATCTTAAATAATTTTTGAGATATTGGCCAAAACCTAAACCTCCTTCTTTTTTTCACTTAATTGTTTATACCTATTGCAATTTTTGCGAGCGGCCTTTGTTGACTTGTTGACTAGACTACAAGTCCGTTGGAAAGGGTAAATATTGGTTGGATAGGTAATATCTCCAAGAATTTCGCGAAAATGGCTATTGCTGTACTTTAAATTTGTATACAATATTATGACCATCACTACAAGTTAAGTTTATTACTCGGACAAACTAATATTATTTGCCCTGTTCAGCCAGCTACCAAAGTAGCGAGAGGTAGAAAATACTGCAAGAAACAAACTCTTGATTGAGTTTGGAACAACAATAAATTAGCCTCTAAATAGAATATGAGGCTATAAACCGAAAGTGACAACTTTTTCACAGGTAATACTAGGGCTTCACGCGAGAGCGAGATTTTTCTCGTCTTGTCTCGTTCTCGTCTCGGAAAAGCGAGACGAGACGAGACGATACGTTTCCAAAAATATTATAGTCGATACCGAGAACACATACAGAGCAACACGAGAGTCTCGTTTTAGGTTTCGTTAATTTTTTTGTATGAAGTTTTATATACGACTCGACTTCTTTCAACACCCACAGAAAACAATTGAATATGAAGAGTTTACACTATAATTACCAATTTATTTTGTCTACATTATACATTGATCGCTCTAGAAATACACGATTTTTAGAAGATTATTAATTCGTTATGACCTTGCGATAATTGAGATTATTTTTCAAGAAAAAATAGAATTCACAACAATAAATACGGATGCCATTATGAATTCAATACTTAACGGACAACTTTTATTGCTCCTAAATCCCAATGCTTTGAAAATTTCGTTTCTATCCGAACATCTGGAGAAATTTATTCTCTTGTGTTCCTTGTAGTGAAGATGTGAAGAATTATTGGATACATATGTGGAACTACGTATAATAAAACTGGTAAAGAAATTATGCTATTCAATGTTTCGAAAACTGATATGATGAATACGCCAAGAACACCCTCAATGATCTACCCACTGAGAAGGTATTCTTTGAAAACTATACCAAATTGTCTATTAAAAAATGTATCGATATCGATAGCCTGTTTAAAACATCAACAAAACTTTCGAAATATTGGAAAGCTGATGTTGAAGAATATTTGCTGTTAGAATAGGAATCAAAATATTTTACAGTGGTGCAGAGTGATGAAAAAGTTCTTCCTACACTTTCCAAGATGACCAATGATTTATTAATGGCTACATCCGTACCTGTTGAAATATTATTTTCCACAGCAGGTATGATCATGGCAAAAACACGTACATCATTGAAATATGATGTGATGCAAGCGTGAAAATGTTTGAATTCTTGGTCATCGAGTAATTTAAAAGTTGAAATTATCAGTGTTTAAAATTGAAAATAATATGTACATCTACAAATATTTTTGTATGAGAGCGTCAAAAATATAGCTTTAAAAAATTATTCATTATTGTATAGCATATCGTTTATATATTATAATATTTGTTATCGTTATTCAGAATTAAGCGAGACGAGACGAGACAACTGATAACGAGACGAGAACGAGACTTAAACGAGACTTAATTTTTTGGGCATTGGCGAGACCGAGACGAGATTTTTTATACTCTCGCCTACTCTCGTCTCGTGTGAAGCCCTAGGCAATACTTGCTTCTTCTGGTTTAAGTAGAGTGGCAACGAGCTTCAAACAAACTTCTCTAGACAGAACCGTGACCGACGCAAACTAAGGCCCTGTCGTTCGTATTTCGAAACGGGCCCCACTCTGGCTCATCAAAAATTGTATGTTGTGCAACAGAAATAACGATTTTTCCGCTATAACTTGGATATAACTATGTTTCATATTTCGGAAACTTACCTTCGTGGTATTCTCCAGATAGTTGTACAAAACATTTACACTGATGGTTAGATCCCCGACATTGAATGGGTAGTTTCTATTCCAGCCTTGAGGACCAAATTTCCTCCTTTCTGCAACTACTGCGTGGAAATAGCAAAGAGCGAAGAGGATGGATTTAAATTCTGCTTCTTTAGAACTCATTTCCAGTGTTTCTTGATTGAAATTATCGAAGGCTTTATGGAGATTTGCAAACATACCGGTCGGTGGTTCGTTAGTTATCTTTATCGAGGATTCCAATATTCCTTGAGGAATAACGCAAGATAGAGGATCTCCAGAAGGCTCAGCGCTCAGATATAGCCTGAATTTTTCGTGAGCACTTTCAACACATTGTTCCATTTTTTTCTCCAGTGTTGGTAGCCATTTCACCACTAAATGGATGTTTTGTAAGATCACCCATTGTCCTTCAACCGAAGCTATGTCTATTGCATTTTCAGCAACAATTTCCTGACCCTGGCCTAGGGATACGCTATGGAAGGTTCCATCATTGAATGTGAAACCTAATTTCTTTCCCAGCTTTTCAACATCTTTTAGGGGATTCACTCCAGGAGATAAGATGAAAAACGTTGGGGTGGCACTACTTGATTCTTCATACGATTTTTCAAATTCTACGCTCCTGGCCGTGATGTACCGTACACCTAATTTATCTTCAATGAATGCTCTAACTGCATACGTCATTCGATCAGGTCTTAGAGCTCTCATCATACATAGTCTTTGAAGGAAGCTCTTATTCTTCCATTCTCCTGGAAACTTCTCTTTTTCTGGGCACTCGCTATCAACGAACTTCTTCCAACGTTTCGCTGATCCCTCGAGATCTTTATCAAAATTTTTGAACTCGTCCATTTGCGACAAGGCCTTGATACCACCCCAGGATATATTGCTCAGAAAGTAAACGGGCGAAGTGAGATTTGGCACAATTGGGAATCTCAGAAGGAAATCCAGTTCTTCGGGATCAAGATCATTGATACTAGCCAATATTTGAAATGTCATATGTGCCATAAAGATCAATTTGTCGCATTCGAAAAGTCCTCTGGAAGTATACATGAAAACGGAAAATGTGATATTATCCAATAAGTGGATGACGCGATCTTTGAGATTCTCGGCCGGAACAGCTTTGATCAAAGCGTCTTTGAAGACAACACTGAATGCCTTCAAGGAAAATTGATAAATGGCATTGATTCTGTTCAGGTCATTAAGCACAAAGTAGAGAAGTGAAGCTCTTGCAGCGCAGGGTCTGTATTGCTCTCTAGCTTCGTCAATTTTTACAGAAGTTACTTTGGCTTCTTCTACTTTCACCTCAATTTCAGTAGCAGTTTTCTTGGTTGTTTCCAGATTTTCTACCAACTCAACATCGCCGAGTATGTTGCCTGTTGCTGTAGATAGTCTGTATAGCAGATTGTCCTCACATCGTTTTAATGTAATTTTGAAGTCGTTCTGCTGCTTAGTCAATGAGGATTTCAACTGTTCCAAATCGGGTCTTTCAGCTTTGACTACTTCAGCCAATAATTGTTCTTCTAAACCATCTCTAGTGACTGTGAAGTTGATCAGAGTAGTTTGAGCCTGAATTTCTGGTTTATAGTGAGGATTCGCTAGTTTAGTATGGATTATGAGTCTGAAACGAGGATCGTAGTCCACATCTTTATCTCCAATTTTCACTGCTTTACCCTTCTTGATCAAAACTCTTCCAAGCACCGGCTCAAGCACGGCATCCATAGTTTCTCCAATGTTCTCGAAAAGTATAACTTGACCGTTTGCAATACATTTTTCGAGGATGTCAAGGTAATTTTTCATGTTCAGTCTCACAACTGTGAGTGCATCCCCATATTTTGTTTTGATCCATTTGATACCTTGCAGTTGGGGATCGATCATCAGTGGCCACCTTGCTGAAAATGTTAAAATACACGCGTTCTCCGTCGACATCCTATCAGTAGGCAAACCTTCATTATTCCAGGTCGCTATGATAGCGTCATCGGTCAACAAAGTTAACGGATCTAGTCCTTCCGTTTTGGGTATTGCTGGTTGCAAACTATTCAAATAAGGAGTCCAATATTTATTCAATAGATCAAGTCGGTACTTCCTTGTGAAGCAACCGACATATGATATGAAAGCAGTAATATATAGAATATCACCTGGCAGGGTAATGATTGATTGTTGATATGATAACACAAGATCCTTCCATCTAACCTTTTCTGATGCCAAACCATTGACTAACCTATTAGCTAAATCTATCATAAGGGCACAAGCATCAGCATCTGCTTGAACTTTCATTTTAGCTTCAGTTGCTTCATCGAATTCAGCTTTGAGCTGACCGAGCTGTTTCTCTAGGAGAGATAATTTGTCATTCAAAGCTTGCAACTTGGCTTGTGCATCTTTCAGATCTTGATTCGCTTTAGCTAAAGCCTGTCTTTTCGGTTCTACGACAACGAAGACATCATAAAATCTCAGAATATTTATGACCCATGAGCATAATCCAGCGGCAGCAGCTGATTTCGATGTAATTTTCGGTGGATCGAAGTCTGGGTCCTTAAGATACTCCTGGGTAGCTCTAACAACTTCTGGCAACATATTCTCTTTATCGTAGTTTATCAGATCGGATAAAAACTGATCTACCTTTCCCATCATCATCTTGCATTCCTTCCAACCCCTCTCTTTAGGGATTTTACCTTTCTTTGAAAACAATACTAGTACCGCGGCACATACATTAACTACAGCATCGGGCGGTTGCGAAAAAGATTTGAGTTCTGTTAAATTATTTTTATTCAATGTATTCAGAGCTTCCATAGCAGCTACCAGAGCAGGTTCTGCCTTGGCTAAATCATCAGCGCATATTTTAGCCTTCACACCAACATCCTCTTCAATTTCTCGAACTTTCGCTTCCTCCTCGCTAGCCATGGCCTGTTCAGCTGCAACTTTTTCATTTTCAACAGCTAAGACTGCAATGAGTTTGGTAGCTGCTTCGTTTTTCACTGAAACTTCTTGTTCCTTTATTGCAAGAATTTCTTTCAATCCATCTACCTCCTCAGAAGTTGATGCAAGTTTAGTCAGACCAGTTTCTAATCTTTCGATGTTGTTGGTGACATCTTCAGTTTTCTCAGATAGAAGTTTCTTGTATAAGGCGATTTGTTCTAGAAAGGACTTTGGAGTAGTGTAATTATATCGTTTCTCGTTTGTAAGATATACATACGACATATTGTTCACTACCACATGAACGTAGGACATAAAATTAGCAACTGTGTCGACTAAAGGTTTAGGAAGAGCGTCAATCTCGGATAAAAATCTCTTTGACACCGACCAAAGAGCTTCTTGGGGCCATTCGTGGAACCAATCGATTGAGGTGCAGTTAACTAGCGCAGGAAATTTTCTAGCTCGTATCCTGAGAGTTGATCCAACAGGAGAGAAACATAAAATTGTTTTTAGTAATCGCCTCACTCTATCAATGAAAAATTTCCAGCAATTCTCCTTTGTGTCTTGTAAACCCATTCCTTTCACTTCGGTCCTAACTCCATTCACCACATTTTCTACGTCTTCGTCAGCTAAAAGATCACTTATTTCCCCCGATGCAAGCATATCATTTATGAGAACGAGGAAGGATTCTTGTGGTACTTGAGCATCCGTCATTAAGAACACAATACCGATAGCTTTCAATCCAGCTTTGATATAAAGAGAAGCGATGTCTAATTTCATGTCATTAATCGAATATCCCTTTTTCAACTGAATCTGGAAAACCTCAAACGAAGATATGAACGCTGCCAATCTGCTCAAAGATTGTTTACCAGAACCACCAACACCGACAAGAAGAGCGTTTCCCCGAGGGGACTCCATGATACGATTTATTCTACAGATGTGGTACATCGCATCTTCAAAAAGAACTAAATTCATAGCAGCAACTAGATCGTTATAATTAGCTAGAGCATCGTTGAGTAGTGCACTGAGATGTTTAAAATCCTGGATCGGGTAATATTTGGGATCACCTAAACCTTCAGCAAAATGACAATAGATGAGAGGTTCGCTGAAAATGATGGATTCGTCCAATTCTTCGAAGCCTTTTCTAACAATTTCATTAATCAGTTTGCTGTATGTATCTTGATCGGCTTTTTCCACTAGTTTATCACCATAAACCCTGTTAGCTTCATGCATCCATAGTCTGATGAAATCGCTTTGTGTTTTTATAGCGTCTCCTGTGGCAAACAGCATTCCCTGACATATACTGGACATGTCTCTCAGAGTGAATGTATAATGGAATTTTATAGCTGTTGGAAGAAAAGTTTGACCCATTCGTTGATGAAGGGTCAATGCAGCTTGAACTATTGCTGGTGTTAATTTGACAATATTTGGAGCGAATTTCTGCATATGTGAAGTGAGATGTTGCTGTACAATATTGCTATATATGTGATAAGCTGCATCCTGAGATGGAAAACTGACTGCAAACACACAAAAGTGCCTCTGAAGCCTCGGATCTATTGTGAAACTTCCAGCTGTCGGATTCATGCAAGAAAGGAATTGGACGTTATGTATATCTTTGAGACTCAACTTCTGTCGATCGTACCAATGTTGGTAGTCCATATACTGTTTGATTAAAGTATGAGGTTGAACGGTGAAGTATTTATCAACTTCCGGCATATTCATATCGTCGACGAAGTATACCATAGTTTTACCTCCTGGCGGACCATAAACCCTACCAGCTTTTTTTTCAAGTGGCGTCTCTAAAATATTCTGTAACATCTCTGAAGTCGTATAGAAATTGAAGGGGACTTTGGTAACAGCGTAATTATCATCGAGACTTTCTAACTTCGAATTAATTATAACAGTTTTTCCACTTCCTGCTGGCCCAACAAGCATAACTGGAACCTTCATAAGCATGAGTTTATCTATGAAGAAACGTATTCTTGTTGTTTCTGCTGTGTCCACCAAGGTGGATTGGAGTGGAATATCAGGATCTAGTTCGAAGTCGACGACTAAGTCAGTCCAAGGTAAGAACTTTTTGGATTCATTTTCTATATAATAACTGAATACATTACCATGAGGAGGAAATTTTATTGTACGAAATTCATTGGTGAACCATTTACTGAACTCATTTCTCCAGTCTGTAATTTGATCTTGAAACAGCGCCGACCCAAAGGCCCAAACTGTTGAAAAAACGAAATAGATTTCGTACCATTCCTTTGCACAGTCCGGTGGAACATTTTGGGGTGTGAGGAAACAGTCTAGAAGATAGCACAACATCTGTATGTGTGCTATTTCAGATATAGGGGTTATTTTCTTCACTCGTATTCGGACCATTTCCAAACAGGGAGGAACATATTTGTCGAAAAGGATACTTAGATTGGCCTTTTCACTCTGAATGGATCTCGTATCGATCCAAGAAGCGACATACGGGTTCCAACCTAAATCAGCAGGATTTATGTATAAAATTCCTGCCCTCGATACTGTGGCTGGTGTTGCTGTCCTCAAATTTGCTATTTCGAAGAGTAGCCTCATAGAAGGTGTTAAAGCAATGCGCTCGTTACTCGCCAACGTTAACACTTTGTTGTCGTCCATCAGTGTATTGAGGGACTCAATCCACATAGGATCGATATCTCCATCAAGAACTATCCATTTTGGCCCATCTCCAGTCAAATTAGTCATATCTCTCATTATAACAGAAAATAATCCATCTTTCCATTCTCTCGTAGCAGGGTTGATGATGCCGAATAACTCGTCGTTAGTTACCGCTTTGGGGTTGAGATCATTGAAGAATGGCTTCCTCTTTTGGTTAAAGTAGGTACGATTCAACGTTTTCCACACCATGCTTTTTCCTGTTCCGGCAAATCCAATGATGAACACAGAATGTCGCACAGCAAATAATTCTTCCAGTTGGACTACTTTCAGTGTGAAACCTTCTTCTGGCTGTAGTCTCATATCAATTGCTGATACTTTGACCAGTTTTTCAAACTCCGCATTCCTCTTCCTGGGCACGTCTAATGCTGGAAACAGATCGCCGATCAAACCCATGAAGACCGGTACGTCTTCTGTGATGATCTTTGGAATATTGAAGTCACGTAAAGCTCTCATGAGTACTTGATCTTCAGGACGTTGTCTATCACCTCGTTTCAAGGATCCTGCTACGACTAAAACTGATTTTATGGCACGTAATCCCCAGTCATAATGATCTTGTTTACTGAGTAACTCTTTACATAGTGTATATAGAGTGATGAATTTTCTGGCTAGTAATCTAGCCTCTTGAAAACCTTCAGCTACCAACATAATTTCACATATCAATTCGAAGTCTGGCACTACCATCGCACACGGTCGAAATAGGGCTTTCAGATTTTCTGGTAGTTCAGTTCTGCCAGCATAACCAGGATTCATTGTTATGAAATATCCAACCTGGAAGGAATATAATATATTGTAATGCTATTCTCGCGTAATACCTTGTATAAGCTACTTTGAATTCTGATGAGTTGTTCGTGATACCTTCCTCTTTGAATTATTAATTTTGAAAATTTTACCATCTTCAAAAATCATAGTAGATCTAGAATATCATAACAGTATTAGTCTAGTCAACAAGTGCCTTTTAAGTAAAAACTTTTGAGAGTTCTCCGAAAATTATGATTGAGGTGTCATTCGATTCGAAATGGCATGTAAATATTTTTTGAGGAAATTTTTGAGGAATTTTGAGGAAGTTATAAACAATTAAGTGAAAAAAAGGGAATTTGGTTTTTTACCATATATCTCAAAAACTGTTTGAGATTTTTCAAAATGAAGTATAATCCGTGGTCCAAAAATTTTTATGGCGATTTTTCAATCAGTTAATTAACAATTTTTTGTAGCACGAAATTAACATTCCAAGTGTTATAATTGTTAAACTATTAATCTGAGAATTTTTTCCTTTCGTGGAGCTATTGTTCAAAGGCCTTAGAATAGATTACCGTTGGAAAAATTAAAAAATTGTTTATTTTCGCTTTGAAACTAACAATTTACAAATTATAAAGCTCAATTAAACATTTTTTATAATATAACTATCGATCCGTCTTCTCAGAAGCTATTTAGAAATGATTTCATATAATTTTAATTTCTTATTGCTTGAAAAATTATTATGAACAAATGTGTTCTTTAAAAGATAAAATATTTTTTTTTCGGAAACATGATCTTTGATGAAAATTATGATTTTTATACATAGAAAAATTTATCGCTTAAAAAATTGGTTCAAGCACTGACGTGCAGTCAGAAGCTTTTGCGCGTATGTTCTATTGTCCATGCTTCTGTATTGGACACCCTTAATCGAATTCACCATGGTAAATTATGTTGTCCATTCTCTTGTATTGGACACTCTTAATTTGAATTAACCATGGTAAATTCGAATTAAGAGAGTGCAATACAGGAGAACGGACAACATAATTTACCATGGTAAATTCGATTAAGGGTGTCCAATACAGAAGCATGGACAATAGAACATACGCGCAAAAGCTTCTGACTTCACGTCAGCGCTTGAACCAATTTTTTTTTCGTGATTTTTTTTAAATTTTCTAGGGGTACGGTTCTTAAAATTTTTTTTTCGTCATTTTTTTCGAATTTTCTAGGGATACGGTTCTTACAAAATTTTAAACACGTCTTTATGTTGATTTTCTACTACTAGTTACCAAGCTTCAATTCGATCGAATATTAGTTTTCTGAGTTATCAAGGAAATAATATTCCAGGTGGGTATAACTCGGAAACCGTTTGACCGATTATACCCAAAAACGAACTCAACCCTCCCTTTCGGATACACAACCTACCCTGAAAATTGAAAGTCCCTATCTGCTTTCGTTCGAAAGTTATCGAGACAACGGTCACCCATCTACTGAACTCACATAAGAATGCTCGAATCTCCAACAATATTCAACCGATCGTATTAAAACTTGAAACTTGGCAGTAGAGTTAGGTTATGAAGGCTCTTGCAAAATTTCAGCAATTTCAAACGAATAGTTACTGATATATAGATTTTTTTTTTTCAATGATTTATTAAAAATTTTATACAAATGCTATCCTCACCAAATTTAGCAAACATTTTTTCAATGGCATTCTACAACTAGTAACCATGTTTGAATCCAATCGGTTTAGTATTTTTCGAGTTAATGAGGAACAAAAAACCTCCAAATTTCAGAAAATTTCAGATGGCTATAAGTCTAACACCGTTTGGCCGATTATGCTCATAAACAAACTGATATGTCGCGTTCTGGTGCAAATCCTAACCTGAAAACTTCAAGCCGCTATCTCTTTCCGTTCTCAAGTTATCGTGACAACAAAAATATTTTTTAATAATTTTTTTAAAATTTTCTAGCTATATGATTCGCATAAAATTTCACGAACGTGCTTAGGTTCATATTCTACAACTACTCACCAAGTTTCAATTCGACCGGATTCATATTGGTTGAAAACAAAATTATTACTCGGAAACCACTGAGCCGATTATGCCCATTAACGAACTTGTCCGTCGTATTGGGATGCGCCACCCACCCTGAAAATTTCAAGTCGCTAGCTCTTTTCGTTCTCAAGTTATCGTGGCAACGGACGGCCGGACGGCTGGACGGACAAAATCAAATTTGACATCGAATTCTTCATTGGGGAGTCGAACTGAATCGTTTGAGACCATTTTCGTCAAAAAATTCGAAAGTTACAGACATTTGGGCGAAACTATAACGCGATGTTCCCCGGAACATACGCGCAAAAATGGATTTGTCAATTAACAATTATTATTTTCTAGCACTTGTAATTAATGTTAAGGAATAATTTTTTTCAAATCATTAATTATCTTGGTCTTTGATATTAAAAAAAATAAACGATTATAATTTAAATTTTCATTGTTGATTCGATAAACTTTTTGTTATAAACAAATGAATTGTATTTCTGTATTTTTTTATTTTTACTTAAAAAAAAACCAGAATGATCGTGTGTTATTAAAAAAAAATATATATAATTTTTATTGAACTTTTAATTGTTTCTTCTCTTTCATTTCATTATTATCTCCAGGTTTTTCGCGCTCTTGTTCCTCGGAACAGAGTGCTTATCAATTTGCCCAAATGTCTGTAATTTTCGAATTTTTCGATGAAAATGGTCTTAAACGATTTGGTTCGACTCACTGATCAAGAATCCGTGGTCGAAATTCATTCTGTCCGGCCGGCCGTAGGCACGATAACTCTCGAACGGCATGAGATAGACAGTTGAAATTTTCAGAGTAGGTTTGGGAGATAAATACCTCGGACAAGTTCATTATTGGGCAAAATCGGACAGACGTTTTCGGAGTAACAAACAATAAAAATTTTTTCACATGACAAATTCCAAATTAAATTTTTTTCAATAAGCAGTTTTACCATAAGAATCCGTTGATGTCATTTTTAACTCTAACAAGCTAGTACTTTCGGAGATATGATTTTCAAAAATTTCAATAATAAATCGTATTTCTACGTTTTCACAGAATGATATAATTATTCTATGTATGAATTGTCATAATGTCAACTTATTTTCCTGAGACATGACATTATCTAATTCATTTCAGCAAACGTAGAATTATAATATGATATCATACTTTTTGTTGGTTGATATTTTCATGCCGATGGTCAATCCATATGATGATGATGGGAACGGAAATGGTAAGTTAATAATATTGTGTTCAGAATATCTCCAGTAAAAACAAAACTGGAATATTGGTGTATTAGAGTGGATTTGAGGAAATAATATATATTATCGTTCATCATAGAACTGAGGAATGAATATCTCGGATGAGTTCGTTGTTGGGAAGAATTTGTCTATTGGTTTTGGATTGATAATTTTTGGCACTCTTGTTGAATTTAAATTCTTCTATGATGTTTGAATTCAATTTCTGCTAAGATGAAGTTCTTTCATAAGAATCCATTGATATGATTCCCAACTCTGTGAAACCAATACTTTCGGAGATATAATTTGTCTGTTTGAACAAGAGCGCCAGAAAGCTCCTGTCCACAGGGCTTGAACCAATTTTTGCGCGTATGTTCTGGGGAACATCGCGTTATAGTTTTGCCCAAATGTCTGAAACTTTCGAATTTTTTGACGAAAATGGTCTCAAACGATTTAGTTCGACTCCCCAATGAAGAATTCGAGGTCAAATTTGATTCTGTCCGGCCGGCCGTCCGGCCGTTGCCACGATTACTTGAGAACGAAAAGAGCTAGCGACTTGAAATTTTCAGGGTGGGTGGCGCATCCCAATACGACGGACAAGTTCGTTAATGGGCATAATCGGCCCAGTGGTTCCGAATAATTATTTTGTTTTCAACCAACATAAATCCGATCGAATTGAAACTTGACAAGTAGTTGTAGAATATGAACCTAAGTACGTTCGTGAAATTTTGTGCGAATCGTATGGCTAGAAAATTTTAAAAAAATTATTGAAAAATATTTTTGGTGTCACGATAACTTGAGAACGGAAAGAGATAGTGGCTTGAAGTTTTCAGGTTAGGATGTGCACCAAACCACGACATTTCAGTTTGTTTATGAGCATAATCGGCCAAATCGTTTTAGAGTTATAGCCATCTGAAATTTGGTTGTTTTTTGTTCCTCATTAACTCAAAAAATACTGAAGCGATTGAATTCCAACATAGTAATTAGTTGTAGAATGCCAACGCAAAAATTCTTGCAAAATTTCGTGAGGATAGTATTTGTAAAAAATTGAAAAAAAATCATTGAAAATTGAAAAAAAAAAATCTATATATCAGTAACTATTCTTTTGAAATTGCTGAAATTTTGCAAGAGCCTTCATAGCCTAACTCTACTGCCAAGTTTCAAGTTTTAACATGATCGGTTGAATATTGTTGGAGATTCGAGCATTCTTGTGTGAGTTCAGTAGATGGGTGACCGTTGTCTCGATAACATTCGAACGAAAGGAGACAGGGACTTGCAATTTTCAGGGTAGGTTGCGTATCCGAAATTGAGATTTGAGTTTGTTTTTGGGCATAATCGGTCAAACGGTTTCCGAGTTATACCCACCTGGAATATTATTTCCTTGATAACTCAAAAAATAAATCTTCGAGCGAATTGAAGCTTGGTAACCAGTAGTAGAAATGCATCATAAAGACGTGTTTAAAATTTTGTAAGAACCGTACCCCTAGAAAATTTGAAAAAAATGACGAAAAAAAAAATTTTAAGAAGCGCACCCCTAGAAAATTTCAAAAAAATCACGAAAAAAAAAATTTGTTCAAGCACTGACGTGAAGTCAGAAGCTTTTGCGCGTATGTTCTATTGTACATTCTTCTGTATTGGACACCCTTAATCGAATTTACCATGGTAAATTATGTTGTCCATTCTCCTGTATTGGACACTCTTAATTCGAATTTACCATGGTAAATAATATTTATTCGTTAAAGGTCCGACTTGGGCGTGGCTTGCTAAGCTGGAGTATACGTTTTCCGGCGTATTTTCAACCCTCTGGGAAAATTATGAATATTGGAACTACAGTAACGGGAGTTGAGACACAAACATGCCATTTCGAATTGAATGACACCTCAATCATAATTTTCGGAGAACTCTAAAAAGCTTAGACCTAAAAGACACTTGCCGATTAGACTATATCTGCAATAATTCGATTTTTAAGCAAAAGAACCGACAATAAAATTATTTATCTAGTAATATAGTTGAACAAGAAATCATTTATGGAAAAATTCAATGAGGGTGTCGTAAATACTGATAGTAAAGCGAATATAAATGAACTCACTGTGGCGGTAAGAGATATTTCATCACCCAAAAATTTGAATCTCGACTTTTTGTCTTTAATGGCATCCTGGATGGTCTTCACCTGCACCGCAACAACAGATAATACTTCGATAGATATCCTGTTGAACTCGTCAAAGCAGCCCCAACAACCTGTCTGCGCTAATCCTTTGAAAATGTTTCCAACAGACTTGTAGTCCATTTGTTCTGAGCAGTTGAAAACGTACACCATCATGCCCAAAGCCTTTCCCAGGTCTTTGGTAGTTTCCGTTTTCCCTGTACCTGCAGGACCTGCTGGAGCTCCCCCCATTATGAGGTGAAGACTTTGAGTTAAGGTTATGTAACATCTGTCTGTCAACGGTGTTATCACTAATCTTGGGGTGTTCCCGAGGTATTCGTACTGATACCTGAATTGAGCATCACATATATTCGCGAAACAATCTTTGATATCTTCATCCCAACGATGTCTCAGCTGACTCTGCCAGTGGAATGCTTGAGAATTCTCTACTTTGGCGTGTATCATTTTGAACACTACATCTCTCGAGTGCACATCAATGGTACATATGGTCATGATTTTCTGCCGGTCACCCGAAGTTAGATCACCCAACAGTAAATTGATCAATGAACTGAGTTGAGCTATTTGTTTTTTCTGGTAATCTTTTAGGGCATTTTCGTAACCTTCTTCTAGTCTCGAGAAAGCCATGTTAACCTCCGTTGTCCACCAAATTTGAGTACCTTTAGAGAAAGAATTGAATCAATAATTCTAAATTTTGAAAATGTTATCTACTTACCACAAAGAGCTGGTTGAGCTGGATAATCAAATACCCAAACCTCCCTTGCTTTCTCTTCGTATGACATTACAGCTTCAGCGAAGCATCCATGAAGCGTAACCCTCATGACATCTATAACTCTGTTCAACCATGTTTCTACTTTGCCAGTGCAATCGCAGATATAAGCCAGTTTCACAAGTTCCTTTTCTTTCGATATCATTTCTTTAGCTTTCTTGGTAGGTTTACCTGCCTCACTTGTGAAGGTTAATTTTGCAAGGGAATCAAAAAGCTTTGTCAAGTGGCGCAAAATCAATTCTGGCTGATTTCCGTTGGACAGGATATCTAGCAAATCCGCAGATGATACAAAATAGAATCGAGGAAACGCTAATCGTTTCGTTTCGAGATAGTCATTCAGTGCCTTTTCGCAGAGAGTCAATTGGTCCAATAGACTATCTAATCTTTCGAACAATCCTTGTAAATTGGTGGCCTTGACAACATTCAAATTTTGAGTAATAATTTTGAGTATTTCCTTAAATTCCTTATCTATTCTATCGAATCTTCTGGAATCTTCTGGTAATTGATTCCTTATGTCTTCAGATCCAATGAATATACTTTCCAGATACATCCACTTCCTTTGTACTTCGAAGAAGACACTTATAACCTGATCTGCATTAGAAAGCTTCATCTGCCAGTCGGATACTTCGCCAAGAAAGAAGTCTATATATCTTGAGCTCATCATGTTCTGGAGAGCCACTTGGTTTTCTTCCAGTGTTTCAATCAATTCTTCGGTCACAGATAAAATTTGAATCTTCGTTCTCTCATGACATTCGACGCCAAATTCCATGATGGACCAGGTGACGTCAAGTTCTTTGAGAACCTTCTCCATAGCCATTTCCTTAACTGACTTATCAACGATGTTTTTAACCTCGTCCTCGTAATTGTGCAAATTGAGATCCAAGAGATCGTTGAGAGTAGTTGACTCGTCCATGACAAACCGAACCTGTAATTATTGAACTATGTTCAAGCGAAATGAACTGAGCTGTCCTGAGGAAAGCATTATGAAATTATTGAATGGTTGATTTCTTAGATAATGGATTTGCAGCCAACGAAAATAAGATGTGAATTTCTTGAGACTTTTCGTTATACATTATAGAAAAACCAAATGGAATAAATTCATTATCTTGGTTGCTGTACATATTTATGGAAAATCCCAAAACACGTCAAATTTAAAATTTAAATTGTCATTCTTTTTCCAAAAAATGTGAACCTTACCTTCAACCCCCTTCGAAAGACAGGTATAACCCCCAATTTTTCAAATAGTATGGGCTTATGATATATCGTTTGTAAGGTATCATAATTATATGTTAAGAAACGTTAGCACTTTCATGTTTATAGTAAATATCAAATTAGAAAAAATAAAATCATGTGATTAGCAAAATTTGGTACAACATCAAAAACTAAAATGTAATACAAAATGTAGCAAAAAAAAAATTGGTTCAAGCACTGACGTGAAGTCAGAAGCTTTTGCGCGTATGTTCTATTGTCCATTCTTCTGTATTGGACACCCTTAATCGAATTTACCATGGTAAATTATGTTGTCCATTCTCCTGTATTGGACACTCTTAATTCGAATTTACCATGGTAAATTCGAATTAAGTGTCCAATACAGGAGAATGGACAACATAATTTACCATGGTAAATTCGATTAAGGGTGTCCAATACAGAAGAATGGACAATAGAACATACGCGCAAAAGCTTCTGACTTCACGTCAGTGCTTGAACCAATTTTTTTTTCGTCATTTTTTTTTAATTTTCAAGGGGTGCGGTTCTTAAATTTTTTTTTTCGTCATTTTTTTCAAATTTTCTAGGAGTACGGTTCTTACAAAATTTTAAACACGTCTTTATGCTGATTTTCTACTACTAGTTACCAAGCTTCAATTCAATCGAATCTTTATTTTTTTAGTTATCAAGGAAATAATATTCCAGGTGGATATAACTCGGAAACCGTTAAACCGATTATGCCCAAAAACAAACTCAACTCATACGCAACCTACCCTGAAAATTACATGTCCCTATCTTCTTTCGTTCGAAAGTTATCGAGGCAACGGTCACCCATTTACTGAACTCACACAAGAATGCTCGAATCTCCAACAATATTCAACCGATTGTGTTAAAACTTGAAACTTGGCAGTAGAGTTAGGTTATGAACGCTCTTGCAAAATTTCAGCAATTTGGAACGGATAGTTACTGATATATAGAATTTTTTTTTCTTATTTTCAATGATTTATTAAAAATTTTCTACAAATGCTATCCTCACCAAATTTTGCAAACATTTTTGCGTTGACATTCTACAACTAATAACCAAGTTTGAATTCAATCGGTTTAGTATTTTTTGAGTTAATGAGGAAAAAAAAACCACAAAATTTCAGAAAATTTCAGATGGCTATAACTCTAAAACCGTTTGGCCGATTATGCTCATAAACAAACTCAAATGTCGCATTCAGATGCACAACCTAACCTGAAATTTTCAAGCCGCTATCTTTTTCCGTTCTCAGGTTATCGTGACAACAAAAATATTTTTTAATAATTTTTTTAAAATTTCTAGCATCACGATTCGCCCAAAATTTCACAAACGTGCTAAGGTTCATATTCTACAACTATTCACCAAGTTTCAATTCGATCGGATTTATATTGGTTGAAAACAAAATTATTACTCGGAAACCACTGGGTCGATTATGCCCATTAACGAACTTGTCCGTCGTATTGCGATGCGCCATCCACCCTGAAAATTTCAAGTCGCTAGCTCTTTTCGTTCTCAAATTATCGTGGCAACGGACGGCCGGACAGAATCAAATTTGACCTCGAATTCTTCATTGGGGAGTCGAACTGAATCGTTTGAGACCAATTTCGTCAAAAAATTCGAAAGTTACAGACATTTGGGCAAAACTATAACGCGATGTTCCCCAGAACATACGCGCAAAAGCTATGAATGTTAATGAATTAGATTTTCAAAGTTTTCACCACGATCACCTTGTCAACATCCTAACCTCAAATAAAAATTTCTTCCCACATTATTTAACATCTCAGGAGTGATCGACGTAATCGCAATCGTCATTCGATCTTTTAGTTTATTCAAATCAAGGGGTTTAGTTTTGTACACAATGCTATCCATATATCCCCATAAAAATAAATCTAATAGGTTAAGATCAGGGAATCGCACTGGTCATTCGATCGTTCCTCGCCTTCCTATACACCAGTTTGGAGTTATTGCGTCAAGGTACTGCCGGATATTGCGTTTGTAATGTGGTGGTGCTCCATCCTATTGGAATCATATCATATTCCGTGGAACTCGAGGATTTCCTTGATCAGGATATAAATTTGCCAAAGTTGAAAAGACTTCAATTTGAAGAAGTGCTAAATATTTATTGCTATTTTAATTGCCCTCAATGAAAAAGGTTCCTATGATATGGTTTCGAATATTTCCAGCCCAAACATTAACATTTTGAGGGAATTGCGTGTGTTCATCCAGTGACAATTTTCGGTATCCAGTAGCGGCAATTTTGACGACTATCAAAATCGTATTTCAAGAGCTTATGGGTAGGTATAATTTCATAGGGATTTTTATTTTGTTTTAATATGTTTCGAATCGATGTATGGCTGATATTGAATATTTTGGAGGCATCTCTACTCAATTTATGTGGATTTTCTTCAAAGTCAAGCATCACATCTAATTTCAGATCCTCACACAGCTCTTTCAATCTGTCCAACATGCCCAAACTCGCGAAACTGCTTCTCTGTTTTACTTATTGCCCTTGGGTTAGAGGTGGAAAACTCAGAAATTTCTCATGAACCAAGTGACTTACTTCTTTTTGTGTTCGGTTGTTATCTCCGTAACCAATCATTTGTAAAATTGTTATTTTGTGCATTTTCACTAACATTTAACTAACCATTAACATGAAAGTGATAACATTTCTGAATAGATAATGACAAGACCTTTCAAACGATGTATCACAAGCCCATACTTCCTATTTGAATTGGTTGGGGTTGTACCTGTCTTTCAAAGGGGGTTGAAGGTAGGGTTCACATTTTTACGAAGAAGAATGATAATGTAAAACTTAAATTTGATGTATTTCGGGGTTTTCGTTGAATATGTACAGTAACCAAGATAATGAATTTATTCCATTTGGCTATTCCACACTGTATAAGAAATATCTCAAATACTTCGAGTTGGTGAGTACACTGTAGTGTGACATGCGAGTGTAGCCTTTACTTACCCAGGAAGTTAGCGATAGTGACTCCTAGGTAGGCCAAGAAAGGAAGGAGGTTATATGGAAATACTAAAGGTATTTACATATTCATATGGATATTTTATACTCATATCTCACCTTAGTTGCCTGCATGAGCTGCTGCCAATGTCTTTCTCTGATAGCAGGGTTTTGAAGTTCCGTAACAGCTCTCAATGAAGTGAGGAGGTTTTTGATGGAAGCTTCAGTTTGTATGAAGACATCCCAAGATCTTAGCTCTTTGTCCATGCTTCTGAGTTCTTTTCCAAATCGTTTACCTATACAGTTCCATCGTCAATAATGTATGAACAATAAAATTATATATCCTGATATCGATATGGAATACTCAATCATATAATAAGGTGCATTCGGGTGTCAGTATCAATATCCACATCGATATCAACATCAAGGTCAACGTTGTAAGTAAAAGTGGAATAGTGTAGTTTCCAATATGAATTTCACACATTCGAGTACATGGGATATTTAGAGGAAATTAGAAGAAGCTAATCCTCCTTCCAAAATTGATTCTGAATTCATTGCTCGTCCACTAGTTGATGTTTCCAATTATATGAAATTTCAAAATCAACAATCGAAAATATGAAGTATAATTTGCACAAATTTAGGACTTCACCTGTAGCCAGTATCACGAATCTATTCAACTTGGATGAATTAAACTCAGAAGTTAAATGCAATAAATCTGAAAAAGCAGCAGGATTTGATGGAGTTTATCCCGAATTCATCAAACACTTGGCCAACAGGGTCTTGTCCTGGTTAGTATCATTCTTTAATAATATACTGAATATTGGAAATATTCCAAAATAACTCATAGGAATTATAAAACGTGCAAAGAATTTTTTTGAACCTAGCAGTTATCGACCCATTAGTCTGTTGAGTGTTCCTTTTAAAATTTTAGAAACATTGATTCTTTTCAGGATTGAATTGTCTGTAGAAGACGTTCTACAGAATTGCCAGGGGGGCTTCAGGAAAAATAGAAATTGTTGTGATTAGGTTCTTAGTCTAACTACTTATATCGAAACAGGTTTCAATAGTAAAATGAAAACAGGAACAGCATTTGTGGATTTGTCGGCAGCATATGACGCAGTATGGAAAAATGGCTTGATTTTAAAACTTCATACTCATTTAGGCTGGTTTTCCTGTCACGCTGACGGTCGGCGCTGACGGTCAGCGCTGATAGGTCAGCTCGGATCCTTTTAGTATCGCGCTGATCACAAAAAGAAATAGAAGGATGCTATTGTCTCTGGCTCACTGAATGTGGAGGCTTGTCGGCGCCAGCTAATCAGCGGCGCCGACGCGCCGGCGCGTACGTGCGCGTATATAGCTCAGCGCTGACGGCCGTCAGCGCTGCGTGACCCGAAAACGCTACCTATAGCTACATACATATTGACTCATCAGCGCCGACCATCAGCGTGACAGGAAAACCAGCCTTAAAGTGTGTAACAATGGTTCGTTTACTCGAAAATATGCTGACGTATAGGAGGTTTCGTGTTTTTGTAGATGATAATAGTAGTAATTTAAAAAATTTGAATAATGGCCTCCACAGGATTCAATTCTAGCACCTCTTCTTTTCAATTATATCTGTGTGATATTCCTGTTACTACCTCTGAGAAATTCATATACGCTGATGACATTGCCCTTGCATTTCGTTATTCTGATTTCCAAAGTATAGGAAATATCTCTCTACAGATTCAGAAATCCTGAAAAATAACTTATTTTTTTGTCAATGAAAAATTATATACGATTTACACTTATTTATTCAATATTGTGACGCTTTTCGTCGACACAGCGACTTCATCAGACTACATCATACTAAAAAGTATGATGTATGATGTATGATGTATGATGTAGTCTGATGAAGTCGCTGTGTCGACGAAACGCGTCACAATATTGAATAAATAAGTGTAAATCGTATATAATTTTTCATTGAGTTAATATGGATTTGCATCAAGTAAAAGCCACAATTATTAAATTATTTTTTTGTGCCTGAATCCAAATAAAACAGAGGTTTCTTGCTTCCATTTGAACAATCATCAAAAATATAGAACATTGAGTGTAACTTTCGGTGTTTATTTCTTGAGACATAATTTTAATCCTAAATACCTAGGAGTGAAACTAGATTCCTCTTTGATATTCAAACCCCATTTGTATGACTTGCGTCTGCAGTTGACAACAAAAAATAATATTCTGCAGAAATTAGCTGGTACTTCATGGGGTGCTGATGCTACTACTCTTCGAACGGCAGCCTTAGTCTTGGTTTTTTCTGCCGCTGAATACTGTTGCCCCTTCTGGTTTAATAGTGATCATAGTAAAAAAATTGATGCGCAACTGAATTCATCACTGGAACTATTTGATCTACACCTATTCAGTGGTTGTCAGTTCTTTCAAACATTGTCCCGCCCCACTGCTGTTTCAAATTCTTGGAATAAATTTCATCCTTTTCCGAATTCATTTCCGATTCTCTCCTATATTCCAGGCAATTAGGGTCCCAGGTTGAAGTGATTTAACCCTTTATGGTCAACTGTTCTCCCAATTTGAATAAAAGTGACAAGGACGTTTGGCGGTCTGAATGGATTTCTTGCGATTTAGTCAACCTCGATTAAATTTCTGATCCTTCAAATAGAGTTCCAGGGTTTGATCTTCCAAGAAAAATATGATCTAATCTGAATCGTTTAAGAACCGATCATGGTCGTTGCAACATCATTCTTTTCAGATAGAACTCAGTTGAGAGCCCTAGTAGTAGTAGTGAATGCGAGGAAGCAGAGGAAATCATAGATCATTTAGTTGATAATTGTACCACATATAGATTTCAGGATGGTTTCAGGGTTATTCTTAAAGCTTCTGGATCATTTTTAGAACATGGAATATTCTATTTTTAATTAGTTCGTTTTCTCCTTTTGTATTTTACTTTTTCAGATTGAGTTTTGGGTACCTTGGAGGAACCTATCGGCTTGTTGAAGGAAGAATCGATAGTAAAGAAATAGATTCCCTTCAATATTTAATATATCAGCATATTTTGTTAAAAATTTCAATTTCCATAAATCACAACACTAACCGGGAGACAGGGTTTTTTGCGGAGGTTTTTTCCCTAAGCTCTATTATAATATATTCTATGGTACCCCGTTACACTAACCTCTGCTAACACTTTTTTTCATACCTATGCTTTGTTGTTAGATAAAGAAATGTAATGCTCAAAGTTCAAAATACTATATATTCAAGTATTCAACTCACATTCCATCTCCATTGCTTCTACGTCTATCTTCTTCCAAGGTGTCTTCTTCCATTCGCTCATGCAAGATCTCACGATGTATACGTAGTCCCATATATGCTTGACCTGCTTCACAACCTTACGTAGCTGTTTGGATAATTTGAATTCTGGAATTTGGATTTCGAACAGTTCGGCCTGTTCATGTAGGTCTGCAAGTTCTTTCTCAAATTCCTTTATCTCACTATTGATTTTATCTAAAATCTTGTAGACATGTTTGCATTTGTAACTGAAGAAGGGAAGATCTTTGAATGAGTTCTTGTACAACGTCTGCCCGATTTCGTATAATTGTATACTTCGTTTGATTGAACAAACTTGGATAGCTTGTATAGGAGCAACAACTTGCTTGGTGGTGGCAGCAACCTGGGGAAATTTCGAAGGTTTGTTCATTCTTTTTCATGAAATTTAATCTTCACAGTTCACCTACCTGTTCTATTTTTGCTATATATGATTTATCACAACTCCCGCAATTCAATTGACAAACAAGGGATTTATCTTATCTCTCTTATCAATTAAATTGTGGGAGTTGTGATAAATAATATATAGGAAAAACTGAAATTTTAGCATAAGAATAAAGATCATCACAGCTACAAAAACAACAAAATTCAAATTATTCGGATCATTTATTAGCAGAAAGATAAGTTCAACCATGATTTCAAAATTATACACAATTTGAATAAAGATGCGCAACTCAATTATTCGTAAATGGTGGAAATAAATAGAGAAAAACATACGGATAATTTAGGTAATGAACAATAAGATCAAACAATTTCTCCGTTACTCAATCTATTCAAATAGGAAATCAATTTATAAAAGCGTTAAGAATGAATTATTGTAAATGTGTACTAGCAGTGTAAGATTATGTAATAACTTTTAAATAAGTCTATCATGTAATTAGTTTCAAATAAGACTTTGTATTCATGTCATCTAGGTAAAGGAAGATCATTACTTGTTAAGAATTTAGTATGATGTAGGCTGATGAAGTCGCTGTGTTGACGGAACGCTTTACAATATTAAATAAATAAGTGTAAATCGTATATAATTTTTCATTGAGATAAAAAACACCTGGAATTGAAATTCTTGAAATAACTTATAATGTAGGAAATGATTCACGTTTCAAGTAATCTTATTGAAAGATCGATTTGAATTCAGTAGATATACCATTCATTAAAGCTATTATTCGTTAGAAATGAAATTGAAAAAGAAAAAGAGCAATTTCATGAAATTATCATCATCTTACATATTATTTGACGGTTCTTATTCCTCATCTTCACTTTTTGCTATGGTTCCGGTCCAAACCAGCATATTTCGCGATATACACAAACACGTCATGAATTCTTTGAATTCTCTTCAGGCACGTCAAAAATAAAAAACTGTTGACAACTTTGTTTGTCGAGTGTAAAAAAATGGACTAGAACATCTCGATCATTGAAATATTTCGATATTCTTCACCAATATAAAACCGATCGAGTTCAAATCTTGCTCTCGCAGAATTTCAACTATATCTGACCGAGAGTTTCTGAGTACAGAATTTTTTGTAATATTTTTTTTTTCAATTTTCCAGTCTTGCGATTCTAACAAAATTTCGGATACGTCTTCGTGTCAGTATTTTTCAACTAACTACCGCGCTTTAATTCGATCAGATCAGTAGTTTTCGAATTATTGGGAAAACTAAATATCAAATGGCTATAACTCTGAAACCATTCGGTGGATTTGCCCATTAACGAACGTAGCCGGTGCATTTGGGCTCGAAACCTACTGTGAAAATTCAAATTCTCTAACTCATTGTATTCGAGCGTAATCGTGCTGACGGCCGGTCGGACAGAATCAATTTTGACCTCCGATTCTTCATCAGTCGAAACTAATCGTTTGAGACCACTCTCGGCTAAATATTCGAAAAATACAGACACCTTACATTTGATATTTTCTGAATATCTCATACATTTTCTAGATTAGGTTGATCGGCCTTCCTGTACCTAAGATTTAATATTTCTGAGGAAATATTGGATTGGTTTGAAACTTTCTTTGAAAATCGACATATTTAGAAAAATTTTAAAAATATGTGTTTCAGTGATGGTTTGCATATGAAGAGGTGTGGTAACATAACCGAACACTATCGAGTGCTATGCAATAACTTTAGGAATTGATCTAGAAATACCCTGAAATATATTATTGATTGATATGATTATACTGACACTCCTACTTGGGTTCTGTAGGCTTTGCTAATGTGTCCTTACGGCACCTTAGGAACATCACTATTAATTTTTTACCCAACATTTTTTGTCATTCTCATTTGATTTCTGTAAAACGTGATTCTTAGAAAGGTAAGGACGTTAGGTTAGAATCATATTTACGAACATTCATCAACTAAGTAAATTTGGTGGTAAACAACCAATCGAGGAATGTTTGACATTTGACGATAAACTCGAAAATTGAAAATGTTGGTATCTTTGGGGTTGGGGGTATTCTGACAGTATGCCTTGATTTGGAGACATAGATATGATTATCTTTCTTAAATTCAAGGAAGCTTTGAAATAAACTATTTCTCTCAAGTGGCAGTTTAGCGATGCCTGGGTTGCGTTCGAATATTAACTCCGTAGAGTAATATTTACCAAATTGCGTCCGAAAACGGAAGAGTTGAGTAAATTTTACTCTATTACTGTCGTTCGAAAAGTCGGAGTATTCGAATCGGAGTTCATTTTACTCCTGTCAAAATTAACATAAATAACTCATGGGACGGAAAATCTCGTATCTTTGCATCACTGTTTTATGAATGTTCTTTGAGGTAATTTAATAGTTTCAATACTGCTCACAATATATATTTATGATTAGAGTTACATATATGTGAAGAAAACAATAATAAATAGATTCTTTCTTAAACCAACATAACCTATATTCCGATATTGCCACCTTCTGTCACTGTCAGAGTAAACTCCAGAGTAAATCTGTCAAACCTTCAAAAACTCTACTCTACTTCGTGGAGTTAATATTCGAACACAACCCAGCTCTGTAGAACTTTTTGGGTTAGAATATAAAAATAAGCACTGAAAAGATTAAAAAAAATGTTTTCGACGAAAGGTTGGATATATTTTTAATTTATGGAGAAACCAACAAAAATGCTGTAGCTACAAGCCAACTTTACACAATAAGGTATCCTGAGCGAAATATCACAGACAGGAAAATATTCGAGATTAGAGGAAAATTTATGAAAAAATGAAAAAGCATTTTCAGCAAAATAAATCATGAAGCGAATAGCCACTACAGACTATTAGAAATTATTTTGAAAATCAACCATGGGCATCAATAAGGCAAGCATCAAGATATTTGAATATTAGTTAAAGTTCAATTCAAACGAATAAATTTCACTATAAAATTCAAAACGTGCAATCTCTGTCTATAATATATTTTGAAAGGAGAGGAGATTATACATATAACTCAATTTTAAGTGGCATTGAATGATGATGCTAATTTTTATAACCATATTCTATGGACCGATGAAAGTCGATTTATTAGCTGATTCAGCAACAAGGATATTTCGGGATAAACGTCTGGTGTGGTATTGTAGGACCTCATTTAATAGGGCCATACTTCTATGGAGGTTCATTAACTGGGTAAGGATATCTAGATTTCATTCAAAACGTGCTGCTGGTTTTACGAGAAAATGTACCTCTTCAAATATGACGAAATATGTGGCTACAGCAAGATGAGGCTCCATGTGACAACGCTGCCATTGAAAAGAGATAATTCGAAAATAAATGGATAGGAATTAATGGACCCATCAGATTCAATGGACCCATCAGTTCACTGGACCTAACGCTCATGAATTATTTTCTTTGGGGCACCTTGAAAAATATGCTATACGAAACTGATTCTAGTAACTTAAACCATTTAAGAAATAACAAACGCATGCGCCTATGTAAACCCTAATATTCTAAATATTCTTAATAACTTATAATGAAATAAGGAAGATATACAGTGCGCGTCAAAATTATGGAACAAATTCACTTTCTCAAAAGAAAAATATTTGGCAACAAAATCCTGAAAAAGGTCAATTTTTGTTTCACTTTTACCAAATTTTTATGCATTTTTGAAGGATTTTTTTGCACCCTGTGCCATCCTCATCAACCCTCTGAATTTTTGAATAGGGAAAGTGGGTCCTGTGGTGCTTTTTTGAAAAATAGTTAGTTCAAAGAGGTTTTCACCTTCTCATGGCTCATTTACTTTGAGACGATGGTACCTGATGAAATTTGTCACCGAATGAAAGTCGACCATTACAGTTTTGTTCATGCACAACTTTCAACCCCTTTCAACACCCTCACGCCCCCCCAATTTTTTTTCTCCATTAAAGGGTTCTTAGGGGTTGTGCATGAACAAAACTGTAATGGTCGACTTTCATTCGGTGACAAATTTCATCAGGTACCATCGTCTCAAAGTAAATGAGCCATGACAAAGTGCAAATACTGAAAACCTCTTTGAAATAACTATTTTTCAAAAAAGAAAAATGTTTTCTTGAAAATTTCTGCACGACTGTAAAGAAGATACAAAGAGCTTGCCAAAAAAGTACCAAAGGACCCACTTTCCCTACTCAAAAAATTTAGAGGGTTGATGGGTATGGCACAGGGTGCAACAAAAATCCTTCAAAAATGCATAAAAATTTGGTAAAAGTGAAACAAAAATGACCTGTTTCAGGATTTTGTTGCCAAATATTTTTCTTCTGAGAAAATGAATTTGTTCCATAATTTTGACGCGCACTGTATAATTTATGTATGGATCATAATAGTTGGCATATAGATAATTTTATTCAAAATGATTAGTTTGTTATTATAACAATTGTTTATTGTTATTAATTTATAGTCCGCCGTATTCACACAGTATTCAATCTCCGTTAAACGTCCTAACTGAGGTACTCAGTTAAGGACAAATTTGAATCGCAACCTCAGTTAACGTGAAAATTAACATGGAATAAGCCTGTATTTATCACCGTTGAATATGTTTACTGAGTTTGCGATTCAAATTTGTCCTAACTAAGGACCTCAGTTAGGACTTAACGGAGATTGAATGCTTTGTGAATACCGCGGATTATCTACTGAATATAATAAAAGAGTTATAGTTTGTTACAAAGCCTTTTTGAATTTAAGAAACAAAATCATATCTGTCTCCAAATCAAGGCATATTGTCAGAAAATAGAAAAAAAATGGAATAGAATTAACACCCTGTAGATCACTAACGCTTCAAAATGGGAAAACATGGTGTTCGGAAATAAAATTTAGGATTGAATCATCTTCCGAATGGCATAATAAAAAGGGTATGTTCCTGGGAAAAAAATTGACGGCACTGCTGTGCAAGCCATCTTCATTTTTTACGCCGACTTTTACGCGCACCTCAAGTCATCATTGACTTGTACACAACGCCGTTTACAGAATGAAAAAATATTTGGCCGTTTCCGAGAAAATTGGAGTGACCAAGGTAAGTGAATTACCCTGTACCTTATTTGGTGTGCAGATGTGATGATTATCACCTTATATGAGTGAAAGGACGATGAAAATTTAATTTTGGGAGAAATTAATGAAAGTAAAATGATGAATATTAAGCCTTTTAATGTACAAGAATCTTCAGTAGGTGATCAGCTAAATCAGTTTGTGTTTCAGGTTGACATCTACGAGTATGTGAAATGGAATATCCGTGTAATGTAGTGTTCTCCTCAAAGTGGCGTTGGAGAATGGAATGAGCATTGCCCGAGTAGTATCGGATTTTGCAATGAATAACTGTAACAGAGTGAAACGACATTTAAATTCCTGAGAATTTCGGATCAAACTATTTCTGAAATGAATACCTTTTTACATTGGTTCCATTTGTCCGGAACTTCCTGCAGCTTCACATAAATTTCTTCTGGAAATTCGACGCCATACGTTTGCAGTAATTCCATAATTTCCTTCAGGGGACCAAACATAACATCTGTCGCATTCATCATCTCTTTAACCTTGAAGAGATATCCCATAATATTCAACAGTCCGGAGTAATCATCTTCGGCGATAGTGACCGACATAGCTGCCATAGCTTCAATGCAAAACGATTCCAAATCGTTCAAGCTTTGTATCACGTGGTTGAATAGGTGATTCTTGAAAAGATTGCCCCATTTACGAATCGTGTTCAGGATGCCTTGTCTCACCGGTCTCAAGTCCAATCGCAACCATCCCCCTTGAAGAAGTTTTTCCGTCGGCGTAGCTTCTATTTTCTTGTACAATGCATCGTAGTCGTCGATTTGTTGTTTGAAATCTTCGGTACTAGGTTCATTCAATTGGGGATGCACAGCGTTTTCGTCTCTCAGCCCCTCCCTTTCTTCTTCGCTGAGTTCACGTGAATAAAGTAGAAATTCTCTAAGGAAAGCTTGCCTATCTTCAATCCACAAAGCCTCGTAATCATCGTAGATCTTCACGTAGTCCAAGGCTTGATTGATGGCTAGTTTTATCCGGGAAATTATTTCTTGACAATTTTCTTGGCACATATTGTCATTTATCAGATCTGGATAGTAGTGAGAATGATCCGAAGGATCTGCCCTCTCCATATAATTTCCCATGTTGTAAATATCCTCCAATAATCCTTTTATATAGGATAGAAAGCCTGGATCAGTATCCAGGCAAGGTTCGAATGAGATGAATGGAGGGTGGAGTTCCACGACGACCTCCAAAAATGGAGTTATCTCTACTGTATCCCCCATTTCATCCATGAAGAGTGATTGACTGATTTTTACGGCATACAAGAGAATATCCCTTATGGTTTTATCAACGAATTTTATGTAGGGTTCCCATTTGTATGACAAATCTACAGCATCCTTCGGAGAATCAGGACCTGTTTCACCCCCAGTCTCTTCTGGGGAAGGAGGTGGTTTCTTGTCTTTTTTACCTTTCTTGCCCTTGCCTCTACCTTTACCTTTCTTACCTGTAAGTTTAGGAAATCTTAGCTAAATAACTCAGCATTTTGTGTAGCTGTTTTTGATCTTTCATCACGAACAGGCATTCTTTGAAAATGGTCTACAATATGGCTGAACGCGTCGAAGTAATTTTTATTTATGGTGCTGAAATGCACAGAGTCCACCGAACGGACATAGCATTCAATGAAAGTCATCCGGAGAAAAGTGTGAGTCGTGCGTATATAAAAATAAACCAACCAAGCTTAATGAATTGCTACGCATGTTGAAGTACTCGGATGAGTCGCAATGGATCCCACCATCATAATTAGAAAACCAATCTCATAGTTCCATTAGAAAAGTTCTTAAACTGAACAAATTTCATCCGTACAAAATGCAAATTCTACAGGAACTAATTGAGGACGATCCAGATTGACGACTTCAGTACTGTGAAATAATGATAGATATCGTCAGTAAAAAGTGTTAACCTGTCAATTCAATTTAACACTGTTTTACAGTAGAGCATTTTAACTACGCAGAAATTTAAATTACAATGTTTTTACCGAAAATTTGTCTTAAGAAGAAGAAACCATTTTTAATTATTTTCATCTATAAATAAATAATATACAAAATAAGTCGTATTAGCATTTTTACACTGAAAATTTTGTGTTACCAGATTTTCGCTTTTAAAAAAGGGTTAAAGCCCCCAATTTAGAAGTTAAGAGCTTTTCATTGAAACCAAATTTTCAGCAGTATTATTCAATTAAAATGAACGTTTACAAAATTTCTTTGTTTACATATAAATAAAGGGTTTTCTTATAAGAGGTGTTATTTTGATTTTCAAAGAAAAAGAAAAATGCCATTTTTCAATAAAAATGATTGGATGTTGATTTCATTATAAAGAAGAAGCTATGCCGTTAATAGTGGAAAATAACATCAGGCAAATGACCACCACGACCACGCTTACAGGACCATATCCTTTTGATGAAATTTTCCATAACCAAATCGCAAAGTGGCTGCCCTCGATAGCCTCACGAATTCTATCTTTGACGTCTTGAATCGACGCTGGGCTATTGGCGTAGACCTTCTCTTTCACATGGCCCCAAAGGAAGAAGTCGCAAGGTGTTAAATCACAAGATCTTGGTGGCCAATTGTGATCACCACTTCGAGAGATAACACGGTCCGGAAACTTTTCCTGCAAAAGATCAATGGTTTCGTTGCTTGTGTGGCACGTAGCGCCGTCTTGTTAAAAGTAAACGTTGTCCAGATCAATACCATCCAATTCCGGCCATAAAAAAATCATTAATCATCTCTCGATAGCGCAATCCATTCACTGTAACTGTTGCTGCAGCCTCATTTTCGAAAAAGTAAGGTCCAATGACTCGTCCGGACCATAAAACGCACCAAACAGTCACACGTTGAGGATAGAGAGGCTTTTCAACAATAACTCTTGGGGCTTTCCGAGCCCCAGATGCGACAATTTGCTTGTTGACGAAGCCACCGAGGTGGAAATGGGCCTCATCACTCAAGGTGATTTTTCAACCATTTCAACCACCCAACCAGCAAAGACACGACGTTGTTGATGATTGGCCGGCTTGAGTTCTTGTGTTGACTGAACTTTATAAGCCTTAAGACCCAAATCTTTATGCAAAATACGGTGTAATGACGTTTGTGGAATGCCTAATTCCAAAGAACGCCGAGGAATGGACAAACCTGGGTTTTCTTCAACACTTTTGGCTACAACAGCAATATTCTCGGCTGTTCTTGAGCGACGTGCACGGGTTTTATTCTTCACATAACTAACTTGTCCCAACAGCTCGAATTTTTCCACCAATTTCTTTATTGCGGTCCGACAAGGTGCTTCACGACGACCCAAAAATGATCGAGTTTTACGAACAGTCTTTGCTAAATTTTCACCATTTTTATAGTGAATTTTAATAATTTCAATACGTTCTTGAAGCGTGTATCGTTCGATTTTTGTAATGGCAGTGGTCGCGTTCAGCAGAACCAACACTTGCGGAACAGTTGTCACATTTTGATGATTTTCTGCCGAACGGTACGCTCACTTTGGAACATGTTGAGTAGCGGTTGTCATTTTAAGGAGCGTAGATTTTTTCCGCTCAGTATCGGTAACATGTTGTAATTTTGACAGTTGTGACATTTATTTTAAAAATAAGGAGCGAAAAAATGGATACTGGACATATATTTTCGACGGAAAGAATTACCTGCATTTCGGGACATTCTAAAATGGTCTTTGAATAAATCACCCATATAATGAGGAATTGTCTCTTCATAAAAATTCTGATTCCTGGGAACAATTTCTCTGATTTCATCTTCCAATGAAGGCAGAAGTTGAGCCAATAATTCAACAAGTTCAAGTCTTACGTTGGCCGTAATATGATCATCTTCGAAGAGTAATGAAATGATATTTGGATTCATGATTGAATATTTATTTTTGTGACAGGCAATCAAAGAAAATTCGAATCACCTAACCTGAACTTCAAACATCTGTGATCTCCTGACAAAAGGAGCTGTCCGTTCGGCAGAACACGATACCGCTACCTATCGGTAGCGTAGCGGTTCATGCTACCGATCTTTCTGCTGAACGCGACCATTGTTTCTACTTGTCAAATGTCAAAAAATGACAGCTTCAAAAGTGACATCTACCGAAATAACGGGCTATTCAAAATAACACCTCTTATTGGAAAACCCGTTACAAGAAATTAAAATTTGTTTAAGTATAAACATTACGGGCAACCAACCCCGGGGAAATGTGCATTACCGATTATTTTCTTTAAATTTTTTCTTGTAGAATTAATTTATGATATTTTCAAGAATATGTTTATATTGGTTTTAGATTTTTTTCTACAGAATGTAATAAAGATACATTGCATTTTTTAAAATAGCTTTATAATATAAGAAGCCAAGTATTGGTAGATTTCTATTTTTTCTTACTCGAGAATATTAATTTTTTTCAATAAATATTATCGTTTCAATTTAAACATCGATGTTTATGAAATATCGATGATTTCCCCTGCGATTTTTTCTCGACATCGATGTTTGCTTTTGATGATAACATCGATGGTCAAAATCAATGTTTTGTGTGGACGTGCCTAGTCACAAGTGGAGATCGGGAGATAGCTGGTATACGGCGATGACTCTAAGGTAAGCGGAGATAGCAGGAATTATTGACACAAATCCCGCGTAATTTAAAATTTTGAAGTATATGGCTGTTTTTCCTACTGGTATAGTTTATTTTTTCTCTTTCTAACCATATAATAATCGCCTTTTGACCTATTAATGGAGTTAGCAGGTTAACACCTTTCAATGACGACATGATCAACTCTCATCCGCAACTCAATATATATATATATATATATATACCTTTTCTTGGTTTCTTGGTTGCCCTGTCCTGAAGAAGCCAACTAGCAGAAACACGTGTCGGCAGGTACCAGCAGAATGATTATCTCTGCTCCTTTTGCGGAATTACCCGTTATACTTTTCCATTTTAATAAACTTATCCGCGTTATCCTATTTTCTTATATATATATATATTATATATATATATATAATATATATAATATTCGCAATTAAATATGGATTGATGAAAATTCCGGGAAGGACATACGCAGTACCCTGAGAAGATAAACATCTGGGCTGCAATATACGTAAATAACATTATTAGTCTTTTATATCTTGAAGGTAATCTGAATGGCGTCAGTGCAAAGCGTTGGCTCTCGATGGACTTACCGTGCTTTGGGGTGTAAATTTGTCATCCTCAGAAATTGGGATAGTTCTCCCAAGAAAATTTGAAATTTCTGTGTTGAAACGCATATCGCAGCCAATCGAACGTTACTGATCTAATCTAATCTACAGCCGATAGGAGCAGATTACAATTCTATCGATTACCTTTTGTTTCCTCTGTTGGGGGAGGTGGAGGTGGAACTTCCACCACCTCCTTTTGTTCTTTTGCCCGTACCTCAGGAATGTTGAAATATAATTCATAGTTTTTCTCCATTACTGTCTTCAACTCATCCGAATTGTGTTTGATTGCTTCGAAGCGGAGGCGTAAGCGTTCGACTCTGTCTTCGGTGAATAAAAGATGTTCCTTTCGCCCCTCCTTCCGTTCGTAGAGAGGCAATTTCGCCCATTCCCTCATCGCGTGTCGCAGTTGATGGATGTTGTGTTGTGCTTGAGATACCCTGTCATAGAGAGCTTTGACAGCGAGGTACATGATCTCCACAACTTCGACATCTAGAGGAAGAGAAGAGATACTAATAAATATAGACTGCAGACTATGAAATCCAACTCATACTCCGTCCGTTCTAGTTCGTATATTATCGTCAATCTTTGGTAACGTTGCTACAGCGGTCGGACAGAATTAAATTTGCGTATGCACAGGGTCGATCGGATGAGTACATGTACAGGGCCGATTGGATTAGTAAATAAACAGTGAAAGAAATTTTCAAAATTTTGTGTGAAAGATGAGTGCTTGGAAAGCCTCATGGCCACCTCAAGGCAATACCCCCATCGGGTAATAGTATATTCTATAACAAGTTGCAGAATGGGCTCCTATTCAAACAGGAATGCGAGATTGTTGATTGTTGGAATTTCCTTCTTCAACGAGTATTAGACAATATTTTATCTATTTCAGGCAAGTTTTGTAAAATGCTGTTGAAATTTAATGAAAAATTAGGATTATACATCCTAGTGACTTTTGTATTGTATCTTGGCAGTTGGTGTGACTGTTACGAAAGATGACAGATTACGGAATTTGAATTTGAATCGTACGTAGGGAATGGAGATCAGATTTAAAACAGTTTCCTAATAGCATGAATGATTCAAAATCAGCAAAAAGGGAAATCTCTAATAGGTACCTTATTTTTTCATGAAAATAAAACTTTTCCTCTCAACAATTATTTCACTATATCCAGATTATATTATTATATTGACAATTGACGTGTGTTGAAATTTGATAGGATGGAATGTCAGTGCTGACTACCACAAATCGAAAAATATAACTAGAAACAATGCGGTAATGAGTTCATTACAGCACTGTTTTTAGTGCTGTAATGAACTCATTACGATACTGAAATAGAGAAAAGTATATTCTAATACAAGTTGCAGAATGGGCTCCTATTGAAACACGAATGCGAAATTCTTAAACGAGCGACGAAGGAGCGAGTTTTCGAACGCATGAGTGTTGGAATTGCGTTCTGCAACGAGTATTAGACGATATTTTCTCTATTTCAGTCAAACTTTGTAAAATACTGTTGAAATTTAATGAAAAATTCGGATTATACATCCTAGTGACTTTTGTATTGTATCTTGGCAGTTGGTGTGACTGTTACGAAAGTTGGCAGATTACGGAATTTGAATTTGAATCATACGTAGGACATGGAGATCAGATTTAAAACAGTTTCCTAATAGCATGAATGATTCAAAATTAGCAAGAAGGAAATCTCTAGTACCTTATTTTTTAATCAAAATAAATCTTTTTCCCTCAACAATTATTTCACTATATCCAGATTATATTATATTGACGATTGACGTGTGTTGAAATTTGATAGGATCGAATGTCAATGCTGACTACCACAAAACGAAAAATATAACTGGAAACAATGCGGTAATAAGTTCATTACAACACTGTTGTTAGTGCTGTAATGAACTCATTACGATACTGAAATAGAGAAAATATATTAAATCACAGAGTTGAGATGGTCTGTATTATCGCATTCTATGTTATTTGTCTGGGTTCACTGCGGTGTTTCGGTGGTACTTTGGATATTGTTCAATTTTAGTTGTTTTTTTGGCGCGCTGTTCAGGTGAACAGAAGGCCTATCATTTTGCCCAGCTATCCATATTTTTGGAAATTTTTGCTGAAATTGATCTCAAATGATTGGGCTCGACTCACTGATGAATAATCCAGGGTCAAATCCAATTCTGTCCGTCCATGCAGCCGGCCATAAGCACAATGATAAAATTGAAATTCGCAAGGTAGGTTTTAAGCGTAAATATTTCGGTTGACTTCGTTAATGGGTAAAATCCACAAAGAGGTTTCTGAGTTATGTCTACTTTTAGTTAAAGCATTTTTTATTAATATTTTATCACTTCATCTATAAGAAATTCAAATTCAAATTGTAAAATCATGACTTTTCTATGCATGCGATTTTTTGTATTGACCGGATAGCTACAAACTGGGAAATAATTGAAAAATTTGAAAATTTCTTCTTTACAATAACTTGAAATTACGGAAATATCGGATTGAGTATAATTTTGGCATTTCGGCGACCAATAATGACTTCTCAGAGCGTGCAATATTCCATTGAAAACAGACCATAAGGAGCCTCAAAAAAAAATTTACAATTTAGGACTTGGCAAATTATTTCAGTTGTTCTCCACGTGAATTATAGATACCTGTTTACTCTCCAATTCGGTTCCTACACGTGTTTTAATCTGATTATGGCGATCGCTTGCATATGTACAAGGCAACTCATTTAAATGTGGAAATACCGTGGCAATTGAATAAATGGGTGAACGATGTGTGGACTTTTAAATTGGTTTTCGAAACTGGAAGGCCATATTAACACGTCAAGAAAATTTTGTGAGTGTGTAGGCCAGTTTCGAGGAAATAGCGTAGTGTCCGAGGAGGAGTATTGATAACGTGGTGCTTGGGCCAATTTTTAAATTCACGATTCCCCCTTCAGGCATTTTTCGTGATGCGCATGAGCAGGCGAGGATTGGAGTATTGAAGTGGAGGATACTATTCATCCATAGAATCCCTTTTTGAGGGTCGGCATATGGGTGATTCCGTTCTAACTGTGATATTCAATGTCCTGTATTGTTTGTTCTCATAGGTCATTAATTAATAATCAATTTTTGAAATTTTTGTGCTTATTGGAAAATTATGAACATATTTCAACATTATTTTCATATGATATAACTTGCCACTTACAGAAAACTTACAATATATCACTTAAATGTCAGTACCATGTCCATTTCTAGAATTTATTTATTATTTGTCAGTACCGTGTCATGTCCATTTCTAGAATTTATTTATAAATTGTTAGTTTTTTTTGTCGTAATAAATGATTTAAACTAATTACCTCATAAATTCTAATGTTTATGATCAAACTCAACAAAATTGACATATTTTTTATTTAATGTATTAAGTAAAGCTTTTAAGCTTTAAAGACAAAAGTTATTGAACCGGAATTCAATGTTAACATTAAACAAAAAATGTGTCAATTTTGTTCAGTTTGATCATAAACATTAGAATTTATGAGGTAATTAGTTTAAATCATTTATTACGACAAAAAAAACTAACAATTTATAAATAAATTCTAGAAATGGACATGACACGGTACTCTAATTTAATAAATAAATTCTAGAAATGGACATGGTACTGACATTTAAGTGATATATTGTAAGTTTTCTGTGAGTGGCAAGTTATATTATATGAAAATAATGTTGAAATATGTTCATAATTTTCCAATAAGCACAAAAATTTCATAAATTGATTATTAATTAATGACCTATGAGAACAAACAATACAGGACATTGAATATCACAGTTAGAACGGAATCACCCATACGCGTGTATTGAAGATGCGATATCACCTGATCCACTGGTGTTGGAGAATCGGATTTTTGTGTGAGGTGTGTGAATTTGGGATGATTGTGCATGTTCAGAGGAAAAGTGAGTGTTTTTGGGCTGTATGGGTTATGTTGGGAGTGGTTTACGTCTAGCGGTAATGGGTATGGTGCTGAGCCGATATTGTGGGGTTTCAAAAGGAAATTCATGGCAATTCTGTGCTCGGACAAGTCGGTTTCGGAGAAATAGCGTTGTCTCCGAGTTGAAGTGTCCGTACCGTGGCCCTGGAACAAACTTCGAAATTCACTATGCACTACCGGTGACGAGTAAACGCATGCGCATTAGTAAGCTCGCTGCCGATTGTGTTGTTTGTGCCAGAATGCATGTGAATCAGTCGGGCCAAAGATTAAAGAGAAGAAAGATAGGAAACGAAGCGACTAACTTGACGCGAGCGCCATCTCTTGCCTCACTAGTACAAGTAGTACAGTCATCTGGTTAGAATAATTGAATTCAGGCTATTTTACATATAGAAAACCTAAATTTATGAAAATAGCCAAGAACTTAACCTATTCAGCTGTCTAGTCCTTTATGTTCTCATGTCAGCAATCAGCATATAAACAAACTGATGATAAACTCTCACAGTGTTCAGAATCGTTTTCATAAATTATATTGTGCGCTTTTACAACAAAATGATTCATTTGGCTAGTGGCGGTGGTCCGTATTGTATGGTTATAAACTGCATCAATGAAAAACTTCGTAATGTATGCAATCAATAATATGGAAGAGAATAAAAAAAATAGTTTGTGACTATTATCCAATTTGCCACAACCACGACAACCAGGCTGAATAATTCATTATAATAATACATTAAATATTACTTGGCTCAGCAATTTGAAAATTTGTTTCTGCTTGATTCGGAATCCATTTCCCACTAGGATTTCATTATCATAATTTGTTCAAACTTCCATTATTGTTTTTATTTATTCTTTCATTATATATCTCATTTATTTAGTTTTATATTCATTATTACTATCATCATATTTGTATTCATCAGTAATAAAAGATATTATAAATTTTACAGTTTTGAAAACGTTTTACTGTCATATTCCTCAATTACAAAGAAAGCTATATCCATGAATAAAAACATAATTTATTTCAATTATTTTTTTCTATCCAGTGGGGCGTCATCCAAATTTAGATAGAATTCAGATTCTATCTAATTTTTGATGACATCCTATTTAATAATTAGATCCTCCATCAGAAACGCTGTGGCTAGATTTGAAATTCCTGCTTAAAGTTGTAGATTTCTCTACATTCTATATCATTTCAGCGCCATCTCTTGCCTCACTAGTAATAACTTCGGCCAAAAAGTTAGTCGGTTTTTAGCACTACGAATACAAGGGCGTTTCCTATCTTTCTACTCTTTAATCTTTGAGTCGGGCAAGACCTAGAAGGGTCAGTATAATCATAATCATGTCACTAACAAGTGCGCCAGTGCAGATTGACTTTACTATGAAATAAGTGAAGACGCTAAAAAAGCATTGAGGTAGGGTCAATCTGTTTTCGCACGCTGCCTAATGATATGATTATGATTATACTGACCCTCCTAGGTATTCCCCAAGGAGATCCCTCAGATGCTCCTAGGAGCTTGTGCGAGAGTCAGTTGTGTTCTGTGTCGACTTTGTCACTATATCCACCAGCTCAGGCACACCACTGTTTATTTTTGACCTGACGGTGAATGGTGTCCACTACGGTCTGACTAGATCTCCTGCTCGTTCTAACCGATTAATTTGAAGCACTCATAATTCAATTCAAATTTGTCAACGTGAATAAGCGGCCAAAAGAGTATCGCCTTCACGTCAGTGCTTTTTTATGTTTTTGCCGCACATACAGGCTTTTGCCTTGATAGCAAACTTATATCATATATCATATTTGTACTGATATATGATATATTGTACCAATGTGAGAAGAGTGTGATTAATTGAAATACATAAAAGAACTTAAGTAGTATGTAGTAGTAGTTGCGATCATACTGTTTATTGAATCTTAGAATCTAGGAGTCGCTATGTTAAACGAAGATATGTGGGAACCACTGTGAGATATGTTATTGAATTAAGATATTATGAGTCAAATGGAATTAGCATATTGTCTCCAAGTGAATGTCTAGTAAGATTCCGAAAAATATATACAGGATGTTTCACGAATGATTTTACACACTTTGAGTGCAGATGCAAGACATTTTGGTGAGTCTTTATCAGTATTCGAAACATGTCCTAACTATATTCGTTCAAGAGATACAGGATGTTTTATGAATTTTATCAATAACTTTCAATCGGCATAACTCTGAACGCCTGCATGGATCTTCATGAAAATTTCAGGAAATGAGTATAGACCTAGGCCTAATTTTCGCTCATAAAAATTTGTTGATAGCGCAGGTACGGATTGAGAAAATTATTTTCTTTATTCCACATTTTGTAAAACACACTGTACATCAAATTTCCAAGAAGTGAAATTCTTCTTAGAATCTACAATAAATACTCTTTCAAACAAGCCCACTGGCAATAATGGCATACTTCGCATCAAAATTTTATGAACCATTGAATATCTGGAGTTTTCAATTCCTAATAAACAGGGACCTGTGTGCCTCCGAATAATTTCAATACACAAATTCAGGGTTTCGACTTCAGATTACCCAAAAGAGTTTTTCAAAAAATACTGCTATGTTCAAAAACATAGTTCAAATTATGGAATAGAGCAACTTATTAATCGTATTCGAGCTTCATGTGAAGAGATGCGGAATCAACCAGAAATTATAAAGAAAGCTGTAGCGCATTTGATCACAAGAGCAAGAAAATGTTTAGAAGAAAGAGGTGGTATTTTCGAGAACAAGTTTTTTCTAATTTTTTCCCAATTGTTTTTAGTTTCAGTTTATATGATACATTTTACATTTTCATTCTTGAGTCCATTTTATAAAATTCCAATTAAATGTTCAATGTTATTTCGAGTCTCAGTTGGGAAATATCGGTCTAAGCAACCAAAATACATGCAACTATTCCTTCACACCTCTATCCATAATTAGAGTTTTCGGTTGTTTGGCATAAAATCTTCAATTATGGTAACATCTGAGTCTCAATTATTCGAAAAAAGAATTTTCAAACATGAATAATATGAAAATAAGTATTTCTATCATTTCTAGCAGGTATCATTTTCAGGTACATAGGTAACCAAATGTGTAACTCCTAAATTCATGTATTGGATGGAATACTAGCAATATAATTAAGTGATGTTACTGAGAATTTCTAATATTCAATGGTTCATAAAATATTGATACGAAGTGTGCCATTATTGCCAATAAACTTGTTGGAAAGAGTATTTATTCTAGATTCTGACAAAAATTTCACTTCTTGAAAATTTTATGTACAGGGTGTTTTACAAGATGTGGAATAAAGAAAATAATTTCCTCAGTCTGGACCTGCACTATCAACAAGTCATTATGAGCGAATATAAGGCATAGGCCTATACCTACCATGTAGGCGTTCGAGAGTTATGCTGATTGCGAGTTTTTGATAAAATACATGAAAAATCCTGTATCTCTCAAACGAATATAGGTAGGACATAGTTCGAGCACTGATTTAGACTCACCAAAATGTTCTGCATATGCACTGAAAGCCTGTACAATCATTCGTGAAACTACCTGTAGTTCTATGTAATATAACTAATTTCATAGGGAGTCTCACCGTTTTCGAACCAAATGTACTTATTCATCGCAGGTTCCAAGAGCTTATCGATTGTTACCATCTCGTCACTAATGATATTGAACTCCACTTCCGTGCAGTCATTCTTCAAGTGGTTATAATATTCGACTATTCTCTTGAACCTTTGCAAAGACTTGTACAAGAATTCAGCTTTGGAATAGAGTTCGGATGCGTTGTCTGGTAAATCTAAACCTTCAATGGTTTTCAGATACCTCATTTCTCTCAATACTGCCAATATCTCATTTCCAAAGTTCACTGATAGATCATTTTTCACCTCGTCCCTACATAGTTGAAACTTGGACATATTTATATTGATGACTTCTGGTAAGCTGGCTATCCAAGTCTCTAGTAAGTTGCACTCTTTGGCTCTGATAATGCTGAGCATTTGTTCGATTTTCTTGAAGAGGTATTTGGCTTTGGAGCCCTGTAACATGGGATGTTCTACGATCTTGAGTTCTTCATAAGGTTTCAAGATCCTATCTCTGAGTCGTATCAGCCAAAGTATGCTACCAGCTGTTGGAGGAGTATGATTACTCAAAGGAAAGCCCTGGGACATACTCTGATCATAAATAATTTTCACCATGTCTACTTCATCATTAAGAAGCTCCATAATTTTCGGATATCTCGAAACAACCTCATCTCTCAACAGGGGACGTTCTGTTAGGTTTCCTATGATGTTTCTCAATTTAAAGATGGCCTCAAGGCTATAGCAGTCATCGAACGCTTGTCCAAAGATAGCTACTAATCGTCTATCCAAATCATCACATTTTTCCCTGAATAAGTCGTAGTCTTTGTAGATATTTACATCTTCTATATCCAATACATCGTATTGCACGTTACTGAATACGTTATAAATTCTATTAAAATCTTCAAAAGCCGACTCACATTTTATGGAGAGAAGCCTGCCTTTCAACCCACCAAATTCTACCTTCTCGAGTTTGGTAAACTCCATATTTGTGCTGAGTATGGTCCTAACCAGACGAAGCCTGTCTGTGAACTCTAGAAGTCGTTGAAATACAGTTCTTCGATGGAAAGTCCACGGCTGGTAGTCTATGTTTGGATTGGTGTAATACTTCTGTAGGTTTTTCCGAACGTATTCGAAGGAATCCATGAACAATTCAAGCAACTGTATGCTTTTGTCGACTTTAGCGAAGATCTCTTCAGGTTCTCCTTGGAAAATAGACGAGGGATCGAGCTGTTTGATAACGGCCTCAATCAACATATTCGATATTTCTTTCAACAGTACTACGATCTTTTCACTGAACGCATAATATCTTGAGTTAGCCCAAATCAGTCCGATACAATGTATTAGAGGTTTGATGTAGTTCTCATTGTCCAGAAAGTCAGACTCCTCAAAACGTTGTATATGGGGTATCAAAGGCTTCAGGTATATGTGGATATCTCTGGCTTCAACCACACCTGCCACTATGTTCTTGAACAACGTTTTGAAAGTTTTTGAGTAGGTGCTACGAGTCAGTTCTAGATATTCGCCCATCTTCTTAACTCTTGGGTCCCTGAGCTGGTCATATATGTATTCGACATTTTTCAGGCGATGGAACCAAAATTCTACCTCTTTAGAAGGAGTTGGGTGGGCACCACCAGCAAAAGCCGCTTTGGACGACTGCTTCAAGATTTCACGACATATACTAGCCCACCTTATAACGGCATTCTCGATGTTAGATTTGAGTGTCAAGTCACATTTTTCACCTCTGGAATCATTGAAAGCACCGACTGCCAAATGAACACTTGAGAAGCCCTGCGGCAATGGTAGAACGGTTTGACTCTTCATGGCACCTCTAACCTGAAAGGTGAAATTGAAGGGAAAATGCAATTTCGAATTAGTTGGAGTTGAATGTTGTTGTAATACAAGTTTTATGCTTGAATTTGAATAGAACGTGGGTTTCTTTAGATCCAAAGTCAATTGATTTTTCGATAAACTGCTTGATTATATTCTTTCAATTTCGATTTTCGAACTAGCAACGGTGGAAAGTGAACTTTGTCGCTTGTCAGTTTTCATTTATTTGCTTGTCAGAATCTACGAAATCGACTCTAGAGCCACCATATTTTACCGATTGAAGTAGTACACCAAAGTACGTGATTTGACAATTCTGCTTTTCGGCCGAAAATTTTAGCAGGAATTAGCAGGGAGTGTCGACACCTTGTTATTCTATGCATCTTGGTTTCTAATGGCGATTTCCATTGACCCGCTCGGAGCACTCGAAATTGATCTCATCTGTCATGCATCTGTCCAATTGAACCGAAAATATCTGTCAAATCTGACGAGTAATCCGAGCCAATGTCAATGGAAATCGCCATAATTCAAGCAACACCTCCTAAAAGGAAGGCCAATCAACTCTCCATCAGTTTTTACAATATGGCGGCGAAGGTGGATGAAAGTTAAATTGACAGCTGTTCTGTTTCTCAATAGTGGATGCTTAAATCACCGTTGAAAATTTGATTCCAAGTGGAGATTCGTACTATTACCGAGGACTCAGTGTTACCAACTCATTGTCCAGATTATATGGTATAATAATAAAAGGCAGATCAGATGATTAAATACATGTCATAGAAGAGCAGTATGAGTTCAAGGCAGGAAGTTCATGCGCTGACAACATTTTTTGCCTGAAGCAGCTTGTGGAAAAAAGAATAGAGAGAAACTTTATATTTTTAGACTTGCAGAAGGCGTATGATAGTGTACCACTTGCTAAATTGTGAAAGACCTTGGAAGAAAATGGCGTAGGCTAGGTATATATTAGGACAGTGAAGGAGCTCTACACGGATATTTCAACAAGGGAGAAGGTGGGAAGCAAACTGTCTAAGGAGTTCGTATCTCAAAAAGTCTCCAACAGGGCTCTCCGGTAGCCCCGACTCTGTTTAAGGCCTACCTTGCCTCGACTCTCAAACATTGGTGAAAAAATGTCGAAATATGGGAATTCCAATAGGAAGATATATACATATCACTCTACACTTTGCTGACGACCTGGTCATCATGGCCATAGACGAGGAAGATATTTATTATATGTTGAGAAAATAGATGGGGCATATACGGGGTATTACCATAAACTCCTCAAAAACAAATTATATTCTTTTGAGTAATAGTAAGAGCGATCTTCTCCCTCGAGATGAAAAAATACAGGGGGTACAACTGTGTTGTCTCGTACCCCCGATTTTAAGGGTCCTAAAGCCTTGCCACTATGAAGACTTTAGTCTTGGAATATTTCCGGGGACTGGTTGTAAATCAGACACGAGACTTGGTATATCCCTAGTTGTTAAGCTGATGATGGTCACTCTAATCTATTGCTAATTTCCTAGTTTGGCATTTTCAGAATTGAACTGACAATAAATAGATTAGAGATGGAACTTTCAATTCATGATATTACAAATTGTCGCACCCAAATTGTCCTATCCGTACCTTCCTTGAACCTAATCAAAAAAGTAGCAACCGTCCTTAAAATGCCATTAGAATTGTCAGCGTTCTTCTCACCACGGAGTGATAAAACCTTACCCGGTAATTCCGATGTCCAGTTACTGATATGAGCGTTAACAAACTGAAAGGCTTACTTTGGATTTCACAAATAAGAAATGATATTAAAAGAAAACTCTATAAAACCTTAATAGAGAATATGGGGTTCTTAAAGTGAAGCCAAAGTATGGGAAATGACAACGCCACTCAAGAATAAAATGAAAGCGATAGAGATGAATCTTGATGCAGATATCACAGATACAATAATTGAATTAAAAACGCTACAATAGTTCAGGCGCACGTGTCAGCAATGAGTGACGAGAGATGAACATTTAAAGTCCTCAATTGGGTTCCTCCGCAAAGAAGGAGAGGAAGATCCATAAGAACCTGGACGGAAGGAGTTCAGGAAGCGATGGACTGGAAAGGTTTGCAAGACCGAGATGGGCAGAATAAGAGTCTATGGCGACTGAGATGCGAGAAATGACATTATTTTATATAAACATCCTTCTGATAATAAAAAAACCTTTTACTCAGTTCATCTTTTGAAAAATTTAAAAAATAACTGGTAGAGCTACCATATCCTTATATTCAACATCAATTGAAAAGCATAATGTGAAACTAGTGCTAAAATTTTTCAATCAAACCACAGTGGTAGCAATTATGGAACTTGGTCCTAGGGCATTACTTGAGTATCATGAAGATACTGCAATTTTTGTTAAGATTCAAAATGATCCAATAGAGGACCCATGAAAAATATAGATGCGCTATTAAATAAAATCATCACATTACGGCATGCCACGTAAAATTCAGCAATTTGTTTGAATATGAAAAATTCCTATAATTCAACTTTTGAATTTACCGCTTTTCCTCATCCACTTAGGCGGTCATATTGGTTTAGATGACAGGCCTTCAATGTATGAGGTATTGCGTCAAGACATGAATAAAATGGTCGTGTTCAGCAGAACCAACAGTTGCGGAACAGTTGTCACATTTCGATGATTTTTCTGCCGAACGGTACGCTCACTTTGGAACATGTTGAGTAGCAGTTGTCATTTTAAGGAGCGTAGATCCCGTAGTATCGGTAACATGTTGTAAGTTTGACAGTTGTGACATTTATTTTAAAAATAAGGAGCGAAAAAATGGATACTGGACATATATTTTCGACGGAAAGAATTACCTGCATTTCGGGACATTCTAAAATGGTCTTTGAATATATCACACGTATTATGAGGAATCGTCTCTTCATAAAAATTCTGATTCCTGGGAACAATTTCTCTGTTTTCATCTTCCAATGAAGGCAGAGGTTGAGCCAATAATTCAACAAGTTCACTTCTTATGTTGGCCGTAATATTATCATCTTCGAAGAGTAATGAAATGATATTTGGATTCATGATTGAATATTTATTTTTGTGACAGGCAATCAAAGAAAATTCGAATCACCTAACCTGAACTTCAAACATCTGTGATTTCCTGACAAAAGGAGCTGTCCGCTACCTATCGGTAGCGTAGCGGTTCGTGCTACCGATCTATCTGCTGAACGCGACCAATATCGATTCTTAGTTACTGTCATCATGCCTATTCTATGAATTTTCTCCCTATGTCAACGATCAACGAAAAAAGTTATAGAACCCATATCTAATCTATGACCAAAATTTCAGCTGTCAGAAAAAATAATCTCGTGTCAAAAGTAGAAGTAGAAAATCAATTCAAAAATTTCGGAAACCGTATAAAGTTCACCAGACTCTCACCTGATCCACGATGTTTTTGAAGGCTCTCAGGTGCTGAACAACGTCCTCTGCCACCACCTTTGGCCAGCCCCTGTGATTCTCGGGGTTCGACAGGACCGGCATGCAGATCCCTGTCAGGAGGATCGACAACTCTTCCATCGGTTTGCCGGCCATGTCGCCCATGAAGATCAGTGTTCTTATGTTTTCCATGGTGACGACGTCCGGATGCTTCTTTTGGAAGAAGGTGTATTTTGTTTTGATTTGCAGATTATACTCTTTGAAGCAGCAAAAGAGCCCGGACTGGTTCATCGTCATGTACATCTTCATTTCGTTGGGCTTGTTCAAGAAGTTCATCAGCGGTTTCTGCGTGGGAAAATGTATTGGTTTTATGAAGATTGTGAGGGAAATTTAATAAATACGTTGTAAATTCTTTACAGAGGTCTATTAATTCATCATCGAAGATACCTGATTTATCGATACTCCGCCGTATTCACATAGCATTCAATCTCCGTTTAGTCCTAACTGAGGTCCTCAGTTAAGGAAATATGAATCGCAACCTCAGTTAACTTATTTAACGGTGGTGAAACAGGCCTGTTTTACGTTAATTTTCACGTTAACTTAGGTTGCGATTCAAATTTATCCCTAACTGAGGACCTCAGTTAGGACTTAACGGAGATTGAATGCTTTGTGAATACGGCGGTATGTCTTGTTGAGCATATGATGTTTTTGGTCTATCTATGTCCAAAATCCAAATACATAATAGACTTTTTTGGCGGAGTTGAGACAAACGTATTTTTAGTCAATGACTTAGATCTGGCTTACTGTGGAGTGTGGACCCCAGTATCCAAGTGAAGACATATAGAATTTCGTTTCCTTCACGCTAATGTATATCGCCCGAATAATAAACATTAAATATACTCATCCACAAAAGTTAAGGAAGTTGTGAACTTTTCAAAATTTTCCGATTGTTGTACAAGCACCAAGTGTTCATTTATGAGCTATCAAGCCAATAGCACAGTAGATGTTACGAGTTAGTGAAAGCGTAGTTTCCCAGCAATATCGATAAACTGGAAAAGTGCCCGAAAGACCGAGAAGTGGGCGCCCAAGATCTACCACTCCTGCTCAAGATAAGTTTCTGACTGTGTCTACTCAAAGAGAGCCTTTGAGTACTTGTCGAGTCATGCAACAGCGCCTTTTGAACGCTACTAGTGTTTTGGTTTCGGTTGAAACAGTTCGTCGAAGACTTCGAGATGTTAATCTGCATTCTCGACTTTTGAGAAGGATTTCACTAACTCAAAATCATACGCGAAGTCGATTGGAATAGACCAATGAGCTCGTGAATTGGAACGATCAATGGATGTCTGTATTGTTCACAGATGAGTCGAGATAATGACGGTTTTCGGATAGTCGGCATATTCGGATAGGGACTCATCCCCTGGTGTCCAGAAATCACAGATCGGTTCAGGAAGTTCATCTGTTCAGAAGTGACCCAGTTACTGTTTGGGGAGGCGTTTCAATGGTCGTACAGAATTTTTGGTGCTTGATGCTACCATGAATGCGCAGATTTACATGGATCAAGTCATTGACAATATTATTCGTTTGTTTCATGCTACTATTGGGCCAACCCATCATGCGAGAATTGTCGATGAAGGTCTGGAAATACGTGGTATTCCACATTTGACCTGCCCTCTCGCTTGCCAGACCTCAACCCCATTGAAAACGCTTGGGATCAGCTACGAAGAGTTTTGGATTCTCATCAACCACCACCACATACACTTTAAGAACTTTAAGAGGACTTTTACTGCAACTCTGTAGATAAATTGATTAAGGCTACTTCGATCAAAAGTAGGCAAAGGCGTTGTCAGGCTGTGGATGCCATTCGAGGAGACCATACTCTTTACTGAACTTTATTTTTGCAAACATTTCTGAACTTCCTTAAGCGGTGTAAATCTTCGTTTCAAATCTTTACAAATTTTATGTTGGTAGCCACATCAAAATAGAATCGCCCTCTTTTAAAGAACATGGTTTCCTCTCAATCCCCATATTGAATACTTAATTTTTGAATAGTTAATTCTTTTTTATTTAATCTTTTGAGGAAGTTCATTATAAAAGCTTAAGCATGTGTAGTTCTTCTTTCATTTTTACTTTTAAGATATTTATACTTATTGAAAAGATGGTAGATAGAAGAAGGCTAAACATTCTGGTATATACAGGGTGTACATAAATAGTTTTTAAGAGGTGATTTTCTGTCAAAAATAGGGTGGATCTTTTATATAATTTTTTTTGAGCAGCCGCTGCTTAGATACTGCCTCTTGAAGCCAGAAAAGCAATATTTAATTTTTTCTTAGAAACCGAAAAACCGAAAAGAATGAAAATAAGAAGACACTACATGTGAGCAAGATGGCAAGGAGGGTTTGCAAGGGCTAAAAAAGGCCACCTCTAAAATTTGTTCCACAGAAAACTATTTCCTCATTCATATTTCACCATTTAAAAATTAATTTCAGATAAATGGATTCATTCTGAACATACTGGCACGTTGCGTGAGCCATATAGGATATAATTGTTTTCAAACTTAAATATATCTAGAAGGAGGCTGTCATGGTGACGTTTTTATTGAGAACTGGTTCAAATATTAAATTAATGTAACAAAACAAACACTTATAAACTCTTGGAGAATTGAATGATATTGTTGGAAATGATATTTTCACCCCTGTATATACTAGACTTAAGATTAGTTGTACTGGTGCAGACGACGTTTAACGACATTTGTAGCAATAATTCAGTCGTATTTCTGGATTATATCCCTGTCTGAAGAAAACCTGAAAACCTAAAAACATGACAATGAATATTATATCTGCAGGCGCCTCGAAGCCAATCAAGACGTCAACTGTCTCATACTACTTTTCTCTGAAGAGGAAGTCCCTAATACCATATTCATGTTTGATGACCCGTAAATTGCCTTCGTGGATGAGCAAGTTCTTGGAACTCAGTACCACTCGCAGGATCGTTCTCATGGAACCCCATTGGTTCCAGTGAAGCATCGCAAGGTAGAGTATTTACCAATCAGCATTGACTACTACCTTGGTAGTACAGCCCTAGCTCAGGGAGAGGGGTAAGGACGTACTAAGATTTGACCGGTAGTGCAAGTATTTCGAATTAACCTACATGAAAGAACAATTTGGACAAAAATTTCAAATGAAAGGAGTTAGAGGCCTTGGCATCGTTCTCGGCACCGCTCACATCCTAATCATGCTCTCCACCATCTCAGTTACACTGTCGTTTAAACATTTGATGAAACATGTTAGCTTCGTGATGAAATCAACATGATTTACTATCCAATTTCATAGACTTTAAATCGAAAACTCGGCTGTAAAATGAGGTTTCGAAGACAACATTTTAGCGATATCTAATAGATAGTTTCCGAGATACAGATTTTTTTTCAATTATTTTTTTCTAATTTTCTAGTCATACGATCCTCACGAATTTTTGTACGAGTAGTTTCCGAGTTAATGGAACAAAATTTCAGAAGGCTATAACTCCGGAACCACCTGACGATCTCAGTTAACATAGTTTCTCGAGCATACCCAGCCCTTGAGTGAAGCAGATTATCTTACTTAAGGATAAGTTTTTCAGTTCATCCTATTCTGGGGTAGCACTACTGGAGGCTTCGAACCTTAGTCTATTCACCGCTGAAATTGAGGAAACATGTTGGTATAGATCCGGGAGGATCTAATAACAATTGCACGGTAGTTTCATTCATAGGTATTTGAAACGCCAGATCATCCCTTGATTTGTTTTTGCCACCTGAATTAATTGAATTATGAGAATTTCGTAATATTTCGTCTTGAAATCAATGCCAGATATTAGACTTCATCTATTTGTTAGTTTAATTTCACACCCTGCACAGTAGTTACGTCATGATATACAGTATGAAAAGTAGGATTATACTAAACAGATATTTCATATCCGTTCTCTAAAATAAAATGTGAATAATGAAATTATGCTCAACGCAAGTCTTTTTCTGTTCAGCGAAGACAAATTTAGACATGAATTTGTATCCCTTTTTTTAACGAATGAAATGAAGCAAAATTTATTCAGCTTCTGACGTTCTATCACTGATGGCTACTGAATGATACCTCTTCATTCCACTGGCGCCATCTGTTTGGCCCACAAACTTGATATATTCATGAGAGCAGGTCCGTAATAGATATTAGTGTCCACTAATTTCAAAATACTGCAGTATTTACCAGATTCTTCATGAACGAGTTATTGTGATGAATTCCGCCTTCTATTCAAAATAATTCTGAAACTAAGTTCTGAAAAACATCTTGTATATTCTTAATTTCATCTGGTTGATTAGATCGTGAGCAGGGCTCGTTTTTCTCATTTTACTTAACTTTTTTTTTTATTCTTTAAATATGGATCGCAGAATATTGTGGTAAAAATTCTTGGATTACGAATAATGCAACCGGTTTCCATCAAATTTTTATAATTTTTTATTTATGGGTTTTGCTGGGCAGACGAAACCCGCCCCTCCACTGCGACCGATCGGTCTATTGTGGCACACCTGTAGTATATAATCTATACTTCACCCACAAGCTCAAGTCTCTTGATGAGGGATATGAGTCTGATGGGTGAGAACTTGTCCAGTTCCCTCAGTGTCAGTTTGTGGACTCCTAGTTCGTCCAATCTGATCCTGTCCCGAGCGGGGCAGTCACACATGATGTGTTCGATAGACTCGTCGTCCTCCAGGCAAAGTCTGCACTTGGAGTCCTCAGTCAACCCCCGTGTATTGAGGTCTTACAGCTGTAAGGATTCTCAGGTCCACCCTAGAGAATTTGAGCCATTTTCTGGCTGTTTCAGCTGATGCGCCAGTAATTGTTGAGCGAGAATGTCTGTACCCAGGTATGCTCCTCCAGATTTCTTGGACCTTTTGGTCCACCCATCTGTTGTTTTCCTTCGCCGCTGCTCCATCCTTACTTTAATAACAATACATTGTTTTGTTCTCGAGAAATATTTTATGAGTAAATTTCACTTCCTTAGAGTGGATGGCTCCATATGTGAGGCTCGTCCACGACTAATAGAGTAGGTATGTACTTATATGTTGTCCGGTTACCCAATAAGTCAGGAGGTTATTCTTGGGTCCCCTTGGAGAAAATAACTGCATATGATCATATGTCCTGAAGGTCTTAACTTTTGAACTACAGGGCTGCATTTTAGGCATTTTCTAGAGTACAACATGATGATTCATTCATGCCAGTAGAATCCTGGCGAGATTTGATCTGAATCATTTTAAAGAAAAAAGTGACACCCCACTGTTTTTTATAGAGTTAAAATGATTTGTGAAATCCTCAGTTATTCAAGAGCAAATCTGGTAACCACCTTTTTTTTCTGTTTTCGCAAAAAAAGAACTCGGAATAACTCGAAATTATAACTAATTCCGACCTTAAACTCAGAATTTTATATAACTCCTACTTTGAACTAGGAATTATACCTGAATCCGACGCTTAACTCAGAATTATACCTTAGAAATAAGGTATAAACTTAGAATCATGACTACTTCCAACTTTAACTCGGAATTGTAGATAATTCCAAGTTTGTAGTCGGAATTAGCCTTAATTCCAAGTTCAATGTTGGAGAAAAAACGATTCATGTAAATTCAAAAATATTTATTTGGGAGATCAATTTTTGAACGGTAAAATTATGAAATTAATGTAATCTCAATACATATCTAGAGCCATACCGAAGTTCATATGAAAAGATTTGTTTTTTTAAACTTCAGCACATTGTACCCATTTCGAAAGTTAAGATTTTAAGGACAAATTTTCAAACCAAGTTTTTTATTCAAAATGATTCGAATATCGGATCTTTATTTTAGCCATTTTTTTCCAATTTACACCCATCTCGTCCTCATTATTCGAGAAAACCTGATCGTAGAATATTGCGGTAAGCACATCTCAGTGTAATACTCGAAATTTTAGTAATAAACTTTGATTCGCTGGAGAACACAGGGACTAGTTATTTTGGTTTTTTATTTCTACGTACTTCGGAATTTAAACGGAAAATTTCAAGTTTCGTTACAACAATTTGTTCACATTTCAAAAGGTTGTGATAATAATGGAACAAATTCTCAGTAAACTTACCGAATATTCGTCTGTATATAACATTTTCGTCCATTTTTCTTGCTTGAGCTTATACGATTTGGCGAAGTAGTTGAAGAGAAATTCCAACCTCAAGTCCTCCTCTTCTTCATCCTTCTTCTTATTTTTATCCCCCATTTTTGGCTGAACGTAAAACTAAAACGTGTGAGTGTCAGTAAAAACTTCTGACACTTAAATTAATATTGCCGTTCATTACTTGGCAACAACTATTTAATCGATATTATTTCGAACACTCAGCCAAGTCGATCTATTTGGTGTTCGTGACTAATTCAATTTGTTTGAGAACATGATTTTCAACACTAGCTAGGAAGGATGGTGTGGCTTTATTGAAGGCTTCACAAAGTTATGAAGAGGAAACAGGAGCGTATTAGAATTATTCATGAATTTGAATAAAAAATTATTATATGATTTATAATAACTTGTAAAAACAAGTGTAAATCATTATATTATGGACTTGCATCTAGTAGGAGCCGCAAGCATTATATTGTAGAATAATAATTTAATATACTATTCAGTAGAAATAGATATTCGCAAATTAACTGAAATATAAATTCCGCTTTGTACTAAGGATTGACCGCCACAGTATTTCAGGGAGAAATTATAGCTATTGCGGGACGTGTTAGGGAAAATATCATGAGGGACACCCCTAATCCGCCAATATATATTCTCTCAGATAGCCAGGCTGCCGTAAAAGCTTCAAAGTGATATAAAATGAGCTCTAAACTTGTTTTGGACTGTCATAGCTCATGTGGGTTGCACAATAAATTGACGGTGGCCCCTAGACGGTCAATATTATTGTACAATATGTTGGTTGGTCCAAAATTTCTATTGTATGTAAGCTATATTCATGGTTATGCAATATATTGCGCAACCTTTCAATATCGCTCACACGCGATCAATTATATTGCACAAATATAAAATATTGTATTGAGTGTGTATGGGCTGCATGAGGAAGGCATTAGATGCTATTCTATGAATAAAGATGGAAACGATCGAGGTATTCATGAAACAATCGTGAAAAACAACTTTCCGTATCCTAGATAAATTCCGAATAGAATTACGTGAATTCATACCTACTGCTGTCTGCACCGCCGATATGGATAAGAAAAAAGAAGAAATTGAGACTGACCCGAGGATTGACCTCATGGGACAATTGCTCCTGTTGTCGTACCGAGCCAAACCTGATAAATGGGCCAAAACACTCTCCAACGATGAAAATGTCGTGAGTAACATCTGGAATCATGTAGATTACGTATATTGTTTATTTGAATTTATCTCCTTTTGAGTTATCAATTGAATGATTGTACAAACACCTCTTACATTGAAGGCCAGTCATCAAAAACAATATGGCCACCATAGTGGATGGAGAAAAGGCGGTAAATTCAAAAGTTGAATAATTGGATTTTTCTCATATTCAAACAAATTGATGAATTATACATGCCATGTAATAATGAGATTATTTTAATTAATAGCGTACATATATTTTCCTTTGGTCCTCTAATGGATGATTTTGAATCTTAACAAAAATAGCATAATTTTCATTATACTCAAGTGATGCCTAGGATCAAGTTCCATAATGTGGTTTAATTAAGGATTTTCAGCACTAGTTTCACATTCTGCTTTTCAATTGATGTTGGATATACCTAAGGATATGGTAGGTCTACCAGTTATTTATTATACTTTTCAAAAGAAGGAAAGATGAGTCGACAGCATAAAAAAGTTGTCTTTTATTATCAGAAGTATGTTTATATAAAATATTAAGGATGTTTATACAAAATATCCTTGGGCTATCCTTTTCTTTATTTCCCTTTCTAATGGATCCGACTGCTGTGAGGGTCACTCCGATATAGGCATATTCATCTACTCCCTGCATTATTTCATCTCGCAGGATAAGATCACTCCTGCCATTATTCACAAGAATATATTTTGTTTTTTAGGTGTTTATGGTCATATCCCACTCTATATATGCCTCATCCAATTTTCTCAACATATAATAAATATTTTCCTCATCTTTGGCCTTGATAACCAGGTTGTCAGCAAAGTGTAGAGTGAAAAGTATATATTCTTTTCCTATTGGAATTCCCATATTTCGACTTTTTCTCCGCCAATGTTCCAGAGTCGAGGCAAGATATACCTTTTGAGATACGAAGCTCCTTAGACCGTTTGGTTCCCACCTTCAGCCTTGCTGAAATATCCGTCAAGAGCTCCTTCACTCCCCTAATATATATCTAGCTTACGCCATTTTCTTCCAAAGTCTTCCATAATTTAGCGAGTGGTAAACTATCATAAGCCTTCTGCAAGTCTACAAAAATCAAGTTTCTCTCTGTTCTTTTTTCCACAAGCTGCTTCAGGCAAAAAATGTTGTCAACGCATATCTTCCTGCTTCGAATCCTTTCTGCTCTTCTATGACATGTATTTCATCTTCTGTTCTTCCTTTTATTATTCTACTATATAATCTGGAAAATGGGTGGGTAACACTGAGTCCTCGGTAATTTGGACATAAAAATAGTACGAATCTCCGCTTCAAATCAAATTTTTAAGATTTAAGCATACACTATTGACAAACAAAATAGCTGTCAATTGAATTTTCATCCACTGTCGCCGCCATATTGTAAAAAGTGATGGAAATTTATTGGCCTTCCTTTAAGGAGGTGTTGGTTGTACAATAGCCGCTTGAAAATCTCAGTATTTTGAAAGTAATATCGTATTTATGATAAACATCATATTTCGAAGTTCTTTATTCTCATGGGTTCTAAAATAAAAAGAAAGGCTTATCTGTAGGGGTTATTTTTGGACGCACAGTTTTATATTTATTTCTATAATAACAAAATGATAAATTAACATTCAAAGAATCTTTTGAGAAATTTTCATCAAATCCTTGGTCATAGAATTCCGTAGCTTATTGACGATTTGGTAGTTGATGGGGCAATCAAAGTTTTGTAGAACCCACTGTGACAGATGAAAATCGATCATCTCTAAAAAACATTAGAAGCCTTAGGCCACTTCCGGACAGACAGGTGGCTTGTTTAGCGCCTAGAGCCTAGAGCCTTGTATTCTGGCTACTTGCTAGGATACACGGTGGCCGCACTGAAGGTGGTTTGCGTGGAGGGCTGCTAGGCGGCTTGGTCATTTACTTGTCAGCTCATTGACGAGATGTCACTTTCAAAAATTGCTCTAAAATTGTTATTTGCAGAAAATTCATCTTTAAAATATGACATTTCACGGCCTTATCCATCATGTTGGGTTCATGACATAAATGAGTCACGGTTAAGTCATGGGGAATTCAATGTTCTGTATAAACAGTTGTGCAGTTTCGACGAAAAATTTCACGAATATTTGCGTATGACCAAAGAAACATTTGATCTACTTCTTAGCAAAGTTAAAGGAAAATTAACTCATTTGGATACTCATCTTATAAAAAGCATATCAGCCGAAGAACAACTAGTCGTTACATTGAGGTAAGTGCAACTCTTAATACATATTATTTTTATTTATTCAAAAAATACAACATTTCAAGATATATGAAAAAACAAATCTTCATTTAATCATGTGAAATATGCATCATCATCATTTCAACAGCTTCAATTTCAGCCAAAATTAAGTCTCTTATCTTCGATCTTAACCTTAGTTTACGACTCAATGGAATATTTTCCATATAAGGCAAAGGACTTTCGAGAAACAGTAAATCATCACTTTTTTCGTTGCTACTTTCTCTCTGGAGAATCTCAACCTTCTTCTTTTCTCTGGTTCTTCTTGCTCTTCAAAAATAATAATTGATCATAATACTGCCACGTACTTTTGCAAATTTTATCAACACCATCTCCACTCTTTTGTTTATCAATTTTTTCACATTCTTTAAAAAAATACGCTCTCAGATTTTTCCATCTTGCTTTTTGTGTTTTGACTGAAACAAAAAATAGCAGTTATTAAATTGTTCAAGTATTAAGTGCTTAATTTTTTTCAGATATTTGGCTACTGGAGAATCCCATAGGTCTCTTGCTTTTCATTTCCGCATGGGTCGAACTACAGTTTCTGAGATTGTAAGTGAGACATGCAACATTTTATGGATTACACTGAAAGATGAATACATACCAATTCCAACGACGGAAAAATGGCACGAAATTGCTGCTAAGTACTATAACATGTGGAATTTTCCCAACTGCATTGGTGCAATTGATGGGAAACACATTAGAAAACAGTGTCCAGATAATAGTGGATCCTTGTACTATAATCACAAGCAATATTTTTCAATTTTACTAGAAGCTGTAGTTGATGGGGAGTGTAAAATTATTTTAGTAGATATCAGAGCAGAGGGGCGTCAGTGTGATGCAGCAAATTTTAGAAGTTCATCTTTATGTAGAAACTACTGGCCTCAATATTCCACCGGAGAAATAAATTCCTAATACTAATATTAAAATACCATTTGTCTTAGTTGGAGATGGTGGTTATCCACTAATGCATTATTTGATGAGGCCATTTTCATTAAGAAACGTTCAGAACACAAAAACTATTTACAACTACCGATTCTCAAGAGCTCGCAGAAGTGTAGAGCGCTGTTTTGGTATAATGGCAGCAAAATGGAGGATTTTACAGAGGGCTATTGAAACAAAGCTCGATACAGCTATTCTAATTACGAAATCTGTATGCATTCTACACAACTTTGTTGTGACGGAAGATCGACCTACGTTTCGACAGGACATGGGTTCTACTATAACTAGTGCACAAATATCCACCAGGACTCAATATAGATTTTCAAACAGCGCGTTACAAACAAGAGACATTTTATTGAATTATTTTTTCAACAGAATTGAATCGATTACCCGGCAGAATAACTCATTGCCTGAAAACATAATCCAACGCCATAATATAAATTCACAGCATTAACATCTAATTATAAAAAAATTAAATCGCATTTTAGTGCTTACCATCTTTTTCTACCTCGACTCCTACCTCTTCCCATAGTTTCTTTAAGACTACAGCATTTTTATGGAGTTCATTAGCTGGATTCCACAGGGGTTCTCTTTTAAAAACTGATCCAATTAATATGTCATCCAGTTTTGACTTCTAAAGTGCCTCGCGCCTAGTGTAAAAAATTTGTTCAAGCACTGACGTGAAGTCAGAAGCTTTTGCGCGTATGTTCTATTGTCCATTCTTCTGTATTGGACACCCTGATCGAATTTACCATGGTTAATTATGTTGTCCATTCTCCTGTATTGGACACTTAATTCGAATTTACCATGGTAAATTTGAATTAAGAATGTCCAATACAGGAGAATGGACAACATAATTTACCATGGTAAATTCGATTAAGGGTGTCCAATACAGATCATGGACAATAGAACATACGCGCAAAAGCTTCTGACTTCACGTCAGTGCTTGAACCAATTTTTAAATTGAGTTATTTTAAAAGTATCCGTCCAATGATTATTGAGTATAATATTTGGTATCCATCCTTACAAAAGAAATGGCAAAATTTTGAGGTTTCCCTTGCCGATATATTGGGATATATCGATAATAGAAGTCGACCACTCAAGGAAGGTGAAGCAGTTTTCAAGGCAGAACACGTTTTATTATGTGATATAGAGAAATAATTCACAAATATAAAAAGCTTCTGTATGCAGACATCTAGCCTGACTTCTCCACCAATGGAAACATTCATTCGTCTCAACGAAAATGTTAAAGATTAGAAGTATACCTACCTATTTTATTCTGTAAAGTCTATAATTCAAGAAACATTGTTGAAGTATATTGTTTTTTTATTTATAATATCATTTAAATTAATATTGTAGGACGTTACTTTGAAAGTTAAGCTATACTGACTTACAGTAGAAATATTATAAAGGAAAGAAGCAATTGGATAGTCAAACTATCATTTTAATAAAATGATGCATTTTTATTGTTCAAATAAAGATATTTTGTCAACTTACAAGAACTTCTTCATTCAATGGTATTTCAAAGAACTAATTACAGTTTTAAATATTTAATAAAAAAATGGAATAAATTTCATATACACATATAGATCCTATCGTATTAAAACTTGGAACTTGGTAGTAGAATTATGTTCTGAAGGCTCTCGCAAAATGTCAGCCATGTCGGATGAATAGTTTCTGATATCTAGAATTTTTTCAATGATTTCTTAAAAATTTTCTAGTGATACGATCTTCACAAAATTTTGCAAGAACTTTCGCGTTGGCATTCTACAACTAATAACTAAGTTTGAGTTGGATTGGTTCTATATTTTTCGAGTTATTGAGAAAATAACAATCAAAATTCAGATGAATATAACTCCAAAACCGTTTGACCGATTATGCTCATGAACATACTCAAATGTCGCATTCAGATGCACAACCTAACCTGAAAATTTCAAATCGCTATCTCTTTCCTTTCTCAGGTTATCGTGACATAAAAATATTATTTTTAATTTTCTAGCGATACGGTTCACATAAAATTCTACACACGTCTTCAAGTCGATATTCTACAACTAATTGGCAAGCTTCAATTCGATCGAGTCTATATTTTTTAAGTTATCGAGGAAATAATATTCCAGGTGGGTATAACTCGGAAACCGTTAGACTGATTATGCCCAAAAACGAACTCAACTCTCCCTTTCGGATACGCAATCTACCCTGAAAATTGCAAGTCCCTATCTCCTTTCGTTCAAAAGTTATCGAGGCAACGGTCACCCATCTACTGAACTCGCACAAGAATGCTCGAATCTCCAACAATATTTAACCGATCGTATTAAAACTTGAAACTTGGCAGTAGAGTTAGTTTATGAAGGCTCTTGCAAAATTTCAGCAATTTCAAACGAATTGTTACTGATATATAGAATATTTTTTTTTTATTTTCAATGATTTATTAAAAATTTTCTACAAATGCTATCCTCACCAAATTTTGCAAACATTTTCGCGTTGGCATTCTACAACTAATAACCATGTTTGAATTCAATCGGTTCAGTATATCAGATATCTAGGAGTTATACTTGATGAAAATCTAAATTTTAAACTTTATGCCGATCACTTGACAAAAAAAATTGCACAAAGAATCCAATACATCTCAAGGATAAGTAATAAATTGGACATGAAAACAAGATTTCTTTTATTTAGATCAATTGTTCTGCCACATTTAGATTATTGTACCTCTCTCTTATTTGGTTTGAAATCGAATCTCATCAGTAGACTACAAATAGTTCTGAATAGAGGCATGAGAATGGTTTTAAAGTGTAGTAGAAGAACACCAATCAAGTCAATGTTGGAGACACTAAATTTGATGACTGTCAGACAGACAATCTATTTCAAAACATTGGATCTAATATATAAAATTGAACATAAAATGATACCAGATTATTTATCTGAGAGGATTAAATACGTGTCTGGGATTCATCGGTACGATACCAGGAATCAGAATAGTTTTTATGTCGATACATTCAAGACCGAGTTAACAATGGGTTCTACTTTGATTGGAGGTTTGATATGCTATAATAGATTGCCGAATATGTTAAAGAAATGTAAAAAATATTTAAACTTCAGGTAGATGTTGATATTATAATATAATATATTATAATATAATTATTATATTATAATTTATATTATTTATTAAATTATAATTTATATTATATTATAATATAAATGATATTATAATATAATTAACATATTATGTTAAGGAGCACTATTTTTGAGAAATTATTGTTGATTTTATTGTTATAACTAGTAATTTCTACTAAATAAAGGATACTATTATTATTGTTATTATTATTATTATTTTTCGAGTTAATGAGGAACAAAAAACCACCAAGTTTCAGAAAATTTCAGATGGCTATAACTCTGAAACCGTTTGGCCGATTATGCTCATAAACAAACTGCAATGTCGCGTTCTGGTGCACATCCTAACCTGAAAACTTCAAGCCGCTATCTCATTCCGTCCTCAAGTTATCGTGAAAACAAAAATATTTTTTAATAATTTTTTAAGAATTTTCTAGCCATACGATTCACACAAAATTTCACAAACGTGCTTAGGTTCATATTCTACAACTACCCACCAAGTTTTAATTCGATCGGATTTATATTGGTTGAAAACAAAATTATTACTCGGAAACCACTGGGCCGATTATGCCCATTAACGAACTTGTCCGTCCTATTGGGATGCGCCACTCACCCTGAAAATTTTAAGTTGTTAGCTCTTTTCGTTCTCAAGTTATCGTGGCAACGGACGGCCGGACGGACAGAATCAAATTTGACCTCGAATTCTTCATTGGGAAGTCGAACTTAATCGTTTGAGACCAATTTCGTCAAAAAATTCGAAAGTTACAGACATTTGGGCAAAACTCTAACGCGATGTTCCCCAGAACATACGCGCAAAAACCAACACGTTTGTTTACATAGATACACGCTTAGCGACTAGCTAGGCGCCAAGCGTGCAGTGCGGCTGGTCACGAATGTTCTGGAACGTTCGTTTTTCTCAGCTACTCGCTAGTTGAATCGCTAGGCTCTAGGCGCTAAGCAAGCCGCTTGTCTGTGCGGACGTGACCTTAGAGAATTCCTAATTCTTTCTCAGAAAATGATCACGCACTTCCTTGATGATCCGAATGAAGAAGATCTTATCTTGACGCTCAGCGGTGGACAATTTTACGTTTATAAGGAATACGACAGCAGCATCAAGCAGAAATACACACATTTCTTTCGGAAGAGGGTGGAGAAAGTAACGGCTGAGAATTTTCGAAGCGTATTGAACTATGCAGATTTGTCCGGTAAACCATTGGAAGACTTGTGGGTCATGCTGAATGCCTTCTTCGTTCCGATGCTGAATCATTCAGGAAATCAGGTTGGATGGCCGGAAACTGTCAAAAACGACGTGAGGACTCATCTGGCGGATTTCAAGAATCATGTTGACGAGGTAAGTTGAATTTGAAGCAATCTAATTTTTAAATCGTACTAAAACGTAGTTGTATTCTATTGCAATTGTATAACGTTGAAACCTCCTTTGAAATGTCTGCCTGACTAGCTGGCAGAGCTGTGCCGAGCACTGAAGAAAAGTGCTTCAAGTCCTAAGTACTAAGCACTCAATAAAAATGATCACGAGCATCGAGCACAAAGCACCGCGTTTTCTCAAAAGGCTTGCGATTACTAAGCACTTTATAAAAGTAATTCGATTTTTCGAGCACTAAGCACTAAGCACTTTTAGAAATCTGTTGGAAATGAGGATATTTACTCCGAATTGTTATAAAAAATTGCATTCTATTGGAGAAATATATGAACTAGTAAACTTGCATTTCCCATATGCATAATTGACGGATGAAGAATGGAGTGCAGCGAAACAAATTTCTATAAAACTAACGACCTCAAAATTAGTTCTATTCTCACACAGTTTGCAAAGGTCTTTATTATTTCAGGTATGATGATACAATTAATGAAAATATGAATTCTATAAGCGTCTCAGTTTTTTCTGCACATGTAAAATGTAAAATTTCCAAATTTCAAAATTGGATAATACCAGAAAAATATAATTATGACAACAACATCGTATTATATTATGAAACCGAGTATGAAACTTAGGCCAAGTGTTTTCTTTACCTTACTAATAATACAAACACTGACGTGAATCCAGTGATTTTTGAGGCAGTTTTCCATTAATACATAATTTAATTCGAATTGATCAATATGACATAAATGCTTTCTTAAATTTATCAAAATGTTATAAATGTAATCTGCAGAAACCAGATAACATTATTTTCTTATGTGATTGTATTCAAAAGCAATTTAGCATTGGAAATTTAAATATGAATATACCGGATAAATCTGTGAATTCACACGACAATTTTCGAAAATAATTTACTCATATCTTCTTGATGGACGATCCACATAATAATGCTTTGATACTGAATAATATTCAGGAGTTGGTAATGTTCATATATCCACGTCCCATTCTATGAATCAATAACCAACAACTGATAATTACAAGATTTACAAGTTCCGTTCATGCGTCAATTGATCTCCCTGGTACACATAAACTCCTCCGACCACAGCGCGTCAGCGTCTATTGGTGTTACGACATGATTTCGGAAAGGCTTAGTGCTTAGTAATCCTCGGAAGTGCTCGGAAGCACTTGAGGGATTACTAAGCACTAAGCCTTTTCGAAAAAGGCTTGAATTACTAAGCACTAAGCACTGGTTTTAAAATGTGCTCGGGAGCATAGTACTCGGGAGCACAAAAAGGCTTCAAGCACTTTCATAAGCACTAAGCAAAATGGTTTCACTCAGCTCTGCTAGCTGGAATGTCAACGATACAGTGATGTGTATGTGTTATTATTATTATATGAATTGTGTTGACCAGACGAAATACGCCCCTCAACTGCGACCAATCGGTCTATTGTGGAACACCTATAATAGATACTTCACCCACAAGCTCAAGCGTATTGATAAAGGATATGAGTCTGGTGGGTGAGAACTTGTCCAGTTCCCTCAGTCTCAGTTTGTGGACTCCTAGTTCCTCAAATCTGATCCTGTTGCCAGTGGGGCAGTCACACATGATGTGTTCGATAGACTCGTCGTCCTCCGGGCATAGTCTGCACTCGGAGTCCTCAGTCAACCCCTGCGTACTAAAGTGTTTTCTGAGGCCACAGTGGCCCGTGTATACTGTATCCTGTAAGGATTCTCAGGTCTACCCTGGCTCTTTCAGCTGATGGACCAATAATTATTGAGCGAGCAGTTCTGTGTTCAAGTACTGCTCCAGATTTCCTGGACCTTTTATTTATTTATTTATTTATTCAATCATACGGCCAAGCTATTTTACTTTGATGGAAAATATACCGTTCAAGTACAAATTTACACCGAAGAAAAAACATTCATAAAAGCACAACAAGCACACATCCATGAAGTATATCTTTTCAAGCATTAAACAAGGATAGAATTAATTTTGGACAATCAATAAAATGAGATTTCAAGATGCCTGCGACCTAGCAATCCTGCACAAGCCATAAGGACTATGTCGTCGGCGTACGCTTGCATATATATATCCAGCGTGCCTACTATGGCCAGTAAATCGTCCACCCGGAGAGACCTCAGCAGAGGGGAGAGCATTCCTCCCAGTGGGCAGCCCCTCCTGGCCATGAATATCACTACGTCCCCACACAGCGACGTGAAGATGAGTCTGTTATTCAGCATGGATCTTATTCATTCCGTAATGTGGCCTGGTACTCCCCTGGCCCGCGCCACTCCACAGGGCGAGTGCGAGAGCGGTGCATTAAAAGCACACTTGATGACCAGGAAGGCCACTAAAGCAGTCTTTTGGTCCAGAGAATGCTTCAGCCTTCTCACCAGGTTGTAAAGGGCCAAGTCAGTTGATTCACTACTCTGGAAGGCGTACCGGTGCTCACTCAGAGGATTCAGTGATAGGACACAAATCCCTTCCTGGGATATAGGGTAATAACTGTTAAGCTGATTTTCAAAGGTTTAATAAAATCAATTCCTTTGATTACAAAGAAAAAAACTTAAGCGGCCCATACACGCTCAACATTATTGTGCAATGTGGGTTGCACAATATATTGACGGTGGCCCCTAGACGCTCAATATTATTGTACAATATGTTGGTTGGTCAAACATTTCTATCGTATGGAAGCGATATTGATGGTTGTGCAATATATTGCGCTATTGCGCAACCTTTCAATATCGCCCACACACGATCAATTATATTGCACAAATATAATATATTGTATAATAATATTGAGCGTATATGGGCTGCATTATCCACGGGGAATTCGTCCAGGGGAAATTAAGGTACTCTTCCTAATGGCTACTCAGGTGATGCTTCCTGATGAATGCTCAGGATCCTTCCAGATGGGGTATATAGATTCTTCAAACTGGAACTCAGGATACAGACAATGTAGGGATCAGTCCCAGTTCAAAGCATCAAAATATTTACAGTTACAGTATTTACATTTACGGGGTACAGACAATGTAGGGATCAGTCCCAGTTCAAAACATCAAAATATTTAAAGGGTTACATAAGTACGGTCGATTTCTACCCGAATCCAAAAATAGCTTCTACTCAAGTTATGTTGCAATTTTGCTCTAGGCCAAAAACTACAAACAATGAAACCAGTGTTATACATATAACTTCTTGAAATACATTATTTCCCTGTACGAATCTGGGGATAACAGCACCCAAACTCTATTCATCGGAATTCATCAAAGCCTACAAAAACGCGAGGCACACAATCTCTCGAAGATTGAAGAAACCCTCCCCTGATTCGTTCAGAAAAATGCCAATATTAAATTCACAGATACCAGGAAAATTAGTATAGAATCGAAATTATCAATCACAAAATACTCAACATGATTTCCCAACAAAATGGCAAACTATCGGTGGGTCGCCTAAAGCCTCCATTAGCTTAATTAAAGGTTAAATTCGATGATTTCATTAAAAATGAACTGGAAATCGGCACAGAATCACATAAATGTGACAATTAAGGACAGTCAAAGTTTCATGCAACCCACCGTATATAGACTAATTTTTAATCTGAAAAAAACAAGTTAATTTACCAAAACCAATTTCAACATCACAAAAACATTATATTTAAATATTACTCACCGTCAACTTGACGTATACATATTATTATTATTATTATTATTATTATTATTATACTGATCCTCCTGGGTCTTCCACAAGGAGACCCCTCATAAGCTCTAAGAGCTTGCCCTGAGTTAGGAGAACCAGTTGTGTTCACATATTCACATATTCACATATTCACATATTCACACACAAACTATAATGAGATTTCAGAACAACCAGAGTAGAATTTTTTCTCGACTATTGAGAACAAAGGAATTTTACGACAATAGTTATTTATGTATCAACGACGAAAAACTGTCTATAATAGTCGAGTCTGCACATTGATTTATCATAGCTGAGACATCAAAATTTATTTGCTAAAGTATTCATTACTAAGATTTTTTATTACTTCAACAGATACGAGGAGCAATTCGAGGGGAAACTATTTTGCCGATGCCTGCTGGTTACAATGACATCCACAAAATTATCTCCATATTTGTTGCCTCCTCTGGAAAATCTATTGATAGTGATCTAAAAATTAGTATCGAGACTATGATAGTCCAATGGTCGCACATCTGCAAAGATGTGATGAAAGAAAATTCGAAGAATGCTTTTGCTAACGGCCTCCACCCAGCACCAATGACGGAGATTGAGTTCTGGCAGAAAAGGTATAAGAATTTCCAGAACATATACGACCAGCTGAATGATCCAAGGGTCAAGAAAATGGCGGAGTACCTCCAACTGACTAAAAGTATGTACTTGAAGATCTTCAGATCCTCATTTCGGACGGTGGTGTCAGCCCTTTTGGAAGCCAAGGACATCACGATATATTTGAAATCGCTGATTCCTCACATAAGAAAGTTTGAGGAAAACGAGTTTTTAGATTTGAGGGACCATATAAAACCGCTGATTCACGTGGTTGCTCTCATTTGGGCGCACTCAAAATACTATGCATTTCCAGAAAAAATTGTCACCCTATTTCGGCAAATAGCCAACCTTTTGATAGACTCCGTGGTGCGGAACCTTGATCCTCAATCTATTTTTCTTGGAGAACCCGAGGACATATGCGACAAGGTTACAAGAACAATCGAAATCCTTCAGCTCTTCTTAGATTCCTTCGAATACGTGAGAGGAAACTCACGCAATATTATGAGAAAGTCGAGGATCCCAACCCCCAACCTTGGACGTTTCATCGTAGGACTGCCTTCCACAGGCTCTTGGAGTTCTTAGACAGGCTAAGCTTAGTGGAGAAAGTTCTTCAAGCCAACATCGACTACAGTAAGTTGGAGCGAGTTGAAATAGGGGGGCTCAAAGGGAAATATTTATCATTGAAATGTGAGGAGATATTCCTTGACTTTGGGAGAATATACAGAGTCTTTCAGAACGTAACGTACGACGTTCTGGTTATTGAGGATCATCAGATCCATGATGATTACAAGGTTTTCGAAGAGAAATGCGCGGATATAGACAACAGATTGGCATCAGTCTTTCGGCAAGCCTTCGAGGATTGTTTCAACTTGGACGCCCATTTCAAACTAATCAGCATAATTGGGAACCTGATAGACCGTCCTTCAGTTCGCACAGAAGTAGACGAAGCAATCAAATGGATCGTCGAGAAAATGAATGAGGAGGTGGATGGTATCAAGAAGTTATATGATCATGGAGAAAAAGACGGAATTGAAGTTGACCATTACTATCCACCTGTTGCTGGTCGAATATTCTGGTACAAAAAGCTCTATGCGAGGACTGACACACCTGAAGTGAATCTTCTATCTACTGAGCATGAAATCTTGTCTTCCCGAAAAGTGAAATATATGCTGAAGAAATATCAACAGATGAAAACGTTATTGGAGGGACGAATACTGAAGCAACTCCAAGATTGGATGGAGAGATCTTGCGAGGAAATAAAGGACTCTTTAGTTAAGACCCAACTGAGGAAAGCAGCCGAAAAAAATGGGATCGAGGTGAATCTGGATCCTAGACTGGAGGCAGTACTCAGAGAGATGCGATATTTGCTACAGATGGGTATAGAAAATTTACCAGATGAAGCCAGGAAGGTGTTTGAACAAGTAGAATCCATCTATAAGTCCTATACTCGATTGACGAGGATTGAACAGTACTATAATTTCCTGCAGAACGGAACTATTGAGGTAGAATATGATATGATAGCTGATGAAATGAATAAGATCGATAGCATGCTGGATCCTCTGCTTACGGTGATCACATGGAACGATAATGGTAAGATATCGTTTGAAGTAAAACACTATTTCCGCTAATATTTATTGAAAATTTCACAACAATTGTTTCATCTGTTTCATCAATTACATTTTGACTTCAGCACGTGATTATGGTAACTAAAATTCATTTTTATATCGGTCACATATACACATCCCGTAGAAGAAAATGTGGTAAAGCCCTATGGATAGGAGCTTTGGCGCTCTTGTCCAATTTTTGGCAAATCATATATCCCAAAGTATTGGGTTCTCAGAGATGGAAATGATTTCGACAGATTATTATGATAGAACGAAATCATGAAATAAATTAAAATCCCTTTGCATCTTATCTTTATATGACGGTCCAATTTTGGCTACAAGTGTTTCAAAACTGTCAGGAGTCATTCTGAAAATTTGAGTAATTGAAATAGCCAGTTTTATTTATGCAACAACTCTAAGGTAATCAGTCCAGAGGGAACTCAAACCAGAATACTTATGAAGGAAATCTTAAATAGTGTTACTAAGGAATAACTAACTGTACATTAGTTGCAAATCCCGTCCTAAATATTAATTAGAGAATGACTCGACTTCCTTGCATCATTCATTTTCGACTCACTAACCAAAAAACTCTGCCTATGAACATAGCGAATCCAAATTTCAAATTGCTTACATGCTTACATCAAACAAACTCTCTAGAAATACACTTACAGTTTCGTTTGACATTAATGACGTTTATCTTTCAAACTAGACCAAACGAGAGCCACCGCAGACAGATAGAATTCGCATTCTGTGAAAACAGAGAAGTTCGATGTATCATTAAAATTTTGAACAGAATCGATTTCAACCACGGATTCTTGATCAGTGAGTCGAACCAAATCGTTTAAGACCATTTTCAGAAAAATTTTTAAAATTACAGTCATTTGGGCAAATTGACAAGCACTTTGTTCCGAGGAACAATAAGAGCGCCAAAAACATTAAGATTTTGGTCGAAAATGTTGAGTAGCGGAAATCTGTTCAAGTCTGTCTGGTCAATTAACAAAAATGTTTTAGGCGCTCTTGTTCCTCGGAACAGAGTGCTTATCATTCTGCCCAAATGTCTGTAATTTTCGAATTTTTGGCTGAAAATGGTCTTAACCGATCAAGAATATATTGGCAAAATCGATTCTGTCCGGCCGTCCGTCCGGCCGTTAACATGATAACTCACGAACGGAATGAGCTAGAGAGTTGAAATTTCCAGAGTAGGTTTAGGAAATGAATATCTCGGTTAAGTTCGTCATTGGGAAAAATCGGCCAAGTGCTTTCGGAGTAAAACAATTTTTTTTTACATTACAAATTTTAAATTTTATTTTTTTGAGACGCAGTTTCATCATAAGAATCCATTGATGTCATTCTCAACTCTAACAAACTAATACTTTCGGAGATGTGATATTTCAAAATTTCAATAATTATTCTCAATTCTATATGATTCCATAGAATACATAGAGTTATAATTTCCTGATGTATATATGCTGCGTTTGTTTAATCACATCAGATACATCTTGAGATGTCTCCGATTTTTTGATTACGTCTCGCAGATGTGATCATAGAATATTTTAAACAAACGCTCATGACAGTTATTAGATGTAAACAAAAACTCATATCAAAAAAATAATAATGACTTGTGACTAGTCGGTAGTTTTCAAATGTACTTATTTATCTGGGGTTTCTTCCACTTCAACTTTGTTCTCATTCTTTTTTAATACGAAATACATTTTCAAGAAATATTTCGTTCAAACTAGTCTTCAGAGGTTTATTTGTTTATCAACACAGAATACAAATATAGTTGTTCTTATATCTTCCCTTATCAAAGTATTTATCAATACCAAAACCCAAAACGCCACTCAATTACCACAAATGAATTATTTCATATGACAACTTTGACAATTCAACTGGTTACAGCGGTTACATCTCATTTCGAATCTAGATGTGAAAAATGTGATCTGAATCTAATAACAAACGCTATTTCAGATGTAAAAGATGCGGCTAAACAAACGTTTGAAATGTAAAAGATGCATCTGATGTGGGTAAACAAACGCAGCAAAAAAATCCAATATGAGATGAGTCATAGACCTACGTTTTGAATTTTATTACGAAAATTCTTGAGAGTTGACGCAAAAAAGCCAAATTGAAAAAGTGGGAAAGCTCTGTGGACAGAAGCTTTGGTGCTCTATGTTCAAACTTTGACAAATCATAACTCCAAAATTATTGGTTTTTCCGAGTTGGTAATGATATCAATGAATTTGTATTTGATTTATTTTATTCTATGATGCAGCTTTATCATAAGATTCCATTGATATAATTCCCAACTCTGAGAAACCAATAATTTAGGAGATATAATTTGTCAAAGTTTGAACAAGAGCGCCAAAGCTCCTGTCCACAGGGCTTCTACACAATTTTTATTCACTCGTACTTCTAGTAGGTTCAATCTATTGGATTTGTTTTCTATATGGAGAATACTGATGGTCCTATCCTAGAAGGTGTTTAGCATATTATGTGGAATTTGATTTGTTGTTGTTAATATAGGCTTTCTGGTGTTCCGTAGCACAGGTTAACCCATGTGCTCCTGATTTCTTGTTCTTAGGGATGATTACTTTATTATTTTTTTTTGATTCTCCTAATGAATTGAGGGTGCTATTAGAAACATTGAAATTTAAATTTTTCTGTAAATATAACTATTTGTTCAGATTTTTGCCCTATATAAGGTTGTGAAATATATTTTGCACCTTTTAGTTGAATTTGAGGGTATATTAATGATAGTGTGATATTCGAGTTTTATTTTATTTGAAAGGTTGTCGATAATCGTAGGTCGAATTGTAGCTATTGTTGATTATCATTTGTTTGATTTTACTGAAATCTATCTCAAAATTCATTATTCCATACTTCCTGTATATGAATATTAGAATTACTTGAATTTTCCATAAAAATTGTTGACCGTGTTTGCATCGAATTATATCAGGTTATGTCACACTGATGAAATTTCATTCATATATCTCCACAGATCCTGAGAATATCGACGTCATGTTCGAAATAGTCAAGTACCTGTACGATAGAGTCATGGAGGCTCAATCGAACACTAGTCATCTAATGAATAGCATAAAAGCTTGGTCCAACGTTCCACTGTTCGAAAGGAGAGACGGAAAGAAAGATAATCTCCTCAGCATCGACGACAAGAACGAGAGAGTGCAAAAACGCTACGAACAAATATACTCCTGTACTCAGGAATTGAAAAACGTACTATACCACAACTATCATCTATATTTCGACCTGCCATTTACGCCACCACCTACTCCCCCTTCGGAAGTCATACAGAAAATAGATTTAGGACCAGTTATCGACGATGAGAGTTCATCCATGAAAGGATCCTTTCATTCAACAGACGACGATGACGCAGAAGACGCCCAACAACCAAAACTGACCAAAGCCATCACGGTAGGCTCGACTTCCAGAGCTGAAACTTCCGAGGATAAATTCAATAAAAGGAGGGAGTACATCCAGGCTAGCAGTCAGAAACTCCAGAAATACCCGTTAACCGAAACAGAAAGCGATGTTACCATAGAAGAGCTGACCCAACCTCCAGAACCCAATATATTAGAGAAATGGGATGCTTACCTCTCATCCTTGGATCGTCTGATCGTTGCTGAGTTTCTCAGAGCCGTCGAGATATCTCAGAACTATTTCTTGAATGAAATGGGAGACAAAACTCCAATAACCCCATTTTTGGAGATCTCGATGGAGCTCAAGGAACCCAGTATAATTTTCCAGCCACCAGTCGATAAAAAAACAGTACCCAATTTTCTCACCCTGATTGAGGGTATGATGAGGGACATGTACAATATGGGTTTGTACATGGAGAGGATTGATCCCACGATCAGGGCGCAGAATTTTTTCGATGAGATCGTGAATAACGCAGGTTGTATAGATAATTACAGAGAAATTACGTCCAGGATTATTTTAGCTATGAATAAAACTGCCAATTTTGTGCATAAATTCGATGCTTACGTTCCGCTATGGATGGACGACAGGCAAGGGTTTCTACAAGAATTTCTGAAGTATTCGAGAAAACTTACAACCGAAGAGAAAGCGCAACTGAAAGACCAAGACGCACCACCCATCAAGGAAGTTCCTCCTGCGATGGCACTATTCAAGGCAAACATAGATTTCTACGATAAGTTATATGATCAAGTGAAGAAACTTCCTATGGAGGAACTAACGCAGGGTGGCTGGTTGAGAATTGTTGTGAAACCTTTGAGACAGGCTATACTTAACGTCATTTGCAAGTGGAGTAACCTGTTCAAACAGCACTTGTACAACCACGTTCTAGACAGCCTGAATGAACTAGAAAGCTTCATCACTGAATCAACGAGTATCATGCTTACTCCGTTAGATCAAGAAGATGTTGAAGGACTCTTAAAGAAAATGAAGTACCTTTTCAAAGTGAAGGAAATGATGGTGGAGACTGACGCAATGTTCGAGCCCTTGAAGGACATAATGGACCTCCTAAATTCGTACCAAGTGGAATTTCCTGAGGAAGTTCACATGCAGTTGCAGGAAATGCCAGATCGTTGGATGTATTGTAAGAAGGCAAGTATCAAATCAGTTATGAAATCGAGACGGAAAAACATCCCGATTTGTTATATTCCACATTTTGGTGTGTTTGGATTGTTCGGACTACATACTATTCAGCTAAACAGCTGGTATATACAGGTTTGTTCTTTCATCTTCCGAGTGGTTCAATAGAAATTACTTCACCAGAATTTTCCTGTAGAATTAGGAATACTTATGGTGGGTTTCAAAGAGATTTGACAGCACTTAATTGCCAAAACAGAGTGTTGATTCCTATTTCTCTTCTGATGCAACCACCGAATTAAATTCACAATGAAGCTAATCGAAGCTTCGTGAAACCCACCATTACACTTTAATTGGTCCCTTCTCTTGATTACAGGTTGCAGCAACAACCAAGCAGGCCGTCGCCCCTCTGCAAGCAGTTCAGATAAATTCCATCAAGAAGAGAATACGAGTGTTCGATACCCGAGTCACATTTTATCGCAGCCAATTCAAACACGATTCCCTTCTCAGATACGATTGTAAGGATGTTTACTCGAAAATAAATCGTAACCATGCCATAATAGAAGATTTGGAGAAAGACCAGAAGCAGTTACTGGAAGACGGGAACGTTTTCGATATAGTCGTTGAAGAGTTCAAGCCGATAAAACAGAGTCGGAAAGAATTGAAAAAGATCAAACAGCTCTGGGACTACGTGAACATGATGAATTCATGCATAGACCAGTGGAGAGCAACTCCCTGGAAGAAGATAGATGTGGAAGGTATGGAGTTATCCTGTAAGAAATTTGCGAAGGACCTTCGCGCGATGGACAAGGAAATACGGGGCTGGGATGTTTTCATACGCGGTGAAGCTTCTATCAGAAATCTTCTGACGTCTTTGAGAGCTGTTACTGAGCTACAAAATCCAGCTATTAGGGAAAGACATTGGCAGCAACTGATGCAGGCTACCAAGGTAATTATGAATAGCTCTTCTTATAGGATATTCATCTATACATGAAATGAAGGCCATGTTTAGTCTGGATTGATGAAGTGAAAACAAAATGAGAGTAATTCAACAAAATTGATCTACGAATCAGTTGTTGAAATGTACTCTATGCATTCAATATTTAATCGTATCTCGCTTGAGATTTATATTTCGAGCTACTCGAATGATGTTTATTGCATATTGTTGTAGGGGGTAATGTTGCATTGCGGCCTTAAGGTCTATCGTGCCCCTCAACCGAGCTGTCGATGTCACCACCATCTACAGCTCTCCCGTTCCAGAGCTCTGATGAACTCCAGTATCTGGGATGACTTCAAGGAGGCTTCGTCTTCGTTTCTGTAGATTTCATGTCCAAAGCATTCCTTGCGTTGGTTTGAGATGACGAGGCATTCCGTAATAAGGTGATCAGGAGTTTCATCCTCCTCCCCACAAAATCTGCACTCGTCAGTTTCTGCTAGCCCTAATCTCATCATATGCTTCCTAATAAAGCAGTGCCCTGTGAGGAAACCAGTAAAGTAGTGAGTGCAGCGTGTTGTACAGAAACAATTATTTTCAATAACTAAAGAGAAAATTGAGGTGTAATCATAAATTATTTGCAATTTCAGTTTTTGTATTGTGGGCTGCCCATGGTACCAACTTTGTTTTTTGATTTAAATTTTAATTAAGAAGACATATGTTCCGCATTTCTGTATTTTATCTTCATCCTGCATTTTACGTTCTTTAAAAACCAGTACTAAGTGTGAAATATTAGCTAGCGCTTTTCGTATCGTGAATTCCATTCGAAAGTGAGCTTTTATAGAGTAAATCTTTTGAGATTCCTTCGAGAGGTATTAAAAAGGGAACTTGGTCATTCTTCAGGTAATTATCCTTATTGTGAATAATAAAAATGTTGTTTAATTGTATTTTTTGACATTAATTAACTTAACATTCTTCAGTGGAATATACGATTACGCCTCCTTCTAAACTTTAATTCTACCAGTCCACCTACCCCTGAATATTGTCTCAGCAGAGTGTTTATACTGAGATACATGTACTTCTTGGATCTGACATTGTCAAAGTTCTGGATGAACTTTTCGGGGTGATACATTCCTGGGAGAGATCTCCGTATACCTCTTTCAGTTTCTTCTTTCATCCGAAATTCACCTTTGTAGTTGTATCTACCTACCCCATAGTAGGGTTCCGGGCCAATAAAAGGAGTTCGTGCTCCTTTCTTGGCAAGTGTGTTGGCCTCCTCGTTTCCTTTAATTCCAGAGTGAGCAGGAACCCAGACCAAGGAGACCCTAATGTTTTTGCCTACTTCATTAATTCGAATGATGTATGACTTAGTAGAAACCAAGGGAACTTCAATTATTCGGGAAGGATACTCTATATTTGTTATGGACCGTTCTTCTAATAGCTACGATCAAAAGAATACATTTCGCTGGTTGTGTGATAGCCACGGTTTTTGTGTTAATCGTTGCCATTGGTAGTCAATATAACATTATTGTCAATAGTTATTGTATCTTTTCAACTGAAAAACAGCAAAAATAGATAAATGGATAATTTAATTCTAGGGAATGTTCAATATTATTTCAGTGAACCCAGTTTAGGTATTTCTTGGCTCAAAATCCATACCTCTTCACAGGTTCCTTTCGTGATGAGCGAAGATACCACATTGAATGATCTTTTGGCCTTAAACCTGCACGAGTATGAAGAAGAAGTTAAAACCATCGTCGATAAATCTGTCAAAGAGATGGGAATGGAGAAGATATTGAAAGAGCTGGACGCCACTTGGACCACCTTGGCTTTTTATTTGGAACCACACCCTAGAACAAAGGTTAAACTGATAATGATTTCAGAAGATCTAATAGAAACCTTGGAAGATAACCAATCAGCATTGCAAAACATGATGAGTTCGAAATTCATAGATTATTTCCTGGAAGAAGTATCCGATTGGCAGATCAAACTATCGACTGCTGATCAGGTGATACAGGTTGGTGTGCATACAATTTTTCTGCAATTTAACTGATAAACACCGGATTTATCTTTTTTATTGCTGTTTGATTTATTATTCATAATGAGTTTTGCCAGGTTATTGTTTGCCCGGAATGGGATATATAGCTGTTGGTTTTGAAGAAATCTCATGATTTCGTGACTTGGTTTGCGAAATATGTTAAGCTCTTGAATTTTTTATTTTTATCCTTAATTTCTACTAAAGTAATTGTTTTTCCGAATCATTCTTTCTTCAAAATTTTTATGATTGAGCCTGGATCATATCCATTGCCATTTTTTGTTTGATATTTTCTAATTCTTTACATTCATTTTCATCGGTTGAAGGTATATCTATTATAAAAAGCCGATGTAACATACTTTGAAATGCCGTGACTCTATGTTCGAGTTGGCAATACGAGGATCGATAAATAATTGTATTCGTATGGGATGGTTTCCTGAATATTGAAGAATTATGTTTATTCGTGTAGATCGTATTACTAGAAAATTAAATAAAAAATAGTAAAGAATATTATTCATCTCTAGATAACTTGAGAACGGGAAGAGATGGTGACTTGCAATTTCCAGGGTAGGTTGCGCAACCGAATGCGAAATTTAGTTTCGTTAACAGGCATAATTGGCCAAACGGTTTCGAAGTTATACCTATCTGAAAATTTGTATGTATTTCCTCAATAACTCAAAAAATTGGTTCAAGTTTTATTGTCCATTCTCCGTCATTGGACATTCGAATCGAATTTACCATGGTAAATTTGATTAAGAGTGTCCAAGACAGGAGAATGGACAATAGAACGCAATACGGGATCCGTTGTTCTTATTCGTTCTCTTTTCATTTCTATCGAAATAATAACTTTGTCGAATAGTATCTATATCTACTGAATTTGAGTCGATCTTCAAATAAAATTACTTGAGGCGAGTTTTTTCGTTTATTATTAGATATTCAACGAAATCCAATTCCGATAGAATAATAAATATTATGTCAGAATTAAAAATTATGTGATCTAAGACGATTCCCTCATTACTCACGGTATTAAAATGGGAAGAAATGTATTCATATCTTATAAAAGCTGAGAGGATGGTCTATATCGACAGTAAATTCTATTAAGAGCATCCAATACAGGTGAACAGTAGAACATGTAGAGTTGACTTGATCGAAAAGTTGCATATGAAGTTACTACACATTTTAATCTAGTTTCTTAAAAAATTGTTTCAAGCACTGACGTGAAGTCAGGAGCTTTTACGCGTATGTTCTATTGTCTATTCTCCTGTAATTAAGATTAAGAGTGTCCAATACAGGAGAATAGACAATAGAACATACGCGCAAAAGCTTCTGACTTAACGTCAGTGCTTGAAACAGTTTTTTTTTCGTAATTTTTTAAAAATTTTCTAGGGGTACGGTTCTGACAAAATTTAACACATGCCGATATGTCGATAATATACAACTAGTTACCAAGCTTCAATTCGATCGAGTCTATATTTTTTGAGTTATCGAGGAAATAATATTCCAGCTGGGTATAACTCCGAAGCCGATGGACCGATTATACCCAAAAACGAACCTAACTCTCCCATTGGGTTGTGTAGCCTACGCTGAAAATTTCAAGTCCATATCTCCATTCGTTCGAAAGTTATCGAGGCAACATTCAGCTACTGAACTCCCACAACACACAAGGCTGCTCGGATCTCCAACAATATAGATCCGATCGTGTTCAAACTTGGAACTTGGCAGTAGAGTTAGGTTTCGAATGCTCTCGCAAAATTTCAGCGATGTCGGACGACTAGTTTCTGATATATAAAATTTTTTTCACTGATTTTTTTAAAAATTTTATTATTATACGATCCTTATGAAATTTCGCAAGATTTTTTGCGTTATTGAGTAAATAACAACCAAATTTCAGATGGGTGTAACTCCAAAACCGTTAAGACGATTATGCTTATAAACAAATTCAAATGTCCCTTTCAGATGCACAACTTTACCCAAAAATTTCAAGTCACTATCTCTTTCCGTTCTGAGGTTATCGTGACATAAATAATATTTTTTGATAAATTTTTTGAAATTTTCTAGTGATACGATTCTCAAAAAATTTCACAATCGTGCTTAGTTTTGCATTCTACAACTACTCACCAAGTTTCAATTCGATCGGACTTGTATTGGTTGAAAACTGAATTATTATTCGGAAACCATTTGGTCCATTATGCCCATTAACGGACTTGTCCGTTGTATTGGGATACGCCATCTACCCTGAAAATTTCGTGAAATTTTGACTGCTTATGCTGAAATGTTTGAAACTACGGGTCGTATATTTATTTTTTCTTAACCGGGATGAAAAGTTCACTTTTAGTCCCTGTCACACGGGACAAAAGTACCCGATTCTCTCCCGTTGAGATGGCAAATGTGCGCATGCGGGTACTTTACTTTATCTCCCGGTTACCTAGCAACCGCGTGTTTATATCTCAAGTTGATGACAGCTGAGTCAAAAAAATGGGTTCAAGCCCTGTGGACAGGAGCTTTCTGGCGCTCTAGTTCAAACAGACAAATTATATCTCCGAAAGTATTGGTTTCTCTGAGTTGGGAATTATATCAATGTATACATATGATAGAGCTGCATCATAAAGCAAATTCAATTCAAATAATAGTTTATTTATCAAGATTAAATGAGCAATCATGAGAATGAGAACTGCACCATGGAAGAAATCGAATTAAATCTGGCCAATTTTGCCCAATAACGAACTTAACCGAGATATTCATCTCCCTAACCTACTCTGGAAATTTCAACTACCTAGCTCATTCCGTTCGAGAGTTATTGTGGAAAAACTTTTTTTAAATTTTCAAATTTTTTTTTTTACACTTTGCGGTTATCTGGTCAATACAAAACTTCACATGCGTATAAAGGTCATGATTCTACAATTTGATGCTAAATTTAAGATAGATCGAACGAACTTGTCCGAGATATTTACGCTCCAAAACCACCTTGCAATTTTCAATCCGCTAACTCCTTTCGTTCGAGAGTAATCGTGCCTACGGCCGGTCGGCCGGCCGGACAGAATCGATTTCGCACTCGGATTCTTGATCAGTGAGTCGAACCAAATCGTTTGAGACCATTTTCAGCCAAAAATTCCAAAATTAGAGTCACTTGGGCAAATTGATAAGCACTCTGTTCCGAGGAACTAGAGCGCCAAAAAAACAAGTTTCGTATGACAATTGCCCAAAACAGGTTTAAAGTACCTACAAATAGTAGGTATTCCATAAAACATGTATGAAAGAAGATGAGTAATAATAAAAAATTACCTTGTAATCGATCAAAAATTTCCTGATCTACGTTCACCAAATTTTCTCCTCTCTCGAACTACAGAATTATGCTTTCAATATTTACGTAATATTTTCAAACATTTTCGGGTGAGGTCCCCGTTGCATCGCTAAAATACGAGTATTTCAACCCAAATATTTTTGAAGTTACAATATTCCCTTCTGTCAAGTTGACATGAGAATTCATACATAGAATAATTATATCAATCTGTGAGATATTTATCCCCCAAACCTACTCTGAAAATTTCAACTCTCTAGCTCATTCCGTTCGAGAGTTATCGTGCCAGAATGAATTTCGACCACGGATTCTTGATCAGTGAGTCAAACCAAATCGTTTAAGACCATTTTCATCGAAATATTCGAAAATTACAGACATTTGGGCAAATTGATAAGCACTCAGTTCCGAGGAACTAGAGCGCCAAAAAGGTTAATTATTTCAGTGAATACCGACAAATATAATAAAAAAATGGATTTGATTAACTCTGATGAAAGTGAATTAGACGGAGAAGAGATAATAAGAAATTTAGAAGAAGAAGGGGCAGCTATTACCAGTGCACTACTTCCGGTAAAATCCAGACTGTTATATGAAAAGCGATACAATCAATTTATGTCTTGGAGAGAACAACAGAAAATTGATTCATTCACTGAAAATGTTTTTCTTGTTTTTTTTAAAGAACGGTCACTGAAACGGTTAAGAAATTTATTTATCTCCGGTGTATGGAGTTCAATAAAGGAGTACAATTATTTTACGTTACTCAGAATAATAAGTTTAAATTTTGAATTTTCATCTATTGAATACTATTTGCATATATTGCATATTTTGTGTTGTGTTGTGGTCTGAATATTCAATAGAATGCCCAAACAATTTCAGGCTTTCCTGGAAGTTCAACGCAAGTGGATGTACCTGGAAAGCATTTTCATTGGATCGGAGGACATCCGTATCCAGCTTCCCGAAGACTCCAAGCGTTTCGACTTTATCGATAAGGAATTCAAAGACATCCTGTCAAACCTCGGCCGGAACCTTAACGTCATAGCCGCCACCACCCAACACGGTCTTTCCGACCGATTGGACCATCTTTCAGAGCAGCTGACGTTATGCGAGAAAGCCCTCAACGATTATTTGGAAACGAAAAGATTGGCTTTTCCCAGATTCTACTTCGTGTCGTCGGCCGACCTCCTGGACATACTCTCCAACGGCAACCAACCGGAACTGATCCAGAGACACCTGACCAAACTGTTCGACTCGTTGGCGAGGCTCACCTTCGAATCCAATTCGAAGAAGGCGTACAATATGAAGTCGAAGGAAAACGATGAGTACGTGAAGCTGGTAACGCCTCTCGAGTGCGTCGGAAAAGTCGAGTTCTGGCTGAACAAACTGATAGATGTGATGAGAAAAACCCTTCGTTTTTGTTTGGATGAGGCTATAAGCACTTACGAGGAGAAACCAAGAGAGCTGTGGATTTTCGACTACCCTGCTCAGCCGGCTCTTTGTGGTGAGTTTTAGCGTACTCTTCACGTCGTTGCTTTTCCAAATTTTGCATATATGAGAATTTCATGAAACTATTCTGCAGGCACGCAGATATGGTGGACCACAGAGGTAAACCAGTCGTTAGCAAGATTGGAAGAAGGGTATGAAAGCGCGTTGAAGGATTACCAGAAGAAACAAGTAACCCAGTTGAACGTTCTCATCAACCTGCTTCTTGGGGATCTAACACCAGGCAATCGGCAGAAAATTATGACAATATGCACAATAGACGTTCATTCCAGGGATGTAGTTCACAAAATCATTTCCGCTAAAGTGGACAATTCTCAGGCATTTCAATGGCAGAGTCAGCTTAGACATCGTTGGGATTCCACAGTCAGGGACTGTTTCGGAAATATTTGTGATGCTCAGTTCAGGTGAGGTTTGGAAGTGATTCATGTGGAAAAGTTATTTAATCATTTTTGGCGCTCTAGTTCCTCGGAACTGAATGCTTATCAATTTGCCCAAATGTCTGTAATTTTCGAATTTTTCGATGAAAATGGTCTTAAACGATTTGGTTTGACTCACTGATCAAGAATCCGTGGTCGAAATTCAACCTGTCCGGCCAGTCCGGCCGTCCGGCCGGCCGTAGGCACGATAACTCTCGAACGGAATGAGCTAGACAGTTGAACTTTTCAGAGTAGGTTTGGGGGAGAAATATCTCGGCTAAGTTCGTTATTGGGCAAAATCGGACAGATGGTTTCGGAGTAACAAAAAACAAATTTTTTTTTACGAAACAAATTCCAAATTGAATTTTCTTCAATAAGCAGTTTTACCATAAGAAGCCATTCATATTATTTTTAACTCTAACAAGCTAATACTTTCGGAGATATGATTTTTCAAAATTTCAATGTAAATCGTATTTAGATTCTACGTTTTCACACAATGATAGAATAATTATTCTGTGGGTATTCTATGAATTGTTATAATGTCAAATTATTTTCGTGAGACATGACGTTGTCTCATTGTCATTCATTCCAGCCTTCCTATAAATATGAGAATTCTAATATAATATCATACATTTTGTTGGTTGATATTTTCATGCCGATGGTCAATCCATATGATGATGGGAATGGTAATGGTAAGTTAATAATATTGAGTTCAGAATATCTCCACTAAAAACAAAACTGGAATAATGGTGTATTGGAGTAGATTTGAGGAAAGATATATATTATCGTTCATCATAGAATTGAGGAATGAATATCTCGGATGAGTTCGTTGTTGGGTAGAATTCGTCTATTGGTTTTGGATTGATAATTTTTGGCACTTTTGTTGAATTTAAATTCTTCTATGATGTTTGAATTCAATTTCTGCTAAGATGATGTTCTAAATTTCAATAATGAATCGTACTTCTATGTTTTCACAGAAGGCTATAAATATTCTATCTAAGCTTTATTATATGATCTGTGTTCATACTCGTACACGTCATCCTGTTCTATAAGAGAGAGTCAAATTCATTTCAGCTATTTTAATTTGGTTTCTTCCTTGGTGCAGTTCTCATTCTCAGATTGCTCATTTAATCTTGATAAATAAACCATTATTTGAATTGAATTTCTTTTATGATGCAGTTCTATCATTAGAATACATTGATATAATTCTCAACTCTGAGAAACCAATACTTTTGGAGATATAATTTGTCTGTTTGAACTAGAGCGCCAGAAAGCTCCTGTCCACAGGGCTTGAACCCATTTTTTTTTGTAAAATCAATGATGATTATTATTATCATTAGAACGGTTTCGTGTGACTTGGTAAAGCACTACAGAACTGCGACCAACACGATCTTCAATTTTATTACCTGACTTATTCAATTCTAAGGATATCGCCAATGGTGTTAACATACATGATTACGCCCTTAGGAGCCTTGGCTATCACGTCATGCGGTGTTAGAACTGACTCACCCTTATGTAAAATTATTTAGGCGGCCTTGTCCTATTTCCATCGCCGGATATCCGAGTCCTTCGTGATATTTCAGCCAGAAGAACGAGTTTTAAACATTGTAATATTTTGCAGATATCAATACGAATATCTTGGTAATACTCCACGTTTGGTCATCACCCCCTTGACAGATAGATGCTATATCACCCTGACTCAAAGTCTTCATCTTATAATGGGTGGAGCACCAGCCGGGCCAGCAGGTACTGGCAAAACGGAAACAACCAAGGATCTAGGTAAAGCATTAGGGGTCATGGTCTACGTCTTCAATTGTTCGGAACAGATGGATTATAAGTCCATAGGAAACATATATAAAGGCCTGGCCCAAACTGGATGCTGGGGTTGTTTTGACGAGTTCAACAGGATCTCCATTGAAGTATTGTCAGTTGTTGCTGTGCAAGTTAAAACTATCCAAGATGCTATCAAGGAGGGAAGGAACAAATTCAAGTTTTTGGGAGCTAGGATCCAGCTGATTCCAACGGTATATTAGGCTGGTTTTCCTGTCACGCTGACGGTCGGCGCTGACGATCAGCGCTGATCGGTCAGCTCGGATCCTTTTAGTATCGCGCTGATCACATAGAGAAATAGAAGGATGCTATTGTCTCTGGCTCACTGAATGTGGAGGCTTGTCGGTACCAGCTAGTCAGCGGCGCCGGCGCGTACGTGCGCGTATATAGCTCAGCGCTGACGGCCGTCAGCGCTGCGTGACTCGAAAACGTTACCTATAGCTACATACATATTGACCCATCAGCGCCGACCGTCAGCGTGACAGGAAAACCAGCCAATACCTCTTCTTCCCTCATTATGACTTATGACCGAGCTTATGACTCATATTTCTCAAATTAATATTCAAACGAGTTTAATTACGATAATATGAAAATTAATTTTATTCGTAGACAGCATATTCCAGGAATTTATTTCATCTCCGTTACAGCCTAGGATGAGAAATTTCAATGAAATTTTGTTCCCAATAGATATTTAATGATTTACAATTCTTTCAAATAGGCCATTTCTTATTTCCTACTATAAATTCAATCAATATTAAAACAAAATAAACAATTCTTTTGCAGATTGGAATTTTCATCACTATGAACCCTGGATATGCCGGAAGGACCGAACTACCAGAAAATCTGAAGGCTCTGTTCAGACCTTGCGCAATGGTAGTTCCAGATTTTGAGCTCATATGCGAGATAATGCTGGTTGCGGAAGGCTTTCAGGAAGCTAGACTTCTAGCGCGTAAATTCATAACCCTATACACGCTCTGCCGAGAATTACTGAGCAAGCAGGATCATTATGATTGGGGTCTAAGAGCTATCAAATCCGTTTTGGTGGTGGCGGGAGCTTTGAAACGAGGGGACACACTGAGACCTGAAGATCAAGTACTCATGAGAGCTTTAAGGGATTTTAACATTCCCAAAATAGTAACGGAGGACGTGCCTGTGTTCATGGGACTCATCGGTGATCTCTTCCCATCTCTTGACGTACCACGTAAAAGAAATATGGAATTAGAGTTAACCATAAAATCGGCTGCGATCGATAGCCAACTACAGCCAGAGGAAGGCTTCATATTGAAAATTGTGCAACTCGATGAATTGTTAGCTGTCCGACACTCAGTTTTTATTGTTGGTTTCACAGGCACTGGAAAAAGCATGGTGTGGAAAACTTTATATAGGACATACCAGATTCAAAAGAGAAAACCCTTCTATAATGACCTAAATCCTAAGGCAGTAACGAACGATGAATTGTTTGGTATCATAAACCCAGCAACCAGAGAATGGAAAGATGGTCTCTTCTCGAATATTATGAGAGATCAAACAAATTTAACTGGAGAAGGACCAAAGTGGATCGTACTGGACGGAGATATCGATCCCATGTGGATCGAATCTCTCAATACTCTAATGGACGATAACAAAGTACTGACTCTGGCTAGCAACGAAAGAATTGCACTGACTAAACATATGCGACTTTTATTTGAGATAGCAACCTTGAGAACAGCTACACCTGCTACAGTTTCCAGAGCTGGAATTTTATACATAAATCCGGCAGACTTGGGTTGGAATCCTTATATCGCATCTTGGATAGAACAACGTTCATCTTTAACAGAAAAAACCAACCTCACCATACTATTCGATAAATATGTCCCACCATGTCTTGAAATCGTAAGAGTAAAATTCAAGAAAATTACACCAGTGTCCGATATAGCCCACCTTCAAATGCTGTGCTTCCTTCTAGACTGTTTCTTGGCCCCACATAATATTTCTCCAGACAGCCCTAAGGAATGGTACGAAATTTACTTCGTATTTGCAGTGATCTGGGCTTTTGGGTCCAGTTTATTTCACGACCAGCTGGTGGATTGGAGGAACGAATTCAGTAGGTGGTTCTTGAACGAATTCAAGGCGGTCAAATTCCCGGCCAGTGGCAACGTGTTCTCCTTCTATATAGATCCAGACACCAAAAAATTCCTACCATGGAGCGAACTTGTACCCGATTTCCAATTTGACCCTGATATACCCCTCCAGTCAACCCTAGTAGAAACGAGCGAAACCACTAGAATAAAATTTTTCGTTCGACACTTGACCAACAAAAAAGTTCCTGTTATGTTGGTGGGCCCCCCTGGCAGCGGAAAAACTGTGATATTGAATTCCATAATGGAAAACCTACCAGATAATTATCTAGTTACCAGAATATCCTTCAATTTCTATACTACGTCTGAACTTCTTCAACACATTCTAGAAAAACCACTCGAGAAAAAAGCCGGTAGGGTATTTGCTCCGGTAGGTGGTAGAAACATGATTTATCTCATTGATGATATGAACATGCCCGAAGTGGACAAATATTTTACTGTTCAACCGCATACCTTGATCAAACAATATATGGACTACCAGCACTGGTACGATCGGCAAAAAATAGCTCTCAAGGATATCCATAATGTTCAATTCATATCGAGCATGAATCCGAATGCCGGCAGTTTCACCATAGATCCTAGATTGCAACGTCACTTCTGCGTATTTGCTGTCAGCTTTCCAACTCAAGAGAGTTCTCTGCATATCTACAACAGTATTCTCGTTGAACATTTGAAGAATCCCATGCTAAAATTTTCACAATCTGTCGTCAAAAAATGTGGAAATATAGTTGAAATAGCCTTGGCTGTACATGCTAAGATTGCCCAAACTTTCCTTCCTACTGCCATTAAATTCCATTACGTTTTCACTTTGCGAGATGTTTCCAATGTTTTGCAAGGAATACTCTTCTCAACTGGAGATTCTATAAAGTCATACAGAGATTTAGTGAGATTATGGTTACATGAAACACATAGAGTATACGAAGACAAAATGGTCAATAAAACAGATATTGATATTTATAAGAAGATAATTAGAGAAAGTGTCAGACAATATATTCATGATTTGGACGAGGGTAGTGTGCTCGAAGAACCTCTGATATTCTGTCATTTTGCTCAGGGCTTGGGTGATCCGAAGTATTCTTTCATCGATGAATATCCACATTTGAATAGTCTATTGCAGGAAGCCCTAAATGGTTATAATGATTTGGTGGCTGACATGCACTTGGTTCTATTCGAAGATGCTATGTTTCATATTTGCAGGATAAATCGTATCCTTGAATCTCCCAGAGGTAATGCCCTTTTGGTGGGAGTTGGGGGATCAGGAAAACGATCTTTAACAAGACTAGCAGCTTTCATATCTTCATTTGACGTTTTTCAAATACAGCTAAGCAAAACTTATTCAATGGCCGACTTACGGTCAGATTTAGCTACATTATACATAAAATCTGGTGTGAAAAGCGCTGGAATTGTCTTCCTGATGTCCGACGCTCAAGTAGCGAAGGAACAATTCCTGGTTCTGATAAACGACATGTTGGCATCTGGTGATATATCTGATTTACTGCCCGACGACGAAGTCGAAAATGTGATATCTGCAGTGAGAGGTGAGGTGAAGAACCTAGGTTTGGAAGATACTAGGGAGAATTGTTGGAAATTTTTCATCAACAGGGTGAGGGGCTTGCTAAAATGTGTTCTTTGCTTCTCGCCAGTCGGCGCTACACTCCGTATTCGTGCAAGAAAATTTCCCGCAATCGTTAATTGCGTCTCAATCGACTGGTTTCACGAGTGGCCTGAAGAAGCCTTACTATCAGTATCTTCACGATTCTTGTCAGAAATAGCAGATTTACCAGATGGATTGGTAAATTCTGTAGCGACCTTTATGTCGTATGCTCACAGTAAAGTGAATGAAATGTCTAAAGTATATCTGATAAACGAGAAACGATATAACTACACAACTCCAAAATCATTCCTTGAGCAGATTGCCCTCTATTCAAAATTGATCGGCGAGAAATATGAATCTTTGACAACCAGCATTGATAGATTGCATCTAGGCTTGACAAAACTAGATTCAACTTCCGAAGAAGTTGATGGTTTGAAACTTATATTAGCGACACAGCAAACAGAGTTGAGGGACAGAAATGAAGCAGCTAGTAAATTGATTTCGGTTCTATCTGGAGAAAATGAAAAAGTTGCCGCAGAACAATCGATCGCCACTGAAGAAGAGGCGAAAGTGAAAATAATAGAGGAAGATGTTTCAGAAAAACAGCGAATTTGTGCAGAAGACTTAGGCAAGGCTGAACCCGTCCTGCTTGCTGCTGAAGAGGCCCTTAATACATTGAATAAAAACAACTTAACAGAACTCAAATCTTTCTCCACGCCTCCAGAGGCTGTTGCCAATGTTTGTGCAGCTGTCTTGGTTTTATTCACGAAGAAAGGGAAACTTCCACGGGATAGATCATGGAAAGCATGCAAAGTGATGATGGGTAAAGTAGACCAATTCCTGAACGATCTCATAAACTACGATAAAGATAATATTAATCCGGATGTTGTGAAGGCGGTGTACGAGTACCTGAAAGATCCCCAATTCGAGCCGAATAACATTTACTCCAAATCTCTGGCAGCAGCAGGGCTCTGTTCTTGGGTCATAAACATCATAAAATATCACGAGGTCTACGTTGTGGTAGAACCGAAACGTCAAGCTTTAGCTGAAGCGAACAAAGACCTAGAAGATGCCAGAACTAAATTAGAAGCTCTGAATGAAAAATTGGTTTTGTTGGAGGAAAGACTTTCAGTTCTCCGAGCAGATTTCGACATGGCGATAACAGCTAAAATGAAGTGCCAAGCGGAAGCTGATGCAACAGCTCTGATGATAGACCTCGCGAATCGTCTTGTTACAGGACTAGCATCTGAGAGAATCAGATGGAAAGAACTCATAAGGAGTTACGCGGCTCAGATTGCTACTCTCCCAGGTGATGCCCTTTTGATCTCTTCTTTTATATCTTATGTGGGATGTTTCACAAGAAATTATCGTCAGACCCTACTCACAAAATATTGGTTGCCATTCCTATTGAATCTCGAGGTTCAGATACCGCGATCTGAGGAGCTCGATCCTCTTTCTCTCTTCACTGATGATGCCCTGATAGCCCAATGGAATAATGACGGACTACCTACTGACAGAATGTCATCGGAAAATGCGTGCATCCTACTCAATTGTGCAAGGTGGCCCCTCATCATCGATCCACAACTACAAGGAATAACTTGGGTGAAAAACATGTATGGCGAATCCTTACATGTCATACGACTCTCCATGAAAAACTATTTGGACATTCTGGAAAATTGCATCAGTCAGGGTTCGATTGTTCTATTAGAAAATATTGGAGAAACTGTTGATTCTGTTCTTGAACCCATACTCGGGAGAGTTTTAATAAAGAAAGGAACAGCTATCCGAATAGGGGATAAAGAAGTGGAATATGATCCCAGGTTCAAACTTATCGTTCATACTAAATTAGCGAACCCTCATTACAAACCCGAAATTCAAGCACAAACAACACTGATCAATTTCACGGTTACTAGAGATGGTCTAGAAGATCAGTTGTTGGCGACGGTGGTGAATGCCGAAAGGCCAGAATTGGAAGAATTGAAATCTAATTTAACCAAACAAGGAAACTCTTTCAAAATAACCTTGAAAAAATGTGAGGATAATCTTCTATACAAACTATCAACAGAAACGGGAAATATTTTGGATGACGTGGAATTGGTGGAAAACTTGGAAACTACGAAAAAAACAGCTACCGAAATTGTTATGAAGGTCAACGAAGCCAAGCTGACGTCTGCTAAAATCGATGAAGCGAGGGAGCTATATAGATCATGTGCAGCACGAGCAGCTTTACTTTATTTCGTTCTGAATGACTTAAACATAATAAATTCCATGTATCAGTTCTCTCTCAAGGCGTTCAGCATCGTATTCAAAGATGCTATAAAGAAAGCTGAAAAATCAGAAAAACTCAAGGAAAGAGTAGAGAGCTTGCTCGATAGTATTACATACTGTATGTTCATATACACCTCGAGGGGTCTTTTTGAACGTGATAAATTAACATTTCTAGCCCATATGGCCTTCCAGATACTTCTCAATTGCGATGAAATCGACCCAGACAAATTGGACATGTTGCTGAGATTCCCAATATTTCCTGGGATGATATCTCCAGTAGAATTCTTGACTAACACATCTTGGGGTGCGATCAAGTCCCTGTCGCAGCTAGAAGAACTAAGGAACCTGGATAAGGACCTTGAAGGTTCTGCTAAGAGGTGGAAAAAGTTCGTGGAGAGTGCAAATCCAGAACGGGAGAAATATCCAGGAGAATGGAAAAACAAGAAGGAAATACTTCAACTTTGCATGATGCGAGCCTTAAGACCAGACCGAATGACATATGCTGTTCAAGTATTCGTGGAAAATAAATTTGGTCTCAAATATATAACAGCGAGATCAGAGGACTTCGAAAAATCATTCCAAGAAAGCAGCAATTCTACTGCCACTTTCTTCATTCTCTCACCGGGTGTGAACCCACTGAAGGATGTTGAGTTGCTAGGAAAAAAGTTGGGTTACACTCATCGGAAAGGCAATTTTCATAGTATATCTCTCGGTCAAGGCCAGGAAATTGTTGCAGAAACATTACTAGATTTAGCTTCTTCCTCTGGCCATTGGGTAATCTTGGAAAATATTCACTTGGTCACCAAATGGTTACCAACTCTCGAGAAGCAGATGGAACAAATATCCGATAAGTCTCATACGAACTTCAGGCTTTTTCTTAGTGCAGAACCACTAGCGGACCCCCACGCCTGTGTTATTCCCCAAGGAATCTTGGAAACCTGCATTAAAATCACGAACGAACCTCCAACAGGAATGTTTGCCAATCTGCACAAAGCTCTCAATAATTTCAATCAAGATACGCTGGACACGTGCACTAAGGAGTCTGAATTTAAAGCGATCTTATTTGGACTTTGTTACTTTCATGCAGTTGTTGCAGAAAGACGGAAGTTTGGGCCCCAAGGATGGAACAGAAATTACCCATTTAATGTTGGTGACTTGACTATCAGCGTGAACGTACTCTACAATTATCTGGAGAGTAACAACAAGGTTAGTTCCCAGATTCAAGATAGTTAAAAATTAATAGCAATTTCTGGTTCCAAGGTTCCCTATGATGATTTGAGATACCTCTTCGGTGAAATTATGTATGGTGGACACATTACCGATGATTGGGATAGAAGACTCTGCAGAACGTATTTGGAAGAATACTTGAAACCGGAGTTGATTGAGGGTGAATTAGATTATGCTCCAGGTTTTCCGGCACCACCAAATTTCGACTATGAAGGTTATCACAGATACATAGACGAGAGTCTGCCACCAGAAAGCCCTTATCTCTATGGGCTGCATCCAAACGCTGAAATAGGGTTTTTGACGCAATCTTCTGAAGAGATGTTCAAGATTATTTTCGAACTCCAGCCGAGGGATTCTGGAGCTGCTGCAGGTTCTGGTTTGTCTCAGGAGGAGAAGGTTAGTAGGTCATTCAACTCCTTTTCAATATTCAATACCAAGTTTCTGAAAAAATAATTGATTTTTAATTTTAGGTCAAAGGAATTATAGAAGAGATCATTGATAAGATTCCAGAGCCCTTTTCTATCCAGGATTTGTTCTCTAAATTGGAGGACAAATCCCCTTTCGCTATTGTTGCTCTTCAAGAATGTGAAAGAATGAACATATTATGCTCTGAAATTAAAAGGAGTCTCAATGAATTGGATTTGGGGTTGAAGGGAGAACTTACCATCACCCAGGATATGGAGATGCTGCAGCAGTCATTGTTCATGGACCAGGTACCAGAAATCTGGTCTGTTAAAGCCTATCCAAGCCTTTTGCTGTTGGGATCTTGGTCAACTGATTTATGTGCTAGAATCAAGGAATTGGAAAATTGGGTCAGCGATTTTTTACTACCACCAGCTGTATGGTTGGGCGGATTCTTCAATCCACAATCGTTTTTAACTGCTATAATGCAGCAAACAGCGAGGAGGAACGAGTGGCCTTTGGATAAGATGTGCCTCTTGACAGATGTAACGAAGAAGCAGAAGGATGATTTCACATTAGCTCCAAGAGATGGAGCATACGTTTACGGCTTGTACATGGAAGGTGCAAGGTATACCTATATTGTATGAGATTCATTGCTCAAATAATGAACCTTTGTATTCGTGCAGCAAAACTATTTTTTTACGCTCAAAGTTTCACAAGTGAAGTATCGGGGATAAATTAATGGAAATTAGTATAAAAGTTTCATTCGGAATAAATATCAATATCAATGATGTTCAGTCAGGAGAGAACCGTTTGGTCTCATTAATTTTTTATACCCCCCAATTTCCAAATTAATCAATCAATACAAGTTTGAACAGGGGAATTTTTCGCGAGGAGTTTGGGATGATGACAAGGCTTGAGGTACGATGAAATTTTGTATTTGATTTTCGGATTCTACGTACTTAAAAAAACGTAAACTGTGAAGATTTCAGTGGGAAATTATAAAAATTGGTTCAAGCACTAACGTGAAGTTAGCTTTTTTTGCGCTTCGTTATCGTATTAGGATGCACAACCAACCCTAAAAATTGCAAGTCGCTTTCTCTTTCCGTTCGAAAGTTATCGTGGCAAAATTCACCCAGCCAGCAGTTGGATGCTCAATGATGCTCAGATCTTCAATCTGAAAATTACAAGTCGCTAACTCGTTCCGCTCTCAAGTTATCGTGAGATGAATAATATTTTTTTCAAATTTTTAAAAAATTTTCTAATAATACGATTCTCACAAAATTACCTTACAAACCTCTGTATGTCTGTATTCTACAACTACTCACCAAGTTTCAATTCGATCGGATCTGTATTGGTTGAAAACAAAATTATTACTCGGAAACCGTTATGGCGATTATGCCCATTAACGATCTTGTCTTTCCTTTCTCAAGCTATCGTGGCAAAGACTAGATTGAATTTCATCCCAAATTCTTCATCAGGTAGTCAAACTCAATCGTTTGATACCATTTTCAGCAATAAATTCGAAAAGTTACAGACATTTGGCAAAATGATAACGCGATGTTCCCCAGAACATGCGCGCAAAAATTTCTCAGCACGAAAAGGATAGTTTACTAGTTGATCTCTATTCAAATTGTGTAAAAAATACGATTTCGCAAAGTTTACCTTTTTGCGCGCTTGTTTATCTTCAACCAGTTATTTTGTATCCTTTCGTCATAGTATTCATCGAACAAATTCTTTTCATCAAGTATATTGCAGATTTGTTGAACATAAACGCAGATAATTATGCAAACTCATTAAATTTCTCATCCTGTGCAAGTGGAATTTTCAGTCAATTATGCCTACATCTGTCGGATCTGCTTCAAAGCATCTTTGCAAATGACTTTGGGATCTGTAATATTCAACGGATCCACTGCAGTTTGCGTGGGGGACTGTAGATGGCAGATTCGTACCTCTTTCTACCTTTCTCCCCAATTAGTTTCGAAACATGATCTCGATTGAAAAAACTGTTTCTTCACGGAGAATTTAGATGTGTCAAACATTACTGACATGATCAAGTTCTTTCGAAACAGTAGTATATTTCTATAGTTACAGTAGATGCAATTATAATAATATGATCTTCATGGTTACGAATATTTCGAACTTATCTAAAGAAAGATGCATAGACCACCATGTCTAGGGTATGCATTTTTGCAAAATTATGTTTTCATTAGGTTCACTGTTTGAAATTACCAGCTTTGTTTTCAGGCACCCTATGAGAACATTATTTAGCGATTAGCCATTTAGTGATAGTGTGAACACAAAAAAAATTGGTTCAAGTAGGTACTGACGTGAAGGCAGAAGCTTTTGCGCGTATGTTCTCTTGTCCATTCTCCTTTAGTGAACACTCTTAATCAAATTTACCATGGTGAATTCTATTATCTGTTCTCCTGTTTTAGACACTCCAAATTTACCATGGTAAATTCGATTAAGAGTGTCCAATACAGGAGAACAGAATATAGAATTCACCATGGTAAATTCGATTAAGAGTGTCCAATACAGGAGAATGGACAATAGAACATACGCGCAAAAGCTCCTGACTTCACGTCAGTGCTTGAACCAATTTTTTTTCAATGATTTTTTAAAAATTTTCTAGTGCTACGATCCTCACGACATTTTGCAAGAATTTTCGCGTTGGTATTCTACAACTAATGAACATATTTTAATTAGATCGGATTTGTATTTTTTGAGTTATTGAGGAAATAACAACCAAATTTCAGATTGATTTAACTGCAAAACCATTAGGCTGATTATGTTAGTTAACGAACTTCAATGTTGTATTCAGATGCGTAATCTACCCTGAAAACTGCAAGTCGCTATTTCTTTCCGTTCTCAAGGAATCATGAGATACATAATACTTTTCGTAATTTTTTAAAAATTTTCTAGTGATACGGTCCCCACAAAAGTTTACATACGTCTTCATGTCGATATTCTACAACTAGTTACCAAGCTTCAATTCGATCGAGTCTATATTTTTTGTGTTATCGAGGAAATAATATTCCAGATGGGTATAACTCCGAAACCGTTGGGCCGATTATGGCCAACAGCGAACTTAACTCTCACATTCAGATGTGCAACCTATCCTGAGAATTGCAAGTTCCTATCTCCTTTCGTTCGAGAGTTGTCAAGGCAACGCTCACCCATCCAGCTACTGAACTCACACAAGACTGCTCGGATCTACAACAATATAGATCCGATCATGTTCAAACTTAGA